>OY997274.1:97554279-100058705 GCA_963921465.1 Triticum timopheevii
CGCGCTATCTCAGAGTCTCGACGACGCCGTCGCCGCCGCGCTGCCGTGCCGTCGCCCTCGCCGCCCCCGCCGCCCGTCGTCGTCGTCGCCTCGCGCCCCCGCCGCCCGTCGTCGTCGCCGCGCGCCCCCGCCGCCCGTCGTCGTCGCCGCCCCTGCCGTGCCCGTCTCGTCGCCGTCCCCGGCCGCCGCCGCCCGTCTCGTCGCCGTCCCCGGCCCCCGCCGCCCGTACGCGCCCGGCCCGCTCCACACACTGCACACACACACACACACGCATACACACACACACACACACACACACACACTACACACACACACACATACACACATACACACACACACATACACACAGACACACTACACACTACACACACACATACACACAGACACACACACACACTACACGTACACTACACATGCATGTATGTACGTACACACATACACACACACTACACACACACACATATTTTTTTACTTATTTTCTGTTTTCCAATGTTTAGATGAATTAGAACTATCTACTTTATTTTTAGAATGTTAGAAATGTTATGTTAGATGAATTAGAAATATGTTAATGTTTAGTTAAAACTAGTTGAATTAATATATAGATCGAATTAGTTTATTTTTAGTAAATGCTTAGTTGAACTAGTTGAATTAATATAATAACTAGTTTATTTTTTGTAAATGCTTAGTTGAACTAGTTGAATTAATATATAGAACTAGTTTATTTTTAGTATATGCTTAGTTTGAACTAGTTGAATTAATATAACTAGTTTATTTTTTAGTAAAAGTTTAGTTGAACTAGTTGAATTAATATATATATAGAACTAGCTTATTTTTAGTAAATGCTTAGTTGAACTAGTTGAATTAATATATAAAACTAGTTTATTTTTAGTATATGTTTAGTTTGAACTAGTTGAATTAATATAACTAGTTTATTTTTAGTAAATGTTTAGTTGAACTAGTTGAATATATATATATATATATATATATATATATATATATATATGGACAAATGTTTCCTATAAGCAGTGGTAGTTACCACCACTTGCGTTTTGTATGTTGTATGTAGTATGCTGTCGAAACCGAGACTATGTACGTGTAGTATGTAGTATATAACAATGATTAGGTAGTATATATACAAGTTTTTAGGTAGTATGTACCATTTTTGAGTATGCTCTTTTTTACGTACAAATATGTACATATTTTATAAATATAACAAAAACTATGGGCTCATATGCAATTTTTTCATGTAACTTGTTTTGAAATATCTCATATATATTATATGAACATATTTAAAACAATAAAGTGCAATATATAGTACCACATGGTAGTATATGAGACATATGGGATAACTACCACCAGGTGGTAGGATGGATTTTCCCTATATATATATATATATATATATATATATATATATATATATATATATATATATATATATAACTAGTTTATTTTTAGTAAATGCTTAGTTGAACTAGTTGAATTAATATATAGAACTAGTTTATTTTTAGTAAATGTTTAGTTGAACTAGTTGAATTAATATATATATATATATATATATATAGTTTATTTTTAGTAAATGCTTTGAACTAATTGAATTAATATAACAATGGGCTTTTGGTTGATTTGTGTCTTAGTTGAATTAATAGAAGTAGTCGAATTAATTGAATTAGTAAGTGTTTAATATTTCGCCTAATATGAACATAGGAAATGTCGTCTGATGACGGAAAAAATTTCATTATGTGCGAATACTGTGAAGACCAGCGCGGCCAGTGCGACAGAAATTTCCTTGTTGATGGTAGGCGATTCAGCATCAAGCTGGATGGGACTTTTGAATTCGATACAGTAAGTCACAACGACAAGTCTGTTGTCGTAATTAAGCATGACTTATATATGCTTCATTTGCCTGACTTATAATTTTTAATTTTCACTATTCTACTAGCGCATCCCCTGCCATGCAAGAATTTTTGTCTTGAATAAGATAAGTTTCAAAGATATGGAAACTATGATGGTAAAGAGAGCTTATCTGAAAACTGAGCATGATGGTTATACTTTCAACGTCAAAGTATACAATGCACACACGTACACCTATTTTGAATGCAAAACTTGGCAAGCACTATGCAGGGCTTATGCATTTGAGCCTAGTATAGTTATCACCTTTGATATTCGTCCGGAAGATGATATTGAAGGTAATAGAGACATATGGGTCGATGTGCAGACGCCTCCAGTTCTACCATTATGTGAGTTCTTTTCAACTATATTTTTGTCTTTGATATTGCTTATTCAAAAATAACTGACAACTAATTTCTATTGACAGCTTATCTCCATTCAACTAAACATGTCCGGCGCTTGGTAGACAGGACCTACTACTGTCCCGGAGCTGAACTAAACTGTGAGGAGATAAGTCATTATGTTTCATAGCTTGAGGATCTTCATACTGTCAAGACAAATTTTCTTCCTGCACTTACAAATGTTAGTACTCAAAACGTGCGACCAATAGTGATGGTATTGAACTACGGTCACATCTATTTAGGAATGATGGTAAGATTTTTACTATTTGTCCCCAGTGCGTATTTTGCATACATAATTTTTTTGCTAAACTTTCATTGCTAAGTATATTAATTAAGTACTATACAATGTTCTTCAACAGGGACTCCTGATGACAGTTGTGCCTCAGGGGATCGAGACTAAAGGTCAGATGTCAATTGTTAGATTACGGCCAAAATATCCTGCATTGCACATGAATGCATTCAGGATTTCTAGAAGCGATGAATGCTTAATAGTGAAAGATTGGAGGAAATTTGTTAATGATTGCAGAGAAGTACTAGGGGGCAGCAATAAGAAGCGCAACCCACGATTAGGAGACAGGTTCATCGGCATGCTCCAGTATGATCAATCAGGAGAGCTATACATGTTCTATGCTATTTTACCAGAGAGAGAGTAGCTAGCAGAAGTGATTTAGCTCTAGTTCTTCATGCTGCTCTTAATTAGTACTTGTCCTTTCATGTCCTTGTTCTTCGTTCTGAACTTAAGTGATTTGCTTTTGTGGTGTTATATATGAACGCTTATAATAATATCATGACAATCATGTTGAACTCGATCGACAATATTTTTGCTTCTGGTACAAGTGAATCTTTCTTCTTTTAAGCTAGTAGTGCTGGTGGTGATTAGATAGCTAGTTAATTATTATATCATTTAATGAAAGAAACATCAGATTAGTTTCAGCTGGATGGATCCTACCTAAGTGATCAAGTATATGCCATATCCGTATATATTATAGTTGATAAAGTATAATATGGATATGGCATATACTCTAGCTAGCTAGTAGAGATATCCAATAATGCATCCAGTCGAAACTAATCCGCGGTACTTTTACCTAATGATTTAACAACTCATTATAATGTAAAACAATCACTAAATTAAATTGAAAACACAAAATTAAAGAAAAATTTAAAAAAACACATCCGAACATTTAGTACCGGTTGGTGTTACCTGGTAACACCAACCGGTACTAATGCCCTCCACGCAAATGGGCCTGGCTCGTGCCACGTGGTGGCACTTTAGCGGTCACGAACCGATACTAAAAGGAGGGGACCTTTAGTCCTCACTCTTTAGTGCCGGTTGGCGAACCGACACTAAAGCCTGTGACGAACCGGCACTAAAGGCCGGTTCGGTACTAGTGAGACACAAAGCTAGGTAAACACTTGTTAAAAATATCTACTGCCGCTCAATGAAAATAAACTCCTCATCGTCAATGATTAGCTGATTAATTGAACTGAAGGGTATAATGTTATGTAAGTACGGTTAATTCTCAGATATAAACGTATAGGCTGTTACTCGTATCGTAGCATCTGCAGCCACTACAGAGTTACGCAGCAAATTCAGATGGTTGCCGTGGAAACCATGACAAGATAGTGCACTTCATCAAAGCTAATGAAAACTGCAATTTCAGAAGACCCCCAAGCTCCAAAGCAAATGTAATGTAAAACCACACTCCGCGTAGTGAAACAAACAAACAAACAAAGTGAGAAACAGCTCCCAGAAAACACTCACACGCACGGGCTGAGAAACCGAACCAGCCCGGTTGCTGTTGCTGAGGCCCTGTCCGTTTGCTCCCCGTGGGGGGCCTGTGGCCTTGTCCGACGACTTGGGCGGCCCATGGCATCATCAATGCCAATGAGAACAAGGCTGGATCAAAGTCCTCTTCGGGTAGGCCCCCTTCTGTCTGCTCCCTCTACACAATCACTCCAACTGGACCCCCCCCCCCCCCCCCCCCCCCACCCACCCACCCACCCAACACACACAAGCATCGGCTGAGGGCACAGACCGTTTTTTTAACCAACCCGTTGCATTTTCTACTGTACACACAAATGGTCATGCTACCTGCTTGCTGCGTCTGTTAACACCGTCTGATGGGAGCACAGACTCTTCTACGGTACCAGCCAGAAGGGGAAATTATCGCACTGCCACGTTCTGCTGCTGGAGCCACTCCTGAATGGCGGAGCGAAGGGCGATGTTGGGGATGAGCTCGTCGTGTTCAAGCGGCAGGTTGGTCATCGGAGACGTGTCGCTGCCCGTGCTGAACCAGCTCCGGCTGAAATCGCCGTCGTAGGTGAACCCATCCGCTGCAATGTGCCGAGGTGTTCGGTTTGGGGATTTGTAATGGAACCCGATAACGATGGGATATTATTACTTTAGTCTTTGTTTGGTTCGCATCGGCCGTAATGAGATCCCGTGGAATCAGATGACGCTCCTATTCAAATCTGGTGGCCGACGCCGTAACAGAACCCAGAAGCCGGCAACGGTGCCGGCATATATGGTGGCCGACGCCGACGGCATGCTGCCCTTCTGCCGCGGCGTTGTTAGGTTTTCGACTGGCACCACGATGATCTTGATTGAGGTGGACGTCATGGCTGCTCTCCTGGAAAGCTTTGATCGTCAAGACTATCATGAGCAACGAGGGCAACATGCATGCGGCATCACAATTCTAGTATTTGCTGAGATGGTGATTCCATTTCCTGAAATGAACCAAACATGTTTCCATTTGACCGCAATCCCTTTACGCTAACAGCGTAATTGATAGATACTGATTACGTTTACGTTTAAAGCACCGAACCAAACACCTGCGCATACGTGTGCACGCCATCACCACGTCGCTCTACATCAACGTACGGGCATTCATCGCGCGAGGAGCGGACGGCCGAACAACCCGGCAAACAGGGACTCGGAGGCGTCTTCCTTGATCGGAACAGCGCCGTCCTGCCGATCGAGCCAGCAAAGGCGTCCACAACTCCCAAGATCCTTCACATCCAATCTGATCTCACCCGACGTGCAGGCGGCGCGTTCGCAGGCTTGGACATGCGGGCACTTCCTCGACAGCCGGCTCAAAATCAAGCTCCACGAAGCCTCCTTGTCCAGCCACCAGCAGACTTCGTTGTCAAAGGTCCATCCAGCATGCGCGTCGGTACGCCCGTGCAAAGATTACATGCTGATGTATTTATCCAGGAACCATGCACACGGCCATGCATACGACTTACGAGGAGATGCATGCAGCAAGACCTGGACACCGCCGCGCTTATCCACATGTCTACTTCGATCTGCGACAAGGGAGCGGTGCCCACGGCCAGACGTCGGCTTCCACAAGACGAGACCAGATACACCAAGCAGACTCCGCGTGACATCATCGATCGTACCTGCATCAACACCGAGCGGTCGCACTCCTTCAAGCCGAGCACGACATCAAAGCTACACGACTACTTCACGCCCAAGAAAATTCCTCGGCGAGCACATCTACGAGAAGCTACCATGACATGCATCATCCACACAGCATCGATGCAATTCTTCATCGGCTTCTCCGATGCGACACGGCATCGACACTTGGCCGCCGCAAGGAACGCTTTCAAGCGATACATTATCGTCGACACACCGTTGCGACACCATCACCGACACTTCATCATCGAGGTTTTCATCGATGTGGTCTTCATCACCATCGTCGCCAACACACCGCCGCCACCTTGTGCACAAGATGGACACCTAGCGTCCTCTGGCAGACTTTTCCGCAAGACGTGACCTCGACGACGGCAATGACCACGACACGACGAAAACATCGACCATGTCATCCAGGACGGCAGGACTGCAACAACACGGCGTCACTATAGTGACGACCCCTACATGGCCACACGGTTCTGGCAAAACCAATGTGTGCTCGATGGGTTTCCTGCGGTCCTAGCAAAATCGGTGGACTCGTCGCTGATGGTACCCTCTGACATCCGCAAGGTGCATCGTCCATGATTGTTGCTCGGTCATCTACAACATAGCGTATTTTTTGCGCCTCCGGCTTTGTGCAACTTCATCATCCACGACGACTACACCATCGACTATGACTACCTCAACCACGGCTACATCACCATGGTTCGGCTACCTCGATATCGACATTAATGGCTTGGTCTACAACAACTCAACAACAATATCTCCAGTCAAAAGCGTCCGCGTCATCACTAGCATCCACGCCACTCCCGCGGTGACTGGGGGAGGGAATAGAGGAGAGACAAGGAAGGCACCAGAAGGGGGCGCAGTCACCGCACTAGGTGTAGATCCATCAGAAACATAGTTGATTATGGTGCAACGGAGAAGACGACAGAAGCGCAAGACTTCAAATTCAATCGCAATCGTCCACTTCACTCCCGCTACGGTTGAGGGGGGATGTTAGAAGTATATTGTGTTGATGAAAAAGGTTTCCCCCCGCTTTATATTATAGAGCAACCACACCAACATCCGACAACATCAACAGTTCAAGGTTCAAACGAAAGCAAAAACAAGGATTGCACAAGGTACACAATAGGTTCAGCTGGGTGCACAACACAACAAACCATTGCAAATAAAAGTAGCCTACTAGCTAATCCGGCTCGGGCGGAGGCGGAGTGGTCGGTGGAGCAATAGATCCGGCGATGGAGCGAAGTCCCGCAATGATCATGTCGATGTTGTCCCAATCGCGCCGCTTGCTAAGCGGTCTCCATAGCTATAAGAAGCCGCACATTTTGTAGATAGCATCAGTCGCACGACAAGGAATTATAGGCTCTATAACGAGTTTATTGCGCACAGTTCCATAAAGTCTACGCGAGGGTGCCCATCCACACCCAAAGGGATGGACAAACCCTGCAAGGAAAGCGAGGGATCTCCCGGAACAATGTCCGGGAGATTATCATGACACCAAGTCCCACCCACAACATCCCGGAAATAACTCCAAAGGAAGATCGTTGTCGGCTAGCGGAAGAATATGTGGTTGGAGTCCTCCAGCACTCCACATAGAGGGAAAAGCCCGTCACTGGTACTGTTCCGTTTCAACACTTCCGTACCTAAAGGTAGGCGGCCACACACCCATTACCACAGGAAGATGCGAATCTTCATCGGCAGCTTAATCTCCCATAGGAGAGTTAGCTCGGTTGGACTAGGAGTGGCCAAACGTGCGTGGTTGACTTGCTCGAAAACACACCACTTGGCTCAAGATTCCAAGAGATGGCGCCATGCTCAAGGAAGGGGGAGTGGAGGGCTATGCACTCCAGTAGCTCCTCCCACTGCTCCTGCTCAAGTGGGCCAAAGATGCGTCGGAAGGCGATGCATCCTAGGTACACTAAAGCCGCCTCACCGTGAGCCATGGATGGGTGCAAATACTAAAGAGCGACTAGAATCGTTCCGCAAATCTAGCGCCCGACGACTGATCCAGCCAAAATAATGTGTTGGTACCAGCCCAACCGAGATCAAAGATCCTATCCAAAGAACCGGCAACAATTGTATGATCGAATGCCAGAATTGAGAACCACCTGCTCTGGTGGCGAAAGCTAGGGGTTGTCCACCACTACAAAAAAAAAGACACATCCGTGACATTTTGGGCCGAACGGAATTTTTTCTTTCATACATATGACACTTCTATGACGATAATTGTGACAAAACCCGGTATCATCATAGATGTGGTGGGCTCCTACTTCTATGACAAAAAGTCATGACAGAAAATGGGCTTTTCGTCCTGGGCAGGCCGGAGACGCAGCTGCATGACATTCTTTGGGCCGTCCATGACGGAAAAAACCGTGGTAGAAGCGAGGGGGATGAAAACTTCGGGGAGTTGCCGGTTACGGTGGGAGGTCGGGGGCCAAGCGATGCACGTTTCTCTCGTACACGTACGCGCGTGTGTGCGAGGCGTTGGCTCTAACTGAACCCGAGCAAGGCGTTGGGCTCTAACTGAACTCGAGCGATTGCGCTGCAGGCTACGCGTTACTGAACCCGAGCGATCGATTGATGGCTGTTAACTGAACCCGATGGAGCGATTCCTTTGCTACTGCTGCTAACTGAAGCCGATCGATTGGATGAACAGTGAGTGTTGCGGGGGGGGGGGGGGGGGGGTTGGATGAACAGTGAGCGGTGGCGTTGCCTTTGGATGAACAGGACCCCGTGGTGTGGAGGGATGGATGAACAGTAGACGATGGAGGGGTGGCCGTGGAGGGGTGGTTGAACAGGACCCCATGGTGTGGAGGGCTGGATGAACAGTAGACGGTGGAGGGCTGGATGAACAGTAGACGGTGGAGGGCTGGATGAACAGTAGACGGTGGAAGGGTGGTTGAACAGTAGCCGGTGGAGTAGCGCGCAGTGGAGGCTGGATGAACAGGAGCCCGTGGAGGCTGGAGGAGGTCGACGGTAGCCCGTGGAGGCTGGAGGAGGTCGAGGGTGGAGATGAACAGTATCCCGTGGAGTCCCGTTTTGCGGTACGCCACACCCCTCCCGATGAACAGGACCCCCGTTTCGACCGTAGCGCTCCAACACAAGTCCGTTTTGTCCGTTTTGCGGTACGCCACACCCCTCCCGATGAACAGGACCCCCGTTTTGACCGTAGCGCTCCAACACAAGTCCGTTTCGTCCGTTTTGCGGTATGCCACACCCCTCCCCACTACTAGGGAGAAGCCTAGCAGCAGCGCGGGTTTTAGGCCTATCAGTAGCGCGGGCAGGAGCGCTACTGATAAGGCGCTACAGCTAAAGCTTAGCAATAGCGCGCCTAGATCCACACTACTGCTAAATTGACTTAGTAGTAGCGCTTCTTCAGAACAACACTACTGGTAATTAGTAGTAGCGCTTCTTGTTTCCTGCGCTACTACTACTATTTAGTATTTTATTTCTTTTTTATTTCATGTGTATTCATACACCTTTACACAAGTTTTCATACAACAGGAATTTATAGATTGTTTTTACATTATAATGAGTTATTACATCACGGGGTGAAAGTACCGTGGACTAGTTTCAAGTGGATGTCCATCCACTTGAAACTAATCCGCGGTTCTTTCACCAAATGATATAATACTATCATCATCATCATCATATCATTAATAACTTATCATCATAATACATCATTGTCATATAACACCTCCTCAAGATCATCATTTTCATCAATGACATCACATAGCAAATTGGTCACTAGTCGTAATCACAAGTACTCCTCATTATCAACTCTAACATATTACCACATAATAAACATATTGTACCTCATAGGACCTACTACATTCGATTAAGACCTACTACATTTTCTAAGGTAAAATAGCAAAAACAAGATAGCCTCTGACTCTCCATTATGGAGAATGGAGATTAGCCTGTCTCCAATTCTTGCCTTTCGCTCAATGTTACTTCCAAGAACCTCCTTGCGAATGTCCATACATTTCTTCCATTCTTTGATGAACATGTGTTCACCGGTTTTAGAAATCCGATATGCATAGGTGAGCTCCCTAGATTTACCTGGCAGTATGTTCAGAACTGAGAGGCGACCATTCAGAGACATCAGATGAGGCACACAATCCATCGGGAGTTTCTGTTGAAAAATATAATAATAACTTCATAGTTAGCAATGATGTACTAGTTTTAGAAGTATGCAAAAGATGCACGGATGTCATAATAGTAAAAAATCTTACCAGGGTATCTCCAGAGAAGTTACCGTGGTTCAACACATGCACTAGTGGCACATATTCACCATAATTTGGAGGAGTTCGATAATAGTTATTGTAATTCTCAAGAAGAGTACAAGATGCGATCAGATGATTTTTCTCCTTATACGTTAATTCGGTGCCATCGGTGTAGTGGGCTTTATCTACCATCTTCCGCACAGTCATTGAAGAATCAAAATAAGCTGTCAATGGAAATAAGCTATCAACTATTTTGAAATAAACAATATAAATTAGTTAATAACTATGTTTGAGAAACTCACATAGCGGTATAATCGGAAGCGTATCAATAAGGACCCAAATGTCCATATTGTCTTGCTCGATGTCAGGATCACCAAGATCCATGGTGACAATCATACCCTCATAAAAACCATACATTTTGCAAAGTGCTTCCCAATTTTGGCAACCAAAATGGGTTATGCTCCGAGCGTTGCACAGATTTACTTTAAAGTCCATATCATGATGGGTCCTTAGGTGTATTTTCTTTGTTTCAAAATTTTCATGGTCTTCAAAACCCATCCTCTCCAAGACATAGCGTCTTGCACGGCATGGCATAAGCTAGTCGAATTGTAAAATATGAAAATTAGACATTGAAATAGTTGAAGTCATGCTTAATTACGAAAAAAACACTTGTCGTTGTTGCGTACCGTTTCAATATCGAAGGTCTCCTCGAGCTTAATGCTGAAGCGCCTATCTTCGTCCAGCTCAACGAACCTGTCGCACATACCTCGATCGTCGTGGCACCAGCTGCACTCCCCCGGGAGACTGTCGTCGTCCGAGTACGACATTTCCTACGTTCATAATTCAAAGATTAAACATGTACATATTCTAGCACAAGTCATGCCAGAATTCACGAAAAAATCCGGCATGACCTTTGCTAAAAAAGGATATATCGAGCGTCTGAAATTTGCCGGAACGGAAATTAATCAACACTATGGCAAAACATAGGCCACTCGGAGATGTAAACTGAACATGAACGGCCACTTGGGAAACCACATATCCTATTTGAGCAACAACACAAGATATACAAGGATATTTGGCTGGTCTCACCTCGATGCCGGAGGGGGTCGGTGACTGGGACGACGGCGGGGATGTCGGAGTGGGTCGGTGACGGGGACGACGGTGGTCACCTGAAACCGTATAAGTTATCACTAATACATCCCGAATAATTGCTTAAACTAAAAAATAACAACAAATATGACATGTTCAACTAGTTTTATTAATTCAACTAGTTCTTACTAAATATAAACTTACTATAAATAGAAAAAAACTAGTTCTTTCTAAAAATAAAGTAGTTCAACTAGTTATATTAATTATCTTACTAAAATACATTAGTTCTATTAATTCAACTAGTTCAACTAGTTTATTAATTTACTTACTAAACTAGTTCAACTACAACTACTATTAATCATACTGCCCTAGTTAACTAGTACCATCACTACTAGTAATTAACATCTACTACTACTAAAAATCTAGTACTAACTAAGAAACATCTAGTACTAGCTATAAACCCTAAATTAACATCTACTACTACTAAATCTAGTACTAACTAGTGGCAGGGGGTGGGGGCGACGGAGAGGTAGCTAGGGACGGCGAGGGAGGGATCGGGATGGCGAGGGCTGCCGGCAGCGGAGGGAGGAGGGGCGGCCGCAGGCGGAGGGAGGAGGGCGACGATGAAGGAGGGAGGGGCGGCCGCAGGCGGAGGGAGGATGTGCGAGGAGGAGGGAGGAGGGACGGAAGGAGGGAAGTACCTCGGTGGCGGACGGACGAAGGCGGCGGCAGCGGCGACGCACGACGACGGTTATCGGCACACGGGCGAGAGTGAGAGTGTGAGTGCCAGAGAGGGTCGGTCGTGCGCATGGTGATAAGGTAGGGATAGTTGTAGCGCGTTTGCCAAAACGCGCTACAGCTAATCTGAATAGCAGTAGCGCTTTGCATATAAACCGCTACTGCTAAGTGTAACTATACAAAAATAGGTCAATGCAAAAATACATTGGCTATCAATGATCTTTTTGTGTACAATCTGAATTGTCAATATGAGTCCTCTCCGGTAGGAACCGGAGAGGACTCGTATTGCGGCCACAAATTTTACACATAGAGTTCAGTGAAGACCAACTGGTTGTGATAGTTTTAGAAATAACATATTTAAGGTGGTAAACACCCTGTTCACGGAGCGAGGTGGGACTAAACTTGTGGGCTGATCTTAGCAGTAGCGGTTTTCCTCGAAGTGCGCTGCTGCTAACTTCCATAGCAGTAGCGCGGTTCATTATAGGGCGCTACTGCTATAACTAGCGGGGGACGAGGTCAGGGCAATTAGAGCAGTAGCGCGTTTTGCGGTAAACGCGCTACTGCTATTTTCCTTTCAGTAGCGTGTTTTGCTATCACGCGCTGCTACTAAATAGCAGCAGCGTCCTATTTTGAGGAGCGCTGATGGTAAGATTCTGTGTATAGGCTTTTCCCTAATAGTGCCCGATCAACAGGAACCCCGTTTCGACCGTAGGAGGTCCGTTTCCTCTGTTTTGCGGTACGCCACACCCCTCCCGATCAACAGGACCCCGTTCCAAATGTGGTCGGTCGAACACAAGGCCGTTTCCTCCGTTCTGCGGTACGCCAGGCCTCGTTTCCATCGCGTGTTCCGTCCAAGCCCTCCCGATGAACATGACCACGCATTCCGTTCCGACCCAGCCGGTTGGCTCCCCATGAACATGCCGACGACGCTGTTTCTCCGTTCCGACCCAGCCATATATGTATGCGCGAGTAGGCGTTTGAGACCCTACCCGTATGTACGTATGTGGCCGTATTTTCTTTCTTGCACCCTCGCCGCTGTACATACATGTACATGCTACTTGCGCGCCTCTACGTACGCTTTGACCAGGTGGGTCCTGACTGTCAGGCACTTCCTTGCCTGCGAAGATGTAGCTGGTGGGTCCCAGCAGTCAGGGGGGCGAATCATTTTGTTTTTTTTTGCCCGGCCGCACTTCCTTGCGTGCGAAGATTTAGCTGGGGGGTCCCAGCAGTCAGTGATGAAGCTATGTACCTAGGGTAGGGTCATGGACCTGTCCAAACTACCCTCTCCAAGGACATCTCTATAAGAAACCACCTGTCAATCGACTCAGAAGTGTTCCACTCGACGGACTCGAAGACACTCGACCAAAGCCAACCACTCGACAGCCAGAAGATCTAAAGTCACTCTGTACGCAAACGGTCGGCCATTGAGTAGCTTTAATGGTCATGATAGCACTTTATTTGTGACATTACCAGTTACGCTCGACCTCAATGTACCTTAAACCCTACATAACTGAGGGCCGGAGGGGTCTGGCGAACTCTGTATAATCCACCCCCTCCTCAGCGTAAAGGGTTCGCACCCCTGTAACTCATACACACATAATCCAGTCGACCGCCTCCAGGATCCGAGACGTAGGGCTGTTACTTCCTCCGAGAAGGGCCTGAACTCGTAAATCTCTTGCGTATACAACTACTCCATAGCTAGGATCTTGCCTCTCCATACCTACCCCCCTACATTACCGTCAGACTTATAACCACGACAGTTGGCGCCCACCGTGGGGCAGGTGTCTTAGCGACTTATTGGAGAAGTTGCGATTTTTCGGATCTTCCTCATCATGGTTTCAGGCGGAGTTTTGGTTGAGGGCCGCGATATCCGTCTCGGTGCGCTCACGTTCATTGCCAACGACTCCGCTTGGCTTCAGGAGGCTCCGCTCGACATCGACGCACTCCCAGTCCGCGGAGCGACGCACTTTCGTGCGTGCGTCCGCGTCCTCCTCCTGCGACAACCGTCGACCCAGTATTGGTCGGCCCCTGTGTCGTCCTCCCTCCCTGTTTTCCGCCAGCACAAGCGCTCTGGACGGTCGAGGCTTCAGCGGTGGGTGAGGCACGCGGTGGCTCGCCAGTCGGCCACCCCCCAAGTCGCGGCAATCGAGCCCGATGAATCTCTCTACGGCCTGTTCGACTGCCTCCGCAGAGACTGCATCCTTGTGCGACAACAATGATCCAGTGGCGGAGGTTCTGATGGTCGATGGACCACGCAGTCCTCCCGGTTTTCCCTGCACCAACGGAGGCGACGGCGGAGGCAATCCGTCGCATGCCCATGAAGAATATCTCCCCAAGCCCCTCACTTCGCTACAGAGGGAAGATCTTCGCCGCCGGAACATGGATGCGCTGCACACTCCTATCATTGGAGAAACCCCCGAGGCTCGTGCCTTAGAGGACGCGCGCTTGGCTAACTAGGCTGAGCGCACTCGACTGGAGAACCTTCAGCGAGCACTCGACGAGCGTGCGCGGCAACGGGTTCCAGAATCCAGTCGATGTCAACTCTTTCCACCACCGACTCAGGTATATCGAACTCCGATTCAGAATTTAGCAACTGCAGCCCATATAGTAGAGTCGATTCAGCCTTCCCAGTCAGAGGCTGGCAGAGGCTTGTTACAGATCAGAGATTTACTTCGGGCAGCAGGAGATCAAAATTCAACTGTATCGCAGTCGCTGAATAGGATTCACAGCATATCCGTCGCTGCAAATACAGTCCAGTCGGCCCATAGCCCCAGATCACCCCCGAGGCGTGAGGAACGAGGAGACCGGCGTGATCAGTACAAGAACTAGGAGCAGTATGATCACCAAATCAATCGCGATGATCGACGTCGAGTGCCCACCCCTCCCCCAAGGGGTGGATCGTACGCGCCTCGACAACAGGATGATAGACGCCATCACAGTGTTGGGTGAAGGATTCCAGTCGACCCCAGGGAACCAGACATTGATGCGAGATCCATTATCGTTCAAGGTTTGGTCGACAGGAACAGAGCTCACCGAGAAGGTCATGACAGAGATGTACCCACCAGCAGCAGAGTACACGTCTCAGGACCAGAGTGTTTCAGCAGAGCCAGGGCCGCGGTGATTCCTCCCAACTTGGCTTGAAGACTACCGAGTGGCTGTTCAGATTGGCGGCAGCAATGATGAAGTGGCCATGAAACACCTGCCTCTTATGTTGGAGGGCTCGGCCAGAGCATGGTTGAATCAATTAGCACCCATCAGCATTTACACTTGGGAAGATCTTGCCCAAGTGTTTGTCGGAAAATTTGAAGGAACTTGCAAGCGACCAGCAGGGTTGACAGAGCTGCAATCTTGTGTGCAGAAGTCGAATGAAACTTTGAGGGATTACATCCAGAGATGGATCACGTTGCATCACACGGAAGAGATTGTATCTGATCACCAGGCAGTCTGTGCCTTCAAGGAAGGCGTTAAGTACAGAGAGCTAAACCTGAAATTTGGTCGAACCGGAGACATGTCTCTGAGTCGAATGATGGAGATTGCCACCAAGTATGCCAATGGTGAAGAAGAGGATCGGCTCCGGAGTGGCAAGCACAAGTCAGTTGCGCACGAAACCGGAGGAGGGAACTCCAGTCGGAAGCAGAAGCGGAAAGCCGAGCCAGCAGCTCCTGGAGAAGCATTGGCCGTGACTCAAGGAAAGTTTAAAGGGAAGACCAAAGGGTCTTGGAACCCTAAGAAGGTGAAGGACAAGGAAGGAAATGACGTGATGGATTTGCCGTGCCACATCCAAACGAAGAAAGATGAGGAGGGTAAATTCATTTACCCGAAACATACCTCTCGACAGTGTCGGCTCTTGATCCAGCAATTCCACGGGAAACAACCCAAAGATAAGGAAAAGGAGTCGGACAAAGTTGAGGACAAAGAAGATAGTGATGATGGATATCCCCATGTCAATTCCACCCTAATGATTTTTGCTGATGTTGAAAGCAAAAGTCGACTGAAAGTTATCAACCGAGAAGTGAATATGGTTGCTCCGGCAACACCCAGTTATCTGAAATGGTCTCAGACTGCCATCACATTCGACCAGTACGATCATCCGACACACATAGCCACCCCTGGGAGGCAAGCTTTGGTGGTCGACCCAGTCGTCAAAGGCACTCGACTGACTAAAGTTTTGATGGATGGTGGCAGTGGCCTAAATATACTATATGCAGAGACGTTGAAAGGGATGGGCATTCTGATGTCCAGACTCAGTACAGGCAACATGAATTTCCATGGAGTCATTCCTGGAAAGAAGGCTGAGTCACTCGGCCAAATTTCTCTTGATGTGGTTTTCGGTGATTCCAAGAATTACCGCAAAGAAAAGTTGACGTTTGAAGTTGTGGATTGCCAGAGTGCTTATCACGCTATTTTGGGCAGGCCAGCTTATGCATGTTTCATGGCTCGACCATGTTATGTGTACCTCAAATTGAAGATGCCTGGTCCCAAAGGTGTGATCACTATTACTGGCAATCGGAAGAAGGCGCAAGAGTGCTTTCAGAAAGGCTCAAAGATCGCTGATGCTCAGGTGGCAGTGGTAGAGCTGCAGGAATACCAGAAAACTGCAGACTCGAGTGATTTGTTGCGAGCCAAGAAGCCCGCTACGGAATCAGCGTTTCAGTCATCCGGTGAGACAAAACCAATTCACATTCACCCGACCGACCCCAGTGCTGCTCCGACTCATATCTCTACAACACTCGACTCCAAATAGGAAGAAGCGCTCATCTAGTTCCTCCGTGAGAACTGGGACATCTTCGCATGGAAGCCTTCTGACATGCCGGGTGTACCCAGGGGGCTAGCTGAGCATCATCTACGAGTCGACTCAAAAGTGAAACCTGTCAAAGTACATCTGCGACGGTCCGCCATCCAGAAAAGAAAAGCCATTGGCGAGGAGGTGGCTCGGCTCTTAGCAGCGGAGTTTATCCGAGAGATTTACCACTCAGAGTGGCTCGCCAATGTTGTCATGGTCCCCAAGAAGGACAAGTCACTTCGCGTGTGCATCAACTTCAAACATATCAATCGGGCCTGCCCAAAAGATCATTTCCCTCTCCCCCGCATCGACCAAATAGTCGACTCAACCACGGGATGTGAGCGCCTGTCTTTTTAGATGCCTATTTCGGTTACCATCAGATCTATCTGTATGGACCCGACAAGATCAAAACAGCTTTCATCACTCCATTCGGGTGCTTTTGTTATGTCACCATTCCATTCGGCCTCAAGAATGCCGGAGCCACGTTCATGAGGATGATTCAGAAGTGTTTTCTCACTCAAATCAGTCGGAATGTGGAAGCGTACATGGATGATATTGTGGTCAAGTCATGGAAAGGTTCTGACCTGCTGACTGACCTTGCTGAAACATTTGCCAACCTCAGGAGGTATGATATCAAGCTAAATCCATCAAAGTGCACATTCGGAGTTCCTAGTGGAAAGTTACTCAGTTTTCTTGTTTCCGAACGAGGAATCGACGCCAATCCAGAAAAAGTTGACACTATACTCCGAATGAAACGTCCTGTACGTGTGCACGATGTCCAGAAGCTTACTGGTTGCTTGGCCGCTTTAAGTCAATTCATATCTCGTCTTGGTGAGAAGGCATTGCCTCTTTACCAACTGATGAAGAAGTCAGACAAGTTCGAGTGGACTCCTGAAGCTGACGCAGCGTTTGCAGAGCTAAAAGCCCTGCTCTCCACCCAGCCGGTGCTTGCTGCCCCAATCAGCGAAGAGCCTTTGATGCTTTACATTGCAGCCACGGGACAAGTCGTCAGTACAGTACTTACGGTCGAGCGGGAAGAAGAAGGAAAAGCCTTTAAAGTTCAGCTCCCAGTATATTATGTTTCTGAAGTTTTGACCCCATCAAAGCAAAGATACCCTCATTATCAGAAGCTTGTATATGGGATTTATATGACCACAAAGAAGGTTGCTCATTAGTTCTCTGACCATTCCATTACAGTCGTCAGCGATGCTCCATTGTCAGAGATTCTGCACAACAGAGATGCAACCGGTCGAGTGGCAAAATGGGCGATTGAACTCCTTCCCCTAGATATCAAGTCTGAGGCAAAGAAAGCCATCAAGTCCCAAGCAATAGAGGATTTCATCGCCGAGTGGACTGAGCAGCAATTGCCGACTCAAGTTCACTCGGAGCACTGGACCATGTTCTTTGATGGTTCTAAGATGCTGAATGGTTCCGGTGCTGGGGTAGTATTGGTGTCCCCCCGAGGAGATAAGCTTAGATATGTGCTCCAGATTCACTTTGATTCCTCCAATAACAAAGCAGAATACGAAGCACTTTTGTATGGTCTGTGTATGGCCATTTCACTCGGCATCCGTCGCCTCATGGTCTATGGCGACTCAGATTTAGTGGTTAACCAAGTGATGAAGGAGTGGGACGTCAGAAGTCCGGCCATGACTGGTTACTGCAATGCAGTGAGAAAGCTAGAGAAGAAATTCAAGGGGTTAGAGCTTCATCATATACCCCGACTGAAAAATCAAGCGGCTGATGATTTGGCAAAATTAGGTTCCAAGAGAGAAGCCGTTCCCAGTAATGTGTTTTTGGAACACATCCACACACCATCAGTTCAAGAGGATCCTTTCACCGAAGAAGCCCCACAGCCAAAAAGTGCCACGGATCCGACTGAAGTTGAAGTTCCAGCTATGGTCGACCTGATCATGGAAGTTTTGGTCATCACTCCCGACTAGACAATGCCGTACATCACGTATATCCTAAGGAAAGAGCTCACAGAGAATGAAGAAGAGGCTCGACAGATCATCCATCGATCCAAGGCCTTTACTGTGATAAAAGGACAGTTGTACAGGGAAAGCGCTACTGGTGTCGGTCAGAAATGTATAACACCAGAAGAAGGTCAGATAATTCTTGACGATATCCACTCGGGGACCTGTGGTTATCATGCGTCCTCTCGGACCATTGTGGCTAAAGCATACCGAGCGGGGTTTTACTGGCCAAGAGCAAATGAAATGGCGAAGGAGATAGTCGACAAGTGTGAAGGATGTCAGTTCTATTCCAATATGTCACATAAACCCGCCTCAGCCTTGAAGACCATTCCACTCGTCTTGCCCTTTGCTGTTTGGGGATTAGATATGGTTGGACCACTGAGAACTGGCAGGAGCGGCTTCACCCATGTACTGGTGGCAGTCGACAAGTTCACTAAGTGGATTGAAGCTAAGCCTATCAAGAATCTTGATGCCTGCACTGCTTTCAGCTTCATCAGAGAGTTGATATTCAAATATGGAGTTCCGCACAACATCATCACTGACAATGGGTAAAACTTCAATTCCGACAAATTCAGAGCCTTTTGCGCTTCTCAAGGCACGCGGGTCGACTATGCTTCCGTCGCTCACCCCCAGTCGAATGGACAAGCAGAAAAGGCAAATGGCCTAATTCCCAAAGGACTGAAACACCGGTTGATGCGTGATCTCAAGCACCCAGCAGGCGCGTGGGTCGACGAACTTCCTTCAGTTCTTTGGGGATTGAGGACCACTCCTAATCGGTTGACTGGGCAAACTCCACTCTTTCTAGTCTATGGAGCTGAAGCAGTTCTGTCGAGTGACCTGCTTCACAATGCACCCTGAGTCGAGCTCTACTCTGAAGATGAAGCAGAACAAGCCCGGCAGGACGTAGTCAACCTTCTAGAAGAAGAAAGAGAGATGGCTATGATCCGATCGACTATCTATCAGCAGGACTTGCGTCGATTCCATGCCAGAAACGTGAAGAGTCGAGCCTTCAAAGAAGGAGACTTGGTCCTCCGAGTGGATCAACAGAAACCGCACAAGCTCGCTCCTACTTGGGAAGGCCCCTTCATCGTCACCAAAGTTCTCCACAATTGAGCGTACCGTCTTTACAATGTCGATCGCTAGATTGATGAGCCACGAGCTTGGAATGCAGAGCTGCTCCGCCCCTTTTATACTTAAGTTCTCACTCGGATGAGATGTAATAAAAAGTACCTCTGTAGTTTGTTTATCAAAAACAAGAGTATTATAATTTTCCCAGTGATTGTTGTTGCTTTTGTTTTCGTGAGAAATCCCCCAGTGGGCGGCTTAGCTGCGAATTCGTTTCGCCTAAGTATCTAAAAATCCTACCGAGTGACGAGCAAGCCTCTCACTCGGAGGTTTAGCTGCGAATCCGTTTCACCTAAGTATTTAAAAATCCTACCGAGTGAAGAGTAAGCCTCTCACTCGGAGGTTTAGCTGCGAATCTGTTTCGCCTAAGTATTTGAAAATCCTACCGAGTGGAGAGCAAACCTCCCACTCGGGGTCTTAGCTACAGTTTAGTACTCGCCTAAGTATTTGAAAATCCTACCGAGTGGAGAGCAACCCTCCCACTCGGGGGCTTAGCTGCAGTTCAGTACTCACCTAAGTATTTGAAAATCCTACCGAGTGGAGAGCAACCCTCCCACTCGGGGGCTTAGCTGCAGTTCAGTACTCGCCTAAGTATTTGAAAATCCTACCGAGTGGAGAGCAACCCTCCCACTCGGGGGCTTAGCTGTAGTTCAGTACTCGCCTAAGTATTTGAAAATCCTACCAAGTGGAGAGAAACCCTCCCACTCGGGGGCTTAGCTGCAGTTCAGTACTCGCCTAAGTATTTGAAAATCCTACCAAGTGGAGAGCAACCCTCCCACTCGGGGGCTTATCTGCAGTTCAGTATTCTCCTAAGTATTTGAAAATCCTACCGAGTGGAGAGCAACCCTCCCACTCGGGGGCTTAGCTGCAGTTCAGTACTCGCCTAAGTATTTGAAAATCCTACCGAGTGGAGAGCAACCCTCCTACTCGGAGGCTTAGCTGCAGTCCAGTACTCGCCTAAGTATTCGAAAATCCTACCGAGTGGAGAGCAAACCTACCACTCGGGGACTTAGCTGCAGTCCAGTACTCACCTAAGTATTTGAAAATCCTATCGAGTGGAGAGCAAACCTCCCACTTGGGGGCTTAGCTGCAGTCCGGTACTCACCTTAGTATTCGAAAATTCTACCGAGTGGAGAGCAACCCTCCCACTCGGGGGCTTAGCTGCAGTCCAGTACTCTCCTAAGTATGAAATCCATTCCGATCCGCAAGAACGACAAGGTGCAGGTCGACTGCTGCCTTCTCCTTCGGAGCTACGCCACAAATACAACATGCGCTCTGCAAGGACGACGAGGTGCAGGTCGACTGCTGCCTTCTCCTTCAGAGCTACGCCACAAATACAACATGCACTCTGCAAGGATGACGAGGTGCAGGTCGACTGCTGGCTTCTCCTTCGGAGCTACACCACAAATACAATGTGTGCTCCATCCCGATCCGCAAGGACGTAGGTCGACTGCAATCTGTGCTCCATCCCTACCTGCAAGAGCGATGAGGTGCAGGTCGACTGGATTTTCCACCTCAGAGCTGCGTCTCAAGCACTAAAGTATATTCCGAGTGAAGAACAAAGTTCGTTCGAAGGCAAATGCAAGCATATTCAACGATAAGCCAAGTTCAGATAACATCCTACGGGTTCAAAAGTGCTCAGGCGTCAAGCCTGTAAAAGTTTATCGGTTACAAAACCACTTGGCATTCCGAGGCAAATTTAAGGCGAAGCATAGAAGTTTTTTACTCCTCAGGTGGAGGACTGGAGTGCGCGACAAACTGGTCCAAGTCGATTCCGTCAGCAATCCGAGTGGCAGAAGCAATGAAGGTCTCCATGAAAGATTGGAAGTCGTGCTTCTTGGTATTGGCAACTTTGATGGACGCCAGCTTTTCCTCAAACGTATCCTTGTAGTGAACACGAACCAGGGACAGAGCAACGTCAGCGCCGCACCTAGCAGAAGATTTCTTCCATTCTTGCACTCGACCTGGAACTTCATTCAGTCGAGTCATTAGAGACTCGAGGTCATTTTGAAGCGTCGCTCCTAGCGAGAGTGTCGTGTTGATTCGCGACGCTGCAACCTTCAGTCGAGCAAGGTAGTCAACCACACCAGCAACATGAGACTCCAGTCGGAGCACATTCATAGAAGCTTCATCCTTCACAAGAGAGTTAATGGGGTCCAAGCTTGTCTCCACTCGACTGGTCTCCTCCTCGAAGTTTTGGCAGAATTCTGTAAACACAATTCAAAGATAAACCAGCAGTTCTACGATGAATCGATGATTACAAGTCAGTCGGGTAGGAGAGATTACCCTCAAGTATGATGAATAACTTCTTGGCGAGCCCTCCCAGATAAGCTTCTAGATCATTCTTCTTCCCCACCAGTTCACCAGCCTTGTCATTCAGAGCTATCTTATCATTCTTCAGACGGCTGACTTCCTTGTTGTCCGCGTCGAGAGCAGCTTTCAGATTGGCGTTCTCCTCTTCAAATTTACCGACTAAAGCCAGTTTTTCTTCCGCAAGCTTCGTTTTGTCCAAAGCCGCCTTCTGCGCCTCGGCAAGGTCGTGGTCCTTCTTCTTCAAAGCCTCCTTCATTTTATCTGCAATATGACAATGAGATCAGAATCAAGAGTGGGCAGAAAGATAAAGACAGTCGTCAAGTTCTCACCAGTCGTACCTTTTGCTTTGTCTTTCGCCTTCTGAAAGTTCTCCTGAACAAGCTTCAAGTCAAGGTCAAGCTGGATATGTTTGTTTTCCAATTCAGTATTGCGAGCCACAAGCTCGCAAGATTTCTGCGAAGGATCAGTCAACAGACATCAAAGATAGGTTGCTTCCGAGTGACTAAGAGAAAAATCATAACATTTCTAAGACTACAGTCGAATCAACATATTCAATAGTAGTCTCGGGGACTACACCCAGTGGGTGCACTCAGCGTGGCCCCACTGGTTCTTTCGACTTGGTCCGATCAGTCGGCCGAAAGAGACAAAGAGGTTATGATCCTAAAACTATATCACTATAGCTAACTGCCAGCAGTTAGCCATGGTCTCATCATGATCTACCAAAAAAACAGGTTCTTCAGACCTTAGTCGACTGCCAGCAGTCGACCATGGTCTCAGGGCTACACCCAGTGGGTGCACTCAGCGTGCCCCCACTGGTTCCAAGATTCCATTCGGCATGGTCCGACCAGACCGAGTGAAGAAGTTAGAGTGAAGAAATTCAAAATACAAAGACTACAGTCGACTGCCAGTAGTACACCATAGTCTCGGGGTGTCGTGGTGGACTGGGAGCCATGAGCACCTATGGGGCAGGAGGGCCCCTTTGTTTGTCCGGCAAGGGAGCGGAGGGCGCACGCAGAGCGGATCGAGGCGAGGGAGCGCGCGGGGGATTTTTACCCAGCTTCGGAGCTCTCCGGAGAGATAAAACTCCTACTGCTGCTTTGTGTGTTTGTATTCTGTTCTTGCTCGAGAGAGCGGGCGTGGCGTCGAATCAGCCGAACCGCGGAACCGAACCCCTTCTACGTGCGCATGGGCCTCCTTTTTATAGGCTAAAGGGGTCACCGACAGGTGGCAGCGTAGAAAGAGGGGTAGAAAGGTAAAAACGCGGGTTGGTACAACTGCTACCAACAGTGTCCCCTACCTAACTATGACGGCAGGGGACAGGGGCATTTAATGCCCGTCCGGTCGCCCCAACAGTGCATGGAAACGACCGTTGAAGGTGCCACCAATCGCCACGATGGCCTCCTTGTCAGCTCCTCTTGCCACCTCGCACCGCATGGCTGCACCGCGCCTTGCCACGTGCTCCTGGGATAGTCCTGGGGTGGCACGTCACTGGATGCGCTGGAGCTTGGGTGCATGGTGGCAGCCTTGCCGCGGCAAGCGCCTCGCCGCGGCCCTTATCTTGTCGCACCAGCAAGCTTGCCGCTCGCCGGGCCTTGCCGGGACGCGCGGGGCGTCGCGGCAAGTTTACTTGGAATGCCTTGAGTGGCCTTCCCAGCAAGCTCCTCTTGCCGGGGTCTTGTCTTCTTCCCGGCAAGATCCTCTTACCGGGGCCTCGGTTGGCTTTCCCGGCAAGCTCCTCTTGCTGGGGCTTTTAGCTTGAGTACTTCGTTCTTGAACGACGTCAAAGTAGCCGTGGAGGATCTTGGCGGACGCCCGGCAAGCCCCGCCGCGGGTCGCTGCGACTGCCCGTGCGCAAGTTCGGGGTACTAAGGTACCCCCTACTTTAGTACACCGACAGGAGCCCCCGGGCCTGGGCCATACACGGTGCCGAGCGCTGTTGGGCCAGGCCCAAAACAGTGCACGGGCACGCGCGGCCTAGGTCATACCGCATATCCCTCCGCTCCCACCGCGCACGCCCAGAGCGGCACGCGTCAAACGCGGCGTCGTGGGTGAAGTGGGCGGCGTGTGCGGGGCTGAGCCTCACGAGCATGCGTCGAGCCATGATGAAGGGGATGGCTCACGCCCTCCTACCTAAACGGAGGTAGGTGCGGGGGCGTGGTGCATTTACTGGACGGGGCCAGTGCGTGGTTTTCGAGGCGTCCATCCCCACGATCACGGGGTGGGGCGAGGCCGCCTCATCCGTCCCTCGGCTCTGCACCCCCGCCACGCGGCTCCCATGCGCTTGGGGTCACGGACGGTGGAAGTGGGAATCTGGGCCGTCGTGAGCAGAGGCAGTGGGTCGGCCCTGATTCCCTGCTTTTCCCGTGTCTTGATTCGCTGAGCGGGGCGGCCGAGCCCCCCTACCGCGCTCCTTTATAAAGAGCGGGAGGGGAGCACAGAAGTCCGCACTCTCTCATCTCCTCCTTTCTTCAGCTTCTGCTCCCCTTTCTCCCATTCGCCATGGAGAAAGGGAACCCTGGTCCTTCATCGATGGCGGCGAGGGTTGCCGCCAGGCAGCGCATCCCTCCCTATCCCGCGCCCGTGGTGGTAGAGCCAGCCACAAGGGGAGGAGGGAGGGGGCGCGGTCGTGGACGAGGCCGAGGACGAGGTCGAGGCGCTCGGGGAAGAGGCGGCCGGGGCGGCGCAGCATCTCTGCCTCCGCCGGCGGTTCCTCCCCTCGCGGCGGTCCATACGGGGGACGACCCTTGCGAGTTCTTCATCAAGCTGTGCCGGGCGCCTCGTCGTCGCCTCCGGCTTCCAGCTCCGTTTGCGAGCGCGATGGAGCCGGAGCCGCCCGAGATGTTGAGATTGCACATGAGGGGCTATGGGATCAGCGGCACGCGAGTCCACGTTGTATCCCCAGCCCCTAGCGTGATGTATCTTGATCGTGGATGGAAGACGTTCGCCCGCATCCACAGCCTGACGGCGAGGTTTACCCTCCATTTTAAGTTAATGGAGGGCGACCTCCTCTCCGTCAAGGTCTTCGGGGACTCCGGCATCCGGGCGCGGTGCTGCGTGGATAGCTCCTCCGATAGCGAAGACTCCCCCTCGAGCGAGAGTGATGAGGAGGAGAGCGACAGCGACGACGAGGGGCACGGGCGGCGGAGTGGCGGGTCCGACTAGGTGTCGGGCGCCGCTCCGAGCGTCGCCGTCGACCCCATCATCCGCGTGGCCGGCTCCTCGAACTCCCCGGGGCCGTCTCCTTGGGCGGCTGGCGCAGGGAGGCTACGGAAGGGGAAGAGGGCCGGCAAGGCCGTCAGGTCGGAGTTCGAGGGCGTGGTGCCCTCGACAGCATGCTGACGTCCTGCCGCCCCGTCCTCGAGCCCCGCTTCCGGCGCTGCCATCACCGTCCAGCCTTCGGACAGCCCCCGGGCTGTTCTCTTGGTGTCTTCTGGCACCCTTAGTTCGCCTAGGCGCCACTTTTGCCCTCCTCGGCTCCTTGATCTACCTCCTGAAGAGAGGGATAGGAAAAGGATTACGGGCATCTTATCTTTTTAATTTGTAAGCCTTCGGGCCTTAGCTGCATTTAAAACTTGTAATCCTCTCTTTCATGTTTTTCATCCTCTATGGACTGTACCCGAGCGGGATGTTTTTTAATGGAAAGGGGAAGCTTGCTATGTCATATCCTTTACTTGATTCTATGCCTTGTATGTTTTTACCCTACGCTTTGAGGGAACTTGCCGGTACGGGCACGCTTGCCGCGAGTGCTGAGTGCGGAACATCAGCAGCTTGCCGGCGGTGCCGGAGCACGCTTGCCGCGGGCGCTGAGTGCGGAACATCAGCAGCCTGCTGGCGGTGCTGGTTCCGGCAAGAAACCTTGCCGCAACTAGTTGCAGCGCGCTTAAGTTGTTGAGCGGGCTCGAAAACAACGTAAGGGCGCTTAGCGGCTCACTTAAGTTGCTGAGCGGACTCGAAGCAGAGTAAGGGCGCTTAGCAGCTCACTTAAGTTGTTGAGCCGACTCGAAACGAAGTAAGGGCGCAACTAGCTACGAGGAGGCTCCTCCGCGCACAGGTTTTTTTTTATACAAGGCACAGTCGTTCAAGGACGTGGCTTCGCGTTCCCCAGTCCATAAGAGGATGCATGATGAGGGATGAAAAACTTATCTGATATCGCAGCCCCCGGCAACCCTGGCTTGCCGCGGATGAATCTTGGTATTCGTGGCCCCCGGCAACTCTGGCTTGCCGGGGTCTAGGTGCCGACGCGTCCTTCTTCTTCTTCCTGGTCGCTGTCATTTTAGTTATGAGAACATCTTAGCCAATGCCGCGACAAGTTACTTCTGCAATATAACTCTATTCTGGGCACTATCCGCTATGTTACTTCCTTTACTTGATTCCGCCCCTTGTGTGTTTTCACCCTACGCTTCGAGGGAAACTTGCCGGCGCAAGCACACTTGCTGAGTGCGGGACATCAGCAGCCCGCTGGCGGTGTTGCATCCGGCAAGAAAACTTGTCGGGGCTAGTTGCAGCTCGCTTGTATTGTTGAGCGGACTCGAAACAAATCAAGGGCGCAACTTAGCCACGAGCCGGTTCCTCCGCGCCCGGGTTTTACACACAAGGCACGGTCGTTCAAGGAATATAACTTTGTCCTGAGCGACGCTTGCTATGTTATATCCTTTACTCTGTTACATCCCTTGTATGTTTTCACCCTACGCTTTGAGGGAAACTTGCCGGCGCAAGCACACTTGCTGAGTGCGGAACGTCAGCAGCCCGCTGGCGGTGTTGCATCCGGCAAGAAACCTTGTCGGGGCTAGTTGCAGCTCGCTTGTATTGTTGAGCGGACTCGAAACAAATCAAGGGCGCAATTTAGCCATGAGTCGATTCCTCCGCGCACAGGTTTTCCATACAAGGCATGGACATTCAAGGGATATAACTTAAAAATTTAAAACTTGATCATGCTCAAACTTTGGCAACTTATCTTTTCTGTCGCCTGTGTTCCGGCGAGGCCATGCTCCTTTGAACGACACCCGGCCCACACCTCTATCCTCTCCTCCTCGGAGCTTCTGGCGTTAGCTTTGCGGCTATGGTAGCGGCGCAAAGCTTGCCAGCAGCGAGCAGCTCGTACCGCATCCTGAAGACGATCTTCCTCGAGGAGCAGCGCGTCATCTTTCCACGGCTGCTCTCGCTCGAGCTCACCGTAAGGGAGCACTCGAGGCAATCCGTACACGAGGGGAAAGGGGTCGAGAATGTCGAGCCCCCAGCCGAAAAATGGCCAGGGTAAAGGGGTTGTTTGGGGAGCTTGAGCTGGCTGATGAATCTGTTTGGAGTGGTACTGGCACGCTTCACACTTGGTTACTTGTGCAGTTGCATCCTGGAGGGCTGTAGGCCAGAAGAAACCTTGCCGGAAGGCTTTGCCGGCAAGTGCTCTTGCGCCAATGTGGTGACCACATATGCCTCCTTGTATCTCCACCAACAGCTCCTGTCCATCTTCCCGGGAAATGCACTTCAATTTCACTCCGTTGAATCTTTCTCTGTACAGTATGTCATCGACAAACTGGTACATACTTGATTGCCAGGCTACTTTCTCCGCTTCTTCCTGTTCCTCGGGAAGTTCTCCTGTCTGAAGGAAATGGACGATCTGCTGTGCCCATGCCGGAGCTTGTGGCTCGACGACAAGGACTAAAGGCTTGAATGCTGCTGCGGGAACATCCGCTTCCATGGCAAGAATCTGGGATCTTGCCGGAGCGTGATGTCCCCCGACAAGCGTGTCGGGACACAGCTTGTCGGGAGCGTCTGCTTCAATGAAACAAGCCCTGGGGCTTGTTGGAGCGGGCTGCTCCTGAGCACTTTCCGCTTCTACGGCAAGAATCTGGGATCTTGCCGGAGCGTGATGTTCCCCGACAAGCGTGTCGGGACACAGCTTGTCGGGAGCGTCTGCTTCAACGAAACAAGCCCTGGGGCTTGTCGGAGCAGACTGCTCCTCAGCACTCTCCGCTTCTACGGCAAGAATCTGGGATCTTGCCGGAGCGTGATGTTCCCCGGCAAGCATGTCGGGACACAGCTTGTCGGGAGTGTCTGCTTCAATGAAACAAGCCCTGGGGCTTGTCGGAGCAGACTGCTCCTCAGCACTCTTTGTGTTGATCCTGGGGACCTTCTTGGCGGCGGCTCCGGGGAGCTCTGCCGGAAAGTGGTCGCCAGTACCCAACTTTCTTTTTCCGCTCTGTCCAGTTGATGGTGTCACAGATGGCTGAGTCAGCTTGAGCACAAAAATCCCTGGTTCCACAGGCAACTTGAGTGCGGCACACTTTGACAGACCATCTGCAATGTCATTTTGAGCTCTTGGAACATGTTCCATTTGCAGGCCGTCAAAATGCTCTTCCAGCTTCCTCACTTCATCGATGTAGGCTTCCATCAACGGACTCTGATAATCTTTGTTAACTTGATGGACGACAAGCTGTGAATCACCCCTGACAATAAGCTTCTTGATCCCAAGTTCTGCCGCGATCCTGAGTCCGGCAAGCAAGCCTTCATACTCTGCAGTATTGTTCATGGCTTGCTCCTTGGGAAAGTGCATCTAAACCACATACTTGAGGTGCTCTCCGGTGGGTGCGACAAGTAGTACGCCCGCACCGGCGCCTTGCAGCGAGAAGGCACCATCGAAATACATGATCCATGCCTTGCTTGCTTCCTTGACGGGGATTCTCCTCTCCGGAGTTTCTTCATCAGGCGTTGGCGTCCATTCCGCTATAAATTCTGCCAAGGCTCGGCTCTGGATAGTTGAGGTACTCTCAAACTTGAGGCCAAAGCTTGACAATTCCAGTGCCCACTCGACAATCCTGCCCGTTGTCTCCGGACTCTGCAATATCCTCTTCAACGGAAAGCGAGTGACCACTGTGATCTCATGTGCTTGGAAGTAATGGCGCAGCTTCCTCGAGGCCATTAGGAGGCCGAAAAGCAACTTCTGCACACCAGAGTACCTTGATCTAGCCCCCTGCAGAAGGGAACTGACAAAGTAAACTGGGCGCTGCACCATCTTCTTCTGTTTCTCTTCTTGTGGCTGCGCAGATCCATCTTTGCCGGAACCGGAACTTGCCGGATCAGGGCTTGTCGGGCCAGAGCTTGCCGGAGAAACCCCCTGCTTATCGCTGGGCTCGCTTGCCACAGTCACTGGCTCATCATCTGCCTCCCTCTCCGCTACTAACGCAGCACTAACCACTTGATTGGTTGCCGCGAGATATAGCAGCAACTTCTCTTGTGGCTTAGGTGCGACAAGTGTTGGAGTAGAGGGTAGGTATCTCTTCAGGTCCTGCAGCGCAGCCTCCGCTTCCGGAGTCCATTTCATTGGACCTGCCTTTTTCAAAATTTTGAAAAAGGGCAGGGCGCGCTCAGCAGACTTAGAGATGAACCTACTGAGAGCAGCAACACAGCCGGCAAGCTTTCGCACATCTTTAACGCGCTTTGGTGCTTCGATTTTCTCAATGGCATTGATCTTGTCGGGATTAGCTTCAATCCCCCTCTGGGACACAAAGAATCCGAGAAGCTTGCCGGAAGGAACTCCAAACACACACTTCTCAGGATTCAACTTGAGGTTGATCCTGCGCAGATTTGCAAAAGTCTCGTCCAAGTCTTGGATCAAAGTCTCTTTGTCCTTGCTCTTGACCACTATGTCATCCATGTAAGCTTCTACATTCCTGTGCAACTGTGGCCCAAAAGCATGACTGACTACTCTTGCAAATGTTGAACCAGCATTCTTCAGTCCGAAGGGCATTCGTACAAAGCAGTACGTGCCACATGGAGTAATGAATGCGGTTTTCTCTTCATCTTCTTCTGCCATGAAGATCTGATGATATCCTGAGTATGCATCAAGGAATGAAAGCAGATCACATCCTGCCATGGAGTCGACAATCTGGTCAATGCGCGGCAAGGGAAATGGATCCTTGGGACAAGCTTTATTAACATCAGTGAAGTCAATACAAAGCCTCCAGTTCCCGTTTGCTTTGCGCACGACTACTGGATTGGCTAACCACGTCGGATGGAGCACTCCTCGGACCAGGCCTGCTGCTTCCAACTTGTTGATCTCTTCTGCAATGAATTCTTGACGCTCTACTACTTGTTTTCTGACACTCTGCTTGACGGGACGCGCGTGAGAACAGACGGCAAGGTGGTGCTCAATCACTTTCCTGGGAATGCCGGGGATGTCAGATGGTTGCCATGCAAACACATCGACATTCACCCGCAGGAAAGCAACGAGCGCACTTTCCTATTTAGGATCAAGCGTGGCACTGATGGTGAAGGTGCCACCAGTGCCGTCCTCCTTGGCGGCCACTTTCTTGGTCTCTGGTGAAGCCATCTTTGCCTTCTTGCACTTGCCGGTGGAGCTCGATGGTGCGTCCCCGACGGTAGCGCAGCACTCCGAAGAGGTGCGCTTGACGGAGTAGGCATTAGAGCTACTCTTGTCGGACTTGGTCTTCTTCGCTTCTCTTCGACGCTCGATGCGAGTGCGAGCGTCTTCGTGTTGTCGTTCTTGGAGAACTTGGCGTTGATCGCGGCGAGCTCGCGGGTCCGACGACGCGGTGGAGTCGGTGTCGAGGTTGGCCCGGCGAGTCGACGATCTCGGCCTTCGGGGCGGGGAGTACGCAGTGGTGGCACCCCCAGCGGTCTTGTCGGCATCGGCTTGCGCCTGGGCGTCTTGCCGGGGCTTCGATGTGCTCGGTTGCCGGGGCTTGTCGCCGTTGGCGAAGCCAATGAGGCTATAGATGGCGGCCCTCCAGTCGTCGATCTTATCCGGCGCTGGAGGGTAATCTAGAAGCAGCTGGGCTCGGGCCAGCGCTTCCTCTGGAGTGTTGGGTGGCGGTGGCGAGCGACACGAGGTGCGAGACATGCTCAAACTTCTAACAGTGTTAGAAGGAGCAAAATCTCGCACAGGTGACCGCACTGCGCTCGTGCCAGTGTGTTGACGTGTATGCTGGGCTTGAGCGTCCCGCGACCCACCAGCTTGGCCTTGTTCCAACGCGAGTACGTTGCTAGGAGCACCGTGGCGGTGGATATGCAGAAGCTGAACCTTGCGGGGCCTTGTCCTTGGACCGGGTGACGACGCGCGTCCCCCCGCCGGCGCCCGCTCCTCCGCCGGCGTCTGCCCCACCGCCCGTTTGCTCCGGTGGCAGTAGGGAAGTCGCAGACGGAGCGGTCACTTCCGAAGTCTTCTTCTTTGGTGGCATGTCGACGAAGATGTTGATGTAGCGCGTAGACGCCGGATCAGATACGCACGACCTCGACGCCCCCCCTACCTGGCGCGCCAGAGATGTCGTGGTGGACTGGGAGCCACGAGCACCTATGGGGCAGGAGGGCCCCTTTGTTTGTCCGGCAAGGGAGCGGAGGGCGCACGCAGAGCGGATCGAGGCGAGGGAGCGCGCGGGGGATTTTTACCCAGCTTCGGAGCTCTCCGGAGAGATAAAACTCCTACTGCTGCTTTGTGTGTTTGTATTCTGTTCTTGCTCGAGAGAGCGGGCGTGGCGTCGAATCAGCCGAACTGCGGAACCGAACCCCTTCTACGTGCGCATGGGCCTCCTTTTTATAGGCTAAAGGGGTCACCGACAGGTGGCAGCGTAGAAAGAGGGGTAGAAAGGTAAAAACGCGGGTTGGTACAACTGCTACCAACAGTGTCCCCTACCTAACTCTGACGGCAGGGGACAGGGGCATTTAATGCCTGTCCGGTCGCCCCAAGAGTGCATGGAAACGACCGTTGAAGGCGCCACCGATCGCCACGATGGCCTCCTTGTCAGCTCCTCTTTCCACCTCGCACCGCATGGCTGCACCGCGCCTTGCCACGTGCTCCTGGGATAGTCCTGGGGTGGCACGTCGCTGGATGCGCTGGAGCTTGGGTGCATGGTGGCAGCCTTGCCGTGGCAAGCGCCTCGCCGCGGCCCTTATCTTGTCGCACCAGCAAGCTTGCCGCTCGCCGGGCCTTGCCGGGACGCGCGGGGCATCGCGGCAAGTTTACTTGGAATACCTTGAGTGGCCTTCCCGGCAAGCTCCTCTTGCCGGGGTCTTGTCTTCTTCCCGACAAGCTCCTCTTGCCGGGGCCTCGGTTGGCCTTCCCGGCAAGCTCCTCTTGCCGGGGCTTTTAGCTTGAGTACTTCGTTCTTGAACGGCGTCAAAGTAGCCGTGGAGGATCTTGGCGGACGCCCGGCAAGCCCCGCCGCGGGTCGCTGCGACTGCCCGTGCACAAGTTCGGGGTACTAAGGTACCCCCTACTTTAGTACACCGACACGGGGACTCCACCCAGTGGGTGCACTCAGCGTGCCCCCACCAATCCAAAAATTCAATCGACACACCTAGTGGGTGTACAGATACAAAGATCTTCGGAAAGAAAGTCTTCAGATAGCATATCCTAACAGAACAAGCGGTGACCAACTAACCTGGACGTTGCTCTAAAGGGCTGAGCTAGCATCATAGGCCGCTTGGCTGGCTTCCCGGATCGCCTTCACCTGCTCCATCATGATCCCCGCCTGGCGTATAGCCTCCTTAGCAGCACCCGCTTGGTCCTCTGGGACGTGGTGTGCAGCGAAAAAGGGAGGGCGGGTCAGCAGTCGACGACGAAGGCCGGACACTCGTCAGCGGCACAATGAAGGACACGGAATTCTGAGTGATATTGACACCCTCTTGAACCAATGTCTCAGGCACTGATGCAGTCTGAGTAGTCTTGCCAGCCGACGCCTTTCTATTCCTCCTCGGCCTTAGTGGCGCCTCGTCGTCATCATCAGGGAGATCGATGACATGAGGAGGAACTACATGAAAAATCCAAAGTTGAAATCGAAATTCCAATCGACCAAAAGTGAAACTACAGAGAGCGTACCAAGGTTGGAGGTGGCAGCGTCTTCCATTTCCTGGTCTTCATTCTTGGCGGAGGTCTCGGAGGTAGCAGCACTGCAGATTTCAGAAACCAGTCGGTTAGTCAATGAGTCGACCTAGAGTTCGTCCGTGCTAAATGAGAAAACACAAGTTCTGCTGTTACCCGTAAATGGTGGGAATGGCCATTCTCATCTTGGGCAAGGCCTTCGGCGGCTTTGATGGCGCCGTTCGTGGATGCTTTGGTGCTTTTTCAGTCGGTGCTGGAGAAGCCGCCCGAGGGCGCTTTGACGATTGCCCAACGGGCACAGTCGCTTTGCCACGCTCGCTCGCGGGGTCGTGGGTGAGCTTGGATCGCCTTTCTGTGTGAGGAGGATCGACTTCCTCCTCCTCCTCTTCACTGGAGCCATCGTCATCCTCTTCCCCCTCACCATCAGATTGCCACTCCTCCTCACTTTCACCTCCGCTCGCCTCTCCCTCCTCGGCCTGTTCTTGCGCCCCGTTGGGCATCGAGTACATATCAGTAGTGGCCTAGAAGACAACAAACAAGACAAAAGTCAGTCGATTGATTTCAAGCAAACAGAATGAAGAAAGCAAGGTCACAGTCAGAGATGCAGAATCGGACATTATCTACTTCATACGATTGGTCGAGTGGAGGAATCCTCCTGGCTCCTCGGGGGTTGTCTTTGTTCCCTGTGATACTTGACAACCACCCCTCCAACGTAGCCTCGTCGACCTGCTCCGGGTGAATCCGAGTGGTGTCATCGAGACCCGAATACATCCACATCGGATGGTCATGAGCTTGGAGAGGGTGGATACGTCTCCTGAGGAAGACCTCTAACAAATCCATACCAGTCACCCCATCACAGACAAGCTGAACCACTCGACCAACCAACACTTTGACTTGTGCCTTCTCTTTCGGTGTCACTTTCAGAGAAGAAGGTTTTTCTGCTCGGTTCAGGGAGAAAGGGGGAAGACCTGTCGCCTGTCCAGGAGTTGGCGGGTCTTTGCAGTAGAACCAGGTCGACTGCCACCCGTGGACTGAGTCAGGAAGAGTCATAGCTGGAAAACAACTTTTGCTTCTCATCTGGATCCCAAGGTCCCCGCACATCTGAATCACTTGCATCCTATCGTCACTCGACTTGGCTTTCTTAATCGACTGAGAACGACAAGTGAAAATGTGCTTGAAGAGGCCCCAATGAGGACGGCAACCCAAGAAATTCTCGCACAAAGACACGAAGGCAGCAAGGTACACAATGGAATTAGGAGTGAAGTGATGGAGTTGCACTCCGAAAAAGTTCAAGAAACTCTGGAAAAAAGGATGAGGGGGCAGGGAGAATCCGCGGTCGACATGAGTGGCGATAAGGACACACTCACCCTCGAGAGGCTATGACTCGATCTTGTTCCCTGGGAGGCGCGCAGATTCGTGAGGGATGAATCCCCCCTCGGCCAAGTCATCGAGATCTTCCTAACGAATCGCCGAGGGCATCCAGTCGCCCTGGATCCAGCCCCGCGGCAAGGCAGACCTCGAGGAAGATCTGCCCCGACCGGACTTCTTCGCCTTCGCCTGCGCCGTCGCCTTCTTCGCGCACTCCAGGGCCGCCGTCTTCTCCTTCACCATTGCCGCAGGCGAAGCCCGAACAGACCGACGGCACCGAGACGAGAGCAGAGGTGGAGGAAGAATTCGAGAAGGAAGGGGGAAAATGAAGGCACACTTTTCAAAAACCCTGGGCCAGCGGCTTTTATGGAGTTGCCTCCGAGTGACTGACTTGTAGGCCCAGACGATCCTGTCAAATCCCGCAACAGTTGCGTGCGTGATACATGGCGAAAAAGGTGGTGCAGAGATCGAGGCGTCTCCACCCTATCCCGCCCGATTACTGCAGCCTCCTCCGCCCCGTGCACTTCCCAAAATTCGAATCTCGCAAAATCCGCGAGCAGCAGAACAACTTGTCAGACGGAGGATGTCCTCCACACCGTCACTCGGAGCTTTGCAAGTAAAGAAATTCACTCGACTAAAACCAAGAATGGACCAAGGCGACCAAAAAAGAAGTTGGTGTCGTTATTTAGGTTCATGGACCCAGAGCAAGATATACTCATATCACACAAAATGGGTCGGAAGAGTTGTCAACTCCTTCCCCACTCAAACCTCGATCCATTCGGGGGCTAATGATGAAGCTATGTACCTAGGGTAGGGTCATGGACCTGTCCAAACTACCCCCCCAAGGACATCTCTATAAGAAACCAACTGTCAATTGACTCAGAAGTGTTCCACTCGACGGACTCGAAGACACTCGACCATGAAGCCAACCACTCAACAGCCAGAAGATCTAAAGTCACTCTGTACGCAAACGGTCGGCCATTGAGTAGCTTTAATGGTCATCATAACACTTTATTTGTGGTGTTACCCATAACGCTCGACCTTAATGTACCTTAAACCCTACATAACTGAGGGCCGGAGGGGTCTGGCGAACTCTATATAAGCCACACCCCTCCTCAGTGTAAAGGGTTCGCACCCCTGTAACTCATACACACATAATCCAGTCGACCGCCTCCAGGCTCCGAGATGTAGGGCTGTTACTTCCTCCGAGAAGGGCCTGAACTCGTAAATCTCTTGCGTATACAACTACTCCATAGCTAGGATCTTGCCTCTCCATACCTACCCCCCTACATTACTGTCAGGCTTATAACCACGACAGTCAGGGGGTGAATCGTTTTTTTTTGCCCGGACACACTTCCTTGCGTGCGAAGATGTAGCTGGTGGGTCCCAGTAGTCAGGGGGGCGAATCGTTTTTTGGACGCACTTCCTTGCGTGCGAAGATGTAGCTGGTGGGTCCCACCAGACAGTGGGGAATGTTTTTTTCGCGAAATACGGTGGCCCGTCCGGTGGGTCCCTACTGTCAGGTGGAGGAATAATTATTTTGCACGTAATAAGGAGACATTTCCTTGCTGCGGCCGTGGACCCAGCTGTCAGCCTCTCCACGTACAGTCCACGTCCGCTGGAAGCTATTCCTTGACCACGTTGACCACACCGTGCCGAGAGCACCAGGGCGGTGGACGACCGCGAGGCCTAGGAAGGGGACGACGCGGAGCCGGGGAAGACACGACAGTGGATGCCCACGCGTAGAGGAGTATGAGGGTTCACTCGTTCGGCTGCGGTGTGAGGCCGCCGTTGCTGCAGAATAACAGGGGGTGTGGGTGCGTAGAGGGATGGCCTGGCCAGCAGTGGGAGTAGTAGGGGGCGGTGAGGCCTCCGCGGCATCACGGCCGGCCACGGGCGGCAGGAGCAGGCGGCACGACCGGCGCTGCTTTGGGCGGCTGGAGCAAGAAGACCAGAGGTTGAAGAAGCACTACGACCGTTGGATGGACATCGTACGGTCACTGGAGCTAGAATCGTTCATATTGACTAAGTTGACAAAGCCCTCCGTCCCCGTCAACTTAGTTGGCCCACAAGTCATCCTCCTATTATGGTGGGTCCCATCTAGCAGGGTGGGTATTCATTTTTTTGCCCGTAATAAGGAGGCACTTCCTTCCGTGCGAAGATATAGCTGGTGGGTCCGACATGTCAGCGGGGGGAACGTTTTTTCGCGAAATACAGAGGCCCTTCCGGTGGGTCCCAGCTGTTAGGTGGAGGAATCATTATTTTGCGCGTACAGTCCACGGTCGATGGATGTTGACCAGGCCGCGCCGAGAGCACCATGGCGGTGGACGACGGCAAGGCCTAGGAAGGGAACGACACGGAGCCGGGGAAGACTCGGCAATGGTTGCCCACGCGGTGGGGAGTACGAGGGTTTACTGGTCTGGCTACCGTCGCCGGAAAATAACAGGAGGTGTGGGTGAGTAGAGGAATGGCCTGGCCAGCAATGAAGTAGGGTGGGGCGGTGCAGCCTGTGCGGCAGTACAGCCGGCCACGGGAGGCGGGAGCAGGCAGTTCCACCGGAGCTGGTTTGGGCGCAAGAGCAAGAAGATCAGATATTGAAGAAGCAGCACGGCCATTGGATTAACATCCAACGGTCACTGCTGCTAGAACCGTTTGTGGACTAAGTTGACAAAGCCAAAGTACACGTCAACCTAGTAGACCCACAAGTCAGCCTCCAAATCTGTCCCAAACAGCATACAACCCGAAATTTCTAGCCAGATTCAAATTAATTTTAAATCTAAATATACCTTAATTTAAATTCAATGAAATTTTACCCGCACAAAAATAATGAAATTTAAAATATCAAAATCCGAAAGAAAACAGTATTTGGGAACTAATTGCCTGTTTGCTGTATTTTTTTTTCATTTTACAGCCCATTTATTATTACTTATAGCCCATTTCTTATTACTTATAGCCCATTTCTTATTACTCATAGCCCATTTTCTGGGCAAAATGCATCCCTCCTCGTCTTGAAAGATTTTCGGCCCAGCAACGCGTAGAAAAGCAAGTAGGCCTATGTTGGTTATTCTGCAAAAAACAAAATAGCTGGCTAGCCATTTTTCAGAAAGGAAAAAAACAAACTGGGCTGGTCATGTGCTAAACATATGAAATAAAATCCTGGGCTAGACGGGCCACGGGTCCCGCACAACCCAGTTGATACCCTTCTCCGTCCAGAAAAAACAAAATTACTACGGGCGCTGCTGGGTCCCTACTGTCATCCTCACCATGTACAGTCATCTCCTTATTCCTCTCGGTTGTTGACCATGTAGACAACACCGGAGGGCGGCGCCGCGGCGAGCCAACCAAGGTGGAGGACGATGATGAGGCCTCGGATGGGAACGAACAGGAGCCGGGGAAGATCACAGCCAGCCGTGGGAGAAGGGAGCAGGCGGTCCTGCCGGCGCTGGTTTGGCTTTGGCTGCTCGAGGAAGAAGAGACTGAAGAAATGTGACAGGCGTTGAATGTCAGTCGAACGGTCAAGGTTGGCACAATCGTTTTTTGACTAAGCGGACACCAAGTAGCATACTTTTTTATATATAGGAAGAAAACTGCAAGGAAAATGCGTTCGTATGCCGTCCTCCTCACAAGGAACGTTCGCCACATAAGTGACTAGGACCCTCAGTTTTCAACCGAGAGGTCTTGGGTTCGAGCCCGAGGAACTCTCAATTTTGTCCTCCTTCCTTCCTCGCAAAAAAAGGGAAAGAAAATCAAAAACTTGGGAAGGCGTACAGAACAAGCTAGTGTACCAGTAAAGAGAGGTTGCCGAGTTTTAGAAAAAAGAAAGACGTGCTCCTGTAGCCGGTTCAAATCCAAACCTAGACTATGACTATATATGGTGCTATGCTACTCTGCAAGTAATGAAACTAACATATCCAACGTTTGCTTCTCCTCTTCTCTACTTACTCTGCCTAGCATCAGAAGCTCTGGCTGCAGCAACCATGTCCGCTGGCTGCTTGTCCACCTGCTCTTCAGCAGGTAATTAACAACCAGATATGCGCCAAGTCGCCACCCGTACCATCGCCTATGGGTTTCATCACACCCGCGCCGGCACGCGCACCGCAGCCGATTGCTCATCGCAACCCGCTGCCGTTGGTGTGGTGCCACTGCTGCAAATCACACAGAGTCATCCATCGTGTCTCAATCACAATCCGCAGCCCTGGCCGAGTCTTCTACAAATGCCCGAATCATGGGGTAATAATATGTTTAAGTGTTGTTCTGCTGCTTTCAGTTGCTGAATTTTTTAATAGTTTGGTTGATGATCTTCCAATTTGATTCATGCAGAAAAGGGAAGAATCATGTGATTTGTATTTCTGGGAAGTTGCTGATGTGGGGGAATGCAACTACACTGATTATTTGGTTAGCCGAGGAATCCCAATACCAGCAGGTTGGGGTGTTGGACAAGTAACTGAAGGAAGGCAGAAGAGGAAGATGCAGAGCAGAAGGTTAAAGATGCAGTTCCTCTGATCATGGCCAAACAACAGCTGCTGAACGGCCTTGACAGCAATGAGGAGATGAAAGAGCTTGTGAAGATAATGGGCAAAATTGATGTGCTCTGTAGGATGATTGTCTCTTTATTTGCAGTGCATGTAGCACTCGTGATGTATTAAGTGGCTACGACATGAGCACTTTGCTGAAAAAAGTAATGAATGAAACCAGTGTAGTAGGCTGGGCGTAGTGTTGTGAACATCTAATGATTTCTATTAACAGAAATCAGGGGGTATCCCCTTTTGCTCATATAAATAAATAAATAGCAGAGGCCCTGTCGGGTCAGCTTTGTTCTCATTCGAAGACATCGAGCAAATTACAGTCAAACATCAAACTATGTCATCAAATTCAAGTTTCACAGCCAAATATGAGTACAACTAAACAACGATGTCATCATGTTTTAGTTGTCATACAATCACCAAACACAAATCAGCATACATAACAAGTGATGTTCTCACAGCAAAATACTAAAGAACATGTTCATCAAGTTTCAGTTGTCATAGCAAACACAATTTCACATAGTAGATAAAAAAACGTCTTCTGACAGGCAAATACGACAAAGGCAATGCAATCATCATCCGCAGCAGCATCGTCAACATCTTTGCCATGTGTATCAGTCTGAATCGTAATTCCCCACGGTGTCATCTTCTTCTTCATCCTCAACGTCCTCGAACGTTGGCTTCTTCTTGATCAACTCTTGTATGTCCACAGCACGGCATGCAATCTTTTCGCCGGCGTCATTGACGTGATGGTTCTCAAAGATATTAGGAACATCTGTGTTATCTTGTACATCAGGAGTAGTGTAAGAATCATCTTGTTGTGCAACTTCATTAAACAAATTCCTTTGCTCAAACCTTTGCAATACTCTCTAGTCATCGCTACGTGCAAATGTGTCTTCCATGAAAAATATCTGTGTTGCTTGATTTGCCAAAATAAAAGGCTCGTTGGTCTGGTACGCTGCCTTGACATTGATGGATTTGAAATAATCATCAGCTCTGGGTTTTGCGATTCTGGAAAACAGGCTATACCAACGACAGCACAACAGAACCACACACCGATGATCCTCGAAACTGGAGATATACTGCAACTAAACAATGTCTGTTATGTTAGCACACATTTCAGTTGTCTCTTTGTCATACGTATCCGTGCTCATGATGGCACTGTTTTGTGTCCTCCTGCCTTCGTCTCGTGCAAGGGTGTTATAGCGCACATCTCCAACAACCCAAGATTCATAATGTCTTACCCGAGTATCAGGACCCATTGCTAGTGAGTAAAGGGCATCATCAACTGCCTGCCCATCCTCCCGCATCTTCTTAACCTATAGTTAGAAAATAGACAAGCTGATCATCTTATGTACTCAATATATTAAAAAAACTGACAGTGCACTTCAAAAGCTTACATGGTTCTTGAACCATTTCGCAAATCCTGCCATAACCAGTTTGTCAATGTTTCTTGGATTTTGCGGCAGTAACTCCTCTTTGTAGATGCTGCACAACATAGTGATTGCGTCAAACATCTAAATATATAAGAATGTGCTGCAAATTTAGTAGATTACGATGTATAAGCTGCAGTACTGCACTTACTTGATATAAGGTAGTATCTCAGGACAGTTATTCAACACATACCAAACCATTTTGTCCAAATCTTTAGGTTTGTCCTCTTGTCGACTCTTCCCTGTAACTCGAACAGAATAATCGAAAACATTGAGCCCGGGATTGTCTTCACCCACCTCTTTGCTAAGCTGATCAGTTGTTTCAATGTATTTCGAGCAGAATGTCAACGCTTCTGTAGCAATGTAGGCCTCTGCAATGGAACCCTCGGGTCTAGCTCTGTTCCTAACATAGCCCTTGAAAGTGCCTAGCCGCCTTTCAATAGGTTACATCCAGACATACTGTACTGGACCTCTAAGTAGTGCCTCATCAGGTAGATGAATAGCCAAATGCAACATCGCATCAAAGAAGGCTGGAGGATATATCTTCTCAAGGTCGCATAGGATAGTTGGTATCTTGTCTCTAAGACGCTCCAAAGCATCTATCCTGATATTTCTACTGCAGAGTTCCCTGAAGAATTTTCCCAACTCTACAACTGCTTTGTATAAGTCAGGGCGGCCTAATCCTGTAAGGATAACAGGTAAAACCCTTTGAAGTAGGACGTGGCAGTCATGAGTTTTCAACCCTTGTACCTTGTTTACATCTGCACTGACTCTCCTTTCAGGGTTGGAAGCAAATCCATGTGGGAATCTCACACATGACAGGACCTCGCAGAATTCTTTTCTTTTTACCTTGTCCAAGACGTACACAACTGGTGCCATATCCCGTGGTTTACCTTCATCTTGCACCTGCAAATCCTTTCTGATACCCAGGTGTGTCAAATCAATCCTAGATTTTAAGGTATCTTTCGTCTTGCCTTCAATGTTAAGAAGTGTGCCGATAATGCTGTCACATATATTTTTCTCGATGTGCATCACATCAAGATTATGCCGCAGATCCAAATCTTTCCAATACTCCAAGTCCCACAAAGTGGACCTGCGTGTAAACAATAATCTCTCTTCTACCGTGCCACGCTTCCTTTTCCCGCTACCATTACCAGGATGGTTTCCTGGTGTAATATGCCCGACCTTCTCTAATTCCACTTGCAACTCATCGACGGTGAGCCTCTTTGGCGCATCATGATTTTCATGCTTTGCATTGAACACATGTCTTTGGTATTTTCTAGGATGCGGCTTGTCCTTGGCAAGGAAACGGCGGTGTCCAATGTAACAGATCTTGCTAAGTATTGCGTATGACAGCGGATTCCTGTCACAGCGAGCACATGCATTTTAACCATGTGTCGTTCGCCCTGACATAGTGCCCAAAGGCGGATAATCATGGATGCACAAAATTACAACAGAACACAGAAAGAAATCAGCTGGTGGGCTGCTATATAGGTCTCGAGTGAGAACACCCTTCCATAGCTGTTGAAGTTCCTCCACAAGAGGCTCCATGAACAAATCAAAATCCTTTCCATGACTTTTTGGACCTGGGATGAGCAAGGCCATCATGTAGTTTGATTCTTTGGTGCAGACATTTGGAGGCATGTTGTAAGGGATAACAAGCACTGGCCACATGCTATATGTGGCGCTCTGGTGGCCAAATGGGTTAAATCCATCTGAAGCTAAGCCAAGTCTAATGTTTCTCAGGTCAGCAACAAACTCTTTGTGTTTATCATTGAAGCTTTTCCACTCACTACCATGAGATGGATGGCTCATTACATTCTGATCTCTGTACTCCTGGTTCCTAGAATGCCACAGTACATCCTCTCTTGTTTCAGCATCATGAAACAACCTTGGCAATCTTGGTGTAATTGGAAAATGTCTCAGAACATTATGAGGAACCCTCTTCACAGCATCGCCATCTTTCCATCTTGATCATTTGCATTTCGGGCATTCACTTAAGTTGGCATAATCCTTCCGGAACAGAACACAATTATTCTTACAAACATGGATCATATCATATCCAATTCCAACTGCACGAAGGAAATTCTTCATTTTACTGTAGGTGTGTGGTAGCTCAGACGCATCTAGGAAAGATTTGTGGAAAGCAGCCAACATCGCATGGAATTATTTGTTGGTCATCTGCTCAGATGTCTTCACCTGAAGAAAGGTGACCATAGCTGAGAATACTGACAGCTTATTTCCTGGGGTGACAGCAACGTTGCATCGTTCCAACATGCGGGCCCACCATTTTCTTCTACAGGTGAAAGTTCACGGAAAGCACGAGCATTTCGTAGCATTGTTTCAATGTTGGTCAAACTCACTGGCTCCGCCACCACCACCTCCTCCTCCTCTTCCACATGAGCATCAAGCAGATCAAGATGGTGATCTGCTGCTTCCACGTAGTCAATAACATTGACGTTCACAGCTTCACCATGATGAACCCACCTAGTATATGTGACCGACATCCCACACAAGTGTAGATGATTTTGCACAGTTGACTGGGGTCTTGTAACTGAATTCATACAACTGCTACACGGGCAGAGCACATCTGATTTCAGACCACTGTACTCAGCTCTGATAAAGTTCATGAAGTTTTCAACCCCCTCGACATATGCAGCGGAGAATCTTCGAGCAGAAGTTATCCAAGTCCTGTCCATCTGTTAGACATACAAATTAGTTCTTCCACTAGATATTACAGGAAAAACATATATGCTTTTTTATGAAGTCCATAAAAAATACCTAGGTCAATGTCTAAAGCTATGGCAAGATATTTGGACGAGCAGATCTAAGTAACGAAATATATGTAAAGCTAATTCAGCAAACAGATTTGAGTGCTAAATTATGGCAGGCTGTTTCAGCAGTCAATGAGGCCGAGCACACAGCCATCAAACTATTGAAGGCCATCACAACAACAAAGATTGAGTATAAAACGGTGTAGAGCTATTTCACCTAACAGATTGGCTACTAGACCATGGCAATCTATGTCACAATAAATATATGGCAGGATATTTTAGCAACTAATCGACCTTGGCATGCCATCTCAGCAAACTACTTCGGCAAGGAAGCTTGAGTGCAGAATAGGGCAAGGAAGCTTCTTAAGCAGAGCATATTGACAGTAAACTACTTTGACAAACAGAGAGATTAACAGTGTCTATCAGCTAACGTTTAGCGCTACACCGACATGAACGGGGTCTCAGTCTAGAATGCGCATACCGTGGGAGAAGCTGACCGCCGTGCATCTCCACACGAATGTCGCCAGCGGTGGCGGCACTGACCGCCGTGCACCTCCACAAGAACGTAGCCAGAGGTGGCGGCGCGGCTAGAGGACGGCAGTCTATGAGAGCGTACTGTGGGAGCGAGAGGATCGCCGTGCGTCCCCTCGACGAACCGCGGCGCCAACGTATCGGCACGACGGGGAGGGTGGCTTTGGCGGAGCGAATGGAGTGGAGTGGGGACAGGGGGAGGTGGGTTTGGGAATATTTGGCCGAAGGGCGGTTGAATCAAATTTGGGGGGAATTTTTGTGTGTGTGTGTGGGGGGGGGGGGGGAGGATTTTCTCGTGGTGGGCGCGGGGAGTTTGGCGCATGGTCGGTTTCTTCAAGTGCAGTCCCACGTGTTAGTGAAGAGGCTAGCCGAAGCGCGTTCCGTTTGCGTGAGCAGTGTGCAGGACCGAACGTGTGTGGGGTGCAATGTGACCGCGACAGGAGTGCTGTGAGTGTACCGCCTTTTTTCCTTTTAAACTAGGTGCTTCGCCCCCTCAAAAAAAAATGTTGCTTCGCGCGATCCATCGATACTACTACTAGTAATCTGGTAATCCCGACTAAAACGGCGCGGCCGGATCTTTTCCCGCGCGATATGCTGGGACGTTGGCTTAGTTGGGTTTTTTAGATTTGTCTCGGTTGGTGATGATGGTGTGCCTGTCATCCTGCAATATAGGCCATCTGATCTATATCTAACGGATGGGAAGGAAACTATGACAATTTACCCGCACTCCTCTCCACATTTGTAGATAAGGCTTTCCCTCGTTCATCCTTTTCTCCCACAAGATCTTGATCTTCCATGCAACGTACGGGCATCTTGCTAGTACTCCTACAATATGTATATTATTGTGAAAGTTCATATACACCGGCCGAGATTAATGCAAACACGGCAGATTTTCATTACATTTTGAACTTTTATAGGACAGAAAAATAAAAGAAACCCGACCCTAAACCTATTCTACGGTGGCAACCGACGTCCTCCATCTGCGATCTCTATGTACGGCGGCGGGGTTCAAGGCCCGTGAAGTGAAGGTGCAGTCTCCGGCGATGACGAGTAGAACACGGGATACGGACCGGCCAGTTGGCACACCATGCCATGCCGCCTCCCATGCCCTACTCATCCTCGGAGGAGTCCCCGACCTCGGCGGTGCCGGACGTTGGACGGCGGCAAGTAGGACGCGTGGATGATGGTGCTCCCATCGTCGGCCGCCAGCGTGGCTACCGCTTGTGCGGTCGCGTCCGCGTCCGGCTACGCCGCTATTGCATCGCGAGAGGCGACTTGAGCGAGGGTGGTGACCTCGAGCTTCATCCCCGAAGACAAGCTCTCCCGCAGAGCGTTCACACTTGCGGTCATGGCGGATGTGGTGCCAGGTAGGAGGACGATGCGCTATGGTGTGGAGGTTAGCTGGGCGTTGCCGCTTTAAGTAGCGCATTCCTGTGAGGCCAAGCGTCCGGGTGCGTCATTAAGTCGCCGGAGTTGGTTCCTCGGGCACCGAGCCTCTTAACGACGACATACGAATGGACGACATGAATGCGGGCAGCTGGCACCGACTGGGAACACACCGCACGACGGCACAAGGGACGAGAGCTTTGGTGTGCCAGGGTAGTCATCTGCGGTCATGGCAACGTTGGAGATGCCCTTTGCTCAAATGCGGTCCCCGCATGTCATTGAAAAAGCAAGATGACCCGGCATGGCCTCAGGTCCAGAGGATGCAGTTGGCCGCGCTACACCACTCCGCGGACGCGTCGCGGTGCCCCGTGCATCCTCGACGAGCCGGGTGTTGGGGTGTGTTTGGATTGTGGCCAAAGTGCACCTTACCAAAATTTTGGTCATGACCCAAAGATTGGTCTTTGTTTCGATGGTTGCCATTTCTTTGGCATGCCAATGAACTCTAGCCAACTCTAGTTCATTTTTCTTGCCAATGTCGGCCAACTCATGGGCAACCAATACCTCAACCAAAATTTTGGCTACCCAATGCTTTGATGGGGCAATCTTGGGCACAAACCAAACATACCATTGGTCGTGCCACAACACTAACGCCACCCTCGGCACACTGAAACCGACCGTGTCTATCGGTGATATGAGCATGTTGCTCACCGCGGTCGCCGTGTCCAGAGGCGGTGCTGGAGCTGCGCCCCGTTATTGGCCCCAACGACCCGCATGAACGGTTGTTGGTGGCGAGGAGGTCATGGGCCAGCTCCTCCATTGGACTAGTCTGCGCTACGTTGTCCCGACGGGTGTGCCCCACATGTCGGTTTCCCTATTTTCCAGGCCATATTCGAGCGTCAGTGCTCCGCGTCACTACTAGGAAAGGGCTATAGATGGGATGGACACTAATGGCGCACCTGTCATGTGGTGCGCCATTAGTGTGGAAGACACTAATGGCGCACCAGGAACATGGTGCGCCACTACTGTTGTTTATTTTTTTCTTTTTTTTGCAAACTACTAATGGCGCACCGTGGCACAGTGCGCCATTACTAGTTTAAACTACTAATGGCGCACTGTGCCACGGTGCGCCATTAGAATATATAGTTTTTTTTTAATTTTTTTGCAAAACTTCTAATGGCGCACCAGGAGCAGGTGCGCCATTAGTAACCAGGGTTACTAATGGCACATTTGCATATGGTGTGCCATTAGTACCAGGGTTACTAATTTTTTCTTAGTACCAGTTTTCCCCACTCGATCGACCCCAACCGTACGCTGCCGCCGCAGCCGCCCACGCGCCCCCGCTGTCCGCCGCCTCCGTCCGTCGCCTCTGTCCGCCGCAGCCGCCCACACGCCCCCGCCGCCTCCCTCTCCCCTTCCTCCCCCTCAAGCGCCGCCTCCCCCCGAGCCCCGCCTCCCCCGCAAGCGCCGCCTCCCTCGCCTCCCTCCCTAACCCTCTCCTCTCCCTCGCCAGAGACTTGGAGCCTCAGCCGGCGGCGCGTCGAGGTGCTGCCCCTCTCCTCTCCCTCGCCCCCTTCCCCTTGGGGCTGCTCTACCCCCTCTCTCTCGGGCGTTCCCATGGGTGGCTGACGGAGGCGGCGTTGGATGCCCTCTCTTCCTGCTTTGGTTCCCCTCCCCCTCTCTCCACCCTGATCTGATTTTTCCTCTCCGAGCTACAGCACGAAGGAGGTCAGGGACGAGCGGCAGGCCGGCGAACAGCAGCACCCCTCTCTTCTCCGTTGCTGATTCCTCCCCAGGTACTGTAACCCTAGTTGTTCAATCTGTTTGGGCAGTAGATTCGCTGATTGAGTGCATGCTGATCTCAAGTGCTGCTCGTGTGTGATTTGTGTGTATGCGATGGCTCGTGTGCATGCCTTGTATGGCATGCTTCCTTCTAATTGGTTAGCTGCAGTTCAGAGGACAACATTAGTTCAGTTTGTGCATGACATCTTAGAATTTATATTTCTTCTTCTTTCATTTCAATTATCTGCTGTGGATGGACAACAAGAGGAAGATGCTGGTTTAAGAGGCTGTGTCACTTGTGCTTATTTCCATGTTTCTACTATAACTAGGCTCCGCTAGAACAATAAGTATGCAGGTGCAGACTATCTATAAACGAAAGTAGCCAAGTAACCAGCTCATTCAAAACTCACAGAATGGTTAAAAGGATTATCTGCCCTTTTTGTTTCAATGAGTTGCACTCAATACTGTTAACTGAACTTTTTGAGCACAGTGTTCCAATACTTGTTGCTACAGTTAACTAAAAATGTTCAGTTGGGAGCAATATTTCTTTGCCTCAATACTTGTTACACAAAGGTTCAGCACACATGCTTATGTGGCATTCCAGAGAAACAGGTTGTGCAAGAACACACCAAAAGCAAGTAGACCTGCTTGCAGTAGCTCTTAGGTGAATTTTAGGTGAAGTAGACCTGCTTTTAAGATTTGTATAGAGGAGTAGATTTATAGTAGTTTTACAACAGCAGTACTCTTTGCAATTGGCAAGTATCAATAGCAGAAACCCAACTGAACATCTGCTTCTGCAGAACACTGCACTCCACTTACACATGGTATTTTTCTGCAAATAGGACACCACACCCATAAGCACATGGTATTTTTCTGTAAATTTATTTAAATTCAGTGTATATCCAGTTTGCATACTCAGTTTATACTCCTAAAACAATGCAAACAAATCAGCATTGAAAGACTTGTAAAGTTGCTGGGTTTTGTCTCCGACCATTGTGTCATGATGAATTTGCAGGTACCCCGAGAGGCCCTTGAGTTTGCTGGAATGGCGATTAACTTCCGTTCCGGCAAATTTGGGTACTCCATATGTCCTATTTTCAGCAAAGGTCATGCTGAAATTTTCCGTGAATTTTAGCATGACTTTGCGAAAAATAGGACATATGGGGTACTTGCGACTAATGCATGTTTTATGATCTGTTGTAAGGGTACTAATTGGTCTCTTCTGCTGCTTATCAGAGATGGGGGGAAGCAGCCACCGCCACTCTGCCACACTGCAGTACGAGTTGGATGCTTCCGAGTTCTTCAGTATCATACTTGGGACCTCAGTATCATCCATGACGCAGGTATATACAACGAGAGATCTCCCCTTCACCAATATCATTATGATATCTGTTGTTTGCTACATCACTCATTGTCCCAAACTGCAGAGGCTGCCTGACAGTTTTAGGAACATGTTGGGTGAAGATCCGCCAAATAATGTGAAGCTGCGACAGGCCGGCAGCGGGTTTCGCAGGCAGTGGGATGTGGAATTGGTGATCAAGGAGGGCCACATGTACTTGTATCATGGGTGGGAGAAGTTCTACCATGCCTACGACCTGCGGCTGGGGTACTTCCTTCTCTTCAGGTACGACGACGACGCCACCATGCTCATTGTGAAGGTGTTCAACGCAACTATGTGTCGCATGCGCTACACTGACGATGATGATGCCAGTACGTTCTACCTCTTCTTATTCCTCTACATTTGGCTTTGTCTCACATCGATTGTTAACGGTCGTTGTTGCATTTGGACATGTAATGGGAGCAGCGGCAGCAACACTGGCTACAGCCAAAGCAGCAGCGACTATGGCTGTAGCAAAAGCAACACCGATTCTGGCTTTAGCAAAAGCAGCAGCGATTCTGGCAGCAACATAGACAACAAGAAGGATGATCTGGACTGGAGTGTGGGAGAAGAGGAGCAGAGTGGGGATGAGGAGCTGCAGGATGACGATGGGCATCAGGCTGAGGATGACCTAGCGCTGGTGGTGGCTGACCAAGGGCAAGAGATGGTGGTGGCTGACCATGGGCAAGAGATCATGGTGGCTGACCATGGGCAAGAGATGGAGGTGGCTGAGGATGACCTAGCGATGGTCGTGCCCGTCCTGCCTGAAGGTGGCCTCGCGATGGTGGTGGTGCCTGATAATGACCACGCACCGATGGTGGCGCCGGCGATCCCACAGCTGGGTGACTTGACCACGCCAATTGTGGTAGAAGACTACATCCCACTGCCTCCACCGCCTCGCCGCTCTTGGCGCATCAGGCTGAAGAAGGAGAAGGAGAAGAACAATGAGAACTGAACTATGTCAGGTATGTCAGATCTCCAAAATGATATATATATATATATATATATATATATATATATATATACTTAGTTATCTATGTTATATCTAATATGCTTAGTTTCCTATATGTTAGCTTCATTTTACCTAAGTTGGCTCTAATATGCTAACTTAGATCTTATATGCTTAGTTTCCTATAGGTTAGCTCCAAAATTACTTATGTTAGCACAAAATTATCAAGTTTACATAACAAGCTTATAGTCTTCTTCTTATTCTTCTTATTCTTCTTCTTTTCCAAAATGACATAGGTTAGCTTCATTTTACCTAAGTTGGCTCTAATATGCTAACTTATAGAGCTTATATGCTTAGTTTCCTATAGGTTAGCTCCAAAATTACTTATGTTAGCACAAAATGATCAAGTTTACATAATAGCTTATAGTCTTTTTCTTATTCTTCTTATTCTTCTTCTAGTGTTCTTCTTCTTCTAGTATTCTTCTAGTCTTCTTCTTCTTCTTCTCTTCTTCTTCTTCTTCTACTAACTTCTTGTTTATCATTTTGTAGATTTGATTTAATTCACGGAAGCTTGCATGGATGGAGTGCTTCTTTTCCATTTGTGTTTTTATTTTGTATCAATGTGAAACTTTTGTGAATTGATGGATAACGGTGTTGGATGAACAATGTGAAACTTTTGTAATATGTAACGATGGAACTATGTGTTGGCTATGTATGTATATATGATGAAACTTGTGTGTTGGATATGATTGTTATATGGATGCTTGTTGTATATATATGTGTTGGATATCTCATAAGTGAAATAGTGACCTGAGATTAAGAAAAAACAAAAAAAAATTGTTACTAATGGCGCACTACCACGTGGTGCGCCATTAGTATAGCAGACACTAGTGGCGCACTGTGGGCAATACTAATGGCGCACTGCATGGTGCGCCATTAGTATACCAGATACTAATGGCGCACCAGTGGTGCGCCATTAGTAAAAAATACTAGTGGCGTGATACTAATGGCGCACCAGTAGTGCGCCATTAGTAGGCAAAACTGGTGCGCCATTAGTAGGCCTTTTCCTAGTAGTGCGTTGCGCATTAGGCCTTTCACTATGTAGGCCAAGAGAGACAACTTATTGTTTATTTGAGCCGTTCAAGTGTAATAATGTGGCGTTTGCTTCATTCCTCTCCAACCCTCTTCTCCATCGATCATGTCGCCCTCCAGTCGAGTCCATCCTCCCGCATGCCTCATTTGAACATTCCGCCGAGTATCATTCGCATGTACCCACCCTAGCCTTCTTTCAATAGATCTCCGGACCCCGAGATGAAATCGAGAGGGAACGAGTGGGGGCACGTGATAACTAAGGGAGATTCAAAATTTTGAACGGGCGATCATAGCATCCGCAAATCATATATAAAGGGTATTCAATGTTCGTTTTGTCTTTGAACGTACAATATACTCCCTCCTATCCTTTCTACTTTACATATGAGTTTTTTGTGTAGTCAAAGTATCTCTACTATGATAAAAAGGGTATCAACATTGAACAACGCCCAATCAATATTGTTAGATTCGTACGTACTCCTAGATTTGTACTCGAGATGGTTTCCAATTTGACTATTGACAAGATTAATAGTACTCCTTTCACATAGATGAGTAAGTCATCTTAGGCTGTGCACCGTGGCTAAGGAGGAGGGGAAAACAAGAGACATTAATGTTTATTTTCTACTTAATAGTATTGCATGCAATGAACTAACCACTGCATGTCATGTTTGATAGTCTCAGGTCATTAAAAGCATGCACACCCTCATCTCTTATTGGTTGATATGTAAAAAAAAATGAGGTAGAAGTTAATGCACCGTGCCTACTACCTCCGTCCTGGTTTATAGGTCCCCTTTGTAGTTTGTGTCAAATTTTGACTAAATATTTAACTAACAAAATATTAATGCATGTCAAGAAAAATTATCTCATTGGATTCGTATCTGAACATAGTTTTCAAAAATATAATGTTTGGTGACATGCGTGAACATTTTGTTAGTTTAATATATGGTCAAAATTTGGCACAAAACACAATGGGGACCAATAAATCCGGACGGAGGTAGTACGTGTTTTGGGATTATTTGGTTTTTGTAAGATGACTTACACACCTAGACGGAGGGAGTACATGAGATGTATAATGTGAAAATTATATCATTGGAAACTCTTTTCAGATACGAAATTGACCGTATGCTTTGTGTAAGTTGCATGTCTGATATTATTACTCTAACATTTGGTTAAAGTTAGCCTCGAAAAACGCATTAGACCTTGTATGCTTTGTGTAAGTTGCATGTCATATATTATTACTCTAACATTTGTGTATGTTGCATGTCATATATTAACATTTGTGTAAGGTGCATGCCATATATTATTACTCTATAACATTTGGTCAAAGTAGTATAGTGGAAGTGGATCCTCTGACGTAGGTATCCCTGCCTTACCCTCCCTTTCGGTCACTTACTGGCGGACCCCATGCTTGCTAGGCCCTGCATGTCAGTTACTCAATGGGTTCGGCCACGTCATGGGATCCTCATCTGTAGTATACTCCCTCTGTTTTTATTTACTCCGCATAAAACGGAGGGAGTGGTGGTATAATAAATGGCGCGGGCGGGGGAGGGGGAGGGACGTCAGTTTGCTCTCAACTGCGGTCCCACAAGCGAGCGAAAACGCAAGACGAAGCACGTTCCATTCGGTGAGCAACGTGGAGGGTCCAGCGTGCCGGGCTGCAACGCGAACACGACAAGAGCGATGTACAGTAAAAATCGATTGACCGGTCGTCACCGGAACCACTATTCACACCAGAACCTTCGGTACTCGGCCTACGCCAGCCACTACCCTAAAACCACACCAAATCTCCAGCCCATTCCCCCATCTTTCGATCCCCTAGCCCGCATCAAGCGTCCCCAAGTTCGCCGGAAAGCCATGGTGCGCCGCAAGATCACTTACTACAAGATGCTGACACCGGAGTGCCGCGCAGAAATTGCGGCGGCGGTCGGCGCCACAGACTTCCGTTCCCAAGCTCGCTTTGCGGAGGGCCATTCCCCGAGGTCTCTGGAGCCAAGCTACGAGGAGGAGGAAGCCGATCCAATGTTCTCTGCGGAGGTCGCGGCGCAGAAGGCCCCCGATGGGTATGAGACGATGGACGTCGACTTCGTGCGGGCGTCTGAGTCCACCGTGGTATAGGCGGACCAGCGGTTCAATATGGCGATACTAAAGGAGGACCGGGAGGCCGAGGCTCAACTCGACGTGGAGCGCGCACATGCCGCTGCTATCGAGGCTCTCCTGCAGGCGGAACCGGATGTCGTGGATGTGAACCGGGCGGCGGAGGCTCAACTTGAGGCGGAGGGCGCGGATGCCACTGCCATCAAGGCCCTCCTACAGGCGGAACCGGACGTCCTGGACATGAACCGGGCGGCAGTGGCTCGACTCGATGCAGAGCGTGCGGATGCCGCTCTCATCGACGACCTCCTGCAGGCGGAACCGGAAGTCCTGGACTTGAACCGGGCGGCGGAGGCTCGACTCGACGCGGAGCATGACGATGCCGCTGCCATCGAGGCCCTCCTGCAGGCGGAACCGGACGTCCTCGACTTGAACCGGGCTGTGCTCTCATCCGTGCAGAGCGCCTGCACGCTTCGCTTGAACGAGTAGCTGGAGGCCGAGGACAACCACAGTGCGGAGACACACGTCGTCAGCGATGGCTGGTTCGGGCCGACAGCCAAAGACGACGAGGCCGTCTCTTTCCGCGAGCAGTGATAGTTTTTCTTTATGTTGTTGTTTTTATGGATCTTTTGCTGTGTAAAAACATACTATTTGTTATGCAAGTCGCCTGACTTGGGTCAGTCTACCATTTCAGGCGGTTGGATGAATATCCTACGTCTCCTAACCCTTCTTTCGTTCTTCCTCACCTCTTCTTCTTCCCCAACAGACAACCGCACGGGCCGTACGAATACTCCCCAACATGCGGTTGGATAAACATACTCTATGAACAAAAGTTATGTGTCAGCGATAGGATGGCTGAGTTTGGTTTGTTCACATGCGACAGCACGTGTCAGTGAGGGTGTGTTCCCTTGGTTGGGTTTGCGGTGTGCAGGAGCGACTGTGTGAGGGTGCGGTGCGACCGCGGCGTGCAGGAGCGGTCGTGTGACGGTGCGGTGCGACCGCGACAGCCGTGCACAAGTGTACCTCCTTCTCATTTTGAAAACTTTAGGCAAGCTTGGCAAAAATGTGTGGCGAAGTTTTGCAATGCAAGGCCTAGACCCAAACAGGATAAGTACGTATGTACTAGGAGTACTAGTGTTAAAAAAGAAAGGCGGGGTTTTCCTTCGATACAAATCCTCATTTCACGTGTCAATTAATGTGTATTTTTCTCCAAAGACCAAAGAGCTAACCATCTCACTCCTCATCGCTTGATTAATGCAGCGCCATGCAAACAAACCTTCTCACTTCCGCATGCATGCAGGGGACATTAATGTCCTTGGTTGGTAACCCCATCAATTTTGCCTCGATTAGTGTTAGTGGCCCTTTGCAAATTGTAATTTTGATATACTGGCCTTGTGTACAAAAAAAATGGAGGTAGTAACTATATTTGAATTCCTTGCCCATTGCGGTGACGTCGATGATTTTTTTGGTGGTTTGGCGAAGTGCATTCGACGAAGAACACCATTGAGGGAGACCAGGGTAAGTCGTTCGCAAGTGCCGCCTGCAAGCCGAGACAACCGCCTTATTTGCATCCAGGAAGTCCTTTACTAGTACTACTACTAGGAGTACTAGTGCGGTGAGATGGTTTCTCGAAGAAGACGATGGAGAAGCGGAGTCAGCGAAGAGTGAAATGATGGTTGCTTCGTTCGTGCTTTGTGATTTGACGCCTCACGGCTTTGAGATTTGTGATAGAAGGGACAGGGGAGTAGACTCTATGCTCTATACTGTACTACATGCATCCAAGCATGGGAGAAAGAGGAGAGACGTTGCATTTTCTATTCCTTCAATCAATCAATCAGGGAGCTTCGGTTCCATCTTTTTGGCTTTGGCAACACCGTCCACAATGGTTCCCACGATGCCAAAAGCTATTTTTACATTTGGCTACACATTGTGGATGCCCTTAACCGCACCACTTGGTTTTGCTCCTGTGTGCTATCTATACAAATCTCAATTAAATTGATCTAAAAAATTATAGAATCAAAGATTAGTAAAAAGGAGGTGATTTTGCCGCGTGGATGGCGGGGGAGGTTTCTTATTTTCGGAGGACGTTGTCCTGGCGGTTTGCTAACATGCGGTCCCATGTGTCAGTGCTTTACCATGCTGATCCGCGTCCCACATGAGGCAGAACAACGACAGAAGCAACACGTGGTTAAGTTGAAGAAGATGAGGGAGAAGCGAATTCAGCAACGAGTGAAATGATGGTTGCTTCGTCCCTCCAACTTCTTTTCTTAGCATTATTACTTCGTCCCTCCAACTTAATTGCGGGAAAGGTGCAGCTTTGTGATTTGACGCCTCATTGCTCATTACTACGCCGGCGCCATGACTGGGGTGATTCACCCCGGCTGCTCTGCACTGTATTCCGGTATGGCACGTGGACCCGGTAGCTTGATGTCCCACATGTCGGCGAAAGGGACTAGAAGATTTATGAAAGCGAGCGCTCCACTCTTACGACGGAGGAGTAGACGACACGACGGCCCAGTGAACTGTCACTTGTACTGTATAGTACTATAGTTTTGCTGTTTCGCACGATCCATCGATACAAACCCGATTAATCAGGAAAGGGCGGGATTTTTCCCGCGCGGTAGATGATACTGGCCATACATTTCAAAGGCAATTTTAATGTATGCAAACTGAATAATTATAAGTAACAATATGATATCTAGTACAACTAAAAACACATATGATTTATTGTGTTAGAGTGTAGTAGTAGTGCTGTATTGCATAGTTGTTAGATGTAACATGCGAGAACGTGTAGAGATGTAGTTTTGGAGGGCCTACAGAGAGAAAAGCGTAATACGGTCACCGAACTTCAGAATAAGCTGATTACGGTCACTATATACGTTTTGCGGTGATTATCCGGTCACTTGCTCATAGTTCAGCATCGGATTGCACTCTGTTGACCGGCCAAATAGTCTGCGTGGCGCCATGTTGACTAGTTAAATTGACCACGTTCCTTGTGGGTCCCACCTATCAGTTCGCATAGGGAAAAGGTCAGATAAACACAAATTTATGCAGGAGCGACAAGGCTCCAACCCGTGCGCGGGAATCACCTGGTTGTGTATGTGTCTGTCAGGGCCTGATGTGTGCGCATGCACGTGTACATTGAGCACTTGAGGGTGAGAGTGTGTTTTGGTCGTGTGGTGTACTGGTGTCTGCATGCATGTGTGCGTGTGTGCGTGTGAGTGTTGTGTGCGTGCGTGGCTGCGTGTGTACGTGTGAGTGTTGCATGCATGCGTGGGTGCATGTGTTTGTGTGAGTGTTGCGTGGATGGAGTTCGTGTGCATGCATGCGTGTGTGTATAATCACCACACTAGCTCCTGTGTGTTAAAACAGACGGCTCAGCATACCAATACAAGGCCACCTTGTCCGCTGTGCCCGCGGTCATGACTTCGAACCACCGTCAAAATATTTTTTTATCGTTTGTTTTAATTCTTACTAGCAAGATGCCCGTGCGTTGCACATAACATCAAGATGCATTTGTATGACTTGTTTATCTTGTGAGAGAAAAGGATGAACGAGGGAAGGCCTTATTTGCAAATGTGGAGAGGTGTGTGGGTACCTTTTTGCAGACTTGCCATAGTTTCTTTCCTATCCGTCAGATATAAATCGGACAGCCTATATTGCAGGATGGCAGGCACACCATCATCACTAACTCTGTTTTTTATAAGAGTGTATTTTATATTTTATGTAGAGTAGATACAAGTCGACAGGTGGGCACGATGGTAGTGAGATAATGTGATGCAACACTAGAGGTGCCACGTGGAGCGTTTAACTAGTCAACTAGTCATGTCATGAGCAAATACAAAGTTGTACGATGAGCCCGTGACTGTATAATAACCACTAAACGTAAACGGTGACTGTAATGAGTGGATTATGAAGTCCAATGTATGTATTGTGCTTTCGCTTCAAATACAATGATCGTCATTGCATATATCGCGAGAGAAAGATGAAACACGCATGAATTTTCTGGGGGCTTACTTTTAGAGGACCTGGAGATAGTTTTGTGTGCATACGTGAAAGGGGCGTACAGGGGGGGGGGGTATGCGGTGGAGAGAGAGATGCTCTTCGTTTCTCTTTATTATGACTAACTTTGTATATAGTATAAAAATATACAAATTCACAGTGCGGAATAAATATCATTGTGGGCACCATGCAATGCAAATTAGCGTTTGTACTCCTCCATATAACTTTGTAATGTTGTATATATGTAGAAACTCTAAAATAATTTTTTGGCCACACTTTATTCAAAAGGAAAGTTGTATGCGAAATAAACATGAAGAGAGGGCTTTTTAGATCAATGGGGTACGTGATGTAACATGTGTGAATGTGTAGTTGATGCATTTGGCGGGGCCTAGAGAGGTGTTTGTGTGTATTACGTATTCGATAGAGGCATTGATAGAGGGGCCGACGCGGGGGGGGGGGGGGGGGGGGGGGCGTGGGAGAGAGAGCATGAGAAATGAGAGTGGTCTAGAGAGAGAGAGAGACGAATATGACGTCACGACAAGAGATTCCATTCCCTTGAGTGTGTATATGAAAGGGGGGAGGGAATAGAGGCCCATGAGAAATTTTCTGTGTGTGTGGTGTTTGTGTTGATATGTGTGGGTGTGAGAAGATAATGAGACGTGGGGGCAGAGGGTGTGTCACCGCGTGAGGTCTGGTGGGTCGAGGTGAGGCCCTTCGTTTGGTTCCGTCCTGCGCCACATTGGTCGGCCCATGACACTTTTTGGAAGACACATGGATGACTAGTCGTACAAGACAAAGATAGCAGAATTGTGAAGGACTCTGTGTCCACTGACAAAGCCGGCTAGGATTTGTAACCCTAGGTTCTCAGACTAAGGTAACCCCTTTATCTCCGATATTACTATTCATCCATTTAAGGGGCATCCTACAGAATGCTCTGCTAGAATCATACTCGTCGACTAGGTAGAGAGGTGTGAGATAATGCGTGAGAGACAGGCGTAAAGATAATGTGCGTATATGAGACACGTAGGCAGGTCCATGTATATAGAAAGGGTCGATGAGGATTGTGCGTGTGTATGTTCGTGAGAGGAAGAGTGCTTGTGATAAAGGTTAGTGAAAATAGCTGTAAATGGTTACGAGAGGGAGGGAGGGTTATATCTATAGCATGTGTGCTAGAAAGACACCTCGGGAGAGAGTGTGTGAGCATGTGTGAGAGACCACCGATGGAGAGTGAAACTATACGTAAAAGACTGCTCTACACATTGATTAAAGATATAAATTGTATCCAAATATTAGGATGGGATCATGATATTTGCAATTTGCGTAAGGAGCGGTCATTGATCCATCCGGCATCTAGATTCTATCGAATTTGAGCATGTCTATTTTATTATTCGACACAATTGATCCACATAGTTAGTATTTTGAACTCTAGACAATGCATCGCTTTAGCAATCGGATATAAACGTGAGTATAGTTCACGTTGTGTGTGTAAAGCACATTATACATACGAAAGTTACACAATGCACATTTATAAATAGCTACCTATGAACTAGGATACATTTGAATTCAACCTAAGGTGGTTTAAAAAAAATCGAATTCAACATGAAGTCCATTCAATTATTTGAATTTGATATCATGATATTTGTAGACCATACCTAAACTATGGGGGTACCAATCTTTGCTCTGATTTTGTACATAATAGCATATGCCGTCGTGTACAAAATAGATTCAAATTTAGCTCCTCCATTCCAGAATAATCGTAGTTATAGGATTTTCAAGTGTCAAAATTTCAAAAGGAAGCGGATAATTTAATGAGGTTTTTAAACATACAAGGTCAAATATAACGTTGTCTATTTAGGTCAATCCTCATAGTTCAAGAGTACTCTAAATGTGAATGCTTGTGTTTCAAAATTTCAAACGAAGCACCAAAAGAGCCTCTACTCGCCCGAAACCACGTGAGACCAATGTTTGGTAGTACAAGGAAATTACTTTTCTAATAACTCCGACCCGTGAAACCTACCGGCCCGTCGCCCAAAGGTCTAAACCGGGGTAGGTTTGTAGCTTCATCTAGACGCCACGCAACCGCCTCCGAAAAACATTCATACACAATGGCCGCCTAAGCACACATGCGCGCGGCCGAAATCGCTCCCGCCCACTATTTGGGACAACTGGGATTACCATCCTACCCCCAACCCGCAGTAGGTCCGAAACTGAAGAGGGGGGCAAAGTTTGTACTTTCCCCAAATTTCAAACAAGCGCGTCCCATCTTCTGTTCAAAAAAGCCAAAAACAAGCGCGTCCCAGACCGAAACATGGTTCCCCCCACCCACCCGATTCCCCATTCGTACTCCGTGGGTGCCAAAACTACCTCTCCACCAGCCGCGAAACCCCATCGTCCTCCATCCGCCATCCCATCCCACCCATCAACCGCCGCCCTCCTCCATCACGCCGGAGCCGATACCCTGACGTCGTCGTCCACCGCAACCTCAACCGCAACGCCCTCCACGGCTAGTAGTTGAAGCCAAGGCCGAGCCGTCCGTACCCAAGCCAGTTCAAACACGCCGTCCTGCGCCTCATCGCTGCTGCTCCAACTTCGCCACCCTCCACCGCACCGGAGCTGTTCCTGCTACGCCGTCCTTCGCTGCCTCGGATCTGCTTCCCCTCCGCCGACATACGGCCACGGCAACATAGTCAATAATTTGGCCATGGGTTCGTCCAAGCCTACACCCTCCAGAACATCGGTTTCCCCGGTAAAAAGAAGAAGATCGGTGCGACATGTGGAGGTGACCACACCGGCAACCGAAGAAGGTACTCCTCTTCCCTTATTCGTGCAAATCTTACATCTCTGCTTGCACGGTATTCATCCCACATAAGACACTAGTTGACCGCTTCTTCTTGATACTAGATGTTTCTAGTAACTCGCGATGCACAAGGTTTCTCCTTATATACTATTTCACCTTAGCTAGAGGTCCGTCGCCCCCCTGAATTTCAATTTCTGGCCAGTTGATTCCCAATTAACATAAGCATTCCCCGGCGTAACAGGCGCTAGTACGACTATTATGCCGGGGAAGCAGCGCCTTGGTGTTTATCTTAGGGGCGTGTGCGGCCTAGAGCTACTGGCGCCCGATCTGGAGGTCAGCCGGGATTAAAGGGATGGCTTGAGGGCGCTGCCAAGCACGGAGGTGGTGTAAGGTCGATGGGAGGGTGGGGCAGCGGAGGCGGTCTATGCCGGTGATCGCTGGCGGTTCGAGAAAGATCGTCAACAGTGACTGGCGGGAGGTAGACGAAGGCCATCTGCCCGTTCCTTATAGATCGGACGGTTCATTAAAAAAATCGACTGACCTATTTATTTTTAGTCGACTGTTATCTTAGAGATGACAACATGTGGTGGTGTGCTGGAGGAGTACCTGCATTTCCTGTGCTCATATATTACAAAATCATACGGAGTAGAATCTAATTTTGTTTGCCATGCAATGTTGTAGAGCTATCATATGTCTCCTGTCATTTATTTTTCAGCCACCTACTATCTGCTACTTTTACAGTGCACTAGTTATGCACACACTTCATCCATACTCTCACTGTTGTGTTTTTATGCAAGAGTATTTCATAGTCTGCCGAAAGCGAAGCAAAAAAGAAAAGAGACAAGTCGTGCCAGCTTTCTACGCGGCTAGGCGCGGCACGTTACAGCGCTTTAAAGGGTGCAATGTCAGCAGATGGAGACATTAAACGTTGCTCTGGAGTTGATGACCTCTCTCGTAATGAACCACCATCCCAGGTGCTTGCTTTAACTTCACAGTGTCATATGTGGTTGCATGTTCCATATGGTGTCTAGCTTGTATTTGAAAGGCCGAAATCGGTCTTTATTAAGATATGGAAAGATATTTTTTACATGATCCACCATCTCGTGAGCACCAGAAGACAAATAGCTAGTCAGGGCAGTAGCCGAGCCAGTGACAAGCCCAGCAAAGACAGGCATCACCTGGAAGCCAACTAAAAAGCCGCGATGGTGGCGAAGCAGACCGCCTCCCACCAGGCTCTTAGGTCCTAGATGATCATCTTCACCACTCCAGCCGGATGTCTAGCTTGTATTGCTTCCAATTTGGTTAAATTGCATCTGCTTAGCTTACACATTATACCTTTGAATATGACATGCCTTTCTGTTTTTGGTACATACTAGTACATCTGTGTATTAACCATGTTCTTACATGAAACTAATGTTCTTGTGTATCCCTCATCAATCACTTATGATGAGGCAGGCAGGCAAGGGGACTACTCCTCATTTAAAGAATGCAACGTTAGCCTCCAGATATGATGCTCAAGAAACAGAAATGCTATATGAAGATAGTGAACGTAGCTCTGTAGTTGATTAGAGCATTTCCCCTACACTAGCATCGCAGGTGCTTGCTCTAACTTGGCAGCGTGATATGTGGTTGCAAGTTGCATATGGTGTCTAGATTATAATTCTTCCAATCTGGTTAAACTGCATGTGCTAGTCTGCTTAGCTTATACTCCTGTAAATGTGACATTCTACATGTTAATGTGACATGCCTTCCTGTTTTTAGTACATAGTACATCTGTCTATTAAGCATGTCCTTACATAAAACTATTGTTTTTTTGTATCCCGCATCAATCAATATGACGAGACACCTTTAGTATATGCAGTGCGATATTAGTTGCATCTTTCATATGATTTATAGCATGCACTGCTTCTAATTTGTTGAAATTCCATTTATGATGGGACACTTTTAACTTGGTAGAGTCATATTGGTTGCATCTTTCATGTGGTGTCTAGCTTGCATTGCTTCTTATTTGCTGGAATGGTTTTTGCTTAGTTTACACAAACAATTGTGAACATGCCATGCCGTCCTATTTTTCGTACATATTCCATCCTGGTATCATGTGTTTGCCTTACATCAAAGTAGTGATTGTCAGTATCATGCATGAATGAGTTCTAAAGAGAGAATTTTATTGCTTTTTCTTGTTAGTTTTACTTGACAATTCAAAATCAATAAAGTGGAAGGAAGTTAGCAAGGCAGCGGATAAAGGTGCTTCTTCCAATTGGAGGGCCTCTACAGTTTCTACTCCTCCACACCCCCAAGATGATTTCCAGGACAACACATGCATAGACACTCAACAAAGTTGTGTTTATGATGAGCATGTCTCCCCTAGTGCAGCATCACTGGTGCTCCCTCTAACTTGGCACTGTTATATGTGGTTGCATGTTATGTGTGATGTCTAGCTTGTATTGCTTCTAATTTTGTTGAATTCCATCTGCTTACTTTACACATTATACTTGAATAAGACATGTGTTCCTATTTCTAGAACATATAATATCTGTCTATCACACCATGTTCTTACATCAAATTACTACTGTTGTGTAACCTGCAACAATCACTTATCATAAGACACGTTTGACTTCGGAGTGTGATATAGGTTACATCTCACATTCTTTTCTCGCTTGTACTACTAATTTGTTGAAATGGCACTTATGACGAGACAATTTTAACTTGGTAGAGTGATATTCGTTGCATCTTTCATATGGTGTCTAGCTTTCATTACTTCTAATTTGTTGAAATGCCTTCTCCTTAGTTTACACATCATAAGCTGTGAATATGCAATGCTGCGAATATGCAATGGCACTAATGACGAGAGACCTCTAACATGGTAGTGTGATGTTGTTTGCATCTTGCATATGATTTATTTCTTATACTGCTTCACATTTATTTAAACGCCATTTATGCTGAGACACTGTTAACTTGGCAGAGCGATATTTGTAGCATCTTTCATATGGTGTCTACCTTCCATTGCATTGCTTCTAGTTTGGTGAAATGTCTTCTTCTTAGTTTACACATCATAGTTCTAGTTATCTCTTCCGTCCTGTTTTTCATACATATTACATCCTCCTATCATGTGGTTGTATAACATCAAAGTTCAGTTCATCTGCATCACGCATCAATTTGTTCTGAAGAACTAAATTGTTATTCGTTTTTCTTGTCGCTTGACTTAACATGGCACAGAGAAAGAGGAAGAAACACAGAATGGCAGGGAATGAGAAGCGGATGAATCTTGCAGATTCTGCTGGTACTGATGGTGCAATAGAAGGTGAAAGTCCAGCGGAAAATTCTACAAACACGGCATCCCATGCTACACGAGCTTCAAAAAAGCCAAACAGAAACAAATAGCTGCCACCAAACAAGCAGAGATAGCCCTAGTTCTTGCAACACCTACCACAATACTACCAGCTGCATGACATACTCATGCATCAACTGAGCTAGCAGCACGTTCCCAAGGTCCCTTGCCACCTGACACTACTTCCCAAGCACTCTTGGCACAAGACGAGTTGGCAATATCCGATGAACCTTGTGAGCTTCAATAGCAAGAAGGTAGTTGCTGGAGTCAAGTTATAGTTGCATGCTTCTTTATATGTAGTCTCACAGTTTGATGTACACTAACACTTCCTATGTTTGCTGTTGGACTAGCACCTAGGCGCAAGAGGAAACAAACATCAGGGATAATGATCGATAGGTTAACTAAATCTAGAGGAGGAAGAATGGAGATCCGTTTTGAGGCAGGTTTAAAAAGGCCACGTGATGCTACAGAGTCAGCCAAGTTAGTATCAGAGGCAGCGGTTGCCGTTAGGTGTCATGTACGTATTCTCCCAACATGGATTCAGTACAGGAATGACAAAGACGAAACCTAGTTCGACACCTTCCTCGACCATTTATCTGTAAGTATGGTTATGTATGGAAACTAGTAATATCGTCTTGCTCTGTCCCATACTTTCTAGGTTGCTGATAATGAGACTCCCATAATTTTCAACAGATGAGGTTCAAGTTGGATAGCCAAGATGATGCAACCAGACAAGCTTGCACCCATGTTTTCAAGTCTGCTCTGCGATAGTATCGGTATAACTTGAGGAAAACTCACTTTGAAGGCAAGGCTAATAGTGAACTTTCCCAAACATCTCCAGTGGAAAATATATCGAATGAAGACTGGAGGGGCCTTGTTAAACACTGGTCTGATCCGAAGTATCAGGTACATTATATATATGTGATCAGATCACATGTTGAAGTCCTATTGACGCATGTGCCACACAAATCTATCTTCTTGTAGGTGAGCTGTTTAAAGAACAAGGCCAACCGTACGAAAGTGAAATTCCAACAGATGACAGGATCTCATAGCTATATTGCACACTGCGAGGCTCTTGTAATTAGCTGCTGTTTCACTCTTTTCGCTATACCATATTATCAGATCTATATTGACTTGTTCGAAATGGAGAGGAAAGCCCGCAAGGATCAAAAAGTACCTGAACCAAATGCTGTGGAAATCTTCAAAGACTGTCACACCAGCAAGAAGAAGGGCATGACTACACCAGTCAAAGCCGCTGTTGTAAGTCCTTAATCCTCATGCCTTTTAACTACTACTTACTCTGACTTGTGCCTTGAACTGCATGGTTTGCAGCCAATGTCTATTACACTTTTCAATTTTATACACAATTGTCTTAGCGTATCATTGCACCTTACAAGGTTTAAAAGGGAGGAGTGATGTTCCTTTGATCTTGACCCGTAATCTAGTTCCGTGTTGGACTTGCCCACACAACATTACAATTGCCTGTTTGTCTGTTCTCAGTTGTTTTGTGATATGAATGATGTCATACTATGCTTACCTATTATAAACTTCGTCTCTTTATCCTTAGCCCTCAATACAATGTGAAGAAATAGACAATACATAGCAATGGTACATGGTCATATGTTTGGAACCTGGTTTTATTATGTACTTTGCAATAAAATACAACTAATATTTTACATGGGTCACCAGAATAAGTTCTGTATATAGACCAAAGCTATTTTGTTTGGTTTTGCTGCCTCCTTAATATCTTCTGTTCTGGTACTACTAATGTAAAACGTCAACTTTTCAGCGAGCTATGGAAAAATGGTGGAACCACCACCTTCTGAAGGTGGCGAGGCAACTATAACCGCAATGTCAGCTCTTGCTACAGTGGGTCAGTACCTTTCCACTAACAGTGCCAAAAGCACGTTCCTGCGTAATATTGGGTTGATTGTTAAGGCAATATCGTCCAAACTGCCTCATGATCAAGATATGAAAGCTCAAAGCAATGTTGTATCTGCGCTCCACACACAAGTCCATTCCCTAATAGAGGCCCTTTGTGAAACAAGGAGAAACATTGCTCAATGTCATCAAGATATGCATGATTTTGAAACCAGACTACCAGAAATTTGCTATGTTGTTTAGGAGCCTAGGGGAAATGAAGGCGAGGGTTATGGTGCTCCATCGGACAATACAGCATGAAAACGTAACAGTCGGGTCAAATGAACCGAGCTTCTGAACTTCTGGTGGTGCATTTATCTGCTAGACTGTTAAGTTTTATGCCAACCTTCCTTTTGTTATATAGTTGTAATTTGTTTTGATGCGATACAAAATTTATTCTTAACGTGCAGCCACCGGCTGAAGAAAACAACAAGCCATTTTTGTATAGTGTAGGGTGTTCCCTATATTTGCACTGGTGGCGATCTTTGATGCCGAGTGGATGTAATCTGTGCAATCGCCTTAATAGCCTAGCGTTAGTTTCGGCCTTATTTATTTCCTAGTCTTCTTTTTCCCTGGTTTGCTAGTGGCCGCAACTACCCATGGGCCATATACGGGCCTTAGGATCCATGGGTCTCCTATGGGCCGTCGATAAATGGGCCTGTAATCGGTGGGCCTCGGGCCGTTGATAAATGGGCCTGTAATCGGTGGGCCTCGGGCCGTCGGATAAATGGGTCTACATGGGCCATAATCAGGCGTAATTGGTATCGGCCCAGCACGGTAATGGGCCGTTAACAGGCCGTAGGACTGCAAAAGCTTAATTCTTTCACAGGCATAACGGGTCGTTAATGGGCCAGAATATAGGACGGGCTGGCCAGGAACGGGCCGACTCTTGCCATGGGCCGAATTTGGCCCATTAGGGTAACATGCCAGTAATGGGCCGACTCTTGACATGGCCCGAATTTGGCCCATTTGTGGAACATGCTAGTAACAGGACGACTCTGGCCATGGGCCCAATTTGGCCCATTAGGAGAGTAGGCCAGTAATGGGCCAGAAGTAATCGAGGGCCAAAAAGGTGCCCAAGAACGTATGGGCCGTCAATAGGCCGAAAGCTAACATGGGCTGGAAACGGCCCATGTAAATCACAGGCCGTTAATGGGTACAGAGAAAATTACTGTTCATTATGGGCTAGAGTCACCGTGGGCCTGTAAAGGGCCGAAAGATACGAAGGCCTCATATGGGCCGAAAGACATCGTGGGCCATACATGGGCCGAAATTGAAATGGGCTGGTGTTATATTCGACGGCCCACATGACGTTATTGGGCCGATTTCCTTTAGTGCCTAACGGGCCGTGAGTTAATGGGCCATAAAATGGGCTATTTGCAAAGAGACCGTTAACATGCTTTTCATGGGCCAGCCCGTTAACTTTTGACCAAGTCAAGCGGGCCGGCTTTGTAAGCTAAATGGGCCAGTGGTGGGCCGTGGCATGTGTCAACATATCATAGGCGCCTATCTGACCCACTGACGAGCTGACACGTGTTTCGTTCGACCAATAAGAATTTTACACGTGGAAATTTCCCATTGGTCGGGGCTGTTAACGGGTTATCGGATCCAAAACCCGACCCGATAGCTTAACGGTGTTCCGTTACGGTGGATGCCACGTGTCGGTCACCCTTGACGAAAGCACTTCTGTGACGCGCGATTTATCGTCATGGAAGTGGACACTTCCGTGATTATAATTTTGGTAATGTCATGGAACACTTCTATGACAACATAGGTATGACTATCTTGATTCTGTCATAAAATTGTCATGGATGTATAGGCATGACAGAAAACGCGACCTACTGTGACAAACACGTATCATCACGGAAGTGTATTTTTTTGTAGTGCATGCAAATACTTTGCACAGATAATCTGGAGCCACAACTCCCCTTCATCGGCCGGAATGCGCCACAACCACTTGGATAGCAAGGCGATGTTCATCCACTTGGAGGAAATGACCCCTAGGCCGCCTTGGTCTTTGGGCTTACATATATCAGACCATTTAACCATGTGATATTTCTGCCGATCACTCTGTCCTATCCAGAAGAATGTGGACAGGTATTTGGCAATTTCCTGGTGAAGGGATTCATGCAAGCTATAGAATCCCATCATATACATCAACAAGCTAATCATGGAGGAGTTCATCAAGACTACCCTCGCCGCCTAGGAAAGCCACCGCCCTTGCCATGGTTTGACTCGATGTTGAACCTTGGCTACAGTAGGGCGGAGGTCCTTTTCCTGGACACGAGAATCACTAATCGGCAAAACGAGATAGATATTTGGGAATGATCCTAATCAACAATTAAGTGGTTGGTTATGCGGAGGGTTCCTCCAGGTGTAGCCCAGTACCATCACTTTGCTCTTTGTGAAGTTTATGTCAATCTCGACATTTCGTGGAAGCACAAGAGGAGGAACTTAAGATGTTGAATGTCCTTGTCTGAGCCTTCGACCATCAGGATCATGTCATCCGCGTACTGAAGATGGTCCCCCATTTTCAACGAGATGCTGGTAGATACCCGTAATGTGTGCGACTCTTTTTGTCGGTGCAAAAAACCCTGGGTCCGTTGCCCAGTTTGTGCACAGGTCCAAGAATAAGAATGCAACATCCAAGACCAAGACCAAGCATAAGAGATCAGCCCTTTGAAGAATCAGAGTGCAGATCAAGAATACCAAGTCAAGCTAGAGGAGCAAGATGTCGCTAAGGGAAAAACCTCCCTTACCTGGCAGGAGAGCATGGTGAGGGCGAGGTTGCCCCAAAAGCAAGCCTCTAGACCGCCCCGGCAGGCTTGCCGGGCGCAGCAAGGGTGGATTACCCCGCCAAGGCTTCACCGCTCCACCTCATCACGACGCAAGTCATCGATGAGTGCGGTGTTGATACGTCTCCATCATATCTATAATTTTTGATTGTTCCATGCCAATATTCTTCAACTTTCATATACTTTTGGCAACTTTTTATATTATTTTTGGGACTAACATATTGATCCTGTGCCGAGTGCTAGTTCCTGTATGTTGCATGTTCTATGTTTCGCAGAAACCCAATATCAAACAGAGTCCAAACGGGATAAAAATGGACGGAGCTTATTTTTGGTATATTTATAATTTTTGGGAAGTAAAATCAATGCGAGACGGTGCCCGAGGTGGCCACGAGGGTGGCCCGCGTGCCCACTTTCACTGGGCGCGTCCCTGACCCTCGTGGGCCCCTCGTAAGGCGGTTGATGCTCTTCTTTGGCCGCAAGAAAGCTAATTTGTGGAAAAATATCTGGGCGAAGGTTTCAATCCAATTGGAGTTACGGATCTCCGGATATAAAAGAAATGGTGCCAGGGCAGAATCAGAGAACGCAGAAACAAAGAGAGATAGAGAGACAGATCAAATCTCGGAGGGGCTCTCACCCCTCCCACACCATGGGAGCCAAGGACCAGAGGGGAAACCCTTCTCCCATCTAGGGAGAAGGTCAAGGAAGAATAAGAAGAAGGGAAGTGGGCTCTCCCTCCTTGCTTCCGGTGGCGCCGGAACGCCGCCCGGGGTCATCATCATCACCGTGATCTTCACGAACACCTCTGGCATCTTCACCAACATCTCCATCACCTTCCACCATCTTTATTCAACGGTCCACTCTCCCGCAACCCGCTGTACCCTCTACTTGAATAAGGTGCTTTATGCTTCATATTATTATCCAATGATGTGTTGCCATCCTATGATGTCTGAGTAGATTTTCGTTGTCCTATCGGTGATTGATGAAATGCTATGATTGGTTTAATTTGCTTGTGGTCATGTTGCTGTCCTATTGTGCCCTCCGTGTCGCGCAAGCGTGAGGGATTCCCGCTGTAGGGTGTTGCAATACGTTCATGATTCGCTTATAGTTGGTTGCTTGAGTGACAGAAGCATAAACCCGAGTAAGGGGGTTGTGGCGTATGGGATAAAGGGGACCTGGTGCTTTAATGCTATAGTTGGGTTTTACCTTAATGATCTTTAGTAGTTGCGGATGCTTGCTAGAGTTCCAATCATAAGTGCATATGATCCAAGAAGAGAAAGTATGTTAGCTTATGCCTCTCCCACATAAAACTTGCTATCGGTCTAGTAAAGTAGTCAATTGCTTAGGGACAATTTCACAACTCCTACCACCACTTTTCAGACTCGCTATATTTAGTTTATTGCTTTTTTTATCTAAACAGCCCCTAGCTTTTATTTACGTGCTCTTATTATCTTGCAAACCTATCCAACAACACCTACAAAGTACTTCTAGTTTCATACTTGTTCTAGGTAAGGCGAACACTAAGCATACGTAGAGTCGTATCAGTGACAGATAGGACTTGAGAGGATATTTGTTCTACTTTTAGCTCCTCGTTGGGTTCGACACTCTTACTTATCGAAAGAGGCTACAATTATCCCCTACACTTGTGGGTTATCAAGACATTTTTCTAGTGCCGTCGCCGGAGAGTCATAGCGTGGGGTGAATATCCTCGTGTGTGCGTGTTTGCTTTATCACTAAGTAATTTTTATTTTCTGTTCTAAGTTGTTGTTTATCTTTAGTTATGGATATGGAACACGAAATACCAAAAAAATTAGGTGTACTTGCTACTCATGGAGATGGGGAACCTCCTAAAACCCTCGATGCTCATTATGTGAAAGAAATTATGTACTACTTTAGGGATTATCGCTTGACACAAAAAGGAACCTCCTAAAACCCTCCTAAAACCCTATTCAATTTTGTTATGGGAGACATGTTGGATCAACGTGAATACTTTAGGGATTATCGCTTGACACAAAAAGGAAACTACTATCGGATCAAATTTATATGTTGCGTTGGTATGCTCGGGATCTATGCTTGAGAGATGCTTATACTTGTTGCTCTAGGGTAAAGTCTCCACACCTTCCCTTTTCATGCAAATTAAATGATAATAAAACCTTGGCTTCTTATTCTAATGGTATCTATGATTACTATGATGTGGAAAAATAGAAGAATTCGTTGCTTTTATGGGTGCTTATGAGATTGAATCTATGTTTAAAGAGTTTCAAGATTTTGATGATTCAGTTTACAGACCTGAAAATTTTGCTATACTTAGATATTGCTATGAAAATTATGAATACAATTCCGATATTGATGCATTTATTGAGAAAGTCTCCGCTTTCCAAGAAGAGACTAATATTTTGCAGGAAGCTATGGAAGAAGAAATTGATGACACTGTGAGCTCATTGGATGAAAAAGATGACGAGGAGAGCGAAGAGCAAAAGGAGGAAGAGCGGATTAGCTACCAGTGCCCACCTTCTAATTAGAGTAACTCTTCAACTCATACGTTGTTTAATTCCCCTTTGTGCTTACCGAAGGATGATTGCTATGATAATTGTTATGATCCTGCTGATTCTCTTGAAATATCCCTTTTTGATGATATTTGCTATGCTTGTGGCCAAGATGCCAATATGAATGATGCTTATGGAGATGAACTTGCTATAGTTCCTTATGTTAAACATGAAATTGTTTCTATTGCACCCACGCATGATAGTCCTATTATCTTTTTGAATTCTCCAAACTACACTATATCTGAGAAGTTTGTGCTTATTAAGGATTATATTGATGGGTTGCCTTTTACCATTGCACATGATGATTTTGATGAATGTAATATGCATGTGCTTGCTGCTCCTACTTGCAATTATTATGAGAGATGAACTATATCTCCACCTCCCTATGTTTTCAATATGATAAAATTGCAAGAAACTGCTTATACTATGCATTGGACTTTACTTGGTGTGCATGAATTGTTCTTTCATGACATGCCGATGCATAGGAAGAGAGTTAGACTTCGTTGTCGCATGATATATGTTATCTTGTGCTCACTACTAAATTAAAAATCATTGTTAATTAAAATTGGCTTTGATATACCTTGGGATCCGGGTGGATTCATTACTTGAGCACTACATGCCTAGCTTAATGGCTTTAAAGAAATCGCTGCCAGGGAGACAACCCAGAAATTTTAGAGAGTCATTTATTTCTGTTGAGTGCTTTTATATAGTCTAAAAACACAAAAATAAAGAGGGGAACCCAAAACTTTTCAAAAAGGAAACTGAAAGTGAGAAAGACAAGCATTGTTGAAGTGGGAGAGCTCCTTGAACTTTGTTCATCCTCACGGAAATTTTGTGAATCTTAATTACAGAAACTTTTCATCAAAAATAATTACCCCCCTGTACAATTCCATTGTATTATGAAAATTATGTGCCAAAGTTTTCCTTTAGGATGTTTACAATGCTTGTTGGTTTGTGCGGTGCAGGACAGAACTTTGGATGTAGTGCGCGATTTTACATTTTTTACTGGAAGTCAAACGGTTATGATTCTTTTTGCACTGTCTTTATGTACAACTTTTTTATTTTTACTATCTTTTTTAGAATTTTTGGGGTACCATAAGTGTGGTGAATGTTCAGATTGCTACAGACTGTTCTGTTTTTGACTGATTCTGTTTTTGATGCATAGTTTACTTGTTTTGATGAAACTATCAATTCGTATCAGTGGATTAAGCCATGGAAAAGTTATATTACAGTAGACACAATGCAAAAAAAAATATAAATTGGTTTGCAACAGTACCTAGAGTAGTGATTTCCTTTATTATACTAACTTATCTTTCCGAGTTTTCTGTTGAAGTTTTGTGTGGATGAAGTGTTTGATCGAGGAGGTCTCGATATGAGGAAAAGGAAGAGAGGAAAGAGCTCAAGCTTGGGGATGACCAATGCACCCCAAGTAAATATTCAAGGATACTCAAGCGTCTAAGCTTGGGGATGCCCCGGAAGGCATCCCCTCTTTCTTCAACAAGTATCGGTATGTTTTCGGATTCGTTTCGTTCATGCGATATGTGCAAATCTTAGAGCATCTTTTGCATTTAGTTTTCACTTTTCTTTTATGCACCATGCTGGTATGAGATAGTCCTTGTTTGATTTATATAATTCTCATTGCACTTCACTTATATCTTTTGAGTATAGCTTTATGGAATGCTTCACGTGCTTCACTTATATCTTTTGATGTTTGGATCGCCTGTTTCTCTTCACATAGAAAACCGCCATTTTTAGAATGCTCTTTTGCTTCACTTTTATTTGTTAGAGCGTGTGCATATCTTTTGTAGAAAGAATTAAAGAGATTCCCAAATAGGTCAACCTTTTAAACTTCCTGTTGAATCCGTGAGCAGGCAAGAGACAATCTGGCGAACTGAAACATCTTAGTAGCCAGAGGAAAAGGAAGCAAAAGCGATTCCCATAGTAGCGGCAAGCAAAATGGGAGCAGCCTAAACCGTGAAAACGGGGTTGTGGGAGAGCAATACAAACTCTCTTGCTTCACTTATATCTATTTAGAGAGATGACAGGAATTGGTCATTCACATGGTTAGTCATAAAATCCTACATAAACTTGTAGATCGCTGGATATGATATGTTTGATTCCTTGCAATAGTTTTGCGATATAAAGGTGGTGATATTAGAGTCATGCTAGTGGGTGGTTGTGGATTGTAGAAATACTTGTGTTGAAGTTTGTGATTCCCGTGGCATGCACGTATGGTGAACCGTTGTGTAATGAAGTTGGAGCATGAGGTATTTATTGATTGTCTTCCTTATGAGTGGCGGTCGGGGACGAGCGATGGTCTTTTCCTACCAATCTATCCCCCTAGGATCATGCGTGTAGTACTTTGTTTCAATGGCTCATAAATTTTTGCAATAAGTATGTGAGTTCTTTATGACTAATGTTGAGTCCATGGATTATACGCACTCTCACCCTTCCATCATTTCTAGCCTCTTCGGTACCGTGCATTGTCCTTTCTCACCTCAAGAGTTGGTGCAAACTTCGCCGGTGCATCCAAACCCCGTTATACGATATGCTCTATCACACATAAACCTCCTTATATCTTCCTCAAAACAGCCACCATACCTATCTATCATGGCATTTCCCTAGCCATTCCGAGATATATTGCCATGCAACTTCCATCATCATCATATACATGATTTGAGCATTCATTGTCATATTGCCTTGCATGATCGTAAGATAGCTACCATGATGTTTTCATGGCTTGTCCGTTTTTTGATGCCATTGCTATGATAGATCATTGCACATCCCGGTACACCACCGGAGGCATTCATATAGAGTCATATCTTTGTTCTAGTACCGAGTTGTAAGTAAATAAAAGTGTGATGATCATCATTATAGAGCATTGCCCCATGAAAAAAAGTAAAAAATAAAAAAATAAAAAAAGAGAGGCCAAAGAAGCCTATATTAAAAAAAGGGGGCCAAAGAAGCCCACCCAAAAAAAGAAAAAAATAATAAAAGAGAAGGGGCAATGTTACTATCCTTTTTCCACACGTGTGCTTCAGAGTAGCACCATGTTCTTCATATAGAGAGTCTCCTATATTGTCACTTTCATATACTAGTGGGAATTTTTCATTATAGAACTTGGCTTGTATATTCCAACGATGGGCTTCCTCAAATGCCCTAGGTCCTCATGAGCAACCAAGTTGGATGCACACCCACTTAGTCTCAGTTTGAGCTTTCATACACTTATAGCTCTAGTGCATCTGTTGCATGGCAATCCCTACTCCTCACATTGACATCAATTGATGGGCATATCCATAGCCCGTTGATTAGCCGCGTCGATGTGAGACTTTCTCCTTTTTTGTCTTCTCCACACAACCTCCACCATCACATTCTATTCCACCCATAGTGCTATATCCATGGCTCACGCTCATGTATTGCGTGAAATTTGAAAGGTTTGAGAACGTCAAAAGTATGAAACAATTGCTTGGCTTGTCATCGGGGTTGTGCATGATTTGAATATTTTGTGTGATGAAGATGGAGCATAGCCAGACTATATGATTTTGTAGGGATAACATTCTTTGGCCATGTTGTTTTGAAAAGACATGATTGCTTTATTAGTACACTTGAAGTATTATCGTTTTTATATCAAATTATAGATTATTGCTTTGAATCACTCGTGTCTTCATATTCATGCCATGATTAGACATATGATCAAGATTATGCTAGGTAGCATTCCACATCAAAAATTATCTTTTTTATCATTTACCTACTCGAGGACGAGCAGGAATTAAGCTTGGGGATGCTGATATGTCTCCATCGTATCTATAAGTTTTGATTGTTCCATGCCAATATTCTTCAACTTTCATATACTTTTGGCAACTTTTTATATTATTTTTAGGACTAACATATTGATCCAGTGCCCAGTGCCAGTTCCTTTTTGTTGCATGTTTTTTGTTTCACAGAAACCCAATATCAAACGGAGTCCAAACGGGATAAAAACGGATGGAGCTTATTTTTGGAATATTTATGATTTTTTGGGAAGTGAAATCAACGCGAGACGGTGCCCGAGGTGGCCACGAGGGTGGCCCGCGCACCCACTTTCACTGAGCGCGCCCCTAACCCTCATGGGCCCCTTGTAAGGCGGTTGATGCTCTTCTTTGGCCACAAGAAAGCTAATTTTTGCAAAAATATCTGGGCGAAGGTTTCAATCCAATCGGAGTTACGGATCTCCGGATATAAAAGAAATGGTGCCAGGGCAAAATCTGAGAACGCAGAAACAGAGAGAGACGGAGAGACAAATCGAATCTCGGAGGGTATCTCGCCCCTCCCACACCATGGGAGCCAAGGACCAGAGGGGAAACCCTTCTCCCATCTAGGGAGAAGGTCAAGGAAGAAGAAGAAGAAGGGGGGCTCTCTCCCCCTTGCTTCCGGTGGCGCCAGAACGCTGCCGGGGGCCATCATCATCACCGCAATATTCAGCGGTCCACTCTCCCGCAACCCCGCTGTACCCTCTACTTGAACATGGTGCTTTATGCTTCATATTATTATCCAATGATTTGTTGCCATCCTATGATGTCTGAGTAGATTTTCGTTGTCCTATCGGTGATTGATGAATTGCTATGATTGGTTTAATTTGCTTGTGGTTATGTTGCTGTCTTATTGTGCCCTCCGTGTCGCGCAAGCGTGAGGGATTCCCGCTGTAGGGTGTTGCAATACGTTCATGATTCTCTTATAGTGGGTTGCTTGAGTGACAGAAGCATAAACCCGAGTAAGGGGGTTGTGGCGTGTGGGATAAAGGGGACTTGATGCTTTAATGCTATGATTGGGTTTTACCTTAATGATCTTTAGTAGTTGCGGATGCTTGCTAGAGTTCCAATCATAAGTGCATATGATCCAACAAGAGAAAGTATGTTAGATTATGCCTCTCCCACATAAAACTTGCTATCGGTCTAGTAAAGTAGTCAATTGCTTAGGGACAATTTCACAACTCCTACCACCACTTTTCACACTCGCTATATTTACTTTATTGCTTCTTTATCTAAACAGCCCTTAGCTTTTGTTTACGTGCTCCTTATTATCTTGCAAACCTATCCAACAACACCAACAAAGTACTAGTTTCATACTTGTTCTAGGTAAGGCGAACACTAAGCGTACGTAGAATCGTATCAGTGGCAGATAGGACTTGAGAGAATATTTGTTCTACGTTTAGCTCCTCGTTGGGTTCGACACTCTTACTTATCGAAAGAGGCTACAATTATCCCCTACACTTGTGGGTTATCAGGTGTCACACCCCCAAGTGACTAAATGGTTGTTTCCTGCCACATGGCAGCCACTTCCTACAGGAAACACCTCCAAATGACACCTGTCCTGAGACGTGTCAATCAAGCAGGCGCGAAGCTTGCACTGCAGCCCGGCAAGGCTTGCCGGGCACACTATGATGTGACACTAAGCGACACATTTAATGTGCTCTATCTTCTTGCAGAATTAGGTACGATAGCACTGTTTGCTATCTAATCAGTACACAAAAGACTGATTTGCCATTGTGGTGACCCCTTGCTCTAGAAAAGGAGGCCCGTGGCAAAGAAAGTGTTCGGGGATTCGGCCATTCGGGTCCTCATACGCGCGTAGCCACTCTCGCCCCGAGGAAACCATGCCGGGCAAGAGCGCCACACATTCCGCCATTATCCACTAATCAATCCACCAAAGCAGGAGTAGGGTTTTACGCCTTGCGGCGGCCCAAACCTGGGTAAAATTGCCTGTGTAATCTCTGTCGTGGTGTGTTGCGCTTCTCCGTTCTTTGTGCAACATGCCCATCCCCCTGCGAAACCAAAAGGGGCTCATGGCCCCATAGGTGTCCGTGGTTTCCCACGACATATTTGGCACGCCAGATAGGGGGACGCACTTGCACGAACCCGAGGAGCGTATGTAGAGCGTCATCTTCATCGTCATTTTCTTCATTGACGTCGAGTAAAGGCGAGGGGGGGGGGGTGATGGGAATGGAGAGGGGAAGCAATATCGCTTCCCCCGCACCCCGTTCGGTCTCCATCGCCTCCCTCCACTGCAGCTGTTGCAGTGGCAAGGATCGATAACAACGGCGGTGAACCGACCCCTGCAGTCTGGGCAGCATGATGACCATGCCAGCTCCGTCCAGGGGAAAGTGACAAAGTGTGTAGGTACATGGTTTCCTCTCCACCATTATGATTTATCGACAATCAAAACACTCCGGGTTTAGCATCATCGACGTTGATGAGCACCGCGCGGAACTCAGTTCAGTATTTACCGTACCCAGGGAAATCCTGAGTGGAGCACTGGTGCGAATCCATTGATCGACGCCCCAGCAAGTGTGCTCTGGCAAGGTTGTCCGCATTAGCGTGACTTTTTATGCCAGCTACCACCAGATTGTTCGAAAAGCATAGAGTGGGGGAGGGAAAACCGGTCGTACCTTGCAGCACGTCATGCCGCTACAAGATATATGATTTTCTCTTATGTGCCCCTGCCGGGAGCCTAAGTACTACGCACATTGCATCTATTCTTCCCGAAGCATGCGAACGCGGCAAGCGATCGCAGCAGAGAGGAATGGGAGGAAGTGAAGACAAAGCTAAGTTCATGCAATCATTGCTCCCTTATGAGTTTAAGATTTTGCGTTTTTTTATCCCTTGAATGCCCAAGTGTTCGTACAAGGAAATCCTTCGTGTGATGACACCTTGCTAGTCTTTCTATCTACTCCCTCATTCTATTTCGAGCCCTACTCACATAACGGGCCACTGCGTCAAAAACTACTAAGGAAAAACCTGCTGGGACGCATCCACGCCAAGATGAATGTTAAGGGATTAACCCTTACGACTATCGCGGCAATATGATACCGGCATGCAACCAGAATATACACAGGGACTAATCGTACGAACACTCACGGGCAGATTTAAAAGGGATAAACACGCAATCAAAGATTAAGCAAAAACATCAGTTCCACACAATCATGAACAAAACGGCGTCTAAATGCGGAACATGCATCATGTTCTGTTACAGGACAACACTAGTGGCACAACAGGGAGTGGAGGAAGTAGCAAACCTGACCAGTGCCCCTTTAGTGGGAGAAGATGAGCACAGCCCGGCAAGGTCAGATACAGTTCGAGACAAAGAGGAGCAAGGCAACGGAGACAGCCCCAAGGACGTGGTAAGGAAGAAAATGGTGCAGCGCCCAATATATTTCGTCTGCTCCCTGTTACAGGGGGCTAGGTTGAGATATTCTGGTGTGCAGAAGTTGATCTTTGGCCTCATCATGGCCTCAAGGTAACTACGCCACTAGCTCCAAAAGAACCTCCACTGTCACTATCTTTGCTAGCACCCTGATAACCCACAAGTATAGGGGATCAATCGTAGTCCTTTCTATAAGTAAGAGTGTCGAACCCAACGAGGAGAAGAAAGAAATGACAAGTGGTCTTCAGCAAGGTAATGTCCGCAAGCACTGAAATTGTAGGTAACAAGTTGTTTGATAGCAAGATAATATGTAACAAGCAAGTAACAGTAATGGTAACAAAAGTGCAGCAAGGTAGCCCAATCCTTTTGAGGCAAAGGACAGGACAAACCGGTCTCTTATGATAAGTAAAGCATTCTTGGGGGTACACGGGAATTTCATCATATCACTTTCATCATGTTGGTTTGATTTGTGTTCGCTACTTTGACAATTTGATATGCTGGTGGATCGATGCCTAGGTGCTGTTCTTACTTGAACAAACCTCCAACTTATGATTAACCCCCTCGCAAGAATCTGCAACTACGAGAGAAGTATTAAGATAAAATCTAACCATAGCATTAAAATTTTGGATCCAAATCGGTCCCTTACGAAGTAACGGATAAACTAGGTTTTAAGCTTCTATCACTCCAGCAACCCATCATCTAATAACTACTCCACAATGCGTTCCCTTAGGCCCAAATATGGTGAAGTTCCATGTAGTCGACGTTCACATGACACCACTAAGGGAATCGCAACATACATATCATCAAAATATCGAACACATATCAAGTTCACATGATTACTTGCAACATGACTTCTCCCATGACCTCAAGAACAAAAAAAACTACTCACAAATAATAATCTTGCTCATGATCAGAGGGGTATTAAATAGCATAATGGATCTGAACATATAATCTTCCACCAAATAAACCATATAGTAATCAACTACTAGATGTAATCAACACTACTAGTCACCCCCAAGCACCAACCTAAGGTTCCGGTACAAAGATTGAACACAAGAGATGAACTAGGGTTTGAGAGGAGATGGTGATGTTGAAGATGTTGATGGAGATGGCCCTCCCAAAGATGGGAGAGTTGTCGGTAATGACGATTATGATGGTTTCCCCCTCCGGTAGGGAAGTTCCCCTGGCGGAATCACTCCGACGGAGGGCAAAAGTGCTCCTGCCAATGTTCCGCCTCGAGATGGCGGCGCTGCGACCCGAAAGTACTCTCCTTATTTTTTTCTAGGTCAAAATGACTTATATACCAGAAGAGGTGCACCGGAGGTGGGTCGAGGAGACCACAATCCACACTACAAAAAAATACACTTCCGTGATGATACGTGTTTGTCACAGTAGGTCACGTTTTTTGTCATGCATGTACATCCATCATGATTTTATGACAGAATCAAGATAGTCATATCTGTGCTGTCATAGAAGTGTTCCATGACATTACCAAAATTATCATCACGGAAGTGTCCACTTTCATGACGATAAATTGCGCGTCACAGAAGTGCTTTCATCAAGGGTGACCGACACATGGCATCCACCATAACGGAACGCCGTTAAGCTATCATGTTGGGTTTTGGATCCGATAACTCGTTAACAACCCCGACCAATGGGGATTTTCCTTGTGTAAAATCATCATTGGCTAGAGGAGACACGTGTCAGCTCCGCGTTGGCACAGGTGTCACTCATCCAATGGGTGAGACGCGCCTATGATATGTTGACACGTGGACTGACCCATCAAGTTTAAATGGGCTGGCCCAACTAAAGGCCCACAAGATTTTGCGGACCATAATGGGCTGGCCCAGCTAAAGGCCCACGAGATTTTGCGGACCATAATGGGCTAGCTTAGCTAAAGGCCCACAAGATTTTGTGGGCCATAATGGGCCGGCCCAGGTAAATGCCCACAAGATTTTTGTGTGCCATAATGGGCCGGCCCAGGTAAAGGCCCACAAGATTCCTGCAGATCATAATGGGCCGACCCAGCTAAAGGCCCACGAGATTTCGCCAACATTAATGGGCTGGCCTAGCTGTGGGCCACAAGATTTTGAGGACCCTAGTAGGCCGGCCCATTAACTGGCTGCCATGTTTTGGGCCAAATGCCGGCCCATATTTGATCTGGTCCATTAATGGCGTGCCACGTTCCGGGCCTAATAATGGCCCATATGAGATCTGGCCCGTTAAAAGCCAACCACGTTCAGGGCCAAATTACGGCCCAGATCAGGTCCGACCCTTTAAGAGGCTTTTGGCTAAATTATGGCTCTTATCAGATTCGGCCCGTCAATTGGACGCTATGCTTTTGGGCCCACTTGCTAAAGGCCCATTTAGTAATTCGGCCTGATATTAGTTTCGGCCTATTAAGGGCGTGTTTAAGATTTCGGCCCTATATTAATTTCGGCCTGTTGAAAGCTCGTCATATAGTTGGGCCCAACTACGGCCTGGTATGCATCCGGCCTGCTCGCAGACGATATCTGATTGGGCCAAACAAGGACCAAGACAATTTTGGCCTGTTAAAAGCCTATGTTTTGATTTGCACAATCATAGGACGGGGTCCATTTCGGGTTGCTGCCGGCCCATGAGTTCGGCACATTTCAGGCCCATCCCACTTCTCAGCCTCCTAAAAGCCCATTGAATTTTCTTGCGAAAAGATGGCCGGGGGTTACTCGGCCTATTAAAGGCCCGAATCTACTAGTTGGCCAGTTTTATTTTGGCCTTTTAATGAACCAAGATGATGGGGCCAATGATGCGGATCATACATTGTGATTGCATGACGGCCCGATTATGTACCGTAATTTCACGGTTTGGCCGGTTTACTACGAAGTATATATATAGTAAAATAACTGCAGCATCGTGAATAAGAAAAACCCTAGACTATACAATAAAGAAATTACGGCATATTACATCCACTGGGCATCAAAGTTCGCCACTATGATAAAAAAGCACAAGAAGACAACAGATTACATACACTGGGCATCAAAGATCGCCACCTGTGCAAATAAACACACCGACAAAATAATATACAAAACCTACAGCACTTCAATAGAGTTCAAGAAAGGTTAGCCCTGCTGGGGAGCTGCAGCGCAAGCAGCTGAGCAAGCTGATGAGACTTTGCTTGTTCAACACTTATATCTTCCTCACTCTGAAAGATAAACAAGCAGACAGATGACATGTTTTGCATATTGTCGGCATTCTGGGAATGGGGTCCCCAGACTTGCCTGCCTGTGGCCTGCGGCATGGCTCGAGTGGTGGCCCAGTACGACCCATCTTCATCAGCGCAAGACTCGAGACCCTCGCGAGGGGCCAAGCCTCACAGGGAAGACGACATAGGACTTCCTCAGGAACGGCCTCGCCAGGCAGGCTCGCGAGGAGGCGGAGAGATCAAGGCAGGGTACCTCGCGAGGTGCTCGTGACGCAAGCCATGACGATCGAGACCAGATGGGTGCCAGGCGGGCGCCGGCCTGCACAGTGTCCTTGTTTCCTCTTTAGTGCAAAGGGGGGCAAGCACAGGCGTGGAGTACCGAGGCATCAGGCAAAGGTTGCCATTTCAATGCAACGAGACCAAGACCAGCAGAGCGGCAGGATGGAGGTCACCATGGAGCCCAGGACGGCGTCATCACAAGTGCCTTTGGCAGCCGAAGACCAACTTTAGTCAGGATAACTTGTACTAGATGTTCCCCTTCAAAATGGCCGTTGTTGGTGCCCTTCCCGATCAATATTTGGGAAGAGGACCAGGGCCTCTATAAATAGGACTAGCACCCACAGAGGTAAGAGAGGATCCTAATCAGATGGAGCACCCATCACAAAGAGAGGCGATCGAGCTCATCCAAGCAGTTCATCGCACCAGCCCAAGAACACCTCTCGCGAGGTTGTTCTTCCCTTGTACTGTTCATCATCAGCCCCTGAGGCAATGCACCACACCACACACTGGAGTAGGTTATTACACCACAACGGTGGCCCGAACCAGTATAAATCTTGTGTCCCTCGTGTTGTTCATCGTTCAGCCTAGATTCTTGCGAGACGATCGGACCTGAGTCGGTAGGGGAAAGATCTTCGTGCGCACCCCAGAGTTCGAAACTTAAGGGTCTGCCGGAACCCAATATCCGACATTTGGCATGCCAGGTAGGGGTGCGCCGGAATCTTTCTTCCGCTGTTTCGCGTCGATCTTCCGTCGTATCCATGGCAGACGCTTGCCGGGATTGAGCTGAGCGTCGGGCAGCTCTCGCCACCCGCGTCGCCCAGATGGCTCCCGTCGGTGGGTGTCCCCATTGTTCCCCGTCGCCTGCCGCCAACGCCGCCACCGGCCCGGCGGGGAACGAGCACCAGGCCTCATCGCTGCATCCTTCGGTGCGACGGGAAGGCCGCACGGCCACGCCGTCGCTAACTCCAGCTGGTTCGTCATCCCACGCCCGTCGCGCCCCCGCGGACACGCACGCCGTGTTGCTCCTTGCGCGTGAGCTCCTGCACTACCGTCCTGTCGACGACCTCTACGAGGAGTGGCTCGCTTGCATCATCGAGCTCGTCAGCGCCACAGGAGGCTCCCCCGCACCATCCCTCTCGCTGCCTCGCCCTCCGTCCTGCGCAGGAGGCGTAGATCAGGAGGTGCCTCCGCCACCTCCTCCCCAAGAAGGCGCCCTGGCTCCAAGGCACGTGGACCCAGGACAAGATCCACCGCGTCCGGTGCCCGCGCGACAAGAAAGGAGCTGCCAAGAATCCCTCATCCCCAAGAAAGCGCTCGCATGCTCCCAGCACCGGTGTGCCATGACCGCATCCCTGCGCTAGCACGTCAAGACCCTGCACTGCTCCAGGAGCAAGCCCCGCATTAGCAGAGAGCTCCGATGGCCACCGCAGGTTGCCGCGTCTTCACCACCAAGCTATGCAGCGTCGCCTGGCCAGGCAAGTTCAAACCTGACCTGCCTCCTCGCTACGACGACACTGCCGACCCCGTGGAGTTCCTACAGCTCTACGAGCTGGGCATCGAAGCCGCCAACGGGGATGAAAAGGTCATGGCAAACTGGTTTCCCATGGCACTCAAGGACGGCGCACGTACTGGCTCTAGAACCTGCCTCCTGGCACTATCTCCTCCTGGGACGAGATGCGCACTCGCCTCATCGCCAACTTCTAGGGCACTCGCGACCGTCCGCCGGCCGTGGGTGACCTACGCCGCATCAAGCAGCAACCCGGAGAAACCATGCAGAAGTACATCCAGCGCTTCAACAGCGCTCGCCTCAAGATTCCCAGGGTGACCGAGGAGGCCATCATCTCGGTGTTCTCTGATGGCGTCCGTGATGTCAAGATGAAGGAGGAGCTGGCGATCCATGAAGATCTGTGTACATCTCTGGAGTTGTTCAACCTGGCGACCAAGTGCACAAGGACTAAGGAGGGACACCTCTGCCTTCTCGAGCTCCCGGCAGCAGACCCAGAAGAGAAGAAAGCCAAGGCCAAGGATGTGAAGCGCAATGGAGCAGCTGTGCTCGCAGCAGAGCTGGACATGAAGCGCGGCAGGGACCAGCCGGAGTCGTCCAACGACAGCCGGCATTGTGTGTACCACGATCTCCATACCCAGAAAACCAACGAATGCTAAGAGCTCAGGGCCATGCGAGAAGGCCGTGCCAATCGACGCCCCGAGTGCAACGATCGGGGCTACGGCCGAGGCGAAGCAAGAGGTGGAGGACGATGGGACGACTGTGGCCCTCGCAAAGGGTGGCGTGACTGGCCTCGCAAGGACCACTGGCAGGACCAGCCTCACGAGGGGGCTTGGAGGGATCAGCCTCGTGAGGATCGTCCGCAAGGCAACACAGGGCTTCCTCCTCTGCCACCACCACCAAGAAGGAATGAAGACCATCATCAGATCGAGGGGGCCGGGGGCTTCCAGGAGCCGCGTGCAATCGCTTGCATCTTGGGCGGCGCTCAAGCCCCAGCCTCTCAGCGCATCTTCAAGCAGTTTGCTCACGAGGTGAATGCAGTACTTCCCAAGCTTGAGGCCATGCGCCCTCTCAGGTGGTCTACGTGCGCCATCATGTTCAGCTCAGCGGATTAGATCAAGTGCGCGGCAACAACCGGTGTCCTCCCGATGCTCCACTCCCCTGTCATCAGCAATGTGCAAGTTACCAGGACCCTCATCAACGGTGGAGCAGGGCTCAACGTCCTGTCCGTCGAGACGTTAAACAATCTTCAAGTGCCACATGATTAGCTTGAACCAACCAAGCCCTTCTCAGGAGTCACTGATGGTTGCACTGTCCCGATAGGGCAGGTCCGCCTCCCTGTCACCTTTGGACATCGCAAGAACTACCATGCCGAGCTCATTGACATAGACGTCGCCCACATCCGCCTGCCATACAATGCCATCCTCGGGTATCCAGCCCTGGCCAAGTTCGTGGCAGTGACTCACCATGGGTACGACGTCCTCAAGATGCCAGGAAGTGGCAGAGTCATCACGGTCCCCTGTGAAGAGAAGGATGCGGTGTGCTCTCTCGAGCACGCCTTCCAAGCCGCGTCAATCGAGGACCCAGACAACAAGAGTGGAAACCTTCCTGAAGTTGCTCCCAAGAAGAAGAAGACGTCACATGGCCCAAGGCCTCAGGAGGCAGGCACCTCCGGAGGCGCCACATCCGGACATGTGCCCATCCTAGGGGCGCCACCCTCTGTCGCATAGGGAGGCGCGCCCGGTGCCCTCCTCCGGCAAGGCTCGGGGGCTCTCTCCTGGGGAGCCACTGACTTTACCAAGGTCATGAGGGCGGTGCTCGGGCACCACTTGGAGGCATGCCTCGCGACACGTTTCCCTCAGGAAGGCGTGAGGCAAGGAGGGCCCAACCCTCAGGAGTTCATCACCAAGGTCGCTCAGGAGTTGTAGGAATCAAGAGTCATGCGCGGCAACCGCCGCCTGCCCGGCGTAGCTCCCCATCCAAGCGAGGATGGCGGGCTGCGCATCTGCATCAACTACCCAGGGCTCAATCGAGTCACGTCTCAGGAGCGCCTCTGGCCTTCGTGCGTGGGGCGTTGCACGGGTCCACCACATAGCTACGTTCGCATGCCCTTCGGCCTGCCGAATGCAGCTGCTGCCCACCAACGTCTGATGAGGAGCATTCTGGAAGCTCAGGTGGCCAAGCATCGGGCGCTCCTGGAGGAAATGGAGATGGACCTTGCCGAGCCACCCGCACCTCACGAGCCTCCCGAGGCTCGGAGCTCCTAGGGATCATGAGGATTGTCTTCTTCATCGCGCACCGTTAGCTACTCTGACACTCGCTCTACAATGGTATCAGGTGACTTCTTTCAAGTTTCGTTTCAGCTGGGAGCGCCCTCAGGGCTGCATCATTCCCAGGTCGTGTGGGTCTGTCCCTGCGGCATGTATCTATTTTGCTTATGTCTTCAGCTTACCTTGTTGGGGGTGCCCCTCGGGCTGCATCATCCCCAAGCCGCTCGGGCCTGACCCAGTGGCGTTTCCCTTCATCTGCATCTATCTAAGTTGATTTGCTTCTTCATGCCTAACCTGCTTGAGATAATCGCCTGCTCGATTGACACCTACCTTTGGAGCCGCTCGCTCTGGCATGGCGCTTGCGCATGGGTCCGCCCCTGCAACACCAACAAATCTGAGTGGTCGAGCTCTGGCCGCGGCAGCCCCACATAGCGCTAGCTCACCAGGACCTCAACGCCTCGATCACTCCCTCGGAGCAACCAATGGCTGGCTGGCAACCGTAATGGCAGTCCTTATTTTCCTCGTGTTGGTGTGCAGGATCCACCCAAGGAATAGCGTAGGGGGCATCCTGAGCTCTCTTTATCTCTCTCCCGTGCAATCTGCTCACGCGTTAAAAGGGGGGGCGCCTGAGCATCGTGACTCATGGGCTCTTATTGGCTCTCCAGCCCTCACCCCCTGGCCTTGACCCACGGCATCGCGACCTGTCATACCAGCGGCGGCTGAGATCGCTCGAGGGCCGGGACCTGAGGACGTAGAGCATAAAGGAAAGTGCGGGGAAGAGGGGAGAAGCTCACGAGTACCCAACCCAGCGACACCCCAGCTACCGGCGCGCAGGCCAGGCACCTCGCTGGATAACAACTCCAAGCTCAAGAGATAAGTCACGCCTCTGCAGAAGCTAGATCAACACAACATCAAACCCTCGCCTAGTGCGGCTTTGTCACAGCGACGCGGCCTTCCTTTCTCGCCCAGCGGAGGCTGCTTGAGCGCTAAAGGGGACCTCCTGAGCATCGCGCCTCGGGGGATCTTACTAGACCTTGGGCCGCACCTCCTGGCCTTGACCACGGCATCGTGACCTGGCATACCAACGACGGCTGAAGCCTGCCTGGGGACCGGGACCGGTCAGCATTGAGCACCAAACCCTCGTGAGGATAGAAAGTGGGAGCCGAGCCGGGACAGGACAAGCATCTCGCATCAATTCATAATAAGGATAATACTCACAAAAGGCATGACAGGCGCCTTACATACTCCCGCGGGGTGTTACTTTGATTCCTTGCAGGGAACAAAAGGTGCTAATCCTAAGGAACGCTAACTACGCGCGCCTCCACAGGAGAAGCCATCACCAACAGTGGGCCGCCAGGCGCCGGTGCCAACCCCATCCAGATCAGTGGCGTCGGCGGCCAAATGAAGCTGCCCTGCCCCGAGCGCGACGCGAGCTCGGGGGCTCGTAGCTGTCATTGCTCATCTCCGGAGTCACGTGAAGCTCGGGGGAGTCGCTGGATTCACCGGATCCTCCGCTGCTGCCTGAGGAGCTGTTGGGGAAGCGGTTGGCAGGCTTGGTCCTCGCCACTCCGATGCCCCGGCCGCCTTCCTTGGGGCAGCACTCCAGTCGGCGCCCTTCCGCGTCGAAGACCTTGAAGAACATCAAGATGAATAACGAAGGCACCCCCTGTCCGGCAGACCCGGGCGATCTCGCCCTAGCCCCGGGTCATGTAGACCTTGCCCGGAGCGACGACCGCGAGCTCCGCTCCGGTCGCAAGGGTGCTGCAGTCAGCATGCTGCAGCCAAAGCACCTGAGACCCAATCGACGGCATCTCGAAGGCGAAGGAGGGAGGAAGGCAAATCCAAGAGCGTAGAGGCATAGCGGCATGGAGCACAAGCTCGCGAGAAAAGCCGTCGGCATGGACTCCAGGGGTAACGACGCGCATCGCCGTGACTCGCCGGCGTCACAGGCAGCGCCATCGGTGTCGCTCGGCGTCTTCTTCTCTAGGGCCCTCAATTCGGGCGTACAAGGGCAGCGAAAACCCAGGCGGCGGCCGCTCATACCAGGGCCTCGACGTCTCTTGCCACGCAACCACTGGCCGGGGACAGGCTGCTTCTTCGGCAGAAGCGGGTCGGGACCCTCTCGGGGGGGCTTCCCCTTCTCTTCCGCAGAAAACCGGCGGATCAGCACCATTGGCATAGAGTGGAGCAAGGGCGAGGAAGAAGAAGAAGGCAAGAAGCAGGAAGAGATGGACTACAGGGGCTCTCGCTCGTCCGTACTTATAGTCCGGAGGAGGCCAACCATCGGCCTCCACGATCACGGGTAATCATGACTCGTTTATGCATGCAGGGACTTGTCAAGTCGAGCAGTTGCCGAGGCGGCATGGGGAAGCGGAGGTTCCCACGTCCAATCAACCGCCACACAGCACCTAAGGCCGCAGGCTGATGGGGCTCGCGGCGCTCCGCACTTGCCCCTTCGCTTCTCCGCTAAGCCAAGTCCGAGCACGCCTTGGGCCCGGGGGCTACTATCGGTGTTCTGGGAATGGGGGTCCCTAGACTTGCCTGCCTACGGCCTGCGGCATAGCTCGAGTGGTGGCCCAGTATGGCCCATCTTCATCAACGCAAGACTCAAGACCCTCGCGAGATGTCAAGCCTCGCGGGGCGGACGACACAGGAATTCCTCGGGAACGGCCTCGCCAGGAAGGCTCGCGAGGAGGCAGAGAGATCAAGGCAGGGTACCTCGCGAGGTGCTCGTGACGCAAGCCATGACGATCGAGACCAGGCGGGTGCCAGGTGGGCGCCGGACTACGAAGTGTACTTGTTTCCTCTTTGGTGCAAAGGGGGCAAGCACAGGCGTGGAGTAGCGAGGCATCAGGAAAAGGTTGCCATTTCGGTGCAACGAGACCAAGACCAGCAGAGCGGCAGGACGGAGGTCACCGTGGAGCCCAGGACGGCGTCATCACAAGTGCCTTTGGCAGCCGAAGACCAACTTTAGTAAGGATAACTTGTACTAGATGTTCCCCTTCAAAATGGCCATTGTTGGCGCCCTTCCCGCTCAATATTTGGGAAGAGGACCAGGGCCTCTATAAATAGGACTAGCCACCACAGAGGTAAGAGAGGATCCTAATCAGATCGAGCACCCGTCAGAAAGAGAGGCGATCAAGCTCATCCAAGCAGTTCATCGCACCAGCCCAAGAACACCTCTCGCGAGGCTGTTCTTCTCTTGTACAGTTCATCATCAACCCCTGAGGCAATCCACCACACCACACACTGGAGTAGGGTATTACACCACAACGGTGGCCCGAACCAGTATAAATCTTGTGTCCCGCGTGTTGTTCATCGTTCAGCCTAGATTCCCGCGAGACGATCGGACGTAAGTCTGTAGGGGAAAGATCTTCGTGCGCACCCCAGAGTTTGAACCTTAACGGTCTGCCGGAAGCCAACATCCGACACATATAAAAGTATAAGTGCTGACAATTCATCACATTTCTTACTGACGAATAAAGTGACATAGTTTAAGATTGCATTAACACAATATGGTATTTTTCAGGTCAAGACATGGCAGGAAATGATATTGTGAAGGAGTTGGCAGCTTCACGACACCACTAAATTACAGATCAAGAACTCATAAGTATCAATGGTTAGTGTGCTGTCAATTTATCCCATTTGAGATTGGCAAATAAAGAGATGGTTTAAATAATAGTAGAATGATATGACATTGTTCATAGTTAAGACACTGCAGAATATGACATTGTGTTGTAGTGGGTAGGTTCACCACACCACTGGATTACAGATAAAGAACAGAAGCATACATGCAGTGCAAAAGAATATCACTTGCTCTGTATAGTTTAATTTACATGGTATGAAGAAGGAACTTGGTTGTACCTATAAAATAAACTTTAAACATGCAATTTGATCCAAACTTAAATTGAGAAGGACAAACTTTTGTTTATGAACTATAAAATAAACTTTAAACATGCAATTTGATGCAAACACCAAAGATAAACAGCTATTGCAGTCATGCCTAACCAAATATACACAACAAAGTTTGAAGGCTTGAGAAGGACAAACTTACATTACTGGTGAAGACAGGCTCTATAAAGCCCTTGTCCATGCTGATGGGGGGGGGGGGGGGCAATTCAAGAAGCTTAGCACAGAATCTTATTCATAAGCATTGCCTTTATCTACATTTTCGGGGTAAATATAGATGTGATAATATACACAAAAATGGAGAATACTTAAGATAAGATGAAGAGTGATGCTACATAACCAAGTAGCTATAAATGTATGTGCAGCGATACAGGCAAAAGGCACAGCCAAGAGCAATGCACAACTAAACTTCTTCAGTACCAACCTTATGGTAAGAGTAAATATAGATCTGATGTGTAGAAAATGGAGGGCAAAGGAAAATAAGTTGCAGAGTGATGGTACATGAAGAACTACCTGTCAATATAAGTACACTGATAAAGGACAGCATGTACTTACAAGAACAATGCAGAGCTAAAAAAATTCATTGGCATTGGATATATTCTACACTAATGTAACCATTCACACAGATCAGATAATTTGGAGCAAACAATTGATAAGCAAGCTATCATGCATACTGTTGTCACATAATGAACTAGGTATGTATGCAAGTACAGTGATACAGGACAACAGGTACTAACAAGAGCAAAGTAGCGGGCAGCATATTTGCGATATCTTGTCGTTCTTCTCAAATCGGAATTCTTCTTTGAGCAGATTTTTTGCAAAAAAGATCCGTAAGGCACATGCGGAAAAGTAGAAGTTCAAATTGTCATGTGATTTCATAGACAATACCTCATCCTGGGAACGCGACCAGTGCATAACAAGGTTTTTCCATTCAATGTCTTCTAAATTTAGCACAGGAGACTTCACCGGAAATTCGTTTATAGACTTGCCATCAAAGTGTGATTTCCTCAGGTAACACCGATACTGCTGCAATGCTTCCTTGAAAAGCACAAGCAAGCTTTGCTCGTCATGACTATCCAGATTGACCCTCGCCTAGTTACAATAATGTAATGTAAATCATTGATGTGTTCAATCAGCAAAAAATAGGAAAATAATAACCATGAATAATAGCACTTACACGAAGTTGGACAGGAAGATGTGAAAATGGTGTTTGTCTTCACTATAATCTTCCAATGATGGGAATATATGCACATAGTCCCTAATAACATTGAAGGCATTTTCTTTTAAACTGGGAATAAATGGAATGGGGTTCCAATCTGCAGGAATTGGCCGTCTCTGCAGTTGGGATAGGTATTCGGCCGGTGGACTTGCTGTACTTTTTGTTGGAGTGGGATTTTTCTGTGGTACGGCTGGTGCTATGGCAAATGAAATCGGTATACCTTTTGCTGGAGTGCAGGTCCTGCGTGGTGGGGCTAGTGGTGTGGCCAGTGAAGTATGGGTACAATCTTCTGGAGTCGGTCCTAAGTTTTGTGTCACTGGTTGTACAGCCAATATAAGTGGGGTTCTGTCTGATTTCTCTGGCACCACCATGCTTTTCAAGGACTTTGCTGGTGCTCCTTCAGGTTCGGCAATCACCCTCTTCCTTTTTGATGTCTGATGCACAAGAACAACATTTGAGTGGAAAAACATGGTATGATGACAGATGGAATATGTATTGATAATGTATGGGCATGGCATCTCGACATATATGATGAGTAAACTAAGCAGATGGCGGTGCAACAAAGTAGAAGAAATGCAAGATAACAAATGCAAGATACGCGCAATCAATAAAACCTTGCCAAATTAGAACAAGCACCTTGATGGGTGAACAGGACAGGCCATCTGCCTTTGACCCCTCGAGGTTAGAATAGTCATTAGGATCATATTCTGAACAAGAATCAATAGGTGGGGAGCGTATGAGTTTCATTGCATCCAGAATGGCACTCAATGCCTTGGTGCCAATTTTGTAAGTCATTGCAGTGTTCCACAATATTCTTCTGATGCGTAGATTCTGATATTCACTGTAATTGCGTATAATATCTGAGAACCATGAAAACATAAATAGTTGTGAGATTATCTTTGTAATGTAGATGATATTCTAATATAGGGGTGCCCCTGTAAACACTTGTGTGCTATCACTGGATTCTGATGAGAGAGCTCATGTGTGCTGTAATATGGTGCGTGCATTTATATAATCTGGCACAAGTACACAAAAAAATAGGCTCCAGAAGTAAGGATAGTTGGCAGATGATAGGTTCATAATATACTGTATAGAGAGTTTATTGCCAAACCATGATAACAAGAGCACACAACAACTAGGCAGATCATAGTGTACATAACAGGGGTACACCATAACCACGATATATAAATCGGGAAAGTGGAACTGGCTTGAAAATACGGTGTTGTATTGCCGCTAGTAATTGAAAGCCTATCGATCATGTACAGGCCAGCTCTATCAGCTGTTGACTGCAGATGTCCCTGCGCCCCTTCCTGACAAGGAACATACTGTACATACTAAATACAAAATAAACAAAGAGGAACATGTTAAAGAATAGAAGAGGAAGCATATTCTTGAGGTTCCGCTTCATTGCATACAATGTTGGTTGCCCACTCATGATGAATCACAGCGCCCAAAGAAATGCAATTCCATGTTGTCTCTCTATATGTGGCAATTTTGAACAAGAGTCATTAGGATCATATTCTGAACAAGAGTCAACAGGTGGGGAGCGTATGAGTTACATTGCATCCAGAATGGCTCTCAATGCCTTGGTGCCAATTTTGTAAGTCATTGCAGTGTTTAGCTTCAAGAGTGGACTGCTGCTAGTGCGACACAAAGCAGCTACACAGATCATGGTGTAGATATAACTGAAAACCTTAAGCATCAGAGTAAAATCAGCAAAGTGGAACTTGCTGGAATATATGTGCTAGGATTGTCGGTACGGCTAGAAAGGCTTCGGATACCATCTCTCTTCAAGTGAAGGTGTGGTACTGTTAATATCAGTGTAACTCTCAAAGGCGACACAGCTCCCCGCATTTCCTTGATATTCTTATAGGATTCAAGTGGGCAGACCACTAATCCTATTCCTATGTTTACAAAATCCTACGAATCAAAGAGGCTCAAAGTGTCAATCACAACCAACCGTATAGACCTCTACACTGCAAATGTCCCTGCTCATCTTCGGTACAAGGAACATACTGTACTACTATCATACTCCCTCCGTTCCAAAATATAAGTCTTGGTAGAGATTTCCACTATGGATCACATACATATGTATCTAGATACATTTTAGAGTGTAGATTCACTCATTTTGCTCCATATGTAGTCCATGGTGGAATCTATACAAAGACTTGTATTCAGGAACAGAGAGAGTACATATTAAAGAAGAACGGAAGAGGAACATGGTAAAGAAGAGCAAGAATATTTTGGATAATAAAATGTTGGTTGCGCAGTGCCCACACATGATGAACCAGAGCGCATTAAGAATGCAACTCCCAGCTGTCTCTCGACCATTTCAGGCAGTTGGATGAAGATCCTACGTCTCCTAACCCTTCTTCTTCCTCATCTCTGATTCTTCACATACAGAACACCGCACGGGCCGCCGACCGGACCACCTGCCCCCACCGCCTGTGTTCCTCCGCCACCCCCACCCCCGCCCCAACCCCCACCCGCATCGAGTTTTCTTTGTTCGGCGAGGCCCCACAACCACCCGATCCCCTTCGTTCGCACCGGCGAACTCTGGCCCAGTTTTGATATTTAGTCTACTGTGATTTAACTAGTGTGGAACATAAAAGGGGAAAACCAAAAGCATTGGGAGTATAGTGTTGAGCGTGCCATGGCGGATCTGAAGGTGCAAACCCGACAAAGGCAACTTCGCAACCAAGACAATAAATCAGAGTAAAGCAGTGGCGATTTATTTTCTTGCTGCGATAAATAAGATGAGCAAATATGAAAGAGTACCACCTCTGGTGCGGCGCCGTGTATGCATGTGCTGAGAATTTGATGGTGCCATGGTAGAGATGGCTGTCGGTAGCATGGAAGCAGATCTAGGAGGGTAGATGGTGGGGGCGGGGCGCGGTGGATGAGACGGTCGAAGGAGCGGCGCCGGCAAGGTGGACGACGGCGGGGATGAAGTGAGAGGACGGGATGCAAGGATACCAATCCGAAGCCGTGGATGAGAGAGGTTGATCTCTTGTAATGGACGGCGGCGTCGGGGTATCAGCTCCGGCATGGTGGAGGAGAACGGCAGTGGATGGGGTGGCTGACGGTGGCAGACAGAGGAGGGTGGGGTGGAGAGGGTGTTTTGGCGATAACGGAATACGAATGGGGAAAAGGGAGGTAGAGAGGAAGGGGGGAACCATGTATTCAGGGCGCACTTGTCTCAAATGCAAGGAAATTTACAAACTTAGCCCCAGTTTCAAATTTCAACTACATCACAGCAATATTAGTCAACTGGGGATAGGACAGTAATCTCACATACACCGAATATTTGCCGACGAGAGTTGGTTTTTGGCGCCCACCGTGTATCAATATGAATCGGGGAGGGAGTCGATTTCGGCCGAGGACACACTGTGTTTTGGCGCCCACCATGTATGAATCCGGGTGAGAGGCGGTTACGTCACGTTTGGGTGAAATAACAAACCTACCCCTATCGAAACCTATAGAAATCCAGCAGATAGGCTTCGCGTGGCAGGGATAGGCAGTAGTAATTTCCATCTCGCAGATTTTGGTTTCGGGTGGTTACTGCGACTTTCCCAGCTTCCTTCAAATTTTGAAGAGTGCATGATTATCGCAGCAAGAAAATAAATCGCCACTGCTTTACTCTGATTTATTGTCTTGGTTGCGAAGTTGCCTTTGTCGGGTTTGCACCTTCAGATCCGCCATGGCACGCTCAACACTATACTCCCAATGCTTATGGTTTTCCCCTTTTATGTTCCACACTAGTTAAATCACAGTAGACTAAATATCAAAATTGGGTCAGTAGTACTGGTACATGCTCATACTCAGACATAGACACACACACTAACTACTAGTACTACTACTTCTCACATGCTGGCCAGACGCCGTCGTTCTCCTTCCCGGCTTTGTCGACGACACCCCACCGTGCTTGGATCTCCGCCGACCTCTCCGCAGCAGCGCGTGCATCCTTTTATTTTTTTGCGGCGGGCCTCTCTTTTCTTGAGTGCTTTCTGACTTTTTCGTTCCCTCTGTGCAGCTTTGGCCACCTCTTGCTCTACCACCCATTCGGCCTTGGCATCTTCAAATTCATCCCAGATAGTTGTGAGGTCGCGAACGGCGATGAACTCGGCACGGCGGGATGCCATCGCTTCCCTACAATTTTGTGTGCGGTCATGGGCGGCGAGGAACTTGGCGCGGCGGGATGCCATCGCTGCCTTACCGGTTAGTGTGTGGAGTAGTGGCATGAACAACCCTTGGTGAGAGCTCTGGGGTGGAGTGGCTGGACAACCGTATAGTGCATTGGTTTGTCAAGAGCTCAAGGATAGAAGACGAAGGAAATTTGGATCCCCCTTCAATCGTGGCCATTTATTACCGAAAGTGCATTGGCGATCATCGAACTTGTCTTGATAGCTCACTTTGATCATTGTATACGAGATATGGTGATTATATAGTCATTGGCTCAGCATATAGCTCGGTATTTGTCTGGTTGACCAGTCAAACAGTCCGCATGCGCCTCATCAGCTCATGTTCTTTATCTATCTATGCGGGCCTACCTGTCAATGGAGAAAGAAATACTATAAAAACCAAAATTATGCGTATGTGCGGAATCAAACCACGGACTCATCCCTGCAACGCACCCTCGTCAGCCAAATGAAAATGAAATACTTCGTGTCAGACACTCACGCTCATGCTGTCAAAGCATGCTAATGCATGCACGTCGCCCTCTAAATCAAAGTCCTGCTCACACTACTAGGGAAAAGGCGAGCAGCAGCGCGGGTTTTAGATGTATCAGTAGCGCGGGGACAGGCGCTACTAATATGGCGCTACAGCTAACGCATAGCAGTAGCACGTGCACACCGGCGCTACTGCTACACAAGTGTAGCAGCAGTGCGGTTAGAGGAAGCTCGCTACTGCTAGTAGCGCTAGCGCGCTTTGCCTGGATGCGCTACTGCTATTGAGGCGCTGCTGCTAACTTTTATACACTCGCTACTGCTAATTTAAGTAGTTTTTTTTGGCATATTTGTTTTGTATTTGAACAGGCTTTGTAGAAGAATCTTTAGCACATAGAAATGTCATCATGATACACATACAAATGCCTGCGAGACCACAAATCTAATCATAGCATGTACATACAAATAGTCTCATCATAATCATCATCCAACACAAAGTGATATCTTGTCATCATCTCGAAAATAGCAATACATGCAAGTCTCGGATACTTGCAACTACAACAACGTCATCCATCTAAACAAAGGTATACGCAAGAAGTGCTATCACTATGAGTGAGAGTGGAACTATGCAGTACATGAGGTGGCAGTTATGAGTCCTCTCGCGCTAGCGGGAACCTCAAGTAACTACCTTCTCCTTCTTGTCTGCTTTTGAAGCCTTTATGGCTGGCGCCCGTGAACCCATTCACTTGCGCCTGACACTCATGCCACTCGTTATACACCCCCGGAACCTTCCCTTTGTACACGACATAGCATTTCCATCTCGCCATCAAGAAACTAGGTACCTGTTAGATATGCATGTTAATGAAGAGGATGTACAATCATATATATGCAACAAAATATACTAGAGCAACACCGAAAAAGAAAGGGTTAGCAACTAGATGCAACATATACAGTACGCAAATTAATTAACTAGAGGTACACAGGTCATCGTACGCAAACTAACAAAGTAGCGTTACGCAAGTTCGGCAGGGACCGTGGACATCACAAAGTTTCATCGCTACAAAAAGTATACAAGTTCAACCGACACATATCATCATCATCGGCATCATAAATCACTAGAAGTTCCATCCTTCCATATCATCGAGGACGAACCCTAGCTTCTTGAATGGCGTGAGGTCTAGACGTTGCATGCCTATGCGAGTTCGGACGTCAACTCGCGATATAGGGCCATGGTGGAACATCCCCTTCTCATCGACGACTTCTTTCATGATGATCATCGCAATGTCCCTTTGGATGCGAAATAAGTCATCTCTAAGTTTATAATTCGCTTCTCCATGAGATTCTAGCCACTTGTGGATATGATCATCATTTCTGCTGTTAATGCGAAGCTTTTGGTGATCCGTGTTGAACTGAATCATGAGATGGACGATGTAGAATCCATCCTTCTTGCTTGGTTTTGGGACATGGATGCAGGAGAAGTTAGTTTTATGCGCGAAACCCATCTTCTTGTTCCTTTGTTTCATGATCTGCACGTGGCCACCTCTAAAGCTGAAGCCTTGGAGAGCATCATCTAGAATATTCATTATGTGGGTGTAGTCCTTTTTCTCGTAGTCTCTGGAAGGGTCAAAATACACGACGTGGGAGACTTGCGGGTAAAGAACGATAAGGATGGTGAGCCCATTGCTGCAGGGAAAAGACACCTCAAATTATTCCCCATATGAGAGAGAAGGAATGATTGAAATGTACGAAAGGGTTGTCCGGAACTGACTTACTTTGGATGATAAGGCACGAGGACAATTTCCCGGTCCTTATTCTGTACCATGATGTTTTGGAGGTACTCCCTAGCAGTTTCACGCTCAAAGTCGCCGAGACTCAAGAAAGACTCGTGCATGTAGTATGGATCCGCCACACAGATTTGCGAGACTTCTTCACTCTTCATGACGGAGCTCATATGTAGTGCAAAAAGGCGGACGATAGTAAAATCAAGCCGCCTTGTTAGAAACATCTCAAAGATATGGTCAAACCGCAGGAAGAACACCTCCACGGGCCATGTGTCGACGTAGCACTTCCCCTCAGGCACACGAGCCGCGTATGTCGGATATCCTGGATCCTTTGAGGCTAGTAGGCTTTTCTCAATCGACAACACATGGTCGTGCAGTCTCCTGAGATCCCCTGATAGTGCCTCCAGCGGTTTCGGCGGTAGCATGGGCTCGCCCGTGAGATGGAACATGACCGCACCTTTCACGGGTGCACGCTCTTCAGAATGCATTGTCTGGCTGCTATGTGCTCTGGCTTGTTTGGAGGCAGTTACCTTCCCCAATCTCTTCCTCTCCTTTTTCTTGGGCACACCTTCCAGACCCTTCCTTAACCCATGCCCCAGTGTTCCCGGGCTAAGTACTGTACGACCCTCGCGCCCAGCTAGTTGAGCCTGTGTTGAGGCGGCATCTCCAGGTGTGTCCTGTGAGGATTTCACGAAGAGAGACTTTTTGCAATCCATGGTACGACCCTGCCCGGGCATATCATCCATATCCTCATTAGCAAGCTGATAGCCCGATTCATCATATGGTTGACTCATCATATCTATGTCACAACCATACGCGTTTGTATTGAGGTAATCCATAGGGTTGACCTCCGTCTCATCATCCATTCTCTGTTCTACAGGAGAAATTACATCAGCCAGTACTAGTGCACCCCCTTCATCATGTCGTCTGCCGCTCTCACCCGGCACTATAGGAGCTGGTAATTGCATAGGCGGGGTGGTGGTCTCCGCACATGCTTGTTGATGTGTGGTAGTTATTGGTGTGCTCTCGGCCGGCTCCAGACGAATAAGATTCTTTGGCCATAGCAGCACCCAATTCTTGCAGCTTCCAATCCGTAGCGGGGTCTCGTCGTCTGCTCCCACATGCTGTACTGGAGGAGGCAAATCCTCGTGCCCTGATTTCACACTGGTCAAGCTAACCTTGAAGTGCCCAGCGGGGATCGGCTGGTTCTGGAACGTGCGTTGAGAGGGGTCCATTATCATCCCCTTTCCCACGTCCACCTTCTGGCCTTTGATCAAGTAGAGTATGGTGCACGGGGTTTCTTTCGCGTGCAAACACATATGTCTGTGGCGTAAAACAACCGAAAGGCAACAAAAATGGAATATTATATATATATATATATATATATATATATATATATATATATATATATATATATATATGTTGGTGCGACATGTAATTACCGTGATGGCGGCGTCGAGCTCAGCCAAATAAGAAGGCCTACCTAGCACGCCTGAGACTGAGGACGGGCTTCTATGAGCGGGAGCGGCTGCAAGAGGAGGCCCGGTTGCTTGAGCAAGTGATGGTGCGATGGTGTTGTTGTTCATGGAGTTGCTCGCGACAAAACTGGGCATCGGGAAATCATGTACCGTCTTGTCTGGATTTTCCTTCGCCTAGTTGATGATAACTGGAACCAATTTAGTAGCGAAATCATTTCTGCAGGCAGTTACAACTGCATTGACTGCCTGCTGTAGCAACTCATATTTGTCCTCGGCTGCTTTTTTCGCGTCCTCAGCTACTTTTTTCTCGACCGCAAGTTTCACCTTTGCGTCGATGTCTGCCTGACTAAACTTCTTTTTCTGCTTCTTGGCCTCCGGGCCGTCGTTGTAAAACACCTTCCATGTGGCGCCGTCTCCAGCGCCATGCACACGACCATATTGCGGCCGCTGGTTCAAAGGCAGTCCCTTAAGTTCGTTCAAGGCCCGGTTGAGAGGGGTGTCCCACTTGGGCCTCATCGGAGAAGTAGGGCTTTCGGCTGCAAGCCGGTGTTGCTTCTCCAGTAGTCTAATCAATTTCCTCGTGATCTTGTCCGTGTAAAAAACCTTTTTCTCCTTGTCCCACTTGTAGCAGGCCCTGATGAAGTCATGCTCCAAGGGGTTGGTGAACTTCGCGAAGGGGTCTGGGAGACCCGCGGCTTAACGTTCCGCGTCCTCCTTATCCCATATGGGCCTTTTACCGAGGTAGCCACGGCTTCCGAGGCGATGCTTCCCCGTGTTCCTTTGTTGAAGGTTTTGAATTTCGCAGCCTTAGCCTTGGCTGCCTCGATAGCGCAAGTGTCCTTGAACTTTTCGAACTCCTCTTCCGTAAGTGTGGGATTTTCCTCCAGAATCTTGGACAGGGGTTCATCAGCCTCAATAGCTCGTTTCACCCTCCCTTTCCAGGAGGCCAAATCATTGCTGAACATGCCCATGGCGTGATTGTTAATCTTTTTCATCTTCGGATCATCCCACGGTTGTTCTATGTTATCATCCCGGTCGGGGAATTTGAATCTCTTGTGCAACTTCGTTAGGAGCAACTACGTCAAATGTTCTTTACTCCTTAAGTCATCGTCGTTGATGCTCGCGCATTCCCGTAGGATGCATCCAACTTGGTTCCCATAGAACTTGCAAGGTTCTTCCGGCTCTAACGGCTCAAACTTGCTAGGTGCCATCTTTGTGATCACAAGTCGTCCAATCCCTAGTTTGTTAGGTTTTTGTATCCTCTGCTTCTTATGCTTCCTCTTTTCGGTAGCGGCATCGGGGCCGGTACCTTCCCCGCCGGTACCTTGCCCACCGGTCTCGGTGCCGCCATCGGTGCTGGCGCCGTCGATGTCGATGTCGGCATCAGTACCATCATCGAGGCCGAGCTGCAAACCTTGCTTAGCAGTCAAATAGTCGAGGTACTCTCGTTCACCCTCATAATCCATCTCGTCTGCATCTTGGTCAGAAGGCCCAGTTTCTTCGTTGTTCGACATGTTTCCTATGATTAAGTGTCCTCATTTGTTTCTAAAAGTATGAATAAATGAGAAATGACATAAAAAGAAATCTATGTGCCAGCACTCGATATGCCAACTATGTAGCACAAATCATGCCTTTATTCACGGGAAATTTTGGCATGACCTTTGCTAAAAATGGACATATCGAGCGCCTGAAATTCACCGGAACGGAAATGAATCAACATTCCGGCGTAACATAGGCCACTCGGATCATTTTCCAAACATGACATGTCCAAAACATGACATATGCACATATCACATGTCCAGTTCAAATTTGCATATAAATTCAGCTAATTTTGAAACCTAGGTAAATTCATAACTAAATAGATAACCTAATTAACATAACCGAAGAACCCTAGCAGAGAGAGGGGGGTTTACAGAGGGTGCAGGGGCGAGGAGGCAGGCCCGACGACGGCCGGCAGGGAAGAGGAGGGAGGCGAGGGCCGACGGGTCGGGGGCGAGCGCCGACGCCGGAGTCGGGGGCGAGGGCCGGCCGGGTCGGGGGCGAGCGCCGGGGTCGGGGGCTAGCGCCGGTGCCGGGGTCGGGGTCGAGGGCCGGGTCGGGGGCTAGCGCGGGGTTCGGGGGCTAGCGCCGGCGCCGGCGGAGTCGGGGGCGAGCACCGGGGCCGGGTCGGGCGCGGCGGTGCGACAGGGGAGAGAGAGTGGGAATTTGGGGGGAAAAGGCGGGATGAAGTAGGGCGAGTGAGAATTTTGGGTTAAGTGGACGTAGCAGTAGCGCATTATGTCAAAACGCGCTGCAACTAACATCAGTAGCTGTAGCGGTTTAGGCAAAATGCACTACTACTAAATTCAGTAGCTGCAGCGGTTTATGCAAAACGCGCTGCTCCTACCGTCACTACTGCCAGTTTTCCTTTTTCTTTTCCTTTATTTTATCCCACTTTTATTTCCCGAGGGCAGTGAACGAAGGGAGGGCGATATATATTGCATCATTTGACGGTTAAATATGTATTCAAAATAGGAACATATATATTACACATCATTGGACCCATGCATAATAATGGCTAAGTGTGTATACAAAATAGGAACACACACACACACAGATATATATATATATATATATATATATATATATATATATATATATATATATTACACATCATTGGACCGATAACATATACGTTTCCTCAGTGCTGACGTTTTCGTTTTTGAGTCAGCTTCTTTCCCTTCTTGTTCGTCGAAGAATAATTGAGCCCCTCATTGTGACTTTGCCTTCTCCATGGAGTACGATTTTTCTTAGGTAATGTAGTATTGATTCTTCTTTTGACGTATACTTCATCATCATCGTCATCTTCCCTCATTGGGTTGCCGTACTGATCATAGTCTTCCTCGTTGGCGACTCCATCCATTCCAAAGATGTTCCTTTTGCCTCTCCTCACGACAACACGGCCGGGATTGCGCGGGTCAGTTATGAAGAAGCATTGTGTCAGGTGCTTAGCGTGTACCCATGGCTCGTTTTTTGCGATAGCGTTCACGGTAGCGCTCTTGGCGTCGGGTATAGTCATGGTAGTGAACATCCGGCTTTCTCTTTCGACATTCTTAGCCCATCTGACACGGAACATTGTCATGTTGTGTAGTCCAGAGTAGTCAAGCTCCAAGATCTCCTCGACCCTTCCATAAAATCGTTCAGTTGCGCCGTTGTCACTGTCGGTCATGCATTCCATCGTCACCCCTGAGTTCTGATCATCACTGTCCATATCTTTGGCCTCCGTGTAGAACATGTATCCATTGATATCATATGCCTGATAGGTTACGAGGTTGGGCGAGGGGCCATGTGCTAAGGCGTATATGAGCAATCCGTCCTTAGAGCCCTCCTCCGGGGGATTAGCAATAATATGCTCTTTGAACCAATGCAAGAAAGTAGAGTTGTGCTCTCTAGTAACTTCGGCGTCCGTCCTGCATACCCCCCGGTCACGATACTTCTTTGCGATAATTTATTTGTGCAATGCCACGAAAGGATCTACCTCGTCTAGGTGTTGTAGCACTACCAAGTTTGCTCTGTCAAAGTCGCTGCGTCGATTTGAGTATGCCACGTGCAGTTCCCTGCGACCGTTGCAGTGACCATCTCCTTCGAGCCTCCCATCGTGCTTGTTAACGGGCAAACCAACACTAACACCAGGCGGCTGGTCTGCTCCATATAGAAAATTCTCACGGAAAGAGATGCACTCTTGTGCCAAATAGCCCTGGACGATGCTTCCATCCGGACGGGACATGTTACGAACGAATCCTTTGATGATCCCATTCATCCTCTTAAACGGCATCATGTTGTGCAGGAATGACGGCCCGAGGTCTATTATGTCATCCACAATATGGACACACAGATGCACCATCACGTCGAAGAACGCGGGCGGGAAGTACATCTCAAGCTCATTCAGTATCACAACGATCTCTACCTATAGGCTTTGGAGCTGCTTCACACTAATCGACTTTCGAGAGATGACATCGAAAAAGTTGCAGAGACCAATAAGCGTGTCACGGACGTGCTTGTCCATTATCCCTCTAAGGGCAACAGGTAGTATCTGCGTCATCATCACATGACAGTCATGAGACTTCATCCCGCTGAACCTTTTCTTGTTCGTGTCTAGATATCTGCTTATCTTGCCACAGTAACCGGAACTAACTTTGACTCCGGTAAGGCACTTAAAGAAGGCATTGATCTCAGCCTGACTTAAGGTGAAGCAAGAAGGGGGGCAATAATCCTCTTTCTTTATTTTCTTGCCCTTCTTCTCCCGTGCCTCTGTGTTCGTCTCTGTCTCGTCTGACATTTTACGGGCGGCATGTGCAGATCTTCCCTGATTTTCAAATCTTGCAAGTCTTTTCTTGCCTTCGGCCCATCCTTGGTCTTATCCGGCATGTTCATCAGTGTTGCGAGCAAGCTCTCAAGGACATTCTTACAGATATGCATTTGATCAAGGCAATGAGGTGTATCGATTTTGTGCCAGTACTCCAAGTCCCAGAACACAGACCTCGTCTTCCATACCTTCAGCAGCGGCTACGGCGCCTTTCTCATCGTCTTTCCCGGCACGGGGCACTCCTTCCAATTTTTCAACAGCTCAACGATTTCGGCACCGCTCCGCTTACGTGGAGGTCCTCGATGCTCAGCGTGACCATTGAATAGATCACCACGGTTTCTCCACGGGTCGTCCTGTTGAAGCCATCTTCGATGCCCCATGTACACGATTTTCGCAGACCCGCCATCTTTCCTTGACATTAGCTGCTGAGACGTCGTATCATCCATGCACCGCGTGCATCCGTAATATCCATGGCACACCTAGCATGCCACATATCTGTAACCGAGATAGTCCTGCACTGTCATGATCAGTGCGGCTCTCATGTTGAAATACTCACCTTTGTTGGCGTCCCATGTCTTGGCCGGTGTTTTCCATAACGTGTCTAACTCCTCTTGAAGTAGCCCCAGATAAAAATTAATATTATTTCCTGGTTGTTTCGGCCCTTGAATAAGCATGCTCATGTGAATGTACTTCGATTTCATGCACAACCAGGGGGGAGGTTGTACATCCATACAAACACGGGCCATGTGCTATGGTTGGTGTTCTGGTTGCCAAACGGATTCATGCCATTGGTACACGCACCGAGCGCGATGTTCCTTGCATCACATTCAAAATACCGATAGAAGCTGTTCAACGCTCTCCACTGGCTTCCATCCTTCACGTGTCTCAGCTTCGGATCATCGCCATCGTCGGGCTTCTTCCTCTCCGCGGGCCAGCGCATTAGCTTAGCTTCCTTGGGATCTACAAAATACCTCTGGAGACGGGGAGTGATCGGTAAGTACCATACAACTTTCTGGGGACATTTCTTCCCGGCCTTCTTGTATCGAGAAGCATTGCACACCGGACAGCTTGCTTTTTCTGCGTGTTCCTTCTGATAAATTATGCAATCGTTGATGCATGCATGGTATCTAACGTGCGGCAGATCAAGAGGGCACCAACACTAGTAGGACATAGATTACCCGCGGGAAGAACAACCTTTAGGTACTTGAGATGCTCATCGAGGCTAGTGTGGGTCCATTTGTTTTTAGCCTTCGTCTTCAGGAGTTGGAGCCTGAAACTCAAGCGGGTCACCTCAGGATTGCAACCATCATACAATGGAGTGTTCGAGTCTACCACCAGTTGCTCCAGCTTAGCCTCCTCTCTAGAAGCAGCTCTCTCAGTACTCGTCTCCTTGCGAAGCAATACTTGAACATGAGGGTCCCGCACAATTGAACTTAGTACCGACGAACTCTGCTACGTGGAGTCCATGTCGTTCTCTCCGCCTCCATGTCCGGCCCCTTCTCCTCCGCCATGTCCGGCCCCTTTTCCGCCACCATGTCCGGCCCCTTCTCCGCCGCCATGTCCGGCCTCTTCCCCGCCGCCATTATCAATCATCTCTTCATCTTGTCCCGTGTCATCATTGCCTGCCCTGTCGGCATCCTCAACATCGTCATACTCATCTTCAATTATCCACCGAGTATAGCCATCCATGAAACCAGTCATGAGCAGGTGCGCTTCGACATGACCATCGTCATGGGGGTCGAGCCAAACTATTCCTTTGCATTTTCGACACGGACATAAAACCTCTGTCCGGTTATTTTCTTTCATGTCCTGCACCGTTGACCGCAACCACCTGTCCACCATCGTTCCACTGACCATCGACAACTCTACACGATAATAATAAACAAACTGATTATAAAAATGCATGCATGCATCAAAGTCATAAAAAAATTTGGCATGACCTTCCCTAAAAATAGGACATATATGGATCTAGAGTTTGCCCAGAATTCGCCGAAATGGAAATAAATCGACATTTCGGCAAAACATAGGCAACTGAAAAGCACAATTTGGCGGCGTCAACTCAAGCCACACACACAATTTCCACAAACATATCACACACACATAAACATATTTCCATTTTGCAAAAGCATGAAATTTTCATCACCTCTATCTCGATCGAGATCGAGCACACGGTGGAGATGATGTTGTAGGGAGATCAAAAGTGCACAAAGCTCTTCTTGACAAAGATAGATCTAGTTAGCTAGGGGGCAAATAGGTCACTTAACTAAATCCTACATCTACCTAGCTACCTAAATTGGGAGGAGACTACTTCAACTAGTGGAGTGGGAAGGAAAAAGAGAAAGGAGATGCATTAATGGAGGTGGTGTAGTTAGGTAGGAGTAATGAAGAGAGAGAAAGGTGGATAGAAGAGAGAGACTAATGGGGAAGTATTGAGGAAGAAGAAGAGTGAGAGTGGGAGCATGTGGTGGAGGTAGGGGGAATGAAAGAGCGGAGGGGGAGGGGGAGGTAGGGGGAAGGGAAAGAGAGGAGGGGGAGGGGAGGACGGGTAGGGAAAGTTGGTGGGTTGGTGCGGGTTAGCAGTAGCGCGGGATCTAAAACGCGCTGCTGCTAAGTAATTAGTAGCAGCGCGCTTCGGGATACGGCGCTACTGCTAACTGGGACAAAAAAGTGTGGCAATTTGAAATTTAGCAGCAGCCATATCAGAAAAAGTGTGCTACTACTACAACCTTACCAGTTGCACGGTTCCCGAGACCGCGCTACTGCTAATTAGAGTTAGGTGAACACCACCGGGCGATATTTGTAGCAGACCGTTTTACGCCGAGCGCGCTACTGCTAAATCCTTATCAGCAGCGCGTTTCCATCACACGCGCTACTACTAGTTAGCAGCAGCGCTCCTTTTTGAGCCGCGTTGCTGCTAATATTCTGTGTATAGGCTTTTCCCTAGTAGTGTCATGGCGCAATGCAAACAGCAAGCCCATCACCTGCTTGCCCCGGCGATGCCTGACATTACTGTTTATACGTTTGATGGAGGCCTAGGCAAACGCCGGGCATGTATTCACCTGGATCAACACCAACGGTCATACTCGGAGCGCCTTGCTCATGTATATCGTCCATCACAACGACAATCTGTAAAACAACCTAGCTAGAGAGGGTACTATGGTAGTATGGTACAAAGTATGTACTATCGTGAGCGACCAATCTTAGTGCCACTGCACACCGAAACCCCTTCCATCGCTAGCGTGCGCTTCCCGCCTGAAACAGTCACTGTTTCTCCAGAATATCAATGCCGCATTCGCCGGACTTAACTGCAGGTGCAATTGGTGTGTCACTGACATGCGGGCCAGATGCCCATTGGGCCCACATGTTAGTAACCCAACGCATTTGTAGTTAAGTCACTAAAGCAGGGTCCACATTCACGCCCGACGAACCTACTCCGGCACCAGTTGTCCATCCGTCTGCCGCGGCTCATTGCCATTCACCCGCTATATTAACTTGAGCCCCAGCTCCCAGCCATAGCCAAAGACCCACACTTATTCTCCTCCGGTCCCTTCCTTCTGTCGGCCCCACTCCAACCATGGCCTCCTGGCACTCCGAAGCTCTCTTGGACGTACTGTCGCAGGAGCAAATGAGGGACATCGGCGGCTCCGCTCCGGGTGCGCTCCAAAGCTCTCTTCGACGTACTGTCGCAGGAGCAACCAAAGGAGATCGCAGGCACCCTCCCCCCCCCCCCCCCCGGCCGCCCTTCGCCGCCACAACCACTAAGACGCGAGCATGCGCGGGCGCAGACGGCAGCGCGAAAGAGTAGTACATGGTAGGTCGCCCCCGCTCTTTTCCGAGGAAGGCCACCGCTACTCCACTCAGTCGACGCCAAGCTTGGTGGGGTAAATATCGGCGACCGACTTGCCACTTGACGGTGACGTTGAGGCAGAAATCTTCAGTACCTTGTGCTCCGGAGGAGGAGGTTATCGAGGCGGATGAGGAGGAGGCAAAGGCAATGGCCGGCTTTCTCGGGTTCATGGCCGGACATGGTGGTCGGGCGCCGGCGATCATTTAGATTAGGTTTATAGTAGGTTTTAGTACGCTTTGTGCGAAATATGTATAGAATATCGTCCGGTTTGTAGGAAAAGTTTTCGAAATGTAATGAATTTCATCCGGTTCATTTGAAATTTGCTTTGTTTGCACGAATTTCGTCTGGTTAGTTCATATAGCTGTTGAAAGGTATGCAGGCAGCATCGGATGGCATCCATCAGTGTCCTCAGACAGATGCTGGTGTAAATTTGTGGGCCAACGCTGGAGATGCCCTAACTATCATGCTATAATCGCTAACAGTCCTCCATTATTTGGCAGGGAACAGTTATCCCTCGATCTAAATTAGATCCGAAGTGTTTCGCACTCCTCCCGTGTAAGAGTGTAAACTCTTGCTTACATAAAAATGGTGCAAGTGGAAGGCACTGTAGCACGTCATATCACTCGAACTAGCCCGCCTAACGAGCAGGAAAGCACCGCCCTCGTCATTTTGTTCTGGATTTCTATCGATCGATCGCGCGAAAAATGTTACGCTTCACATGTTCTATAGGAAAAGGCGGCACACTTACGAATCATACGCGTCGCACCCCCGACAGCCCGGCTCGCACGCCGCTCACCAGAGGGGACACGCGTTGTCTTGCAGTTTCACTGACATGTGGGACTGTAATTGAATAAACCGTCGATAGGCAAAATCTAATCGCTCGGCGGGCGTCGGCTGAGAAGAGAGAAACGGGGGAGGGATAAGAGATCGCCCGCCCGCCGCGCACGGACTCCAAATATATGGTGATAATGTGAGGTGGGCCATGCTGGAGTCCGGACCACTTCCGGAGCCCGCTCTGACCGCCCTGGCCCCTCAAGGCGCCAGCTGCCCGCCGCATGCATGCATAGCAAGTACTAAAAAACTAGGCTATAAGGCCTTGTACAATGGGAGATGCCTAGGGAAGATGCTTAGAGAAATAAACTAGGCTTTTCTTAAGCACCAGTGCTTACTTGTACAGGATAGATGCTTAACTAAGCATATATCCTATAGAAATAGGCACCGGTGCTTAAGAGAAGCCTGGTTTATTTTTCTAAGCATCTCCGTAAGCATCTCCCATTGTACAAGGCCTAAGCCCGCTTATGTGGAGGAGAGAGAGGCATTGACAAAGTCAATGAGTGGGCTCTGCAACAGCCCGTCTCTACACGTGCTCCTAGGTATAAAAAAACAATTCTAAAAAAGGCATAAACAAAATTGTGTCTAAAAAAGAAAGGTAAAAACATTTGAGAGGAAATAGATAGAGAGAAAGTGAGAAAAAGTGTAACCTTATAGCCAACCTTATAGTCAACAGTATGGTAGCATTACATGAGGAAGGAGGGAGTGGTGCACATGCCAAGTTCACTGGCTACCGTGTTTCACACTCCTGCGTCGTAACAATGGAGACAATAGCTTTCATCAAAAATAAACAATGAATACTCGTTGCTCGTCCTCTATATCAGAAAGAATACTTTCATTCGCCGACATGCGGGGCATCGACCATCCTGGTCCACCTGCCATGCACAAAATTATCCCGGTCTACCCTGGTCGTATCGCAGGCCCAACCTTTCCCACTGTAAGTTGTTCGGACGAAGGAACCATCATGACTTTGTTGAATTCCGCTTCTTCAAGAAAACTTACTGTACCCGCAATACTCCCACCACACATGAAGACTAGACGGCACTGTACCACTTCATATCACTGAAACCCACTAGGCCAAACTAGCCCGCCTAGGTCATCTATTTTGGAACGGAGGGAGTACGTCTCTGCATTGCTATGATTTTGTGTTGTATGTCTCTGTACTTTTGCTACGATTTTCCTACCCTATGAACCAAATGAGGCCTGAATGTATCCGTGTCAACTATTGTCTGATCGATCGCTAAGCCTACAATTTTAGGAGCTAGGGCTATTGGTCGATCGACGATGGATAAGTATAAGCGTACCACGATCTCATCAACCCTAATGTTTCTCTTCGGTGAGTGTTTTGCAAGTACTATAGCTCGCACAGTAGAAAGCCTACTAACACCAAGAATCATCAAACAAGCCCTGCTAATATGATAAACAGTTCAAACTTACATCTAAGCATGCCATATATTACATCAAAAGCTGGTGAGGATACATCTGTTTCCATAACTCGGAGAGGGTTTGCATGATTCACTATTAAACAAAAGTAGCAAGTACCGCCCACACAAGATAGTGCACTAGACCTAAGTTGGTTTGATAACACGCATTGTTCTGGTTATTAAACACTGGGAAATGCAAACTACCCTGAAGAATTAGAGAAACCAACTATTTGTTTTCATCGATCTCTCGGGCAATGACCACAACACGGGCATCGGCATGGGAATCGATCTCTGGGGTGATGTCCGCAGGACTGACCGCGACATCGGAATCGATCTCTGGGGCGATGTCCACAGGATGGACAGTGGCATCGGGATCAATCTTCGGGTCGATGCCAACAGGACGGGACGCGACATCGGAATTATCAAGGACGTCCACCGGCACCTGCACAACCCTAACATATTAGCAAGCACATTGCAAATAATCAAAAACCACAACTATGGTAATAAGCCATTATTGTTTACCTTGTGCAGCTCACCTGGGGATCTCATCCCTCCAAGGGCCATCTCCCCATCCTCGATCGGGGCCATCACCTTGCCAGGGGAATACTGCTTCTCAACCGCGACTATGTCCTCAAACTCGTCCTTGAGCCTCGCATAGGTGGCCATCAGAGTTTCTGGGGTAGGCACGATGGGGCCCTTGCTGTTCTTCCAACTTTCTTTGAGGAGTTCGTCCGCCAACGTCGTCAACTCTTTGGTCAGTGCTTGTTTCTTGGAGTTCTTCGTCTCCATGGGTTGGCCCGCCAACATGGTCAACTCGTTGGTCGGTGCTCGCTTCCTGGAGATCGCTGTCTCCAGTGGGTTGTCCGCCGGCAACTCTTTTCCTAGTGCTCCAGGATCCATCAATGAACTGACAAACAAAAAGCAATCGAAAGGAAACCACAATCGCAATGAAAACGGGAAAAGAATAGGATGTGAGAATCGGTCGGTGCTTCGCAAAAAGAAGATTCTTGGAATGAAAATATAGGAGCATAACTGGTTCGCCCACCTTTCCTTCGTCGGTATAGAAGAAAAATGGCAGAAGTGAGTAGCCTGGAGTGAGGTTTTCTTCAAGAAAAGGAAGAAAGGGCTTGAACGAGCGTTCCAGTGAAATGATGGTTGCTTCGTCCAGTCCAAGATGGAGGCCACCTTACCACTGCTGGTAAAGGTGTGGGTTTTGTAATATGACGGGTCATGTTGTGTAACACCCCGGATTCGATGCGCCAGGTGTGTGCTAGTTATTCGTCGTTGTTGCCATGTCATTTGCTTGTGTGTTGCATTTTGCCATGTCATCATGTGCATTTCATTTTGCATACGTGTTCGTCTCATGCATCCGAGAATTTTCCCTGTTGTCCATTTTGCAATCTGGCACTCCTATGTCCTCCGGCGTTCCCCTTTTGCCTCTTTGCGTGTGCGGGTGTTAAACGTTCTCGGAATGGACTGTGGTTTGCCAAGCGGCCTTGGTATAGCACCGGTAGACCGCCTGTCAAGTTTCGTGCCATTTGGAGGTCGTTTGATACTCCAACGGTTAACCGGGTAACCGCAAAGGCCTCTTTTGTGTGCAGCCCAACACCCCTTCCAAACTGGCCCAAAACTCATCCTAACCCCCTCCATGCTCTCGGTCGTTCGATCACGATCGTGTGGGCGAAAACCGCACCTCATTTGGACTCTCCTAGCTCCCTCTACCTATATATATGTGCCCCTCCCCGAATTTTCGCGCAGTCCAACCCCAGCCCTCTCCCTCCTCGCGCCGCCGGACATGTCCGCCCGGCGGCCAGACACGTCCACCGCCAGCCTCCACGTCGTCCAGGCCAATCCGGTGCTTCCACGCCATCCCCGCCGCCGCCCTCGCCCAACCGGGAGCCGCCACGCGTCCCGGCGACCCGCCCTCCACCACGCGGCCCGCCGAGCCCATCGCGGGCCCGCGCAGGCCCGACCGCGTCGCCGCTCGTCCACGGGCACCCAGAGTCCCGCGCGCGTCATCCGCCGCCACACATAGCCGGCATCTTCGCCGGAAGCTCGCCGTCCCGCCGCTTGCGACCGTTCCTCGCCGCCGAGCTCCCCGCCGCCGGCAAGTTCCTTCACCACGCCCGTCGCGCCTCCCTTCTCCTCTCCCTGGCCGGATCTCATCCATGAACTCCTCTCTCACAGGTGCGCCGCCCCGCCATCGCCGGAGCACATTGCCTCCGCTCCGGATCCGGATGCCCCACCGCCGATCTACCCGTTTCCGGTGCCTCCCGCGCGTCCCCGGCCTTCGCAGCCCTCCCCGGAGTTCCTGTGCGCCGCCGCCGCCCCTGTCTCTCTGCTGTTCGAGCGGGAGGAGGAGGACGAGCGCCGTCTCGGGCCTCCCTCGTTCTCCCGTGGGCCACCGCATTCCTCCGGCCCAGCTAGCTGGCCCGCTTCCTCCTCTCCACGACCTGGGCCGAGCCCATGGGTGAGCAAACCCCAGATCTTCGCCCGATGCACATTTTAACTATTCTACGCTCACCTGTTTTTCGGCCAAGTCCCTAATATTTTTTGCATTCTGGAGCCTTGTTCATCGCATCATAACTCTGCATCTGTGGCTCCATTTTGGGCGTGTAGCATGTCAAATTGTTCGCCTCGACGGGTACTTCATTTCATTCCATTGAATCATGTTCATTTGAGTTCATCTTGATGCCCGAATCATCGTTGCAAGAGTGCATGTTGCTGTTAATTTGCTGAAACTATTATAACATGCTCATTTGTCATTTTTGCCATGTTTGATGTGTGCATCCTATGAGGTTGATGTCTACATGTGTTTTAATCTATGCCATGTCATCTTCACAGTGGTGCTATCCATGTATTTTTGTGAGTTGTGTGGTGAGTGCATCAAGCTTGTTAAGTAGGGTACTTGTTGTTGCTGTTTTGCTAGGCTGAATCTGTTATTTCGTGATGCTATGTAAACCTGCTGCTACAAGTCATTCTGTGCATAATCTGGAGATGTTCACTAAGGATGATTTGTTATACATGTCATGCTCTATCCATCTATTCCCCTGGTTACATTTATAGCTTGCTGTAGATTTTTGTAATCTTGCTCTCAAATTGCTAAATAATGTTGCTGTCAGCCTGTTAACATTAAGTTCAATGTCGCCATGATTGTTGTTAGTTATCCATGCACCCTATGAACTTTCTCTTTCCATTCTTAGCTTCATAAACATGTATTCTTTCTGTTGGTTACCTTGCCATGCCATGTATTGCTCTGTGGTGAGTGGTTCATGCTCACCAATATGCCTACTTATTGTTATTCCTGCCATGTCCTGTTTGCTGAATCTGTCATATAACTTGCTATGTTTACATGGGTGCCATCATATCTTCTGGTCGTTTTTGGCTCTTGGCCAGTAAAGGACTTTTGTTCTATGCATTTAGTAGCTTCATGTTGTGCCTTTGTTTGCCATGATAAGTTCCTGTAACATGTTGTTTGATAGCTCTAAACATTGCAACCTGATGTTATTTCTGCAAAGTCTGAAACTGTTATTATTTGCAATCTTGCCATGTTCTATTGAACATGTTCTAGTGATTTCTGGAGATAGCTCATTGTTCATGTTTTGTTATGCTTTACCTGTACATCATGTCCATGCCTTTTTTATCATGTTGAGATGCTGTAGCATATTGTTTTGATGCTTGCAATATGCCTAGTTGCTGTTTTGGACAGTTTGTTGCTATAACTTGTATAGCGCGTATGTGTTGAACCGTTGCTCCGTTTTGAGTGTGCTCTATTTGAAACTTGCTTAGAATTGCATATAGTTTCATATTATCATGTTGCATCCTTGTTTTGAGGTGTTTGCTTGATGTTTGTACGCATTTTGCATCAATGCCATGTTTAACTTGTTTTGCTCATATCTTCTAGGACGTAGCTCCGAATTAAATGAACTTTATATGTAACTTGACTAGAATCTCGTGTAGATCATCTTGGTGCATTTTAACTTGCTGTTTAACAACTTGAACGTAAGGTTTGTTCAGATCTGGACCAATTTCAAAATTTACATATGAGGACTTACCGGAATTGTTATATGTTGTTCCCGGCCTCATTTAAACTTGCTTTGATGTGTTGGTCCTGTTTGCATCATCTCTTGCCATGAGTAGTCTCATGTAGCTTTGTCTTGCATCATGCTTGTTGTGCATCATGTCTTGTCTATGCGTGGTGTGTTTACTATGTTGTGTGCTTCTTCTCGATAGTTCCCGTTTCGTTGCGATCGTGAGGATTCGTCCGTCTACGCTTGGTTCGTCCTCGTGGATTCATCTTCTTCATGGACTCGTTCTTCTTCCTTGCGGGATTTTAGGCAAGATGACCGCTACCCTGGATCTCACTACTATCATTGCTATGCTAGTTGCCTCGTTCTATCGCTATGCTGCGCTACCCATCACTTGTTCTTCAAGCCTCCCAAATTGCCATGTCAGCCTCTAACCTTTTCACCCTTCCTAGCAAACCGTTGTTTGGCTATGTTACCGCTTTTGCTCAGCCCCTCTTATAGCGTTGTTAGTTGCAGGTGAAGTTGAAGATTGCTCCATGATGGACAGGATTATGTTGGGATATCACAATATCTCTTATATTATTAATGCATCTATATATTTGGTAAAGGGTGGAAGGCTCGGTCTTATGCGGTTGGGTGATTTATGGGACCCCCTTGACAGTTCGCTTTGAATAAAACTCCTCCAGCAAGGCCCAACCTTGGTTTTACCATTTGCCTCACCACCACCTATACTTTTCCCTTGGGAGTCGCTCTCTCGAGGGTCATCTTTATTTTAGCCCCCCCCGGGCCAGTGCTTGTCTAAGTGTTGGTCCAAACCGAGCAGCCTGTGGGGCCACCTCGGGGAAACTTGAGGGTTGGTTTTACTCGTAGGTTGACTTATCCGGTGTTGCCCTAAGAACGAGATATGTGCAGCTCCTATCGGGATTGTCGGCACATCGGGCGGCTTTGCTGGTCTTGTTTTACCATTGTCAAAATGTCTTGTAAACCAGGATTCCGAGTCTGATCGGGTCTTCCTGGGAGAAGGTATATCCTTCATTAGTCGCGAGAGCTTATCATGGGCTGAGTTGGGACACCCCTGCAGGGTATAAACTTTCGAAAGCCGTGCCCGCGGTTATGTGGTAGATGGGAATTTATTAATGTCCGGTTGTAGATAACTTGACACCAGATCCGAATTAAAACGCATTAACCGTGTGTGTAGCCGTGATGGTCTCTTTTCGGCGGAGTCCAGGAAGTGAACACGGTTTCTGGGTTGTGTTTGACGTAAGTAGGAGTTCAGGATCACCTCTTGATCATTGCTAGCTTCACGACCGTTCCGCTTGCTCTCTTCTCGCTCTTATTTGCGTATGTTAGCCACCATATATGCTTAGTCGCTACTGCAACCTCACCACTTTACCCCTTCCTTTCCCATTTGGCTTTGCTAGTCTTGATACCCATGGTAATGGGATTGCTGAGTCCTTGTGGCTCACATATTACTACAATAACAGTTGCAGGTACATGTTTTACGATGATCATGATGCGAGAGCGATGTTTGCTTGTCTTGGAGTTCTTCTTCTACTTCTTCTTCGTTCAGGGGATAGGTTCCAGGTCGGCAGCCTGGGCTAGCATGGTGGATGTCGTTTGAGTTTCTGTTTGTGTTCCATCCGTAGTCGGATGTTGATCTCTTGTAAGATGATGTTGTATTCGTGTGGCATTGTATGCCTTATGTATGTATCCCCATCTATTATGTAATGTTGATGTAATGATATCCACCTTGCAAAAGCGTCTTCAAGATGCGCTTCTATCCTTGGTGGGACCTTCGAGTTCCTTTAGGATAGGGTCGCATCTTGGGCATGACATGATGGCCACACCAGGGTGACAGGTGAGTCTCGAATGTAGAACCTCGCTGTGATTTGGTGGATGGCACGCGGGCCCGGATGCTTTGAAATGTCCCGCATGTAGATAGACCGGCTAGTCATATAGGAGTGCTCAATATTGTGCACCGCGACCAAGGCGGAGTGGAAAATGAGAGAACTACGTAATTAATGCATGAGTTTAATTAGGGTAGTTTTGTAAAGTACGAGATACATTACTCCAATCACAAAATGCCTTGGTTCATGAGATTTGAGATTTGAGCCCTATAAACCGGAAGTGAGGGAATACTGCACGCGATGTAGTCTAGTCACTTGTTGAAATCTCTAGAAAGGCAAATACTCCTTTCCAGTTTATAGGGCTATACTACTCCCTCTGTCTAGGTGTGTAAGTCATCGTACGAAAACCAAATAGTCCCAAAACACTTAGGCGCAGTGCATTAACTTCTACCTTGTTTCTTGTTTCTTGACATATCAACCTATAAGAGATGAGAGGTGTGCATGCTTTTAATAACTTGCAATGGCTAGTTCATTCCATGCAATGCTATTAATTAGCAAATAAACATTCGTGACCCTAGGAGGAAATGGTACTAAGCGCGTGGACCTATGCAGAATGAGTATCAACCAATGGATGATGGAGTTTAATTGTTAAACGATTCAATGAGGGAAGCTTAGCTACAAATTCAACGACTTACTCACCTAGACGGAGGGAGTAGCAAGTACTAGTACTACAATAGTGGGCTCAAATAGGAATTTTGTCTCATGCAAGAGCCTGGCTACTCTATGCGTGCTCCAAGGCACCGCACCACGTGAGCGTTCGCAACTGCCACGTTCGGGTTGCGCTTGGCTCTTCGCCTCTTCGAGAAGACGAACAATGATGTTACTCCTAATTCTACAATATCGAATCCACTGCTGCATGTCCGTCCACCTCATGCGGGAGGGATGGCGTGTAGCGAAAGCTTCTACTTACTGCTCTTGCCTTTGCGTCTATGATAGGTGGTCCCAACAGATGGTTGGCCCTCCTATCATGCAGCCAAAGGCAGGTGCAGTTAAGGCACCGGAGCTCAGTCCACGAGGGAGAGGGCATTGCAGTAGTCAAATTTCTCGGTCTTGTATGAGTTGACGCGACACATCAAAGCACTACACTCGATATAAGTCTTTTTACACATTCAAATGGACTACAGCATACGGATGTATGTAGACATATTCTGCTTCGTATGTAGTCACTTGTTGCAATCTCTAAAAAGACTTATATTTGGAAACAGAGGGAGTACAATGCATGCATGCATGCCGTGACTTTCCTTTTGATACTTGCATGTGTTGATTTGATGCACCTTGCCAAATTTTGACTATAAATTTAACTTACCAAATTTTCATGCATGTCACAAAAAATTACGGGGCTGTTTGGATTGTGACTATGTTTGTCTTATGTTGCCACATTATTTTTCCCACACTTGCCACACTTGCCTAACTTGAGTTACTCAAATTGTTAGACACACTTTGGCTTGCCTAAGGGAATCTTGCCACAATTTTTGTGTCTATGACATGTGGGGTTCACTGCTAATAAAAAATTCTTGTCTTAGGTGTGGCTAATAAAAAAGACTTATATTTAGGAATGGAGGGAGTAGAAAATATAAATAATTATGCATGTTGGGGCAACCCACATTTCCGCTAATTTTAGCCGTGGGCTTGTTCACAATTTCTATGAGGGGGTGGTTGTTCATTTAATGGAGGGACTTGTAGTAAACTCCGGTGAGTTGACTTTTGGGATCATCACAATAAAGTCTGCTTAACCTCCTAGGTGACTCCCTCTCCTAGGCAACTCCCCCCCCCCCCCGCCGGTGTCCACTTCGGCTCTAGCGGCCACCCTCCTGTCACTGGCCACTCCGGTGGTGACTGCCACCTATACCCAATGGATAGTCTACTCCATTGGGATTTTTCCCCTGGTTTGGCGATTGAATCTCAGGTACGTGCCAAGTTCCAATCTACGGTGCACTTCTCATCGGCCAACCCCAGATCGAAGGAATTCTTCCTCGTGGTTTCATTCTCCTCGGCATCATTCACATTATCGGAAGAATCTGTGGCCCTGGCTTTACAGTCATGTATTGGTGGAATCAGTTCGGGATTTAGGGTTTTGAGGCTCAGTGACCGTTGTTTTCGGTTTTCTGTGCCTTCCAACAGAGTTGGTCATTTCATCTATGGTCTTAAGGATCGCATTTGGCAGGATTTTATCTGTCATTTCCATCTCTACCGTGGTGATCTTTCATCTCTTGATTTTTCGGATAATCAGCGGCATGTGGATGAACATCTTCCGGAGGTTTGTATGCAACCAATGGCGATTCGATCGACCTGGTTTAGGGATCAGCAGCGGATGATGAATCTTGCTACCCCAAAGCTGCCGGCGACGAGCTTGCATGCCTCGGCGGCGGTTGAGAGTATTCCATTAGGAAAGTTTAATCTTCCATTATTTCCGGATCCTGATTTACCTCTTCGGTTGGGGGATTTTGTTGTCAATCATAAGGATATCTTGCCTACTGCTAAATCCCTTTTTCATGGCCACGGTCCAAGGAATCATATTGGAATTCTATATCTGATGAAAAGCTTTTTCACATCATGGATGGATGGCAAGCTGGTTATTCTGATCCTGAGGTTAAGTTGATGGTCCAGATCAAGGATGTCCCTACACAAGCTTATATTGATGCCAGACTCTTGAAGTGCTTAAATTGCTCGCGTCATGGTCATTTGCTTCAGGACTGCCCTGGTAAGTTTTGTCAGAGATGTGTTCAGTTTGAGCACCAATGCACTTGTCCTGTTGCACGTACTTTGGGTGGTACATGCATATTGGGCCTTTCTAAAATATCTTGTCGTAGTTGCCGCCGACAGGACCACCATTGGACCCATTGTCCGGGCCTTTTAAGATGTGAATCCTGTGGTTTTTTTGGACACTCTGCCCATGATAGTCGGCCACATTGGCCCAGATACATGTGGTAGCCCATTTTCGCATCGACACCTGCTGGGCTCCCTTCCAGGTCTGAGAATAATTTTCTGATTAACTCCCATAAACAAACCCGTAAGAATCGGAACCCACCAGAAGAAAATCGGCGGCTGGTTTGGCAAGTAAAAAAACCCCGTAAGGACATGGCGGCCCCTCATTGATTGGCGATACGCCTCCCCCCCGCTTCACCTGTCAACTCCACCGCCTGCGGGACCCAATCTCCTTCGGTGTCCTCTGTTTCCAAAACCACCTCTGCTTCTTGCAAACTCGCTCCATCTTCGCCGCCCCAGACTTCTTCGCCGGCTATCATCGATGGTAGCAAGATGGCGAACTTCCCGGTCCGTCCCTTCACGTTTGCTCCGTTGGGTTCTAGCATCGAGCGAGGGCCTAACCATCGGTTGCAGAGGAGTGTCATGGTGGTGGATGACCCGCCCTTGAACCATGACAGGTATGCTATCATCTCAATCCAGCCTCCTGTTCCTGATCACCAGAAGCACTTTTGGTTAGAAGAGGTTTGCCGTATTCTTAGGGAGGATCTGGAATATCAGATTTGGGATGAGTTTGTTTATCTGCTGGGCATTGGTTGTGTCGCGTTTGAGGATTTGCAAAGCCGTGACGAGGCCATTAGAGATGGGCCTCATGCCCTGGATGATGATTCTTATTTCATCCTCACACCTCATGATGAGGATATTAATATGCGGATGCCTGTGTTCCAGTATGAAGTTTGGGTCATGATGCTAGCGTTCCCGATGGATTATTTGACTGAGCACTATGTGTATAAAGCAGTATCCAACTTTGGAAAGCTGATTTCATGGCCGCGTCCGAACGAGAACAAAGCTAGGGTTTTGGTTAAGTGCCATATCAAGGACATGGCGCAAGTGCCCCATAGCCTGGTGGTATCTAGGGTGGGCATGCTTCCAGGTGTGGGCCGCTCATGGTCGGTTCCAGTTTATGTTCTTAATGGCAGGGATCTCGTTCCAGGACAGGTGGACAATGAGGATGACCCACCTCTTCTCAATGCATCCCCACACCCTTATGCATTGCCATATTATACTCTGATGCAACAAGCCAAAATTGACGAGATGCAGGCACAACAAGTGGCCAATGATGCTCTATGGAATAATGCAGGTCAGGTGCAAGATGAGGCTAAGGACAATGGTTGGGCAGCGTGGCCTGTAATCCCACCTCCGTATACTGGCTTTAGCTTCAGATCTCTTTTTGAGTATGATGGGCCTTCCCTCATGGATGGTGTGCCTCTAGAGCACAACATTGTGGATAATCTTTCTGATGTCTGGTCAGAATATTCCCAGGTGGAGGAGCTGGCTGATAACTTTATCAATCGTGTTGCATCTGCTCGATTTGCGTTTGTTCAGGCCGGTGGTGCTTCAGTCTCTTTGTTTCTTACTGCAGATGCTGAGCTGCTGCGCTGGATTGGTGGCATGCTGGAAAGGATCTATACTAGAGCATTGTTACCTGCTATGAACTCTCATGGAGCTTTTCTGCCGCTCAATCCGTTCTCTGTCATTAAGCTGCATCTGAATGAAGTCTGCACAACGGTTTTGAACTCTATCCGACAAGAGACTGATGTGTTTGGGACAATTTTCTCAAACTCCTTTGCTGCTATCTTCATTGACAGAGAATGTTTCAGTGCTAAGGAGGAACTGCCTGTTTTAGATATGCCACCTGCTGAGGGTTCTGTGGCTGCTGAGCAGGTTTTGCCAGCTTCTTCTCCGCCACCTAGCTCTGTTGCTGCACACATTGATTCTCTGCTTTCCAGTGAGCATGCCCATGTGGATACAGTTATGCTTCGTCAGAGTGCAAGGTCTAACAAGTATGATGGGTTTAAGGTGCCCCCGTTGTCTGACAAGAAGATGGGTACGTCCAAAGTAAAACCTAGGAAAGTTCCTATGGCACACTGCACTTCTTCTGCCACTTTGCAAAGACAAGGTACATTGTGCGATTCCTCCCCCCACACCCATCTCTACATTCAATCTATTGGTACTAATTTGTGTGGCATGCGTCCAAATCAGCTAAGCAATCAAAAGTTGTTGTCATCCATGGTGGCGCAGGAGAAGGACAGTGATGCCCGCACTCCAGATGCATAAGGCGTGGAAGGTGTTGTGCTGGAACGTAAGGGGCGTCAATTCAGATCAAAAGCTGCTAGCCCTGCGTAAGGCAATTAGTAGTAGTAGTACTTCTGTTATTTGTCTGCAAGAAACAAAACGTGCCTCTTTTGATGTGTCTTTTGTGAGAACCTTCTTCCTAAAAGATTCGATAAATTTGAAGTGGTGCCATCCCAAGGGGCCTCTGGTGGTTTGATTATTTTATGGGATAGCTCAATCTTTGTGGGCAGTGTTATCTGTGCTGAATCTTTTGCCTTGGGTGTTAAATTCACTTCCTTGCATACTGCTAAATCCTGGAATATTTTTAATGTGTATGGCCCATGTGATGGAACCACCAGGGTTGCCTTCACCTCCTGGCTGTTTGATCTTGAAATTCCCGATGATGAGGACTAGTTATTATGTGGTGACTTTAACTACATCAGAGCTCCAGATAATCATAATAAGCCAGGGGGAATGTGAATGATATGCTTACCTTCAATGATTTCATCCAATCGCAAGCATTAGTTGAATTGCCTATCAAAGGGAGGAGGTACACATGGAGTAACATGCAAACAGACCCCCTATTGGAACAACTAGATTGGTTCTTCACTTTGGCTAATTGGACCTCCAATTATCCTAATACTACAGTGGCCCCCCTCCCAAAACCTGTCTCTGATCATGTGCCCTGTGTGATTTCCATTGAAACAACAGTGCCTAAAACCAAAAAAATTCGTTTTGAGAATTTTTGGATTTCACACCCGGGTTTCTTTGAGGTGGTTCAATCCACTTGGGACAAAAATTGTTTTGCACATAACTCGGCTGCTCTGCTGTGTAAAAAATTTAAGCATTTGAGGTACGCTCTGAAGAAGTGGAGTAAAAACATATCTAGGCTGATTCTGTGTATTGATAACTCCAATTGGGCATTGCTGGAGCTGGATGGTATCGAGGATCTTAGGCCCCTCAGAACCCCAGAGAAAAATTTTCGTTTGATTCTAAAAGATCACTTGGTAACTCTCCTGGGTTACAAGCGAGAATATTGGAAGAAGAGATACACTGTGCGTTGGTTTCAGTGTGGGGGAGATAACACAAAATTCTTCCATTCAGCTGCGAGTGAACGTTTCAGAAGGAATTCCATTGCCTCTCTCAAACTCTCCAATGGGACTGTTGTCTCAGATCATGTTGGAAAATCTCAAGAGCTGTATCCGACATACAAAAACACACTAGGGTTGACAGAACCATATGAGATGAAATTTGATCTTGCTAGCATTATTAAGAGGATTGAAGGGCTTGGGGAACTGACAAAACCCTTCACTACCGAGGAGATTGACAAGGTGGTCAAAGTGATGCCGTCCGATCATGCTCCTGGTCCGGATGGATTCAACGGCTGCTTCTTGAAGTCCTGTTGGCACATTATCAAGAAAGACTTCTATAAGCTGTGTGAGGATTTCCATGAAGGAAAACTGGATCTGCAGAGTCTGAACTCTGGGTTTATCACATTGATCCCCAAAACATACTCCCCGGAAACGACAAATGATTATAGGCCTATCACTCTCCTTAACTGTTGTTTGAAGTTGATAACCAAGTTGTTGGCTAATAGATTGCAGGGTTTAATCCTCAAGATCATCCACAGAAACCAATATGGGTTTCTTAAGGGTAGATCGATACAAGACTGCTTGGCCTAGGCGTTCGAGTACATCCACCAATGCCAAGCCTCTGGACGTGCCTGCTGCCTGCTAAAATTGGACTTTGCCAAGGCGTTTGACACAATTCAACATGAACCTATGATTGAAATAATGAGAAACATGGGCTTTTATGAGAAATGGATTGGGTGGATTAAATGCATATTCTCGTCGGGCACCTCATCTGTCCTGCTGAACGGTACCCCTGGAAAGCAATTTCCATGTCAGTGTGGTGTGAGGCAGGGAGATCCTCTCTCACCCCTCATCTTTGTCCTCGCAGCAGATTTGTTGCAGGCAGCGATCAATGAGGCGTCTACGGCTGGGCAGCTATGTATGCCAATTCCATCGAATGATGAAAATTACCCTCTGATTCAATACGCGGATGACACAATTATGGTGTTCCCCTCCTGCCCTGCTCAAGCTCTAGTCCCTAAGGGAATTTTGATGGATTATGCAACTTCTGTTGGTCTGAAAATCAACTTCCATAAATCAACTTTAGTCCCAATCAATCTGGGACAGGGGACGGTGTCAGATTTGGCTGCAATCTTCGGTTGTCTTGTGGGATAAATGCCATTTACTTACCTGGGTCTACCTATGGGGACAACTCGTCCTTCGGTGACTGATCTGATGCCCATGGTTACAGCAGTGCAGAGGAAAATCCCTGCGGCAGCCTCTTTACTTGATTATGGATCCAAGCTAACCCTCCTAAACTTTGTTGTTGCCTCTCTAGCAATCTATGCTATGTGCTCCATCAAGATAAACCCCGGGATCATTGAGCACTTGGATAAACTTCGTAGATCATGTCTCTGGCTCAAAAAATCTGATGATGGCACCAGGGGGAATTCTCTCGCTGCGTGGGATTTGGTTTGTAGACCAAAGAACAAGGGGGGGGGCTAGGGATCATAAACCTGAAAATACAGAACCAGGGGCTTCTGCTGAAACAACTACACAAATTCTATAACAAACAAGATGTACCATGGGTTCAGCTTGTCTGGCATTCATACTACGTGGATCGTGTCCCGCATGCGACTGATCCTTGTGGATCATTTTGGTGGAAAGATTTGATGCAACTTTCTTATGTTTACAGAGGGGTTACCAAAGCTTCTGTAGTGGCAGGTGACACTATTCTATTCTGGAAGGACGAGTGGAATGATACATTGCTGGAAGAAGCTTTCCCGAGGGCCTTTTCTTTTGCCAAAGATCAAGATATGTAAATTAAAAATCTGCTGTCTTCAACAAGCCTAAGGGATGTGTTCCACTTGCCTCTATCGGTAGAAGCCCGGCTGGAAGTCTTTGTGTTGCAACTTGCAACGGCTGATGTTGCACCGACTGAAGGCATTGACACTTGGAGTTGTGTCTGGGGCGGGGCTGAATTTAGAGCATCCAAATTTTATGAACACTGCTTCAGAAACATGCAGGTTGATGAGGCCTTTTGTTGGATCTGGAAATTCAAGTGTACAATGCAATGGAAGATGTTCGCCTGGTTGCTGCTGGCTGACCGTCTAAACACGCGAAATATGTTGAGAAGAAGGCATTACAAGATACAAGATGATGACTACACTTGCTTGTTATGTCAGAACCCACTTGAGGAGGATGTGGAACATCTATTTTTTAACTGTCCCTTCAGCCGGAGATGCTGGGATAGCATAGGGGTCCAATGGCCGTTGGCGGACGACAGGCTAGAATTGTTGCATGCTGGCAAAACCTCTTGGGGTGGGCCAATGTTTTTGGAGGTGTTCACTGTGGCGGCCTGGGGGGTCTGGAAGGAAAGAAATAAGAAGCATTTTAGAGGGGTTAAGCCATCTTTGAGATCCTGGAAGATCAGATTCAAAAATGATTTTGCTATGTTGGTCCATAGGGCCAAGCCAGAGTCAGCCACGTTCATACTATCTCTAGTCGCTGCTTTGTGAGAGCTGTGCTCACTTGTAATCTCTACCCCCCCCCATTCATATGTAGCTCTTGTATGTAGGCTAACTGGACTATACTGAGACTGTACTAACCCCCTTAACTTTTTAATTTAAAGTCAGTGGGATCCTCTCCCACTGTCATGAGTTCTCAAAAAAAGGGACTTGTAGTACCAGACTTGAATGATACAAAGTGCGACCTGGCACACCGTAACACCACTTGGAACAATGGGTGGCTATCTCAAAAAACAATCAACAACAAAAAAATCGTGACCTGGCATGTAGTACACAATTTTAAGTGATTGTTTTGATGGATTGAAAAAGGAAAACTACCCCACTACGTATATATAGGCTGGAGCCTCCGCACTTGCTTGCTAGGGTTGCTCTATTCACACACTCATCCTCTCCAGATCTAAACAAGATAGGGGTAGTAACACTGTCTTTCTCCCTTCAAAAAACACTGTCTTTCTATCCTCACCGCTGGTTACAGATCCGGACGTATCCCCCTCTGCCGGTTAAGGGGAGGAGGGGCAGCGTTTAGGCCGTCGTGGACAGCAAGGGAGGAGACCCACTGTCGGCCGCACCGTTATCTCTGGCCGAGAGCTGGCGCGGAAGGTCCTCCGATCCCTTCGTCATTTCCTGTGGGCGGATCCGGCCTCCCGCCACCCACCTATCCACATCTCGACGAACTTCAGGTATATCTTCGTTCGAAACCGCCTTAGCTCTACTTCCCTAGCTTGCTACGTCGCTGCATGTGCATCATTTTCTACCTCTCAGCCCCTCTCGATCGGATGGTCCAACGTCACCTATTTTTTCTTCTATTGTTAGAGGTAAAGCTACTTTATGGAGTCAAACTTGTACTCCCTCCGTCTGAAAATACTTGTCATTGAAATGGTTGTATCTAGATGTATTTTAGTTCTAGACACATCCTTTTTGATGACAAGTAATTCCGGACGGAGGGACTACTTGGTTCAAACAAGAAATAAAGTGGGGGCGGGGGAATTTAGTATCTACATCGGACTTGGTACAAACAGGAAGGAAAGGGGCTGAAAGTAGTACAGACTGGTCATCCCACCGGTCTCTTGGTCGAAAAGGGAAATATAGGGGTAACGTTGTACACAGTGGTATGACCAGGACTAGATTTGCTATCCACGCATAGGAGTAGGTGGCTAGAGTGAACAAAAATGGGACCAACCCAGATATGTTTCTTGGATGTTTGTTTCTCGCGGCAACAAACTATGAATCACCACTTTATGCCCATGTTTACGTACATGGTGCTGGACTGCTGGTGCACCCACTGTCCCATGCCCTTATACCAAATATTTAGTTGTTCTTAATCTAATGTCCTAGGTAAAAATGAAGCCATGCCACTGTTATAAGCCATGACAAGTTTAGCCATATGTTTTTGCCTGTAATTGTTTGGGACTCTGACTGTTTCCTCTGTACCTTTTTGTGAAAACAGGGATATCCAATTCACCTGGTTGCTGTTGTGAACTTTTGGTGCACTGCACAAAACTCTTCTTAAAAGAAGTGACTTTTGTGCTGTTTAACTGGAATGTCAGAATGGAACAGTTTGTTCATTTTGGTGGAACTGCACAAAGGGAGATCTGTGTTCCAATCCTCCTCATCCATATTGGCGCCATAACCTTCCTTTAGGTAAGAATGATATTTAATGCATGTGTTCATCTCTATTTTCTGACTGCCATGAGAAAATAATGCTATTTTTTACTAGTAAACTTGTACTCCCTCACTGATAAAACCAATTCTGAATTAGAAGGCCAATCATGTACTTGGTTTCACCAACTGGTGAGGAGAAAGAGAAATAGAGCATGAAGAGGAAGAAGAAGAGGAATAAACAGTGCCAAGGCGATCTTGCTGAAGCCAGAGGCCACAGTCGAGGCCATTCAAGGGCTCCGGCAACGACTACCTTAAATGTGAGACGATCCTCCAGGGAGCCCTTCCACTTCTGCTGTCTCACTTAATTAATTAGGTGTACTTAAGTACCACTAATTTATTGCTGCCTAATTTTCCTGTCGGAGTTAAACAAATCTTTAGTAGGACCCTATGCTGAATCATGTACGTGTGTATGTTTGTCTATGGACGTGAATCATGTGGTGGAGCAGGGAGGGAATATTATTAGTGTCATGACATAATAGTGCTATTGTTTTGCATGTCAATTTATTGCCATTGGTTCAATGAGGCAATGTTTTGCATATTGTACATCATGAATTTGATGCTACTGTTTGAGTAATATGCTAATGTCTTCCTATCCTTTCTCACTAAGCTAATTAAGGTTTCACCTTGTTCCTACTTGTGCAAACAGGGATCATGTTGTGCCAATCATGGATTTTAGTGGAACTACACAAGACAATACAATGAAATGTATCCCAGCCAATGCTTTAACTCTGCTGGAAGTTCTTGATAATCTTTCGATATAATCTCAGCACTGGTAAACAAGAGTGATTTCAACATACATTTGAAGTGCACAAAAATTATACTATTGAGTGATTCTAGTGAGTGCTTTATCATCTCTTATGGGACTACATGAATAAGCTTTTTTTCTCAGGTTGGTACGGGCCTAAGGCCTTCATCCATATTAGTTTGCTGTCATCTCTATTTGTATCGTGCTACTGTCATGAGAAACTCATTTATCTTTGCACGTTAAAGTTTTGCAACCCATGATAAATGGCAATGCTTTGAGTGTTGAGCTAATTGGTACTGATTAAATAAACTAATACCTCTCTTTAACCAAGACTACTATGTTGCTAACTTTACCCATTAAGATAATGAGGGTGCTTCTATTTGTTAGTGTATGTTTCATCAACTAGTCCCACTATTACAGTAATCTCACTCTCTCAATATGTGTGCCACCAGGGATGCTCGATTTTGGTGGAACTGCACAAAAACTTTGGGTGCTTCATTGCCTCGACAGCTCCGGTCCTTTCCTGTCAGTCGCTAATCTCGGCTTGCTTTCTTCCTTCGCTGTCAGTCGCTTCGCTTATCTCGGCTTCCAGTCAAAGGAAATAGTAATTGATATGCTACCTCACACAGGGTACTGATCTTTATCCTGATTATTGTGCTTGTCATGTATTAGTAATTTGGTATTGTGCTACTGTTTGCCGATTTTATAAAGGAGTAACTTGGAGCCTGAACTCACAAGAAAATCATTGCATTGGGTGATTTCAGTAGAACTGCACAAAATGATCAGATGGACAGATACTTATGCTGCTGCCATGTACTCCAAAGTTCACTCAGACAAGCATCGAAGTTGACAAGAAGTGCCTATATTAATTCAAGTATCAACCGGCGTCAACCAGTTGTCAAACTCCTAAGTATTAGGAGAGAGAACGCCAAAAATATTGCTTGGCGCATAGACCAGAAGAACACAGTCCAGTCTTTGGTCCCAACTTGTGCCTTTTGGTTATCGGCAGATATGGTAGCGAACTGTATGGCATGGAGTCTAAAGATTCCAAACAAGTTGGTTGGCACGTATATTCATCTGGCACTTAATCAGTCTACACGCCAGGGATGCTCCATTTCAGTAGAACTGCACAAAAAATTTGGGTGGTTCATTTTCTCAACCGCCTCCTTTCTCGTCTGCAATTAGAACTTTGGCGAGCTACAGGACCAAGATGAGCCAGTAAACTAGTTGGTTCAAAGTAGTGGCCAAGTTTCTCAAACCTCGCTCGGCACGAGGCCGCTATTTGAGGTTAAACCTACAAGCAAAGTTTAGATTGTCTGTGTTGCCTCTTATGTACTCGAAAGTTTACTCGTACAAGAACTAATTTTAGCAAGAAGTACCTCCGACTGAACACCATTTACCAGTCTGTACCCTAGGTAATTAATGTTCGTCCATGGATCATATTGGCTGTGATCTCAATCATTTGGATGCATAAACATACTGAACATGTGTATATCTGAATATTTTTGTGAATTATGTATGAATATTGTCGTGTGATCTATCAATCATTTGGATGCATAGATATGCTGAGCTTGTGTATATAGGAATCTTTTGAGTTGTTGATAGTGAATGTTGGCTATGAATATGAACATGTTCTGTGAACCTGAGTTTGATTCGAATGTTTACCTTTTTTGTTGTATTTGTGTGTGAACTTCTTAGTATGCCTACTGTGGGGTATGTGTCGTGTGGGTGTCAACGGCACACCTTCTTCCCGAGAAGAATTGCACCTGCTTTGTTACGGTAGCAACGGCGCATCAACTCTTTTTAATCTTTTTATTACTCTGTCTTCCCCTCTCCCCCGCTCAACCCCTACCGTAATGTTTTCGGCCTCAAAACAAACATAGTACTGCGTTGCTTTGGGGGCTTGATGAAAAATCGAGAGCTGGTTTATCTAGGTTGTCCGGCCCAGCAAATGGGCTGCTGATCCACCACGATGGACTGGGAGGCTAAAAATACAAGTTGTATGGTGCAGAGGCAAGTAAAAAAACGCTATCAAGAGCCATCCACTGAAGAAAAAAAAATCGCTCCTGATGTGCTTCCTAAGTCGTGCCGTCGGCCCCCTCTTTAATCCTATTTGCTCGGGGATCTGGTATCATTTTTTTCTAGAGGGCGAACAAGTATCAGCCAGGCCTAGGTTTTGTATTTTAACATGCATAGCCCATGACATACGGAGACAGTGGTTTTAACTTATTTTTTGAGGTCCATACCGGCCTATGGGCTTTTTCTTAAAGATCGGCAGCCCAATGTATTTTTTTAATAAAACACAGGTCTCTGTTCTATTTATCTATATATAAGAATAATAATGATGTGTCCAATTTATGTTTTCCCTTCTAACCACATTATATATATTTATATTATAACTATTATCGTATATTTTATAGAGACTTATATATACATTATAAAAATATCCCACGTGTTATTAACTTATAAAAGTAAATCTTTAACAGAAGTTGGCAAGGAAAATCCTGGTTGTTTTTGACTCACGGGCAAGGAAAATCCTGGTGATTGCGTACAAAAGGTTGCGAAGATTTTAAGGACCAATTTAATAATAACGCGCTCATTTTTAGTTTGAGTAATAACTCGCTAATTTGTTAATTATATATATATATATACAATGTGCCTCTCTGGTTTATTCTTTGATATTAATTGCTCCTTCTAACATAACATTATATATATAACGAGCCCAACTAATTCGTGTATTTCAAGGAAGTGCAAATGGGTTGTGTTTTCTTAGAAAATATAAATGGGCCTGATTGACACGAAATTATTTGTTCACCCAGCCAAGCAAATGGACTGTACATTCTAGAAAACATGGGTTAAATATATGCCACATTTTTGCAGGCTGACATATGGGCCAATAGGTCGAAGCCTACGGAGGGCGTTGTCAACTTGGTCAACAAATGATTGTTACATCCACGGCCATTGGATTTATATCCAACGGCCGGCATGCACCTTCAATCTCTCGTCCCCTTCCTCCAGCGTCGCCGGGACCGCCTGGTCCGGCCTCCGGCGGCTAGCGGCTCTGCTTAGCATGCATCACTGTGAAGCACTACCCCACCGTCGGCCAGGCTATCCCTCCACCCCTCGACACCTCCTGTTATTCTCCACAGACTGCAGCCCCACGCTGCAACAGAACCAGTTATAACCCTTCTCCTCCTCTCAATCTACGACTCCACTGCTGCGTCTTCCCATCTCTGAGTCGTTCCCATCCGGGGCCTCGCCGTCGTCCATCGCCTCGCTGCGCTCGGTGTGGCATGGTCAACAAACAAGAGTCATCAGAAGAGGACTGAGTGTGGACGGCTGGGACCCACGAGGTCCATGGTCGCACTCAAGGAAAGTTCCTCCTTATTAAGCTAAAAAAATGTTTCCTCCACCTGACAGCAGGGACCCACCGGTTGTATCTTCACACGGAAGGAAGTGCCTCCTTGTTTTGCGAAAAAATTATTCATCCCATTGACAGCTGGGACCTGTCAGATTTGGTGGCTGACTTGTGGGCCTACCAAGAGGACATGTACGCACGGCTTTGTCAACTTAATCAACAAATGATTCTAGCAGTTGGACCGTTGGATGTTAATTAACAGCCGTGCTCCTTCTTCAACCTTTGTTCTTGCTCCTGTCTCCCGTGGGCGGCACCACGGCTGTGTTGCCGCGCACCCGAACAAGTCAAGTTTCCCACTCCTCTCCATCTGCGACTCCACTACCCCATCTTCCCCATCTCCGGGTCGTTCCAGTCTGGGGCCTTGCCGTCGTCTACCGGCTTGGTGCGCTCGGCACGGTGTGGTCAACATTATCAACAACCGAGAGTCATCGGAAGATGACTGTACGTGAGAGGCTGACAGTGGGGACGCACCACGCCCATGGACGCATGCATGCAACAGAACGCGGCGTGGTCAACATGGTCAAGGAACGACTTCCATCGGAAGTATACTGTACGTGGAGAGGCTGACAGCTGGGTCCACGGCCGCAGCAAGGAAGTGCCTCCTTATTACGCGGAAAATAATGATTCATCCACCTGACAGCAGGGACCCACTGGACATGCCACCATATTTTGCGAAACAAACGTTTCCCCCCTAACTGTTGGGACCCACCTGACGGGCCACCATATTTGGCGAAAAAAACATTCCCCCCGTTGTCAGCTCGGACCCATCGAAAGTGCCTCCTTATTAAGAAGAAAAAATGAATACTCCCCCTGCTAGCTGGGACCCACCTTGGTGGGAGGCTGACTTGTGGGCCCACTAAGTTTATGGGGACGGAGGGCTTTGTCAACTTAGTCAATATGAACAATTCTAGCTGCAGTGACCGTACGATGTCCATCCAACGACCATCGTGCTTCTTCAACCTCTGGTCTTCTTGCTCCAGCCGCCTGCTCCTGCCTCCCGTGGCCGGTTGTGATGCCGCGGAGGCCCCACCGCCCCCTACTACTCTCGCCGCTGGCCAGGCCATCCCTCCACTCACTCACACCCCCTATTATTTTGCGATGACGGTAGCCTCACACCGCAGCCGAACGAGTGAACCCTCATACTCCTCAACGCGTGGGTATCCACTGTCGCGTCTTCCCCGACTCCGCGTCGTCCCCTTACTTCTTAGGCCTCGCCGTCGTCCACCGCCCTGGTGCTCTCGGCGCGGCATGGTCAACGTGGTCAAGGAACGACTTCCATCGGAAGAGTACTGTACGTGGAGAGGCTGACAGTTGGGTCCACGGCGGCCGCAAGGAAGTGCCTCCTTATTACGCAGAAAATAATGATTCCTCCACCTGACAGCAGGGACCCATCGGACGGGCCACCGTATTTCGCGGAAAAAAAAGTTTCCCCTCTGACTGCTGGGACCCCACAAGCTACATCTTCGCACGCAAGGAAGTATGTCCGGGCCAAAAAAAAATGATTCGCCCCCCTGACTGATGGGACCCGCCAGCTACATCTTCGCACGCAAGGAAGTGTCTGACATTTGGGACCCACCTGGTCGAAGCGTACGTAGCGTTGTCATCGTGATCCCGAACGTGTACGTACATATATACTGGTTGATGTAGAGGCGCGCACGTGTCGTAGTAGAGGCGCGCATGTAGCATGTACACGTACGTACAACGGCCAGTGTGCAAGAAAGAAAATACGGCCACGTATGTGTACATATGGGCGGGGTCTCGAACGCCTACTGGCGCATACGTATGGCCAGGGCTCGTGTACATGGCTGGGTCGGAATGGAGAAACAGCGTCGTCGTCGTGTTCATGGGGAGCCAACCGGCTGGGTTGGAACAGAATGTGTCGTCGTGTTCATCGGGAGGGCTTGGACGGAATAGGCGATGGAAACGAGGCCTGGCGTACCGCAGAATGGGGGAAACGGCCTTGTGTTCGACCGGCCACGTTCGAAACGGGACCCTGTTCATGGGGAGGGGTCTGGCATACCGCAAAACAGAGGAAACGGACCTCCTACGGTCGAAACGGGGGTCCTGTTGATCAGGAGGTGTGTGGCGTACCGCAAAACGGACAAAACAGACTTGTGTTGGGGCGCTACGGTCGAAACGGGAGTCCTGTTCATCGGGAGGGGTGTGGCGTACTGCAAAACGGGACTCCACGGGATATTGTTCATCTCCACCGTCGACCTCCTCCAGCCTCCACGGGCTACTGTCGACCCCCTCCGGCCTCCACGGGCTCCTATTCATCCAGCCTCCACCGTGCGCTACTCCATCGGCTACTGTTCAACCACCCCTCTCCACGAGCTCCTGTTCAACCACCCCTCCACGGGCAACCCTCCATCGTCTACTGTTCATCCAGCCCTCCACGGGGTCGTCCTGTTCATCCAGCCCTCCACTGGGTCCTGTTCATCCAGCCCCAACCGGCTCGATCTATCGGGGTCCTGTTCATCCAGAGGTAACGCCACGGGGTCCTATTCATCCACCCCCACCGCTCACTGTTCATCGAACCCCCCCCTCCCGCAACGCTCACTGTTCATCCAGAGGCAGCATTGATCGGCTTCAGTTAGCAGAAGTAGCGAAGGAATCGCTCGATCAGGTTCAGTTAACAGCCATCGATCGATCGCTCGGGTTCAGTAATGTGTAGCCTGCAGTGCAATCGCTTGGGTTCAGTTAGAGGCCAACGCCTCGTTCGGGTTCAGTTAGAGCCAACACCTCGCACACACGCGCGTATGTGTATGAGAGAAACGCGCATCGCTTGGCCCCCGACCACCCACCGTAACCAGGAACTCCCCGAAATTTTCCTCGCCCTCGCTTCTACCACGGTTTTTTCCTTCATGGACGACCCAAAGAATGTCATGCAGCTGCGTCTCCAGCCCGCCCAGGACGAAAAGCCCATTTTCTGTCATGATTTTTTGTCATAGAAGTAGGAGACCACCACATCTATGATGACACCGGGTTTTGTCACAATTATCGTCATAGAAGTGTCATAAGTATGACAGGAAAAAAAATCCGTTCGGCCCAAAATGTCACGGATGTGTCTTTTTTTTGTAGTGCCACCAGGGCGCATTTGGGCTCCCTGACGCACCCAGGTGGGTTGTGCCCACCTGGTGGGCCCCCTCCAGTAGTTATTTGCTCCAATAATTATTAAATAATCCATAAAAAATCTTCATGAAGTTTCAGCTTATTTGGAGCTGTGCATAATAGGTAATTCTGACGTGCTCTTTTCAGGTCCAGAATTCCAGCTGCCGGTATTCTCTCTCTTTGTGTAAACCTTGCAAATTATGAGAAAAAAGGCATTAGAATTACTTCCAAAAGCATTATTATGCATAAAAACATTATAAATAACAGCAGAAAAACATGATGCAAAATGGACGCACCCCAACACAAAATCTGGTACAGGTAAATGACAAAATCGTCAGAATCCAACCCATCTAACATAATGATCACCCCATGACTATTCAACACAGATGATAGGCAGGCTGACACTTGTGAAGAAACTGTAGTCCCTACATGTGATGATTTTTCTATTGACATGTGTGATGGTTTATTTGACACAAAGGAGGATGTGCAATACCCGGTTTACAACATAGATAATGATGTTGACATGGACTATATCTTCAACCATATGGACTACACTTGTTGACACACGAACACGTCACGTGTACCCTCGATGCCAGGGTGATGCACTGTAGCTCACGTCGAAGGAGGCCCGACCGACAGCGCGATACGCAAGACAGTCAACGGGCGCTTTTGCAGACCCGAAAACCCCACACCCCCGGGAGGGACCCCGTCAGGGAGTGCGGCAGCTATGGGCTGCCCTAGGTCGATTCGCTCGCCCCTAGAGCCTCGGTATTCACAGCTCTCAAACACGAAGAACGGCGAAGAACGAGAGAGAAAAACGGTGGAGAGATAAAACGTAGATAAAAAAGTAGTATATTGATTTGTTCGATTGTGTGTTGTTCAATCGGCCATCACCACCAATATATATAAGAGGCGGTTGGACTTCCCGTACAAGTAAAGGATTCATCTAGGCTTTCCTTACAAGAAATTACATCAATTCACGTCCTAGAGTCCTAGTTCTATTCCAACTCGGATTTAGTCTGAATCTGGCCCAAACGCTGTCTTCCTTCTTGCGCGGGCTGCTGAGCTTGCATATGATCTCAGATCAAGACGGCCCAAATATCAAACTTGTGCGCCTCGACGATACGAACACCTCTCATGTTGATCACTTCTTCAAATAAGGTCATCTTGAATACTTCACGAAGCCATCTTTACGTTCCGGTCGGATTCGTTCTTGCAGCAGACTGGATTATCCGAGTCTCGTAGTGAATTTGCATGCCATATGCTATCTCTGATGATGATGACCCCAAAACCAAATTTCACCATTTTTACGATACGCACAACTTCCGTATTGAACACTTCTCCATCCGAAATCGTCTTGATAAACTTCGGGCACAGGTTCAGTTTCACTCGGATTTGAGCTCACCCACTCGGATATTAGAGTATTTCACTCGGATGGTTCGACTGGACTTTTTCACTCGGATGTTTAGAATTTTTCACTCGGAAGACAATCTTTTACTCGATCGATAAGTTTTCATTCGACCTTTTACTCGATCGGTGGGTTTTCACTCGACCTTTTACTCGATCGGTAGGTTTTCACTCGACCTTTTACTCGATCGGTAGGTTTTCACTCGACCTTTTACTTGATCGGTAGGTTTTTGACCTTTTACTCGATCGGTAGGTTTTCATTCGTCCTTTTACTCGATCGGTAGGTTTTCACTTGGATGGTAAAACTTTCCACTCGGATTTCCCGACTGAAAAGATAGCCTGATCTTGATTTGCCTCTCCAGGTTGCATACGACCTCAGATTGAGACAAATTTTATATGAAAATCAATTGGCTCGACGAGACAAAACTTTTTCGTGTTGAAGGTTTTCCGATTCAATGCCGTCTTGAAGGCCGAATTGCTCACGCATTGCATCAAACACTCATCAACATGTGTGTGGTGTCAAGCATAATATTTTGGTCTCTGGCTTGTCCAAACCGTATTGACTGTAACTTTTGCATATGAACTCGGATTAAGATGATTTATATATGAAAATCATTGCCTCGACGAGACGAAGACAATTCCTTTAGAGTGCTTCTTCATCTGAGGTCATATTGAGGGCGTAATCGGCCGAAAAGCACTCAGAACACTAAATTTTGTCACTCGGAGTACAGCTTCGGCCACTGAGATAAGGTCGAGTGGCGATAGCCTAAATATCAAAGTTGTTCCACTCGACGATGTGAAACTTTCTCATGCCGAAAACCCTTTCACTCTGTATTTTGCCAAAATCAGTTGTCAACAACACTATTAAGACTGACCATGAGATAGATATGGAGATGGATTGGTGTGATGACGCACTCGTAAGCAATGAATCTGGATCATCGCCGTTTGTGACAATGAGCAGAAATCATTGTGCATGTGAAGGAGGAGATGCATCTAGTTGAGTTGGTCGCGCACACACACAAACTTGCGGCTACTGGGCAAGAAATTGACCGGTGACATTACCATATATGCTTGCAATTTATAGGTAATATGACGACCTTGTGGATGTGATTATGGGACATGATACTTAGATAATATGACGACCTTCTGAGTGTTCTGTATATAGTATGACCACCTTCTGAATGCTCTATATATAATATGACGACCTTTACATGTATTACTGGAATCCATATCTATTTATATATAAAAAGTAATTGATGGATTAACCACAAAAAAGAGAAATAGATTATAAAAAAAATCCTATAATAGTTAGAAACATCTGGCCCTTTGTTGGATTTATTAGAAAATCAAAACCATTTGATTTCACGTATTCCATCATGTTGTAAAAGAAATTCACGCCTCAAACAGTTTTTCTCTGTAACCTCGCAACCTCCATGGCCGCCACGGCCCAAGTCTCCTCCGCGATCTGCCGATCTCCATTGTTCTACCTTGATGAAGCTCATGCAACAGATGATCGTCATGTGCATGTGCATGGATGGGTCAGGCAGGAGGATCCTCCCGTTTTCTCCGTCTCTGTATAACCTCGCAGCCTCCATCGCCACCATGGCCCAAGTCTCCTCCGCGATCTCCATTGTTCTACCTTGATGGGGCTCATGCAACAGATGATCGTCATGTCGATGCGCATGGATGGGTCTGGCAGGAGGATCCTCCCATGGATGACCATGACGATTATGATGGACGGGTCTGGAAGGTGGCTCCTCCCGTGGTTGACCATGATGATTATCTTCTCCAAATCGTTCTGATTGTCTGATTGTCGTGAGCATGATGTTATTATGTCCATGGAGAAGGGACCGACGGAGGTTGAAAGATGAATTAGTTGTCAAAGCGTCGAAGGACATGAGCATCCATGGTAGTGCAGATCCGTTCAGAAAGGACCAAATCCAATCAGATCCATTGAGCACGGCCAGCAAGGCAGCCCATACGTGGTTTTCCTCAACTTTTGAGAGAAAAATGGGTGAGAAGCAATCCAGAGATTTATATGCTTGCTGTATCATGGGATATGATCAGTTCACGCGTTTCTGCTCCGGTGCTCCCCCCTGGGCTGAACGCGAGGTGGAAAAACACATCGACGGCCAGGATGAACCAAAAACGGTTCATAACAAGGGGCACGATCGTCTTTGTTGCCCCCGCGTATAGCCGTCGAGGAGCCCTGGGAGGCCCGTACGGGCCCGGTTAGATCGTATGCCCGGCCGTATGCTCGTATTCGTATACAGCGGCATTTCGTGCACGCCTGCAGCCGCCCGCGCGTGGGGCAGCACGTGTCACGAGTAGTTGCCAAAACTGTCCCATCATATAAATGTCGACGACAACCACCTCCGGCCACATCGCCCACCATTTCCTCCCGCCGAATCGTCTCCCTCTCTCCACTCCCCACTCCCCACGAGCCCCACTCCCTCTCCTCTCCAACCTCCTCGTCTCCCTCACCGCATCCTCTCCATCGCCATGGCGGACGCAGGAGGTGAGTGCCCGGATTGGGGCGCAGATCTGGTGGAGCAGGCGCGGCATGTCGCTGCGGGCACCTTTGTGAGGGGACGTGCCGGCGTCCAGCACGGTGCTCCCTCCGATGCAGATCTGGAGAAGGCGGGGGCGGGATGCAGCAGCGTAGTCCAGCCAGGTGCGCCCACTCTGGCGATCTCCGGCGAGGCACAGAAGGTGGAGGCGGGCTCCGGCGAGGCGCACGAGGTGGAGAAGGTGGATAAGGTGGAGGCCGGCTCTGGCGAGGAGCAGGCGGAGCAGAAGGTATGTGCTTATCACTTTAATGTGGTAGTTTTTAGATTGTATGGTTTGTGGCCAGAAGGTTCTTTGGTTAGATTTGTTGGATGTGGGGTTTTCTCTGCATTAGGGTTTTTGTGTATTTGATTCGTGCAAGAATGGTGGACCTCATATTATTATTAGATTAGGTTAGAAGTAGCCGGATTGAGGGATGGGGATTTTTCAGATGCTTATTAGATTAGTAGTGGAATTTGTGCAATTCTGTAGGTGTTTGGCTTGAGGATTAGACGATGGATTAGTCAAATATATACTTCTCTATTGATGATTAATTAAATGGATGCTTAATTCTAGGGATTGGGCCTGTCATAGTTGCAATTCTTAGATACTTGATTGATGCATGTTGTCATAGTTGCAGTTCTTTGATGCTTGATTGATGCCTGTCAGGCAGAGGCTATGAGATAGGTTGTGCATGGCCTTGTGTTTTTGGAAATTGTCTACCTGAGGTGATTATATGGTGCATTAGTTTGGTTGTAAATATAGTGAAGGATGTGCTCATGTAATGGGTGTTGTCATGTTAACCAAAAAGAGCTTCTCAATGGCTGGATTTTGTTTGTGTTGGAATGGGGCTTCTGAAGGAGAGGGGAAGGGGCAGTCTATGCTTATTTAGTTTGGGTTAGCAGTGGAATTTTGCAATTGCTTCAGAGATATTTACAGCATTGAACATCCTCTCCAATGTCGTTGATTCAGAGATAAAAGCATCTTGGGGTTTTTTCAGATGCTTATTAGATTAGTCCTGGAATTTTTGCTTGTTAGATTTTAATTAGTATGAGGTTGAATACCTTATTTAAGGGGGAATTTAAGGTCAGATAGACCATATATGATTATTAGATCTATAGTTCAATACTACAGACATATATGATTATTTGATCTATGATTCAATGATATTGGATGGAAACATATTTGATTTGGAATGCATTAATTATGATGTGGCAATGAATTGATTTAGATGATACAAGATACATCTATAGTATAATTTGTTGTTGTTTAGGTAAGTAATGAAATTTTAGTTGTTTGTTGAAGATGTATGCATTTATAGTTGAAGTTGTACCTAATTAACTATTGCATTATGTTAATATGTGTAGGGCTTTGCTGTATTATCCCAAAAAATGCTTAGGTACATCTGAATTATTCTTTTGTGTAGGTTTCCTGTAATTAGAAAGTTTTCCAGAATATGTATTTATATTAGCTATGTTGCCCAATATAGATTGGAGCTTTCCATCATTATGCAAAACCAAATTGTTTAGGTAGCTTTATTTGTTTATCTGTAGGTTTCATATTAAAATATTTTGCATTGGAAAATATATTGACAATATTGGTCACTTGCAACATACCAATGTGGTTCACATTCACAATTTTATTTGTAATGACATTATTTGAACTGCAATTCAATTCCTTGTAAATGACTTGCTTGGTTGACAATATAGCAGAAGGAGGATCTTGTTGGCAACAAGAGGAAGTGGGACGCATCTGGGTACTACCCTTATGACAGTGATGAGGATGAGCCATACGAGGTAAGGCCTAGTTGAAATGTTATTTGTGCATTGAGTTAGTGTTAGATGTTTATAGTATTTGAATGCATAATGTATTAATGTCAGTCATTAATGTGTGCAGTATGAATCTGGAGATGATGTGGTCGAGGGGAACGCCGAGTCCTTTGAAGAGAAGGAGGAGTTGAAGATCAGGGCCCAAGGACCTACTAAGTACTACAGCTGGAGGTCTGACAAGTACCGGTGCCCCTACTGCAGCAGGCCCAAGCCCAGGTCTGGGTTGCTGGAGCATCTAATGGAGCATTGTCGGGCTACATCCATCACCAGTCATGACTACAAGATCAGGGCTCAGCATTCTGCTGTAACGCCTTCGATGCGGCTATATCTCCCACGTGTCGAAGCACGACTTAGAGGCATAACCGCATTGAAAGCAATGTCGCAAGTGAGGTAATCTTCGCACAACCCATGTAATACATAAGGGAAAAAGATACATAGTTGGCTTACAGTCGCCACTTCACACAATACATAAATAAACATCCATCATCCAGATTACACTCAAGGTCCGACTACGGTACCAAAATAAAAGAAGACTACCCCAAATGCTACACAGATCCCCGATCGTCCCGACTGGGCACCTCTACTGATCATCTGGAAACGATACATAGTAATGACCAAGGGCCTCATCAAATTCCCACTTGAGCTCGGTTGCGCCATCTGCGCTGGTATCCTCGGCACCTGCATCTGTTTTGGTAGAATCTGTGAGCCACGGGGACTCAGCAATCTCACACCCGCGAGATCAAGACTATTTAAGCTCATAGGTAGGAAAATGGGTAATATGGTGGAGCTGCGGCAAGCACTGAGCATATATGGTGGCTAACATACGCAAGTGAGAGCGAGAAGAGAAGCAGCGCATCGGTCGAGAAGCTAGAAGCGATCAAGAAGTGATCCTGAAACTACTTACGTCAAGCATAACTCAAACCGTGTTCACTTCCCAGACTCCGCCGAGAAGAGACCATCACGGCTACACACACGGTTGATGCATTTTAATGAAGTCAAGTGTCAAGTTATCTACAACCGGACATTAACAAATTCCCATCTGCCTCATAACCGCGGGCACGGCTTTCGAAAGATTATATACCCTGCAGGGGTGTCCCAACTTAGCCCATCATAAGCTCTCACGGTCAACGAAGGATAAACCTTCTCCCGGGAAGACCTGATCAGTCTCGGAATCCCGGTTCGCAAGACATTTCAACAATGGTAAAACAAGACCAGCAAGACCACCCGACTGTGCCGACAAATCCCGATAGGAGCTGCACATATCTCGTTCTCAGGGCACAACGGATGAGCAATCCGTACAACTAAAACCAGACCTCAAGTTTCCTTGAGGGGGCGCTGCAAAGGGCTCTAGTTTGGACCAACACTCGGAGGAGCACTGGCCCGGGGGGGGGGGGGGTAAATAAAGATGACCCTCGGGCTCGCGAAAACCCAAGGGAAAAGGATTAGGTGGCAAACGGTAAAACCAAGTTTGGGCCTTGTTGGAGGAGTTTTATTCAAAGCGAACTGTCAAGGGGGTCCCATAAATCACCCAACCGCGTAAGGAACGCAAAATCAAGGAACATAACACCGGTATGACGGAAACTAGGGCGGCAAGAGTGGAACAAGTCACCAGGCATAAGGACGAGCCTTCCACCCTTTACCAAGTATATAAGGTGCATTAATTAAACAGGAGATATTGTGATATCCCAAAATATCCATGTTTCGACCTGGAACAGACTTCATCTTCACCTGCAACTAGCAACGCTATAAGAGGGGCTGAGCAAAAGCGGTGACATAGAAAATCAATGGTTTGCTAGGACAGGATGGTTAGAGGTTTGACATGGCAATAGGGAGGCATGATAAACAATGGCAGGTAGGGCTAACATAGCGAAAGAGCGAACAACTAACAAAGCAAAGATAGAAGTGATATCGAAGGTATGGTCATCTTGCCTGCAAAGTTCTCAGAGTTGTCGAAGGCCTGATCCTCGTAAGCATTCTCAACAGGTTCCTCGTTCACGTACTCGTCTCCCAGCTCTACCCAAAGCAAGAACACAAGCAATGGAACACAATAAATCACGGTGCAATGCACAAGCAACATGATGCGATACATGGCATGATATGCGAGATGTGATATGCAATGCATATGCGTGCTCCGGAAGGGAAAATGATGAACAAGGCATCAACTTGGCAAACCAAGTATGCCGCTAGAAAGATGAGATGATTTCGGTTGAAATCGATATAAAGATCACCGGAAACGGATGCACGGTTTGCAAATGGCAAGCAAAACAATAATGGCACAAATCTGCGATTAACAGCACGATGCTACTTAGCATGCAACAAGAAACTATGCTACAACACCCCAACTTACAAACAAGGCATGTGGCAGTGATCTACAGAGATGCTTAACAAAAGAGGAACACTGAGCTACGGCTAAATCACAACATAACAGGTTCAAACAAGCATGGTGAAAGTGCAAAAAATATCAGGCTGGACATGGCATAAACAGCATTAGGAAGCAATGTTCAGAGCAAGTTATCAACAAGCTACAGGAACTTATAATAGCAAAACAAGACACGTCATGAATCTACTCAAAGAATAGATCAAAAGTCCCTTACTGACCATAAGCCAAAAAGGATCTGAAAATATGATGGCATGCACGTAAACATAGCAAGTTTCGTTAACAGATTCAGCAAACTGAGCATGGCATTGACAGAATTACGAAGGCACCTTCGTGAGCTCGATGCACTCACTACAGAGCACTTCATGATAAACTAAGAATACATCCATCAAGAAGACATGGCATAGAAGCTATACATGGCAAGAACAACATCATAGCATACACGGATCAACTACAACAACCTCGTAAAAATTGAATATCATGTAAGCAATCTGCCAGGAAACATTTTGTAGCAAAAGTAGAGCATGAAAATGACATGCTAGACTACTCCATAATTTCAAACAAGGGAATGAATGGATAGAGCATAACCATATGTTCAAAACACCCTTACTGAAGTATCTCTAAATATGCATGGATCTCTCTGTAGCAACATGTTTACATGGCATCACAATAACAACAGAACAGGGACTAAAATCAGCAATATCACGAAGCCTAGTTTACATGCTTGTGCTAGTCACCACATTGATCACAAAAATACATGGCATACACCCCTGTAAATCTGGCATGGCATAGATCAAAACATATGTAGGGCTCAAGTTCATAAGATGCACACATTAATCATGGCAAAAATGACAAAAGTGCAAGTTCTGTTAAGAAACAGAAACTAACATCACATAGCCCTCTTCCAACAGCACTTCGGGCATCTAGATGAGCTCAAATGTAAATGATGCAATGGAATGGAATGATGTACTCTTCGAGACGAACAATTTGATATGCTACACACCCAAAACGGAGCCACAGGTTCAAAGATGTGATGCGATGAAGATGCCACAAATATGACAGGAAAAATGACTTAGACGTTTTCGGGGTCAACCGTAGCAATTTCCAGATCGGATCTGGCCGGAGTTCGAGGTTGCCGGCGTGGGAGCTCGGGCCGGAGGGAGGAGAGGCCGGGGCGCCGGAGCCTCGCCGGGGCGCTGTCGCCGGCGGGGTTGAGGGAGAGGCGGCGGCGCTTGGCGTCGAGGGGCGGCGGCGGGCGCCTCAGGCGGCGGGGCGACGGGCATGCGGGGCCGGGCGGCGACCGGAGGACGGCGGCGGCACGGGACCGCAGCGGCGGTCGGCGGCGGAGATGCGGCGGCGGAGACCTCGGGCGCGGGAGGCGGAGGCGCGGGCCGCGGGGGCCAGGGACGGGCCTCGCGGGCCTGGCGCGGCCGGCGGCGACGTGGGGCACGGCCCGCCACATGGCGCGGCCTGATTCGTCCGGTGGCGCGGGCAGACGTGTCCGGCCGTCCGGATTTCGTCCGGCGGCGCGAGGGGAGCGGGGAGACTAGGGTTTCGTCCGGATTTCGGGGAAGGGATCTATATTTATAGGTAGAGGGAGCCAGGAGTGTCCAAATGAGGTGCGGGTTTCGCCCACAGATCCGACGACGGAGAGCATGGAAGTGACTTAGATGGGTTATTGGGCTGTTTTGGAGGGGTGTTGGGCTGCAACTGAAAAGAGGCCTTTGCGAGAGTGCGGTTAACCGTTGGAGTACCAAACGAGCTCCAAATGACCCGAAACTTGACAGGTGGTCTACCGGTGCTATACCAGGGCCACTTGGCAAGGCTCGGTCCATTCCGAGAACGTTTTAACACCCGCACACGAAAGAGACAAGAGGGGTGCGCCGGTGCATGTGGGAGTGTCGGATTGCGAAACGGACAACGGGGAAAATGCTCGGATGCATGAGACGAACACGTATGCAAAATGAAGTGCACATGATGGCATGATATGATATGCATGACATGAACAAAATGCAAAATGAAAACAAAACCTATCCACGGAGGGAATATCATAGCACATAGCCGAAAATGGCAAGAGTTGGAGTTACAAAGATGGAAAGTTACATCCGGGGTGTTACATCTGCCCTCCACAAGGTCCTGAAACCCTGACTTGTAGTTGCCCTAGGACCTCATTGTCGTATGATGTACGAAGGCTCAGTCCTTTTGGTGAACTTTGTGTGGTGTTCTGATGGTGGAAACTTGTGGTGGTAATTTAGTATTAACTTTATCTAAGTGCAGTACTGTGATGTGCGGTCGAAACATATCTAATATGGTAGTGGTCTGCATCAGCAAGTGTGCTGTGTGGATGCTGCTATCTATGGCAGTAGTATATATTTCTATCTATATTTGTGTCCCTTAAATTTGCCATTATGGTTCCTTAGATGTATGATTTGCTTCAATTTAGCTGCTGCAATGATCAGACATGCCGCATCAGTGTTGCTTCACTGATCAGGCATGCTGCAAACACTTCCCATGCTACGGCCATGTGGAACATGCTGTGGCAATGGTGCAATAAATTCCCAGGCTGTGGCCATGTGCAACATGCTCTGCCCATAAGCAAAATTGACCAAATGTAAAACTTTGGGTTAAGTAAATTAATGTTTTTTAGTGAAGTAAGTGGAAATTGTTCGTCGATACATATGACATCTTTCCTTCATTTGAGTAAGAAAAAATAGCAAATACTCCACCATATGATCAAATATTCCAATAATTGAGCACATATTCCTTCATTTCATAAAATACTAATAAAAAAGTAGTTAAAGATGGTGTGTGTGTGCAAAAAACAATATTTGAATAAAGGTGTAATGATTATTTGTAACATGAAGGAGTTTTTTCATGAAATGCAAGTTGATTATATGTAATATGAAAGATCTCCTTTCATACAATTTATAATGTCTCCGTGAAGCTAGTTTGGAGGTGGTCTAAAAAATGACCGCATTCCGGAGGGGCCATTTGGTCTAACTTAAGCCAGTTTTTGAAAAAATGTGATTTTTCCCACCACCTCCAAATCACACAAACTTTCTTGAACATGGTGACCCACATGTGCCAATCATGGCTATGAAAGAAAATTTGGAAAAAGAATTTTTTACAATGCCCCCCTGAGGTATAGACCGATGTTTTGACCAGTCAGTCTAGAGGGCATTATAAATTAATAAAAAAATCCAAAAAAAATATAAAACCTTTGGAACCCACCTTTGTTTGTGCAATAGATCATGTGTGCCAAAGTTGAGGTCATTTGGAGGTGGTCGAAAAAATGACCGCATTCCGGAGGGGCCATTTTGTCTAACTTAAGCCAGTTTTTGAAAAAAATGTGAGTTTTCCCACCACCTCCAAATCACACAAACTTTCTTGAACATGGTGACCCACATGTGCCAATCATGGCTATGAAAGAAAATTTGGAAAAAGAATTTTTTACAATGCCCCCCTGAGGTATAGACCGATGTTTTGACCAGTCAGTCTAGAGGGCATTATAAATTAATAAAAAAATAAAAAAAAATATAAAACCTTTGGAACCCACCTTTGTTTGTGCAATAGATCATGTGTGCCAAAGTTGAGGTCATTTGGAGGTGGTCGAAAAAATGACCGCATTCCGGAGGGGCCATTTGGTAACTTAAGCCAGTTTTAGAAAAAATGTGATTTTTCGCACCACCTCCAAATCACACAAACTTTCTTGAACATGGTGACCCACATGTGCCAATCATGGCTATGAAAGAAAATTTGGAAAAAGAATTTTTTACAATGCCCCCCTGAGGTATAGACCGATGTTTTGACCAGTCAGTCTAGAGGGCATTATAAATTAATAAAAAATTCAAAAAAATATAAAACCTTTGGAACGCACCTTTGTTTGTGCAATAGATCATGTGTGCCAAAGCTGAGGTCATTTGGAGGTGGTCGAAAAAATGACCGCATTCCGTAGGGGCCATTTGGTCTAACTTAAGCCAGTTTTTGAAAAAATGTGATTTTTCCCACCACCTCCAAATCACACAAACTTTCTTGAACATGGTGACCCACATGTGCCAATCATGGCTATGAAAGAAAATTTGGAAAAAGAATTTTTTACAATGCCCCCCTGAGGTATAGACTGATGTTTTGACCAGTCAGTCTAGAGGGCATTATAAATTAATAAAAAATTCAAAAAAATATAAAACCTTTGGAACCCACCTTTGTTTGTGCAATAGATCATGTTTGCAAAAGTTGAGGTCATTTGGAGGTGGTCGAAAACATGACTGCATTCCAGAGGGGCCATTTGGTCTAACTTGAGCCAGTTTTTGAAAAAAATGTGATTTTTTCCACCACCTCCAAATCACACAAACTTTCTTGAACAATGTGACCCACATGTGCCAATCATGGCTATGAAAGAAAATTTGGAAAAAGAATTTTTTTACAATGCCCCCCTGAGGTATAGACCGATGTTTTGACAAGTCAGTCTAGAGGGCATTATAAATTACTAATACTTCCAGAAAATATTGGTACCCACCTTTGTTTGTGCAATAGATCATGTGTGCAAAAGTTGAGGTCATTTGGAGGTGGTCGAAAAAATGACCGCATTCCGGAAGGGCCAACCAGTTTTTGAAAAAAATGTGATTTTTCCCACCACCTCCAAATCACACAAACTTTCTTGAACATGGTGACCCACATGTGCCAATCATGGCTATGAAAGAAAATTTGGAAAAATAATTTTTTACAATGCCCCCCTGAGGTATAGACCGATGTTTTGACCAGTCAGTTTAGAAGGTATTATAAATTAATAAAAAATTCAAACAATTTCAAAAAAATTTATTAGATGACTTGAAGGTCAAAACATTAACTTGTCATATATGCAAAAAAAATATGTGTATTGAATGCAAGTGAGCATGTTTATAATTTCGTGTGTGATTTCAAGATCAAATCAATACACAATGGCAATATGCCAAAAAAATTGCCCACCTACAGGAGCAGAAGAATTCATACTCCACGGCCTGCATACGACTAGGAACCCTGCCGTGCATGGGCCAGGATGCAGGCCCGTGGTGCAGAATATCTCTGCTACTAGTAGGCCCCACGGGGGCAGAGGGTACGAGAGTTAGGCAATGTACTGCCTGCAATTGATAGGAGCTTGTGAGGGGAGTCGCAGCCGGGTATATAAACCGGTGCGGCGCTCTCTCGCTTGGCGAGGTGGGACTAAACTCCCACCACCCAACGGCTATGCGATGCGATGTGCCCTGCGCGGCTCCTTGGGCCTAATTCGGGCGGGCTGGCCCAGGGCAGCCTTACCCGCGCGCTGATATGTTTTATATTTTCTTTGTTTCTTTTCTTGTTTATATTTCTAATATTTAAAATCAAATCTCTTTTTTCTATATTATTTGTAAAAGTGTTTACTAAAATTTAAAAAATAAGCCAAATTCTGTTGTGTTTTATTTCATTTGTTCGTTCTCTTTTGTATATTGATAATATTTACGAAATATAAACTAAAATGGTGTGTTCTATTTTAATTGTTAATTCTAATATTTCTTATCTTTATTATTTTTGAAATATTTTTAGTTTGTAATATAAAATGTTATGTTTTATTTCACTTCTTTATTCTAATATTTGTTCTCTTCTTTATATTCGAAATATTTCCAAAATGTAAGATAATATGTTATGTTCTATTGCACTTCTTCATTATTTCAATTCTTCATTCCAAATTATAAATTTTATTTTCTGTTTGATACTTGAAATATTATTAAATCAAATGTAGTTGGGACAGTCGCATGCATACCTCCACATGCACCATGTACTAGGAGCAGCTTTATCTTCTCGGTCTCACCAATTCAGACCAAACTGTATGCACACCCTAGGATGACCATGGCAAGCATGCATGACGAGTATCGTTCATTTCCAAAACTCGATGCATTTTCTAGGGTTTTTCCGGCGACAAAACCCTACAACACTGCCCCCACGTGACGCAACGTGTGTTTTGTGTCTGAACTCGTGCACACCTTGCCTTGGGGGGGGGGGCAAATTGGCCATGCTCACATGCTCCCAAAAGTTGGGGTCATCTCATGCATGCCCCCACATGCACTATGTACAAGCAGGACCATTCGGGTCTGCCGGAGATCAGGTCTGAAATTGGTTTTCCTTGACGGTCCCACCAAATGGTCCCAAACTTCATACATACCCTACGATGACCATGGCATGCATGTGTGACAAGTATCGTTCATTTGCGACACTCGATGCATTTTCTAGGGTTTTCCGATTACAAAACCCTACAACACTACCCCCACGTGACGCAACGTGTGTTTTATGTCCAAATTCGTGCACACCTTGCCCGGGGGACCACATTGGCCAAGCTCACAAGCTCCCAAAAGTTGGGGTCATCTCATGCATGCTTCCACATGCACCATGTACAAGCAGGACCATTCGGGTCTGCCGGAGGTCAGGTCTGAAATTGGTTTTCGTTGACGGTCCCACCAAATGATCCCAAACTTCATGCATACCCTACGATGACCATGGCTTGCATGCGTGACAAGTATCGTTCATTTGCGACATTCGATGCAATTTCTAGGGTTTTCTGGCGACAAAACCCTACAACATTGCCCCCACGTGACGCAATGTGCGTTTTGTGTCCGAATTCGTGCACACCTTGCCTGGGGGACCACATTGGCCAAGCCCACATGCTCCCAAAAGTTGGAGTCATCTCATGTATGCTTCCACATGCACCATGCACAAGCAGGACCATTCGGGTCTACCGGAGGGCAGGTCTGAAAGTGGTTTATGTGTAACCTTTTTTTTAATTTTTAAAGAGTGGCATTCTATGTCCAATATCTCGATCGAAGTACCTTTGAAGCAAAAACTCTATAGGTTTGATACCATGTATCTATTCTTCTTTACGATCTCATGAAATGATCCCAAACTTAATCCGTAACTTACGATGACCATGGCATGCATGCATGACAAGTATCGTTCATTTCCGACACTCGATGCGTGTATAATATTGTAGAAATGATAGAGATACTATAAATATTGTTGAACATATACAAGTATACAATAACTAATACGTTTCACAAAGAGTTTTTTTTAGGGATGAACCAATGATATTTATTTTGAGGGAAGAAACAATGCAGGTAGGTGACCGCAAATAAGTGTCGGATCCATATTGTGGAGCCCAAAACGCTGCGCTTTCCATGCACGTCGATCACACGCACGTCGATCACGGGAGTAGTTGCCGTTCTGTTACACAATTCTAGGATCGTGCTAGTCCATATGTTCCTAATCCCTACGATTGAGGAGCACGTTCAGCCTCGCTTCAACGGAGGAAAATATAGATCGCGAGATTGGCCACAGGGAAGTTACAACGACCTAGGCGTCGACCTCGTATATAATCTCCTCCTCCTCGCACATGTCGTCGACTAGATCGACTCCTGCCGGCGAGGCGTCGACAGCTCCGCCGCCGCATCCCACACGCCACAAAAACCCCGAGAAGATCAAGGTTGTCCGCACGTGCAGGCCGACCTCGACAAACTACGTCGAGAACGCATCGCCAACTTCTTTCATCTTCGTCGACCGATCAAGTAAATTGTCCTCTTTCCCTCGCGCCTTCATAGCAAGCTACTTCCTCCGTCTCGTTCCTTTGATGGACTTAGGTTTACCACATAATTTCAACTAGTATGAACTGGACTAGATGCGTTCTGACCAGATGGCGTAGATGAAAACATTCTTTGGTTCTTTCATAGCATGGTAGAATAAGATGTTGTTTCTCGAGAAGCATGACGCAATACATTTTTTGTCACAAGATCCAATTATATTTTTTTCACACGATCCAATTATATTGTTGTGCACATAGAACATTAAAGAGTTATTAACATTAGATGTTGATGAACCTCAAATAGGTACCATTGCTATAGACTCTAGTTTATTTACAGCTGAACAATTTGTCACCCAGTTAGTAAGACAACCAGACGAATAAGTAACAGCTTACCATATTAATTTTATTGATTATATAATTTATATGATACTCAAAGAACTTGATTAGATGCAAGTAAATTCAGTTACCAATTGTAGTTATTTTTTTATTGCCTCATGTCAGCACACACTTGGCTGCATGTTGCAATATACATGGTGATAGTTTTCTATTTCCATTAGTGTTATTTTTGCATTAGTGTTAGCTACTGCCAGAAAGTTTTATATTTTTGCATGCCTATTGTTATTTTTGCTTTAGTGCTAGCTAATGTCACGAAGTTATATATTTTCTTTCAACAGGATGGACGAGCTGAATGGAGAAATAGTATGCGCAGTGGAGAAATGGTGCAAGCTTGTTGCAGATCTATCGAGCGGTCAATGCGCTAGAGTGGCTGATACATCATTGCGCAGCATGCTGCAGATACCATCTATTAAGATGCGTACCCTGCTAATTAGGTATATGATTGAGAATTTTCAGGCCAGCACGGGCAGATTCGTTATACAAGAGCAGGTTGGGGAGGTGACTCTCGGTGCGGTCGACGTCGAGTGCATCTTTAACCTCGAGAACCAAGGACTGTCCGCTTCGGACATTCTGACTGAAGAAGGCGAGGACATGAAGGAGCGGGTGCCGCCACAATTTCTCAGTAAGACATCAGAAAACATAGTGATAGATAATCTCATTGAGGACATAATTAAAAGTAAGGCCACCGACAATGATTTCCTTCGCAAAGTAGTGTTGGTCCAGTTAGGAACAATTATTGCTCCCATGTCGAGCAAGATTGTGCCAAAGCAGTACTACGCTTTGGTCTACGATGTGAAACGTATTTCAAAGATTAACTGGAATGCCTTCACCATGCGTGTTCTCCTTGATTGCCTTCGCATAGTGAAGAAAGGCAAACACCTGCGCCAATGGCCAAAAGGCAATTTGGCTCTCTTGCAAGTACACATATCAGACCTGTTGCATAATGTCAATTATCATATCATTGCAATTTTATGTGATGTATTTTACTAACTCTAAATCCTTATATTTTTTTGTAGTACTTGTACTGGGAGAAGGTGCAACCGGTCCAAGGCGAATGCGCCTATAATCCCAACTTGTCCATACAACCTCTTATGAGGAACTGGACAGAAGGTGTAGCCACTAGGAGAGATAGGTTCGACTTTGATAATGGGCGCGGCCGTGGTAACGTAAGGGTAAGTCATTATGTTTCGTCTTTCTTAAATGTTTTGTAACTTAATACTATTTATTTTTTATTCATCACATGTACTTCAATATCGCATGCAGATCGAAAATAATATCACCCAGGAGTATAGGGCTCAGGAGCCCGACATCCCAAATAATGCGCCTACCATGAAGCCAAAAACCAAGCCTGCAACTGGAAACGCAAAGAAGTCGACGACAGCCGCATTGTCGGAAGATTTGATGGAGCTTCTAATGAAGCGGTGCATGGACTTCATACACACCGAGATGAGGCAAATCCCTGATATAGTTGCTGAGGTGTCACACCCAAACTTTATAGTTTAGAGTATGTTTGCTGTTTTAAACCATGCTACCATTACTAAGTTTATATTTCTATTGCAGAGGTTGTTGGAGAAGTTGAACAAAGCAGGTGTCATGTACAAGCCGGCTGCTGTCATGCCATCCGCGTAGAATGATCCGGACGAAGTGGATTCGTTCGAGAATGGTCCATATGAAAAGAAGGAATTCGTGTACAAGGAAGACATGGACAGTGATGGACAGCCGATCATTGACATGACGCAGCCTAATATAGTGCTTCCCAGCCATAAAACCGTACCTGAGGTACTATGTATTTATCTTTCTGTCTATAATTTTCTCGTTTAATTTTTTTCGTCCAGAAATGTTCACACGATTTACTTTTCGAAACAGAAAACCCCACCGAAGCTGAATGGACACAAGGAAGCTTCACCTTTTAAGCGTAATCATGTATGTGGGGCTACACCGAAAAACCCTTGGGTGGTTGGTACTTCTACTGTAGCACCTTCATCGGACATAGACATTTGTCCATCTTCTGTCAGCAAGTTCATGGCTAAGGCGAATGGAAAAAAGGGTGCAACAATCGATAAGGATGACGAGGTTATGTCCGGTAAGCGGAAGCGGACCGTTCCCAAGAAATTTGAATCCCCCTTCGCACTTGACAAGCCCGGCAGGCGTACCAGCCGTGGTCAAAGAGCCTCTGGTACTAGTACTGCTACTAGAGGTATCGTAACTAACATTCTTAATTTTTTTATTTACTACCAATGCATATGATCACCATTGTTGACGTTCATATGCTTTCATGCAGCTCTATTTTCGAACAATAATGTGCCGGAGGTTGTGGCAGATGAGTTGACGCCGGAAATAATTGATGTTGCTGTTTCATTTGTCGAGTTAGCTGCTAGCACTGAGAAGAACAAGAACAAAAAAATTTACTACAGTGAAGGCCGTGGTATAACTCTGACTTCCGAAAGGATTCTACCAGTACTAGAGCATAGATGGCTGTCGGATGATGTAAGTACTACTTGCATGTCCTATTTTTAAAATGCTCAAAAATCAATGTCTCAACTCTCAACATGTAATGCGCTGATATTCTATGCAAGTTATTGATGCTTATATGGGACATTTGGAGCTGCGTGTTGGTCATGATCGTTACCTCTATCCAGCGTGGAGGTCCAAATTCCTTGTAGATCCTGCTATCGCAAATGATGATCCATTGCCATCGAGCTGCAACATGGATAGTGCTCTGACCAAAGCTGGGGCAGTTAATAGAGTCACGAAAGAGTATACTGTGCGTGATAAGGTACGTAATGTTTGTGATTCATCACTACAAGATACTTCATCAAGTATTTCTTTTGCTACGTAATGGTTTTTTGCACTGTAGATGTATATCGCGTTGAATATCGACAATAGCCACTGGATGACCGTGGTCATGCACATGATCAAGAAAGAATTCCAAGCTCTCGATTCGCTCTATCCTCTGGACCTGACTGAGAGGACTGTTATAGCACTGGTAATGTAACCAACATTTGTACCATTGCTCTTACATATTGTTTATGATTGTTCTTTAACACTATCCTCTTTATAGCGAATGGCTCTAGCACACAATATGCGTCAGGCAAATCTTATTACACCAGGGAAATATCCGGACGTAAGTAAGTGGCCTATCAAGGAGTATGACATACCCCAGCAAGAGGATGGGTGAGTTAATAGGACATCATGCACAATCAAACAACAACACACATGTTTATATTGCACACCGCTAATGTTTGCATATGTACCAGGAACTCTTGTGGCCTTTTTGTCATAGAATGTCTAGAACATTGGGATGGGGACAAAATCACCCGCAAATTTACACAGGTATGCTGTTATTTTCGTTTGTAGACTAGCTACTATGGTGGTGTAGCAACTTCGGTTCATGTAACCTTTATGTCATTTTTTGCAGGCCACCATTGACGCAAGGAGAAGATGTTTCGTCGCAGAGTTGATTATGTCACCTTCAAACTCGATGGAGTGTGTGAAGAATAAAATTCGCGAAATCGCAAGCAAAAGGCGCGCCTGAAGAATCCATGCGGCATGCAAGATTGAAGTTTTAATGGTTTGGATTTAGTCCGGTCGAAGGTTTCGACGGCATGATTATCTTAGGGGTTCTATCATTTTATGTAATAAACAGGGCACATGCATGTGTATGTGTCTGTCAGACAATTCACTCGTACAAGACAATTCGGTCATAAAATTTGCTCGGAGAAGACAATTTGGTCGTACCAATAAAGTTTTGGCTTCACTTATCAATTGTTCTTGCTTAATATTTTTCTCCTTCTCCAATTTTTTATAATAGTCTATTTTTCTCTTCAACTGCTCTCGTAAGTTTCATATTAAAAGTTTCACAATCTTAACTTTTTTTAAAACTCTACCAAGCTTAGCATTATGCCTTAGCTATCTGCATGTCATCATCTTGCATAATCTTCTAGTAATTCCCCGTCATCACATTATTATGAAAACTAGTCATGGTAGATAAGTAAATATATCAAGCCAAAATGTAATATTACACTCATCAAAATTAGTCATGTCAGCTCGTTGGCTCTACCGCGTGTTATCAGGCATCATGTTTTTCTAGTTTGTTTTACAAACCCGTCGTTTTTTTATTATATGTACAATTAACTTTTTCTGTACTCACCATAATGCCAGGCACGGCCCATCTAACCACGTGAGGGGCCCCACAGGCGGGCTATCTTCCCGGCAGCGCTACACCAGCCCATTTTGCCAGGTTCACATCGATCTTTCCCCTTTTCTCGTTTCCCTTTCTAAATCCCTAGCCCTCCCTCTCTATTTGCGCCTCCAAATCTCGACGGCGAAAGCATGACAGCGAGCTGGGCGTCGGGCGGCGGTGGCTGCGGTGAGAAGAGCGGTGGTGACCGCAAGTTAGGTCGAACCCTGGGTCCTGCAAGCAGGTGGGCCGGATTCAGTGGTACAGGAGGCAGCGGCGGCGGATCTAGTGGAACAGGGGACGGGGGTTTCGTGGGCGGCGGCGGGCCGGGAGAACCCACGGCTAGGGTTTCTTCAATGCTACACTTTGGTCGCAAAAAGGTAAGTTCTTTACCGTTGTTCTTTACATCCCAGCATTATCTCCCATAATTCATCACCTGTGGCCATGACAAGCTCCATCTATGTGGTCATCAGGAAACTCCTAGTGCCCGTGTCTGCATAGATGCAGAAAATTTTGGCAGCGCACTCGGGGGATCTGTGTTTGAGGTTAGTGTACTGAGCATGATCTTCAAACTAGTACTGCTATTGCGGTCAAGCTGCAAAAAAGTTCAGTGTTTAACGCTTGCTGCGACAAGTTCAGTTATAAAATGACTTGAATTGCTCATGATTTATTTAGGATGATATCACTTCTGAGTATGTTGAATGGGTTGATGGGGAGTGGGATAGCAAAGCAAAGTCAGTCATTAAGTATCTTGCCATGAAGAACAAGAAACTGGAGACTAAGATTACAGAATATGAAGCTGAAATTAAAAGGAATGAGAAAGAAAAGAGGGCAATGGTTAAGATGCACAAGGAGATATTGCTCTATAGGGATAGGATTTTAGGATTTGGAGGTCTTCTGTATCTTGGCCTGCTTGCCATTATGATTGTTGTCATAGTTAGCAAGTAGATTGTTCATAAAGTTATTGACATCATTGTAATTGACATGATGAAATGATGCTGAATTATTTGCTATTCAGTTTGTGGGCAAAGTGAAACAGAGATTGCAGCATAAATAACATCGGGCCATAATGATTGGTAGACAGTGCACTTTTGGCATGTTCTATATTTGGCAGACAATGCACTTTTGGCATGTCCTGTATTTGACAGACAATGCACTTTTGGCATGTTCTATATTTGGTATGTGATGCACATGGGCACATCACCTAGCAACACTACTGATTTATGTAGCAGACTAGTACATTGTCTTGTTGCAACATAGGAGCAACATGTAGAAGCTTCCATGCAACACTGAAGCTAAGTAACAATACATATTCAATATTCAAAAATTTAACTCAACTTGGCACTTAGGGTGAGCAGTAGATATTCAGTTCTTTAGCCACAAAGAACCCGATCAAACCGTACCGATTGCATTACTTATATGCTTACATATAGAAGCATACCTAACCAACATCAAACCCAAAATAATGTTAACTTATATGCTGAAACATATAACAGCATACCTAACTTAAGATAACCAGCAGCTTCCTCCTCCTTCAGCAACTGTGCCCATCTTCACTTCTTCAGAAATTTGAGGCGGCGTGAGCGGGGCACCACACACGGAGAAGCCTTCTTCTTGACCACCGTTGTGTTGGACAGCTGCGCCACCTGATCCTGAGCCACCTCCTATTCTTCCACCTTCACTACATCAGGGAGGAGGGGAAGGAGCTCGACGTCGATGGGCATTGTCTTGCTACCCTCGACGGCGACCGGCGCTACCATCTGCACCGCATCCTCCTCGCCCTCCTCATGGTCATCAGGGATGACCAGTACCTCCTCCACGACGTTAGAGCCCAACGAGCACTGGCTTCGACACATGGCGAACCTGGTAGTCTGGGCTGACGGGCGCAGGGACAGCGACCTCGATGTCGACGCGGTCCGCCCTCGACGCGACGCGTGCTGAATCTGGCTGCAGCGTCATGGTGGTGGAGCGGTACATCCACCACCTTGCACGCTGAACAGGGGAGTCGCTCAGCGTGGCCTCTCGCATTGCCCACACGAGTAGGACAGCCGGCGGGACGCCGCGGCCGTAGGGAAGGCGCGCTTCCTCTCGGCATCGGTGAGGACTTTAACGAGGCCACGCGCGTGGTTGACCAACATATCCATGCTGGGGAACCAACCGCACAACTCAGTCAACTGCGCGCGCCACCCCTTGTCATCCCTGGCGAGGTCCATCATCGCCGTCTGCCAGCCGAGGCTTCTCTCCATGGAGGCGGCTGCAGCGGTCGCCGGCGAGGGTATTCTCGATCTACTGTAGGTGGGGATAAGAGGGGAGTTCGAACTGGCGCCCGTGGGAGGTGGGTGAGTGTGTGGTGGGGAGGAGAGTGGTACAGTTACTTATTTAATGGCATTTAGGACGTGGGCAGGGGAAATGTACAATAATATTCTTTCTACCTCCCGCCCCGGTCATTAGACAGTAAAGAATTTTTTTGATTTTTTTACAGGGAAACATCTTACTTTATTTGAACAAAGATTGGGATCTCATCTGCTAATACACTAAGGATACAATCAGGGGGCCAAAGCCTCCAAACAAAAGAAACACAAGCGCCTACAGCTACCTTAGCCAAAGTATGAGCCGGCCGATTAACACAGTAAATAATTGAAGCAAGTGTTCTGCTCTTGTTCCTTCTCCACTTTTCTGCACCTGATAGAAGACAAGTTAAGTTAATGAATGATACAAACTTTAATACTCCACAATGCATACAAACACTTACTTCTGATTTAGTTTGCATTTCTTGCTACGTTTAGTGTGTCCTACCAATTTGCAAGCGCCGCACCGGGTTTTCAACTCATCAAAAGAGAGTGGTCTACCATTTTTTGAGACAGGGCGGCTCTCATCTGCCTTTGTTGCACCTTTGCTTGACACTTTCATAGGATCTTTAACCTCAATCATGTTGCCTACACCATCGTCCACATATTCAACTGCACACTTACTGATGTCATTTGTTTGCTTCAACAAATTTTCCTGTAGCATATCATACTCATGATTCTTAGCTATCACAGCCTTCAAACTCTCCTGTAACTGATCCCACAAAGCAGGGTGTTTGCATGCCGCAAGCATAGCTTTAGACGCTAACACACTGACCTGGCTATATTTCATTCTTTCCCCGGCCCTAGTCCAACCAAATCCCAACAGATCGCTTGTGCGCCTCGCGGGCAGTCCCAACCTTGCTTCTTTCGTGAACCGAATAAGAACTTGTGACACTCCAAAATTTTTACTTTGGTTTTAAGCAAAAACTTTGTGGTTTTTGAAAAGAGGCCATTTAAAATTTTCCAGAAAACCATCCTCTTAAAAACTTTCTTTTCTTTGGCAAGGATTTTATTTTTTGTTTTATTCAGACTATGGTGTTTGATCTTTTGAAACTTCTTCTCTGTTGGTTCCCTCTCAAATTATTTTGGGAGTTTAATCTCTTTCTTTTAAAAAAAAGAAACTCTATGAAAATTTGGGATTTTCATATCTTTGAAGCCACCCATGACTTTGTATTTTTGCCCATGTGGTAAAACCCCTCCAAAACCTCCCCTCCTCCTTGTAATCAACCTAAGCTCTCTGTTCCATCTAATCCAAGCAAGTTTTGGATTTTATTCTAATTATTTTTCCCCTCAAATCAATTCTGAAAATTATTTGGAGCCTGAGAGATTTTCAAAGCAAGTACCCTTTTTCATTTGAGTTTTGACCTCAAACCAATTCTCCTGGATTGTCCTTAGCATCCACAACCCAGAACCATATTGATCCACTCCTCCTCTTTTCAAAATTTTCAAAATTCAGTCTCTGCAAGTTTGGACCAGATTTGCCAAATTTGGTGAAATTCATATCTACACTTCTCCAAAAATTCCACCAAAATTCAGGCAGCCTTCTTGAGCAATGAGTAGCCACTCCACCAAAAATCAGCTCAAGGAAAAATCCCCAGAGGCCAAAAACATTCTGTCGAACACCTGAGCTGCACTGTTCCTTTGCAAATTCAGAAAATTCAGTTTTCAGTGTCGTTTTCGTCCGTCAGTTTCAGTTACGCGACCACAGTGCGCTTGGCGCGTTGCACGCGGCTTCTTCTCCCTGGCCAGCACCCCCGCACGCGCGCTTGGCGTCTTCCCGGCGTCGGTGGCGCCCTGGCCGCCCGCGCCGGCGTGTCTTGCAGCGGCCGAAACCCCGTTGCAGCCGACAGGGAACAAGAACGGCGGCTCAACGCCGTTCCGCGCCGCCCATCTCTCCCTGGCTCTCCGCGTGGCCTCATGCACGCCAGCGCACCCCCGCTGCACCGTCGCCGTGGCCCGACAGCACTGGACGCGCTCTCTGCCGCCAACGGACCCGCGTCGTCCCGTTCGGACCAAAGCCTGCCCTAAGCTTCTAATCCAAGTCCGGTTAGCGTCTAAACGGACCCAGTAAACTCACACGACGGCGCTCGACTCCCTAATCACCCCCGACCGAGCACTGCGCCACCGTAACCATCACCGAAAATCCCCGTTCACGGCCACCGCCTCGGACCGCCTATAAAAAGGGCCCCCGAGCTCACCCTCGTGCACGCATCATCACTACACCTCACCAACGCCCCGCCAGGCCACTAGGAGGACCTCGAGGAGGTATCCTCCCCCAGCTCCGGCCGCCCCGATCCGCCTCGGCCTCCACCTCGATTCGCTCCGGTGAGGTCGTCTCCGGCGCCCAAACCCTGTCAGTTACTCTCTCTAGCTACCAGAAGCCTAACCCCCTCCTCAATTTGATCACTGCAGCTCTCTCCGACGAAGTCCGCAACCACCCGAACCGCCGTCCGCCAGAGCAAAGCTCGCCGTCGACGTGGTGCTCGCCGACCGCCACCACCACCACCAACCGACGTAGAATGGCGCCCTGAACACGGAGGTACCCTCCGATCTCCCTACCTCGCCGTGGATCGCCGCCGGCGACCACTGCGGCTCTCGGGCACCGGCGAACTCTGCCGCCCCGTTTGAACATTCAAACCTGACGGGCGGGACCCGCATGTCAGCCTCTCTATCCTGTCTAAGCGAAGCGTTTTCTGAAAACGTCTTCTGCCGAATATGCTTTCCCTCTGGGCTGGCGTAGTTGCTACCGAAGCGTTTTCTATTTTTATAAGCTAGCCCCTGAAAACTTTCTGTTTCATTACAGATGAGTCCCTGGACAAAAACCTTTATAACTTTTAACCAGAATAGTATTTTTGATTGATTCTTTTTCTGTCTTCTTTAAAATTTTGTCTAGTTTTTTATCAGATTTATTTGAAAAATATTTGGTATACTTTTTGTGCACCTCTTGGTATTTACGATAGTGCATATGTTTTCTTTATACCGTAGATACCGAAGGAGGTGATCCATGAGTGGATGGATGTGAATATGAAAGGCCATGTGTTGGCATGAGAATGGATAAGATGGCAGTGTTGTAGCATGCCAGTCTTATGCCAGACTATGTGACTGCAGTGTCAAACCGTATCGGTCCAGTTCCTTCCATTTCCTTCCTTGTACTACCACATGTTTTCCGCAAGGAATATGGCTTAGTAAGTTGTAAACCGCTTTCCTGGTACACACCAAAAAGGAGAGGTCGTGATGATGGTTCCATGGCCCTGGATTAAAGCTAGTCATCCGGTCAGGGGGCATGGGTGTTTCCGGTTGGGACCGAGAGGGGGGCACCCCTTAGAGCGCGCGTATATAAATTTGATCCCATGCTATTCGAGATTGTGATCTCCCCGTCTAAAAAGTTTTTCTTGGACGATGTCTAGGGTGATTCCTAGCATCGAGAGGTAGGATGGGTGTGTACTGGTTAGCTGTGTTTTCTACAAACTCTGCAGAGTCATATATTCCTTCAAATCATCTATTCCCTGTCCAAGTTCGATATTATCTTATCCTGACCAAATGTCAGTTTTGATGACAGAGGCTCCGGTAAATCGCATGAGTGCTAAGTCTGGTTAAATAATTATTCCTGTGGATGGACTAACCGATTTATTTTCATGAATTGAATGTTTATTATGAGTAATATTTACTTGTGGATAAAAGCCCTTTCTGTGATGTCGCTCAGACGCCCGACTGTGGCATTTCTTTTAAAGCCCTTTATGTGGCGTCGCTCAGACGCCCGACTGTGGCATTTCTTTTAAAAGCCCTTTCTGTGATGTCGCTCAGATGTCCGACTGTGGCATTTCTTTTAAAGCCCTTTATGTGGCGTCGTTCAGACGCCCGACTGTGGCATTTCTTTAAAAGCCCTTTATGTGGCGTCGCTCAGATGCCCGACTGTGGCATTTCTTTTAAAGCCCTTTATGTGGCGTCGCTCAGCTGCCCGACTGTGGCATTTCTTTTAAAGCCCTTTATGTGGCGTCGCTCAGACGCCCGACTGTGGCATTTCTTTTAAAGCCCTTTATGTGGCGTCGCTAAGACGCCCGACTGTGGTATTTCTTTTAACGCCCTTTCTGTGATGTCGCCCCGACGTCCGACTGTGGTATTTCTTTCAAAGCCCTTTATGTGGTGTCGCTAAGATGCCCGACTGTGGCATCATTTCCTTATTTTTATTTGTTTACCTTTTGAGGCATCGCTTCAGACACCCGATCGGTCTTCATTTGCATTTTGTTGGGATTTCAGGCGGACTACCGCCGTTTCCCTTTTACTTACCCCGTTATGCTAATTTTATTTTAATGTACATTGGTGAATTAATCATGACGCATCCATGCATGCATTTGTTATATCTTACGTCCCAACTGTCTTGCGAGTACTTTCAAAGTACTCACTGGCTTGTTGATTTGGCCAGATGCTGACGAAGGCGATCTCATGGATGAAGAATTTGATAGCGAGTCCGACGCCTAGAGGAGTCCCAGTCAGTCTCGTGCGACCCTGGATTTGGTCACTGTATTATATCCTCTTCCGCTACCAAATAAATTCATCGAGCCTCACCTCGAGGCTCGATGAGATGATAGTTTTAGAGTCCTGTATCCCTCTCCCCGCTGTGCTTATCCACCACCACCCTATCCTCGAGTCAGTAGTATGCCTCCACACCACTGTGTCTTGTCCGCCATTATGTATAATTATTGGCGTGCTTGTAATAATTTGGTTGAGCAACCGCAGTTCGACCCTGTAATATATTTTATGCTACTGGCTTATTGTATCAAGATTTTGTCTACCAGTGAGGAGGATTTCTCTCATACTGGACTCAATAGATTGGTTTCTCAATAAATATTTTTATTGGAAAACCGGTCGTGACAAGCTTGGTACCAGAGCCAGGCTGACTGTAGGAAGCCACTAGGTGCGATCGCTAATTGGTTATTAGCATAATAGAGCCATTTTATATTTTTCTGCAATTGTAGACATTTCTGATAGTCAGCATAAATTTATGATCTGACCATGCAGAATTTTTGCCTACTTTTGTAGATGGCCGACAACAGCTGCGAGTCTCAGACCTTCGCCAACGTGCCCGATGGGTTCGTCAAGCTTCTTTCCTTCATCGTTCAGGTCGCGATGGGGCCATCTCTGCGCCCAGTCTTCACACTCTGCCAGCACCGAGTCAACGACAGTCTGACCATGCACCAGGCCGCGGTGCAGTTCAAGGGAGGGCGTGGTGAGTTACGCCACTTCCGGTTCTTAGGAAGAGCCATGCCTACGGAGAGGCATGCTATGCAGATGGCAGCCCGCGAGGCGATAGCTCGTCTCAGGGATGTCCTCCCCGTGATGAAGACACGTCGTTACCGTTATCTTCCATGCCATGTTCCATACACCTGTCACTACGCATTCTCCTGCCCCAGAGGAGAACGAGACGAGGCTTTTGAGATGCTTATTGAGTATCTCCGGGCCCTGGAGGCAGCCTTCGACAACCTGGTGGACGACTTCGTGGCTGCCCGCATGGATTCAGTTCATGGCTGTGCTGCCACCGGGAGGGAGCTCCTACCCACCGCACCGCCACTGACTTTTGTCTCATCCTTAGCATCTTATGCACCTACTCGTCGCCTGCCTTCTACCGAAGAATTCAACCAAGTTATAGCGCCCACTCCAGTGCGCACTGCACCAACCTTCGCGCCCACTCCTATTCGTGTTGTTCCGCCCCTGGCACCCGCTCTGTCCACTCTGCGCAACTCTTCACGTATGGAGCCTATTAGCGAGGAGGAAGTCGAGTCCCCAGCCTCGCTACGCCTCACCCTCGGCAGGGCAAAGGAGGTCGTCAACATCTACGCCTGAGTACGCTTAGCCGCCATGTAATGTACCGCTTTGTATGATATGTTTATATGTACATAGGTTGTGAGAAGTAGCCTGTTTGCGCATCATGTAGGATCTGGAGAAATGCACTAGCCTAAATAACCTGTCAGGATTATGTACGCATAACCTGAGTGATGTATTGTATAATTACCGTCGCGTGTAAGATATGTAATGAGCAGTCCTTCTCTGTGCGCAAGTCGATTTGTTTTTCTTAAGTAAGCTTGGGTATTTAATTTTATTTGCCAGCTTTATGCATTTATGAATTTGTTTTTGCGACCCTTTCCGCTTTTCTTATGGGTTTTACAAAATATTCCCAGAGTGAAAAATGTCTCGTCCTTGGACTCGCTCCATGCCAACTCCACCAGAGGAAAATTATGATACACAACCCAGCAACGAGTTCACTCAGGGACAGTCAAGCCAACAGGGCAGCGAGTCGGCACTTTCACAAATGTGCCGCCTTTATGAGCAGAGTCAGCAACAACATCGGGAAATGATGAACCAAGTCATCAACATGGGAAATCATCATGGACAGTATCAGCGGCATTCCGAGTTATCTGAGCTACAGAAGACACGTCCCCAAACATTTTCTCATACTGACAAACCACTTGAGGCCGAGGATTGGCTTCGAGATATGGAGAGAAAATTAATAATTGCAAAATGTTCAGATCTCGAGAAAGTATTATATGCTCCGCACTATCTCACAGGAGCAGCCGCATCATGGTGGGAGAATTTTCTGCACATGCACCCCAACGAAAATGATATAACCTGGGATGATTTCAAGGAAGGTTTCCGTGGTGCACACATTCCCAAGAGCATTATGAAAATTAAGAAGAGGGAATTCGATGACCTCAAACAAAGGAACATGACAGTGTCAGAATACAACAGTCAATTTACTCTATTGTCTCGCTACTCCAATGAAGAACGTATGACTGAAAGCAAGAAGATGGAGAAATTCCTTGACGGTCTGGCGCCCGCACTTAAATGCCAACTGGTCGTGCACACTTTTCCAGATTTTAAAACACTAGTGGACAAAGCTATTACTCTGGAAAATGAGAGACGTAGCTTGGAGGATTTACGCAAGCGAAAAAGTGACCAGACTACTCTTGCACGCAACCACCGAAGCAGGACAGATTTTCAGAAAGGTGGGACACACAAACCTACCACAAACATTTCTCGCCCAACCAAGAATTTCCATGCAAGGGACAAAGAGTTCACATATCGCCCACGCGTTACTTGCTACGCTTGTGGAGAAGAAGGGCACTACGCCAAACAGTGCCCCAAGCCAAGGAACTCGACCCCGAAGCCCAACAACGGTGGCAATAATTTAGCGCCCAAGCGCAACAATTTCAACCCCAACAACAACCACATGCAGGGTCATCTAAACCACGTGACCAAAGAAGAAGCACAAAATGCTCCGGATATCGTACTCGGTACGTTTCCTGTCAACACAATACCTGCAACGGTTTTGTTTGATTCAGGAGCTTCTCACTCATTCATTTCGAAAAATTTTGCTTTGCAAAATAATTTTTCGATGTTTCCCTTGGAAAAATCCATGATCATCAAGTCCCCTGGGATTCAGCAAGTTACTCAGAGTTATTGTCAGAATGTGGCCATTGAGTTCGAAGGATTGAAATTTTACGCCAACCTTATTGTGTTGGAAAATAGAGGACTGGATGTCATCCTAGGGATGGACTGGTTAACCACCAACAAAGGTTTTATTGACTGTTTCAACCGGACCGTAATTCTCACGCACCACCATGGGAAGACAATAAAAGTATCAGCCAAGGAAACAAAAATACCCCGGCAGCCGAGATTGAATAAGGTGGACGTTTCTGAGTTAAGCAAGGTTCCAGTAGTATGTGAATTTCCAGACGTATTTCCTGAAGAACTACCAGGCATGCCACCAGACTGAGAAATAGAATTCAGCATTGAGCTAGCACCAGGAACCACCCCCATATACAAGAAACCATACAGGATGGCACCATCCGAGTTGATCGAGTTGAAGAAACAAATAAAGGAATTACTGGACAAGGGATACATTCAAGCCAGCTCCTCACCTTGGGGATCACCAATTTTATTTGCCAAAAAGAAGGATGGAACACTGAGATTGTGCATAGACTACCGAGCACTTAACATGGTCACAGTCAAGAACAAATACCCGATGCCAAGGATAAATGATTTATTTGATCAGCTCGCTCAGGCCAAGGTATTCTCAAAGATTGACTTAAGGTCAGGATACCATCAATTAAAAGTGCGAACAGAAGATATCCCCAAAACAGCCTTCACCTCCAGATATGGACTATATGAGTTCACAGTTATGCCTTTTGGATTAACTAACGCCCCCGCATATTTTGTTCACCTCATGAACAAAGTATTTATGAAGTTTATGGACAAGTTCGTTGTGGTATTTATCGATGATATTCTGATATACTCCAAAACACCAGAAGAGCACGCGGAACATCTCAGGATTGTGCTAGGAGAACTCAGGAAGCATCAATTGTATGCCAAGTTCAGCAAGTGCGAATTTTGGCTAAGGCAAGTAGGCTTTCTAGGTCACGTACTGACCCAAGACGGTATCGCAGTGGACCCGGAGAAAGTTAGGGCCGTACTTGACTGGAAAGCACCAGCCAGCGTAACGGACATACGAAGTTTCTTGGGAATGGCAGGATATTACCGCAGATTTATTGAAGGATTCTCCACTCTAGCCAAGCCAATGACGCAGTTGCTCAAGAAAGACAAGAAGTTTGAATGGACAGAAGCCTGCGAAAAAAGTTTCCAAGAGTTAAAACGGAAATTAACCACAGCACCGGTATTAATTGTGCCAGACATACACAAAAACTTTGTTGTGTATTCTGACGCATCCCGAAAAGGTCTCGGGTGCGTGTTGATGCAGGAAGGCAAGGTTGTCGCATATGCTTCACGACAACTCCGCAAGCATGAGGAAAATTATCCCACTCATGACTTAGAAATGGCAGCAGTCATTCATGCACTTAAGGAATGGAGGCATTTCTTACTTGGGAATCGATGTGAAATATACACGGACCATAAAAGTCTCAAATATATTTTCACACAGCCAGAACTAAACTTACGGCAACGACGCTGGTTGGAATTGGTAAAGGATTATGACGTTGGTATCCACTATCATCCAGGGAAAGCAAATGTAGTGGCCGATGCTCTTAGTCGAAACCCCAGCTCCGGCGAAAACAGACTGCAAAGTTTGAGACCTGAATTCCAGCAAGAATTTGCAAAACTCAACTTGTTAATGATCGCGGAAGGCACCATATCAAACATGGAAATAAAGCTCGACCTTGTGGAGAGAATTAAAGAAGCTCAGCCTGATCACCCCAGCATTGAAGGAATAAAAAGAAAGGTGAGTATGGGCAAGGCCTCGGAATTTGTCATAGGCAAAGATGGAATATTACGGTACAGGGACAGACTCTGTGTGCCAAACATAGAGGACCTCAAACAGCAAATCCTAGCTGAAGCACACACCACTCCATATTCAATCCACCCTGGAGGAACCAAAATGTATAAGGATATTCAGGAAAGATTTTGGTGGCACGGTATGAAGAGGGACATAGCCACATTCGTTGCATGTTGCGATTCTTGTCAACGCATAAAAGTTGAGCATCAAAAACCAGCCGGACTACTGCAACCAAACAAAATACCTGAGTGGAAATGGGATGAAATAGGGATGGATTTTATTGTCGGACTACCTCGGTCACGACACGGGTATGATGCCACATGGGTCATCACCGATAGATTAACCAAGGTGGCACATTTCATTCCAGTGAAGACAACCTACAACACTCAGAAGCTTGCCAGGATTTATCTCTCCCGTATAGTTTGTCAGCATGGAGTCCCGAAGACTATAATATCCGACAGAGGCACTCAGTTTGTCTCGAGATTCTGGGATCATTTACAACAGGCCCTGGGAACTCATTTGGCCTTCAGCACAGCCTACCATCCCCAGACTGATGGACAGACTGAACGCGTAAACCAAATTTTAGAAGACATGCTGAGAGCATGTGTCCTCACCTATGGAACCAGTTGGGAAGAAAGCCTGCCATATGCCGAGTTTGCATACAACAACAGTTACCAGGCCAGCCTGCAAATGGCACCTTTTGAAGCCCTATACGGACGGAGATGTCGTACCCTGCTAAATTGGTCAGAGACCGGAGACAGCCGTATCTTCGGCCCAGACATGCTCAAAGAAGCCGAGGAAAAAGTCAAGCTAATCAGGGACCGACTCAAGACCGCTCAAAGCCGACAGAAGAGTTATTACGATCAGAAACATCGTAGGGTCAATTTTGAACCCGGTGAATTTGTGTACCTACGAGTATAACCTATGAAGGGACTGCAACGGTTTAGGATTAAAGGAAAGTTAGCAACAAGATTCATTGGACCATTCTGCATAGTGGCACGGAGAGGCACTGTAGCCTACCAGCTAGACTTACCCGAAGATTTGTCCGACATTCACGACGTGTTCCACGTCTCTCAATTAAGGAAGTGCGTAAGCAAACCAGAGAAACAAGTATCCCATGAGAACATTGACATACAACCAGATCTCACCTACCGAGAACGCCCAGTAAAAATATTAGAGGAGTCTGAAAGGAGAACCCGACAGAAGACCATCAAGTTTTTCAGAGTTTAGTGGAGCAACCACACCGAAAGCGAAGCAACCTGGGAAAGAGAGGATTTTCTTCGGACAGAGCATCCACACTTATTTGAGGAACAGCTGAAATCTCAGGGACGAGATTTTTCCTAAGGGGGTAGGTGCTGTGACACTCCAAAATTTTTACTTTGGTTTTCAGCAAAAACTTTGTGGTTTTTGAAAAGAGGCCATTTAAAATTTTCCAGAAAACCTTCCTCTTAAAAACATTCTTTTCTTTGGCAAGGATTTTGTTTTTTGTTTTATTCAGACTATGGTGTTTGCTCTTTTGAAACTTCTTCTCTGTTGGTTCCCTCTCAAATTATTTTGGGAGTTTAATCTCTTTCTTTAAAAAAAAAAGAAACTCTATGAAAATTTGGGATTTTCATATCTTTGAAGCCACCCATGACTTTGTATTTTTGCCCATGTGGTAAAACCCCTCCAAAACCTCCCCTCCTCCTTGTAATCAACCTAAGCTCTCTGTTCCATCTAATCCAAGCAAGTTTTGGATTTTATTCTAATTATTTTTCCCCTCAAATCAATTCTGAAAATTATTTGGAGCCTGAGAGATTTTCAAAGCAAGTACCCTTTTTCATTTGAGTTTTGACCTCAAACCAATTCTCCTGGATTGTCCTTAGCATCCACAACCCAGAACCATCTTGATCCACTCCTCCTCTTTTCAAATTTTTCAAAATTCAGTCTCTGCAAGTTTGGACCAGATTTGCCAAATTTGGTGAAATTCATATCTACACTTCTCCAAAAATTCCACCAAAATTCAGGCAGCCTTCTTGAGCAATGAGTGGCCACTCCACCAAAAATCAGCTCAAGGAAAAATCCCCAGAGGCCAAAAACATTCTGTCGAACACCTGAGCTGCACTGTTCCTTTGCAAATTCAGAAAATTCAGTTTTCAGTGTCGTTTTCGTCCGTCAGTTTCAGTCACGTGGCCACAGTGCGCTTGGCGCGTTGCACGCGGCTTCTTCTCCCTGGCCAACACCCCCGCACGTGCGCTTGGCGTCTTCCCGGCGTCGGTGGCACCCTGGCCGCCCGCGCCGGCGTGTCTTGCGGCGGCCGAAACCCCGTTGCAGCCGACAGGGAACAAGAACGGCGGCTCAACGCCGTTCCGCGCTGCCCATCGCTCCCTGGCTCTCCGCGTGGCCTCATGCACGCCAGCGCACCCCCGCTGCACCGTCGCCGTGGCCCGACAGCACTGGACGCGCTCTCTGCCGCCAACGGACCTGCGCCGTCCCGTTCCGACCAAAGCCTGCCCTAAGCTTCTAATCCAAGTCCAGTTAGCGTCTAAACGGACCCAGTAAACTCCCACGACGGCGCTCGACTCCCTAATCACCCCCGACCGAGCACTGCGCCACCGTAACCATCGCCGGAAATCCCCGTTCACGGCCACCGCCTGGGACCGCCTATAAAAAGGGCCCCCGAGCTCACCCTCGTGCATGCATCATCACTACACCTCACCAACGCCCCGCCAGTCCACTAGGAGGACCTCGAGGAGGTCTCCTCCCCCAGCTCCGGCCGCCTCGATCCGCCTCGGCCTCCACCTCGATTCGCTCCGGTGAGGCCGTCTCCGGTGCCCAAACCCTGTCAGTTACTCCCTCTAGCTACCAGAAGCCTAACCCCCTCCTCAATTTGATCACTGCAGCTCTCTCCGACGAAGTCCGCAACCACCCGAACCGCCGTCCGCCGGAACAAAGCTCGCCGTCGACGTGGTGCTCGCCGACCGCCACCACCACCACCAACCGACGCGGAATGGCGCCCTGAACACGGAGGTACCCTCCGATCTTCCTGCCTCGCCGTGGATCGCCGCCGGCGAACAACGCGGCTCTCGGGCACCGGCGAACTCTGCCGCCCCGTTTGAACATTCAAACCTGACGGGCGGGACCCGCCTGTCAGACAGGAGTGAAGATCCCTCAGCTAAGGGCTAGACCGGACGTTTCACTGTTTGATGACGAGTGGCACACAAATCAACCTGAGAAGGATTCTGCTATGTCAAAAGTGTTTATATAAACGAATTGTTTAACGCCAAGATGCCAATAGCAATGATGGATAAAGCAACTCCCACGAGTAGGGCTCGAAACCTCTCTATCCTGTCTAAGCGAAGCATTTTCTGAAAACGTCTTCTGCCGAATACGCTTTCCCTATGGGCTGGCGTAGTTGCTACCGAAGCGTTTTCTGTTTTTATAAGCTAGCCCCTGAAAACTTTCTGTTTCATTACAGACGAGTCCCTGGACAAAAACCTTTATAACTTTTAACCAGAATAGTATTTTTGATTGATTCTTTTTCTGTCTTCTTTAAAATTTTGTCTAGTTTTTTATCAGATTTATTTGAAAAATATTTGGTATACTTTTTGTGCACCTCTTGGTATTTACGATAGCGCATATGTTTTCTTTATACCGTACATACCGAAGGAGGTGACGGAGCCGCAAACTTCACCGAGCTAGGCTCCGACTACTCTGAACCAGGCAAGCATGTTTGAACTTTTGATATGATGAGTGTCTTGGCATGTTTTGCATTTAGTTAGTCTCATGGCATGTTGATGAGCATACCGATGAACGTTATTTCCATGCACTGTTGAGGTAAGTGAGTTCGATGATCCATGAGTGGATGGATGTGAATATGAAAGGCCATGTGTTGGCATGAGAATGGGTAAGATGGCAGTGTTGTAGCATGCCAGTCTTATGCCAGACTATGTGACTGCAGTGTCAAACCGTATCGGTCCAGTTCCTTCCATTTCCTTCCTTGTACTACCACATGTTTTCCGCAAGGAATATGGCTTAGTAAGTTGTAAACCGCTTTCCTGGTACACACCAAAAAGGAGAGGCCGTGATGATGGTTCCATGGCCCTGGATTAAAGCCAGTCATCCGGTCAGGGGGCATGGGTGTTTCCGGTTGGGACCGAGAGGGGGGCACCCCTTAGAGCGCGCGTATATAAATTTGATCCCATGCTATTCGAGATTGTGATCTCCCCGTCTCAAAAGTTTTTCTTGGACGATGTCTAGGGTGATTCCTAGCATCGAGAGGTAGGATGGGTGTGTACTGGTTAGCTGTGTTTTCTACCGAAAAACCGTAAACGGAACTAGTCCTTCGTGACTACGGAAATCCGTTGGCTGTGGGAAAAATTTTGTACAAACTCTGCAGAGTCATCTATTCCTTCAAATCATCTATTCCATGTCCAAGTTCGATATTATCTTATCCTGACCAAATGTCAGTTTTGATGACAGAGGCTCTGGTAAATCGCATGAGTGCTAAGTCCGGTTAAATAATTATTCCTGTGGATGGACTAACCCATTTATTTTCATGAATTGAATGTTTATTATGAGTAATATTTACTTGTGGATAAAAGCCCTTTCTGTGATGTCGCTCAGACGTCCGACTGTGGCATTTCTTTTAAAGCCCTTTATGTGGCGTCGCTCAGACGCCCGACTGTGGCATTTCTTTTAAAAGCCCTTTCTTTGATGTCGCTCAGACGTCCGACTGTGGCATTTCTTTTAAAGCCCTTTATGTGGCGTCGTTCAGACGCCCGACTATGGCATTTCTTTAAAAGCCCTTTATGTGGCGTCGCTCAGACGCCCGACTGTGGCATTTCTTTTAAAGCCCTTTATGTGGCGTCGCTCAGCTGCCCGACTGTGGCATTTCTTTTAAAGCCCTTTATGTGGCGTCGCTCAGACGCCCGACTGTGGCATTTCTTTTAAAGCCCTTTATGTGGCGTCACTAAGACGCCCGACTATGGTATTTCTTTTAACGCCCTTTCTGTGATGTCGCCCCGACGTCCGACTGTGGTATTTCTTTTAAAGCCCTTTATGTGGTGTCGCTAAGACGCCCGACTGTGGCATCATTTCCTTATTTTTATTTGTTCACCTTTCGAGGCGTCGCTTCAGACAGCCGATCGGTCTTCATTTATGTTTTGTTGGGATTTCAGGCGGACTACCGCCGTTTTCCTTTTACTTACCCCGTTATGCTAATTTTATTTTAATGTACATTGGTGAATTAATCATGACGCATCCATGCATGCATTTGTTATATCTTACGTCCGAACTGTCTTGCGAGTACTTTCAAAGTACTCACTGGCTTGTTGATTTGGCCAGATACTGACGAAGGCGATCTCATGGATGAAGAATTTGATAGCGAGTCCGACGCCTAGAGGACTCCCATTCAGTCTCGTGCGACCCTTGATTTGGTCACTGTATTATATCCGCTTCCGCTACCAAATAAATTCATCGAGCCTCACCTCGACGCTCGATGAGATGACAGTTTTAGAGTCCTGTATCCCTCTCCCCGCTGTGTTTATCCACCACCACCCTATCCTCGAGTCAGTAGTATGCCTCCACACCACTATGTCTTGTCCGCCATTATGTATAATTATTGGCGTGCTTGTAATAATTTGGTTGAGCAACCGCAGTTCGACCCTGTAATATATTTTATGCTACTGGCTTATTGTATCAAGATTTTGTCTACCAGTGAGGAGGATTTCTCTCATAATGGACTCAATAGATTGGTTTCTCAATAAATATTATTATTGGAAAACCGGTCGTGACAGAACTAAGCACTTTGGTATTTCAGATATGTTCAAGTGCTTCAGTACATGGAATATGTGCTTGCGAGGTAGACCCTTTCGAATCATTCTTCTGCAGCTGCACCTTATACTTTCTGCAGAATTTAATGGTGTATACTCCACCCAAAAATGACGCATCAGGTTATTCTTCCAGGACACAATGTACTGCTGTGGTCCGTCTCCCAGCTTAATTTCTACAATCTCCATGCCATCAATTTTTCTAAGATCATCCTGCAACATATAGAAGTTTGCTGGAGTGAAGACGTGAGAAGCAGCTATCTCAAGTTCCCTTGAGCTAGTAACTGGCACCGGTAAACTCTGTGAGGTCGTGCAGTCATCTCGCGCCTTGTTTTCCCGGATACGCACAATGGCGTTCTCATAGTGCAAAATCATATCCACCAGGGTCATTTCTCCGTCTAGGTGGAGGTGAAGGCATGAGTTCAGGATTTCACTCCGCTGGTTGCTTTTCATGCCAAGCCAAAACCCCTCTGTTAGATATGCCGCGGCCCACAGTCTCCTCTTCTTATACATCCGCCTCAACCATGTTACAGTTTTTTCTGACTGCCACTTTTTGGAAAATGTGTGCCATCTCTCCTCAAACGTTGTCGTGGACGTGCTGTAGTACAGAAGAGTTCGGAACTCCTTTAAGGACTTGTGACTGAGGTGAATCTTCATATTTTTCTCTATGTGCCACGTACATATACGGTGCCACATGTCTGGCAAGACTTCGCGAATTGCCTTGATCATCGCAGCGTCGGCGTCTGTGATAACACTCTTAGGCATCTTTTGACACATGGACCTCAAAAAAGTCTGCAGAAGCCACACGTATGTCTCCTCGGTCTGTCCGAAACTATGGCACAACCAAAAACAGTGGTCTTCCGGTGATTGTTAAGACCAACAAAAGGAATGAATGGCATACCATAGCGGTTCATCTTGTACGTGCTGTCAAATACAAGCACGTCGCCGAAGTCCTCATAGTCATGACGAGACTGGGAGTCGCACCAGAACATCCTATTCAAATGTCCTTCCTTATCTAGCCTGTACTCGAAAAAGAAGCTAGGATCCCTCTGTTTCCTACTGGCCATGATGCCTATGGTTGTGGCAGCATCACCTTTTGAAAGCAGCTTCCTCTTCTCCTTGGCGCAAAGGTTGTATATTTCACGCCTGGTAAAACCAACACCGCCGTACCATATATGCTTCCTGATGAGGCAATCCATCATGTCGTGAATTCTAATCCCTGCAGCTCCCATGGACATTATCTCATGCTTTTGGTACTCTTTGATTTTTCTGTGGGACCAAAGAAAAGGTACCTCGTCCGGTCCTGCCAACATATGGCTATGCTTGTCCTCAAAACTTTCAACATACCAAACCCCACGCTTTTGGTCAAGCTTGACGGTCAGGTGTGCTTCGCAAAAGCAGCGTGTCTCGGCTCTGAGCCTACGGCTGTGTCCTTCCTCGGTTAGCAACTTGTTGTCACGTTTCCCTTGTCTTGAACAAACAAACCGCCTATAACGCATATGACGTGACTCTGTTTTGCTATACCTGACCTTATTCTTTCTAATGCTGAAACCATTATCTCTAGCATAGCTGTTGTAGAAATCATACGCAGCATCGTGAGACGTAAAGGTCATTTCCATTATCTGCATGAACATGTCCCTCTTATCATCTGCAATGGCAGTATCTTGGACATTCTTTGCCCCATCATCTTGTGTCACCTACACAATCAAACCACAGCCATGAAAACAGTTTTCTATGGTTTAACATTACTTACGTCCATAGAACATTGATTACACACATACCTCACTCATGATGACCGACGAGTCGGACTCCCCAGAACCAGGTGCATCTAACGATTCTTCATTAAGGCCTGTCTCCACGTCGGATTCACCGTAATAGTCGTACGCATTATGACATTCGGAAATGAACTGAAAATACAACACAAATACATAATTACTTATCATATAATGTTCCAGAAGAAATTCAATTTGCATGCCAACAAAACGTTTCACTTACGTACCTAACTAATGTAATCTTCATTCGAGAGCTCCGAGTTGTTTTCCTGATCATCATCAAGCTCATCCATCTATAAATTTTCAACACAAAGATTTAATGTTGTCGGATGCCACAAAAAAATTAAACCATGACAATGCAACGCACATTAAGATCGTCCCATTCGTTCCCATTCTCTAACCGATCTTCACGATCTGAATTTTCATCATCTGACCAATCTTCTATCCAGTCTTTCATCAGTTCTCCAAACTCCATGTCTACCATGATATCAGTTAACTCCTCGTCTCCATTTCCTACAACCAATAATATGTATCATCACATGTGCAAACATTATCAATGATGAAATAGAAAACACATAGCACATGATCACGGATGTTATGTAAACAACCACAACCGAGGCCGTTCAGATCTGCCAAACTTAGTAAGGATGATGGCCACGGCACCCGTCGAGATCACTTTCAATCGCGAGGAACTGCACGATCTCAAAACCTAGCTAGATCTGTGATTACCTCTGCCGCCGGATACCTAGGTTAGCCGCCACATCAATTAACGATCCACATGGTGCGCACAGCCGACGGCAACCGACGCTATGTGAACCCAGATCACGAGGAGCAGCACTACCGGAACAAGATCCACGATCGCATGCGCCTCCGGGTAGCTAGGTTACCCGCTCCGCTAGGTTAACCACTGCCACTGGCGCGGCGGCAGTTCGTTCAATGTTGCCGCGAGCGAGACTAGAGGAGGGACGCGGGATACGGTACCTGTGCGCGATCGTTGGAGATTCACGACGTTGTCGCGCCCGCTGTCCGACGAGATCGCCGGCGACGAGATAGCCGCCGGCCGGTGGAGATCTACTACGTGACTTATGGAGCTGCGTCAATGCTCGCGAGATTGATGGAGCTGCTCACGTGAATGATTGGATTCGGCAGGTCTTACGTGGACGTGGGGTCGTGTGATGTTTATTTTTTTCGGACCAGGGTACTGTACGTATACGGTCTGGGTTATACAGGGCTAGACAGGGCTTGGATCTGGGCTGCGGCGGGCCAGGAAAAAAATAAATTCGCGGGGACAAAAATACCCCTCCGAAATTAGGTTAGGGGGGAGCACCGGAGCAGGGCTCCAGTTCACGTTAATGGACAGAGAAAAGGAGAAAGTTGGAGCTGAAGATGGGGAGGATGGCCACGATCTGCACGGCTGCACCATACTGCTGGTCTTCCATCTTCTAATTTAATCAACTAAGCAGAAGATGTTCCCGGCTTCAAGCTCACCTGACAATGTCTTTGACACATGCCATAGATACATCTCCAGGGCTGCACCATGATGACTTGTAGGATTAATTCCACCTGCTCTCCAGATCCGTCAAGGGGTTGTTCCCAACTTCAAGTTGGCCATAAAACATCCTTGACACGGGCCACACACCTGCAGAGCTGCACATGCAGCTGGTCTTCTGACTTCTTATTTAACCAACAAAGTGGGATTTGTAGGATGAAGCAATCTCATCAAGAGAAAGTTGCAAGTGATCCATGAGGTAATTGTTCACATTATTTTGTCCCAACAATAATTCATGGATTGGTTATTCTCAGTCTTTCAATCATAGTATGTAGTAAAAACTTCTCAATCATTATCCAAGTTCTATTAGCTAGCACACGGAACGATCATGTCATTTGCCTATGGCTGCAATTGTCCTTGCAGAAAGCTCAGGTTTTGAGCAAGTAGAGCACTCTACAAGACGGGTAAAAATCTAGCCTCCTTTCTCATGTACCTATCGAACCAGCGTGAGTCGACTGTGCAGACAGGTCACTGGATCCAAAATCAGGTATAAACCCTCCTCTACTTAGTTTATTTTGGTGTGAAGTTTTCAAATATGTAGTGTGCCGCCCGCAAATAAAAGGGCAGACGGCCACCTAAAATATTGGGAAACATATGTAGCCGTAGAGGTTGAGGAGGAGGATTGCAGCATGCACCCACATGGCTGGAGTACGTGGACATCGATCCAGTATGGCTGCATGTGTAGACGCTCCAGTGGCTTGGATACAAATGTTTTCTCTCTCTTTTTACCGGTCAATTAACGATTTCGTGGCTTCAAAAGAAAATCTTTCAAAAATAGGCCAACATGAGATGTGCAGTGTACATACGAGTGTATGTAAGGGCATTTCAGTGACACAAGGACACAAGCACCTGAAAACTGTACATACAATGTCTTGATAGTTTGTGTCATACGACCCAAGCAGCCTCACAAAAGATAAAAACGCTCTCGGCGCCATACATTCCACACAACATATCAAAAAATATATATTGTCCTACCTACTGTGTCATCATGCAAATAATAAATAAATTTATGGTGATCAAGTTGAATACTGAAATAGAGGCCTTGATATTCATGTTGAGGGTATAGATTATTAGTTCACATGGAAGAAACGGAGCATCTCTGATATAAATTTTCGAGCAAGCAGTTAGTATATATACATATGAATGCTATATATATATATATATATATATATATATATATATATATATATATATATATATATATATATAATCAACATTTTTTTCTAAAATTCTGCGGGATAGAATTTTAATATGCCTGGCGGTGTTAATTTATCTTGGCGTCACACTTGAAAGATTTCAGCTCTCGGTTGCATGGCAGCACACTAGTGCAGAACCGGCTTTTAGTGCCGGTTCGTAACGGCCTTTAGTGCCGATTGGCCAACCGGTACTAAAGAGTGGGGACAAAAGCCCCCCCCCCCCCTCTTTACTACCGGTTCGTCATGAACCGGCGCTAAAGTGACACCACGTGGCACGAGCCAGACCCATGTGCGTGTAGGACATTAGTACCGGTTGGTAACACCAACCGCTACTAAATGTTTGGGGGGGGGGGGGGGGGTTGCCTTTATTTTCCATTCAATTTTTTTTTGTTTGCTGGTATTTCACGATACTACAAATTGTACACGTTATGCATATATATAAATAGATTTTCTCGTACGTAGTATATATATATATATATATATATATATATATATATATATATATATATCATCGAATGTCTCACAACCAACACCATTAATTATTCACATATACACATATGTATATACATATACAATTTCTCCTACATATGTTGCCTTTGGTGCCTCCGGAGCACGATGACAAGTGGTTCATGGGGGCGGTAGCGGATAATAGTATTCTCCTTTGGGATCTATGACCTGGTCGAGCAAAAATCCGACTATTTCCTCTTGATGTGCTAGTATGCGGTCCGATGGTAGGAGCTTATCCCGCACCTCTCTGAACTGTTAAGAAGGAGATCAATATGCATGTGTGTTAGTTGTGTGACTAGATATCGATAATAGTGTGAATAGTGTTCTGACAAACGTACCCAGTCCTCTCTATCAGATCTTCTCCTTTCGGACGTCATCATGTGAATGTTCTCGCAAACGTAGAATGCACACAGATTATTCTCCGGCGCCTGCTTCAGGGCCTTTACGAGAATGGAATTGAATCAGATAATGATTAATCAAGCATTATAATTAATTAATGATATTGAAACAAGAATTAAAGAGATGGTAGCTAGCTAGTACTACTTAATTACTTACCTTTGGTCGATGCCAAAACAACTTTTTTGCCCACTTGCCTGGAGTCACCTTGATGAACTTTGCCCATGCCCTGCTCGCCGGCAAAGAAAATTAATAAAGGGGTTATTAAATAGTTCATATCAGGAAATGACGAACTAATAATAGGCCGAGATATAGTTAATAATGATTGAAATTACATGTTGACTATCCCCTTCACGATGGTGAAGTGTTTATCTGCTTTAGTTAGTGAGTCCAGTAATTCAACTTTTCCTTCCTCAACTTTAATGTCTAACAAGACCCAGTGCCAACTGCATGCGCACACGTTTGCATGTCTTAATTGAGCGGGAATGTGCATAAAATTAATCAACTACCGTAAACCGTATACACTTAATTATTAACATCTAGCTAGCTAGTAAGCAAAAACAGAATTTGTAGTACAAGACAGTGTGACTCACGGGAAGTTGTAAGGAAGTAGTATATCTTCATTGCTATTGAGGCGCTTCAAGAACTCTAGCATGCTTTCCTCTACATCATCTTGATAACATTCAATCTGCCATATGTCCTCATTAATGGTATTTGGGTCAATGAACCCAACGCCATAGCATCCAGATTTTTTCATTTCATACATCTTCATCCTGCATATAATACCACAGAAAAAGAATATAGTGAGGATAATTACATGTAATGATTGATCAAAATTATCACTACATAACTAGCTTGAGACTTAAATTACAGAAAGAAATCACTTACAGACAATAGCAACTGACGATAGACTTATCGAGTGCGTCTTGATTGTATAACTGAAATAGTTCTGGATACTCAATGGCCAGAGCTTTCTCATGGTAATAATGCTCATGCTTGACATTAACCATGAGGGACTCTCGATTAGAAATCTTGGTAATGTTCATGTACCATTGATGCAATTGATACATTCTCGTTGGGAGGTCCTTGACCTTGTCTGGATGGATCAAAGGTTGGCCCCGGACATATTTCCATGCTATTTCCGATTCTCTAAGCGGAGACATGGGCTCGATTTCGAGGAGTTGTCCAACAGAGATATTGAGCATTTGAGCCTGCATTATATGATCCTATGTTATTACCACATCGCCATGCTGGGGAACGCTAATGGTTTGCCCACAATAATATTTGGCGCGCTTACTCCTCTCATGTGTTGTTGGCACAACAAGCGGGGGGATCGCTTGCGCCGCCTGTTCTCCCAACTAGGAACGGTTTTCCCACATTTTTTGCAAGCTGCTTGTTGGCTCGAGCTCGAGCTCGCTTCCTTCTTTAGCCGTTCTCGATGTAGTTTCCTGATTTGGCGGTCATAGTCCAAGTCAACAGGCTTGGGAGCTGGTTCTCAAGCCATACGAATGAAGTGGTCAATTACTTTCTCAGGCACTTTCTCCTTTGGCGGCGGTGCCGGTTTCGGTCCAAAATGGGCGTCCACTTGGGCTTGCACTATGGCTGCGTTTTGCTCCTTAGTCATGCCGTAAGGCCTCTGAGGAAGAGGAGCGAGGCTTGGACCATATTTATATCGCTTGTCTCCTCCTGTACTTCCTGAACTACATCGACTCATACCGCTACGCACCAAAGCTAAGACATGTCTCTTCTGCGATTGCTGAGACGGCGTACACGGCTGACGTGGCTGACTTGAAGTAGGAGGTGTGGCCTGACATGATGTCGGACTTGAAACAGGAGAAGTGGCATGATGTTGTGCCGGACTTGAAACCGGAGGAGTCAGCTCACGCGTTCGGGGACTTGGAGGAGGTGGCGGACTTTGAGGAGGAGTTGTCTCACGCATTCGTGGACTTGGAGGAGTGGGAGTCTGCTGACTCGGTGGCGGACTTCGAGGAGGAGTCGGCAGACGACGCGGTGTCGGTGGACTTCGAAAGATGATGCAATCCTTTCTCCATAGGATGATATGATGTATGGCCTCTCCCAGTGTGCGCTCATCTTCACCTCCAGGAATGTCAAGCGTTAGCCCTGAATATGGGTCCACCACTTCATCAACCATGACACGAGCATAGCCCTCTGGAATCGGGATGCAATGGTAGGTTGCTTCGGGGGTAACTAGAAAAGCAACGACGTCCGCCACCTTCATGGATATGTTCTTCATTTTGGAGTGTAGCTCACAGTTAGTGTTCTCTATGATGTCATCCACAGGGTATGTATCCAGCAGTGTGTCGCCCGGGGCAGAACCAACGCTGCTTCTCGGCATGGATGGGACGGTGCTATCCAATGCTGGACGATCATCCGCTTGCTGCTGCCGCTGCTGAGACCCCCTTTCCTGGCTAAGTGAGTCGATCTGCTGCTGCTGCTGGAATTTGAGTGCCAGGTTCGCGTGCCTTGCTTCCAGGCCTTGAAGGCGTTCTGCGTCCTGCTTCCTCTGCTCCTCCTCCAGCTTCCTTTTCTTCTCCTCCTCCATCTTCCTTCTTGCACGGGTCCTGTAGTCCTCGTTCCATTCTGAAAAGCCCTCATACCAGGGAATAACGCCCTTGCCTCGTGTTCTTCCCGGGTGTTCAGGATTTCCAGGGCGCGCGTAAGCTTGTCGTTCTCTCTGTTGGGCGTGAACCCCCCCCCCCCCCCCCTTCAAGCTTCTTCTATTGCGTCAATTATCTTTTGTTCGGCTCCTTTTAGATTTGCCTTTCGCGAAACTTCGCCTGTCTTCGGGTCCAACGCCCCCCCCCCATGCACATAGAACCAAGTTCTGCACCTGGGGGGCCAGTTCCTAGTAACCGGAGTGACCCCTGCATCCTCCATCTCTTGCTCATACTTATCCCACTTAGGCCATCCCACCGCGTAGCCACCTGGACCCAGCCTATGGAACTGCGCCTTTCTTGCGGCATTTGCCTTGTTTTTCATCGACCGTTCCTTAGATAATTATGAATCCTTGAAGGTCACGAAATCGTCCCAGTGTTCTCTTTGCTTCTCCAGTGTTCCCGTGAAATCTGGAGTCTTCCTTTCATTAGCGAGGTAGTTGGCCCATACAGTTTTCTTGTGGGTGTTGAATGCAATTGCCATCTTCTTAAGAGCAGCGGCCTTGACTTTCTCCACATCTGCTTCAGTGAAATGATCTGGTAGGCTGAAATGTTCCATCAGAGATTTCAAAAGGTCTTTTTTGGCTCTGCCGTCGACCCAAGTAACACCTGGATGTTTAGTCTTTGGCTCTTTCCATTCTTGAATGGAGATCGGGAGTTTGTCCTTCACAAGAACTCCGCACTGACGAGTCCATTTGTCCGCAACGTTCTTAGGTGTGAGGGGTTCGCCACTAAGTTTGGTGGATTCGATGTGGTACTTTACACCATCCTTCAACAATCAGCCCGGGCCTCGCTTTGTCTTGCTGTCTGTAGAAGCAGATTTGCTTGATCCGGAGGGCTGAAAGAATAAAGATCGATTCTTTAATATATCTTCAATAAAAAACGTGTGATGATCACCATGATGCATGCTTATATAAATATACCTCGCCGGTAGTCTTTGTTATTTGAAGATCAGCATTGTCTATGTCATCACAAACATTGTCTGTGTCATCATAATCATAGTTCACGACTTCATCAGCTCGGTCGTCGAGATCGAATATCTTTTCATCACCCTCTCCGGTATTGTTCAGATATTGGGAGCCGTCATCTGCTTCATTCAGATCATCTAGCCTGTGAGGGTTGCGTATGATGTCGAACAATTCCTCTTCTCTCTCTCTGCCGATATTGTCCGCCATAGCTTTTACTTTACTAATACAGAAGAAATATAAAACAATTTAGTATTCAAATTACAATGCATGGATGCAATTAATCAATAAGGAAAAACTGAATCTCGAATACATCATCTCGAATATATAACCTCGAATACATCATCGTCTTAATATATATAATCTCGAATACATCGTCTCGAATATTATATATCGAATACATCACTGGCTAGGTACCTAATAAAGACCGAGTACTACAGAAGAATCTAGGGCGCCACTCGCGGTTCCTGGGGCACGGGCGGTGCACACCCAAAGAGAAGGAACCATCACAGGATCATATCTTCGGTCATCTGCCCAAAGAACCCGCCAAGTAGTGGAGAACCTGACATCGTCCATAGCAGCCTTGTAGAGATGGACGTGCTCATCTTCCTCCCTGACACGGCGACACACCACCTCCAGCGGGGCCGGCTGCCTCTGCATCGAATGTGGCCCACGCGAACGCCACCAAACAAGATCAGGGTCGACGACCGGACCCGAGGTCGATTTCCTCACCAAGCGGCGTGCCCCTCCAGGTAGCACCTCCCAGTGCGAGCCCGGCGGAACCCAGTCCCGGACATGGGTCCTCTGAAGCAGGATGTCGTCGCGAACGGGTCGACGGCGAGGATGCGGGCCGGGCATATCATCGAGAAAAATATTATATGCCCGCAAAAAGTAACATTTTTTAAATGATTGGATTGTGATAACTAAAATTATATATATATGCAAATTCTAACAATTTGACATTAATCTAATTCATCTAACTAAAACTAATTCTAAAATTTCCTTATTATATAACTAACATTTCTATAACAATTCTAATATTTATATAACTAAAAAACAGAAAAATTGCTAACATTTCTATAACTAAAAAACAGAAAACATTTATAACATTTCTATATAACTAACATTTCTAATATTTATATTGCTAGAAAACAGAAAATTTGCTAACCTTTCTATAAATATTTTTATAACTAAAAAACAGAAAAATTTCTAACATTTCTATAACTAAAAAACAGAAAAATTTATAACAAACAAACTAATGTGTGTGTGTGTGTGTAGTGTGTGTGTGTGTGTGGACATGGCGGCCGGGGCGAGCTCACCGGCGAGGCGACGACGGGGCGGCGACGACGGGCTGACGGGATGGGGCGGCGACGACGGGGCGACGGGACGGGGCGGCGACGACGGGGCGGGGCGGGGCGCGACGACGGGGCGGCCGGGGCGCGGCGAGGGGGACGACGGGGACGACGGGGACGGGGACGGCCGGGGCGGCGACGTCAACGGGGGCGGCGACGAGGGGCGGGGACGGCCGGGGTCGGCGACGAGGGGCGGGGGCGGCGACGTCGACGGGGACGGCGTTGATCGGGGCAGGGCGGCGCGACGGAGGGAGGAAACAGAGGGAAGAAATAGAGGGAAAGTGATTTTTTTCAACTGGTGTGTATATAGGATGGACCTTTAGTACAGGTTGGAGCCACCAACCGGTACTAAAGGTCTGTTTTGGCCAGGCCAAGCGGCGGGAAGCGCACCCCCTTTAGTACCGGGTCGTGGCACCAACCGGTACTAAAGACCCCCTCTTTAATACCGGTTGGAGCCACGACCCGTTACGAAAGGGGGTGCGCTGGCGCAGTGCGGTGCGGCAAGTTTGGTCCCACCTTGCTAGCCGAGGGGCTACCGCACTGGTTTATAAGCCCCAGTGCGGTAGCTCTCTCAAGCTCCTCTCCTAAGTCGGCCTACTGGGCCTACCTGTCCTCTTCGTCCCGCAAAAAAGTATGCACGCCATTAATGAACTCGGGAGAGCATCGGTCATCATACATGCATTGTCGGCTCATCTTCATTACACAACACCGAATAGACCAAATAAATACAAGTTCATACATAAAGTTCATATACAGCACTTAATTAAATGCAACATACAAATAACTCTCTAGCTAAAGAATTTAAATGCAACAACAAATGCAATGAAGATCGCAACTAAGGTAACAATTGATCCAATAGCATAATGATACCAAGCCACACTATCAATGACATATTTTCTAATCTTTCTAATCTTCAATATCATTTTCTCCATCTTGATCTTGTGATCATCGACGACATCGGCAACATGCAACTCCAATTCCATCTTCTCCCCCTCAATTCTTTTCAATTTTTCTTTCAAATACTCATTTTCTCTTTCAACTAAATTTAACCTCTCGACAATAGGGTCGGTTGGAATTTTTGGTTCACATACCTCCTAGATAAAAATATCTATGTCAACTTGATGGGCATAATTTGTCATAAACACAAAATGCAACAACTAGTTTTAAAAGGGAATATACCACATCCGAATCATAACAAGGACGAGGGCCAACGGGGACGGATATCAAAACCATGGCACTATGTATAACAAACAACGTACGGGTAAGATAATTATACGAGTAACTATATATCCAAATCACACAAACGTCAATTTGGTAATGTAAAACATTCATGAACAAGAGACTCACCACAAGGTAGTGCCGGCGACGGGACGGTGCGGGCGATCAACGGTGGTTACGACGGAGATTTAGAAGGCACTAAGTAAACCACACCTACATATGCAAACTAAGTGTAATTTTTAACCACAAATTGCATATAAATCAAATACTAGCAAATATAAGTCCTCCCAAATTAATCACTATACAAAGCATTGCAAGAGCTAATCTAGCAATGAGAGTTGAAAGGACAAAGTTACTAACCTTTGTGATCATTTGAATGGATGGGGGCCTTCAAATCTTGACAAATTTTTGGCAAAATTTGTGAGGAGCTCGAGGAAGAGAGGGGAAGAACAGAGGAAGTGAGGGGAAAGGGGAAAAACAGAGTGGCTCGGGTGGACGAAGGGTTTATGTACGTCGACCTTTAGTACCGGTTCGTGTCACGAACCGGTACTAAAGGTGCTGGAGGGGCCCCAGACTGACAACACCCTTCCACCACTCTCTTTAGTACCGGTTCGTGGGATGAACCGGTCCTAAAGGTTCTCCATGAACCAGTACTAATGAGAACGGCCGGCTAGCCGTTGGAACCGGCACTAATGGACACATTAGTGCCGGCTCAAAATCAAACCGGCACTAATGTGTCTCATATTAGGTCCTTTTTCTACTAGTGGCACACGGAGATGAGATGATGGGCCTCAACCTTCAAAGATCATATTCTAATATTGTCTTTGCTTCACCTTTCCATCTGCAACCTATATAGACAAATTTACTACTGTAGCTTTGATTTTCAGAACGGATCTCATGCTGGAAGCCGAGAAACAAGTCAAGGAAATCAGAGACAGATTGCAGTTGGCCAAATCTCCCTCCAGAAGGAATGGCTCCCACCCCCCACCCCCCACCCCGTGGCGACTCCCATGGCGATCCTAGGGTTTAACCCTACGTTCTCCCTCCGACGACCCCAATGGATGGCCTACTCCATTGGGACTTCTCCCCCGGCCTTAAGGTCGAGGCATAGGTGCATGCACGGTTTGGATCTACGGTTCACTACGTCCCCAACCCCGGCCGCAAGGAGTTCTTTATTGAGGTCTCTTTCTCTTCGGCTTCCTTTCCCCTCTCGGTGGAGTCTGTTGGATTGTCCCTTCAATCTTGTATTGGAGGGATCAGTGCTGGTTTCAACGTTGTTCGTCTGGGTGCTCGTCATTTTCGGTTCTCGGTGGCTTCAAATCGCGTGGGTCATTTCATATTTGGCCTCCGAGACCGTATCTGGCTGGACTTCATCTGCCATTTTCATCTGCACCGTGCAATGCTCTCTCAGCCTCGGGTGGTATCTTGGCATGCGGATACTGAGCTCAATGGTTTGGCTTCTTCACCAGGTCCGGCCATTAAATCTAAGTGGTTATCTGCACATCAAAATGTGCCTCCGGATCCTGCTTCGTTATCAGTCTTTCGGAAATTGGGTCTGATCTCAACGCCGACGGACATACATTCCGGCAAGCCTCCGGCGATGATCTCTTTTGGCAGTTTTTCGCCCCCGGATTCTCAGGATAAAATTCAGTTTGGAACCATATCCTTACCTATCTCCTCTGATATTCCGGCCACGTTACCATCTTTTCGAGGAGACTTGTTCACTAAAGGTTTATGGGATTCCATTCCTGATAATTCCTTATTTTGCATTCTCGATGGTTGGCAAGCTGGTTATGATAATGAAAGTATCAAAATGATGGTGCAAGTCACGTCAGTCCCAACCAAGGAATATATCTATAAAAGGCTCAAACATTGTTCCGTTTGCGATAGGTTTGGACATGTTGAAGAAGGTTGTACTGGAATATTTTGTCAAAGTTGTGGGGATACTTCTGGGAGTGTCCATGTTGTCCCTCACGTACAATCTCTCCCAAGCATGTGCCATGCATGGTGGGCCCAGCTCGTACGGTTTCTTTATGCACTACTTGCTCTGCGATTGATCACACAATTAAATTCTGCCCTGGGCTTCATCGATGTTCTCTTTGTCATCGCCTGGGTCATGTGGCCCGTAAGCCCAGCTACTGCAAAGCTGCACCGCATTGGGTCTGGTTGCAAAAATCACCGCAAATAACACAATCTGAGAAGATCTTTGCTAGGGCTGGATTAGATATGTCTGTAATTGATAACTCTGTGGTTGTTGGTATGGCCCGCGCTATTCGGGATACGCGAGCTCACTGGGTTTGGCAAAAGAAACAGAAGATCCCACGCTTTGCGGACGTGGCCAACCCCCCTTGCTTGACGATACGCCTCCCTGGTCAGGGTGCAGTCAACTCCACCTGCCAAAAACCCCAATCGGGTGAGTAGACGTCTTCCTCGAGCCTGCCACCTCCACTTCCATCGCCATCTCCGCAACCGCACAGGTTATCGCTCTGCCTTCCACCGGCGCCCTCCACCCTGGCGGCCGCTCGCTCTCCGGCATCTCCAGCTATGGCAAACTTTCCGGTGCGCCCATTCGCCTTCGCCCCGGAGGGCTCGACCTTTGGTCGAGGCCCGGCTCATCGCGTCCAACGTCATGTCATGGTGGTGGATGATCCTGTTGGGGAACGTTGCAGAAAATAAAAAAATTTCCTACGGTTTCACCAAGATCCATCTATGAGTTCATCTAAGCAACGAGTCATGGGAGAGAGGTTGCATCTACATACCACTTGTAGATCATGTGCGGAAGCGTTCAAGGGAACGGGGATGATGGAGTCGTACTCGTCGTGATCCAAATCACCGATGACCAAGTGCTGAACGGACAACACCTCCGCGTTCAACACACGTACGGAGCAGATGACGTCTCCTCCTTCTTGATCCAGCAAGGGGGAAGGAGAGGTTGAGGAAGATGGCTCCAGCAGCAGCACGACGGCGTGATGATGGTGGAAAAGCAGTACTCTGACCGGGCTTCGCCAAGCACTCGACGGAGGAGGAGAGGTGTTGGGGAGGGGAGGGGCTGCGCCTTGGATCAGGTGTTCAGCCCTCCCCTCGCCCCTCTATTTATAGGGGAAGGGGGAAGGGGGCCGGCCCCCTCTAGATGAGATCTAGAGGGGGGGCGGCGGCCAGGGAGGGGGGCTTGCCCCCGAAGCAAAGGGGGCGCCCCCACTAGGGTTCCCCCCCCCCCCCCAACCCTAGGCGCATGGGCCCAAGGGGGGGGGGCGCCCAGCCCTCCAGGGGCTGGTTCCCTGCCCCTTGCGGCCCATGAGGACCTCCGAGAGGGGTGGCCCCTCCCAATGGACCCCCAGAACCCCTCCGGTGGCCCCGGTACAATACCGAAATGTCCCCACAACTTTCCGGTGTCCATATGACAACTTTCCAGATATAAATCTTCACCTCCGGACCATTCCGGAACTCCTCGTGACGTCCAGGATCTCATCCGGGACTCCGAACAACATTCGGTAATCACATACAAGTCTTCCTAATAACCCTAGCGTCATAGAACCTTAAGTGTGTAGACCCTACGGGTTCGGGAGACATGCAGACATGACCGAGACGGCTCTCCGGTCAATAACCAACACCGGGATCTGGATACCCATGTTGGCTCCCACATGCTCATCGATGATGTCATCAGATGAACCACGATGTCGAGGATTCAATCAACCCCGTATACAATTCCCTTTGTCAATCGGTACGTTACTTGCCTGAGACTCGATCGTCGGTATCCCAATACCTCGTTCAGTCTCGTTACCGGCAAGTCACTTTACTCGTACCATAATGCATGATCCCGTGACCAAACACTTGGTCACTTTGAGCTCATTATGATGATGCATTACCGAGTGGGCCCAGAGATACCTCTCCGTCAGACGGAGTGACAAATCCCAGTCTCGATCCGTGTCAACCCAATAGACACTTTCGGAGATACCTGTAGTGCACCTTTATAGTCACCCAGTTACGTTGTGACGTTTGGTACACCCAAAGTACTCCTACGGTATCCGGGAGTTACACGATCTCATGGTCTAAGGAAGAGATACTTGACATTTGAAAAGCTCTAGCAAAACGAACTGCACAATCTTGTGCTATGCTTAGGATTGGGTCTTGTCCATCACATCATTCTCCTAATGATGTGATCCCATTGTCAATGACATCTAATGTCCATAGTCAGGAAACCATGACTATCTGTTGACCAACGAGCTAGTCAACTAGAGGCTTACTAGGGACGTATTTGGTCAAAGTATTCACACGTGTATTACAATTTCCGGATAATACAATTATAGCATGAATAAAAGACAATTATCATGAATAAGGAAATATAATAATAATCCTTTTATTATTGCCTCTAGGGCATATTTCCAACAGTCTCCCACTTGCACTAGAGTCAATAGTCTAGTTAGATTGTGATGAATCGAACACCCATAGAGTTCTGGTGTTAATCATGTTTTGCTCGCGAGAGAGGTTTAGTCAACGGATCTGCGACATTCAGATCCGTATGTACTTTGCAAATATCTATGTCTCCATCTTGAACATTTTCACGGATGGAGTTGAAGCGACGCTTGATGTGCCTGGTCTTCTTGTGAAACCTGGGCTCCTTGGCAAGGGCAATAGCTCCAGTGTTGTCACAGAAGAGTTTGATCGGCCCCGACGCATTGGGTATGACTCCTAGGTCGGTGATGAACTCCTTCACCCAAATAGCTTCATGCGCTGCCTCCGAGGCTGCCATGTACTCCGCTTCACATGTAGATCCCGCCACGACACTCTGCTTGCAGCTGCACCAGCTTACTGCTCCACCATTCAACATATACACGTATCCGGTTTGTGACTTAGAGTCATCCAGATCTGTGTTGAAGCTAGCGTCGACGTAACCCTTTACGGCGAGCTCTTCGTCACCTCCATAAACGAGAAACATGTCCTTTGTCCTTTTCAGGTACTTCAGGATATTCTTGACCGCTGTCCAGTGTTCCTTGCTGGGATTACTTTGGTACCTTCCTACCAAACTTACGGCAAGGTTTACATCAGGTCCGGTACACAGCATGGCATACATAATAGATCCTATGGCTGAAGCATAGGGGATGACACTCATCTCTTCTTTATCTTTTGCCGTGGTCGGGCATTGAGCCGAGCTCAATATCACACCTTGCAGTACAGGCAAGAACCCTTTCTTGGACTGATCCATTTTGAACTTCTTCAAAATCTTATCAAGGTATGTGCTTTGTGAAAGACCTATGAGGCGTCTCGATCTATCCCTATAGATCTTGATGCCTAATATGTAAGCAGCTTCTCCAAGGTCCTTCATTGAAAAACACTTATTCAAGTAGGCCTTAATGCTGTCCAAAAGTTCTATATCATTTCCCATCAAAAGTATGTCATCTACATATAATATGAGAAATGCTATAGAGCTCCCACTCACTTTCTTGTAAACACAGGCTTCTCCATAAGTCTGCATAAACCCAAACGCTTTGATCATCTCATCAAAGCGAATGTTCCAACTCCGAGATGCTTGCACCAGCCCATAAATGGATCGCTGGAGCTTGCATACTTTGTCAGCATTCTTAGGATCGACAAAACCCTCCGGCTGCATCATATACAGTTCTTCCTTAAGATGCCCGTTAAGGAATGTCGTTTTGACGTCCATCTGCCATATCTCATAATCATAGCATGCGGCAATTGCTAACATGATTCGGACGGACTTCAGCTTCGCTACGGTAGAAAATGTCTCATCATAGTCAACCCCTTGAACTTGCCGATAACCCTTAGTGACAAGTCGAGCTTTATAGACGGTAATATTACCATCCGCGTCCGTCTTCTTCTTAAAGATCCATTTGTTTTCTATCGCTCGCCGATCATCGGGCAAGTCTGTCAAAGTCCATACTTTGTTTTCATACATGGATTCTATCTCGGATTGCATGGCTTCAAGCCATTTGTTGGAATCTGGGCCCGCCATCGCTTTTTCATAGTTCGAAGGTTCACCGTTGTCTAACAACATGATTTCCAGGACAGGGTTGCCATACCAGTCTGGTGTGGAACGTGTCCTTGTGGACCTACGAGGTTCTGTAGCAACTTGATCCGAAGTACCTTGATCATCATCATTAATTTCCTCTCCAGTTGATGTAGGCACCACAGGAACATTTTCCTGAGCTGTACTACTTTTCGGTTCAACAGGTAGTACTTCATCGAGTTCTACTTTCCTCCCACTTACTTCTTTCGAGAGAAACTCTTTTTCCAGAAAGGATCCATTCTTGGCAACAAAGGTCTTACCCTTGGATCTTAAGTAGAAGGTATACCCAATGGTTTCCTTAGGGTATCCTATGAAGACGCATTTTTCCGACTTGGGTTCGAGCTTTTCAGGTTGTAATTTCTTGACATAAGCATCGCATCCCCAAACTTTTAGAAACGACAGCTTAGGTTTCTTCCCAAACCATAATTCATACGGTGTCGTCTCAACGGATTTAGACGGTGCCCTATTTAAAGTGAATGTAGTTGTCTCTAGAGCGTATCCCCAAAATGATAGCGGTAAATCGGTAAGAGACATCATAGATCGCACCATATCCAATAGAGTGCGATTACGACGTTCGGACACACCGTTACGCTGAGGTGTTCCAGGAGGCGTGAGTTGTGAAACGATTCCACATTTCCTTAAGTGTGTACCAAATTCGTGACTTAAGTATTCTCCTCCACGATCTGATCGTAGGAACTTTATCTTTCGGTCACGTTGATTCTCTACCTCATTCTAAAATTCCTTGAACTTTTCAAAGGTCTCAGACTTGTGTTTCATTAAGTAGACATACCCATATCTACTCAAGTCATCAGTGAGAGTGAGAACATAACGATATCCTCCGCGAGCCTCAACGCTCATTGGACCGCACACATCTGTATGTATGATTTCCAATAAGTTGGTTGCTCGCTCCATTGTACCGGAGAACGGAGTCTTGGTCATTTTGCCCATGAGGCATGGTTCGCACGTGTCAAATGATTCATAATCGAGAGACTCTAAAAGTCCATCAGCATGGAGCTTCTTCATGCGCTTGACACCAATGTGACCAAGGCGGTAGTGCCACAAGTATGTGGGACTATCGTTATCAACTTTACATCTTTTGGTATTCACGATATGAATATGTGTAACATTACGTTTGAGATTCATTAAGAATAAACCATTGACCATCGGGGCATGACCATAAAACATATCTCTCATATAAATAGAACAACCATTATTCTCGGATTTAAATGAGTAGCCATCTCGTATCAAACAAGATCCAGATACAATGTTCATGCTCAAACTTGGCACTAAATAACAATTATTGAGGTTCATAACTAATCCCGTAGGTAAATGTAGAGGTAGCGTGCCGACGGCGATCACATCGACCTTGGAACCATTCCCGACGCGCATCGTCACCTCGTCCTTCGCCAGTCTCCGCTTATTCCGCAACTCCTGCTGTGAGTTACAAATATGAGCAACGGCACCGGTATCAAATACCCAGGAGTTACTACGAGTACTGGTAAGGTACACATCAGTTACATGTATATCAAATATACCTTTAGTGTTGTCGTCCTTCTTGTCGCTAAGTATTTGGGGCAGTTCCTCTTCCAGTGACCCTTCCCCTTGCAATAAAAGCACTCAGTCTCAGGCTTGGGTCCATTCTTTGACTTCTTCCCGGTAGCTGGCTTACCGGGCACGGCAACATCTTTGCCGTCCTTCTTGAAGTTCTTCTTACCCTTGCCCTTTTTAAACTGAGTGGTCTTATTGACCATCAACACTTGATGTTCTTTCTTGATTTCAACCTCTGCTGACTTCAGCATGGAAAATACTTCAGGAATGGTCTTCACCATCCCCTGCATATTGTAGTTCAACACAAAGCTCTTGTAGCTCGGTGGAAGCGACTGAAGGATTCTGTCAATGACCGCCTCGTCCGGGAGGTTGATCTCCAGCTGGGACAGGCGGTTGTGCAACCCAGACATTTTGAGTATATGCTCACTGACAGAGCTGTTTTCCTCCATCTTACAACTATAGAACTTGTCGGAGACTTCATATCTCTCGACCTCGGCATGAGCTTGAAAAACCATTTTCAGCTCCTCGAACATCTCATATGCTCCGTGCTTCTCAAAACGCTTTTGGAGCCCCGGTTCTAAGCTGTAAAGCATGCCGCACTGAACAAGGGAGTAATCATCAGCACGTGACTGCCAAACGTTCATAACGTCTTGGTTCTTTGGGATGGGTGCTTCACCTAGCGGTTCATCTAGGACATATGCTTTCTTGGCTGCTATGAGGATGATCCTCAGGTTCTGGACCCAGTCCGAATAGTTGCTGCCATCATCTTTCAGCTTGGTTTTCTCTAGGAATGCGTTGAAGTTCATGTTGACATGAGTGTTGTCCATTTGATCTACAAGACATATTTTGCAAAGGTTTTAGACTAAGTTCATGATAATTAAGTTCATCTAATCAAATTATTGAATGAACTCCCACTCAGATTGACATCCCTCTAGTCATCTAAGTGTTACACGATCCGAGTCGACTAGGCCGTGTCCGATCATCACATGAGACGGACTAGTCATCATCGGTGAACATCTCCATGTTGATCGTATCTTCCATACGACTCATGTTCGACCTTTCGGTCTCTTGCGTTCCCAGGCCATGTCTGTACATGCTAGGCTTGTCAAGTTAACCCTAAGTGTTCTGCATGTGTAAATCTGTCTTACACCCGTTGTATGTGAACGTAAGGATCTATCACACCCGATCATCACCTGGTGCTTCGAAACGACGAACTTTAGCAACGGTGCACAGTTAGGGGGAACACTTTCTTGAAATTATTATAAGGGATCATCTTATTTACTACCGTCGTTCTAAGTAAACAAGATGCATAAACATAATAAACATCACATGCAATTATATAAAGTAGTGACATGATATGGCCAATATCATATAGCTCCTTCGATCTCCATCTTTGGGGCTCCATGATGATCTTCGTCACCGGCATGACACCATGATCTCCATCATCATGATCTCCATCATCGTGTCTTCATGAAGTTGTCACGCCGACGACTACTTCTACTTCTATGGCTAACACGTTTAGCAATAAAGTAAAGTAATTTACATGGCGTTCTTCAATGACACGCAGGTCATACAAAAATAAATACAACTCCTATGGGTCCTGCCGGTTGTCATACTCATCGGGATGCAAGTCGTGATTCCTATTACAAGAACATGATCCCATACATCACAATATATCAATCATCATTCATCACAACTTCTGGCCATATCACATCACATGACAATTGCTGCAAAAACAAGTTAGACGTCCTCTAATTGTTGTTGCATCTTTTACGTGGCTGCAATTGGGTTCTAGCAAGAACGTTTTCTTACCTACAAATAACCACAACGTGATTTTGTCAACTTCTATTTACCCTTCATAAGGACCCTTTTCGTCGAATCCGCTCCAACTAAAGTAGGAGAGACAGACACCCGCTAGCCACCTTATGCAACTAGTGCATGTCAGTCGGTGGAACCTGTCTCACGTAAGCGTACGTGTAAGGTCGGTCCGGGCCGCTTCATCCCACAATACCGCTGAAGCAAGAAAAGACTAGTAGCGGCAAGCAAGTTGACAAGATCTACGCCCACAACAAAATTGTGTTCTACTCGTGCAATAGAGAACTACGCATAGACCTAGCTCATGATGCCACTGTTGGGGAACGTTGCAGAAAATAAAAAAAATTCCTACGGTTTCACCAAGATCCATCTATGAGTTCATCTAAGCAACGATTCATGGGAGAGAGATTGCATCTACATACCACTTGTAGATCGCGTGCGGAAGCGTTCAAGGGAACGGGAATGATGGAGTCGTACTCGCCATGATCCAAATCACCGATGACCAAGTGCTGAACGGACAGCACCTCCGCGTTCAACACACGTATAGAGCGGATGATGTCTCCTCCTTCTTGATCCAGCAAGGGGGAAGGAGAGGTTGAGGAAGATGGCTCCAGCAGCAGCACGACGGCGTGATGATGGTGGAGAAGCAGTACTCCGACAGGGCTTCGCCAAGCACTCGACGGAGGAGGAGAGGTGTTGGGGAGGGGAGGGGCTGCGCCTTGGATCAGGTGTTCAGCCCTCCCCTTTCCCCTCTATTTATAGGGGAAGGGGGAAGGGGGCCGGCCCCCTCTAGATGAGATCTAGAGGGGAGGCGGCGGCCAGGGAGGCGGGCTTGCCCCCCAAGCAAAGGGGGCACCCCCACTAGGGTTCCCCCCAAACCTAAGAGCATGGGCCCAAGGGGGGGGCGCCCAGCCCTCCAGGGGCTGGTTCCCTGCCCCTTGCGGCCCATGAGGTCCTCCGAGAGGGGTGTCCCTCCCGGTGGACCCCCGGAACCCCTCCGGTGGCCCTGGTACAATACCGAAATGCCCCCGAAACTTTCCGGTGTCCGTATGACAACTTCCCGTATATAAATCTTCACCTCCGGACCATTCCGGAACTCCTCGTGATGTCCAAGATCTCATCCGGGGCTCCGAACAACATTCGGTAATCACATACAAGTCTTCCTAATAACCCTAGCGTCACCGAACCTTAAGTGTGTAGACCCTACGGGTTCGGGAGACATGCAGACATGACCGAGACGGCTCTCTAGTCAATAACCAACAGCGGGATCTGGATACCCATGTTGGCTCCCACATGCTCCTCGATGATGTCATCGGATGAACCACGATGTCGAGGATTCAATCAACCCCGTATACAGTTCCCTTTGTCAATCGGTACGTTACTTGCCCGAGACTCGATCGTCGGTATCCCAATACCTCGTTCAGTCTCGTTACCGGCAAGTCACTTTACTCGTACTGTAATGCATGATCCCGTGACCAAACACTTGGTCACTTTGAGCTCATTATGATGATGCATTACCGAGTGGGCCCAGAGATACCTCTCCGTCATACGGAGTGACAAATCCCAGTCTCGATTCGTGTCAACCCAACAGACACTTTCGTAGATACCTGTAGTGCACCTTTATAGTCACCCAGTTATGTTGTGACGTTTGGTACACCCAAAGTACTCCTACGGTATCCGGGAGTTACACGATCTCATGGTCTAAGGAAGAGATACTTGACATTTGAAAAGCTCTAGCAAAACGAACTACACGATCTTGTGCTATGCTTAGGATTGGGTCTTGTCCATCACATCATTCTCCTAATGATGTGATCCCATTGTCAATGACATCTAATGTCCATAGTCAGGAAACCATGACTATCTGTTGACCAACGAGCTAGTCAACTAGAGGCTTACTAGGGACGTATTTGGTCAAAGTATTCACACGTGTATTACAATTTCCGGATAATACAATTATAGCATGAATAAAAGACAATTATCATGAATAAGGAAATATAATAATAATCCTTTTATTATTGCCTCTAGGGCATATTTCCAACAGATCCCCCCCCCCTCAATCTTGATAGGTACGCCATTGTCTCCGTCGACCCTCCAGTCCCTGATCATCAAAAGGAGTTCTGGCTTGCCGAGGTTTGCCGCATTATTACTGTGGATTTAGAGTATGATTTGGTAGATGATTTCATCTACCCGCTGGGCATTGGCTGTGTCGTCTTTGCGGACATGGAGAGTAGAGATGCTGCGATTAGAGAGGGGCCTCACGCCCTTACTGACGACTCCAATTTCTCCTTGGTCCCCCATGATGAAAGTATAAATATGCGCATGCCTGCTTTTGAATATGAAGTTTGGGTCATGTTTCTTGCCTTCCCACTAGATTATCAGACGGAGCATTACATTCATAAAGCTGTTTCTAGTTTTGGGAAACTTCTTGTTTGGCCGCGCCCGGGTCACAACAAAGCCAGAGTTCTGGTTAAGTGTCATATTAAGGATGTGGCTGAGGTGCCCCATAGTCTCTTGGTCACAAGAGTTGGATTACTGCCAGGTCTTGCTCGTTCGTGGTCAGTCCGTGTGTATGTGCTCAATGGCAGGAACACAATACCCAATCTCATTGGTAATGAAGATGCTCCTCCCCTCCTGAATGCCTCACCACACCCATATGAGCTTCCGTATTACACACTCATGCAGCAGGCAAGAATTGATGAAATGAATGCGCAAGATGCTCTGAATGCAGTGGCCTGGAATGCTCCGGAACCTGAACATGAACAACTTCAGGAGAATGGGTGGCGCATGTGGCCTGTGGTTCCTCCATCGTACACTGGTTTCATTTTCAGAAACTTCTTCCAATACGATGGGCCATCGCTGATGGATGGTGTAGACCCAAAGAACAATGTTCAAGATAACCTGTCAGATGTTTGGTCTTCTGATTCTGAATTTCAGGCGGTGGAAGCATTAGTAGATGCTTTCATTCTTGGGAACCCTGCAGCTCGTCTTGCTTTCGTCAGAGCAGGTGGCGATTTTGTTAACTTCTTTGTGGCTGTCAATCATGAGTTACTGCTTTGGATTGGGGGGATGCTTAAACGGATTTACACTCCTGCAATCACTTTTGGGCAATCGTCTTCTGTTATGCTGCCTCTGAATCCTTTTAAGGTCATCCAGCATCAATTGAATGTGCTAGCTGCAGCTCGTCTTGGCTGGGTGACTCTAGAGCCCGATGTGCTATCAGATATCTTCTGTTCGACATTTCAGTTGGGTGTTGCTGTTGTCCCTAGAGTTATGCTTGCAGGACTCCTATGCTGGCAGATCCGTTTCGCTTGATGTTGATTGGGAGATGGATGACCGCTCTCCTGGCCTTAAAGCCATCCCTCAATTGGTCCCTGGAGGGGCTGAACTTCAGACAACCTCGTTGCTAGCTCAGGGCACTGCTCTTCAGGTGATTGCCTCCTCCTCTCAATACGCTGCACCGCAGTCCCGTAACGCCCTGGTGCCTCTTGACACCACGGCTGTCAGGAGGAGCACAAGATCAAACAAATATGATGGCTTTAAGGTCAATCAGGTCACTGACAGCAAACGCTCCAAGTCAAGGGTGAAACCTCGTGGAACTCCATTTATATCTGCAGTTTCTTTGGCTGCTGCTCTTGTGCAGGTTGCCGTTGATGCATGCCCACTGCCTACTTCGGTTGAAGAACTCCAGCAGATGGGCAGCCGCTGTGGAATTGCGCAGGATGCTCTATCTCCTGAGAAGTTGCTGGATCGCCAGCGCTCACCCTCTGAAGCCAGCGACTAGTCCCTCCACTACTGGCAATGAATAAATCATGGAATATCCTGTCGTGGAATATCAGAGGCATCAACTCTGATAAAAAACTTTTGGCTCTTAGGAATGCGATTGATACTAGCGGCTGTTCTGTGATATGTATCCAGGAAACTAAGCGTGAAGCTTTTAATCTAGCGTTTCTTAAAACTTTCTGTCCTAAGCGCTTTGATAAATTTGTGTTTACGCCTTCAGTTGGTGCGTCTGGCGGGATTATTACTATCTGGAATAGTTCTGTGTTTGTGGGCACGCCTTGGTTTGTTCATTCTTTTTGCGGTCGGTGTTTCTTTTGTTGCCACCCAATCCAGTGAATCATGGAAGCTAATCAATGTCTATGGGCCATGCACGGGTCAACGCAGGGTGGGCTTCACCAACTGGTTGTTTGATCTAAATATCCCTAATGATGAGAACTGGCTGATCCTGGGGGACTTTAACTTCATTCGTTCTACCAGTAATCGAAACAAACCTGGTGGCGATGCTGCGGATATGTTGCTTTTTAATGAAATCATTCAGGCACAGTCCTTAATGGAACTCCCGGTCAAGGGAAGAACCTACACTTGGAGCAATATGCGGGATGATCCCCTTCTCGAACAGTTAGACTGGTTCTTCTCCTCCACTTGTTGGACTACCTCCTTTCCACACACGATGATCCTACCGTTGGGGAAACCTGTTTCTGATCATATCCCATGTGTGGTAACAATTGAATCCAAAATCCCCAAATCGAAGCTTTTTCATTTTGAGAACTTCTGGATTAACCATGAGGGTTTCTCTGATGTGGTTGCTGCTTCCTGGTCCAAACCTTGTCACGCTCAAAACTCTGCTGCTAGGATATGCAAAAAACTTAAAACCTTGAGATATGATCTCAAGAAATGGAGCAGAGGTATTTCGAAACTGAAAATTATGATCCAGAATAGCAATGAGGCGCTAGCCATGATGGACACCCTTGAGGACAAACGACCTTTATTTGTTCAGGAGTCAAACTTTAGGCATATTTTAAAGCTCCATTTGCAGAGGCTGCTCAAATACCAGAATGAGTATTGGAGCAAAAGATGTACTGTCAGGTTCTTTAGGTTTGCAGATGAGAACACCAAGCTCTTCCAGTCTCTAGCCACTGAGAGGTACAGGCATAATTCTATTGCTTCGCTTCGCCAGGATAATATGGAAATTACAGACCATGCTGGCAAAGAGGGCGTGCTATATAACACATACAAGGAACGGTTAGGTTCTTCTAAACCCACTAATTGCGCTTTGACCTTTCCAGAATCATCCGGAGGATTGAGGGACTGGAACAATTATCGGCACCTTTCACTAACGATGAGATTGACGCTGTTATTAAGGAAATGCCTGGTGACAGGGCCCCTGGCCCCGATGGATTTAATGGATGCTTTCTTAAGAGTTGCTGGCAGATCATCAAAGAGGATTTCTATAAAATGTGCCATGATTTCCATGGGGGAACTCTTGACATCACCAGCATCAGTGAGGGCTTCATTACTCTGATCCCCAAAATCTCCTCCCCCGAAACTGCGAATGACTACCGACCAATCACTTTGCTTAACTGTTGCCTGAAAATCATCACGAAAATCCTGGCTAATCGGCTGCAGAAAGTCATTCTTAAGATCATCCACAAGAACCAGTATGGTTTCATTAAGGGGGGGACAATCCAGGATTGTTTGGCGTGGAGTTTTGAATATATCCACCAATGTCAGGCCTCCGGAAGGGAGATAATCCTCCTCAAGCTTGACTTTGCCAAGGCCTTTGACACGATTGAACATGGGCTTCGATGATAAATGGCTACGTTGGATGGAATCGGTCTTTGGGTCTGGGGTCTCGTCGATTCTCCTTAATGGAGTCCTTGGTCGGAAATTTCAATGCAAATGTGGCATGCGACATGGTGACCCTCTCTCACCACTCATTTTTGTTCTTGCCGCTGACCTCCTTCAAGCTGCAATTAATGATGCGTTCGCTCGTGGACTTATTGAGCTTCCCCTCCCCCGGGACAATGTTGATTTCCCGGTTGTGCAATATGCCGACGACACGATTTTGGTGATGCGGGCGTGTACTGACCAAGCAACCCATATGAAAGGCATTCTGGAGGATCATGATGCATCCGTGGGATTGAAAATAAACTTTCACAAATCTACTCTTATCCCTGTTAACATTGACCATCAACGTGCTAGCGGACTGGCTGGTGTTTTTGGTTGTACTGTTGGATCCCTACCATTCACCTACCTTGGCCTCCCCATGGGGACGACGAGGCCCAGTGTTTTGGATCTTATGCCAATGGTGCACGCTGTTGAGAGGAAAACATCCACTGAACTCTCTCTGATGTCGTCAGGAGCAAAACTGACCTTGGTAAATTTGATAGTGACGTCGATGCTGATCTATGCCATGTGCACAATCAAACTGCACCCGAAGGTGGTTGAACATTTGGATAAACTTCGCCGTTACTGTCTCTGGGCGAAAAACTCCGATGATGGGGTCAGAAACAACTCCCTTGCAGCCTGGGAGCTCGTCTGCCATCCGAAACGGTGTGGTGGCCTTGGTGTTATTGACATCAAGACACAGAATGTAGCCCTGCTACTAAAACACCTATTCAAGTTCTATAATCATGCGGATGTACCCTGGGTGGAGCAGATTTGGAACACATATTATTCTAACAAAATCCCTCACGCTGTTGACACCGTGGGATCTTTCTGGTGGAAAGATATAATGCAGCTCAATGGGACTTTTCGTGGCATCACCAAGGTTGTACCAGGTGATGGGTCTAGTTCTTTGTTTTGGAAAGATGTCTGGCTGGAAGGCGACGGCGATGAGACAGTCATGAAGATGTACCCGCGGGCTTTTTCCTACTGCCTAAATGAGGATGACTCTATTGCTAAAGTCCTCACTGCCACTGACCTGGCCTCGATCTTCAGTCTGCCCCTCTCAATCCAGGCTAGACAGGAGGTCAGACAAATTCAGCTTGCTTCGATGCATGTGGGTGTGGTCGTCGGCAGCCACGACACCTGGGACTGCACGCTCGAGCGTTATTCTTCGAAGAAGTTCTATAAGCATTGTTTCAAGGAGATCGTGGTTGACGAGGCTTTCAGCTGGCTTTGGAAAGCCAAGAGCCCCATTAAATTCAAAATGTTTGGGTGGTTGCTTCTGGTGGATCGTCTGAACACCAGGAATATGCTTAAATGCAGGCACTTCGCAGTCACGGGAAACACCTATGCCTGCATGTTCTGTCAACCCCCCCCCCCCCCCGAAGAAACCGTTGAACACTTGTTCTTCTTATGCCCCATTAGTCAGCGGTGCTGGAGCAAAGTTGGGGTGTCCTGGCCAGTCGATGGCAATAGACTGGACCTGCTGCGCGGGGGGAGAGAAGCTTGGAGACAGCCCCTCTTCATGGACATCTTCCTCATGGCTGCTTGGAGCCTGTGGATGGAGCGAAACAATCAACACTTCAGAGGGGTCCAACACTCCTTCGGGGCTTGGTTGGCCAGGTTCAAGTACCTCCTGGAGTTGCTGGTCCATAACTGCAAAGAGGAACTTCGTCCTTTCCTTTCCAACTACATTGTAAATTTGGGACACTAGTACTGTTAGTTACAAAATAGCTCATACGGCTGGGGGGTCGTTCTAATACCCCCCCTGTAACAACTATGTAACCGTCTCTTTGTGAGTAATACAAAATTCAATGGGAGCCTCTCCCACTGTCGTTCACCTTTCAAAAAAACTACTCTAGCTTTGATAAAATTATTTTGTATGTGGAAAAGCACTTTTCTCCCTAATTGAGTGCATTATTCCTTTGTAAATTTTGGTGCCAGTTGTTTTCACTATGCGGTCTATGAGAATAGCATGTCATCTTGGAATGTAATACGATCCCTCCCATTAGTATTCACTCCAGCCTTAATTAATACACACCATCTTGGTTGTCTTTAAATCAAAAGATTTTTCTATATCACTTATAATATAAGAATACTTTACGAACTAAATAGTGACATGAGAACAAGTTTGGTTTGACAATATAGGTGTTTCAGCAAGATGTGGACTGAAGTGGTGCTCGGTTCAACAGGGAATTAGAATTGAAAGTAATGGTGACAGAGAAACAACAAATCTTTTAGAATGTCTTATACATCAGCTGGAAGAAGAAAATTGCATGGCAATACGATCTCACAAGAAGTAGCAATTTTTCTAGATGGATGATATATTTGGTTACTAAACTTTCTTTGGTTTCATGTAAGGATATATACATGACACACCATTCACATGTGATATGTTCTATGCAAGTTAAATAGGAAGCTTGATTCATGGAGACATGCATGTATCTTCTATATGTTCTTCAAGCTTCTCCTACATATTTTTTTTGATATTTAATGTGGCAGGCTTTGATTCATTGTTGTTAGCTAGAAGGTGTGCGTAATTATTTTTCTATTCTTATTGAAGTAATACATGTTCAGGTAATACTGGGGACCAACATAAGTTTTTGGAAGGACAAGTTCTGTTATTCGTTGCATCTCTAATCACACTTGCCGTGGGATCCCTATGGTTTGAAAATATGTTATATCAGGGCCAAAACAAAATTCAAAAGAGTGGGATTTTCAGGAAACCGTCCCAATATATTGTCCAGATGAACTGCAAGCACTACACTTAAAGCTTAGTGTTCGAATTTTACATATTTTCAAGGACCATTCACTTTCTGACAATTTCTAATTTTACATTGGCATTGTGTGACCATATTGTTATGAAAGTACAAAAGTATCTTGTCCTTCCGTGGGCAGAGCTCATACAAAGCTAAAGATTTATTATCTCCTCAATTAGGTTCACATATATTTAGTCCATTCTTTTTCCAGGAACACATATGTTTATTCATGTGAAGTACATTTTTTATATTTTCCTCCATGTATTATATCTATTAGTGACCAGGTTCACCTGGAAGACTACATGGACACCTCCTGTAATGTTAGAAGTGCTGATCAAGCTCGAGATAATGTGTTTTCATGCCAAGCAAGAGGTTGAATAAGTCATGCTCTTAGTACGGTTGCCAAGACACGTAATTAGTTGCATCATCTATTCTATGTTATATTTAACTTGGGCATATTGGATATTTGCAACTGTTTGGATCATTTTGATTATTGTCTGCACGACCAACCAAAGTCGGGGAATAACCTTTGGAAACTTGTACAATTCTTGTAGTATTTTTGATAACCATATATGTATACGAATTTTTCCTATGTATCTTGATGAAATGTGCTAGCGAATGATGTTTTATAACAGTTTTGACATTCATTATAGTTGCCTTTAGCTCCCCATTATTATTACATGTAGAACTACAGTGATGATACTTATGTTAACAAACGAAAGCCCAAAGTACAAATGCTCCTTATAAATCCCAATACGTTGGCTATTGTTTTCGAAACTACAGACAATGAAATATTATATTCACATTTCGGTTTGAATTTGTTTTTTTTAATCAAATAATATACCCTCATTATAAAGTTTGTGAAGTTCTAGCCCGCGCATCGACTGGGCCACTTAGCTAGTTAACATAATAAAAGTCAGTAAATAAGACCATGCGTGTTTGTATGGCTTCAAAATGAAGTGTTTGATTATATACTGAACTACTATTCTAAGCATGTTTCTCATTTTATTACGGTATATTAAATATCTAATTTTAACTTTATATTTTCAATATGTAAGTGGGCATGAATTGCTACCACTAGTAGAAAACATGGCTTTGTCCTGGCAGATCAGAGCATTAGTCCCGACCGTGTTACTAACCGGGACTAATGGGAGCATCAGTCCCGGTTTCAGAGGCTAGGACGTCGGTCGGGCCTCGGCAGGCATCAGTCCAGTTCGTGGACCTTCAGTCTCGGTTCCAGCCACTAACTAAGACTAAAGGGGCTGATGCCTTTTAGTCCCAGTTGGTGTCTGGAACCGGGACTAAAGGCGAGGCCATTAATCCCGGTTTTAGACACAAACCGGGACTAAAGTTTTACTTATATATATCCGCGCCCCCCATCTCCTCTATTTTTTGGCTGTGGAAGGGTGGAGGTGTGTGCTGCTATGTTCTTTGTCTATCTATGCACATGAGGTGTTCGATGAAATGCCTGCGCCACACTTAAGCATGGAAGGGTGGAGGTTTAGCGGTGCACCAACTACACAAGTGTTCTAAAAGGTTAGCAACTCCATCGTTTCATCTCTCACTCTAGTTTAGCTCATTTCAAATGCTCTAGAAGTAGAGTGGTTTCTGGGTTTTAGTGGAGGAGTGTATGTGGGACTTCTTTATATTTAGATGCACAATTTGAGCTCAAATTAATTTCTTAGAATCTGCACATGTGTAGGGTGTCATCCCATCCCCGTCCCCGTCCTCACCGCCATCGATCGCCCGTGCCGATCTCGTCGCCGGCACCACCGTGGTGAGCCTCTTGTACTTATCTTCTTTTGAAAAGAAAAAATCTTACTTGTATGATTTAGATAGCTACTTTTATGATTTTCTTACTTCTATTATTGTTTATTATTATATAGTGCCATGGTTTTGGTATCCGCCCCCGTGGGCTCTCGTCCGGTCTATGATTTGGATGTGGTATATTATCTTTTATAACTATTTTTTTCATTTAGTGTTTATGAAAATTATGCCGACCAACTTGAGATAGATTTCTTTATCTGGGAGGTATGTAAACCGGAAATTCCAACTGACCCTCTTGTCGAGAGGTTAAATTTAGTTCAAAAAGAAAATAATTATTTGAAAGAAAAATTGAAAAGAGTTGAAGAAGAGAAGATGAAATTGGAGTTGCATGTTGTTGATGTCGTCGATGATCACAAGATCTAGATGGATGCAATGCGCTTGAAGATTAGAAAGATTAGAAAATATGCCATTGATAATGAGGCTTGGTATCATTATGTTGTTGGATCAATTGTTATGTTAGTTGCGATTTTGGTCGCATTTGTTGTTGCATTTAAATGTTTTACATAGTTGTATGTTAGTTTCAGTGTATGTTTTAATTAGATGCTCTAGAGAGTTGTATGTTGTTCTATGAGAACTATGTATGTACTTTATGTATTTATTTTTTCAGTAATAACATTTGATAACTATTGTACTTTGGTTTTAATGTGATAATGAACTTGTATTAATTTGGTCACTTCTCTACTCATGATGTTTTGTATTGGTTTTTGATATACTTAATTATATAATGCACGCAGATGAACTGGCAATGGATGTACGGTGATCGACGGACCTCCGGCTACATTGAGGGCCTGCATAATTTTCTCGAAGTTGCTGAGGCAAACAAGAAGAATGGTTTTATGTATTTTCCATGTACTGTTTGTGGGAATACGAAGGATCACCCTTCCTTGAAAACCCTTCACATCCACCTGCCTGATAAGGGTTTCATGCCACACTATAATGTTTGGACCAAGCCCAAAAAAAGAGGGGTTATGATCGAAGACAACGAAGAAGAAGAGGATGATGACAACTATCCTATGTTCCCTGAATATGGTGATACTGCAATGGGGGAAGCTGAAGATCAAGAGGAACCAGATGATGTGCCCGATGATGATCTTCGTTGGGTCATTATTGAAGGGAGAAGTTGAAGTTCAATAACATGTTGGAGGATCACAAAAAGGGGTTGTACCCAAATTGCAAAGATGGCAACACAAAGCTTGGTACCACTCTAGAATTGCTGCAATGGAAGGTAGACACTGGTGTATCTAACAACGGATTTGGGAAGCTATTGAAAATTATGAAGAAGAAGCTTCAAAGGATAATGAATTGCCTGACAGTGTGTACGAAGCAAAGAAGGTTCTCTGCTCTCTAGGATTAGAGGTGCAGAAGATACATGCATGCCCTAATGACTGCATCCTCTACTGCGGAGAGGATTACGAGAATTTGAATGCATGCCCAGTATATGGTGCATTGCGATATAAAATCAGACGAGATGGCCCTGGTGATGTTAAGGGCGAGTGCCCCAAGAAGAGGGTTCGTGCCAAGGTGATGTGATATGCGCCTATAATACCACGGTTGAAATGTCTGTTCAGAAACAAAGAGCATGCCAAGTTGTTGCAATGGCACAAAGAAGACAGTAAGAAAGATGGGAAGTTGTGAGTACCCGCTAACGGGTCGCATTGGAGAAAAATCGAGAGAAAGTGGAGGGACTCTGCAGATGACTCAAGGAACGTATGGTTTGGTTTAAGTGCAGACGATGGCATTAATCCTTTTGGGGAGCAGAGCAGCAATCATAGCACCTGGCATGTGACTCTATGTATCTATAACCTTCCTCCTTGGTTGTGCATGAAGCGGAAGTTCATTATGATGCCAGTGCTCATCCAAGGCCCTAAGCAAGCCGGCAACGACATTGATGTGTACCTAAGGCCATTAGTTGAAGGACTTCTACAGTTGTGGGATAAAAAAGGTGTACATGTGTGGGATGAGCACAAACAGCAGGAATTTGACCTACGAGCATTGTTATTTATAACCATCAATGATTGGCATGTTCTTAGTAACCTTTCAGGATAGACAAACAAGTTCTACAATGCATGCACACACTGTTTAGATGAGACTGAAAGTATATATTTGGACAAATACAGGAAGAATGTGTACCTGGGACATCGTCGATTTCTTCCGACCAAGGATGCCTTAAGAAAGAAAGGCAAGCATTTCAAAGGTGAGGCTAATCACCAGAAGAAGCATGTCCTCTGTATTGGTGCTGATATACTTGGTATGGTCAAGGATTTACAAGTAATCTTTGGAAAGGGTCCTGGCAGACAATCTGTTTCGAATGACACCAAGAGACACGCACCCATGTGGAAGAAGAAATATATATTTTGAGACCTACCCTACTGGAAAAACCTAGAGGTCCCCTCTGCAATCGACGTGATGCATGTGACGAATAATGTTTGCATGAACCTGCTAGGCTTCTTGGGCATGTATGGGAAGACAACATATACACCAAAGGCATGGGAGGACCAGTAACTTGTGAACAAAAAAGATGGCATGCATTGATACGTCTCCAACGTATCTATAATTTATGAAGCATTCATGCTATTTTATTATCTGTTTTGAATGATTACGGGCTTTATTATACACTTTTATATTACTTTTGGGACTAACCTATTAACCGGAGGCCCAGCCCATATTGCTGTTTTATTGCCTGTTTCAGTATTTCGAAGAAAAGGAATATCAAACGGAGTCCAAACGGAATGAAACCTTCGGGAGCATGATTTTTGGAACGAACATGATCCAAGAGACTTGGAGTACAAGCCAGGGAAGCTTCGAGGAGGCCAGGAGATAGGAGGGCGCGCCCCCCTGTCTCGTGGGCCCCTCGTGGCTCCCCCGACCAACTTCTTTCGCCTATATATTCCCATATACCCTAAAACCATCGAATACGACAATAGATCGGGAGTTCCGCCGCCGCAAGCCTCTGTAGCCACCAAAAACCTCTCGGGAGCCCATTCCGGCACCCTACCGGAGGGAGAATCCATCACAAGTGGCCAACTTCATCATCCCTGCGCTCTCCATGACGAGGAGGGAGTAGTTCACCCTCGGGGCTGAGGGTATGTACCAGTAGCTATGTGTTTGATCTCTCTCTCTCTCTCTCCCTCTCTCTCGTGTTCTCTCTATGGCACGATCTTGATGTATTGCGAGCTTTGCTATTATAGTTGGATCTTATGATGTTTCTCCCCCTCTACTCTCTTGTAATGGATTGAGTTTTCCCTTTTAAGTTATCTTATCAGATTGAGTCTTTAAGGATTTTAGAACACTTGATGTATGTCTTGCCGTGTTTATCTGTGGTGACAATGGGATATCACGTGATCCACTTGATGTATGTTTTGGTGATCAACTTGTGGGTTCCGCCCATGAACCTATGCATAGGGGTTGGCACACGTTTTCATCTTGACTCTCCGGTAGAAACTTTGGGGCACTCTTTGAAGTACTTTGTGTTGGTTGGATAGATGAATTTGAGATTGTGTGATGCATATAGTATAATCATGCCCACAGATACTTGAGGTGACAATGGAGTATCTAGGTGACATTAGGGTTTTGGTTTATTTGTGTCTTAAGGTGTTATTCTAGTATGAACTCTTTTATAGATTGATCCGAAAGAATAACTTTGAGGTGGTTTCGTACCCTACCGTAATCTCTTCGTTTGTTCTCCGCTATTAGTGACTTTGGAGTGACTCTTTGTTGCATGTTGAGGGATTTTTATATGATCTATCTATGTTATTATTGTTGAGAGAACTTGCACTAGTGAAAGTATGAACCCTATGCCTTGTTTCCTAGCATTGGAATACCGTTTACGCTCACTTTTATCATTAGTTACCTTGCTGTTTTTATATTTTCAGATTACAAAAACCTTTATCTACTATCCATATTGCACTTGTATCACTATCTCTTCGCCGAACTAGTGCACCTATACAATTTACCATTGTATTGGGTGTGTTGGGGACATAGGAACTCTTTGTTATTTGGTTGCAGGGTTGCTTGAGAGAGACCATCTTCATCCTACGCCTCCCACGGATTGATAAACCTTAGGTCATCCACTTGACGGAAATTTGCTACTGTCCTACAAACCTGTGCACTTGCGGGCCCAACAACGACTACAAGAAGAAGGTTGTGTAGTAGACATCAAGCTCTTTTCTGGCGCCGTTGCCGGGGAGGCTAGGTAAGTGAAGGTATATCTTTAGATCTTGCAATTGAATCTTTTTGTTTCTTGTTTTAGCACTAGTTTAGTTTATAAAATAAAACTACAAAAAAACGGAGTTGAGTTTGTCTCAAATGCTTCACCTTTTTAATATCTTTCGTGAGTATGATGGAAAGGAAAACTGTGCTCAAGTGTTAGAAGAAGAAATCTATAGAATGTTTTTATTTGATGAGCATGATTGCAATATTGTTAGTATGAATTCCTTTGAATATCCATGATGCTAATGATATGAAAAGCCACAAGCTTGGGGAAGCTATGTTTGATGGAGATGATATTTTTTGTCCCCCAAGATTTGATGAGCAAATTTACTATGATGAAAGCATGCCTCCTATCTATGATGATTATTGTGATGATACGTATGCTATAAAGAAGAAATTTGCTTATGTGGAGAGTAGTAAATTTTCTATGCTTGTAGATCATGAAAAGAATGCTTTAGGTGCTGGTTATATTGTTGAATTCATTCATGATGCTACTGAAAATTATTATGAGGGAGGAACATATGCTTTTAGGAGTTGCAATAATGTCAAGTTTCCTCTCTATGTGCTTAAAATCTTGAAGTTATGCTTGTTTTACCTTCCTATGCAAGTTGATTATTGTTCACACAAGTTATTTGCTCACAAAATCCCTATGCATAGGAAGTGGGTTAGACTTAAATGTTCTAGTCATATTCTTCATGATGCTCCCGTTATGTTTCAATTCTTATCTTTTATGTGAGCATCATTGTCATCATCGTGCCTAGCTAAAAGGCATTAAAGAAAAGTGCTTGTTGGGAGACAACCCAATATTTATCCTTACCGTTTTTGTGTGTCCACATGATTATGCTACTGTATTAATCATGTTTTATAGCTTTTGTTTCAATAAGGTGCCAAGTAGAACCTTTGGGAAGACTTGGGTGAAGTTTATGTGATCTTGCTGTGAAAAACAAAAACTTTAGCGCTCACGAGATTAGCTGCCATTTTTTTTACTGGAGAGTGATTTTAGGTTGAATCTTTTTGCAGATGATTAATAGACAAATTACTCAGGTCCAGCAATTTATTTCATAATTTTTGGGGTTCCAGAAGTATACGTTTGATACAGATTACTACAGCCTATTCTGTTTTTTGACAGATTCTGTTTTCTATGTGTTGTTTGCTTATTTTGATGAATCTATGAGTAGTATCGGAGGGTATGAACCATAGATAAGTTGGAGTACAGTAGATATTACACCAATATGAATTTAGAATGAGTTAATTACAGTACCTAAGTGGTTGTTTTATTTTCTTATACTAACGGAGCTTACGAGTTTTGTGTTGAGTTTTGTGTGGTTGAAGTTTTCAAGTTTTGGGTAAGGATTCGATGAACAATGGAATAAGGAGTGACAAGAGCCTAATCTTGAGGATTCCCAAGGCACCCCAAGGTAATATTGAAGGACAACCAAGCAACTAAGCTTGGGGATGCCCCAGAAGGCATCCCCTCTTTCGTCTTCGTTCATCGGTAACTTTACTTGGAGCTATATCACATGATATGTGTTTTGCTTGGAGCGTCAATTTCTTTTGTTAGTTTTTACTTGCTGTTAGTTAGAATAGTGTTTTGCATCTTTAGTTTCAATAAAAAAGTCAAGGATAGCCTTTGCCATGCTTATTTTACTAGTTTGCATGTTGCTGTTTGAAAACAGAAAGTTTACCGCTGTTGCGAAAATTACCTAGAAAAGTCAGAGAATGGTATAACATTGAATCTTTTTGCATATTGAGCTAAGATAAATTTACTGCAGTGGGAATTTTAATTCATAATTTTTGGAGTCAGGGAAGTATTGATACTCTTGCATTCTTTACAGACTGTACTGTTTTGATAGATTGCTGTTATGTTTGCGTTGTTTGCATATGTTTGCTTGTTTAATGATTCTATTTGATGATAGGAGTATTAAATATGCAGAGGCATTTAGTATTCAATGTTGAATAATAATTTAAGTGATTTGTTACAGTATAATATGATAAGGTTTTGCATTGGTTTATACTAACCTATCTCACTAGTTCTTGTTGAGTTTGTTGTGAATGAAGCTTTTGATAAAAAGAGAAACCATGATATGAGAGGAATTAAGGAGACACAAAAGTTCAAGCTTGGGGATGCCGAAGGCACCCCAAGATAATATTTCAAGAAGTCTCAAGCATCTAAGCTGGGGGATGCCCCGGTAGGCATCCCACCTTTCTTCTTCAACAACTATCGGTTAGTATTGGTTGAGCCTAAGTTTTTGCTTCTTCACATGAGTTGTGCTATCATTGCAATGTAGTTTTCTTTAGCTTTGCTTGCTATTTGAATGAAGTATCAAGATCTGAAATCCTTTAATGAGAGAGAGCCATACATGATTTAGAATTTTCTAGAATACTCTATGTGCTTCACTTATATCTTCTGAGCGTGATAATTTTTGCTCTAGTGCTTCACTTATATCCTTTAGAGCACGGTGGTGGATTTGTTTTAAAGAAACTTGATCTCTCATGCTTCACTTAGATTATTTTGAGACTCATTAATAGCATGGTAATTTGCTTAATGTTAATATACTTAGTGTTCAAGATATGTGAAACTTTCTTTTGAGTGAATTGAATACTAAGATAAATTTAATGCTTGATAATGGTTTTGAGATATGGAGGTAATAATATCAAAGTCGTGCTAGTTGATAATTGTGAATTTGAGAAATACTTGTGTTGAAGTTTGTAAGTCCTGTAGCATGCACGTATGGGTAAAGTTGTGTAACAAATTTGAAGCATGAAGTGTACCTGGCTTGTGCATCCTTATGAGTGGCGGTCGGGGACGAGCGATGGTCTTTTCCTACCAATCTATCCCCCTAGGGGCATGCCTAGTAGTACTTTGCTTCGAGGGCTAATAAACTTTTGCAATAAGTATATGATTTCTTTATGACTAACGTGAGTCCATGGATTATACGCACTTTTACCTTTCCGCATTTGCTAGCCTCTTCGGTACCGTGCATTGCCCTTTCTCACCTTGAGAGTTGGTGCAAACTTCGCCAGTGCATCCAAACCCCATGATATGATACGCTCTATCACACATAACCCTCCTTATATCTTCCTCAAAACAGCCAACGTACCTACCTATCGTGGCATTTCCATAGCCATTCTGAGATATATTGCCATGCAACTTCCATCAACATTATTATGACATACATTACTTTTGTCATATTGCCATTGCATGATCATGTAGTTGACATCATATTTGTGGCAAAGCCACCATGCATTATTTTTTCATACATGTCACTCTTGATTCATTGCACCATCCCGGTACACCACCGGAGGCATTCATATAGTGTCATATCTTTGTTCTAGATATCGAGTTGTAAGTAAATAAAAGTGTGATGATCATTATTATTAGAGCATTGCCCCAGTGAGGAAAGGATGATGGAGACTATGATTCCCCCACAAGTCGGGATGAGACTCCGGACTTTACAAAAATAAAAGAGGCCAAAGAAGCCCAAATAAAAAAAGAGGCCAAAGAAGCCCACCAAAAAAATAAAAAAAATATAAAAAAATGAGAGAAAAATAGAGAAGGGGCAATGTTACTATCCTTTTACCACACTTGTGCTTCAAAGTAGCACCTTGTTCTTCATGTAGTGAGTCTCATATATTTGTTCTTCAAAGTAGCACCATGTTTTTCATATAGCGAGTCTCAAAATTGTCTTGTTCATACTAGTGGGAATTTTTCATTATAGAACTTGGCTTGTATATTCCTACGATGGGCTTCCTCAAATGCCCTAGCTCTTCATGAGCAAGCAAGTTGGATGCACACCCACTAGTTTTCTTTTGTTGAGCATTCATAGCTCTCGTGCATCCGTTGCATGGCAATCCCTACTCCTCATGTTGACATCAATTGATGGGCATCTCCATAGCCCGTTGATTAGCCTCGTCAATGTGAGACTTTCTCCTTTTTTTGTCTCCTCCACACAATCCCCATCATCATATTCTATTCCACCCATAGTGCTATATCCATGGCTTGCGCTCATGTATTGCGTGAGGGTTGAAAAAGCTGAAGCGCGTTAAAAAGTATGAAACAATTGCTTGGCTTGTCATCGGGGGTATAGAAGTTGGGAACATCTTTGTGTGACGAAAATGAAGCATAGCCTAACTATATGATTTTGTAGGGATGAACTTTCTTTGGCCATGTTATTTTGAGATGACATAATTGCTTTGATTAGTATGCTTGAAGTATTATTCTTTTTGTGTCAATATGAACTTTCGTCTTAAATCTTTCGGATCTGAATATTCATATCACAAGTAAGCAGATTTATATTGAAATTATGCCAAAGTATCACTCCGCATCAAAAATTCTTTTTTATCACTTACCTACTCGAGGACGAGCAGGAATTAAGCTTGGGGATGCTTGATACGTCTCCAACGTATCTATAATTTTTGATTGCTCCATGCTACTTTATCTACTGGTTTAGGCAATATTGGGCTTTATTATACGCATTTATATTATTTTTGGGACTAACCTATTAACCGGAGGCCCAGCTCAGATTTGCTGTTTTATGCCTATTTCAGTGTTTTGAGGAAAAGGAATATCAGACGGAGTCAAAACTGAACGAAATCAACTGGAGAAGTTATTTTTGGAAGGAAACCCACCTGATGGACTTGGACTCCACGTCAGAAGATACGGGAGATGCTCACGAGGGTGGGGTGCGCGCCCTCCCCCCTGGGCGCGCCCCTGCCTCGTGGGGCCCCCGTAGCTCCACCGACGTACTCCTTTCACCCATATATACCTACGTACCCTAAAACATCCAGAACAGAATATAGATCGGGAGTTCCGCCGCCGCAAGCCTCTGTAGCCACCAAAAACCAATCGGGACCCTGTTCCGGCACCCTGTCGGAGGGGGATCCCATCACCAGAGGCCATCTTCATCATCCCGGCGCTATCCATGACGAGGAGGGAGTAGTTCACCCTCGAGGCTGAGGGTATGTACCAGTAGATATGTGTTTGATCTCTCTCTCTCTCGTGTTCTCTCTCATGTTCCTCGATGGCACGATCTTGATGTATCCCGAGCTTTGCTATTGTAGTTGGATCTTATAATGTTTCTCCCCCTCTACTCTCTTGTGATGAATTGAGTTTCCCCTTTGAAGTTTTCTTATCGGATTGAGTCTTTATGAGAACACTTGATGTATGTCTTGCCGCGATTATCTATGGTGACAATGGGATATCATGTGCCACTTGATGTATGTTTTGGTGATCAGCTTGCGGGTTTCATGACACTTGGGAACCTATGCATAGGGGTTGGCACACGTTCTTGACTCTCCGGTACAAACTTCGGGGCACTCTTTGAAGTACTTTTATGTTGGTTGGATGAATCTGAGATTGTGTGATGCATATCGTATAATCATGCCCACAGATACTTGAGGTGACAATGGAGTATCTAGGTGACATTAGGGTTTTGGTTGATTTGTATCTTAAGGTGTTATTCTAGTACGAACTCTTTTGTAGATTGATCCAAAAGAATAGCTTTGTGGTGGTTTCATACCAGACCATAATCTCTACGTTTGTTCTCCGCTATTAGTGGCTTCGGAGTGACTCTTTGTTGCATGTTGAGGGCTTGTCATATGTTCTATCTATGTTATTATTGTTGAGAGAACTTGCACTAGTGAAAGTATGAACCCTAGGCCTTGTTTCCTATCATTGCAATACCGTTTACGCTCACTTTTATTGCTCGCTACCTTGCTGTTTTTATTATTTCATATTACGAAAACCTATATCTACTATCTATTTTGCACTTGTATCTTCATCTCTTCGCCGAACTAGTGCACCTATACAATTTACCATTGTATTGGGTGTGTTGGGGACACAAGAGACTTTTTGTTATTTGGTTGCAGGGTTGTTTGAGAGAGACCATCTTCATCCTACGCCTCCTACGGATTGATAAACCTTAGGTCATCCACTTGAGGGAAAATTGCTACTGTCCTATAAACCTGTGCACTTGCAGGCCCAACAACGTATACAAGAAGAAGGTTGTGTAGTAGACATCAGGCCTCCGCGGTAGCACATCCGGCCACGGGAAGCAGGAGCATGCGGCACGATCAGCGCTGCTTTGGGTGGCTGGAGCAAGAAGACTAGAGGTTGAAGAAGCACTGCGGCCGTTGGATGGACATCGTATGGTTACTGGAGCTAGAATCGTTTATATTGACTAAGTTGACAAAGCCCTTCATCCCCGTCAACTTAGTAGGCCCACAAGTCAGCCTCCCACCAAGGTTGGTCCCAGCTAGTAGGGGGTATTCATTTATTTGTGCGTAATAAGGAGGCACTTCCGGTGGGTCCGAGCTGACAGCAGGGGGAAGGTTTTTTTTGTGAAATACGGTAGCCCGTCGGCTAGGTCGCAGCAGTCAGGGGCAAACGTTTTCGCGAAATACTGGTGGCCCGTCCGGTGGGTCCCTGCTGTTAGGTGGAGGAATAATTATTTTCCGCATAATAAGGAGGCACTTCCTTGCGGCTGCCGTGGAATCAGCTGTCAGCCTCTTCACGTACAGTATTCTTCCGATGGAATTCGGTCGTTGACCACATTGACCACGCCGCGCTGAGAGCACCACGGCGGTGGACGACGGCGAGGCCTAGGAAGGGGACGACGCGGAGCCGGGGAAGACGCGGCAGTGGATGCCCACGTGTAGAGGAGTACGAGGGTTCACTGGTTCGGCTACGCTGCCGTCGCCACAGAATAACAGGGGGTGTGGTTGAGTGGAGTGGAGGGATGGCCTGGCCAGCAATGGGAGTAGTATGGAGGCGGTGAGGCCTCCACGGCAGCATAGCCGGCCACGGGAGGTAGGAGCAGCCGACACGACCGGCGCTGCTTTGGGCGGCTGGAGCAAGAAGACCAGAGGTTGAAGAAGCACTACGGCCGTTGGATGGACATCGTACGGTCACTAGAGCTAGAATCGTTCATATTGACTAAGTTGACAAAGCCCTCCGTCCCCGTCAACTTAGTAGGCCCACAAGTCAGCTTCCCACCAAGGTGAGTCCCAGCTAGCAGGGGGAGTTTTCTTTTTTTTTGTGCGTAATAAAGAGGCACTTCTAGTGGGTCCGAGCTGACAGTGGGGGGAACGTTTTTTCGTGAAATACGGTGGCCCGTCCGGTGGGTACCAGCAGTCAGGGGGGAAACGTTTTTTTCACGAAATAAGGTGGCCCGTCCGGTGGGTCCCTACTGTCAGGTGGAGGAATAATTATTTCACGAGTAATAAGGAGGCACTTCCTTGCGGCTGCCATGGACCCAGCTGTCAGCCTCTCCACGTACATTACTCTTCCGATGGAAGTCGATCGTTGACCACGTTGACCACGCCGCGCCGAGAGCACCAGTGCGGTGGATGACGGTGACGTCTAGGAAGGGGACGACACGGAGCCGGGGAAGACGCATCAGTGGAAGCCCGCACGGAGAGGAGTACGAGGGTTCACTGGTTCGGCTGCGGTGTGAGCCTGCCGTCGCTGCAGAATAACAGGGGGTGTGGGTGAGTGGAGGGATGGCCTGGCCAGCGGTGGGAGTAGTATGGGGGCGGTGAGGCCTCCGCGACAGCATAGCCGGCCATGGGAGGCAGGAGCAGGCGGCACGACCGGCGCTGCTTTGGGCGGCTGGACCAAGAAAACCAGAGGTTGAAAAGCACTACGGCCGTTTGATGGACATCGTACGGTCACTGAAGCTAGAATCGTTTATATTGACTAAGTTGACAAAGCCCTTTGTACGCTCCAACTTAGTAGGCCCACAGGTCAGCCTCCGAAACAGTGCGCCCCAGATGTCAGGGGGAGGAATCATTTTTTGGGCGGCCGAAGCTAAGAATATCCAAGATTAAAGAAGAAGCACGACATCCAATGGATAGACATCCAACGGCCACTGCTGCTAGAATCGTGTGTTGACTATAATAAGTTGACAAAGCCTTGCATACGCGTCAACTTTTTTTTAGGGGACGCGTCACTTAGTAGGCCCACAAGTGTGTGGCAGAGAACTTATAGCCCATTTGCGTTTTGTAAGAATGTATAGCCCATTTTTGAATTGTAATGGAATTTACAACAGCCCATTTATAGTTTGTTGAAAGTACAGCCCATTTTCTAGCTACGACAATGATTAATAATTTCAACCAACCGTTGAAGACAGAATTCAATAAAATTTCCCACATTTTGATGGGATCCAAAATATTATTATCCCGAAATTTCTATTCAGATTAAAATATAAATTTGTATTACGTAAAAATCCAACGAAACATCGTGCACAACAATGAAAATTTAAGATTTTCAAAATCCATAAATAATATTTTATAAACTAATCTCATGTTTGGTGCATTTTTTTATAGTTACTGCCCAGTTTTTATAATTACATCCCATCTATTATTTTTAAAGCCCATTTTCCTGTTAAGCCTAATGCATCCCTCCTAGGAAAGATTTCCAGCACAGCGGGGTGGAGAATAACAAGTTGACCTTGCCTGGGTATTCCTCAAAAAGATGTATAGCTGGGCTAGCCATTTTCATCTTGAAAAAAGTAGTATCTGGGCTGGATATCTGGCCTGGGCTATACGGGCCACAGCCCGCCCAGTTAATACCCTGCTCTCCTCCGAACAACAACGAAATCATCGCCATGAAAAACTTTGCAATGCTCACGCCTCAAAAACACAAATACTGCTCGAGCTGCTTGGTCCCAGCTGTCGGCCGCATCTTGTGCAATTCTCTCGTTTATATTGACTACATAGGTTGACAATGGTGTGGGACCGTGATGTCAGGAAACCAGGAGAAAGCAAAAAAATATAGTTGTACATAATAAGGAGGCACTTGCGTATGTACGGCTATGGCCCTAGTGGGTCCCTAGTGTCATCCAGCCAAAATAAAGTCATCTCCTGAATCCTCATGTTCGTTGACCATGTTAACAATGCTTGGCGCCACGGCGAGCGCAACAACTCGAAGGACAATGGAGAGGGCCTCGCGGGCCCTACGGAGGTCTGATACAGCGCCCGCTGCTCATTCAGGAAGCCAGGATCATCAGACACCTATGAGCACCTTTGAGAAACTAAGACGGCATGAAACGGTAAGGCCGCGCTTGGGAGCTCTGGTTTATTTCAAACCTGTATTAACATACAAGTGTAATTTACTCGTCATCGGAAGGCCCGAGGTCTGTAAGTAAAACCGCCGGGTTATGCGTGTAATTTGAGAGACCAGTGTATATTTTACGAGCATTGCTATATGGACGACATTACCAGAAGATACATGCACGACGTGCGTATCATGCCATCCATGGGCAAGGCTGAAACAGCATCTAACGGCTGGATTAGCAATCGTCCGAGTGTCGTTCAGCGTTTTTATCATGTGTGAAGTACTTCCGATATTTTACTAGTCGAAATCGACCAACCAAGCGCCTTCGCCCGAGACCATCTGCTTTAATTTACAAGCATCGGTTTTACAAGCGGTTTTGGTTGGAAAACGACAATCCAATCAGGGCCTAATATCATGAGTTGGTCAGAAGATCATATGGTTTCACATCCAACCTACTCGACATGTCATATAGGCTATGAATGAAACATCAGACGATGAACTTCTTACGCACGGAAACAATAGAAGAGGATGATCTTCTTAACAAGCAAATCACTGGCATTAGATCGACATGCAAAACAATACGAAGCATTATTCTCAGGAGGCACGGTGAACAGCTCGTGATGCCACATGCCACAACATTCCAAGATCAACTTTGCAATCAAACACAAGGCCTGGCATGACATAGAAAATATTCAGAACAAACTCTTAACACAGGAATATCTCAGCAGAGTAACTATTTACTTCTAAACTGAACACAGGAATAGGAAAAAACACTCTACGCTGCTCATAGCAAGGGCGTCCCACTCAAAAATATCAAATGCATGTCTTCTGGCTAACATCAATGAGCAAATTTTGACAAGGTTTTCCAATTCCAATATATTAAACTAACGTCTTCTTGCTAACATCAATGAGCAAATTTTGACAAGGTTTTCCAATTCCAATATATTAAACTAACGTCTTCTTGCTAACATCAATGATTAAACTTTGACAAGCTTTTCCCATTCAAAATATGTAATGCATATGATCGTGTCCTGTCTTAGCTTCTTGTACTTGTTCGGGCACTTTTTGCCCAGGGCACTCCACGTGTTGTTAAATTGCCAATGGTCTCTGCAGACTAGTCATGTCACCGGTGTCTAATAATACTCTGTAAAGCTTCTCGGTCATTCCTTCTGTAATGTACCGCATCCAGTGACTGCTTCTTTCTACAAAGTGGAACGACCAACTGGACCCAGTAACGCAGCAGTTTGCCTTGGACACATTGGCTCCTTTTGTGCAGTTCAACTAAAATCGAAGTCGGAATAAAACCGAGCTTTAATTTTGATATCCCTGTAAGCAACAATAGGTATAAGGGAAACAGTTAGTGAGAAATAACGGTTGATGACTTGTCTTAATGGGAAACAAAGCAGGAGAGGAGCAATTCTCCATCAGTGTGATTCATTCATATTGACTGAGACATTATCTTAACAATGCCTTGGTTCAACATGTATAAAGAACGACAAAGCAGAAAAGTACCATTCCTAAAACAATGCAACTGATTCATTTTTAAATAGACATTATCTTAACAATACCTTTGGTTAAACATATAGAAAGAACTACAAAGCAGGATAGTACCATTCCTAACAAGTGTTGCAGTTTTGAACTAAGATTCAGTAGTTAATTATTTCTGAGAGTGGCATTGCTTAATTTTACCAGCGGCATTAGATTAACGAAAAGCATAAACAGTTCCAGGGGAGAGTGGGCGCAACAACAATATGTGCTTCCATCTACTTATAAAGGGGGTGATGCAGAGTTTGTTGTAACAAAGCAACAAGCATCATGTCTGGGTTGGTCCCATTTTTGTTCACTACTTAATGGGAAAAGACAGCAATACAATAGCTTCAATTCAACATTTATTTAAAACAGTACCAATACAAGTAGCACAACATCTCAAAGCACACTGCACAATCATGTGGATGAAGGCTTGTTGACCTTTCATGAGAACACTAGGATAAAATACGAATCTGCTAACACGAATAGGAAATCCAATCTCATTTTGTGCAGTTGCACTGAAATCAAGCAAAGTGTTTTGCGTAGCGAAGCAAAATGTCGCAATAGCAACAAGTTGAATAGATATCATGTGGTAGAGACCAAGATTTGAAACAACTTTTCCGGCGGCATTCTTAAATTAACAATAGCAAAATAGCTGTATGGGACATGCTAGCACCATGTGCGTCCACACGTATAAATGGGTGATGCAGAGTATGTAGCCAAGCAACATATCTGTATTGGTCCCATATTTGTTCTCTTTGAACTTTTTTCCTATGTTAGGGCAGCAAATCTAGTCCTGCACAAACTACCCGACCCCCCCCCCCCCCTGTTTCTTTCCCTTTTCAACAAAGAGATCGGTTCCTTACATATGTGTGTACTGGGTTACCCCCTTTTCCGTTTTCGACCAACAAAGCGGCTAGATAGCCAGTCGATACTACTTTTCCTCCCTCCTTTCCTCATTGAACCACGTCCTTGATTCATGCTCCACCCCACCGCACCTTTCTTTCCTCTTTGAACCAAGACCTAGATTCGACTACAAATCGAAAAAGATCCACATGCAGCTAGAGCAACGACGGTTTCAAAGAAACTTATACCTTAGGGTCGTCGGGATGTGGCAAGGCGTGCGGCGGGAGGCCGGATCTGCCCACACTACATACGGTAGCAACGAAGAAGGGGTCGGTGGCCCTCCTGCACAGGCGCTGGGTGAAAGAGAACAACGCAGCCGGCAGTGGATTGCCTCCCTCGCCGAAGGCGGTAGAGTTAACGCTGCACCTCCTCCCCTTCCCGGTGCGACGGGATACGGACACCTCCTTCACTAGCTGTGAGGGGGGAGAGAGACAAGAGGCCAACGCAATCTTGTTTAGATCTGGTGAAGAGAGGGTAAGAGACTGTGAATATAGCAAACCCTAGCAAATGAACGCTGAGCCTCCAGCGTGTAACATATATGTATTGCGGCGAGCGTGTGGAGAGTGCAAACCCTAGCGAACAAGCGCTGAGGCTCCCGCTTATATATATACTAATGTAGTATGGACTGAGCTCCGGTGCCTTCACTCCATCTGCTTTTGGCTGTATGATAGGTGAGCCAGCCACATTTTGGGCCCACCTGTCATAAACCCAAAGGCAGGTGCACTAACTCAATGAAGCTGCGTCCATATAGTACTCCCGTGTGTATATGACTAATATATAGTGGAGTAGTTTTCTTATTCTCTCCATAACAATCATTTTAAATTGTGTAAGTACGAAACAAAACTCTTTATTTAATGTACAGAGGGAGTACTACTTCCGATGAACTAACAATCCACGCCCACGCGTCCTGGTCGCACTTCCTGTCCTTCACGTGTGGTACACTACCCTCCCTTAAGTGAACAACCACACATGTGCCAAATTATCGGAAACGTGTGAGAGTGTGTACAAATTAAGAATTTTAATTTCAGTTATCGAAAAGGTTTGAGAGTATTACAAAGTTTGACTTCAGTCAAATCTAATATGCGGAGTAAATAAAAATGGAGGGCTACTACATCCATCTGGGTTTTTAGTCCACACCAGTTTTTAAATCAAAGTTAATAGCTGGACAAATAAAATTACAAGGGAGCTGGAGACAAAGTTGTGAGAAGGCTTATAAATCAATACAAAACTTATGCTCTTAGTACCAACGTCGATCCTTCTTCAAGGAAACATTTGGTTCATAGCCAACTGTGTGATAAAATTGCACCAACGTGAAAGACGACTACGTCTCCAATGCAACCAAGGTGAACTGACGAAGGATATCATCTTTGTGCGTAACAAGCAAAGAGCACTGGTGGAAGACAGCTTGTTTTTCATTAAAAATCGATCAGCTTCACCAGCCGACGCAACCATGAGGCGCGACCATGAGCATCGATAGGTCATCGTGGTGATGCATCATCCATTTGGCATCAAGTTTGGGTGAGGCACCTATGAATTTCGACAAATCCTCACCGTGGTATGTTTCTTCTTAGTAAAGCTCGAGGAAGGAAGAACCATGTGGCAGAGGACAATGAGGCGGAACAACAATGGCCATCCAATTTTGTGCAGTTCCACTAAAATTGAGGAAGACATGCCCGGTACTACTACTAGAACCGCATGGTGGAGCGTTTGTACTCTTATTTCTTTTTATCTCTGATAAAGTACACATTTATTCCGGAGAAGGGTGGAAAACGGCAGCCCAACATCAACATGTAATGAATGATATCAATCAACCAACCATGCTCGAATATATCTTGGCCTCCATGCGAACCCGTCTGTGTGTTCTCGCTCCTCGTCTCTCTCAAGGAACGGCGGGTTGGCTCTTTGCCGTCAATTGAGATCGGTTTGCTCACACTCCTGTCCCACATGTCAGTGATATGCCAAGAGGAGGTGCGTTGACCGACTGGCCATACGCGTACTTGGTTTTGAACCTTCATACTACTCCTCCCTCTGTCACAGTTTACAGGGCGCGCTTCATTATGATGCATTTCTCTCAATGCATTTCCACCACCAGAGAGACTTTAGACGCATTTGGTTTAATGCTCAATTAATTAGGGTGTGGTAACTGCAATCATGTCCAGAATTTTCTCTCCATGTAACTACGGAATGGAGTAAGTGCATTCATGTGTGTACCCGGGGTGGAAGCACTGCATGCATGTGTGTATGCATTATTCCCTCTACTAGTAATAGACGCCGTGCTATAACTACCAATGCTATTTTTCAGGCCGATCGCTAGTCGCCTTGGTCCCACAGATCTTTTTTCTTTTTTCTGAAGCGCGTTGTATAAACAGTGACGGATGGAGTAGTATGAACGGATTCAAAGAAGAGCGTATTGATGGTTGCTTCTTCAGAGCAACTTACAGTGAGAAAGGTGGGGCTTACGATTTGACTGCTCACTACTCACTATTAATGCGGCACAACGACCGAGCTGAGTCTCCCATGCGGTTGTGCACTACCCCCTCGGTTCTTAAATATACTCCGGAGTATATTTGTCTTTCTAGAGATTTCAACGAGTGACTACTCAAATATTTGTCTTTTTAGAGATTTCAAATGGACTGGCACATACGGATGTATATACATATTTCAGAGTGTAGATTCTCTCATTTTGCTCTGTATGTAGTCACTTGTTGAAATCTCTAGAAAGGCAAATAGAATATTTAGGAACGGGGGGAGTACACATACGAAGCAAAATGAGTGAATCTACACTCTAAAATATGCCCGTTTGAAATTTGTAAAAAGACAAATATTTAGGAACGAAGGAGTATAATTTTGTGCATGGCACATGGACCCGGATGATGAAGAGGCTTCTGGCAATGCTATCAAGCTTCCATCATTTGTTTACATAATTGACGTACTATACAAATAATTTTCCAGCGAGACATGAAATTGTACAATGGTGTGAGCTTTCAGCTTCTTTTTCACGTGTCTTGCCATCGATGCTCTTTTGAAAACAATAAAAAACTAACTTCCTTGCTAATGCATGTCAATTATTAGCAGATCAGAGCTAATAATTACATCACAACTGAAGACGGAGTTGTGAGAAGGTGTTAAATTAAAATTGATCCATGCTTTCATTGGCAGCAACGTCCCCCCAACTCTGTCTAAATCAACAAGGCATGTTGGAAAAAAAAAGTAGTTGTCTGGAGCATGCAACATTCCAATCATTTTGTGCAGTTCCACTAAAATAGAGTTGAGCGTCCCTGTTCCAAAGATATTAAGTGTGATTACGATAATAGAGGACTGCTGATGAAACAATAAACACATAAATAGAAGCTGGTCACCTTTGCAGTCTGTTTTAAGACTAACTAGTTGGAGAAGATTAGGCTCGGAGTTGGATGAGGAGGATAGAGCAAAACCAATCTCCCTTTGTGCAGTCGCACTGAAATGTAGAGACGTCGCCCATGTGACATTTTAGTACAACTGCACAAAACACTCTTAAGAAAAAAGTGATTTGTGCAGTTCACCAAAAGGTCGCAATAGCAACAAGGTGAAATGGATAGCCCTGTTTGCAAAAAAGAGGTAGAAAGGAAACAATTACTGGCCAATAACAGTTGATGACACATGCGACGACAAAAAAGAAGCATATTCCTTGCCCTAAGGGAAGATAACAACACGGTTGTGTTTGTCTAAAACGGAGTGAGGACGAGAATGCAATATGGAAAGTACGCTGGACGAGCTACGTTTTGGGCAAAGAACTATGGAAGATCCACATGCAGCAATGTGGGAAGATGGGCAGTGGAGCAAGGCCGGAGGGGATACCTGGAGGTCGTCGGGATGTAACTAGGTGAGCGGCGGTGGGCGGAATCTGCGAGCAGGTGGCGTAGGCCCTGCCGCGCCATAGCTTGGTCAGAGAGAACGGCGTGTACCGCAGATCAGGACGTGCTGCCTCGGCACCGTCGAACAGAGAAACGATGCACTTCCTCCCTTTCCCCCGGCGGACGGGATGTGGACGGATCAGTGACCAACGGTGAGAGAGAGAGCGGCCACGGCACTCCCTTTCCCCCGGCGGACGGGATGCGGCCGGATCAGTGACCAACGGTGAGAGAGAGAGAGGCCACCGCAGCCTTGTGTGAGATACTCTGAAGAGCAACAAACCAGGCATGCAAGGCTCCATTGTATATAGTGAGCGGACTACCTTTTTCTCCATAAAAATCGTTTTAATTCTGTGTACATGCCATTGAGCGCTATAACTTTATTTAAAAATAACGTGGCAATGCGTCAAGTCGAACTTTGTTTCATGCAGGCATGGTACACGACCTCCCTAGGTAAACAACCGCTACAGGCGTTCAAATTAGCACGTGGGCTGCCATTTCGTAAAGAAATGAGCTCCATCGTGTACCCGCGCGGGTGTGGCTGGGCATGAAGCGTGAGTACGTGCACGGTGCACCTATTCTCTTCTTGTATACGTACACCACCTACATGGGGTTGTGTGAGAGAGATACAAACCTAGAGAGATATAGTGTGTGGGTTCTTGAGAGTTTTTTTTTGGGGGGGGGGGGTCAATCAAAAAATGTAACATATGCAATGTGTGTGAAATAGAGTCCTGGATATAACATATATATAGAGGGGGCAATCCACGAGAAGAGAGTGGAGGTATCACCGGCTTGAGGTGTCCATAGAATTGAAAAGAGGGATGATGTGTGTGTGTGCGCGCGCGCGATCGATAAAGAGTGCCATCGAATTTGTGTGTACCCACGTCAAAGATATAGAGTGGCTGGCCTACTGGAACGTGAGAGGGGACATGTGCAGTTTGTCTCTGTGGCGTGGATACCTACCTGCAGCGCTCGACTATCGGTGTGTGGTGGGGGAAGAGGGAGGCCCAATTAACTATAGAGGTATAATGGATGGTATATGTGTGGAGGAGGAGAGAGGCCTACCTCATGTATTAAGGAGATCGATCTGCCTCATGTATTAAGGGAGATCGATCGGCATCCATGCATATGTGCATGAGAGGAATAAGGTTGGGAGAGAGACAGAGCTAGAGTGTTGGAGGGCGTGGTAGTGGAGTTGCTTCTAACAAATGGTGGGATAGGCTTGCTAGACAAACGGAGGGCACGCCCGCAATATCAATAAGAGAGGAGATGGTTGCTTGTTGTCTGTGCACATGCGTGTGAGAGACGGGTCAGGAGGCATGCACGAATGATGAGGGGGGACGATGTGGCTGTGGTAAGCAGACATAACTACATAGGAAGATCAATCGCCCTTTGTTTGAGAAAGGAGAGACATAACTTGTGAGGTACGTCGATCGATGGGGGGGTAGTTAAAGTCGATCCATGTACATGTTGGGAGATCGATCGGTATACATCCATGTGTGTGTTAGAAGCAAACGAGGCACGAGGAGAAGGATAGAGATAGAGGGGTGCATGTAGGAGGTGGTACGAGAGGCATACTATATCGAGCGGGGAGGAGTGTGCGAGTACGAGAACAATGAAAAGAGTGGTGGGAGTGAGGCATGGACGGTGACAAGAGAAGAGGGGAAGCTTGTGTTTGTGCTAGGCACACCTGGCTAGAGAGGCATATCGATCGATGTGTGCCGTAAAGAAGGAGCTGGGGGGCCTACACACATCATGGGTGAACGACCTAAAGTGAAAAGACGAATTTGCACGATGGATCTAGAGAATGTTGAGGGAGGGTGAGAGGGATGCGGGCGTGTGCATGCACAAGAGAAATTTAGCGCTAGCTACAAAGATAAGAGGGTTTTGTGGGTGTAAAAGATGAATAGAGATCATATATACTTCATTATAAAAAGCGAATTCGGATATTTGAAGAATTTATCATAGTGTTTTAAACCGACGTATGTGTGAATATATATAACAGTGATACACATGGTGTGTTTATGAACATGTTATACTACATTTAATATATTTTATCTCTACTCTTATAAAAAACGGAGTTGTTGATGATGGTGTGCCTGCCATCCTGCATTATAGGCCGTCTGATTTATATCTGGCGGATAGCAAGGAAACTATGATGGTTGAAGTTGGCAACAATCATGATTGTAGATTCTTATTGAAATAGAGAAACGAATTCAAATTTAGTTCGAATTGCAGCGGTAGTATAGACATTTGGAATGCACTAAAATGTTGGTATGAGTAGGTTACATGCATTATACAGCAAAGCGAAAAAAATTAATCGGACATACATGGAGTCATACACCCTCCTTCCATCTATATAGGGCGTAATGAGATTTTTAAGACCGCCTTTGACTATTGACAAGATTAATAGTACATGACACGCACAATGTGAAAATTATATCATTGAAAGAACCTTTCATAGACGAAGTTAACAGTGTGCTTTCTGTAAGTTGCATGTCATATATCATTGCTCTAATATTTGGTCAAAGTTAGCATCGAAAAACGCATTAGGCCCTATATAGATGGAAGGAGGGAGTAGCTTTGAATAGCATTTGTATAGTAAAACGTGGCAAGACTCTCTCTTTGTGTGGTGTGAATAGTTCTATTTTTTTCGTTCTCTTTTTGGTTGAGGGAAGTGCGAATTGATTTGGTACGTACAAGTACAATATTACTATGCAGTCAAAAAAAAGTACAATATTACTACACGTTAGGCTTGTCCCTAAAATTCAACCCGCATCTTGTTATATCCCGAAAATTCAGATATCGTGCTCCCAAAACTGGCGCCTTCACAACCCGCGCCTTGCTATCCCGAAATTACAACGCGCGCGAAAACTCCCTCCAGCTGCCAAATCCCGACATGCGAAATCCCCCTTCTAACCCTGAGCCGAAAGGGCCGCTAGTTCAAATCGGTGGGGGGTACTTTTGTAACACACCCTACATTTTGGACAAGCGCGTCCCTAAGTCATGCTTCACCCCCTCCCATCACCCCCTTTTCGCCATTCGAAATCCCAGGCCGCCATAACCTCTCCGCTCCAGCTGTGAAACCCCACCCTCCTCCGTCTGCCACATCACCGCTGCCCAGCCGAAGCCTCTTCCCCGACGACGTCGTCCACCGCAACAACTTGACGTCCCTCGTCCACCTCCCCGGATGAGTATCCATTGTCCATCTCACTGTCCCACTGGTTTAGCCACCCCGTCCTCCACCTCCAAGGAGCTGCTCCGACGATCGCCTCGTCTATCGCGGTTGCTCCATCCCCATAGTGTCGCCTTAACCTGCTCCACCGGAACCGCAGCATCCTCACCAACTCCTCGGACGAAGCCGAGGCCTACTCGGCTCAACCAAAAGAGGTTGTACACTCATCGCATCGCACCTTCTCCTTAACTCGACCTCCCGGCGCTGACAGTGCTCCATCCCGCACCACCATGGAGCGGCTACCTTGAAGCTGGTGCCGTGGACGACATCTCCATGGCGGCTCTCCCCCAGTGCAAGGCCCCTTCGCCGGCGGCGGCCATACTAGTCGGATCTATTGCTGCTTCTCCGGCGCTTGCTCGCTCGCTTGCGCTGCTGCTGCTGCTCCGGCTCTCGCTCGATCGCTCGCTCTCCCAGCTGCTGCTGCTACTCTGCTCCGATTAAGCCACACTTCAGTCGACTGAATCGACTTTTGGGTCAGTCGATTTTCAGGGGTTGGGGGGGCTCGCCGGAGTTAAGGAAAAACCACCCGCAGCGGGGACGGGGGCTTGCCGGAGAGGTACCCCACTATCTATCTTAGGGTTCAGGGTGGGGGCGGGGGGTCTAGAGGGCTGGCCGGGGCGGCAGTGGCGAGTTGTTTCAGGGCGGTGAGGCGGAGCTGGGGCCAGTGGTTCGGCCGGTGGTGGCAGGCGGCTCAGGGATGTGCAGGTTGAAGATGAACAGCAGGCCCTCCCTAAACTATATGTCAAGTGTCTCTCTGCTTCCATTGCATTCAGTTTCGATAGTAGCATTCAGATTCCACAGTTAATTTCAGTTTCGACAGATAAGTTCAGAGTCAACAGTTTTTACCTCATCTGTTGTAGTCAGGTGGTTTTTGGTGATGTTAATTTTACATCCATTTTTCATCATCTATTGGAGATGCTATTAGAATCCCACTTGAGATTGATGATGTCTGTCTTGTGCTGCTTCAGCCTTGACGTCTTACGGCTCACCGGAGCTACTCCAACAACAGAACGATCCATACAACAGAGCAGTGCCCTGGACACCGTCTACAGATTCCTTAGATCTTCCTCCACACCTCCGACAGCCACCTCTGCCTCAACTGCTTCAGCGACCAACACAATGATGCTGAGGTTGACACGGCTACGGCAAAGAGGTTGTACACTTGTTGCGTCAATTATTACTATACATTCACGTCGATCCATTAGGGCTATTTTGGTTCAACAGAAAAATGTTGATCCACTGGTTGTTACCATCACTCTAAATTTCTGCATGCTCTCCTTACATAATCTCACCATATTTTTTTCGTATGCATGTCAGATATTGTACACGGTCATGCTGAACATGTAGAGAAAAAGAGAAGAGTTTTGCGCGGCAATACAATGTCATGCAGACATCGCTCCATGGTGGGTTCAATGGCAAACCCTCCCCATCCCTCTCCAGATTGTAATCCAGAGGAAGATATCTGTTCTGAGGCGTATTCAGACACCGCTAACCACTCCTATTTACCCCCTCCCCCAAGGTGTTTGCTCTACCTTGGCATGATGATGTTAGTCATATCATGCATATGTTGCCTTGCAGTGCCTACTTTTGACATCATATATGTCATCTGCTTAGTTTAGACATGTTCTGTAATGCCACATGTTTAGTTTCTATATCATATATGGGAATTATGCAGTCTCATGTATTTTAGCCAGCCATAATATATGTGAAATGTGCAATGCCATCCTGTTTAACCAGGCATCATATATTTGAATGATATCTTGCCCATCCTTTTCTTCATTACATTTCCATTTGTCGACAATGTTTGTACATTAAACTACTCTTCATGTGAATCAGCCATTTGGGTGGGAGACGGAAAAATCTGGAGTGAAAACAAGACCTTCAGAGAAGACAGTGCTACCTGTCGAAGCAGATCTCTTGTTGGGTCCCGATAACTCCTCAGAGATGGATTCGAAGACAGATGACCAGTCCTATTCCCCCACTGAGGTGTATGCTCTAACTTGGCATGGTTATACTGCTCATATCATGCATACGGTGTCTTGCATTGCATAGTTTAGACATCATATACACAATATTCAACACCATGTTCTTAGTTCAGACATCATATCGAATGCCCTCTGTTTAGCATATAAATCACATATGTGAATTAAATGATGCGATACTGATTACTTAGATAACATGTAGGTGAATTATGTCATGCGATCCTGTTTAGTTATTCATCATATCTTTGAATTATGTTATGCTATGCTATCTAGTTTAGATAGACGTCATATATGTGAAATTATGTCATGCTATCTATTTTAGTTAAACAATATACATGTCAACTATTTCATGCCCTCTTTTTTCCACACTATCTATTGCATATGTCTCTCATACAATGTCTGTACATTCAACTATGTTTCCTGTTTATCAGCCATTTGAATTGGAGCGGGTGATGCCAGTATCTAGCGGAATAAAAACACGGTCTTCAAATAAAACAGTGCTACCTCTTGGTGGAGATAGCACCCCGGTTGTACATGCACAAGAACTAGCCCTACCACACATAACCCAAACTCTCGCAGATTGTACCCCTACTGCGATGGACAGAGAACCAGCTTCACCCAATCTAACCCCAACCCCAGCCGATAGTAACCCAGTTCCTATTGACACAGCACCATCTCCACCACAGAGCTCCCAAACAACAGCAGTTAGTAAGGCAGCTCCAGTGCCCAAAGGGCCAGTACTATCATGGCGAACCCCAACTCCACCAGTTAGTACGCCTATTCCTGTGGAGGAAGCACAACCAGCCAGTCGTAGCTTAGCATCTATCGCATTTGATGTTGTTAAATCGTATGTGTGTATCTTCCCATCTTGGAAATATTATACTAAAGATGAAGGAAAATGCTAGTTGCAGGTGTTTGTCCAGGAGTTATGTGTAAGTAATGTTATTCATGGCAATTACTTTGCTTCATCCCATACATCCTACCTCCATGATGGTTATAATACAGCAAATTTTCCCATTTTTCTCTATAGAAAAGGACCGATTTGGAAACTCAGGATGAGGTAACCTGTGCTAATACCTCTGCTATCTTCAAGAATGCTTGGTGGTAATATCAGAATTACCTGAAGAAAACGTACTTCACTGGCAAAGAAACTCATCAAATTCCCTTACGTTCTCCTCAAACACATTTACTGGACGATGACTGGGAACGCCTTGTTCTGTACTGGTCCCGAACCAAGAATGCGGTAAGGTCTATGAGCTCATTTTCTATTTTTAAGTATTTTATTCTTGCATCTTACTGTACTCTGTTCATGTAGAACAAGTGCCTAAACCTGAAGAACAATTGTTCTAATTTAAGATTCCATTGCTATCATAGTTCAAAAAAGCGCTAAGCGTTACTTGTGCGTTTTGCCACCGCCTTGCGCTTTACTGACCAAAGCGCATGCTTATGCGCAGTTATGCACAGATTATGCGTAGTTATGCGCAATGCGTTTTGCCAACGCCTAGAGCCTAGGCGCGCTTAAGTGCTCGCTTAGATGCGCCTTTCTTGACTATGATTGCTTTAATCTTGTATCACTGTTTTTACTGATACGAACTTATTTTTAAATTGAAGGATCCAATCGAAACTCCAATGGCACAGCAGGTATGTTCGCGCATGTTTCTTTAACAGGTTTTCTCTTATCAATAGCTCTGTTGATTTCGATTTCAATTGTGTATAAAGTTGACTTTCATATCATGCACATTACTAGCATCACAACAGAGCCAATAGTGTTGTTGTACATGTAGACCCATGGTACCCATCTGTAATCTTGTTGTGCCGTGTAGTTTCCCATGCTTTGTATTCTTTCACTGCTGCTTTGTCTTGAACTGATATGATTTGAACCGTGTCTCTATTTTGATTTGGCAAGACAATGCAGTGACCATAGGACATAGATATATGTTTGTTTGATGCTTTTATTATGTACTAGTACTTGGCAATAGAAGACTTGGTAGTTTAATCCTGTCCACCTTACTAATGAACTGGTTCACCGAAATGAGTTTCATATACTAGTACATGCTAAACTTGTTATGTGTCTGCTTGTTTATTCTTTTAGAATGCTGACAGAATATTGGGGAAGAGTGCCTTATTAAGCAATGGTAAAGGAAGTAATGCAGATAAGGTTCAGGATAGTGACACATCCTTGTTGGTCTCCAACAAAGCTGATAAAACAGCTATGGAGACTATCTTGAAGACAGCGAGACAACCCCAAAGTCCTGTCTTGGTTTAGTGTTCGAGTTACTGGCCACTACCGCATGCACAAGCTATTCAAACTCACTGTCTGAATCAGTTCGATTTCTTGAGTCTCAACTACAAGTTGAAAGACATCGATCAGCTGTGCTGCGACAAGAAGCGGAAGGACTGCGGAAGTCCCTGGAGCATTCAGATGCATACTTTCTGGTGCAACAGCAAGCGTTGGAGGATTTTAGCGCCAAACAGGACAAAGCCAATCAGCTTGCTAAGCTTATTGCCAGCATGGTGGATACCTAGGATAACGTTTCTTGAGCTCTTCTGAAGTTGTTTTAGTTATGCTCTTGTTTTGCTGCCGCGTTTATTTGCACTGGTGGCCAATTTTGACGGCCAAGTGTATGTAATATGCTGCTTTGTTCCCTATATTTGCACTGGTGGCGAACTTTGATGCCCAGTGGATGTAATATGTGTAATAGCGGTAATAGGCTAGCCTTAATTGCTTGCTTATTTATTTCCTTATTGTCTTGTTTAGTTGTTTGCTTATAGTCACTGCAGTTCTTTTTCTGTGTTTTTCTAGTGGCCACAATAGCCTATTTTTGGTAACTAGGCCAAAATAATCATGGCAACACACGGACTGTTGTAACCATGGGCCTCCTGCAGGCCATATGATCCATGGGCCTTCGTTCGGCCGTAGGACCATTGGCCTTTTATATGGGCCGTAGGATCCATCGGCCTTCTATACGGGCCTTAGGGATCAATGGGCCTTCTACGGGTCGTAGGGTCCATGGGCCTTCTATCGGCCGTACCATCCATGGGCCTCATACGGGCCGTAGGATCCATGGGCCTTCCACAGGGTGTATCATCATTTCACCAATCATGGGCCATACTATTCGTGGACCATAACGGGCCGTTAATAGGCCGTATTTGATAACTCTATGAAAAAACCCCAACGGGATTTTTTTGACATGAAAACGGCCCAATGTATTAACGGTCCGCAAATGGGCCGACTGTAACGACGGGCTGAATTTGGCCCACAAGCAGAAAATGACAGTAACGGGCCGTATGTAACCGAATGCTGCAAATGAGCCCAAGAATCAATGGGCCCTGAGAAGGCCGAAAGATAACTTGGGCTGGAAACGGCCCAATGGAATAACGGGTCGTTAATGGGTATAAAGTGATACACTGTTCATTACGGGCCAGTTTCACCACGGGCCGTTAATGGCCCAAGAGTTACAAAGGTCCTCATATGGGCCGAAAGAAGTCATGGGCCACACATGGGCCGGAAGTTAAAACGGGCTGAATCATATTGGACGGCCCAGATGACGCTACTGGGCCTAATTCGGATAGGGAGTAACGGGCCCTCGGTTAGCGGGCTGTAAATGGGCTATATGCGAACAGGCCGTTAACAGGCTTTCCATGGGCCGGCCCGCCACCTTTTGACCATGTCAAACAGGCCGGCCTTTTCACAGGAATGGGACTCTTTTGGGCCATGCCACATGTCAACGTATCATAGGCGCCTTCTGTCCAATGAGTGGATGACATCTGTCCCAACGGTGAGCCGACACGTGTTTCCTCCAGCCAATGATGATTTTACACGTGGAAAATCCCCATTGGTCGGGGTTGTTAACGGGTTATCGGATCCAAAACCCGACCCGATAGCTTAACGGCGTTCCGTTACGGTGGATGCCACGTGTCGGTCACCCTTGACGAAAGTAGTTCTGTGACGCACGATTTATCGTCATGGAAGTGGACACTTCCGTGATGATAATTTTGGTAATGTCATGGAACACTTCTACGACAGCATAGGTATGACCATCTTGATTCTGTCATAAATTTGTCATGGATGTACATGCATGACAAAAAACGCGACCTACTGTGACAAACACGTATCATCACGGAAGTGTATTTTTTTTGTAGTGAATGGGTTGAGTTTTCCCTTTGAAGTTATCTTATCGGATTGAGTCTTTAAGGATTTGAGAACACTTGATGTATGTCTTGCCATGTTTATCTGTGGTGAAAATGGGATATCACGTGATCCACTTGATGTATGTTTTGTTGATCAACTTGTGGGCTCCACCCATGAACCTATGCATAGGGGTTGGCACACGTTTTCGTGTTGACTCTCCAGTAGAAACTTTGGGGCACTCTTTGAAGTACTTTGTGTTGGTTGGATAGATGAATTTGAGATTGTGTGATGCATATCGTATAATCATGCCCACGGATACCTGAGGTGACAATGGAGTATCTAGGTGACATTAGGGTTTTGGTTGATTTGTGTCTTAAGGTGTTATTCTAGCATGAACTCTTGAATAGATCGATCCGAAAGAATAAGTTTAAGGTGGTTTCGTACCCTACCATAACCTCTTCGTTTGTTCTCCGCTATTAGTGGCTTTGGAGTGACTCTTTGTTGCATGTTGAGGGATTGTTATATGATCTAGCTATGTTATTATTGTTGAGAGAACTTGCACTAGTGAAAGTATGAACCCTATGCCTTGTTTCCTAGCATTGCAATAGCGTTTACGCTCACTTTTATCATTAGTTACCTTGCTGTTTTTATATTTTCATATTACAAAAACCTTTATCTACTATCCATATTGCACTTGTATCACTATCTCTTCGCCGAACTAGTGCACCTATACAATTTACCATTGTATTGGGTGTGTTGGGGACACAAGAGACTATTTGTTATTTGGTTGCAGGGTTGCATGAGAGAGACCATCTTCATCCTACGCCTCCCACAGATTGATAAACCATAGGTCATCCACTTGAGGGAAATTTGCTACTGTCCTACAAACCTGTGCACTTGCAGGCCCAACAACGTCTACGAGAAGAAGGTTGTGTAGTAGACATCATGCATCCAAAGAAGTATCAAGGTCCTGTCAGCTATGCTCTTACCAAAGCAGAGAAGGAAATCTTCGTTGAATGCCTTCTCAGTATCAAGGTCCCGTTTGGCTTCTCGTTGAATATAAAGGGAATAATAAATATGGCAAAGAAAAAAATTCCAGAACCTAAAGTCTCATGACTGTCACGTGATTATGATGCAACTGCTTCGGGTTGCATTGAGGGGGCTTCTACCAGAAAATGTTCGATTAGCCATTGTGAAGCTTGTGCATTCCACAATGCAATTTCTCAGAAGGTAATCGATCCAGAAATTCTACTAAGGTTACAAAATGATTTGGTCTAATGTCTTTTTTAGTTTTGAGTTGGTGTTCGCACCATCCTTCTTCAATATTATGATGCACGTCCTAGTTCACCTAGTCGACGAGATTGCCATTTTGGGTCTTGTATTTATACACAATATGTTCCCCTTTGAGAGGTTCATGAGAGTCTTAAAGAAATATGTTCGTAACCATGCTAGGCCAGAATGAAGCATCTCCACGGGCCATCAAACAGAGGAGGTCATTCGGTTTTGTGTTGACTTTATTCCTGACCTTAAGCCGGTCGGTGTCCCTCAATCGCGGTATGAGGGGAGACCGAGTGGAAAAGGCACACTAGGAGCAGATTCAATAATATGTAGGGACGGGCATTCTTGGGCGCAAGCACACTACACAGTTCTACCGAATTCTACCTTGGTGGACCCATATACCAATGAACACAAGAATATTCTACGCTCCAAACACCCGGAGCAGTATGATGACTCGATTACACATGAACACATCGGGACTTTCGGCGGTTGATTGCAAACACATCTCATGCGTAACAACACTATTGGAGATGAGTTGTACTTGTTGGCCAGGACACCATCTTCAACTGTATTAACTTACCAAGGGTACGAGATAAATGGGAATACATTTTACACGATCGCCCAAGATAAAAAGAGCACCAACCAAAAGAGTGGTGTCCGCTTTGATGCAGCAAACACCAATAGGGCAAAGGACACATATTATGGTTACATAGAGGAGATATGGGAACTTGACTATGGTCATGAATTTAAGGCCCCTTTGTTTCGGTGCAAATGGGTCAATCTGTTAGGAGGCGGGGTACAGGTAGACCCATAGTACGGAATGACAACAATGGATCTCAACAATCTTGGGTACACAAACGAACCATTCATCCTAGCCAATGATGTGGCGCAGGTTTTCTATGTGAAGGACATGTCTACCAACCGAGAAAAAGAAAAGATAAGGAAGCGAATACATCATATGATGAGCCAAAGCGCCACATAGTTCTTTCAGGGAAAAGAAACATCGTGGGAGTGGAGGACAAGACAGACATGTCTGAAGATTATGAAAAGTTTCGTAAAATTCCTCCCTTCAAAGTGAAGGCTGACCCAAGCATCCTATTAAACGATGAAGATTATCCATGGTTACGGTGCAATAAGCAAGGGACACACGCAAAGAAAAAGTGAAGACTTTCTCTCTAGTGAAGACAACATATCAGATGGCTTTGATCTAGAATATCACTGCAGTTACATGTAAAAAAATGAAATCCCTTTGTAATAGATGAGTTTTCGTCCAAAACCCTGATACTTCGAAAGAGATTATTCGGTTTGTACACGAAGTGCATCTAGTTTTTGTCGTAGCCCTCTAAACTTTTTAGCACATGCTATGTGGGTGAAATTATGATACCATGCCAAGTTTCAACCTTTTCAGAGTTCATTTGTAGTGCTTTTCAATTTCAGCCTTTCAGCGTCGTTTAGATCAAAATAAATCATTAAACACATGGAAAATAGCAGGAAAAGAATTGAAAATTGATGATGTGCCTTTAAATGGTGCATATTGAACGCACAAAATGTCTGGAGTTAAAATAAGTTAAAAATGAATAACTCAACATTAAAAAGTACTAAACTAATAACTTAATAGAAAAGAAAAATATTAAACTAATAACTCAACAAAAAAGAAAATATAACATTATTAGGTTAACAAAAAATATTAAACTAATAACTTAACATAAAAGAAAAATACTACACTAATAACTCAACAGAAAAGAAAATATAACATTATTAGGTTAACAAAAGATCATTAAATAATCAACTAAAAAGCTTTTATGAAGATGGAGGGCTCTCCTCTCCTCTCCTCCTCCCCTCTCCTCCTCCTCTCCCACTACAACAATGGCGATCTATAGTTTTGTACCATCATGGAGGGCCTCCTACACTGGGATTTCAAGCCTGGGCTTTCCATTGCTGATCAGGTGTGTCGAAGGTTCGGTTCTACAGTCCATTTCTCACCTTCTTTGGGTACCAAGGAGTTTTTCTTGGTGGTTCACTTCTCCTCGGCTTCCTTCCCTTTGTCTGAAGAATCTGTGGGTATTGCTTTGCAATGTTGCATTGGAGGTCTACCATCGGGACTCAATGTCAAATCCATTGGTGAAAGAAGTTTTCGTTTCTCTTTAGCCTCTAACAAAGTTGGACATTTCATATATCACCTTAAAGATCGGATCTGGCCGGACTTCGTTTGCCATTTTCAACTTTTTAGACCTTCCATGGCCTCTACTCCTTGGAATGATCATCATTGGCACTCGGATGAGGTTATCCACACGGTTTCCACACGGTCTCCCATGGAAATCAAAGCAAATTTGGATTTTTTTTACGTCCAAGAGATACTACTGTTGATCATAATGTGATAACCCCTACCTTGCATTCTTCTGTGATGCCACCGCCGACGTGTATTCCGGCGAGCGACGCCGGCGAGACTATTTTGAGTAACCAGCTTCCTAACATTAATGGTCTTAATGACATTCATGACAGTAATTCGGTGGTCGGCCTTCATTTCGGGAGTTTCCATCAGGTCTCTAATACCCCGAGCAATAATGGCAATCAGGGCAATCAGCATTCATTACCTCAGGATTTATGTCTCAGTGCATTCAATTTTCAATTATCCACCAATTCTGAGGATCCACGACATGTTTTTGAAGGTCAGTCTTTCCAGCAACTTTATTGGGATACTATACCAACTTTTATGGTATACCATATTCTTGATCAAATGAAGTTTGGTTGTTCCCGGAGTCACATTGCCACGATATGGTCACTGTCATCTATACCAACTTTGGATTACATTTACAAAAGGCTTAATATCTTCTCTCAGTGCACACTTTTGGGCCATCTTGCTAATTCATGCCCGGGTATTGCTTGTGCCTCTTGCTTGGAAACATCTTGCCAGTGTGAACCGCACGAAAATAGTGACATCTCCATCCCTGCGCATGCATCTGTGTCATCAACGATTGGATCTTCTTCATGCAACACTTGTGGATCCAGTGAACATTATTTTTATGCTTGTCCTGCTCTGGTTCTCTGCCATCGTTGTGGTTGGTTGGGCCATAGTAAACGTCAGTGTGGGCAAATAACTGCACTTTACATGTTTTGGAAGCCCGGGTCTCGGCCCACTGCTCATAACTTTGCCCATATACCAGCGACCCAAGATGGCCCAACTGCTGGGGTTTTGTTGCGCTATAGGAAAGACCACGATTCCAGGGATACTTTTCTAAATACTACTGTGGATAATTTTGATACAAATCCTCTCTGCACCCATAATAATTCTACTTCTATTCTTGCACCGGATTTGGCTCATTCGCAACGGCAAGAAATCATCTTGACAGATAACAATGATACACCCCCCGCAAGTCGTCGCACTAATACCCGTGGAAGACTGACCGTCCGCTGTGAATCGTGTGGTGCTCCTGGACACGTGGTGACCTCCTGCTGGGCTTCTTGGCGGTCCGCACAGGGGATTTGGGTCCCAAAGACTGGAATCAGCCGTGCCGATACGACTTCTTCCTCTGCTATTCCCACCACCTCCTCTGACGATCCTCTCGCTCCTATGGTTCCTCGCCAGCCCTCACCCATGGCGAACTACCCTGTTAATGTCGTTCCTTACCTGCCGCAAGGGATGACAATCAAGCTGGGCCCTGAGGATCATGTCGTGCGGGATGAGATGATTGTCAGTGCCACTCCGCCGCTGCGCCATGACTTCTTGGCGGTGGAGGAAGTTAATCGCTTCGTCCCCTTCCACCGGAATGCTGTGTTGCACCACACCATCGAAGGTTTGCTCCATGAGTCTCATTTCTTTCCCACGGAGGTGGATGATTACCCGCTAGGCATTGCGATCTTTGGATTTCCAGATTCAGTCATTAGGGATGTTGTAGTTGGTACTACTTTTGAGCTTGATGAAGATGAGGATAATCTGAACACTGTTGTCTCTCTTGTCCCTCATGATGCTGCTATTAACATGAGGTTGACTACTTATGGTCCTCAAGTGTGGCTATTATACATTGGCTTCCCTCATGATTATCAAACTTCCCACTACATTCACAAATCAGTAGATAAGTTTGGTGAGCTAATTACCTGGAATAACCCGAGAGGGGATAGGAAGGTTGTGTTGATCAAAGCCAGAGTTCTCAGTCTTACACTACTAGGGAAAACCTTATACACAGATCTTTAGTAGTAGCGTGGGTCAAAGAAGCACGCTGGTGCTAAATAGCAGCAGCACGCCTGCCGAAACCGTGCTGCAGATAGTGTCGTAGCAGTAGCGCGTCTCGGTGAATACACGTTACTACTAAAATTCTCACGGCTTAGCCGATATGGTACACATAGTAGTAGCGATCTATATGGAACCGCGCTACTGCTACTTTCTTTGTAGCAGCGCGTTTTGCTCTAAACTCGCTACTACTAAAGGATATAAAATTAAATGAAAAGCAAATAGAAAGGTAATTGAAAATGAAAGAAATAGAAGAAGGTGAAAGGAAAAAAATAAAATGTGAAGAAAAATAAATGAAAAAGGGAAAAAGGAGAAAGTAGTAGTAGTAGCGCGTATCCTAGAACGCGCTGTAGCTAACGTAGCAGCAGCGCGCTTTTAGGAAAGCCCTACTGCTACTTCTGACTTACCACCGCGTTCGTCCTTCCCCACGGCCACTTCCCCCAAATCGAACTCCTCCGCTCTCGCCGCCACCGTCGCCCGTCGGTCGCCGCGCGCTCTCCGCACACCCTCTACGCCGCCCCCGACCCCGGATTCAACGCCGCCTCCACCCCCGACCTCAACGCCGCCTCGAACGCCGCCCCGGACGCCGCCCCCGACCTCAACACTGCCCCGGATGCCGCCCCGCCCCAAGCCCGACCTCGACGCCGCCTGCCCCTCTCTCGCCGCAGGCACCCGATCAAGGTGAGCACGCCTGCTCCTCCCCCTCCCCTACCTCTGCCTAGATAGGGTTCTTCAAATTTTAGTTGCATCAAATAGTTAGGGTTCATCTATGGGTGGAAATGAATTGGATACAGATGCGGCTGGGATTTTTTCTTAGGTGATGTTTTCTTAGATGATGAATAAACACTAGTGTAATGCATAATAAAACGAGTAAAATTTGACCTTCTTCTATTTAGTTAGTAAGAACTAGTTAGTAAGAACTAGGTACTAATTAGGTGATTTTTTAGTTAAAGCAATTTTTCCTGCCTCGACGTGGACGATGCCTATCCCGCATCCTCGTCGTCGAGTCGGCGGAGGACGACACCTGCTTGACCAGATCGGCCATGTCTGGGACTGGGCTCCGCCGGGGTGGTACTGGGAGGCGCTACCTACAGGGGGGCGCCGGTTGGTGAGGAGCCAGCCTGTCGTTGACCCAAACCTTCTTTGGTGGCGGTCGCGTGGGCCAGTGACGATCTAGAGGCTCGAGGACTCCGCAGAGGTGGTGCGTCACCGTGTCAGTGAGGAGGACGCGCATGTCCGTCGCTACTTGTTTGCGTTGGAGCACAGGCCGTTCTCCAATACCTGGCAGGTTCTCCGAGGATCTCACTGGAGCTATGATCCCGTGATGGTGCCTTCTCTGTGGGTGTCCACCACCCGCGTCGATACCCGTCGTGTGCTAGAGTTTTAGTTGTATTAGTGATGTTATATGTATGTCACTATTCGTGATGTATTAGTGATAATATTCGACGATGTACTGACGCATGAGATGATTTACTTTTGCTTATTGCATGCATGCTAATTTGAGTCCTATAAGATATTTTGAAATGTATATCTTGTGTTGCTCAATATCCAAGTGGCCGGTCATGTTTGCAGGTTACACCTTCGAGTGGCCTATGTTTTGCCGGAGTGTTGATTCATTTCCATTCCGGCAAATTTCAGGCGCTCGATATGTCCTATTTTAGCAAAGGTCATGCCGGATTTTTCCGTGAATTTTGGCATGACTTGTGCTAGAATATGTAGGAAATATCGAGTGCCCCGGATTTGTGTGTTGAGTATCTTGGTAGTTGTCTTCGATCGATTTTCAATTAATGTTTTAACTATGAACATAGGAAATGTCTCACGACGAGAAGGATTTCGGTATTTGCAAATACTGCAAAGACGAGCGCGGCCTGTGCGACGGAATCTTCCTAGATGATGATAGGCGCTTCAGCATCAAGCTGGATGAGAACTTCGAAGTGGATACAGTAAGTCACAACGACAAGTCTTTTTTCGTAATTAAGCATGACATCTGCTTCATTTGCTTCAACTTATATTTTTTTTATTATTCTACTAGCGTATCCCCTGCCATGCAAGAGGTTTTGTATTGGATAAGATAGGTTTCAGTCATAGTATGGAGGAAAAGAAAGTGTACTTGAAGATCGAGCATGGTTATATTTTCCATGCAAAGTTATACAATTCAGACGACTACAACTATTTTGGATGCAAAACATGGCGAGCACTATGCAAGACTTATGCATTTTAGCCTGATATGGTTATCACCTTTGATATTCGTCCGGAAGATGATATTGAAGGTAATACCGACATCTGGGTCGATGTGAAAATGCCTCCAGTTATACCATTATGTAAGTTTCTCAACCATATTTATGTCTTTGATATTGTTTATTCAAAAATAGTTGACAACTAATTTGTATTGTCAGCTTATTTCCGTGCAAGCAAACATGTCCAGCGCTTGGTAGACAGGACCGTATACTGTCCTGGGGCTGAACTCAACTGCAAGGAGCTCAGTCATTATGTTTCATGGCTTGAGGATCTTGATACTGTCAAGACAAATTTTTTCTTCCTGCATTTAGAAATGTTAGTACTGAAAATGTGCGACCAATAGTGTTCGTAATGAACTACAGTCACATCTATTTAGGAAGGATGGTAAGATTTTTACTATTTGTCATTGGTGCATCTTTTCCATACATTATTTTTGAAGCTAAACTTCATTGCTAAGTATGTTACCGTACGATGTTCTTCAACAGGGACTCCCGATGAATGTTGTGCCTTACGGGATCGAGACTAAAGGTACCATGAGTATTATCAGCTTACGACCAAGATATCCTACAGATTACTTTAGTGCATTCAAGATTAGCGACGGATGCTTAATAGTGCAAGACTGGACCAGATATGTGATGGGGGAGCGTAGAGAAGTACTAGGGGGCAGCAAACAGATGCGCTACCCACGATTAGGAGACAGGTTCATCTGCATGCTCCAGTTTGATCGAGGAGGAGAGCTATATATGTTTTATGTTATTTTACCTAAGAGAGAGCAGCAGGAGTGATTAGCTAGCTAGAAATGAGTTTGAGGATGATGATGTGTGAGGGAGTCCTGGACTAGGGGGTGTCCGGATAGCCGGATCACCATCATCGGCCGAACTATCATCGGCCGGACTATCATCATCGGCCGGACTCCAAGACTATGAAGATACAAGATTGAAGACTTCGTCCCATGTCCGGAGGGGACTTTCCTTGGCGTGGAAGGCAAGCTTGGCGATACGGATATGTAGATCTCCTACCATTGTAACCGACTCTATGTAACCCTAGCCCTCTCCGGTGTCTATATAAACCGGATGGCTTTAGTCCGTAGGACACAACAACAACCATTACAATCATACCATAGGCTATCTTCTAGGGTTTAGCCTCCTTGATCTCGTGGTAGATCCACTCTTGTAACATCCACAATATCAATATCAATCAAGCAGGACGTAGGGTTTTACCTCCATCAAGAGGGCCCGAACCTGGGTAAAACATCGTGCCCCTTGTCTCCTGTTACCATCCGCCTAGACGCACAGTTCGGGACCCCCTACCCGAGATCCGCCGGTTTTGACACCGACATTGGTGCTTTCATTGAGAGCCCCCCTATGCCGTCGCCGATAGGAAGGATGCCTCTTCCCGTCTTCAAGGACGGTATCTTCGCCAATGGAGCCTTGGCCGCCAGCCAAACTATCCGACTAGGAGGTTTTCTTATGACCGCCTGTCCGGCCTCCGCTTCAACGATGACCTCTCAGGTCATCGAGAGCAATCTTCACGTCAACTCGGAATTCGCCGAGCAGCTAGATCCAGTAGAGCTCTCGTCTATAAACGAACTCTTGGATCGGATCGCCGCCCTGGGAGTCGCTATAGACTACAATCAGATCGGGCTTAAAACCGATCTGAGAGAGATTAACTCCCCCCAGGTTACCCACCACGTCATGGTGGTAGAGGAACATCGCGACGATTCTTCTCCCATATTGAAAACTAGTCATGTCCGGGCTACCGAACCCTCCATGCCGGATTCCCGCGAAGGAGCGGATTTCGATCAAGCGCCGAACATAAAGTCAGGCATCGGACCGGACTCGTTGGACAACGTTCCACTTTCCAAGCTTCCAAATTCGGAAACTTCTCGGCCCTTGAGCCTTGAGATGGACAAGGTCCCAGACTCAATTAGGCCCACCCGTCCAGATATATGCGATCTATCTCTAATCCGGAAAGAGCCAGCCGAAATAGTACATCATTACTGGGCCAGATTCCTCCTGGTCATGAACCGGATAAAGGACCGCCGAGAGGAAAACGCAATCTCGATTTTTTGCAATAATTGCACGGACAGGGGAATCTTGAACGCCGTCAGCCGTCGTGAAATCACACGCTTCACCGACCTGGCATCCATAGTGCGAAAGTACTGTGCAATAGAGAGTTTCCGGAAAACCGAAAATAGGTTTTGGGACAATCCGGCCCCGGATACAGCCCCAGTCCGCAACAAAAGGGTGCATTACACTCAAGCACCAGGTACAAGAAGCAAAAAACAGAAGCCCCTTAAAGGGAACGGAACCGTACTGGAGGGATGGCTCGGCAAACCCTGTACAATTCACAGTACCAAGGGCGCCACCCCAACACATAGCCTTCGTGCATGTTGGATATTACGGTAGGTGGCCAAAAGTGGCGAGGAGCTTCTAGCCCCGGGAAACCACACCAACAATACTGGTACGGTATCAACAGTCTTCGAGACTTTCGCATCAAACAATATGCAGAAACGAACAATCCACAGCCTCGCCGAAGTCTACCAAGTAGCAACAACAAATCCTTGGAGCAACGCGGCCATCACCTTCAACGCCAGCGACGAACCTAAATTCCGAACAGCCCAAGCACCAGCCGCATTGGTCCTTAGTCCAATAGTGGACGGCTTTCGACTTACCAAGGTACTCATGGATGGCGGCAGCGGATTGAACCTCATTTATGAGGAAACTCTTCAAAAAATGGAAATAGACTGGAGCCGCATTGAGCGAAGCAGCACAACCTTCAGAGGAATAATCCCTAGCCGGGAAGCACGCTGCACCGGAAAAATCACACTTGATGTGGTGTTCGGCTCACTGGACAATTACAGGTCCGAAGAAATCACGTTCCAAGTGGCCCCGTTCAGCAGCGGATATCACGCTATATTAGGACGAGAGGCGTTCACAATTTTCCAAGCCGTACCCCATTACGGGTACATGAAGCTCAAAATGCCTGGGCCCGGAGGGATAATCACTCTCGTTAGTGATCCGGACATAGCACTCCGCGCCGAAAACAAAACAGCCGCATTAGCCCTGGAGGCACTATCCGAAGTCCTAGCGGCAGAGGAACTCACCGCGCTGCGTGCTACGGTGCATAGAGACGATGTGATACTCGATAAGAGATCCAAGTCCACCTCCTTTAAACCAGCGGATGAAATAATAAAATTCCAGGTCCATCCAACGGACCCGACAAAGACGGCCTCCATCGGGGCACAGTTGAACCCTGATGTAGACGCCGCACTGCGAGAATTCCTTCGGGAAAATTGGGACATTTTCGCCTGCCATCCTTCAGATATGCTAGGAAAGCCCCGCAGATTGGCAGAGCATAGCCTAAACATCCGAAAAGGGTTCAAGCCAGTCAAACAGGCTCTTCGACGATTTTCCGAACCCAAAAGACAGGAAATGGGAGAAGAACTAGCCAAACTATTGGAAGCCGGATTCATCAGAGACATCAAACATCCGGATTGGCTAGCAAACCTGGTAATGGTACCAAAGAAGGACAAATCCTAGCGCCTATGTGTCGATTTCAAAGACCTAAATAAAGCCTGCCCAAAGGATCCCTTCCCCCTCCCCCGCATCGACCAAATCATCGATGCCACCGCAGGGCACGATTCATTGTGCTTCCTGGACGCATACTCCGGCTATCATCAAATCAAGATGGCAGAAGTGGATCAAGCCGCAACGGCATTCATTACTCCATATGGACCATTCTGCTTCAACACGATGCCCTTCGAGCTTAAAAACGCCGGCGCAACATATCAGCGCATGATTCAGACATGTCTGGCTACCCAGATCGGCAAAACAGTAGAGGCATACATAGACGACGTAGTCGTCAAAACTTCGAAACTCTAGTAGACGACTTGAGGGTCACATTCGACAACCTCCGAGCATATGACATTAAGCTGAATCTGGAAAAATGCATTTTCAGCGTACCAGCCGGAAAGCTCTTGGGCTTCATTGTATCCGGTAGGGGAATTGAAGCAAACCCGGCCAAGATCCGAGCTCTGTCACAGCTGGATATTCCAAAAGACCTCAAACAGATCCAGAAATTGACTGGATGCGTGGTGGCTCTCAGCCGCTTTATCTCCCGCTTAGGAGAAAAGGCATTGCCCCTCTACCGCCTCCTCAGGCACACCGAACACTTCGAGTGGATGGATGCTGCCACTGCCGGGCTCGAAGAAATAAAAGCCATATTGGCAACAAATCCGGTCGTGGTTGCGCCCAACCTGGACGAACCTATGTTGTTATAGATCGTGGCTGCACATCAAGTTGTGAGCGCGGTACTCGTCGTAGAACGAGAGACAGAAGGGCATAAATTCCCTCTTCAAAGACCAGTGTACTATGTATCCACTGTTCTAACTCCCTGCAAGTCCCGCTACCCACACTATCAAAAAATAGCGTACGCGGTGTTCATGGCATCCCGGAAGCTGCGACCCTACTTTCAAGAGTGTTCGATAACAGTGGCCTCCGAAGTACCCCTAAATGACATTATAAACAACTGCGACGCGACGGGCAGGATTGCAAAATGGGCCATCGAGCTCCTACCATTTGATATAACTTACAAACCCCGGCGAGCTATAAAGTCGCAAGTTTTGGCTGACTTCGTCGCTGAATGGACTGAAGTCGAACTCCCTAAAGAGTACGGCACATACTCCAACTGGATTATGCACTTCGACGGCTCCAAAATGTTGGCCGGATTGGGGGCTGGCGTCGTATTGACGTCCCCAACCGGGGACACGGTCCAATACGTACTTCAGATAATGTACACGGACTCCAACAATGCAGCCGAATACGAGGCCCTCTTACATGGCCTCCGGATGGCAATCTCCATGGGAATTCAACGCCTAGAGGTGCGCGGGGACCCAAACCTCGCAATATCCCAAGTAAACGGAGACTTTGACGCCAAGGATCCGAAAATGGCAGCCTACCGTAACGCTGTCGTTAAAATGTCAGCTCGGTTCGACGGACTCGAATTCCATCACATAGCCAGGGATAATAACCAAGCGGCCGACGTATTGGCACGCATCGGCGCAAAACGTGACGCTGTCCCTCCAAACATCTTCCTGGAACGGCTGTTCAAGCCATCCGTACTATGGGAAGAGGAGTCCGGAAATAACAAACTGGAAGCAGCCACACCAACCGACACAGAGCAATTTGACATAAGCGGCGATTCCGCCGATGAAATAACACCTTCAGCCCACGACATAATGGTCGTAATCGCCCCGGGGACAGAGCCATTCCTAGCCTACTTGCTTAGGCAGGAACTTCCCAAAGACCAAAACGAGGCCCGCTGCATAGTTCGGCGATCTAAAGCCTACAAGGTCCATGAGGGAGAACTTTATAAGAAAAGCACAACCGGAGTCCTTCAAAGGTGTATCTCCGAAGAGGAAGGGCGAGACCTCCTGGCTGAAATTCACGCCGGACTAGGCGGACACCACGCAGCAGCCCGGGCCCTTGTAGGAAAGGCATTCCGTATAGGATTTTATTGGCCGACCGCCCGGGCAGATGCTCAGGACTTAGTCCAAAGATGCGTCGGTTGTCAGCTCTTTGCTAATCAGAGCCATATGCCACCCACCGCCCTCAAAACTATACCCATTACCTGGCCGTTCGCGGTCTGGGGGCTTGACATGGTTGGACCACTTAAAGGGGGAACCCACAAGCAAAGATACCTATTGGTCATGGTGGATAAATTCACCAAATGGATAGAGGCCAAGCCAGTTAAAACGGCAGAGTCCGGACCAGTGATAGACTTCATATCCGGGGTAGTACACCGTTACGGTGTCCCCCACAGCATCATCACCGATAACGGCACAAACTTCACGGCCGACGAGGTTAAATCATGGTGCAAAAATATGGGCATCAAGCTCGATTACGCTTCAGTCTATCATCCTCAAACCAACGGTCAAGTGGAACGGGCAAATGGTATAATAATGAGCGGCATCAAACCCAGACTAGTGCAGTCCCTTACGAAATCTGACACACACTGGGTAGAGGAGCTCGACTCCGTACTCTGGGGGCTGCGGACAACGCCTAACCGTACTACCGGATTCACACCATTTTTTATGGTATACGGCGCAGAAGCAGTTTTGCCCTGCGACATCATTCATGACTCACCTCGAGTGCGCATGTATGAAGAAAGAGAAGCCCAGTTGGATCGGCAGGACAGCTTGGACGCATTGGAGGAAGAACGCGACGTTGCCAAGGCTCGTTCCGCATTTTATCAGCAGCAGGCTCGAAGATACCAAAGCAGAGAAGTATGGCCCAAGACTTACAACGTTGGCGAACTAGTTCTATGCCTGCCGGACAAGAAAAAGGACAAGCTCAAGCCCAAATGGGAAGGCCCCTTCATCATCGATCAAGTCTTGACCGGCGGAGCGTACCGTCTACGAAATGCATCGGATAACCGACTCGAACCGAACCCATGGAACGCAGCCCGCCTCCGAAGATTCTATGCCTAGCGCCGGATTAAGAGTTCGTCCCTTTCCCCCGTCCATCTTTTTTACACTTCAGCTGCCTTTTGTTTCTCTTTTTTCTCTCACCCCTATTCATAACAGCCTTAAAAGGCTTACTTGCGCATAGTTCGCACGTAATTGATGTGCTATCCGCACTCACTATACCTGGGGGCTTCTTTACCAGAAGCTTAATTATAAGGGCTTCATGCCCAGCACGCGTGTTAAACTTCCACGTGTACCTTTTATTCACCAATATATGCATCGATATGACTTAAGTTTTGGCCAAGCTGGGTTGCCTGGCTCCTGTGCTTACCCCTACGTTCCCGATTGTTCGGCTAGGAGGTAAAGGGAGCACCTCTGCGATTGTTACTGCCGGGTCAGCCGGATGTGTACCTCAGACTGGGTGAAGCCGAAAGCTAGCGTTCTTAAGGGAATATTCGGTCGGTGATTTGAAAGATGACTTTTTACCAATTTATTTATCTGCCCCCAGATGTTATCCTGCTCTTTTCGCAGTCCGGACATGCACTTTAGGGCATGCCTCCCCTAGAGGAAAGGAACCCTTAACGGAACTATTCTCCCTGGAAGATGTTTCTTACTAACCATGTAATATAACATAACTAGTTGGGCACTTGTCTGATAAAGCACTAATGACCCCTACGCCTAGTCTCCATGCATACCCCGGTTGTTTCATAGCCGAGAAGGTATTCGGACACACTCCGGACTCTAGGGTCCCGAGGTCGAAGCGAAAAGGTCGGCAAAGACAAACGATCTACAATCCGGCTAGAAGGCATTTTACATGTCATTTTATCATACATTGTCAAATCGACTGACTGTATTCTTCCTCAATCCCGTCTAACAGGCTGTCTAATTTCTAGTCCTGTTGGGAAAATTTAGCGGCCAACTCTACTTGGTCGTATACTAAACTCACAGGGATCTCCTTCCCATCGGGCCCCACGGGTCCGACTTCGGCCATGTGGTTGGGATCCGCCTTCTTGTACCGCGTCTTCACCATGGCCCAGGCCTCCCTGGCACCTTGGCGGCAGGCTGAAATCTTCCATAAATGGAAGCGATGCCGCACTCCCTGAAGCTTCTCCGCAAGCTCCCCAAGGCCCTCGGGTAGGGAGAGGGCTGGCCATAAAGCCTGGATGATGTCGCGCATTGCCTGCCGAACTCGTTCGATCAGTTGCAACAGCTCGGGAAGTTGATCACCCGTTGATACGGGCATCTCCTCCGCAGGACGACCTGTGAGCATACCTACAGACATATTTTGTCAATTGACTTCCTCGCCGAACTCTTCTTTTCAAAAGGAGTTCGCTCAAGCACTTACTATAGATGCCGCGACGAAGCCGCTGATTCTCCTTAATGGAGCCAGACAGCTCGGCCCGAACGCCTTTCAAGCTCTTCTCCAAGCTGGGCATGGGCATCCTGGAGCTTGTTCCTTTTGTGCTGCACCTTATGCAGCACCCTCTCACCGGCCTTCAGCTGGCGCAGAAGTTCTTGCCTGTCCGGATCTTGTCCGGCAGCACCTCCAACGTCATTATCAGACTTGCGCATAGGCCAAACACTACTTATCTTTTTAAATAATGTGTTACCAGGAGAGGTCCCTATGTTTCCTCCTGCGGCAGCGAGTGCGGCCTCAAGTTGAGCCTTACACTCTTTCAGCTCCTGAGACAGTTGGGTATTCTTCTTTGAAAGATCCTACAGTTCAAATGATCCTTAAATCAGTTAATACAACTACTTTAAGTCTCGGGGGCTACTGGCATATACAACTATTAAATCTCTTACCCGTATGTCTTTTACATACTGCTCCGTGGCTCTAGTCAAACCATCTTGAGCGGCACGGAGGTGCGCGTCCCCTGCGTTAAAGGCATTCAACTCCTCAGGGGAGAAGCACGCGTCACGAAAAACTGTCCGGCGGCGCCTGTGGTTCATGGCGCTCTCCACCTCAGATTTGGTGGCGGACAGTCTGTCGGCATCCTCCGTTGGAGGAGTATCCGGCTCGCGCCTTGCGCTCGCCTCCCCCTCCGGACCAGGCGCTGGAGCTTGGCTGGTAGAGGCCGGATTGGCAACCTCTATGCCCGCAGTCCGGCGGGCGCTTTTTCTCCTACAAAAGTCATAAGCACTCAAACACTTCCTAGGGACATTGTTCTAAAAAACGAACCATGAGATATACCTTTGCGGCGACGCTTCGACTCGCGCCGCACTCCTCTTCCGCCTGCTGGGCCGAACTGACCCTTGTTGGTCAGCCGTCACGGGTTCGGCTTCCCGTCTTGAAGGCGCAGCCTGCACGACACCGTTGTATATGGTGGTCAGAAACGCGCGAAGATGGAGTAGTGGTGTTAAGAATTCGGTCATAAGTACCTGGGAAGCCGGTGACAAGCCGGGGTAGTCAGCCGTGATGGCGACTAAAGCATTATCGATGCTGAGCTGATGGAACACCCCATCAATTAGCTCCACCTTTATATCCGGATCCTCTTCGGAGGCCGGATCAAGGGATCTTCCCGGATCCTCGGGTTGTGGAGCCGGACTGTGAATGTCCTCCACATCCCGGCGCAGTTCCTGCATCAAAATCACAGAGTAAGATACTCGGCTTTAGAAGCACGGGTCGGATGAATAAACGTCCGCTTACCCAGCTCCGAGGGTTACTCATGGAAAACCCGTTCAATGGGTTCGTACGGAGGAAGTATTCTTTCTCCCCCTTGTACAGGCCGGACAAGATCTTCACCAGATCCTCGGCCGAGCCCGGCCACTTGCGGCCGTGGCGGGTGGCGTCGTCCTCCCCATTAAAATCCCACATTGGGTGGCCCCTGTATTGCAGCGGCTGCACCCCCCGCATAATGCACGTGGCCATGACTCTGATCATGGTCAATCCGGAATGGGCCAACAGCCTTATCCGGCCCATCAAATAATGGATGCTCTTGTCTTCCTCCAGCTGAGGGCTCCGTGGGCGCCAACTTAGGCATTTCTTCAGAGGAGCGTCGCTAAACTCAGGGAGGCCGATCCGAACTGGGTCCGGCAATGGAGCGTCTTCTATATAAAACCATTCTAAAAGCCAGTCTTCGGACGCCGTCCTAGGGGTGCCGGATGGGTATCCGGTCCCGGCGATGCGCCATATTTCGACGCCGCTCACTTGATATATTGACCCCTCGTAAGAGCGGGGTACGAGGCAGAATAGCCTCTTCCACAGCGAAAAATGGGGCTCGACGCCCAGGAATAGCTCGCAAAGGGCTACGAAACCCGCGATATGCAGAATGGAGGCAGGCGTTAGGTGATGGAGCTGGAGTCCGTAGAACTCCAGGAGCCCGCGAAGGAACGGATGTACAAGAAATCCAAGCCCCCTTATTAGATAAGGGATGAAGCAAACCCGCTCCCCTTTGGAGGGACTAGGGATGACCTCCGCTTGCTTCCCACCTCTGTAGGTGGCCAGCCCGGCTCAAACCGGAACCATAAAGGCCGGAGGAAGATATCCCTCCGCTTGGAGCATCACCAGCTCGCTGTGCGGAACAGAGCATCTCCTCCAATCTCCTGGCAAAGGACTGGGAACACAAGGAGAGGAGCCGCGTCGACGGTCCATGATGGAATGGATTTTTGGTCAAGCAGCGCTCCGATGAGTACTTGCGGGAGGAAGATGGTGTGATTTGGATCTGGATTCCTGCCTCTCTTATAGGCAGGTTATTTGTGCCGCTAGGGGGTAAAACATAAAAGATACCCTGGCTTTTCGCATTCGTGCGACGCGTGGAAGAAGGCCATTATTGGGCGTGAAAGCCAAGAAGCGCAACATTGATGAGGAAGCCGGACACTGTTCGGCAGGTACATGGAACTTGAAGGAGAACCCGCCTTGCAATGCCGAAGACTACACACATGCTGGACTTATCGTCATTGAAGCCTAGTTCGGGGGCTACTGAGGGAGTCCTGGACTAGGGGGTGTCCGGATAACCGGATCACCATCATCGGCCGAACTATCATCGGCCGGACTATCATCATCGGCCGGACTCCAAGACTATGAAGATACAAGATTGAAGACTTCGCCCCGTGTCCAGAGGGGACTTTCCTTGGCGTGGAAGGCAAGCTTGGCGATACGGATATGTAGATCTCCTACCATTGTAACCGACTCTATGTAACCCTAGCCCTCTCTGGTGTCTATATAAACCGGATGGCTTTAGTCCATAGGACACAACAACAACCATTACAATCATACCATAGGCTAGCTTCTAGGGTTTAGCCTCCTTGATCTCATGGTAGATCCACTCTTGTAACATCCACAATATCAATATCAATCAAGTAGGACGTAGGGTTTTACCTCCATCAAGAGGGCCCGAACCTGGGTAAAACATCGTGCCCCTTGTCTCCTGTTACCATCCGCCTAGACGCACAATTCGGGACCCCCTACCCGAGATCCGCCGGTTTTGACACCGACAATGTGCTACACTATTACTATGATGATAAAATAGCTAGTGTTAGTGGTAATGACTATGATGATTATTATTAGCTAGTGTTAGTGCTGATTAAATAAATACTGTTGGTGGTAATGACTATGATGATGATTAAATAGCTTGTGCTGGCGGATTAGATTCAAGTGGAGGCAACATGTGGTGCACATCGAAAGTACTACTAGTCCAAACTAGATCAAGTTTGGATTAGTAGTATACTTTTGACATGCACCACATATTGCCTCCACTTGAACCTAATCCACCTTCATTTAATACGCTGTTATGGACATAATGATGTAAACCTCATAATAGCTGGTATTGTACCAATATTTGTATGATGGCGCATAAATACACTAAAAATAAAAAAATACTAGTAGCGATGGAAAGAAAACACGCTGCAAGTAGATACCTTAGCAGTAGCGTGGTACTAAACAAACGCTGCAGCTATTTGTCCTAGCAGTAGCGCGTGCTGGCACGCGTTACTGCTAAGCAATAGCTGTAGCGCCTTATTAGTAGCACGGCCACCCGCGCTACTAGTGGGCACAAAACACGCGCTACTGCTAGGGTTTTCCCTAGTAGTGTTAGAAGGGTGCCTAAAATTTTTGTAATGCACCAACTTGGTGGAGCAAGACACTGCTGGACTGTTTGCGTCATGATCTTGAGAAGTAGTGATTGGAATGCGCATATCCCTGATGTCCCTCCGGCGGGCATTGATCCTCCACCTGCTGATGGTATCTCACATCCTCTGTTTGGTGAGGGTCTGACGGCAGAGCAGATGTACCAAGCGCAGCTGCACAACTGGCTGGCATAGAATGCAGCCCCTAACCAGAACAATGAGGAGGAGGTTCAGCAAGGTAATGAAATTCATTTCCAGCCCAATTGGGGAGTTTGGCCGCCCTCACCACCACCCGCTGTCTACAACTATCAGGCTTGGCTTGCTGCTGAGGGGTTACAAGTGCAAGATGGAATTCTCCCAGCCAACAACCTACAGGATAGCCCAGGATTGGCCTAGAATGACTCTGTCTCTGCTTTTGGATCTTCAGACTCTAGGGCAACAGTATCTGACACCTATGTCCTAGTACCTCAGAACATTTTCAATAGTATTACAGCTCAGTTTGAAGAAGGGGAGAGCTCTGCTATCAGGGCACCTCAGCCTAGCTCTCTGGATGTGCAAATCTCAATTTCTGCTATTGGGTTGCACTATGAGCTGACAGACAATGGTGATATCATGTCTTCTATGCTGATTAACCAAGGTATTCCTGTACAAAATCTCAATGCCTTCCTCTCTGCTGCAATTATGCCAATTATTGCTGCCTATGGACCTTGGAGTACTGGTTATGGATTCAGATATGAAAGGGTTGATATGAGGTTGACCATTGTGGAGCAAGATGGTGTCCTGCAACTGACTGAAGCTACTCAGCTTGTGACTGATTTTGGCTGTGTTCTGCCTCATGCACTGCCTGCCCCTCCCACCCTCAGCTTAGCTGAAATATCAGAGCCACGGCCAGTTTCAACTAAAACTGTTCTTCAGGATAACTCTGCCATTGCTATACTTGATAACCCTAATATTGATCTTGAAATGGATGTGTCTACTATTCAGCATATGGAAGATGGTCATATGGAGGACTCTGCTCTGGACATGGCTATGCAGATCGCTTTGCCAGCATCTGACACACCTGCTTCTGGTGTCACTGCCACTGCAAGTCAGCGTGGAAAAGCACCTACGCCTGAATCTGTCATTCCTCTTTGCCGCAGCAGCAGATCCAATAAATATGATGGATTCAAAGTTCCAACTTTCTCAGACACCAAGACCAAGGCATCAAAGGTCAAACCTAGAGTGATTCCAACTGCGGCTTCCACTGCTGTTGCTTCTGAGCCATCTGCAACCTCAGAGATACCACCACCCACGGCGATACCAGTCATTCAGCACATTGGTACTGTCATGTGTGGAATTCCTGCTGAAGAGCTCACTGAGGAGCATCTTCAGGCATCTCCTGATGATGGCCCACCTTCGGCTCAGGCCTAAGCCCTCTGTTTGGGGATCATCCTTTTGGTGTTTACCTACTTGTACTTTCATATTATCCTATAATTATTATGGTCCTTCATGTTAATTGGAACGTACTTTGCTGGAACATCCGGGGTTTGAATTCTGATGCAAAACAATTAGCACTCTCAAATGCAATCAACACGTGTGGTTGTGCTGTTATATGCTTGCAAGAGACTAAAAACCAACTTTTGATCATACTTTCATTAATTCTTGTTGCCCTAAACGTTTTGATCAATTTGATTTTGTGCCATCATGGGGGGCTTCGGGAGGCCTGGCCATGATCTGGAACAGTGCAATTTTCACAGCTACCAACATAGCTCACATAGACTTTGCTCTGGTTACACGTTTTCAGTCCACCCAATCGGCTCATTTTTGGACCCTGGTTAATGTATATGATCCATGTCAGGGGATCAACCGAGTTAACTTCATTAATTGGCTCATGGCATTAAATATCCCATCTAATGAAGATTGGCTCTTGGTCGGAGACTTTAACTTCATTAGAAGCCCTGACAATAGAAACAAACCTGGTGGGAGTTATACTAACATGATTACTTTCAATGACTTTATTCGATCACAAGCCTTAATTGAACTCCCCATTAAAGGCCGCGAGTATACCTGGAGTAACATGCAAATTGATCCGCTACTTGAGCAAATTGATTGGTTCTTCACCAGCAATAATTGGACAAGCACTTACCCCCACACAATGGTTAAGCCCCTCAGACGACCAGTATCTGACCACATCCCTTGCATCGTCAACATTGAAACTTCCATCCCTCGCTCCAAATTATTCAGGTTTGAATCTTTCTGGTTGCAACATCCAGGCTTCATGCAAATAGTTCAAAATGCTTGGTCAAAACATGTGTCCTCCCAAAATATGGCAATTGTGCTATGCAGAAAGTTCAAAACTCTAAGACGTGCTCTCAAGTACTGGAGAAAAAGCATTTCAAAGCTCTCCATTGCCATAGAAAATTCGAACAGGGCTTTATTGGAAATTGATGGGCTGGAAAACAAGAGACAATTGTCCACACCTGAAGTAAATTTTAGAAAAATCCTCAAGGCCCACCTAATCAGACTGCTTAACTACCAAAAATTATACTGGAAGAAACAGCGCACCATTCGATGGGTGCAATTCGGAGACGAAAACTCCAAGTTTTTTCAGGCCATGGCATCTGAGAGGTACCGTAGAAATAATATTGCTACACTGTCCACAGATGATGGTATTTGCGTGGAGGATCACACGGGGAAAGAAGCTTTACTTTTCCACTCCTTTAAGAAGAGACTTGGTACTTCCTCTCACAATGACATGAAATTTGACTTACAAAGAATTATCAAAAGGATTGAAGGTCTCGATGAGTTAACAGTCCCATTCACCACAACTGAGATCGATCATGTTATTAAAACAATGTCTGCTGATCGAGCACCTGGCCCGGATGGATTCAATGGAGCATTTCTTAAAGCTTGTTGGCCTATAATAAAAGAGGATTTCTATAAGCTTTGCAACCAATTCTTTGAAGATAATCTAAATCTTGAAAGCATTAATGATGGGTTTATCACACTGATCCCAAAAAATAATGCTCCAAGCACTGTGAATGATTTTAGGCCGATTACTCTTCTAAACTGTTGTCTAAAAGTGATCACAAAAATTATTGCCAACCGGTTGGAGAAGATCATTCTAAAAATTGTTCACCGTAACCAGTACGGTTTTCTCAAAGGTCGTACCATACAGGATTGCCTTGCATGGGCTTTTGAATATATCTATCAATGACAAAGCTCCAAGAAAGAAATTATGCTTCTCAAACTTGATTTTGCTAAGGCATTTGACACGATAGATCATGAGGCAATGCTGGTTATCATGAAGAATATGGGATTTAATGACAAATGGCTAGGCTGGATACAATGCATCTTCTCATCAGGCAAATCTGTGGTCCTACTCAACGGTGTACCTGGAAGGCAATTCCATTACAAATGTGGAGTACGCCAAGGTGACCCCCTGTCTCCACTAATTTTTGTACTTGCGGTTGACCTTTTGCAAGTGGCGATCAATGATGCATTTTCACGTGGTGAGATCATCTTACCATTTCCTTGCAATAGCCAGAAAGACTATCCAGTGATACAATATGCGGATGATACTATTCTTGCCATGCCCGCTTGCCCTGCCCAAGCCACAACCATCAAGAACATCCTCTCTAACTATGCCACTTCCATTGGCTTGAAGATAAATTTCCACAAATCTACTCTCATACCAATGAACTGTGGTCCAGAGATTACGACCGCATTGGCAGATATATTTGGTTGTGTCGTTGGTAAGCTACCATTCACCTATCTTGGGCTCCCTATGGGCACTACTAAACCGACCATTATGGATCTCGTGCCCCTTGTTTGTCGTGTGGAAAGAAGACTGTCTGCCACCCTCAATATGATTTCTTATGGAGGGCAACTCACACTGCTGAACTTAGTAATAACATCTTTAATAATCTTCGCTCTTTGCACCCTCAAACTCTTGGCTGGCATTATTGAGCTTATTGACAAAGTCAGAGGAAATGCTTATGGACAAAGAAAACAGACCAAGGTGATAAGTGCAACTCTTTGGCCTCATGGGACATGATCTGCAAACCTAAAAAGTGTGGAGGGCTTGGAATTATCAATCTTAAAGTGGAAAGTGATGCACTACTTCTCAAATTCCTCCACAAATTCTACAATCATTGGGATCTACCTTGGGTGGAGTTAATTTGGAACACTTACTACACCACCAAAATCCCACATGCAACTGATCCATGCGGCTCTTTCTGGTGGCGCGACGTCTCAAAACTTATGCCAGTATATAGAGGAATCACCAATGTGACTATTCGCAATGGATCTTTGGCTCTTTCCTGGAAGGACGTCTGGATTGGAGACGTTTTGGCTGACACCCACCCCAGAGCCTTCTCCTTCGCACAATAGGAGGATATATCTGTGAGAGATTTCTTGTGCAGCACGTCCCTTAGTGAAACATTTCATCTGCCGCTCTCCGCTCAAGCTCTTGAGGAGACACGAGAATTACAGCAAAAAACCAGGCATGTTGAACTCCTAAACCCCCTGGTTAATGATGAATGGAAATGTGTCTGGGGGACCAACTACTATTCAGCCAACGAGTTCTACACCTTCTACTTCAAGGATATCCATGCACACCATGCATACAGATGGATCTGGAAATCTAAAGCTACAATGAAGATCAAAGTTTTTGGCTGGCTGCTACTCTCGGATAGACTCAATACCCGAGACATGCTCAATAGGAGACATTATAACATTGGCAATGACTTTGGATGCCTCCTTTGCACAAACTGCAACAATGAGACTGTGGAACACCTCTTCTTGGAATGCACCTTTAGCCTTCAATGCTGGGACAAACTTCAGATCATGGGGCATGCAGGGCCTACATGTCTAGAATGGGTGGAACGAGCTAAAAACTCTTGGAATAGACCACTGTTCATGGAAATATTTATGCTTGCTGCTTGGAGCATCTGGAAGGAACGCAATAATAAACACTTCAGAGGAGTGCTCCCATCTCAAGCCTCCTGGCTTGCTAGACTACAAGAAGATCTTTTCCTACTGACTTATAGAGTAGGAGATAAACATAAACCATTTCTCTCATCCTTCCTTAACTCCCTGTAAAAGTCTACCAACCCCCCCCCCCCCCCCCCCACCCTCATTCCCAAAGGGGATGATTGTGTAAATGACCTGATGTAACATACTCTACATTATTTTATTAAATTTGCAGTAGGAGCCTCTCCTACTGTTTCAGGTGTCAAAAAAAACTAAAAAGCTTTTATAAAACTTAATAACAAATATAATAAACTAAAATGAATCAATTAAAATATTTTGTTATGATCAACTAAAAAACTACAATATTCTTCAATAGCAAAAAGAATCAACTAATAAGCGTTTATAAACCTCTAGTTATGATCAAAATAATGTTAACATAAAATTATGTAAAATTTATGCAACTAAAATTATCAAACTATTTTTTGTTAAAAACTTTAATAGCAAAAAGAATTTTCATAATGTATTTTTTGTTAAAAACATTAATAGCAAACTAAAAAGCTTTTATAAAACTCTAATAGCAAAAGGAATCAACTGAAAAGAATCAATTAAAATATTTTGTTATGATCAACTAAAACAAAACTATAATATTCTTTAATAGAAAAAAGAATCAACTAAAAAGCTTTTATAAACCTCTAGTTATGATCAAAATATAATTTTCATAAAGTATTTTTGTTAAAAACTTTAATAGCAAAAATGAAAATAAAGTATTTTTTAGAATTTCATATATTCTGTTCAAATTCTTTGATAATCATGTGCACTACACATAAGTGAGTATGTATAAAAATTAGAATGTGATTTGAAAAAGGTCAAAAAATTGACATAACATATGCAAAAAATAACATGAAAATATGCCTGCCTACTAGGCCACCACGGCCTTCATACGACTAGAAACCCATCTGTACATGGACCAGGATGCAGGCCCGCGGGGCAAGGAGGCCCAACAGGACAGAGACGAACAATAGGCATGTACTGCCTGCATTAAAGAGGAGCTCGAGAGCTTTGCCGCAACGGGGCTTATAAACCAGTGCGGGCGCCTCTCGCCAAGCGAGGTGGGACTAAACTTTCCCTACCCCATGGTTGTGCCAGCACCATGCCTTTAGTCCTGGTTGGTGGCTCCAACCAGGACTAAAGGCCCCCCTTTAGGCCCAGTCTGAGCCACCAACCGGGACTAAAGGCCCGGGCTTCCCGTCATTTCGCCTGGTGAAATTCACCTTTAGTCCCGGTTGATGGCTCGCACCGGGACTAAAGGGGGGCCTTTAGACTTGGTTCGAGCCACCAACCGAGACTAAATAGTGGGGTATATTATCAAGCACTTCAGAAATTTCTCCAAATCTCTCACATTCTCTCCCCCGATGCCGAACAAGAGCATGACGCCGCCCGGCTGCTGCGCCAGAGATTGCTATCACCCTGCCCCGACCTGCCCCGACACCCTCACCGTGCCCTGCCCACGCCTCCTCCCCGAGCCCCCGACGTCGACCGCCGCGCCCTACCCGCGCCTCCTTCTCGAGGACCTGACGCCGACCACCGCTCCCTGCCCCGACGCCGAGCCTTACCCCGACACTGCGGCCCCTAGATAGCTCTTCCCTTCCCTAGTGCTGCCACTTCCTATGCTTGTCGCCACCGCTGCATACTTGTTTGATAGAATGCCAATTGCATCTAGGAATTTTTTTGTGGTGACGCTCTGGTGTAAGAAAAGGTTTCTATCAAAAATTCAGAATTATTAGAGCAGGGGAGATAAGGTTTTGAGAAAGGATTCTAAATCTAGTCCAAATTTCATTCAAATGAAATTTGAATTATTTGAACCTAAGGACAGAATATTTTTGAAGAAACTGTATGGGGTACTGATGCTTTTTTGTGGTAGGATTGGTGAGGCCAGAAGTGTTAAGGATATCATATTTCCTTTGCAATTATATAAGAATCAATAATTGTTGTAAAATTGGATTTATAGATAATTTGAATAATAAAAGGAATTTTGCATGGGTAGAATGTGGTATGGATTCTGACATAGGGCAGGGGACGTGCTTGAGAATATTTTTGGAATTAGAATTTGGGTCTAAAAGGGCCCCAATTTCAAAAAAGGAAACAAGCCAGACAATTAAAGAAAAAATTCACTCCCACAATAATTTTAAATATGAAACTTTTTCAGAACATTTGTGAAAATAAAACCATCGATGGATGTTAGATGGATATAGATAGATATGTATGAGATGTTAGATGGATAGATATATATGTTTAGATGGATGGATGATCATTTTGTCTTTAGAGTTCATTTTGATATTCATTGAAGAAATTTTTGTTGTGGCAAAGTTATGAAATTTAGTAATGTCGTGCAAGCTTTTGACCTTATATGGCAAAGTTGTGGCAAACTTTAGTAATGCCATGGTAGAATGTTGTGGCCAAACTTCATAAAAATGTTTTTTTCCATGTCAGGCATTTTTTCCATAGGTCTTAATGGCATGAAAAATTGCAAAAGGATAAAGGCTATAATAATGTTCTCTACTTTCATGTTGCTCACAAAAAAGTCTATTGTAGAAAGTGATTGTTATACTCTACTCTGCTCAAGATCTATTTTATCCTTCATAAAAAATGTTTTTTGCCATGTCAAAGTGTTGTATTTTGGTGACAAATATACTTCTTTTTACCAGGCTTTACTAGGTTTACTAGGTTTTTTTGCCACGCAAGCGCTACTATACTTGGGTTTTGCCTAATTTTTTTCAATCGATGGAATTACAGGTTGTGGTGTTGCATCTCCTTGGAGTTGGTCCCTAGTCATCCCTCCGCTGTTCGACAAAAGGTGTCCATTTGTTGTGTGTTGAGTTTTGTTCATAGCATGATGGTTGGTTCATTTATTGAGTTGTGTATCCATCCATGTTTTATAAATCTTGTATTCATCTTGTGTATAAATCGTGTATTCATCTTGTCATTAGAACATAACCCCGATATATGAATTTGATTTTGAGGCATATGAAAACATGAGATAGGGGGTCGCTAAAACATAACCCTGATAATTTCGACATGAGGGGATCGTTAAAACATAACCCCGATAAATTCGACATGAGGGGGGGTCATTAAAACATAACCCCGATAACTTTGATTTTGAGGCATATGAAAACATGATTTGCAAGCGGATAGGCATGAGAGAGGCGGTCCACAAAGTATCCTCTGTCGAAAGATAGGAAGACTCATCTGACATGAGGGGGAGGGGGAAAGTCCATGACAATTGTCTGAAACTGACTGTTATAAAACTTGTCAAATTTGCATGATGTTTGCCACTAATCCATTGCTCATATGCATATGATTCCTTGTTGTGATTAGGTCTATGTTTTCCACTAATCCATCTCTCATAGTTGTATATTGCCATGTTGTAATATTTGCAGAAACTATGGACGGAGACTTAGAAAAAGAAGAGTTGTTGGGGGATATAATCCACGACGGAGGTGATATCACATTGTCGTTTCTCAACTACACCGATGGTGAGGAAAGAGAGGATGATGGCACCGGTGATCGAATGGAGGAGGGAGGAGATCATGATGACTCCGGTGATCGAATGGAGGAGGGAGGATATGACGACTCTGCCAGTGTTGGAGCCTTAACTGTTGCAAAGTCCATGAGGTATACGTATATTAATTAAGCCTCTGCTGACTAGATGCATTAATTATTTGGTGTGTACATATATTAACGCTTCTTTCTTCTTTTAGCCCTCTGGATCGAGCCAAACTTCTGTTACGAGACGAGGCCCGAAGAAAATGTCGAGCCAGGATGAAAGGTTCATGATTGAAGAAGTCGCTCCAGACGGCTAACCGATTGCTCGCAAGCGGACCAAAGACAAATTTGCACATCAGTACAGAGTTATTGTTAGGGACAACGTCCTGATCAGCATCCAAGAATGGAATAATAAGAAGGACCCTAAAGTTTCTTATGTCGATGATAGACAGAAAGATGAGCTTTCGATCTCGTTGATGACAAATCTCAGCCTACCACCAGAGGAGGATCCGAATAACCCAGTTATACAACCACAAGTCAAGTCGTGGGCTCTTAAGGAGATGGCAGAACTATTCAAGAACTAGAAGAAAAGATTGAATGAGTTTGTCGAGAAAAACAAGACTCCATAATTCACCGGTCAATATGCGAAGATAAAAGATCACTGGCCCGCATTTGTGGCGTACAAGAAATCGGAGAAAGCTAAGAAAAGTTCAGAGACAAATAAGCTAAATGCTGCAAAGAAGAAGTATCACCATGTTACGGGATCAGGTGGGTACGGCAAAGCCCAGCCTACGTGAGACAAAGCTGAGAATGACCTGCTTGCTAAAGGGGTCCAACCAGCGACATTGAACTGGCCCGATCAAGCAAGGACTTGGTTCTTCGGGGTTGGGGGAACTTTGAACCCGGAAATAGGGAAGTGTGTTTTCATGAAAGCTCAACTTGAAACACCTGTCACAAAGATTCAGGAAGCAATCAAGGAAGTGCAGGAAGGGAGGTTCCATCCCGATACAGAGCTGTCAAAGGCCCTCGGGAATCCTGAACACCCTGGACGAACACGAGGCACATCAGGCTCCGTTTCATGGAAGTATGGGTTTCCGGACAGCAGTGGTTATAAAAGTCGAGGAAGAAAGAAGAAAGAGGAAGCTGACGGATGCAGAAGATGGACGAAATATTAGTGCTGCATGATAAGAAAATAGAGGAACTTACTAGTCAGCGAGCTTCTCAGCAGCACGAAGATTGTTCATTTGAAGCTACCCCACCATCTTAGCGGAAAAGCAGTGTGGCTTCAACAGAGCTCGTTCAGCCTAATATCACGGCTCCTCGCTACCTCGTGGATGGTATCACGAAGAATGAACATTGTGAGCTAATTGCAAAATGCCATAACCTAACCTTGAAGGTGGTGGTCGGCTATGTCTTACCTCCTCGACCTGATGGAACTTTCCATTTCGCTCCAATTCCAGATGGCTTTGTTGTTGTTGGGGTGGATGAAATAATGAACGGATTTGAGGGGCTGGAGCTTGACTACCCTATAGGTGAAGGGGAGATCCGTCTGGAAAATGCCTTAAGCACTACGTGTCTATGGAGAAAGGAAAACATCTTGCTTCCGAACTGGACACCGCCTTAGCAGACACAGCCAGAGGAGGCCCCTCAGCAGACTCCTCACAGTCTAGCTCTGCTATCTCTGCCGCCTCAGTCGTCTCCGGCGCGTCAGCTATCTCCTGTGGAGGAGGCCCCTGATGACCCACAAGTATAGGGGATCTATCGTAGTCCTTTTGATAAGTAAGAGTTTCGAACCCAACAAGGAGCAGAAGGAAATGACAAGCGGTTTTCAGTAAGGTATTCTCTGCAAGAGCTAAAATTGTAGGTAACAGATAGTTTTGTGATAAGATAATTTGTAACGGGTAACAAGCAATGAAAGTAAATAAGGTGCAGCAAGTTGGCGCAATCCTTTTTGTAGCAAAGGACAAGCCTGGACAATTTCTTATAATGAGAAAAGCGCTCCCGAGGACACATGGGAATTATCGTCAAGCTAGTTTTCATCACGCTCATATGATTCACGTTCGGTACTTTGATAATTTGATATGTGGGTGGACCGGTGCTTGGGTGCTGCCCTTTCTTGGACAAGCATCCCACTTATGATTAACCCCTATTGCAAGCATCCACAACTACAAAAGAAGTATTAAGGTAAACCTAACCATAGCATGAAACTAGTGGATCAAAATCAGCCCCTTACGAAGCAACTTATAAACTAGGGTTTAAGCTTCTGTCACTCTAGCAACCCATCATCTACTTATTACTTCCCAATGCCTTCCTCTAGGCCCAAATAATGGTGAAGTGTCATGTAGTCGACGTTCACATAACACCACTAGAGGAGAGACAACATACATCTCATCAAAATATCGAACGAATACCAAATTCACATGACTACTAATAGCAAGACTTCACCCATGTCCTCAGGAACAAACATAACTACTCACAAAGCATATATTCATGTTCATGATCAGAGGAGTATTAAAATGCATTAAGGATCTAACCATATGATCTTCCACCAAATAAACCAATTAGCATCAACTACAAGGAGTAATCAACACTACTAGCAACCCACAGGTACCAATTTGTGGTTTTGATACAAGATTGGATACAAAGAGATGAACTAGGGTTCGTGAGAAGATGGTGTTGGTGAAGATGTTGATGGAGATTAACCCCCTCTGGATGAGAGGATCGTTGGTGATGACAATGGTGATGATTTACCCCTCCCGAAGGGAAGTTTCCCCGGCAGAACAGCTCCGCCGGAGCCCTAGATTGGTTCCGCCAAGGTTCCGCCTCGTGGCGGCGGAGTTTCATCCCGTAAGCTTGCTTATGATTTTTTCCAGGGTAGAAGTCTTCATATAGCAGAAGATGGGCACCGGAGGGCCACCAGGGGGCCCATGAGGCAGGGGGCGCACCCAGTAGGGGTGGGCGCACCCCCCACCCTCGTGGCCAGGGTGTGGGCCCCCTCTGGTACTTTCTTTGCTCAATAATTCTTATCAATTCCAAAAATGACTTTCGTGGAGTTTTAGGACTTTTGGGGCTATGCAGAATAGGTTTCCAATATTTGCTCCTTTTCCAGCCCAGAATCCCGGCTGTCGGCATTCTCCCTCTTCATGATAAACCTTGTAAAATAAGAGAGAATAGCCATATGTATTGTGAAATAATGTGTAATAACAGCCCATAATGCAATAAATATCGATATAAAAGCATGATGCAAAATAGACGTATCAACTCCCCCGAGCTTAGACCTCTCTTGTCCTCAAGCGGAAGCCGAAATCGAAAAATATGTCCACGTGTTTAGAGATAGAGGTGTCGATAAAAATAAAATGGGACATGAGGGCATCATGATCATTCTTATAATATATGTTGTCATATGATTTCTTATGCTCAAGTAACAATCTATTCACAATGTCAAGTATGGTTCAGAAACTTCATTGAAAACTAACAAACTATAATCTCAGTCATTGAAGCAATTGCAATTTATCATAACATCGGAAAAAAGTCAAGAATAGAGCTTTTCAGCAAGTCCACATACTCAACTATCATATAGTCTTCTACAATTGCTAACACTCACGCAATACTTATGGTTCTGGAGTTTTAATCGGACACAGAGAAAGATAGGGGCTTATAATGTTGCCTCCCAACGTATTCACCTTTGGGTGATGTCAACAATAATAGTTCATGCTAATTTACACACATAAACACTATTCTGATCACGGGATCGGAATAATATTCTGATCACAACCTGAACTGCTTGAGAAACGCGCCTGAACTTCTCTCTGTACGAACCCGACCTTCGGGCTATCTTCGCAACCGTGCCTTCTACCGCAAGTTTTTCTGGTTAGTCATGTTCCATGTGATGTAAGTGTAATCTTCAAACGATTTTTAGCAACTAAATACTCGTTTTAGATAGGAATCTCGCTCATAGGCAGATTTTGCACTCGGGTCGTGAAGAACTTGCGTTTTTTGCGATTTTAATGCCTGAGTTGTTCGACCTGAACTTCCCCCTATGCTAGGTTGAACTTCCCGCAACATTGCCCAAATAGGGCTTGCTATATACCGTTGGAAAGCTATGGACACGAGTATCATCACCCAAGTTAAATTTTTCACAAGCGTGAGGGATTCTCGCTGTAGGGTTTGCAATATGTTTATGATTTGCTCAAGGTGGGTTGCGTGAGTGACTGAAACACAAACCCGAGTAAGTAGGTTGTTTGCGTATGGGATAAAGGGGACTTGATACTTTAATTCTATGGTTGGGTTTCACCTTAATGAATCTTTAGTATTTGCGGATGCTTGCTAGAGTTCCAATCATAAGTGCATATGATCCAAGTAGAGAAAGTATGTTAGCTTATGCCTCTCCCTCAAATAGAATTGCAATAGTGATTACCGGTCTAGTAACATAGTCAATTGCTTAGGGACAATTCCACAACTCCTACCACCACTTTTCCACACTCGCTATATTTACTTTATTGTTTATTTATCTAAGCAGCCCCTAGTTTTTATTTATGCGTTCTTTTTTATCTTGCAAACCTATCCAACAACATCTACAAAGTACTTCTAGTTTCATACTTGTTCTAGGTGAAGCGAACGTCAAGCGTGTGTAGAGTCGTATCAGTGGCCGATAGGACCTGAGAGAGTAATTGTTCTACCTTTAGCTCCTCGTTGGGTTCGACACTCTTACTTATCGAAATAGGCTACAACTATCCCGTATACTTGTGGGTCATCAGCAAGGTATTTAACTTTCCCACACAAGACTTCGACATCTCTAACAATCCCAATTGGTGAAATAGTATCTCTATTTGCAAGCTTGATAGTAACATCAATATCTTCTATTTCAGCGGGTGCGATATCATGCATAATTTCTTTATATAAGGAGATAGGTATTGCACTAGAACTAGCACCCATATCACATAAGCCATGATAACAATGATCTCCTATTTTAACAGAAATAACAGGCATGCCTACAGCAGGTCTATGTATCTTCGCATCGGGTTTAGCGATATTAGCAGCTTCCTCACAGAAGTAAATAACATGCCCATCAATATTATCAACCAAGAGATCTTTAACCATAGCAATACTAGGTTCAACTTTAATTTGCTCAGGAGGTGTATATGTTCTAGTATTACTCTTACGAACAGCAGTTGAAGCTTTAGCATGATCCTTTATCCTAACAGGGAAAGGTGGTTTCTCAACATAAGTAGTAGGAACAATAGGATCACTATAAGTGATAGTCTTTTCTTCAACTGTAACAGGTGCAACTACTTTTACTTCAATGGGAGGATTATATTTAAACCACTTCTCTTTAGGGAGTTCAACGTGAGTAGCAAAAGATTCACAGAAAGAAACTACTATCTCAGAGCCAAGTCCATATTTAGCGCTAAATCCACGAAACGCATCGGTATCCATAAAAGATTTAACACAATCAAACTTAGGTGTCATACCTGACTCCTTACCATCGTTGGAACCTCAATCTTCAGAGTTGCATTTAATTCTTTCCAATAAATCTCACTTGAATTCAATAGTCTTCAGCATATAAGAACCAGCACAGGAAGTATCGAGCATGGTGCGATCATTGAGAGAAAGCCGAGCATAAATTTTTGAATAATCATTTCTCTTGAGAGCTCATGATTGGGGCATGAATATAACATTGACTTAAGCCTCCCCCAAGCTTGAGCGATGCTTTCTCCTTCGCAAGGCCAAAAATTATATATGTAATTACGATCACGATGAACAAGATGCATAGGATAAAACTTCTGGTGAAATTCCAATTTTAATCGTTTATGTTTCCAAGATCCCGTATCATCACATAGCCTATACCATGTCAATGCATCTCCCTTCAAATATAAAGGGAAGACCTTCCTCTTAACAACATCATCGGGTATACCTGCAAGCTTAAATAATCCACAAACTTCATCCACATAGATAAGGTGTAAATCGGGATGCAATGTTCCATCTCCTGCAAAGGGATTAGCTAGCAGTTTCTCTATCATACCTGAAGGAATCTCAAAGTAAACATTTTCAATAGGTTCATTAGGTTGAGGAGCAACTCTTTGCTCTACTGGTCGGGGCGAAGATGCCCCGAACAAGCCCCACAAAGGATTAGTTTCCATAGTAACAAGTGACAGAAAATTTCAGCACACTATATAAATGTTTCCTTGCCAAGTACCACTCACCAAAGGCGCTTCACTCCCCAGCAACGGCGCCATAAAAGAGTCTTGATGACCCACAAGTATAGGGGATCTATCGTAGTCCTTTCGATAAGTAAGAGTGTCGAACCCAACGAGGAGCAGAAGGAAATGACAAGCGGTTTTCAGTAAGGTATTTGATACGTCTCCAACGTATCTGTAATTTTTGATTGTTCCATGCTATTATATTACCCATTTTGGATGTTTATGGGCTTTACTTTACACATTTATATCAACTTTTGGACTAACCTACTAATCGGAGGCCCAACCCGTATTGCTGTTTTTTTGCCTATTTCAGTGTTTTGAAGAAAAGGAATATCAAACGGAGTCCAAACAAACGTGATTTTTGGAACGAACGTGATTTTTGGAACGAACGTGATCCAGAGGACTTGGAGTGCAAGTCAAGAAGCAGTCGAGGCGGACACGAGGGGGGAGGGCGTGCCCACCTCTACTAGGCGCGCCCCCCTATCTCGTGGGCCCCTCGGGCGTCCACCGACCTACTTCTTCCTCCTATATATACCCACGTGCCCCGAGAACATCAAGGGCGAACACAAAAAACTATTTACACCACCGTAACCTTTTGTATTTGCGAGATCCCATCTTGGAGCCTTCGTTGGCGCTCCGTCGGAGGGGGAATCGACCACAGAGAGCTTCTACATCAACACCATAGCCCCTCCGATGAGTTGTGAGTAGTTTACCACAGACCTTCGGGTCCATAGTTATTAGCTATATGGTTTCTTCTCTCTTTTTGGATCTCAATACCATGTTCTCCTCGATCTTCTTGGAGATCTATTCGATGTAACTCTTTTTGCGGTGTGTTTGCCGAGATCCGATAAATGGTGGGCATATGGACAAGTTTATCTATGAGAAATATTTGAATCTCCTCTGAATTCTTTGATGTGTGATTAAGTTATATTTGCAGGTCTCTTCAAATTATCAGTTTGGTTTGGCCTACTAGATTGATCTTTCTTGCAACGGGAGAAGTGCTTAGCTTTGGGTTCAATCTTGCGGTGTCCTTTCCCAGTGACAGTAGGGGCACCAAGGCACGTGTTGTATTGTTGACATCGAGGATAAAAAGATGGGGTTTATATCATATTGCATGAGTTTATCCCTCTACATCGTGTCATCTTTCTTAATGTGTTACTCTGTTCTTTATGAACTTAATACTCTAGATGCATGCTGGATAGCGATCAATGTGTGGAGTAATAGTAGTACATGCAGGCAGGAGTCAGTCTACTTGTCACGGACGTGATGCCTATATACATGATCATGCCTAGATAATCACATAATTATTCGCTTTTCTATCAATAGATCGACAATAATTTGTTCACCCACCATGATACTTATGCTATCTTGAGAGAAGCCACTAGTGAAACCTATGGCCCCCGGGTCTATCTTTTATCATATAAGCTTTCAATCTACTTTTATTTGCATCTTTACTTTTCCAATCTATATCATAGAACACCAAAAATATATTTATCTTATCATACTATCTCTATCAGATCTCACTTTTGCAGGTGGTCGTGAAGGGATTGACAACCCCTTTATTGCGTTGGTTGCGAGTTCTTTGTTTGTTTGTGTAGGTGCGTGGGACTTTTGAGGAGCCTCCTACTGGATTGATACCTTGGTTCTCAAAACCGAGGGAAATACTTACGCTACTATTGCTACATCACCCTTTCCTCTTCAAGGAAAACCAACGCAAGTTCAAGACGTAGCAAGAAGGATTTCTGGCGCCGTTGCCGGGGAGGTCTTCGCTCAAGTCAAGACATACCAAGTACCCATCACAAACTCATCTCCCTCGCATTTACATTATTTGCCATTTGCCTCTTGTTTTCTTCTCCCCCACTTCACCCTTGCCGTTTTATTCTCCCTCTCTTTCCCAATCTCCTCTCTCTTTTTTGCTCGCCTTTTTCTGTTTGCTCGTGTGTTAGATCGTTTACCTTGTCATAATGGCTATTTCCTTATCCGCTCTTATGTCTCCCGAGTTTGAAGTTCTTCACTTCAAGCAAAGGCAAGGAGAAAACTTAAAAGATGCTTGGTATAGGATGATGGAATATTATCGCAATTGCACCCTAGAGGTGAATTTTAGAATTCTACTTCGCAATTTTTATGTTGGGCTGAATATGTCGCATAGACAACTCTTGGATTGCATTGCCAAGGGAAATTTTATTGAAATTGATCCTAGTATTGCGCATGAAATTATAGAGGGAATAGTGGGAACACTACCTCAAAAAGGGGGACCACATCCTACCCAAGAAGAAACACAAGTGTTTGGAAATATTTGCGAAGTAACGAAAATATTACAAAAGTCTCTTGAGCCTCTTAAAAGTGTTAGCGGAAATCTTCACCGCATGAATATGTTGATTACTCTTTGCAATAAGCGGTTGGATTCTTTAGATCTAAAAATTTCCGAGTATGAAGGGAAACATAAAGAACCTCCCGGATTCGAGCATGACTCCGCCAAAAACTGAAAATTAAAGATGGCACTACTTAGATCTATCCTCACTTTTATGCCTAGCTAGGGGCGTTAAACGATAGCGCTAGTTGGGTGGCAACCCAATTTTATTTGTGTTTTTGTTTTTGTTTCTGTTTAGTAATAAATTTTGCATCTACCTTCTGTTTAGATGTGTTTTTATGTTTAATTTAGTGTTTGTGACAAGTAGAACCTATAGGATAACCTATGGTGATAGTTAATTTGATTCTGCTGAAAAGCAGAAACTTTCCACACACGAAATTAGTTTTGTTAATTCATAGAAACGTGCTATTGCGTTGATTCTTTTTGCTGTAGATCAATAGGAAAATTTCCCAGGACTTCCTATTTTTGTAGGATTTTTAGAGTTCCATAAGTTTTCGATGGTTACAGATTGCTACAGGTTGTTCTGTTTTTGACAGATTCTGTTTTTTATGTGTTGTTTGCTTATTTTGATGCATCTATGGCTAGTATTAAGTGGTATGAACCATAGATAACTTGAAATACAGTAGGTTTAACACCAATATAAATAAATAATGAGTTCATTACAGTACCTTATGTGGTGGTTTTGCTTTCTTTCACTAACGGAGCTTATGAGATTTCCTGTTGAGTTTTGTGTTGTGAAGTTTTCAAATTTTGGGTAAAGATTTGATGGACTATGGAATAAGGAGTGGCAAAAGCCTAAGCTTGGGGATGCCCATGGAACCCCAAGATATTAAAGAATATCCAAAAGCTTGAGCTTGGGGATGCCCCCGGAAGGCATCCCCTCTTTCGTCTTTGTTCATTGGTAACTTTACTTAGAGCTATATTTTATTCGCCACATGGTATGTGTTTTGCTTGGAGCGTCTTGTATGATATTAGTTTTTGATTTTTAGTTTTCCACAATCATCCTTGTTGTACACATCTTTTGGGAGAAGCCCACTTGATTGGAATTTATTAGAATACTATATGTGCTTCACTTATATCTTTTGAGTTAGATAGTTTTTGCTCTAGTGCTTCACTTATATCTTTTAGAGCACGGTGGTGGCTTAATTTTGTAGAAATTGTTAGTCTCTCATGCTTCACTTATATTATTTTTAGAGTCTCTTAGAACAGCATGGTATTTTGCTATGGTTATAAAATTGGTCCTAGAATGGTAGGCATCCAAGTTGGGTATAATGAAAACTATCATAGGAAGTGAATTGGATGCTATGATCAATTTGATACTTGATAATTGTTTTGAGATATGGAGGTAGAGATATTAAAGTCATGCTAGTTTGGTGATTATGAATTTAAAGAATGCTTGTGTTGAAGTTAGCAAGTCCCGTAGCATGCACGCATGGTTAAAGTTGTGTAACAAATTTGAAACATGAGGTGTCCTTGGATTGTGCATCCTTATGAGTGGCGGTTGGGGACGAGCGATGGTATTTTCCTAGCAATCTATCCCCCTAGGAGCATGCGTGTAGTTCTTGGTTTTTGATGACTTGTAGATTTTTGCAATAAGTATATGAGTTCTTTTTTGACTAATGTTGAGTCCATGGATTATACGCACTTTCACCTTTCCATCATTGCTAGCCTCTTCAGTACCGTGCATTGCCCTTTCTCACCTTGAGAGTTGGTGCAAACTTCGCTGGTGCATCCAAACCCCGTGATATGATACGCTCTATCACACATAAACCTCCTTATATCTTCCTCAAAACAGCCACCATACCTACCTATTATGGCATTTCCATAGCCATTCCGAGATATATTGCCATGCAACTTTCCACCATTCCGTTTATCATTATGACACGCATCATTATTGTCATATTGCCTTGCATGATCATGTAGTTGATATCGTATTTGTGGCAAAGCCACCATGCATAATTTTTTATACATGTCACTCTTGATTCATTGCCCATCCCGGTACACCGCCGGAGGCATTCATATAGAGTCATATCTTGTTCTAGTTTTGGGTTGTAATTCATAAGTTGTAAATCAATAAAAGTGTGATGATCATCAGTATTAGAGCATTGTCCCCAAATAAAAAGAAAGAAAGGCCAAAAAGAAAAAAAAAGGAAAGACCAAAGAAAAAAAAAAGAAAAGCCAAAAAAGGCCCAAAAAAAGAAAAAGAAAAAAGAAAAAAAGAAAATAAATAAAACGGGGGCAATGTTACTATCTCTTTTTCCACACTTGTGCTTCAAAGTAGCACCATGTTTTTCATATAGTGAGTCTCATATGTTGTCACTTTCATATACTAGTGGGAATTTTTCATTATACAACTTGGCTTGTATATTCCTACGATGGGCTTCCTCAAAATGCCCTAGGTCTTCGTGAGAAAGCAAGTTGGATGCACACCCACTAGTTTCTTTTGTTGAGCTTTCATGCATTTATAGCTCTAGTGCATCCATTGCATGGCAATCCCTACTCCTCATGTTGACATCAATTGATGGGCATCTCCATGGCCCGTTGATTATCCTCGTCAATGTGAGACTTTCTCCTTTTTGTCTTCCCCACACAATCCCCATTATCATATTCTATTCCACCCATAGTGCTATATCCATGGCTCACGCTCATGTATTGTGTGAAAGTTGAAAAAGTTTGAGATTATTTAAGTACGAAACAATTGCTTGGCCTGTCATCGGGGGTGTATAATTTGGGAGCATTTTTGTGTGACCAAAATTAAGCATAGCCTAACTATATGATTTTGTAGGGAAGAACTTTCTTTAGCCATGTTATTTTGAGAAGACATGGTTGCTTTGATTAGTATGCTTGAAGTATTACTATTTCTTATGTCAATATGAACTTTTATTTTGAATCATTTGGATCTGAACATTCATGCCACAATAAAGAAAATTACATTGAGAATTATGCTAGGTAGCATTCCACATTAAAATTTCTGTTTTTTATCGTTTACCTACTCGAGGACGAGCAGGAATTAAGCTTGGGGATGCTTGATACGTCTCCAATGTATCTATAATTTTTGATTGTTCCATGCTATTATATTACCCGTTTCGGATGTTTATGGGCTTTACTTTACACATTTATATCATTTTTGGGACTAACCTACTAACCGGAGGCCCAACCCGTATTGTTGTTTTTTGCCTATTTCAGTGTTTCGAAGAAAAGGAATATCAAACGGAGTCAAAATAGAATGAAACCTCTGGGAGCGTGATTTTTGGAACAAACGTGATCCAGAGGACTTGGAGTGCAAGTCAAGAAGCAGTCGAGGCGGCCACAAGGGTGGAGGGCGCGCCCACCCCTACTGGGCGTGCCCCCCTATCTCGTGGGCCCCTCGGGCGTCCACCGACCTACTTCTTCCTCCTATATATACCCACATACCCCAAGAACATCAAGGGCGACCACGAAAAACTATTTCCACCATCGTAACCTTCTATATCCGCGAGATCCCATCTTGGAGCCTTCGCCGGCGCTCCGCCTGAGGGGGAATCGACCACGGAGGGCTTCTACATCAACACCATAGCCCCTCCGATGAGTTGTGAGTAGTTTACCACAGACCTTCAGGTCCATAGTTATTAGCTAGATGGCTTCTTCTCTCTTTTTGGATCTCAATACCATGTTCTCCTCGATCTTCTTGGAGATCTATTCGATGTAACTCTTTTTGTGGTATGTTTGTCGAGATCCGATGAATTGTGGGTTTATGATCAAGTTTATCTATGATAAATATTTGAATCTCCTATGAATTCTTTGATGTGTGATTAAGTTATATTTGCAAGTCTCTTCAAATTATCAGTTTGGTTTGGCCTACTAGATTGATCTTTCTTGCAATCGGAGAAGTGCTTAGCTTTGGGTTCAATATTGCGGTGTCCTTTCCCAGTGATAGCAGGGGCAGCAAGGCACGTATTGTATTGTTGCCATCGAGGATAAAAAGATGGGGTTTATATCATATTGCATGAGTTTATCCCTCTACATCATGTCATCTTTCTTAATGCTTTACTCTGTTCTTTATGAACTTAATACTCTAGTTGCATGCTGGATAGTGGTCGATGTGTGGAGTAATAGTAGTAGATGCAGGCAGGAGTCGGTCTACTTGTCACGGACGTGATGCCTATATACATGATCATGCCTAGATAATCTCATAATTATCCGCTTTTCTATCAAGTGCTCGACAATAATTTATTCACCCACCGTAATACTTATGCTATCTTGAGAGAAGCCACTAGTGAAACCTATGCCCCCCGGGTCTATCTTTTATCAATAAGCTTTCAATCTACTTTTATTTGCATCTTTACTTTTCCAATCTATATCATAAAACACCAAAAATATATTTATCTTATCATACTATCTATATCAGATCTCACTTCGCAAGTGGCCGTGAAGGGATTGACAACCCCTTTATTGCGTTGGTTGCAAGTTCTTTGTTTGTTTGTGTAGGTGTGTGGGACTTTTGAGGAGCCTCCTACTGGATTGATACCTTGGTTCTCAAAACTGAGGGAAATACTTACGCTACTATTGATGCATCACCCTTTCCTCTTCAAGGAAAACCAACGCAAGCTCAAGACGTAGCAGTATTCTCTGCAAGCACTAAAATTGTAGGTAACATATAGTTTTGTGATAAGATAATTTGTAACGGGTAACAAGCAATGAAAGTAAATAAGGTGCAGCAAGGTGGCCCAATCCTTTTTGTAGCGAAGGACAAGCCTGGACAATTTCTTATAATGAGAAAAGCGCTCTCGAGGACACATGGGAATTATTGTCAAGCTAGTTTTCATCATGCTCATATGATTCACGTTCGGTACTTTGATAATTTGATATGTGGGTGGACCGGTGCTTGGGTGCTGCCCTTTCTTGGACAAACATCCCACTTATGATTAACCCCTATTGCAAGCATCCACAACTACAAAAGAAGTATTAAGGTAAACCTAACCATAGCATTAAACTAGTGGATCAAAATCAGCCCCTTACGAAGCAACTTATAAACTAGGGTTTAAGCTTCTGTCACTCTAGCAACCCATCATCTACTTATTACTTCCCAATGCCTTCCTCTAGGCCCAAATAATGGTGAAGTGTGATGTAGTCGACGTTCACATAACACCACTAGAGGAGAGATAGCATACATCTCATCAAAATATTGAATGAATACAAAATTCACATGACTACTAATAGCAAGAGTTCACCCATGTCCTCAGGAACAAACATAACTACTCACAAAGCATATTCATGTTCATGATCAGAGGAGTATTAATATGCATTAAGAATCTGAACATATGATCTTCCACCAAATAAACCAATTAGCATCAACTACAAGGAGTAATCAACACTACTAGCAACCCACAGCTACCAATTTGTGGTTTTGATACAAGATTGGATACAAGAGATGAACTAGGGTTTGAGAGGAGATGGTGCTGGTGAAGATGTTGATGGAGATTGACCCCCTTCCGATGAGAGTATCGTTGGTGATGACGATGGTGATGATTTCCCCCTCCCGGAGGGAAGTTTCCCCGGCAGAACAGCTCCGTCGGAGCCCTAGATTGGTTCCGCCAAGGTTCCGCCTTGTGGCGGCGGAGTTTTGTCCCGTAAGCTTGCTTATGATTTTTTTTCCAGGGTAGAAGACTTCATATAGCAGAAGATGGGTACCGGAGGGCCACCATGGGGCCCACGAGGCAGGGGGGCACGCGCAGTAGGGGTGGGCGCACCCCCCAGCTAGCAGTACAACAGGGAAGAAATTTAGAGCTGGTCCAAGCCTCAAGGCTCCTGCCAAGTTACCATATGAGATGACTGACGAGGAAAACAAGGACATCATGGCTGCCGATGTGAAATGCCAGCTTGCACCAAAATGTCCACCTCCAAAGGAGAAAATAGACACGGTAAAAGCGAAGTGCTCTCTAGATGCCCTTAGGCGACCACCACCGCCTCCGCCGCTATCGCACTATGACCGCTGTATTGAAAAGACTTTTGAAGAAGCGTAGCGGTCGGGAAGTACTAGTAGTGTTGCAAGACGAAGTGGGAAAACAATTCCCCAGCTCGGCGAACAGGAAAAGCAATCGTGCCCCCCCCCCCCCGGCTCAAGGTGTTTACCGATATCGCTAATAATTTGGGGGTAGCGCCCGACACCACTCTCTTGGTGATTACTTAGATGATAATGTACAATTCGAAATGGCGGAGGTAGTAAACCTTCAGATACGAGCACGGGAAGCCTCTTGTCAAACCTGAGCAGCTCCCGCATCTCTCAAACGATGATGCGAAGATTGCATGCCTGGTACTTGAAAACCTGCAAGCATGGGACTCATAGTATCTTGCTGGGAATTAAGGATGAGCACGACTTCATTGGATTCGACCTGTTGTACGTTGAATTTGAAGAATTATTTCAGTTATACAATCAAGACGCCCTCGAAAAAACTCTCGTAACTTGCTATTGTTTGTAAGTATTATTTCTGTAATCAAGTCTCTAGCTCAGCTCATTCAACATGTATAATTATCCTCACTATACCATGCAGACTGAAGATAGTCGAATGCAATAGAGGACAAATCTATGACATTGGGTTCATTAACCCAAATATCGTAAATGAATATATGGTACAAAAGAACACCGACGAAACTGAGAAAAACTTGCTAAAGGCGTTACTTCGACATCAAAACAGAAGGGAAATACTCTTTCCTTAGAACTTCAAGTGAGTGTTAATTACTGTCTTGTGCATATTTTGTATCACTTACTCGAGGTTAAGTGTATTTGATGAGTTGTGCATGCGCAGGTTCCACTTTATTCTGCTAGCTATTCACCTTACGCGAGACAAGTAATTGTCATGGACTTGAGACGTAAAGAGCCTAAGGAGTGGGAGGACATGAGTGAAATGCTCCAGAAGTAAGTTCAATCATTATCTCACCATATCGGCAACTTTCGTTCATTTTCTGATATCAAGTAATGATTTTCTTTGCCGGGAAGGGTTTGGAAAAAGTTCACCAGCTTGGTACCGGGTGAATGGAAAAAGGAACTGCGATCTACACACCCCAAAGTAAGTAGTACTAGCTAGTTTCGCGCATCTCTCATTGATTCTAGTTTCAATACCATTATCATGCTTGATTATCATTTTGATTGAACTCTACTCTCGTAAAGTGCTTGTGGATATTACGTTTGCGAGTTCATTCGCCACTCGACCATTGAGCGGGGCAAATCTTCACGACAATTTGAAGTACGTAAATAATATTCACAATTTTATTTTATTACCATCAATTGTGTTGATTTAATTCATATATATGTATTGACCCCCTTCTTTTAATTAGATCTGGGAGAAGCGGAACGAACTCCTACCAAATGATCGCATAAGAGCAACTGAAGAGGAATTGGCGGGATTCTTTGTTGCGCACGTCATACGTGAAGACCGAGAATACCATCGGGAATTGCAATGCGATTTTGGTAGATGATGTTAGGGATCTTAAGAGATGTTATATTGTATATATGCATGATCGTGTACTATATGTAGTAGCGTCAGATAGATATACGAAAACTTATTGTTTGACCAAACACGGAGAAAGAGAGGTCACTTCTCTCTATATATGTTCATGACAATGTTGTGTAATGGTTCCTTCATTTGCTATATGTAGTAGCTAGCGTCGAGTTGAATGGAAAACATAAAATAAAAATGAAACCCTAAACGTAAAAGAATTGAAGGGTAAACACAAAAAAGGGGGAAACACAATATGAAAACTCCTAAACCCTAAACCCCTCCTTTAAAAAAAACAAATACCCCAGCGCTTGCAGCTGCTGACGCGTGGCTTCCTTTTAGTCCCGGTCGGTGTTACAAACTGGGACTAAAGGTCCTCCTACCTGGGCGCCCACATCGGCCACGTGGAGCCTCTTTAGTTCCAGTTCGTAACACGACCGGGATTAAAAATGGTGGGCATTAGTCCTGAGCGTTTAGTCCTGGTTGGAGAACCGGGACTAAAGGCCCTCTAGAACCGGGACCGATGCCCTGTTTTCTATTAGTGTACTCTTGTATGTGTCCTAGTCAACTACATTTCTCTTTTACGAACAATTATAAACATAAACATGTCAGACAGAATTACGAAATGTGCACATGTCTATTCAAGACGAAAATTACTCTACAAACAGTTCTCAGCATCTCATCCATGATTGTCAGTGCCTTAGGTGGTGACTTATTGTTTATAGCTATGCACTGTCAGTGACAAGCTGCACCTTTAAGTGTACTTGAAATTCAGAATGAGAGATTGTGTCCTCCATTGAGCACCCAGTATAATCAGATAATTCTTCTCTTCAATTTAAAGTAGAATACAACATGAGCTCTTTCATTTAAGCTAGAAACCATGGATAAAAGAGAGCATTGGATTGAAATATTATCACGTCGACCCAGCGCAGGATATCTCCGCTAAGGCGTCAACTAATCCATCCATTCATTCCTTGTTCAAGTGATCCAGGTAAGCATGATCATACCTGTGATTTTAACAGATAGTGTTATGCAAAAGTTTAATAGACAAAAACACATATGAGAAGGAAACTTTTTGTTAATTCTGCACAAGCTGTTCTAGTGTGACATTCTTCAGTTTCTGATGCACGTTGCATTCTATTCATTTTTGTATTTGTATGGTGGCAATCTATACTGTACTATGTCCAAAAAGAAGGTCTAAAAATCAATTTGTATTTTGCTAAAGTATGGAGCTGCTGATAAGATTTTTTTTGCTGAGATAATTCATATTCATATTAAAATGAAAAAACATAGTTAATGTTAATAAGGTAGGTATCATACTTGTAGTCTTGTATTAATAGCTAAAGAAAACAATTACCACATACGCAAGGAAGGGTCACAATCAGGATGAAAATGCTGCTGTTGATTAGCTTGATTAGCATGGCCACTAGACCCACTAGGTCCAACATCCTGGCAAAACATCTGTAGAACACTTTCCGCACTAGTTTCTTCTATCTGGTACAACAAAGAGATAAAAGTTGAAACATGCATAGCTGATCACACTTCCTTTGAAGATATGTAACCGAACTCAGCCGTTATTTTACCGTTCCCTAAAACACAGTCATGGAATTTTAACAACAATACGAATACCTTCTTTTGCCAAGAATTCTATGATTCTTGTGCATTTCCATCGAACAAACAAAAATATACATAATAAAAAAATCGTTGGAAGGGCAGGACATTTCTAATCACGACATGTCTCATGTTTTTAGTTGCAACACCTTTCTTTAATTAGTTTTTTTGAACGGTCACGCGAGGGGGTGGGGGGGGGGGGGGGGATCCCTCCCCACCTGAATATTCTTTAATTAGTTAGAAGAAAGAAACTACTCCCTCCGTTCCCAAATAATTGTCTTTCTAGCCATCTCAAATGGACTACAACATACGGATGTACGTAGACATGTTTTAGAGTGTAGATTCACTCATTTTGCTCCGTATGTAGTCACTTGTTGAAATATCTAGAAAGACAATTATTTAGGAACGGAGGGAGTAGATGATTGACTGGAATCATGGGCGAATCTGGGACCTCCTATGTGACGCTGCTGCGGTTTCGCACAGGAGCGTCCCCGACTGGGCCGGCCCATGAAGATGGCGAATTGCTCAAAAACATTTTCGATGTGTTCCTACCAGCTGACCTGGCACTCGTATGTGCTCATAACTTAGCATCAAACATAAAGAACCAGACACACTTTGCAGATCCGAATTACTTTAGGAATTTCAAAAGTAATTTCTTTTTTCAAAAAAGGAATGTTCTGGCAAACACAAACACTTTCCAAATTTGGAACAATTTTCCAAAAAACTATAACATTTTCAAAAAAGCAGGGACATTTTTTTGAAATCATGAACAATTTTTTTAACCACGAACATTTTTTGAAATTATGAACAATTTTTCAGAAAAAATCAGAAAGCAAGAACATTTTGTGAGTATGCGAACAAAATTGAAAAGGCTCGAACATTTTTTGAAATTACAGAACATTTTCAAATTTATGAAACAAAATTTAGATATGAGAGTTTTCAAATTCCTTGAACATATTTTGAATTTGCGAACAAATTGTCCAAAACATTATTTGTATTCAAATTATTGAACACATTTTGAAAGTCAGAACATTTTTTGAAAATTCCAAAGTAAAAAAAGAAAACAAAAAAAAGGCAAAGACGAACATTTTTTAAAAAGGGAACATGTTTTAAGTCCCAGAACATTTTGTTTAAAATGCGAACATTTTTTGAATTTATGAAATTTTTTGGAAAACACGACCATTTTTTAAAAAATGAACGTTTTTTAAAAAGTGGGAACAATTTATTTAAGGTTACGAACAATTTTTGAAACATGAACTTTTTTCGGAAAAAAACTTGAAAAATGAAAAAGAAACAGAAAAGAAAACTAGAACATTTTTAGGCCAAAGTTAGAAACAGAGAACAATTTTATAAATTCCAAACAAATTTGAAACATGAACTTTTTTGAATACGTGAACAAAATTTGGAAACAAGAACAATTTTTGAAAACATGAACATTTTTTTAAATCCTGGTCATTATTTGAAAAGTTCCAAAAGAATGAAAAAAAAACATTCCGAACAATTCTTGGAAAATGAGAACAATTTTTGAAATGCCCAAACAATTTTTTGAAAATGCGAACATTATTTTAATATATGAACAATTTTTTGAAGCACAACAGTTTTTACAAAATTGAAAATATTTTAAAAGTACAAACGTTTTTTTCAGTTTCTAAACAAAATTTGAAACCTGATTTGTTTTTAAAAAATGGACTTGAAATGTAAAGGAAACAAAAAAAAGAAATAGAAAAAGAAAAGAAAAGAAAGAAAAAAGAAACAGAAAAGTCCACAAAAGAAAAAAGACGGTTCAAGGAATCTTCTAGAAGTTTCCCCAAAACAGAAAAACCCGGCTGGGAATCTCTAGAAGGTTCCCAAAACCGGAAAGTGCCTCAATTGATTACCGGTCGTCCATGCGAGTGCTTAGATCGCCAGCTCTGTGCGTTGCGTCGGCAAATAGGGAATTCCGGCGAATCTACCGGTGAGGCTTCCATAGGCCTGAGCCTACCCTCCAAAATCGCAAAATATTTTTTTACTACTAAGCATCGGCTGGTCCGGCCGAGGAATAGCACGTCAGCCGGCCCATCTAAGCCAATTAGGCTGGCACGAGGCCAGGAGAAGACAGCAGGTGCACCCACACGGCCGCACGCTCTCTCGACGACCTAGCCGCCGGACGGCCGGAGCAGGCGGAGCTCGCCCCCTGCCGATCGCCGGACGCTGCCACACCGCGCAGACTCGGCTTCCCGCCGGTTGCCGCCACATTGTACGAGCTCGCCGCTACCACGGGATCCAGCACGGGGAGGCGGGCAGCTCGTTGCCCGGCGGCCGTCGCCCAGGCCTTTGGAGCTTGCCAGATCCGCCGCCGGCTGGCCGTCGCCCATCACCTCCGAGGCTCCCCTGCCTCAGCTGCCTGCGCGCCGGTAGATTCTTATCTCTGTCTAATTTTTTCTCTGTTCTTGGCATTAACAAACTTATTCAGTGCTCCAGACTCCGGCTATTTTCAGTGTTGTTTTGTCGAATGTCAATCATATATTTGTTGTAGGATTTAGCTAGTTTAGTTCTAGTTAGTATGTTGCTACTAGCTAGTTCTAGTTATATGCTCATGAACTAATTTCTGTCCTTGTTACTCCAAGGACAGAAATTAGTTTACAAGTATTATTTGTAGAAATGAAGAGAAAGAAGACTTTGCACAGTCGGTTTGCAAGCAGGTCAAATATGCTCCCTTCTGTTCTTGAATCCAATGCTGTCCCAATTCATGCCTTACTATATCACTAACAATTGTGCTAATTTGGACTGATGGCTTTTAGATTGTCGCTTGCATTTTGGTGTGGAGGTGTTATTATACAACTACAATAGCATTAGTAAGAAGCAACACCAATATCATTGTCTTTGTCATTTTTTGTTGCTTCTCTAGTACTTGATGTATTGGTATGTGAATTATATGAAACTTTGTTGTATGGTCAATCATGCTACTACTGGCTACTAGTATTGTTCTTGAGAAATTTCATGTCAATTGGAGCACATGTTTGGCACATATTGTCTGTATAAATTGGTAAAACCATTTATTCTTTCAAAATTTGATATTTTTTCAAAAAATGCAGAAAAATTACAGTAACTACTACTACAGTGTCAAAAAAGGATGAGCAGATAACCAAATCAATACGACATCGGCTAGTGCTAACTTTCCCTTCAAATATATGTTTTTTTATAATTGAGGCTTCTACATACTATGTATAGAACTCCTAATAAGCATGTTAATCCAAATGAGGATTAACCAAAAGAGTATGCATATAAATGGCACATTCAGGCTAGCTAAACCAATGCTGGAAATAAAATAAAATGATCAAAGACCATGATGGAAAAGATGAGGTTTATCACTCATATTAATGCAGTGTACCTTCTTTCGTAAGTCTTTATTAACATCTTGCAGTTGTTGTTCCTGGACAAATTAGTAATTAGTAATTCTAGGGCCTAGATGCTGAAAGATACATATAGACCAAAACCTGAAGGCTGAACAATAAAGACACATGTGTAACCTTGCGCTTGAGCTCGAAGAGCTGATCAAATGACTGCTGGCTCTGTACAAGTGTACACAGAAATAGCTGGTCAGCATTACATTTTACATCTTAAATAAATCTGATCTCAAACATTTTTATATGTTACAGCATGCATCTGAACCTACTACTTGAGAAGTACATATATGGAAATGTGATCACCAATTAATTAACTTGACACAACGAAGTACGTACCTTTGTCGCCCTGATATGTTTGAGAGACATCTCAATGTGGTTCTCCAGTTGCTCAAGTTCCTTCATGTTAAGTGGGCCCAAGTCCTCGCCAAGAAGATTTCTGCACAAGATCAGTAATTTTAGGCACTTTGTGGTGTTGGAGCTGCATCTCACAGCTCATCTCTTCTCTCTACAATCTCTCTGTCTTCTTGGCTCAACCGCACAACACATGCATAAATAGTCCACTGATCACTCCAAGCTCTATCCAATTTGTAAACTCTCTCTATGCATGCTTGCTAACTCCATGTCACCTACAATGCACCCTGGCAGACTTATAGGCACTGACTCAACTCTAAACTGCATGACAAGATTAAATATCTAACACCTAATCAAAGATCCATATGATATTTCCAACATTTTCTTTACAGTCAGCTTGGGACTACATACCTCTGAGTTGTCTGTAGGAACTCAACTCTTGTCTTTAGCTTTAAATACTCCTGGTAACTGCTCTAGTTTGAATAAGAGAATTAGCAGTCCGCTGATTAATCGAGTGAAATCATGAATAATACAGAACAGCATTATGCACAAACCATAGATATGTGCGTTTGTTTACAAAGTACTACCAAATTAATCTTACTAGAATACATGACATACTATAACATACTAGTATAAGTTAGCATATATATATAATAGTTTTTACATCACACTGAAACTGGATGATAAGTACTCTGCAGTGTTAATTAGTTATTGTCATATCTGATGTTGTGGCAGATTATGTCTTATTTTAAGAAACAGATATTAAATCTATCCAGTGCATATGTTCAGAAAGTTTCATTTAATTCCGTTGAATACTTGCTGCTACTCAGAAGCAGTAGATGGAGCTCTTATATTTATTGTAATTTTGTGTTGGTAGCTTACCAAGCTAGCCGCTTGGTGATGGAGCTCTTATATTACACCCTACACTACAAATTACTAACAATTTACATCCAAAGATCCAATTTTGAGTTATTAATTGTGTCATCTCTATTGATGCTTGATTCGCCATGACCTGTGAAATTACATTAAGAACATTAATTTCAGTCACCAAATTGCCATCATCTGATCCTGAAGCTAAGGCCTATCCAAGACTATCAGTTCACAAAATGTGTGTGACATGCCCTATATATTTATAGATAGAAACACCGCTCTAGTGTCTTGTACATGCTGTTTGGGTTTGTAATTGAAATGTATATGAAGCAACAGTGTTGAAAAGGTTACTCTTCGGACTCCGGAGTTGCAGTTGCCTCGGAGTTGAAGTTACAGCTGCGGTACCGCTCTAGAGTCTTGTACATGCTGTTGAACAACAAGAAAAATGGATTATATAGACAAGGTTTTGAAAGAAGAGAAATCATGAAATATGCCTTAACCTAATAAACGTAAGAGACTATTTCTATAGACTGAAGGATTTCATTACATTGTAGTGTGGCACGACCAATTGAATAGGACAATTTAGATCGTTTAATTTCTAAGCCACCAAGTAGCTTAAACAATTGTATGCAACTGTAGATCCCCTTTGGATTGAAGGGCTTTGTAAGAATTTTTAGGATTTTAATCATAGGAATTTTTCCTGTAGTGGTCCTTTAGATCGAAGTAATGAGACCCCTAACAACATTCATTTTTCATGCCCGTACCTAACATTTTAAAATTTTAAATTTTCATTCTTCATTCATGCCCCATTCTAACATTTTAAAATTAATATAAAAAACACTTCAAGTATCCAAAGGGCCATCCACATCTGCAAATCCCATGCCTTGGTTTCAGAAATCCTACATTAGCCTATTCCTGCTTTTCTCTACTACTATTAAACAAGGAAACATATTCATCACTAAGTACACCCAACCTAACATACCCACAACACGAAGCAATTACAGCCGCACGATCAGAGCCACTTAATTTAATCTAACCATTAAAATTATACTAACCCTCAGCCAGAATTGCGTTTAGCAATTTGCCCAAGCGGACGAAAACTCTGCCGAACCAAACATTCCGCGCTCCACCCTGATACATTGCTCCGTTAATCCAAGGAAAAAAATCACAACCCGATGTCAAACAGATACTACCTAATTGCAGGCGAGTGATGCGGGCAACACGGGGCGGCGGCGGCGGCAGCTCGATGCAGGGAGGCGTGGGCTCCAGCGGGGCTGGCATGGATCTAGCGGATGGCAGCCGGATCGAATCGACGACGTACGGCTCCGGCGAGTCGGAAGGGCGGCTGGCGGCTGAGCTCCTCCATGGACTGCTGCAGTTCCAGGGAGAGAGAGCTTCGAAGGCCCGCCTTTTCGATACCGGGCCCCTTCTTCCGGCCCTCTTGAGAACCGACGCCGTTGTCGTTCCCCTTCTTCTTAGACCCCCGGGACGTCCTGCTGCTGTGGTCTCCACCCCGTCCCGGTCTTCGCCCGGCCACCGGGTCTCCTCCCTCCCTTCGAGGTATGCATGAGCGGCTAGGTTATCTGATTGCTTCTTCACAGCATCAATTCTCCTTGCTAATTCAATCGGTCAACCCCACTAGGTGGGGATGGGACCTTCGCAATTTCTGGGTCAGATCCGCCCTGGGTGTAGGGTCCATGGCACTATCATACATGCTGTTGTGTTCCGGGATTCCGTCTTGGGGATGATTTGTGTATGGTTTGCTATCTTCATCTTGCGTTGTTAATTTCGGTCGCTTTTACAAAGAATGATGCGTCATAGCTTGGTGCCTTTTACGAATTTCAGTATTTGTTTAGAAGATACTCTATAAAGTATTGATTTCTTCGCGGCTAGCAACTCCATTAGTGTGCTAAATATCTTCTCATCATCTGATAGGTAGATTCTAACCGCTGCTCTTCGTAGGTTTTGAAAGGAAGAAAATAAGTTGAACCATGGGGAAGAGGAAGGCGGCCGCTAAGCCACCCACTAGGAAGCCGATGGACAAGCTCGATATGGCCTTTTCCTGCCCATTCTGCAATCATGAGAGCAGCGTTGAATGCCGGATGTTAGTACCATCTTCACGTATTTTTCCTGTTAGTTTGTTGATACTGGATGGCTATCTATCCATTCAACATTGTGTCTGGGCTTCTTTTTTCTTCAGTGGTATGAAAAACCTGACTCTTGAGGCTAATTGTCAAATCTGCCAGGAAAGCTTCAGCACCACTGCAAATGGTATGTCCAAATCATACATAAAACTGCAGATTGTACCTCCTAACATAGACGCAGATGCCATACTGATTGGCTCTCAGCTAGAAAATTATGCACCAGGCATCTCATTTGGTTTTGTTCCTTCTCAACCTAATGATTGCAACTCCGGGAATAGGGTATAGCGTATGTATAAATTTTGTACAGCTATGCCCATTTCATATACTCTTGGGGGTTTAATCACTGTAATCAACCATAATAATAGAGCATAGCTGAGGTAGTAAATAATGCAGGGTTATATGCTGACTCAATTGCCATTAAATGATGTCTACAACAGGAGGCTCCGAAGAGTCGGATGGACGGCGGCGGCAGCTGAGCTTCTCCATGGCCTGCTGCAGTTCCAGGGAGAGAGAGCTTTGAAGGTGAGGAGGGGATATAGAAGAACAGAAAGAAGGGAGAAGAGGAAGGGCAGGGGTGTGGTGGCCTTGACAGTGAACCTCCGGTTGCGACGGTCTCCGGCGAGAGGCGGCGCATGGCATCGACGCGAGCCTACGGGGCGGCGGCTGCGGCTTGGAGCTGCGGGAGCTCGGGCGTTTGGATGCGTTTGGATCGCAAGCCAAAGGTTATGCATATTGGGTACGTTTTGAATCACTATCAAAACCTGTCCATACAAAATGTTGCCATGATTTATCCTGCTGTTGGCTAGATCTGAAGTATTACCTATCAAATCAATGTTTCTTTCTGTTTTGAGGCGACATGCATGTTGATTCTGTCAACACACTGGGATCCATGTAGATAGAACCATAAGAAGAGGACTGGTCCTCTGATCATTGTAGGACTTCAACGCCCATTTAGGAATTAGAACACATATATTATTTGGATGTCTGGCCAATGATTTGAGGAGCTAGCATCAGATGGTCTATTGTGGCGTAGTTCTCCGTCAACGGAGACCCTCCGCCTCCGGTGAGTACAACCGCGCTCTACTCTATCGTATTTTTCTACTCTAGGCACAACAATCGTGGGGTCAATGTGTTGCTTGTTTTGTTTGGTGTTTTCTCCGTGTGGCACTGGTTGGGATTCAGAGGAGGTGTGGTGGGGGGCTTTTTCTCCTGTAGGTGAACACTTTGATCCCTTTTTATTGGACCAGGCATGTCAGATTCTGCTCTTGCAATCGAGTTTTTGCTACCCTTCATTTCCTTTAGCCGGATCACGGGATCAGTGTGGTTCTAAAATTTGTATAAACTTTTGGATTTGTGAGCAAAATGAGATGGTGGTTTGATTACCTCCCAGCCTGTACACCCGCACACACTTAACAGCTCGATGAGGTGGACGGTGGCGAATTCAGTAGGTGAGTGTCCTTTCCCTTGTACACGTGTGATAATTTGTTATTTGCTGGTTACAGAGGCAGTACATTCTTGATTATTCGAGCCTGTGTTAACTGGTCCAGATTAAACCTAAGAAATGCAATTTTCTTTTTGGTTCGGTGTGACAATTCAGTTGTATTATTGATATCCTGCACATTCATTCTGAATTATTAAGTGTCGGTTTTGGGTGCATGTCTTCAGTATAACAATAAACTGATTTTGTGTGCTGTGATAAACACTGATTGCTGCTTGCTCATGGTTACTATGTGCAGGAAGATGATCCCGGTGGAGGAGATCCTGACGATCGACGTGAAGTCGGGGTGGAAGGAGGGCATGAAGGACACCTTCCCAAAAGGAATGATCTTATTTTGCTGGTATATAATTATGTATTTTAAAAGTTACCGGGTGTACTTTTTATATTATAATATTTGAAGTTATATTTCTATATATTTCACTTTTCACATGAGCTGAGGCACAATTTTATTTGAAAATAAGTTGTAAACTGAAATTTCTGAATAGATTGAATGAGGTTTCATGTGTCTGAATTGCATTTTAGGTCAAATAAGTTTGCTAGGTGCAGAGGAGCTATGAGAAAAGTTGTTCAAAAACTGAATGAACTTATTGTTTTCGTTCAGTAACGGAGATTGATCATGTACTCCCAGTGTCCCAAAATAAGTGTCTCAACTTTGTACTAATTTTAGTACAAAATTGTACTAAGGTTGAGACACTTATTCTGGGACGGAGTGAGTATTAGAATGTGTCGAGTTCTGCAAGTTTTGTGTTCTCCTATTGATAGCTTCTATGATTTCTGAGTTTGTTTTCTTCATTCTTCATCCATTTGCTTTGTAGCAGTATTTTCCCTTTAACTCCTCCTTGTTCTTCAGAGTTAACGCAGTAGATGGTATGGACATATCAAAAAGGAAATAACAATACTTCCAATACTAAAAGAGTTATAGTTGCTGTAGACGTCCACCTTGGTCAGGTCGGTGCCGGTCGAACAGGATAAACCTCCTGGCCAAGCCAGTGGTGTCAGCAAGGCGGACGACTGCAGTGGTGTGGAGGTGCGATCTATCAGGTATCTCACTCTGTTTGTGGTCAACTTTTTTGGTTCATCAATTCAAAACAAGCGTGAAGAGGTGAAGATACTGGCGTGAAGGAACCATGAGATGAGAACATGCTGAGAACAGTTCTATTGATGAACAATTGACAACTGTAATTATATTCTAATGCAGTTGCTGCAAGCTTTCTTTTTTATTTAATATCTTTCATTGCGACAACCTCTAAGATTTTCAGCCATCACTTTATACGTGCTATAGGGAGCTAATTCCTGAGTTATTGGTGTTGTCCCTTTTACTTTTCTACTCATACATTGTTGCTAATTTGGAGTAAGTACAGTAAATCTACCGACTTGGAGGTCTTTATTATGCAGCCGAGTTTCTTCATGCTTCTACTGACTTTCGTGTTGTCCATGTTTCTCTTCTATTTCCATCATTGAGAAGATAAGATGTTGGTTTGGACAATATTCTGATGCTGGTTAGTTAGAGTAGGATATTCTGATGTTGGTTGATCGTTTCCAGGCTAAGGTTCACTGGAAAATATATATCGGAACTACCAGCTATGATGCTAGACGATGATAATGGTTTACTCCGTTTGGTGCGAGATGCGCCAATCAGGGTGCTTGATCTACAAGGTTAAGATGCTCGATGATTAAAAAGATTATTTTGAACATAAAAGTACACCAGAGATTTTCTCTTCACAATTTGCAGATATTATTGTTTGTACTTTTTTTTGTCCGTGATGATTAGCCCTGATTTACGAGTTCTGTATTTAATTTTGTGATATTTTTCCCAGTCACCAGTTTGGTCTGGCAAATTGACTTTGCTTGTTTGTTGTTCAATCATCTCCTTAACTCATGCAGATTACAGATACATTTTGTTTCATCTTCACATCGATTGCCAAGTCCTGATACATATTCTTGTCATGTCTGGGCCAAACTGAATGCAGATGTTGAGGTTGATGATACTACAGCGGCTCGATCATTGTCTCTTCGGAGTCATTCGAGCATGTTTTTGAAAAGGAAAAAGAATCATGCGAAGCCTAAACATGACATGGTTACTGATGTGTAATGGACAGCCATGAGTTCGTTGTTGCAATGCGGTGTTTCCTTGTTGCCAGGGGTGCCCATGGTCACAGATAAACCGAACTAAGAGTGACACACTATATGTCTATACCATATACTTTCTCAGCTGAATCATAAGATGTGTCTTGTAGAGACGTGCAAGGCTACTAGTTTTATCTTACAGTACATTGTTCCAAAGAGGCCTAGGTCTAGAAGTGTGCAACCTAATTAATACGCAGCTAGCTGCCTGATTTTCCTTAGATAAAGAATCAATATTTAGGATCACCGAGTTAGAAATAGGGCCCGCATTCCAAACATGCCCACACTGTAAATATTGCAACCTATCTTTCATTAACGAATAGATGGCCGTTTTTCTGAAAATTTAAAGACATGGAATAATTTTAATTGAGAAAATTAGGATATTATATTGGGCACATCACATTGTCGTTACGCAAGAGATGCATGGCAGCTATAGCATCACGTGACCTCTAATGCGGTTTGGTCGAATACGTATAAGCCAGTTTTTATTCGGTGCACACTGCACAAACACATAATACTACATATGTCCTCGGTTGTTCCTCTCCAAAAAGAATAAACATGTTCTCAATTGTTACCGAGAGAACCGGAACATTTTTTCATAAACATGAAACTCTCTTCAACTAAATTTCTCACTACCTGCTCCACTAATTTGTTTCGTAAGTACATGCTATTCTAGAAAGAAAGAAATACGCCAGTAAGTTTGTGTAGCCTTGACTCCCTACTTTCACAAATACTCCTATAGATGTTTTGGAAATTTCAATATGGACTAAATATGAACTGAAACGAGCGAACAAACATACTAAAACGCGTCTATATACATCTGATTCAAAAAAAAAAGTTAGAACATCTTATAGCAACAGTGAACAGAGGGAGTAGCTAGGATATAAAAAAAATTATTCACATTTGTACGGTGGAAGGAAAAAACATGTTCAGATCGGTCATGCTATCTAGCCATTCAAAACAAGAAAAGACTTGCATACACTTGTGACGTCATGGTATGTGCCCGGTGCAACCGAAAGAAAATGTAGGAGTACCCGTCAAAAAAAAAAGAAAAGAAAATGTAGGAGTATGTAGACTACTACCGCGCTTAAGGGCATCTCGTGACAACCTGCTTCTCCGGCATCCGTATGCGAACAGGGGACTCCGCGGATACAGTTGTGAGAGGACGCCATTCAATTATAGCCGCATACATTTTGACAACAACTAAAATTAACCGGACGAAATTCAATCAAACGCCACCGGATTTCATATAAACATGGCCGAATTTCATATAAACATGGCCGGATTTCATATAAACATGACATAGTTCATTTAAACTTCACTGATTTCATCTATACATTCGGATTTCATTACATTTACATCAACTAAGTGGAGCTCATCCGGCTAGGTCTAAATGGTCGTCGGCGCTCGTTCCCCGTGTCCGGCCATGAACCAAGAGAGCTGAAGCGCGGCGGGTCTCCAACGTTTCCCCCATGACCGGCAGCGGTGAACCCCGGAGGTTTATGCTTCTGCGCAAAGGATGGCTCGCTTCCCCACCACTCATCAGAGTGGAACCGCCGCCCGATGCTTCAGTTGAAGGGGAAGGGTCCCTACGCTGCACGGACCATGGCTGGTTCTTAGGTAAGGGGACGACGGTGGCCAATGAGAGGGCAAGACACCGGCTATGTACGCTGGCGGTGCCTCGACGGTGGCCTTCATGGGACCCAAGCGATGGCGGCCTCCCGTGTTCTACTTCTCCTCGATGATGGCGGCGGACGCGGGCGCGCTGGCTATCGACTTGTTGACCTCCACGCACCCGGCTTCTGTCTCCTCCTGCATGGCGCGGTCGCGGGCACGGGAGGTGTGATCGTAGGCGCGGTCGTAGACACGGGAGGCGCGGGACGACGTGACGTTGTCAACTGCAACGTTGATGCCCATGCCGTTGTGCCGGCGTGGAGCAACTCGCCGCTCCTCCTCGAGCTGCCTGGAGCGACGAGTAGCTGAACCATGCGCCGGCTTGGGGCTGCGACCTGGTTCCGTCGGGCTAGGCGAGGGAGGTGGAGTATCGAGCTGCCTCACTCATATCCAGCGGGCTCGGCGGGCCACCCAGCCGGCTTGTATGCCAGAGAACTGCACTTCGAATTGGAAGAGTGGAGAAAATGGTGAAGGAGGAGATGGGGGAGCGGCAGAGGGGTGTGATTCTTGTCCGGCGTCTAGCCTCGTTTAAAAAGAGGGCGGACGGGAGGAGCTCGACCGACGTTGCGTTTAATGTCGGCCCACTTATGAACAGACGTGTGGTCGGAGTAAGTTTCTCGGCTTCCACATAGGTTTAATGGAGGCATTTGAATGTAGTGAGGAGGTGTGTTCAGCCAGGCGTGCAGCAGGCGGTGCCCTCGGTCGGTGCACCGCTTCAATGGAGGAGGCAGTGAGAGGTTGCGTCCACCCTGAGCCTCCTTCAATATGGAGTGGTGCGCTCTACAATAGCATGAATGCGGGCAAGTGGCGCCGGATGGAAAGCACGCACGGGAGAGGGGGTTTGGTGGGCCAGGGCAGTCAGAAACGGGCTTGGGAGAGCTCCAGACTCCCGCAAACCTCCCGCACGTTTGTCTCCGGTTTACGAGAGAAATCGCGTCCGGACCGCCCCGCGGACCGTTGCAGGACCGTGTTGGATGGCTTCCGCGGTACGAACGGTTGCAGGAGGTTTGAGGGTTGGCGTTGGAGATCCCCTAAGAGCATCTAGGGACTTGGCAAATTCCAACCCTCTAACACTGGCGGACACGCCTGGGCGTGTCTGCGGACAATGACCGGTCATGCCTCAAATAATGCATTCCACATCCGGATACCTCAAATCCATATTATTACATGAAACATAACGATCTTTGAGCGGAGCTTGTCCAGCTCCACAGTGCCCATATCTGACGGCTAGCTATGATCCCTAGAGTGTTGGTCCGGTTGCCGACAAGGTAGAGTAGGGGATGGGACACGAGCCGGCTCACGGGACTAAAGGCACAGTCGTCTCCCATGCCCTACTCTTCCTCATTGGAGCCCGGAACCCAAACGGTGTCGGTGGATGTCAGATCGATAACGGATCCGTCCTCGGACGAGCCGGTGACATGCACCATGACGCGGTTGCGATGCCTAGACTGCTGCACCAGATGGGGCGCTAGAGAATGTGACTCCGCCTCGCCGACGTCCACCACCGCGAGGGCTGCCGCCACCTTCCGTGCCCACTACCTCGCATGGCAGGCACGCCATGCCATGTTTTCGTCGGACGATGCCCATGGTGCGTCCCAATGCTCGGCGCACCAATGGAGGGGTTGTGCGGCAACCACCACATTCGGACGACGGACCGCACCGCCTCAAGTGAGGCAGCGACAACACACCTAATGTCAGATCCATGATCCATTTGGGAGGACGCCATGGATTCCCGATGGAATGAGTCCGAGCGATGCCGTGCACGGGCCTCCTCCCGGGAGCAGCAGAGCGCAAACCGGACAACCATCTTCTGCTTGGGGCCGCGCTAGATGAGCTCGGGGTCGACGGATCTGGATGTGAATGATACGTCTCCAACTTATCTATATTTTTTGATTGTTCCATGCTATTACAGTGGATGTTTTATATGCAATTATATATCATTTTTTGGACTAAACTATTAACTTAATGCCCAGTTTCATGTGTTGTTTTTTTTGCCTGTTTTGGGTTCTAGGATATCAGTACCAGACGAAGTCCAATTGCCATGAAACTTTTTGACGTTTCTTTTTTCTGGACATAAGAGACACGTACTAGAAGCTTCGGGAGGAGGCAAGGAGACGAAGGAGTGGAGCACAAGCCACCTGGGCGCGCCCAAGGGAAGTAGCCGTCTCTATAACTTCTCTAAAATCGGGAAACCAACCGAGAGCCACCCAAAACTCTTTTTCTTCCGCCGCAAGTTCCTGTTCTCGAGAGATCCCATCTAAGGGCCTTTTCCGGCACTCAACCAGAGGGGGAATCAACCATGGAGGGGTTCTACATCAACCTTGCTGCCCCTTCGATGATGTGTCAGTAGTTTACCACAGACCTACTGGTCCATGCTAGTAGCTAGATGGCTTCTTCTCTCTCGTTGATCTTCAATACAATGTTCTTCTTGATGTTCTTGGAGATCTATTCGATGTTATCAACTTTTGCGGTGTGTTTGTTGTGATCCGATGAATTGTGAGTTTATGATCAGATTATCTATGCATATTATTTGAGTCTTCTTAAAACTCTTTTATGCATGATTATTGTAGCTTTGTATTTCTCTTCGGTCTATTTATTTGGTTTGGCCAACTAAATTGATTTTTCTTGCAATGAGAGAGGTGTTTTTGTGATGAGTTCGATCTTGCGGTGCTTAATCCCAGTGACAGAAAGGGACATGCCACGTATTTATATCATTGCCATTAAGGATAAAAAGAAGGGGTTTATTCATATTAATATAGTTTACTTTATCTACATCATGTCATCTTGCTTAAGGTGTTAGTCCGTTCTTTATGAACTTAATACTCTAGATGCATGCTGGATAGCGATCGACGTGTGAAGTAATAGTGGTAGATGCAGCCAGGAGTTGGTCTACTTATCACAGACGTGATGCCTATATACATGATCATTGCCTTCGATATCATCATGAAATATTCGCTTTTCTATCAATTGCCCAACAATAATTTATTTAAGCCGCGTGATGAATATGAAATTGATAATAATGTTTGCAATAATATTGAAAATGGGTTTGGAAGAGTAATAACTTTAGGAAAAAAGAACCCCACATATTTGGAGAGTGTTCAATCTTATGAAACTATTAATAAAAGTGGGTTTGGGGAGGTCTTGACTTTAGCTAATGTAAACCCCACTATCTTGAAAGATTATAAGACTTTTATGCATGTGGATCATGAAGATAGCTATATTGTTAGATTTTATTACGATCCTACATGTAGTTATTATGAGAGAGGAAAATATGGTTGTAGAAATTTTCATGTTACTAAATAACCTCTCGTTATGTTGAGATCGTCAATGTTTTATTCTCCGCCCTTGCATACGCTAGATATTTCTTGTCTTGACAATTTGCTTGCTTATAAAATGCCTATACATAGGAAGTATGCTAGACTTAAATATGTTGGTCATATGTTTTATGATGCTCTCTTTATGCTTCAATTCTTGTCTTTTATGTGAGCATCTGTAATATCCCAAGCCTATCTTAATGGCTATAAATAAAGAGTTTGTTGGGAGAAAACCCAATAGTTATCTTCTCTATTTTTGGGTGTGCACACAATTATGCTACTATTATATTTGTGTTTTTGTGTTTAAATTAGTGTTTGTGCCAAACAAAGCCTTTGGGATGATTTGGATGATAGTTGATTTGATTATGTGAAATTCGCGCTCACACCAGGAATTCTCTAAATTCACTGGAACGTGCTTTTTATCTGAATTTTTTACACATGATTGATATACAAAATTTCCCACATTGTCCTATTTTTTCAGAATTTTAGAGTTAAAGAAGAATGGTCATTGTTCAAATTACTACAGACTGTTCTTTTTTTGATAGATTTTGTTTTTGTTGCATTGTTTGCTTGTTTTAATGAATCTATGGATTGTATCGGTGTATAAGCCATGGAGAAGTTAGAATACAATAGGTATAATGCAATAATAAAATATGAATGAGTTTACAATAGTACCTAAAGTTGGTAATTTGATTGTTATACTAATGGATCTCGCGAAGCTTTCGTTGAGTTTTGTGTGCTGAAGTTTTCAAGTTTTGAGTGAGCCCACGATGGATGAAGGAATAAGGAGTGGCAAGGGCCGAAGCTTTGGGATTCTCGAGGCACCCTAAGGTAATATTCAAGGATTCCCAAGCATCTAAGTTTGGGAATCCCCGGAAGGCATTCCCTCTTTCTTCTACCAACCGTCGATAATATTACTTGGAGCTATTATTCATCACATGATATGAGTTTTGCTTGGAGCTTCCTGTGTCGTATGAGTCTTTGCTTTGTTTTCTTTTTATTTGTCACAGTCATATTCGCTGGACACACCTATTTGAGGACACAAATTTTTTGTGATTTGTTAGAATACTCTTTGTGCTTCACTTATATCTTTTGAGCTAGGCAGTTGTTCTAGTACTTCACTTATATCTTTTAGAGCATGTCGGTGATTATATTTTGAAGAAACAGATGCACTCTCATGCTTCACTTATATCATTTTGAGAGTTGACAATAGTAATACAATATGCACAAGTTATGAATTTGGGCCTAATGTGATGGATATTCAAGAAGGATATAATAAAAACTTTCAGGTAGATAACTGAATATGATAAGTTTGGTTTATTGCAATAGTTTTGCGATATGAAGATGATAATATGTGAGTTGTACTAGTGAGTAATTGCGGTTTAGTAAGAATATTATTGTTAAGGTTTGTGACTCCTTATGCATCCACATAAAGTCAATAGTTATGGAACGAAGTTGTATCCTATTTATGGTGCATTATTCAGTATTAATTATTTTCAATGCATGTTTATGACCGTTTTCGTTTCTTGCTGGTCGCTTCTCAATCTATTTGCTAGCTTCCATTTGTACTAAGTGGGAATGTTGCTTGTGCATCCAGTTCTTTAAACCTAAATTTATGCCATATGAGTCCACCATACCTGCCTATCTGTGGTATTTACATGTCGTCCCAAGTAAATTTGGATGTGCCAACTCTAATCATTCCAACAATTATCCATTTTGTGTGCCCGTACCGCTCATGGAATGACAAGGGGTGGTCGATATCTTTGACTGCTAGATGAGTTATTCTCACGATGAGTGTTTATTCACTTGTCATTGCACGAGAAAGTGGCAGGTAATAGGGTGCCCAGTCCCATAATGAACCAAAATAATAAAGAATGAACTCCCTCTTTGGAAGTTGAAAGTTTGGAAGGCACCCATAGATACAGCTAGCCATGAATTTTCAAAGAATGGTGGAGAGGGAGTAAAACGTAATTTTCTGTTTGGGAACCGCCTATAATGTATCTAGCATGGAAGATATTGGAAACTTTCGGCCGTGATGTTCATAGGAAAAGCACGCCTCCTAAAATAATTTATCTCTTTTTTAAGCTTTGAGCTCTGGCACCTCTGTGAAACTCTGCTTCCCTCTACGAAGGGCCTGTCTATTTTACTTTTTTGTATTTTACTTTTATTTTGAGCCGTCAACATCTCTTATAAGCACCAATTGGAGAGCACTATTGCCATACTTGTGCATTGGGTTGTAGTTAGTACTGAGTGTGTTTCATAAATGGATCAATGATTGAGCACGACGGGCTAGGGATAACATTCTTTAGCGTTGATATTTTGAAAGACATGATTATTTGTTGGTATGCTTGAATATTTATGTCTCCATGTCAAATTATAGACTATTGCCTTGAATCACTCGAATCTTAATATTCATGCCCCAAAAGCAAGATTACATAATGAATATGATAGGTAGCATTCCACATCAAAAAAATCTATTTTTATCATTTACCTACTTGAGGACGAGCAGGAATTAAGCTTGGGGTGATTGATACGTCTCCAATGTATCTATAATTTTTTATTGTTCCATGTAATTATAGTATCAATCTTGAATGTTATATATGCAGTTATATATCTTTTTTGGACTAACCTATTAACTTAGTGCCCAGTGCCAGTTGTTGTTTTTTGTCTATTTTTGGTTTTCAAGGATATTAATGCCAAACGAAGTCCAATTGCTATGAAACTTTTTGACCATTTTTTCTAGACTTAAGAGACACTAGAAGCATCGGGAGGAGGCCAGGAGACGATGGACTAGAGCATAAGCCACCTGGGTGCGCCCAGGGGGTAAGCGCGCACTGGTGGCTTGTGGGCCCCTCACTCCCCTGTTTGACCTAATCTTAGCTCTATAAATTCTCTAAAATTGGGAAGCTAACAAAGATCCACCAAAAACACTCTTTCCGCCGCCGCAAGTTCCTATTCTCAAGAGATCCCCTCTAGGAGCCTTTTTCGGCACTCCACCGGAGGGGGAATCAACCACGAAGGGGTTCTATATCAATCTTGTTGCTCCTCCGATGATGTGTGAGTAGTTTAACACAGACAATAGCTAGTAGCTAGATGGCTTATATTCTCTCTTTGATCTTCAATAAAATGTTCGCCTTGATGTTTTTGGAGATCTATTCGATGTAATCACTTTTTGATGTGTGTTTGTTGGGATCTGATGAATTGTGAGTTTATTATTAGATTATCTATGAATATTATTTGAGTCTTCCTTGAACTCTTGTATGCATTATTCTTATAGCTTTGTATTTCTCTGCGATATGTTGATTTGGTTTGGCCAACTAGATTGATTCTTTTGCAACGGGAGAGATACTTTGTGATGGGATCATGCAGTGCTCAATCCAAGTGACAGAAAGGGACATGACACATATTTGTATCATTCCCATGAAGGATAAAAAGATGGGGTTTATTACTATTAATTAAGTTTACTTTGTCTACATCATGTTATCTTGATTAAAGCATTACTCTGTTCTTTATGAACTTAATACTCTAGATGCATCCCAGTGGTCGATGTGTGGAGTAATAATGGTAGATGCAGTCAGGAGTCGGTCTACCTATCATGTGCGTTATGCCTATATACATGATCATTGCCTTAGATATCGTCATGATTATTCATTTTTCTATCAATTACCCAATAGTAATTTGTTTACCCACTGTATGCTATCTTCAAGAGAGAAGTCTCTAGTGAAAACTATGGACCCCGAGTCTATCTAAATCATATATTAAAATACAAAAATATATTGCTGCACTTTTATTTACTTTACTTTTATTTTTGTATTTTTATATATCTATCTATCACTACAAGATTTGATCCTTGCCATTAACCGCCAAGGGATTTACAACCCCTTCTTTGCATTGGGTGACAATATTTGTTATTTTGTGTGTAGGTATTGCTAACGTATGTTGCGTGGTTCTCCTACTAGATTGATAACCTTGGTTCTTAACTTAGGGAAATACTTACCTCTACTGTACTGCATCATCCTTTCCTGTTCAAGGAAATCCCAACACAACTCACAAGTAGCAGTGAAGGATTCAGATCCGTTGCCCACCATGTCAGATCGCCGAACGGGAGCTTGGGTGGCAGAGGGGAGTGGAGTGAAGTGGCTATGGTTTGGTCCAGCGAATGGATGGGAGGAATATATGTGGGGTCGAGTGGGCCAGCGTGGGCTGGTGACAACGTGATGGACGCTTCCGGGCGCGCCCGGGCGCCCTCATGTCTGTCCCATATTTGGGTTGGATATGAGGGGTGCCGGTCAGCCCAAGTGTTTGAGGCATGTTTAAGACGCCCGTATGGGTCAAAATTTCGTGACCGGACATTGACCGGGCGGCCCGCCCTGACATTTCAGGCAGCTTTGAGGTGCCTAGCTGTAGATGCTCTAAGAGCAACTCCAATGCGCTGATCCAAACAAACGCGTGCTATGTCTGCATTTTGTCCATTTGGGTCGGCCGTGCGCCCAACGCGCCAGATCCATTTTCGCCCTCGCGACCGGCCCGCCATGGTTTTTCAAACATAATTCAAACAAAACACAAAATTTTACATAGTTTCACAACCAAACAAATATATCATAGTTCACTAGCCAAATAGATATATCATACTCTACAAGTCAAATAAAAAAAATTCAATTGTCTCAAATACATTTAAAAAAAAATACATTTATTGGTTGGCAACATGAGCCCACATATGCTCAATCAAATCATTTTGCAGCTAAATGTGAGTTTCCCAATCACGTATTTGATTATGAAATTAGGTGAACTACGTAAAGGTTGTCGCTCCTTCATGCTCAAGCACAACATTTTAACCATGAAACTGAAACCCTTGGTCATAGATGACATTTCGGACGCTCATCCTCTACGATCATATTGTGCATGATCACACACGCAGTCATCACCACCCACAACTTCTTGGTGCTCCAAGTTCTAGCAGGACATTGAACGATGCCCCATCGAGATTGTGGAACGCTAAAGGCACGCTCCACCAACTGCGCTCCACATCCTTCCTAACACTCTCTTGCTCTTGTGCAAATCTCTTTCTCTTCTCTCCTACAAGGTTGGAGATTGTCTTCACAAGAGTAGTCCACTGAGGATAGATACTGTTAGCTAGGTAGTATCCTTTGTTGTACTTCTGGCCATTGATGTTAACATTCATCTCTAGGCAGTTGCCTTTGACAAGCATTGCCAACACCGGAGAGTGTTGAAGCACGTTGATATCATTGCGAGATCCGGCCATGATGAAGAAAGAGTGCCAAATCCAGAGATCTTGTGAAGCTACGACCACGAGTATGGCGGTGTAAGCTTTGACATGGCCCCTATACTGCCTCTGCCAAGCAGAACGGCAATTCTTCCACTCCCAGTGCATACAACCGATGCTACTAAGAATCCCCAAGAAGCCCCTGCTGGCATTCATCACCAATAAGCGGGCTGTATCTGCAGCATTTGGCTCTCTCAATTACTCAGGGCCAAACACTGCTATCACAGCCTTGCAGAACCTATACATGGAGTCTAGGCACGTGGACTCGCTCATACAGACATACTCATCAATGCGATCACCGAGAACTTTGTATGCAAGCATCCGGATAGCTGCAATGCATTTCTGATAAGAGGAGAAGCCAATATTTCCAAAGGCATTCTCCTTGCACTCGAAATACTTATCGTATCTGACCACCCCCTCTTGAATACGGTTGGAAACATGTCTAGCCATGCGAAAACGGCACCGGAATAGGTGATGTTTGAAGAGCGGGTTGGCTGTCCCGAAGTAGTCCTTCCAGGGAAGGAAATGGCCACTCTCTGGGTTGCGATTCAACATCGGAGTGTGCCCTGGGATCGAGCCCCCGAACAACGGTCGCTACCTACTAAGGTGGTGATGGACGACCAACACAGGAGCCACCATCTCCTCATCGTCGGATGAAGAATCATCCCAGTCACAAAATGAAATTGTGGAAAAAAAACTTGTGGGCGGTGTCCATTTGTACCTTGCGGGCAAATCGTCGAACAGCCTGCGGGCGTCGCCCTCTGTCCGACGGCCGTGGTGGCGTCGTCGAAGGAGCTGGGCGGGGGCGCAAGGGGGGAGGGGCGAGGTGGTGCTGGCAGTGACCGATGTCGGGGGAAGCTGCGGTGGCCCGGCGGCGGGGCGCTGGTGGCGGTGACGTTGGAAGGTGCGTGCTGCGGGTGCGAACGGCTGGCGAGAGCACCGGAACTGGGCGGCGGCGGCGATGGGGCGGGGAGGCCGGGTGCTTGCTGTCGATGGAAGGAAGAGAATGACCTATGTGCCATCGACTTATGGGCCAGGGGGAGAAGTAGGCGGACAGTGCGCATGTGCACGCCGATGCAAATGAAGCACAAATTTAGGTTTGGAATGGGTCGCTAGGTGAACGAAAAACAGACGTGCATCTGTTTGAATCGACGCGTTGGGTCGATTTTTGTGTCCATTTAAATCCAAAGCATTCGACGTGTTTGCTACTTTGCTTAACTCGCCTGTACTGTACTGGACGGGTACGCTGGCTACACATTTCATTTCACCTGCCGTCTGTCAAAGGCAAAGCTCTACGACCAGCCGCGGCGGAGGATCCGCTCCCATGCATGCCAAGGAGAAAAACTTATGAGAGGACAACCCCTGACGAGCGCATCGATGCATCTCATTTTCTCGGATTACTTTTCCGTCCACCTCTCCCCTAGCCGCTGCGGCCGCGTGCGCGTACGGCTGACCCGTGGCGCCTAGCTCTCAGGCGCTGCACTAGTGCAACGCCCGGGAGCTAGGCGCTGCACTAGTGCAACGCCCGGGAGCTAGGCGCTACACTGTATAGTGTGGCGCTTAGCTCTCAGGCGCTGCACACTGACTTGGTAATTTTTTGAACACACGGATGCGACGCTGGCCGTGTAGCGCCTATCTCTGAGGCGTTGCACAGTGTAATGTGGCGCCGTCGTGTCGGGTGCCATACAAAAAGGTCAGCCGCGTGAAATAGTTTCACGGACAGTTCATTCTGTGATTTGATTTCGTCTATAGGTCAAATCTGTCAAATTTGCCGGGGAGAGGGGGAGGCCTCGATGGAAGAAAGTAGAATCAACGGGTGGTTCCCAATGGAGCAGTAGGAATAGTACAATGGACAGTAGCTAGCAAAAACGAAGCCTATACGCAAGATCCAGCAACACACACCGGAGAACGGAGATGCTAGATACCTAGCAAAACCGAAGGCCTCCCAAATTTCTCAAAAAAAAATTAAACACCAAGGAAAGGGGAAATAGCCAGCCAGCAACTGACGGGGAAAAGAAAATCTTTCGCCAAAATTCTCAACAACAACAGCAAAAGCCTCCCAGCGAAACAGTAAGAAAGAGAAGATGAATCGATTGATTTCTAGGGCAAGGATGAAGTAACATCATCGTGGAAGGATGGAGGAGCAGCTTTTTATAGGATTTTAACCACAAGAATCTCTACACATGTGGACGCCCTTTGGGTAGAGGTAATGATACCACTAGCACTATAATGGATTAAATTTTTACACCTCATGGGAATTCTCCCCTTTTCTTGTCCACCTTTTCTATATTTTTTGGGGGTGATATGTGCACCTTTTCTGATATCTTCTAATTCATGTTAAAAAAACTTGAGGTGTGCAAATGGTCATAGTAAATTAAGATATTGGTCACTGCACATGTTGGTAGTCGAGAAATACATGGTAGTTAACATAACTTACCCTTGAAGCTGGTCTAATTTGCGATGGCATCTTTTTAATCAATGCACACAAGATTGTTACTAAGCATAGCTTAGGTATGGTAGGTTCCTTTGGTGGAACGAACACACTTGGGCTGAGATCTTAAGCTTAGCAGGGTGCTTGTATTTTCCTGAAAACAATATTCACATCGGCTACGAGACTTTTATATTGACTTTGTCAATTTTAAAGTTTACCGGCTCAATGGAGGTGCCCATAGGAGTAAGGCGTATGTGTGTACATTCATAAGGGTGAGTGTTTGTGCCTACAAACATCTATGTTTTTATTGTGTTTGCCAAAAAGTTAGTAAGAAAACTAGGACATTTTCCTAAACATGAAACTCTACGATGATTTTTTTCTCCCAAATCTCTTACCACTCGCTTTGTTTGTTTCTCAAATAACATGTGCACATTAAAGAACGACGGCGAAAAACATATGTTAGACACCGTGATGTGTAATTAAGAAGAGAGGGATGGTATTATTTCTCCTCCTGCAATCACAAAGTTGCACGCATTCCCTTTCATTTGAACTAAAACCACGACACTTACTTTTAACCGGAGAAAGTAGCACCTAAATCCTCCTCCCATCCGCCGGTGTTTGGTTAGAGCCGCATGCGATTATGGCATAATAATGACGTGAAAGCACGAATGGTACCAAGTACCCCCTATATAAAGAAATATATTGATCTAAATACTTTTATATTTCTTTTACAGAGAGAGTACTATACTATGATATTAAGCTCTTGCTAGCGGACGGCGATCAGGTTTTTTTTTTTTTTTTTTTGAAAAGGGGGTTTACCCCGGCCTCTGCATCAGATCAATGCATACGGCCTCTCTTATTAATGAAATAAAGAGGTTCAGAACATAAGTCTTACAAACAAATGAAAAAAGGTAGCACGTAGCTCACACAGAGCAACGACTAAAAGACACAAACGGGAAAAGCCACAAACCGGCTGGCATAATATGAGGTAGGTAAACTAGATGCCTATCCTATTACATGATCGCCATCCAAACCGGTTGAAGATATCCCGCGCAACCGTCTCCCACCGGACAGATCCAGTAACCAAACGCTCCCTGGCCTCCGTCGGAGTGAGTAAGGACCAAGTACGGATCAGCGCCGTAGCCCGGAACAACACCTGCAAAAAATGAGTATTTGATGTCCTGTTAAAAACCAAGTCATTCCTGCAGTTCCAAATTGCCCATAATAACGCACATACTCCTACACGAATTTGTCTGGCTGTTTCGGGCTCCGTCCCGAGCAACCACGCCCCAAAAAGCGTGTTTACCGATCTCGGTGGAGTAATATTAAAGGCAATTTGCACGGTGCGCCACAACCCTTGTGCCAACGGGCAATCAAAAAATAAATGTTTGATAGACTCATCCCGATCACAGAAGCTACACCTAGTAGATCCTGTCCAGTTGCGCTTAACTAGATTGTCCTTTGTAAGAATTACCTGTTTATGCACAAACCACATAAACACTTTAATCTTCAAAGGAACCTTAACGTTCCAGACTACATTGGACGTAGGTATCACGGATGAATTAATGATATCAAGATACATAGACTTGACCGTGAACACCCCAGTTCTAGTTAGCTTCCAATACAACTGGTCGGGCTGAGGATTTAGCTGCACCTCCATCAGCCTACGGACCAAGTGAAGCCATGCTTCCCATCTCGGTCCAGCAAGCACTCTTCTAAACTGGATGTTAAGGGGAATCGTCTGCATTACTGTGGCCACAAGGGCATCCCTATGCTGAACAATACGATACAGCGCTGGATACTGAGAAGCCAGAGGCGTGTCACCCAGCCACGTATCCTCCCAGAATCGCGTATCAGCTCCATTCCCAACAATACATTTCGTTCTGTTAAAGAAAGCGGATTTAGCCCTCATTAGCCCTTTCCAGAACGGCGAGTCTGTAGGTCTCATAGTGACTTGGGATAAAGTCTTTGAGTACAGATATTTACTCCGTAAAATCTGCGCCCATGTTGCCTCTGTCTCACAAGACAGCTTAAACAGCCACTTACTCAGGAGGCACTTATTTTTAACTTCAAGATTTTCAATGCCAAGTCCTCCTTGGTCCTTTGGTCTGCAAATAATATCCCATTTGGCCAATCTATACTTCCTCTTAGATTCATCACTCTGCCAGAAGAAGCGAGACCGATAAAAGTCTAGTCTCTTCCTCACCCCAACTGGTACTTCGAAGAAAGATAGCAGAAACATAGGTAAACTCGTGAGCACCGAGTTAATGAGAATCAACCGGCCTCCATAAGACATGAGTTTTCCCTTCCAACAACTTAGTTTTTTCTCAAATCTATCCTCGATGCTCTTCCACTCAGCATTCGTTAACTTACGATGGTGTATTGGAATACCGAGATAAGAGAAAGGAAGAGACCCACTCTCACATCCGAACAATTGTGTATAAGCTTCCTGTTCGTCTTTGGCTCTACCAAAACAGAACAACTCACTTTTATGGAAATTAATCTTCAGCCCAGACAATTGTTCAAAAAGGCATAATACTAGTTTCATGTTCCTCGCCTTGGCCAAATCATGTTCCATAAAAATGATTGTATCGTCAGCGTATTGCAGGATGGATAAACCACCATCAACCAGATGAGGCACCACTCCCTCCACCTGACCAGCCTCTTTGGCCCTCCCAATCAGGATCGCTAACACATCAACCACAATATTGAACAGAATAGGTGACATAGGATCGCCCTGTCGCAGACCCTTGTGTGTTCGGAAATAGTGGCCTATGTCATCATTGACCTTAATGCCAACGCTACCTTTTTGCGTGAACGTTTCCACCTGATGCCTCCAGCGCTCATCAAAACCCTTCATTCTTAAAGCTTGCTGGAGGAACGGCCATTTGACTTTATCATAAGCCTTCTCGAAATCCACTTTGAAAATAACCCCATCTAGTTTTTTCGTATGAATTTCATGAAGCGTTTCATGTAGGACCACAACCCCCTCTAGGATGTTCCTATCCGGCATGAAAGCCGTTTGCGAAGGTTGAACAACAGCGTGCGCTATCTGAGTCAGCCTTATCGTACCAACCTTGGTAAAAATGGTACGTACGTACACCTGTCTGTCAAATGTCTACGGCCAAAACACACCGCTGGTATCTACTAGCTGGTGAATTCGTTCGTCGGTTCACATGCGGAGAACATGGCACTGCTCCTCCATGGCCATAGGACAGCACCTTGATGGGTTCTGACCAAGTGACGAGCACACCGATGCCACAGCCACATACTCACATGTCCTTTTCTGGCAAAAATCATTTTTCTGACCTATAGTTGAAATCAATTCATAAAATGAATTGTTGGTGAAAATTTTCACTCCGCTGACCCTTTCATGTAGCGTCCGACAGCCAGGCGCCACACTATATTGCGTAGCGTCTAACTGACAGGCAATGTACATATGGCCAACGTCGCACCCGGGCTGTCCGAAATTTGCTAAGTCAGTGTGCAATGCCTGAGAACTAGGCACTACAGTGTAGCGCTTAGTGTCTAGGCGTTGCACTAGTGGATGCACTATTTGCCACTACAAGATGAAGTGACCACTAGTGCAACGCCTAGTGTCTAGATGCTATACTGTATAGTGCAGCGTCTAACCCTCAGGCGTTGTACGCTGACTTAGCAATTTTCAGGTAGCCTGAAATGCGACGCTGGCCAGATGTATAACGTCTGTCAGTTAGACGCTGCAGAGTGTAGTGTGACGTCTGGATGTCGGCTGTTACATGAAAGGGTCAGCCGAGCGATAATTTTTCGCGCACTTCAGGTTTTGAATTGATTTCGATCATAGGACATATTTGTCGTTTTGCCTCGTTTTCTCCGTTACCTTTGCTCTCCTTGCCGCGTGCTGTGCAGCACGTACTATGGCCTGACACGCCCAGAGAAGACGGGGAGTGAGGTGAGAGGCCTCGATGGAACAGTAGAATTGGCTCCAATGGAATAGTAGAATCTCCTCGCCAGTGAGCAACACACACAGCCAGATCTCCCAAGAACTCCCCAACGCAATGCATGGACGGAAGATAACATGCATAAAATTAATCAATGATGCAAGAGAATAACTAGCTAGCTAGCTGATTTTTTTTTGTGAGCCAGGCAACAGGCCAGCAGAGAAGAAGAAATGAAATAGTTTGTGCGGTTCTGAAATGGGAAAAAGTACTATATGTGTGTTTGCCCAGATCTGGAGACGCTAGCTATGGCAAGCAAGTAGTAGCTCTGATTTCACATATATAGCTCTGATTTTGTCGATCTGGAGCATGAACACCAAAAGAGGAAAGGGGAGACGCATCTCACACCCAACGCTCTCGATGGGTCGATATGGATGGATGATTGGAAAGAAAGACGCAACAGCGAAATCATTCCCTCCCCAAAACAGCAAAAAAGAAGATGAGGGGAGGCTACCATCCCCTTAGCGGCCGTCCGCCTGCGGCCTAGCTACACCTACATGCATGCATGGAGAAGATCTTGTGGTGTAGGAAAAAGAAGAGCCAAGATTTTCGACTGAAACAAACAAATCGGAGCGGAATCAGATGTGGTGGTACCATGAGGATGTGGAGAACTCGAAGAGGCGGCCGCGGGTGGAGAAGATGATGAGCGCGACCTCGGCGTCGCAGAGCACCGACAGCTCGTACGCCTTCTTGAGCAGCCCGTTGCGGCGCTTGGCGAAGGTCACCTGCCGGCTGCTCTTGTTGTCGATCCGCTTCAGCTCCACCTTGCCGCGCCCCATCCCTCTCGCCTTGCCCTTCCCTCTCTCCTATCCTCTTCTCCTTCTCCCTACGGTGCTGCCCGGATAGAGGAGGAGGACCAAGAGTAGTTGTGGTGGTAAAGAGTGCTTCCCTCTCTTTATGCCATGGATGGATGCTACCGCATGCACGTACGGTGCTCCCTATCTTTCCCTTTCCTCTGTATCTCGATTGAAGATCTCCTCCCTCACCAGGGAAAAAATAAATCTCCTCCCTCTTTGGTCGTTCTCCGGCAGCCGTGCTCATCGCCGTGCGGTGCGGGCCCCGCACGTCCGTTGCCTGGCGCCCCGGTATTGGTACATGCTCCAATGGTATGGTACCCATCACTCTCAGTAGGCTAGGCAGTAGCCATGGCTCTCGATCATCGACCGCGGCCGCTCCAGTACAGTAGTGTCGTAGTGACGTTAGTACGAACGTGTCGACCGACCGCTTCATCAAGCCCCAAAGACGCCAAAGGATGAGCAGTTCTAAAGACCGGAATAAGAGCAACTCCAAAGCGGCAACCCATTTCTGGGGCTGTTTGTTTTTAGGCCTAGTAATGCAACACTTCCACATACAGTATTGTCAAGAGATAGAATTTTCAGTACCCAGGCATCCCTACACCCTCTAAGAACAGTAAATTCAAAACTAATTCAAAAATAAATAAATAAATAAATAACAAAAAATCTGAAACTTTGGGACATCGAGCATCAGGAAACTTTTGATGATCTTGCAAAGTTTTAGCTAAAAATAACATTCGAAAAGCACTCAAATAAAAAACAATATCATTGTTCAAAGTTTATGTACATTGTTTAGCAGTGATTTTTTTGTGAGGGCTCCACGAAGGTTATTTGTTGCTGAAACTTTGCAGGAACCTCAAACCTTTGATAATCTTTGATCCCTGAAAGTTTTAGATTTTTTAGATTTTTTTTCAGTTTTTTAAGAATTAACCGTTCATGAGGGTGTAGGGGGCACCCGGGAGCTGTTAGACATTTCTCATGTTGTCAAACATGCCTAAGCTTAGGCCAACTCCAACACAAGACCTCATCCGAACATCCGGATTGTTTGGATTTCGTCCGTTTGAGGAGGGAATGGGGAGAAGGATGTCCGCGTCGGGCCGGCCTGGCGTCGAGACGCCCAACGCGCGGCCCCAACCGCAGCTTGTCCGCGGTGGACAAAGGAAAAAACACATGCAAAAGCAAAATAAGGCATTTTAACATAGCTAAAAAAACTTAAAAACGTATTTAAAAGTTTGCCGTCCTCATGGCCCAACAACAACACTTAGTTTAATTAACATGAAAAGAAAAAACATAGCAAAAGATGATGCGGCCGCCCCGCGCGTCATAGAAGACCTCGCCGTCGCCGCTGATGCTGTCGCTGCCGCCGTCTTCAGGCGCCACCATCCTCGTCGTCGCTCGTGAGGTCGATGTAGGGTAGGGCGTCCAAAAGTGCGGCGGCGGCCCCCAGATTAGGCCAGTGGTGTACTGTGCAGGCGGCGGAGGAGGCCGGGGTGTTGGCGCTGGGGGTGGCGACCACGGCACCAGTGCACGCTCCTCCGCAGGCACCGCCTTGACCTCCTGCTTGACCTCAAAAAAAGGGCGTGTCCGGGGGCGTCTGTGCGGCTAACTTGTGGGACCAACCACCCGTGCGCATTGACTACGAACGTTGGGAGCTAGTTGGACCGCCGACACGTGGGCCCGACACAGACTCGGAGAGGACGCGTGCCCATCCGTTCATTGTCCGCGCGACCGCAAAGATGACCCAACTATGATCCTGGAATGGGTCAAGCCGGACCGAAAACAGACAAGTTTTGAGGATGGGGTTGCGTGTTGGACCAGATCGTGTGTCTGTTTGGGCCCAAACGGACGCGGGCGGACATGATGGGGTCTAGCGTTGGAGTTGGCCTTAGTTCTTCAAAATGAGAGCCACAAGTTAGCAAGCCTAAGGGAATCTTGCCATAGTTTTGGTGTGTATCACTAGTAGAAAATAGGGCTTTGGCGGTTCACTCACGAACTGGGACCAAAGGGTGCATCAGTCCCAGTTCGTGAGGCCAGGGCGCCGGCCGGGCCTCGGGGGCCATTGGTCCCGGTTTGTATGGCACTTTTGGTCCCGGTTCCAGACACGAACCAGGACCAATGGGCCTCGCTCCTGGCCCAACACCTTTAGCCCCGGTTGGTGGCTGGAACCGGGACCAAAGGTTGCCCTAGAGAGCTATATGTTGTTCAATGAGAACTATGTATGAACTTTATGTATTTATTTTTTCAGTAATAACATTTGATCACTACTGTACTCTAGTTTTAATGTGATGATGAACTCCTATTAATTTGGTCACTTCTCTATTCATGATGTTTTGTAATGGTTTTTGACACACTTAATTATATATAATGCACGCAGATGAACCGATAGTGGATGTACGGTGACAGACGCACCTCCGAGTACATTAAGGGCCTGCATAATTTTATCGAAGTGGCTGAGGCAAATAAGCAGAATGGTTTTATGTATTGTCCATGCCCTATCTGTGGGAATACGAAGTCTTACTCTGACAAAAACCATTCACATCCACATGCCAAATTGATGCGATGGCACAAAAAGATGACCGTAAGAAAGACGGGAAGTTGAGAGCACCCGTTGACGGGTCGCAGTGGAGAAAAACCGAGAGAAGGTGGGGGGACTTTGCATGTGACGCAAGGAATGTATGGTTTGGGTTAAGCGCAGATGGCATTAATCCTCTCGGGGAGCAGAGCAGCAATCATAGCACTTGGTCCGTGACTCTATGTATCTATAACCTTCCTCCTTGGTTGTGCATGAAGCGGAAGCTCATTATGATGCCAGTGCTCATCCAAGGCCCTAAGTAACCCGGCAACGACATTGATGTGTACCTAAGGCCATTAGTTGAAGAACTTTTACAGTCGTGGAACGGAAAAGGTGTACATGTGTGGGATCAGCACAGATAGGAGGAATTTAACCCACACGCGCTGTTGTTTGTAACCATCAACGATTGACCTACATGCGTTGCTGTTTGTAAGAGCAACTCCAGCCGCGCCCCCAACAGCCCCCCGGCAACTTTTTACGCGCCGGCACCAAAAAATGCCCAGTCGCGTCACCAAGACGCCGAATTCCGCCGGCTTGGCCCGTTTTGGGCCCGGCGATCGTAGGCCAAAACCAGCGCACTGGGGGGCTCTCGGGGGCTCCGACGCAAGGGAAAAGCACACCTGGGGCCACACTGTCAGGCGAAAGGTCAAGTCGGCCGTCCAAATTCGCCTCCCACCCTCCTGTGTTCGGCCGCCACCCTGTCGATCCCGGAGTCGCCCACCACCCATCACAGCTACATAGGCCATTCCCTACCGAAAAAGAGAAGAGGTTTCGCGCGGCAGCCTCTCCACCATCGTCCGGGCGATTTTTCCCGCGTTCCGGCCGTGTAGGTGCAGTGAACAGGCGGATGTGCGCCCACCACACCCACAAGGTGTTCGGCAATTTGTCTGCCCGGCCCGGCGATGGACTCAAACGACGAGGAGGCGCTCGCGGTGTTGCTAGAGGAGGAAGACGAAGTCGACGTCCAGGAGCAGGAGCATCTCATGGTGCTCGCCACCCTCGCCGGCCTACTTGCGAGCAATGAAAAGCCGCGGCGAGGTGGCTCGGTGCCGGGGTGGGTGAAAGGAAAGAACCGACATCGCCAGGAAGGTACTGCATGCTCTACTCCGACTACTTTGCCGATGCTCCATTGCATGACGAGAAAACTTTTTGGTGCTGTTATCGGATGAGCCGAAAGCTTTTCCTCAGGATTGTGAATTCCATTCGGGAGTTCGACAACTACTTCAAGTGCAAGAAGGATTGCACCGGCGCACATGGATTCACCTCAATCCAGAAGTGCACGACAGCTATGAGGATGCCTACATACGGAGCTCGCGGTGATTCACTCGACGACAATGGGCGCATGGCCGAGTCCACGACCATTGAGTGTTTCTACAAGTTCTGCAGGGCAATGCTGGCAGTGTTTGGACCATAATACTTGCGATCACCCAATACTGAAGACACTGCTCGGATCCTAGCACAGAATGCAACAAGAGGATTTCCTGGGATGCTTGGAAGCATCGACTGCATGCATTGGAAATGGAAGAACTGTCCATTTGCTTGGCAGGGGTTGTACAAAGGCGCCAAAGGCAGTTGCAGTGTGGTACTTGAGGCAGTGGCCACCCATGACCTCTGGATTTAGCACTCTTTCTTTGGGATGCCAGGAACTCACAATGACATCAACGTCCTGGAGTGCTCCCTTGTCTTTGCCAAGCTTGTTGAAGGTCATTCTCCTCCGGTGAACTTTGAGGTCAATGGGCGGCACTATAAAAAGGGGTACTACCTAGCTGATGGCATCTATCCGAGATGGTCGACATTTGTGAAGGCTATCTCAAACATTGTGCCAGGAGGAAAGAAGTCCCACTTTGCCAAGGCTCAGGAGTCTTGCAGGAAGGATGTCGAGCGAGCATTTGGTGTGCTCCAATCTCGATTTGCTGTTGTCCGGTACCCTGCTCAGACCTGGTCGAAAGATCAAATGTGGGAGATCATGACTTGCTGTGTCATCTTGCACAATATGATCATTGAGAGCGAGCAGGAAGAGCTAGTGTTTGACACTGAACCATACTACAGGCAGGGTCCTCTTGCCCAAGTTGATCACCAGCTACCGGCAACCTGGACTACCTACCTCAGTATGCGTCTGGAGATCGGAGACCCACAGGTGCATCAACAACTCCAGCAGGATCTGGTGGAGCACCTATGGAGGATCAAGGGCGACGCCTAGCTCAACGTGTGATAAAATATGAGTTTTTATTTGTTGAACTATAATTTGTATTGAACTATTTGTTGTTGAACTATTTGATTTCTATTGATTTTCTGTGATGAACTATGTGATAAAAAATTTATTTATGTTGAGAATTCACGCCGAACCACGCCGAATATGGGCCAATTCACGCCGATATCGGGCCATTTTTCGCCGAAAGTGGGCCGAAAAATGGGTCGACATCAACGCCTGGGGCGACCTGGGGGCGGCGGTTGGGTACCCAAACGCCCCCAGAGCCGATTATACCGCTGGCTCACCCCCAGGTGGCGATTTTTATGCCTCGTGGGGGTGCCAACAGCTGGAGATGCTCCAACAGATGATCTTTTGTCCGAAACCCTGATACTTCGAAAGAGACTGTCCATTTTGTACACGAAGTGCATCCAGTTTTTTGTCGTAACCCTCTCAACTTTTAGCACATGCTATGTGGGTGAAATGATGATACCATGCCAACTTTCAACCTTTTCAAAGTTCACTTGTAGTGCTTTTCAATTTTAGAGTCATTTTGCTATAAAAAATCAGTAAATGCATGAAAAAATACCAAATGAAGTCAGAAAGGGTTGAAAATTGATGATGTGGCTTTGAATGGTGCATTTTGAACACACAAAAGTCTGGAGTTCAAATAAGTTCAAAAAAATGTAATCCCTTTTGTAACAGATGAGTTTTTATCCGAAACCCTAATACTTCAAAAGAGATTGTCCATTTTGAACATGAAGTGCATCCGGTTTTTGCCATAACCCTCTCAACTTTTTAGCACATGCTATGTGGGTGAAAAGATGATACCATGCCAACTTTCAACCTTTTCATAGTTCATTTGTAGTGCTTTTCAATTTCAGTTTCATTTAGCTAAAAAATAGTAAATGCATGGAAAATACCAAATGAAGTAAAAAAGGGTTGAAAATTGATGATGTGGCTTTGAATGGTCCATTTTGAACACACAAAAAGTCTGGAGTTCAAATAAGTTCAAAAGAATGAAATCCGTTTTTAACAGATGAGTTTTCGTCCGAAACCCTGATACTTCGAAGAGATTGTCCATTTGTACATGAAGTGCATCCAGTTTTTGCCGTAACACATGCTATGTGGGTGAAATGATGGTACCATGACAACATTCAACCGTTTTAGAGTTTATTTGTAGTGCTTTACAATTTCAGGGTCATTTAGCTAAAACAAACCAGTAAATGCATGAAAAATACCAAATGAAGACAGAAAGGGTTGAAAATTGATGATGTGGCTTTGAATGGTGCATTTTGAACTCAAAAAAGTCTGGAGTTCAAATAAGTTCAAAAAAAAATGAAATCCCTTTTTAACATATGAGTCTTCGTCCGAAACCTTGATACTTCGAAAGAGATTGTCCATTTTGTACACGAAGTGCATCCAGTTTTTGTCATAACCCTCTCAACTTTTTAGCACATGCTATGTGGGTGAAATGATGATATATACCATGCCAACTTTCAACCTTTCCAGAGTTCATTTGTAGTGCTTTTCAATTTCAGGGTCATTTAGCTAAAAATCACTAAATGCATGAAAAATACCAAATGAAGTCAGAAAGGGTTGAAAATTGATGATGTGGCTTTGAATGGTGCATTTGGAACACACAAAAAGTCTAGAGTTCAAATAAGTTCAAAAAAATGAAATCCCTTTTTAACTGAAGGTGCTAGTATTCGACTAGAGGGTTGGGGGGGGGGGGTGAAAGGCGATTTTTAGGAAAGTCTTCAAAATATGGGTGCTTTGAAGACAAACAATAGAAATGAACCTATTGATATGCAGCGAAAGGTAGACTACACTAGACAAGCCATAGTCAAGTAAGCAATGTAGTGAAAGCATGAAGACTATCAGCAGCTAGGTCGTATATATCAGGATGGAAGATAGTATAAAGCCAAACAGTAAACAGTCTTCACACAGTGAAGTCAATCAGATCAGGCAAATGGGCAAAAACTTCACGAAGACAAAGTGTAAGTAAGGTGAGAGAGGAAGGATAGAACCGGTTGCTCGGAGAGGACAAGGTATTTGTTGGACCAGTTCCAGTTGATGTGACAACTGTACATCTGGTTAGGGAGGCTGAGATTCAACTCACAAGACCGTGTCTTCACCTTATTCCCCTTGAGCTAGTAACACTTAGTCCTCGCCCAATCACTTAGGTAAGTCTTCAAGGGAGACTTCCAAACCTTCACAGACTTTGTTCACCGGCAATCCACAATGACTCTTGGATGCTCAGAACGCGACGCCTAACCGGCTGGAGGATTCACAGTCCTCAAGTGTAATAAGTCTCCAGATCATGCGGACATAAAGACTTCAGTGATGCCTAACACTCTTTTGCTCTGGGTGTTTTGGGCTTTGTCCTCGCAAGGATTTCTCTCTCAAAGGCTGCGGAGGTGGGTTGCTCTCAAACGACAAAAGCCGTAAACTAACTCTGAGCAGCCACCAATTTATGGTGTAGGGGGTGGGCTATTTATAGCCAGGAGGCAACCCGACCTGATTTGTCCAAAATGACCCTGGGTCACTAAGGAACTGACACGTGTCCAACGGTCAGATTTCAAACACACGCGGCAGCTTAGCTTGGGCTACAAGAAAAGCTGACTCATCCAACTCTGGATAAGATTTGCTCTCATTGTCTTCACTCAAAGACATAGGATTTGGTTGAGCATCACATCAGTCACTCTGACTTTGTTCACTTGGACCCCACTTAACAGTACGGTGGGTCCTATGACTCAACAAAGAAGAAAAGGAAACTACAAAACAACTATGTCTTCGCACTCCATAGTGTTCATGCGATGTCTTCTCTTGTCATAGTCTTCAATGTGAAAATCTTCACAGACCACCATTGTCTTCAATGTCTTCACACATTTTTAGGGGTCATCTCTGGTAGGTAAACCGAATCAATATGGGACTACTACCTATGTTATCCTGCAATTCTCATAAACACATTAGTCCCTCAACCAAGTTTGTTGTCAATACTCCAAAACAAACTAGGGGTGGCACTAGATGCACTTACAATCTACCCCTTTTTAGTGATTGATGACAAACTGGTTGAAGTTTTCAACAGGGATAAAAGTATGTGAAAGTTTTGTGTTGTGAGTATTGTCTTCATACATATGACGAGGCTCCCCCTGAAGATGTGCATATAAATGATTTGCTTTTGAATGCAAATGCACATGGCAGGTTTTGCTTTGTGGAGGCCATCTTCAAAGTGTGAAGACAATACATTATGCATATAGAAGGATAATGAAGATAATGATATGCATAATGGAAAATGGACGTCTGCAGAATAATTTCATGCGAAATTTATCATCACAACACAGAGTAGCAGAAAAAGTAGCAGACGACCATCGAGTTTAAGTGTTACAACTCAAAGAACCAAATGTATCAAAAGACAAGAGTTGTAAAAACTTGGCAAAATAATGCAACCACCCATAAGGACCCGCTTGAAGACTATCAACTCATATGCTTCTCCCCCTTTTGTCAGTAATGACCAAAAAGGTTTGAAGACATAGAGCATCTACTCGTTCCCAGAAGGAGCAGATGGTGTAGCAGGGTCGACGTTGAAGTTTGGTGGTGCAGAAGGGCCTGGTGCAGAGTCGAGATGCAGTGTAGCCATGGTCGGTGAAGTGGTGTCATCTTCTTCACCGATGACATCGCAACAACAGTCGTAGCCGAAGATGAATACTCAGAATCTTCAAGTGAGGGACTACAGCTCCAGCTTGCATTTGGTGGAGGCCTCGAGTCAAACTTGAAGCTTTTGGTGAAGCCATCTGTCCGGAGATCATCTTCAGAACACAACAGAGTGAGGCTCTTCTAGGACCGCCGCGCATTTTCATGGGCAACAAATGAGTTCTTGGTGGTCAGATTGCGAATGCGATTGACATCCACCAAGAGACTATGCATCTGACACTTCAGCCAGTCGTGGTGCTTGTCCTGCTTCTGATGTAAGGCCACAAGCAGCTCTCGGTCATTGAGTACACGAGAATGATTCCGAGGCCTTCGAGCAATTGTACTGGCACTGGCTTTGGTATTTGCTCGATGAGGCAAATGCACATTTCCAGCAAGAGGATAAGCAGGAACAACAACATTTGGAACATGAACTCCTTCTATGGGCTACGTGAAGCTTTGACGATCAGCATTATGAAGATATATCGGCTCCTTGGCAGGCTTGGGATAGATGGCTTCAACTGATAGATCAACCTCAGGCAAAAAGACAAGATGGTTGCGTGCTGAAGGCTGATAGTTGACATCAGAATGAAGCTTGATTAGGCGCATCACCCATGGAGCATAAAACTTCAGGCCAAACAGATCAATCCCAGATGCAGCAAGTTGTCTGATGAAGAAATCATGGGAATTGAATCTGATGCCATTGACAATATAGAATACAAAAGTCTTCATAGTGCCTTCAAGTTTGGCTTCAGAAGAATGTCCCTTGATTGGCCATAGAGTACGCCTTAGTATATGATAGACTATGCGGGGCAAGTACTCAAGGTCCTGGACAATGAATTTCTTGGGATATTCTGCATCTTGAGGCAATGGCTTCATCATGCTGAGTGATACGTCTCCGTCATATCTATAATTTTTGATTGTTCCATGCCAATATTATTCAACTTTCATATACTTTTGGCAACTTTTTATATTATTTCTTGGGACTAACATATTGATCCAGTGCCCAGTGCTAGTTCCTGTCTGTTGCATGTTTTATGTTTCGCAGAAACCCCATATCAAACGGAGTCCAAACGAGATAAAAATGGATGAAGAATTATTTTGGAATATTTGTGATTTTTGGGAAGTAAAATCAACACGAGACGGTGCCCGAGGTGGCCAGGAGATAGGGGCCCACGCCCACTCTAGGTGGGCGCGCCCCCCACCCTCCTGGGCCACTCGTAAGGCGGTTGATGCCCTTCTTTGGCTGCAAGAAAGATAATTTTTGGAAAACGATCTGGGCGAAGGTTTCAATCCAATCGAAGTTACGGATCTCTGGATATAAAAGAAACGGTGCCTGGGCAGAATTCCAGAACGCAGAAACAGAGAGAGACAGAGAGATAGATCCAATCTCGGAGAGGCTCTCGCCCCTCCGAAGCCATGGGAGCCAAGGACCAGAGGGGAAACCCTTCTCCCATATAGGGAGGAGGTGAAGGAAGAAGAAGAAGAAGAAGAAGAAGAAGGGGGGATCTCTCTCCCCCTTGCTTCTGGTGGCGCCAGAACGCCGCCGGGGGCCATCATCATCACCGCGATCTTCACCAACACCTCCGCCGTCTTCACAGACATCTCCATCACCTTCCCCCCTCTATCTACATCGGTCCACTCTCCTGCAACCCGCTGTACCCTCTACATGAACATGGTGCTTTATGCTTCATATGATTATCCAATGATGTGTTGCCATCCTATGATGTCTGAGTAGATTTTCATTGTCCTATTGGTGGTTGATGAATTGCTATGATTGATTTAATTTTCTTGTGGTTATGTTGCTGTCCTTTGGTGCACATCATATGAGCGCGCACGTGGATCACACCATAGGGTTAGTTGTATGTTGATAGGACTATGTATTGGACGACTAGAGTGAGAGAAGCTTCAACCTAGCATAGAAATTGATGCATACGGGATTCAAGGGGGACCAATATATCTTAATGCTATGGTTGGGTTTTACCTTAATGTACTTTAGTAGTTGAGGATGCTTGCTAATAGTTCCAATCATACGTTCATAGAATTCCAAGTCAGGGATGATATGCTAGCACTGGCCTCTCCCACATAAAACTTGCTATCAGTCTACTAAAGTAGTCAATTGCTTAGGGACAATTTCACAACTCCTACCACCACTTTTCCACACTCTCTATATTTACTTTATTGCATCTTTATCTAAACAGCCCCTACTTTTTATTTACGTGTTCTTTATTATCTTGCAAACATATTCTATCACACCTACAAAGTACCTCTAGTTTCATACTTGATCTAGGTAAAGTGAACGTCAAGCGTGCGTAGAGTCGTATCAGTGGTCCATAGGACTTGAGAGAGTATTTGTTCTACCTTTAGCTCCTTGTTGGGTTCGACACTCTTACTTACTGAAAGAGGCTATAACTATCCCGTATACTTGCCGGTTATCAAGACCTTTTTCTGGCGCCGTTGCCGGGGAGTCATAGCGTGGTGTGAATATTCTCATCTGTGCTTGTTTGCTTTATCACTTAGTAATTTTTATTTGCTGTTCTAAGTTGTTCTCTATCTTTAGTTATGGATATGGAACATGAAATACCAAAAAAATTAGGTGTAGATGCTACTCATGGAGATGGGGAACCTCCTAAAACCCTCGATGCTCGTTATGTGAAAGAAATTATGTACTACTTTAATAATGCTGAGAAAACCCCATTCAATTATGTTATGGGAGTAACTTTGGATCTACGTGAATACTTTAGGGATTATCGCTTGACACAAAATGGGAAACTATTATGGGATCAAATTCAAATGTTGAAGTGGTATGCTAGGCAACTATGCTTGATGCATGATTATACTTGCTGCTCTAGGATGAAGGCTCCACACCTTCCCTTTTCATGCAAATTTAATGATAATGAAACCTTAGCTTCTTATGCTAATGGTATCTATGATTACTATGATGTGGAACAAATAGAAGAATTTGTTGCTTTTATGGGTGCTTATGAGATTGAATCTATGTTTAAAGCGTTTGATGATTCAGTTTATAGACCAGAAATTTTTGCTATACTTAGATATTGTTATGAAAATTATGAATACAATTACAATATTAATGCATTTAATGAGAAAGTCTCCGCTGTCCAAGAAGATACTAATATTTTGCAGGAAGCTATGGAAGAAGAAATTGATGAAACTATGAGCTCATTGGATGAAAAAGATGACGAGGAGAGCGAAGAACAAAAGGAGGAAGAGCGGATTAATCACCCGTGCCCACCTTTTAATGAGAGTAACTCTTCAACTCATGCATTGTTTAATTCCCCTTCGTACTTACCGAAGGATGATTGCTATGATGATTGCTATGATCCCGTTGATTCTCTTGAAATATTCCTTTTTGATGATGCTTGCTATGCTTGTTGCCAAGAGGCCAATATGAATTATGCTTATGGAGATGAACTTGCTATAGTTCCTTATGTTAAACATGAAATTGTTGCTATTGCACCCACGCACGATAATCCAATTATCTATTTGAATTCTCCAAACTACACTATATCGGAGAAGTTTGTGCTTATTAAGGATCATATTGATGGGTTGCCTTTTACCGTTACACATGATAATTTCGATAGATATAATATGCATGTGCTTGCTATTCCTACTTGCAATTATTATGAGAGAGGAACTATATCTCCATCTCTCTATGTTTCCAATATGATAAAATTGCAAGAAACTGTTTATACTATGCATTGGCCTTTACTATGTGTGCATGAATTGTTCTTTTATGACATGCCGATGCATAGGAAGACAGTTAGACTTCGTTGTTGCATGATATATGTTACTTTGTGCTCACTACAAAATTACAAGTCATTGTTAATTAAAATTGGCTTTGGTATACCTTGGGATTCGGGTGGATTCATTACTTGAGCACTATATGCCTAGCTTAATGGCTTTAAAGAAAGCGCTGCCAGGGAGACAACCGGGAAGTTTTAGAGAGTCATTTATTTCTGTTGAGTGCTTTCATATAGTTAAAAAACAAAAAAAATTTAAAGAGGGGAACCTAAAACTTTTCAGAAAGGAAAGTGAAAGTGAGAAAGACAAGCATTGTTGAAGTGGAGGAGCTCCTTGAACTTTGTTCATAATCACGGAAACTTGGTGAATCTTAATTACAGAAACTTTTCAACAAAAAAAATAATCCCCTTGTACAATTCCATTGTATTATAAAAATAATGTGCCAAGGTTTGCCTTTAGGATGTTTACAATGCTTGTTGGTTTGTACGGTGCAGGACAGAAACATTGGATGTAGTTCGCGATTTTACATTTTTAACTGGAACGCCAAATGGTTCTGATTCCTTTTGCACTGTATTGCTGTACACATTTTTTATTTCCTAATCTTGGTAGAATTTTTGGGGTAACAGAAGTATGGTGTATGTTCAGATTGCTACAGACTGTTCTGTTTTTGACAGATTCTGTTTTTGATGCATAGTTTACTTGTTTTGATGAAACTATCAATTTATATCAGTGGATTAGGCCATGTAAAAGTTATATTACAGTAGACACAATGAAAAAACAAAATACGAATTGGTTTTTTACAGTACTTAGAGTAGTGATTTGCTTTATTATACTAACGGATCTTACTGAGTTTTCTGTTGAAGTTTTGTGTGGATGAAGTGTCTGATCGAGGATGTCTCGATATGAGGAAAAGGAAGAGAGGCAAGAGCTCAAGCTTGAGGATGCCCAAGGCACCCCAAGTAACTATTCAAGGAGACTCAAGCGTATAAGATTGGGGATGCCCCGGAAGGCATCCCCTCTTTCTTTAACAAGTATCGGTATGTTTTTGGATTCGTTTCGTTCATGCGATATGTGCAAGTCTTGGAGCGTCTTTTGCATTTAGTATTCACTTTTATTTTATGCACCATGCTGGTATGAGATAGTCCTTGGTTTATTTATAGAATGCTCATTGCACTTCACTTAAATCTTTTGAGTATGGCTTTATAGAATGCTTCATCTGCTTCACTTATATCATTTGAAGTTTGGATTGCCTGTTTCTCTTCACATAGAAAACCTCCGTTTGTAGAATGCTCTTTTGTTTCACTTATATTTGTTAGAGCGTGGGCATATCTTTTGTAGAAAGAATTAAACTCTCTTGCTTCACTTATATCTATTTAGAGAGATGACAGGAATTGGTCATTCACATGGTTAGTCATAAAATTCTACATAAAACTTGTAGATCACTGAATATGATATGTTTGATTCCTTGCAATAGTTTTGCGATATAAAGGTGGTGATATTAGAGTCATGCTAGTTGAGTAATTTTGAAAGTGAGAAATACTTGTGTTGAGGTCTGCAAGTCCTGTAGCATGCACGTATGGTGAACCATTATGTAAGGAAGTTGGAGCATGAGGTGTTCTTTGATTGCTTTCCTTATGAGTGGAGGTCGGGGGCGCGCGATGGTTAACTCCTACCAACCTCCCCCCTAGGAGCATGCGTAGTAGTACTTTGCTTCGAGGGCAAGTAGACTTTTGCAATAAGTATATGAGTTCTTTATGACTAATGTGAGTCCATGGATATACGCACACTCACCCTTCCACTTTGCTAGCCTCTATTGTGGCGCGCAACTTTCGCCGGTATCATGAATCCATTATTTACCTTCCTCAAAACAGCCACCATACCTACCTATCATGGCATTTTCATAGCCATTCCGAGATATATTGCCATGCAACTTCCATCATCATCATATACATGACTTGAGCATTCATTGTCATATTACTTTGCATGATCATAAGATAGCTAGCATGATGTTTTCATGGCTTGTCCATTTTTTGATGTCATTGCTATGCTAGATCATTGCACATCCCGGTACACCGCCGGAGGCATTCATATAGAGTCATGTCTTTGTTCTAGTATCGAGTTGTAATATTGAGTTGTAAGTAAATAAAAGTGTGATGATCATCATTATTAGAGCATTGCCCAAGTGAGGAAAGGATGATGGAGACTATGATTCCCCCACAAGTCGGGATGAGACTCCGGACCTTATGAAAAATAAAAGAGGCCAAAGAAGCCCAAATAAAAAAAGAGGCCAAAGAAAACCACAAAAAATAAAATAAAAAAAAGAAAATGAGAGAAAAAGTGAGAAGGGGCAATGTTACTATCCTTTTACCACACTTGTGCTTCACAGTAGCACCATGTTCTTCATAGAGAGAGTCTCCTATGCTTTCACTTTCATATAATAGTGGGAATTTTCATTATAGAACTTGGCTTGTATATTCCGATGATGGGCTTCCTCAAATGCCCGAGGTATTCACGAGCAAGCAAGTTGGATACACACCCACTTAGTTTTCAGTTTGAGCTTTCATACACTTATAGCTCTAGTGCATCCGTTGCATGGCAATCCCTACTCACTCACATTGATATCTATTGATGGGCATCTCCATAGCCCGTTGATACGCCTAGTTGATGTGAGACTATCTTCTCCCTTTTTATCCTCACAACCACCACCATATACCACCATAGTGCTATGTCCATGGTTTGCGCTCATGTATTGCGTAAGAGTTGAAAAAGCTGAAGCGCGTTAAAAAGTATGAACCAATTGCTTGGCTGAAATCGGGGTTGTGCATGATGGGAGTATTTTGTGTAATGAAGATGGAGCATAGCCAGACTATATGATTTTGTAGGGATGAGCTTTCTTTGCCTGTGTTATTTCAATAAGACATAATTGCTTGGTTGGTATGCTCAAAGTATTATTGTTTTTATGTCAAATGATAGACTATTTCTTTGGATCACTCGTATCTTAATATTCATGCCATGATTAGACATATGATCAAGATTATGCTAGGTAGCATTCCACATCAAAAATTATCTTTTTTATCATTTACCAATTCGAGGACGAGCAGGAATTAAGCTTGGGGATGCTGATACATCGCCGTCGTATCTATAATTTTTGATTGTTCAGTGCCAATATTATTCAACTTTCATATACTGTTGGCAACTTTTTATATTATTTTTGGGACTAACATATTGATCCAGTGCCCAGTGCCAGTTCCTCTCTGTTGCATGTTTTATGTTTCACAGAAACCCCATATCAAACGGAGTCCAAACGGGATAAAAATGGACGGAGAATTATTTTGGAATATTTGTGATTTTTGGGAAGTAAAATCAATGCGAGATGATGCCCGAGGTGGCTAGGAGATACGGGCCCACGCCCACTCCAGGTGGGCGTGCCCCCCACCCTCCTGGGCCACTCGTAAGGCGGTTGATGCCCTTCGTTGGCCGCAAGAAAGCTAATTTTTGGAAAACGATCTAGGCGAAGGTTTCAATCCAATCGGAGGTACAGATCTCCGGATATAAAAGAAACGGTGCCATGGCAGAATTCCAGAACGCAGAAACAGAGAGAGACAGAGAGATAGATCCAATCTCGGAGGGGCTCTCGCCCCTCCCAAGCCATGGGAGCCAAGGACCAGAGGGGAAACCCTTCTCCCATCTAGGGAGGAGGTGAAGGAAGAAGAAGAAGAAGAAGGGGGGCTCTCTCCCCCTTGCTTCCGGTGGCGCCGGAACGCCGCCAGGGGCCATCATCATCACCACAATCTTCACCAACACCTCCGCCGTCTTCACCAACATCTCCATTACCTCCCCCCCTCTATCTACAGCGGTCTACTCTCCCGCAACCCGTTGTACCCTCTACTTGAACATGGTGCTTTATGCTTCATCTTATTATCCAATGATGTGTTGCCATCCTATGATGTCTGAGTAGATTTTCGTTGTCCTATTGGTTGTTTATGACTTGCTATGATTGATTTAATTTGCTTGTGGTTATGTTGCTGTCCTTTGGTGCCCATCATATGAGCGCGCGCATGGATCACACCATAGGGTTAGTTGTATGTTGATAGGACTATGTATTGGAGGGCTAGAGTGAGAGAAGCTTCAACCTAGCATAGAAATTGATGCATACGGGATTGAAGGGGGACCAATATATCTTAATGCTATGGTTGGGTTTTACCTTAATGAACGTTAGTAGTTGTGGATGCTTGCTAATAGTTCCAATTATAAGTGCATAGAATTCCAAGTCAGGGATGACATGCTAGCAGTGGCCTCTCCCACATAAAACTTGCTATCGGTCTAGTAAAGTAGTCAATTGCTTAGGGACAACTTCACAACTCCTACCACCACTTTTCCACACTCGCTATATTTACTTTATTGCATATTTATCTAAGCAGCCCCTACTTTTTATTTACGTGTTCTTTATTATCTTGCAAACATATTCTATCACACCTACAAAGTACCTCTAGTTTCATACTTGTTCTAGGTAAAGCGAACGTCAAGCGTGCGTAGAGTCGTATCAGTGGTCCATAGGACTTGAGAGAGTATTTGTTCTACCTTTAGCTCCTTGTTGGGTTCGACACTCTTACTTACTGAAAGAGGCTATAACTATCCCGTATACTTGCCGGTTATCAAGACCTTTTTCTGGCGCCGTTGCCGGGGAGTCATAGCGTGGTGTGAATATTCTCATCTGTGCTTGTTTGCTTTATCACTTAGTAATTTTTATTTGCTGTTCTAAGTTGTTCTCTATCTTTAGTTATGGATATGGAACATGAAATACCAAAAAAATTAGGTGTAGATGCTACTCATGGAGATGGGGAACCTCCTAAAACCCTCGATGCTCGTTATGTGAAAGAAATTATGTACTACTTTAATAATGCTGAGAAAACCCCATTCAATTATGTTATGGGAGTAACTTTGGATCTACGTGAATACTTTAGGGATTATCGCTTGACACAAAATGGGAAACTATTATGGGATCAAATTCAAATGTTGAAGTGGTATGCTAGGCAACTATGCTTGATGCATGATTATACTTGCTGCTCTAGGATGAAGGCTCCACACCTTCCCTTTTCATGCAAATTTAATGATAATGAAACCTTAGCTTCTTATGCTAATGGTATCTATGAATACTATGATGTGGAACAAATAGAAGAATTTGTTGCTTTTATGGGTGCTTATGAGATTGAATCTATGTTTAAAGCGTTTGACGATTTTGATGATTCAGTTTATAGACCAATTTTTTTTGCTATACTTAGATATTGTTATGAAAATTATGAATACAGTTACAATATTGATGCATTTATTGAGAAAGTCTCCGCTGTCCAAGAAGAGACTAATATTTTGCAGGAAGCTATGGAAGAAGAAATTGATGAAACTATGAGCTCATTGGATGAAAAAGATGACGAGGAGAGCGAAGAACAAAAGGAGGAAGAGCGGATTGATCACCCATGCCCACCTTCTAATGAAAGTAACTCTTCAACTCATGCATTGTTTAATTCCCCTTCGTACTTACCTAAGGATGATTGCTATGATCCTGTTGATTCTCTTGAAATATTCCTTTTTGATGATGCTTGCTATGCTTGTGTCCAAGATGCCAATATGAATTATGCTTATGGAGATGAACTTGCAATAGTTCCTTATGTTAAACATGAAATTGTTGCTATTGCACCCATGCATGATAGTCCTATTATCTATTTGAATTCTCCAAACTGCACTATATCGGAGAAGTTTGTGCTTATTTAAGGATTATATTGATGGGTTGCCTTTTACCAGTACACCTGATAATTTTGATAGATATAATATGCATGTGCTTGCTGCTCCTACTTGCAATTATTATGAGAGAGGAACTATATCTCCACCTCTCTATGTTTCCAATATGATAAAATTGCAAGAAACTATTTATACTATGCATTGGCCATTACTATGTGTGCATGAATTGTTCTTTTATGACATGCCGATGCATAGGAAGAGAGTTAGACTTCGTTGTTGCATGATATATGTTACTTTGTGCTCACTACTAAATTACAAGTCATTGTTAATTAAAATTGGCTTTGGTATACCTTGGTATCCGGGTGGATTCATTACTTGAGCACTATATGCCTAGCTTAATGGCATTAAAAGAGCGCTGCCAGGGAGACAACCCGGAAGTTTTAGAGAGTCATTTATTTCTGTTGAGTGCTTTCATATAGTTTAACAACAAAAAAATAAAGAGGGGAACCTAAAACTTTTCAAAAAGGAAAGTGAAAGTGAGAAAGACAAGCATTGTTGAAGTGCGGGAGCTCCTTGAACTTTGTTCATGCTCACGGAAACTTTGTGAAGCTTAATTACAGAAACTTTTCAACAAAAATAATAATCCCCTTGTATAATTCCATTGTATTATAAAAATAATGTGCCAAGGTTTGCCTTTAGGATGTTTACAATGCTTGTTGGTTTGTACGGTGCAGGACAGAAACTTTGAATGTAGTGCGCGATTTTACATTTTTAACTAGAACGTCTAATGGTTCTGATTCCTTTTGCACTGTCTTTCTGTACAAATTTTTTATTAGTCCTAATTTTAGTATAATATTTGGGGTAACATAAGTATGGTGGATGTTCAGATTACTACAGACTGTTCTGTTTTTCACAGATTCTGTTTTTGATGCATAGTTTAATTGTTTTGATGAAACTATTAATTTGTATCAGTGTATTAAGCCATGAAAAAGTTATATTACAGTAAACACAATGGAAAAAAATATGAATTGGTTTGCTTAGTACTTAGAGTAGTGATTTGCTTTATTATACTAATGGATCTTACCGAGTTTTCTGTTGAAGTTTTGTGTGGATGAAGTGTCTAATCGAGGATGTCTCGATATGAGGAAAAGGAAGAGAGGCAAGAGCTCAAGCTTGGGGATGCCTGAGGCACCCCAAGTAAATATTCAAGGAGACTCAAGCGTCTAAGCTTGGGGATGCCCCGGAAGGCATCCCCTCTTTCTTCAACAAGTATCGGTATGTTTTTGGATTCGTTTCGTTCATGCGATATGTGCAAGTCTTGGAGCGTCTTTTGCATTTAGTTTTCACTTTTCTTTTATGCACCATGCTGGTATGAGATAGTCCTTGGTTGATTTATAGAATGCTCATTTCACTTCACGTAAATCTTTTGAGTATGGCTTTATAGAACGCTTCATGTGCTTCACTTATATCATTTGAAGTTTGGATTGCCTGTTTCTCTTCACATAGAAAACCACCATTTGTAGAATGCTCTTTTGCTTCACTTATATTTGTTAGAGTGTGGGCATATTTTTTGTAGAAAGAATTAAACTCTCTTGCTTCACTTATATCTATTTAGAGAGATGACAGGAATTGGTCATTCACATGGTTAGTAATAAAATCCTACATAAAACTTGTAGATCACTGAATATGATATGTTTGATTCCTTGCAATAGTTTTGTGATATAAAGGTGGTGATATTAGAGTCATGCTAGTTGAGTAATTTTGAAATTGAGAAATACTTGTGTTGAGGTCTGCAAGTCCCGTAGCATGCACGTATGGTGAACCATTATGTAACGTAGTTGTAGCATGAGGTGTTCTTTGATTGCTTTCCTTATGAGTGGAGGTCGGGGGCGCGCGATGGTTAACTCCTACAAACCTCCCCGCTAGGAGAATGCGTAGTAGTACTTTGCTTCGAGGGCAAGTAGACTTTTGCAATAAGTATATGAGTTCTTTATGACTAATGTGAGTCCATAGATATACGCACACTCACCCTTCCACTTTGCTAGCCTCTATTGTGCCCCGCAACTTTCGCCGGTATCATGAACCCATTATTTACCTTCCTCAAAACAGCCACCATACCTACCTATCATGGCATTTCCATAGCCATTCCGAGATATATTGCCATGCAACTTCCATCATCATCATATACATGACTTGAGCATTCATTGTCATATTGCTTTGCATGATCGTAAGATAGCTAGCATGATGTTTTCATGGCTTGTCCGTTTTTTGATGTCATTGCTACGCTAGATCATTGCACATCCCGGTACACCGCCGAAGACATTCATATAGAGTCATGTCTTTGTTCTAGTATCGAGTTGTAATATTGAGTTGTAAGTAAATAAAAGTGTGATGATTATCATTATTAGAGCATTGCCCCAGTGAGGAAAGGATGATGGAGACTATGATTCCCCCACAAGTCGGGATGAGACTCCGGACTTTATGAAAAATAAAAGAGGCCAAAGAAGCCCAAATAAAAAAAGAGAGGCCAAAGAAGCCCACCAAAAAAATAAAAAAATAAAAAAAAGAAAATGAGAGAAAAAGAGAGAAGGGGCAATGTTACTATCCTTTTACCACACTTGTGCTTCAGAGTAGCAACATGTTCCTCATAGAGAGAGTCTCCTATGCTTTCACTTTCATATACTAGTGGGAATTTTCATTATAGAACTTGGCTTGTATATTCCGATGATGGGCTTCCTCAAATGCCCGAGGTATTCATGAGCAAGCAAGTTGGATACACACCCACTTAGTTTTCAGTTGGAGCTTTCATACACTTATAGCTCTAGTGCATCCGTTGCATGGCAATCCCTACTCACTCACATTGATATCTATTGATGGGCATCTCCATAGCCCGTTGATACGCCTAGTTGATGTGTGACTATCTTCTCCCTTTTTGTCCTCACAACCACCACCATATACCACCAGGCTATGTCCATGGTTTGCGCTCATGTATTGCGTAAGAGTTGAAAAAGCTGAAGCGCATTAAAAAGTATGAACCAATTGCTTGGCTGAAACCGGGGTTGTGCATGATGGGAGTATTTTGTGTAATGAAGATGGAGCATAGCCAGACTATATGATTTTGTAGGGATGAGCTTTCTTTGCCTGTGTTATTTCAATAAGACATAATTGCTTGGTTGGTATGCTCGAAGTATTATTGTTTTTATGTCAAATGATAGACTATTGCTTTGGATCACTCGTATCTTAATATTCATGCCATGATTAGACATATGATCAAGATTATGCTAGGTAGCATTCCACATCAAAAATTGTCTTTTTTATCATTTACCTACTCGAGGACGAGCAGGAATTAAGCTTGGGGATGCTGATACATCTCCGTCGTATCTATAATTTTTGATTGTTCCGTGCCAATATTATTCAACTTTCATATACTGTTGGCAACTTTTTATGTTATTTTTGGGACTAACATATTGATCCAGTGCCCAGTGCCAGTTCCTGTCTGTTGCATGTTTTATGTTTCGCAGAAACCCCATATCAAACGGAGTCCAAATGGGAAAAAAATGGACGGAGAATTATTTTGGAATATTTGTGATTTTTGGGAAGTAAAATCAACGCGAGACGGTGCCCGAGGTGGCTAGGAGATAGGGGCCCACACCCACTCCAGGTGGGCACGCCCCCACCCTCCTGGGCCACTCATAAGGCGGTTGATGCCCTTCGTTGGCCGCAAGAAAGCTAATTTCTGGAAAACGATCTGGGCGAAGGTTTCAATCCAATCGGAGTTACGGATCTCCGGATATAAAAGAAACGGTGCCAGGGAAGAATTCCAGAACGCAGAAACAGAGAGAGACAGAGAGATAGATCCAATCTCGGAGGGGCTCTCGCCCCTCCCAAGCCATGGGAGCCAAGGACCAGAGGGGAAACCCTTCTCCCATCTAGGGAGGAGGTGAAGGAAGAAGTAGAAGAAGGGGAGGACCTCTCCCCCTTGCTTCCGGTGGCGCCGGAACACCGCCGGGGGCCATCATCATGACCGCGATCTTCACCAACACCTCCGCCGTCTTCACCAACATCTCCATCACCTTCCCCCCTCTATCTACAGCGGTCCACTCTCCCACAACCCGTTGTACCCTCTACTTGAACATGGTGCTTTATGCTTCATATTATTATCCAATGATGTGTTGCCATCCTATGATGTCTGAGTAGATTTTCATTGTCCTATTGGTGGTTGATGAATTGCTATGATTGATTTAATTTGCTTGTGGTTATGTTGCTGTCCTTTGGTGCCCATCATATGAGCGCGCGCGTGGATCACACCATAGGGTTAGTTGTATGTTGATAGGACTATGTATTGGAGGGCTAGAGTGAGAGAAGCTTCAACCTAGCATAGAAATTGATGCATACGGGATTGAAGGGGGACCAATATATCTTAATGCTATGGTTGGGTTTTACCTTAATGAACGTTAGTAGTTGCGGATGCTTGCTAATAGTTCCAATCATAAGTGCATAGAATTCCAAGTCAGGGATGACATGCTAGCAGTGGCCTCTCCCACATAAAACTTGCTATCGGTCTAGTAAAGTAGTCAATTTCTTAGTGACAATTTCACAACTCCTACCACCACTTTTCCACACTCGCTATATTTACTTTATTGCATCTTTATCTAAACAGCCCCTACTTTTTATTTACGTGTTCTTTATTATCTTGCAAACATATTCTATCACACCTACAAAGTACCTCTAGTTTCATACTTGATCTAGGTAAAGCGAACATCAAGCGTGCGTAGAGTCGTATCAGTGGCCGATAGGACTTGAGACAATATTTGTTCTAACTTTAGCTCCTCGTTGGGTTCAACACTCTTACTTATCGAAAGGGGCTACAACTATCCCGTATACTTGCGGGTTATCACTGAGCATCTGACTCATATTGGGTTCAGGCCTCTGAAAAATGCTCTACAGTCCTTCTCTGTGACGCTGACAACCAGGCTCATACAATTCACCTGGAGTGGGAAGGGAGGTAAGCTCGATGATGTCTTGAGCTTTAGATTCATGGTGCACATCACCTGTCATCCACTCGAGGATCCATGTCTTCGGATCCCGGTTGTAGCCACGAATGTGAAGAGTCGCATAGAACTGCAGCAGAAGCTCTTCATTCTAGTGCTCTTTGGCTGTGAAAAATTCCAGAAGGCCAGCATCCCAAAAGCAATCCAGAGCTTCTTCAAGACAGGGGAGCCCAGCCATAGCTTCACAATCAAGGCGCATGTGAGGAAAGATTCTCTCTTGATTGTAGAGGACACAGGAGTAATAGCTGCGCTGTTGATGGCTCCAGAAGCGATTTGAAGAGATCCTTGTCTTCAAGTATGGATTCTTGTCACTGTCAAAGAAGGTGTTGTGGGCTCTGAAGCTGTTGACACTGAAAGATCCTGGTGCTGTAGCAGCACCTAGAAGTCTTGGCAGTCTTTGCTTAGCGAACAGTGATATATTGCAGTCTGAGACCTGTGGGAGGAACCAGGATGGGCCAGCGAACAGTGACCAACTCCATATCACGGTTGTAAGCCGTTTCCATGGTGTGAGGCCTTGGGGGTGGAACAGCACCGTCAGTGTGGACCGACGTGACAGAAGCGACAAGATTCACATTGGCTTCAGGCACAACATGATCTTAAGCTAAGACAGGGTCATTGGCTTCAGCAGTGTTTGTGGCAGTCTCATTGTTCTCAACCTCCATATGGTTAACGACCGGAGGGTCTTGCACAATCACATTCTCCTCGAGAATGACTTCATCTAGGGCAGGGGGTGTGGCAACTCTCTCTTCTCTTCTCTCTCTTTATTCTTCATCGGCTGATGCAGCCGGAATTTCTTCAGCAGCTTTGGCTTCAAACTTTGGGACCATCGCAGAAGGATTCTCTTCAGGGAACACTTGAAGTGTCACTGAACTAGATTGTTGTGGATCTTCTTCTGGGATGGTTGACATGGAGACCGATGGTCTGAGACCTTTGCGAAGCTGTTGGAACACGGGCGACGCCTTTGGTGATGGATTGGTCTCCATGTAGTCGTCGCCATTCACCACTGGGTTGGTGACTTGCGCTGGTGGAGTGCGGGGTGTTTCATCATGAACTGGATTTTCTTCTTGCGGGCACTCAGCCAATGAATCATCTTGAGCAATTGGCATCACTGGACGGCCAATGGTGATGTATTCGCTGTTCGTTGGAGCAGGCGATGATACCAACTGATGCTCGAGTTGAGGAAGGACTTCATCATCTACAACATTGTCTTCATGACCAATGGCTTCAGCTGTGTTGGGGTCAACAGCTGGAACTTTTTCTTCTTCTTCATGAGCCTCTGTAGAAGCAGGCTGGTGGAGCACAACACGGTGTTCTTGATTTGAGGCAGCAGGAGGAGCAACTGAGATGGGTTCAACAATGAGTGACTGAGAGGCCGCAGCACGTTCTTTCTTTGAAGACTTAGTTCCCTTAGTCTCCAGCTTCTTCTTGGAAGAAGCATCATCAGATACGTCCTTGTGCTTGCACTTCTTGGCTTTAGCTTCAACTGCCCTTGTTTTCTTCAGCTCTGAAGCTGCTGAGGGGACCTTAGGCTTCGAGTCTACCATACTAGCAGGGAAGACAATGAGAGGTTCTTCCTGCCTTGGTGCAGTTTGGGTCTCAGCAGGCTTCTTCTTATTGGCAGCCATCCTAGGGTCGATGCCAGGGCGCCCAAGAGCTTTTTGCTTCTCAGCTTCATTGTGGGATTGAACGCATTTCTCAGCAAGATACTTCATGCGCTCACGTGAGCCTTTAGCTTCAGTGCGCTTCTTGTGGAACACCTCCTTGAGGTCATGCAACATCTTCTTGAAAATTTGAACATCTGTCACGCTAAGCTTGGCCATGTTCTTCTTGAAGTGAGCCTTCTCATAATCAATCTTGTTTTTCATCTCAACAATCTTATGAGCCAAGGCCAATTCACCAGCAATGGCTCCATGGAAGGTGACGCTGATGTCCACAGGGAGCTGAAGGTCATCAATACTGATGTCCTGGTTGTTGAACCACTCATCGATGAAGTTATTCAGAATATCAACATCAAAGTGGGGCAGATCGTTGAAGATTTCTGCCTCTTGCTTGTTCTTGATAAGCATTTCCAGAGCATCATCACCGAGATCTTCACCACTCAATGGCATCATCTTCATTACGCAGAACAACAAACAGAGTTAGAGGTTGCCCAGTGGCCTTCTTGGGCAGTGGCTTCTTGATCCTCTTGGACACGCGAGACAAGTCTTTAGATTGCACACAGGATTCAGGCGGTGCAGTCTTCAGAGTCTTCCTTGTTGAAGCTTTTGGTGAATAAGATGGTTTTGAAGGTTTTGCCTTCTTCTTCTTCTTTTCCTTAGGAGGTGAGGGAGTACCTTCAGTATCAGCTTCACCATCAGATTGCTCCACAGCTGCCCTTTGAGTAGAAATGTGAGATGGAAGCCCATCAAAATTGGCAAAGGGGCCAATTCTGTTCTTATTAGCTTCACGAGTCCCATCAGATCTAGGCGCAGAGGGGCCAGGGTTGAAGTTGAGGTCATAATCCTTTTTGTTCTTGGTAGCTAAATCTTTAGCGAACTGATAGTGGCGCTTGAAAAGATTGTCGTCACGACACCATAATAGAGAAGATGGGTCGGCATTCTCAGGTTGGTCCTCTGGCCATGCAAGGATAGAATTCTTGCGCAATGGCTTCAGCCTCGCTCTTCGGCACCAAGCTGCGATAGAGACAGTCACCCCATGGGCGCTTGATGGCGTTCTTTTCAGCATATTCAGGTGTAACAAACCTGTACTTGAACCATTGCTCAGCCAAATATCTTCGAATCCACTGAATCCGGTTCTTGCGTTGATCGTAGTTTTCTTCAGGATCTGACTTGTATTGCTCATATAGATCAGTAGGCAGATCAAGTGCTGTGTTGCCTCGGCGTTTCCTGCCACCCTTGCATGCAGACTTTTGTGAAGCCATAATATTCCGACTGATTGGCTTCAGCACAATGAATGGCTTCCGTCTGCTGGTCAGACAAGAACTGGCTTCAGGTGATTCAATGTGACGCTGTAAGTATTCTACAAATGAATGCAGACTATGAGAACCAAGGGATTCTCCCACGGACATGTACTTGTGACAGCATTAGAGATGCGATGGAAGGGGAAGAGGTCATATGCATTCTTAGAAGATTTTGAAGATAAATCAGTTTAGAAGACATTGACGTCATAGTGTGAAGACATTCACTTATTTGGAGAGAGTTGGTTCCAGATTTGTACGAATCCATGAATAAGTACAAGTGAGGAACCTAACTAGTTATGAAGCATAAGCAAATATACTTGGCATGGTATGAGATTCAGAAGAGAACAAATCCAGATTTGGAAGTGAAGAAACCACTTTTGGTTGAAGTGGTCGGATTTGACAGATCTAAAAGACAGTAAAAAGTAAGATTTAATTACCACAGGCAAACTGCTAGACGGGTTGGAAGAGAAGCCGAGCAGTTCAATCTCCCGCGCCCTAACTCGGCGACGGAAGATACCTACAGCAGCAGTGGAAAGGACAAGGTCCGCGACCGGCGTGAGGACGGCGTCGAAGAAGTCATGCAGCAGCACTTCGTCTCCGGCGTCGACGCGAGCTAGCGGAGGCCCTAGGGTTTTGTGAGGTGGCGAGGTGGAAGAACAAATATTGACCACTTGAGTGAGTATTTATAAGATGGAGGAGGGCGGCACAGCGCAATTACGCAGGTGCCCCTGGCGGTTCACATCTGAGAGACACGTGGCATGCATGTAACTCATTGAAAGTTGTTCCATGTTCCCACGCATGCCTGGATTGTCGGGTGGTCGTTCCGGCTTCTCCGGTTTTTAGGCAATAAGGATACAACATTAAAACAGATTTAAATGTTTGTCAAATTGTCCTCTGCTGACAAGGACTCAACAAAGACAATCAACAAGTTTCAATAGAATGCATATGATTTGGACAGATAGAATTGAGGTAGAAGCACAAAATAGGTTAGGGTCCGATCACATTCACTTAGATCAATAAAGATTCAAGAATGAAGATATAGCTATAAGTGAATGCTGTAGAGGACATAACACAAATATATATATATATATATATATATATATATATATATATATATATATATATATATATATATATATATATATATATATATATATAAGGACCAACTCAACATTGTGAAGATAAACCATCAAGACAAACCAATGTTGAAGACAAACCAACTATGAAGACTATGCAACCATAACGCCAAGAGAAACACTTCAATAAGAATTTGGTGGTGGCGTAACCCACCGTATAGGAAGTATTAGACCCAGACACGGCGCACAATTATCATGGTGCTCCGAAGTCAAATTTGACATTAATGTATTCACACTCAGAGGGTAAGTCTTCGTTGATTTAAGATATACATTACATCGTGTGTTGCACATCTAAGGCGTCAACATGGATAAGCGTTAGGATGTGTGTCCAATTACATGACATTTGAGGATTCTAAGATATTTAGCTCACACCGCAACTTGCAAAACCTTTTCTCATCCAAGGGCTTAGTGAAGATATCTGCCAATTGCTCTTCAGTGTTGACGTGAATGATATCAATATCTTCCTTGTTGACATGATCTCTGCGAAAGTGATGACGGATCTGAATGTGCTTTGTCTTCGAGTGCTGAACTGGATTCTTGGAAAGCTTGATGGCGCTTTCATTGTTGCAGAAGAGTGGTACATTCTTCATGTTGATGCCATAGTCCTTGAGAGTTTGCTTCGTCCATAGAAGCTAAGCACAGCACGATCCAGCAACAATGTATTCAGATTCAACAGTGGAGAGTGACACACAGTTCTGCTTCTTTGAAGACCAATAGACAAGTGATCTACCGAGAAAGTGACATGTTCCTGAGGTGGACTTGCGATCAACCTTGTCACCAGCATAATCAGCATCAGAATACCCAATCAGATCAAATGTTGAGCCCTTTGGATACCATAATCCTATCATTGGGGTGTACGCCAAATATCGAAGTATTCACTTCACCGCTAGGTGATGTGACTCCTTTGGTGCCGCTTGGAATAGGGCACACATGCAAACGCTAAGCATTATATCTGGCCTAGATGCACATAAGTAAAGTAAAGAACCAATCATGGAGTGGTATACCTTTTGATCGAACTCTTTACCATTGTCGTTAGGACCCAGATGACTTTTGGTTGGCATTGGCGTCGTGTATCCTTTGCAGTCTTGCATTCCAAACTTCTTCAGGCAATCTTTGAGGTATTTCTCTTGTGATATGAAGATGGCATTCCTCTGCTGACGGATTTGAAGACCAAGGAAAACCTTCAACTCACCCATCATGGACATCTGATATTGCTCTTGCATCATGTGCCCAAATTCATCACTGTATCTCTTATCAGTGCAGCCGAAGATAATGTCATCCACATAGATTTGGCACACAAATAGTTCACCATCATATGTCTTCGTGAAGAGTGTTAGATCTAGAGAACCATGTTTGAAGCCTTTGCTCTTCAGGAAGTCTTTGAGAGTGTCATACCAAGCACGAGGAGCTTGTTTAAGGCCATAGAGTGCCTTGTTGAGCTTGTATACCATACCAGGTTGTTTTGGATCTTCAAAGCCAGGTGGTTGTGCAACATACACTTCTTCTTCAATCTTGCCATTGAGAAAGGCACTCTTCACATCCATTTGGTACAGAAGGATGTTGTGATGGTTGGCATAGGCTAGCAGTATGCGAATGGCTTCAAGCCTTGCCATGAGAGCAAATGTTTCATCGAAGTCAATTCCTTCTACTTGAGTGTAACCTTGAGCAACTAGACGAGCCTTGGTTCTGACAACTTGACCATGCTCATCTTGTTTGTTCCGATAGATCCATTTGGTGCCAATGATATTCTGCTTGCGAGGATCAGGACGCTTGACAAGTTCCCATACATTGTTCAGCTCGAACTGATGAAGCTCTTCTTGCATAGCTTGAATCCATTCAGGTTCCATAAAGGCTTAAGAAACTTTCTTGGGTTCAGATATATAGACAAATGCAAAGTGCCCACAGAAATTTGCTAGTTGTGTTGCTCTTGAACGAGTGAGTGGACCAGGTGCATTGATGCTATCAATTATCTTCTCAACCTATACTTCATTTGCAACACGGGGATGAACTGGACAAAGATTTTGCCCTTGCAGATCATTGTCTTCAGCTTCAGCATTGGCTTCAGGCTGAGCATTATCTTCAGGTTAACTTGGTGCAATGATGAGTTTGTCTTCAGCCTGAGCTTCTGAAGGTATGATTTCTCCAATACCCATGAGCTTGATAGATTCACTAGGAGGGACTTCATCTAGCACATTTGGCAGGTGCTCTCTTTGCGAGCCGTTAGTCTCATCGAACCGCACATCCACAGTTTCAACCATTTTATAGTGAAAGAGGTTGAAGACTCTATAGGAGTGCGAATCCTTTCCGTATCCAAGCATAAAACCTTCATGTGCTTTCGGGGCAAATTTTGAAGTGTGATGTCGATCCTTGATCCAGCACCTGGCACAAAATACTCTGAAGTAACTGACGTTTGGCTTCTTACCAGTTAGCAACTCATATGATGTCTTCTTTAGAAGCTTGTGAAGATATACATGGTTGATGACATGGCATGCAGTATTAGTGGCTTCAGGCCAGAACTTCCTTGGAGTCTTGTACTCATCAACCATCATCCGAGCCATCTCAATGAGAGTTCTATTCTTGCGCTCCATGATGCCATTCTGTTGAGGTGTGTAAAGAGCTGAAAATTCATGAGTGATGCCCAGTGTATCAAGATAAGTGTCAAGGCTAGTGTTCTTGAATTCTATGTCGTTGTCACTTATGATGTGCTTGATCTTGACGCCATAGTTCGTCATGGAACAATTGGCGAATCGTCTGAAGACATCCCGCACTTAATCTTGTAGAGAATTATATGCACCCATGTATATCTTGAGTAATCATCAACAATGACGAAGCCATAGAGACAGGAAGTGGTAGTAAGAGTAGAGTAGTGAGTAGGGCCGAATAAGTCCATGTGAAGCAGCTCAAAGGGTTGTGATGTCTTCATGATTGTCTTCGAGGGATGCCTGGCCCTAGTCATCTTCCCAGCTTCACAGGCACCACACAGATGATCCTTCTTGAACTTGACACCCTCGATGCCCACTACATGCTTCTTCTTTGTGAGAGTGTACAAGTTCCTCATGCCCGCATGTCCTAGCCTCCGATGCTAGAGCCAACACTCTGAAGCTTTTGCTAGAAGACATATGGCTAACTGTGGTCCTGCTGAGAAATCTACCATATACAGATCATCTTTTCGATACCCTTCAAAGACTAGAGATTTGTCAGATTCCATCAGGACAAGGCAATGATATTTTCCAAATATCACAATCATGTTCAAATCACATAGCATTGACATAGACATTAAGTTGAAACCAAGGGATTCAACAAGCATCACTTTATCCATGTGCTGATCCTTTGAAATTGCACCTCTACCAAGACCCAATACCTTGCTTTTACTAGTGTCAGCAAATGTGATGTGACTTTTATCAGATGGGCGTAGGGTTGAATCCATCAGAAGACTTCGATTACTAGTCATGTAGTTGGTGCAGCCATATTCATAATCCATTCGGAAGCCTTTGGTGTCATATCCTACAGTACAGTTTGGGGGATAGGCTTCACCAAGAGAGTTGTGAAGCAGAAATATTTGACGAACAAGCGGAACATGAAAGTTCAGATGATATGGGACGCCTCGGAAACGATCTTTCACGGTGCCAAAGAACTCACAAGGAGCAGCAACAAACTCACTCGATACTTGTTTCAACACACTTTGTTTCTCGCAAGTGGCAAGAACAAGAGGAAACACTCTCAGATAAATTGCAGCGGATAACTAGCTTGGTTTACAAGGATACAACCCAAACCATGAAGCTTGTGAACCTATGAATAATCACAAGAGGGAACCACAAGGATCCTATATGAATTGAGGACAGGTCCTCCAATCCACACACACGAGCTAACACTCAACGATACTAGTGCTCACAGCACAACACAACCTCATCGGCTGTCTACAAACATAAACTCAGAAATCTCAACCCCCCCTCACATGGAATAGATGGGGAGTATTTATACTAGAAGCACCCACTAGTTAGGTGTGAAAACAACTCAAAAAGAAGGGTAAATTCGTGAGCCCCAAGCTGTAGCAGGAGCAAACTTGTTGAGCCTCGCGCTATAATAAATTCCTGGACAGCTTGCATGGAAACTTGCACAACTTTTGACTCAAGACCTCAAATGATGCACCGTTTTTTTATGAAAGCTGACTTCTAAGACCATCTTTTCCAGCCTCTATAAGGTGCTAGAGACTTCCAGAATTAATTAGGTTTAGGTGGGAAGTTGCAGCTGGAAATCTGATGTGTCATTTCTCCCAAAATAGGCACCGGAAGCTTCCCAACTAAGATAATGGTTTTGCCCTTGTCTTCCTTTGGATGCTCTAATGGTTCAGCATTTGTGCTAGCATTATCCTCACTCTTGGATGCCTTGGTCATGATCTGGTCCACATCATCCTCCCTTCCTTCAAACAAAACCGTCCTCGGTTTTGAGGTATTCTTTTTGGGCTTCTTCACTTGTGGGAATTGCTCAACCTTGAGTACTTGATCCACCATAGGTTCCAAGACATGGTTCACTCCGTGATGCATGAAAGAATACTTGTTAGACCTCCCATGGTGAGTAGCATCATGATCAAACTGCCACGGTCTTCCCAAAAGAAGATGACAAGCTTGCATTGGCACCACATCATATACCACTTTGTCCACATAACTTCCCACTGAAAATTGCACCCTAGCACGATGCGTAATCTTTAGCTTACCAACACCATTCAGCCACTTCACATAATATGGATGGGGCTGCCTCCATGTTGATATCCCAAGAGCATGCACAAGATCACTACTAATGATGTTGTTGTAGCTGCCTCCATCGATGACCACCTTGCAATTTTTGTCCTTGATCTTGCAAATGGATTGGAACACATTTTGTCACTGGCCCTTCTCAACAATAGGAGCATCATCTTTGCGAACCATGAGATTAACACCATCTCCTCCATCTGAACTCAGAGGTGCTCCGGTGTCAAAAGTACAATAATTTGCATCTTTCTTCTCAGATTCAGATTTGTTACTTGAGTCATCGGTGACATATCCATCATTTGTGAGTAAAACCTTCTTCAGATTAGGACAATCCTTCTTGAAGTGACCTCTACCCTTGCATGTATGGCACTGAATATTACTAATGCGAGTGGCAGGAGTATTGGAAGATTCAACCTTTGATGCATTAGCTTCTTTTGTAGTCATCTTGTTGTGTGAGCAAAAATCTGCAGCAACACTTCCGTCTACTTCTCGCTGAACTGAACCTCTCCAAGTGCTTGATGTATAGGTTTGGCTGCGATTTTGGCGACGCTTCAGCTGCTGCTCTACACGAATAGCTTGATGCACAAGTTCTTGCAAATCTTGATATGTAACCATCTCTATCCTTTCTTGCACATCTTCATTCAGTCCATGAAAGAATCTTGATATTGTGGCATCCTCTGGCTCATTCACCGCTGTCCTAATCATCAAAATCTCCATCTCTTTATAGTACTCATCAACACTAGAACTACCTTGGCACAACCGTTGCAGTCAATTGTACAAGGTTCTTGTGAAATGTTCAGGAACAAACCGTCTCTGCAACAGATTTTTCATTTGCACCCATGTCTCCGGACGACCTCCAGCACGACACAATTGGTTCCACCAAATCAAAGCATATCCAGTAAACTCAATGGATGCATACCGTACCTTCTTATCCTCCGTATAGCGGTGGCTCTCAAAAATCTAATCCACACGCATCTCCCACTCCAAATAATCATCGGGCTCGGTTTTCCCATTGAACGATGGTATGGTAAGTTTGAATTCACCAATCCCATCATCTTCATGGTCACGATGAGCACGCCCATGACCTCTTCCTCCCATGGCTAAGCCTTCTTGGCCTTCTCCGCGACGATCATGATGAACACGTCGTGGTCGAGGCTCGTAGTAGTTTCGAGGATCATCGGAGTGGTCGCTCCAATGCTCTCCATGGTGGTCCTATTGTATGGGGAGTTGTCAATGTCGACCCCGTGCCGCAAGCACATCTCGTGGTGGCAATAGTGGCGCCCAAGTAGCACCTCGCTGGTCGTAGCGAGCTCACCGAGGTGGTGCAGCGTAGTAGCTATGAGCATCACCCGAGTAGACATGGTTGTGCTCTCCATGCTCCTCCTCAAGGTGGCGTTGGCCCTGCTGTTCGGGGATTTGTCGATGTCGACCCTGTGCAACAAGCCTATCTCGACGGAGTTCCTCGGTGAGGGAGTCGATTCTTCGGCCAAGGTTGGTCTCCACGGCCGATATGCGCCTCTCCACCTTGTTCAACAAATACTCTCGTGTATCCTCCAATGCCAACACATAGGCGGGCTGCAAGCTTGGATCGTACACGGGAAGTGGCAGCTCCTCCTCCACGAGGTGCCTACCTCCATGCACACCATCAACACTGCTGGATCTCCTTGAACCCATGGAAGCTTCTCAAGAAGAAATCAGCAAGAGAGAAAATAGCTCCGCGAACAACCTAAAGCTCTGATACCAAGATGATACGGGAAGCCTTGGAAACGATCTTTCACGGTGCCAAAGAATTCACAAGGAGAAGCAACAAACTCACTCGATACTTGTTTCAACACACTTTGTTTATCTCAAGTGGCAAGAACAAGAGGAAACACTCTCAGATAAATTGCAGCGGATAACTAGCTTGGTTTACAAGGATGCAACCCAAACCATGAAGCTTGTGAACCTATGAAGAATCACAAGAGGGAACCACAATGATCCTATATGAATTGAGGACAGGCCCTCCAATCCACACACACGAGCTACCACTCAACGATACTAGTGCTCATAGCACAACACAACCTCATCGGCTGTCTACAAACATAAACTCAGAAATCTCAACCCCCCCTCACATGGAACATATGGGGAGTATTTATACTAGAAGCACCCACTAGTTAGGTGTGAAAACAACTCAAAAAGAAGGGTAAATTCATGGACCCCAAGCTATAGAAGGAGCAAACTTGTTGATCCTTGCGCTGTAATAAATTCCTGGACAGCTTGCATGGAAACTTGCACAACTTTTGACTCAAGACCTCAAATGATGCACCATTTTTTTGAATGAAAGCTGACTTCTAAGACCATCTTTTCCAGCCTCTATAAGGTGCTAGAGACTTCCAGAATTAATTAGGTTTAGGTGGGAAGTTGCAGCTGGAAATCTGATGTGTCATTTCTCCCAAAATAGGCACCGGAAGCTTCCCAACTAAGATAATGGTTTTGCCCTTGTCTTCCTTTGGATGCTCTAATGGTTCAGCATTTGTGCTAGCATTATCCTCACTCTTGGATGCCTTGGTCATGATCTGGTCCACATCATCAGATCTTGGTTAGGATAAATAGGATGAGTGTCAAGGAATCCTGGGACAAAATACATAGTAAGACCATTTGGACATTTTATCTTGTGTCCCACAAGACGTTTAAGGTCCCCAGCATAAGCATTAGATGCCTTTGATTTCCGGCTGGAGACCTTTCCCTGCAAAAAAGAGTTAAGTTTTCTTAACCACCCACATCTTCAGGGGTGGCTTTGAAGCAATTTGTCTAAGTGTAGCATATGAGAATTTCGGCTTTGGAGCCCTAGCAAATAGCCTTGCAGGAGGAGAATAATACTCATAAGAATAAGCAGAAAAGTTCTTAGACTTCTGAACATAGCGGTTTGACGAAACACGCTCATATTCAAAAGTCTGAGTATGGTTTCCCTGCAAAATATTGGCGTTAGGGTGACTCAGGTGAGTCCTTTGTCTGTATGAAGCCTTTGGACCATATGAAGCCTTTAGTCCGGGATTTGTCTTCTTCCCTGGTGGTGTCATGAGGACATTCACGGGAAGACTTTCGAGACAATGTTTGGGTACCCAGATCTTCTTAAGAGGTGGTCCATTCCTGCAGTTAGTACCATTATACCTGGCAAACACTTCACCATTCTGATTCCCGAACAGTTTATAGTTTGCATCAAAGGATTCATCAATGATAATTGGGTTAGCACTAGTGAATCCAGATAAGGTAGATGGGTCTACTGAAGGTCCCTTGGCAGCAACCCATGTGGTTTTGGGGTACTGCTCAGGCATCCAGTAAGAACCATCAACATTCATTTTCCTCTCGAACCCAACACCCTCTTTCCTAGGGTTTCGGTTTAGAATCTGCTTTTTGAGGACATCACATAGTGTCTGATGCCCTTTGAGACTTTTGTACATTCCTGTGTCAAGCAATGACTTCAACCTGGCATTCTCATTCGCAACAGTAGTGGTATCCTCAGCAGAGGGGTTAGTTACCACATTAGCAGTTGAAGATATTGCAACAGTAGCAGCAGTTGAACATTCAACAATAGAGATAGCATTATCACGCTCAAGACATTTTAGACATGGTGGTTCAAATCCTTCCTGAGCGGAACTGATCTGTTGAGCGCGAAGTGACTCGTTCTCCTTTTGAAGATCTTCATGAGCCGATCTCAATTTCTCAAGCTCTTGCTTCCTTTGAAGATAATCATAGGAGAGCTTTTCATGAGAAGTTGAGAGCGTTTCATGACGGCTTTGAAGTTCCTCGTACTTAACATGAAGATTTTTAATGTCTTCAATTAAGGACTGAGTTCGGGTCATTTCCACGTCCAACAGGTCATCGCTTTTGTCTAAAAACTTTTGAATATGTTCCATGGCATTCTATTGTTCAGTTGCAATTTTAGCATGTGTTTTGTAGCTAGGTTTAGATTCACATTCAGAGTCATCTTCACTTTATGTTTGAAAGTAAGCATCGCGTGAGTTTACCTTGGCACCACGTGCCATGAAGCCGTAGGTGGGAGCATAGTCATCCTCATCCTTGCCATCAGCGTTGGTGAGGAGGCCATTGTCTTCAGTGTTGAAGATGGACTTGGCGACATACGTAGAAGCTAGAGCCAGGCTTGCTACTCGAGAATTAGATTCCTCTTGAGACTCCACCATTGCCTCCTCAGATGCAGACTCCTCCTCTGAATCCATCTCCTTGCCAACAAATGCACGAGCCTTGCTTGATGAGCTCTTCTTGTGTGATGAATACTTCTATGAAGATTTGGAAGAAGACTTTGAGGATTTCTTCTTCTTCTTGTCATCAGAATCATATTCCTTGCTCTTCTTCTCCTTCTTTGTCTCATTGTCCCACTGTGGACACTCAGAAATGTAGTGACCAGGTTTCTTGCACTTGTGATAGGTTCTCTTCTTGTGATCATGAGAGGAAGCTTCATAATTTCTTGAGCTGGATCTTGAAGACTTTCTAAAGTCTTTCTTCTTGGCGAACTTCTAGAACTTCTTCACAATCATAGCAAGCTCCTTTCCAATATCTTTAGGATCCCCAGAACTGCAATCAGATTTTTCTTCAGATGAGGAGACAACCTTTGCCTTCGAAGCGCGAGTACGACATAGTTGGGACCATAGATATCTCTTTTCTCAGATAGCTGGAACTCATGTGTGATGAGCCTCTCAGGTATGTCAGACGGATCGAGAGTCTTGAAGTCAGGGAGCTCTTGAATCATCGGGGCCAGGGTGTCAAATGAGCTGTCAAGAGATCTCAGAAGTGTCTTGACAATTTCGTGCTTGGTGATCTTAGTGGCGCTGAGTGCATGAAGCTCATTGATGATATCGGTGATGCAATCAAATGTGAGCTGGACATTCTCATTGTCATTTCTCTTGAAGCGGTTGAAGATATTGCGAAGAACACTGATCCTTGAATCTCTCTATGTTGATACGCCTTCGTTGACCTTGGAGAGCCAGTCCGAGACCAGCTTCGCAGTTTCCAGAGCACTCACACGACCATACTGCCCTTTGGTCAGATGACCACAGATGATGTTCTTGGCAGTTGAGTCCAGTTGGATGAACTTCTTGACATTAGCAGGAGTAACACCTTAACCGGCCTAGGGAACACCATTCTTGACGACATACCAGAGATCTACATCAATGGCTTCAAGATGCATATGCATCTTATTCTTCCAGTAGGGGTAATCAGTGCCATCGAAGACAGGGCACGCAATAGAGACCTTGATTATCCTTGCAGTCGACATAGCTAAACTCCAGGTGGTTACACCGAATCACATAGAACAAGAGAGCACCTTGCTCTGATACCAATTGAAAGTGCTAGTATTCGACTAGAGGGGGGGGGGGGGTGAATAGGAGATTGATGACCCACAAGTGTAGGGGATCTATCGTAGTCCTTTCGATAAGTAAGAGTGTCGAACCCAACGAGGAGCAGAAGGAAATGACAAGCGGTTTTCAGTAAGGTATTTCTCTGCAAGCACTGAAATTATCGGTAACAGATAGTTTTGTGATCAGGTAATTTGTAACGAGTAACAAGTAACAAAAGTAAATAAGGTGCAGCAAGGTGTCCCAATCCTTTTTGTAGCAAAGCACAAGCCTGGAAAAGTTCTTATATAGAGAAAAGCGCTCCCGAGGACACATGGGAATTATCGTCAAGCTAGTTTTCATCACGCTCATATGATTCGTGTTCGTTACTTTGATAATTTGATATGTGGGTGGACCGGTGCTTGGGTACTATCCTTTCTTGGACAAGCATCTCACTTATGATTAACCCCTATTGCAAGAATCCACAACTACAAAAGAAGTATTAAGGTAAACCTAACCATAATATGAAACATATGGATCCAAATCAGCCCCTTACGAAGCAACGCATAAACTAGGGTTTAAGCTTCTGTCACTCTAGCAACCCATCATCTACTTATTACTTCCCAATGCCTTCCTCTAGGCCCAAACAATGGTGAAGTATCATGTAGTCGACGTTCACATAACACCACTAGAGGAGAGACAACATACATCTCATCAAAATAGCGAACGAATACCAAATTCACATGACTACTTATAGCAAGACTTCACCCATGTCCTCAGGAACAAACGTAACTACTCACGGATCATATTCATGTTTATAATCAGAGGGGTATTAATATGCATTAAGGATCTAAACATATGATCTTCTACCGAATAAACCAACTAGCATCAACTACAAGGAGTAATCAACACTACTAGCAACCCACATGTACCAATATGAGATTTTGGGACAAAGATTAGATACAAGAGATGAACTAAGGTTTGAGAGGAGATGGTGCTGGTGAAGATGTTGATGGAGATTGACCCCCTCCCGATGAGAGGATTGATGGTGATGAAGATGATGGTGATTTCCCCCTCTCGAAGGGAAGTTTCCCCAGTAGAACAGCTCCGCTGGAGCCATAGATTGGTTCCGCCAAGGTTCCGCCTTGTGGCGGCAGAGTTTCATCCCGAAAGCTTGCTTATGATTTTTTCTAGGGTAAAAGACTTCATATAGCAGAAGATGGGCACCAGAGGGCTGCCAGGGGGCCCACGAGGCAGGGGGACGCGCCAAGGGGGGTAGGGCGCGCCCCCACCCTCATGGACAGGGTGTGGGCCCCCTCTGGTATTTATTCCGCTCAGTATTTTTTATTAATTCCAAAAATGTCTTTCGTGGAGTTTCAGGATTTTTGGAGTTGTGCAGAATAGGTCTCTAATATTTGCTCCTTTTCCAGCCCAGAATCCCAGCTGCCAACATTCTCCCTCTTCATGTAAACCTTGTAAAATAAGAGAGAATAGGCATAAGTATTGTGACATAATGTGTAATAACAACCCATAATGCAATAAATATCAATGTAGAAGCATGATGCAAAATGGACGTATCAACACCCCCAAGCTTAGACCTTGCTTGTCCTCAAGTGGAAGCCGATATCGAAAAATATGTCCACATGATTAGAGATAAAGGTGTTGATAAAATAAAATACGGACATGAGGGCATCATGATCATTCCTATAACAGCAACATACATAAATTTTGTCATATGATTTCTTATTCTAAAGTAACAATCTATTCACAATATCAAGTATTAATCAGAAACTTCATTGAAATCCAACAAACTATAATCTCTGTCATTGAGGCAATTGCAATTTATCATAACACTGGAAAGATTCAATGTAAGAGCTTTTCAGCAAGTCCACATACTCAACCATCATTTAGTCTTTCACAATTGCTAACACTCATGCAATACTTATCGGTATGGAGTTTTAATCGGACACAGAGAAAGATAGGGGCTTATAGTGTTGCCTCCCAACCTTTTACCTCAAGGGTAATGTCAACAATAATAGTTCATGCTAACTTACATCCAATTGGATATATATATCAGGATCTTTCCAACACGAGGTGCTTGCCAAAGGATAAAATGTAAAAAGGAAAGTTGAAGATCACCATGACTCTTGCATAAGGTATAAGACACAAGTAAAAGATAGGCCCTTCGTAGAGGGAAGCAGAGGTTGTCATGTGCTTTTATGGTTGGATGCACAAAATCTTAATGCAAAAGAACGCCACTTTATATTGCCACTTGTGATACGAACCTTTATTATGCCGTCCGTCGCTTTTATTACTTCCACATCACAAGATTGTATAAAGCTTATTTTCTCCACACTAATAAGTCATAGATATTTAGAGAGCAATTTTTATTGCATGCAACATGACAACTTACTTGAAGGATCTTACTCAATGCATAGGTAGTGTAGCGACCCGACCCGAATGGATCAAGTCTCTGTGCTCCGGTGTCATCCCTGGATCAGTAATGCTGACACCACACAGTACTTCGAAGGATTTATAGCAGAGTAGCAATCAGACACTTATTACATCGATGTCCCAAAAGAGGACTTAATACAATAATCATGGCTTAAGGCCATCTAATAACGATAACAACGGAAGACTTGGAAGATAAGTGAGTCCATCAACTCCAACGGCATCACTGAGTATAGAACCACGACCTAACAGCACCTTATTTGTCGTCTGAAAAGTCTGCAACATGAAAAGTTGTAGCCCGAAATGGGTCAGCACATGGAATATGCTGGCAATGTAACACACAGAGGATAACAATGAATATTGACTATACTACATGCATATTTGGCTGGTGGAAAAGCTCTATGGTTACAGTTTTGCATAAAGCCAGTTTTTCCCTACTTCAAAGGAATAAATTTATTTAACTATCATGGTAGTTGTTAAACATTGAGAATGGTTGACAGCATCCTCAATCCCATTTAAAAGTACTCATTTAAAAACCCAACAATATTAATTAGAAGTAACATGTTGAGATACAATAGGATAATCCAAGTACTAGATACTCAAGACGTCCATAACCGGGGACACGGCTAATCATGATTAGTTTGTACACTCTGCAGAGGTTTGCGCACTTTTCCCCACAAGACTCGATCGCCTCCGCTTGGTTTCTCGCAGTACATGGTGTTTAAGAAACGGATGACCGAGACATAGTCTTTTAGAAGCGCTAGCACATTACGATGGGTGGACCGGTACACCTACATCCCCTACATCTGCTAGTCCACCACTATAAGAGTTCGCACGACTTAGTCAACTATGCCAGAGCCCATAATGGCTTGTGGCTGCACACGTAAGTTACTAGTATGAATTATCTTATGATCCCTTTGAGCCTGGGTGGCGGTCCAAAAAATACAGGCAAGTCCTGCTAGAAAATAGGTGCCTCAATCCACCCAGATGTGTATTTAAGTTGCCACCTTAGATAAACCATTAATTAACAAACTCACATCTGTCATGGATATCACTCACCCAATCCACGTCTACTAGCATAGCATAGCATATTAAGCAAACGCAGAAGTAACTCCCAAAGGTTTCATAAGTAATACAGGTGATAGGTACTACCTCATCTACTTCCCAAAACCCACAATTTAATTAGATCCTAATCATGCAATGTTTGAGGATTGATCTAATGCATAAAAACTGGGTAGTAGAAAAGATATGATCAAGTGTTACTTGCCTTGTTGACGATCCGCGAAACCTAGAGACTCGAAGTAACAAGCGGCGCACTCCGGGTGATCTATCGCAGAAAAACAACAAGCATACAATAAGTACTCATCTAATGCACAGGTAAATCTCGAATAAAAGATCTAACCAGAAAGTTCAACTTAAGAACCCTGGTGGCAAAAGAATCAAAACGAAAGCCACGAAGGTTAAACGGCGAGGGAAAACAACTCGGTTCTAGCAAGTTGAAACTAGGTCAAATTTTACAGTAGAAAAACTTGGTTCAAGTTGATTAGTCGGAACGGCGGTTTCGAGATGAAACTCCAGGCGCTTGAATCACCTGATTCCGATAAACGAGCGAGAAGATAAACTAGAACGAAGATCGGATCTAAAATCGCTATCAGAAAAATAGCGGAATAAATCTGATGAGAAAGAAAAACGATGAACGGTTAAACAAACGGACGTTCATTAACCGAGGCAAACCGGTGATCACGTTCGTTAGGACGAACGGTCCGGCGAATGCTCGGTAAACAAAACCGGAAAGAAAAACCGGCGAGAAAAACCGATCTAGGGTTTTGGAAAGAAAACCGAAACGAAAAACCGATCTAGAAAACCGGAACGGAAACCGGAATGATTTACGAAAAACCGAACCGAGGAAAAGAAAAGGTGACGCGGCGCGGGGCTAGTACCTCGAAGAGGCGAGGGGCTCCGACGGCGGCGGCGTTGGGTGGTGGCGGCGGCGGCGCTTGGCGGCGGCGGTGGCAAGCGGCGGCGGCGGCGCTGGTGAGGGGCGGCGGCGGTGTAGGGCGGCGGCGCGGTGGTGGTGCTGCGTTGCTGCTGCGGAGGAGGAGAGGAGAGGAGAGGTGTTGGTTTGATGTGTTGGAGGGGGGGTGCTTAGGTATTTATATTGGGGAGGGGGAGGGTTTTGCTTGGGGTAGGGGGCAAGAAATAGACTAGGATTAGGAATCAAAGAGGGAAAAGATCTAGAAACAAAAACGGAATAACGAAAGTAGGACAAAAGTCCTACTAGGACTTCCAAAAAGATGTGGCGGCGGCTCCTGGCGCCTTGCGCGGCGCGCTAGCGATGGCCTTGGCCTTGGGCCGTGGCCCTTGGCCCGGTGGGGCGCAGCGATTTTTTTTAAACGGTTTCGTGCGCAGAAAAATACAGAAAAAAAAAATCTAAACGAACTCCAAAATTAATAAAGTAAATTTTCCCCGACTCCTAAAAATGAGTCGAACAAAATGAACTTTTACTCGGGGCCTAAAATGCAATTTTTGAAAACACGCATTTTTTTCCCTAAGGCAAAATAAACTCCGAGGAAAATCCAAAATTGGATTTATTTATTAAATCTTCATTTTTCCTAACTTTTGGGAAAGTCATATTATTCCCTCTCTTATTTTTAATATTGGAAAAATATTTGAAGATAAAATAAATAAATCCAATGATCCTCTTTTCATAGTTTTGAGAGAACTCAAATACGAAAATTTCGAAATCTCGAACTCTCTCCGAGGGTCCTTGAGTTGCGTGAAATTTCTAGGATCAACAAATGCAAGAAAATATGATATGCATGATGATCTAATGTATAACATTCCAAATTGAAAATTTGGGATGTTACAGGTAGATATGGTGGACTCTCATGGCAAAACTGGGTTTAAGTATATTTGGAAGCACAAGTAGTATCTCTACTTGGTGCAAAGAATTTGGCTAGCATGAGGGGGAAAGGCAAGCTCAACATGTTGGATGATCCATGACAATATACTTTATTTCGGATATAAGAAAACATAACCCATTACGTTGTCTTCCTTGTCCAACGTCAACTCTTTAGCATGTCATATTTTAATGAGTGCTCACAATCATAAAAGATGTCCAAGATAGTATATTTATATGTGAGAACCTCTCTTTCTTTATTACTTCCTATTAATTGCAATGATGACCAAAACTATGTTTGCCAACTCTCAACAACTTTTATTCAACATACTCTTTGTTGTGAAGTCATTACTTTCCATAAGATCAATATGATCTCTTTTATTTCTTTCTATTCTTTCTTTTATTTTTATTCCCTCAAGATCATAGCAAGACAGCAAAGCCCTTGACTCAACACTAATCTTTATTATATAGCTCACGGACTCGATTACATAGAGGGATCATAAAACAAAATTCAAAAATAAATCATACCAAAACTTTATTCTACTAGATCAAGATATTACCAAAAGGATCGAACTAAGAAAAATGGTAAAGATAGGAATGTGATGGTGATATGATACCGAGGCACCTCCCCCAAGCTTGGCAGTTGCCAAGGGGAGTGCCCATACCCATGTATTTACGTCTCCTTCTTCAGAAGTGGTGATGATGGAGTTATTGATGACGTAGGCTTGTCGTCCATCTTCCAAGGCATAGGCTCACCATCATAGAAGGATGATCGAGTCTCCGGGATCCTCAAATCTGCAGCCAAACTCATCCTCTTGAATCTATATTCATACTCACAGTTTTGGTTTTGCAGGTCATAGATCTGGGCTTGGAGGTGCTTGATTTTCTCATGAAGCTTGAAGATGGTCCCCCCAATGTTCTTGGTGTCCAGCTTATGGTTGTTGGTGAACTCCGCGATCATCATCTGGTTGGCATTGAGTCTGCATTCCACCATCTCTTGTCACTTGAAAACTTGTTGTTCCATTGCTTCGAGTCTTGTCTCCACGCTTCCGGTCCTCCTTGGTCCCTCAACATCGCGGATGTGCAGCAACCCCTCACGCATCTCAATGATTTGAGGGTGTTGCAGCACCTCCGCGAGGTAGGGGTTGATGAACTTCTCGAAAAACTTGTCCTTGGGGGCGCTTGAAGACGTCAAGGTGATCTAGATCTGTCAGAAAAACAGCTCGAAACAAAGACAGATGATATTTGCGTGATACGGTGGTGAAAACCTCCGAGAGATTATATTATGAATTTTGCCGACCAAAAGAAGTATCGTGCAAGAAAATCGAGTCCGGAGAGCACACGAGGTGCCCACGAGGCAGGGGGTGCGCCCAGGGGGGGTATGACGCGCCCTCCACCCTCGTGGACGCCTTGTGTCCTTCCCGGACTACTTCTTATTTTCCTATTTTCTTAAATATTCCAAAACTGAGAAAAATTGCTATTAGAACTGTTTTGGAGTCACCGTACCACATACCTATTCCTTTTTGGAGTCTGAAACATTCTGGAAAGTGTCCCTTATGTATTCCTCCGGGGTTACAGTTTCAATAACATTAGTTTCAACATTTATAGGGTTACCTGAGATATAATGTTTGATTCTTTGACCGTTCACCACCTTTGGATTCGTGACTTCAAAGTTATTGATTTTTATGGCACTGGAACGATAGAACTCCTCGATGACATAAGGGCCTTCCCATTTAGAGAGAAGTTTTCCTGCAAAAAATGTTAAACGAGAGTTGAATAGCAACACATAATCACCTATGTTAAACTCACGCTTTTGTATCCTTTTGTCATGCCATCTTTTAACTTTTTCTTTAAATAGTTTGGCATTCTCATAGGCTTGGGTTCTCCATTCATCAAGTGAGCTAATGTCAAATAACCTCTTCTCACCGGCAAGTTTGAAATCGTAACTGAGCTCTTTAATGGCCCAATATGCCTTATGTTCTAGTTCGAGGGGTAAGTGACATGCTTTTCCATAAACCATTTTATATGGAGACATACCCATAGGATTTTTATATTCATTCTATAAGCCCATAATGCATCATCAAGTTTCTTGGACCAATTCTTTATAGATCTATTAATAGTCTCTGTTACTCAATTCTACTTGACCACTAGACTATGGGTGATATGGAGATGCAATTCTATGATTAGCATCATACTTAGCAAGCATTTTACGGAAAGCACCGTGAATAAAATGTGAACCACCATCAGTCATTAAGTATCTAGGGACTCCAAACCTTGGAAAAATAACTTCTTTCAGCATCTTAATAGAGGTGTTATGATCAACACTACTAGTTGGAATAGCTTCTACCCACTTAGTAACGTAATCAACAATAACTAAAATATGTGTATACCCCTTAGAGGAAGGAAACGGTCCCATATAATCAAAGCCCCAAACATCAAATGGTTCAATAACAAAAGAATAATTCATAGGCATTTCTTGACGTCTACTAATATTACCAATTCTTTGACATTCATCACAAGACAAGACAAACTTACGGGCATCTTTGAAGATAGTAGGCCAATAAAAACCGGATTGCAATACCTTATGTGCAGTTCTATCTCCAGCGTGGTGTCCTCCATAAGCCTCTGAGTGACACTTGCGTAGGATATGTTCCTGTTCATGCTCAGGTACACAACGTCTAATAACACCATCTACTCCTTCTTTATAAAGGTGTGGGTCATCCCAGAAGTAATGTCTTAAATCATAGAAAAACTTTTTCTTTTGCTGGTATGCGTAACTAGGTGGTATAAATTTAGCAACAATGTAATTAACATAATCAACATACCATGGAGCAGTACAAGAAGCATTTATAACAGCTAATTGTTCATCAGGAAAGCTATCACCAATAGGTAGTGGGTCATCAAGAACATTCTCTAACATAGACAAGTTGTCTGCAATGGGGTTCTCAGCTCCCTTTCTATCAATAACATGGAAATCAAATTCTTGTAGTAGGAGAACCCATCTAATAAGTCTAGGTTTAGCATCTTTCTTTTCCATAAGATATTTAATAGCAGCATGATCAGTGTGAACAATTACTTTAGAATCAACAATATAAGGTCTAAACTTATCACAAGCAAATACAACTGCTAAAAATTCTTTTTCAGTGGTAGCATAGTTTCTCTGGGCACTGCCTAGAGTTTTACTAGAATATTGAATAACATTTAGTTTCTTATCAACTCCTTGTCCTAGAACAACACCTACAACATAATCACTAGCATCACACATAATTTCAAAGGGTAAATTCCAATCAAGTGGCTGAACAATAGGTGCAGAGATCAAAGCTTTCTTAAGTATTTCAAATGCTTCTACACAATCATCATCGAAGACAAAAGGAATATCTTTTTGTAATAGATTAGTCAGAGGCCTAGAAATTTTAGAGAAGTCCTTAATGAACCTCCTATAAAAACCGGCATGACCAAGGAAACTTCTTATACCTTTGATGTCCTTAGGACACAACATCTTTTCAATAGCATCAACTTTAGCTTTATCAACTTCAATACCTCTTTCAGAAATTTTATGCCCCAAGACAATGCCTTCATCAACCATAAAGTGGCACTTCTCCCAATTCAAGACGAGGCTGGTATCTTTGCATCTCTACAAAACTCATTCAAGGTTGCTCAAGTAATCATCAAAAGAAGATCCATAAACGGAGAAATCATCCATGAAAACCTCACAAATCTTTTCACAAAAGTCAGAGAATATAGCCATCATGCATCTTTAAAAGGTAGCATCTGCATTACATAAACCAAAAGGCATATGTCTATAAGCAAAAGTACCGAAAGGGCAAGTAAAAGTGGTCTTTTCTTGATCCTCTACTGACACAGGTATTTGAGAGAAACCAGAGTAACCATCTAGAAAGCAAAAATGTGTATGTTTAGATAATCTTTCTAGCATTTGATCAATAAAAGGTAGAGGGTAATGATCCTTTGTAGTAGCTTTATTTAATTTGCGGAAATCAATTACCATCGTATAACCTATAACAATTCTTTGCGGGATCAATTCATCTTTATCATTAAGAACGACAGTAATACCTCCCTTCTTAGGGACACAATGGACATGACTTACCCACTGACTATCAGCAATGGGATAAATTATACCTGCTTCGAGGAGCTTTAGTATTTCCTTTCTTACCACTTCTTTCATCCGAGGATTTAACCGTCATTGGTGATCAATAACTGGTTTAGCATCTTTCTCCAATTTTATTTTGTGTTGGCATAGAGTGGGAATAATGCCCTTAAGATCATCAAGAGTATATCCAATAGCAGCGCGGTGCTTCTTCAGAGTTTTCAATAATCTCTCCTCTTCCTGCTCTGAAAGGTTAGCACTAATAATAACATGATATATCTTCTTTTCATCAAGATAAGCATATTTAAGAGTATCAGCTAATGGTTTAATCTCAAACACGGGATCACCCTTGGGTGGTGGAGGATCCCCTAGAATTTCAACAGGCAAGTTGTGTTTCAAAATAGGTCCCTGTTTAAAGAATACTTCATCTATCTCCCTTCTTTCATTCATAAACATATCATTTTCATGGTCTAGCAAATATTGTTCTAAAGGATCATTAGGAGGCACGGCAATATAAGCAAGACCAATAACTTCATCCTTACTAGGCAATTCCTTATCATGGGATTGTCTATGAAATTTAGCAAAATTAAACTCATGAAACATATCCCCCAAACCAATAGTAACAACATCCTTTTCACAGTCTATCTTAGCATTAACAGTGTTCAAGAAGGGTCTACCAAATATAATGGGGCAAAAGTCATCTTGTGGGGAACCAAGAACAAGAAAATCAGCAGGATATTTAACTTTCCCACACAAGACTTCAACATCTCTAACAATCCCAATTGGTGAAATAGTATCTATATTGGCAAGCTTAATTGTAACATCAATTTCTTCTATCTCAGGAGGTGCAATATCATGCATAGTTTCTTTGTATAAGGAATGAGGTATTGCACTGGCACTAGCACCCATATCACATAAGCCATGATAACAATGATCTCCTATTTTAACAGAAATAACATGCATGCCTACAACAGGTCCATGTCTATTCTTAGCATCAGGTTTAGCAATTCTAGCAGCTTCATCACAGAAGTAAATAACACGCCCATCAATATTATCAGCCAAAAGATCTTTAACCATAGGAATACTAGGTTCAGCTTTAATTTGCTCAGGTGGTGTAGGTGTTTTAGTATTACTCTTACGAACCATAGTTGAAGCTTTAGCATGATCCTTTATCCTAACAGGGAAAGGTGGTTTCTCAATATAGGTAGTAGGAACAATAGGATCATTATATGTAATAGTCTTTTCTTCAACTATAATAGGTGCAACTACTTTTACTTTAGTGGGAGGATTATATTTAAATCACTTCTCCTTAGGATGGTCAACATGAGTAGCAAATGATTCACAAAAAGAAGCTACTATCTTAGAGTCAAGTCCATATTTAGTGCTAAATTCACGAAAAACATCGGTATCCATAAAAGATTTAACACAATCAAACTTAGGTGTCATACCTGACTCCTTACCTTCGTCAAGATCCCAATCTTCATAGTTGCATTTAATTCTCTCCAATAAATCCCATCTAAATTCAATATTCTTCATCATAAAAGAACCAGTACAAGAAGTATCGAGCATGGAGCGATTGTTGAGAGAAAGTCGAGCATAAATTTTTTGAATAATCATTTCTCTTGAGAGCTCATGATTGGGGCATGAATATAACATTGACTTAAGCCTCCCCAAGCTTGAGCGATGCTTTCTCCTTCGCGAGGCCAAAAATTATATATATAATTACGATCACGATGAACAAGATGCATAGGATAAAACTTCTGATGAAATTCCAATTTCAATAGTTTGTAGTTCCATGATCCCATATCATCACATAGCCTATACCATGTCAATGCCTCTCCCTTCAAAGATAAAGGGAAGACCTTCTTCTTGACAACATCATTGGGCATACCTGCAAACTTGAATAATCCACAAACTTCATCCACATAGATTAGGTGCAAATCGGGATGCAATGTTCCATCTCCTGTAAAAGGATTAGCTAGCAGTTTCTCTACCATACCCAAAGGAATTTCAAATTAAACATTTTCAGTAGGTTCAGTAGGTTGAGGAGCAACTCTTTGCTCTACTAGTCGGGGTGAAGATACCCCGAACAAGCCCCTCAAAGGATTATGTTCCATAGTAACAAGTGACAGTAAATTTCAGCACAATATATAAAATTTTTCCTTACCAAGTTCCACTTACCAAAGGCGCTTCACTCCCCGGCAATGGTGCCAGAAAAGAGTCTTGATGACCCACAAGTGTAGGGGATCTATCATAGTACTTTTGATCAGTAAGAGTGTCGAACCCAATGAGGAGCAGAAGGAAATGACAAGCGGTTTTCAGTAAGGTATTTCTCTGCAAGCACTGAAATTATCGGTAACAGATATTTTTGTGATAAGGTAACTTGTAAGGGTAACAAGTAACAAAAGTAAATAAGGTTCAGCAAGGTGTCCCAATCCTTTTTGTAGCAAAGGACAAGCCTGGACAAGTTCTTATATAGAGAAAAGCGCTCCCGAGGGCACATGGGAATTATCGTCAAGCTAGTTTTCATCACGCTCATATGATTCACATTCATTACTTTGATAATTTGATATGTGGGAGGACCGGTTCTTGGGTACTGTCCTTTCTTGGACAAGAATCCCACTTATGATTAACCCATATTGCAAGCATCCGCAACTACAAAAGAAGTATTAAGGTAAACCTAACCATAGCATGAAACATATGGATCCAAATCAGCCCCTTATGAAGCAACGCATAAACTAGGTTTTAAGCTTCTGTCACTCTAGCAACCCATCATCTACTTATTACTTCCCAATGCCCTCCTCTAGGCCCAAACATTGGTGAAGTGTCATGTAGTCGACATTCACATAACACCACTAGAGGAGAGACAACATACATCTCATCAAAATATTGAACGAATACCAAATTCACATGACTACTTATAGCAAGACTTCACCCATGTCCTCAGGAACAAACGTAACTACTCACAAATCATATTCATGTTCATAATCAGAGGGGTATTTAATATGCATTAAGGATCTGAACACATCATCTTCCACCGAATAAACCAACTAGCATCAACTACAAGGAGTAATCAACACTACTGGCAACCCACAGGTACCGATATGAGGTTTTGGGACAAAGATTGGATACAAGAGATGAACTAGGGTTTGAGAGGAGATGGTGATGGTGAAGATGTTAATGGAGATTGACCCCCTCCCGATGAGATGATCGATGGTGATGACGATGATGATGATTTCCCCATCTCGGAGGGAAGTTTCCCCAGCAGAACAGCTCCGCTGGAGCCCTAGATTGGTTCCGCCAAGGTTCCGCCTAGTGGCGGCGGAGTTTCGTCCCGAAAGCTTGGTTATGATTTTTTCCAGGGTAAAGGACTTCATATAGCAAAACATGGGTACCGGAGGGCTGCCAGGGGGCCCACGAGGAAGGGGGTAGGGCGCGCCCCCACCCTCATGGACATGATGTGGGCCCCCTCTGGTATTTCTTCCGCTCAGTATTTTTATTAATTCCAAAAATAACTTTCGTGGAGTTTCAGGACTTTTGGAGTTGTGCAGAATAGGTCTCTAATATTTGCTCCTTTTCCAGCCCAGAATCCCAGCTGTGGACATTCTCCCTCTTCATGTAAACCTTGTAAAATAAGAGAGAATAGGCATAAGTATTGTGACATAACGTGTAATAACATCCCATAATGCAATAAATATCGATATAAAAGCATGATACAAAATGGATTTATCAGTGATTTTTAGGAAAGTCTTCAAAACATGGGTGCTTTGAAGACAAACAATAGAAATGAACCTATTGATATGCAGTGGAAGGTAGACTACACTAGACAAGCCCTAGTCAAGTAAGCAATGTAGTGAAAGCACGAAGACTATCAGCAGCTAGGTAGTATGGATCAGGATGGAAGATAGTATGAAGCGAAAAAGTAAACAGTCTTCACACAGTGGAGTCAATCAGATCAGGCAAATGGCAAAGACTTCACGAAGACAAAACGTAAGTAAGGTGAGAGAGGAAGGATAGAACCAGTTGCTCGGAGAGGACAAGGGATTTGTTGGACCAGTTCCAGTTGCTGTGACAACTGTACATTTGGTTCAGGAGGCTGAGATTCAACTCAGAAGACCGTGTCTTCACCTTATTCCCTTGAGCTAAGAACACTTAGTCCTCGCCCAATCACTCAGGTAAGTCTTCAAGGGAGACTTGCAAACCTTCACAAACTTCGTTCACTGGCAATCCATAATGACTCTTGGATGCTCAGAACACGACGCCTAACGGGCTGGAGGATTCACAATCCTCAAGTGTAATAAGTCTTCAGATCATGCGGATAGAAAGACTTTAGTGATGCCTAACACTCTCTGGCTCTGGGTGTTTTGGGCTTTGTCCTCGCAAGGATTTGTCTCTCAAAGGCTTCAGAGGTGGGTTGCTCTCAAACAAAAAAAGTCGTGCACTAACTCTTAACAGCCACCAATTTATGGTGTAGGGAGTGGGCTATTTATAGCCAGGAGGCAACCCGACCTGATTTTTCCAAAATGACCTGGGTCACTAAGGAACTGACACGCGTCCAACGGTCAAATTTCAAACACACGCGGCAGCTTAGCTTGGGCTACAAGCAAAGCTGACTCATCCAGCTCTGGATAAGATTTGCTCTCATTGTCTTCACTCGAAGACATAGGATTTGGTTGAGCATCACATTAGTCACTCTGACTTTGTTCACTTGGATCCCACTTAACAGTACGGAGCTTCCTATGACTCAACAAAGAAGAAAAGGAAACTATAAAACAATTATGTCTTCGCACTCCATAGTCTTCACGCGATGTCTTCTCTTGTCAAAGTCTTCAATGTGAAAATCTTCACAGACCACCATTGTCTTCAATGTCTTCACACATTTTTAGGGGTCATCTCTGGTAGGTAAAGCGAATCAATATGGGACTGCTACCTGTGTTATCCTGCAATTCTCACAAACACATTAGTCCCTCAACCAAGTTTGTCGTCAATACTCCAAAACCAACTAGGGGTGGCACTAGATGCACTTACAATCTATCCCTTTTTGGTGATTGATGACAAACTGGTTGAAGTTTTCAACGGGGATAAAAGTATGTGAAAGTTTAGTGTTGTGAGTATTGTCTTCATACATATGACGAGGCTCCCCCCTGAAGATGTGCATATAAATGATTTGCTTTTGAATGCAAATGCACATGGCATATTTTGCTTTGTGGAGGCCATCTTCAAAGTGTGAAGACAATACGTTATGCATATAGAAGGATAATGAAGATATATGCATAATGGAAAATGGACGTATGCAGAATAACTTCATGCGGAATTTATAATCGCAACACAGAGCAGTAGAAGAAGTAGTAGACGACCATCGACTTTAAGAGTTACAACTCAAAGAACCAAATGTATCAAAAGACGAGAGTTGTAAAAACTTGGCAAAATAATGCAGCCTCCCATATGGACCTACTTGAACACTATCAACTCATATGCTTCTCCCCCTTTTATCAGTACTGACCAAAAAGGTTTGAAGACACAGAGCATCTACTCGTTCCCAGAAGGAGCAGATGGTGTAGCAAGGTCAACGTTGGAGTCTGATGGTGCAGAAGGGCCTGGTGCAGAGTCGAGATGCAGTGTATCCATGGTCGGTGAAGTGGCGTCGTCTTCTTCATCGACGACATTCGCAACAACAGTCGCAGCTGAAGATGAATACTCAGAATCTTCAAGTGAGGGAGTATGGCGCCAGCTTGCATTTGGTGGAGGCCTGTAGTCAAACATGAAGCTTTCGATGAAGCCATCTGTCCGAAGATCATCTTCAGAACACAGAAGAGTGAAGCTCTTCCAGGACCGCCGCACATTTTCATGGGCAACAAATGAGTTCTTGGTGGCCAGATTGTGAATGCGATTGACATCCACCAAGAGACTATGCATCTGACGTTTCAGCCAGTCATGGTGCTTGTCCTGCTTCTGATGTAAGGCCACAAGGATCTCTTGGTCATTGAGTACACGAGAACGCTTCTGAGGCCTTTGAGCAATTGTACTGGCAGTGGCTTTGGTATTTGCTCGATGAGGCAGACGCACATTGCCAGCAAGAGGATAAGCAGGAACAACAGCATTTGGAACATGAACTCCTTCTATGGGTTGCGTGAAGCTTTGATGATCAGCATTGTGAAGATATATCGGCTCCTTGGCAGGCTCGGGGTAGATGGCTTCAACTGATAGATCAACCTCAGGCAAAAAGACAAGATGGTTGCGTGCTGAAGGCTGATAGTTGACATTAGAATGAAGCTTGATTAGGCGCATCACCCATGGAGCATAAAATTTCAGGCCAAACAGATCAATCCCAGATGCAGCAAGTTGTGTGATGAAGAAATCCTGGGAATTGAATCTGATGCCATTGACAATATAGAATACCAAAGTCTTCATAGTGCCTTCAAGTTTGGCTTCAGAAGAATGTCCCTTGATTGGCCATAGAGTATGCTTTAGTATATGATAGACTGTGCGGGGCAAGTACTCGAGGTACTGGACAAAGAATTCCTTAGGATATTGAAAGTGCAACTATCCCTGGGTGGTTTTGGTAATTCCTAACAACATATAGCTCATTGAGCTAATGCTATTTCAAGATAAATATTTCAGGAAAGCTCAATGATTGGCATGGCATGGATGAGAAAAGTGGATCCCTCAAAATGCTAAGGACAAAAGGATTGGCTCAAGCTCAATGCTCAAGACTCTACATTCTCCATTTTAGTGATCCAAGATCACATGGAGTCTATAGGAAAAGACAATACTATCAAGGAGGGATGAGGTGTTGCTTAATGAGTTTCTTGCTCAATGTACTTAGTGATATGATCCAAAGCCCTCAACTACTTTCTCACATCCACATATGTACCAAACCAAAAGTCAAACTCGGCCCCACCGAAATCATCTATCCGGCGCCACCAAGTTCTATTGACATAGCCACAGCCAGACACCCTAGTCTTTTCGGTCTCACCGAGATGGGATTGTAATCTCGCTGTTGTCCTTCATAACATTTCGGTCAAACCGAAATAAGCGATTGGTCCAACCGAGATTGGAATGCAAACTCTCTATTCCTCTTTGTAACGTTTCAGTTCGGCCGAGATGAGCGAATCGATGCCACCGAGTTTGCCTGACCAACCCTCTGTGTGTCTGTTACCAAAATCGGTCTCACCGAGTTTGTGTAATCGGTCTCACCAAGATTACGTTATTCCCTAAACCTAACCATATCGGTCCCACCGAGTTGACATGTCGGTCCCACCAAAAATCCTAATGGTCACATTATTTACTAAATCAGTCCGACCGAGTTTTAGGATTCGGTCCCATCGAGTTTGGTAAGTTGTGTGTAATGGTTAGATTTTGTGTGGAGGCTATATACCCCTCCACCCACTCTTCATTTGTGGAGAGAGCCATCAGAACATGCCTACTATTCTAACATACATTTTCTGAGAGAGAACCACCTACACTTGTGTTGAGGTCAAGATGTTCCATTCCTACCACATAAATCTTGATCTCTAGCCTTCCCCAAGATGCTTTCCACTAAAATCCAAATCCTCGGAAAGAGAGTTGAGTGTTAGGGAGACTATGATTTGATGCACAAGAGCAAGGAGTTCATCATCAACACACCATTTGTTACTTCTTGGAGAGTGGTGTCTCCTAGATTGGCTAGGTGTCACTTGGGAGACTCCGACAAGATTGTGGAGTTGAACCAAGGAGTTTGTAAGGGCAAGGAGATCGCCTACTTCATGAAGATCTACCCTAGTGAGGCAAGTCCTTCGTGGGCGACGACCATGGTGGGGTAGACAAGGTTGCTTCTTCGTAGACCCTTTGTGGGTGGAGCCCTCCGTGGACTCGCGAAACCATTACCCTTTGTGGGTTGAAGTCTCCATCAACGTGTATGTACGTTAGCACCACCTATCGGAACCACGGCTAAAAAATCTCCGTGTAAACATTGTGTTTACTCCCTCAAACTCCTCACTTTACCTTCATACGCAATTGTTTTACATTCCGCTGCTATACTCTTAGAATTGCATGTGTAGGTTGATTGCTTGACTTGTGCTAAGTTGGTAAAATCTGCCAAGAACTAAAAATTGGGAAGAGGCTAGATTGTATTTGGTCAAGTAGTCTAAGCACCCCCCTCTAGACATACTTTCTATCCTACAAGTGGTATCAGAGCTTTGGTATCCATTTGCTTTGATTTCCATAGCTTTTGGTGGTCAGAGCCTTGGTTTCACAACCTAGGAGAGTGTGGCGTCTAGCGAGCGAGATTACCACCATAGAGGTCCTTACTTTGATAGTACTAATTTTGCTAGTTGGAAGCATAAGATGAAAATGCATATTATTGGACATAACCCCGCCGTTTGGGCTATTGTGTGTATTGGCTTGCAAGGTGAATTCTTTGATGGGAGAGAACCGAACCGTGAAGCTACCTCGGAAGAGTTGAAGATGCTGCAATACAATGCTCAAGCTTGTGATATCCTCTTCAACGGATTGTGCCCTGAAAAATTCAACAAAATCAGCCGTCTTGAGAATGCAAAGGAAATTTGGGATACTTTGATTTACATGCACGAAGGTACCGACTCCATCAAAGAATCCAAATTGGATGTGCTTCAAAGTCAACTTGACAAGTTCAAAATGAAGGATGGTGAAGGTGTCTCTGAAATGTACTCTAGGATTTATCTTATCACAAATGAGATTGCCGGCTTAGGAAGTGAAGAGATGACCGACAAATTCATCATCAAGAAGATCCTAAGAGCCTTGGATAGAAAATATGATACCGTGTGCACATTGATCCAAATGATGCCCAATTACAAAGATCTCAAGCCAACGGAAGTCATTGGAAGAATTGTTGCTCATGAGATGTCACTCAAGAATAAGGAGGAGCTCCACAACAAGTCAAGTGGTGCTTACAAAGCCTCATGTGAAGCTCCCACATCATCAAGTGAGAAACAAACCTTGAATGGAGAATCGAGCCTAATGGTGAAGAACTTCAACAAGTTCTACAAGAGTAGAAGCAAAGAAAGAAGTTCCAAGTCAAGGTCCTACAATGACAAAAGATCTTCTAGTCGTGAGAACAATTGCTACAATTGTGGAAGACCCGGACACTATTCCAATGAGTGTACGACTCCCTACAAAAGAAGAGAAGATTCTCCAAAAAGAAGAAGTAGAAGAGAAGAATCACCATCAAGAGAAAGAAGGAGTAGAGATGATCGTTATGAACGAAGAACATCCCGGAGAAGCAAGGATTCAGAAAGGAAGGACAAGTCATCAAGGAGCTACACAAAACAAAGACATGAAGCTCATGTTGGTGAACGGGTATCCGGCTCCGACTCCGACAATCACTCCGAGAGAAGCTATCACTCTGACTCCGAATATACTCAAGATGAAGGTGTTCCCGGTCTAGCACTTGTGTCAACCAACTCCTACAACATATTGGACTCACCAAATGAAGGAATTGGAAGATGCTTCATGGCTAAAGGCCCAAAGGTATCACACCCCGAGTATGTTGATTTCAATAGTGATGAAGATGACTTTTTAGGTGATGATGATTTACTTGTTGACAACTCTAGTGATGAATACTATGATGAAACGTCAAATAATCATGCTAATCTAGATAAAACAAATGACAATGATAAGGAGAAGATTGAGCTCCTAACTAAAGAACTAAACACTCTTAAGTTAGATCATGAAACTATCTTGGAAGATCATCGAGAACTTTTAAAGACTCATGAGAAGTTACGCTATGAAAAGCTCAACCTTGAGCAAGAGCATGAGTTTTTAAAGGCAAAATCAATGATGATCTTCGCAAGAAAAATTCTTCATACATTGCCAAGCGTTTACTCTTATCTACTTACATGCCACACGTCAAGTCTTGTAACAAGAACAAGAAAGATTCTTCTTCTAGTAGTAACAAGAATCATGCTAAATCCAATGTTGTTGCTTCTAGTAGTTCTGTTGATTCCACTAATGATTCTCTTAGCCAAGTTACACTTGAGCAAGAAAATAGCTTATTGAAGGGAATTATAGGGAAAGGTGTTTACAAGATCCTTGCCGGAAGTAAGCAATATGAGGAAATTGTACGCAAGCAAGGAAGGCACTGGAAGAATCAAGGTGTTGGTTTTGAATGAAAGTTCAATGCCAATGGAGTTGAGTGGGAAGAAGATCAATACCCCAAGATGAAGTTTGTTCCTCAACAAGAGAAGTATGATCCTACTTCTTTCAAAGGAACACAAGCTCAATATGATATTCCACCACAAGACCACAAGCAAAAAGGCAAGGACAAACTTCAAGAGGAGATTGATGCATTTGAAGAAGCTCCTAAGGCCTTGGTCAAGTGGGTTCCCAAGACTACATCAAGTTCTACTTCAACAACTACAACTACAACTCCAAGGATTCCCATCAAGATGATGTGGGTCCCAAAGAAGAAGAACTAGAGAGTTCTTGAGGGTGACTCCGCCAATATACTTCACTCATATCATTTTGGCAAGGACAAGACTTCCACATCTTGCACTAGTTCAAGGATTCACAAACCCTCTTGTTGGTAAGACAAGGGACAAGGTAACCCAATGCTTTCATGGACATCATCTTGTGTGTGCATCACTCTATGTCTATGGATATCCTTGTTTGTTCCTTGTGGGACTAAGCCGTGTAGGTACTGAAAGTGCAACTCACTCCAATGGATTGCTCCAAATGATCTACATCAACATTGAGCGTCCACATCTTTAACACCTACATGATGTCATCATCGACAAAACCCAAGGTTAGTTCATCCCTCTTAGGGGGGATCTCACATCTAGGGGGAGCTTTACTCTAAGAATTGTGCTAAAGCAACTCTAATGGTGTGAACATAACAATGCTTTATGTAAAAGTGGTAACCCCACTTGTGCTTAAACGATGAGTATGACCTATTATCAAATGTTCTCATTTGACTCCTAAGTCAATATATTCATATATAGATGACCTAGTCATCGCCAATTGTTTGATAGATGCTAGAATTGGTTGTGCATGCTTTGCCACATATTTCATTTGCCATTTTATTGTGTGTGTGAGCATGTTGGTTGCAAATTTTACTCATTCGAGGACATCCACTTGTTGTTTTGCTTGTTTGGTTTCCTTTCTTTTGCCAAGTGGATGGACAAGAATGCCTAAGAACCTTCTCTAGCTATCTATGCTTTTCTTGTCTCAAACTCTATTCATGCTACATCACAAAGTTTGATCAAGTCAGATTCGAACCACTCTGTGTGAGGAGCACTCGGAGTCCCCGATTCGTCATAGACCTAAACTTCCAAAACCTCTTTGTGCATTTCGGTCTGACCAATTCACCCTTTTCGGTCATACCGAGATCACTAAGTTGATCTAGGTTTTCAACCTCAGTGCAACTAATTAGAACTTTTTCGGTGACACCGAGTTGCAGTAACTGCTCGTAGTTTTGCATCTCGGTCCCACCGAGTTGTTCCACTCGGTCACACCGACAGGGTCAGGCTATATATACTCATGGGTCAAATTTTGGAAATTTTTCTGAAACCCTTCGCCCGCGCATAGCCTGCTCTGCCTCTTCGGGTCTCCGGGTCGTCCTCTTCGCCGCCAGTGACCTCCCGCTGCTGGTCTCTGCCACCGTCAACTGCATTCTGCCCTGCCATTGCCGCTGTAGCAAGTTCGTCACCGCATTAGGGTATGAACTTGACTCTTTGTGCTACTCTTTAACTCCGGTTCCTAGCACATTGCTTTTCCATGATTCTTGCCACGTTTGAAATCATTCTATCCAACAAAAGGATTCTGTAGATTAGATTTGATTTGAAAATTTAGGGTTAGGTTTCCGCCGAACTCATCTTGGACCGACCGAGTTGTAGAAATCGGTCTCACCGATTTGTCTTAGGCCATTGCACATGTGATTTTCGGTCTGACCGAGAATTGCAAATCGGTGTGACTGAGATCGATTCTTTGTGAAACCCTAGCAGTCTCGGTGCCACCAAACTGTGACTCAGTCTGACCGAGTTCACTAGTTTAGGTTGGAAAAGCTGCTTCTGTATCACCGAGTTTAAAAATCGGTAGCTCCTAAATGCTTTCTGTGGAAAACTAAAACTAAGTTTTTGACTCAATTGTTTTGCAAAAACCTCTGTACTTTGTGATGCTCATCTACTCTACCTCATCTACATCAATTCACAGGGTCTGCTATCAGAGAGTTTGCCCGAAAAATGTCTGATCAAAGTGATAGTCAGAACAAGTCAGAGGAGCAAGCTCAGATGAGTGAGGGCACTAGTCCCTCAAGCAGTTATGATGATGGCAGCAGGAGCACACCCAGCAATTTGCCAAAAGCAGCCACCAGGTCAAGGAAGAAGAAAACCTCAGATTCTAAAGATGAGGACTATATTGCTATTGAGGATGAGGCCACTTCAAAGAAGAAGGTGCTAAAAAAGGAGTATGGCACTATTGCAACCACAAAGCCAGGAATGAAAGCAAAGATTCCTACAAGAAGAGTTCCTATGTCAAAGGCCAGAGCATCCATTCAAGGTATTTTGGGATCTGAACCCAAAAAGGCTATTGCAGAAGGAAAGAAAGAGAGGGAGATGGTGCAAGAAAGTTGACCCAATGGCAGAATTTGAGAAGCACTCTTCTGATGAGGAAGAAGAAGATGAAGAGCATGCTGCACCAGCACCCAATGCTCGGAAGCTCATGGGAGATGCAATTAAGTCAGGGGCTGCTCCATCTAAGCCCAAAGTTGCTCCCAAGGCTACTGCTCCAGCTCCAAAGCCTAAACCCAAGAGGAACACTTGAAATATACCTACATCAGAGAAGAACAAGGCCCCAGTGCCTGAAGCTGCTGAAGAAGAAGATGATTCTTTTGCTTTGAGAAAGTTGAAGCCCAAGATTCCTGAACACAATGATGCTCATCTAGTAGCTGAAGACATGCACATCAGAAAGGATGCTGAACTGAGATTGTGGAGACAGTCAGATCCATATGCTGTGAGGAGGAGGACAGCAGTTGACTACAGATTTCACACAAAGGAGCAACAAGATTTCTATGAAACAATTTTGCTTGACAAGAAGCCCATTGTGTGTGACATGAGATGGATCAACTGGGACTACATCAAGAAGAATGAAGCTCACTATACATGAGTATATGAAAACTTCAAATCATGTGGAGTTGATGACTTTGTTGCCCAGAAGCTCACCAAGTGGAATGATGAGCTAATCATGCAGTTTTACTCCATAGCTCACTTCTACCCAGATGGGAAGATCATATGGATGTCTGAGGGTACTAGGTACTAATCCACAGTTGAAGAATGGGCTGAGTTGATCAATGCTCCAAAAGAATCTGAAGATGACTTGAATGTATATGCAGAGAAGAAGAAAGACCACAACTCTATGGCACACATGTATAGAGAGATCCCAGATAAATCTTTGGAAACTCACAAGCTTGGATCTGTACACTTCTTGTTGTCTGGTCTTCCTACAATCAACTGGATCCTTAGGCACACATTGCTACCCATGTCTGGAGATCACAAGATGATCAGAGGTCATGCCATCAATTTGCTGCAGTTGTTTGATATACCTCAAAAATTCAAAGTCACGAGTCTGATTGTGGAAACAATCAAGAGAACAACAGTTGATCAGAAGAGAAGTTGTGGGTATGCTCCACACATTCAAGAGCTCATCAACTCAAAGGTGGGCACAGGCACATATCTTTTGGATAAGGAGCATCTACCCTTATATCCTGAATTTTAAGATAACATAGTTGAGATGAATGAGGAGGAACCATCATCTGTGCAATTACATGAGAAGAGAGAGAAGGCAAGGGCAGAGAAAGGTGCAAAGATGCCAATTGCTAAAGAGGCATCTCAAGTGTTCCTGAAAAGCAAGCAAGATCAACTTGGCTACTTGATTGCCTCCACCTTGAGGATTGAGAAGGGTTTGGCCACCCTGACTCAAAACCAGGAGAGTTTGGAGACGATCATTGAGCAAAAATTTTATTCTCTTGATGTGAAGCTCACTGAGATCCAGACTGCAGTTGAGCAACTTCAGGATGATGTGGAGGAGAAGAAGGGCAAGTCTACTATAGATGCGTTTGCTAGAGTGCCCAGAGGACAGAGATATGCTGCAGGGCCTGTTCCAGATACTAGAGGTACATCATCTGCACCAGCTGCCATAGCTTCAGTGCCACCAGCTCCAGCAGCCACTCTACCAGCTCCAGCTACATCAACTGATGCTTTCTTCCTTGGAGTCATCTCTACACCACCACATGAAGACCAAGTCTGAGAGTCGTTTAGCACTATGCATTTTTGAACTTTTTGGAAACTTGTTGCCAAAGGGGGAGAAAAATGTATAGATCATAGGCTTCGAGAGAGAGTGTTGCTTTTGATCTCTCTTGTTTTTGGTGGTTGAACTTCTTTATTGTTGGATCATATGCTATGCTACCTTAATGCTTGTTGGATGATATTATCTCTTATATCCTCATATGATCATTCACTTTGCTTGGTGATGAATGCATGTGTTCAATTATTATCATTTTGAGCGCTCCACCATGATGTATGTGACATGAAAGAGTAACCCATAGTCCTAACACATTGTGCATTTGCAGTCCAAAGCAAATTTTAATAATGCACAAATTTAGGGGGAGCTCTTACTTATCACATACTTCTCAAAGCGACCATGTTTTGGAATCTTATTATCATTTGTCGAAGTTTTGATCTATATGTTGTAATCAATTACCAAAAAGGGGGAGATTTAAAGTGCAACTATCCCTGGGTGGTTTTGGAAATTCCTAACAACATATAGCTCATTGAGCTAATTCTGTTTCAAGATAAATATTTTAGGAAAGCTCAATGATTGGCATGGCATGGATGTGAAAAGTGGATCCCTCAAAATGCTAAGGACAAAAGGATTGGCTCAAGCTTAAAGCTCAAGACTCTACATTCTCCATTTTAGTGATCCAAGATCACATTGAGTGTATAGGAAAAGCCAATACTATCAAGGAGGGATAAGGTGTTGCTTAATGAGTTTCTTGCTCAATGTGCTTAATGATATGCTCCAAAGCCATCAACTACTTTCTCACATCCACATATGTCCCAAAACAAAAGTCAAACTCGACCCCACTGAAATCATCTATCCGGTGCCACCGAGTTCTATTGACATAGCCACTGCCAGAAACCCTAGTCTTTTCGGTCTCACCAATAGGGATCTCGGTCTCACCAAGTTGGGATTGTAATCTCTCTGTTGTCCTTCGTAACATTTGGGTCAAACCGAAATAAGCAATTGGTACAACCAAGATTGCAATGAAAACTCTTTGTTCCTCTTCGTAATGTTTCGGTCCAGCCGAGATGAGCGAATCGGTCCCATCGTGTTTGCCTGACCAACCCTCTGTGTTTCTATTACCAAAATCAGTCTCACCGAGTTTGTGTAATCGTTCTCAGCAATATTACGTTATGCCCTAACCCTAAACATATCGTTCCCACCGAGTTGACATGTCAGTCCCACCGAAAATCCTAACGGTCACATTATTTACTAAATTGATCCGATCGAGTTTCAGGATTCGGTCCCACCGAGTTTGGTAAGTTGTGTGTAACGGTTAGATTTTGTGTGGAGGCTATATATACCCCTCCACCCACTCTTCATTCGTGGAGTGAGCCATCGGAACATGCCTACACTACCAACATACATTTTTTGAGAGAGAACCACCTACACTTGTGTTGAGGTCAAGATATTCCATTCCTACCACATAAATCTTGATCTCTGGCCTTCCCCAAGTTGCTTTCCACTCAAATCTTCTTTCCACCAAATCCAAATCCTGTGAGAGAGAGAGTTGAGTGTTGGGGAGACTATCATTGGAAGCACAAGAGCAAGAAGTTCATCATCAACACACCATTTGTTACTTCTTGGAGAGTGGTGTCTCCTAGATTGGATAGGTGTCACTTGGGAGCCTTCGACAAGATTGTGGAGTTGAAGAAAGGAGTTTGTATGGGCAAGGAGATCGCCTACTTCGTGAAGATCTACCCTAGTGAGGCAAGTCCTTCGTGGGCGACGACCATGGTGGGGTAGACAAGGTTGCTTCTTCGTGGACCCTTCGTGGGTGGAGCCCTCCGTGGACTCGCGCAACCGTTACCCTTCATGGGTTGAAGTCTCCATCAACATGGATGTACGATAGCACCACCTATCGGAACCACAACTAAAAAAATCTCCGTGTCAACATTGTGTTTGCTCCCTCAAACTCCTCCCTTTACCTTCATATGCAACTGTTTTACATTCCACTGCTATACTCTTAGAATTGCATGTGTAGGTTGATTGCTTGACTTGTGCTAAGTTGCTAAAATCTGCCAAGAACTAAAAATTGGGAAAAGGCTAGATTTTTACTTGGTCAAGTAGTCTAATCACCACCCTCTAGACATACTTTCGATCCTACAGATATTCTGCATCTTGAGGCAATGGCTTCATCATGCTGAGCATCTGACTCATATTGGGTTTAGGCCTCTGAAAAATGCTTTGCAGTCCTTCTCTGTGACGCAGACAACCAGGCTCATACAATTCACCTGGAGTGGGCAGGGAGGTAAGCTCGATGATGTCTTGAGCTTTAGCTTCATGGTGCATGTCGGTGTCAAAACCGGCGGATCTCGGGTAGGGGGTCCCGAACTATGCGTCTAGGCGGATGGTAACAGGAGACAAGGGACATGATGTTTTTACCCAGGTTCGGGCCCTCTCGATGGAGGTAAAACCCTACTCCTGCTTGATTAATATTGATGATATGGGTAGTACAAGAGTAGATCTACCACGAGATCATAGAGGCTAAACCCTATAAGCTAGCCTATGGTATGATTGTTGTTCGTCCTACGGACTAAAACCCTCCGGTTTATATTGACACTAGAGAGGGCTAGGGTTACACAGAGTTGGTTACAATGGGAGGAGATCTACATATCCGTATCGCCAAGCTTGCCTTCCACGCCAAGGAAAGTCCCATCCGGACACGGGACGAAGTCTTCAATCTTGTATCTTCATAGTCCAGGAGTCCGGCCAAAGGTTATAGTCTGGCCATCCGGACAACCCCTAATCCAGGACTCCCTCAGTAGCCCATGAACCAGGCTTCAATGACGACGAGTCCGGCGCGCAGATTGTCTTCGGCGGGTTCCTCCTCCGAATACTTCATAGAAGATTTTGAACACAAGGATAGTGTCTGGCTCTTCAAAATAAGTTTCCACATAACGCCGTAGAGAGAATAATATTTGCACAAATCTAATCTGCTGACGTATTGCGCAGCGTGACATCACACCACGGCCAAGCCTTTATTCGAATTGTTTTACTGTTCCACCCCAGCACGTTTAGCGAGGTGGTTTCCTTGGCACGTCTTGTTGAAGCAGAGATCGTGTCCCCTTATTCCAGGATTCTCATCAATACGGGCGTGGGTAACCCAACTGTACCATTAATTACGATGCTTGGGAGATAAGCGAGTTTTACCAGGCTGGTGGGGGCACATAGTTTCGTCCGCCCATATAAGGGGATAAGGATCCACCTTTTTCATCTACGCCTTCTTCCTCCTTCGCTTATCCATTTCCGCACACTCGAGCTCCAGCGCCCAAGTCCGCACTTCCCACCTCAACCTTCTCCAGCCATGTCCGGAGCGGGAGGCAGGTGGATGGCCTCCTCCGTCACGGAGGGGCACATCAAAAAGTTGAGGAAAGCCGGATACTTGTCCAACGACATTGCGCACCGGCTTCCAGACGAGGGGCAGCTCATCCCCACCCCCAGGCCCCATGAGAGGGTGGTGTTCCTCCCCCATTTCCTTCGCGGACTGGGCTTCCCACTCCACCCATTTGTTTGGGGGCTCATGTTCTACTACGGCCTGGATTTCCATGATCTGGCCCCGAACTTCATCCTCAACATCGCGGCGTTTATTGTCGTGTGCGAGGCCTTCCTCCGCATCAAGCCCCACTTCGGCTTATGGCTGAAGACCTTCAATGTCAAGCCGAAGGTAGTGGGCGGCCAGCAAGCGGAGTGTGGAAGCGCCATGGTGGGCAAGATGCCCAACGTTATATGGCTCGAGGGCTCCTTCGTGGAAACCATCAAAGGGTGGCAATCGGGGTGGTTCTGCATCACCGAGCCGCGTGACCCTGGATGGGCAGAGGCCCCTGAATTCCAATCTGGCATCCCCACACGGCTCACCTCCTGGAAAGAGAAGCGCCTGTCGTGGGGTAATTCGGGAGAGCCGGCCGGACTCCAAACCTGCGTCCAAAACCTGGTGGACAAGAAGGTTAAACTTGTCAACGTAGTCCAGGTCATGCTCCTCCGCCGGATCCTCCCGTGTCAATGACGGGCTTTTAACTTGTGGGAGTTCGACCCGGCCCAGCACAAAACTTTGACCAGGCTCTTTGACACAACGCACGAGGATGCCTGGAAGCTGCTATTCAAGGGCGCCGAGGTTCCCCCTCCCATTACCGAGGATCACGGATTCTGCATGAAGCGCCAAGCCAGTGTAGTAAGCTTGTTTTACCCTTTACAGGATACTTGTTTTTCATAGGTTGACTCTATGCGGGATCTAAGCTCCCGTTCCTTTGACAGGACTGGCAGAAGAAGACCGGACAGATCGACTGTCCAACTCCTTTGCTCGAAGGCCCAGCAGACGCCCGCTTAGTGAAGCTGCTGGTCCGGCACCTTACGTGGTGCCAGAGAAGAAGGCCAAGAAGAAGGCCACGGGAACTCGAAAGAGTTCCCGGCGCCTGCTGGTGTCGGATTCATCGTCCGATGACTCCAAAGCGCACTCCTCCCATGAAGACGAGGAGGAGGAAGAAGAGGCCTCTCCCCCTCCAGCGGGGGAAGGAAAGAAAAGGAAGGCCGCCCCAACTAGGGGGGGGGGGGGCGGAGGGTCCAAGAAGGGAAGGACCCTTCCTCCGGACTACTCCACCGACTCCGACGACGGCGAAGAGGAGTGGCCATCCAGGTCCAAGCCCCTAGCAAAATCGTAAGTATCCAGATACCATAATAACTCATGGCGTTCCTTTATTGCATAGTATCTTCTGACGCCGAATATAATCATGCAGTCCGCCCAAGGCCTGGCTCGACGCTTCGTCGAGCGGCTCCCTGGGTTCGTCGGATGTGAATAGTCTTTCACTCCCGAGTGCTACCTCCCCTCGCCCTACGGACGATGCCGAGGTGGAGTCCCAAAAGGGGCCAAGCCAGGAGGAGGTGGTCCTGGAGGCGCCGCAAGGCGACCTCCCGGACTCCAGGCGCAAAGGGGATAAAAACCCAAAGGGCTCTAAGTCCAGCCCTGGGCCGGACACCGCACCGGAACCCTCAGTGGTTCCAGAGTCCGGCAGGCAGCCCCCTAGTAAGAAGGGCAAGCCTACGACGCCAGTGACCTCCGTCCAACCAGAGGCACCGGATAATTTGCTGGAGGTGCTTAACAGCGCCTCCATCGATGAGGAGCACCGCACTATTATGAGTGCGGTGATCCAGAAGGTTCAGTCCGCCAGGAGCGGGCTGACGGAAGCCTGTGCCAGCCTTCTAACAGGCTTTGAGGTATGTATTTAAGATATGTAAAAATATTACCGCATAGACAGTAGCCCCTGATGCTCAGTTTGGTGTTCGGAAAGAAAAGCCGAACTGAGGATCTAAAAGATATACGCAGGAGTCTAACATAAGTATGTCAATATGGAATGCAGGCTGCGCTGCTGAGCTCTACCGCACTAACTGTGGAGGTTGATGCATTGAAGCAGAGCCTCGAGCGGTCCGAGAACGATCTTGGCCTTGCCAAGAAGCAGCTCGAGGACAAGGAAGGTAAGTAATACCTTATGTAAGTATATAAAAAGATCTGGTTGCAAATAATGACAAGACCAATGTGAGTATTACAGGGGCCACAACTGAGGTGGTGAGCCTGCAGGAAGCGCTGTCCAAGGCCGAAGACAATGCGGCCGTGGAGCGCACCGAGTGAGAAAAGCAGGAGGCGCGGGTGGCGGAGGTGCAGCAAGAGCTCCACGCTCTCGTGAAAAAACATGAGAGTTTGGATCTTGACTCAAAGACTCGAGAGTCCGAGCTCACCTCGGCCCTTGAGAGCGCCAAATCTGCCAAGGCCGAAGCCCAAAAAGCCCTCCAGGAAATTGAGGCGATGAAGAAGATAGCGGCGGGTAAGGCATTCTTTATGCAAAGCAAGCACGTGAAAGTGAATTACTTGTTACTTACCCGGGTCCGGAGCTCTCCAAGAGCATTCATAGATCTGCCCTGCAGTGTGTCCGACGCTGCCACATTCTACCGAGCCGAGGAAGGGAGCTCGATGGAGAAGGTGTTCTGGTCCCAGTATGTTGAGGCCGGACACCCGGTGCCCTTGAGCGACCAGCTGAAGCAGCTGGTCGAGCTCCATAAGGTAGCCGAACAGGCCATGAAGGGCCTTATAGTCCGGCTATGGCCTGGGGAGGTCATGCCTAGGAGGTACTTTGGGCTAGTGACGCGGCTGTCGGATGCCTATCCACGGCTTGAAGTCATCAAGCGCTCCGTATGCATCAAAGGTGCCCATAGGGCCCTTGCCCGTGTTAAGGTACACTAGGGCAAGATGGATGCTGAGAAGCTGGTGACAGATGGGCCCGAGATGTATTATGAGGGCGTCCTGAAGGGTGCCCGCCTTGTGGCGGATGAATGTTCCAAGGATGTAATTTTTGAGTAAACTCACTCGTGTTATCCTGTGCACTGAAAACTTGTTCATATGCGCTAGGCAACGCTTTTTGAATTTAAAATATTACCTTCTGTGCGGCCGTTTATTAAATCTGAGAGATGGCGAGTCGTCGGCTTCTAGCCCCATGCCACGAGTGCTGGGGTGTTCGGGATAAACCTAAGTGCTCTTGTTCCCATTCTTGGGTCCTTCGAGGGAGGCGCTCAGCACAACGAACAAGGCAATCGGACTATAATGCTTTATCACTCTCACTTAGCCATAGAATTCTATAATTTTAAATTTCGGCAAAGCCCCTATTATTCGGAAGACCGAGTTCGGGGCGCTATCCACGCCTAGGCCGGACAAAGCCAGCTCCTCGCTCTAAGCGGCATAAGTCTTTAGGGACTCGAAACCTCTCGAACAGCGACCAGCTCTCGCACTATCATGACGGTTAGTTTTAGCTTTCTCTACTGAGGTGCTTAACCTAGCTCAACCGGGGCACAATCGCAGTAGTTCTCCCAGCGCTACCTTAGCCGATATAACGGAACGTAAGGTACCAAAACATGGGAGCCGGGCAAACCCAACTATTGACCCAAGACATGATTCGGAGCCGATGCATATAATGCTATAAGTTCAGGGTGCCGCACTCGTGAGAGTGTTCGGACTTCTCACACCATATTCTGGGGTACTTAAGCCCCTGGTGTATTGGTTGTACCAAAGTGTACAGTTGCATAATGTCATAACTGAACATATTTACATAAAAAATGAATGCAATAATAGACAAGAGCTATATATTATTTATTAAAAGGCTGCTGTGAAAGCAGAACGATACAAATAGTGCGATAAGCAAGAGATGGGATTATTTAACATGTCCCCCTCCAGGGGAAAGCTGCGAGACTTTATGTAAGACAAGTATTTAGCTCGTTATAGAGGCCACCTGGACATTCGACGTAGCTTGCTGCCTCCCTAGCTGTTGCATCGTGTGTTCGGCGATTGTACTGCCGGACAGGCCTTCTAGAGAGTGGAGTCCAGAAAGTAAGAAAAAAGAATGACAAAATCGGGAGCCCCTAGTGCGGTTGAGACACTTTTTGGGAGTGCCGTGGTTGTGCCCCTCCCCTTATGCCCATGGTATTTCCAGAGCGTAGTTATGTACGCGTAGTACTAGTTTCGCAATTTCGCAAGGGCCGGGGTTGGGGCCGCACTGCTATGCTTGCTCAGAACGTGCCAGGCGGTCTTGTTGTAGGTTACTCCGGGCGCGCTTGACGGTGTCCGGACGTTTAATAGCCTGAATGGAGAATTGCCTTGAGAGGCTACTTTGTACTTCCACCCCAAGGGCCGCCGTATGCTCCTCCGTTCGGAGAGAGCGTTCGGTGTTTCCATTGACCGTAATGACTCCTTGAGGGCCTGGCATCTTGAGCTTGAGGTATGCGTAGTGCGGCACCACATTGAACTTTGCAAATGCGGTTCGTCCGAGCAGTGCGTGATAGACACTGTGGAACGGGACTATGTCGAAGATTAACTCCTCGCTTCAGAAATTATCCGGGGATCCGAAGACCACTTCGAGTGTAACTGAGCCTGTACAGTTGGCCTCTACACCTGGTATGACATCTTTAAAGGTCGTCTTTGTGGGTTTAATCCTTGAGGGATCTATGCCCATTTTTCGCACTGTATCCTGATAAAGCAGGTTCAGGCTACTGCCGCCGTCCATAAGGACTCTAGTGAGGTGAAATCCGTCAATGATTGGGTCTAGAACCAATGCGGCAAATCCTCCATGGCGGATGCTAGTGGGGTGGTCCCTTCGATCAAAAGTGATCGGGCAGGAGGACCACGGGTTGAACTTTGGGTGCATGCTTCCGCTCCCTTTTTGGGATGTGGGTTGCGTATATCATGTTCACCGTCCGCACTTGTGGGGGAAAGCCCTTCTGTCCCCTATTCTTCGGCGGCCGGAGCTCCTCCTCGCCATCACTATGCATCCCCTTGTCTCTGTTTTCGGCACTTAACTTGCCTGCCTGCTTGAACACCCAACAATCCCTGTTGGTGTGATTGGCTGGTTTTTCGGTGGTGCCGTGTATCTGGCACGAGCGATCGAGTATTCGGTCCAAACTGGACGGGCCCGGAGTATTTCTTTTAAATGCCTTTTTCTGCTGACCGGGTTTAGAGCCTCTGAATCCGGCATTAACTACCGTATCACCAGCATTGTTGCCGTTAATGCAACGCTTGTGCTTGCTGCGACGCGACCTGCCATTGCTGTCCTTGGTATCCGAATTACCACGGCTCTTGGTCATGTTATTACTATGAGCTAGCCAGCTATCTTCTCCCACGCAAAAGCGGGTCATGATTGTTGTGAGGGCTGCCATGGATTTTGGCTTTTCCTATCCTAGGTGCCGGGCAAGCCACTCGTCACAGATGTTATGTTTGAAGGCTGCGAGGGCCTCTGCGTCCGGACAGTCGACTATTTGATTTTTCTTAGTTAGGAACCATGTCCCGAATTGTCTGGCTGATTCCTCTGGCTGCTGAATTATGTGGCTTAGGTCATCGGCGTCTGGTGGTCGCACATAGGTGCCCTAGAAATTGTCGAGGAATGCGGCTTCCAGGTCCTCCCAGCAACCAATTGACTCTGCTAGCAAGCTGTTAAGCCAATGCCAAGCTGGTCCTTTAAGCTTGAGTGGGAGGTATTTGATGGCGTGTAGATCATCACTGCGGGCCATGTGGATATGAAGGAGATAATCCTCGATCCATACCGCAGGATCTGTTGTGCCATCGTATGATTCGATGTTTACGGGTTTAAAACCCTCGGGGATTTGATGATCCATTACTTCATCTGTGAAGCATAGTGGGTGTGCGGCGCCTCTGTACTGGGCTATATCACGACATAGCTCAAATAAGCTTTGTCTGCTGTGTTCGGCCTGGCCGGATTTGCCATATCCTGCATGACGGTTATCGTCACGTGCCGTAGGGCACCCAAGCGATCCGTGGATTGATCTTGTTTGCCTTGCCTTGTCCTCCAATATATCTTGCAAGTCTGGTGCATTTCCCCGTGCCTTGGTATTTTTTGAGCGACGCTGGTGTGCGGCTTGAGTGGATGGCCGAGAGTCCTCTCTGCCGCGGCCACGAGGTGGCCGGTCGGCCGCGTCGTGCACTGGTGATGTAGGTTTAGGTGCTTCCTCCTCTAATCGGGGTAGCAGCCTGTGTTTTGGGTAGCTCTTGGAGGGGCGATAGAGTTCGTACTCTTCGGCCGCAAGGACTTGAGTCTATCTGTCGGCTAGCAAGTCTTGGTCAGCTCTAAGCTGTTGCTGTTTTTTCTTGAGGCTGCTCACCGTGGCCATAAGCCTGCGTTTGAAACGCTCTTGTTCGACGGGATCCTCAGGCACGACAAATTCGTCGTCGTCGAGGCTTGCCTCATCTTCAGAGGGAGGCATGTAATTATCGTCCTCTACCTCTCTGTCTGCCGCTCTCTCATGTGGGCTGGCTTCTCCATCCTCCTGTGCTGAATCCTGTTGGAGGGGGTTGTCTTCGGCACTGTCCAGGATGTTATTATCTCCCGTGCCGGAATTGCCGTTTTTGCTTTGGCTGGATTTAGAGCGGCGCCGCTGACGCCGGCGCTTAGGCTGCTTCTTGGAGGGGTCATCCTCCGTTGTTCCATCGCCATTCCCTTCTTTTGGGGTGTCCACCATGTATATGTCGTATGACGAGATGGCCTTCCAGTGCCCTATAGGCGCTGGTTCTTGGTCATCTCCTGCATCGGCGTCCATACCGTCGATGTCTTCAAAGTCGAAGTCGAGCATGTCGGTTAAATCATCGACAGTGGCTACGAAGTGGGTGGTGGGTGGGCTTTGAATTTCTTCGTCGTCCGCGTCCCAACCTTGCTTACCATAGTCCGGCCAGGGCTCTCCTGATAAAGAGAGAGATTTTAGTGAATTCAGAATGTCACCGAAGGGCGAGTGCTGAAAGATGTCCGCGGCGTTGAACTCCATGATCAGCTCCCAATCGGGTTCGATCGGAAGGGGCGCGGAAGGTTTGGAGTCCGAGAGGAGTTCGGCACCTTGGAGTCACGAGCTTCGCAAAGGACAAGGCTGGTGTTCGGCTCGATCGCCGTAGAGATTGCAGCTCCCAAGGCGGTGTCCAGCCCCCCGTCCTCGATTGGCACAGTCGGCTCCAAGCTAAGGGTCGGAGCGGACACTGGTGCGGCCTCCTGGGCACAGTTTGGCGGCAGAGCTAGATCATGCCCATCATGACAGCACGGCGCGCTCGGCTGTGGCTCAAACCCGTCGAAGATCAAGTCTCCGCGGACGTCAGCCGTGTAGTTCAAACTTCCAAATCTGACCTCATGGCCAGGGGCATAGCTTTCGATCTTCTCCAGATGGCCAAGCGAATTGGCCCGCAGTGCAAAGCTGCCTAATACGAAGATCTGTCTGGGGAGAAAAATCTCACCCTGGACCGCATCGTTGTTGATGATCGGAGGAGCCATCGGGCCTAAAGATGACGACACAGAGGAACTCTCAATGAAAGCACCAATGTCAGTGTCAAAATCGGCGGATCTCGGGTAGGGGGTCCCGAACTGTGCGTCTAGGCAGATGGTAACAGGAGACAAGGGACACGATGTTTTTACCCAGGTTCGGGCCCTCTCGATGGAGGTAAAACTCTACTCCTGCTTGATTAATATTGATGATATGGGTAGTACAAGAGTAGATCTACCACGAGATCAGAGAGGCTAAACCCTATAAGCTAGCCTATGGTATGATTGTTGTTCGTCCTACGGACTAAAACCCTCCGGTTTATATAGACACCAGAGAGGGCTAGGGTTACACAGAGTCAGTCACAATGGGAGGAGATCTACATATCCGTATCGCCAAGCTTGCCTTCCACGCCAAGGAAAGTCCCATCCGGACACGGGACGAAGTCTTCAATCATGTATCTTCATAGTCCAGGAGTCCGGCCAAAGGTTATAGTCCGGCGATCCGGACACCCCCTAATCCAGGACTCCCTCAGTGCACATCACCTATCATCCACTCGAGGATCCATGTCTTCGGATCCCGGTTGTAGCCACGAATGTGAAGAGTAGCATAAAACTGCAGCAAAAGCTCTTCATTCCAGTGCTCTTTGGCTATGACAAATTCCAGAAGGCCAGCATCCCGAAAGCAAGCCAGAGCTTCTTCAAGACAGGGGACCCCAGCCATAGCTTCACAATCAAGGCGCATGTGAGGAAAGATTCTCTCTTGATTTGTAGAGGACACAGGAGTAATAGTTGTGTTGTTGATGGCTCCAGAAGCAATCTGAAGTGATCTTTGGCTTCGAGTATGGATTCTTGTCACTGTCAAAGAAGGTGTTGTGGGCTCTGAAGCTGTTGCCACTGAAAGATCCTGGTGCTGTAGCAGCACCTGGAAGTCTTGGCAGTCTTGGCTTAGGCTTCTGTACTTGTGGCCACTCCTGCACATGATAATCGTATTGCGGTCCGGGACCTGTGGGAGGAACCAGGGTGGGCCAGCAAACAGTGACCAACTCCATGTCACGGTTGTAAGCCGTTTCCATAGTGTGAGGCCTTGGGGGTGGAACAATGCCGTCAGTGGGGACCGACGTGACAGAAGCGACAAGATTCACATTAGCTTCAGGCACAACATTGGCTTTCATGCTCCACATGATCTTAAGCTAAGATAGGGTCATTGGCTTCAGCAGTGTTTGTGGCAGCTGAGGGAGTCCTGGATTAGGGGGTGTCCGGATAGCCGGACTGTTTGCTTCGTCCGGACTGTTGGAGCATGAAGATACAAGACTCAAGAGTCCGTCCCGTGTTCGGATGGGACTCTCCTTTGCGTGGAAGACAAGCTTGGCGATCCGGATATTATATTTCCTTCCTTGTAACCGACTCCATGTAAACTCTAGCCCTCTCCGGTGTCTATATAAACCGGAGAGTTTGGTCCTTAGAGGGACGATCACAATCATAATCATCATAGGCTAGCCTCTAGGGTTTAGCCTCTACGATCTCGTGGTAGATCAACTCTTGTACTACTCATATCATCAATATCAATCAAGCAGGAAGTAGGGTTTTACCTCCATCGAGAGGGCCCGAACCTGGGTAAACATTGTGTCCCTTACCTCCTGTTACCATTAGCCTAAGACGCACAGATCGGGACCCCCTACCCGAGATCCGCCGGTTTTAACACCGACATTGGTGCTTTCATTGAGAGTTCCTCTGTGTCGTCGCTGCGAGGCGTGATGGCTCCTTCAACCGTCAACAACATGGTCCAGGGTGAGACTTTTCTCCCCAGAAAGATCTTCATGTTCGGCGGCTTCATGCTGCGGGCCAATTCGCTTGGCCAACTGGAGCAGATCGACAGCTACGGCCCTGGCCACCAAGTCAGGTTCGGAAGCCTGAACTACACGGCAGATATCCACGGAGACTTGATCTTCGATGGATTCGGGCCTGTGCCAGGAGCGACAGAAAGTCACGATGAGCATGGCTTAGACCTGCTGTCGGACAATGCTCGGGATATCACCCCGACAGTAGCCCCGGACCTAAATCCGGAGCAAATTGCGTTGCCCAAGGACTGGTGGATGGACTCCGTCCCGTAGGCCGCACACTCATCGGTGTTAGAGCCGAACACAGGCCTCACCCCTAAAGAAGCCTGTGACACCGGACCCCCGGACTCGTATCCGGCTGTAGGTTCCAGTCTACGCGCTCCTAAGCCCGCCGAACCTGGATGGGCTCTTGTAATGGAGTTCACCGCCGCGGATATCTTCCAGCACGCCCCCTTTGGCGATGTGCTGAACTCGTTAAAGTCTCTCTCTGTCAGGAGACTCTTGGCCAAACTATGTCCGGCTCGAGTGGGAAGCAAGCGACGAAGGAATTCGTTGCCCACCCACCACCCACTTCATTGCCACTGTCGACGATGTATCAGACGTGCTGGACTTCGACTCCGAACACATCGACGGTACGGACAACGATGTAGGAGAAGATTCAGAATCACTGGGGCGCTGTTCTACCACCTCTTCATACGATATATATATGGTGGATACTCCCAAGGAGGAGGACGATGACAATCCGGAAGATAAAACCCCCGGGCAAAAGCCAAAACGACGGTGCAGACGCTGCTCCAAGTCCAGCAACAGTAAAAATAGCGACAAGAACGCCAGAAAGATCGACACCCCAGTTAACTCCGAAGGCAACAACGACCATATGGATCCAGCAATCGAGCAGGATGAACCAGGTCACGCCAAACACGGCTCGGAGCAGACGTCCGATCACAATGATCCCGAGGGACGAATTAATCAAACCGCCCCGGGGCAAGAACACAGTCCGGATGATGATGCATTCGTCATCCCGGAAACACGCTTGGAACGAGATAACCTCCACAGAAGGCTTATGGCCACTGTGAGAAGTCTGAAGAAGCAGAAGCAACGGCTAAAGGCCGCACAGGAAATGCTCAATCGCAGATGGAGTAAGGTACTCGACACCGAAGAAAAGTACGGGGACGATCGCCATACAAAGAGCTACCCATAACGCAAGCTACTACCAGAATTCGACGACAAGGCTGTTCCACCAAATGACAACACGGCCAGGAGGCCGGACAAACCACTTCATAACCGCAACAGAGCAGCTACCGACGCCGAACACGATCTACACGACCTCCTGGATAAGAAAGCTGGCGCGGCTAGGTCCATCTACGGATCTAAAGGACACACCCTGGCGCGGGACTATGGGCACCAAAACGATCATACCGACCGGATACCAGTTCGGAATAAACACCAAACACAGCAACAGCCGACGGCATGCCACAGCACGTCCAGATATAGAGGGACTGCTCACCCCCTGTGCTTCACCGAAGAAGTACTGGACCATGAATTTCCACAGGGTTTTAAACCTGTGAACATAGAGGCATACGACAGAACGACAGACCCAGGGGCCTGGATCGAGGATTTTATCCTACATATACACATGGCTCGTGGGGACGACCTCCACGCCATCAAATACCTTCCCCTCAGGTTGAAGGGGCCAGCTCGACACTGGTTGAAAAGCCTCCCCGAAAATTCAATCAGAAGTTGGGAGGAACTCGAAGATGCTTTCAGGGCCAATTTTCAAGGGACTTATGTCCGGCCTCCGGATGCGGACGATTTAAGTCACATAATCCAACAGCCCGGAGAGTTCGCCCACAAGCTTTGGAACATATTCCTCACTAAGAAGAATCAAATTGTCGATTTTCTGGAAGCCGAAGCCTTAGTGGCCTTCAAACACAGGATCCACGACGAGTGGCTCGCCAGACACCTCGGCCAAGAAAAGCCTAGGACAATGGCAGCCTTAACAAGCCTTATGACCCGCTTTTGCGCCGGCGAAGATAGCTGGTTGGCCCGTAAAGGCACCAGCGACCCAAGCACATCAGAAATAAGGGATGGCAACGGGAAGCCACGGCGCAATAAAAACAAACGTCAAAACAAGGAAGAGAGCCCGGACAACACAACGGTCAACGCCGGATTCAGGGGCTCTCGACCAGGTCAGCAAAAGAAGCCATTTAAAGACAGACTGTGCCAAATTCATGGCACACCCGACAAACCTGCGAACCACACTCACAGAGAATGCTGGGTCTTCTAGCAGGCATGCAAATTAAACGCCGAACACAAGGGAAGGGAAACACCAAGCGAAGACGAGGATGAGCCTCGCCAGCCGAACACTGGGGGACAGAAAAAATTCCCACCAGAGGTAAAAACAGTAAACATGATCCCCGCGACCCACACATCCACGAGAAGGCACGAATGCGCGCTCAGAGACGCATACGCAATAGAGCCCATAGTACCCACACCCAACCACTGGTCGGCTTGTCCGACCACCTATGATCACTCAGACTGCCGGACAAGTATTCGGCGCGAAGGATCAGATGCCTTGGTGCTTGACCCAATAATCGACGGATACCGTCTTACTCGCATCCTCATGGATGGCGGCAGTAATCTCAATTTAATATACAAGGACACTGTCCGCAGGATGGGGATAGACTCATCCAGAATCAACCAAAGCAATACCAGCTTTGAAGGGGTGATACCAGGCGTTGAAGCCTGCGGCAGGGGCTCCGTTGTACTAGAGGTAACATTCGGCTCCCCAGGCAACTCCAGAAGCGAAGAACTACTCTTCACCATCGCACCCTTCCAGAGCGGCTATCATGCATTGCTTGGAAGAACGGCCTTCGCCCGCTTCAACGCAGTACCGCATTACGCCTACCTCACACTCAAGATGCCCGGTCCACGAGGCATCATGACCATTAACGGAAACACAAAGCGCTGTCCATGCACGGAGGAATACGCGACGGCTCCATCGGCCGGATTCTAAGCGGCCTCCAATACCAGATAGCATGACTGGTCGTTAAGACCACGGACACGGTGAGACGAGTCCGGCAGCCCGGATAAAACTAGTCCAGGGCGCCATGTGAGAAATCCCATAGAGGAAACCAGGGGCTTTAGATATTTAATACAGCCCCACTCTTTGCTTGACCTTATTAGCAGGCCAATGTCTTACATTTTACTATCCACCGCACGCTTATGTTATACTCTTCTACACGAGTTTTTCTCTTTTATAGACACAATTCGTGCGATACCCTTCCAGGAAACGGCACAACGGAGACAAAGGCACAGACGTGCAACAGGGCCCCGCTCACAGGTTTCTCTTTAGATTAAGCCCCTATGTAAACCTTTTTATTGTCTTTTGTTGTTTTCACATCCCATGGGTACTATACCCACAGAGGTTACTGCCGTTATTGGCATTTCGCCACGAGAGGTTAATGCACGTACCTGGAACTACAGAGTTCATAAAGAAAGGGCACTCTTCATCCCATTGTATGTTGCAAAGTCCGAACACCTTCAGGAGTGTTCGGCGTCACGAGTTTGGCCTTATATGCATCAGCTCCAAATCATGTCTTTGGTCAAATATTGGGTTTGCCCGGCTCCTGGGTTCGCCACCTTACGTTCCGTTCTTATCGGCTAAGGCGGCCAAAGGAGAACTACTGTGACTGTGCCCTGGTTATTTCGGATGAGCACCTAAGTAGAGAATGCCAAAAACTGACTATCATGATACAGCGAGAGACTGTTCAACCACTCAAAGACTTATCAGAATCTTTAGGATTCCTCCGCATTAACAAAGGACCGTTTCCCAGTCATGTACACACGCACCCGTATTCAGACGCACGCAAAGGTACGAGGGGCTATATAGTAGCCCCACCGTCAAACTCCTATGGCTAAGTGAAAGTGTTACAGCTATATAGTCCGGTTGCCTAGTTCAACGTGCAATCACCTCCTTAATGGACCAAGACGTTGGATCAAGTGTGATTACGCATTTTTTTCTCGAACACCCCCGCATTGTACGCGTGGGGGCTGAAACCAACGATTGCTAACTTTCAGATTATACATATACATAAAAACGGCCGCATAGGAGGCACAATAATACTTTCGGGCACAAAGTATAAATATAGCCTCATAATCAAAATAACATTGTTTTTACAATGACACGATTTGTCACTCAAACAAGACATTTTTAGAGCACTGCGCCTCTATTAGGCGGGCACCTTCTGTTACCTGCTCCAAGTAGTGCTCGGCCGAATCCTGGCCTCCCGCCGGATCCTGGGTCGCAATGATGGTGGCCTCAATATCTGTCCAATATGCTCTAACGCGGGCAAGAGGCATTCGTGCACCCTCTATGCATGCCGACCTTCTCATGGCATCGATCTGAGATACGGCACCGAGGAACTGCTGCACCAAACCAAAATAGCTGTCCGGCTTAGGACCTGAGGGAGTCCTGGATTACGGGGTGTCCGGATGACCAGACTATAACCTTTGGCCGGACTCCTGGACTATGAAGATACAAGATTGAAGACTTCGTCCTGTGTCCGGATGGGACTTTCCTTGGCGTGGAAGGCAAGCTTGGCGATACGGATATGTAGATCTCCTCCCATTTTAATCGACTCTATGTAACCCTAGCCCTCTCCAGTGTCTATATAAACCGGAGGGTTTTAGTCCGTAGGACGAACAACAATCATACCATAGGCTAGCTTATAGGGTTTAGCCTCTCTGATCTCGTGGTAGATCTACTCTTGTACTACCCATATCATCAATATTAATCAAGCAGGAGTAGGGTTTTACCTCCATCGAGAGGGCCCGAACCTGGGTAAAAACATCATGTCCCTTGTCTCCTGTTACCATCCGCCTAGACGCATAGTTCGGGATCCCCTACCCGAGATCCGCCGGTTTTGACACCAACATTGGTGCTTTCACTGAGAGTTCCTCCGTGTCGTCATCTTTAGGCCCGATGGCTCCTCCGATCATCAACAATGATGCAGTCCATGGTGAGACTTTTCTCCCTGGACAGATCTTCATATTCGGCGGCTTTGCGCTGCGGGCCAATTCGCTTGGCCATCTGGAGCAGATCGAAAGCTACGCCCCTGGCCATCAGGTCAGATTTGGAAGTTTGAACTACATGGCTGACATCCGCGGAGACTTGATATTCGACGGGTTCGAGCCACAGCCGAGCGCGTCGCACTGTCACGACGGGCATGATCTAGCTCTGCCGCCGAACAGTGCCCATGAGGCTGCACCCGTGTCCGCTCCGACCCTTAGCTCGGAGCCGACTGCGCCAATCGAGGACGGGTGGCAGGACACCGCCTTGGGGGCTGCAATCTCTACAGCGATCGAGCCGAACACCAACCTTGTCCTCTGCAAAGCCCGTGACTCCAAGGTGCCGGACTCCTCTCCGGACTTCGAACCTTCCGCGCCCCTGCCGATCGAATCTGATTGGGCGCCGATCACGGAGTTCTCCGCCGCGGACATCTTTCACCACTTGCTCTTCGGCGACATTCTGAATTCACTAAAGTCTCTCTCTTTATCAGGAGAGCCCTGGTCGGACTATGGTCAGCAAGGATGGGATGCAGATGACGAAGAAATTCAAAGACCACCCACCACCCACTTCGTAGCCACTGTCGATGATTTAACCGACATGCTCGACTTCGACTCCGAAGACATCGACGGTATGGATGACGATGTAGGAGACGAACAGGAACCAGCGCCTATAGGGCACTGGACAACCACCTCATCTCACGATGTATACATGGTGGACACACCTAAAAGAAATGACGAAGAGGAACAAAGGGACGCAACGAGGGATCGTTCCCTCGAAAAGCAGTCAAAGCGGTGGCGTAAGCACCGCTCCAAACCCCACCTCGACAGAGACAGCAGCCATACAGACCCCGCCACAGAGCAGGGTGAACCGGCGGACCACGAACATGCCATCGAGCAACCGTCCGAACAGGGCAACTTGGATAAACAAACCGAACAACCCGTCCCCGGCAAAGATAATAGTCTGGACGACCTCACGCAGGACAAGTTGCTGAAGCAGAAGAACCTCCACAAAAGGCTCGTCGCCACTGTGCGTAGCCTGAAAAAGCAGAAGCGGAAGCTCAAAAGAGTGGAAGATGCACTCAGAAATAGATGGGGCAAACTACTCAACACCGCAGACAAATTCGGCGACAGTCGCCACACAAAGAGCTATCCGAAGCAAAAATTATTGCCGGAATTTGATGAGGAGGCCTTAGAGCCTCCGCAATAAAAAATAAGGAAGCCACCCGGTCAGATAAACAAACCCATGGCCAACATAGAGCGGCAAATGGCACCGCACACAAGCCGGCACGCATCAAAAAGACGGCCCAGCCAGATCTATCTACGAGCCAAGAAAGCAAGCTCTAGTAAGCAATGCAACGCAACAAGTATCCGAACATCACGGCACACCCAAATATAGGGGTGCCGCACACCCCCTATGTTTCACCGATGAGGTGCTGGACCATGAATTTCCAGCGGGATTCAAGCCCGTAAACATAGAGGAATACGACGGAACAAGAGGCCCTGGAGTCTAGATCGAGGATTATATCCTCCACATACACATGGCTAGAGGAGATGACCTCCACGCCATCAAATACTTACCCCTCAAGCTCAAAGGGCCAGCCTGGCATTGGCTTAAAAGCCTTCCCAAAAACACCATCGGAGGTTGGGAAGAGCTCAAAGATGCTTTTCGGGCAAATTTTCAAGGGACCTATGTCCGACCTCCGGATGCAGACGATCTAAGTCATATAACTCAACAACCCGGAGAGTCAGCCCGGAAAGTCTGGAACAGATTTCTTACTAAAAAGAACCAGATAGTCGACTGTCCGGACACCGAAGCCTTAGCAGTTTTCAAACACAGCGTTCGAGACGAATGGCTCGCCAGACACCTCGGCCAAGAAAAGCCAAGAACAATGGCCGCAATAACAAGCCTCATGACCCGCTTTTGCGCAGGAGAGGATAGCTGGTTGGCAAGAAGCAGTACCAGTGACCAAAGTACATCCGAAGTTAGGGATGGAAACGGGAAACCGCGACGTAGCAAGGACCAAAGCCGGACCAAGGGAAACAGCCCGAAGAGCACGACAGTCAACGCCGGATTCAAAAGCTCTCGGCAGAATCATAAAAAGCTGCCCCTCAAGGATAACAGGGACGAGCTATCTGACCTAAACAAAATCTTGGACAAAATATGCCAAATCCACAGTACTCCCGGGAAGCCTGCAAACCATACCCACAGAGATTGTTGGGTCTTCAAGCAATCTGACAAACTCAATGCCGAACACAAGGGGCTCGACATACCAAGCAAGGACGATGAGGAACCCCACAAGCAGAGCACCGGAGAACAAAAAAAGTTCCCACAAGAAGTCAAAACAGTAAACTCACTTCACGTGACAAAAGGGAAAAACAGTGTGGCGCCTATAGAGATATGCGCCATACGGCCTGTCCCAGAGGAGTCCCGCCAATGGTTGTTAAAACCAATCACCTTCGACCATCAGGATTACTCTAGAAGTATCCGGAACACAGGCTGGACTGCCTTGATATTCGATCAGATAATTGACGGACTCCACTTAACACAAGTCCTAATGGACGGCGGCAGTGGTCTAAACCTGCTATATCAGGACACAATCCGCAAAATGGGGATAAACCGAACAAAAATTCGCCATAGCAACACTTCCTTTCAAGGGGTAACGCCAGGCCCAAATACCCATTGTACGGGTTCTCTCATGATAGAAGTTATGTTCGGCTCCCCCGACAACTTCCGCCGTGAAAAGCTAACCTTCCACATCGCCCCATTTACAAGTAGCTATCAAGCACTACTGGGACGCGAAGCTTTCGCCCGCTTTAATGCAATACCGCATTATGCATCCCTTACGCTTAAAATGCCCCGTCCGCGAGGCATCATCTCATTAAAGGAAAATATCGAGTGTTCCTCGAGCGCGGAAGACTGTGCGGCTGCCTTGACAGCCACACACTAAACCGGCTTCACTAATCAAAGCACCTAAACAGGTCGTTCAGACCCCGGACATGGCTAGATGAGTCTGGAGTAAACATACAAGGGCTTACTAGCCGCATACCCCCGTACAAGGGGCTCCGCGCGTGTACAACAAGAGACAATAAAGCTCAATTTTACCCATTTTCTGAATTATACTTTGTTTATTTAATATAACATAGATTTTCGCACGATCTTTTTCTACTAAGTTCCTCTCTTTTATAGATGAACACCATGCTACACCAGTCCAGGATACGGCACAATGGAGACACAGGCGCAGACGTGCAGTAGGGACCCGTTCCAAGGATTCTTTTTAGATTAAGACCCTGCGTAAACCTTTTTCACTGTCTCTTGTTGATACACATAACCCGTTTTCTTGGTATAACCGAGGAGGAGGCTGGCGTCTTGGCATGTGGCCATGTCAGAATTTTGCGCGTACCTGGACACCAGGGGCTTCTTACCAAGGGCGTTGTTCATCCCGTTTTCATAAAGACCGAATACCTTAGGGAGTGTTCGGCGTCGCGAGTTTGGCCTTATATGCATCAACTCCGAATCATGTCTTTGGTCAAATGTTGGGTTTGCCCGGTTCCTGTGTTTTGCTGCCTTACGTTCCGCTTTATCGGCTAAGGCGACACCAGGAAAACTACTGCGATTGTGCCCCGGTTCAGCCAGGCGAGCACCTCAGTAGAGAAAGCCGAAAACTGACTGTCATGATATAGCGCGAGACTGGTCAACCACTTGATGACCCGCTGGAATCTTTAGGATTCCTCTGCATTAACGAAGGGCCGTTTCCCGGCCAGGCACACACGCGCCCCGAATTCGGGTGAGCGCGGTGCCCCTAGGGGCTAATAGTAGCCCCACTGTCAAACTCCTATGGCTAGTTCGCTATGCTATCACCTCCTTAATAGGACCAAGATGTTGGATCAAGTGTGAAAATGTGCCTTCTGCAAACACCCCTGCATTATATGCGTGGGGGCTGAAGCCGAAGACTGCATCTTTCAGGTTATATACACATATACATTAACGGCCGCACAGGAGGTATTCTAATTCTTGAAGGCACAAGTATAAAAAGCTTTTATATTCCATCGAAACATTGTTCTACAATAATACATGTTATTCGAACATAATATCCTTCGAGCACTGCGTCTCTATTAAACAAGCGCCCTGCAGACCTTCCTGAAAATAGTGCTCGACAGGTACTCGGCTCTCGTCCGAATCTTGGGATGCAACAACGATGGCCTCCATCTCCGCCCAGTATGTCTTGACACGGGCAAGAGCCATCCGCGCACCCTCTATGCACGCTGACCTCTTCATTGCATTAATATGCGGCACAGCACCAAGGAACTGCTGCACCAAACTAAAATAACTCTTCGGCTCGGGCCTTTCCGACCATAGATGACTCACGACATATTTCATGGCGAGTCCGGATAACCTATTCAGCTCCGCCCATGCGGCCAAACGATCGGTTAATGGAAGTGGGCGCTCTGGATTGTGGAACTGCGACCAAAAAAGCTTTTCCACTTCGGGGTCCTTTTGATCTCGGAAGTGTTCGGCCGCATCCGCAGCACTCGCCGCGAAGTCGAGATAAGTGTTCGCCGCACTCCACAGCTGGTCCAACGAAGCATATTTAGGATTCCCGAACTTCATCCGCAGCATAAAGGGCTTTCAAGCCGTGATATCTCCGGCCTGACGTAGCTCCTCCTTCATAGCTCTCATCGCAGAGCGAGTATCCTTGGCCTTGGTAGTGGCCTTCTCTAGGTCCTTCTGTGCCACCCGATCTTCTTTTTCAAGAAGCTTGCAGCAGTCGACACCATTCTTCAACTTTACAGTCATCTCGGCCATTTCCTTCTTGCTTTGGAAGTGAGCAGCCTGTTCGGCTTTCACCTCTTCAGCCGCCTTTAAGGCAGCCGCATCGCTTTTCCTAGCTTGCTCCTTGGCTCGGGCATGTTCCGTCCGAAGGTTCTCCATGGTAGCGGCACCATCTGCATCAAGCACACATGTTGTATGGTACGGGCATCAAGCTCCTCTTACCAGGTGTTTCAGAGAAATTACATACCTTGTGCCTCGTCAAGCCGCTTGTTGACAAGCGCGATGTCGGCATCTGCCATGTCAAGTTGCCGCTTTAGCTCGGCAAATTCATCAGTCCAGCTAGCCACCGGACACTTCGCCACCTACATAGGAAAGGCGACATATTATACCTAGGATTATGATCCTCGGCGCGCCGTCATTTTTGACAACGCATAGAGTCTCAGGGGCTACTATCTATATAGGGCGCATCTTATATATGCGGATCTGTCAAAAGGTACATCATTTCGCGTACCTCAAAACCTGTCAGTAAACTCCTGACGGCCTCGTACAACCCGCTCTCCACGGATGAAATCCTTCCAATCACCGTATCCATCAACGCATGGTGTTCTTCTGAGATAGACGCTCGCCAGAGCAGATCCTTCAGCTCCTCCGACCGTGCACCGGACGGTGCCGGACTCGTCCGATGGCCTTTTTCAAAGGCCATACACGGAGGGCCTTGGGGGGCCATATGACTGCCTTTCGGCCCTGCCGGATTCGGAGAAACCCTCCGTGACAACACCTCAGGGTCGCCCGTCTCGCAAGGCGGTACAACAGGGGGAGGCTTTCCGCTCTCCGTCATCTCAGGACGAAGATCCCCTGAAGATGAGCTTTGTTGAGAAGGGCTGAGATCCGAACTACAAGGTAAAATTTTAGTTATCTTCCTCAGAAATAGAATAGGGATGTGATTCATTTTAAAACTCCCCTCCTTACTTACGGCTCGGTGGAGAGCTGATCCCCTTGGGGGTGCAATGCGACCGAGGCACCCCCCGGCGCCGGACCCTCTCACAAAGATTTCTTCCCCCGCTTTGAGACCATGGCTTCCGGGTCTTCAGAGGTGGTCCTCTTCTTCCCCTGGTTAGAAGAATTCTCGATTCCTCCTTTCCTGACAGCCTCCTTCGGGGAGGCAGTAGTTTCCTTATTCCCCTCTTCGCCTTCTTCCAAATGCGCAACCTCCAGCATCCTGGTTAACACAGGATTCGACATAGTCTCGGGGAGGGGGGCCGGATACTTGATTAGATTTGCTTTCGCTATCCACTCCTGTTTAAATGACAAATCTTTTAAGGGCAATTCTATGATAAATATACGGATAGCGTGTCCGGGTACAGGGCTACTTACATGAGTATCTGTGCGGTTGCAGCTCAGACCTGCGTCCTCGGACGAGTCCGGACACATTGCTTGTGATCCGAAGAACAATTTGTACATCTCCATGGGCGTCGCGCCCACAAAATGTTGGAGGGCTTGTGGTCCCTCCGGATTAAACTCCCACCGGCGGAGGGGGCGACATTTGCAGGGCAGGATGCTGCGAATCAACATGACCTGGGTCACTACGACCAGATTGATGTCTCTTTCTAAGAGATCTCGAATGCGGCCCTGCAACAAGGGCACGTCCTTGGACGGCCCCTAGTAAAACCCTTTATTGACCCATGACGCTAGCTGTGGTGGGGGACCCGAGCGAAAGGCAGGGGGAGCCACCCACTTGGTGCCCGTGGGATCTGTGACATAAAACCACTCTCATTGCCATAAGCTGAACTCCTCTTGAAAAGAGCCCTCGGGCCATGGAGCGTCAACATTCTTGCTTATAACAGCACCTCCGCATTCCGCGTGCTGCCCCTGGATCATCTTTCGCTCTACTTTGAAGGTCTTAAGCCATAATCCGAAGTGAGGAGTAATACGGAGGAAGGTCTCGCACATGACAATGAACGATGAGATATGGAGGATGGACTCCGGAGCTAGGTCGTGAAATTACAGCCCGTAATAAAACATGAGCCCCCTCATGAAGGGGTCCGTCGGGAAGCCTAGCCCCCAAAGGAAGTGAGACGCGAACACCACGCTCTCACCAAGCTTGGGAGTGGGAATAACCTCCCCTTGAGCAGGCAGCCTATGCGAGATTTCGCCGGTAAGTTACCTGGCATCTCTTAGCTTTAGCACGCCTTCTTCCGTAACGGAGGAAGGCATCCACCGGCCTTGAAGGTTGGAGTCGGACATCATCGAAGGTCCGAAGCGCCTGAATATGTAGCTTTGGGTGTTGGAACACAAGGTGAGAGGCGGATTTGATTGAGATTGAAAGAAAGGAGTCGAGCCTTGATCTCTTTATAAAGAGGTTGAATACCAAGAGCCCTCCCCGTGACCGGTTGGGACTCGCCTTCGATTGAGGATACATACCAACATGCACGATTGGGTTACCCACGCCCGTATTGGTGAGAATCCCGGAATAAGGGGACATGATCTCTGCTTTGACAAGACGTGCCAAGGAAACCGCCTCGCTAAACGCGCTGAGGTGGGACAGTGAAACGATTCGAATAAAGGCTTGGCCGTGGCATGATGTCACGCTGCGGAATACGTCAGCAGACTCGATTTGTGGTATGTGGAACTTATTTTGCAGAGCCGGACACTATCCTTGTGTTCAAAATCTTCTATGAAGTATCGAAGGAGGAACCCGCCTTGCAATGCCGAAGACAATCTGCGAGCCAGACTCGTCGTCATTGAAGCGTGGTTCAGGGGCTATTGAGGGAGTCCTGGATTAGGGGGTGTCCGGATGACCGGAGTATAACCTTTGGCCGGACTCCTGGACTATGAATATACAAGATTGAAGACTTCGTCCTATGTCCGGATGGGACTTCCCTTGGCGTGGAAGGCAAGCTTGGTGATACGGATATGTAGATCTCCTCCCATTGCAACCGACTCTGTGTAACCCTAGCCCTCTCCGGTGTCTATATAAACCGGAAGGTTTTAGTCCGTAGGCTAGCTTATAGGGTTTAGCCTCTTTGATCTCGTCGTAGATCTACTCTTGTACTACCCATATCATCAATATTAATCAACCAGGAGTAGGGTTTTACCTCCATCGAGAGGGCCCGAACCTGGGTAAAAACATCATGTCCGTTGTCTCCTGTTACCATCCGCCTAGACGCATAGTTCGGGACCCCCTACCCGAGATCCGCCGGTTTTGACACCAACATTGGTGCTTTCATTGAGAGTTCCTCCGTGTCGTCATCTTTAGGCCCGATGGCTCCTCCGATCATCAACAATGATGCAGTCCATGGTGAGACTTTTCTCCCTGGACAGATCTTCGTATTCGGCGGCTTTGCGCTGCGGGCCAATTCGCTTGGCCATCTGGAGCAGATCGAAAGCTACGCCCCTGGCCATCAGGTCAGATTTGGAAGTTTGAACTACATGGCTGACATCCGCGGAGACTTGATATTCGACGGGTTCGAGCCACAGCCGAGCGCGTCGCACTGTCACGACGGGCATGATCTAGCTCTGCCACCGAACAGTGCCCATGAGGCTGCACCCGTGTCCACTCCGACCCTTAGCTCGGAGCCGACTGCGCCAATCGAGGACGGGTGGCAGGACACCGCCTCGGGGGCTGCAATCTCTACAGCGATCGAGCCGAACACCAACCTTGTCCTCTGCGAAGCCCGTGACTCCAAGGTGCCGGACTCCTCTCCGGACTTCGAACCTTCCGCGCCCCTGCCGATCGAATCTGATTGGGCGCCGATCACGGAGTTCTCCGCCGCGGACATCTTTCACCACTTGCTCTTCGGCGACATTCTGAATTCACTAAAGTCTCTCTCTTTATCAGGAGAGCCCTGGTCGGACCCTTCAGCCAAAGATGGTCTATTACAGACCGCATTGCAAGCCTGGACAGCCTATGAAGCTCAGCCACAACAGCCATTTTCTCACTCAACGGCAATGGGCGCTCAGGAGCATTAAATTGAGACTAGAACATCTTCTCCACTTCTTTATCACCTTGATCCTCGAAGAACTTGGACGCATCAGCTGTACTCTTCACCAAGTATGCATACGCGTCTGCAGGACTCCAGCGTCCATCCAGGGGAGCATAATTCGGATCCAAAAACTTCATCTGCGGTAAGTAGGAACCCCCAGCCGCAATTTTACCGGCCTGTCGAAGCTCCTCCCGCACATCCCTGATTTCGGTCTGCATCTCCTTGGTCGCATTAAGTGCCTTGTTCAGGTCAGCCGAATTGACCTAACTCTCCTTCTCAAGGAGCTCATAACGGTCGGCAGCATTTTTCAGCTCCACAGCCATTTCGGCTATCTTGTCCTCGCTTCGGCGATGAGCATCTTGTTCGGCTCTCAACTCTTCGGCCGCCTTTAGGGCAGACGCATTGCTAGCCCAAGCTTTTTCCTTGGCCTATGCAAGTTCCGCCCTCAAGGCTTCCATGGCAGCAGCACCATCTGCAGTCCAAGCACATCACATTAATATCATTCCCCTCTCAAATTTTCCTATACAACATAATAAGGAAAGCAGAGCACATACCTTGTGATTCGTTCAGCCGCTATCAGCATTAATAACTCCAATCTGCCTCCTCAGTTCGGCAATTTCGATGGACTGGTCAGCTGCCGGATCCTTATACACCTGCGCATATATTTAGCGCATTCATTACTTACACAATATGATCCTCCGTTTGTCTCCTAGGGCTGGCAACCAGAGTCTCAGGGGCTACTATCCATATGGAGCACACCTAGCGTGTGCGTCACAGCCAAAAATTATGTAGGTTTCATTACATACCTCAAAGCCTCTGAGCAGGCTCGTAAATGCTTCATTCAAACCGCTTGTGGCGGAGGAAATCTTCTTAAGCACTGTGCTCATTAATGAGCGGTGCTCCTCCGAGAGTCCGGCCCGCACCAGAAGGCCCATCAGCATGTCCGGCCAGACACAGAACTGTGCCAAACCCTTCTCATCGCCCCCCATGGGAGCCAAACGCTCCGGGCTCAGGGCGGCTGAAGGATTAGCTTTTGGCTTCGGCAGATCCGGACTCCTCCATGACGACACCTCAGTGTCGCCTGCCTCATGAGGCGGATAGGTGTGTGGGGTCTCACTGTCCATCATCTCCGGAGGAAGATCCCCCGAACATTAACTCTGTTGAGAAGAGCTGCTAGCCGGACTGCAAAAATGAATCCTGGTTATTGTTGTCGGAGAAATGTAATACCTACGTATTAACGATTAACTCACAGCTTGGTTGAGGGCTGGCCCGTCGGCGGGCATGACGCGGTAAGCGCGCCCTTCGGGGCAGGACCCCCTGGTGACGTTTTCTTCCCCTGCTTGGGCTCCTCCATCTCCAAGTCTTCGGAGGCGGCCCTCTTTTTCCCGCACGAGGAGGAGGCTTTAGACTCCCCTCCTCGATTATCCTCCTTAGGAGAGGTAGCAATTCCCCCGGTTCGGATGCGCAGTGTGTGAAGTTCGGCTTCGCTGCTCTTCCCTTCGTCTTTCCCGGAAGGCATTTTGCTAAGCACCCAGCCAAGCATCTTGGCTATGGTAGGGCTAGGCGAGCCTTCGGGAAGTGGCGCCGGACACCTGATTCTCTCCGCTTTGCTGAGCCATTCCTGGCCACGGAGGATTTTCAGAATGATGTTTATGATAGATATAAATGAAGTGTCCGGTTTCGGGGTTACTTACTTGGGTATCTAGGCGATTGCAGCTTAGGCCCGCATCCTCGGTGGTGTCCGGACAATCTACTTGTGGTCCGAAGAATAATTTACTTATCCCTTCGAGCTTCAGGCCGAAGAAGTGCTGAATAGTCTGCGGACCCTCTGGATTGAACTCCCACATCCGGAGAGGCCGGCGTTTGCACGGCAACATCCGTCGGATTAGCATTACCTGAATTATGTTGACAAGGTTAATGTCCCTTTCAAGAAGCTCCCGGATATGGCTCTACAGTACTGGTACATCACTAGCAGACCCCCAATCCCGCCCTACGTTGGTCCATGATGCCAGTTGTGACGGAGGGCCAAAGCGGAAGTCGGGGGCAGCCACCCACTTTGTGCCTCTGGGAGCTGTGATGTAAAACCACCTCCACTGCCATAAATTGGATACCTCTGGGAAATAACCCTCTGGCCATGGAGCATCGGTGTTCCTGCTTATTATGGCACCTCTGCACTCTGCATGTCGCCCCTCGATCATCTTCGGCTTCACGTTGAAGGTCTTGAGCCATAAGCTAAAGTGTGGAGTGACGTGGAGAAAAGCCTCGCACACAATGATGAATGACGAGATATGGAGGACAGAGTCCGAAGCTAGATCATGAAAATCTAACCCGTAATAGAACATGAGCCCCCTCAAAAAGGGATCAAGGGTGAGGCCCAAGCCGCGGAGGAAGTGAGGAACAAATACAACGCTCTCATTAGGCTCGGGAGTAGGGATTACCTGCCCTGGAGCAGGAAGCCTGTGCTGGATGTCGGCAGTCAGATATCCAACCTCCATGAGCCTCGCAATGTCCTCCTCTTTGGTCGAGGAAGCCACCCACCAGCCTTGAAGGTTGGATCCGGACATATTGGAGGATCTGGGGTGTTCGAGTTTGGGTCTCGGGTGTTAGAACTCAAGATGCGAAAGGGCGCAAGGGTGGTGGAAAAGAGGTATAGGCCTCGGCTCCTTTATAAAGGGGGTGAATATCAAAAGTCCTCAGCGTGACCGCTTGGGACTTATCTAGGAACACGGAGTAATACCAACAGTCGTCGTGGGGTGGTGCACACCCGTATTGATGGAAGATCCCATAATAAAGGGAACACGATCTCTGCTTTTGCAGGTCGTGCCAATAAAACTGCATCACAACGTGTATCGAGGTGGGCTCAGAAAAACCGGTTCATGTTGGGCCGGGGCACGATACAAGGGCACGACACACAAAGATTGCTAGCAGATCGGATTTATGCTATGCCCCCTACGGAGGTATGTGAAGATCATCTTGCGGATCCGGACACGGTTCAAGTGTTCGATGATTACTTTGGAGTATTCGGAGATGAAACCTGCCTTGCATTGCCGAAGACAAGACTGCGCGCCGGAGTCATCATCATTGAAGCCTGGTTCAGGGGCTACTGAGGGAATCTTGGATTAGGGTGTATCTGGACAGCCGGACTGTACGCTTCGTTCGGACTGTTGGAGCATGAAGATACAAGACTGAAAACTCCGTCCCGTGTCCGGATGAGACTCTCCTTTTGCGTGGAAGACAAGCATGGCAATCCAGATATTATATTTCCTTCCTTGTAACCGACTCCATGTAAACCCTAGCCATCTCCGATGTCTATATAAACCAGAGAGTTTGGTCCTTAGAGGGACGATCACAATCATAATCATCATAGGCTAGCCTCTAGGGTTTAGCCTCTACGATCTCGTGGTAGATCAACTCTTGTACTACTCATCATCAATATCAATCAAGCAGGAAGGAGGGTTTTACCTCCATCGAGAGGGCCCGAACCTGGGTAAACATTGTGTCCCTTACCTCCTGTTACCATTAGCCTAAGACGCACAGATCGGGACCCCCTACCCGAGATTCGCCGGTTTTGACACCGACAACAGCCTCATTGTTCTCGACCTCCATATGGTCAACTACCGGAGGGTCCTGCACAATCACATTCTCCTCGAGAATGACTTGATCTGGGGCAGGGGGTGTGGCAACTCTCTCTTCTGTTCTCTCTCTTTCTTCTTCATCGGCTGATGCAGCCGAAATGTCTTCAGCAGCTTTGGCTTCAGACTCTGGGACCGTCACAGAAGGATTCTCTTCAGGGAACACTTGACGTGCCACTGAACTAGATTGTTGTGAATCTTCTTCTGGGATGGTTGACATGGAGAACGATGGCCTGAGACCTTTGCAAAGCCGTTGGAACACGGGGGACACCTTTGGTTATGGATTGGTCTCCATGTAGTCGTCGTCATTCACCACTGGGTTGGTGACATGCGCTAGTGGAGTGCGGAGTGTTTCATCATGAACTGGAGTTTCTTCTTGCGGCGCTCAGCCCATGAATCATCTTGAGCAATTAGCGTTAATGGACGACCAATGTTGATGTATTCGCTACTCGTTGGAGAAGGCGATGATACCAACTGATGCTCGAGTTGAGGAAGGACTTCATCATCTACAACATTGTCTTCATGACTAATGTCTTCAGCTGCGTTGGGGTCAATAGCTGGAACTTGTTCTTCTTCTTCATGAGCCTCTGTGGAAGCAGGCTGGTGGAGCACAACATGTTGTTCTTGATTTGAGGTAGCAAGAGGAGCTACTGAGATGGGTTCAACAATTAGTGGCTGAGAGGACACAACACGCTCTTTCTTTGAAGACTTAGTTCCCTTAGTCTTCAGCTTCTTCTTGGAAGGAGCATCATCAGATACGTCCTTGTGCTTGCGCTTCTTGGCTTCATCTTCAGCTGCCCTTGTTTTCATCAACTCTGAAGCTGCTGAGGGGGCCTTAGGCTCCGAGCCTGTCATACTGGCAGGGAAGACAATGCGAGGTTCTTCCTGCCTTGGTTCAGTTTGGGTCTCAGCAGGCTTCTTCTTCTTGGCAGCCATCCTGGGGTCGATGCCAGGGCGCCCAAGAGCTTTTTGCTTCTCAGCTTCATTGTGGGATTGAACACATTTCTCAGCGAGATACTTCATGCGCTCGCGTGAGCCTTTAGCTTCTGTGCGCTTCTTGTGGAACTCCTCCTTGAGTTCATGCAACATCTTCATGAAGATTTGAACATCTGCCATGCTGAGCTTGGCCATGTTCTTCTTGAAGTGAGCCTTCTCATAATCAATCTTGTTTTTCAGCTCAACAATCTTCTGAGCCAAGGCCAATTCACCAGCAATGGCTCCATGGAAGGTGACGCTGATGTCCATAGGGAGCTGAAGATCATCAATACTGATGTCCTAGTTGTAGAACCACTCATCAATGAAGTTATTCAGAATATCAACATCAAAGAGGGGTAGATCATTGAAGATTTCTGCCTCTTGCTTGCTCTTGATAAGCATTTCCAGAGCATCATCACCGAGATCTTCATCACTGAACAGATCAATTGCATCATCTTCATTGCGCAGAACAGTAAACGAATTCAGAGGTTGCCCAGTGGCCTTCTTGGGCAATGGCTTCTTGCTCTTGGACGCGCGAGATAAGTCTTCAGATTGCACACTGGATTCAGGCGGTGCAGTCTTCAGGGTCTTCCTTGGTGAAGCTTTTGGTGAATAAGATGGTTTTGAAGCTTTTTCCTTCTTCTTCTTCTTCTTTTCCTTAGGAGGTGAAGGAGCAACTTCAGTATCAGCTTCGCCATCAGATTGCTCCACAGATGCTCTCTGAGCAGCAATGTGAGACAGAAGCCCATCAAAAATAGCAAAGGAGCCAATTCTATTATCATTAGCTTCACGAGTCTCATCAGATCTAGGAGAAGAGGGGCCGGGTGAGGGAGTCCTGGATTAAGGGTTCATCGGACAGCCGTACTATATACTTTGGCTGGACTGTTGGACTATGAAGATACAAGATTGAAGACTTCATCCCGTGTCCGGATGGGACTCTCATTTGCGTGGAAGGCAAGCTTGGATATTCGGATATGTAGATTTCCTTCTCTGTAACCGACTCTGTGTAACCCTAGCCCCCTCCGATGTCTATATAAACGAGAGGGTTTAGTCCGTAGGACAACAATAATCATAATCATAGGCTACCTTCTAGGGTTTAGCCTCTACGATCTCGTGGTAGGTCAACTCTTGTAATACTCATATCATCAAGATCAATCAAGCAGGAAGTAGGGTATTACCTCCATCGAGAGGGCCCGAACCTGGGTAAAACATTGTGTCCCCTGTCTCCTGTTACCATTAGCCTTAGACGCATAGTTTGGGACCCCCTACCCGAGATCCGCTGGTTTTGACACCGACATTGGTGCTTTCATTGAGAGTTCCACTATGCCGTCCATGTAAGGCTTGATGGATCCTTCGATCATTTTCAACGATGCGGTCCAGGGGGAGGTTTTCCTTCCCGTACAGATCTTCGTATTCGGCGGCTTCGTACTGCGGGCCAACTCGCTTGGCCATCTGGAGCAGATCGATAGCTACGCCCCTGGCATCAGGTCAGGTTTGGAAGCTTAAACTATACTGCCCATATCCACGGAGACTTGATCTTCGACAGATTCGAGCCCATGCCGGGTGAGGGAGTCCTGGATTAGGGGGTATGCGGACAGCCGGACTGTATGCTTCTTTTGGACTATTGGAGCGTGAAGATACAAGACTCAAGACTCTGTCCCGTGTCCGGATGGGACTCTCCTTTGCATGGAAGACAAGCTTGGCGATCCGGATATTATATTTCCTTCCTTGTAACCGACTCCATGTAAACCCTAGCCCTCTCCGGTGTCTATATAAACCGGAGAGTTTGGTCCTTAGAGGGACGATCATAATCATAATCATCATAGGCTAGCCTCTAGGGTTTAGCCTGTACGATCTCACGGTAGATCAACTCTTGTACTACTCATATCATCAATATCAATCAAGCAAGAAGTAGGGTTTTACCTCCATCGAGAGGGCTCGAACCTGGGTAAACATTGTGTCCCTTACCTCCTGTTACCATTAGCCTAAGACGCACAGATCGGGACCCCCTACCCGAGATCCGCCGGTTTTGACACCGACATTGGTGCTTTCATTGAGAGTTCCTCTGTGTCGTTGCTGCGAGGCGTGATGGCTCCTTCAACCGTCAACAACACGGTCCAGGGTGAGAATTTTCTCCCCGGACAGATCTTCATGTTCGGCGGCTTCATGCTGCGGGCCAATTCGCTTGGCCAACCGGAGCAGATCGACAGCTACGCCCCTGGCCACCAAGTCAGGTTCGGAAGCCTGAACTACACGGCGGATATCCGCGGAGACTTGATCTTCGACGAATTCGGGCCTGTGCCAGGAGCGCCGGACAGTCATGATGAGCATGGCTTAGACCTGCTATCGGACAATGCTCGGGATATCACCCCGACAGTAGCCCCGGACCTAAATCCGGAGCAAATTGCATTGCCCAAGGACTGGTGGATGGACTCCATCCTGTAGGCCGCACACTCATCGGTGTTAGAGACGAACACAGGCCTCACCCCTAAAGAAGCCTGTGACACTGGACCCCCAGACTCGTATCCGGCCGTAGGTTCCAGTCCGCGCGCTCCTGAGCCCGCCGAACCTGGATGGGCTCCTGTAATGGAGTTCACCGCCGCGGATATCTTCCAGCACTCCCCCTTTGGTGATGTGCTGAACTCGTTAAAGTCTCTCTCTCTGTCAGGAGACTCTTGGCCGAACTATGTCCGACTCGAGAGGGAAGCAGGCGTCAAAGGAATTCATTGCCCACCCACCACCCACTTCATTGCCACTGTCGACGATGTATCAGACGTGCTGGACTTCGACTTCGAAGACATCGACGGTATGGACGACGATGCAGGAGAAGATTCAGAATCACTAGGGTGCTGGACTACCACCTCTTCATACGATATATATATGGTGGATACGCCCAAGGAGGACGACGACAACAATCCAGAAAATAAAACACGGGCAAAAGCCAAAACGACAGCGCAGACGCCGCTCCAAGTCCAGCAACAGTAAAAATAGTGACAAGAATGCCAGAAAGATCAACACCCTAGTCAACTCCGAAGGCAAGAACGACCATATGGATCAAGCAATGGAGCAGGATGAACCAGGTCACGCCAAACACGGCTCAGAGCAGACGCCCGATCACAATGATCCCGAGGGACGAATTAATCAAACCGCCCCGGGGCAAGAACACAGTCCGGATGACGATGCATTCATCATCCCGGAATCACGCTTGGAATGAGATAACCTCAACAGAAGGCTTATGGCCACTGCGAGAAGTCTGAAGAAGTAGAAGCAATGGCTAAAGGCCGCACAGGAAACGCTCAATCGCAGATGGAATAAAGTGCTCGACACTGAAGAAAAGTATGGCGATGATCGCCATACAAAGATCTACACAAAACTCAAGCTGCTACTAGAATTCGATGATGAGGCTGTTCCACCAAATGAGAACATGGCCAGGAGGCCGGAAAAACCATTTCATAACCGCAACAGAGCATCTACCAACGCCGAACACGATCTACGCGAGCTCATGGATAAGAAAGCCGGCGCGGCTAGGTCCATCTACAGATCTAAAGGACACACCCCGGCGCGGTACTATGATGACCAAAACAATCATACCGATCGGATACCAGTTCGGAATAAACACCGAACACAACAACAGACGACGGCATGCCACAACACGTCCTGATACAGAGGGGCTGCTCACCCCGTATGCTTCACCGAAGAAGTAATGGACCATGAATTTCCACAGGGTTTGAAACCTGTGAACATAGAGGCATACGACGGAATGACAGACCCAGGGGTCTGGATCGAGGATTTTATCCTGCATATACACATGGCTCGTGGGGACGACCTCCGCGCCATCAAATACCTTCCCCTCAAGTTGAAGGGGCCAGCTCAACACTGGTTGAAAAGCCTCCCCGAAAATTCAATCAGAAGTTGGGAGGAACTCAAAGACGCTTTTAGGGCCAATTTTCAAGGGACTTATGTCCGGCCATCGGATGCAGACGATTTAAGTCACATAATCCAACAGCGTGGAGAGTCCGCCCGCAAGCTTTGGAATAGATTCCTCACTAAGAAGAATCAAATTGTCGATTTTCTGAATGCCGAAGACTTAGCGGCCTTCAAACAGAGCATCCGCGACGAGTGGCTCACCAGACACCTCGGCCAAGAAAAGCCGAGGGCAATGGCAGCCTTAACAAGCCTTATGACCCGCTTTTGCGTGGGCGAAGATAGCTGGTTGGCCCGTAAAGGCACTAGTGACCCAAGCACATCAAAAATAAGGGATGGCAACGGGAAGCCACAGCACAATAAAAACAAACATCAAAACAAGGAAGAGAGCCCGGACAACACAACGGTCGATGCCGGATTCAGGGGCTCTCGACCAGGTCATCAAAATAAGCCATTTAAAGGCAGTAAAGAGGGACCGTCTTGTCTGAACAAAGTTCTGGACAGACTGTGCCAAATTCATGGCACACCCGACAAACCTGCGAACCACACTCACAGAGAATGCTGGGCCTTCAAGCAGGCAGGCAAATTAAACGCCGAACACAAGGGAAGGGAAACACCAAGCGAAGACGAGGCTGAGCCTCGCCAGCCGAACACTAGGGGACAGAATAAATTCCCGCCAGAGGTAAAAATAGTAAACATGATCCACGCAACCCACACATCCACGAGAAGGCACGAATGCGCGCTCAGAGACGCATACGCTATAGAGCCCATCGTACCCACACCCAACCACTGGTCGGCTTGTCCAATCACCTATGATCACGCGGACTACCGGACTAGTATTCGGCGCGGAGGATCAGATGCCTTGGTGCTTGACCCAATAATCGATGGATACCATCTTACTCGCGTCCTCATGGGCGGCGGTAATAGTCTCAATTTAATATACTAGGACACTGTCCGCAAGATGGGATAGACTCATCCAGAACCAACCAAAGCAACACCACCTTTGAAGCGGTGATACCAACCGTTGAAGCCTGCGGCAGGGGCTTCATTGTACTGAAGGTAACATTCGGCTCCCCAGGCAAAGTCCGAATACCTTTGGGAGTGTTCGGCGCCACGAATTTGGCCTTATATGCATTAGCTCCGAATCATGTCTTTGGTCAAATGTTGGGTTTGCCCGGCTCCTGGGTTCGCCACCTTACGTTCCATCCTTATCGGCTAAGGCGGCCAAAGGAGAACTACTGCGATTGTGCCCTGGTTATTCTGGATGAGCACCTCAGTAGAGAAAGCCGAAAACTGACTGTCATGATACAGCGTGAGACTGTTCAACCACTCGAAGACTTATCGGAATCTGTAGGATTCCTCGGCATTAACGAAGGACCATTTCCCAGTCATGTACATACACGCCCGTATTCGGATGCACGTGAAGGTACCAGGGGCTATATGGTAGCCCCACCATCAAACTCCTATGGCTAAGTGAAAGTGTTAAAGCTATATAGTCCGGTTGCCTAGTTCGACATGCGATCACCTCCTTAACGGACCAAGACGTTGGATTAAGTGTGATTACGCATATTTTTCTCGAACACCCCCGCATTATACGCGTGGGGGCTGAAGCCAATGACTGCTAACTTTCAGATTATACATAGACAAAAAAACGGCCGCATAGGAGGCACAATAATACTTTCGGGCATGAAGTATAAATATAGCCTCATAATCAAAATAACATTGTTTTTACAATGACACGATTTGTCACTCGAACAAGACATTTTTCGAGCACTGCGCCTCTATTAGGCGGGCACCTTCTATTACCTGCTCCAAGTAGTGCTCGGCCGAATCCTGGCCTCCCGCCGGATTCTGGGTCGCAATGATGGTGGCCTCCATATCTGTTCAATATGCTTTAACGCCGGCAAGAGCCATTTGTGCACCCTCTATGCATGCCGACCTTCTCATGGCGTCGATCTGAGATACGACACCGAGGAACTGCTGCACCAAACCAAAATAGCTGTCCGGCATAGGACCCTTCGGCCAAAGATGGTCTATTACAGACCGCATTGCAAGCCCGGACAGCCTATGAAGGTCAACCACAGCTGCCATTTTCTCACTCAACGGCAATGGGCGCGCGGGAGCATTAAATTGAGACCAGAACAGCTTCTCCACTTCTTTATCACCTTGATCCTCGAAGAACTTGGCCGCATCAGCTATACTCTTCGCCAAGTCCGCATACGCGTCTGTAGGACTCCAGCGTCCATCCAGGGGAGCATACTTCGGATCCAAAAACTTCATCCGCAGTAAATAGGACCCTCCAGCCGCAATTTTACCGGCCTATCGACGCTCCTCCCGCACGTCCCTGATTTTGGTCCACATCTCCTTGGTCGCATTAAGTGCCTTGTTCAGGTCAGCCGAATTAACCCGACTCTCCTTCTCAAGGAGCTCAAAACGGTCGGCGGCATTTTTCAGCTCCACAGCCATTCCGGCTATCTTGTCCTCGCTTCGGCGATGAGCTGCCTGTTCGGCTCTCAATTCTTCGGCCGCCTTTAGGGCAGCCGCATTGCTAACCCGAGCTTGTTCCTTGGCCTGTGCAAGTTCCTCCCTCAGGGCTTCCTCGGCAGCAGCACCATCTGCAGTCCAAGCACATCGCATTAATATCATGCCCCTATCAAATTTCCCTATACAACATAATAAGGAAAGCTGAGCACATACCTTGTGATTCGTTCAGCCGCTCGTTCACCAGCGTGATATCAACATTAATAACTCCAATCTTCCTCCTCAGTTCGGCAATTTCAACGGACTGGTCAGCTGCCGGATCCTTAGACACCTGCGCATATATACAGCGCATTCATTACTTACACAATATGATCCTCCGTTTGTCGCCTAGGGCGGGCAACCAGAGTCTCAGGGGCTACTATCCATATGGAGCACACCTAGTGTGTGCCTCATAGCCAGAAATTATGTATTTTTCATTAGATACCTCAAAGCCTCTAAGCAGGCTCGTAAATGCTTCATTCAAACCGCTTGTGGCGGAGGAAATCTTCTTAAGCACTGTGCTCATTAATGAGCGGAGCTCCTCCGAGAGTGCGGCTTTCTCCAGAAGGCCCGTCAGTATGTCCGGCCGGACACTGAACTGTGTCAGACCCTTCTCATCGCCCCCCGTGGGAGCCGAACACTCCGGGCTCAGGGCAGCTGAAGGATTAGCTTCTGGCTTCGGCAGATCCGGACTCCTCCGTGACGACACCTCGGTGTCGCCCGCCTCATGAGGTGGAGAGGTGGGTGGGGTCTCACTCTCCATCATCTCCGAAGGAAGATCCCCCGAAGACGAACTCTGTTGAGAAGAGCTGCTAGCTGGACTACAAAAATGAATCCTGTTTATTATTCTCGGAGAAATGCAGTACCTATGTATTAACGATTAACTCACAGCTCGGTTGAGGGCTGGCCCATCGGCGGGCATGATGCGGTAAGTGCGCCCTTCGTGGCAGGACCCCCTGGTGACGTTTTCTTCCCCTGCTTGGGCACCTCCGTCTCCAAGTCTTCGGAGGTGGCCCTCTTTTTCCCGTGCGGGGAGGAGGCTTTAGACTCCCCTCCCCGATTATCCTCCTTAGGAGAGGTAGCAATTCCCCCGGTTCGGATGCGCAGTGTGTGAAGTTCGGCTTCTCTGCTCTTCCCTTCGTCTTTCCCAGAAGGCATTTTGCTAAGATCCCGGCCAAGCATCTTGGCTATGGTAGGGCTAGGCGAGCCTTCGGGAAGTGGCGCCGGACACTTGATTCTCTCTGCTTTGCTGAGCCATTCCTGAGCACAGAGGATTTTCAGAATGATGTTTATGATAGATATAAACGAAGTGTCCGATTTCGGGGTTACTTACTTGGGTATCTAGCCGATTGTAGCTTAGGCCCACATCCTCGGTGGTGTCGGGACACTCTACTTGTGGTCCGAAGAATAATTTACACATCCCTTCGAGCTTCAGGCCGAAGAAGCGCAGAATAGTTCGCGGACCCTCTGGATTGAACTTCCACATCCGGAGAGGCCGGCATTCGCACGGCAACATCCATCGGATTAGCATTACCTGAATTATGCTGACAAGGTTAATGCACTACAAAAAAAGACACATCCGTGACATTTTGGGCTGAACGAATTATTTTTCTGTCATACATATGACACTTCTATGACGATAATTATGACAAAACCCGGTATCATCATATATGTGGTGGACTCCTACTTCTATGACAAAAAATCATGACAGAAAATGGGCTTTTCGTCCTGGGCAGGCCTGAGACGCAGCTGCATGACATTCTTTGGGCCGTCCATGACGGAAAAAACCGTGGTAGAAGTGAGGGGGGGGGGGAATTTTGGGGAGTTGCCGGTTAAGGTGGGAGAGCAATGCGCGTTTCTCTCGTACAGGTACGCGCGTGTGTGCGAGGCATTGGCTCTAACTGAAACCGAGCGAGGCGTTGGGCTCTAAATGAACCCGAGCAATTGCACTGCAGGCTATGCGTTACTGAACCCGAGGGATCGATCGATGGCTGTTAACTGAACCCGATGGAGCGATTCCTTCGCTACTGCTGCTAACTGAAGCCGATCGATTGGATGAATAGCGAGCGCTGCGTGGGGGTTTGGATGAACAGTGAGAGGTGGCGTTGCCTTTGGATGAACAGGAACCCGTGGTGTGGAGGGCTGGATGAACAGTAGATGGTGGAGGGGTGGCCGTGGAGGGGTGGTTGAACAGGAACCCGTGGTGTGGAGGGCTGGATGAACAGTAGATGGTGGAGGGGTGGCCGTGGTTGGGTGGTTGAACAGGACCCCGTGGTGTGGAGGGCTGGATGAACAGTAGACGGTGGAGGTGTGCCCGTGGAGGGGTGGTTGAACAGTAGCCGGTGGAGTAGTGCGCGGTGGAGGCTGGATGAACAGAAGCCCGTGGAGGCTGGAGGAGGTCGACGGTAGCCCGTGGAGGCTGGAGGAGGTCAACGGTGGAGATGAACTGTATCCCGTGGAGTCCCGTTTTGCGGTACTCCACACCCCTCCCCCCCCTGTTTCGACCGTAGCGCTCCAACACAAGTCCGTTTCGTCTATTTTGTGGTACGCCACAGCCCTCCCGATGAACAGGACCCCCGTTTCGACCGTAAGAGGTCTGTTTCCTCCGTTTTGCGGTACGCCACACCCCTCCCGATCAACAGGACCCCCGTTTCGACCGTAGGAGGTCCGTTTCCTCCATTTTGCGGTATGCTAGGCCCCTCCCAATCAACAGGACCCCGTTTCGAACATGGCCGGTCAAACACAAGGCCGTTTCCTCCGTTGTGCGGTACGCCAGGCCTCATTTCCATCGCCTGTTCCGTCCAAGCCCTCCCGATGAACACGACCACGCATTCCGTTCCGACCCAGCCAGTTGGCTCCCCATGAACACGACGACAACACTGTTTCTCTGTTCCGACCCAGCCATGTACGTATGCGCGATAGGCGTTAGAGACCCTGCCCGTACGTACGTGCGTGGCCATATTTTCTTTCTTGCACCCTCGCCGCTATACGTACGTGTACATGCTACGTGCGCGCCTCTACATCTACGACACGTGCGCACCTCTACATCGACCAGTATGTACGTACACGTTCGCGACCAGAATGACAACGCTACGTACGCTTCGACCAGGTGGGTCCCGACCGTCAGACACTTCCTTGCATGCGAAGATGTAGCTGGTGGGTTCCAGCAGTCAGGGGGCGAATCTTTTTTTTTTTGCCCGGACGCACTTCCTTGCGTGCGAAGATGTAGCTGGTGGGTCCCAGCGGTCAGGGGGCGAATCGTTTTTTTGCCCGGACACACTTCCTTGCATGCGAAGGTGTAGCTGGTGGGTCCCAGCAGTCAGGGGGAAACATTTTTTCGCAAAATATGGTGGCCCGTCCGGTGGGTCCCCGCTGTCAGGTGGAGGAATAATTATTTTGCGTGTAATGTGGAGGCACTTCTTTACTGCGGTCGTGGACCCAGCTGTCAGCCTCTTCATGTACAGTCCACGTCCGATGGAAGCCGTTCCTTGACCACGTTGACCATGCCACGCCAAGAGCACCAGGGCGGTGGACGATGGCGAGGCCTAGGAAGGGGACGACACAGAGCCGGGGAAGACGCGGCAGTGGATGCCCACGCGTAGAGGAGTACGAATGTTCATGCTGCGGTGTGAGGCTGCCGTCGCTGCAGAATAACAGGGGGTGTGGGTGAGTAGAGGGATGGCCTGGCTAGCGGTGGGAGTAGTAGGGGGCGGTGAGGCCTCCGCCGCATCACAGCCGGCCACGGGAGGCAGGAGCACGAGGCACGACCGGCATTGGTTTGGGCGGCTGGAGCAAGAATTCCAGAGGTTGAAGAAGCACTACCGCCATTGGATGGACATCGTACGGTCACTAGAGCTAGAATGTGCATATTGACTAAGTTGACAAAGCCCTCCATCCCCGTCAACTTAGTAGGCCCACAAGTGAGCCTGCCACTATACTGGGTCCCAGCTAACAGGGGGAGTATTCATTTTTTTTGTGCGTAATAAGGAGGCACTTCCTTGCGTGCAAAGATATAGCTGGTGGGTCCGAGCCGTCAGTGGCGGTAACTTTTTTTCGCGAAATACTGAGGCCCTTTCGGTGGGTCCCTGATGTCAGGTGGACGAATCATTATTTTGCGCGTAATAAGGAGGCATTTCCTTGCATGCGGCCGTGGACCCAGCTGTCGGCCTCTCCATGTACAGTCCACTTCAGATGCATGTCGGTCATTGACCACGTTGACCAGGCCGCGCTGAGAGCACCAGGTCGGTGGACGACAGCGAGGCCTAGGAAGGGAACGACACGAAGGCAGGGAAGACTCAGCAGTTGTTTCCCATGCGGAGGGGAGTACGACTGAACGAGGGTTTACTAGTTCGTCTGCCATTGCTGGAGAATAACAACAGGTGTGGGTGAGTAGAGGGATGGCTAGGCCAGCGATGGGAGTACGATGGGGCGGTGAGGCCTGCGCGGCAGCATAGCCGGCCGCGGGGAGGAGGGAGCAAGCAGTCCCGCCGGCGCTTGTTTGAGCGGCTGGAGCAGGAAGAGCAGAGATTGAAGAAGCACGACGGTCGTTGAATGGCCATCCAACCGTCACTGCTTGTGCGTCAACCTTTTTTTAGGAAAGCCTCAAATCTGTGGAAAACAGCATACAACCCATTGCCATTATTTGTAATAATTTATAGCCCATTTGCTAATTCTTAAGGTTTTTTTGGAGCCCATATTCTTTTTGTTAGCATTAAAGCCCATATTGTGGCCACGATTAAAAAATTATACGAAATTTTGCATATTTCGGTGCGGTCCGAACTGTTTTTAATCCAGAAATTTCGACTCACATTCAAACTAATTTTAAAACAAATGTATATCAATATAAAATCCAACAAATTCTCCACGCATAAAAATTAATGTAATTTAAAATCTCGAAATGAAAAAAAGATATTTGAAACTAATTGCCGCTTTGATGTGTTCTAAAAATGTATAGCCCATTTCTCATTATTGATGGGCCATTTTCTCGGCCAGCCGAATGAAAGCTCTCCTCATCTTGAAAGGTTTGCAGCCCAACAGGCCTGACAAAACGACTTACTTAGCAAATCACAAAAAAACTGGGCTGTGGCCGTGGACCCAGCTATCAGCCTCTCCACGTACAGTACTCTTCTGATGGAAGTCGTTCCTTGACCATGTTGACCACGCCGCGCGGAGAGCACCACGGCGGTGGATGACGACGAGGCCTAGGAAGGGGACGACGCGGAGCCGGGGAAGACGCGGCAGTGGAAGCCCGCGCGGAGAGGAGTACGAGGGTTCACTGGTTCGGCTGCGGTGTGAGGCTGCCGTCGCCGCAGGGCCTGGCCAGCGGTGGGAATAGTAGGGGGCAGTGAGTCCTCCACGGTAGCACAGCCGACCACGGGAGGCAGGAGCATGAGGCACGACTGGCGCTGCTTTGGCGGCTGGAGCAAGAAGACCAGAGGTTGAAGAAGCACTACGGCTGTTGGATGGACATCGTCCCCGTCAACTTAGTAGGCCCACAAGTCAGCCTCCCACCAAGGTGGGTCCCAACTAGTAGGGGGAGTATTCTTTTTTTGTGCATAATAAGGAGGCGCTTCCGGTGGGTCCGAGCTGACCGTGGGGGAGGACGTTTTTTTCACGAAATACGGTGGCCCGTCAGGTGGGTCCTAGCAGTCAGGGGGCAAACATATTTTTTTGTAAAATATGGTGGCCCGTCCAGTGGGTCCCTGCTGTCAGTTGGAGGAATCATTATTTTCCGCGTAATAAGGAGGCACTTACTTTTTTTGTGGGCAAATCAGAGAGCTTTATTCAACAAAAGTGTTCCCCGGGTAATTAGCCAGAAGGCTGGTTACCAAAAAACTAGGGGTCTCCTCTAGCCAACATTCGGTCACATTCAATGTGCATGCATGTTTTGCACATAGATGTGCCGGTAAGTTTGCTTACCTTAATACATGTTGAATCTCAAAAACAAAAAAATCACAACTAAGCTTTCCTATTTCATCTAGGATAGGAGCCACAACCGAACGTGAGTTGTGGCGTGTATGCCAGAGTTGTACTAACTCCTCACAGTCAGTCTCCATTGTCACATGCGATAGGCCTCGAAGTTTTGCAAAAAGCATTCCTTCTCGCATTGATAGAGCATCCATTATAAGAGGATCGGATATTTCACCGAAAGGCTTGCACCAAGCAACCAAGAGCGCGAATATGGAGTGGGCTATGCCACCCGCACCTCCTCGACCTTCCGCCACATTGAGTGCTCCATCACATGAAATCTTGATCATACCTGGTTCCGGCGACGTCCAACCATGACCTAAGTAGCACAACTGCTTCGTTGTGGGGTAGCTCCAGCAGCCGTGGACCCAGCTGAGACTCTCCACATATACTTCCGATGGAAGTCATTCCTTGACCATGTTGACCTCGCCGCGTTCCGTTGCATGCATGCGTCCATGGGCATGGTGCGTCCCCACTGTCAGCCTCTCACGTACAGTCATCTTCCGACGACTCTCGGTTGTTGACCACGTTGACTACACCGTGCCGAGCGCACCCAGACTGGAACGACCCAGAGATGGGGAAGACGGGGCAGTGGAGTCGCAGATGGAGAGGAGTGGGAAACTTCACTGGTTCGGGTGCGCGGCAGCACATCCGCGGTGCCGCCCACGGGAGACAGGAGAAAGAACAGAGGTTGAAGAAGGAACACGACTGTTGGATTAACATCCAACGGTCCAGCTGCTAGAATCATTTGTTGATTAAGTTGACAAAGCCGTGCGTACACGTCCACAAGCCAGTCACCAAATCTGACGGGTCCCAGCTGTCAACGGGATGAATAATTTTTTTTGCAAAACAAGGAGGCACTTCCTTCCGTGCGAAGATACAGCCGGTGGGTCCCAGCTGTCAGGTGGAGGAAACATTTTTTTTCAGCTTAATAAGGAGGAACTTTCCATGCATGCGACCATGGACCTCGTGGGTCCCAGCCGTCAGGCTCTCCACGTACAGTCCTCTTCCGATGACTCTCATTTGTTGACCACGCCGCACCGAACACAGAGAGGCGGTGGACGACAGCGAGGACCCGGACGGGAACGACTCGGAGATGGGAAAACGTGGCAGTGGAGTCGCAGATTGAGAGGAGGAGAAGGGTTATAACTGGCTCTGTTGCAATTCATATCAAACTCAGGTTCACAGGACACGTTCATATTCATAGCCAACATTCACTATCAACAACTCAAAAGATTCATATATACACAAGCTCAGCATATCTATGCATCCAAATGATTGATAGATCACATGACAATATTCATAAATAATTCACAAAAAGATTCAGATATACACATGTTTAGTATGTTTTTGCATCCAAATGATTGAGATCACATCCAATATGATCCATGGACGAACTTTATTTACCTAGGGTACAGACTAGTAAATGGTGTTCAATCAGAGGTACTTCTTGCTAAAATTAGTTCTTGTACGAGTAAACTTTCGAGTACATAAGAGGCAGCACAGACAATCTGAACTTTGCTTGTAGGTTTATCCTCAAATAGTGGCCTCGTGCCAAGGGAGGTTTGAGCAACTTGGCCACTACTTTCATCCAACTAGTTTACTGGCTCATCTTGGTCCTGTGTCTCGCCAAAATTCTACATTGCAGATGAGAAAGGAGGCGGTTGAGAAAATGAACCACCCAAATTTTTTGTGAAGTTCAACTGAAATGGAGCATCCTTGGCGTGTAGACTGATTAAGTCCCAGATGAATATACGCGTCAACCAACTTGTCTGGAATCTTTAGACTCCATGCCATATAGTTCGCTACCATATGTACCGATAACCAAAAGGCACAAGTTGGGACCAAAGACTAGACTGCGGTTTTCTGGGCTATGCACCAAGCAATATTTTTGGCGTTCACTCTCCTAATACTTGGAGTTTCACAATTGGTTGACGCCGGTTGATACACGAATGAATATAGGCACTTCTTGTCAACATCGATGCTTGTCTGAGTGAACTTTGGAGTACATAGCAGCAGCATAAGTACCTATCCATCTGATCATTTTGTGCAGTTCTACTGAAATCACCCGATGTAATGATTTGCCTGCGAGTTCAGCCTCCAAATTACTCCTTTATGAAATCGGCAAACAGTAGCACAATACCAAATTACCAATACATATGACAGGCACAATAATCAGGATAAAGACCAGTACCAACCTGTGTGAGGTAGCATATCAATTACTATTTCCTTTGACTGGAAGCCGAGATAAGCCAAGCGACTGACAGCAAAGGAAGAAAGCAAGCGGAGATTAGCGACTGAAGGAAAGGACGAAAGCTGTCGAGGCAATGAAGCACCCAAAGTTTTTGTGCAGTTCCACCAAAATTGAGCATCCCTGTTGGCACATATATTGAGAGAGTGAGATTACTATAATAGTGGTACTAGTTGATGAAACATACACTAACAACTAGAAGCACCCTCATTATCTTAATGGGTAAAGTTAGCAACATAGTAGTCTTGCTTAAATAGAGGTATTAGTTTATTTAATCAGTGCCAATTAGCTCAACTCAACAATCGAAGCATTGCCATTTATCATAGGTTGCAAAACTTAAAAGTGCAAAGATAAAGAAGTTTCTCATGACAGTAGCACGATACAAATAGAGATGACAACAAACTAATATGGATGAAGGCCTTAGGCTCGTACCAACCTGAGAAAAAAAGCTTATTCATGTAGTCCCATAAGAGATGATAAAGCACTCACTAGAATCACACAATAGTATATATTTTTGTGCACTTCAAATGTATGTTGAAATCACTCTTGTTTACCAATGCTGAGATTATATCGAAAGATTATCAAGATCTTCCAGCAGAGTTAAAGCACTGGCTAGGATACAGTTCATTGTATTGTCTTGTGTAGTTCCACTAACATGTATGATTGGCACAACATGATCCCTGTTTGCACAAGTAGGAACAAGGTGAAACCTTCATTAGCTTAGTGAGAAAGGATAGGAAGACATTAGCATATTACTCAAACAGTAGCATCAAATTCATGATGGACAATACGCAAAACATTGCCTCATTGAACCAATGGCAATAAATTGACATGCAAAACAATAGCACTATTATGTCATGACACTAATAATATTCCCTCCTTGCTCCACCACATGATTGACCTCCGTAGACAAACATTCACACGTACATGATTCAGCATAGGGTCCTACTAAAGATTTGTTTAACTCCAACAGGAAAATTAGGCAGTAATAAATTAGTGGTACTTAAGTGCTCCTAATTAATTAAGTGAGACAGCAGAAGTGGAAGGGCTCCCTGGAGGATCGTCTCACATGTAAGGTAGTCATTGCCGGAGCCCTTGAATAGCCTCGACTGAGGCCTCTGGCTTCAGCAAGATCGCCTTGGCACTGTTTATTCTTCTTCTTCTTCCTCTTCATGCTATGTTTCTCTTTATCCTCACCAGTTGGTGAAACCAAGTACATGATTGGCCTTCTAATTCAGAATTGGTTTTGTCAGTGAGGGAGTACAAGTATACTAGTAAAAAACAGCATTATTTTCTCATGGTAGTCGGAAAATAGAGATGAACACATGCATTAAATATCATTCTTACCTAAAGGAAGGTTATGGCGCCAACATGGATGATGATGATTGGAACACAGATCTCCCTTTGTGCAGTTCCACCAAAATGAACCAACTGTTCCATCTGACATTCTAGTTAAACAACACAAAAGTCACTTCTTTTAAGAAGAGTTTTGTGTAGTGCACCAAAAGGTCACAACAGCAACCAGGTGAATTGGATATCCTTGTTTGCACAAAAAGGCACAGAGGAAACAGTCAGAGTCTCAATAAATTACAGGCAAAAACATTTGGCTAAACTTATCAGAGTCTCAAACAATTACAGGTAAAAACAGTGGCATGGCTTCATTTTTACTAGGAACATTATATTAAGAACAGCTAAGGCTGCGTTTGGTTCACAGGTTTGGTGCAGGATTTTCATAGGAACACAATTCCTACCGTATTCTTTCCCTTCCAACTGTTCAGAACACGGGAAAGGTGAATAGTGTTTCATAGGAAAGCTGGACTGGTAGTACTGATTCCATTGGATTAGAAACATCCACGCGCTGCTCATTTTTTGGGCGGAAGCCCGAGGCAGGCGCTCGCTGCCATGCGTTAGATAGGTTGCTGTGCTGTGTTTGCCGGAATAAAAAAGTCAACCTATGTGTGGTACGTGAGGTGAGGACAAGAGTTGTCACTATGCAGCTGAATAAACAAATAGCATCTCATACTGCCAAGCATGGTACTCTAAAAAAACAAATCTGTACATTTGGTAGTCCATCCGAACACATTCTCTTGAGAGTTTCCTCCGGTTCGCTGTTCCATAGTTTTATACCTACATTCCTTTCCTATTCCTCTATTTTCATCAAGACTTATGTTTTCTGCCTCTTTATTCCGACTGGAGCCTAAATATTTGGTATAAGGGCATGGGACAGTGGGTGCACCAGCAGTACATCACCATGTACGTAAACAGGGGCATAAAGTGGTGATTCATAGTTTGTTGCCCCGAGAAACAAACATCCAAGAAACATACTATCTGGGTTCGTCCCATTTTTTTCACTCTAGCCACCTACTCCTATGTGTGGATAGCAAATCTAGTCCTGGTCATACCACTGTGTACAACGTTACCCCTATATTTCCCTTTTATACCAAGAGACCGGTTGGATGACCAGTCTGTACTACTTTCATCCCCTTTCCTTCCTGTTTGTACCAAGTCCGATGTACATACTAAATTCCCCCACCCCCACTTTATTTCAATGACAAGTATTTTCGGGCGGAGGGAGTACAAGATTCGACTCCATGAAGTAGCTTTACCTCTAACAATAGAAAAAAAAGGTGACGTTGGACCATCCGATCGAGAGGGGCTGAGAGGTAGAAAATGATGCACATGGAGCGACGTAGCGAGCTGGGGAAGTAGAGCTAAGGCGGTTTCGAACGAAGATATAGCTGAAGGTCATCGGGATGTGGATAGGTGGGCGGCGGGAGGCCGGATCCGCCCACAGTCAACGACGAAGGGATCGGAGGACCTCCCGCGCCGGCGCTCGGCCAGAGAAAACGGTGCGGCCGGTAGTGGGTCTCCTCCCTCGCTGTTGACGACGGCCTAAATGCTGCCCCTCCTCCCCTTCACCAGCGGAGGGGGATACGTCCGGATCTGTAACCAGCGGTGAGGATAGAAAGCCAGTGTTTTTGGAAGGGAGAAAGACAGGGTTACTACCCCTATCTTGTTTAGATCTGGAGAGGATGAGAGTGTGTGAATAGAGCAGCCCTAGCAAGCAAGCACGGAGGCTCCGGTCTATATATAAGTAGTCGGGTAGTTTTCCTTTTTCACTCCATCAAAACAATCGTTTAAAATCGTGTACTATACTACATGCCAGGTCGCGGTTTTTTTTAGTTGTTGATTTTTTTTGAGATAGCTACCCGCTTGTTCCAAGTGGTGTTACGGTGTGCTAGGTCGCACTTTGTATCGTTCAAGTCTGGTAGTACTACAAGTCCCTCCATTAAATGAACAACCACCCCCTTGTAAAAATTGTGAACAAGCCCACGGCTAAAATTAGCGGAAACGTGGGTTGCCCCAACATGAATTATTATTTATATTTTGTACTCCCTCCGTTCCTAAATATAAGTCTTCTTTATTAGCCACACCTAAGACAAGAATTTTTTTATTAGCAGTGAACCCCACATGTCATAGACACAAAATTTTTGGCAAGATTCCCTTAGGCAAGCCAAAGTGTGTCTAACAATTTGAGCAACTCAGGTTAGGCAAGTGTGGAAAGTGTGGGAAAAATAATGTGGCAACATAAGGCAAACATAGTCACAATCCAAACAGGCCCGTGATTTTTTGTGACATGCATGAAAATTTGGTTAGCTAAATTTATAGTCAAAATTTGGCAAGGTGCATCAAATCAACACATGAAAGTATCAAAAGGAAAGTCACGACATGCATGCATGCGTTGTACTCCCTCTGTTTCCAAATATAAGTCTTTTTAGAGATTGCAACAAGTGACTACTCCCTCCGTTCCTAAATGTAAGTCTTTTTAGGGATTCCACTACAAACTACATACGGATGTATATAGACATATTTTAGAGTGTAGATTCACTCATTTTGTTTCGTATGTAGGAGTAGTTCATAGTGAAATCTCTAAAAAGACTTATATTTTGGAACGGAGGGAGTACATACGAAGCAGAATATGTCTACTCCTACATACGAAGTAGCCCATTTGAAATGTGTAAAAAAAGTTTTATCGAATGCAATGCTTTGATGTGTCGCGTCAACTCATACAAGCCTGAGAAATTTGATTACTACGATGCCCTCTCCCTCGCGGACTGAGCTCCGGTGCCTTAACTGCACCTGCCTTTGGCTATATGACAGGTGGGCCAACCACCTCTTGGGCCCACCTGTCATGGACGCAAAGGTAGGAGCAGTAAGTAGAAGCTTTCGCTACACGCTATCCCTCCCGCACGAGGTGGACGGACATGCAGCAGTGGATTCGATACTGTAGAAGTAGGAGTAACATCATTGTTCGTCTTCTCGAAGAGGCAAAGAGCCAAGTGCAAACCGAACGTGGCAGTTGCGAACGCTCGCGTGGTGCGGTTCCTTGGAGTACTAGCCAGGCTCTTGCATGAGACCAAATTGCTATTGTTTAACAATTAAACTCCATTATCCATTGGTTGATACTCATTCTGCATAGGTCCACGCGCTTAGCACCGTTTCCTCCTGGGGTCACCAATGTTTATTTACTAATTAATAGCATTCCATGCAATGAACTAGCCATTGCAAGTCATTAAAAGCATGCACACCTCTCATCTCTTATTGGTTGATACGTAAGTCAAGAAACAAGAAACAAGGTAGAACTTAATGCACCGCGCCTAAGTGTTTTGGGACTATTTGGTTTTCGTAAGATGACTTACACACCTAGACGGAGGGAGTAGTATAGACCTGTAAACCGGAAAGGAGTATTTGCCTTTCTAAATATTTCAACAAGTGACTAGACTTCGGCTCAAAAAAAAAACAAGTGACTAGACTACACCGTGTGCAGTACCCCCTCCCCTCCGGTTTATAGGGCTCAAATCTCAAATCTCATGAACCAAGGCATTTTGCGATTGGAGGAATGTATCTCGTACTATACAAAACTACCCTAATTAAACTCATGCATTAATTACGTAGTTCTCTCGTTTTCCTCTCCGCCTTGGTCGCGGTGCACAATATTGAGCACTCCTATATGACTAGCCGCTCTATCTACATGCAGGACATTTCAAAGCATCAGGGCCAGTGTGCCATCCACAAAATCACAGCGAGGTTCTACAGTCGAGACTCACCTGTCACCCTAATGTGGCCGTCATGACCCGTCATATCACAAAACCCACACCTTTACCAGCAGTGGTAAGGTGGTCTCCAAGTTGGACTGGACGAAGCAACCATAATTTCATTAGAACGCTCGTTTAAGCCCTTTCTTCCCTTTCTTGAAGAAAACCTCACTCCAGGCTACTCACTTCTGCCATTTTTCTTCTCTACCGACAAAGGAAAGGTGGGCGAATCAGTTATGCTGCTATATTTTCATTCCAATAATCTTCTTTTTGTGAAGCACCGACCGATTCTCACATCCTATTGTTTTCCCGTTTTCATTGCGATTGTGGTTTCCATTCGATTGCTTTTTGTTTGTCAGTTCATTGATGGATCCTAGAGCACTAGGCAAAGAGTTGCCGGCGGACAACCCACTGGAGACAGCGATCTCGAGGAAGTGAGCACCGACCAACGAGTTGACCATGTTGGCGGGCCAACCCATGGAGACAAAGAACTCCAAGAAACAAGCACTGGCCAAAGAGTTGAGGACGTTGGCGGACGAACTCCTCAAAGAAAGTTGGAAGAACAGCAAGGGCCCCATCGTGCCTACCCCAGGAGCTCTGATTGCCACCTATGTGAGGCTCAAGACCGAGTTTGAGGAGATAGTCGCTGTTGAGAAGCAGTATTCCCCTGGCAAGGTGATGGCCCCCATCGAGGACGAGGAGATGGCCCCCGGAGGGATGAGATCCCCCGGTGAGCTGCACAAGGTAAAATATAATGGCTTATTACCATATTTTTGGTTTTTGATTCTTTCCAATGTGCTTGCTTTTTGATTATTTGCAATGTGCTTGCTAATATGTTAGTGTTGTGCAGGTGCCGGTGGTTGTCCTTGATGATTCCGATGTCATGGCCCGTCCTGTTGGCATCGCCCCGGAGATCGATTCCGATGCCGCTGCCATCTTGTGGACATCACCCCAGAGATCGATTCCGATGTCACGGTCAGTCCTGTGGACATCGCCCCAGAAATTGATTCCCATGCCGCTGTCCGTGCTGTGGTCATTGCCCGAGAGATCGATGACAAGAAATAGTTGGTCGCACTAATCCTTCAGGGTAGTTTGCATTACCCTGTGTTTAATTACCAGAACGATGCGTGTTATCAAACCATCTTAGGGCTACTGCAATGTCTTGTGTGGGCGGATCTTGCTACTTTTGTTTGATAGTGAATGATGCGATGAATCATGCGAACCCTCTCCGAGTTATGGAAACAGATGTATCCTCACCAGCTTTTGATGTAATATATGGCATGCTTAGATGTAAGTTTGAATTGTTTATCATATCAGCAGGGCTTGTTTGATGATTCTTGGTGTTAGTAGGCTAGCTACTGTGCGAGCTATGGTACTTGCAAAACACTCACCGAAGAGAAACATTGGGACTGATGAGCTCTTGGTACCCTTATACTAATCCCTCATTGATCAACCAATAGCCCTAGCTCCTAAAATTGTAGGCTTAGCGATCTATCAGACAATAGTTGACATACAGCCTCATTTAGTTCATAGGGTAGGAAAATCGTAGCAAAAGTACAGAGAACGTGCAACACAAAATCATAGCAGTGCAGAGACGTACTCCCTCCGTTCCAAAATAGATGACCTAGGCGGGCTAGTTTGGCCTAGTGGGTTTCAGTGATATGATGTGGTACAGTGCCATCCAGTCTTCGTGTGTGGTAGCAGTATTGTTGGTACAGAAAGTTTTCTTGAAGAAGCGGAATTCAACGAAGTCATGATGGTTCCTTCGTCCGAACAACTTACGGTGGGAAAGGTTGGGCCTGCGATGCGACCGGGGTAGACTAGGATAATTTTGTGCATGGCAGGTGTACTAGGATGGTCGACTTCCCACATGTCGGCGAATGAAAGTATTCTTTCCGATATAGAGGACGAGCAACAAGTATTCATTGTTTATTTTTGATGAAAGCTATTGTCTCCACTATTACTCCTTGACTTTGTCAATGCCTCTCTCTCCTCCACATAAGCGGGGACTACTTGCTATGCATGCAGCGGGCAGCTGGCGTCTTGAGGGTCCAGGGCGGTGAGAGCGGGCTCCGGAAGCGGTCCGGACTCCGGCATGGCCCACCTCACATTATCACCATATATTTCTTGGAGTCCGTGCATGGCAGGCGGGCGATCTCTTCTCCCTCCCCCATTTCTCTCTTCTCAGCCGACGCCCACCGAGCGATTAGATTACGGCTATCGACGGTTTATTCTATTACAGTCCCACATGTCAATGAAATTGCATGACAACGCGTGTCCCCTTTGGTGAGCGGCGTGCGAGCCGGACTGTCGGGGTTGCGACGCGTACAAGTCGTAAGTGTGTCGCCTTTTCCTTTAGAACTTGCGAAGCGTAACATTTTCGCGCGATCGATCGATAGTAATCTAGAACAAAATGACGAGGGCGACGCTTTCCCGCTTGTTAGGCGGGCTAGTTCGAGTGATATGACGTGCTACAGTGCCGTCCACTTGCTCCATTTTTATGTAAGCAAGAGTTCACACTCGTACGTGGGAGGAGTGTGAAACACCGCGGATCTGATTTTGATCGAGAGATAACTCCTCTCTGCCAAATAATGGAAGATTGTTAGCGATTATAGCATGATAGTTAGGGAATCTCTAGAGCTGGCCCACAAATTTACACCGGCATCTGTCCGAGGACACTGATGGATGCCATCCGATGCTGCCCGCATACCTTTCGACAACTATATGAACTAATCGGATGAAATTAATCAGATGAAATTCATTACATTTTGAAAACTTTTCCTACAAACTGGACGAAATTCATTACATATTTCGCACAAACCATACTAAACCTATTGTAAACCTAATCTAAACGATCGTCGGTGCCCGACCACCAAGTCCGGCCATGAACCCGAGAAAGTCGGCCATTGCCTTTGCCTCCTCCTCATACGCCTCGATAACCTCCTCCTCCGACCGGAGCACAAGGTTATGAAGATTCCCGCCTCCACGTCACCATCAAGCGGCTAATCGGCCGTCGATGTTTACCCCACCAAGCTTGGCGTCGACTGAGTGGAGTAGCGGTGGCCTTCCCGGGACCAGAGCAGCGGCGACCTACCGTGTACTACTCTTCCTCGCTGCCGGCTGCGCCCGCGCATGCGCACCGGCTTCGTGGTCGTGGCAGCGGAGGGCGGCCAGGGGGGTGCCGGCAATCTCCTTCGTTTGCTCCTGCGACAGTACATCGAAGAGAGCTTTGGAGCACGCTCGGAGCAGAGCCGCAGATGTCCCTCGTCTGCTCCTGCGACAGTACGTCCAAGAGAGCTTCGGAGCGCCACGAGGCCATGGTTCAAGTGGTGCCGATAGAAGGAAGGGGCCGGAGGAGAATAAATGTGGGTCTTTGGCTATGGCTGGGAGCTGGGGCTCAAGTTAATATAGCTGGGAGTAGGTTCGTCGAGCGTGAATGCGGACACTGCTTCAGTGACTTAACTGTAGATGCGTTTGGGTGTCTGACATGTCGGCCCAACGGGCGTCTGGCCCGCATGTCAGTGACACACCAATTGCACCTGCAATTAAGTCTAGTGAATGCGACATTGACATTCTAGAGAGATGGTGACCGTTTCAGGCGCATGCGAACTGTTTGACTGGTCAACCATACAAATACGAAACTATACGCTGAGCCAGCAACCGTATAATCACCATATCTCGTATACAATGATCAAAGTGTGCTATCAAGACAAGTTCGATGACCGCCAATGCATTTTACTCGGTAATAAATGACCAGGATTGAAGGGGAATCCTAATTTGCTTCGTCTTCTGTCCTTGAGCTCTTGACAAACCAATGCACTATACGGTTGTCCGGCCACTCCACCCTAGAGCTCTCGCCAAGCGTCGTTTATGCCACCGCGCCGCACACTAACCGGTAAGGCAGCGATGGCATCCCGCCGTGCCGAGTTCCTCGCCGCCCACGAACGCACACAAAATGGTAGGGAAGCGATGGCATCCCGCCGTGCCGAGTTCATCGCTGCACGCGACCTCACAACTATGTGGGAGGAATTTGAAGATGCCAAGGCCAAATGGGCGATAGAGCAAGAGGCGGCCAAAGCCGCACAGAGGGAGCGGAAAAGTCAGAAAGCACTCAAGAAAAGTGAGGCCCGTCGCCGCAAGAAAGAAAAGAACGCACACGCTGCTGCAGAGAGGTCGGCGGAGATCCAAGCACGGTGGGGTGTCGCCGACAAAGCTGAGAAGGAGAACGATGGCGTCTGGCCAGCATGTGAGAAGTAGTAGTACTAGTAGTTAGTGTGTGTGTCTGTGTATGAGTACGAGCATGTACCAGTACTACTAGTTACTACTGTAGTTTTTAGAGCAAATTACCAGTACATTAGCCTAGACTAAGTGGAAAAATTCCTATCCTATGCATCAAATGGCATCTCTTTCTCTATAGGAATTGAGATGCATGTCATCTCACTTCCTATGATTTTCATATTCCTATCCTATGAACGAAAGGAGGCCTCTGTTGGAGTAAATACTGTAGCTAGCAGTACTGCTGGTTCAGTAGTTTTCTTCAAGAAGCGGAATTCAACGAAGTCATGATGGTTCCTTCATCCGAGCAACTTCAAAGTGGGAAGTGGGCCTATGATTTGCGGCTCATTAGTCATTGTTACTGCGGCGCGATGACCTGGGTGACTCTCCCTTGGAGTTCTGCGTGCATGGCAAGTGGACCAGGATGGTCGACGTCCCACATGTTGGCGAACGGAAGTATTCTTTCCGATATCGAGGAGCAAGGAAACCGCGTGGTATAGTATCACTGATGATTGGTTCGCAAAAAAAATAGTATCACTGCCGATTTATAATTATTTTTTATTTCTGATGAATGCTAGCATTTCAACTCTTACGACGAAGGGTGCCAAATACGACACGTGCTGGATGTCCCACACGTTAGCGAAAGGAGTAGGAGATGAACAGCGTGGTAGAGCCTGGCGTAAAAAAACAGCCTGGTAGAGCGTCTCCACTTCTTCCACTTCTGGGTCGGAGACCACACGTAGTAGTACTTAGCTGTATGAACGATACAAAGTGCGACCTGGAGAGAAAGACATGTCTAGTTGGAAGGTCTCAGGGCATACACATAAACAAATATAAAAGTTAATACGTGCCTCCAACTACTATAGTAGTAGTAGAGTACCTAGACACGTACTCCATAACATCACCGTGCATTGCACGTACAACATTTAGTGGTAGTACGTAGTAAGAGACAAATGCCGCCCAAGAGTTCCCTTGTCAACCTACTTTCGGGTGTTTTGTAGAGTGTATGGAGGGTGCATGAGTCCACACTAGTTTAGCACAAATACACTAGAAGCATGCATGAAGAGAGCATGCATGAAGAGGGGTGTTGAGTTGAGCATGCATGAAGAGGGAACAACTATGCTGAGACGAGAACGCAACCAAACACACCCTGTATGCCACGCATGTTCATACCATTTGTGCCTTTCTACTTCACTTACTGCGCTACATTACTCAAGTTCGTACGTCGACTCCTGGGTACATGTCCGTCTCATAGTTCCAGTGCCATGTGTTCTTCATATAGATGGAACGATCGTTGCATAACACGTGCGCCTTGATGCTAGATGTCTCGCGTGTTGGCAAAAGGATGAAAAAACCTCACGTAAAAAAATAGAGTTGAAGAACATAGATTCCAGACGACCGAGAAGGAGCAAGGAACCTCGTGGTGGAGCGTCTGCACTCATAATATTTAATATTATTCAGCGATATAAAATTAACCAATCATCTCCAAAGTGGACTGGAAGAGTGCGAAACACGGCAGCCCAATGTAGTTACATCATACACTAGTGCATGGCTAACCCACGCTATCACCATATTTCTTGGCTTCCATGCGACACCTATCTCTAGTAATCCAGCAGCCTGTATCGCTTCTCCCTCCTCGTCTCTATCAAAGTGCGGCGGGCTGGCGTTTCTGCCGTCTATTGAGGTCGGTTAACTATCACATGTTAGCGACATGCCAAGAGCATTCTAAAAAAATTCCTTTCACGTTCCGTTTTCAAAAAGAAAAAAGTCCTTTCACGTATGAATTTGCGTGTATGCTTTGAGCAACTTGCATGTCCTATACTGCTCCTGTTTGATACTCTAACTTAGCTAGAGGTTAGACTAACTCATGACTAACCCTGAACTAACTGTAGCCAAAGAGGTGGTTGGGTGACAGGGTTAGATTGACAATAAATGCACTTCATGGAGAGAGAAAAGTGATTTTTCAGTGGTCCCAATGAGAACTATCTCCAGTTAGCACCTCTTGGGTGGGATATTTTTTTTGGTGGGTTCGGTGCAACTTGCTCCAATTTAAACCCTCATGCTGGATACTTTAAGGCTATTTGAGCCCCGACTAGCTCTAACCCATGGATCCAAACAGGGCCTATAGCTAGTCTCGACGCGGAGCAGTCGCGTGCACCGGGATGCGGCGCTCTCTCGGCCGTCGCGCCACTTCAAACTTGGCGCCAGTGAGAGGTCGCCTCCGCTCTGGCCGGGCATTAATGCGGCACTAACGCTCCAGGAGACGCTAACCGTTTCACGCAGGAAGCACGCGCTGGCAAGGGAGTATAGGTTTTGAACCGTTTCAGGTGTAGTAGTAATGGTAGTTTGCAAAACTACTCAATTATTGCACTGAGTTTCCTAAGAAATTGTGGTAAAAAAGTTACTCCACAGCCCGCTTCCCTTCTCCTTCCTGCTCGTGATTTACGTGGCCATGTTAACATGGTTGTGTCAAAAAAATGTCACTTCCTGCTCGTGATTTGCGTTATATAATTACAAGCAAGATTCTCGTGCATTGCACGGAACATCAATATGCATTTTTTTACAAAACACCTTTTGTGATTGACCCATGCAGGAGTAATCCCATGTGTAAAAACTAACGATACCTCGAGAATTTTATCGGAAAACTGGTATCTCGAGAATGTCATCGAAAAAATGAAAGATGAGAGATAAGGCGAGGAGGAGTGGAACGTGGTGGTGACCGGTGGTCGGAATGGGCGGAGGCATGGGGATGGACGGCGCCGGCAGGCGGCAGCGGCCACCATGCATGCTAGATTGTTCCAGAGACTTATTCCTTTTTTAATTGCTGAGCAATGAGGTTGCGGGAGATAATGATGTGGAGAGAGGTGCGGGTATCTTTTGTAAAATTATCATAGTTTGCTTCCTATCCGCCAGATATAGATCATACGGACTGTATTACAAGATGGCAGGCACACCATCATCGCCAACTCATTTTTTATAAGGGTATACAGATGATAAGTATGCTGACTACTAAAGTAAAGTGGAATCTGTCCATGTTATGCAAGTAAATAAAGGTGATTGTATATCATACGGGTAAGGTTGGATTAAGGGTGGTAGGAACAAATGCTCCGCCTAGAGCATGTGTGTGTGTGAGATGGAGTCTTAGTGTGTGTGGTGTGTGTGTGTGTGTGTGTGTGAGAGAGAGAGAGAGAGAGTGTGTGTGTGAGAGAGAGAGAGGAGAGAGAGAGGGAGATGGAGTCTTAGTTTGTGTGTGTGTGTGTGAGGGAGAGAGATGGAGTCTAAGTGTGTGTGTGTGGGGGGGTGCATGTGTGTGTGTGAGAGAGAGAGAGATGGAGTCTTAGTGTGTGTGTGGGGGGGTGGTGCACGTGTGTGTGTGTGTGTCCCGGGGTCCTCTGTGGCGGATGTAATTTAAGTGTGCATGGCTTCATCATAGAGAGGTGATGTGTATGGCAGAGGCCACCAACGATGGGGTGCGAGAGAGAAAATTCCCGTAGGAGGGAAGAGAAGGTGCGTGCACGTGAGAGGAGTCGACATCGAGAGAACGTGTTTGTTTGAGAGACACCACGGAAGACTACTATATATCGATGGTGCATGTAGGCGGGAATTAAACAAAGGGATGGTCTTATTGGTTTCGGGGATATAGGGGAAGAGTGAGAGGCATGCGGGGCGGGGGGGGGGGGGGGGCGTAGCCAGAAGGAGATTGTTAAGTGTGAGTGTGTGTTTTGCCCATCCAGGCGGAAGTTACGTGCAGAAAAGAGGAGAACGATTCGATGTGGCATTAGGATTGAGAGTAATTAACTACGTATGGAGACATGGAGACCTTGAACGTGCATGTGTGAGAGGTATACATGTATACGTGGGATGTGTGTGTGTGCGTGCGCGCATGATCGAGATAAAAGAAAGAAGACATAAGTCCTAAGATCAACGACATGGGATAGACGGATCGGTGTGACAATATGCATGCATGTGAGAATGCAGGGAAGAAGGCCTGACAATTGAGCATGTGTTTTTGTCTTTAAGAGATAGTGGCATGGGCTGGAGCATGCATCTATGGCGAGCAGAGGGGGTGAGGCGCAACGATTGTGCAAAAGAGATCAACCTATAAATGCATATGTATGGATAGACATATATAGTGTGGGTGATAGGAAGCAAGACTCCGTGCGAGAAAGAAATGTTGAAGGAGAAACTACATATAGATACAGAGATGGAGATGCTAGCTAGAGAGACATCCGTTAGTTTGGGTGTCGAAGATGACCATCGGGTGGTTCAAAGGGTGAAGTTATATATGTGTGTCAGAGGGCACTTGACTGCATGCATGTAGAGAGAAACATATGTGGTGTGCGTGATAAGATTCAAGAGTGAGGGCGAGAAAGAAGGTTGATGGAGAAACAGATATATAGAAAAATAAAGATGCTAGCTAGTGTGCGCTAGAGATAGGAGTCGAGTGGATCAGAAGGCTGGGTTATGTGTGTGGGTTTGAGAGAGATAGAGAGAGGGTGCATGTGAGTCACATACAAACAAATATCAGAGAGAAATGAGATCCAGAGAGACGGAGTTTTGTGTCTGCGAGAGAGAAAGATATTTCACAACGAGAGTGATAGCTAGAGAGACAGATGAGGGAACGCAAGATATCTCTAGGGAGATAGGGTGTGTTTGAGCGACATACAAGAGAACGATGGAGAAATATGAGACCCTGGGAGATAGAGTTTGTGTTTGTGTTTGACAAAGAGATATTGAAGAGGAAGAGTCATAGGTTCTCATATCGAAGGAGCGAAAGACATCTCTGTATGAGGGGTGTGCGAGTGGCACACATGGGAATAGTTGAGAGAAATGAGACCCCGGGAGACAAAGTTTTGTGTTTGTGTGAGAGAAAGAGATTCCACATGGAGAATCATAGCTAGAGACACATAGCAGGGAGCGAGATATACTTAGAGAGAGAGAGATAGAGTGATGAAGGTCGATGGAGAGAGTACCGTCAGTGTGTTACGAAGATAAAAGATCATTGTCGACATGCAGGTAGCGCGAGAGATGCCTGAGAGACGATGAACGCGTATAGGTCCAGAGAGATAGTCCTATATAAGCATGAGTGATAGCTATATGAGACAAATATCTGGATTAAAGGGGATTCAAATATTTAAACTGGAGACCACGACACCGATAATATCATAACGCAAATTGATGTATCAAACATGCATATTCATTCGAATTTGGGCACACGTGTAATGTTATATAGTTTATCAATATTGGTGATCCATAGATTCTTCAATTACAAAAAATGCATGGTTTATATGCAATTAGTGTCTAAACGGGATTACACTATATGTTGTGTGTGTGAAACACATTATACATGTTTGAGAAGTTAAAAAAAACCCGCATGAAACACACATTAAGTCGAGACAGTTAGCGAGGAATGCATACACTGGATTTCAACATAAAGTGGTTTCAAATATTTGAAAATCCAAATTGATGGATACAACCTTATGAATTTGAGATCATGCCATTTGTAAACCATATTTATGTATAAATGGTGTTGTGCTTTTGAAAGTATATATGTAAAAAAAATGATGTATATAGAATGTAATTCCAATTTAAAATGGATCCCGCACGAAAAAAATAGTAGAATACAAATGGGATTTGAATTGAGTTGGCACGGTAAACGTGCACTGTGCAAAATTTGAACGAAGCGTGGAAAGTCGCAGTAACCGCCCAAAACCAAAATCTGCGAGATGGAAATCACTACTGCCTATCCCTGCCGCGCAAAGCCTATCTGCTGGATTTCTATAGGTTTCGATAGAGGTAGGTTTGTAATTTCACCCAAACGTGACGTAACCGCCTCTCACCCGGATTCATACACGGTGGGCGCCAAAACACAGTGTGCCCTCGGCCGAAATTGACTCCCTCCCCGATTCATATTCATACACGGTGGGCGCCAAAAACAAACTCTCGTCGGCAAATATTCGGTCTATGCGAGATTACCATCCTATCCCCAACCGACTAATGTTGCTGTGATGTAGTAGAAATTTGAAACGGGGGCTAAGTCTGTAAATTTCCTCGCATTTGAGACAAGCGCGCCCTGACTACATGGTTCCCCCCTTCCTCTCTACCTCCCTTTTCCCCATTCGTACTCCGTGGGCGCCAAAACATCCTCTCCACCCACCCTCATCCGTCCGCCGCCGTCCGCCACCCCATCCACCGCCGTCCTCCTCCACCATGCCGGAGCTGATACCCTGACGCCGCCGTCCATTACAAGAGATCGACCTCTCTCATCCACGCCTTCGGACCGGGATCCTTGCATCCCGTCCTCTCGCTTCATCCCTGCCGTCGCCCACCTTGTCGGTGCCGCTCCTACGACCGTCTCGTCCACCACGCCCCACCGCCACCGTCTACCCTCCTAGATCTGCTTCCACGCTGCCGACAGCCATCGCTACCACGGCACCGTCAAATTCTCACCAGATGCGTACACGGCGCCGCACCAGAGGCGGTACTCTTTCGTATCTGCTCAACTTATTTATCGCAGCAAGAAAATAGATCGCCACTGCTTTACTCTGATTTCTTGTCTTGGTTGCGAAGTTGCCTTTGTTCGGTTTGCACCTTCAGATCCGCCATGGCACGCTCAACACTATACTCCCAATGCTTATGGTTTTCCCCTTTTATATTCCACACTAGTTAAATCACAATAGACTAAATTTCAAAATTGGGTCAGTCAATTTTTCAGAGCTCGCCAGAGTTCTCCGGTGCGATCCAAGGGGCTCGGGTGGTTGTGGGGCCTCGCCGAACGAAAAAAACTCGACGTGGGTGGGGGGTGGGGGTGGCAGAGGAGCACAGGCGGTGGGGGCCGGTGGTCCGGCCGGTGGCCCGTGCGGTGTTCTATATGGGAAGAATCACAGACGAGGAAGAAGAAGGGTTAGGAGACGTAGGATCTTCATCCAACCGCCTGAAATGGTCGAGAGACAGCTGGGAGTTGCATTCTTAATGCGCTCTGGTTCATCATGTGTGGGCACTGCGCAACCAACATTTTATTATCCAAAATATGCTTGCTCTTCTTTACCATGTTCGATAGTGCTGGCCTGTACGTGATCGATAGGCTTTCAATTACTAGCGGCAATACAACACCATATTTTCAAGCCAGTTCCACTTTCCCAATTTATATATCGTGGTTATGGTGTACCACTGTTATGTACACTATGATCTGCCTAGTAGCTGTGTGCTCTTGTTATCATGGTTTGGCAATAAACTATCTATATTGTATATTATGAACCTATCATCTGCCAGCTATCCTTACTTGTGGAGCCTATTTTTTTGTGTACTTGTGCCAGATTATATAAATGCACGCACGATATTACAGCACACATGAGCTCTCTCATAAGAAACCAGTGATAGCACATAAGTGTTTACAGGGGCGCCCCTATATTAGAATATCATCTGCATTACAAAGATAATCTCACAACTATTTATGTTTTCATGGTTCTCAGATATTATACGCAATTACAGTGAATATCAAAATCCGCGCATCAGAAGAATATTGTGGAACACTGCAATGACTTACAAAATTGGCACCAAGGCATTGAGTGCCATTTTGGAAGCAATGAAACTCGTACGCTCCCCACCTGTTGATTCTTGTTCAGAATATCATTCTAATGACTATTCTAACCTCGAGGAGTCAAAGGCAGATGGCCTGTCCTATTCACCCATCAAGGTTCCTGTTCTGATTTGGCAAGGTTTTATTGATTGCGCGTATCTTGCATATGTTGTCTTGCATTTCTTCTACTTTGTTGCACCACCATCTGCTTAGTTTACTCATCATATAACTCAAGATGCTATGCCCATCCATTATCAATACATATTCCATCTGTTGTCATACCATGTTTTTCCACTCAAATTTTGTTCTTGTGCATCAGACATCAAAAAGGAAGAGGGTGATTGCCGAACCTGAAGGAGCACCAGCAAAGTCCTTGAAAAACGTGGTGGTGCCAGAGAAATCAGATAGCGCCCCACTTATATTTGCTGTACAACCAGTGACACAAAACATAGGACCGACTCCAGCAGACTGTACCCATACTTCACTGGCCACACCACTAGCCCCACCACAGAGGACCTGCACTCCAGCAAAAGGTATACCGATTTCATTTGCCATAGCACCAGTCATACCACAGAAAAATCCCACTCCAGCAAAAAGTACAGCAAGTCCACCAGCCGAAGACCTATCCCAACTGCAGAGACGGCCAATTCCTGTAGATTGGAACCCCATTCCATTTATTCCCTGTTTAAAATACAATGCTTTCAATGTTGTTAGGGACTACGTGCATATATTCCCATCATGGGATGATTATAGTGAAGACAAACACCATTTTCACATCTTCCTGTCCAACTTACGTGTAAGTGCTATTATTCATGGTTATTATTTTCCTGTTTTCTGCTGATCGAACACATCAATGATTTACATTACACTGTTGTAACTAGGTGAGGGTCATTCTGGATAGTCATGACGAGCAAAGCTTGCTTGTGCTTTTCGAGGAAGCATTGCAGTAGTATCGGTGTTACCTAAGGAAATCACACTTTGATGGCAAGTCTATAAACAAATTTCCGGTGAAGTCTCCTGTGCTAAATTTAGAATACATTGAATGGAAAAACCTTGTTATGCACTGGTCTCGTTCCCAAGATGAGGTACTGTCTATGAAATCACATGACAATTTGAATTTATACTTTTCCGCATGTGCCTTACGGATCATTTTTGCAGGAAATCTGCTCGAAGAAGAATTCCGGTTTGAAAAGAATGACAGGATATCGCAAATATGCTGCCCGCTGCTTTGCTCTTGATAGTACCTGTTTTCCTGTATCACTGTACTTGCATACATACCTGGTTCATTATGTGACAGCAGTATGCATGATAGCTTGCTAATCAATTGTTCGCTCCAAATTATTTGATCTGTATGAATGGTTACATTAGTGTAGAATATATCCAATGCCAATGAATTTTTTTAGCTCTGCATTGTTCTTGTAAGTACATGTTGTCCTTTATCAGTGTACTTATATTGACAGGTAGTTGTTCATGTACCATCACTCTGTAGCTTATTTTCCTTTGCCCTCCACTTTCTACACATCAGATCTATATTTACTCTTACCATAAGGTTGGTACTGAAGAAGTTTAGTTGTACATTGCTCTTGGCTGTGCCTTTTGCCTGTATCGCTACACATACATTTATAGCTACTTGGGTATGTAGCATCACTCTTCATCTTATCTTAAATATTCTCCATTTGTTCGTATATTATGAGATCTATATTTACTCTTAACAAAATGTAGAATAAAGGCAATGCTTATGAAGAACATTTTGTGCTAAGCTTCTTGAATTGCCCCCCCATCAGCATGGACAAGGGCTTTATAGAGCCTGTCTTCACCAGTAATGTAAGTTTGTCCTTCTCAAGCCTTCAAACTTTGTTGTATATATTTGGTTAGGCATGACTGCAACAGTTGTTTATTTTTGGTGTTTGCATCAAATTGCATGTTTAAAGTTTATTATGTAGTTCATAAACAAAAGTTTGTCCTTCTCAATTTAAGTTTTCAGTTGTGCAACCAAGTTCCTTCTTCATACCATGTAAATTAAACTATATAGAGCAAGTGATCTTCTTTTGCAGTGCATGTATGCTTCTGTTCTTCATCCGTAATCCAGTGGTGTTGTGAACCTACCCACTACAACACAATGTCATATTCTGCAATGTCTTAACTATGAACAATGTCATATCATTCTACTATTATTTAAACTACCTCTTTATTTGCCAATCTGAAATGGGATAAATTGACAGCACACTAACCATTGATACTTATGAGTTCTTGATCTGTAATCCAGTGGTGTCGTGAAGCTGCCAACTCCTTCACGATGTCAATTCCTGCCATGTCTTGACCTGAACAATACCATATTGTGTTAATGCAATTTTAAACTATGTCACTTTATTCGTCAGTAAGAAATGTGATGAACTGCCAGCATTGATACTTTTATGTGCAAAACCTGTCATCTGTCTGCTTGTTTATCTTTCAGAGTGAGGAAGATATAAGTGTTGAACAAGTGCTGTCTCATCATCTTGCTCAGCTGCTTGTGCTGCAGCTCCCTAGCAGGGCTAACCTTTCTTGAACTCTATTGAAGTGCTGTCGGTTTTGTATATTATTTTGTCGGCGTGTTTATTTGCACTGGTGGCGATCTTTGATGCCCAGTGTATGTAATCTGCTGTCTGCTTGTGCTTTATTATCATAGTGGCGAACTTTGATGCCGAGTGGATGTAATATGCCATAATTTCTTTATTGTATAGTCTAGGTTTTTTCTTATTCACGATGCTGCAGTTATTTTACTGTATATATATCCTGTCTTCGCAGTAAACCGGCCAAACCGTAAAATTACGGTACATAATCGGGCCGTCATGCAATCACGATGGATGATCTGCATCATGGGCCCCGTCAAACTAGCCCACTAGTAGATTCGGGCCTTTAATAGGCCGAGTAACCCCCGGCCCTCTTTTCGCAAGAAAACTCAATGGGCTTTTAGGAGGCTGAGAAGTAGGCTGGGCCTGAAACGTGCCGAATAGCTCACGGGCCGGCGGCAGCCCGAAATGGACCCCGGCCCATGATTATGCGAATCAATTCATAGGGTTTTAACAGGCCAAAGTTGTCTCGTTCCTTGTTTGGCCCAATCAGATATCGGTTGCGGGCAGGCCGGATGCAAACCGGGCCGTAGTTAGGCCCAACTATATGACGGGCTTTTAACAGGCCGAAATTAATATAGGGCCGAAATGTTAAATGTGCCCTTAACAGGCCGAAATTAATATCAAGCCGAATTACTAAATGGGCCTTTAGCAAGTGGGCCCAAAATCATAGCGTCCAGTCAATGGGCCGAATTTGATATGGGCCATAATTGGGCCCAAAGCCTCTTGAAGGGCCGGACCTGATCTGGGCCGTGATTTGGCCCAGAAAGTGGGAGGCTTTTAACGGGCCGGATCTGATATGGGCCATTACTAGGCCCGGAACGTGGCAGGCCATTAATGGACCAGATCAATTATGGGCTGGCATTTGGCCCAAAACACGGCAACCAGTTAATGGGCCGGCCTACTAGGGTCCTCAAAATCTTGTGGGCCTAGAGCTGGGCCGGCCCATTAATGTCGGCGAAATCTCGTGGGCCTTTAGCTGGGCCGGCCCATTATGATCCGTAAGAATTTTGTGGGCCTTTACCTGGGCCGGCCCATTATGGCACACAAAAATCTTCTGGGCCTTTACCTGGGCCGGCCTATTATGGCCCGTGAAATCTTGTGGGCCTTTAGCTGGGCCAGCCCATTATAGTCCGCAAAATCTCGTGGGCCTTTAACTGGGCCGACCCATCATGGGCCGCCAAATCTTGTGGGCCTTTAGTTGGGCCGGCCCATTTAAACTTGTTTGGCCGTGCCACGTGTCGACGTATCATAGGCGCCTTCTATCCAATGAGTGGATGACATCTGTCCCAACGATGAGCCGACACGTGTTTCCTCCAGCCAATGATGATTTTACACGTGGAAAATCCCCATTGGTCGGGGCTGTTAACGGGTTATTGGATCCAAAACCCGACCCGATAGCTTAACGGCGTTCTGTTACGGTGGATGCCACGTGTCGGTCACCCTTGACGAAAGCACTTCTATGACGCGCGATTTATCATCATGGAAGTGGACACTTCCGTGATGATAATTTTGGTAATGTCATCGAATACTTCTACGACAGCACAGGTATGACTATCTTGATTCTGTCATAAATTTGTCATGGATGTACATGCATGACAAAAAACGCGACCTACCATGACAAACACGTATCATCACGAAAGTGTATTTTTTTTGTAGTGATGTCCCTTTCAAGAAGCTCCCAGATACGGCTCTGCAGTACTGGTACATCACTAGCAGACCCCCAATCCCGTCCTACGTAGGTCCATGATGCCAGTTGTGACTGAGGGCCAGAGCAGAAGTCGGGGGCAGCCACCCACTTTGTGCCTCTGGGAGCTGTGACGTAAAACCACCTCTGCTGCCATAAATTGGATACCTCTGGGAAAGAACCCTCTGCCATGGAGCATCGGTGTTCCTGCTTATTATGGCACCTCCGCACTCCGCATGTCGCCCCTCGATCATCTTCGGCTTCACATTGAAGGTCTTGAGCCATAAGCCAAAGTGTGGAGTGATGTGGAGTAAAGCCTCGCACGCAATGATGAACGACGAGATATGGAGGATAGCGTCTGGAGCTAGATCGTGAAAATCTGACCCGTAATAGAACATGAGCCCCCTCACAAAGGAATCAAGGGTGAGGCCCAAGACGCGGAGGAAGTGAGGAACAAATACGACGCTCTCATTAGGTTCGGGAGTAGGGATGACCTGCCCTGGAGCAGGAAGCATGTGCTGGATGTCGGCAGTCAGATATCCAACCTCCCTGAGCCTCGCAATGTCCTCCTCTTTGATCGAGGAAGCCACCTACCGGCCTTGAAGGTTGGATCCGGACATATTGGAGGATCTGGTGTCGAGTTTGGTCTCGGGTGTTAGAACTCTAGATGCGAAAGGGCGCAAGGGTGGTGGAAAATAGGTATAGGCCTCGGCTCCTTTATAAAGGGAGTGAATATCAAAAGTCCTCGGCGTGACCGCTTCGGACTTATCTAAAAACACAAAGTAATACCAACAGTCATCGTGGGGTGGCACACGCCCGTATTGATGGAAGATGCCGTAATAAAGGGAACACGATCTCTGCTTTTGCAGGGCGTGCCAATAAAACCGCCTCGCAACGTGTATCGAGGTGGGCTAAGAAAAACTAGTTAGTGTTGGGCTGGGGCACGATACAAGGGCACGACACACAAAGATTGCTAGCAGATCAGATTTATGCTATGCCCCCTTCGGAGGTATGTGAAGATCATCTTGCGGATCCAGACACAGTTCAAGCGTTCGATGATTACTTTGGAGTATTTAGAGATGGAACCCGCCTTGCAATGCCGAAGACAAGACTGCGCGCCGGACTCATCGTCATTGAAGCCTGGTTCAGGGGCTACTGAGGGAGTCCTGGATTAGGGGGTATCCGGACAGCCGGACTGTATGCTTCGTCCAGACTGTTGGAGCATGAAGATACCAGACTCAAGACTCCGTCCCGTGTCTGGATGGGACTCTCCTTTGCATGGAAGACAAGCTTGGCGATCCGGATATTATATTTCCTTCCTTGTAACCGACTCCATGTAAACCCTAGCCCTCTCCGGTGTCTATATAAACCGGAGAGTTTGGTCCTTGGAGGGACGATCACAATCATAATCATCATAGGCTAGCCTCTAGGGTTTAGCCTCTACGATCTCGTGGTAGATCAACTCTTGTACTACTCATATCATCAATATCAATCAAGCAGGAAGTAGGGTTTTACCTCCATTAAGAGGGCCCGAACCTGGGTAAACATTGTGTCCCTTACCTCCTGTTACCATTAGCCTAAGATGCATAGATCGGGACCCCCTACCCGAGATCCGCCGGTTTTGACACCGACACTGGGTGCGCCGAACGGTCACAACGGGCATGAATTTGATCTGCCGTCAGACAGTATTCGGGAGATCGCGCCTGCGGTGGCGCCGGGAATCAATCCAGAGTAGATCGTGCCTCCCGAGGGCGGGTGGATGGACCCCGTCATGGAGGCTACACACTCATCAGCGTTGGAGCCGAATACTGATCCCACCTCCTGTGAGGATGGTGTCATCGGACCCTCGGACTCGTCTCTGGTTACAGGATCCGAACCGCGTGCGTCCATGCCTATCGAATCAGATGGGGCACTCATCATGGAGTTCACCGCCGCGGATATTTTTCAGCACTCTCCCTTAGGAGATGTGCTAAACTCATTAAGGTCTCTTTCCTTGTCGAGCGATTCCTGGCCGAACTATGTCCGGCTCAAGTGGGAGGCGGACAACGAAGAAATTCGTTCCCCACCCACCACCCACTTAATAGCCACTATCGATGACTTAACCGACGTGCTTGACTTCAACTCCGAAGACATCGACGGTATGGACGACGATGCAGGAGAAGAACAGGAACCACCGCCTATAGGGCGCTAGACAGCCACCTCATCATATGATATATATATGGTGGACATACCGAAAGAAGGCGATGGTGACGATACAACAAAGGATAATCTCCTCGATAAGCCACCAAAGCAGCGCCATAGACGTCGCTCTAAATCCCGCCACTGTAAAAACAGCGACAACAGCGCAAGAAATAATAATACCCTGGTTGACTCCAAAGGAAACGACGACCCCATGGACCCAGCGATAGAGCAGGATGAGCCAGGGGACGATGAGAATAGTTCGGAGCCGACGTCAGATGACGCCAATCCAGAGGGTAAAATTCACCAACCTTTCTCCGGAGAAGAGAACAGCCGACACGATGGTGGACTCATCATCCCAAAAAAACTCTTGGAACAAGATAACCTCCACAGAAGGCTTATCGCCACCGCGAGGAGCCTAAAGAAGAAGAAGCAAAAGCTTAAGGCCGCGCAGGATACACTCAACCGCAGGTGGAACAAAGTGCTCGACACAGAAGAAAAATACGGCGGCGATCGTCACACAAAGAGCTATCCAAAGCGCAAGCTGCTGCCCGAATTCGACGACGAGGCCTTAGAGCCCATTCAGCCAAAAACGACCGATCAGCCGGACCGACCGCCCCGTGGCCGTGACAAGATTGCTAATGATGCCGCACACAAGTCAGCACATGATTTACGTGAGCTCCTGGACAAAAAGTCCGGTATGGCCAGATCCATCTACGGATCTAGGAGACGCGCTTCGGCATGGGATCAGAGCTACCGAAATGATCACATTGATCAAACACCAGCTAGGAATCAGAACCGAACACAACAACCTTCGACAGCATGCCACGACACGACCAAATACAGTGGTGCTGCACACCCCCTGTGCTTCACCGATGAGGTGCTAGATCATCAATTTCTAAGGATTTAAACCCGTGAATATAGAGGCATACGACAGAACTACAGACCCTGGGTCTGGATCGAGGACTTTACCCTTCATATCCACATGGCTCGCAGAGACGATCTCCACGCCATTAAATACTTAATCCTCAAATTAAAGGGGCCAGCTCGGCATTAGTTGAAAAGCCTTCCCAAAAACTCAATCGGAAGTTGGGAAGAGCTTGAGGATGCTTTCAGGGCCAATTTTCAAGGGACCTATGTCCGGCCTCCGGACACAGACGACCTAAGTCATATAATTCAACAGCCCGGAGAGTCAGCCCGAAAGCTTTGGAACAGATTTCTTACTAAGAAGAATCAAATAGTCGATTGCCCGGACGCCGAAGACTTAATGGCTTTCAAACACAGTATCCGGGATGAATGGCTTGCCAGACACCTCGGCCAAGAAAAGTCAAGGACAATGGCAGCCTTAACAAGCCTTATGACCCGCTTTTGCGCGGGCGAGGACAGCTGGCTGGCCCATAGCGGCACCAGCGACCCAAGCACATTCGAAGTCAGGGATGGCAACGGGAAGCCGCAACGCAACAAAAACAAGCGACGAAACAATGATGGCAGCCCAGAGAACACGATGGTCAATGCCGGATTCAGGGGCTCTCGACCCGGTCAAAGGAAGAAGCCATTTAAAGGCAGCAGAGATGGACCGTCCAGCCTAAACAAGATTCTAGACAAATTATGTCAGATTCATGGCACCCCCGAAAAACCTGCAAACCACACCCACAGAGAGTGTTGGGTTTTCAAACAGGCCGGCAAGCTGAATGCCGAACAAAAGGGGAGGGAGACGCCAAGTGAGGACGAGGATGAGCCTCATCAGCCGAACATTGGAAGACAGAAAAATTCCCACCAGAAGTCAAAACAGTGAATATGATCTACGTAAATCACATTCCAAAGAGAACACGCAAACGCGAACTCCGAGACGTATACGCTGTTGAGCCCATCGCCCCCAAATTTAATCCCTAGTCGGCCTGCCCGATCACCTTTGATCCCAGGGACCATCCGACTAGTATCCGGCATGGAGGATCGGCTTCCTTGGTGCTCGACCCAATAATTGACGGATACCATCTCACACGAGTCCTCATGGACGGCGGCAGTAGTCTAAACCTGATATATCAGGACACTATCCGCAAAATGGGGATATACCCCTCAAGAATCAGCCTAAGCAACACTATATTTAAAGGAGTAATACCAGGCGTCGAGGCCCATTGTACGAGCTCTCTAGTACTAGAAGTTGTATTCGGTTCTCCTGACAACTTAAGAAGTGAGGAATTAACCTTCGACATCGCTCCATTCTGAAGCGGCTACCACACACTACTCGGAAGAACGGCCTTTGCTCGTTTTAATGCAGTACCGCATTACGCCTACCTCAAACTTAAGATGCCCGGTACACATGGCGTCACCACAGTTAGCGGAAATACAGAGTGTTCCTTACGCGCGGAAGAATACGTGGTGGCTCTAGCAGCCGAACACTGAGCGGTCCCTCCAACCAGGATAAATGGTCGGTCGTCAAGACCACGGACACGGTTAGACGAGTCCGGCGCTCCACCCAATGTAACAACCCAGTTGTGATTTGCCCACAAAAGATGTTAGGGGCTGCCCGCAAAAAGAGCCCATAGTTTGGCTCGACCCTATCAATACGATACCATATTGCATTTTCATGGTTCATTCAGATTAACGAACACCTCAAACGAAGTCTTTCACCTAGGTTTTCTTTTTCTTCTTTTTTTTACAGATGATAATCGTGCTACACCCTTCCAGGATACGGCACAATGGAGATAAAGGCGCAGACGTGCAGCAGGGCCCCACTCAAAGGTTTCTTTTTAGTTTAAGACCCTGCATAAACCTTTTTAATGTATCTCGTTGCTTTTTCCCCTCTGGAAACTTTATACAACCGGGAGGGATACTGGCGTTTTCGGCATTTTTGTCACACCAGACTATTGCTCATACCTGGAAACTCAGGGCTTATTGTCAAGGGCGTTATTCAGCCCAGTACACATTATAAAGTCTGAATACCTTAGGGAGTGTTCGGCGTCGCGAGTTTGGCCTTATATGCATCAGCTCCGAATCATGTCTTTGGTCAAATGTTGGGTTTGCCCGGCTCCCGTGTTTTGCTACCTTACGTTCCTTATATCGGCTAAGGCGGCACCGGGAGAACTACTGCGATTGTGCCCCGATTCATCTGGATGAGCACCTCAATAGAAAAAGCTGAAAATTGACTATCATTATACAATGCGAGACTGGTCAACCACTCAATGACCCAGCGGAATCTTCGCGATTCCTCCGCATTAACGAAGGACCGGTTTCCCGGTCACGTACATACACGCACCATATCCGTCAAACTCCTATGGCTAAGTGAAAGTGTTAAAGCTATATAGTCCGATTGCCTGGTTCACCGCGCTATCACCTCCTTAGTGGACCAAGACGTTGGATCAAGTGTGACTACGCGTCTTCTCGAACACCCCCGCATTATATGCGTGGGGGCTGAAGCCGATGACTACAAACTTTCAGGTTATATACATACATAAACGGCCGCACAGGAGGCATTATAATACTTTCGGGCAAAAGTATAAACACAGCCTTTATAATCAAAATAGCATTCTCTTTACAATCGCGATACATGTCATTCGAACATGGCACTCTTCGAGCATTGAGCCTCTATTAAACGGGCGCCTTCTAAGACTTCTTCGAAATAATGCTCGGCCGGGTCCTAGCCTTCTGCCACACTCCGGGTTGCAATAGCAGTGGTTTCCATCCCAGCCCAGTATGTTTTAACATGGGCAAGAGCCATCCGCGCACCCTCTATGCACGCTGACCTCTTCACAGCATCGATATGCAACACAGCACCAAGGAATTGTTGCACCAATCCAAAATAGTTGTCCGGCCTTGGTCCTTGTGGCCAAAGATGATCCACGACAGACCTCATAGCAAGCCCAGACAACCTGTGGAGTTCGGCCCATGCTGCCATTTTTTCATTCAATGGCAGCGGACGCGTCAGGGCACTGAACTGCGACCAGAATAACCTCTTAGCCTTATGGTATGTCCGATCTTTGAAAAACTCTGTCGCATCAGCAGCACTCTTTGCCAGGTGCGCATATGAGTCTGCCGCACTCCACAACTGATCCAGAGGGGCATACTTCGGATCTCCGAATTTTATCCGCAACAGATAGGGCTTCCCAGCCACAATATCTCCAACTTCAGGAAGCTCCTCCCTCATCCCCCTCATTTCAGAGCGGGTTTCCTTGGCTGCCTCCAGGGCCTTCTTCAGGTCAGCCGCTTTTGCTTGATTTTCCTTTTCAAGGAGCTCACGGCGGTTGGCGGCATCTTCCAGCTCGATAGCCATTTGGGCTATCTTTTCTTCGCTCCGGTGATGAGCAGCCTGTTCGGCTCTTAACTCCTCGACCACCTTCAGAGCGGCCGCATCACTTATCCGGGCTTGCTCCTTGGCTCGGGCAAGCTCCGCCCGAAGGGTCTCCATGACAGCAGCACCATCTGCAGTCACAGCATATTATAGATACTAGCATCACGCTCCTCTTAAACATTTGCTGACAAGCCGAATAAGCATACCCTGGGCCTCGTCAAGCCGCTTGTTAACCAGCACGATGTCGGCATCGGCCACATCCAGCTGCCACTTTAGTTCGGCAAAATTAGCAGATCGGTTGGCCACCGGACCCTCAACCACCTGCACATAAAGCAGCACGCTTATAACCAGAGATTATGATCCTCTGTTCGCCACGTTGATGGCAACCAGAGTCTCAGGGGCTACTATGTATACAGAGCACACTTAGCATGTGAGGTACCATCAAAAATACATTTTTTGCGTACCTCAAAGTCCCTCAGCAGACTCGTAAAAGCTTCATTCAAACCGCTTTTCACGGATGAAATCCTCTCAACCACCGTACACATTAAGACACGATGTGTCTCTGAGATGGCCGCTCGCTCCAGAAGGCCCATTAGTGTGTCCGGCTGTGTGCCGGACAATCCCGGACTCCTCCTGAAGCTCTCTTTGTGAGCCGGATATTCCAGACTCTGGGCAGCCGAAGTGTCAACTTCTAGCCTTGGTGGATCAGGAGAAATCCTCCGTGACGACACCTCGGGGTCGTCCGCCCCATGTGACGGGGAGGCAGGGGGAGTCATCTCGCTCTCCATCATCTCCGGAGGAAGATCCCCCGAGGACGAACTCTGTGGGGAAGGGCTACGAGCTGGACTGCAACAAATATATTTCGGTAATTATCCTCAGAGACAAAACAGGGTATATTAACCGAAGTACTCTTTTACTTACGGCTCGGTGGAGGGCCGGCCCCCTTGCGAGGGATTCTTCCCTCGTTTAGGAGCCTCCGTTTCCAAATCTTCGGAGGCGGCTAAGGGAGTCCCGGATTAGGGGGTGTCTAGATAGCCGAACTATCATCATCGGCCAGACTCCAAGACTATGAAGATACAAGATTGAAGACTTCGTCTCGTGTCCGGATGGGACTTTCCTTGGCGTGGAAGGCAAGCTTGGCAATACGGATATGTAGATCTCCTACCATTGTAACCGACTCTGTGTAACCCTAGCCCTCTCCGGTGTCTATATAAACCGGATGGTTTTAGTCCGTAGCACAGAACAACAATCATACCATAGGCTAGCTTCTAGGGTTTATCCTCCTTGATCTCGTGGTAGATCTACTCTTGTAATACCCACATCATCAATATCAATCAAGCAGGACGTAGGGTTTTACCTCCATCAAGAGGGCCCGAACCTGGGTAAAACATCATGTCCCTTGTCTCCTGTTACCATCCACCTAGACGCACAGTTCGGGACCCCCTACCCGAGATCCGCCGGTTTTGACACCGACATTGGTGCTTTCATTGAGAGTTCCTCTGTGTCGTCGCAATCAGGAAGGATGCCTCTTCCCGTCTTTAAAGACGGTACCATTGCCAAAGGAGCTTTGGCCGCTGGTCAAGCTATCCGGCTAGGTGGTTTTCTTATTACCTCCTGTTCGGCCAACGCTTCGACGATGACCTCTCGGGTCATCAAAAGCGATCTTCGTGTCAACTCGGAATTTGTCGAGCAGCTGGATCCGACGGAGCTCTCTTCCGTAAACGAGCTCTTGGATCGCATCACCGCCCTGGGAGTCGCTACAGACTACGATCAGATCGGGCTTAAAACCGATCTGAGAGAAATTAACTCTCCCCTGGTGAGGGAGTCCCGGACTAGGGGGTGTCCGGACAGCCGAACTATCATGATCGGCCGGACGCCAAGACTATGAAGATACAAGATTGAAGACTTCATCCCGTGTCCGGATGGGACTTTCCTTGGCGTGGAAGGCAAGCATGGTGATACGGATACGTAGATTTCCTACCATTGTAACCGACTCTGTGTAACCCTAGCCCTCTCCGGTGTCTATATAAACCAGATGGCTTTAGTCCGTAGGACGAACAACAATCATACCATAGGCTAGCTTCTAGGGTTTAGCCTCCTTGATCTCGTGGTAGATCCACTCTTGTAACACACATCATCAATATTAATCAAGCAGGACGTAGGGTTTTACCTCCATCAAGAGGGCCCGAACCTGGGTAAAACATCGTGTCCCTTGTCTCCTGTTACCATCCGCCTAGACGCACAGTTCGGGACCCCCTACCCGAGATCCGCCGGTTTTGACACCGACATTGGTGCTTTCGTTGAGAGTTCCTCTGTGCCGTCACCAATAGGCTTGATGGCTTCTTCGATCATCATCAACGACGCAGTCCAGGGTGAGACCTTCCTCCCCGGACCGATCTTCGTATTCGGCAGCTTCGCACTGCGGGCCAATTCGCTTGGCCAACTGGAGCAGATCGAAAGCTACGCCCCTGGCCGTCAAGTCAGATTTGGAAGTTTGAACGTCACGGCTAACATCCGCGGGGACTTGATCCTCGATGGATTCGAGCCACAGCCGAGCATGCCGCACTGTCACGGCAAGCATGATTTAGCTCTACGGCCGGATAGTACCCTGGAGGCCGCACTCGAACCCGCTCCGATCTTCAATTCGGAGCCGGCTGCGCAGATCGAGGACGGATGGCTAGACACCGCCTCGGGGGCTGCAACCTCTACGGCGATAGAGCCGAGCACTGACCTTGTCCCTCATAAAGCTCGTGACTCCAAGGTGCCGGACTCCTCGCCGGACTTCGAACCTCCCGCGCCCCCTCCGATCGAATCCGATTGGGCGCCGATCATGGAGTTCACCGCAGCGGACATCTTCCAACACTAACCTTTTGGCGACATCTTGAGTTCGCTAAAGTATCTCTCGTTATCAGGAGAGCCCTGGCCGGACTGCGGCCAGGACGGTTGGGATGCGCACGATGAAGAAATTCAAAACCCACCCACCACCCACTTAGTAGCCACTATCGACGATCTAACCGACATGCTAGACTATGACTCCGAAGACATCGACGGTATGGACGACGATGCCAGAGACGACCAAGAACCAGTGCCTACCGGGCACTGGAAGGCCACCGCAACTCACGACGTATACATGGTGGATACACCAAAAGGAAGCGACAATGAGGAAAAACGGGACGTGGCGAAGGACAACTCCCCCAACTAACAACAAAAACGGCGACGCAAGTGCCGCCCAAAGACCAGCCTCGATCAAAAGGGCACCCATACGGACCCGGCCCTAGAGCAGGGCGAAGCAGTGGACGATGCACATGCCACAAAGCAGCCATCCGAACATGATGAACTGAACAAGCAACCCATCCCCGGCAAAGACGATCTCACATCACCAGAGCATACGAACCTTCATAAAAGGCTCGTCACCACTGCAAGAGGTTTGAAGAAGCAAAAGCGGAAGCTCAAAACAGCGGAGGACACACTCAGAATGAGAGGGAGCAAAGTACTCAACACCACAGATAAATATGGCGCTAGTCACCAGACAAAGAGCTACCCGAAGCGCAAGCTGTTGCCCGAATTTGACGAGGAGGCCTTAGAGCCCCTGCAGTCAAAAAAGAAAGAAGCTGCCTGGCCGGATAGACGACCAGATGACAGGCCAAGAGCAACAAGCGGCGCCGCACACAAGACGGCACACGATCAACATAAAGATCCTCGGAAAAAGGATGACCCAGCCAGGTCTATCTATGGGCCAAAAAAGAAGACTCTAGGAAGCAACATAACCCGCCGAACATTTGAAGACAACGGCACACCCAAATATAGGGGCGCCGCACACCCACTATGTTTCACCGACGAGGTACTGGATCACGGATTTCCAGCGGGATTCAAACTCGTAAACATAGAGGCATATGACGGAACAACAGACCCCGGAGTCTGGATTGAGGATTATATCCTACACATACATATGGCCAAAGGAGACGATCTCCATGCCATAAAATACCTACCCCTCAAGGGGCCAGCTCGGCATTGGCTTAAAAGCCTCCCAGAAAACACCATTGGAAGTTGGGAAGAGCTTGAGGATGCATTTCGAGCAAATTTTCAGGGGACTTATGTCCGCCCTCCGGATGCACATGATTTAAGTCACATAACTCAACAGCCCGGAGAGTCAGCACGCAAATTCTGGAACAAGTTCCTCACTAAAAAGAACCAAATAGTTGACTGTCCGGACGCTGAAGCCTTAGCAGCCTTTAAACACAACGTCCGAGACGAATGGCTCGCCAGACACCTCGGCCAGGAAAAACCAAGAACAATGGCCGCACTAACAAGCCTCATGACCCGCTTTTGCGCGGGGGAAGACAGCTGGCTGGCCAGATGCAGCACCAGCGACCCGAGTACATCCGAAGTCATGGATGGAAATGGGAAGTCACGACGCAGAAAAGATCAGCGCCGGAATAAGGAAAATGGCCCAAATAGTACGGCGGTCAACGCCGGATTCAAAATCTATCGGCCAAATAACAAAACACTGCCCCTCAAGGACAACAGTGAAGAGCTATCCAACCAAAACAAAATTCTGGATAGGCTATGTCAAATACATAGTACCCCCGGGAAGCCTGCAAACCATACCCACAGAGATTATTGGATCTTCAAGCAGTTCGGCTGACTTAACGCCGAACGCAAGGGGCTTTACAAACCAAGCGAAAGTGACGAACCCCAAAAGCAGCAGTCCAGAAAGCAGAAGACTTTCCCACTCGAAGTCAAAACAGTGAACTCACTTCACGTGATAACACGAAAAAACAGCGCGGCACCTGCCATACTAGGATACCATCCGCAGAATGGGGATAGACCCTACCAAAATTCGCCATAGCAGCACTTCCTTCAAAGGAGGGACGCCAGGCCTTTAAGCCAATTATACAGGCTCTATGCCACTAGAGGTTGTGTTCGGTTCATCCAACAACCTCCGTCGCGAAAAGCTCACTCTCCATCGCCCCATTTAATAGTAGCCCTTAAGCACTACTGGGGCGCGAAGCTTTCGCCCGATTTAATGCAATACCACATTACGCGTCTCTTACGCTTACAAAATGCCTGGTCCACGTGGCATAATCTCGATAAAAAGTAACTCCGAGTGTTCCTCGAACACGGAGAACATGAGACTGCCTCGACAGCCACACACTGATCAGACCTTGCAGGTCAAAGCCCCTAAAAACAGGTCATTTAGACCTCGGACATGGTTAGGCGAGTCCGGCGTAACTAAACAAGGTGCTTCCCAGCCGCATACCCCCTCTATTAGGGGCCGCGGGTTTAAATGATGAGAGCCAATAAAGCTCAACTTTCTTCATCCTCCAAATTATATTATATTTCAATACAACTTCTGCACGATATTTCTTGGAAACTAAGTCCTTCTCTTTTACAGATGAAGCACGTGCTACACCCGTCTAGGATACGGCACAATGGAGACACAGGCGCAGATGTGCAACAGGGACCCGTTGCAAGGATTCTTTTCAGATTAAGACCCAGCGTAAACCTTTCTTACTGTCTCTTGTTGATACACATCCCCCGGTTTCCCACCATAGCTGAGTAGGAGGCTGGCGTTTTGGCATCGGCCGCGTCAGAAGTTCCCGCCTGTACCTGGACACTAGGGGCTTAGGGCATTGTTCTGCCCGGTATCATAAAGACTGAACACCTCAGGGAGTGTTCGGCGTCTCGAGTTAGGCCTTATATGCATCAGCTCCGAAACATGTCTTTGCTCAAATGTTGGGTTTGCCCGGCTCCTGTGTTTTGCTGCCTTACGTTACTCATCATCGTCTAACGCGGCACCAGGAGAACTACTGCGATTGTGCCCCAGTTCGGCCGGGCGAGCACTTTAGTAGAGAAAGCCGAAAACATACTGTCATGATATAGCGAGAGACTGGTCAACCACTCGATCGACCATTGGAATGTTTAGAATTCCTCCGCTTTGACGAAGGACCGCTTCCCGGTCAGGCACATACGCGCCCCGAGTTCGGAGAGGAGCGGTGCCGCCAGGGGCTATATATAGTAGCCCCACATTCGAGCTCCTATGGCTAAGTGAAAGTGATAAAGCATTATAGTCCGGTTGCCTAGTTTGCTATGCTATCACCTCCTTAAAAGGACCAAGACGTTGGATTAAGTGTGAAAAAGCGCTTTTCTTTCGGCAAACACCCCCGCACCATGTGCGTGGGGGCTGAAGCCAAAGACTGCCATCTTTCAGATTATAAATACATATACGGCCGCACAGGAGATAGTTCAATACTTGAACGCACAAGTATAAAAATCTATTGCATTAAAAAAACATGATCTCAGAAATCATACATATCATTCAAACATAATATCTTTCGAGCACAGCGACTCTATTAAACGAGCGCCCTGTAGGACTTCCTCAAAATAGTGCTCGGTGGGGAATCGGCTTTTGTCCGAACCCCGGGATGCAACAGCGGTGGCATCCATCTCTGCCTAGTATGTCTTACCATGGGCGAGAGCCATCCGTGCACCTTCTATGCACGCCGACCGCTTCATCTCCCCAATATGCGGCATCGCCCCAAGGAATTGCTGCAACAAGCCAAAATAACTCTTCGGCTTGGGCCTTTTCGGTCACAGATGAGCGACCACATCCGTCAAGGCAAGTCCGGACAGTCTATTCAGCTCAGCCCACTCAACCAGCCGATCACTCAACGGAAGTGGACGCTCCGGAGTATGGAATTGAGACCAGAAAAGCTCTTCCATTTCGTGATCCTTCTGGCTTCGGAAGTGCACGACTGCGTCCGCCGCACTCGCCGCCAAGTCCAGATAAGGATCCTCCGCGCCGCACAATCGGCCCAGCTGAGCATACTTCGGATCCATGAACTTCCTACGCAGCATAAAGGGCTTTCCAGCCACAATGTCTCCGACCTGACGCAGCTCCTCCTTCATAGCCCGCATCGCTCGCACTACGGGCATCCTTGGCTTCGGCGTCGGCCTTCTTCAGGTCCTCTTGCTCCGCTCGGCGTTCTCTTTCAAGAACCTCCTGGCGGTCGGTAGCAATTTTTAAATTTGCGGCCATTCCGGCCATCTCCTCCCTGCTTCGGCAGTGAGCAGCCTTCTCGGCTTCTAGCTCTTTTGCTGCCTTCGAGGTAGCTGCCTCGCTTTTTCTGGCTTGCTCCTTGGCCCGAGCAAGCTCTGCTCGAAGGTTCTCCACAATAGTAGCACCATCTACATCAAGCATACAAATTGTCAGGAATGGGCGTCAGCTCCCTTACTAGGCGACCGCGGAGCAACCACATACCATGTGATTCATCAAGTCGTTTATTGACCAGCGAGATGTCCACATCCACAACAACGAGTTGCCTCTTTAGCTCGGCAACTCCATAAGTCCGGCTGGCCACCGAACGTTCCGCCACCTGCATAGGAAATGCGACAATCTATAACTGAGACTATGATCCTCGGCACGTTGTCGCTTTCGACAGCATACCAAGTCTCATGGGCTACTATCTATACAGGGCGCACTTCATGTGCAAAACTGTCAAAAAGTATGTCATTTTTTGCGTACCTCAAACCCCATCAGCAAACTTCCGACGGCCTCACACAACCCGCTTTCGGCGGACGAGATCCTCTCAATCACCATACTCATTAATGTGTAGTGATCTTCTGAGATAGACGCCCTCTTGAGCAAATCCTGCAGCTCCGCCGGCCGTACTCCAATGGGCGCCGAACTCTCCGGCCCCGTCGGACTCGGGGATACCCTCCGTGACGACACCTTAGGGTCGCCCGCCCTGCACGACGGGGCGGCAGATGGAGGCGTTTCGCTCTCCATCATCTCCGAACGATGGTCTCCAAAGATGAGCTGTGCTGAGATGGGCTGAGATCCGGACTACAAGGTGAAAACTTCGGTTACCCTTAGAAATTAAGAAGGGGTGTCCACTGTTACAAAATCACCCTTTTTTTACTTACGGCTCGCTAGAGGGCTGATTCCTCTGAGGAGACAGTACGGCCGGGGCTCTTCCCGGCACAGGACCTTCCGGTACAGATTTCTTTCCCCGCTTTGAGGCCTTGGCCTCTGGGTCTTCGGAAGCGGTCCTCTTCTCCCCCTGGAAGGAGGGACTCTCGATTCCTCCCTTATTGAAAGCCTCCTTGGCAGAGGTGGCAGTTCCCCTGTGCCCCACTTCGCCCTCCTCCGAAGGTGTGACCTCCAACATTTTGATTAACACGGGATCCTGCGTGGTCTCAGGGAGGGGGGCCGGACACCGTATCAGTTTTGCTTGCCCTATCCACTCCTGTCCAAGGGATAGCTGGTTAAAAGGCAAACCCACGATAAATAAATGGACGATGTGTCCGGACACAGGGCTACTTACTTGAGTATCCGGGCGATTGCAGCTTAGGCCAGCATCCTCGGTCAATTCCGGACGCATTTCTTGCGATCCGAAGAATAGTTTGTACATCTCCGCGGGTGTCAAACCCATGAAGTGTTGAAGAGCTCATGGCCACTCCGAATTAAATTCCCACAGGCGGAGGGGGCGACGTTTGCAGGGTAGTAGGCGCCGGATCAACATAACCTGTGCCACTACGACCAGATTGATCTCCCTTTCTTGGAGGCTTCGAATCCGGTCCTGCAACAAGGGTACGTCTTTGGACGGCCCCCAGTCACGCCCCTTGTTGACCCATGACGTCAGCTGTTGTGGAGGGCCCGAGCGGAAGATGGGCAGCAACCTCTGCCTGCTGCCCCGGGGAGCGGTGATATAGAGCCACTCCTGTTGCCACAAACCGAGCTCCTCCTGAAAAGAGCCCTCGGGCCATGGAGCATCGGCCCTCTTGCTTATAAGCGCCCCGCCGCACTCTGCCTGACGCCCCTCAATCATCTTCGGCTCCACGTTGAAGGTTTTGAGCCACAAGTCGAAGTGAGGGGTAGTGCAGAGGAAGGCTTCGCAGACAACAATGAATGATGAGATGTGGAGGATGGAATCCGGAGCCAAGTCGTGGAATTCCAGCCCATAATAAAACATGAGCCCCCTCATGAAGGGATCCGTCGGGAAGCCTAAACCCCGGCGGAGGTGAGACACGAACACGACGCTCTCGCCAGGCTCGGGAGTACGAATAACTTGCCCTCGGGCGGGCAGCCTATGCGAAATCTCATAGGTTAAGTACCTGGCGTCTCTCAGCTTTAGCACGTCCTCTTCCGTGACGAAGGAGGGCATCCACCGGCCTCGTAGGTTGGGGCCGGACATTGTCGAAGATCGAAGGTACCCGAATCTGGAGCCCTGGGTGTCGGAACTCGGGGCGAGGGGCGGATTCGATAGAGGATTGAAGGAAAAGAATAGGCCTTGGTCACATTATAAAGAGGAACAATACCAAGAGCCGACCCCGTGACCGTTTGGAACCCGCCTTCGATGGAGGGGGCGTGGCAACGGGCGCGGTTGGGTTACCCACGTCCGTATTGATGGGAATCCCGGAATAAGGGAAACACGATCTCTGCTTCGACAGGACATGCCAAGAAAACCGCTTCGCTAAACGCGCTGAAGTGGTACAATAAAAACAATTCTAGTAAAGGCTTGGTAGTGGTGTGACATCACGCCAGAAAATACGTCAGCATATTGAACTTGTGTCATATTATTCTCTCTACGGGGGTACGTGGAATTTATCTTTGCAGAGCCGGACACTATCCTGATGTTCACAATCTTCTATAAATTATTCGGAGGAAGAACCCGCCTTGCAATGCCGAAGACAACATGCGCACCGGACTCATCATAATTGAAGCCTGGTTCAGGGGCTACTGAGGGAGTCCCGGACTAGGGGGTGTCCGGACAGCCGAACTATCATGATCGGCCGGACTCCAAGACTATGAAGATACAAGATTGAAGACTTCGTCCCGTGTCCGGATGGGACTTTCCTTTGCGTGGAAGGCAACCTTGGCGATACGGATACGTAGATTTCCTACCATTGTAACCGACTCTGTGTAACCCTAGCCCTCTCCGGTGTCTATATAAACCGGATGGCTTTAGTCCGTAGGACGAACAACAATCATACCATAGGCTAGCTTCTAGGGTTTAGCCTCCTTGATCTCGTGGTAGATCCACTCTTGTAACACACATCATCAATATTAATCAAGCAGGACGCAGGGTTTTACCTCCATCAAGAGCGCCCGAACCTGGGTAAAACATCGTGTCCCTTGTCTCATGTTACCATCTGCCTAGACGCACAGTTCGGGACCCCCTACCCGAGATCCGCTGGTTTTGACAATGACACCAGGCTACCCACCATGTTGATGTGGTAGAAGAACAACGCGGCGACTCTTCTTCTATGTTAAAAACCAGTTATGTCCGGATTCCCGATCCCCCCATGCCGGATTCCCGCGGAGGGACGGACGTCAATCGAGTACTGAACCTAAAGTCAGGCAGCGGACTAGATTCGTTGGACATCGTCCAGCAATCCAAGCTTCCAAATCCGGAAGCTCCTCGGCCTCTGAGCCTCAGATTGGGCGGGGTTCCGAATTTAATTCCACTCGCCCACCCAAACATAAGCGATCTATCTCAAATACGGCAAGAGCCGATGAAACAGTACATCATTACTGGGCCAGATTCCTCCTGGTTATGGACAGGATAAAGGACTACCGTGAGGAAAGCGCAATCTTAATTTTCTGCAACAATTGCACGGACAAGGGAATCCTCAACGCCATAAGTCGTTGTGAAATTACACGCTTCGCTGATTTGGCGTCCATAGTACGAAAGTACTTTGAGATGGAAAGCGCCTGGAAAGCCTAAACCAATTTTTGGGATAATCCGGCCCTGAATACAGACCCAGTCCAAAACAAAAGGGTGCATCATCGACAGGCACCTGGGTTAAATGCCAAAAAGCAAAAACCCTTCATAGGGCATGGAACCGTACTGGAGGGATGGCTCAATGGACCCTGCAAAATTCATAGCACAGAGGGCGCCACTCCAACTCATAGCCTTAAAGCATGTTGGATACTACGGCAGGTGGCCAAAAGTGGCGAAGGTCATCTAGCCCTGGAGAACCACCCCAACAGTACCTGTACGGTATTAACAGTCTTCGAGACTTTCGCATCAAATAATATACGGAAACGAACAATCCGCAGCCTCGCTGAAGTCTACCAAGTAGCAACAACAAATCCATGGAGCGGCACGGCTATCACCTTCAATGCCAGCGACGAACCTAAATTCCGAACAGCCCGAGCACCAGCCGCATTGGTCCTCAGTCCAATAGTGGACGATTTTTTTCTTACCAAGGTACTCATGGATGGCGGCAGCGGATTAAACCTCATCTACGAGGAAACCCTCCAGAAAATGGAAATAGACTGGACCCGCATTGAGCGAAGCAGCACAACCTTTAGAGGAATAATCCCTAGTCGGGAAGTACACTGCACAGGAAAAATCACAATAGATGTGGTGTTTGGCTCACCGGACAACTACAGGTCCGAGGAAGTCACGTTCCAAGTGGCCCTGTTCAGCAGCGGATATCACGCTCTATTAGGGCGAGAGGCATTCACAATTTTCCAAGCTATACCCCATTACGGGTACATGAAGCTCAAAATGCCTGGGCCCAATGGAATCATCACTCTGGTCAGTGATCCGGACATAGCACTCCGCGCTGAAAATAAGACAGCCGCACTAGCCCATGAGGCACTATCCGAAGCCCTAGCGGCAGAGGAACTCACCGCACTATGCTCCACGGTGAATAGGGACGATGTGATACTCGATAAGAGATCTAAGTCCACCTCTTTTAAACCAGCAGACGAAATAGTCAAATTCCAGGTCCATCCAACGGACCCCACAAAGACGGCCTCCATTGGGGCACAATTAAACCCTAATGTAGAAGACGCACTACGAGAATTACTTCGGGAAAATTGGGACATTTTTGCCTGGCACCCTTCAGATATGCCAGGAATCCCACGCAGGCTGGCAGAGCACAGCCTAAATATCCTAAAAGGATTCAAGACAGTCAAACAGGCTCTTCGACGATTTTCCGAACCCAAAATACAGGCAATGGGAGAGGAGCTAGCCAAACTACTAGAAGCCGGATTCATCAGAGACATAATACATCCGGACTGGCTAGCGAACCTGGTAATGGTACCAAAAAAGGACAAATCCTGGCTCCTTTGTGTGGATTTTAAAAACGTTAATAAGGCCTGTCCAAAGGATCCTTTCCCCCTCCCCCGCATCGACCAAATCATCGATGCTACCGCGGGGCACGATTCATTGTGTTTCCTCGACGCATACTCCGGATACCATCAAATCAAGATGGCGGAAACAGACCAGGCCGCAACAGCACTCATTACTCCATACGGACCATTCTGCTTCAACACAATGCCCTTCGGACTTAAAAACGCTGGTGCAACATATCAGCGCATGATTCAGACATGTCTGGCCACCCAGATCGGTAAAACAGTGGAGGCATACGTAGACAATGTGGTCGTTAAGACCAAACACATCGAAACTCTAGTAGACGATTTGAGGCTCACATTCGACAACCTCCGAGCATATGACATTAAGCTCAACCCGGAAAAATGCGTTTTCGGCGTACCAGCTAGAAAGCTCTTGGGCTTCATTCTATCCGGTAGAGGAATTGAAGCAAACCCAGCCAAAATCCGAGCTCTGTCACAATTGGATATCCCAAAAGACCTCAAACAAATACAAAAACTGACTGGATGCATGGCGGCTCTAAGCCGCTTCATCTCCCGTTTGGGAGAAAAGGCATTGCCTCTCTACCGCCTCCTCCGGTGCACCGAACACTTCGAGTGGACGGATGCTGCCACGGCCAGACTCGAAGGAATAAAGGCCATATTAGCAACAAATCCGGTCCTGGCCGCGCCCAACCTAGGCGAACCAATGTTATTATATATCGCGGCAACACATCAAGTTGTCAGCGCAGCGCTCGTCGTCGAACGAGAAACAGAAGGACATAAATTCCCTCTTCAAAAACCAGTGTACTATGTATCCACTGTCTTAACTCCATGCAAGTCTCGATATCCACATTATCAAAAGATAGCGTATGCGGTGTTCATCGCATCCCGGAAGCTGCGACACTACTTTCAAGGGTGCTCGATAACAGTGGCCTCCGAAGTTCCTCTCAACGACATTATAAACAACCGCGACACGACGGGCAGGATTGCAAAATGGGCCATTGAGCTCTTACCATTTGACATAACCTACAAACCAAGGCGAGCTATAAAGTCGCAAGTGTTGGCGGACTTCATCGCCGAATGGACCGAAGCCAAACTCCCTAAATATTACGGCGCATACTCCAATTGGATCATGCATTTCGACGGCTCCAAAATGTTGGCCAGCCTGGGGGCTGGCGTCGTATTGACGTCCCTAATCGGAGACACAGTCCAGTACATACTTCAGATAATGTACACGGACTCCAACAATGCAGCCGAATACGAGGCCCTTCTACATGGTCTCCGGATGGCAATCTCCATGGGTATTCAACGCCTAGAGGTGTGCGGGGATTCAAACCTCGCAATATCCCAAGTAAGTGGAGACTTTGACGCCAAGGATCCGAAAATGGCAGCCTATTGTAACACCATCTTAAAAATGTCAGCTCGGTTCGAAGCACTCGAATTCCACCACGTAGCCCGGGATAATAACCAGGCAGCCGACGTGTTGGCGCGCATCGGCGCAAAACGCAACACCGTCCCTCCAAACATCTTCCTGGAGCGGCTCTTTAATCCATCCGTATTATAGGATGAGGAGTCCGGAGACAACAACCCGGAAACAACAGCGCCACCCAACACGGAACATTCTGACACAGTCGGTGGCTCAGCAAATGAAATAACACCCTCAGCCCACGAAATAATGGCAGTAATTGCCCCGTGGATGGAACCATTCCTAGCCTACTTAACTAGGCAGGAACATCCCGAAGACCAAAATGAGGCCCGCTGCATAGTTCGGCGATCTAAAGCCTACAAGGTCCATGAGGGAGAACTCTATAGGATAAGCACAACCGTAGTCCTTCAAAGGTGCATCTCCGAAGAGGAAGGGCGAAATCTCCTGGCTGAAATTCACGCCGGACTCGGCGGGCACCACACCGCAGCCCGGGCCCTTGTAGGCAAGGCCTTCCATATAGGATTTTATTGGCCGACGGCCCGGGCGGATGCTCAGGACTTAGTCCAACAATGCGTCGGTTACCAGCTCTTTGCTAATCAAAGCCACATGCCACCCACCGCCCTCAAAACTATATCCATAACCTGACCGTTCGTGGTCTAGGGACTTGACATGGTTGGACACCTTAAAGGGGGAACCCACAAGCACAAATACCTATTGGTCATGGTGGACAAATTCACCAAATGGATAGAGGCCAAGCCAGTTAAAACGGCCGAATCCGGACCTGTGATAGACTTCATATCCGGGGTAGTACACCGTTATAGCGTCCCCCACAGCATCATCACTGATAACGGCACGAATTTCACGGCCGACGAGGTTAAACTCTGGTGCAAAAACATGGGCATCAGGCTCGACTACGCTTCAGTCTATCACCCCCAAACTAACGGTCAGGTCGAACGAGCAAATGGTCTAATCATGAGCGGCATCAAACCCAGATTACTGCGGTCCCTCACGGGATCTAACACGCACTGGGTAGAGGAGCTCGACTCCGTACTCTGGGGGCTGTGGACCACGCCGAACCGCACTACCGGATTCACACCATTTTTTATGGTGTACGGCGCAGAGGCAGTTTTTCCCTGCGATATAATTCATGACTCACCTCACGTGCGCATGTACGAAGAAAGAGAAGCCGAGTTGGATCGGCAGGACAGTTTGGACGCCTTAGAGGAGGAGCGGGACATGGCAAAAGCTCGTTCCGCATTCTATCAGCAGCAGGCTCGAAGATAACAAAGCAGAGAAGTACGGGCCAAAACTTACAATGTTGGCGAGCTAGTTCTACGCCTGCCGGACAAGAAAAAGGACAAACTTAAGCCCAAATGGGAAGGTCCCTTCATCATCAACCAAGTCCTGACCGGCGAAGCATACCGTCTACGTAACGCATCTGACAACCGACTCGAGCCGAACCCATGGAACGCAGCCCGTCTCCGAAGATTCTACGCCTAGCGCCGGACTCAGAGTTCGTCTCCTTCCTCCGTCCACCTTTTATATTTTCGCTGTCTTTTGTTCCCCTCCTTCTTCCCCCTTTTTTTAAAAATCCTTTGAGGGCTGATTTGCGCATTGTTCGCACACACTTGAGGAGCTACTCGCACTCATTATACCTGGGGGCTTCTTTAATAGAAGCTTATTTATACGGGCTTGATGCCCAACACATGTGTCATACTTCCGCATGTACCTTTTATTCACCATTATATGCATCGATATGACTTAAGTTTTGGCCAAGCTGGGTTGCCTGGCTCCTGTGCTTACCCCTATGTTCCCGATTGTTTGGCTAGGAGGTAAAGGGAGCACCTCTGCGATTGTTACTGCCGGGTCAGCCGGATGTGTACCTCAGACTGGGTGACGCCGAAAGCTAGTGTTCTTAAGGGAATATTTGGTCGGTGACTTGAAAGATGTTTATTACATATTTATTTATCTGCCCCCAGATGCTTTTTCTACTCTCTTCGCAGTACGGACATGCACCTTAGGGCATGCCTCCCAGGGAAAGGAACCCCTAACGGAACTATTCTCCCTGGAAGATGTTTCTTACTAACCATGTAATATAACATAACTAGTTGGGCACTTGTCTGATAAAGCACTAATGACCCCTACGCCTGGTCTCCATGCATGCCCAGGTTTTTATATAACCGTTAGGGTATTCGGACACACTCCGGACTGTTGGGTCCCGACGTTGAAGCGAAAAGGTCCGCAAAGACAAACGATCTACAATCCGGCTAGAAGGCATTTTACATGTCATTTTAAAATATTACATCGTCAAATTGACTGATTGAACTCCTCTTCAATCTCATCTAACAGGCTGTCTAGTTTACAGTCCCGTTGGGAATATTTCGCGGCCAACTCTACTTGGCCGTACATTAAGCTCACAGGGATCTCCTTCCCATCGGGCCCTATCGGGGATATACCCCGCGGTGTAAACCGGCCGGAAGTTTAACCCGGCCGAATTGGACGACTCATTGGTAAACCGCCCGGAGCTTGGCGGTTCACGGGATACCCGCCCGGTCTTGGCGGTTCATTCGTAACCCGGCGGGCGGGTCAGATGGATGACGAGGCCCAAGGCCCAGAAGGCCGGTTCACGTTTAATGGTGGGCCGGTTTATGAGGAAAGCGTAAGGACTATTCTCCTATAAAGGAAGCAAGACTAGGACTCCACTTGTAATAGAGTAATCCTAATCCAACTAGGACTAGACATATATAAGGAGGGGCGGGGATCCCCAAAGAGGGACGAGCTACAAGCAACCAGAAACAATCTTAGGGCTAGACACAAAGAGGAGAGCCGGTTTACGGCGACTCCCTCGTGATGATAATGAGACCTAGCCTCGAACAGCATGTAGGGTTTTACCGGATGATGTTTCCCGGGGCCTGAAGCTGTCTAAATCCCTGTCTTGTGTTGCGTCTCTCGATTCCGCTCAACCCCTCTCAAGCTACCACATAGATGCGCTGGCCTCACGACTAAGTCCTTACACTAGGACATCTGCCGTGACAAACCCACGACAGGCCCCACAGGCCTGACCTCGGCCATGTGGTTTGGATCAACCTTCATGTACCGCGTCTTCACCATGGCCCAGGCCTCTCTGGCGCCTTGACGGCAGGCCGATATCTTCCATAGACGGAAGCGCTACCGTACTCCCTGAAGCTTCTCAGCAAGCCCTCCAAGACCCTCGGGTAGGGAGACGGACGGCCCTAAGGCCTGAACGACGCCGCTCATCGCCTGCCGAATACGTTCGTGCAGTTGCAGCAGCTCAGTAAGAAGGTCACCCGTGGAACCAGGCATTTCCTCCGTCGGACGACCCGTGAGCACACCTATAGACACATTTCTGTCAATTGACTTCCTCGCCGAACTCTTCTTTTCAAAAGAGTTTGCTCAAGCACTTACTGTAAATGCTGCGACGAAGCCGCCGATTCTCCTTTAGGGAGTCAAACAGCTGGACCCGAACATCTTTTAGTTCTTCGCCCAGCTGGGTGTTGGCTTCTTGGAGTTTGTTCCTCTCCTGCTGCACCCTCATAAGCACCTTCTCGCCGGCCTTCAGCTGGCGCAGCAGATGTTGCTTGTCCGGATCCAGTCCGGCACCCTCTGCAATATTATTGTCAAACTTACGCACACGCCGCACTTTATTAACTACTTATCTTTTCGAAGCATGTATTACCAGCGGGGGTCTCTGTGGCTCCCCCTGTGGCGTCCAGTGCGGCCTCAAGTTGCGCCTTGCACTCTTGAAGCTCCTGGGACAGGTGGGTATTCTTCTCCGTAAGATCCTGCATAACAAATGATCCTTAAATCAGTTATTTTAACTATTTTATGTCTCGGGGGCTACCGGCATATATAAGTATTAAAATTCCTTACCCGTATGTCCTTTACATACTGCTCCGTGGCTCTGGTTAAACCATCTTGAGCGGCATGGAGGTGCGCGTCTCCCGCAATAAAGGCATTCAACGCCTCCGGGGAGAAACACGCGTCACGAAGAACTGTCCGGCGGCGCCTGTGATTCATGGCACTCTCCACCTCAGACCTGGTGGCGGACAGCCTGTCGGCATCCTCCGTTGGAGGAGCATCCGGCTTGCGCCTTGCGCTCGCCTCCCCCTCCGGACCAGGTGTTGGAGCCTGGCTGGCGGAGGCTTGGTTGGCAACCTCTCCGGGCACAGTCCGGCGAGCGCTCTTTCTCCTGAAAGAATCATGAGCATTAATACACCTCCCAGGAGTCATTCCCTTAAAGACAATGGTGAGCCATACCGTTGCGGCGACGTTTCGATTTGCTCCGCACTCCTCTTCCGCCTGCTGGGCCGCACTGACCCTTGTCGGTCAGTCGCCGCGGGATTGGCTTCCCGCCTCAAAGGCACCTCCTGCGAAACACCATTGGTATAAAGTGGTCAGAAATAAGCATGAGCGAAATAACGGTGTCAGGGCTCCGGTCGTAGTTACCTGGGAAGCCGGAGATAAACCGGGGTAGTCAGCCGTAATGGCGACTAGAGCATTGTCCATGCTAAGTTGGTGGAACACCCCATCAATCAGCTCCACCTGTATGTCCGGATCCTCTTTGGAGGCCGGATCAAGGGATCTTCCCGGATCCTCGGGTTGTGGAGTCAGGCTTTGTATGCCCTCCACATCCCGGCGCAGTTCCTACGTCGAAGTCGTAAAATAAAACAGTTAACTTTGAAAGCACGGATCGGATAGACAAACGTCTGCTTACCCAGCTTCGAGGGTTATTCATGGAGAATCCATTCAATGGACTCATGCGGAGGAAGTCCTCCTTCTCCCCCTTGTACAAGCCGGACAGGATCTTCACCAGCTCGGTGGTCAATCCCGGCCCCTTGCGGCCGTGACGGGTGGCGTCATTCTCCCTGTTGAAATCCCACATGGGGTGGCCCCTATATTGGAGTGGCTGCACCCCTCTCATAATGCATGTGGCCATGACTCTGATATTGGTCAGTCCGGAATGGGCTAGTAACCTTATCTGGCCCATCAGATATTGGACACTCTTGTCATCCTCCCGTTGAGGGCTCCGCGAGCGCCAACTCAGGTGTTTCTTCAGAGGAGCGTTGCTGAACTCCGGGAGGCCGATCCGAACTGGATCCGGCAGAGGGGCGTCTTCCATATAAAACCATTCCGAAGGCCAGTCTTCAGACGCCTTCTTTGGGGTTCCGGATAGATATCTGGTCCCGGCGATGCGCCATATTTCGGCTCCACCCACTTGAAACATCGACCCCTTGTGAGAACGGGGTACGAGGCAAAACAATCTCTTCCACAACGCAAAATGGGGCTCGATGCCCAAGAACAGCTTGCAAAGAGCTACAAAGCCCGCGATGTGCAGAAAGGAGGCAGGTGTAAGGTGGTGAAGCTGGAGTCCATAGAACTCCAGGAGCCCCCGGAGAAACGGATGTATGGGAAATCCGAGTCCCATTATTAGATAAGGGACGAAGCATACCCGCTCTCCTCTGGAGGGATTGGGGACACTCTCCGCCTGCTTTCCACCCTTGTAGGTAGCTAGTCCGGCTCGAACCGGAACCATGAAGGCCGGGGGAAGATATCCCTCTGCTTGGAGCGTCACTAGCTCGCTATGCGGAACTGAACATCTCCTCCAATCTCCTGGCTGAGGGCTGGGAGCGCGAGAGGAGGAGCCGCGTCGACTATCCATGATGGAATGGATTTTGGTCAGAGGCGCTTCGATGAGTACTTGCGAAAGGAGGATGGTGTGATTTGGATCTAGATCCTCGCCTCTCTTATAGGCAGCTCATTCGCGTGGCTAGGGGGTAAAATGCAAAAATACCCTAGCTTTTCGCATTCATACGACATGTGGAAGAGGGCCATTATTGGACGTGGAAGCCAAGGAGCGCAACATTTATAAAGAAGCCGGACACTATTCATCAGGCACACGAAATTTAAAGGAGAACCCGCCTTGCAATGCCGAAGACAATATGTGCACCGGACTCGTCGTCATTGAAGCCTGGTTCGAGGGCTACTGAGGGAGTCCCAGATTAGGGGGTGTTTGGATAGCCAAACTATCATCATCGGCCGGACTCCAAGACTATGAAGATACAAGATTGAAGACTTCGTCCCGTGTCCGGATGGGACTTTCCTTGGCGTGGAAGGCAAGCTTGGTGATACGGATATGTAGATCTCCCACCATTGTAACCGACTCTGTGTAACCCTAGCCCTCTCCGGTGTCTATATAAACCGGATGGTTTTAGTACGTAGGACAGAACAACAATCATACCACAGGCTAGCTTCTAGGGTTTAGCCTCCTTGATCTCATGGTAGATCTACTCTTGTAATACCCACATCATCAATATCAATCAAGCAGGACGTAGGGTTTTACCTCCATCAAGAGGGCCCGAACCTGGGTAAAACATCGTCTCCCTTGTCTCCTGTTACCATCCACCTAGACGCACAGTTTGGGACCCCCTACCCGAGATCCGCCGGTTTTGACACCGACAGCGGCCCTTTTCTTACCTTGAGGAGAGGGGATTTTAGATTCCCCTCCCCGATTATCCTCCTTCGTGGAGGCACTTACTCCTTTGATTTGGGTGTGTAGAATGTGAGGCCCACCTGTGGCCTCTCTATTCCTCCCCTCGTCTTCTCCTGATGGCACCTGATACGGCGCGCGCTCGAGCATCCTGGTCAATAAAGGATTCGGCGAGCCTTTGGGAAGAGGGGTCGGACACCTAATCCTCTCCGCCTTCCTCAGCCAGTCCTGGCAGAGAGAAATTTTTTAGAATGATGTTATAATAAACATAAAGGATGGTATGTTCGCTAACATAAGTATTTACCTGGATATCCAGACGGTTGCAATTGAGACCCGCGTCCTTGGTGGTGTCCGGACACTTTATTCGTGCTCCGAAGAACGACTCATACATCTCTTCGAGCATCATGGCGAAGAATTGTTGAATGGTTTGCGGTCCTTTTGGGTTGAACTCCCACATACGAAGAGGACGACGTTGACAGGGCAAGACTCAACGAACCAGCATCACTTGCATTATCTTGACAAGACTGACATCCCTCTTGAGAAGGTCTCGGATGCTGCTTTGCATTGTCAGCACGTCGTTAACCGGCCCCCAGTCCAGCCCCTTGTTGACCCATGACGCTAGTTGCGGTGGAGGGCCCTGGCGGAACGCTGGAGCGGCCACCCGCTTTGTATCGGGGAGCGGTGATGTAAAACCACTCCCGCTGCCATAAATTAGAAATCTCCACGAAAGAACCCTTTGGCCATGGGGTGTCGGTGCCTTTGCTTATTATAGCACCTCCGCACTCCGTGTGATGGCCATCAATCACCCTCGGCCTCACATTGAAGGTCTTGAGCTACATGCCGAAGTGGGGGGTAATGCAGAGAAAGGCTTCACACACGACTATAAACAACGAGATGTGAAGGATGGAATCCGGAGCTAGATCATGGAAGGGATCGAGACTAAAGCATAGCCCTCGGAGGAAGTGGGAAATAAATATGACACTCTCATTGGGTTCGGGAGTGGGGATGACCTGCCCTTGAGCAGGCAGCCTATGCGGGATTTCGGTGGTGAGATAGCTGGCCTTCCTAAGCTTCCAGATGTCCTCCTCTTTGACGGAGGAGTCCATCCACCAGCCTTGAAGATTGGATCCAGATATGGTCGAAGGACCGAAGTGCTTGAGCTTGAGCCTTGGGTGTTGGAACTCGAGGTGAGGGAGGGGAAGGATCAAGCGTGGGAAGAAAAGGACAGGCCTTGGCCCCTTAATAAAGAGGATGAATATAAAGCGTCCCCCGCATGGCCTTTTGGGACTTGCCTGAAATCAAGGAGTCATAATAAACAAACACGGTTGGGTTACCCACACCCGTTGAGGGAGCCCTGGATTAGGGGGTATCCGTACAGCCGGACTATATGCTTCGTCCGGATTGTTGGAACGTGAAGATACAAGACTCAAGAATCCGTCCCGTGTCCGGATGGGACTCTCCTCTGCGTGGAAGGCAAGCTTGGCGATCCATATATTGTATTTCCTTCCTTGTAACCGACTCCGTGTAAACCCTAGCCCTCTCCGGTGTCTATAAAAACCGGAGAGTTCGGTCCTTAGAGGGACGATCACAATCATAATCATCATAGGCTAGCTTCTAGGGTTTAGCCTGTAAGATCTCGTGGTAGATCAACTCTTGTACTACTCATATCATCAATATCAATCAAGTAGGAAGTAGGGTGTTACTTCCATCGAGAGGGCCCGAACCTGGGTAAACATCGTGTCCCTTACCTCCTGTTACCATCGGCCTAAGACGCACAGATCAGGACCCCCTACCCGAGATCCGCCGGTTTTGACACCGACACCCGTATTGATGAGAATCCCGTGATAAGGAGGACACGATCTCTGCTTCGACAAGACGTGCCAATAAAACTGCCTCGCAGCACATCTAGTGGCTGGTCAGGAAAAATGGTTCGAATAAAGACCGGACCGTGGTGTGATGTCATGCTATAAAAAGTTGTCAGCATATTAGATTTGTGGAATATGGAACTCTCTACGGTGGTGTGTGGAATTTGTTTTGCAGAGCCGGACATGATCCTTATGTTCAAAATCGTTTACGAAGTATTCGAGAAGGAACCCGCCTTGCAATGCCGAAGACAATCTGCATGCCGGACTCATCGTCATTGAAGCCTGGTTTAGGCGCTACTGAGGGAGTCCTGGGTTAAGGGGTCCTCGGACAGCCGGACATTATACTTTGGCTGGACTATTGGACTTTGAAGATACAAGATTGAAGACTTTGTCCCGTGTCCGGATGGAATCTCCTTTGCCTGGAAGGCAAGCTTGGATATTCGGATATGTAGATTTCCTTCTCTGTAACCGGCTCTGTGTAACTCTAGCCCCCTCCGGTGTCTATATAAACCGGAGGGTTTAGTCCGTAGGACAACAACAATCATAATCATAGGCTAGCTTCTAGGGTTTAGCCTCTACGATCTCGTGGTAGGTCAACTCTTGTAATACTCATATCATCAAGATCAATTAAGCAGGAAGTCGGGTATTACCTCCATCGAGAGGGCCTGAACCTGGGTAGAACATCGTGTCCCTTGCCTCCTGTTACCATTAGCCTTAGACGCACAGTTCGGGACCCCCTACCCGAGATCCGCCGGTTTTCACACCAACGCCAGGGTTGAAGTTGAGGCGATAATTCTTTTTGTTCTTGGCAACTGAATCTTTAGCGAACTGATAGTTGCGCTTGAAAATATTATCGTCACGACACCATAATAGAGAAGATGGGACGGCATTCTCAGGCTCTTGTCCTCTGACCATGCAAGGATAGAATTCTTGTGCAATGGCTTCAGCCTTGCTCTTCGGCACCAAGCTGCAATAGAGACAGTCACCCCATGGGCGCTTGATGGCATTCTTTTCAGCATATTCAGTTGTAACAAACCTGTATTTGAACCATTGCTCAGCCCAATATCTTCGAATCCACTGAATCCGGTTCTTGCGTTGATTGTAGTTTTCTTCAGGATCTGACTTGTATTGCTCATATAGATCAGGAGGCAGATCAAGTGTTGTGTTGCCTCGGCATTGCCTGCCACCCTTGTGTGCATAGTTTTAGGAAGCCATGATATTCAGGCTGATTGGCTTCATCACAATGAATGGCTTCCATCTGCTGGTCAGACAAGAACTGGCTTCAGGTGATTCAATGTGACGTTGTACGTATTCTGCAAATGAATGCAGACTATGAGAACCAAGGGATTCTCCCACGGACATGTACCCTTGACATCATTGGAGATGCGAGGGAAGGGGAAGAGGTCATATGCATTCTTAGAATATTTTGAAGATAAATCAATTTAGAAGACATTGACCTCATAGTGCGAAGACATTCACTTATTTTGAGAGAGTTGGTTCCAGATTTGTATGAATCCATGAATAAGTACAAGTGAGGAATCTAACTAGTTATGAAGCATAAGTGAATATACTTGGAATGGTATGCGATGCAGAAGAGAACAAATCCAGATTTGGAAGTGAAGAAACCACTTTTGGTTGAAGTGGTTGGATTTGACAAATCTAAAATACAGTAAAAAGTAAGATTTAACTACCGCGGACGAACTGCTAGATGGGTTGGAAGAGAAGCCCAGCAGTCCAATCCCTCGAGCCCTAACTCAGCAGCGGAAGACACCTACGGCAGCAATGGAAAGGACGAGGTCTGCGGCCGGTGTGAGGATGGCGTCGAAGAAGTCACGGCAGCGGCAGTTAAGCGCTTCGTCTCTGGCGTTGATGCGAGCTAGCGGAGGCCCTAGGATTTGTGCGAGATGGCGAGGTGGAAAAACAGATATTGACCTCTCGAGTGAGTATTTATAAGAAGGAGGTGGGCGGCGCAGCGCAATTACACCAGTGCCCCTAGCGGTTCACATCTGAGAAACACGTGGCATGCATGCAACTCATTGAAAGTTGTTCCATGTTCCCACGCACGCCTGGATTGTCGGGTGGTCGTTCCGGCTTCTCCGGTTTTTAGGCAATAAGGATACAACATTAAAACATATTTAAATGTTTGTCAGATTGTCCTCTGCTGACAAGGAATCAGAGAAGACAATCAATCAGTTTCAATAGAATGCATATGATTTGGACAGATAGAATTGAGGTAGAAGCACATAATAGGTTAGGGTCCGATCACATTCACTTAGATAAATGAAGATTCAAGAATGAAGAAATAGCTATAAGTAAATGCTGTAGAGGACAGAACACAAATATATAAATAAGGACCAACTCAGCATTGTGAAGATAAACCATGAAGACAAACCAATGTTGAAGACAAACCAACTATGAAGACTATGTAACCATAACGCCAAGAGAAACACTTCAATAAGAATTTGGTGGTGGCGTAACCCACCGTATAGCAAGTATTAGACCCAGACACGGCGCACAATTCAGCTCCGAAGTCAAATTCGACATTAATGTATTCACACTCAGAGGATAAGTCTTCATTGATTTAAGATATACATTACTTCGTGTGTTGCACACCTAAGGCGTCAACATGGATAAGCGTTAGGATGTGTGTCCAATTACATGACATTTGAGGATTCTAAGATATTTACCTCACACCGCAACTTGCAAAACCTTTTCTCATCCAAGGGCTTAGTGAAGATATCTACCAAATGCTCTTTAGTGTTGATGTGAATGATATCAATATCTTCCTTGTTGACATGATCTCTGAGAAAGTGATGACGGATCTGAATGTGCTTTGTCTTCGAGTGCTGAACTGGATTCTTGGAAAGCTTCATGGCGCTTTCATTGTCGCAGAAGAGTAGTACATTCTTCGTATTGATGCCATAGTCCTTGAGAGTTTGCTTCATCCATAGAAGCTGAGTACAGCATGATCCAGCAACAATGTATTCAGATTCAGCAGTGGAGAGTGACACATAGTTCTGCTTCTTTGAAGATCAACAGACAAGTGATCGACCGAGAAAGTGACATGTTCCTGAGGTGGACTTGTGATCAACCTTGTCACCAGCATAATCAGCTTCAGAATACCCAATCAGATCAAATGTTGAGCCCTTTGGATACCATAATTCTATCGTTGGGGTGTAAGCCAAATATCAAAGTATTCGCTTCACTGCTAGGTGATGTGACTCCTTTGGTGCCGCTTGGAATCGGGCACACATGCAAACCTAAGCATTATATCTGGCCTAGATGCACATAAGTAAAGTAAAGAACTAATTGTGGAGTGGTATACCTTTTGATCGAACTCTTTACCATTGTCATCGGGACACATATGACTTTTAGTTGGCATTGGCGTCGTGTATCCTTTACAGACTTGCATTCCAAACTTCTTCAGGCAATCTTTGAGGTATTTCTCTTGTGATATGAAGATGCCATTCCTCTGCTGATGGATTTGAAGACCAAGGAAAAACTTCAGTTCATCCATCATGGACATCTGATATTGCTCTTGCATCATGTGCCCAAACTCATCACTGTATCTCTTGTCAGTGCAGCCGAATATAATGTCATCCACATAGATTTGGCACACAAACAGTTCACCGTCATATGTCTTCATGAAGAGTGTCGGATCTAGAGAACCAGGTTCGAAGCCTTTGCTCTTCGGGAAGTCTTTGAGAGTGTCATACCAAGCACGAGGAGCTTGTTTAAGGCCATAGAGTGCCTTGTTAAGCTTGTATACTATATCAGGATATTTTGGATCTTCAAAGCCAGGTAGTTGTGCAACATACACTTCTTCTTCAATCTTGCCATTGAGAAAGGCACTCTTCACATCCATTTGGTACAGAAGGATGATGTGATGGTTGGCATAGGCTAGCAGTATGCGAATGGCTTCAAGCCTTGCCACGGGAGCAAATGTTTCATCGAAGTCAATTCCTTCTACTTGAGTGGAACCTTGAGCAACTAGATGAGCCTTGTTTCTGACAACTTGACCATGCTCATCTTTTTTATTGCGATAGATCCATTTGGTGCCAATGATATTGTGCTTGCGAGGATCAGGACACTTGACCAGTTCCCATACATTGTTCAGCTCGAACTGATGAAGCTCTTCTTGCATAGCTTGAATCCATTCAGGTTCCATAAAGGCTTCAGCAACTTTCTTGGGTTCAGATATGGAGAGAAATGCAAAATGCCCACAGAAATTTGCTAGTTGTGTTGCTCTTGAACGAGTGAGTGGACCAGGTGCATTGATGCTATAAATTATCTTCTCAATATTCATTTGCAACATGGGGATGAACTGGACGAAGATTTTGCCCTTGCAGATCATTCTCTTCAGCTTCAGCATTGACTCCAGGCTAAGCATTGTCTTCCGATTGACTTGGTGCAATGATGAGTTCGTCTTCAGCCTGAGCTTCTGAAGTTATGATTTCTCCAGTACCCATGAGCTTGATAGATTCACTAGGAGGGACTTCATCTAGCACATTTGGCAGGTGCTCTCTTTGCGAGCCGTTAGTCTCACGGAACCACACATCCACAGTTTCAACCACTTTATAGTGAAAGAGGTTGAAGACTCTGTAGGAGTGCGAATCCTTTTCGTATCCAAGCATGAAACCTTCATGTGCTTTCGGTGCAAAATTTGAAGTGTGATGTGGATCCTTGATCCAGCATTTGGCACCAAACTCTGAAGTAATTGACGTTTGGCTTCTTACCAGTTAGCAGTTCATATGACATCTTATTTAGAAGCTTGTGAAGATATACACGGTTGATGACATGACATGCAGTATCAATGGCTTCGGGCCAGAACATCCGTGGAGTCTTGTACTCATCAAGCATCGTCCGAGCCATCTCAATGAGGGTTCTGTTCTTGCACTCCACGATGCCATTCTGTTGAGGTGTGTAAAGAGCTGAAAAATCATGAGTGATGCCCAGTGTATCAAGATAAGTGTCAAGGCCGGTGTTGTTGAATTATGTGCCGTTGTCACTTCTGATGTTCTTGATCTTGACGCCATAGTTCATCATGGCACGATTGGCGAATCGTCTAAAGACATCCTGCACTTCATTCTTGTCGAGAATTATATGCACCCATGTATATCTTGAGTAATCATCAACAATGACAAAGCCATAGAGATAAGCAGTGGTAGTAAGAGTAGAGTACTGAGTAGGGCCAAATAAGTCCATGTGAAGCAGCTCGAAGGGTTGTGATGTCGTCATGATTGTCTTCGAGGGATGCTTGGTCCTAGTCATCTTCCCAGCTTCACGGGCAACACACAAATGATTCTTCTCGAACTTGACGCCCTCGATGCCCACTACATGCTTCTTCTTCATGAGAGTGTACAAGTTCCTCATGCCCGCATGTCCTAGCCTCCAATGCCAGATCCAGCACTCTGAAGCTTTTGTTAGAAGACATACGGCTAACTGTGGTCCTACTGAGAAATCTACCATATACAGATCATCTTTTCGATACCCTTCAAAGACTAGAGATTTGTCAGATTCCATAAGGAGAAGTGTTGGGGATATTACTATTAGGTATGACCCGCCCAGGAGGGGCCGGGTTATACCTATGTCGACTCAAGTATATGAAGCCCAAGACAACACCTGAAGATGGCGGTTTAGCTAAGGGCCCAAAGCCTAAGGGCGACTTAAGGCCCGTAGAGATAAACCGCCATATGTATGTAACTTGTATTGTAAGGCAAGAATAGTTAGAGACCGAGCCAAACATTGTTTATGAGCCGGCCGGGACTCTGTGAGCCGCTAGGCATCGACCTCTTTATATAAAGGGATGACCCGGCAGCGGTTCAAGGCAAGTAACATCAGATTGAGAACTAGGTCAAGCGGATTCACTCCCTAGTAATCGAGACATAAGCAATCCCACTCAAAACTGGATCGTAGGCTTTTACCTTCACCGTAAGTGGCCGAACTAGTATAAACCCGTGTCCTTTGTCCCGATTAACCCCTTTAAGCTTCCTAGTTGCGATGGCTCCACGACTAAGTCCTTTCACTAGGATATCTGATGTGACAATTCCACGACAGTTAGCGCCCACTGTGGGACCAACGCACAATGGATTTGAGTTCTTGAAGGGCAGCTTCGAAGGGCTCAAAGGATATGTTGTGGGCCGGATGACCAAGAGTCGTCAGCGCAGGCTCTACATCGATGACGCAGGATGGGGCCCCGAGGCTGGCTCAATTGAGTACGGGTACCGGGTCCCCTTAGGCGGAATCCACGTATTCATCGGCAAGATCGGCGAGCCGGGCCCTCAGCCGGACATCTGCACCGACCTTGTCGAGACGGCTCAGCGTGCGAGACCCGCCCGGCCACAGCCTGCCATGAAGAGTGCCTTCGTGGGATGTATCCACGGAGGGGAACTTTCTGAAGGATCTATGTCTGCCAGTGAGACGACCATCTAGTCTGATGGTGAGTCGTCCACAGGTGAGACGGATTTGTTGTATCAATTGCAAGACGGTGGGCTTGGGGGCTGTTCTGATGGCAGTAGTATTTGGGATCTTCTTGAGCCACCGAGCAGAGTTGGGATCTTCATGGCTTGCACACAACCCGTCCAAAACACTACGGCTGCGGCAGCAATAACCTCCGGGTCAGCGGCAGCCAGGGAAGGAGGCCCTGTGCGCCCGACGGCTCAGGTGCTGATAGATCTAATGGATAAGATGATAACCATCGTGGTCAACCCGGCGGATCAAGCGCAACATGATGCGGAAGTGGCGCACTTAAAAGATGATATAGTGCAGGCTAAGGAAGACCTGGCGGCGGAAGACGTCAGGATGACCGCAGAGCGGGCTGCTCTGGATGCTTAGGCTCTGCAGATTCAGTCGTAGGCTTCCAGCTCACGATGGATCAGAACGCGTCAAATGAGGTCATGAGGAGAAGGTACCAGAAGACTCAATCCCATCTGCCTCCGGTTTATGATCCTCGAAACCTCTTCCGTACGCCTGGGGCAGGGCCCAGTAACCCCCCGGAGGTAAACCGGGTTGCAGCGCCCGGGCCTGGGACGTCGGTTCAGCCACGTACGATGGAACCTCCCCGGATGAATACTGCTCCGCCTCATTATGTACCAACACCGCCTGGTCATTATTCTAACCCTTTGGAGAACATGATTGTGGCGGCGGCACGATTGGTGACTCTCCCGGTGGAGGGCGACTCTCGAATGGTGGTTGAAACTTGAAGGGTCAGAGAGCTTCTTCAAATGGCTTTTGCGCAGTAGGAGGCGTACTCGTATAGCCGAGACAGGATTCATTCGACCCCTCATCCAAGCCGGAGCCCGAGTTATAGCAGACACATGGATTCAGCGATCGTTTCAAGCAACGCCCTACGCCGTGACCAGCCGTGCGGGCGTGACCCGGCGCATGATGGAGCCCTTAACTTGGTTGATCAGGACAGAATACGTCAAGAGGCCGAGCGGCCAGCTGAGCAGGAGGCTCAGCGGGCGGCTTACCAGTCTTTTCCGGTTTACTCGACGACTTCTATTGAGGTAGGCATGACCATTAGGACCGGAGGTGTCCCTTGTTTAGTGCCGGCTCTTCGTAACGAGCGTTTGCCCAAGGATTTCAAGGGGCCTCGAAAGGTGCCTAATTACACGGCCGACTTACAGCCTGGGGCGTGGATTGAAAGCTACGACATGGCTATGGAGCTACTAGAAGTCAGTGATGCTGCGATGGCCAAGTACTTCACCATGATGTTGGATGGGATGGCCCGCACTTGGTTGAAGGGGTTGCCGCCTAATTCCATAGGTTCGTGGGCAAAGTTAAAGCCCGGTTCATTCAGAACTTCAAAGATACGTGCAAGCAACCCATGTCCATTGTGGATTTGACTAATTGCTAGCAAGAGGAGGGTGAGTCCACGACCCATTGGGTGCGCTGGGTCAAAGCCATAATACATTCGTCTGATAAGATGGATGCCGGGTCTGCAATCTTAATGTTGGAGAAAAATTGCCGTTTTACGCCTCTGAAGATGAAGCTGGGGTGGCTCAAGCGCAATTGTAATGACATGGGCCAGTTGATGGTGGCTCTAGTCAAATACGCCGACTCTGATAGTACCAAGGATCACGAGTCTGATGATGAGAAGACAGGGAAGGGAAAGAAGAACGGCAACGCCAAGGGTCGTCAGCATAACCCGGCAAATCAAAGAGGTAATAATAAACGTAAGGCTGATGGTAGCATGGAGTTTGTGGCTAACACCAACGCGCAGGGCAACAATCAACGAAGTAAGGGGAGACCACCTCCTCGATCTTGCCCCACACTTGAGCAGTTACTAAATGAGCCCTGTCCAAGGCACGGTACTTCACAGAAGCCAACCACTCACCTATGGAAGGACTGTACGATCATGAAAGCTTTCAAGAATTCCAACATGTTCGACGGTAATCATGGGCCGGGCGGCGGCTTAGGTGGCGGCGGCTTTCATGGCCCGGGTGGTGGTTCAAATTCCAATTTTCAAAGCTCTCAGGGTAATCAAGGTGGTTATAATCAGCAATCTGGCCAGGGAGGTCAGCAGCAGCAGCAGCAGGTTGGATACCAGAGTAATCCAAAGCAGCTGAATAGTGGACAATATCATGTGTTTACCACCAGTTTGTGCAAACGGGACCAGAAGCTTCATAAGAGGGCTGTGAATGCTGTTGAGCCGGCAGTTCCTTGTTATTTGAGACGGTCTGAGCAGCCTATTCTATGGAGTAGGGAAGATCACCCTCCCTGGGTTGACAACCTGGGACACTTGGCCTTGGTGGTGGCACCTCAGGTTGGTGGATATAAATTCACTAAGGTGCTCATGGATGGAGGCAGTAGCATCAGTATCCTCTATTATGAGACTTTTCGTTGCATGGGTTTGACTGATAAAAATCTCAAGACTTCCAACACTGTTTTTCATGGAGTGGTCCCTAGTAAGTCGGCGTACCCAGTGGGTAAGATTGAGCTAGAGGTAGCCTTTAGAGATGGGCATGATTCTAGGGCTGAGAAGTTAGCCTTTGAGATGGTCAAAATCAGGAGCCCGTTGAGGGAGTCCTGGATTAGGGGGTATTCGGACAGCCGGATTATATACTTTGGCCGGACTATTGGACCGTGAAGATACAAGACTCAAGACTTCGTTCCGTGTCTGGATGGGACTCTCCTTTGCGTGGAAGACAAGCTTGGTGATCCGGATATTAGATCTCCTTCTTTGTAACCGACTCTGTGTAAACCCTAGCCCCCTCCGGTGTCTATATAAACCACAGGGTTTAGTCCGTGGCAGGACAATCATAATCATCATAGGCTAGCTTCTAGGGTTTAGCTTCTACGATCTCGTGGTAGATCAACTCTTGTAATACTCATATCATCAAGATCAATAAAGCAGGAAGTAGGGTTTTACCTCCATCAAGAGGGCCCGAACCTGGGTAAAACATCGTGTCCCTTGCCTCCTGTTACCATTAGCCTTAGACGCACAGATCGGGAGCCCCTACCCGAGATATGTCGGTTTTGACACCGCCATTGGTGCTTTCATTGAGAGTTCCTCTGTGTCGTGGCTGCAAGGCTCAATGGCTCCTTCAATCATCAATAATAATGCGGTCCAGGGCGAGACTTTTCTCCCCGAACAAATCTTCGTGTTCGGCAGCTTTGCACCGCGGGCCAATTCGCTCGGCCATCTGGAGCAGATCGACAGCTACGCCCCTCGCCATCAGGTTAGGTTTGGAAACTTGAACTACACGGCCGATATCCGCGGGGACTTGATCTTCGACGGATCCAGGCCTACGCCGGGAGCGCCGAACAGTCATGACGAGCACGGCCTAGACCTGTTGTCGGACAATACACCGGATATCGCACCTGCAGGAGCTCCGGACCTAAATCCGGGACAGATTGCATCGTCCGGGGACGGGTGGATAGACCCCGCCTCTGAGGCCGCACACTCATCGATGGTAGAGCCGAACACAGACTCCACCCCCAAGGAAGCCTGTGTGACCGGACCCCTGGACTCGTGTCCGGCTGTAGGTTCAAGACTGTGCGCCCCCAAGCCCCCCGAATCTGGTTGGGATCCGGTAATGGAGTTCACCGCTGCGGATATCTTCCAGCACTCGCCCTTCGGCGACATGCTGAACTCATTAAAGTCTCTCTCTTTGTCAGGAGACTCTCGGCCGAACTATGTCCGGCTCGAGTGGGAAGCAGGCAACGAGGGAATTCGTTGCCCACCCACCACCCACTTCATTGCCACTATCGATGATTTGACTGACGTGCTTGACTTCGACTCTGAAGACATCGATGGTGTGGATGACGATGTAGGAGAAGAACAGGAACCACCACCCACGGGGCGCTGGACAGCCACCTCCTCGTACGATATATATATGGTGGACACTCCAAAGGAAACCAATGGCGATGAGGCAATGGAGGATAACCCCTCAAGGAAGAAAGCAAAGCATGGGCGTCATCGGCGCCGCTCCAAGCCCCGCTGTCGGTGTCAAAACTGGCGGATCTCAGGTAGGGGGTCCCGATCTGTGCGTCAAGGCTGATGGTAACAGGAAGTAAGGGACACAGATGTTTACCCAGGTTCGGGCCCTCTCGATGGAGGTAAAACCCTACTTCCTGCTTGATTAATATTGATGATATGGGTAGTACAAGAGTAGATCTACCACGAGATCATAGAGGCTAAACCCTAGGAGCTAGCCTATGATGGTATGAATGTAATTGTGATCGGCCTTCTAAGGACCAACCTCTCCGGTTTATATAGACACCGGAGAGGGCAAGGGTTTACATGGTGTCGGTTACAAGGAAGGAAATATAATATCCGGATCGCCAAGCTTGCCTTCCACGCCAAGGAAAGTCCCATCCGGACACGGGCCGAAGTCTTGAGTCTTGTATCTTCACGCTTCAATAGTCCGGACATTGTACACAGTCCGGCCGTCCAGATACCCCCTAATCCAGGACTCCCTCAGCAGCCCGTGAACCAGGCTTCAATCACGATGAGTCCGACGCGTAGTATTGTCTTCGTCATTGCAAGGCGGGTTCCTCATCCGAATACTCCAAAGCACCTGTTACGACGAATAGTGTCTGGTCTCCAATCAATGTTGTGCTCCTCGGCTTCAGCGCCGCAGTAATGAACATCTCCACGTGTCGAGAGAATGCGAGGAGTCAAGGTATTTTTGCATTTGCCACCCTTGATCCTCCGGGCCAACCGTCTATTTGAAGGGACATGGATTCTTAGATCCAAACCTCACTCTCCTCCCTTGAGCTAGCATCCTAGAGCGCTTCACAAAAAGCCATTCCAGCATGGCCGGCCGTCGCAGCTCTTCCGCTTGCCCTCCTTGCTCTAAGTCGGGGGATTGGGGATAGTGCTCAGTTCCTCACAGCCCTTTGGTGAAGTTACAAACTCAAGGGTTTCTTCCCCCGGCATTCATGGTCTCCGTCCAAGCTGGAATAGCTACTTACGACGGAGGGGAACAAGCTGAGGGATCTCCTAACCCGTCTCTGGAGGAGCGAACATGCCTCATCTCGCATCTGCTGAGGGGCGCCGGGTTTCCTATCCACCTGTTTCTCCACGGGCTCCTGGAGTTCTATGGCCTCCAGTTACACAATCTTACCCAGCCTCCATTCTGCACATAACAGGGTATGTCGCCCTTTGCGAGCTATTTTTAGGTTGCGAACCACACTTCGGATTGTGGAGGAAGCTGTTCTGCCTTGTCCCCCGCACTCAGGGGGAGTCCCTGTATCAAGTGGGCGGGGCTGAAGTATGGCGCATTGCCGAGACCGGATACCTGTCCGACACTCCTGAGAATGCACCAGAAAACTGGCCTTCAGAGTGGTTCTATATAAATGACATTCCCCTTCCGGATCCAGTCCGGAGGGGTCTCCCCAAGTTCAGCAACGCCCCACCGAGGGCACGCCTAAGCTAGCGTCCCGGGGCCCTCAAGAAGAGGACACAAGGGGGATACTCCTCCTAATGAACAGGATAAAGTTGTTGGCCAAGTCCGGACTGACGATTGTTGAAGTCATGGCAATATGCATAAAGCGAGGAGTGCAGCCGCTCCAATATCGGGGGAAGCCCATGTGGCATTACAACGGGGAAGATGACGCCACCCGCTGTGGTCATAAGGGTCCGGACTCCGCTGCCGCTTTGGCAAGCATATTGTCCGATTTGTACAAAGGGGAAGAGGAGGAGTTCCTTCGCATAAAAACGCGGGATGGATTCTCCATGTACAACCCATAGAGTGGGTAAGTTACCATTCTTTTCCCGGCTTCATTTACTCTATCATACTTCTGCTAAGATTACTTGCATCAATGCCTCTGAGTAGGAACTGAGGAGGGCCATGGAAGGAATCTTCAGCCACTCCCCGCAACCAGAGGACCCTGGAAGGGCCCTAGATCCGGGATCCAAAGTAGATCCGGATATTACCATGGAGCTTGTCAACGGAGTATTTTATCAGGCGAGCTGGGACGATGCCCTGGTGGCCATTACGGTCGACTCCCCTGGACTGCTTCCTACATCGCGTGTAAGCTGAGCTAAAAAACCCTATCCTCCGAAGAGGACTTTCTCCAGGTATTGTAGTTTACCTTTGAGGCGTCGCTCTATTTGCAGAAACAACGGCCGGAGCGAGGGGCCGAGCCCCTAGGGACTCGTCAACCACGGGCATCCGAATTGGGCAGGCTCAAGAGGAAGGCGGTGCGGGCTGACACACCGCTGCAGAGGTAAAGTCATAGCGTGTCCCGCTATCATAGAATTTGAAATATGACAGCGGCCTTTGTGTCTGGCAGGAAGAGGAATAACCGGGCTATATCCGGAAACCCAACAATCCATGCCTCCACCAGCCGGGTTCCAGAACCGGCTTCAGGGGCGGAGGTGGATGCGGGGCCGGCACTGCATAGCTCCCCGACGGGGGGTGCGGATATGTGCCCGTCCACGAACTCCAAAGTGGAGAGCGCCATGAACCACCGGCGCCGGAGGGCCGTGCTCCGGCACAACATCTTTTCCGAAGAGGCTTTTAATGCCTTCAATTCGATGGACGCATATGTCCGAGCCGCTCGAGGCGCGCTTGCCTAAGCGACATGCCAGTATACCAAAGACATACGGGTAAGAGATTTTGATGAGTATGCCTAGCAGTATCCGCTGAGACTTAGAATAGTTGGGACAACTGTTTGAAGGATCAATATATCCACAGGTCCTTGTGGACAAGAATGAACAATTGGCGCGGGAGCTGGAGGCCTGCAAGGCCCAATTATCTGATGTGGTAGCCAAGTTAGAGGGATCCCAAAAGGCCCCTGCTGGTAATATTTGTCTCCATTATACACAAATGTGCTAGTTAATAGATCGCTGGTGCGGTTAGTCTAACAGTAAGTTCTGCAGACAATCCTGGAGTGAATCCGGATGGCACAGTGGGAGACGACTCGCATCTCCAACGACAACTAAAGGCCGGTGAGCGCATCCTTACGTAGGTGACGCAAGAGAATAACAAGCTTCATGATGCCAATATTCGTCTGTACGTGGAATTAAAGGACGTCCGCGCACAACTGGCGGACTCCGTGAAGGAGAACAAAAAAGTTCGTCGCGGTATTTATGGTAAGAACTCAAGCGAACTGTTTGATAGTTCGGCGAGGAAGTTTATTAAAAAGATTTTTCCTTGCAGGAATGCTAACGGGATGCCCTGAAGAGGAGATGCCCTCGTCTGCAGGTGATTTGCTGCAAGAACTGTCGCAGATGCACAATCGTGCTCGGCAGGTGATGCAAGGCGTTGCTCAGGCCTTGTGGCCGTCAAGCCTACTGCCGAATGGCATGGGGGAGCTTGCGGACCTGCTTCAAGGAACCCAGCGGCGCTTCCGTCTGTGGAAGATATCAGCCTGCCGGTAAGGAGCAAGAGAAGCCTGGGCGATGGTGAAGACGCGCTATACCAAGCTGGACCCCAACCATTTGGCCGAAGTCAGACCGGCGGGGCCCGATGGGTAAGAAATTCCCATGAGCCTGGTGTATGACCAGGTAGCATTAGCCGCTAAGTATTCTCAGCAGGATTGTGGGCTAGATAACCTATTAGATGGTATAGGGGAGGAATATAGTCATCCTTAGTGACTATGTAAATTGATTGGCATAAGTAGCCTCTAGCCGGATTGAAATCATTTGTCATTGCAGACTTTTTTGCTTTAGCCCCCGGATCCTATAGTCCGGGGTGTGTCCGAATACCCGCTCGGTTATGCGAAAACCGGAGCATGCATGGAGACCAGACGTAGGGGTCATAGGTGCTTGAACAGACAAGTACCCAACTAGTTATGTTATATTGCATGGATAGCAAGAAACATCTTCTAGGGAGAATAGTTCCGTTAAGGGTTCCTTTCCCTAGGTATCCATGTGTTGATGCACATGTCCGGACTACGCGCGATGGCGCAGGATACAAAGCTTCTGGGGTTCTTTATTGTAACCAACGAATACATCCTTTGTTCACCGATCGAATATTCTCTTAAGGAAACTAGCTTTCGGCTTTCACCCAGTCTGAGGTACACATCCGGCTCAACCGGCAGTAACAATCGCAGAGGTGCTCCCCTTATGCCCTAGCCGAATTAATGGGAACGTAGGGCATAAACACAAGAGCCAGGCAACCCAGCTTGGCCACATCTTAAGTCATATCGATGCATATAATGGTGAAGAAAAGGCACATATGGAGAAAGAACGCATATGTGATGGGCAAAAAGCCATTAAAGTAATTATGTCTAGCTTCCGAATAGGAAGCCCCCAGATACAGCTTGCACACATGGTACGGCCAGGATAATCCGGGAATCCGCACTGTATTAAATACTTTATGTGAATGGAAAGAGGGTCGAGAAAGGAGAGGAACAGTGGTGGAGCGTAATTTAAAAAGGAGGGGTGAGGAGACGAACACTGCGTTCGGCGTTAGGCGTAGAATCTCCGGAGTCTAACCGTGTTCCATGGGTTCGGCTCGAGTCTATTGTCAGATGCATTACGTAGGCGGTACGCTCCTCCGGTGAGAACTTTGTCGATGACGAAGGGACCTTCCCATCTGGGTTTGAGTTTGTCCTTCTTCTTCTCCGGTAGGCGTAGAATGAGCTCGCCAATATTGTAAGTTTTGGCCTGCACTTCTTTGCTTTGATATCGCCGAGCCTGCTGCTGATAGAATGCGGAACGGGCTTTTGCGACATCGTGCTCCTCCTCCAAGGCGTCCAAGTTATCCTGCCGATCTAACTCGGCTTCCTTCTCTTCGTACATGCGTACGCGTGGCGAATCATGTATTATATCGCAGGGTAGTACTGCTTCCGCACCGTACACTATAAAGAATGGTGTGTATCTGGTGGTTCGATTTGGTGTGGTCCGCGGTCCCCAGAGTACGGAGTCGAGCTCCTCTACCCAGTGCGTATCCAATTTTGATAAAGATCACACTAATTTGGGTTTTATACCGCTCATGATAAGACCATTTCCCGTTCGACCTGGCCGTTTATTTGTGGGTGGTAGACGGAAGCGTAGTCGAGCTTAATGCCCATTTTGCTGCACCAAGTTTTCACTTCATCGGCTGTGAAATTTGAGCCATTATCAGTGATGATGCTATAGGGGACACCGTACCGGTGTACAACCCCGGATATGAAATCTATTACTGGTCCGGATTCGGCCGTTTTAACAGGTTTGGCTTCGATCCATTTGGTGAATTTGTCCACCATGACCAATAGGTATTTTTTTTCTTATGGCTTCCCCTTTAAGGGTTCCGACCATATCCAGCCCCCAGACCTCGAAGGGCCAAGTTATGGGGATTGTTTGGAGAGCGGTAGGGGGCATATGACTCTGATTGGCGAAGAGCTGGCAGCCGATGCAATGTTGGACAAGGTCCTGTGCGTCTGCTCGGGCCGTCGGCCAATAGAAGCATGTACGGAAGGCTTTGCTGACTAGTGCTCGGGCTGCGGCGTGGTGTCCGCCCAGTCCGGCGTGAATTTCAGCCAGGAGTTGCCGCCCTTCCTCTTCGGAGATGCACCTTTGGAGCACTCCGGTCGCCCTTTTCTTGTAGAGTTCCCCTTCATGGACATTGTAAGCTTTAGAACGCCGGACTGTGCAGCGTGCTTCATTTTGGTCTTTGGGGAGCTCCTACCTATTTAAGTAGGCCAAGAACGGCTTGGTCTACGGGGCGATTACGGTCATGATTTCGTGGGCCAAAGGTGTTATTTTGGTGGCAGAGCCTCTGATTGTGTCAGATGGTTCGGAGTCTGGGGGTGTATTCGGATCCGTGCTGGTATTGCCAGACTCCCCTTCCCATACTACGGATGGCTTGAACAGCCATTCCAGGAATATATTAGGTGGGACAGGGTCGCGTTTAGCGCCGATGCGGGCAAGTACGTCCGCCGCTTGATTGTTTTCTCGAGCAACAAGGTGGAATTTGAGCCCCTCGAACCGAGCTGACATCTTTAGGACGGCATTACAATAGCCGCCATTTTTGGATCCTTGGCATCAATGTCTCCGTTTAATTGTGATATTGCGAGGTTCGAGTCTCCGCGCACCTCCAGGCGCTGGATGCCCATAGAGACTGTCATCCGAAAACCATGTAATAGGGCCTCATATTCGGCCGCATTGTTTGAGTCTGTGTATAATATTTGTAGGACGTACTGGACCGTGTCCCCGGTGGGAGACGTCAGGACTACCCCTGCTCCCAGTCCGGTCAGCATTTTGGAGTCGTCAAAGTGCATGATCCAGTTGGAGTACGCGCCATACTCTTTAGGGAGTTCGGCTTCTGTCCATTCGGCGATAAAGTCAGCCAATACTTGCGACTTAATGGCTCGCTGTGGTTTGCATGTTATGTCGAACGACAGGAGCTCGATGGCCCATTTAGCAATTCGGCCCGTAGCATCGTGGTTATTAATTATGTTGTTGAGTGGTACTTCGGAGGTGACGGTAATCAAACACTCTTGAAAGTAGTATCTTAGCTTCCTAGATGCCATGAAGACTGCGTATGCTATTTTTTGATAGTGTGGGTATCAGGATTTACATGGGATGAGGACCATGGATACGTAGTAAACCGGCTTTTGAAGCGGGAATTTGTATCCGTTCACCTCTCGTTCGACGACGAGCACTGCGCTTACCACTTGATGTGTTGCAGCTATGTATAGCAGGATAGGTTTGCCGATGTTTGGCACTGTTAGGACCGGATTATTGGCCAATAAGGTTTTTATTCATCTAGTCCGGCCACGGCTGCGTCCGTCCATACAAAATGTTCGGTGCGCCGAAGGAGGCGGTAAAGAGGCAACACCTTTTCTCCTAGCCTGGATATAAAGCGGCTCAAAGCGGCCACGCATCCTGCTAGCTTCTGGATGTGCTTGAGGTCGGTTGGTATGGCCAACTGCGACAGGGCTCGGATTTTTGCTGGATTCTCTTCTATTCTTCTATTGGAAACAATGAAGCCCAGGAGCTTCCCCGAAGGGACACTGAAAACACATTTTTCCGGATTCAACTTGATGTCGTATGTTCGGAGGTTATCGAGTTTATGCCTCAAGTCATCTATCAGGGTTTCAACGTGTCTGGTTTTTACGACAACGTCATCCACATATGCTTCCACTGTTTTGCCGATTTGTTTCTCCAGGCATGTTTGAATCATGCATTGATAGGTTGCGCCGGCATTCTTGAGCCCGAAGGGTATAGTGTTGAAGCAAAAAGGGCCATATGGCCTTATAAAAGCTGTTGCAGCTTGGTCAGACTCTGCCATCTTTATTTGATGGTATCCAGAGTATGCGTCGAGAAAACACAGCAAGTCATGTCCACCTGTGGCATCGATGATTTGATCCATGTGAGGGAGAGGAAAGGGATCCTTGGGGCAAGCCTTGTTGAGGTCTTCGAAGTCGACGCATAGGCGCCAGGATTTGTCCTTTTTTGGCACCATTACCAAATTCGCTAGCCAATCTGGATGTTTAATATCTCTGATGAATCCGGCCTCAAGCAGTTTGGCTAGCTCTTCCCCCATGGCTTGTCGTTTGGGTTCTGAAAACCGCCTTAGGGTCTGTTTAACCGGTTTGTATCCCTTTAGTATATTGAGGCTGTGTTCGGCCAGCCGGCTTGGGATGCCTGGCATGTCTGAAGGGTGCCAAGCGAAAATGTCCCAATTCTCTCGTAAGAAATCTCGTAGTGCGGCATCCATCACGGGGCTCAATTGTGTTCCGATGGATGCTATCTTTGTGGGATCCGTTGGGTGGACCTGGAATTTGACTATCTCGTCTGCAGGTTTAAATTAGGTGGACTTGGGTCGTTTATCGAGTATCACATCATCCCTGTCCATGGTGGCCCGCAGTGTTGTTAATTCTTCGGCTGCTAGGGCTTCAGATAATGCTTCCAGGGCTAGTGCTGCGGTTTTGTTTTCGGCACGGAGCGCGACGTTCGGATCACTTGCTAGAGTGATGATTCTGTTGGGCCCGGGCATTTTAAGCTTCATGTACCCGTAATGGGTACACTTGAAAGCTCATGAGCCCGTCCCGCCCTAGAAGGGCGTGGTATCCGCTGCTGAAAGGAGCCACTTGGAATGTGATTTCTTCGGACCTATAATTCTCCGGGTGCCGAACACCACATCAAGTGTGATTTTTCCCGCGCACCGTGCTTCCCGAGTAGGGATGATTCCCCTGAAGGTGGTGCCGCTTTGCTCAATGCGACCTCTATCAATCTCCATTTTGTTGAGTGTTTCTTCATAGATCAAGTTTAACCCGCTTCCGCCGTCCATGAGTACTTTGGTGAGCCGGAAGCCGTCCACGATTGGGCTAAGGACCAGAGCGACCAGTGCCCGGACAGTCTGGAATCGAGGTTCGTCACTGGCATTGAAAGTTATAGCCACGTCGCTCCAGGGGTTTATCTTTGCCACACGGCAAATTTCTGATGAGCTTTGGTGAGCCCGCTTGCGCCTGTTGTTCGAGGCGAAAGTCTCAAAGACTGTTAGCACCGTATTGTGTCCACGGGCAGGATATTGTTCCATTTTATGGCTGGCAAGAAGATCCTCGCCGCTTTTTGCCACCTGCCGGAGTATCCAACATGCCCTAAGGCTATGAGTTGGCATTGTATCCGGTGTACTGTGGAGCTTACATCGCCCGTCGAGCCATCCTTCCAATACGGATCCCCGCCCTGGGGTGGGCTTTAGTTTCTTGGGGATTGGATCGGACGTCCTACGAGAGTTCGTCCGTTTGGTTCGGATAAAGGTCTTGCTGAGAGCGGTACTATCCCAAAATTATGTTTGGGTCTTCCAAGCGCTCTCCATCACAGAGTACTTACGCACTATGACTGCTAGGTCCGCGAAACATATTATTTCGCGGCGGCCTATAGCATTGAGGAGCCCTTCGTCCGTGCAGTTTTTGCAGAAGAGTGAGACCATGTTCTCCTTGCGACAATCCTTAACTTTGTTAAGCGCAAGGAGGAATCTGGCCCAGTAATGATGCACCATCTCCTGGGGCTCTTGCCTGATGCGGGAGAGACAGTTTAAGTCCAAATAGGTATTGTTAGCAGAATCCGGATTATGATCCGATCTAACGCCCGAGGGCACGGGCGGTTCCGAGCCCAGCAACTCGGAATCCGGAGTGTTACCCAATTCCTTTGGCCCAATGCCCGATTCTAAGTCCGGGACCTGGGGCAGGTTGTCCTCTGAGCAGATTTTCGGCTCAAGGAGTTCGGTGATCCGAACATAATTCGTCCTCAAAGTTGGGGGACGATCCGCGTGTGGTTCTTCCACAATCGTCATCTCATGGGTGGCCGGTGGGGATCTGATGTCCCTTCGGTCGGGTTTAAGCCCAATCCGGTCATAATTCATAGCAACTCCCAGAGCCACGATGCGATCCAAGAGTTCATTAAAGGAGGAGAGCTCCATTGGATCCATCTGATAGGCAAGTTCCGAACTGACCCGAAGGTTATGATTGATGACCCGAGAGGCCATCGTTGGCTCCGTCACCGATGGGGCGGCCATGATAAAGCCACCGAGCCGAAGCGTCTGGCCTACAGCCAGAGCTCCCTCCGAAGTAATATCGTCCTTCAAGACGAGCCGAGCCATCAAGCCTTGCGGCAACATCACAGAGGAACTCTCAATGAAAGCACCAAACTCAGTGTCAAAACCGGCGGATCTCCGGTAGGGGGTCCCGATCTGTGCGTCAAGGCGGATGGTAACAAGAAGTAAGGGACACAGATGTTTACCCAGGTTCGGGCCCTCTCGATGGAGGTAAAACCCTACTTCCTCTTTGATTAATATTGATGATTTGGGTAGTACAAGAGTAGATCTACCACGAGATCATAGAGGCTAAACCCTAGGAGCTAGTCTATGATGGTATGAATGTAATTGTGATCGGCCTTCTAAGGACCAACCTCTCCGGTTTATATAGACACCGGAGAGGGCTAGGGTTTACATGGAGTCGTCTACAAGGAAGGAAATATAATATCCGGATCGCCAAGCTTGCCTTCCATGCCAAGGAAAGTCCAATCCAGACACGGGCCGAAGTCTTGAGTCTTGTATCTTCACGCTTCAATAGTCCAGACGTTGTACACAGTCCGTCTGTCCGGATACCCCCTAATCCAGGACTCCCTCACCCGCCACAGCAATACCGGCATGGGAGACGAAAACAATCAGGATGGTGCCAAAGATGAATACAACCCAGATCAGCCTGCCTTCGAGCAGGCCGAACAGGAAGACGGGTAGGTCAGCCCAGACAAAGAGGCGACGGACGGATACCCGGAGGAGGACAACTACATACCGGCCCTCCGAAGACGAGATAAGCCTCGGCGACGATGAATTCGGCGTGCCTGAGGATCCCGTAGAGCAGGAGCGCTTCAAGCGCCGGCTTACGGCCAATGCGAGGATCCTGAAAAAGAAGTAGCAGCAGCTTCAAGCTGATCAAGATCTGCTCACGAAGAGATGGACTGAAGTCCTGGCAGCCGAGGAATACGGACACGAGCGCCACAACAAAGGCTACCCAAAGCACAAGTTGCTACCTCAACTCGAGGAAGAGCATGTACTTCCAGCACAGGACGAGACGGACCGGCCACCTCGTGGCCGGGATAAAACGGCGTATCAGCCCGAATACCAGCCCATACCCCCACGCCAACACACTACGGCCCGAGGCAATAGGCAGGACCTGCAGGACATACTGGAAAACAAGGCAGGACAGCCAAGGTCGATCTATGGATCGCAGGGGCGCGCCCCAACACGTGATGATGATCGTCATGTCGGATACACTATCAACAAGTCTGGCCAGGCCGAACATAGCCAACCAGACTTATTCGACTGCATAGCCACATACCCGGCATAGAGGCGCCGCACACCCCCTCTGCTTCACTAATGAGGTAATGGATCACAAATTCCCAGAAGGGTTTAAACCCGTAAACATCGAATCATACGATGGCACAACAGACCCCGCGGTATGGATCGAAGATTTCCTTCTCCACATTCACATGGCCCGCGGTGATGATCTACACACCATCAAGTATCTTCCCCTAAAGCTCAAAGGACTGGCCCAGCACTGGTTAAATAACCTGCCGGCAAATTCCATCGGCAGTTGGGAAAACCTGGAGGTCGCATTCCTCGACAACTTCCAGGGCACGTACGTGCGACCACCGGATGCTGATGACTTGAGTCATATTACCCAACAGCCTGGAGAGTCAGCCTGAACATTTTGGACTCAGCTCCTAACTAAAAAGAACCAAATTGTCAACTGTCCGGATGCCGAACCGTTGGTGGCCTTTAAGCATAATATCCACGACGAGTGGCTCGCCCGACACCTCGGCCAGGAAAAGCCGAAGTCCATGGCGGCCCTGACGGCACTCATGACCCGCTTTTGTGCGGGCGAGGACAGCTGGTTGGCCCGCAGTAGCACCACGCCAATAAACTCCGGCACTTCAGTTATCCGCGACAATAATGGCAAGCCATGGCGCAACAGACATAAGCGTCAAAACAATGGCGACAACACCGAGGACACGGCAGTCAACGCCGGACTCAGCGTCTCAAAATCCGGACAGCAGAAAAAGCCATTCAAAAGAAACAATTAGGGATCGTCCAGTCTGGACTGCATACTTGATCGCTCGTGCCAAATTCACGGCACCCCGGATAAGCCAGCAAACCAAACTAATAGAGATTGCTGGGTGTTCACACAAGCCGGCAAAATAAATGCCGAAAACAAGAACAAGGGGCTACACAGTGACGATGACGAGGAACCTCGGCGTCCGAACACGGGGGGACAGAAAAATTTTCCTCCCCATGTGAAAATGGTCAATATGATCTATGCCACCCACATTCCCAAGTGGGAACGAAAATGAGCACTAAGGGATGTTTATGCGATGGAGCCAGTCTCCCCAAAGTTCAACCCATGGTCAGCCCGTCCGATCACTTTTGATCGTAGGGATCACCCTACAAGCATCTGTCACGGCGGTTCAGCCGCATTGGTCCTCAACCCAATCATCGACGGATTCCACCTTACGCGAGTCCTTAAGGATGGCGGCAGTAGCTTGAACCTGCTTTATCAGGAAACAGTGCGCAAAATGGGCATCGATCCCTCAAGGATCAAGCCCACCAAAACCACCTTAAAAGGTGTAATCCCAGGAGTAGAGGCCCGTTGTACCGGCTCAATAACACTGGAAGTGGTCTTCGGATCCCCGAATAACTTCCGAAGCGAGTTAATCTTTGACATCGTCCCTTTCTGTAGTGGCTATCATGCACTGCTCGGACGAACCGCATTTGCTCGACTCAATGCGATACCACACTATGCATACCTCAAGCTCAAGATGCCAGGACCTCACGGGGTTATAACAGTCAATGGAAACACAGACCGCTCTCTCCGTACAGAGGAGCACACTGCGGCCCTCGCGGCAGAAGTACAAAGCAGCCTTCTCCGGCAAACCACCAATCCAGCGACAACAACCCCGAACACCGTCAAGCGTGTCCGGAGCACCCTGCAACAGAATCGCCAGACATGCCAAAAGCGCGACTAGTAGTCCGGCCTCCGCCCTAGTCCCATTCAAGCAGCATTTGTGCTGCGCGTACACAATTACACACTCAAAGTACCATGGGCATAGGGGGAGGCGCAATGGTGATGCGGTCAACAGTGCGGTTCTACCGCAACATACTTTAATAACCCCCTTTCTCTTTTAGGACCCTACTTTCGGGCAGCTTCTTCAGATAGCCGGATAATCGGACTCATCTCAGGAGGGAAAACCAAGGAGGCGAAAGGCTTTACGCACAAAGGGAATACCCAGGTGGTATCTGTCAATGATCGTTATACCTATTTTATATACCTACATGTGGCCTGCCCTTGGATAGGACATGTCAAATAGTCCTATTTGCTTCAGCTCAATGCATTAATTGTACACATATGCTTGGATGTATTATTTATCAATGGGAGATAACATATAGCGTCATCTTATTATTCCTATGTCCACATTTTCCCCAAAAATGTTTATTTTTGAACCCGTACACTTTGGTACGGTCAGTTTGCCAGGGGCTTCTCATGGTACCCCTTAATACAGCAAGATAAGTCCAAACACTTTCAACAGTGTGGCACCCCAAACTTATAGCACTATATGCATCAGCTCCGAATCATGTTTTGGGTCAATAGTTGGGTTTGCCCGGCTCCCTTGTTTTGGTACCTTACGTTCCGTTACATCGGCTAAGGTAGCGCAGGGAGAACTACTGTGATTGTGTCCCGGTTCTTCTGGACGAGCACCTCAGTGGAGAAAGCCGAAAACTGGCTGTCATGATGCGGCGAGAGCTTGTCGCTATTCGAGAGGTCTTAAAATCCTTAAAGATTTTTTCCGCTTTAGGCGAGGAGTCGGCCTCGTCCGATTTAGGCGTGGATAGCGCCCCAATTCGGCTTTCCAAATTCTAGGGGCTTCGCCACAATTTAAAATTGTAGACTTCTATGGCTAAGTGAATGTTATAAAGCCGCATAGTCCGATTGCCTTGTTCGCTGCACCAAGCACCTCCTTCAAGGACCAAAAATTTGGATAAAAGAGTGTTTTGGGTTTTCCACGAACACCCCAGTACTAGTTACGTGGGGGCGAAAGCCGGCGACTGTCCTACTTTCATAATTTTATAAACAGACAGACATAAGGTAATATTTTAAATCAACAAAACGCTATATAGCGCAAACAAGTTCGTTTTCATATTACAAAGATGGCACAAGTACATTCACTCAAAGATTGTGTCCTTGGTACATTCATCGGCCACGAGACGAGCACCTTTCATCACGCCATCATAATATTTCTTGGGGTAGCGATGCGCCTTGCCCTCCGGCTGTCCTTCCTTCACCAGCTTCTCCGCATCCAGCTTGGCCCAATGCATCTTCGCACGGGCAAAGGCCCGGTGGGCACCCTCAATGCAAACGGATCGCCTGATAACTTCAAGCCGCGGGTAGGCATTTACCATCCGCTTTATAAGGCAGAAGTAGCTGGCGGGCAGGGGCTCACCAGGCCACATCCGGACTATGAAATCCTTCATGGCTGCTTCGACCGCCCTGTGGAGTTCAACCAATTGCTTCAGTTGTTCACTCAGAGGCATTGGGTGTTCGGCTCCAGCATACTTGGACCAGAACAGCTTCTCCATTGAGCTCCCCTCTTCGGCATGGTAGAACTCCACGGCATCTGATATGCTGCGTGGCAGATCTGCGAATGCCCCTGGAGAGCTCCGAATTAGGGTAAGTAAAAGAAATATCTCCTCCACATGCTTGCTTTGCATAATGAATGCCTTACCCGCCGCTATCTTCTTGGCCGCCTGGATTTCCTGCTGGGCCTTTTGGGCTTCGGCCTTGTAATCTTTCGTGCTCAAAAGGGCCTTCGCAAGGTCAGACTCCTTCATCTTGAAGTCACGCTCCAAGGACTCGAACTTCTTGCGGAGCTCCTGTACATCGCCCACCCTAGCATCTTGCTTTTCACGCTCAATGCGCTCCATGGCTGCCTTGTTTTCGGCCTCGGATAGCGCTTTCTTTAGGGCCGCCACTTTGGTCGTGGCCCCTGTTACAAAATCATGACGCTTTTTGTTAGCGTCACCAATTTTTCCTACTATATGATATGTGAACGGGGTATCACTCACCTTTGTTCTCTTCGAGCTGCCTCTTCGTGAGGCGATGATCCCCTTCGGCCTACTCTAGGTCCCGTTTAAGTCCGGTGACCTCTGTTGTGCAGGCAGTAGCGGCAAGCAGTACCGCCTGCTTATTCACATAGACACACACTGTTAGACTCCTGCGGTTTAGAGTTGACCCTCCGTTTGGCTTTTCTTTCCGAACACCAAACAGAGTATCAGGGGCTACTGTCTATTGGGGGGATAATTTCTCACACTTTTGATTACTTACCTCAAAGCCTGTCAGGAGGCTGTTGTAGGCTTCGATCAATCCGCTTTTGGCAGACCGAACCTTCTGAATCACCGCACTCATAAGAGTTCGGTGCTCTTCATCTGTGGTCAAGTGTCTGGTGTTCGATCGGAATGAACTCCCACAGATTAAATGCCCGTCTTTGGCACGGAAGGATTCGGCGGACGAGCATGACCTGGACTACGTTGACGAGCTTGATTTTCTTGTCCATCATATTTTTGATGCAGTTCTGAAGTCCTGTCAGCTCCGCAGGTTCACCCTAGGCCAAGCCCTTCTTTTCCCAGGAAGTGAGCTGCATGGGGATTCCGGATCGGATTTCAGGGGCCGCCGCCCAGTTGGTGTTGCACGGCTCGGTGATGTAGAACCACCCTGATTGCCACCCTTTCACGGTCTTCGTGAAGGAGCCGTCAAGCCAGGTAACATTGGGCATCCTGCCCACCATGGCTTCTCCGCACTCCACTTGCTGGCCGCTCACGATCTTCGGCATCACGCAGAAGATTCGTAGCCACAAGCCAAAGTGGGGCTTGATGCGGAGGAAGGCCTTGCACACGATGATGAACGCCGAGATGTTGAGGACAAAATTTGTGGCTAGATCATGGAAGTCCAGCCCATAGTAAAACATGAGCCCACGGACAAAGGGATGAAGTGGAAATCCCAGTCCACGGACGAAGTGGGCAACATGACCCTCTCGTGGGGTCCCGGAGTCGGAATGATCTGCCCCGCGTCCGGCAGCTAGTGCGCAATGTCTGCGGCCAAGTATCCGGCCACCGGGAGCCTTGTAATATGCTCCTCCTTGACGATGGAGGCCACCCACTTGCCTCCTGCTCCGGACATGTTTGGCTATGCGGGGAAGGCGTGAACTAGGGCGCTGGAGCTCAAGGGTGCGAGAATGGATAGGCGAAGAAGGAAGAAGGCATGGGTAAAAATGGGGAATCCTTATCCCTTTATAGAGGCGACACAAACGGTGCACCTCCCCACTTGCCCGTTGAAAATCTCTTATTTCCCAAGCGCCACGATTGATGGCGCGGTTGAGTTACCCGTACCCGTATTGATGAGAATCCTGTGATAAGGGGACATGATCTCTGCTTCAACAAGACGTGCCGAGGAAACTGCCTCGCAATATGTGTTGTGGCTGGTTGTGGGAAAACGGTTCGAATAATGACTCGACCATAGTGTCATGTCACGTTATCTGAAGTTGTCAGCAGATTACATTTGTGGAATATCATTCTCTCTACGGTGGTATGTGAGAACCGTCTTGCAAGGCCGGACATGGTTTAAGTGTTTGAGGTTTACTTTGGAGTATTCGGAGATGGAACCCACCTTGCAATGCCAAAGGCAATCTATGCGACGGACTCATCGTCATTGAAGCCTGGTTCAGGGGCTACTGAGGGAGTCCTGGATTAGGGGGTATCCGGACAGCCGGACTATATACTTTGGCCGGACTGTTGGACCGTGAAGATACAAGACTCAAGACTTTGCTCCATGTCCGGATGGGACTCTCCTTTGCGTGGAAGACAAGCTTGGCGATCCAGATATTAGATCTCCTTCTTTGTAACCGACTGTGTGTAAACCCTAGCCCCCTCCGGTGTCTATATAAACTGGAGGGTTTAGTCCGTGGTAGGACAATCATAATCATCATAGGCTAGCTTCTAGGGTTTAGCCTCTACGATCTCGTGGTAGATCAACTCTTGTAATACTCATATCATCAAGATCAATCAAGCGGGAAGTAGGGTTTTACCTCCATCGAGAGGGCCCGAACCTGGGTAAAAGATCGTGTCCCTAGCCTCCTGTTACCATTAGCCTTAGACGCACAGATCGGGACCCCCTACCCGAGATCCGCCGGTTTTGACACCGACACCCGTATCATGCCCTGTTTGGGCGGCCGGCTTATGCCAAGTTCATGGCACGGCCGTGTTATGTTTATTTGCAGCTCAAGATGTTGGGTCATAAGGGCACCATCACAGTGCATGGGAGTCGAAAGATATCCTTGGAATGTGAAGAAGTCGATGCTCCTTACGCTGAATCTTCTTGTGCAATAGAGGAGTTGAAGTTCTACAAGGACAATGTTGACCCGGCGGACATGACATCTTTGAAGAATCCAACCATAGAACATGAGCCGGTAATGAAGTTTAAGTCGGCCGATGATACAAAACTTGTTGATTTTGTTCGAGGCGACTCATCTAAGCAGTTCAGTATCAGTGCCAATCTGGATCCCAAATAGGAAAGCACGCTCATTGAGTTCATCCTTGAGAACCGGGACATCTTTGCATGGAAACCTTCTGACATACCGGGTGTGCCGAGAGAACTCGCTGAGCACACTCTCAATATTGATCCAAAATTTAAGCCGGTCAACCAGTTTCTTCGATGGTTCAATGAAGAGAGGCGTGATACGTCTCCAATGTATCTATAATTTTTGGTTGTTCCGTGCTATTATATTACTTGTTTTGGATGTTTACGGGCTTTACTTTACACTTTTAGATCATTTTTGGGACTAACCTATTAACCAGAGGCCCAACCCAAATTGTTGTTTTCTTGCCTATTTCAGTGTTTCAAAGAAAAGGAATGTCAAATGGAGTCCAAACAGAATGAAACCTTCGGGGGAGTTATTTTTGGAATGGAAGCAATCCAGGAGACTTGGAGTAGACGTCAGGGCAGCTTCGAGGTGGCCACGAGGTAGGGAGGCATGCCCTAACCCTCTGGGCGCGCCCCCACCCTCATGGGCCCCTCGTGGCTCCCCTGACCGACTTCTTTCGCCTATATATGTCTATATACCCTAAAAACATCGAGGAGCACAATAGATCAGGAGTTCCAGCGCCGCAAGCCTCTGTAGCCACCAAACACCAATCGGGACCCTATTTCGGCACCCTGCTGGAGGGGGATCCCTCACCGGTGGCCATCTTCATCATCCCAGCACTCTCCATGACAAGGAGGGAGTATTTCACCCTCGGGGCTGAGGGTATGTACCATTAGCTATGTGTTTGATCTCTCTCTCTCTCTCTCTCTCTCTCTCTCTCGTGTTCTTGATTCGGCACGATCTTGATGTATCGCGAGCTTTTGCTATTATAGTTGGATTTTATGATGTTTCTCCCCCTCTACTCTCTTGTAATGGATTGAGTTTTCCCTTTGAAGATATCTTTTCAGATTGAGTCTTTAAGGATTCGAGAACAGTTGATGTATGTCTTGCATGTGCTAATCTGTGGTGGCAATGGGATATTCACGTGATCTACTTGATGTATGTTTTGGTGATCAACTTGCGGGTTCAGTGACCTTGTGAACTTATTCATAGGGGTTGGCACACGTTTTCGTCTTGACTCTCTGATAGAAACTTTGGGGCACTCTTTGAAGTTCTATGTGTTGGTTGAATAGATGAATCTGAGATTGTGTGATGCATATTGTATAATCGTACCCACGGATACTTTAGGTGACATTGGAGTATCTAGGTGACATTAGGGTTTTGGTTGATTGTGCCTTAAGGTGTTATTCTAGTACGAACTCTAGGATAGATCGAATAGAATGAATAGCTTCATGTTAGTTTACTATGGACTCTTGAATGGATCGATCAGAAAGGATAACTTTGAGGTGGTTTCGTACCCTAAACAATCTCTTCGTTTGTTCTCCGCTTTTAGTGACATTGGAGTGACACTTTGTTGCATGTTGAGGGATAGTTATATGATCCAGTTATGTTATTATTGTCGAGAGAACTTGCACTAGTGAAAGTATGAACCCTAGGCCTTGTTTCCTAGCATTGCAATACCGTTTACGCTCACTTTTACCATTAGTTACCTTGCTGTTTTTATAATTTCAGATTACAAAAACCTATATCTACCATCCATATTGCACATGTATCACCATCTCTTTGCCGAACTAGTGCACCTATACAATTTACGATTGTATTGGGTGTGTTGGGACACAAAAGACTCTTTGTTATTTGGTTGCAGGGTTGTTTGAGAGAGACCATCTTCATCCTACGCCTCCCACGGATTGATAAATCTTACGTCATCCACTTGAGGGAAATTTGCTACTGTCCTACAAACCTCTGCACTTGGAGGCCCAACAACGTCTACAAGAAGAAGGTTGCGTAGTAGACATCAAGCTCTTTTCTGGCGTCGTTGCCTAGGAGGTTAGTGCTTGAAGGTATATCTTTAGATATTGCAATCGAATCTTTTAGTTTCTTATTTTATCACTAATTTAGTTTATAAAAGAAAACTACAAAAAAATAGAATTGAGTTTGCCTCATACGCTTCATATTTTAAATATCTTTCGTGAGAATGATGGAAAGGAAAATTGTGCTCAAGTGCTAGAAGAAGAAGTCTATAAAATGTTTGGCACTAAATCTTTGAATGATGAGCATGATTACAATGTTGTTAGTATGAACTCTTTGGATATCCATAGTACTAATGATGATTGCACTAGTCATGATGAAAATATCTCTTATAAGCATGTCAATTTTTGTGGAGTGCATAGAGTTTGCAAGTATACACCAAATAGGGAAGATAGGTTTTGCAAGAGGCATAAGTATTTAGAAACCAAATGGTTGCAAGAAAGGCTAGATGTGAGTGCTGAAAATTTAAAATTTGTTTACCGTACTTGTGAACTTTGCAATGAACATGGTCAATTAAATCTCTGATGCAAATTGTTTCATGATCGAATTGTGTCCAAAAATTGTGATGACTTGATTTCCCTTGCACGTCATAATGAACTTAGTTTGCTTTTGGGTTATGAAGAAATGAAACATGCAACTAAGCATATTCCAGAATATAACCTTGAGAAATTCCTTGATATTGATCTAGAGGAAATTTATATGTATTGTACGGTGAATTGCATTGAAAATCCTTATATTCCCTATTACACAAAGAAAAGAAAGCAAATAGAAGATGAAGAGAATAGTAATGAAAGGGAATAGACTTCCCAATATCCTCCTATTATTTCTTATGATGAATCAGGTAACGAGGAGGAGCTTTCTATTCAACCAATCTCATTAATAAGGAGCTCAAAAAGAGGGTTAAACCCACACATGATGTGAACAAGAAAAAGAAAAGACGGAGAAGCAAAGGTAGAAAGGTATCCCTCCCAAATGATGTTTATCCTATTACTCATTGTGATGATGATAATTGCTATACTATTGGTGCTATCCATACTATTAATGATGAGAGTGATTATACTTATGATATGAAAAGGCCCAAGCTTGGGGATGCTATGTTTGATGAGAATGACATGTTTGAGAATATATTTTCTGCAATTAATGTTTGTCCTAAGCTTGGGGATGCTACGCTTAATGAAGATGATATTTTTAGCCTCCCAAGTCTTGATGAGCAAATTTATTATGATGATAGCATGCCTCCTATTTATGATGGTTATATTGATGAAAGTGGGTTTGGAAGACCGTCAAATTTAGGATGTAATGATCCCACTATTTTGGAGGGTGTTGAATCTTATAATATCTATGAAAGTGGATTTGGATAGGTCATGACTTTATTTAGTGATGAATCCACTATTTTGGAAGAGGTTTCAATTGATTATGATGAGAACAAAGTTGCTACTTATGATGATTATTGTGATGAAATTTATGCTATAAAAAGTAGTGATGATTATATTTATAAAACTTCTCATGATTATGATTACCCTTTTTCTGAACATTACTCTTTTAATGTGGAAACAATTTTTAGTATTCAAGTTTCTTATGATACTCCCACTATTCCGAATGAGAAGAATTTTGCTTATGTGGAGAGTAGTAAAATTACTATGCAAGTAGATCATGAAAAGAATGCTTTAGGTGTTGGTTATATTGTTGAATTCATTCATGATGCTACTGAAAATTATTATGAGGGAGGAACATATGCTTGTAGGAATTGCAATAATATCAAGTTTCCTCTCTATATGCTTAAAATCTTGAAGTTATGCTTGTTTTGCCTTCCTGTGCTAGTTGATTATTGTTCCCATAAGTTGTTTACTCACAAAATACCTATACATAGGAAGTGGGTTAGACTTAAATGTGCTAGTCATATGCTTCATGATGCTCCCGTTACGTTTCAATTCTTATCTTTTATGTGAGCATCATTGTCATCATCATGCCTAGCTAAAAAGGCATTAAAGAAAAGCGCTTGTTGGGAGACAACCCAATATTTACCCTTACTGTTTTTGTGTGTCCAAATGATTATGCTACTGTATTAATCATTTTTATAGATTTTTCAATAAAGTGCCAAGTAAGACCTTTAGGATAGCTTACAGTGATAGTTGTGTTGATCCTGCTGAAAATCAGAAACTTTTTCACCTAGTAAATTAGTTTTGATAATTCACAGAAACGTTGTTTTGATCTGATTCTTTTTGCTCTGGATTAGTACACAAATTTCTTAGGACTTCCTAATTTGGTAGAATTGTTGGAGTTACATAAGTATTCTAATGATACAGATTACCACAGACTATTCTGTTTTTGACAGATTCTGTTTTCTATGTGTTGTTTGCTTATTTTGATGAATCTATGAGTAGTATCGGAGGGTATGAACCATAGAGAAGTTGTAATGCAGTATATATTACACATATATGAATTTAGAATGAGTTCACAACAGTACCTAAGTGGTGATTTATTTTCTTATACTAACGGAGCTTATGAGTTTTCTATTGAGTTTTGTGTTGTGAAGTTTTCAATTTTTGGGTAAAGATTCGATGGACTATGAAATAAGGAGTGGCAAGAGCCTAATACTGGGGATGCCCAAGGCACCCCAAGGTAATATTCAAGGACAACCAAAAGCCTAAGCTTGGGGATGCCCCGGAAGGCATCCCCTCTTTCGTCTTCGTCCATCGATAACTTTACTTGGAGCTATATTTTTATTTACCACATGATATGTGTTTTGCTTGGAGTGTCTTGTATTATATGAGTTTTGCTTTTTAGTTTACCACAATCATCCTTGCTGTACACACCTTTTTGGAGAGATGCACATGATTCGGAATTTATTAGAATACTCTATGTGCTTCACTTATATCTTTTTAGTGCACGGCGGTGGTTTTATTTTGTAGAAATTATTGATATCTCATGCTTCAATAATATTATTTTGAGAGTCTTTTAGAACAGCATGGTATTTGCTATGGTTATAAAATTGGTCCTAGAATGATGGGCATCCAAGTTGGGTATAATAAAAACTATCATAGAAAGTGAATTGGATGCTATGATCTATTTGATGCTTGATAATTGTTTTTGAGATATAAAGGTGGTAATATTAGAGTCATGCTAGTTGGGTAATTATGAAATTGAGAAATACTTGTGTTGAAGTTGGCAAGTCCCGTAGCATGCACATATGGTAAAAGTTGTGTAATAAATTTGTTGCATGGGGTGCTCTTTTGATTTCCTTCCTTATGGGTGGAGGTCGAGGGCGCGCGATGGTTAACTCCTATCAACCTCCCCCCTAGGAGCATGTGTAGTAGCACTTTGCTTCAAGGTCTAATAAAACTTTTGCAACAAGTATATGAGTTCTTTATGACTAATGTGAGTCCATGGATTATATGCACTATTACCCTTCCATCATTGCTAGCCTCTACGGTACCGTGCATTGCCATTTCTCACCTTTAGAGTTGGTGCAAACTTCGCCGGTGCATCCAAACCCCATGATACGATACGCTCTAACACACATAAACCTCCTTATATCTTCCTCAAAACAGCCACCATACCTACCTATTATGGCATTTCACTATAAGAAATATGTCAAGTAGTGACCTTCTGTCAGTGACCCTGGAAGAATTGGTCATAGATCTATGACCATTTGAGACCAATTGGTCAAAAGCTGTTCGGAGGGCTCCAAATGCTAAACAATAACGACCATTTTGGTCAGAAAGGTCGTAATTTCCTTACAAGAAATGGTCATAAACCAGATAGCACTGGTCCACTGCATTATTTCTAGCTGATCATGACCAATATAGATGGTCATAACCTTGTAAATTGTGGTGGGTTGCTATGACTAGGCGCCACCTCATCAGTTTTGCCTATGTGTCATGTCCACGTGTCAATTTTTGCCCTAGGCTGTGAAGCAACCTATATTTCTGTCATTCCTGAAATTCCCCAAAAAATATCATAAATTCTTTGGGTCATATCTTCATCAAATATGTAAAAAACCTTCCTTGCCTAGTTCAAAAATAATTCAACAATATTCATTTTTCTATTTTGTTCAGAACAACACATTGTGAAGGAAGTGCTATTTATATATTATTGATTGCCCTCAAAAAAATTTGGCACTATTTCATATCCAAATCATTGCCTCATGACAAAATTCAGCTCCATTTGCCCAGTAAATCTTCTTCGGCAAATTTCCAAACTTTTTGCCCATCTAGAACCTTTGTGAAAGAAGTACTAGCTATACATATCCTCATGAGTTGAATTTTTTCCACATATTATATATGCCTATGTAACTTACCTACACCAAATTTGAGCTCAGTTCATTTAGCAAATTTCTCTCACTAATTTTCCGAAGTTTCTGTCCAGAGAAGAGCATTGTGAAGGAAGTACCACGTTGGCATGTCTAAATGGTATCCATTTTCTACAGTGCATTCCTATGCGCAAATAACCATCCTCCACCAAATTCTAGCTCAATCCATTCATTATTTTCAGACCAGCTTCAACATTCGTATTTATGTCCAGTGTGGTACTTTGCAAAGCAAGTACCACCTAGGCTCCTCCTTTTGAGCTGAAAATTTGTGAAGACAGTCTTCTTAGTAACTGATCATCCTCAGCTAAACCTCACGCCCATTAGCCATGTGGATTTCCCGTACCGCTAATCAAACACTTGGCTGCTAATTCATGTTTGAGCATAGATCGGTCTCCTCGTGAGAATCTTATGTTGTAACTTTCTTCCTAGCACCTACCTGGGGAGTGCCCAACCCACTAGACATGCCTAGGCCGCCCAGAACACATGGCAATGCCATGGTCACGCGGTGACCACACGGCGGGCAAGCGAGTTTACGCGCTCTAGAGTTGGGGCCCTCGGCCACCATCCAAATCTCGACGTATCGCCACCAAACCATGTATTTCTGATTAAATGGGTACTTATGTAACTAGAAATGATTTTTGGAAAAAAAAATAGCAAACTATGAGGCAGCTGCAGGTCAAATTTGACCCGCTTCCAGCTGAATCGGCGGAAATTTGTCCTTTTCATGAGAGGTGGATCGAAACTTTTGACACCCAACCATTTTGTCAATTGTGAATTAAATATGTCCGAGTATTGTAGAAAATTGATTTGGTCAAATTTTGCAACAAATATATGGTAGGTCCTTCACAAAAATATCATTTTGGCCACTTAGAAAATGGAAAATGAACTTTTTGTCCAAAGAAAATAAAAACTTCCTTAGGGAACATTGTTTGTCATTCCAAGATGCACCCTTATGCACAATATAAGATCATTTGAACAAAGTATGTCATGCATGTGGGCATAAGATTGAGCATTTGGGTTGAAAGCCATGCATCTTCACACTTGATAGCTCGTTTCTGAGAACACTTTTTAAAAATAATTACCGTATTACAAGTTTATAATTTTTTCTGGTAACTTGGCCACATATAATGACACAATGCAAAGGTTTTCCAATTTTTTGATTTTTTCTGAATTTTTTATGCTAGTTTCAAAATGCGGTCTAAACGGCGGGCATGACCGTTCCTAGCTAGTGGTTGAATCTTGGAAAACTTTTCGTGTTTCTATGATTAAGTAGATACTTATGTAAATGATTTTTTTAAAAAATAAAGAGTAAACTATGAGGCAGCTGTACTTCAAATTTGACCCACTTCCAACTAACTCGGCTGAAATTTGTCTTTTTCACCAGAGGTGTATAAAAACTTTTTACACCCAACCATTTGGTCAATTGTGCATTAAATATGTCCCAGTATTTTATTAAATTGATTTGGTACAATTTTGAAATAAATATATGGTAGGTCCTTTACAAAAAAATCATTTTGGGCACTCAAAAAATGGAAAATGAAATTTCCGTCCAAAGGAAATGAAAACTTCCTTAGGCAACATTGTTTTTCATTCCAATATGCACCATTGTGCACAATATGAGATCATTTGAACAAACTATCCCATGAATGTGGCCATAAGATTGAGCATTTCAGTTGAAAGCCATGCATCTTCACACTTGATAGCTCGTTTCTGAGAACACGTTTTAAAAATAATTACCGTATTACAAGTTTATAATTTTTGCTGGTAACTTGGCCACATAAAATGACACAATGCGAAGGTTTTCCAATTTTTTGATTTGTTTTGAATTTTTTATGCCCGTTTCAAAATGTGTCAAAACGGCGGGCATGACCGTTCCTATCTAGTGGTTGAATCTTGGAAAAAAATTTGTTTCTATGATTAAATAGATAATTATGTACCTAGAAATGATTTTTGGAAAAAATAAAGAGCAAACTATGAGGCAGCTGTAGTTCAAAATTGACCCGCTTCAAACTGAATCGGCCGAAATTTGTCTTTTTCACCAGAGGTGTATAACTTTTTTTTACACCCAACCATTTGGTCAATTGTGCATGAAATATGTCCTAGTATTTTAGAAAATTGATTTGGTACAATCTTGAAATAAATATATGGTAGGTCCTTTACAAAAAAACTCATTTTGGGCACTCGAAAAATGGAAAATGAAATTTTCGTCCAAAGAAAATGAAAACTTCCTTATGCAACATTGTTTGTCATTCCAATATGCCCCCTTGTGCACAATATGAGATCATTTGAACAAACTATGCCATGAATGTGGCCATAAGATTGAGCATTTGGGCTGAAAGCCATGCATCTTCACACTTGATAGCTCGTTTTTTAGAACACTTTTTAAAAATAATCGCCGTATTACAAGTTTATAATTTTTGCTGGTAACTTGGTCACATATAATGACACAATGCGAAGGTTTTCTAATTTTTTGAATTTTTTTGATTTTTTTATGCCCGTTTCAAAATGCGGTCAAAACAACGGGCATGATCGTTCCTAGCTAGTGGTTGAATCTTGGAAAACTTTTTGTGTTTCTATGATTAAATAGATACTTATGTACCTAGAAATGATTTTTGGAAAAAAATAAAGAGCAAACTATGAGGCAGCTGCAGTTCAAATTTGACCCGCTTTCAACTGAATCGGTCGAAATTTGTCTTTTTCACCAGAGGTGTATAAAAACTTTTTACACCCAACCATTTGGTCAATTGTGCATTAAATATGTCCTAGTATTTTAGAAAATTGATTTGGTATAATTTTGAAATAAATATATGGTAGGTCCTTTAAAAAAACTCATTTTGGGCACTTGAAAAATGGAAAATGAATTTTTAATCAACCATCACCAATTTTTTAGTTAACTATGACGAGTTTAGATGGTCATGACATCGTACGCGTGTGCTGCATTTTGATTGGTCCGTGGGCGTTTCACGTGGATAGTGGATGGATCACCGTCGGATGCTCCTGGATCCAACGGTTGTCCTCACCAGAAGCCCACGTAAGCCAAAACCTTAGCTCTCCTGACTCGTGTCACATTTCCACACACCCCCCCCCCCCCCGCGCCTCCTTTCTTTCTCGCCTCGCTCTTTTCTCCTTCCTCTCGCCTGACCCTCGCGGATCCAACGCGTCGGCGCCTCCTCCCCGATCTTGATCTGCCGCCGCCCCCACCGCCACCATCGACGACCCGCCGCCCCCGCCGCCTCCGCCGTCCTCTACTCCACGGCCGGCACCCCTACCCTCTCCTTCTCCCATCTCCCTACATCGCAGATGCATTCGACCGCAACGACCACCTCCTCCCACGACCACCATGCCCTTGTCTCCAACCCCTAGCCGCCGCCTCCAACCTCCACAGCGCCACTGCATCCCTCCTCGAAAGAGCCCAAAACCCTAGTCCCTCTCTTCCACAGCTCCACCCACCCGTGGATGGGGCGAGAGATTCCGGCGACGGTGATGACGGCGCCGGATCCGCACCCACCTATGACGGCTGCTGCACCAGCAGTGCGAGGGAGGGACCCAAGCCGGCCGCATCAACCACCCCCTTATTTTCGCACGCCCCTTGACGGTAGCGAGGTAGGAGAGACCTGCAGCATTTCCGACCCACCTGCCGATGGACAAGGTACGCCTTCCTCCTTCCATCCCCGTCCTGCCGCTCCTCCATAGCCTGCAGCATCTCCTCTCATGTCCCGCTGCTTGCTTTGTTTCTTTCCTGTGCAGATCCGACCATCAGCACCACAACGGGAAGGGGAAGGGGATGGGTACGCCGTGCTGGCCGCATCGGGTGCATCCCCTTCTCTCGCCTGCGTGTGGCGCATAGCTGCGGTGGCCTTCCATGACGGCAGCACCCTTCCGACGTGCTGCAGGACCAAGATGCCCCCTTCTTCCTTCCCCATCCTGCCAAAGCTCAAAGCTTGCAGCAAATAATGTTAGCTATTATCCTCACATGTGACTCTGCTTCTTAGACTGAATATCTCTCTGTATATTATTCAGTCATGGTATATGCCTTAAGAGAGAGGGAAAATCAAACGCCCTATACAAGTGGCATGTTGGCCTAGCGGTAGAGCACATCCTAGATGTTAGGAGATCATGTACAACAGACTATGATTAGGTAATGTACAGCAGGAAATTAGTGCACAGGAAGTACATGTTAGCACCTTGACATTGGGCAGACTAGCCCTACAGACCCGACCTGTTCTGGGAAGGGGAAGGACTGAGGGGATGGGGTGGAACACTGGTGTGAATGACCAAGCATTGCTCTGCCAATCATCTAGCTTTGTTCCAAAAAACAGACCGATCATCTAGTGGTTTGTTTAACATTTTATAGCTTGCAAAAATATCTTATATTACGAGACAGAGGGAGTACTAGTTCTCTGTGTTGTGTTGTTGCTTTTTGTTTCATTCTCATATAGTTGCCATCGTATTCGACCTCGTCGCTTAGTAATTAATTGTGAATGGACACAATTAGAAGAATCAGAAACTGTATGTAGCTTTATTCTACTCTAAAAGATCAAGAGAGGTTATTAATCTGCACTAGCTAGTCGTGGATGCTGGGTAGCTCGCTGTTTTCTCTGTTTTTATGTAATCCTAGATAGAACCATACAACTGTGGATGACAAACACTGCAATTTAATGTAGAATTTTCATCATGATCCTAGCAAATACTCCTCAAATTACTGTGAATTGTTGCACGATTAGTGTCTAGTGTAGATGCAAAATAAGGTTGCACTTTTAGAGGAGATAAGCCACTGATGTTGGATGCTTGGTAGTTTTCTTGTGTTGTGTGCATGTCAGTACTAGCAGTATGTCTGTGAGCAACAAGCATACGATTTGTTGATTGACTAGGACTATAGCTTATTCCTTCAGTGTACTATCGCTTTCTCAAGTAAACTCAAGCAACAATTCATGTGGCTCCCTCAATCGGGTGGGCAGCGCTGTCCAATTTTATTCTGATTTCCTACTAAACTATGTTGTTGTAGACTATAAAAGAACAAGTTGCAATTGGTTATGGATTTAGATTTGGCATGTGTTTATCTTGACTGCTTAGGATGGACGAATTGAAGTTTTATGCATGTAACTCAGTCTGCTTGGAGTCCACTAGCATGTTACTATGTACTACTACTGTTCGAGAAGTTTCCTGAGTTGCCGGTACCGCACTTCTCTAGTTGCAGTGATGGTGTTTAACAATACTTGCCCTTGTATCCTTTATTTGATCTCAGATTTCATAATAAATAAAAATGGACTACTCTTCTGTTGAATGTTGATTGGCGCACTATTCTGTTGTTGCCAAGTAGAGGAATAAGAGGATATATGAAGTTTACTATTGATGTTTCATACAGGTCGGGTTACCCAATGTTGGCAAATCAACTTTCTTTAACATAGTATCAAAGGTGGGCTCCCGCGCCGGCAACTCCAGGTCAGTGCCCCGACCCCTCCCTTGTCTCCCCGTCTCATTATCGTTTCCCGTGGTGGTTGCTGCTATTTCGCATCGGGTTCTGACTCGGTTTGGTTTGCTGATGTTGTTTCTGTTGTGGTAGCGCGGGCTCGGGCTGAAGAAGAGCAAGGCTGAGAAGGACCCCAATAAGCCCACGCACCCCCCGAGCGCTTTCTTCATCTTCATGTGAGTCCCAGTCTCAGTTCCTGGTTCGATTCGTGTTGCTTCTGTGATGTGGCGTCGCGTCCTGACCGAGGATTTTGTGCGTGTTCCGTCTTTGCAGGGGCAACTTCAGGAAGGAGTACAAGGAGAAGCACCCCGACGTCAAGTAGGTCTCCGTGGTAAGCGTCTCGGTTCCGCTTCGTCCCCCATCCGAATGTCTCGTTGTTCGTTCGAATTGGTGGTGCTGCGAGATGAGTTTCCTTGTGAATTATGTGTCCTGATCTAGTTTGTGTTGGTCAAATCAAAGATTGGAAAGGACGATGGTGAGAAGTGGAAGTCCCTGAGTGATGTTGTTCCATGGAAGATGCCCAACCATGTGGAAGCAACAACTCTATTTCAAGGCCTCCCTCTACATCTCCCTGTTCAGATTTCCAGGCTTAGTCCCTGATTTCTGCTGCTCCAAATTTGCTTACATGCTTGACTAAATTTCATTGTTTGCCAATTAAATTGCTTACTTGATGCCCCAAAAATTCAGTGCAATTTTGTTTACCAATTGGTTTGGTTGGATTTCTCCCAAGTTAACTATAGTTGTTACAAAATAGATGGCTATTGTCCAATTGGTTCAGTAGAACAAAAGTAGATGGCTGACATGTGTTGTTTGCTGATACTTAACAAAGTTGGGGCATTGTATTGAGGTTAAACTGTGTGTAGAATACTTGCTTATGGTCCAACTGGACTTCTTTGATGTCCACGTCAAATATATGTTGTTGTATTATGCTTATGCTACTTGTATCACCAATGTTTGTCACTCTGGTACCTCTGTATTTCTTTATGGTCTTGTCTAACCTTTTACTGATATGTACTCTTTTCTCATAATTAAGTTGTATAAGTTGGGCTGCCATGTTAAGGCTAACCTAAGAACACTTGCTTATGAGAACCAATTGGACTTCTTAGATATATTCAAGTGAAGATGTACTATTACTATTGCAGTGAATTTTGTCTATTTGAGATTAGAATCTAAGTGCTTTCATTCATATTATGGTATCCTGTTCTCTGTGATAACTGTTGACTTGCAAGATGAATGCATTCTTCTGTCCATCTTTAGTTGTCTTTCATTGTTTTGTACTGGCATTCAGCCCCTCACCCAACTCGCTCATGATGCACAGAAGCAACAACGGGAAGATCATGCTAGTTTGCATCATCATGCACACCATGGAGATCATCCACCTCCTCAACAACGCCAAACCCATCCAGATCATTATGGACGCCATCATTAACTGGTACTAGCCTATCGATTCCCTTATCTCCCTACTTGAGATAGCTAGTATTAGATGTTGTTAGATGAATGGATGGGAGTGGCACCGCAATAACATTTCCTCTATTTGAATGAATTGTAGGAGAAGGCTCCCTACGTTGCTCCGGAAACTTGTTGTGTGCAGGGCAACTAGTGATGCGGCACACCAAGCAGCAGCACTAATTGATGAAGGATGGTTGTTGTTAGTTTAGCTCCTTGCAAGTGTCTACTGCTGCTGGTACAAATAGAAATGGTAGAAATAGAAATGTTGCTTCATTTCCATGTTAATTCAGTCAATGTCCAATGTATCTACTATCTACTATCGTGACTATTTAAAGAATCCTTTTGTGTTGAAAGAAATAAAATGGTTTGAATTCATGTGTACATGCTGAGATGTCAAGCTGGAATAACCATGTCTGTTGTGGAGGCCCAAAATAGATTGCACTGTAAAAGGGTCGAGGCCTAAAAAAGAAATGAATTATAGAAGGCCATGTCCTAGAAAATAAAAAGAAAAGGCACAACCAGATATATAAAAAGGCTAAATTCTTGGGCCAGGCCCATGAAGCTGACCAGAATTAACAAGGAAAAAATACAATAAATGGGCTGAATTAATGGGCTTGGCCCATATAGACACCGAATAGGACCGGGTTGGATCTTACCAACGACCTTCTCAATTGCTCGTAATTTTGCCACGTCAGATTGCCATGTCGGATCCGACGTGGCCTGGGCAGACAACTAGTGACCAAAACAAAAGGTCATGGGTTCAACGACCTTTAGTTTTGGTCGTAAACATCTACGACCTTATCCCGAAGAAGGTCGTTAATTTCAGTTTACGACCGCCAGCTTTTGACCATCTGTTTTTTTTCACAAAAAGGTCACAAATGAAAAACAATGACCATTCAGTGACCAATAGTCAAGGTCACAAGTTGACATCTTGTAGTGTTTCCATAGCCATTCCGAGATAAATTGCCATGCAACTTTCCACCGTTCCGTTTATTATGACACGTTTTATCATTGTCATATTGCTTTTGCATGATCATGTAGTTGACATCGTATTTGTGGCAAAGCCACCATGCATAAATTTTCATACATGTCACTCTTGATTCATTCCCGGTACACCACCGGAGGCATTCATATAGAGTCATATCTTGTTCTAGTATCGAGTTGTAATTCTTGAGTTGTAAATAAATAAAAGTGTGATGATCATCATTATTAGATCATTATCCCTTAATAAAAAAAGAAAGGCCAAATAAAAAAAGAGAAAGGCCAAATAAAAAAAAGAAAAAAAAGACCAAAAAAAGGAAGGCCCAAAAAAGGGGAACAATGTTACTATCCTTTTCCACATTTGTGCTTCAAAGTAGCACCATGATCTTTATGTTAGAGAGTCTCTTGTGTTGTCACTTTCATATAATAGTGGGAATTTTTCATTATAGAACTTGGCTTGTATATTCCAATGATGGGCTTCCTCAAAATGCCCTAGGTCTTCCTGAGCAAGCAAGTTGGATGCACACCCACTTAGTTTCTTCTGTTGAGCTTTCATACATTTATAGCTCTAGTGCATCCGTTGCATGGCAATCCCTACTCCTCATGTTGACATCAATTGATGGGCATCTCCATAGCCCGTTTATTAGCCTCATCAATGTGAGACTTTCTCCTTTTTTGTCTTCTCCACACAACCTCCATCATCATATTCTATTCCACCCATAGTGCTATATCCATGGCTTACGCTCATGTATTGCGTGAGAGTTGAAAAAAAAAGCTGAAGCGCGTTAAAAAGTATGAACCAATTGCTTGGTTGAAACCGGGGTTGTGCATGATGGGAGTATTTTGTGTGACAAAAATGAAGCATAGCCTAACTATATGATTTTGTAGGGATAAACTTTCTTTAGCCATGTTATTTTGAGAAGACATGATTACTTGTTAGTATGCTTGAAGTATTCCTATTTTTATGTCAATATGAACTTTTATCTTGAATCTTTTGGATCTGAACATTCATGCCACAATAAAGAGAATTACATTGAGAAATATGCCAGGTAGCATTCCACATCAAAAATTCTGTTTTTATCATTTACCTACTCGAGGACGAGCAGGAATTAAGCTTGGGGATGCTTGATACGTCTCCAATGTATCTATAATTTTTAATTGTTCCATGCTGTTATATTACCTGTTTTGGATGTTCATATCATTTTTGGGACTAACCTATTAACCGGAGGCCCAGCCCAAATTGATGTTTTCTTGCTTATTTTAGTGTTTCGAGGAAAAGGAATATCAAACGGAATCCAAACAGAATGAAACCTTCAGGGGAGTCACTTTTGGAACGGAAGCAATCCAGGAGACTTGGAGTAGATGTCAGGGCAGCTTTGAGGTGGCCACGAGGCAGGGAGGCTCGCCCTACCCCCTGGGCGCGCCCCCACCCTCGTGGGCCCCTTGTGGCTCCCCTGACCGACTTCTTTCGCCTATATATGTCCATATACCCTAAAAACATCGAGGAGCACAATAGGTCGGGAGTTCCGCCGCCGCAAGCCTCTATAGCCACCAAAACCCAATTGGGACCCTGTTCCGGCACCCTGTCGGAGGGGGGATCCCTCACCGGTGGCCATCTTCATCATCCCGGCGCTCTCCATGATGAGGAGGGAGTAGTTCACCCTCGGGGCTGAGGGTATGTACCAGTAGCTATGTGTTTGATCTCTCTCTCTCTCTCTCTCTCTCTCTCTCGTGTTCTTGATTTGGCATGATCTTGATGTATCGCGAGCTTTTTGCTATTATAGTTGGATCTTATGATGTTTCTCCCCCTCTACTCTCTTGTAATGGATTGAGTTTTCCCTTTGAAGTTATCTTTTCGGATTGAGTCTTTAAGGATTCAAGAACACTTGATGTATGTCTTGCATGTGCTTATCTGTGGTGACAATGGGATATTCACGTGATCTACTTGATGTATGTTTTGGTGATCAACTTGCGGGTTCAGTGACCTTGTGAACTTATGCATAGGGATTGGCACACGTTTTCGTCTTGACTCTCTAATAGAAAATTTAAGGCACTCTTTGAAGTTCTATGTGTTGGTTGAATAGATGAATCTGAGATTGTGTGATGCATATTGTATAATCATACCCACGGATACTTGAGGTGACATTGGAGTATCTAGGTGACATTAGGGTTTTTCTTGATTTGTGTCTTAAGATGTTATTCTAGTACGAACTCTAGGATAGATCAAACGGAAAGAATAGCTTCATGTTATTTTACTACAGACTCTTGAATAGATCGATCAGAAAGGATAACTATGAGGTGGTTTCATACCCTACAATAATCTCTTCGTTTGTTCTCCGCTATTAGTGACTTTGGAGCGACTCTTTGTTGCATGTTGAGGGATAGTTATATGATCCAGTTATGTTATTATTGTCGAGAGAACTTGCACTAGTGAAAATATGAACCCTAGGCCTTGTTTCATAGCATTGCAATACCGTTTACGCTCACTTTTACCATTAGTTACCTTGCTGTTTTTATAATTTCAGATTACAAAAACCTATATCTACCATCCATATGGCACTTGTATCACCATCTCTTCACCGAACTAGTGCACCTATACAATTTACCATTGTATTGGGTGTGTTGGGGACACAAGAGACTCTTTGTTATTTGGTTGCAGGGTTGTTTGAGAGAGACCTTCTTCATCCTACGGCTCCCGCGGATTGATAAACCTTGGGTCATCCACTTGAGGAAAATTTGCTACTGTCCTACAAACCTCTGCACTTGGAGGCCCAACAAAGTCTACAAGAAGAAGGTTGCGTAGTAGACATCAAGACGTAAGGCCATTGGTGAGGAAGTGGCCCGGCTCTTGGGGGCCGGGTTCATTATTGAAGTTTTTCATTCTGAGTGGTTGGCTAACCTGGTGCTGGTGCTTAAGAAGAATGGCACTTGGCATATGTGTGTGGATTACACGGATTTAAACAAATCTTGTCCGGCTGATCCCTTCGCTCTCCCTCGTATTGATCAAATCATTGATGCTACGGTGGGTTGTGAGCGTTTCAGCTTTTTGGATGCTTATTCTGGTTATCATCAGATCAAGATGGCAGTTAAGGACCAGGAGAAGACGGCTTTTATAACTCCATTTGGAGCCTTCTGCTATGTGTCTATGCCTTTTGGGCTTAAGAGTGCCCAGGCGACTTATCAACGGTGTGCGCAGAACTGTCTTCATAATCAGATTGGGCGCAATGTTCATGCTTATGTGGACGACATTGTGGTGAAGTCCGGAGAGAATGAGACCTTGATAGACGATCTGAAGGAGACCTTCGATAACCTCTGGGTCTACAAGATGATGCTTAACCCGGCCAAGTGCGTTTTTGGTGTGCCAGTAGGCAAGCTTTTGGGTTTTGTGGTTTCTAACAGAGGCATTGAGGCTAACCCAGAGAAGATCAAGGCAATCACCTCTTTGGCTAAACTGGGGTGTATCAATGATGTTCAGTGCTTGGCAGGCCGTATTGCTACTTTAAGCCGGTTCATAAGCCAGTTAGGTGAGAAGGCCATGCCACTGTATCAGATGATGAAAAAGACAAATTACTTTGTCTCGAGTGATGCTGCTAACGCTGCCTTTGAAGATTTGAAGAGACAGCTAGCTGACCCGCCGGTCCTTGCTGCTCCCATTGATAAGGAGCCAGTGTTGTTATATGTAGCTGCTAACACACGTGCTGTCAGTGTGGACATTGTGGTGGAGCGCAAGGAGGATGGCAAGGAACATTCGGTTCAACGGCCGGTTTACTACATCAGTGAGGTGCTTATTGAGTCCAAGCAAAGGTATCCATATTGGCAAAAGCTCATTTATGGGGTGTTCATGGCAAGCCAGAAGCTTAAGCAATATTTCCTGGATCATCCCATCACTACGGTCAGTTCTACTCCTTTAGGAGATATCATTCGAAACAGAGAGGCCACAGGACGAGTCGCCAAGTGGGCCATTGAACTTGGGCCTCATGGTTTAAAGTATGTGCCACGCACTGCTATCAAGTCTCAAGCACTGGTGGACTTCATCAATGATTGGACAGAGCTACAGATGCCTGAACAGAAGCCGGACAACACATATTGGACTATTCACTTTGATGGGTCCACGCAATTGGAGGGCTCGGGGGCTGGAGTTGTTTTAGCTTCCCCTCGAGGTGAAAAATTTTGTTATGTGCTATGGTTGATGTTTCCCTGTACTAACAATGCAGCTGACTATGAGGCCTTGCTCCATGGTCTTCGGATGGCTAAGGAGATGAGCTTAAGCCAGGTAAGGTGCTTTGGCGACTCAGATTTGGTGGCTCGACAAGTATCAAGAAAGTGGGATTCTAAGGATCCTCTCATGGCGGCTTATCGCCGTGAAGTTGATGCCATTGCTGGACATTTCAAGGGTTGCCAAGTGGAGCACATTGACCGCAGAAAGAATGAGGTGGCTGATGCTTTAAGACGGCTTGGGTCTCAACGTAAACCGGTGCCGCCTAATACTTTCTTGGATATTCTGCATAACCCTTTTGTCAAGTTGCCTACAAAGTAAGACTTGGCTCTTCCTGACCCAGAAGCACAATTGGTGGCGGCTCTTCACATAATCCCAGATTGGACAGTGCCATATTTGGCATACAAGACCTGAGGTGAGTTGCCTGAGGATGAAACCTTGGCCAGGAAGATAACCCGGCGGTCTAAGTCATGACAATTGCCAATGGCGAGTTACATCATCGCAGTGTCACTGGGGCATTTTAGCATTGTGTTTCTCCTGAGGAAGGTCAAGAAATTCTTTGTGAAATTCACGAAAGAGATTGTGGCCATCATGCCGGTTCAAAATCCTTTGTGGCCAAGGCTTTTTGTCATGGATTTTATATGCTGACGGCTCACGCTGATGCGGAGGATCTAGTCAGTAAATGTGACGGTTGTCAGAAGTTCTCAAGATGTGCTCACATGCCGGCCCAAGAGTTGAGAATGATTCCAATTACTTGGCCGTTTGCAGTCTGGGGGCTCGACATGGTTGGGCCTTTTAAAAGGTCCAAAGATAAAAAGACCCTCCTTTTGGTGGCGGTTGACAAATTTACAAAGTTGGTTGAGGCAGAGCCAGTTAGTAAATGTGATGCAGCCACGGCGGTTCAATTCATGAAAAAGGTGATCTTTCATTTTGGCTTTCCTCACAGCATTATAACTGACAATGGCACTAATCTGTCCAAAGGTGCCATGGAGGAGTTTTTTCAACGTGAGCATATTTGGCTTGATGTTTCATCAGTTGCTCATCCCAATCCAATGGTCAAGCAGAAAGAGCCAATCAGGAAATCTTGAAAGGCATCAAGCCCCAGCTTTTGGTTCCTTTGCAACGGATGCCAGGTTGTTGGGTTGAGGAGTTACCTTCTGTGATATGGAGCATCAATACTACCCCCAACAGGACTACGGGTTACACGCCTTTCTTCACGGTCTATGGAGCAGAGGCCGTTTTATCTAGTGTCATCCGGCATGACTCGCCCCGTGTGGCGGCTTACGTTGAAGCTGATAACGAACAAGCTCGTCAGGATGCACTTGACCTGTTAGATGAAAAGCATGACCCAGTAGCAGCCTGCTCGGCGATTTACCAATAGGACTTGCGCCGTTATCACAGCCGCCGGGTTAAGTCCAGAACCTTTCAGGATGGTGACTTGATGCACTGGCTCATCCGGGATCAAACTGATGCACACAAGTTATCCCCACCTTGGGAAGGGCCCTTTGTGGTTAGCAAGAACTTGAACAACGGGTCATACTACCTTATCGACGTTCGAGAGCACAAAGACTCATGTAAGTCAGAGGAAGAGACCCGCCGACCATGGAATATCGCTCATCTTCAGCCTTACTACACTTGAGCCACCGGCTCTCATGATGTACATATTTTGATGATGTATATATTATGATAAGTAATAAAGTAGGACCTCTGTCCTTTTCATCCTCAATAATCATATGTCTTCATCATCATCATTTCAAACGACCAATTGCGGGCTGATCGTATTCGAATCTAGCTTAACCCTCTTGGTCCGTCTTATGATCGTATTCGAATCTAGCCATTCAACCTCATGATCACTAGGGGGCTTCCTGTTCAAACATAGGTCGTATTCCAACCAAAGAGAACATAACTATCGGTACCCTATTGATCGGCACACTGCCAAACTCACTAGGGGGCTTCTTGATCGTATTCGAATCATAGCTTAACCACTTTTGGGTCCGACTTTGATCGTATTCAAATCAGAGTCGTTAAAAAACCCTCAAGGTCATTTGGGGGCTTCCTGTTCAAACATAGGTTGTATTCGAACCAAAGAGAACATAGCTGTCGGTACCCTCTTGATCGGCGCAACGCCAAAGCCACTGGGGGCTACATGATCATATTCGAATCTTAGCATAACCCCTTTGGAACAGTTTACTGATCGTATTCGAATCAAAAGCCTCGATTTTTTTTCTTTCTATTTGGCTTAAGTTTTGTTTGAAAGCAACCTTTGTTTTGTTTTGAGACTTTTTTCAAAGGTCTAAGTATAAGTGTGGTTTAAATTTAACCCGGCTTGATTTTGAACGATAAATCGTCGACATATGACTATCATCATATATTTAGAAGCGTTGGTTTCCACAGATTGGGTTATCACCCTTACTGTTCGAGTCATATAAACCGGCAGTACAAGTTCAAAAACCTTTATCCGTGACTCTTTGTCCCATATTAGAGGTTATATGTAAAGATATTATGACCCGCCTTATGGTAAGCCGCCAAGGGTTTGTTCTTGTGATCTATTTCTATGTGCAGGGCAGGTCAAAGACTTTCTTAAGCATAAGGAAAACATATGATAAGTATAAAAAGGGGTGAATATAGGATGGCGGCTTAACAAAGCTGAGCACCAAAACGTGCACATTGGCACAACAAAGCAAAGTAATTTATACCCTGTTACATGACTCCCCGAGTCCAAATGATTAAATTGTTTTTCAGCGGGTTACAATATGAGCCGCCTGGAGAATCAATTCTGTTATTGGCCTGAAGCTTCCGGATCAGCCCTTTCCGCTCCTTCAACCTGTTCCCTGTCCTGGAAGGTTGATGATGACCAGTCAATGCCATTCAAAGCTTCAGATTCAGCTTCATCATCAATTAGTCCGGCCGGGTCAAATTCAGGGGCAAAGGTATGCTTACGGATTGGAGGGATCAAGCTGGTCGCTTCATAATGGGGCGTTGATATCCTCCGATTCTCCGCATCATAACCCGGCTTGTACTTGGTGAGATCTGCTTCATCAGCAATCAGTGTGGCCACAGGGCGTATTTCCTTCACGCATGCAGCAAAGTCCTCCTGTTCAAAAGGCGTGCCATCCTCTTTAAGGCTTGGGTACCCAATGGCAATGTCGGCCGAGTCTAATTCAGGAAGCCAAGCTTTGGCCCGGCTTAAGGCAGCCACGGCTCCGGCTCTTGCAGACGACCGCCTTAATTCATTAAATCGCTGGGGCAGCACAGAAAGCTTCCTTAGCACATCCACTAAGAGTGTGGGAACTTCATTTGATAGAGCCACTGTTGCTAAGGCATGCTGAGATCTGGTATAGTGTTGTTCCACCAGCGTATAAGCCGCCTTTAGCTTTATCAGCATATCTTGGTTAAGATTTGTGCTCCTTGGGCCTGCATAGCAATGTCAGGTGAGTTAATGTCAATTTATATGATCACTAGAAAGATTCAAATATTTGACACTTGCAGGGCGACTTACCAAAGATTGCTGAGACTGAGAGACATGGAATTTTAAGCCGGATAATTCGACGGTCGCCTCTTCAAGAGCCGCCTCTGCTTTATTAGCTCTACTGGTCAAAGCGATCTTTTCTTCAGCCCAGGCCTTTTCCTCCATTTCAAAGTCCTTTATCAGTTTCTCTTGTTCAGATACGGTTAATTCAAATTTGGAGTTGGCTCTTTGGGTCTCAGTCTCCTGTGCTTCCAGGCGGTTCTTCAAGTTAGACACTTCTGATTGAAGTTGAGTGGTGGTGGCCTACACAAAAACTGGGTCAAAATCATGACTATTAGCATATAATATTCAAGTCCCAAGCCCTTGCAAGCAACAACACTTGGCACTTGGGGGCTAATGTCTACCAAAGAATTTTATCTAGGTGGCGGTTCATGAGAGTAAGTCCCAAGTACTTTACAAGCAAGAGCACTTGGCACTTGGGGGCTAATGCATATTGTTGTTAAGTCCATACAAGTACTACATTCTAAACAAGCATGTGAAGGACGGGCTCATTCAGGTGGATTAAGACGGCCCTTGGGGACTATGGATTAAGCCAGTTTTTACAGGTTTGATCAAAGGATATCACTAATTCTTACATATTTTGTTCTAAGTCTACAGCATATTCATCATAAGCAATAGACTTAGGGGCTAGCATAGTAAGGATAATTCAAGGGAAGAGATTGTACCTCAAATTTCTGGTGCATTTGCTTCACCGTATCAATTTTGACGTCACAACTGCTGTGTACTTGGCTCAGATAGCCAGAAAAAACTTCTCCAATACTCAGGTGAGTATAATCAGCAACATCAAACCTGACCTTGCGGCGTTCCAGGTGCTCTTCTTTGGCAGAACATTTGGCTAGCACAGTAGGTCTCCCCGGCTCAATGTAGCAGGTCTTGGTGATCTCGACATCAGTGTCTTGAGGATCGTCTGTCTTGGCCGGGCTAGACACTTCTGGGTTTTTAGAGCCATCGGCGGCTTGCTCAGCAGGTGGGTCAGCGGTTGGCGTTGGCGAGTCATGATCTGGTTTAGGTGGCGGCTCATGAACAGAGGTTTCACGCGCGGCCTTCCCAAGTTCCGGCTCTTTGAAGATCGGTTCTTCGGTCGGCTTGTTCTTCTTCACCTTTTTGCTGGGCTTTGCTTTTCCATTGCATAAGATCAAAAGGTCAGTATAAATATAATGAATTGAAATGAATACAGGATAAGCATGTCATCATTACCCTGGAGCGGTCATGAAAACCGGCAAATTGGACTCCATTGAGTCGCCGAAAGAAGGTGAAGTTTCCTGGTAATTCGAGTCAGAAGAGTTGAGTGGTTGACGACTGAGACCCGCCAAAGGATAAAAGGGATTTAAATCGGAGGTGACCTCATTTCGGTGTTTCCTTGGTGTATTCGATAAGCCGGAGGAGAGTTCCGCATCCTTGCTGGTCCAGGTCTGCCTCCGGCTCTCATGAATCTGTCGCTTCAAAAGAACTTGAGGATCTTGATAAGCTAAGGGATGTGAAAATCTTACTTTACGGGTTATTATTCGGATTTTCTGTCTTGGCAAAGGCTCGGAGTCAGAGGAAATGATTGTTACCCCTTCATCCTTTTCATGACTTGTTCCCGTGTCCTCCTGATGATAATCAGTGTCAATAAGGTGGTTAAAAAGGATCCAAGAGAGTCAAGGGCTACCTCCGACTCAGAAGTATCTTCTAGTCGAAGCAAGTTAGAGGCGCTGGCCTTCTTTCCCTTCTTCTTGGCGGCTTCTTTCCTGGCGGCTCTCTTGGCCTTCCTGGCTCTCTTCGCAACCTCGTGATCATATTTTGCTTTCCAAAATTTATCATCAGCCTGTGAAAATCAGCAAAGGTTGAGTAGAGACAAACATCAAGATTAACGGTAACTTACTTAGGTTGGCGGCTTACTGCTGGAGCCGGGTTAGCTTCGTAGAAGGGGCTTAAGCCCACTTTACCACAATCTGCTAGGCTTTCATTCAGGAGGGACTTTGTCATGTCATCAACGATGTGGTCCGGTAAATCGTCAGAACTGTGTCGCAGAGGGTCATTCTTCTTGCCCGTGTAGGTACACATCAGACCAGGGCGGCGACTCAATGGAATGATCTGCCAGGCAAGCCAAACCCGGACCAAGTCGATACCATTTAGCCCGTTCCCCAAAAGAGCCTTGATTTTAGCCATAGTGGGGGGAGTGTCTGGCGTTCAGCGGCTGTAATCTTGTCAGGAAGCGGGTGACTGGACTCAAGACACAGAGCACGAAAGCCGGGCAGAGGGTTCTCATCAGCCGGAGAAGTGTCTTGGCAATAGAACCATGTCTGGTTCGAATCTTTGGGATGACTTGGTGGATTGGCATAAGGAAAAGTGACGTCTCTCCGACGTTGGATTGAGACCCCACCAAGTTCCAAGCTAGGTCCATTGGCACATTCGTTCTGGTGGTTCAAGTAGAATAACTCTCTGAAGAGTAGTACGCTGGGTTCTTCTCTAAGATATACCTCACTGAACACTTGAAAATTGCAAATATTAGACACGGAATTGGGTCCGATGTCTTGAGGACGGAGGTCAAAGAAGTGCAGGACGTCCCTGAAGAATTTTGAGCCAGGTAGTGAAAAAACCCGGTTCATATGGTCAGTGAAGACGATGACCTCCCCCTCTTTGGGCTGAGGAATTTCCTCCGTCAGATTAGGAGCACGATATGACATAACTTCCTTGTTCGGCAGATAGCCGGTCTTCACAAAGTCATCAAGCGTAATGTGTGTGATAATGGATTTGACCCAATTGCATGAAGTAGGTTGTTTGGGCGGCATTGTGATAGAAGCCTAAGAAAGAGTAAAATTTCCGGTCCAAATTTAAGCCGGAGAGAAACATTACAGTACATATTCAAGATGGCGGCTTATAAAGGGGCCTAATGGTATATGGCTAATTATGTCAAGTTATTTAAGCCGCCATGAGCGCCATGAGCAGTTAGATTATTTAAACCGCCATGAGCGCCATGAGCAGTCAGATTATTTAAACCGCCATGAGTGGTTAAGGTTATCAATTGAGCATTGTAATTGTAAGCCGGTGATAAGGGTCGCCATGACTAGATGGATCTAATAAAATAAAGTTTTTGCCTAAGTGTTACACAAACAAGTTTCACAGGCTATAGCTATTATTTTGGATCAATGGCTATTCATAAAAAAAATCTAGACCTAAAAACTAGTACAGATGAGTTCGTGAGTTCTAATGAGGCCTCTTTACAGGAAAAAGGGATCTGCTAGTAACAAAAATAGATAATATTCAAGTCCATTTCGACGGTCGCCTCTTCAAGAGCCACCTCTGCTTTATTAGCTCTACTGGTCAAAGCGATCTTTTCTTCGGCCCAGGCCTTTTCCTCCATTTCAAAGTCCTTTATCAGTTTCTCTTGTTCAGATACACTGAGTTCAAATTTGGAGTTGGCTCTTTGGGTCTCAGTCCCCTGTGCTTCCAGGCGGTTCTTCAAGTTAGACACTTCTGATTGAAGTTGAGTGGTGGTGGCCTATACAAAAACCGGGTCAAAATCATGACTATTAGCATATAATATTCAAGTCCCAAGCCCTTTGCAAGCAACAACACTTGGCACTTGGGGACTAATGTCTACCAAAGAATTTTATCTAGGTGGCGGTTCATGAGAGTAGGTCCCAAGTACTTTGCAAGCAAGAGCACTTGGCACTTGGGGGCTAATGCATATTGTTGTTAAGTCCATACAAGTACTACATTCTAAACAAGCATGTGAAGGACGGGCTCATTCAGGTGGATTAAGACGGCCCTTGGGGACTATGGATTAAGCTAGTTTTTACAGGTTTGATCAAAGGATATCACTAATTCTTACATATTTTGTTCTAAGTCTACAGCATATTCATCATAAGCAATAGACTTAGGGGCTAGCATAGTAAGGATAATTCAAGGGAAGAGATTGTACCTCAAATTTCTGGTGCATCTGCTTCATCGTATCAATTTTGACGTCACAGCTGCTGTGTACTTGGCTCAGATAGCCAAAAAAAATTCTCCAATACTCATGTGAGTATAATCAGCAACATCAAACCTGACCTTGCGGTGTTCCAGGTGCTCTTCTTTGGCAGAACATTTGGCCAGCACATTAGGTCTCCCCGGCTCAATGTAGCAGGTCTTGGTGATCTCGACATCAGTGTCTTGAGGATCGTCTGTCTTGGCCGGGCTAGAGACTTCTGGGTTTTCAGAGCCATCGGCGGCTTGCTCAGCAGGTGGGTCAGCGGTTGGCGTTGGCGAGTCATGAGCTGGTTCAGGTGGCGGCTCATGAACAGAGGTTTCACGCGCGGCCTTCCCAAGTTCCGGCTCTTTGAAGATCGGTTCTTCGGTCGGCTTGTTCTTCTTCACCTTTTTGCTGGGCTTTGCTTTTCCATTGCATAAGATCAAAAGGTCAGTATAAATATAACGAATTGAAATGAATACAGGATAAGCAAGTCATCATTACCCTGGAGCGGTCTTGAAAACCGGCAAATCGGACTGCATTGAGTCGCCGGAAGAAGGTGAAGTTTCCTGGTAATTCGAGTCAGAAGAGTTGAGTGGTTGACGACTGAGACCCGCCAAAGGATAAAAGGGATTTAAATCAGAGGTGACCTCATTTCGGCGTTTCCTTGGTGTATTTGATAAGCCGGAGGAGAGTTCCGCATCCTTGCTGGTCCAGGTCTGCCTCCAGCTCTCATGAATCTGTCGCTTCAAAAGAAATTGAGGATCTTGATAAGCTAAGGGATGTGAAAATCTTACTTTACGGGTTATTCTTCGGATTTTCTGTCCTGGCAAAGGCTCGGAGTTAGAGGAAATGATTGTTACCCCTTCATCCTTTTCATGACTTGTTCCCGTGTCCTCCTGATGATAATCAGTGTCAATAAGGTGGTTAAAAAAGGAGCCAAGAGAGTCAAGGGCTACCTCCGACTCAGAAGTATCTTCTAGTCGAAGCAAGTTAGAGGCGCTGGCCTTCTTTCCCTTCTTCTTGGCGGCTTCTTTCCTGGCGGCTCTCTTGGCCTTCCTGGCTCTCTTCGCAACCTCGTGATCATATTTTGCTTTCCAAAATTTATCATCAGCCTGTGAAAATCAGCAAAGGTTGAGTAGAGACAAACATCAAGATTAACGGTAATTTACTTAGGTTGGCGGCTTACCGCTGGAGCCGGGTTAGCTTTGTAGAAGGGGCTTAAGCCCACTTTACCACAATCTGCTAGGCTTTCATACAGGAGGGACTTTGTCATGTCATCAACGATGTGGTCCGGTAAATCGTCAGAACTGTGTCGCAGAGGGTCATTCTTCTTGCCCGTGTAGGTACACATCAGACCAGGGCGGCGACTCAATGGAATGATCTGCCAGGCAAGCCAAACCCGGACCAAGTCGATACCATTTAGCCCGTTCCCCAAAAGAGCCTTGATTTTAGCCATAGTGGGGGGGAGTGTCTGGCGTTCAGTGGCTGTAATCTTGTCAGGAAGCGGGTGATTGGACTCAAGACACAGAGCACGAAAGCCGGGCAGAGGGTTCTCATCAGCCGGAGAAGTGTCTTAGCAATAGAATTCAAGTCTTTGGGATGACTTGGTGGATTGGCGTAAGGAAAAGTGACGTCTCTCCGATGTTGGATTGAGACTCCACCAAGTTCCAAGCTAGGTCCATTGGCACATTCGTTCTGGTGGTTCAAGTAGAATAACTCTCTGAAGAGTAGTCCGTTGGGTTCTTCTCTAAGATATACCTCACTGAACACTTGAAAATTGCAAATATTAGACACGGAATTGGGTCCGATGTCTTGAGGACGGAGGTCAAAGAAGTGCAGGACGTCCCTGAAGAATTTTGAGGCAGGTAGTAAAAAAACCCGGTTCATATGGTCAGTGAAGACGATGACCTCCCCCTCTTTGGGCTGAGGAATTTCCTCCGTCAGATCAGGAGCACGATATGACATAACTTCCTTGTTCGGCAGATAGCCGGTCTTCACAAAGTCATCAAGCGTAATGTGTGTGATAATGGATTTGACCCAATTGCATGAAGTGGGTTGTTTGGGCGGCATTGTGATAGAAGCCTAAGAAAGAGTAAAATTTCCGGTCCAAATTTAAGCCGGAGAGAAACATTACAGTACATATTCAAGATGGCGGCTTATAAAGGGGCCTAATGGTATATGGCTAATTATGTCAAGTTATTTAAGCCGCCATGAGCGCCATGAGCAGTCAGATTATTTAAACCGCCATGAGCGCCATGAGCAGTCAGATTATTTAAACCGCCATGAGTGGTTAAGGTTATCAATTGAGCATTGTAATTGTAAGCCGGTGATAAGAGTCGCCATGACTAGATGGATCTAATAAAATACAGTTTTTGCCTAAGTGTTACACAAACAAGTTTCACAGGCTGCAGCTATTATTTTGGATCAACGGCTATTCATAAGAAAAAAAATTCTAGACCTAAAAACTAGTACAGATGAGTTCATGAGTTCTAATGAGGCCTCTTTACAGGAAAAAGGGATCTGCTAGTATCAAAAATGGATGCAAAAACAACTACCGCATGAGTTCTCTATTATTTTTGGATCAGAAGAGGTTACGGTGGAGGAACTACGAAGAAACTGAGATGAACCATGAAGAACATAGGGGAACTTGAAAACCCTAATGCGGATCTGAGGTGCGGGAAGGCGAAGACTTACAGCTGCAGATCTACTGCGGAGGGTCGCCGTCGTTCTCTGGATCGACTCAGGTTGATGCAGCAGCCGAGGTTGAGGAAGACGAGGTGCTCGGCGGCGGTGGCGGAGCTCGAGCGGCAGTAGGGTTGCGAGAGGAAGAAGATGAGGAAAGGGGAGAATGAGGAAAGACTTGGTCATGTCTATTTATAAGGGAAGACTGATAAAGTGGGCGCAAAAAACGAGGAGGCCCAAAACATGGTTATCCAGCTACAAGGACACCTCAATTCTCGGGATGGTCATTAAGATAAGGATCCGTTGAGATATGTTGGACAAAATGTGCATTAATGGCAGATGACGTCATGGCAGGTTACCACAAATCCAAAGGATGACGTCATGGCGGGTTACAAAAACTTTATACAAGCAAAGAGCAGAAGATTTTTCTTAAGTGTTGAAGATTGACATGAACCAGTTCAAATCAATCTGGGGCCTAATGTTGGGGATATAACTGTTAGGTATGACCCGCCCAGGAGGGGCTGGGTTATACCTATGGCGACTCAAGGATATGAAGCCCAAGACGACACCTGAAGATGGAGGTTCAGCTAAGGGCCCAAAGCCCAAGGGCGACTTAAGGCCCATAGAGATAAACCGTCATATGTATGTAACTTGTATTGTAAGGCAAGAATAGTTAGAGACCGAGCTGGACACTGTTTATGAGTCGGCTGGGACTTTGTGAGCCGCTGTGCGTCGACCCGGCGGCGGTTCAAGGCAAGTAACATCAGATCAAGAACTAGGTCAAGCGTATTCACTCCCTGGTAATTGAGACATAAGCAATCCCACTCAAAATTGGAACGTAGGCTTTTACCTTCTTCGTAAGGGGCCGTACCAGTATAAACCCCGTGTCCTTTGTCCCGATTAACCCCTTTAAGCTTCGTAGTTGCGATGGCTCCACGACTAAGTCCTTTCACTAGGACACCTGACGTGATAATTCCCTGACAACAAGGCAACGATATTTTCCAAATATCACAATCATGTTCAAATCACATAGCATTGACACAGCCATTAAGTTGAAACCAAGGGATTCAACAAGCATCACTTATCCATGTGCTGATCCTTTGAAATTGCAACTCTACCAAGACCCAAGACCTTGCTTTTACCAGTGTCAGCGAATGTGATGTGACTTTTATCAGACGGACGTAGGGTTGAATCCATCACAAGACTTCGATCACCAGTCATGTGGTTGGTGCAGCCACTATCCATAATCCATTCTGAAGCCTTTGGTGTCATATCCTACAATACAGTGTGGGGGATAGGCTTCACCAAGAGAGTTGTGAAGCAGAAACATTTGAAGAACAAGCAGAACATGAAAGTTCAGATCTTGGTTAGGATAAATAGGATGAGTGTCAAAGAATCCTGGGACGAAATACATTGTAAGACCATTTGGACATTTTATCTTGCGTCCCACAAGATGTTTAAGGTCCCCAGCATAAGCATCAGACGCCTTTGATTTCCGGCTGGATACCTTTCCCTGCAAAAGAGAGTTAAGTTTTCTTAACCACCCACATCTTCAGGGGTAGCTTAGAAGCAATGAGTCTAAGTGCAGCATCTGAGAATTTCAGCTTTGGAGCCCTAGCAAATAGCCTTGCAGGAGGAGAATAATACTCATAAGAATAAGTAAAGAAGTTCTTAGACTTATGAACATAGTGGTTTGATGAAACACGCTCATATTCAAAAGTCTGAGTATGGTTTCCCTGGAAAACATTGGCGTTAGGGTGACTCGGGTGAGTCCTCTGTCTATATGAAGCCTTTGGACCATATGAAGCCTTTGGTCTGGGATTTGTCTTCTTCCCTGGTGGTGTCATGACGAAATTCACGAGAAGACTTTCGAGACAACGTTTGGGTACCCAGATCTTCTTAAGAGGTGGTCCATTCCTGCAGTTAGTACCAATATACCTAGAAAACACTTCACCATTCTGATTCCTGAAAAGTTTATAGTTTGCATCAAAGGATTCATCAATGATAATTGGGTTAGCACTAGTGAATCCAGATAAGGTAGATGGGTCTACTGAAGGTCCCTTGGCAGCAACCCATGTGGTTTTGGGGTACTGCTCAGGCATCCAGTAAGAACCATCAACATTCACTTTCCTCTCGAACCCAACACCCTCTTTCCTAGGTTTTCGGTTCAGTATCTGCTTTTTGACGACATCACATAGTGTCTGATGTCCTTTGAGACTTTTGTACATTCTTGTCTCAAGCAATGACTTCAACCTGGCATTCTCATCAGCAACAGTAGTCACTACAAAAAAACTACACTTCCATGATGATACGTGTTTGTCACAGTAGGTCGCGTTTTTTGTCATGCATGTACATCCATGACGATTTTATGAAAGAATCAAGATAGTCATACCTGTGTTGTCGTAGAAGTGTTCCATGACATTACCAAAATTATCATCATGGAAGTGTCCACTTCCATGACGATAAATCGCGCGTCACAGAAGTGCTTTCGTCAAAGGTGACCGACACGTGGCATCCACCATAACGGAACGCCGTTAAGCTATCGGGTCCGGTTTTGGATCCGATAACCCATTAACAGCCCCGACCAATGGGGATTTTCCACGTGTAAAATCACCATTGGCTGGAGGAAACACGTGTCGGCTCACCATTGGGACAGATGTCATCCACTCATTGGACCGAAGGCGCCTATGATGCGGCGACATGTGGCATGGCCCAACAGAGGCCAATTCCTGTGAAAAGGCCGGCCCGTTTGACTTGGTCAAAAGGTGGCGGTCCGGCCCACGGAAAGCATGTTAACATCCTGTTCGCATATAGCCCATTTACAGCCTGCTAACCTAGGCCCCGTTACGACCTCTCCGAATTAGGCCCAGTAGCGTCATCTGGGCCGTCCAATATGATTCTAGCCCATTTTAACTTCTGGCCCATGTGTGGCCCGTGACTTCTTTCGGCCCATATGACGCCCTTTGTAACTCTTGGCCCATTAACGGCCCGTGGTGAAACTTGCCCGTAATGAACAGTGTATCACTTTATACCCATTAACGGCCCATTATTCCATTGGGCTGTTTCCAGCCCAAGTTATCTTTTGGCCTTCACAGGGTCCATTGATTCTTGGGCTCATTTGCAGCATTCGGTTACATACGGACCGTTACTATCATTTTCTTCTTGTGGGCCAAATTCAGCCCGTCGTTACAGTCGGCCCATTTGCGGACCGTTAATACATTGGGCCGTTTTCATGTCAAAAAAACCCGTTGGGCTGTTTTCATAGAGTTATCAAATACGGCCTATTAACGGCCCGTTATGGTCCATGAATAGTATGGCCCATGATTGACGAAGTGATGATATGCCCCGTAGAAGGCCCATGGATCCTACGGTCCGTATGAGGCCCATGGATAGTACGGCCCGTCGAGGGCCCATGGATCGTATGGCCCGTAGAAGGCCCATGGACCCTATGGCCCGTAGAAGGCCCATGAACCCTAAGGCCCATATAGAAGGCCAATGGATCCTACGGCCCGTATAGAAGGCCAATGGATCCTACGGCCGGAAGAAGGCCCATGGATCATACGGCCTGCAGGAGGCCCATGGTTAAAACAGTCCGTGTGTTGCCATGATTATTTTGGCCTAGTTACCAAAAATAGTCTATTCTGGCCACTAGAAAAACACAAAAAAAGAACTGCAGTGACTACAAGCAAACAACTAAACAAGACAATAAGGAAATAAATAAGCAAGCAATTAACGCTAGCCTATTACCGCTATTACACGTATTACATCCACTGGGCATCAAAGTTCGCCACCAGTGCAAATATAGGGAACAAAGCAGCACATTACATACATTGGCCGTCAAAATTGGCCACCAGTGCAAATAAACATGGCAGCAAAACAAGAGCATAACTGAAACAACTTCAGAAGAGCTCAAGAAACGTTATCCTGGGTATCCACCATGCTGGCAATAAGCTTAGCAAGCTTATTAGCTTTGTCCTGTTTGGCGCTAAAATCCTCCAACGCTTGCTGTTGCACCAGAAAGTATGCATCTGAATGCTCCAGGGACTTTAGCAGTCCTTCCACTTCTTGTCGCAGCACAGTTGGTCGATGTCTTTCAGCTTGTAGTTGAGACTCAAGAAACCGAATTGATTCACACAGTGAGTTTGAATGGCTTGTGCAAGCGGTAGTTGCCAGTAACTCGAACACTAAACAAAGACATGACTTTGGGGTTGTCTCGCTGTCATCAAGATAGTCTTCCTTAGCTGTTTTATCAGCTTTGTTGGAGACCAACAAGGATGTGTCACTATCCTGAACCTTATCTGCATTACTTCCTTTACCATTGCTTAATAAGGCACTCTTCCCCAATATTCTGTCAGCATTCTAAAAGGATAAACAAGCAGACACATAACAAGTTTAGCATGTACTAGTATATGAAACTCATTTCGGTGAACCAGTTCATTAGTAAGGTGGACAAGATTAAACTACCAAGTCTTCTATTGCCAAGTACTAGTACATAATAAAAGCATCAAATAAACATATATCTATGTCCTATGGTCACTGCATTGTCTTGCCAAATCAAAATAGAGACACGGTTCAAATCATATCAGTTCAAGACAAAGCAGTAGTGAAAGAATACAAAGCGTGGGAAACTACACGACACAACAAGATTTCACATGGGTACCACGGGTCTAGGTGTACAACAACACTATTGGCTCTGTTGTGATGCTAGTAATGTGCATGATATGGAAGTCAACTGTATACACAATTGAAATTGAAATCAACAGAGTTATTGATAAGAGCAAATCTGTTAAAGAAAAATGCATGAACATACCTACTGTGCCATTGGAGTTTCGATTGGATCCTTCCATTTAAAAATAAGTTTGTATGAGTAAATACAGTGATACAAGAGCAAAGCAATCATAGTTAAAAAAAAGGTGCGCCTAAGCGAGCGCTTAAGTGTGCCTAGGTTCTAGGCGTTGGCAAAACACATTGTGCATAACTACGCTTAATCTGTGCATAACTTCGCATAAGCATGCGCTTTGGTCAGTAAAGCGCAAGGCGGTGGCAAAACGCACAATTAACGCCGAGCGCTTTTTTGAACTATGATAGCAATGGAATCTTAAATTAGAACGATTGTTCTTCGGGTTTAGGCACTTGTTCTACATGAACAGAGTACAGTAAGACGCAAGAATATAATACTTAAAAATAGAAAATGAGCTAATAGACCTTACCACGTTCTTGGTTTGGGACCAGTACAGAACAAGGCATTCCCAGTCATCGTCCAGTAAATGTGTCTCACGAGAACGTAAGGGAATTTGATGAGTTTCTTTGCCGGTGAAGTACGTTTTCTTCGGGTAATTCTGATACTGCTACCAAGCATTCTTGAAGATAGCAGAGGTATTAGCACAGGTTACCTCATCCTGAATTTCCAAATCGGTCCTTCTCTATAGAGAAAAATGGGAAAATTTGTTGTATTATAACCATCATGGAGGTAGGATGTATGGGACGAAGCAAAGTAATTGCCATGAATAACATTACTTACACATAACTCCTGGACAAACACCTGCAACTGGCATTTTCCTTCATCTTCAGTATAATATTTCCAAGATGGAAAGATACGCACATACGATTTAACCACATCAAATGCGATAGATGCTAAACTACAACTAGCTGGTTGTGCTTCCTCCATGGGAATAGGTGTACTAACTAGTGGAGTTGGGGTTTGCCGTGATAGTACTGGTCGTTTGGGCACTGGAGCTGCCTTACTAACTGCTCTTGTTTGGGAGCTTTGTGGTGAAGATGGTGCTGTGTCAATAGGAACTGGATTACTATAGGCTGGGGTTGGGGTTAGATTGGGTGAAGCTGGTTCTCTGTCCATCGCAGTAGGGGTACAATCTGAGAGAGTTTGGGTTATGTGTGGTAGGGCTAGTTCTTGTGCATGTACAACCGGGGTGCTATCTCCACCAAGAGGTAGCACTGTTTTATTTGAAGACCGTGTTTTTAGTCCGCTAGATACTGGCATCACCCGCTCCAATTCAAATGGCTGATAAACAGGAAACATAGTTGAATATACACACATTGTATGAGAGACAGATGCAATAGATAGTGTGGAAAAAAGAGGCCATGAAATAGTTGACATGTATATTGTTTAACTAAAATGGATAGCATGACATAATTTCACATATATGATGTCTATCTAAACTGGATAGCATAGCATAACATAATTCAAAGGTATGATGAATAACTAAACAGGATCACATGACATAATCCACCTACATGTTATCTAAGTAATCAGGATCGCATCATTTAATTCACATATGTGATTTATATGCTAAACACAAGGCCTTTGATATGATGTCTGAACTAAGAACATGGTGTTGAATATTGTATGCATGATATGAGCAGTATAACCGTGCCAAGTTAGAGCATACACCTCCGTGGGGGAATAGGACTGGTCATCTGTCTCTGAATCCATATCTGAGGAGCTATCGGGGCCCAACAAGAGATTTGCTTCGACAAGTAGCACTTTCTGCTCTGAAGGCCTTGTTTTCACTCCAGATTTTTCCATCTCCCACCCAAATGGCTAATTCACAGGAAGACTAGTTTAATGTACAAATATTGTCGACAAATGGAAATGTAATGAAGAAAAGGATGGGCAAGATATCATTCAAATATATGATGCCTGGTTAAACAGGATGGCATTGCACATTTCATATATATTATGGCTGGCTAAAAGACATGAGACTGCATAATTCCCATATATGATATAGAAACTAAACAGGTGGCATTACAGAACATGTCTAAACTAAGCAGATGACATATATGATGTCAAAAGTAGGCACTACAAAGCAACATATGCATGATATGACTAACATCGTCATGCCAAGGTAGAGCAAACACCTTGGGGGTAAATAGGAGTGGTCAGCGGCGTTTGAATCCGCCTCAGAACAGATATCTTCCTCTGGATTACAATCAGGAGAGGGGTGGGGAGGGTTTTCCATTGAACCCACCATGGAGTGTTGTCTGCATGACATTGTATTGCCGCGCAAAACTCTTCTTTTTTTCTCTACATGTTCAGCATGATTGTGTACAATATCTGACATGCATACGAAAAAAATACGGTGAGATTATGTAAGGAGAGCATGCAGAAATTTAGAGTGATGGTAACAACCAGTGGATCGATGTTTTTCCGTTGAACCAAAATAGCCCTAATGGATCAACGTGAATGTATAGTAATAAGTGTACAACCTCTTTGTTGTAGCCGTGTCGACCTTAGCATCATTGGGTTGGTCGCTGAAGTAGTTGAGGCAGAGGTGGCTGTCGGAGGTTCGCCCGCGGCGTCGACTTCAAGGTAGCCGCTCCATGGGGGTGCGGGATGGAGCACCGTCGGCGTCGGGAGGTCGAGTTAAGGAGAAGGTGTGATGTGATGAGTGTACAACCTCTTTGGTGGCGCCGAGTAGGCCTCAGCTTCGTCTAGGGAGTCAGTGAGGATGTTGCGGTTCCGGTGGAGCAGGTTAAGGCGGCGCTGTGGGGATGGAGCAGCCGCGATATACGAGGCGGTCGTCGGATCAGCTCCTTGGAGGTGGTGGACGGGGCGGCTGAACCGGCAGGACGGCGAGATGGACGACGGATCCTCATCCGGGGAGGTGGACGAGGGACGTCGAGCTGTTGCGGTGGACCACGTCGTCGAGGAAGAGGCTCCAGCTGGGCAGCGGTGAGGTGGCGGACGGAGGAGGGTGGGGTGTGAAGCATGACTTAGGGACGCGCTTGTCCGAAATGTAGGGTGTGTTACAAAAGTACCCCCCACCAATTTGAACTAGCGGCCCTTTCGACTCACGGTTAGAAGAGGGATTTCACGTGTCGGGATTTGGCAGCTGGAGGGAGTTTTCGCGCGCATTGTAATTTCGGGATAGCAAGGCGCGGGTTGTGAAGGCGCCAGTTTTGGGAGCACGATATCTGAATTTTCGGGATATAACAAGATGCGGGTTGAATTTTAGGGACAAGCCTAACGTGTAGTAATATTGTACTTGTACGTACCAAATCAATTCGCACTTCCCTCAACCAAAAAGAAAACGAAAAAATTAAAACTATTCACAGCACACAAAGAGAGAGTCTTGCCCCGTTTTACTATACAAATGCTATTCAAAACTACTCCCTCCTTCCATCTATATAGGGCCTAATGCGTTTTTTGATGCTAACTTTGACCAAATATTAGAGCAATGATATATGACATGCAACTTACACAAAGCACACCGTTAAATTCGTCTGTGAAAGGTTCTTTCAATGATATAATTTTCACATTGTGCATGTCATCTACTATTAATCTTGTCAATAGTCAAAGGCGGTCTTAAAAATCTCATTACGTCCTATATAGATTGAAGGAGGGAGTATGAATCCATGTTATGTCCAATTAATTTTTTTTGCTTGTTGTATAATGCATGTAACCTACTCATACCAACATTTTAGTGCATTCCAAATGTCTATACTACCGTTGCAATTCGAACTAAATTTGAATGCGTTTCTCTATTTCAATAAGAATCTACAATCATGATTGTTGCCAACTTCAACCATCATAGTTTCCTTGCTATCCGCCAGATATAAATCGGATGGCGTATAATGGAGGATGGCAGGCACACCATCATCAACAACTCCGTTTTTTATAAATGTAGTATAACATGTTCCTAACCACACCATGTGTATCACCATTATATATATTCACACATGTGTCGGTTTAAAACACTATGATAAATTCTTTAAATATCGAAATTCGCTTTTTATAATACAGTATATATGATCTCTATTCATCTTTTACTCCCACACAACCCTCTTATCTTTGTAGCTAGCGCTAACTTTCTCTTGTGCATGCACACGCCCGCATCCCTCTCACCCTCCCTCGGCATTCTCTAGCTCCATCGCGCAAATTCGTCTTTTCACTTTAGGTCGTTCACCCACGGTGTGTGTAGGCCCCCCAGCTTCTTCTTTACGGCACACATCGATTGATATGCCTCTCTACCCAAGTGTGCCTAGCACAAACACAAGCTTTCCCTCTTCTCTTGTCACCGTCAATGCCTCACTCCCACCACTCTTTTCATCGTTCTCGTACTCGCACACTCCTTCCCCCTCGATATAGTATGCCTCTCGTACCACCTCCTAGATGCATCCCTCTCTCTCTATCCTTCTCCTCATGCCTCATTTCCTTCTAACCACTACAAGAAATATGTCAACTTGTGACCTTGACTATTGGTCACTAAAAGGTCATTGTTTTTCATTTGCGACCTTTTTGTGACCAAAAACAGAAGGTCAAAAGCTGGCAGTCGTAAACTGAAATTAACAACCTTCTCTGTGAGAAGGTCATAGACGTTTACGACCAAAACAGAAGGTCGTTGAACCCATGACCTTTTGTTTTGGTCACTGGCTGTCTGCCCAGGCCACGTCGGATCCGACGTGGTAATCTGACGTGGCAAAACTACGACCAATTGAAAAGTCACTGACAAGATTCTGCCCGGTCCGATTAGGTGTTTTACATGGGTCGAGCCCAACAATTCAGCCCATTTGTATTTTTCCGCTATTAATTTCAGCATGGGCCATACCCAACAATTCGGCCTTTTTGTTATGTTCTTCCATACTAGGGGGCCTCGGCCTTTTTTACAGTATATTTCTTTTTTTATTTTCTAAGGTTTTTTTGTTTCACTTTTTAAACGGTCCAATGCTTGTTGGGTTGTGGCCTTTTCCAGCCCAGTTATTTGTCCAATATTAGATCTCATATTTTGAAAGAAATGTTTGGACAAAATTGTGTGGGCATGAGACCTCTTTAGTCCAGTTACACACATGCATCCGACATTGTTTCATATTCAAGGCAAGAAAACTCCATGTCAAATTCAAATCATCCATCATATCACATCACATAACACATCTCCTAGGTTTACATAACACAACAAAATCATCTCAGAAATACATGTACACAGGAATATAGCGGGAACAGAGGGAATATCTACTAGTATCCTCACATGTATATATATGCATGTGTGCTTACTTGACCGGCGCATGCATCATGATAGCAGCCAAGCCACTAGGCATCATCGATGTCTACTCACAGCTTTCCTCGCACCGGAGAAAGAGTCAAAACAAAAAATATTAGACCATAATATGACACCAAACCATAGATTAGTAACTTTAAATCACAAATTATATCCACATCACCATAAATTAGTCCCAGACCATCAAGTAGAAGCCAAATACTATTAACTGATGATTAGTACACACAAACATGATTCAGCGACATAATTGCTACCACAAGAAAAAGTGACAACTATGTAAGCAAGCTGCTAGTGTACACAAGGTGATTGAACTCCTATTGTTTAGTACGCATACATGGTAGGCTACTGCTGCTAGTGTTCTAAACCAAAAGAGCATGCTATAGGAGCAGAAAAGCGGGAGCTAGGGCTAGAAGATGGAGCCGACTCACTTAAGGGCTTGTGGTCACCGCCGTACAAAGCCGCCATCATGCCGGTCGCCTCAAGAAGCACCACTGCGCCGGAGACGGTGCCAGACGTGTGCAAGAGCAGAGCACCTGCTGCATCCATTTCCAAATAGAACAAGAACAAAAAATTAGGAAGGGCTGCAAACAAATTAGGAAGGGTTTCAAAAAAGGACAGTTATTTAGAATGACAAGAGAAATTCAGCTAGTACCATGCTTTTCGTTCTCCGGCTAGTTAAAATGAGATACTCATTCATACAAGAAAACATAGACACAATATGAATATTCATTGCACAAGTGCAAGTCATGCAAAATACTTCACTGCAACACATTGCGCCTAAACTTCGCATAAGATATAATTGATAAAAATCAGTTTGCTGCTACTGCCATTGGAAAACCAGCACCAAATTGAGCGGTAATAGAGATATATTTGATAAAAATCAGTTTGCTGCTACTGCCATTCAAAATCTAACTGACCAACTGGTCCGAACACTAGGCAAAGTAAGACAGAAACAAGTAAATCGGCACCGAATTGAGCGGTAACAGAGAGGGGAGGGGAGACATGCAACTTACAGCATCACTCATGGACTTCCACTTCTCACCATCGGCCTTGCCAATCTGCAATTCAACCAATCTAAACCATATCAGGACACAGAACTCACAAGGAAACTCATCTCGCAGCACCACCAGTTCGAACGAACAACGAGACAGAGGCGGATGGGGGATGCTTACCACGGAGACCTGCTTGACGACGGGGTGCTTCTCCTTGTACTCCTTCCTGAAGTTGTCCCTGCGAATACAAAACACGCACCAAATCCTCGGTCAGGATGTGATGCCACACCACAGAAGCAACATGAATCAAACCAGGAACCAAGACTGAGACTCACATGAAGATGAAGAAAGCTCTCGGGGGCGCGTGGGCTTGTTGGGGTCCTTCTCAGCCTTGATCTTCTTCACCACAAGCCTGTGCTACCTCAATGGAAACAACTGCAACAAACCAAACCGAGTCAGAACACGACGTGAAATAGCAGCAGCCACCACGGGAAACAAAAATGAGACAAGGAGACGAGGGAGGGAGGAGTCAGGACCTGGAGTTGCCGGCGTGGGAGCCCACCTTTGTTACTATGTTAAAGAAAGTTGATTTGCCAACACTGGGTAACCCCACCTGCATGAAACATCAATAGTAAACTTCATATATCCTCTTATTCCTCTACTTGGCAACAGCAGAATAGTGCGCCAATCAACATACAATAGAAGAGTAGTCCATTATGATTTATGATGAAATCTGAGATCGAATAAAGGATTATTATTAAACACCATCAACGAGACTAGAAGTGCGGCACTGGCAACTCATGAAACTTCTTGAACAGTAGTAGTACATAGTAACATGCTAGTGTTATCCAAGCAGACTGAGTTACATGCATAAAACTACAATTGCACTTTGAAACAAAGGGAACCTGAAATGGACTAGGTTAAAATCCCACTGTGGTCACTATCCACAACATTATTTCAGCTAAAATGGACTCATCATCACATCAATTCACTATTGTTTCCTTCCGCTTTTTGATACTAATGCGCCTCAAAATTCCTTGATTCTCATACCAGGAATACAATCAACTAACGACTCAGAGCCAAGAAACAGCACTTGGGTGCAACGACAACACAACAGAAACTGCCATCATCAAACACTAATAAAAAATATTAGATGATCCCAAAGTGAGTGACAAAATCTTAGTATGACATCATCACTCATTTGGACTGCAAGCCCAATGCAATGCATACAATGCAAGTTTAAAAAGAAATCAATCATCTAAACATGGTACCTGAGTCGCACGGCATTTCCTCTCAAAACCAGGACTCTCTTCTACACATGACATGATGTTCCTTTCTGATGTGTGTGGCTTTCAATATAAAGAGTGGAAACAAATACTGATAATTCAACAAGTTAAAGTAGAAAAAATTAGTCCTTGTCTTGGAAAAATGGACATATACTCTTTACAAAGTCCATGGCTAATGCTAATCCAACTCTGCCCCAACATCCACACTTCACAGAGCTGCATCCAGCTTAAAGCCTAAACAGTTATACAATGGGGGCCTGAAACACAAAGCCTGACAGCTATGTTTTGACATAGTTTCTTAACTTCATATGCCAATCCCTTTTGCTGGATGTTTATATACAAGGACAACACAACGGTACTACACCCACCACTTGTGCACCGTGACAACCAAATCTGAATCCACCTTGTGAGACGTCGCACTATGCCACCACAGTCAGCCTCTATGCCAACAGTTACAGTTCCAGATAACAAAATCCTTGGTCGAATTGACACGAAGCAACTATAGGCGACATTAAACATCACTTAGAAGAGATGCCCCAAATTACTGACCATTATAGCTTTCAAACTATAAGAAGCAAAATAGGGACATCTCATCAATATTAAATAGGGACATCTTTTAAACTCATGCTTTCAAACTATAAATATAGCAGTGCATAGTATAGAGCAAAACAGGGACATCTCATCGCCAGCAACATGAATAATTCAGGGCCTACTATGCAACACAAGGACATTTCCATGACACATAAGAAGCTGAACATAACACAACGCATATGTTGAACTCATAAGCATGTCAGGTCCGCTTGCGGCCTAAACAGGTACCTTCAAGAGGCAGGGAGGAGGGAGCGGGCATGCAGATGGGACCTGGAGGGTCGTGTAGTCATGGGCGAGCTTGTAGTCCTTGTAAGGAAGTAGCCACCACTGTCAGCCGCCCTGACCCGGCCTAGACGTTGCCGAGCGTGTTCTTGCAGCCACTGCACCACCCACATCCTGAAAAACCAGACACACAACAAAAATGGCAGATCTGAGTCATATATGCTGCGGATAACCATGAGAAGAAAATGGAGGAGTGGTTCTGCGGCCGGCGTTGTTGGGGAAGAAGGTGTCCAACGGTGGCCTTGTTGGGGAGGAGGGAGAGTCGAGGAAGCATCCAGGCAACGAGGAGGGATCGGGTCCAGCAGCAGCCATTGGGAAGCGGCAAGTAGGAGACACGGCTGTCTTAGCACGGTAGATGTCGGGGAGGAAGCTGTAGAGTCACCGGAGCCGTGCCGGCAATGGAGGCGCCGCCACGCCCAAAACCCTAGAGCCACGGGGAAGGCTGCGGGTGAGCTGTTGCGGGAGGAAGAAGGGGTATGGGTGGCCTAAGGGAGAATGACCGCCGGGCGTCGAGGGAACGGAGCAGGGGAGGGGGTGGATCTGGCCGCCGCCATGGCCATGGTCGTGCCATGCGGCTAGGTCTAGGTCATGAGAGAGGAGGGAGTGCGGATCCGACCGCGGCCGTGGGAGAGAAGGGAAGGGGAGGGGTTGCTGGCAGCCGTGGTTGGGGGAGAGGATGGAGGACAGCGCCGGCGGCGGCTGGGTGGTTGGGGATCGAGAGGGTTGGGGGTGGCGGCTGTGGGACGAGAGGGGGAGAGTGGATCGGGGGAGAGGAGTGGATCGGCGAAGCTAGGGTTTGGTTGATAGGGTGAGGGGGGAGGGCGGCCGTTGGATCCATAAGCATCCGACAGTGGTTGATGCATGATCCGCGTGATATGCCTATGGACCAATCAGAGCACACCTAACAATTTGACGATTTTTTGACCATATAAATTGGTCATGATTAATTACATACAAATTTTTTCATTCCATTTTTCAATGCTCAAAATGAGTTTTTTTTAAAGACCTATCTAATATTTGTTCAAATGATGTCTATTTTTGCACAAGTTTCATCTTAGATTGGCAAACAACATTGACAAAGGGAGTTTTTATTTCTTTTGCATGAAAAACAATTTTCCATTTTTTGAGTGTCCAAAATAAGTTTTTTTTTGCGAAGGACCTACCATATATTTGTTGCAAAATTGTACCAAATCAATTTTCTAAAATATTAGGACATATTTAATGCACAATTGACCAAATGGTTGGGTGTCAAAAGTTTTGATCCACCTCTCGTAAAAAAGACAAATTTTCGCCGATTCAGCTGGAAGTGGGTCAAATTTGAACTATAGCTACCTCGTAGTTTGCTCTTTATTTTTTCTAAAATTCATTTCTAGGTACATAAGTATCTATTTAATCAGAGAAACATCAAAAGTTTTCCAAGATTCAACCACTAGCTAGGAACGGTCATGCCCGCCGTTTTGACCGCATTTTGAAACGGGCATAAAAAATTCAAAAAAAAATCAAAAAACTGGAAAACCTTCGCATTGTGTCATTAAATGTGACCAAGTTACCAGGAAAAATAATAAACTTGTAATATGGTAATTCTTTTTAAAAAGTGTTATCAGAAATGAGCTATCATGTGTGAAGATTCATGGCTTTCAAGTCAAATGATCAATTTTATGGCCACATTCATGGCATAGTTTGTTCAAATGATCTCATATTGTGCACAAGGGTGCATATTGGAATGGCAAACAATATTGCCTAAGGAAGTATTCATTTTCTTTGGACGAAAAAACCATTTTCCATTTTTCGAGTGCCCAAAAGGAGGTTTTTTTGTGAAGGACCTCCCAAATAATTGTTGCAAAATTGGACCAAATCATTTTTTAAAATACTAGGACATATTTAATGCACAATTGACAAAATGTTTGGGTGTAAAAAGTTTTGATCCACCTCTCGTGAAAAAGACAAATTTCCACCGATTCAGTTGGAAGCAGGTCAAATTTGAACTATAGCTGCCTTGTAGTTTGCTCTTTATTTTTTCCAAAAATCCTTTCTAGGTACATAAGTATCTATTTAATCAGATAAACACCAAAAAAATTCCAAGATTCAACCACTAGCTAGGAACGGTCATTCCCGCCATTTTGACCGCATTTTGAAACGGGCATGAAAAATTCAAAAAAAATAAAAAATTGGGAAACCTTCGCATTGTGTCATTACATGTGACCAAGTTCCCAGGAAAAATAACAAACTTGTAATACAACAACTATTTTAAAAAAGTGTTCTCAGAAACGAGCTATCACGTGTGGAGATCAATGGCTTTCAAGCCAAATGATCAATCTTATGGCCACATTCATGGCATAGTTTGTTCAAATGATCTCATACTGTGCACAAGGGTGCATATTGGAATGGCAAACAATGTTGCCTATGGAAGTTTTCATTTTCTTTGGCCGAAAAAACCATTTTCCATTTTTCGAGTGCCCAAAAGGAGGTTTTTTGTGAAGGACCTCCCAAATAATTATTGCAAAATTGGACCAAATCATTTTTCTAAAATACTAGGACTTATTTAATGCACAATTGACCAAATGGTTGGGTGTAAAAAGTTTTGATCCACCTCTCCTGAAAAAGATAAATTTCCACCGATTTAGTTGGAAGCGGGTCAAATTTGAACTGTAGCTGCCTTGTAGTTTGCTCTTTATTTTTCCAAAAATCATTTCTAGGTACATAAGTATCTATTTAATTAGAGAAGCACCAAAAAAATTCCAAGATTCAACCACTAGCTAGGAACGTTCATACCCGCCGTTTTGACCGCATTTTGAAACGGGCAGAAACAATTCAAAAAAAATTATAAAATTGGGAAACCTTCGCATTGTGTCATTATATGTGGCCAAGTTCCCAGTAAAAATAACAAACTTGTAATACGGCAATTATTTTAAAAAAGTGTTCTCAGAAACGAGCTATCACGTGTGGAGATCAATGGCTTTCGAGCCAAATGATCAATCTTATGGCCACATTCATGGCATAGTTTATTCAAATGATCTCATATTGTGCACAAGGGTGCATATTGGAATGGCACACAATTTTGCCTAAGGAAGTTTTCATTTTCTTGGGACGAAAAAACCATTTTCCATTTTTCGAGTGCCCAAAAGGAGGTTTTTTGTGAAGGACCTCCTAAATAATTGTTGCAAAATTGGACCAAATCATTTTTCTAAAATACTAGGACATATTTATTGCACAATTGACGAAATGGTTGGGTGTAAAAAGTTTTGATCCACCTCTCATGAAAAAGACAAATTTCCGCCGATTCAGTTGGAAGCATGTAAAATTTGAACTGCAGCTGCCTCATAGTTTGCTATTTATTTTTTCCAAAAATCATTTCTGGTTACATAAGTACCTATTTAATCATAAATACATGGTTTGGTGGCGATACGTCGAGGTTTGGGCGGTGGCCGAGGCCCCCAACTCTAGAGCGCGTAAACTCGCATGCCCGCCGCATGGTCACCGCGTGACCGTGGGGTTGCCATGTGTTCTGGGCAGCCTAAGCATGTCTAGTGGGTTTGACACTCCCCAGGTAGGTGCTAAGAAGAAAATTATAACATAAGATTCTCACGAGGAGACCGATCGATGCTCAAACATGAATTAGCAGCCAAGTGTTTGATTAGTGGTATGGGAAATGTACATGGCTAATGGGCGTGAGTTTTGGCTAAGAATGATCAGTTACTAAGAAGATCATCTTCACAAATTTTTAGCTCAAAAGGAGGAGCCTAGGTGGTACTTGCTTTCCAAAGTACCACACTGGACATAAATACGAATGTTTAAGTTGTACTCAAAATAATGAATGGATTGAGGTGGAATTTGGTGGAGGATGGTTATTTGGGCATAGGAAAGCACCATAGAAAATGGATACTATTTGGACATGCCAAAGTGGTACTTCCTTCACAAAGTGTTGTTTTGAACACAATAGGAAAATGAATATTGTTGAGTTATTTTTGAACTAGGCAAGGAAGGTTTTTGACATATTTGATGAAGATATGATCCAAACAATTTTTGAGAATTTTTGGGGAATTTTTGGAATAACAGAAATATAGGTTGCTTCACAACCTAGGGCAAAAATTGACACATGGACATGACACATAGGCAAAACTGATGAGATGGCGCCTAGTCATCACAACCCACCACAATCTACAAAGTTATGACCATCTATGTTGGTCGTTAACAACTAGAAATAAGGCAGCGGACCAGCACTGTTTGCTTTATGACCATTTCGTGTAAGGAAATTACGATCTTTCTAACCAAAATGGTCGCAATGGTTTAGGGTTTAGAGCCCCTCGGACAGCTTTTGACCAATTGGTCTCAAATGGTCATAGATCTATGACCAATTATTCCAGGGTCACTGACAGAAGGTCACTAGTTGACATATTTCTTGTAGTGAACACACACATGCATGTATACCGATCGATGTCCCAACATATACCTAGATCGACTTTAACTACCCCCCCCCCCCCCATCGATCGACGTACCTCACAAGTTATGTCTCTACTTTCTCTAACAAAGGGCGATTGATCTTCCTATGTAGTTATGTCTGCTTACCACAGCCACATCGTCCCCCCTCATCATTCGTGCATGCCTCCTGACCCGTCTCTCACACGCACGTGCACAGAAACAAGCAGCCATCTCCTCTCTTATTGATATTGCGGGTGTGCCCTCCGTTTGTCTAGCAAGCCTATCCCACCATTTGTTAGAAGCAACTCCACTACCACCCCCTCCAACACTCTAGCTCTGTCTCTCTCCCAACCTTATTCCTCTCCTGCACATATGCATGGACGCTGATCGATCTCCCTTAGTACATGAGGCAGATCGATCTCCTTAAGAAATGAGGTAGGCCTCTCTCCTCCTCCACACATATACTAGCCATTGTACCTCTATAGTTAATTGGGCCTCCCTCTTCCCCCACCACACACCGAAAGTCGAGCACTGCAGGTAGGTATCCATGCCATAGAGACAAACTGCACATGTCCCCTCTCACGTTCCAGTAGGCCAGCCACTCTATATCTTTGACGTGGGCACACACAAATTTGATGAAACTCTTTATCGATCACGCGCGCACACACACACACATCATACCTCTCTTCGATTATATGGACACCTCAAGACGATGATACCTCCACTCTCTTCTCTTGGATCACCCCCTCTATATATATGTTATATCCAGGACTCTATTTCACACACATTGCATATGTTACATTTTTTGATTGACCCCCCCCCAAAAAAAAACTCTCAAGAACCCACACACTATATCTCTCTAGGTTTGTATCTCTCTCACACAACCCCACGTAGGTGGTGTACGTATACAAGAAGAGAATAGATGCACTGTGCACGTACTCACGCTTCGTGCCCAGCCACACCCTCGCGGGTACATGGTGGAGCTCATTTCTTTACGAAATGACAGCCCACGTGATAATTTGAACGCTTGTAGCGGTTGTTTACCTTGGGAGGTCATGTACCATGTGTGCATGAAACAAAGTTCGACTTGACGCGTTGCCGCGTTGTTTTTAAATAAAGTTATAGCGCTCAATGGCACGCACACAGAATATAAAATGATTTTTATGGAGAAAAAGGTAGTCCGCTCACTATATACAATGGAGCCTGCCTACCTCGTTTGTCGCTCTTCAGAGTATCTCACACAAGCCTGCGGTGGCCTCTCTCTCTCTCTCTCACCGTTGGTCACTGATCTGGCCGCATCCCATCCGCCGAGGGAAAGGGAGTGCGATGGCCTCTCTCTCTCTCACCCTTGGTCACTGATCCGACCGCATACCGTCCACCGGGGGAAAGAGAGGAAGTGCATCGTTTCTCCATTCGACGGTGCCGAGGCAGCACGTCCCGATCTGCGGTACACATCGTTCTCTCTGACCAAGCTCCGGCACAGCAGGGCCTACGCCACCTTCTCGCAGATTCCGCCCGCCGCCGCTCAATTAGTTACATCCCAATGACCTCTAGGTATCCCCTCCGGCCTTGCTCCACTGCCCGTCATCCCACGTCGCTGCATGTGGATCTTCCATAGTTCTTTGCCCAAAACATAGCTCATCCGGCGTACTTTCCATATTGCATTCTCGTCCTCACACCATTTTAGACAAACACAACAGTGTTGTTATCTTCCCTTAGGACAAGTAATATGCTTTTTTTTTGTCGTCGCATGTGTCATCAACTGTTATTGGCCTGTAATTGTTTCCTTTCTACCTCTTTTTTGCAAACAGGGCTATCCATTTCACCTTGTTGCTATTGCGACCTTTTGGTGAACTGCACAAATCACTTTTTTCTTAAGAGTGTTTTGTGCAGTTGTACTAAAATGTCACATGGGCAACGTCTCTACATTTTAGTGCGACTCGACCTTTTGGTGAACTGCACAAATCAATTTTTTCTTAAGAGTGTTTTGTGCAGTTGTACTAAAATGTCACACGGGCAACGTCTCTACATTTCAGTGCGACTGCACAAAGGGAGATTGTTTTTGCTCTATCCTCCTCATCAACTCCGAGCCTAATCTTCTCCAACTAGTTAGTCTTAAGAGAGACTGCAAAGGTGATCGGCTTCTATTTGTGTGTTTATTGTTTCATCAGCAGTCCTCTATTATCGTAATCACACTTAATATCTTTGGAACAGGGACGCTCAGCTCTATTTTAGTGGAACTGCATAAAATGATCGGAATGTTGCATGCTCCAGACAGCTACTCTTTTTCCCAACATGCCTTGTTGATTTAGACAGAGCTGGGGGGACGTTACTGCCAATGAAAGCATGGATCAATTTTAATTTAACACCTTCTCACAACTCTGTCTTCAGTTGTGATGTAACTATTTGCTCTGATCTGCTAATAATTGACATGCATTAGCAAGGAAGTTAGTTTTTTATTGTTTCCGAAAGAGCATCGATGGCAAGACACGCGAAACAAAAGCTGAAGGCTCACACCATTGTACAATTTCATGTCACTGGAAAACTATTTGTGTAGTACGTCAATTATGTAAACAAATGATGGAAGCTTGGTAGCATTGCCAGAAGCATCTTCATCATCCGGGTCCATGTGCCATGCACAAAATTATACTCCTTCGTTCTTAAATATTTGTCTTTTTACAAATTTCAAACGGGCATATTTTAGAGTGTAGATTCACTCATTTTGCTTCGTATGTGTACTCCCTCCGTTCCTAAATATTCTATTCGTCTTTCTAGAGATTTCAACAAGTGACTACATACGGAGCAAAATGAGTGAATCTACACTCTAAAAAATGTCTATATACATCCGTATGTGCCAGTCCACTTGAAATCTCTAAAAAGACAAATATTTGAGTAGTCACTCGTTGAAATCTCTAGAAAGACAAATACTCCGGAGTATATTTAAGAACCGAGGGGGTAGTGCACAACCGCATGGGAGACTCATACCGGTCGTTGTGCCGCATTAATAGTGAGTAATGAGCAGTCAAATCATAAGCCCCACCTTTCCCACTATAAGTTGCTCGGAAGAAGCAACCATCAATACGCTCTTCTTTGAATCCGCTTATACTACTCCATCTGTCACTGTTTATAGACGACACTTCAGAAAAAAGAAAAAAAAATATGTGGGACCAAGGCGACTAGCGATCGGCCTGAAAAATAGCATTGGTAGTTATAGCACGGCGTCTATTACTAGAGGGAATAATGCGTACACACATGCATGCAGTGCTTCCACCACGGGTACACACATGCATGCACTTACTCCACTCTGTAGTAGTACAACACATGGAGAGAAAATTGTGGACTTGATTGTGGTTACCACGCCCTAATTAATTGAGCATTAAACCAAACGCGTCTAAAGTCTCACTGGCGGTGGAAATGCATTGAGAGAAATGCATCATAATGAAGCGCGCCTTGTACGCATATGGCCAGTAGGTCAACGCACCTCCTCTTGGCATATCACTGACATGTGGGAAGGAGTGTGAGCAAACCGATCTCAATTGACGGCAAAGTGCCAACCCGCCGTTCCTTGAGAGAGACGAGGAGCGAGAACACACAGACGGGCTCGCACGGAGGCCAAGATATATTCGAGCATGGTTGGTTGATCGATATCATTCATTACATGTTGGGCTGCCGTTTTCCGCCCTTCTCCGGAATAAACGTTTACTTTATCAGAGATAAAAAAAATAAGTGTATAGACGCTCCACCATGCGGTTCTAGTAGTAGTAGTACTCGTACTATTGCGCTTGGCTCTTCGCCTCTTCATGAAGTCGAACAATGATGGTACTCCGCATGTTGGGTACTACAGTGTATGCCTCTGAGAATCTGACACCGAATGGACTGATGCATGTCCACCGAGGGTAGGTTGCATTAGTCAAAAGGCATAAGCGAGCTTCACCTTGTCCTGCAAGCTTCTCCTTGTTCTGCGAGTTGACAGGACACACCAAAAAGTAGTGCTAGTCCATACTCCCTCCTTTCCGGTTAATATGGCTTAATCTTTTTTGCAGGTAAATGAGAGAGCTTTATTCATATATAAGCATTCTTAGGACGATCAGCCAAGACGCTGGTCACTAGGAAGCGAGGTACCCCACAAAAAAAGAAGTAGGAAGCGAGGTGTTTCATCAAGCCAGCTCTCGGCCACATTCAAAGTGCAGCAAGCACGGTTCGCACGAAAATGCGCCGCAAGGTTTGCTGACCTGTTTACATGCTGAATAACAAAAAAAGAGGAAATATTACCGAACGCTACTATTTGTAATAGGATATGAGCGAGAATTGTGGCGAGTGTTCCATGCAATCAACTTCCATTATAACATGCGAGAACCCTCGAAGAGAACCAAATGTGTTGAAGATTGCTTTATCACATTTTAAAATTATAATAAGAGTGCAGACGCTCCTCCATCCAATTCCTAGTACTAGTATAGTACATACCCTTATAGACTATAGTAGTAGTACTAGTACTACAAGTATACTTTGCGCTTGGTTGTTCGCCTATTCGGGAAGTCAAACAATAATAGAAATAGTAGTATAGTGTATGCTTCTGGCAATCTGACACCGAATTAGCTGTTGCACGTCCACCTCTTGAGCGAGGGAGAGCTTGCATTAGTCAAAAGTTTCTCCTTGTCCTGTGAGCCACCGCGCGCAAGCTTCTCCCGTCCTGCAACCTTCTCCTCGTTTGGCAAGTTGACGGGACACGGCAAAGTAACAGTAATGCTACTCCATACTGCCTCCTCTCCGTTTAATATGGCTTAATTTCAAAACGAGATAAATACACTGTCTGTCATTGTATATTTGTAAAAATACGGTCAGTGGACTTCATAATACGCTCATTGCACTCAATATATATATTTTCCGGTGTTTATACGGTCACTAGCTCACCCTGACTGAGTATGTGTGTACATGCACATGTAGGTTGAGCACTTGAGCGTGATCGTGTGTATTTCGTCGTGTGCTCGGACATGCATGCATTAGGGCGTCGTGCGCGTTTTTGCGTTCATGTGTATGTGTGACTGTTGCATACACGTAGGGGGAGTACGTGTAGGGGCCACTAAGGAGCAGTCAAATCACACAGTAAGTTAGTCGGAAGAAGCAACCATCATTTCACTCTTGAATGACACATACGCAATATAAATGGTTGATATGGAGAGAAAAAGAAAACCACTATATATACACTAGCAGGAGCCTAAGCTACAAGCCTGCTTGCTTAGGTTGCTCTCTTCACAAGCATAGAACGATGGGCCTGATCCCGCAGCTGGGGGAAGGGAACAATGTTCTACGTAGACGCGGTCGACATCGGCGAGGGAGAAAACCCACAGTCGTTGCATCCCAATCGGGGGTCATCGCGGTATGGGCCGATGCCGCGTCCCAACCGCCCTTCTAGCTACAGCCCGACGTCCCAAGTAGTCCATCTTCCTTTTGGAGCCGGCTTGCTCCACTGCCGTAGCTCCATCTCCATGTCGATCTTTCTCTACTTCTACCGGCTTCTACCTGTGATGAGTTTCTGTCTCATGAACTAGTGCCAGTACTATTATTCTAATAACACTTCTTCTATATCTTTGTCATCAGGGATGCTCAGGTTGATTTTAGTGGAACTGCACAAAAGCATCGTATGATCCGAGGGTGCCAGCCGTCTTTCCTTCGACAGGTTCTACCTGGCCAGGAGATTAAATGATGTTTAGGGTTTAGGGTTTAAGTCGTAGTGACCCCATCAATACTTTTTCTTTCGTACACGCTCTCACAACTTTTTTATTTAGTTGTGAAGTAAATATTGGCTATGATCTGCGAATCATTCTGATGCATCAGCATGCGTGTTAGTTTTCCTTTGTATTTGATGGAATGTTGTAACGGGGCAACCTTGGAATAGGAATGAAAATGGAGTGGAAAGTTTCCATTTTTCCGGAGAAAAAATGGAAACGGAGAGAAAAAAACGTTTTGTTTCGTTGGATCGCGCCATCGAGCAAAACCAACGTTTAAATCAGATCTATTGTGTTCGTGTCTGACCCTCCTCCATGGCTCGACCCCACACGGTCGCTCGGCATGCCACTCACCGCAAATCGAGTATAGGATAACTTTCCCGTCTGCTTGTCAATGGATCGTGCCATGGAGTACTAGCACTACTGGTACAGATTAACGAGTTGGGGGAGCACAACTAGTTGTAGCACGGACTCCCAAGAACTTTTTACATGCATGTTGTAGTCGGCTATTGCGACCTTTGAACGCGGAGCAGCCGCGTGCACCCGGAAGCTGCGTGGGCAACGCTCTCTCAGTCGGCGCGCCGCTTCAATGCCGGCACTGGTGAGAGGTCGTGTCCGCTCTGGCCGGGCATGAATGCGGCACTGACCGTTTCGGGCGGGAAGCACGCGCGGGTGATGAAGAGGGTTCGGGTTGGTCAGGACCGACCGTGGCAGCGGCCCAAACGTCCGCAAACAAGAGATGTTGTACGTTAATATTGCTGTGTATATAATTAACAACGCAAATAATGTGCTAGTTGGACAAATATGATTGGATATGGAGATGGAAATGGAATTTTACGTAAACACGGATATGCATGTCTATGTCTATGTGTGTGTGCGCGACGACTCTCGCGACCTGGAAGCGGGGACGTGTTTTTGATCGAGTTTTCTTTCTTGGTACGTTAGAAAATCAGTTTGTCTAATTCACATCTAGATGTTATTTAAGGATATCACATCTAAGCTCCCACAAGTATATAATGTAGCAACAAGAAACAGAAAAAACTAGGACAAAAAAATAGACCACAAATAGAGTGGACATCAACTTAGATGTGACATAACTATGTCACATCTAGATGTGTCCTAGACAGACCCTTAAAAATTGTCTGCCAGTTTTCATTTCTTTTTTCCGGGAACGCACGTACTCTATTTAAAATCAATGCTATGGAGAGAGTTTTTTACTCCATTATAGCCTCTTGTTTGATAGAGTTTCTCGCGTCTCACTCTCTCACTCTCTCCATATCAAAACAAGATGACAGTGTCCACTCTATCTATCTCCTCACCGGTGGTCACAGATCCGGCTGAATCCCGTCTGTTGCGGGAGGTGAGGAGGTGCAGCGTTGACGTTGTCACCGTCGGCGACGGAGGAAGCCGATGCGCACCGTCCTCTCGGAGCCGGCGCTGGCGCGGACGAAGATCCTCCGCGTCCTTGTTCACTGTCATCGTGTGGGTAGATCCCGCCCACCTAAACAACGTCTCGCCCACCTGAGGTATAACTTTTTGTACTGGTCCAGCTCCCTAGGTTGCTGCGTGCGGGTTTTCTTCTATGCGACTACTCCCCAGCTCCCCATGCATGTATAGTAGCTAGGGTTCGTCGGCTGGTCCAACATCACCTACTAGTACTATTATAGAGGAAATGCCACTCAAAAAGTTGTCCTGATTTATACCTCGATGGAGGTATACATGTTGTTTCGACAAAAAGTACATGGTGGTTGTGCGGTCATTGTCCATATGGTGGTAGTACTATCACTGGTTAAATGAAGAAATGCTTTTTTTCTCGGGTATCCTGGTTTAGTTCCCATCAAGATAATTATGATGCTTCTTTTTGTTGGTCTACTTTTCATTAATTCTTATTGACAATTGATATGTCGTTGCTAATCTTGTAAAACAAAGTAACAACACTATATCCCTTTTTTATATTTTTGGAAACAACGATGCGTATCTCCATACCCGGGCATGTCTTCCTCAATTTTATTGGAACTGCGGAAAGTTGGATGGCCATTGTTGTTCCGCCTCACTGTCCTCTGCCACGTGGTTCTTCCTTCCTCGAGCTTTATTACTGAGAAGAAACAGACCACAATGAGGATTTGTCGAACTTCATAGGTGCCTCACCCAAACTTAATGCCAAATGGATGATGCATCACCATGATGACCTATCGATGCTCATGGTTGCGCCTCATGGTTGCGTCGGCTGGTGAAGCTGATTGATTTTCAATGAAAAACAAGTTGTCTTCCATCAGTGCTCTTTGCTTGTTACGCACAAAGATGATATCCTTCGTCAGTTCACCTTGGTTGCGTTGGAGACGCAATCGTCTTTCACGTTGATGCAATTTTATCACACAATGGGCTATGAACCAAATGTTTCCTCAAAGAAGGATTGACGTTGGTACTAAGAGCATAAGTTTTGTATTGATTTCTAAGCCATCTCTCAACTTTGTCTCCAGCTCCCCTGTAATTTTATTTGTCCAGCTATTAACTTTGATTTAAAAAATGGTGTGGACTAAAAACCCGGATGGACGTGGTAACCCTCCATTTTTGTTTACTTCGCTTATTAGATTTGACTGAAGTCAAACTTTGTAATACTCTCAAACCTTTCCGATAATTGAAATTAAAATTCTTTATTTGTACACACTCTCACATGTTTCTGATAATTTGGCGCATGTGTGGTTGTTCACTTAAGGGAGGGTAGTGTACCACACGTGAAGGACTGGAAGTGCGACCAGGACGCGTGGGCGTGGATTGTTAGTTCATCAGAAGTAGTAGTAGTTTTCTTCACTGTACATTAAATAAAGATTTTCATTTCGTACTTACACAATTTAAAACGATTGCTATGGAGAGAATAAGAAAACCACTCCACTATATAGTAGTCGTATACACGAGAGTACTATATGGACGCAGCTTCATTGACTTAGTTCACCTGCCTTTGGCTTTATGACAGGTGGGCCCAAAATGTGGCTGGCTCACCTGTCATACAGCCAAAAGCAGGTGTAGTGAAGGCACCGGAGCTCAGTCCGTACTATAGTAGTATATATATAAGCTGGAGCCTCAGCGCTTGTTTGCTAGGGTTTGCACTCCCCAAACTCTCGCCGCACTACATATATGTATACATGCTGGAGGCTCAGCGTTCATTTGCTAGGGTTTGCTATATTCACAGTCTCTCACCCTCTCTTCACCAGATCTAAACAAGACTATGTTGGCCTCTTGTCTCTCTCTCCCCCCTCACAGCTGGTGAAGGAGGCGTCCGTATCCCGTCGCACCGGGAAGGGGAGGAGGTGCAGCGTTCACTCTATCGCCTTCGGCGAGGGAGGCAATCCACTGCTGGCTGCGTTATTCTCTTTCACCCAACGCATGTGTGGGAGGGCCACCGACCTCTTCTTCCTCGCTGCCATACGTAGTGTGGGCAGATCCGGCCTCCCGACGCACGCCTTGCCACATCCCGACGACCCTAAGGTATAAGTTTCTTTGAAACCGTCGTTGCTCTAGCAGCATGTGGATCTTTTTTGATCTGTAGTCGAATCTAGGTCTTGGTTCAAAGAGGAAAGAAGGGTGCGGTGGGCTGGAGCAAGAATCTAGGACGTGGTTCAATGAGGAAAGGAGGGGTGGAAAGTAGTATAGACTGGCTATCCAGCCGCTTTGTTGGTCGAAAAGGGAAAAAGGGGGTAACCCAGTACACACATCTGTAAAGAACCGATCTCTTTGTTGAAAAGAGAAAGAAACTGGGGGGTCGGGTAGTTTGTGCAGGACTAGATTTGCTGCCCTCACATAGGAAAAAGGTTCAAAGAGAACAAATATGGGACCAACGCATATATGCTGCTTGGCGACATACTCTGCATCACCATTTATACGTGTTGACGCACATGGTGCTGGCATGTCCCATACAGCTATTTTGCTGTTGTTAATCTAAGAATGCCGCCGAAAAATTGAAGCAGTGCCACTGTTAAAAGTAAATTACATTTTTTAATGAATGTTGTTTCAAGAGAATGTCTCTGTTAATATGAATCAATGCAACCGTTTTAGAAATGCTACTATCCTACTTTGTTTTCCATCCAAGATAAGTTAGATGCTTCTTTCTGTCACCGTTTGTTTCATCCTCCTTTATCGGCAAGTAATTGTTTCCTTTTTTGCCTCTATTAAAACAGGGGTATCGATTCAACTTGTTGCTATTGCGACATTTTGCTTCGCTACTCGAAACACCTATGTTTTAAGAGTGTTTTGTGCAGTTCAACTTGAATGTCACACCGGTGACTTTGCTTAATTTTGGTGGAACTGCACAAAAGGAGATTGAGATTTATTTCCAGTCTTCGTGGCAAGTTGTTTCAAATCTTGGTCTCATCCACATGATGTGCAGTGTGCTTTGAGATGTTGTGCTACTTGTTTTGGTACTCTTTTGAATAAATGTTGAATTGAAGCTATTGTATTGCTGTCTTTTCCCATTAAGTAGTGAACAAAAATGGGACCAACCCAGACATGATGCTTGTTGCTTTGTTACAACAAATTCAGCATCACCCCCTTTATAAGCCAGTAATTGATGCCACTCTCAGAATTAACTACTGAATCTTATTTCAAAACTGCAACACTTGTTAGGGATTGGCGGGATTACCATTTTTGTGGCCGCATGTTTCATCCTCCTTTATTAGCCAGTAATTGATTCCTTTTTTGCCTCTATTTAAACAGGGGTATCTATTCAACTTGTTGCTATTGCAACATTTTGCTTCGCTATGTGAAACACTTTGCTTGATTTCAGTGCAACTGCACAAAACGAGATTGGATTTCCTATTCGTGTTGGCATATTCATATTTTATCATGGTGGTCTCATGAAAGGTCAGTACTGGCCTTCATCCACATGATTGTGCAGTGTGCTTTGAGATGTTGTGCTACTTGTATTGGTATTGTTTTAAATAAATATTGAATTGAAGCTATTGTATTGCTGTCTTTTCCCATTAAGTAGTGAACAAAAATGGGACCAACCCAGACATGATGCTTGTTGCTTTGTTACAACAAACTTTGCATTACCCCCTTTATAAGTAGATGGAAGCACATACTATTGTTGCGCCCACTCTCCCCTGGAACTATTTATGCTTTTCGTTAATCTAATGCCGCTCGTAAAATTAAGCAATGCCACTCTCAGAATTAATTAACTACTGAATCTTAGTTCAAAACTGCAACACTTATTAGAAATGGTACAATCCTGCTTTGTAGTTCTTTCTACATGTTTAACCAAGGTATTGTTAAGATAATGTCTCTGTTAAAATGAATCAGTTACATTGTTTTTGGAATGGTACTTTTCTACTTTGTTGTTCTTTATACATGTTGAAACAAGGCATTGTTAAGATAATGTCTCAGTCAATATGAATGAATCACACTGATGGAGAATTGCTACTCTCCTGCTTTGTTTCCCATTAAGATAAAGTAGATCAATAGATGCTTTTCTTCTGGGAGTACAAGTCATCAACCGTTATTTCTCAGTAATTGTTTCCCTTATACCTATTGTTGCTTACAGGGATATCAAAATTAAAGCTCGGTTTTATTCTGACTTCGATTTTAGTTGAACTGCAAAAAAGGAGCCAATGTGTCCAAGGCAAACTACTGCATTACTGGGTCCAGTTGGTTGTTCCACTTTGCAGGAGGAAGCAGTCACTGTTTGCGCTACATTACAGAAGGAATGACCGAGAAGCTTCACAGAGTATTATTAGACACTGGTGAAATGACTAGTCTGTAGAGAGCATTGGCAATTTAACAACACATGGAGTGCCCTGGGCAAAAAGTGCCCAAACTAGTACAAGAAGCTATGACAGGACTCCACGATCATAGGCATTACATATTTTGAATGGGAAAAGCTTGTCAAAGTTTAATCATTGATGTTAGCAAGAAGACGTTAGTTTAATATATTGGAATTGGAAAACCTTGCCAAAATTTGCTCATTGATGTTAGCCAGAAGACATGCATTTGATATTTTTGAGTGGGACGCCCTTGCTGTGAGCAGCGTCGAGTGTTTTTCCTATTCCTGTGTTCATTTTAGAAGTAAATAGTTACTCTGCTGAGATATTCCTATGTTAAGAGTTTGTTCTGAATATTGTCTATGTAATGCCAGGCCTTGTGTTTGATTGCAAAGTTGAGCTTGGAATGTTGTGGCATGCGGCATTACGAGCTGTTCACCATGCCTCCTGAGAATAATGCTTCGTATTGTTTAGCATGTCGATCTAATGCCAGTGATTTGCTTGTTAAGAAGATCATCCTCTTCTGTTGTTTCCGTGCTTAAGAAGTTCATCGTCTGATGTTTCATTCATAGCCTATACGACAAGTCGGGTAGGTTAGACGTGAAACCATATGATCTTCTGACCAACTCATGATATTAGGCCGTGATTGGATCGTCGTTTTCCAACCAAAACCGCTTGTAAAACTGGCGCTTGTAAATAAAAGCAGATGGTCTCGGGCGAAGGCGCTTGGTTGGTCGATTTCGTCTAGTAAAATATCGGAAGTACTTCACACACGATAAAAACGTTGAACGACACTCGAACGATTGCTAATCCAGCCGTTAGCTGCTGTTTCAGCCTTGCCCATGGATGGCATGATACGTACGTCGTGCATGTATCGTCTGGTAATGTCATCCATAGAGCAATGCTCGTAAAATATACACTGGTCTCTCAAATTACACGCGTAACCCGCCGGTTTTACTTACAGACCTCGGGCCCTCGGTTTCATTACGCCTGTATTTTACGTGTTGTTTCCGATGATGAGTAAATTACACTTGTATGTTAATATAGATTTGAAATAAACCAGAGCTCCCAAGCGCGGCCTTACTGTTTCATGCCGTCTCAGTTTCTCGAAGGTGCCCATAGGTGTCCGATGATCCTGGCTTCCTGAATGAGCAGCGGGCGCTGTATCGGACCATCTGTAGGGCCCGCGAGGCCCTCTCCGTTGTCCTTCGAGTTGTTGCGCTCGCCGTGGCGCCGAGCATTGTTAACATCGTCAACAAACATGAGGATTCAGGAGATGACTTTATTTTGACTGGATGACACTAGGGACCCACTAGGGCCATAGCCGTACATACGCAAGTGCCTCCTTATTATATATATATATTTTTTCTCCTGGTTTCCTGACATCACGGTCCCACACCATTGTCAACCTATGTAGTCAATATAAACGAGAGAATTGCACAAGGTGCGGCCGACAGCTGGGACCAAGCAGCTCGAGCAGTATTTGTGTTTTTGAGGCGTGAGCGCTGTAGAGTTTTTCCTGGCGATGATTTCATTGTTGTTCAGAGGAGAGCAGGGTATTAACTGGGTGGGTTGTGGCCCGTCTAGCCCAGGCTAGATATCCAGCCCAGATACTAATTTTTTCAAGATGAAAATGGCTAGCCCAGCTATACGTTTTTTTGAGGAATACCCAGGCAAGGTCAACTTGTTATTCTCCGCCCCGCTGGGCTGCAAATCTTTTCTAGGAGGGATGCATCTATCTATTATATATAAAAAGTATTTGATGGGTTAACCAGAAAAAAGATAAATAAACTAGAAATTACCATAAAAATTAGAAATATCTAACCGTTAATTTAATAGACTAAATTTCTATGGCCATTAAATAAAATTAGAGTTTAGAAAATTACCCACCAATGCCATTATAATTGTTGTGGGAGAAAACGTTTCGTTCCCTTGAGCTTAAAAAAGGGAGAGGAAAATAGACGTGCCCTGATCAAATAAAGAGGTATTAGGACGTGCGCTGATCCACTTTTTAAAAGTAGGTTGTGCGCCGATCAGTTAAAAGGCATCCAATTGGCTGGAACTTAAGATCTGTGTGCTGAGCAAATAAAAAAAACAAGACATGCGCTGACTGATTTCAGTTTATATATAAAAAAGGGCGTGGGCTGATCCAGTTGAAAAAAACGACATGCGATGAGTCCTAGCTTTGCCGTATGCCTATATGTATGCATGCAATCTATCTATTATATATAAAAAGTGCTTGAAGGGTTAATAAAAAAAAGCTGGAAATTACCACAATAATTAGAAACATCTGGTCGTTGATTTGGTGGACCAATAACTTAAAAGGCGTAATTAACGGATTAGATCTAAGAGCGCTCCAACTCAAAAAAGAAAAAACGCACCAATCCTTAGCCTAGCTGTACGTGCCCCTCCATCCCAAAGACAGATTACGTGCAATTCAAAAAAGGGAAAAATTTTGTTTTTGTCACTCTAGATTTTGCCAATTTTCCTTATGCCACTCTAGATTTTAACATTTCACTTTTGCCACTCTTTGTTTTTGACAATTATCACAATTGCTATTTTGTGGCAAAAGCAAAATAATTTTATTTCATTTTTGCCACTCTTAGCTTTTGATAATTATCACAATTACCACTCTGAAAATTTTGCTTTTGCCATAGGAATGACAATTGTGATAATTGTCAAAAACTAAGAGTGGCAAAAATGAAATGTCAAAATCTAGAGTGGCATAATGAAAATTGGCAAAATATAGAGTGGCAAAAACAAAATTTTCCCTTCAAAAAGAAAAAGAAAAGAACACACCTTGTATCTATTTGCATGTCCTCCATATCAAAAATAAAAACTACAGCTATCACTAGCCTCGCATGTACGTGCCGCTCCAGCCTAAAATAAAGATTGCGTACAATTCAAAAAAAGTACATACCTTATATCTACCTGCATCTGCCTTTAAATAAAACTAAAATAAAAACGATAGAAGATCTCACCTATGTACAAATGTTAGATGAATAAGCTGAAAATTACCATAATAATTAAAAACATTTGGTTGAAAGAAAAAAAAACTACTAGATCTCATGTTCTATAAAAGAAAGAAAAAACTACCACATGTCATGTTGTAGATCTCATGTCCCTTGAAACAAAACAAAACAAAAAACTGATTCTCAAAAAAAAAACTACTACATGTCACGTACACAAAAGCTACTACTATATCTTTCCCTTAGAAAAACTACTAACATATCTCATCTTGCTTTATGGTTCCTAGAATAAAGATCAACCGCCATCCCTCAGAAAACAAAAACCTAGCGGTTGTCCCCTATGTCCCTCATTTCACGTAGCGGATGTCGCAAAATAAAAGAAAAAAAGACAAATAGGTACTACATCTCACGTAAAAAGCTACTACTATATCTTTTCCCTAAAAAAAAGCTTAATAAGTTTCTGGGAGTTTGCTCAAAATTATTAGGTGTAAGGGGGCCTAACACTGCTAATGCCGGTCCCAAGAACAGAAAAAAGTGGAGGGAGCATAAAGAATATAACACTACGCTTTTGTGTTTGACCTTCATAACTTACTACCATCATTTTGTAACTTGTCCATAAGTCAACCGAGTGAAGATTAAGAGCAGCCATCATACATAGTGGTACAAAAACATGAACTGGAAGGTTAGTCACTAACAAAACTTCCTTAATTACTTTATTAGTTCAACCATACAGTGACAAAAATAAATAAGGGGGTGAGACCTACATACCAAAAAATTAGACCTATCTCTACCTAAACATGTGTTTGCATATGGAGAACTATACATAGCATTCTCAAGAGTCGCAATAAAGGAGTGGACAAAGGGTACTATTATATAAATAAATATTCTAAAGGCACACAAAAAACTTTTAGTATAGTTCTTCTTCAACAGATGTTGCTATTGACCTTTTATTAGACGAGGAGAATAAGTAAATGAAAAATTTGTATACTACTAACTATCTTCAAAATAATAACTAACATATCAATGCTAACATGACATGGCAGGATGGATATGGTCTAATGATATGCATAAGTAATGAAAATGTGCATCAGCATTTGATTGAATAGCTCATTCATACCTAACATCGGTGCTCAATATTATCTGATATTTGAGGCTCATTACATAGTTGAGAGCCTGAATACGAATAGGGGTACGGGGGCAACTGCGGATGTCGTTCACAAGCACAAATAAAAGTTGATAAGCATAATCAAATTAATATTTACAATCTTAGTTACATACGTTCAACAGTCCAAACATAGGAAAAGGATAAGAAGAAGGGGGTAATATGACATGAACAGAAAAAGGAAAAAGGTTGGACCTGCAAGAGGAATATGGTAACCACCATGGAGGAGGAAGACGACGTGTCGGTCGGCCTTGATTTTCACTAATATGGATGTGTCTTATGGGGGATGAACCCAGTCCGCATCCAATATGGCTACGAGACATGAGATACATTCCCACAATGAATCAACATAACACTGACGTTGCTCTTTGCGTAGATGGACATCAGCCAACGGCATCTGTCAGGCAGTCAACGGAGGAAATGAGGGTGTCTTAGCTCTATGAGTAGCTAGACATCAGCCGATGGCGGCAACACAGGAGTCAACACAGAAAGGAAGGAAAGAGAAATGAGATACAGGGGATTGGACAAGGCCAACCTATGCGTGAAGATGTGGACTGTGGAGTGCTAGATATGCCTGAATGTTGTGTGCATCTACGTGAGCCTGTTAGACTAAAAGCCTAATTAATCATTCAAGTATGAAAACTTTATTTTACTACAAAAAGCACAAATTATCAGCTACAAATTATGCTAAAAGCATCGCCTATGGATTATTAAAAAAACACTATTTAATGTACATCGTCTAGGGAAAAAGCATAGTGCATAGACGCATGTTTAGCGTAAATTGCGTAATATTTGGTGATGCAAACTTTTTTAAATATAAGTCCATGCTAACATATACTTCATGGGCATATGAACAAAAAATATATGATCGTTACAAAATCACCCATATTGACTCAAGTTTTATGCCTAGGATACTTTTCGACGAAACATTATATACTATAAATAAGAAACTTTAAAATGCCTCAACGGGATTGTCAAGCTAGCCACCCACCATGTGCACATCACTGCAGCCACATTAGGAAATCCCATGAATTTGAGGAAGTAGCACTAAAAAACTACAGTAACAACATGGCCTCCAGATTTCTCACCAAAACATTATAGGGGTAACTCTTATATCCTTAAAATCACCACTTCACGACCAACCCAAACAACTGGTGAATATGAACTTATTTCAGCCAAACTATATTAAGTACTAGCTCGCGCGAAGAGCGGGTCACTTTGCTAGTTAGGCTTAACAGGAAAATGGGCTTTAAAAAATAATAAATAGGATGTAATTATAAAAACTGGGCAGTAACTATAAAAAAATGCACCAAACACGAAATTAGTTTATTAAAATATTATTTATGGATTTTGAAAATCTTAAATTTTCATTGTTGCGCGCGCAATGTTTCGTTGGATTTTTACGTAATACAAATTTATATTTAATCTGACTAGAAATTTCGGGATAAAAATATTTCGGATCCCATCAAAATGTGGGAAATTTTATTGAATTATGTCTTCAACGGTTGGTTGAAATTATTAATCATTGTCCTAGCTAGAAAATGGGTTGTACTTTTAACAAACTGTAGATGGGTTGTTATGAATTCTATTAGAACTCAAAAATGGGTTGTACATTCTTACAAAACGCAAATGGGCTATAAGCTCTCTGCCACACACTTGTGGGCCTACTAAGTGACGCGTCATCTAAAAAAAATAAGTTGACGCGTATGCAAGGCTTTGTCAACTTATTATAGTCAACACACGGTTCTAGCAGCAGTGGCCGTTGAATGTCTATCCAACGGATGTCGTGCTTCTTCTTCAATCTCGGATATTCTTAGCTTCGGCCGCCCAAAAAATGATTCCTCCCCTGACATCTGGGGCGCACCGTTTCGGAGGCTAACCTGTGGTCCTACTAAGTTGGAGCGTACCAAGGGATTTGTCAACTTAGTCAATATAAACGATTCTAGCTTCAGTAACCGTATGATGTCCATCCAACGGCCGTAGTGCTTCTTCAACCTCTGGTCTTCTTGCTCCAGCCACCCAAAGCAGCGCCGGTTGTGCCGCCTCCTCCTGCCTCCCATGGCCGGTTGTGCTGTCGCGGAGGCCTCACCGCCCCCATACTACTCCCACCGCTGGTCAGGCCATCCCTCCACTCACCCACACCCCTTGTTATTCGGCGGCGACAGCAGCCGCACATCGCAGTCGAACCAGTGAACCCTCGTACTCCTCTCCGCGCGGGCTTCCACTGTTGCATCTTCCCCGGCTCCGCGTCGTCCCCTTCCTTGGCCTCACCGTCCTCCACCGCCCTGGTGCTCTCGGCGCAGCGTGGTTAACGTGGTCAACGACCGACTTCCATCGGAAGAGTACTATACGTGGAGAGGCTGACAGCTGGGTCCACGGCGGCCGCAAGGAAGTGCCTCCTTATTATGCGTAAAATAATTATTCCTCCACCTGACAGCAGGGACCCATCGGACAGGCCACCTTATTTCGCGAAAAAAATGTTTCCCCCCTGACTGCTGGGACCCACCGGACGGGCCACCGTATTTCGTGAAAAAAACGTTCCCCCCGCTGTCAGCTCGGACCCACCGGAAGTGCCTCCTTATTACGCACAAAAAAATGAATACTCCCCCTGCTAGCTGAGACCCACCTTGGTGGGATGCTGACTTGTTGGCCTACTAAGTTGACGGGGACGGAGGGCTTTGTCAGTTTATTCAATGTGAATGATTCTAGCTCCAGTGACCGTACGATGTCCATCCAACGGCCGTAGTGCTTCTTCAACCTCTGGTCTTCTTGCTCCAGCCGCCCAAAGCAGCGCCAGTCGTGCCACCTGCTCCTGCCTCCCGTGGCCGGCCGTGCTGCCGCGGAGGCCTCACGGCTCCCTACTATTCCCACCGCTGGCCAGGCCCTGCGGCGACGGTAGCCTCACACCGCAGCCGAACAAGTGAACCCTCATACTCCTCTCCGCGTGGGCATCCACTGTCGCGTCTTCACTGGCTCCACGTCGTCCCCTTCCTAGGCCTCGCCGTCATACACCGCCCTGGTGCTCTCGACGCGGCGTGGTCAACGTGGTCAAGGAACGACTTCCATCGGACATGGACTGTACGTGGAGAGGCTGACAGCTGGGTCCACGGCCGCAGCAAGGAAGTGCCTCCTTATTATGCGGAAAATAATGATTCCTCCACCTGACAGCGGGACCCACCGGACGGGCCACCATATTTCACGAAAAAAATGTTTCCCCCCTGACTGCTGGGACCCACCAGCTACACCTTCGCACGCAAGGAAGTGCGTCTGGGCAAAAAAAATGATTCACCCTCCTGACTGCTGGGACCCACCAGCTACATCTTCGCACGCAAGGAAGTGCCTGACAGTCGGGACCCACCTGGTCGAAGCGTACTTAGCGTTGTCATTCTGGTCGCGAACGTGTACGTACATACTGGTCGTTGTGGAGGCGCGCACATGTCGTAGTAGAGGCGCGCACGTAGCATGTACACATACGTACAGCGTCCAGGGTGCAAGAAAGAAAATACAGCCACGTACGTACATATGGGCAGGGTCTCGAATGCCTACTCGCGCATACATACGGCCAGGACACGTGTACATGGCTGGGTCGAAACGGAGAAACAGCGTCGTCGTCGTGTTCATGGGGAGGCAACGGAATGCGTCGTGTTCATGGGGAGGCAACGGAATGCGTGGAAGCCAACCGGTTGGGTCAGAAAGGAATGTGTCGTCGTGTTCATCGGGAGGGCTTGGACGGAACAGGTGATGGAAACGAGGCCTGGTGTACCGCCGAACAGAGGAAACGGCCTTGTGTTCGACCGGCCACGTTCGAAACGGGATCCTGTTCATCGGGAGGGGTCTGGCGTATCGCAAAACGGAGGAAACGGACCTCCTACGGTCGAAACGGGGGTCCTGATGATCGGGAGGGGTGTGGCATACCGCAAAACGGACGAAACGGACCTCCTATGGTCGAAACTGGGGGTCTTGTTGATCGGGAGGGGTGTGGCGTACCGCAAAACGAACGAAACGGACCTCCTACGGTTAAAACGGGGGTCCTGTTGATCGGGAGGGGTGTGGCGTACCGCAAAACGGACAAAACGGACTTGTGTTGGAGCGCTACGGTCGAAACGGGGGTCCTGTTCATCTGGAGGGGTGTGGTGTACCACAAAACAGGACTCCACGGGATACTGTTCATCTCCACCATCGACCTCCTCCAGCCTCCACGGGCTCCAGTTCATCCAGCCTCCACCGCGCGCTACTCCACCGGCTACTGTTCAATCACCCCTCCACGGGCACCCCTCCACCATCTACTGTTCATCCAACCCTCCACACCACGGGGTCCTGTTCAGCCAGAGGCAACGCCACCGCTCACTGTTCATCCACCCCCCCCCCCCCCCCGCAACGCTCACAGTTCATCCAATCGATCGGCTTCAGTTAGCAGCAGTAGCGAAGGAATCGCCCGATTGGGTTCAGTTAATAGCCATCGATCGATCGCTCGGGTTCAGTAAACGTAGCCTGCAGTGCAATCGCTTGGGTTCAGTTAGAGCCCAACGCCTCGCTCGGGTTCAGTTAGAGCCAACGCCTCACACACACACGCGTACGTGTACGAGAGAAACGCATATCGCTCGGCCCCCGACCTCCCACCGTAACTGGGAACTCCCCGAAATTTTCCTCGCCCTCGTTTCTATCACGTTTTTTTCCATCATGGACGGCCCAAAGAATGTCATGCAGCTGCGTCTCCGGCCCACCCAGGACGAAAAGCCCATTTTCTGTCATGATTTTTTGTCATAGAAGTAGGAGCCCACCACATCTATGATGATACTGGGTTTTGTCATAATTATCGTCATAGAAGTGTCATATGTATGACAGAAAAAAAATTGTTCGGCCCAAAATGTCACGGATGTGTATTTTTTTGTAGTGAGTGGTATCCTCAGCAGAGGGGTTAGTTACCACATTAGCAGTTGAAGATATTGCAACAGTAGCAGCAGTTGAACATTCAGCAACAGAGACACCATTATCACGCTCAAGACATTTTAGACATCGTGGTTCAAATCCTTCCCAAGCGGAACTGGTCTGTTGAGCGCGAAGTGACTCATTCTCCTTTTGAAGATCTTCATGAGCCGATCTCAATTTCTTAACTTCTTGCTTCCTTCGAAGATAATCATAGGAGAGCTTTTCATGAGAAGTTGAGAGAGTTTCATGACAACTTTGAAGTTCCTCGTACTTAACATGAAGATTTTTAATGTCTTCGGTTAAGGACTGAGTTCGGGTCATTTCCGCGTCCAACAGGTCAACACTTTTGTCTAACAACTTTTGAATATGTTCCATGGCATTCTGTTGTTCAGTTGCAATTTTAGCAAGTGTTTTGTAGCAAGGTTTAGATTCACATTCAGAGTCATCTTCACTTGATGTTTGAAAGTAAGCATCGTGTGAGTTTACCTTGGCACCACGTGCCATGAAGCAGTAGGTGGGAGCAGAGTCATCCTCATCCTTGCCATCAGCGTTGGTGACGAGGCCATTGTCTTCAGTGTTGAAGATGGACTTGGTGACATACGCAGAAGCTAAAGCCAGGCTTGCTACTCCAGAATCAGATTCCTCTTCAGACTCCACCACTGCCTCCTCAGATGCAAACTCATCCTCTGAATCCATCTCCTTGCGAACAAATGCATGAGCCTTTCTTGATGAGCTCTTCTTGTGTGATGAAGACTTCGATGAAGATTTGGAAGAAGACTTTGAGGATTACTTCTTCTTCTTGTCATCAGAATCATATTCCTTGCTCTTCTTCTTCTTCTTTATCTCATTGTCCCATTATGGACACTCAGAGATGTAGTGACCAGGTTTCTTGCACTTGTGACAGGTTCTCTTCTTATGATCACGAGAGCAAGCTTCATCATTTCTTGATCTGGATCTTGAAGACTTTCTAAAGTCTTTCTTCTTGGTGAACTTCTAGAACTTCTTCACAAGCATAGCAAGCTCCTTTCCAATATCTTCAGGATCCCAAAAACTACAATCAGATTCTTCTTCAGATGAGGAGACAACCTTTGCCTTCAAAGCACGACTATGGCATAGTTGGGACCATAGATATCTCTTTTCTCAGATAGCTGGAACTCATGTGTGTTGAGCCTCTCAAGTATCTCAGACGGATCGAGAGTCTTGAAGTCAGGGAGCTCTTGAATCATCAGGGGCAGGGTGTCAAATGAGCTGTCAAGAGATCTCAGAAGTGTCTTGACGATTTCGTGCTTGGTGATCTTAGTGGCGCCGAGTGCATGAAGCTCATTGGTGATATCAGTGAGGTGATCAAATGTGAGCTGGATATTCTCATTGTCATTTCTCTTTAAGCGGTTAAAGAGATTGCGAAGAACACTGATCCTTGAATCTCTCTGTGTTGATACACCTTCGTTGACCTTGGAGAGCCAGTCCCAGACCAACTTCGTAGTTTCCAGAGCTCTCACACGACCATACTGCCCTTTGGTCAGATGACCACAGATGATTTTCTTGGCAATTGAGTCCAGTTGGATGAACTTCTTGACATTAGCAGGAGTAACACCTTCACCGGCCTTGGGAACGCCGTTCTTGACGACATACCAGAGATCGATGTCAATGGCTTCAAGATGCATACGCATCTTATTCTTCCAGTAGGGGTAATCAATGCCATCGAAGATAGGGCACGCAGTGGAGACCTTGATTATCCCTGCAGTCGACATAGCTAAACTCTAGGTGGTTACACCGAATCACACAGAACAAGGGAGCACCTTGCTCTTATACCAATTGAAAGTGCTAGTATTCGACTAGAGGGTGGGTGAATAGGCGATTTTTAGGGAAGTCTTCAAAACATGGGTGCTTTGAAGACAAACAATAGAAATGAACCTATTGATATGAAGCGGAAGGTAGACTACACTAGACAAGCCATAGTCAAGTAAGCAATGTAGTGAAAGCACGAAGACTATCAGCAGCTAGGTACTATGGATCAGGATGGAAGATAGTATGAAGCCAAACAGTAAACAGTCTTCACACAGTGAAGTCAATTAGATCAGACAAATGGGCAAAGACTTCACGAAGACAAAGCGTAAGTAAGGTGAGAGAGGAAGGATAGAACCGATTGCTCGGAGAGGACAAGGGATTTGTTGTACCACTTCCACTTGTTGTGACAGCTGTACGTCTAGTTAGGGAGGCTGAGATTCAACTCAGAAGACTGTGTCTTCACCTTATTCCCCTTGAGCTAAGAACACTTAGTCCTCTCCCAATCACTCAGGTAAGTCTTCAAGGGAGACTTCCAAACCTTCACAGACTTTGTTCACCGGTAATCCACAATGACTCTTGGATGCTCAGAACGCGACGCCTAACCGGCTGGAGGATACACTATCCTCAAGTGTAATAAGTCTTCATATCACACAGACAGAAAGACTTCAGTGATGCCTAACACTCTTTGGCTCTGGGTGTTTTGGGATTTGTCCTCGCAAGGATTTCTCTCTCAAAGGCTTTGGAGGTGGGTTGCTCTCAAACGACAAAAGCCGTGCACTAACTCTGAGCAGCCACCAATTTATGGTGTAGGGGGTGGGCTATTTATAGCCAGGAGGCAACCCGACCTGATTTGTCCAAAATGACCCTGGGTCACTAAGGAACTGACACGTGTCCAACAGTCAGATTTCAAACACACACGGCAGCTTAGCTTGGGCTACAAGCAAAGCTGACTCATCCAGCTCTGGATAAGATTTGCTCTCATTGTGTTCGCTCGAAGACATAGGATTTGGTTGAGCATCACATTAGTCACTCTGACTTTGTTCACTTGGACCCCACTTAATAGTACGGTGGTTCCTATGACTCAACAAAGAAGAAAAGGAACCTATGAAACAACTATGTCTTCGCACTACATAGTCTTTACGCGATGTCTTCTCTTGTCATAGTCTTCAATGTGAAAATCTTCACAGACCACCATTGTCTTCAATGTCTTCACACATTTTTAGGGGTCATATTTGGTAGGTAAACCGAATCAATATGGGACTACTACCTGTGTTATCCTACAATTCTCACAAACACATTAGTCCCTCAACCAAGTTTGTCGTCAATACTCCAAAACCAACTAGGGGTGGCACTAGATGCACTTAGAATAACAGAAGAGTTTTCGTTCGAAACCCTGATACTTCGAAAGAGATTGTCCATTTTGTACACGAAGTGCATCCAGGTTTTATCGTAACCCTCTCAACTTATTAGCACACGCTATGTGGGTGAAATGATGATACCATGCCAACTTTCAGCCATTTCAAAGTTCATTTGTAGTGCTTTTCAATTTCAGTGTCATTTAGCTAAAAATATCAGTAAATGCATGAAAAATACAAAATGAAGTCACAAAGGGTTGATAATTGATGATGTGGCTTTGAATGGTGCATTTTGAACACACAAAAAGTCTGGAGTTCAAATAAGTTCAAAAATGATCAACTAAAACAAATCTATAATATTCTTCAACAGCAAAAAGAATAAAAAAAAAGCTTTTATAAACCTCTAGTATTTTTGAAACTAAAATTATATAAAATTTATGCAATTAAAATTATCAAAGTATTTTTTGTTCAAAACATTAATGGCAAAAAGAATTTTCATAAAGTATTTTTTTAGAAACTTTAATAGCAAACTAAAATAACAAAATCTGTTTTTGATTTAAACACCCATTAAAAATAACCTAAAAATTACCAAATTGAATATAATGATAAAACACACTAATATTAAATAGCAGGGGGGAAAATCATTCAAAAATCTATTTTTGAAGTAAAGTTATTCACAAAGTAGTGATTCACTCAAATTTCAAAGTATTCAAATTTAAACTATTCAAATTTGAAAACTAATGGCACTAACAGAAAGTTTATAATTTTTGTGACCTAAAGCAAAAATAATCACTCAAAAACTCTAAGTATCTAGCTATAAGTAGAAATAAAAGGAAATAAATAAAGCCAAAAACAAAACAAAATACTAGAAAAAATTTAAAAAATTGCCGCCTAATGGGCCACCACGGCCTGCATACAACTAGAAATCCAACCCGCTAGTTGGGCCAGGATGCAGGCCCGCAGCAGGCCCAGTAGGCCCACAGGCAGAGAGAGTGCGTTTAGAACCATAAGAGAGGAGCTCGAAAGGGTTGGCGCAGCCGCGCTTATAAACCACTCTCGACGTCTCTCAGCTAGCGAGGTGGGACTAAACATCCACCCGCCCGACGCCGTGCCAGCCGCAGCCCTTTCGTCCCAATTGGTGGTAACAACCGGGACCAATGCCACCCTTTCATCCCGGTTTGAACCACCAACTGGGATGAAAGGCTACATATCGTCCCAGTTTGAGCCCCCAACCGGGATGAAAGCCCTTTGCTTTCTGCCCTTTTGGCTGCTGAAAAGGACTTTACTCCCACTCCAACATCATACCTCCCAACAAGCTTCACCTCATCACTTGGGTTAATCCAATGTAAGACACTTCTCACTTTCACTATAATATCCACATAGCTTGGGCTTGTGTCAAAAACCATGGGCTCTTCCCCTTCATCGGCATTTCCATCCATAAATGCCACCTTGTCCAAGTAATGCACATTAACGAGTCTATCCATCTAAGAACAACAGAAAAAATGAAGTCATCCATGGGGTGGCCAATTCATTCAGATGAACTACCTACAATATGCATACTTTGAATCAACAAAGTTGTGTGCATTGCATTCAAACAACAAGACAAACATGGTCAAATTAAATTCGTAGCCTTAGTCATAGCCTTAACCCTAAACCTAACCCTTCCCTAGCAAAACCACAAACCCTAGAACAATATCTTGCTAGCCCCAACAATGCTAGGTACACAATACATAGTCAAAGCACAAACATAACCCTATATGCATCATATTCATTGACTTTACCACAACAAGAGCAAGAACTAGGGTTTGCAACAATGTGAGCAAATGCAACCAAAATAGGTGATTCCAACCAACCAAAAGCAGAAGTAGGAGATGTACCTTGGGTGGTACAAATGCTTCGGATCCACTTGACAAATCTCTAGCGATGGAAATGGATTTAGTGGGTGCTTTGGGGGAGAGAGGGGGAAAGAGGATGAGCTCAGGGAAGAAGGAAGATTGGCAGTGAATGGGTGGGTGGGGGTCTCACTCATTCATCCCAACACCTTATCCACTACACACACCTACCGCCGGGGTGCATGGCAGTAGGCTCGATCACCCTACCGCATGGGTTCTTGGAGGTATGCCCATTTGCCACGTCAGTTGGTGTTAACGTCCATCAAGGGCTTGTCGTCACCCTACCGCCTAGGTGTGTGGCGGTAGGATGTGGTACCCTACCGCCAGGTCAGGTGGCGGTAGGATGTGGTACCCTACCGCTAGGTCAGGTTATGGTAGGAAAAAGGCACATATCCTGATTTTTTTTGCAGCCAGGGTCAGATCCGGGCGGATCCGGATAATGTTTGGCAAAAGGGTCAAAACACCAAATTTGGCCCCTCTCATGTCGGGTGGCCAGGGTGACCACACTCAGGCACACACGCATGTTTGCTCCTGTCTTTTTTAGCATACGCATGCATGATCTTGTCGACCCGACCTGGCTGGCACGCACGGTATCACGCGCTGGACCAGACGGGGCGACATACCGGGGCAGGAGGCGGTCAGAGCATCTACAGCCGGGTGCCCAGCTTCATATACCCGGGCGGTTTGTCCAGTCACTGACTGGCCACGAAAACGTGACCCAGCCGGGCGCCTCAAACGGGTCTCAGATGTTCGGGCTATCTGGCACCCCTCATATCTAGCCCAAATATGGGGCGGATATAAGGGGCGCCCGGGCGCGTCCGCCTCATCAGCCCGGCCCACCCCGACCCCATGTTGTCCCCACATGTATCCCCAATTTAGAAACCCTAGCTCACTCCTTTCTCGCTCCGTCTCTTCATCTCCCCTTCTGTTCGATCCATCTAATAGCTCCAGTGACTCTGGCGACCATGTCAAGCGCCGGCAGCCACTCCAACTGCGACATCGACATCGACGAGGAGCTCGCCCTCCACATTGCCCTCGAGAGGTCCAAGGTGGACATGAGGGCAGTTCCAGATTGGCTCCCTTGCCTCTTCCCCGCTGACGCAGCAAGGACGCTGATACGTCTCCATCGTATCTATAATTTTTGATTGTTTCATGCGACACAACTTTCACATACTTTTGGCAATTTTTTATATGATTTATTGGACTAACCTATTGATCCACTGACCAGTGCCAGTTCCTATTTTTTGCATGTTTTTTGTATCGCAGAAACACCATATCAAACAAAGTCCAAACGCGATGAAAATTTATGGAGGATTATTTTGGAATTTATGTGATTTTTGGGAGGTGGAATCAACGCAAACGGGGGCCCACAACCCACCAGGGCGTGCCACAGGCCCCATGCGCGCCCTGGTGTCTTGTGCCCTCCTCAAATGTCGGTTGGAGCCCTTCTTCTGGTGCAAGAAAGATAGTTTATGGAAAAAAATCATGTAAAAATTTCAGCGCAATCAGAGTTACGGATCTCCAGGAATTTAGGAAATCGTGAAGGGCCAGATCTGGGGAGCGCGAAACAGAAGAGAACAGACAGGGAGATCCAATCTCGGAGCGGCTCCCGCCCCTCTGCCGCCATGGAGGCCATGGACCAAAGAGGGAACCCTCCTCCCATCTAGGGGGAGGCCAAGGAAGAATAAGAAGGAGGGGGGCTCTCTCCTCTTCTCTGCCAGTGGCACCGGAAAGCCATCGGGGCAACGATTGTGACGGTGATCTACATCAACAATCTTGCTACCGTCATCACCAACTTTCTCCCCCTCTATGCACTGATGTAATACCTCTTCTCCCTGCTGTAATATCTACTTAAACATGGTGCTCAACTCCATATATTATTTCCCAATGATATTTGGCTATCCTATGATGTTTGAGTAGATCCGTTTTGTCCTGTGGGTTAATCGTGATCTTGGTTGGTATAATTGTATATTTTATTTATGGTGTTGTCCTACGGTGCCCTTCGTCTCACGCAAACGTGTGGGGCCCCCGCTGTAGGGTGTTGCAATATGTTCATGGTTTGCTTATTTTTGGTGTTGTGGTGGTGACAGCAGCCTAAACGCAGATAAGTGGGTTATGGCGTATGGGAGTAAAGAGGACTTGATATTTAATGCTATGGTTGGGTTTCACAAACTTAATGATCTTTAGTAGTTGCGGATGCTTGCTAGGGGTCCAATCATAAGTGCATATGATCCAAGTAGAGAAAGTATGTTAGCTTATGCCTCTCCCTCATATAGAACTACAAGAATGATTACCGGTACTTGTTATCGATTGCCTAGGGACAAATGACTTTCTTGTTGAAAAAGCTATCTACTTTTATTGTCTTGAAATTTATTCGTAGTTTTATTCTTGCAAGGTACTCGTACTTTTATTCTTGCAAAATAGTTTCATACTTGTTTTAGGTAAGGCAAACATCAAGTGTGCGTAGAGTTGTATCGGTGGTTGATAGAACTTGGGGGAATATTTGTTCTGCCTTTAGCTCCTCGTTGGGTTCGACACTCTTATTTATCGAAGAAAGCTACAAACGATCCGCTATACTTGTGGGTTATCAAGACCTTTTTCTGGCGCCGTTGCCAGGGAGCAATAGTATGGGGTGAATATTCTCGTGTGTGCTTGTTTGCTTTATCACTAAGTAGTTTTTATTTTCTGTTTTAAGTTGTTCTCTATCTTTAGCTATGGGTATGGAACACGAAACACCAAAACAATTAGTTGTACTTGCTACTCATGGAGATGGGGAACCTCCTAAAACCCTTGATGGTCGTTATGTGAAAGTATTATGCACTACTTTGATAATCCTGAGAAAACCCCATTCAACTTGATAATGGGGGTAACATTGGATGAACGTTAATACTTTAGGGATTATCGCTTGACACAAAAAGGGAAATTGTTATGGGATCAAATTCATATGTTGCATTGGTATGCTCGGGGCCTATGCTTGAGATATGATGATACTTGTTGCTCTAGGATGAATGCTCCACACCTTCCCTTTTCATGAAAATTTAATGATAATGAAACTTTGGCTTCTTATGATAATGGTATATATGATTACTATGATGTGGAACGAATAGAAGAATTTGTTGCTTTTAAGGGTGCTTATGAAACTGAATCTTTGTTTGAAAAGTTTGAAGATTTTGATGATTCAGTTTATAGACGTGGAAATTTTGCTATGCTTAAATATTGATGCGTTTATTGAGAAAGTCTCCGCTGTCAAGAAGAGACTAATATTTTGCAGGAGTCTATGAAAGAAGGATTTGATGAAACTTTGATCTCATTGGATGAAAAAGATGAGGAGGAGAGCGAAGAAAAAAAGGAGGAAGAGTGGATTGATCACCTGTGCCCACCTTCTAATGAGAGTAACTCTTCAACTCATACATTGTTTAATGTCCCTTCGTCTTACCGAAGGATGAATGCTATGATAATTTCTATGATCCCGTTGATCCTTTTGAAATATGCCTTTTTGATGCTTGCTATGCTTGTGGCCATGGTGCCAATATGAATTATGCTTATGGAGATGAACTTGCTATAGTTCCTTATGTTAAGAATGAAATTGTAGCTATTGCACCCACACATGATAGTCCTATTATCTTTTTGAATTCTCCCAACTACACTATAACGGAGAAGTTTGCACTTATTAAGGATTATATTGATGGGTTGCCTTTTACCGTTGAACATGATAATTTTTATGAATATAATGTGCATGTGATTGCTGCTCCTACTTGCAATTATTATGAGAGAGGAAATATATCTCTGCCTCTCTATGTTGCCAACACGATAAAATTGTAAGAAACTACTTATGCTATGTATTGGCCATTACTTGATGTGCATGAATTGTTCTTGTATGACATGCAGATGCATAGGAAGAGAGTTAGACTTCGTCATTGCATGATATATGTTGCTTTGTACTCACTACTAAATGCCAAATCATTGTTAATTAAAATTGGCTTTGATATACCTTGGGATCTGGGTGGATCCATTACTTGAGCACTTCATGCCTAGCTTAATGACTTTAAAGGAAGAGTTGCCAGGGAGACAACCCGGAATTTTTAGAGAGTCATTTCTTTCTGTTGAGTGCTTTTATAAAGTTTAAACACAAAAATATAGAGGGTAACTTGAAATTTTTCACGAAAGAGAAGCGATTGGAAGTTATGCATTGGAGAAGTGAGGGTCGACCTTGAACACTTGTGTTCATGCTCATGGAAACAGTGTAGAATTGTTCATAAAGATTCTCACCACAATAACTATCCCCTTGTACAAATCCATTTTATTATAGAAATAATGTGCCAAGATTTGCCTTTAGGATGATTAGATTGCTTGTTGGTATGTGCGGTGCAGAAACAGAAACTTTGGGAGTAGCGCGTGAATTTTCATTTTTTACTGGAACGTCAAACATTTCTGAAACTTTTTGCACAGTCTTGCTATACAAATTTTTATTTTGTCCTAATGTTTCAAAAAATTTGGGGTACTAGAAGTATGGTAGATGTTCATATTGCTATAGAATGTCCTGTTTAAGACAGATTCTATTTTTGATGCATTGTTTTGCTTGTTTTGATGAAACTATCGATTCTATCGGTGGTATAAGCCATGGAAAAGTTATATTATAGTAGCTACAAAGCAAATACAAAATATGAATTGGTTTGCAACAGTACTTAGAGTAGTGATTTGCTTTATTATACTAACGGATCTTACCGAGCTTTATGTTGAGTTTTGTGTGGATGAAGTGATCAAAGATCGAGGAGGTCTCGATATGAGGAGAAGGAGGAGAGGCAAGAGCTCAAGCTTGCGCATGCCCAAGGCACCCCAAGTAAATATTCAAGGAGACTCAAGCGTCTAAGCTTGGGGATGCCCCGGAAGGCATCCCATCTTTCTTCAACAAGTATCGGTATGTTTTCATCTTCGTTTCATTCATGTGATATGTGCAAATCTTGGAGCGTCTTTTGCATTTAGTTTTTACTTTTCTTTATGCACCATGCTGTTATGAGATAGTCCATGTTTGATTTATAGAATGCTCATTGCATTTAATTTATATATTTTGAGTATGGCTTTATAGAATGCTTCATGTGCTTCACTTATATCATTTGAAGTTTGGATTGCTTGTTTCTCTTCACTTAAAAACCGTTATTTGTAGAATGCTCTTTTGCTTCACTTATATTTGTTAGAGCATGATATTTTGTAGAAAGAATTAAACTCTCATGCTTCACATATCTATTTAGAGAGACAAACGGAATTGGTCAATTGCATGGTTAGTCATAAAATCCTACATAAAACTTGTGGATCACTGAATATGATATGTTTGATTCCTTGCAATAGTTTTGTGATATAGAGATGGGATATGTGGGAGGTACTAGTAAACTGTTGTGGTTAGTAATAATATTAGTGCTAAGGTTTGAGATTCCCAAAGCATGCACGTATAGTCTCTCGTTATGCTATGAAGTTGGAGCATGATTTATCCTTGAATGTCTATCTTTGTGTGAAGGTCGGGGGCGTGCGATGGTTAAGTCCTACCAACCTCCCCCCTAGGGGCATGCGTAGTAGTACTTTACTTTGAGGGCTAATAAACTTTTGCAATAAGTATATGAGTTCTTTATGACTAATGTGAGTCCATGGATTATACGCACTCTTACCTTTCCACAATTTGCTAGCCTCTACGGTACCGTGCATTGCCCTCTCTCACCTCGAGAGTCGGTGCAAATTTCATAGGTGCATCCAAACCCCGTGATATGATACGCTCAATCACACTAAGACTTATTATATCTCCCTCAAAACAGCCACCATACCTACCTATTATGGCCTTTCTGTAGCCATTCCGAGATATATTGCCATGCAACTTCCACCGCTTCCATTTTGATGACTTGAACATTCATTGTCATATTGCTTTGCATGATCACATAGCTGACATAGTATTTGTGGCTCAGCCACCGTTCATTATTTTTCATACATGTTATGCTAGATCATTTCACATCCTGGTACACTGCTAGAGGCATTCATATAGAGTCATATTTTTGTTGGGAAACATAGCATGCAATTTCAAAAAAATTCCTACGCTCACGCAAGATCTATCTAGGAGATGCATAGCAACGAGAGGGGGAGAGTGTGTCCACGTACCCTCGTAGACCGAAAGCGGAAGTGTTAACTTAACATGGTTGATGTAGTCGAAGGTCTTCTTGAATCAACCGATAAAGTACCGAACATACGGCGCCTCCGAGTTCTGCACACGTTTAGCTCGATGACATCCTTGAACTCTTGATCTAGTAGAGGTACGAAGGAGTCGATTAGTTTTGTCAGCATGATAGCATGATGACGGTGATGGTGATGTGATCCGTGCAGGGCTTCACCTAAGAACTACGACAATATGACCAGAGGAGTAAACAGTGGAGGGGGCACCGCGCATGGCTAATAAACAACTGTTTTCCTTTGGGGTGCCCCCTGCCCCTGTATATAAAGGAGGAGAGGGGAGGAGGCCGGCCCTAGGGGGCGCGCCAAGTGGGGGAGTTCCACTAGGACTCCTAGTCCTAGTCGCCCCCTTCCTTTCCAACAGAGGGGGAAAGAGGGAAATGGAGGGAAAGAGAGAGGGAGAAGGAAAGGGGGGTCGTGCCCCCTCCCACTTGTCCAATTCAGACTCCCTGTGGGGGGCGCACACCACCTCCTACGGCCTGCCTCCTCTTTCCCCTATGGCCCAGTAAGGCCCATTACTTCCCCGGGGGGTTCCGGTAACCCCTCGGTACTCCGAAAAATACTCAAATCTCTCCGGAACCATTCTGTTGTCCGAATATAAACTTCCAATATATCAATCTTTACCTCTCGACCATTTCAAGACTCCTCGTCATGTCCGTGATCTCATACGGGACTCTGAACAACCTTCGATCACCAAAACACATAATCCATATAACACATATCGTCATCGAACATTAAGCGTGCGGACCCTACAGGTTCGAGAACTATGTAGACATGATCGAGACACATCTCCGGTCAATAACAAATAGCAGAACATGGATGCTCATATTGGTTCACACATATTCTACAAAGATCTTTATCGGTTGAACCGCAATGTCAACATACATTATTCCCTTTGTCATGGGTATGTTACTTGCCCAAGATTCGATCGTCGGTATCTTGATACCTAGTTCAATCTCGTTACCAGCAACTCTCTTTACTCGTCCCATAGTGCATCATCCTGTAACTAACCCATTAGTCACATTGCTTGCAAGGCTTCATATGATGTGCATTACTGAGAGGGCCCAGAGATACCTCTCCAATACTTGGAGTGACAAATCCTAATCTCGATCTATGCCACCCCAACAAACACCTTCAGAGATACCTGTAGAGCATCTTTATAATCACCCAGTTATGTTGTGACATTTGATAGCACATAAGGAATTCCTCACGTGTCCGGGAGTTGCATAATCTCATAGTCGGAGGAATATATATTTGACACGAAGAAAGCAGTAGCAATAAAACTGAACGATCACTATGCTAAGCTAACGGATGGGTCTTGTCCATCACATCATTCTCCTAATGATGTGATCCCGTTCATCAAATGACAACACATGTCTATGGCTAGGAAACTTAACCATCTTTGATCAACGAGCTAGTCAAGTAGAGGCATACTAGGGACACTATGTTTTGTCTATGTATTCACACATGTATCAAGTTTCTGGTTAATACAATTCTAGAATGCATAATAAAGATTTATCATGATATAAGGAAATATTAAAAACACATTTATTATTGCCTCTAGGGCATATTTCCTTCAGTCTCCCACTTGCACTAGAGTCAATAATCTAGTTCACATCTCCATGTGATTTAACACCAATAGTTCAGATCTGTATGTGATTAACACCCATATATAGTTCACTCGCCGCGTGACCAACAACCAAAGGGTTTACTAGAGTCAATAATCTAGTTCACATTGCTATGTGATTAACACCCAAAGGGTACTAAGGTGTGATCATGTTTTGCTCATGAGAGAAATTTAGTCAATGGGTCCGCAATATTCAGAGTCGTATGTATTTTGCAAATTTTCTATCTCTACAATGCTCTGCATGGAGCTACTCTAGCTAATTGATCCAACTTTCAATTTGTATCCAGTTTGGGACTCAGAGCCATTTGGATCGGTATAAAATCTTGCATCGAAGTAACTCTTTATGACGAACTCTTTATCACCTCCATAACCGAGAAATATTTCCTTAGTCCTCTTAGGTAACTAAGGATAACTTTGACCACTGTCCAGTGATCCCCTCCTGGATCACTATCGTACCCCCATGCCAAACTCATGATAAGGTACACAATAGGTCTCATATACAACATAGCATACTTAATAGAACCTATGGCTGAGGCATAGGGAATGACTTTCATTTTCTTTCTATTTTCTGGTGTGGTCGGGTTTTGAGTCTTATTCAACTTTACACCTTGCAACACAGGCAAGAACTCCTTCTTTGACTGTTCCATTTTGAACTACTTCAAAATCTTGTCAAGGTATGTACTCATTGAAAAATCTTATCAAGCATCTTGACCTATCTCTATAGATCTTGATGCCCAATATGTAAGCAGCTTCACCGAAGTCTTTCTTTGAAAAACTCCTTTAAATCCCTCCTTTATGCTTTCTAGACAATTCTACATCATTTTCGATCATCAATATGTCATTCACATATACTTATCAGAAAGGTTGTAGTGCTCCCACTCACTTTCTTGTAAATACAGGCTTCACTGCAAGTCTGTATAACACTACATGCTTTGATCACCTCATCAAAGCGTATATTCCAACTCCGAGATGCTTGCACCAGTCCATAAATGGATCGCTGGAGCTTGCACACTTTGTTAGCACCTTTAGGATCAACAATACCTCCTGGTTGCATCATATACAACTCTTCTTTGAGAAACCCATTAAGGAATGCAGTTTTGACATCCATTTGCCAGATTTCATAAAATGTGGCAATTGCTAACATGATTTGGATGGACTTTAAGCATCGCTACGGTTGAGAAAGTCTCATCGTAGTCAACCCCTTGAACTTGTCGAAAACCTTTTGCGACAAGTCGAGCTTTATAGGCAGTAACATTACCATCAGCATCTGTCTTCCTGTAAGTGCATCTAGTGCAACCCCTAGTTGGTTTTGGAGTAATGACGACAAAGTTGGTTGAGGGACTAATGCGTTTGTGAGAATTGCAGGATAACGCAGGTAGTGTCCCTCATTGATTCGGTTTACCTACCGGAGATGACCCCTAAAAATGTATGAAGACATTGAAGACAATGGTGGTATGTGAAGATATTCATATTGAAGACTATGACATGAGAAGACATTGAGTGAAGACTATGGAGCGCGAAGACTGTGTTGTTTCATTGTTTCCTTTTCTTCTTTGTTGAGTCATAGGAACCACCGTACTGTTAAGTGGGGTCCAAGTGAACTAAGTCAGAGTGACTGAAGTGATGCTCAACCCAAATCCTATGTCTTTGAGCGAAGACAATGTGAGCAAATCTTATCCAGAGCTGGATGAGTCAGCTTTGCTTGTAGCCCAAGTAAAGTTGTTGTGTGTGTTTGAAATCTGACCGTTGGAACACGTGTTAGTTCCTTAGTGACCCAGGGTCATTTCGGACATATCAGGTCGGGTTGCCCAGTGGCTATAAATAGCCCACCCCCTACACCATAAATTGGTGGCTGCTCGGAGTAATTCTACGGCTTTTGTCGTTTTGAGAGCAACCCACCTCGAAGCCTTTGAGAGAGAAATCCTGGCGAGGACCAAGCCCAAACACCCAGAGCCAAAGAGTGTTAGGCATCACTGAAGTCTTTCTGTCTGTGTGACCTGAAGACTTATTACACTTGAGGACTGTGTATCCTCCAGCCAGTTAGGCGTCGCGTTCTGAGCATCCAAGAGTCATTATGGATTGCCGGTGAACGAAGTCTGTGAAGGTTTGGAAGTCTACCTTGAAGACTTACCAGAGTGATTGGGTGAGGACTAGGTGTCCTTAGCTCAAGGGGAATAAGGTGAAGACGTGGTCTTCTGAGTTGAATCTCAGCCTCCCTAACCAGACGTACAGTTGTCACAGCAACTAGAACTGGTCCAACAATTCCTGTGTCTTCAACAAGTGACTGGTTCTATCTTCTCCCTTCCTTTACTTAAGTTTGTCTTTGTGAAGTCATTACCTATCTGTGTATCTGTTTGACTTCATTGCTTGACTACTACTGTTGATTGGTTTCATACTATCTTCCATCCTGATCCTTACTACTTAGTTGCCATTAGTCCTGTACTTTCACAACATTGCATACTTGACTATGTTTTGCTTATGGTAGTTTATCTTTCGCTGCATATCAACTAGGTCATTTCTATTGTTTGTCTTCGAAACTTTCAAGTTTTGAAGACTTTCATAAAAATCGCCTATCCACCCCCCCCTCTAGTCGATACTAGCACTTTCAATTGGTATCAGAGCAAGGTACTCCCTTGTTCTGTGTGATTCGGTTTAACCACCTGGAGTTTCAGCTATGTCGACTGCAGGGATAATCAAAGTCTCCGCTGCTTGCCCCGTGTTCGATGGAACTGAATATCCCTACTGGAAGAATAAGTTGCGCATGCATCTTGAAGCCATTGATGTCGACCTCTGGTATGTCGTCAAGAACGGCGTTCCCAAAACTTGTGAAGGTGTCACCCCCACTGATGTCAAGAAGTTCATTCAACTGGACTCTACTGCAAAGAACATCATCTGTGGTCATCTGACCAAAGGACTGTATGGCCGTCTGAGTGCTCTGAAAACGTCGAAGCTAGTCTGGGGCTGGCTATCCAAGGTCAACGAAGGCGTCTCAACCCAGAGAGATCAAAGGATCAGCGTTCTTTGCAACCTCTTCAACAGCTTCAAGAGAAATGACAATGAAAATGTCCAGCTCACATTTGATCGTCTGACTGACATCACAAATGAACTTCAAGCTCTTGGCACCACTGAGATCACCAAGCATGAAATCATCAAGACACTACTGAGATCACTTGACAGCTCCTTTGACACCCTTGCCCTCATGATACAAGAACGTCCTGACTTCAAGACACTCGATCCGTCTGATATACTTGAGAGGCTCAACACACATGAGCTCCAGCTTTCTGAGAAAAGAGAAATCTATGGTCCCAATTATTGCCGAACTCGCGCCTTGAAGGAAAAGTGGTTTCCTCATTGAAGAAGAATCTGACTGCGGTTCTGATGATCCTGAAGACATTTGAAAGGAACTTGCCATGCTTGTGAAGAAGTTTCAGAGGTTCACTAAGAAGAAGGGCTTCAGAAAGTCTTCACGATCTAGCTCCAAGAATGATGAAGCTTCCACCCATGACCACAAGAAGAGAACCTGCCACAAGTGCAAGAAACCTGGTCACTACACATCTGAGTGTCCACAGTGGGACAATGAGAAGACGAAGAAGAAGAGCAAGGAATATGATTCTGATGACAAGAAGAAGAAGAAATCATCAAAGTCTTCCTCTAAGTCTTCTTCCAAGTCTTCATCACACAAGAAGAGCTCATCTGGCAAGGCTCGTGCCTTTATTGGCAAGGAAATGGATTCAGAGGAGGAGTCCGATTCTGAGGAGGCGGAGGTGGAATCTGGAGAGGAGTCCGACCCTGACGTTGCAAGTCTGGCTCTAGCCACAGCCTATGTTGCCAAGTCCATCTTCAACACTCAAGACAATAACTTCCACACCAACGCTGAAGCTAATGACATGCACGATCCTGCTCCCACCTACTGCTTCATGGCACGTGGTGCCAAGGTAAAATCACGCGATGCTTACTTTCAAACATCAAGTGAAGATGACTCTGATTGTGAATCCAAACCCAGCTACAAAACACTTGCTAAAATTGCTACTGAACAACAAAGGGCTATGGAACATACTCAAAAACTGTTAGACAAAAGCAATGACCTGCTGGACACGGAAATGACATGTTCACAGTCCTTAGTAGTAGACATAAAAAATCTTCATGCTAAGTACCAAGAACTTGAAAGTCTTCATGAGACGCTCTCAACCACATATGAAAATCTCTCCTATGATTATATTCAAAGGAAGCAAGAGCTTGAGAAATTGAAAGCGACTCATGAAGATCTTCAAAAAGAGAATGAGTCACTTTGCGCTCAACAGATCAGTACCACTCAGGATGGATTTGAACCACCATGTCTAAAATGCATTGAGCATGATAACGCTACATCTGTTGCTGAATGTTCCACTGCTGCTGCTATTGTCTTCAACTACTGATGTGGTTACTGTCGGGGATATACCCCGCGGTGTAAACCGGCCGGAAGTTTAACCCGGCCGGACCGGACGACTCACTGGTAACCCGCCCGGTCTTGGCGGTTCATTCGTAACCCGGCGGGTGGGTCAGATGGATGACGAGGCCCATGGCCCAGAAGGCCGGTTCATGTTTAACGGTGGGCCGGTTTATGAGGCAAGCGTAAGGACTATTCTCCTACAAAGGAAGCAAGACTAGGACTCCACTTGTAATAGAGTAATCCTAATCCAACTAGGACTAGTCATGTAAACCGCCCCTTCAACATATATAAGGAGGGGTAGGGCTCCCCAAAGAGGGACAGGTTAGAAGCTACAAGCAAGAAGAAACAATCGTAGGGCTAGACACAAAGAGGAGAGCCGGTTTACGGCGACTCCCTCGTGATCATAATGAGACCTAGCCTCAAACAGCATGTAGGGTTTTTACCGGATGATGTTTCCCGGGGCCCGAAGCTGTCTAAATCCCTGTCTTGTGTTGCGTCTCTCGATTCCGCTCAACCCCTCTCAAGCTACCACATAGGTGCGTTGGCCTCGCGACTAAGTCCTGACACTATGGACATCTGACGTGTTTATTCCACGACAGTTGGCGCCCACCGTGGGGCTGCGCATGGTGGTGTTGAGTTCTTGAAGGGATCTCTCTTTTAGGGTTCGAGAAGTGCGCAATTTTTCGAATGAAGAAATCAGTTTGAAGGATCTGCATCGTATCCATGAGAACAGAATAATAGCTAATTCTGGAGCTAGCACATACAAAATTTGAGACGAGAGGATTAGGGTTCCCGTGTGCGCCGCGACACACGTTTGGCGATCTGTCGATTAAAATCCGGATCGATTTCTGTTGCGGCCGAGACCGACTGGAGTTCCTACGTGCACGCCTCCAGTGTTGTTGTCTGATCCGGCGATCTCTGCTGCTGGACTCGAGTCGAGGTGTGGTAACAAATGCATCAATCTGTCAAGTCGCCGAAAGCCGGAGACGTCAATTTCACCTGCTGTGGATTGTTTTGCTGGCTTCAAGTCCCGAGACACTAGGCTACGTTGCTGCTGCTGCTACCTGATCAACTAGTACTACTTCTAGTACGTGGTGATTTTCACAAATTAGCACATTGATTTCCCAAGTCGCTGTCACTCATCACATCGAGCTACAAGTTCAGATTTGTTTTTTTCAACTGCTACGTTCACCCGAGGCTACCGGTACGACCAGAGGCAAATCAAGATACATGCATTTTACCGCGATTTACCACCCGGCTCATGGTGGAACGGACGGCGGAACGGATGAAACAACACAAATTGTCAGAGCTAGCATAGACTCGCCGAGATAAACGGGTCCAATCCGAGGATAAGCCGAGATTAAGTTAAACGGAATTGTTTCTAAATCAGGATCGGGGTTAATCGTCAGATGAAGAAGAGTCGGCGCGAAACAATTGTGGAGCTAACAAGTTCGTCGGTTCGGTGGTCAAAGTCATGATTAAACTTTGGAGCCGACGGATGCGAAATTAAATCAAGAGGAGAATTCAGGGTTGCATCGATCCGTTTCTTTACAAGACCGACAGGAATTTCGTCTGCGGGTCATATCGGATTAGCGTGTTGGTTTCCTTTTTCTTAGACATCCTTGAGCAAGCTAGTGGGACAGGTCCACTCGTGCAGTCATCAACAGATGGTCTGGTAGTGCCCGGTCAAATCGGCGTATGGATCGAGGAAGGAATCGTTCAGCCAGCTATTTTTTAGTCTCCCTTTGCTACAGGAAGAGGCAAATTTCTCAAGGGCACAAATTCCCAGGCCCATTATGACCTCCAAATTGATAGTATCACGTGGAAGTCATCACATCAAAAATCAAAAGACAATCTGCGGTCGTCTGATACTGTTCAACATTATCTGATGCCAGTATCCGCGTTCATCCGGAAAATAAATCAGTACAACAGTGGGGCAGAGGCAAGTTGGATCGATTGCTTTTGCTACTGTTCACGTCAAGAGCTATATCAAGACATTTGCTATATCTTTGATCATCAGCATCCGTGTTCATGCGATAAAAATACCAGGTGCTATTTTTTCTGTTTTAAGTATATATTAATTCATCCGAGCAAAACTACTTTGCCCTTCTGTATTTTATGTGCAGGAGAATTATCCATTACAAAGTGGCATTATACCATGGAGATGGAGGCGCGCCGACAGCGTTCGGCACAGGTGGTCGTCGTTGCTCAACAGACTCCCGCACCGGCTTACAACGCCGTGGCCGTCACTCGCGACCACGCCGGCTTACAACACGGAGGACAACTTTTCCGTCCGCACCGCCTTACGACACCACGGACAACTCGCATGTCCTCGCCAGCTTACAAACGTCACGGCCGACTCACCCGTCCGCACCGGTTTACCACGCCGCGGCCGGTTCACCCGTGAGCAACTTCAAACATCACCTATCGATCATCAATTTCATGGCGGATTATTTTTGGCCTGGCACATTAGGTGATATCCATCTAAAATATATTTTGTTGGTACATATTATTTTTTGTGAAAGAGCAGTTTATCTTTGTCTTGGTCTGCAATACTGTTGATGCAGGACAATTGTTCATTACATCAAAACGACGTGGTTGAATCGCCCGTTCGCACCGGTTTACAACACCGCGGCCGGTTCATCTGTTTGAGCCACTTCTGACGCGAAGGTCATCTTTTCCGTCCGCTTCTCGCGGCCTGGTCTACATCAACACACCGGGCCGCACATGTCCGCATGAGCTGTTTATTGAGTATGAGCAAGTCACAGCTTGGGTAGCCCGGTTTTCTTTCAACAAAATGGAGGCAAATTATCATATACTATCAACCGCCGCCCGCACTGGACGGTTCAATGGGCAGGCGCACAAGTCGCCACCACTATAGTGTGGTTAACTTCAAATCGCCAGTTGGAAGGAACCATTGGCTGAGTTGCTGACACAGCTCATACGGGATCATCTATAACCCGCCGCAGTCACCTCAACCTTCTGTGGATTCACGTCATGCTATCAACACCAATGATATACAAGTTATGCCGGTTTATATCACGGTCAAATATGGAGAATCTCAAGCCAACTCTTCGAGTCACCTTAAGTCTCGGGGGCTACAATGACATGGCTCAGCAAAGGTTGCCAGTTTTTCAGTGAAGTTAAGAACCCCAGGACGATGAAGGGAAAGATAACCCGGTCCCGGAAGCTACTGTTATTTGAAGACTGTCAGAAAATTTCCGGCTTAGAAAGTATGTGACAATTACAAAATCCCGGCTCAAAGAAGAAGATCCGGGTCATCAGAAAGGATTCTGGTTTAAAATACGGCTCAAGGGAAGTCAGTCTCATTGAAGCTCTCAAATATCTGGTTTACAATCCGGTACAAGGGAAATCTGTTCTCCCACAAAGCTCTGAAGCGCCCAAATTCCGTTTAACAATGTCCGGTTCAAAAAGGAATTAACTTCTCGCAAGTTCGAGTTTAAAGACCGTCAGAAAATTTCCGGCTGAAAATGAAGATTCTGGCTTAACATTCGGATCAAGGGAAAGATGTCTCCCACAAAGCTTTGAAGCTCTCAATATTCGGTTCAAGATCCCGGTTCAAGATCCTGGTTCAAGAAGAATTTATCTCTTGCAAAAAGTTATAAATTGCCGAAGAGGACCTGCTGCCATGATGCGCGGTTCAAACATGGGTATCCTGCCTTATTGGCCTGACATATTATTCATCACATGGGGGCTTCTGCTTCATAAAGCGGGGTCTCTGTCCTTTCATATCATGCGTGGTTACATGGAGTGGCTCTGTTTTTAAAGCGGCCTCCGGTTTACCCCTTGACATTTGCTTTTTATATATCACTGGGGGCCTTGGTCGTGTCCGAACCAACGCGACACCTTTTGATAGGCGACAGCCACCAGATCATTGGGGGATATGGTCAAGTCTAAACCAGTCACGCCTCTTGGTCGGCCTAAGGCCACAAAATCACTTGGGGGCTTGGTCGAACCCGAACCATTGCCACGCCTCTTGATCTGGCATATATGCCACGAATCATTTGGGGACCTGGCTGACTTGAATCATTGTCACTCCTATTGGGGGCTTGGTCCTGTTCGACCATGGCAACACCATCTGATCAGCTCAGTATAGCATATTTTTGCAAACGGTTATTATCATTGCCTTTGCTTGAAATTTTCTTTAATAAATATTTCTTCTTTGTTGCGTTCTTAAACCGGCAAAATTCGCAGACCGGTTCGACTGTCAATTTACGGAACACGGTCAATTCTTAATCCAGAGATTATTTGCCCGGTTTGATTTTTTTGATTTTATGTTACCATCTTATTGTGGAATAAACCGGTGTTCATTAACCCGGCTTGACTTTCAACTACAAGTTGTCAGTACATGACTAATTATGATCCAGCGATTATTAACCCGGTCTGGTTTCGACTACAAGTCGCCAGTGTTATATATGGATAATCTGGTGTTTATCACAACCCGGTACGGTTTTATCATAAACCGGCACAATATGGAAGGAGTTATCATTACTCAAGATTGGGGTTATCACTCTTACTACAAAAAGTTGGTAAGCCAGCAATGTGATTCAATGTCACAGGTATGATATATTTCATATTTGATTATTCTTAAGTGCAGCCTTGGTTATAAACCCGGGTTATATGTCGGGCATTATGACCCGTCCGGCGGTAAACCGCCGGGACACTTTAAACTTGCTGTATGCAGAAACAGGTTGAATAAAGCATGATTATAAATTATCCGGTGTTTATTAAACCGGCCTGGCTTTAAGACGATAAGTCGCCAGTATATGATGGGAAATTATCCGGTGTTTATTAAACCGGCCTGGCTTTGGACTATACATCGCCAGTATATATTTGGATTGCGCCATTGGAATCATGCGCTTATAAATGATTGGGTTATATTATTCAAATAGCCAAACTTGGCTGAATTTTCATTATGATATTGGATGAATAAGGTTTCATACCGGATTATATTATCTTGAATAGCCAATATGGCTGGATTTTTATTATGGTTATTAATATTATGATTGAGGTTTTCAAAGTCGCTTTAGCGCAATGGCTATCATATTATCAATGGATATGATTTTTATTCTACATTGAAGGAATAGTCCCGAGTTGCTGCAGGCTTACAACCCGGCACTTGGGGGCTACATTATTCAAATTGAGATTACATGCAAGTCTCATGACACTGCAAGCATGCACCATGACACTTGGGGGCTAATGCAAAGTCATTCTTTGTTCATCTTATTGAAGACCCGACTCATCACATTATAATGAGCCGGCCCTTGGGGGATACCAATTGCTCCTATCAACAATTGAAGGTACAAAGTTTTTTATTCATTATATTGAAAGGTCCACTGCTCAGTTGGTAAAGCACAAGGCTCTTAACCTTGTGGACATGGATTCAAGTCCCATGATGGGGGTTACATCATATGATGTTATTTTTTGAAGCATATATCAAGTCCTAGCTCAATATTATTTTACTGAGCCGGCCCTTGGGGGCTACACATCATTGCTCAAATCTATATGATTATACCTACAAAGTCCCTGCTCATTATTGCATAATGACCCGACACTTGGGGGCTACATAATATGGAGTATTCAGTTTTTACTAGAGATGAACAACATGGATTTCTTCAAGGTGGCAGTAATTGTATGGAAACAAGTCTCAAATCATCACATTGTTCAGTTCAAGACTTGGGGGCTACAGGTAATATGGATATAAGGGATAAATATCTTCCGATTTTCAGTCTGAGCAAACCAAATTGACCTGGCATCACCAATCATCATGAACCGGCGTTGGCGACAAACATAACCCGGAATTATCAGTTTTTATAACCCGACAATGGTGGTAATCATAAACCGGCAAGTTCTATATCTTCAGACCGGCTGAATATTAGCTGAGTATTTCAAGACCCACATTTCTCAAGCCAGCGCTTTGGAAGCCGACTCAAGTGGATTATTCTTCGCAATATTTTTCTATGAGAAACCAACGTCAGCAATTGAGTATGACGCTGGCTTATTGACCTGGATTTTTCTAGGAGGAGGAAATGACAAGGACTTAAGGATGATCAAGTGCCGGTTTACAAGAATTCTTAACCCGGAGTACAACCTATCAAGTTTGTTCTTGTGTTTATTTTACAGGATCAGTTTAACATGGATAAATCCAAATTAAACTGGGGGCTAATGTCGGGGATATACCCCGCGGTGTAAACCGGCCGGAAGTTTAACCCGGCCGGACCGGATGACTCACTGGTAACCCGCCCGGTCTTGGCGGTTCATTCGTAACCCGGCGGGCGGGTCAGATGGATGACGAGGCCCATGGCCCAGAAGGCCGGTTCACGTTTAACGGTGGGCCGGCTTATGAGGAAAGCGTAAGGACTATTCTCCTACAAAGGAAGCAAGACTAGGACTCCACTTGTAATAGAGTAATCCTAATCCAACTAGGACTAGTCATGTAAACCGCCCCTTCAACATATATAAGGAGGGGCAGGGCTCCCCAAAGAGGGACAGGTTAGAAGCTACAAGCAAGAAGAAACAATCATAGGGCTAGACACAAAGAGGAGAGCCGGTTTACGGCGACTCCCTCATGATCATAATGGGACCTAGCCTCAAATAGCATGTAGGGTTTTTACCGGATGATGTTGCCCGGGGCCCGAAGCTGTCTAAATCCCTGTCTTGTGTTGCGTATCTCGATTCCGCTCAACCCCTCTCAAGCTACCACATAGGTGCGTTGGCCTCGCGACTAAGTCCTGACACTATGGACATTTGACGTGTTAATTCCACGACAGTTACTAACCCCTCTGCGGAGGATACCACTACTATTGCTGATGAAAATGCTAGGTTGAAGACATTGCTTGAAACAGGGATGTAGAAAAGTTTGAAGGGACATCAAACACTCTATGATGTCCTCAAAAAGCAGATTCTGAACCGAAACCCTAGGAAAGAGGGTGTTGGATTCGAGAGGAAAATGAATGCTGATGGTTCCTACTGGAAGCCTAAGCAGTATCCCAAAACCACATGGGTTGCTGCAAAGGAACCTTCAGTGGATCCATCCACTTTATCTGGATTTACCTGTGCTAATCCTATTATCATTGATGAATCATTTGATGCAAACTATAAACTGTTCAAAAATCAGAATGGCGAAGTGTTTGCCAGGTATATTGGTACTAACTGCAGGAATGGACCACCTATGAAGAAGATCTGGGTTCCCAAAAGCTGCCTTGAGAATCTTCTAGTGAATGTCATCATGACACCACCAGGGAAGAAGACAAACCCCATACCAAAGGCATCATATGGTCCAACGGCTTCATACGAATACATGACTCAGTTGAGTCACCCTAACGCCAATATTTTGCAGGGAAATCATACTCAGACTCATGAATATGAGCATGTGTCTTCAAACCGCTATGTTCATAGATCTAAGAACTTTTCTGCTTATTCACATGAGTATCATTCATCTGCTGCAAGGCTATTTGCTAGGGCTTCAAAGCCAAAATCCTCAGATGCTCCACTTAGACTCATTGCTTCTAAGCCACCCCTGAAAATGTGGGTGGTGAAGAAGAATTAACTCTCTTTTGCAGAATATGGTCTCCATCTAGCAATCAAAGGCGTCCGATATTATTGCTGGGGACCTAAAACATAAAGGGACGCATGATAAAATGACTTACTATGTATTTCACATATGAATCTCTTACCTGTCATACTGTGTGTTCTAATCTTGATCTAAGCTGTGATAATCCTAGTGTGCGTCAAATGCTTATGCTTCACAACATACCTTGTGAAGCCTATCCTCCTAACTGCACTGTAGGGCATGTCACCAAAAGCTTCAGATTGGATTATTGACAGCGGATGCACTAATCATATGACTGGTGATCGAAGTCTTCTCGTGGACTCAACCTTACGTCCATCCGACAAGAGTCAAATCACATTTGCTGACACTGGTAAAAGCAAGGTATTGGGTCTAGGTAGAGTTGCAATCTCTAAGGTTCAATACATGGATAAAGTGATGCTTGTTGAATCCCTTGGGTTCAACTTAATGTCTGTCTCAATGCTTTGTGACTTGAACATGATTGTGCTATTTGGAAAATATCGTTGCCTTGTACTAATGGAATCTGACAAGTCTCTAGTATTTGAAGGATATAGGAAAGATGATCTATACATGGTAGATTTCTCAACAGGTCCACAGCTTGTCGTATGTCTTCTCACAAAAGCTTCAGAATGCTGGCTCTGGCATCGAAGACTGGGGCATGCTGGCATGAGGAACTTACACACACTCGTCAAGAAGAAGCATGCCATTGGCATCGAGGATGTCAAGTTCAAGAAAGATCATTTGTGTGGTGCCTGTGAAGCAGGGAAGATGACTAGGGGAAGCACCCCTCGAAGACAATCATGACAACATCTCAACCCTTTGAGCTGTTACACATGGACTTATTTGGACCTACTCACTACTCCATCCTAGCAACAACTGCTTGTTTGTATGGCTTCGTCATTGTTGATGACTACTCAAGATACACATGGGTGCATATAATTCTCTACAAGACTGAAGTACATGATGTCTTCAGACGATTCGCCAATCGAGCAATGAACAATTATGGCGTCAAGATCAAGCATCTCAGAAGTGACAATGGCACTGAATTCAAGAACACAGGTCTTGATCTTTATCTGGATACAATGGGAATCACTCATGAGTTCTCTGCTCCATACACACCTCAGCAAAATGGCATCGTTGAGCGCAAGAACAGAACTCTAATTGAGATGGCTCGAACAATGCTCGATGAGTACAAGACACCAAGAAAGTTCTGGCCTGAAGCTATTGATATAGCTTGTCACATTATCAACCGTGTCTACATCCACAAGCTTCTGGGCAAAACATCCTATGAGCTCCTTACTGGCAAGAAGCCAAATGTCAGCTACTTCAGGGTCTTTGGTGCTAGATGCTGGATCAAGGATCCCCATCACAAGTCGAAGTTTGCACCTAAGGCTCACGAAGGCTTCATGCTTGGCTATGGAAAGGACTCGCACTCCTACAGAGTCTTCAACCTCTATCTCTACAAGATCGTTGAAACTGTGGATGTGAGATTTGATGAAACCAATGGTTCACAAAGAGAACTCCTGCCGAGTACACTTGATGAAGCTCCTTCAAGCGAATCTATCAAGCTGATGGGAACTGGTGAAATCATGCCCTCTGAAGCACAACCTGAAGAGGAACTTATCATTTCTGCACCTAACCAACCTGAAGACAATGCTCAGACCGAAGATAATCCTCCCAATAATGACAATGATCAGCAAGAGCAAAATCTTCGTCCTGTTCATCCTCGTGTTGCAAATGAAGTGCAAATTGAGAAGATAATTGACGGCATCAATGCACCTGGTCCACTGACTCGCTCAAGAGCAACACAGTTAGCAAACTTCTGTGGGCACTTTTCGTTTGTGTCAATATCGGAACCCAAGAAAGTTGCTGAAGCCTTCATGGAACCTGAATGGATTCAAGCTATGCAAGAAGAACTTCAACAGTTCAAGCTGAACAATGTTTGGGAACTGGTCAAGCGACCTGACCCTCGCAAGCATAACAGTATTGGAACAAAATGGATATATCGAAACAAGCAAGATGAGCATGGTCAAGTCGTCAGAAACAAAGCATGCCTTGTGGGTCAAGGATATACTCAAGTAGAAGGAATCGACTTCGATGAAACATTTGCTCCTGTGGCTAGGCTTGAAGCTATTCGCATACTGCTAGCCTACGCTAATCGTCACAACATCTTGTTATACCAAATGGATGTGAAGAGTGCATTTCTCAATGGCAAAATTGAAGAAGTATATGTCGCTCAACCACCTAGCTTTGAAGATCCAAAACATCCTGATATGGTGTACAAGCTAAACAAAGCATTGTATGGCCTCAAACAAGCTCCTCGTGCATGGTATGATACGATCAAAGACTTCCTGAAGAGCAAAGGCTTCAAACATGGATCCCTCGATCCCACACTCTTCACGAAGACATATGATGGTGAACTGTTTGTGTGCCAAATCTATGTGGATGACATAATCTTCGGCTGCACCAACCAGAAGTATACTGATGAGTTTTGATACATGATGCAAGAGCAATATCAGATGTCCATGATGGGTGAGCTGAAGTTCTTCCTTGGTCTTCAAATTCATCAGCAAAGCAATGGCATCTTCATATCTCAAGAAAAATATCTCAAAGATTGTCTGAAGAAGTTTGGAATGGAAGACTGCAAAGGCTACACGATGCCAATGCCAGCCAAACACCATCTTGGTCCCGACGACAATGGTAAAGAGTTCGATCAAAAGGTATACTGCTCCATGATTGGTTATTTACTTTATCTATGTGCATCTAGGCCAGATATTATGCTTAGTGTTTGTATGAGTGCTCGATTCCAAGCGGCACCAGAGGAATCGCATCACTTAGCTGTGAAGCGAATTCTTCGATATTTAGCTTACACCCCAACACTCGGATTATGGTATCCCAAGGGCTCGAAATTTGAACTGGTTGGATTCTCGGATGCTGATTATGCTGGTGACAAGGTGGATCGCAAGTCTACATCAGGCACATGTCACTTTCTAGGTCGATCACTTGTCTGTTGGTCTTCAAAGAAGCAGAACTATGTATCACTCTCAACTGCTGAATCTGAATACATTGCTGCTGGATCTTGTTGTGCTCAACTTCTCTGGATGAAGCAAACTCTCAAGGACTATGGCATCAATCTGAAACAAGTACCTCTCTTCTGCGACAACGAAAGTGCCATCAAGATAGCCAACAATCCAGTTCAGCACTCGAAGACAAAGCACATTGAAATTCGTCATCACTTTCTCAGAGATCATGTCATGAAGATAGATATCGACATCATTCATGTCAACACTGAAGAGCAACTGGCAGATATCTTCACAAAGCCCTTGGATGAGAAAAGATTTTGCAAGTTATGGTGTGAGCTAAATATCTTGGAATCCTCTAATGTCCTGTGATCAGGCACACATCCTAACACTTATGCATGTTGATGACTTAGATGCGCAACACACGAAGTACTGTATATCTTCAATCAACGAAGACTTACATTCTGAGTGTGAATACATTAACATGGAATTTGACTTCGGAGCGCCACGATACTTGTGCGCCGTGTCTGGGTCTAATACTTCCTATACGGTGGGTAACGCCACCACAAAATTTCTCTGTTTGAAGTGCTTCACTTATGGCGTTATTTTTGAAATGACTTCACGTTGGTTTTGTCTTCAGTTTCAATTTATCTTCATGATTTCCTTCACTATGATGATTTGATTGCTTTCTGAAATATATATATATACTAGTGTTCTGTCCTCTACAGCACTCACTTATAGCTATGTCTTCAAGTTGAATCTTTTGAACTAAGTGAATGTGATCGGACCCTAACCTCTCTATGCTTTCAATCTCAAACTCTATCTGTCCAAATCATATGCATTCTATTGTAACTGTCGAATGTCTTCTCTGCGTCCTAGTCAGCAGAAGGCACAGAGACAAAACATTAAGTCTGTTTTAAATAACTCATCTTTATTGTTGAAATCCGGAGAAGCCGGAACAACCATCCGACATGCCTGGCGGGCGTGGGAACGTGCGACAACTCTGAGTATGTTGCATGCTTGCCACGTGCCCCTCAGATGTGAACCGCCAGGGGCACCAGCGTAATTGCGCTGTGCCGCACACCTACTTATAAATACTTGTCCCCTGCAGTAAAGAAATCCTTCTTCCACCTCTCCACCTCGTCAAAACCCTAGCGCCACTGCTAGCTCTCGACGACAACGATGAAGAAGCGCTTAGCTGTCGCGACTTCTCCGACGCCATCCTCACGACGGCCGCTGACATCGTCCTCTCCGCCGTCGCCGTAGGTGTCCTCCGTCGCCAAGTTAGGGCACGGTGGACTAAACTGCTCGGTCTCCTATTCATCCCATCTAGCAGTTCTTCGTGCGGTAATTATAACTCTATTTTACCACCTTTTTTATCTTCAAGATTTCATCCTATTTTCTGAAAGTGGTTTCTGCCTACACTGTGTTAGATCTATTCTGTCTGCATCTCGTACTGCCTAGTCTATTCACTTAGATTTCCTATCTAGTTTGATTCCTCACTTGTACTTATTCACGGATTGGTACAAATCTGGAACCAACTCACCTCATATAAGTGAATGTCTTCGCATCATGAGGTCAATGTCTTCAAACTGATTTATCTTCAAAATCTTCTGAGAATGCATATGACCTCTTCCCCTTCCCTCGCATCTCTAATGCTATCACAGGTACATGTCCGTGGGAGAATCCCTTGGTTCTCATAGTCTGCATTCGTTTGCAGAATACTTACAGCATCACATTAATTCTCCTGAAGCCAGTTCCTGCTTGACCAGCAAGCGTAAGTCTCTGAAGCCTTTGAACGTAGTGAAGCCATTCAGTTTGAAGTTCATGGCTGCAGAGAAATCAGTAAGGAAGGGTGGTAGACAGCGTCGAGAGGGTACATCAAAAGATCTGCCTGATGATCTAGCAGAGCTCTACAAGACAGATCCTGAAGAGAATTATCATCAGCGCAAGACACGAATCCAATGGATCAGCCGCTATTGGGCTGAACAATGGTTCAAATACAAGTTCGCGACCCAGGAATATGCTGAGAAGAATGCTATCAAAAGTCCTTGGGGTGATATTCTCTATCGAGGCCTTCAACCCAAGAACAAAGTCGAAGCTATTGCACAAGAATTCTATCCTTGCATGGTCCATGGACCTCAGCCTGAGAATGCCGATCCCACATCATTATTCTGGTGTCGTGATGATGCTCTCTTCAAACGCAACTTCCAGCACACAAAGGCTTCGGCCAAGGAAAACAAGAAGTCATTGGGATTAGACTTCAACCCTGGTCCCTCTACTCCCCGTGCTCACGGCTCACGTGATGTGGAACCAAATGTCATTGGCCCCTTCGCCAACCTTGATGGCCTCATCACTTACACCTTGGTCCATGGTGCCAAAGTGGATCATTCTGATAATGATGCTAACTCTGATGGAGCCCCAGCTCCTCCTCCAAGGGCGTAGAAGGCAAAGAAAATTAAGGCTTCAACATCAGCTGCACCTCCGAAAGCTTCTCATGTGAAGCCTCTGGCCACTGCACCTCCTGAAGATAGTGTGCAATCTGAAGATCAGTCCCGAATCTCCAAGAAGACGGAGAAGAAAAAGCAAATCGTCAGGCATACTGATAAAACCTTGACTCCTGCTGCTATTCTGTGTGAAGATCCCATTGATCTGTCTAGCGATGAAGATCTTGCAGATGATGCCCTTGAGCAATTGATCAAAAGCAAGGAAGAAGCAGAGATCTTCAACAACCTGCCTCTCTTTGATGTGGCAATCATCCATAACTTCATTGATGAGTGGTTTGATACACCAAACCTCGGCTTTGATGATCTGCAGCTTCCCATTGGCCTCAGCGTCTCCTTTAATGGCGACATTGCTTCCGAGCTAGCTCTTGCTCAGCGCATCGTTGAGCTGAAGAACAAAATTGATTATGAGAAGGCTCAGTTCAAGAAGCATGTGGCGAAGCTCAGTGTGCAAGACGTCAAAAACTTCAAGGTCATGCTGCATGAGCTCAAAGAAGCCTTTCTCAAGAAGCGCCAAGAAGCTCAAGGCTCTCGCGAGCGTATGAAGAATTTGGCTGACAAGTGTGTGCTTGCCTACAATGAGGCTGAGAAGCGCAAGTCTCTTGGTCGTCCTGGCATTGACCCCAGGATGGCTGCAAAGAAGAAGAAGAAGCTCTCTACTGCCCAACCTACGCCTTCTAGTCAAGAAGCACCTCGCATTATCTTCCCAAGCAGCATGACTGGCTCGAAGCCAAAGGTCTCGACTACCGCTTCTGAACAGAAAAAGACGAGGGCTGCCAAGGCTGAAGCCAGAAAGAGAAAGAATACTGAATCTTCTGATGCCGCTCCCTCCAAGAAGAAGCGCAAGACCAAGAAAAGTCGGGTTGCTCCCACAGAGCCCCTTGTTGTTGAACCCATCTCAGTGGTTCATCCTACATCTACAACCCAAGAACTACGTATGACTGTTCATGAGCCTGCTTGCATAGAGGCTCCTAAAGCTGAAGAAATTCCAGCAGTTGATCCCATCACTGCTGAAGACAGTGGTCACCATGACAATGTAGAAGATGATGAAGTTCTTCCTCAAATTGAATACAATGTGGTATCATCGCCTGTTCTCATGAACAGCGAAATCATCTGCATTGGTCGTCCTCTGACGCCAATTGCTCAGGATGCATCATGGGCTGATCGCCCGCAACAACAAGACTCCCCCAGTACTCCCCAACAACAACAACAAGCCACACCATTTGTGCATGTTGAAGAGGAAGAGGACCTGCCTACTCCATCTCCCAAGGCGTTGTCTGTCCTACAACGGCTTCGCAAAGGACCAAGGCCTCAAGTCCCTCTTCCGAGCGTTCCAGAAGGAGAAGTGCATCCTCAACTTGTTGCACGTCAAGTGTTTCCTGAAGCCACTCCAACTGAGAATGTCTTCGCGTCTGAAGCCCAAGCTGCTGAAGACAATCCGGCTGCATCAGCCGATGAAAGACAAGAAAACGTATGTGTCCCTACTCCCCCAGCTATTGAAGAAGTTGTTCCTAATGTGAATGTGCCAGTGCCCGACCCTCCAGCTCATCAAGTGGAGGTTGAAAATCCTGAAGCTGCCACTACCAATGCAAGTGAAGCCAATGATGTAATCATGGGTGAAGCTAATGTGGAGCTTGAACCAACCAGTGTGCCTGAAACCAGTGAGGCAACTGCTCCTGAAGCACCTGCTGTGCAGCCTGAAGTCTCAGCTGTTGTCACTGCTCCTGTTCCGCCACCGAGGCCCTATACAATTGAGCAAGCATACAACCATGGCGAGCTAATCACAGTAAGATGGCCTGTTCTGGTCCCTCCACCTAATGTCTCTGGTCCTCAGTTTGACTATCACATTAAGCACAGGCCTCAGGTCCAGAAGCCAAAGCCAAGACTGCCAAGGTTTCCAGGTACTGCCACATCTGTTGGGTCCTTCAATGCAAATGGCTTCAAAAGCCACAACACATTCTTTGACAGCTCAAAGAACCCCTACACAAGGCCAAGAACATCATCAGATCGTTTCTGGAGTCATCAGCAACGCGGCTATTACTCATGTGTTCTGTATGATCAAGGGCGCATTTTCCCTCATATGCACCTCGACACTGAAGCCATTGCTGGACTGCCGTGCTTAGAAGAAGCACTTGACTGTTTTCGTGATGCCGGTCTGCTCAGCTTCGTAACTGACAAAGAACATTGGAATGAAGAACTTTTGCTTCAATTCTATGCTACCCTCCACATTCGCGGCTACAACAGAGACATCAGGACATGGGTTCTCGAGTGGATGACTAGAAATATTCATCATGAAGCCAAAGCTCTTGACATCATTGAGCTTACAGGCCTATCCACTCCCGGAGATCTCTATGAACCTGACTGCCAACTACACCGCAATGCACAGGAAAGCATCTTCCACAAGCCTGAACCCAATATGAGCCAGATGTTGAGCATGATTGAGGGAGTCCCGGATTAGGGGGTGTCCGGATTGCCGAACTATCATCATCGGCCAGACTCCAAGACTATGAAGATACAAGATTGAAGACTTCGTCCCGTGTCCGGATGGGGCTTTCCTTGGCGTGGAAGGCAAGCTTGGCGATACGGATATGTAGATCTCCTACCATTGTAACCGACTCTGTGTAACCCTAGCCCTCTCCGGTGTCTATATAAACCGGAGGGTTTTAGTCCGTAGGGAAGAAAAATCATACCATAGGCTAGCTTCTAGGGTTTAGCCTCCTTGATTTCGTGGTAGATCTACTCTTGTAATACCCACATCATCAATATTAATCAAGCAAGACGTAGGGTTTTATCTCCATCAAGAGGGCCCGAACCTGGGTAAAACATCGTGTCCCTTGTCTCCTGTTACCATCCGCCTAGACGCACAGTTCGGGACCCCCTACCCGAGATCCGCCAGTTTTGACACCGACATTGGTGCTTTCATTGAGAGTTCCTCTGAGCCGTCGCAATCAGGAAGGATGCCTCTTCCTGTCTTTAAAGATGGCACCATTGCCAAAGGAGCTTTGGCCGCCGGTCAAGCTATCCGGCTAGGTGGTTTTCTTATGACCGCCTGTTCGGCCACCGCTCCGACGATGACCTCTCGGGTCATCAAAAGCGATCTTCGCGTTAACTCGGAATTCATCGAGCAGCTGGATCCGATGGAGCTCTCTTCCGTAAACGAGCTCTTGGATTGCATCGCCGCCCTGGGAGTCGCTACAGACTACGATCAGATTGGGCTTAAAACCGATCTGAGAGAAATTAACTCTCCCCAGGCTACCCACCATGTTGCTGTGGTAGAAGAACAACGCGGTGACTCTTCTTCTATGTTAAAAACCAGTTATGTCCGGATTCCTGATCCCTCCATGCCGGATTCCCGCGGAGGGACGGACGTCAATCGAGTACTGAACCTAAAGTCAGGCAGCGAACTAGATTCGTTGGACGATGTCCAGCAATCCAAGCTTCCAAATCCGGAAACTCCTCAGCCTTTGAGCCTCAGATTGGGCGGGGTTCCGAATTTAATTCCACCCGCCCACCCAAACACAAGTGATCTATCTCAAATACGGCAAGAGCCCGATGAAACAGTACATCATTACTGGGCCAGATTCCTCCTGGTTATGGACAGGATAAAGGACTACCGTGAGGAAAGCGCAATCTCTATTTTCTGCAACAATTGCACGGACAAGGGAATCATGAACGCCATAAGTCAACGCGAAGTTACGCGCTTCGCCGACCTGGCGACCATAGTACGAAAATACTGTGCGATGGAGAGTGCCTGGAAAACCAAAACTAGATTTTGGGACAATCCGGCCCTGAACACAACCCTAGTCCAGAATAAAAGGGTGCACCATGCTCAAGCACCTGGGTCAAAAACCAAAAATCAAAAAACCCCTAAAGGGTACGGAACCGTACTGGAGGGATGGCTCAGCGGACCCTGCAAAATCCATAATACAAAGGGCGCCTCTCCAACACATAGCCTTCGAGCATGTTGGATACTACGGCAGGTGGCCAAAAGTGGCGAAGGTCTTCTAGCCCCGGAGAACCAGCCCAACAGTACCAGTACGGTATTAACAGTCTTCGAGACTTTCGCATCAAATAATATGCGGAAACGAGCAATCCGCAGCCTCGCCGAAGTCTACCAAGTAGCAACAACAAATCCATGGAGCGACATGGCTATCACCTTCAATGCCAGCGACGACCCTAAATTCCGAACAGCCCGAGCACCAGCTGCATTGGTCCTCAGTCCAATAGTGGACGGCTTTTGTCTTACCAAGGTACTCATGGATGGCGGCAGCGGATTAAACCTCATCTACGAGGAAACCCTCCAAAAAATGGAAATAGACTGGAGCCGCATTGAGCGAAGCAGCACAACCTTTAGAGGAATAATCCCTAGTCGGGAAGTACGCTGCACAGGAAAAATCACACTAGATGTGGTGTTCGGCTCGCAGGACAACTACAGGTCCGAGGAAGTCACGTTCCAAGTGGCCCCGTTCAGCAGCGGATATCACGCTCTATTAGGGCGAGAGGCATTCACAATTTTCCAAGCTGTACCCCATTACGGGCACATGAAGCTTAAAATGCCCGGGCCCAATGGAATCATCACTCTGGTCAGTGATCCGGACATAGCACTCCGCGCTGAAAATAAGACAGTCGCACTAGCCCTAGAGGCACTATCCGAAGCCCTAGCGGCAGAGCAACTCACTGCACTGTGCTCCACGGTGAATAGGGATGATGTGATACTCTTTAGGAGATCTAAGTCCACCTCTTTTAAATCAGCAGACGAAATAGTCAAATTCCAGGTCCATCCAACGGACCCCACAAAGACGGCCTCCATTGGGGCACAATTAAACCCTGATGTAGAAGCCGCACTACGAGAATTCCTTTGGGAAAATTGGGACATTTTTGCCTGGCGCCCTTCAGATATGCCAGGAATCCCACGCAGGCTGGCAGAGCACAGCCTAAATATCCTAAAAGGATTCAAGCCAGTCAAACAGGCTCTTCGACGATTTTCCGAACCCAAAAGACAGGCAATGGGAGAGGAGCTAGCCAAACTATTAGAAGCCGGATTCATCAAAGATATAAAACATCTAGACTGGCTAGCGAACTTGGTAATGGTACCCAAGAAGGACAAATCCTGGCGCCTTTGTGTCGATTTTAAAGACCTTAATAAAGCCTGTCCAAAGGATCCTTTCCCCCTTCCCCGCATCAACCAAATCATCGATGCTACCGCGGGGCACGATTCATTGTGTTTCCTCGACGCATACTCCGGATACCATCAAATCAAGATGGCGGAGACAGACCAGGCCGCAACGGCATTCATTACTCCATACGGACCATTCTGCTTCAACACAACGCCCTTCAGACTCAAAAACGCCGGCGCAACATATCAGCGCATGATTCAGACATGTCTGGCTACCCAGATCGGCAAAACAGTGGAGGCATACATAGACGATGTGGTCGTTAAGACCAAACACGTCGAAACTCTAGTAGACGATTTGAGGCTCACATTCGACAACCTCCGAGCATATGACATTAAACTCAACCCGGAAAAATGCGTTTTCGGCGTACCAGCCGGAAAGCTCTTGGGCTTCATTGTATCCGGTAGAGGAATCGAAGCAAACCCAGCCAAGATCCGCGCTCTGTCACAATTGGATATCCCAAAAGACCTCAAACAAATACAAAAACTGACTGGATGCGTGGCGGCTCTAAGCCGCTTCATCTCCCGTTTGGGAGAAAAGGCATTGCCTCTCTACCGCCTCCTCCGGCGCACCGAACACTTCGAGTGGACGGATGCTGCCATGGCCGAACTCAAAGAAATAAAGGCCATATTAGCAACAAATCCAGTCCTGGCCACGCCCAACCTAGGCGAACCAATGTTATTATATATCGCGGCAACACATCAAGTTGTAAGCGCAGTGCTCGTCGTCGAACGAGAAACAGAAGGACACAAATTCCCTCTTCAAAAACCAGTGTACTATGTATCCACTGTCTTAACTCCATGCAAGTCCCGGTATCCACATTATCAAAAGATAGCGTACGCGGTGTTCATGGCATCCCGGAAGCTGCGACACTACTTTCAAGAGTGCTCGATAATAGTAGCCTCCGAGGTACCTCTCAACGACATTATAAACAACCGCGACGCGACGGGCAGGATTGCAAAATGGGCCATTGAGCTCTTACCATTTGACATAACCTACAAACCAAGGCGAGCTATAAAGTCGCAAGTTTTGGCTGACTTCATCGCCGAATGGACCGAAGCCGAACTCCCTAAAGAGTACGGCGCATACTCCAATTGGATCATGCACTTCGACGGCTCCAAAATGTTGGACGGCTTGGGGGTTGGCATCATATTGACGTCCCCAACCGGGGACACGGTCCAGTACGTACTTCAGATAATGTACATGGACTCCAACAATGCAGCCGAATATGAGGCCCTTCTACATGGTCTCCGGATGGCAATCTCCATGGGTATTCAACGCCTAGAGGTGCGCGGGGATTCAAACCTCGCAATATCCCAAGTAAATGGAGACTTTGACGCCAAGGATCCGAAAATGGCAGCCTATCATAACGCCGTCTTAAAATTGTCAGCTCGGTTCGAAGGACTCGAATTCCACCATGTAGCCCGGGATAATAACCAGGCAGCCGACGTGTTGGCGCGCATCGGCGCAAAATGCGACGCCGTCCCTCCAAACATCTTCCTGGAGCGGCTCTTTAAGCCATCCGTATTATGGGAAGAGGAGTCCAGAAATTGCAACCCGGAACCAACCGTGCCACCCAACACGGAACATTCTGACACAGTCGGTGGCTCAGCCAATGAAATAACACCCTCAGCCCACGAAATAATGGCAGTAATTGCCCCGTGGACGGAACCATTCCTAGCCTACTTAACTAGGCAGGAACTTCCTGAAGACCAAAATGAGGCCCGCTGCATAGTTCGGTGATCTAAAGCCTACAAGGTCCATGAGGGAGAACTTTATAAGAAAAGCACAACCGGAGTCCTTCAAAGGTGCATCTCCGAAGATGAAGGGCGAAATCTCCTGGCTGAAATTCACGCCGGACTTGGCGGGCACCACGCTGCAGCCCGGGCCCTTGTAGGCAAGGCCTTCCATACAGGATTTTATTGGCCGACTGCCCGGGCAGATGCTCAGGAGTTAGTCCAACAATGCATCGGTTGCCAGCTCTTTGCTAATCAAAGCCACATGCCACCCACCGCCCTCAAAACTATACCCATCACCTGGCCGTTCGCGGTCTGGGGGCTTGACATGGTTGGACCCCTTAAAGGGGGAACCCACAAGCAAAAATACCTATTGGTCATGGTCGACAAATTTACCAAATGGATAGAGGCCAAGCCGGTTAAAACGGCAGAATCCGGACCCGTGATAGACTTCATATCCGGGGTGGTACACCATTATGGCGTCCCCCATAGCATCATCACTGATAACAGCACGAATTTCACGGTCGGCAAGGTTAAACTCTGGTGCAAAAAGATGGGAATCAGGCTCGACTACGCTTCAGTCTATCACCCCCAAACTAACGGTCAAGTCGAACGAGCAAATGGTCTAATCATGAGCGGCATCAAACCCAGATTAGTGCGGTCCCTCATGGAATCTAACATGCATTGGGTAGAGGAGCTCGACTCCGTACTCTGGGGGCTGCGGACCACGCCGAACCGCACTACCGGATTCACACCATTTTCTATGGTGTACGGCGCAGAGGCAGTTTTGCCCTACGATATACTTCATGACTCACCTCGCGTGCGCATGTACAAAGAAAGAGAAGCCGAATTGGATCGGCAGGACAGTTTGGACGCCTTAGAGGAGGAGAAGGACATGGAAAAAGCTCGTTCCGCATTCTATCAGCAGCAGGCTCGAAGATATCAAAGCAGAGAAGTACGGGCCAAAACTTACAATGTTGGCGAGCTAGTTCTACGCCTGCCGGACAAGAAAAAGGACAAACTTAAGCCCAAATGGGAAGGTCCCTTCATCATCGACCAAGTCCTGACCGGCGGAGCATACCATCTACGTAATGCATCTGACAACCGACTCGAGCCGAACCCATGGAACGCAGCCCATCTCTGAAGATTCTACGCCTAGCGCCGGACTCAGAGTTCGTCTCCTTCCTCCGTCCACCTTTTATATTTTCGCTGTCTTTTTTTCCCCTCTCCCCCCCCCCCTTTTTTAGTAAACGGCTTTGAGGGCTGATCTGCGCATTGTTCGCACACACTTGATGTGCTACTCGCACTCATTATACCTGGGGGCTTCTTTAACAGAAGCTTATTTATATGGGCTTCATGCCCAACACATGTGTCATACTTCCGCATGTACCTTTTATTCACCAATATATGCATCGATATGACTTAAGTTTTGGCCAAGCTGGGTTACCTGGCTCCTGTGCTTACCCCTACGTTCCCGATTGTTCGGCTAGGAGGTAAAGGGAGCACCTCTGCGATTGTTACTGCCGGGTCAGCCGGATGTGTACCTCAGACTGGGTGAAGCCGAAAGCTAGCGTTCTTAAGGGAATATTTGGCCGGTGACTTGAAAGATGATTTATTACTTATTTATTTATCTGCCCCCAGATGCTTTTTCTGCTCTCTTCGAAGTACGGATATGCACCTTAGGGCATGCCTCCCAGGGAAAGGAACCCCTAACGGAACTATTCTCCATGGAAGATGTTTCTTACTAACCATGTAATATAACATAACTAGTTGGGCACTTGTCTGATAAAGCACTAATGACCCCTACGCCTGGTCTCCATGCATGCCACGGTTTTTATATAACCGTTAGGGTATTCAGACACACTCCGGACTATTGGGTCCCGAGGTTGAAGCGAAAAGGTCCGCAAAGACAAACGATCTACAATCCGGCTAGAAGGCATTTTACATGTCATTTTAAAATTACATCGTCAAATTGACTGATTGAACTCCTCTTCAATCCCATCTAATAGGCTGTCTAGTTTACAGTCCCGTTGGGAGTATTTCATGGCCAACTCTACTGGGCCGTACATTAAGCTCACAGGGATCTCCTTCCCATCGGGCCCCATAGGTCCGACCTCGGCCATGTGGTTTGGATCAGCCTTCGTGTACCGCGTCTTCACCATGACCAAGGCCTCTCTGGCGCCTTGACGGCAAGCCGATATCTTCCACAGACGGAAGCACTGCCGTACACCCTGAAGCTTCTCAGCAAGCCCTCCAAGACCCTCGGGTAGGGAGACGGACGGCCATAAGGCCTGAACGACACCGCTCATCGCCTGCCGAATATGTTCGTGCAGTTGCAGCATCTCGGGAAGAAAGACACCCGTGGAACCAGGCATTTCCTATGCCCGGACGACCCGTGAGCACACCTACAGACACATTTCTGTCAATCGACTTCCTCGCCGAACTCTTCTTTTCAAAAGAGTTTGCTCAAGCACTTACTGTAAATGCCGCGACGAAGCCGCCGATTCTCCTTTACGGAGTCAGACAGCTGGACCCGAACATCTTTTAGTTCTTCGCCCAGTTGGGTGTTGGCATCTTGGAGTTTGTTCCTCTCCTGCTGCACCCTCATAAGCACCTTCTCGCCGGCCTTCAGCTGGCACAGCAGATGTTGCTTGTCCGATTCCAGTCCGGCACCCTCTGCAATATTATTGTCAGACTTACGCACACGCCGCACTTCATAAACTACTTATCTTTTCGAAGTATGTATTACCAGAGGGGGTCTCTGTGGCTCCCCCTGCGGCGGCTAGCGCGGCCTCAAGTTGGGCCTTACACTCTTGAAGCTCCTGGGACAGACAGGTATTCTTCTTCGTAAGATCCTGCATAACAAATGATCCTTAAATCAGTTATTCTAACTATTTTAAGTCTCGGGGGCTACTGGCATATATAAACTATTAAAATTCCTCACCCGTATGTCTTTCACATACTACTCCGTGGCTCTGGTTAGACCATCTCAAGCGGCACGGAGGTGCGCGTCTCCCGCATTAAAGGCATTCAGTGCATCCAGAGAGAAACACGCGTCACGAAGAACTATCCAGCGGCGCCTGTGATTCATGGCGCTCTCCACCTCAGACCTGGTGGCGGACAGCCTGTCGGCATCCTCCGTTGGAGGAGCATCTGGCTTACGCCTTGTGTTCGCCTCCCCTTCCGGACCAGGCGTTGGAGCATGGCTGGCGGAGGCTTGATTGGCAACCTCTCCGGACACTGTCCGACGAGCGCTCTTTCTCCTGGAAAAATCATGAGCGTTAATATACCTCCTAGGAATCTTTCCCATAAAAACGGCAGTGCGTCGTACCGTTGTGGTGACGTTTCAATTCGCGCCGCACTCCTCTTCCGCCTGCTGGGCCGAACTGACCCTTGTTGGTCAGCCGCCGCGGGTTCGGCTTCCCGCCTTAAAGGCGCCTCCTGCGGAGCACCGTTGGTATACGGTGGTCAGAAATGAGCATGGACCAAGTAATGGTATCGGGACTCTGGTCATAGTCACCTGGGAAGCCGGAGATAAACTGGGGTAGTCAGCCGTAATGGCGACTAGAGCATTGTCCATGCTAAGTTGGTGGAACACCCCGTCAATCAGCTCCACCTTTATGTCCGGATCCTCTTCGGAGGCCAGATCAAGGGATTGTCCCAGATCCTCGGGCTGTGGAGTCAGGCTTTGTATGCCCTCCACGCCTCGGCGCAGCTCCTGCGTCGAAATCACAAAGTGAGACACTTAACTTTGGGAATATGGATCGGATAGATAAACGTCCGCTTACCTAGCTCCGAGGGTTATTCATGGAGAATCCATTCAATGGACTCATGCGGAGGAAGTCCTCCTTATCCCCCTTGTACAAGCCGGACAGGATCTTCACCAGATAGGCGGCCGATCCCGGCCCCTTGCGCCCATGACGGGTGGCGTCATCCTCCCCGTTGAAATCCCACATAGGGTGGCCCCTATATTGGAGGGGCTGCACCCCTCGCATAATGCACGTGGCCATGACTCCAATTATGGTCAATTCGGAGTGGTCCAGTAACCTTATCCGGCCCATCAGATATTGGACGCTCCCATCATCTTCCCGTTGAGGGCTCCGCGGGCGCCAACTCAGGCGTTTCTTCAAGGGAGCGTTGCTGAACTCCGGGAGGCTGATCCGAGCTGGATCTGGCAGAGGGGCGTCTTCCATTTAAAACCATTCCGAAGGCCAGTCTTCGGACGCCTTCTTCGGGGTTCCGGATAGATATCTGGTCCCGGCGATGCGCCATATTTCGGCTCCGCCCACTTGATATATCGACCCCTCGTGAGAACGGGGTATGAGGCAAAACAATCTCTTCCACAGCGCAAAATGGGGCTCGATGCCCAAGAACAGCTCGCAAAGAGCTACAAAGCCTGTGATGTGCAAAATGGAGGCATGTGTAAGGTGGTGAAGCTGGAGTCCATAGAACTCCAGGAGCCCCCGGAGAAACGGATGTATGGGACATCCGAGTCCCCTTATTAGATAAGGGACGAAGCATACCCGCTCTCCTTTGGAGAGATTGGGGACGCTCTCCGCCTGCTTTCCACCCTTGTAGGTGGCCAGTCCGGCTCGAACCGGAACCATGAAGGCTGGGGGAAGATATCCCTCTGCTTGGAGCGTCACTAGCTCGCTATGCGGAACTGAACATCTCCTCCAATCTCCTGGCTGAGGGCTGGGAGCGCGAGAGGAGGAGCCGCGTCGACTGTCCATGATGGAATGGATTTTTGTTAGAGGCGCTTCGATGAGTACTTGCGGAAGGAGGATGGTGTGATTTGGATCTGGATCCTCGCCTCTCTTATAGGAAGCTTATTCGCGCGGCTAGGGGGTGAAATGCAAAAATACCCTAGCTTTTCGCATTCATACGACACGTGGAAGAGGGCCATTATTGGACGTGGAAGCCAAGGAGCGCAACATTTATAAGGAAGCCGGACACTATTCAGCAGGCACATGGAATTTGAAGGAGAACCCGCCTTGCAACGCCAAAGACAATATATGCGCCGGACTCGTCATCATTGAAGCCTGGTTCGGGGGCTACTGAGGGAGTCCCGGATTAGGGGGTGTCCGGATAGCCGAACTATCATCATCGGCCGGACTCCAAGACTATGAAGATACAAGATTGAAAACTTCGTCCCGTGTCCGGATGGGGCTTTCCTTGGCGTGGAAGGCAAGCTTGGCGATATGGATATGTAGATCTCCTACCATTGTAACCGACTCTGTGTAACCCTAGCCCTCTCCGGTGTCTATATAAACCGGAGGGTTTTAGTCCATAGGGAAGAACAATCATACCATAGGCTAGCTTCTAGGGTTTAGCCTCCTTGATCTCGTGGTAGATCTACTCTTGTAATACCCACATCATCAATATTAATCAAGTAGGACGTAGGGTTTTACCTCCATCGAGAGGGCCCGAACCTGGGTAAAACATCGTGTCCCTTGTCTCCTGTTACCATCCGCCTAGACGCACAGTTCGGGACCCCCTACCCGAGATCCGCCGGTTTTGACACCGACAATGATGAAGCCTTTGCCATCTGACGCTGAATATCCAACAGTGTTCTTTGTTGATGACCTTGAGTATCTGCTGCACACCATATATCACATCATCAGGCGGACTCTATGGCCTATCAAAGGACACTCATCAGCTGCTAAACTTGAAGGAGCCATGAAGACATTGATCTTCTATATCCTCAATGGCATCAGCTTCAACTCTCAAGAATTCTTCATCAGGCAACTTGCTGCTTCTGGATCGAACCTTTTTGGTCTGAAGTTTTATGCTCCATGGGTCATGCGCCTCATCAAGCGACACTCTTCTATCAAATATCAGCCCTCTGCTCACAATCATCTGATCTTTCTACCAGAGGTTCATATGTCAGTTGAAGCCATATACCCTGAGCCTGCCAAGGAGCCTTTTTGTCTTCAAAATGCTGATCACCAATGCTTCACTCAGTCCATGGAAGGCACTCAAGCAGTAACACGTATCTACCCAATGGCTGGAAATACTTGTATGCCTCATCATGCACCTACTGAAGCCACTGAAAGCACCATTGCACAAAGGCCTAAGAAGCGCTCTCGGGTTCTCAATGACTGAGAACTTCTTGTGGCTCTGCATCAGAAATAGGATAAGCATCATTTCTGGCTCAAGCGTCAGATGCAAAGTCTCTTGGTGGATGTAAATCGCATTCGAAATCTTGCCACCAAGAATGCATTTGTTGCTCACGAAACTTGCCGGCGATCATGGAAGAGTTTGACCCTGCTTAGTGCTGAAGCAGATCTTCAAGACGATGGCTTCACTGAAAGATTCAAGTTTGACTCCACTCCTCCATGGACTGTTGTCCTACGTCGAACTCCATCCCTTGAAGACTCTGACTATTCTTCCTCTGCGGCAACTGTGAATGCAAGAGTGATCGATGATGAAGATGATGCTACTTCACCGCCTCCTACTACTGCATACATCGACACTGCACCAAGTACGTCTGCACCGCCAAGCAACAACGACAACCCTGCTGCTTCTACTCCTCATGAGGACGAGTAGATGCTCTATGTCTTCAAACCTTTTTGGTCATTACTGACAAAAGGGGGAGAAGCGTATGAGTTGATAGTCTTCAAGCGGGTTCATATGGGCGGTTGCTTTATATTTTGCCTCGTGCTTACAACTCTCGTTTTTGAAACATTTGGTTTTTTGAGTTGTAACACTTAAACTCGATGGTCGTCTGCTATTTATTTGCTTTACTCCGCTTGTGCGATGATAACTTCCGCACTTAGATCATTATGCAGATGTCCATTTTTCATTATGCATGTCATTCTATTTTGCTATATCATCTCATGCATGATGAATTATCTTCATAAGTTGAAGTGGATCTCCACAAGTACAACCTGCCATGTGCATTTGCATTCCAAAAGCAAATTACTTATATGCACATCTTCAGGGGGAGCCCTTGCTACTTATGAAGACAATACCCTATCCCTTACAATTTCACATACTTTATCCCCGTTGAAAACTTCAATCAGTTTGACATCAATCACCAAAAAGGGGGAGATTGTAAGTGCATCTAGTGCCACCCCTAGTTGGTTTTGGAGTATTGACGACAAAGTTGGTTGAGGGACTAATGCATTTGTGAGAATTGCAAGATAACGCAGGTAGTGTCCCTCATTGATTCGGTTTACCTACCGGAGATGACCCCTAAAAATGTATGAAGACATTGAAGACAATGGTGGTATGTGAAGATATTCATATTGAAGACTATGACATGAGAAGACATTGAGTGAAGACTATGGAGCGTGAAGACTGTGTTGTTTCGCTGTTTCCTTTTCTTCTTTGTTGAGTCATAGGAACCACCGTACTGTTAAGTGGGGTCCAAGTGAACTAAGTCAGAGTGACTGAAGTGATGCTCAATCCAAATCCTATGTCTTCGAGCGAAGACAATGTGAGCAAATCTTATCCAGAGTTGGATGAGTCAGCTTTGCTTGTAGCCCAAGTAAAGTTGACGTGTGTGTTTGAAATCTAACCGTTGGAACACGTGTCAGTTCCTTAGTGACCCAGGGTCATTTTGGACATATCAGGTCGGGTTGCCCAGTGGCTATAAATAGCCCACCCCCTACACCATAAATTGGTGGCTGCTCAGAGTAATTCTACGGATTTTGTCGTTTTGGGAGCAACCCACCTCGAAGCCTTTGAGAGAGAAATCCTTGCGTGGACCAAGCCCAACCACCCAGAGCCAAAGAGTGTTAGGCATCACTGAAGTCTTTCTGTCTGTGTGACCTGAAGACTTATTACACTTGAGGACTGTGTATCCTCCAGCCGGTTAGGCGTCGCGTTCTGAGCATCCAAGAGTCATTGTGGATTGCCGGTGAATGAAGTCTGTGAAGGTTTGGAAGTCTACCTTGAAGACTTACCAGAGTGATTGGGCGAGGACTAGGTGTCCTTAGCTCAAGGGGATAAGGTGAAGACGCGGTCTTCTAAGTTGAATCTCAGCCTCCCTAACCAGACGTACAGTTGTCACAGCAACTGGAACTGGTCCAACAATTCTTGTGTCTTCAACAAGTGACTGGTTCTATCTTCTCCCTTCCTTTACTTAAGTTTGTCTTTGTGAAGTCATTACCTATCTGTGTATCTGTTTGACTTCATTGCTTGACTACTACTCTTGATTGGTTTCATACTATCTTCCATCCTGATCCTTACTACTTAGCTGCCATTAGTCCTGTACTTTCACAACATTGCATACTTGACTATGGTTTGCTTATGGTAGTTTATCTTCCACTGCATATCAACTAGGTCATTTCTATTGTTTGTCTTCGAAACTTTCAAGTTTTGAAGACTTTCATAAAAATTGCCTATTCACCCCCCGCCCCCCTCTAGTCGATACTAGCACTTTCACTTCCTCTTGAAGATCCATTTATTCTCTATGGATTGCCCATCATCAGGCAAGTCCACCAAATTCCACACTTTGTTCTCATATATGGATCATATCTCAGATTTCATGGCCTCAAGCCATCTGTCAGAATCTGGGCTCATCATAGCTTCTTCATAGTTCGTAGGTTCGTCATGGTCAAGTAACATGACTTCCAGAACAAGATCACCGTACCACTCTCATGCAGATCATGCTCTGGAGATCTATGAGGTTCTATAGCAACTTGATCTGAAGTTTCATGAAAATTATCATTAGCTTGCTCTCCAGTTGGTGTAGGCATCATGGGAACGGATTTCTCAGATGAGCTACTTTCCAAATTGAGAGAAGGTACAACTACCTCATCAAGTTCTACTTTCCTCCCACTCACTTCTTTTGAGAGAAACTCCTTCTCTAGAAAGGTTCTGTTCTTAGCAACAAAGATCTTGCCTTCGGATCTGTGGTAGAAGGTGTACCCAATTGTTTCCTTAGGGTATCCTATGAAGACGCACTTATCCAATTTGGGTTCTAGCTTATCAGGCTGAAGCCTTTTGACATAAGCATCGCATCCCCAAACTTAAGAAACGATAGCTTATGTTTATTGCCAAACTACAGTTCATATGGTGTCGTCTCAACGGATTTTGATGGTGCCCTATTTTAACATGAATGCAGTTTTCTCTAATGCATAACCCTAAAACGATAGTGGTAAATTGGTAAGAGACATCATAGATCGCACCATATCTAATAAAGTGCGGTTACGATGTTCGGACACACCATTACCCTGTGGTGTTCCAGGTGGCGTGAGCTATGAAACTATTCCACATTGTTTTAAATTAAGGCCAAACTCGTAACTCAAATATTCACCTCCATGATTAGATCGTAGAAACTTTATTTTCTTGTTACGATGATTCTCCACTTCACTCTGAAATTCTTTGAACTTTTCATATGTTTCAGACTTGTGTTTTATTAAGTAGATATACCCATATATGTTCAAATCACTAGTGAATGTCAGAAAATTACGATACCCGCCATGAGCCTCAACGCTCATCGGACCATATACATCGGTATGTATTATTTCCAATAAGTAATTAGCTCGCTCCATTGTTCCGGAGAACAGGGTTTTAGTCATCTTGCCAATGAGGCATGGTTCGCAAGTATCAAGTGATTCCAAAAGCCCATCAGCATGGAGTTTCTTCATGCGCTTTACACCAATATGACCTAAACAATAGTGCCACAAGTATGTTGCACTATCATTATCAACGTTGCATATTTTGGCATCAATATTATGAATATGTGTATCACTACGATTGAGATTCAATAAACCATTAACGTTGGGTGTATGACCATAGAAGGTTTTATTCATGTAAACAGAATAACAATTATTCTCTATCTTAAATGAATAACCACATTGCAATAAACATGATCTAATAATATTCATTCTCAACACAAACACCAAATAACATTTATTTAGGTTCAACACTAATCCCGAAAGTATAAGGAGTGTGCAATGATGATCATATCAATCTTGGAACCACTTCCAACACACATCGTCACTTCACCCTCAACTAGTCTCTATTTATTCTATAACTCATGTTTAGAGTTACTAATCTTAGCAACCGAACAAGTATCAAATACCCATGGGTTACTACGAGCACTAGTAAGGTACACATCAATAACATGTATATCAAATATACCTTTGTTCACTTTTCCATCCTTCTTATCCACCAAATATTTGGGGTAGTTCTGCTTCTAGTGACAATTTCCTTTACAGTAGAAGCACTCAGTTTCAGGCTTAGGTCTAGCTTTGGGCTTCTCACGGGAGTGACAACTTGCTTGCACTAGTAGAAAACGGAGCTATATTACCGGTTCGTAGGGGCCTTTAGTGCCGGTTTGGCAACTGACACTAAAGTGTGGGGACTAAAGGTCCCCCCCCCCCTTTTGTCCCGGTTCAGCACGAACCGGCACTAAAGGGCCACCACGTGGCAGGAGCAAGCATCGGGGGTGGGGAGACCTTTAGTACCGGTTTGTACCACCAATCGGTACTAAAGGATTTAGGGGTTTTGGTTTTATTATTTATTTTCCCTTTAATTTTGTGTTTTCCATTTAATTTAGAGATTGTTTTCCATTTATTTTCCCTTTCATAAATTATATAATAACTCATCATCATCATATTGATATAAAAACTCTTGCATCTCATAGCATCACCAACAAAAACACTAGCTAATAATCATCATATATATAGTCATTACCACTATTTTAATCATCATTATGTAATCACCACCAACACTAGCTTAAAGAAGAAACATTCACTTGTACAAAAAGCAAAGATATCATCGAGTTCAACATGGTCATGAGATTATTATAAGCGTTCATAACTAAGACCACAAAAGCAAATCACTAATAGTTGAGACGAAAAGTACTAAGAGCAGGAACTAGCTGATCACACCTGTTGCTCTCTCTCAGGTAAAATTGCATAGAACATGTGTAGCTCTCCTGATTCATAATATTGGAGCATGCAGATGAACCTGTCTCCTAATCGTGGGTTGCGCTTCTGATTGTTACCCCCTAGTACTTCTCTGCGATCATTCACAATTTTGCTCCAGTCTTTCACTATTAAGCATTCCTCGATTTTAGAAATCCTGAATGCACTCATGTGCAATGTAGGATGTCTTGGTCGTAAGCTAACCATTATCATGCGACCGTTAGTCGAGATCCACTGAGGCACAACTATCATCAGGAGTCTCTGTTCAAGAATATTGTATAGTAACATACTTAGCAATGAAGTTTAGCTTAAAAAATAATGTATGCAAAAGATGCACTGAGGACAAATAGTACAAATCTTACCATCTTTCCTAAATAGATGTGACTCTAGTTCAATACGAACACTATTGGTCGCACGTTTTGAGTACTAAGATTTCCAAGTCTAGGAAAATAATTTCTCTTGACAGCATCAAGATCCTCAAGGCATGAAACATATTGACTTATCTCCTCGCAGTTTAGTTCAGCCCCGGGACAGTGGACTGTCCTGTCTACCAAGCACCGGACATGTTTGCTTGAATGGAAATAAGTTGTCAATAGAAATTACTTGTCAACTCTTTTTGAAATAAACAATATCAAAGACATAAATATGGTTGAGGAACTCACATAATCGTAGAACTGGAGGCGTCTGCACATCGACCCAGATATCGGGATTACCTTCAATATCATCATCCGGACGAATATCAAAGGTGATAACCATATCAGGCTCAAATGCATAAGCCTTGCATAGTGCTTGCCAAGTTTTGCATTCAAAATAGGTGTAGGTGTCTGCATTGTATAATTTTGCATGGAAAGTATAACCATGCTCGGTCTTCAAGTAAACTTTCTTTACCTCCATAGTTTTCATAGTACTGAAACCTATCTTATCCAAGACAAAAATTCTTGCATGGCAGGGGATACGCTAGTAGAATAGTAAAAAATTAAAATTATAAGTTGAAGCATATGCTTAATTATGAAAAAGGACTTGTCATTGTGACTTACTGCATTCACTTTGAAGGTCTCATCCAGCTTGATGCTGAAGCGCCTACCATCAACTAGGAAATTTCTGTCGCACGTGTCGCGTTTGTCTTTGCAGTATTCGCACATAACGAAATCATTCTCGTTGTCAGACATTTCCTATATTCATATATAGTTGAAACATTAATTGATATAAACACTTACTAGCAGTTCTATTAATTCAACTAATTCAACTAAGCACTTACTAAAAATAAACTAGTTCTATTAAGCTTCTTACTAAAAATAAACTAGTTCTATAATAAACTTTTAATTAATTATTAGATCATCAAATATCATTTACCTAAATTTATCTAGCTCATTCATCTAACATTTGACATTAATATATCTACATTATTTTCTGTCTAATTCATCTAACATTTGACATTAATATCTAACATTTCTATGTATATATAATCATCTAACAATTGACATTAATCTAACATTTATATAAACTAAAAGTATAAAAAATTAAAAAATAGAAAACAGAAAATATTTATAGCGGGGCAACGGCCAGCGATGCGAGGTGACGGGGGGCGGCGACGTACGGGGACGGGACGGGCGTGCGCGGTAGCTGGGGGCGGCGACGGGGATGGGGACGGTGACGGCAACGGGGACGGGGTCAATGTACGGCGACGGGCGCGCGCGACGGCGGCGGCGCGCGACGAGACGACGGGCGCGGCGACGACGTGGACGGGCGCGGCGGGGGTGGCGACAGGCGACGGGCACGGCGGCGATGGGGACGGGATGGGCGCGACGATGAAGAAGCAGATGAGAAGAAACTAACTGAAATTTTCGTAAGTGCTATATATATAGGAGGGGCCTTTAGTACCGGTTGGGGTCACCAACTGGTACTAAAGGTCAAATTTGCCCTGGCCAAACGGTGGGAAGCGACCACCTTTAGTACCGGTTCGTGGCTACAACCGGTACTAAAGACCACCCTTTAGTGCCGGTTGGAGCCACGAACCGGTACTAAAGGCCTGCACTGGCGTAGGTCCGGTACGCCAAGTTTAGTCCCACCTCACTAGCCGAGGGGCGTCCGCACTGGTTTATAAGCCCCAGTGTGGTAGCTCTCTCGAGCTCCTCTCTTTAGCAGGCTTCTGGGCCTAACTTTGCTGCACTGCCCTATGGGCCTGCTCGGCCTTATGGGCCTATTTCCTGGCCCAAGGCCAAGCAGGTCCACTGGGCAACGCGCAGAGTTTTTGTTTATGTTGTTTTTTTCTGCTTTATTTATTTTATTTTATTTTTTCTGAGTTGTTTTATGCTGTATTTAGAGTTTCTTTGTGAATATTTTTGCTTTAGGTACAAAAAATTTAATATTCTTTTATTTTGTTCTGAGTTGTTTTAAGCTGTATTTAGAGTTTCTTTGTGAATATTTTTGCTTTAGGTACAAAAAAAATTAATATTCTTTTATTTATTTCTGAGTTGTTTTATGTTGTATTTAGAGTTTTATTGTGAATATTTTTGCTTTAGGTAGAAAAAACTTAATATTCTTTTATTTATTTCTGAGTTGTAGTAAGTTTAAAAAAATTGAGGTGTCGGTGTAACAGATGAGTTTTCTTCCGAAACCCTGATACTTCGAAAGAGATTGTCTAGTTTGTACACGAAGTGCGTCTAGTTTTTCCCGTAACCCTCTCGACTTTTTGGCACGTGCTATGTGGGTAAAATGATGATACCATGCCAAGTTTCAACCTTTTCAGAGTTCATTTGTAGTGCTTTTCAATTTCAGGGTCATTTAGCTCAAAACAAATCTGTAAATGCATGAAAAATAGTAAATGATGTCAGAAAGGGTTGAAAGCTGATGACGTGGCTTTGAATGGTGCATACTAAACGCAAAAAAAGTCTGGAGTTGTAATAAGTTTAAAAAAATGAAGTGCCGGTGTAACAGATGAGTTCTCGTCTGAAACCCTGATACTCCGAAAGAGATTGTCCAGTTCATACACGAGGTACATCCAGTTTTTGCCGTAACCCTCTCTACTTTTTCGCACATGCTATGTAGGTGAAATGATGATACCATGCCAAGTTTCAACCTTTTTAGAGTTTATTTGTAGTGTTTTTCAATTTCAGGGTCATTTAGCTCAAAACAAATTTGTAAATGCATGAAAAATAGCAAATAATGTTAGAAAGGGTTGAAAGTTGATGACGTGGCTTTGAATGGTGCATATTGCATGCAAAAAATGTCTGGAGTTGTAATAAGTTTTTAAAAATGAAGTGCCGGTGTAACAGATGAGTTTTCGTCCGAAACCATGACACTTCAAAAGAGCTTGTCCAGTTTGTACACATAGTGCATCCAGTTTTTGCCGTAACCCTCTCTAATTTTTCGCACATGCTATGCGGGTGAAATGATGATACCATGCCAAGTTTCAACCTTTTCAGAGTTCATTTGTAGTGCTTTTCAATTTCAGTGTCATTTAGCTCAAAACAAAACTGTAAATGCATGAAAAATAGCAAATGATGTCAGAAAGGGTTGAAAGTTGATGATGTGGCTTTGAATGGTGCATACTGAACACAAAAAAGTCTGGAGTTTTAATAAGTTTAAAAAATGAAGTGCCGGTATAAGAGATGAGTTTTCGTCCGATACCCTGATACTTCGAAAGAGATTGTCCAGTTTGTACACGTAGTGCATCCAGTTTTTGCCATAACCCTCTCTACTTTCTCGCACATGCTATGTGGGTGAAATGATGATACCATGCCAAGTTTCAACCTTTTCAGAGTTCATTTGTAGTGATTTTCAATTTCAGGGTCATTTAGCTCAAAACAAATCTGTAAATGCATGAAAATAGCAAATGATGTCACAAAGGGTTGAAAGTTGATGATGTGGCTTTGAATGGTGCATACTGAACGCAAAAAAAGTCTGGAGTTGTAATAAGTTTTAAAAAATGAAGTGTCGGTGTAACAGATGAGTTTTCGTCCGTGTAAACATGTAAAAATATACATCAAAAATACATTGATCCTCAATGATCTTTTTGTGTAGAATCTGAATTGTCAATAGGAATCTTCCCTGGTTTAAGAACCGGCGAAGATTCCTATTGCGGCCACAGATCCTACACATAGATTCAGTGAAGACCAAGTGGTTGTGATAGTTTGAGAAGTAACATATTTAAGGTGGTAAAAACCCTGTTAGTGGAGCGAGGTGGGACTAAAAAACCGCTGCAACTAAAAAACTGTAGTGCCGGTTTGTGGCATGAATCGATACTAAAGGTGCTGGTGGGTCCCCAGTGTGCCAACAGTCTGCCACAGCCTCTTTAGTACCGGTTCATTGCATGAACCGGTACTAAAGGTTCGCCACAAACCGGTACTAATGAGCGACGCCCACCTAGCCGTTTAAACCGGCACTAATGTGACCATTAGTGCCGGTTCAGCTACAAACCGGGACTATTGTGCTTCACATTAGGCCCTTTTTCTACTAGTGTTGCCATTATTCTTGAAGTTCCCTTCCTTTCCCTTTGCCCTTTTCTTGAAATTAGTGGTCTTGTCAATCATCAACACTTGATGCTCTTTTTTGATTTCTACCTTCGTCTATTTCAGCATCACGAAGAACTCGGGAATTGCTTTTGTCATTCCTTGCATACTATAGCTCATCACGATGTTCCAGTAACTTGGTGATGGTGACTAGAGAACTCTGTCAATCACTATCTTATCTGGAAGAATAATTCTCACTTGATTCAAGCGATTGTACACTACTGCAGGATGCTGCTAACGCGACACTACGATCAGAGACCCTTTGACGAAACTATGTGTGATGCAATAATCACAAACGGTGGTGTAAAAAACCGTCAAAAAAGGTGCAAAATGTTTGTGATGATGGATGCATCAAAATGGTTCAGATTTTAGTTGCGTGTGCGATGCAGGGCATACAGTTCAGTTCAATGAACTGTTTGCGATGAGGAAGAAGAACGGAAACGGGCAGCCAGATGAAGGCGTGTGCGATATACGGCATACAGTTCAATTAGATTAACTGTTTGTGATGAGGCGGAACAACAAAAATGGACAGCTAGATAAAGGTGTGTGCGATTGAGGGCATACGCTTCAGAAGGATTAACTGTTTGCATTAAGCAACGGAACAGAAACGGTTAGCCAGATCAAAAGTGTGTGCGATTGATGGCATACACTTCACACGGATGAACTGTTTGCGATTAGCCACAACAAACAGAAACAGTTAGACAAATCAACATGTGTGCGCTAGACGGGCACACATTCTGATTAAAAGAAGCGTGTGTGATGGTAATAACGAGCGCGCACGGTTCTTGCAACAAGACGTGTGCTGACATTGCCTATTGCGGTGCACCCTATGGGGCAAACGCCACGTATGCCGCCGAGAAAGTGTGCCCATGTTATGCCATCCGGGAATAGTGCCGCACTTAGAAATTATAGAACCATCAATAAATTTTGAGCCTGCGTCCCGTCACATTCCAAATTGCAAACCTATTCACACCGATCAAAACCTAAACAGTTTCCCACTTGGGAGTGTATTAGTACTCGGTTATAAATACTACTACTCCAAGATGACTGCACATTCCTCCTCAACTCCTCATCCACAAAAACAAACAAGTCATTCATCATCATTCCCTTGCGTCTGCCATGGCCAGCCTAAGTTCTGGGTCGAGAGATTGCCACCAGGGAGAGGCTAGCATGGAAGCGGAAGCACGAGAGATGTCCCGCCTCGCTGCAAAAGCAGCCGACATGTCCCACCACGCGGCCGTAGCAGCACAGAGGTCCCGCCACGCTGTTGAGGCAGCACGGAGGTCCCGTCGCGCTGTCAATGCAGCATACTGGTGCGGCTGCAACGTGGTAGCAGCAGAGATGTCCAGCCGCACCGTGGAAGCAGCACAGATGTCCTCCCGCGTCACGGCGGCCTAGGAAAATGTCTCGTGGGCAGGTGAGGACTCTTATAGACGCATGCATGCGATCATCCATAGCCAGATGGATCAGATCTCTGGTTGGGTGAGGTTGCAGGATGACATGAAAGTCTCATTTGAAAAGGCTACTGGCGTCATCCGGAAACTAAGGGAGAGCAATGAGAAGCTCCAGGACGAGCGCGACCTGCTGAGGGCGAAGAACATCGGAAGTGCAGAGCAGTGGGAGGAGACCAATGCCTTGTTGAAGATGACCAGCGTCATCGTCGAGAAACTAATGGACGAGAATGTTGTGTTGTGCATGAAGCGCAAAAGGCTGGTGGAGGAATCCTTGGATGCTCTCAAGCAGCACATTGAAGACAGGAAAGAGCTCATCGCTGCTTGCTGCAGAGACTAGTTCCCGTGGCCTGCAGCAACGCATCATGAAAGTAGAGATCAGCGAGCCAGATTGTTGTCTTCTTTCTTATTTTGCCCTTGTGTATTTCAGGCGTTGCTGCATGTGGCTTTTTAATTATGTTCCTAAATATGTAAGACAATTATTATCCACTGTCATCGTATTTATATTCATCATGCTTGCTATAGGTCTGTCGGATCTTACATCAAGATCCGTGCAAAACTTTCTTTTTAAATTTTCATTTTTCTCTCTTAAATCTCAGTCCAGTGAGACATAGCCACGCCGTGAAACAGGACCTCGGGCGCCATTAATGGAGACGTCGGGAGGGAGGTGCGCGGCGGATAGAGGTCAAAGGGCTCTCCTCCCGATGAACACGCGAAGGGGTCTGATCGCACGCCTCCCGTACTCAAATAGCTACCCCACACGACACCTCCTAGCCAATAAAAAAAGGAGACACAGGCACATAATTGGTAAGCAGAACGCCCACGGTTTCAATAATAGTTGTGTTTCCGATTTGTAATGTGAAAACACTTGTTCCAAAATGACGTTGTTGACTGTTAATGTGTGCGCCTTCACAAATTGGACAGAAAACTTACCACAGCATATTGGTGCCATGTCATGACACCATGCCAAGTTTTATGATATTCAGGCGTGTTTTGGATTTACAGGAATTAAAAACGAAGTTTATCAATCTTTTTGGCCGAGCCACAATGCCCAGATGTTTGAATTTCATTCCCATTTCTTGCATAGGACCTAGAAATTCACCTAGAACACACATGTGATTTTTTAACCAACTTTGGTGCACTGGAGCATTGCTTGTAGTTCAAATTTGAATTATGCACAATAAATGCCCAGAAATTCAGTTAATGTATAAAAAAGGCCAAACGAACCTGGAATAATTCCAAAGTTTAGCACGATACTTCTATTTGGTCTAATCTGCCTGTGTAAAAATATTAAGGCAGGAGAAGGCAGTGTACGTATGTCTTTTCGCACACGAAGGTGACACGTTCCCTCTCGGAACCATGAGCCTTCTTGAGAGATGCTCCAGTTTAGCACGATACTTCTATTTGGTCTAATCTGCCTGTATAAAAATATTAAGGCGGGAGAAGGCAGTGTATGTATGTCTTTTCGCACACGATGGTGACACGTTCCCTCTCAGAACCATGAGCCTTCTTGAGAGATGCTCCGGTTTGCAAGAAGCTTATACCAAATCTTGTCCCAATTCGGCCAAAAAAAATTACCGCGGCATGTTGGTGCCATGTCATGATACCATGCCAAGTTGCATGATTTTTAGGCGTGTTTTGGATTTACATGAATTAAAAAAACAAGTTTCTCAATCTTTCCGGTCGAGCCACGACGCCTAGATGTTTGAATTTCATTCCCATTTCTTGTAGGGGACCTAGAAATTCACCCAAGGACACACATGTGATTTTTCAACCAACTTTGGTGCACTGGAGCATTGGCTTGTACTTCAAATTTGAATTATGCACATTAAATGCCAAGAAATTCAACCAATGTATAAAAAGACCAAACGAACCCGGAATAATTCCAAATTTTAGCATGATACTTCTATTTGGTCTAATCTGCCTGTGTAAAAAAATTAAGGCGGGAGAATGCAGTGTACGTATGTTATTTCGCACACGGAGGTGACACGTTCCTCTCAGAACCACGTGCCTTCTTGAGAGAAGCTCCGGTTTGCAAGAAGCTTATACCAAAGTTTGTCCCAATTCGGCCAAAAAATTTACCGCAACATGTTGGTGCCATGTCATGACACCATGCCAAGTTTCATGATTTTTCAGGCGTGTTTTGGATTTACATGAATTAAAAAACCAAGTTTCTCAATCTTTCCAGCCGAGCCAAGACGCCCCGATGTTTGAATTTCATTCCCATTTCTTGCAGGGGACCTAGAAATTCACCCAAGGACACGCATCTAATTTTTCAACCAACTTTGGTGCATTGGAGCATGTGCTTGTAGTTAAAATTTGAATTATGCACATTAAATGACCACAAATTCAATTAATGTATAAGAAAGTACAAACGAACCCGGAATAATTCCAAATTTTAACACGTCACCCATATAGTTTTATGTTGCCTCTGTAAAAAACAAGGTGGGGGAGGCAGCGTATATTGTTTCAAACACACAGGTGAGACGTCCCCCCTCGGGAACCACGAGTCTTCTCGAGAGAAGCTCCAGTTTGCAAGAAGCTTATACCAAAAACTTGTCCAAATGTGGCCAATTTTTTTACCACAGCATGTTGGTGCCATGAAATGACACCATGCCAAGTTTCATGATTTTCAGGCGAGTTTTGAATTTCCAGAAATTTAAAAACTAAGTTCCTCAATGTTCCCTACCGAGACACGACGCCCAGATGTTTGAATTTCATTCCCATTTCTTGCATGGGACCTATAAATTCACCCAAAGACACACGTGTGATTTTTCAACAAACTTTGGTGCACTAGAGAATATGCTTGTGGTTCAAATTTGAATTATGCACATTAAATGCTGAGAAACTCAATTAATCCATAAAAATGCAAAAAGAATCTGGAATAATTCCAAATTTAAACACGACCCTCATTTAGTTGCATGTTCACTGTACATAAATGTTCTAGCAATTCAAACACCATCCTTTCCCTCCGTAACACCATTTTCTCTTTTAAAACATAATGAAAAAATTAGGTATACCACAAATAGTTTACTAGAAAGAATCGTGTGGGATGCGATATAAAATATCTTGGCAAACTGTCTTGTCTGGCTTACGCAGTAAGCTTCGTTGTCTACAGTCAACCGCCCCCGCTTGAACCACACTTGTGCGCCAGTTTCTCGCGGCACCGAGTGAATTTTCTTTGGCACCGCAGAAATATCAATCTCCCCCTCCCTCCCACCAAAAGCCACATTTCCACTATTCTTCCTTACTTCCCAAGTTCAAACCTTCACTTCTGCTTACTGGCAGCTCAGCCTCCTCGTCGGCGACCCTTCTTCTTGCAGCGCCGCCTCCTCACCGGCGACGCTTCTTCTTGCAGTGCCGCCTTCTCGCCAGCGACCCTTCTTCTTGAAGCGCCGCCTCCTCACTGTCGACCCTTCTTCTCGTAGCGCCGCCTCCTCGCCGGCGACCCTTCTTCTTGTTGCGCGGCCTCCTCGCCGTTGACCCTTCTTCTTGATGCGCGGCCTCATCAATATGGTCAGGTAATCCACACCCCACCCGCACCTTCCTCCTCCTTTCCAGCCCCACATGCCCCGACCGACGGTGCGACACCTGCCGCCAAAATCACTGTCCCCCTCCTCCAATTAAGCGCCACCCACAGCCATTTTGCACGCATTATAACATGGAGCTTACTAGCATCTGGCATCGGAGAAGCAAATCGCGATTGCACGCGCGCACGAGGTCGATATGGCTGCCATGCGTGCCGACCGCCACATCTTGGAGGAGCACCTCGTCTTCGAGGCCACCGTCTAAACCACCACGCGGTTGTCTACTTTAAAATACAGTTTGTGATGTTTTCTCGAGGCCATCGCCAATGCCTTCTAGTGATTTGTCCTCTGTAATGTTAATATGCAATCTGATGTTCAGTTTAAAGTTTGGTCCTCTGAAATATAATGTTCAGTTAACACTTTGGTGCTCTGAAATGTCATGTTCAGTTAACAGTTTGGTCCAAGAATTGCTACATTTCATAGTAGTGTTCTCAAGCATTCTTTGTTTTGTTAACTGTCTTATCTTCTAGTACATGTTTCTATTCTGCAATGTTGTGCTCAGTTAACTATTTTCGTTCATTTGGTCTGCTGTCCATTTAACTGTTTGGTTCAATTCTGTAATTTGATTTTCAATTGTTGTGGGTACAATTTTGTATTGTTACGCATGTGAAATAAATCGAATTTGGTTGTACTAAATACATATTCTATTGATAGTATGACAACTCTCAGTTAACGTGCTCAAGATCTTCCTTATGTGTGTTGCAGGGAAACAATGAGGGACACTGCGGTTAACCATCGAGGTTTGTTCAAGCATGGTCCTTTGGCTAATAGCACATTATTGTGCAGTCGCGGGAATCATTCTAATATTTGGGTTTCTTACAATTTGTTCTTGCACATGTAGGTCCTGCTATCATAGGATTAGACCCATTGTTCGAGCCATTTGGCATATGGGGAAATGAGATGTCCACGAATATCAGTCAAGTTAAGAAACTCAGAAAGATTGTTAGGATGAAGAAACTTGTGACGAATAACAGCAAGATCTTTGTTTGCACAATGAAGACGACATGTGCCAACTATAGGATGGTACTAACTCTTTTTCCTTGTTTTTACCCCTTGCGCCATTTCAAAATTTATAGCAGCGATTTATGCATATCTTTGTTTTCGGTACTTTTCAAAGTAGTTCATCGATAATTACCTCTCAAACCACCTGCATGGTCAAGAGGCGAGGAAGGTATTCATTCAACACCCATGGTACAATATTGATGTCTTGCTGAAGAGGACGAAGGTTGGGTGGGCAATTATCCATAGCCCCTGGCCTAAAGTTGCAAGGACATTCAACATCACTGAAGGCTCAATATTTGCCTTCCGCTTCAGCAGTTTCCCAAATGAGATTCATCTGTCTATTTACCATGTATGATGCTACTTTCCAAAGGTTTTTGATGTTTCATGTGAAACTTGGTGCTGTTGTGTAATGGCGGAACTGAGTGCCCAAGCTATCTGATGTAATTCGATTATGAAATTCTGGGTGCTGTTATACGGATATGAAATATCTGGTGTGTTTTTATAATAAATATCAATTTTGATTAGTACATGGATTATCAATAATAGGATAATTATCCAGCTTATTGGGGTTTTCTATTGCAGACGGTTACTCAGATAGCACCATGGGTTATGAACTCACACAACCCGCACGGTTTCTAGAAAGTAGGCGTGTTTGATCAACAAACAATCACACACGACTTCCGGTAGAGAACTGTTTGTGTTAGGCCACCTTGCACAAACGTTTCCACACAAAAAACTCTATGTGATATACATACGAACGGAAATGTTTTTCTGGGATTCACCGTGTGGGATGTACATACGAACGGAAACAATTGGGTTCCGATGTCCTGCCAGATCACACACGAGCTCATTTTGCCCCAGCCTATGTGCCAGGAGGGCCTATCCCCGACGGTTTCTGGGTCATGTGGGAAGGACCCCCCCCTATCGCCCACACTCACTTGACGACGGTTCCAAACGCCGCCGCGGAAAGGGGTTAAAAACCGTTTGTATAGCAGGTCTCTGCACCAGTGGTAGCACCCAGACATTTGGAGAACATGCTCACCAGCTGAGCTATTCTCCTCCATCTTTTAGGTGAAGTACTTGTCGGAGGTCTCATACCTCTCGACACGGGCATGAATCTAAAATACCAAATTCACCTCTTGGAACATCTCATATGCTTCGTGGCATTCAAAATGTTTTTTAAGTCCCGGTTCTAAGCCGTAAAGTATGGTGCACTAAACTATTAAGTAGTCGTCATATTGAGCTAGCCAAACGTTCATAATGTCTGCATATGCTCCTGCAATAGGTCTGTCACCTAGCGGTGCATCAAGGACATAATTCTTCTGTGCAGCAATGAAGATAAACCTCAGATCACTGACCTAGTCCGCATTATTGCTACTATCATATTTCAACTTAGTTTTCTCTAGGAACACATCAAAAAACATAGGGAAGCTACAACGCGAGCTATTGATCTAAACATAATTTGCAAATACTATCAGGACTAAGTTCATGATAAGTTAAAGTTCAATTAATCATATTACTTAAGAACTCCCACTAAGATAGACATCCCTCAAGTCATCTAAATGATACATGATCCAAATCAACTAAACCATGTTCGATCATCACGTGAGATGGAGTAGTCATCAATTGTGAACATCTCTATGTTGATCATATCCACTATATGATCCACGTTCGACCTTTCGGTCTCTAGTGTTCCGAGGCCATATCTGTATATGCTAGGCTCGTCAAGTTTAACCCGAGTATTCCGCATGTGCAAAACTGGCTTGCACCTGTTGTATTTGAACGTAGAGCTTATCACACCCGATCATCACGTGGTGTCTTAGAACGAAGAACTTTCACAATGGTGCATACTCGGGGAGAACACTTATACCTTGAAATTTTTAGTAAGGGATCATCTTATAATGCTATCGCCGTACTAAGCAAAATAAGATGCATAAAGATAAACATCACATGCAATCAAAATATGTGACATGATATGGCCATCCTCATCTTGTGCTTTTCATCTCTATCACCAAAGCAACATCATGATCTCCATCATCACCGGCTTGACACCTTGATCTCCATCGTAGTGTCGTGGTTGTCTCACCAACTATTGCTTCTACGACTATCGCTACTGCTTAGTGATAAAGTAAACCAATTACATAGCGTTTGTATTTCATATAATAAAGCGACAACCATATGGCTCCTGCCAGTTGCCGATAACTTCTATAAAACATGATCGTCTCATACAACATCTTTATATCACATCATGTCTTGACCATATCACATCACAACATGCCCTGCAAAAACAAGTTACATATCCTCCACTTTGTTTGTTGCAAGTTTTATGTGGCTGCTACGGGCTTCTAGCATGAACCGTACTTACCTATGGCACAAAAACCACAACGGTGATTTATCAAGTTTGCTGTTTTAACCTTCAAAAGTACCGGCCGCAGTCAAATCGATTCAACTAAAGTTGGAGAAACAGACACCCGCCAGCCACCTTTATGCAAAACTAGTTGCATGTCTATCGATGGAACCGGTCTCATGAACGCGGTCATGTAAGGTTGGTCCGGGCCGCTTCATCCAACAATACCGCCGAATCAAAATAAGACGTTGGTGGTAAGCAATATGACAATCATTGCCCACAACTCTTTGTGTTCTACTCATGCAAATCATCTACGCATAGACCTGGCTCGGATGCCACTGTTGGGAAACGTAGCATGCAATTTCAAAAAAATTCCTACGCTCACGCAAGATCTATCTAGGAGATGCATAGCAACGAGAGGGGTGAGTGTGTCCACGTACCCTCGTAGATCGAAAGAGAAAGCATTAACTTACACGGTTGATGTAGTCAAACGTCTTCTTGAATCAACCGATCAAGTACCGAACGTACGGCACCTCCGAGTTCTGCACATGTTCAGCTCGATGACATCCCTCGAACTCTTGATCCGGTAGAGGTACAAAGGAGTCGATGAGTTCCGTCAGCACGACGGCGTGATGATGGTGATGGTGATGTGATCCGTGCTGGGCTTCGCCTAAGCACTACGACAACATGACCAGAGGAGTAAACGATGGTGGGGGCGCCACACACGGCTAAGAAACAACTATTGTCCTTTCGGGTGCCCCCTACCCCCGTATATAAAGGAGGAGAGGGGAGGAGGCATGTAACACCCTCGGTGTCATGCTACAGTAATCCCCTATTAATGGTGCCATGTCATCATGATACTATTGCTAATCTTCACTTGATCCAAATCACAATTCAAATTCAAATCCAATCTAAAGTCAAATATTCATATTTGTTACACATGAAAACTAAAATGTTCATCATGTGGCAAATAATCATTTGTTAATATTGGTGGTGAACCAAAAATTTTGCAAGGTGTTTAAATGGACTAAACCAATTAAAGCAGTGGCTAAAACAGTAGATTAAATGGCCTTTTAATTTATGAAAATTGCAACCTTTCCAAATGCCTCACAATCTTTTCGTGGCAGTGCACAATAATTCTTTGAAATTGTTTTGGCCAGTGGCATAATTTTGCAAAGTCATTTGTGGCAAAAAAAAGGGCAAAGCTGCTGGAAAGGGGAAAACAAAAGGAAAAGGAAACAACCCCCCTCTTCCTGGGCCCTAGCCACCCGAACCAGCCGACCCATCCCAGCTGGCCCACCTCCCCCTGTTGCCCTTCTACTCTGTTCATCCGACCGAGTCTCCTCTCACCCGTCCCCGCCGAACCCGGCGCCGCGCCCCATACGCCGCACCGACAGGGAGGGATAAGGACGCCACGCCCCGACCCCTCGATCCCATTCCCCTCCCACTCGCTCACCACTCCCCTCGCTCTCTCCGCCTCTCCCCTCCTCCAGATCCGCCTCTCGCTGACGCACCCATTACCGCCACCGCTCACCGTGGACATGACCATGGTGCCCTCCGCGCGGCCTCCCCATGTCTATCCGCCTCGCCGCGGACCGCCTCGTCCCGTGGTGCAACCCGTTGGAGACGGGATGCCCTCCAACACCAGAACGCTGTCGTCGTCATCCTCGAACCACCACGAGCTCCGTCTGCTTCTTCATCTTCATCCGGTGCCATCCTCTGGAGACGGGGTGCACAGTAGCGATGGGATCGAGCTCATCCTCGTCTTCGGCCACCGTCACCTCTCCGACGCCGTCACCGCGTCCTCTTCCTCAACCTTGGGTCGCTGCCGTCCACCTCGTCGATCCGCTGCTCTGGTGCCTCCCCGACCCTTCCTCGAGCCCGCCTCGCTTGACTACAGGGCCCTATAAGCTCTGTTCCTTTTCCCTCTCTCTCTCCTGTGCGAACCCATGCCCGAAACTCAGCTTCGCTCGTGTTCGCCCACACCTCACCACCGAAAGTGCTCACCGCTCGTCGTAGTACCCGCGACCACCGTGACCTAGGCCACGCTCACGCGTGCCCGCAGCTGGCCACCGTGCTCGGCTGCCCGTCCGCCCAGTTCGTTCCCCTGCACGCCCTTGGTCGCACCCACGCGCGTGGCTGCTGCCGCCCCTCGCGCTCGCGGGCAGCGCCCAGCCCCTCCTTCCCTCGCTGCTGCCTCCGGCGCCGAGCCGGCGACCAGGCGCGCCCACACGCCCGTGTCCGTCCAGGCGGGCGCCCACGCCCGCAGCCCCGTTAGCCTGTCACCCGCTAAGCACCCCCCCCCCCCCCCGACTAACTGACCAGGGGGGCCCACTTCCCTGTTATTTTTAAAAATAGGTTTAAAAAATAATATTTAATAAATTAATTAATTAATACGTTAATTAACTTAATTAACTCTGTTTAATTAGCTTAATTACATAACTAGTCTAAATAAACTGATTAGATTAGCTATTGTGTATATGACAGGGGGCCCCACACACTGTTGACCAGTCAAGCGTTGACTAGTCAACTGGAACCCCCTGGCCCACCTATCAGCCACTGGGTGCACTTTTGTGTACCTTGTGCTGGGTGTCCCTAGCTTTTTAGCACTTATTTTGGAATTAATAATAATTTCAGAATATTGTTTAAATCTTTAGAAAATCGTAGAAAATAAACCGTAACTCGGATGAAAAAGTTTTCTACATGAAAGTTGCTCAGAATTTCGAGAAGAATCCAGATGCGCGGTCTGCCACACGTCCCTGGCATAGAGAACATGCAACATTTCCCCTCCGGTCCATTTGTCGGACAGACGTCCGAAACCGGGAAAACATTCCCGGTTGAATTCCCCCTTCACCTATATCGCGTAGTACTGCGTTAGATCACCTCTAGCATCGCTTATTGTCATGTTATGCATACATTTGCTTTATATTTACTGTTTCTTCCCCCTCTTCTCTCCGGTAGACCCCCGAGACCGATGCTGCCCTTGTGATTGACTACGTCGATGACAACCCCTCCTTGCCAGAGCAACCAGGCAAGCCCCCCCCCCCCTTTGATCATCCCGATATCACCCATTCCATTCTCTCATGCTTGTATTAGATTTCGCTACTGTTATTTATTGCTCCTATTCTGATGCATAGCCTGCTTTTGTATCTGTTGTTGTACCTTACCTGCTTATCCTAAACTGCTTAGTATAGGTTGGTTAATGATCCATCAGTGACCCCCACCTTGTCCTTGTTGCCCCTGCTTCATCATTCAAGACCCAATCAACGGGATCGAAGACCAGGCCCCGGCACCACACATCACTTTCCCCTTAGTTGCTCGACACTGTTGGCTTACTATCGAGTGCCGAGGGTGAGACCTCTACAGCACTTTTGATGTTAAACTTGTAGTGTAGCTATTTGGTCGTGGTCATCGAGGGTGATTCCGCCTTAACCACTTCCGATACAACTTTGTTGTGCAACCCCTCAAGTGTGAACCTCGGGGGTGATTCCTCTTACGTTCACCTTGATGATTCATCGAGTGGAGTTCATCGGCGGTGATTCCTCGGGTTTTCCCCTTGATATTTGGACACACGAATACTTGGGCTTTACAACTGTTACTTGGAAAGGAGGGTCGACCCTGAGGGGTGCCCGCGAGTGATGTGGAGACGGGTTGACCTGGAGGGTGCCCGTGAGATAATTACGAGGCGTGGCCGGGCATTCTTAGCCCTTGCCGCAAGTCCTCGAGACGGGGCGACGGGGTCACATCTTTCGTGAGTCTCTGCTTGTTACCGCGCGTTCCTAATCCACTATGATTTGGATTTTTGATCCGAGGGGCCTCTGGCCTGATAGCACTAACCATCATGTGGGCATAGTATGGGCGTTCTGTGTCATATGCATCAGCCGAAGCTTAATAGATGTCAGTGACTGAGCGGCGCGTGCCGGGTTGGACTGCATAAGCACCTGCCTTGTTGAAGGAGGTAGCTAGGTCTGCTCACCGGCCGCGTACGCAACATGCAGGAGTTTCCGGGGAGATGGCCCATGACCCCTGGGGGCATAGGTTTAGTCCGGCGTGCTGACCTCTCTATTAAACCTAGGTCGGGTTGTGGCGTATTGTTTGGTCGAGGCCGGGCATGACCCAGGAAAGTGTGTTTGGCCGGAGTTAATCGAGCATGGTGGGTAAGTTGGTGCACCCCTGCAGGGAAGAAAACATCTATCGATAGTCTGTCCTACGGTAACAGACACTTGGAGTTGTATCCCGATCGATACAACTAGAACTGGATACTTGTGATGAGAAATGGATTGTGATAATAACTGGATAGTATGGCTCTGGGATTGCTTTCTCACAGGGAGTCGAGAAAGGATCTCTGGCCGAGGTTGATAACACTACTACTACTTTACTTTATGCTACTCTACTCCCTCCTGTTTGCTGCAAGATGGTGGTTTTCAGAAGATGCTAGTCTTCGATAGGACTAGGCCTTCTCTCTATTCTGGCATTTCTGTAGTCCAGTCCACATATACAGCCTTCCTTGATAAAGTTGCATATGTAGTGTAGATCCTTGCTTGCGAGTACTTTGGATGATTACTCACGGTTGCTTTGCTTCCCCTTTTCCCCCTTTCTTATTCTTTCCGGTTGATGCAACCAGATGTCGGAGCCCTGGAGCCAGATGCCACCGTCGATGCCTACTACTACGTGGAGACTGCCGATGACCGGGAGTAGTTAGGAGGCTCCCAGGCAGGAGGCCTTGCCTTTTCGATCGATGTTGCTTTTGTGCTAGCCCTCTTAAGGCAAACTTGTCTAACTCATGTCTGTACTCAGATAGTGTTGCTTCCGCTGACTCTTGTGTATTTGAGCTTATGTATTTTGAGCCCTCGAGGCCCCTGGCTTGTAATATAAAGCTTGTATTATTTTAATTTGTGTCTAGAGTTGTGTTGTGATATCTTCCCGTGAGTCCTTGATCTTGATCATACACATTTGCGTGTATGATTAGTGTACGATTGAATCGTGGGCATCACAAGTTGGTATCAGAGCCGACTGCCTGTAGGTAGCCCCCTTTCCAACTCCTTGGCTGAAGTTGAGTCTAGTCACTTAAAAACTTTTATTAACATTGGTTGTGTGTCTTACGGGCCCACGTCGCCATTGGGTGGTATTAGGATCTTTTACTCCTCGTCTATACTCGGGGATTATGATCTCTCTTCTATTCGGGTTAAACATTTTACTAACTCTGACATTAGGTTCTCGTAACCACTTCCTCCCGGAGAGCCCCGACATTACCGATGATCGCTTGCTTCGCCAGAAGATTCTGCGGATACTCCTCTATGTTTCCCAAGACCCTGTGCCCACTGCTTTGCAGTTCCTGACCACCGATAAGTCCCCATGGATACCATCCTTGCCGTTTGTACCTTCATCCGCAGTTTCTCTTGTTGTTACAAGTTACCCCTAACACTCTCTGTTGTATCGAGAATCCTTTGTGTCTTATGCTTTGCAGCTTCTTTTCGCACTATGGATAATTCACTTACCCGGGGTCCGTTCCTCCCCAGTTGTTCACGTGCTTTCCAAAATACTTTGAAATGCTATCTGATCTCCCAAAAATCCTCCGTGGCCTTTTACTTTTGATCCCTCTCGCCTGCTTGTATTATGGTTAATTCCATATGTCTAGCGATATTTATTAAAATCCTTTGTGATTGTCATTCTGTTCCTACGGATTCAACGTATGTGTGACTACTCACAATCATCAATTGATCCATAGGAATTTCCTTTCCGGCTCAGACATCATTCCGGATATGAGTTGGTTCTTGCCCAATCAAGATTCGATCGGTGTGCCTCTAAGTCTGTTCAACCTATCCATCTTTGATCGGAGCATCTAATGTGATACACCGATCTAGAAATCCAATTTCTTTGTATTTAAGCATCGAATTATTCAGATGTTTACATAAACCGATGCCCTTGCATTTCTTCTTCTTCTGGTTGGATACTGATACTCACATCAACTCCGTCGTGAACCGTCAGATCCATTGTTGGATTGTATCCGACAGTGTCCATCGCATTCAAAAACCTCGAGAGTTCTTCCCCTTATACATGATGCCTTTGGCAAATTGTATCCTCTCCTTACATTTGAGTTTTTGTTATTTACGCTGAAGACTGCGGTGTAGATTCCTAAGATGTCCCGATGGGTTGAACCTATGCTTTTCCTAACCCGTGTGAACTCGAAAGTTATGCAAGTCATACTCTTCTGGTGATTCACTAGATAAATCTTTAACACTACAGCTTCATCAAAAGCGAGAAGTGAATGAAAGGTTATGCATTGAAGAAGTCGGAGTCGACCTTGAACTTTGTGTTCATGCCCATGGACCCGATGTGGAACTTATCATGGAAGCTTCTTATGATAATAATAATCCCCTTGTTATAAGTTCATCTGGTATCTATGTTTGGTCCTTTGCAACCGTGGTTCTGACCATGATTGTTCCCCTTTGATTCCATTTCTCAGAGTAGTTAAAGTACTTGTCTTCTACGGATGAATACACATGTCCAAACTCTATTATGCCCTATCTTCGAGTATTACCCTCTAGTATCTCGAGGATATCATGCATTGCACTACATCTAATGAACTTTTGATGAAGTACTACCTTACCCTGTCATAGTCACTTCATGGGTTCTGGGTTGTCTTCAACTGAGACCACCGAACAATGAATCGATTCCGCTCAGTGATTCAACACTCCTAGTACTTGGTTGCTGGGGAGTTGGATACTCCATCACATCATTCCTAGCCTGATCGGCTATATTTTTATCGTGTCAACTTTTAACTATGCTACCTAGTCGTTATGCCCGGAGCAACTTTCGACGATCAGCGAAGCTTACGTTGATCTTCCTCATTTTATCATTCCACCTTGGACAACAAGCATGAATCCGAACTTGTGTCGTATCTGTGGTTCCAATAGCCTTCGCTTCATCATTCCTTTTGCTTGATGTCGTTGCTGCTCGATGGCATCCTCATGAAATCTCTCGACAAATGTGTCGTGATCATCATCAACATTCTGAGCTATTCCAGGATATCAATCGAATTCATGATGATAAGTACCATCCTCGTCCCTTGGTAATTTGAGTTACCATCGACAACATCCTTGCTTCCTTACAACACAGACTTGTTCACATAATTTTGGAAATACATCCTTTTTTGACATGTTGATGGATTGCTGATGCACCCATAGGCCACATCCTCTTCTTTCCCTTGCTGAAATTATATAACTTATTTTATAAGTTGTTTCCAGTGAATCCTTTATGTAACCAAAGTTTGACCATTACCTGATGACCATGTCAATGCTATCCCGAAGCATGTCTGTGGTACCCCGTTCATCAACAAGAACATTGGGAGCACAGTGCTAAATGTTTCTTGGTCAATTATCCAAACATTGTTGTATGGGTAACGTCATGAATTTCCTCTCCCCTTACCTAAATGGTTATACTTACTATCCTGTCATGTATACCATACTCTTCTTGTCCTTGGGAAAAGATATACCCCTGATATTTGGGTTTAAACGCATTTCCCTTTCCAATGTTCTGGTTAATCTAATGATCACCTTTTCCTTTCCACTGTTTTGTTTAACCTTTCTTGTGAATTATGAGATCTAAGCAGTAATAGTTCCCTGCTTATGTAAACACCTTGGTGTACAATTTGGCAGTAAGACCCTGTTACTATTGTTGATGACATTCCGGTAACCACCGATGGACCCGAACCTTGCCGATTGGTCCGCCTCGTTCAACGAGCAGGAATATGGTTCTCTTCGTTCCTCGCCCTTGGTACCAATGTGGTTGCCAACATAACTGACAGACTATCCTCCGACATAACTTGCTATCATAACCGTGTAAAATGTCACCGCTCTTTCTACTTTTTACCCACATGGTGGGCCCATAACCCACAGTTCCACAGGATCGAAGCCTGACTCTCCTGTACAACCTTGATGCCGAAGTGTCTTATGCTCTTGGCTTTGTGTGTTATCACAAGCCACCTTCCAAGAGATGATCTATTCCCGATGCTTTGAACCCCTTTCTCTCACTCTATTCAGGTATCAATCATTTGTCCATTCAGTTGAAACTTCCTAATGTACCTTCATACTTTGCTCTCGATGTTTTATTAAGTTTCAACTCGAGAGATACCTCTCCCTCATTCCCTGAATTGTTCACCAGATAATTAACCCTATAAGGGTCAGTTCTCCCGGAGTTACTCTTTACTTCCCCACTTAAATCTCGGGGCGAGATTTCTTGTAGTGGAGGAGATTTGTAACACCCCTGGTGTCATGCTACAGTAATCCCCTATTAATGGTGCCATGTCATCATGATACTATTGTTAATCTTCACTTGATCCAAATCACAATTCAAATTCAAATCCAATCTAAAGTCAAAAATTCATATTTGTCACACATGAAACTAAAATGTTCATCATGTGGCAAATAATCATTTGTTAATATTGGTGGTGAACCAACATTTTTGCAAGGTGTTTAATGGACTAAACCAATTAAAGCAGTGGCTAAAACAATAGAATAAATGGCTTTTTAATTTATGAAAGTTGCAACCTTTCCAAATGCCTCACAATCTTTTCGTGGCAGTGCACAATAATTCTTTGAAATTGTTTTGGCCAGTGGCATGATTTTGCAAAGTCATTTGTGGCAAAAAAAAGGCAAAGCTGCTGGAAAGGGGAAAAACAAAAGGAAAAGGAAACAACCGCCCTCTTCCTGGGCCCTAGCCACCCGAACCAGCCGACCCATCCCAGCTGGCCCACCTCCCCCTGTTGCCCTTCTCCTCTGTTCATCCGACTGAGTCTCCTCCCGCCCGTCCCCGACGAACCCGGCGCCGCACCCCGTACGCCGCACCGACAGGGAGGGATAAGGACGCCACGCCCCGACCCCTCGATCCCATCCCCCTCCCACTCGCTCACCACTCCCCTCGCTCTCTCTGCCTCTCCCCTCCTCCAGATCCGCCTCTCGCCGACGCGCCCATTACCGCCACCGCTCGCCGTGGACATGACCATGGTGCCCTACGCGTGGCCTCCCCATGTCTGTCCGCCTCGCCGCGGACCGCCTCGTCCCGTGGTGCAACCCGTTGGAGACGGGAAGCCCTACAACACCAGAACGCCGTCGTCGTCATCCTCGAATAACCATGAGCTCGTCTGCTTCTTCCTCTTCATCCGGTGCCATCCTCTGGAGACGGGGTGCACAGCAGCGACGGGATCGAGCTCATCCTCGTCTTCGGCCACCGTCACCTCTCCGACATCGTCACTGCGTCCTCTTCCTCAACCTCGGGTCGCCGTCGTCCACCTCATCAATCCGCTGCTCCGGTGCCTCCCCGGCCCTTCCCCGAGCCCGCCTTGCTCGACTACAGGGCCCTGTGAGCTCTCTTCCTTTCCCCTCTCTCTCTCTCTCTCCTGTGCGAATCCATGCCCGGAACTCAGCTCCGCTCGTGTTCTCCCGCACCTCACCACCGAAAGCGCTCACCGCTCGTCGTAGTACCCACGACCATCGCGACCTAGGCCACGCTCGCGCGTGCCCGTAGTTGGCCACCCCGCTCGGCCGCCCGTCCGCCCAGTTCGTGCCCCTGCACGCCCTTGGCCGTGCCCACGCGCGCGGCTGCTGCCGCCCCTCGCGCCCGCGGACCGCGCCCAGCCCCTCCTTCCCTCGATGCTGCCTCCGGCGGCGCGCCGGCGACCAGGCGCGCCCACATGCCCGTGTCCGTCCAGGCGGGCGCCCACGCCTGCAGCCCTGTTAGCCCGTCACCCGCTAAGCCCCCCCCCCCCCCCCCCCCCCCCGCCGACTAACTGACCAGGGGGCCCCACTTCCCTGTTATTCTTTAAAAATAGGTTTTAAAAAAATAATATTTAATAAATTAATTAGTTCATTAATTAATTAATAAGTTAATTAACTTAATTAACTCTGTTTAATTAGCTTAATTACATAACTAGACTAAATAAACTCATTAGGTTAGCTATTGTGTATATGACAGGGGGCCCCACACACTAATGACTAGTCAAACGTTGACTGGTCAACTGGAACCCCCTGGCCCACCTATCAGCCACTGGGTGCACTTTTGTGTACCCTGTGCTGGGTGTCCCTAGCTTTTTAGCACTTATTTTCGAATTAATAATAATTTTAGAATATTTTTTAAATCTTTAGAAATTCATAGAAAATAAACCGTAACTCGGATGAAAAAGGTTTCTACATGAAAGTTGCTCAGAATTTCGAGATGAATCCGGATGCGCGGCCCATTTGTCTTCCACACGTCCCTAGCATAGAGAACATGGAACCTTTTCCCTCTGGTCCATCTGTCGGACAGACGTGCGGAACCGGGAAAACATTCCCGGTTGAACTCCCCCTTCACCTATATCGTGTAGTACTGCGTTAGATCACCTCTAGCATCGCTTATTGTCATGTTATGCATATGTTTGCTTTATATTTACTGTTTCTTCCCCCTCTTCTCTCCGGTAGACCCCGAGACAGATGCTGCCCTTGTGATCGACTACGTCGACGATGACCCCTCCTTGCCAGAGCAACCAGGCAAGGCCCCCTTTTGATCATCCCGATATCACCCATTCCATTCTCTCATGCTTGCATTAGATTTTGCTACTGTTTTTGATTGCTCCTATTCTGATGCATAGCCTGCTTTTGTATCTGTTGTTGTACCTTACCTGCTTATCCTAAACTGCTTAGTATAGGTTGGTTAATGATCCATCAGTGACCCCACCTTTTCCTTGTTGCCCCTGCTTCATCATTGAAGACACGGTCAATAGGATCGAAGACCATGCCCCGGCACCACACATCACTTTCCCCTTAGTTGCTCGACACTACTGGGTTACTATCGAGTGCCGAGTGTGAGACCTCTACGGCACTTCTGATGTTAACCCTGTAGTGTAGCTATTCGGTCATGGTCATCGAGGGTGATTCCTCAAGTGTGAACCTCGGGGGTGATTCCTCTTACCTTCACCTTGATGATTACATCGAGTGGAGTTCATCGGGGGTGATTCCTCAGGTTTTCCCCTTGATGTTTGGACACACGGATACTTGGGCTTTACAACTGTTACTTGGAATGGCGGGTCGACCCTGAGGGGTACCCGCGAGTGATGTGGAGACGGGTTGACCTGGAGGGTGCCCGTGAGATAATTACGAGGCGTGGCCGGGCATTCTTACCCCTTGCCGCAAGTCCTCGGGACGGGGTGACGGGGTCACATCTTTCGTGAGTCTCTACTTGTTACCGCGCGTTCCTAATCCACTATGATTTGGATATTTGATCCGAGAGGCCTTTGGCCTGATAGCACTAACCATCACGTGGGCATAGTATGGGCGTTCTGCGTCGTATGCATCAGCCGAAGCTTAATAGACGTCAGTGACTGAGCGGCGCACGTCGGGTTGGACTGCGTAAGCACCTACCTTGTTGAAGGAGGTAGCTAGGTCTGCTTATCATCGCGTACGCAACGTGCAGGAGTTTCCGGGGAGATGGCCCATGACCCCTGGAGGCATAGGTTTAGTCCGGCGTGCTGACCTCTCTATTAAGCCTAGGTCGGGTTGCGGCGTATTGTTTGGCCGAGGCCGGGCGTGACCCAGGAAAGTGTGTCCGGCTGGAGTTAATCGAGCGTGGTGGGTAAGTTGGTGCACCCCTGCAGGGAAGAAAACATCTATCGATAGCCTGTCCTATGGTAACGGACACTTGGAGTTGTATCCCGATCGATACAACTAGAACTGGATACTTGTGATGAGAAATGGATTGTGATGATAACTGGATAGTATGGCTCTGGGATTGCTTTCTCGCAGGGAGTCGAGAAAGGATATCTGGCCGAGGTTGATAACACTACTACTACTTTACTTTATGCTACTCTACTCCCTCCTGTTTGCTGCAAGATGGTGGTTTTCAGAAGATGCTATTCTTCGGTAGGACTAGGCCTTCTCTCTATTCTGGCATTTCTGCAGTCCAGTCCACATATACAACCTTCCTTGATAAAGTTGCATATGTAGTGCAGATCCTTGCTTGCGAGTACTTTGGATGAGTACTCACGGTTGCTTTGCTTCCCCTTTTCCCCCTTTCTTCTTCTTTCCGGTTGATGCAACCAGATGTCGGAGCCCTGGAGCCAGATGCCACCGTCGATGCCTACTACTACATGGAGACCGCCAACGACCAGGAGTAGTTAGGAGGCTCCCAGGCAGGAGGCCTTGCCTTTTCGATCGATGTTGCTTTTGTGCTAGCCTTCTTAAGGCAAACTTGTCTAACTCATGTCTGTACTCAGATATTGTTGCTTCTGCTGACTCTTGTGTATTCGAGCTTATATATTTTGAGCCCTCGAGGCCCCTGGCTTGTAATATAAAGCTTGTATTATTTTAATTTGTGTCTAGAGTTGTGTTGTGATATCTTCCTGTGAGTCCTTGATCTTGATCGTACACATTTGCGTATATGATTAGTGTACGATTGAATCGAGGGCGTCACAAGGCCGGCCCTAGGGGGCGCGCCAAGTGGGGGTAGTCCCACTAGGACTCCTAGTCCTAGTCGGCCCCCCTTCCTTTCCAACGGAGGGGGAAAGAGGGAAGTGGAAGGAAAGAGAGAGGGAGAAGGAAAGGGGGCCGCGCCCCCTCCCTCTTGTCCAATTCGGTCTCCCTATGGGGGGGCGCACGCCACCTCCTACGGCCAGCCTCCTCTTTCCCCTATGTCCCAATAAGGCCCATTACTTCCCCGAGGGGTTCCGGTAACCCCTGGGTACTTCGAAAATTACCCAAACCTCACCGGAACCATTCCGGTGTCCGAATATAATCTTCCAATATATCAATCTTTACCTCTCGACCATTTGGAGACTCCTCGTCATGTCCGTGATCTCATCCGAGACTCCGAACAGCCTTCGGTTGCCAAAACACATAACTCATATAACACATATCATCATCGAACGTTAAGCGTGCGGACCCTACGGGTTCAAGAACTATGTAGACATGACCGAGACACCTCTCCGGTCAAAAACCAATAGCGGAATCTGGATGCTCATATTGGTTCCCACATATTCTATGAAGATCTTTATCGGTCGAACCGCAATGTCAACATATGTTATTCCCTTTGTCATCAGTATGTTACTTGCCCGAGATTCGATCGTCGGTATCTTCATACCTAGTTCAATCTCATTACTGGCAAGTCTCTTTACTCGTTCCGTAGTGCATCATCCCGTAACTAACTCATTAGTCACATTGCTTGCAAGGCTTCATATGATGTGCATTACCGAGAGGGCCCAGAGATACCTCTCTGATACTCGGATTGGCAAATCCTAATCTCGATCTATGCCAACCCAACAAAAACCTTCAGAGATACCTTTAGAGCATCTTTATAATCACCTAGTTACGTTGTGACGTTTGATAGCACACAACGCATTCCTACGGTGTCTGAGAGTTGCATAATCTCATAGTCGGAGGAATATATATTTGACACAAAGAAAGCAGTAGCAATAAAACTGAACGATCGCTATGCTAAGCTAATGGATGGGTCTTGTCCATCACATCATTCTCCTAATGATGTGATCCCGTTCATCAAATGACAACACTTGTCTATGGCTAGGAAACTTAACCATATTTGATCAACGAGCTAGTCAAGTAGAGGCATACTAGGGACACGATGTTTTGTCTATGTATTCAAACATGTATTAAGTTTTCGGTTAATACAATTTTAGCATGAATAATAAACATTTGTCATGATATAAGGAAATATAAAAAAACAACTTTATTATTGCCTCTAGGGCATATTTCCTTCAATTTTGTTATAGGTATTGAGTTGTGTTCTTTTGAGATATAAGTAAATAGAAGTGTGATGATCATCATTATTTATTATTAGAGCATGTCCTAGTGAGGAAAGGATGATGGATACTATGATTCCCCACAAGTCGGGATGAGATTCCGGACAATGAGAGAAAAAAAAGGGGAAAAGAAAAGAAAAAAAGAAAAAAGAGAGAGAAGGAGCATTTTTACTATCTTTTACCACACTTGTACTTCAAAGTAGCACCATGTTTTTCATATAGAGAGTCTCCTATTTAGTCACTTTCATATACTAGTGGGAATTTTTCATTATAGAACTTGGCTTGTATATTCCGATGATGGGCTTCCTCAAATGCCCGAGGTCTTCCTGAGCAAGCAAGTTGGATGCACACCCACTTAGTTTTCATATTGAGCTTTCATACACTTATAGCTCTTAGTGCATCCGTTGCATGGCAATCCCTACTCCTCACGTTGTTATCAATTGATGGGCATCTCCATAGCCCGTTGGTTAGCTGTGTCGATGTGAGACTTTCTTACTTTTTTGTATTCTCTATATTTACCCCTATTATCATACTATATTCCACCCGTAGTGCTATATCCATGGCTTGCGCTCATGTATTGCGTGAGGGTTGAAAAAGCTGAAGCGCGTTAAAAAGTATGAACCTATTGCTCGGCTTGTCATCGGGGTGGTGCATGATAAATACTTTGTGTTAAGAAGACAGAGCATGACAAGATTATATGACTTTGTAGGGATAGCTTTCTTTAGCGTTGATATTTTGAAAGACATGATTGTTTATTGGGATGCCTGAGTATTGATGTCCTTATGTCAAATTATAGACTATTGCATTGAATCACTTATGTCTTAATATTCATGCCATGATTAGATATATGATCAAGTTTATGCTAGGTAGCATTCCCCATCAAAAATTATCTTTTTTATCATTTACCTACTCGAGGATGAGAAAGAATTAAGCTTGGGGATGCTGATACGTCTCCGTCATATCTATAATTTGATTGTTTCATGCCAACATTATACAACTTTCACATACTTTTGGCAACTTTTTATATGATTTATTGGACTAACCTATTGATCTAGTGCGCAATGTCAGTTCCTATTTTTTGCATTTTTTTTGTATCACAGATAATCCATATCAAATGAAGTCCAAACGCGATGAAAATTTATGGAGAATTATTTTGAAATTTATGTGATTTTTGGGAGGTGGAATCAACGCAAACGGGGGCCCACAGAGCCCACAACCCACCAGGGCGCGCCACAGGCCCCAGGCGCACCCTGGTGTCTTGTGCCCTCCTCGAACGTCGGTTGGAGCCCTTCTTCTGGTGCAAGAAAGATAATTTATGAAATCGTGTAAAAATTTCAGCGCAATCGGAGTTACGGATCTCCGGGAATTTAAGAAACCGTGAACAGCCACATCTGGGGAGCGCGAAACAGAAGAGAACAGACAGGGAGATCCAATCTCAGAGGGGCTCCCGCCCCTCCTCTGCCATGGAGGCCATGGACCAGAGAGGGAACCCTCCTCCCATCTAGGGGGGAGGCCAAGGAAGAAGAAGAAGGAGGGGGCTCTCTCTCCCGGTGGAGCCGGAACGCGGCCGGCGCAACGACCGTGACGGCGATCAACATCAACAATCTTGCTACCGTCATCACCAACTTTCTCCCCCTCTATGCAGCGGTGTAACACCTCTTCTCCATGCTGTAATCTCTACTTAATCATGGTGCTCAACTTTATATATTATTTCCCAATGATATTTGGCTATCCTATGATGTTTGAGTAGATCCGTTTTGTCATGTGGATTAATCGTGATCTTGGTTGGTATGTGTCGGTGTCAAAACCGGCAGATCTCGGGTAGGGGGTCTTGAACTGTGCGTCTAGGCGGATGGTAACAGGACACAAGGGACACGATGTTTTACCCAGGTTCGGGCCCTCTTGATGGAGGTAAAACCCTACGTCCTGCTTGATTAATATTGATGATGTGGGTATTACAAGAGTAGATCTACCACGAGATCAAGGAGGCTAAACCCTAGAAGCTAGCCTATGGTATGATTGTTGTTATCCCCTACGGACTAAAACCCTCCGGTTTATATAGACACCGGAGAGGCCTAGGGTTACACAGAGTTGGTTACAATGGTAGGAGATCTACATATCCATATCGCCAAGCTTGCCTTCCACGCCAAGGGAAGTACCATCCGGACACGGGACGAAGTCTTCAATCTTGTATCTTCATAGTCTTGGAGTCCGGCCGATGATGATAGTTCGGCTATCCGAACACCCCCTAATCCGGGACTCCCTCAGTAGCCCCCGAACCAGGCTTCAAAAACGACGAGTCCGGCGCGCATATTGTCTTCGGCGTTGCAAGGCGGGTTCTCCTTCAAATTCCATGTGCCTACTGAATAGTGTCCGGCTTCCTTATAAATGTTGCGCTCCTTGGCTTCCACGTCCAATAATGGCCCTCTTCCACGTGTCGTATGAATGCGAAAAGCTAGGGTATTTTTGCGTTTACCCCCTAGCCGCGTGAATAAGCTGCCTATAAGAGAGGCGAGGATCCAGATCCAAATCACACCATCCTCCTTCCGCAAGTACTCATCGAAGCGCTTCTGACAAAAATCCATTCCATCATGGATAGTCGACACGGCTCCTCCTCTCGCGCTCCCAGCCCTCAGCCAGGAGATTGGAGGAGATGTTCAGTTCCGCATAGCGAGCTAGTGACGCTCCAAGCAGAGGGATATCTTCCCCCAGCCTTCATGGTTCCGGTTCGGGCCGGACTGGCCACCTACAAGGGTGGAAAGCAGGCGGAGAGCATCCCCAATCCCTCCAAAGGAGAGCGGGTATGCTTCGTCCCTTATCTAATAAGGGGACTCGGATTTCCCATACATCCGTTTCTCCGGGGGCTCCTGGAGTTCTATGGACTCTAGCTTCACCACCTTACACCTGCCTCCATTTTGCACATCGCGGGCTTTGTAGCTCTTTGCAAGCTGTTCTTGGGCATCGAGCCCCATTTTGCACTGTGGAAGATATTGTTTTGCCTCGTACCCCGTTCTCATGAGGGGTCGATATATCAAGTGGGCGGAGCCGAAATATGGCGCATCACCGAGACCGGATATCTATCCGGAACCCCGAAGAAGGCGTCCGAAGACTGGCCTTCGGAATGGTTTTATATGGAAGACGCCCCTCTGCCGGATCCAGTTCGGATCGGCCTCCCGGAGTTCAGCAACGCTCCCCTGAAGAAACGCCTGAGTTGGCGCCCGCGGAGCCCTCAACGGGAAGATGATGGGAGCGTCCAATATCTGATGGGCCGGATAAGGTTACTGGCCCACTCCAGATAGACCATGATTGGAGTCATGGCCACGTGCATTATGCGAGGGGTGCAGCCGCTCCAATATAAGGGCCACCCCATGTGGGATTTCAACGGGGAGGATGACGCCACCCGTCATGGCCGCAAGGGGCCGGGATCGGCCGCCGATCTGGTGAAGATCATGTCCGGCTTGTACAAGGGGGAGAAGGAGGACTTCCTCCGCACGAGTCCATTGAATGGATTCTCCATGAATGACCCTCGGAGCTGGGTAAGCGGACGCTTATCTATCCGATCCATATTCCCAAAGTTAAGTGTCTCACTTTGTGATTTTGACGCAGGAGCTGTGCCGGGACGTGGAGGGCATACAAAGCCTGACTCCACAGCCCGAGGATCCGGGACGATCCCTTGATCCGGCCTCCGAAGAGGACCCGGACATAAAGGTGGAGCTGATTGACGGGGTGTTCCACCAACTTAGCATGGACAATGCTCTAGTCGCCATTACGGCTGACTACCCCAGTTTATCTCCGGCTTCCCAGGTGACTACGACCGGAGTCCTGACACCATTACTTGGTTCATGCTCATTTCTGACCACCGTATACCAACGGTGCTCCGCAGGAGGCGCCTTTAAGGCGGGAAGCCGAACCCGCGGCGGCTGACCAACAAGGGTCAGTTCGGCCCAGCAGGCGGAAGAGGAGTGCGGCACGAATCGAAACGTCGCCGCAACGGTATGGCGCACCGCCGTTTTTAAGGGAAAGATTCCTAGGAGGTATATTAACGCTCATGATTTTTCCAGGAGAAAGAGCGCTCGCCGGACAGTGTCCGGAGAGGTTGCCAATCAAGCCTCCGCCAGCCATACTCCAACGCCTGGTCCGGAAGGGGAGGCGAACACAAGGCATAAGCCGGATGCTCCTCCAATGGAGGATGCCGATAGGCTGTCCGCCACCAGGTCTGAGGTGGAGAGCGCCATGAATCACAGGCGCCGCCGGACAGTTCTTCGTGACGCGTGTTTCTCTCCGGAGGCACTGAATGCCTTCAATGCGGGAGACGCGCACCTCCATGCCGCTCGAGATGGTCTAACCAGAGCCACGAAGCAGTATGTGAAATACATACAGTGAGGAATTTTAATAGTTTATATATGCCAGTAGCCCCCGAGACTTAAAATTGTTAGAATAACTGATTTAAGGATCATTTGTTATGCGGGATCTTACGGAGAAGAATACCTGTCTGTCCCAGGAGCTTCAAGAGTGCAAGGCCCAACTTGAGGCCGCGCTAGCCGCTGCAGGGGGAGCCACAGAGACCCCCTCGGGTAATACATACTTCGAAAAGATAAGTAGTTTATGAAGTGCGGCATGTGCGTAAGTCTAACAATAATATTGCAGATGGTGCTGGACTGGAACCGGACAAGCAACATCTGTTGCGCCAGCTGAAGGCCGGCGAGAAGGTGCTTATGAGGGTGCAGCAGGAGAGGAACAAACTCCAAGATGCCAACACCCAGCTGGGCGAAGAACTAAAAGATGTTCGGGTCCAGCTGTCTGACTCCGTAAGGGAGAATCGGCGGCTTCATCGCGGCATTTACAGTAAGTGCTTGAGCAAACTCTTTTGAAAAGAAGAGTTCGGAGAGGAAGTCGATTGACAGAAATGTGTGTGTAGGTGTGCTCACGGGTCGTCCGGCGGAGGAAATGCCTGGTTCCACGGGTGACCTTCTTCCCGAGCTGCTGCAACTGCACGAATGTATTCGGCAGGCAATGAGCATCGTCGTTCAGGCCTTATGGTCGTCCGTCTCCCTACCCGAGGGTCTTGGAGGGCTTGCTGAGAAGCTTCGGGGAGTACGGCAGCGCTTCCATCTATGGAAGATATCGGCCTGCCGTCAAGGCGCCAGAGAGGCCTGGGCCATGGTGAAGACGCGGTACACGAAGGCTGATCCAAATCACATGGCCGAGGTCGGACCTGTGGGGCCCGATGGGAAGGAGATCCTTGTGAGCTTAATGTACGGCCAACTAGAGTTGGCCGCGAAATACTCCCAACGGGACTGTAAACTAGACAGCCTGTTAGATGGGATTGAAGAGGAGTTCAATCAGTCAATTTGACGATGTAATTTTAAAATGACATGTAAAATGCCTTCTAGCCGGATTGTAGATCGTTTGTCTTTGCGGACCTTTTCACTTCAACCTCGGGACCCAACAGTCCGAAGTGTGTCCGAATACCCTAACGGTTATATAAAAACCGTGGCATGCATGGAGACCAGGCGTAGAGGTCATTAGTGCTTTATCAGACAAGTGCCCAACTAGTTATGTTATATTACATGGTTAGTAAGAAACATCTTCCAAGGAGAATAGTTCCGTTAGGGGTTCCTTTCCCTGGGAGGCATGCCCTAAGGTGCATGTCTGTACTGCGAAGAGAGCACAAAAAGCATCTGGAGGCAGATAAATAAATAAGTAATAAATCATCTTTCAAGTCACCGACCGAATATTCCCTTAAGAACGCTAGCTTTCGGCTTCACCCAGTCTGAGGTACACATCCAGCTGACCCGGCAGTAACAATCGCAGAGGTGCTCCCTTTACCTCCTAGCCGAACAATCGGGAACGTAGGGGTAAGCACAGGAGCCAGGCAACCCAGCTTGGCCAAAACTTAAGTCATATCGATGCATATAATGGTGAATAAAAGGTACATGCGGAAGTATGACACATGTGTTGGGCATGAAGCCCGTATAAATAAGCTTCTGTTAAAGAAGCCCCCAGGTATAATGAGTGCGAGTAGCACATCAAGTGTGTGCGAACAATGCACAAATCACCCCTCAAAGGCGTTTACTAAAAAAAGGGGGAAAAAGAGAGGAACCAAAGACAGCGAAAATATAAAAGGTGGACGGAGGAAGGAGACGAACTCTGAGTCCGGCGCTAGGCGTAGAATCTTCGGAGACGGGCTGCGTTCCATGGGTTTGGCTCGAGTCGGTTGTTAGATGCATTACGTAGACGGTATGCTCCGCCGGTCAGGACTTGGTCGATGATGAAGGGACCTTCCCATTTGGGCTTAAGTTTGTCCTTTTTCTTGTACGGCAGGCGTAGAACTAGCTCGCCAACATTGTAAGTTTTGGCCCGTACTTCTCTGCTTTGATATATTCGAGCCTGCTGCTGATAGAATGCGGAATGAGCTTTTGCCACGTCCCGCTCCTCCTCTAAGGCGTCCAAACTGTTCTGCCGATCCAACTCGGCTTCTCTTTCTTCGTACATGTGCACGCGAGGTGAGTCATGAATTATATCGTAGGGCAAAACTGCCTCTGCGCCGTACACCATAAAAAATGGTGTGAATCCGGTAGTGCGGTTCGGCGTGGTCCGCAACCCCCAGAGTACGGAGTCGAGCTCCTCTACCCAGTGCGTGTTAGATTCCGTGAGGGACCGCACTAATATGGGTTTGATGCCGCTCATGATTAGACCATTTGCTCGTTCGACTTGACCGTTAGTTTGGGGGTGATAGACTGAAGCGTAGTCGAGCCTGATGCCCATCTTTTTGCACCAGAGTTTAACCTTGTCGGTCGTGAAATTCGTGCCGTTATCAGTGATGATGCTGTGGGGGACGCCATAACGGTGTACTACCCCGGATATGAAGTCTATCACGGGTCTGGATTCTGCCGTTTTAACTGGCTTGGCCTCTATCCATTTGGTGAATTTGTCCACCATGACCAATAGGTATTTTTGCTTGTAGGTTCCCCCTTTAAGGGGTCCAACCATGTCAAGCCCCCAGACCGCGAACGGCCAGGTGATGGGTATAGTTTTGAGGGTGGTGGGTGGCATGTGTATTTGATTAGCAAAGAGCTGGCAACCGACGCATCGTTGGACTAAGTCCTGAGCATCTGCCCGGGCAGTCGGCCAATAAAATCCTGTACGAAAGGCCTTGCCTACAAGGGCCCGGGCTGCGGCGTGGTGCCTGCCAAGTCCGGTGTGAATTCCAGCCAGGAGATTTCGCCCTTCCTCTTCGGAGATGCACCTTTGAAGGACTCCGGTTGTGCTTTTCTTATAAAGTTCTCCCTCATGGACCTTGTAGGCTTTAGATCGCCGAACTATGCAGCGGGCCTCATTTTGGTCTTCGGGAAGTTCCTGCCTAGTTAAGTAGGCTAGGAATGGTTCTGTCCACGGGGCAATTACTGCCATTATTTCGTGGGCTGAGGGTGTTATTTCATTGGCTGAGCCACCGACTATGTCAGAATGTTCCGTGTTGCGTGGCGCGGTTGGTTCCAGGTTGCAATTTCCGGACTCCTCTTCCCATAGTACGGATGGCTTAAAGAGCCGCTCCAGGAAGATGTTTGGAGGGACGGCGTCGGGTTTTGCGCCGATGCGCGCCAACACATCGGCTGCCTGGTTATTATCCCGGGCTACATGGTGGAATTCGAGTCCTTCGAACCGAGCTGACAATTTTAAGAAGCCGTTACGATAGGCTGCCATTTTCGGATCCTTGGCGTCAAAGTCTCCATTTACATGGGATATTGCGAGGTTTGAATCCCCGTGCACCTCTAGGCATTGAATACCCATGGAGATTGCCATCCGGAGACCATGTAGAAGGGCCTCATATTCGGCTGCATTGTTGGAGTCCATATACATTATCTGAAGTACGTATTGGACTGTGTCCCCGGTTGGGGACGTCAATACGACGCCAGCCCCCAAGCCGGCCAACATTTTGGAGCCGTCGAAGTGCATGATCCAATTGGAGTATGCGCCGTACTCTTTAGGGAGTTCGGCTTCGGTCCATTCGGCGATGAAGTCAGCCAAAACTTGCGACTTTATAGCTCGCCTTGGTTTGTAGGTTATGTCAAATGGTAAGAGCTCAATGGCCCATTTTGCAATCCTGCCCGTCGCGTCGCGGTTGTTTATAATGTCGTTGAGAGGTACTTCGGAGGCCACTGTTATCGAGCACTCTTGAAAGTAGTGTCGCAGCTTCCGGGATGCCATGAACACCGTGTACGCTATCTTTTGATAATGTGGATACCGGGACTTGCATGGAGTTAAGACGGTGGATACGTAGTACACTGGTTTTTGAAGAGGGAATTTGTGTCCTTCTGTTTCTCGTTCGACGACGAGCACTGCGCTTACAACTTGATGTGTTGCCGCGATATATAATAACACTGGTTCGCCTAGGTTGGGCGCGGCCAGGACCGGATTTGTTGCTAATATGGCCTTTATTTCTTCGAGTCCGGCCGTGGCAGCATCCGTCCACTCGAAGTGTTCGGTGCGCCGGAGGAGGCGGTAGAGAGGCAATGCCTTTTCTCCCAAACGGGAGATGAAGCGTCTTAGAGCTGCCACGCATCCAGTCAGTTTTTGTATTTGTTTGAGGTCTTTTGGGATATCCAATTGTGACAGAGCTCGGATCTTGGCTGGGTTTGCTTCGATTCCTCTACCGGATACAATGAAGCCCAAGAGCTTTCCGGCTGGTACACCGAAAACGCATTTTTCCGGGTTGAGCTTAACGTCATATGCCCGGAGGTTGTCGAATGTGAGCCTCAAATCGTCTACTAGAGTTTCGACGTGTTTGGTCTTAACGACCACATCGTCTATGTATGCCTCCACTGTTTTACCGATCTGGGTAGCTAGACATGTCTGAATCATGCGCTGATATGTTGCGCCGGCGTTTTTGAGTCCGGAGGGCATTGTGTTGAAGCAGAATGGTCCGTATGGAGTAATGAATGCCGTTGCGGCCTGGTCTGTTTCCGCCATCTTGATTTGATGGTATCCGGAGTATGCGTCGAGGAAACACAATGAATCATGCCCCGCGGTAGCATCGATGATTTGGTTGATGCGGGGAAGGGGGAAAGGATCCTTTGGATAGGCTTTATTAAGGTCTTTAAAATCGACACAAAGGCGCCAGGATTTGTCCTTTTTGGGTACCATTACCAGGTTCGCTAGCCAGTCAGGATGTTTTATATCTCTGATGAATCCGGCTTCTAATAGTTTGGCTAACTCCTCTCCCATTGCTTATCTTTTGGGTTTGGAAAATCGTCGAAGAGCCTGTTTGACTGGCTTGAATCCTTTTAGGATATTTAGGCTGTGCTCTGCCAGCCTGCGTGGGATTCCTGGCATATCTGAAGGGTGCCAGGCAAAAATGTCCCAATTTTCCCGAAGGAATTCTCGTAGTGCGGCTTCTACATCAGGGTTTAATTGTGCCCCAATGGAGGCCGTCTTTGTGGAGTCCGTTGGATGGACCTGGAATTTGACTATTTCGTCTGCTAGTTTAAAAGAGGTGGACTTAGATCTCTTATCGAGTATCACATCATCCCTATTCACCGTGGAGCGCAGTGCAGTGAGTTCCTCTGCTGCTAGGGCTTCGGATAGTGCCTCTAGGGCTAGTGCGGCTGTCTTATTTTCAGCGCGGAGTGCTATGTCCGGATCACTGACCAGAGTGATGATTCCATTGGGCCCGGGCATTTTAAGCTTCATGTACCCGTAATGGGGTACAGCTTGGAAAATTGTGAATGCCTCTCGCCCTAATAGAGCGTGATATCCGCTGCTGAACGGGGCCACTTAGAACGTGACTTCCTCGGACCTGTAGTTGTCCGGCGAGCTGAACACCATATCTAGTGTGATTTTTCCTGTGCAGCGTACTTCCCGACTAGGGATTATTCCTCTAAAGGTTGTGCTGCTTCGCTCAATGCGGCTCCAGTCTATTTCCATTTTTTGGAGGGTTTCCTCGTAGATGAGGTTTAATCCGCTGCCGCCATCCGTGAGTACCTTGGTAAGACAAAAGCCGTCCACTATTGGACTGAGGACCAATGCGGCTGGTGCTCGGGCTGTTCGGAATTTAGGTTCGTCGCTGGCATTGAAGGTGATACCCGTGTCGCTCCATGGATTTGTTGTTGCTACTTGGTAGACTTCGGTGAGGCTGCGGATTGTTCGTTTCCGCATATTATTTGATGCGAAAGTCTCGAAGACTGTTAATACCGTACTGGTACTGTTGGGCTGGTTCTCCGGGGCTAGAAGACCTTTACCACTTTTGGCCACCTGCCGTAGTATCCAACATGCTCTAAGGCTATGTGTTGGAGTGGCGCCCTCTGTATTATGGATTTTGCAGGGTCCGTTGAGCCATCCTTCCAGTACGGTTCCGTACCCTTTAGGGGGTTTTTGCTTTTTGGTTTTTCTCCCAGGTGCTTGAGCATGGTGCATCCTTTTATTCCGGACTAGGGTTGTGTTCAGGGCTGGATTGTCCCAAAATTTGGTTTCGGTTTTCCAGGCACTCTCCATCGCACAGTATTTTCGTACTATGGTCGCCAGGTCGGCGAAGCGCGTAACTTCGCGACGACTTATGGCGTTCATAATCCCCTTGTCCGTGCAATTGTTGCAGAAAATAGAGATTGCGCTTTCCTCACGGTAGTCATTTATCCTGTCCATAACCAGGAGGAATCTGGCCCAGTAATGATGTACTGTTTCATCGGGCTCTTGCCGTATTTGAGATAGATTGCTTGTGTTTGGGTGTGCAGGTGGAATTAAATTCGGAACCCCGCCCAATCTGAGGCTCAAAGGCCGAGGAGTTTCCGGATTTGGAAGCTTGGATTGCTGGACGTCGTCCAACGAATCTAGTCCGCTGCCTGACTTTAGGTTCAGTACTCGATTGACGTCCGTCCCTCTGCGGGAATCCGGCATGGAGGGATCGGGAATCCGGACATAACTGGTTTTTAACATAGAAGAAGAGTCGCCGCGTCGTTCTTCTACCACAGCAACGTGGTGGGTAGCCTGGGGAGAGTTACTTTCTCTTAGATCGGTTTTAAGCCCAATCTAATCGTAGTCTGTAGCGACTCCCAGGGCGGCGATGCGATCCAAGAGCTCGTTTACGGAAGAGAGCTCCATCGGATCCAGCTGCTCGGTAAATTCCGAGTTGACGCGAAGATCGCTTTTGATGACCCGAGAGGTCATCGTCGAAGCGGTGGCCGAACGGGCGGTCATAAGAAAACCACCTAGCCGGATAGTTTGACCGGCGGCCAAAGCTCCTTCGGCAATGGTACCATTTTTAAAGACGGGAAGAGGCATCCTTCCTGATTGCGACGGCACAGAGGAACTCTCAATGAAAGCACCAGTGTCGGTGTCAAAACCGGCGGATCTCGGGTAGGGGGTCCCGAACTGTGCGTCTAGGCGAATGGTAACAGGAGACAAGGGACATGATGTTTTACCCAGGTTCTGGCCCTCTTGATGGAGGTAAAACCTTACGTCCTGCTTGATTAATATTGATGATGTGGGTATTACAAGAGTAGATCTACCACGAGATCAAGGAGGCTAAACCCTAGAAGCTAGCCTATGGTATGATTGTTGTTATCCCCTACGGACTAAAACCCTCCGGTTTATATAGACACCGGAGAGGGCTAGGGTTACACAGAGTCGGTTACAATGGTAGGAGATCTACATATCCATATCGCCAAGCTTGCCTTCCACGCCAAGGAAAGTCCCATCCGGACACGGGACGAAGTCTTCAATCTTGTATCTTCATAGTCTTGGAGTCCGGCCGATGATGATACTTCGGCTATCCGGACACCCCCTAATCCGGGACTCCCTCAGTATGATTGTACATTTTATTTATGGTGCTATCCTACGGTGCCCTCTGTCTCGCGCAAACGTGAGGGGCTCCTGCTGTAGGGTGTTGCAATATGTTCATGGTTTGCTTATTGTCGATGTTCCGGGGGTGACAGCAGCCTAAACGCGGATAAGTTGGTTATGGCGTATGGGAGTAAAGATGACTTGATACTTAATGCTATGGTTGGGTTTCACAACCTTAATGATCTTTAGTAGTTGCGGATGCTTGCTAGGGGGTCAATAATAAGTGCATATGATCCACGTAGAGAAAGTATGTTAGCTTATGCCTCTCCCTCATATAGAACTACAAGAATAATTACCGGTACTTGTTATCGATTGCCTAGGGACAAATGACTTTCTTGTTGACAAAAGCTATCTACTTTTATTGTCTTGCAATTTATTCGTAGTTTTATTCTTGCAAAGTACTTGTAGTTTTATTCTTGCAAAATAGTTTCATACTTTTTTTAGGTAAAGCAAACGTCAAGTGTGTGTAGAGTTGTATCGGTGGTTGATAGAACTTGAGGGAATATTTGTTCTACCTTTAGCTCCTCGTTGGGTTCGACACTCTTATTTATCGAAGAAAACTACAAACTATCTCCTATACTTGTGGGTTCTCTGATGCCAGCGTTGGCTCCTCCCGGCCCGCGCGTAGCTCCGTAAGGGTTGTGCAGTCTGTGCCTCCCCCACACTGTCCCCTGCCCTTTCCCCCCGCCCCGGTTGCTGCTCCCCGCATGGGCAGCGTTGGGTGCTTGTGCCCGCCCCACCGGCCCGGACGCGCACGTCAGAGTCGAAGGAGGGCGCTGCCCGCCATGAGAGGCAGCGGGCAAGGGAGAGGGATGTAGCGGAGAGCTCTATCTGTCGCCGCTGCGGGTTACCGGCGGAGCCCGACGAGGACGAGCGGCTTCTTGCTTGGGTCTACTGTCGGTCGCTTATGACGGCGGAGACGGACGCTTGGTGGCTCCGCCGGAAGAACGCGAAGGTAGTCCGAGCGGGAGGCTAAGGAGAAGGCAACGGAGGCCGTCTCGGCTGGCAAAGCTCAGGCGCTAGCAAGACCGGACCGTCCAACGCCTCAGGGGCCTCGTCATTGTTTCTTCCCCCTCGTCTGACGACCACACGACTCCTCGTCTGACGAATCGGACGATCCTCCAATAGCTGCCGATGGCTATAATCGCGTCGGCGACCAGAAGGGGAAAGGGTCGGCCCGAAAGTGGTGAAGTTCAATTTCATTTCAAGTTTTAATGTAGTTTAAGGTTGTATGTCTTTTATGCAAACTTTGGTTGTCCTTTGAACAGCCGTTGGTGATCTTTTGGTGAACTATTGTCTGATTGCATGTCCGGTCAGTTGATCCATGTAGGTTGATCGATGTTGCTGATTTAGTATGGATATAGGGGTTCGAGTATAAGATACACGGATGTGAACGACGCGATTTAAGAAACGTTCGGTCAGTGTCCGCGAACGCGCCCGTGAGAGTGAAAGGTCATATTTATCCATCGCGGGTGCAGATGCTCTCAGGACGGACGATGGAGCGAGCCAGCGAGCCAGCGGCGAAGCGGCGAAGCGCCAGCCCAGGGGCGCTGCACCTGTACCGTCGCGGGTGGGCACGTGTCGACCGGGGTCTGGCCGTCCCGCCCTCATTCCACGTACTACTACCGCACCACCATCCCCGGCCCTGGCCCTGGCCGGGAGGGAGGGAGGCAATGCTCTGCTCTCCTTTCTCTTTTCTCCATTGGTCCGAACAAACAGTGCGTACGCGGCATCGTGCGCTCGCATCTGTGATTTTGGTCCGTAAAACTTTGGCATCGCCTCTTTCTCAGTGATTCCATGCCTGCTTTTTTCTTCCTTTTTCTTTTTCTTTTTACAAGACAGCGGCCGGGCTCTTCTTTTTCACGTGATGAATCATAATAAATCGAAACAATGCCATGCAGCACGTGTGGCCCGGCGTCAGCGTTTCCCTTCCGGATGTGGCTTCTGCTGCCTGCTTCTTTGGTCTTATGGATGGTGATCTACCTCGAAAACAATAGACAATTATTTTTAGATATATATAAAAAAATCCCAGGGCCTCCTTGTGACTTGCGGCAAAGGGTATGTTTGCCCTACTAAATACTCCCTCCGATCGCAAATATAAACATGTTTTGGGTATTTATTTATTTTTGCGAGGGGTGTTTTGGATACTTCAACATGAATTGCATACAGACTAAAATGAGTTAACAAACTCACTAAAACATGTCTATGTACATCTAATTCCAAGAAAGGTTAGAGCATCCTATATTTGTGGACAGAGGAAGTGGTTTGCTAGCCAAAATTTTGGTGGAGTCTTTGCTTTGGCTACAGAAAGGACAAAAGAAATGGTAGGGTGAATGTTGGCTATCATCCACACAAGCACCCAAGATTTTCAAAATTACACTGGATAAAAATCCCTAGTACTAGTTGGGGCAGTTGAGGCGGTTTTTGTGGAAGCCGGTGGGAGGAAACCATAGATGGGAGGGGGAAATTAAGACAGAGAAGGAGGAGGGGCACACACATAGGGAGGTTGGACAAATGAAGGAGGTAATGAGGGAACAATATTCTTTTTAAAATTATATAATTAGGTAGGAGAGGTTAGCAGCTTAGACCGATAATTTTTTGCATGCACATTTAAATAAATGGTTATAAAAGACAACATTTTTTAAGGATATAAAAGACAAAATTCACAAACAAATGAAACCAATTTCCTACAATTATTAGCAAAAACAAGGAAGTTTAACGGCATGTCTACCGGGACATCATTACTTGAACAGAGGTATTAGACAAAGAGTATATATTAGATGGGGAAAATATAGCACACGCAAGGTAAGGATGCATGCTCTTGTGTACAAGATCCAACATGAGTTTAGGTAATTGTACATTTAGGGAAATATGAACAAAAGAAAAAAAGAATCTAGCCACGTGAATCATAATAAAAACATGTACAGACAGAAATTCAAATAAAGTATGATCAAATTTGTCGTACACAACAAATACAAACACTGCCAAAAGAATAAGCCAGCCATTTTTCTTTTTTGCAGTGTCATATATGCAACGGTAAATTTGAGTATGATTCACACTCATGATTTCCTTATAGGTAAACACTAAACTCAAGGATTCATCCATGTTAAGAAACCTACTGCCGCTGAAAAAGGAAAATCTACGGACGGGGTTTTAGCTAATTCATTGAACCGAAGAGTATGATGTTGTGTACTTTCTCCGTTCCTAAATGTAAGTCTTTGTAGAGATTTCACTATGGACTACATACGAAGCAAAATAGGTGAATCTACACTCAAAATGTATCTATATACATCTGTATGTGGTTTATAGTGCAATCTCTACAAAGACTTATATTTAGGAACGGAGGGAGTACTACATATGTACGGTTATTTCTTTACTAGTACTATAAACGTTAACGTCGCATAGAAGTGCATTTATATTTTCAGATATAAACGTGCGCATCACAAGCGCCACAGTACTGTGGGACTGTGGCTGCACAGTACTGTATACAAGGCTTTGATCAAAGGGTGTGCCTGCCACTCACATCGACACGCCCTTTTCCCGTCCTCTGCGTCGCAAGCGCCAGCTTGGGTTGGGCCCCCATGGACACGGAGCCCTCGCTTCACTCACAATCAATAATGGCCTGACCCCCATGTGCTTCATGTGTCATGTCATGTCATGTACTAGTGTACTTGAGCCCCAAGCTTGGCATACACAGTTTTTCCTTTTGCGGAGCACACCACACCGTTTTCACCCCACCCGTTGCATTTTCTACTGCGTACACGAACGAATGGCCATGCCTTGCCACCTACAACTACCGTTGCATCTCGTCTTGTCTGACGGGAGCACGGGCTCTTCTATTTCTACCAGCCAGGTGCGGGATCCCGGCGGGGAGTACGCCGGCGATGCTTGTGGCGGTTGAGGGCACGGACCGGAGGGGGTTATCAGTTCATCACGGCGCCACGTTCTGCTGCTGGAGCCACTCCCGGATGGCAGAGCGAAGGGCGATGTTGGGGATGAGATGACCGGGTGAGCGTCCTAATAAAACCATGCGCATGCAAAAAATTATAGAGTATGATCAAATCCGTCGCATACAAGATACAACACATACCAGTGGCCGCTAAAAAAGATAAGCTGGACATTTTTTTTTGTTTCTTTTTTGCAGTGTCTTTTTTGAAACAAGGCAAAAGATTTACCATTTCATTGATTAAGAAAAAGGTTTAGACAGGCCACGAAGTGGCAAGAAATAAAATCTACTCTCGCGGCATTACAACACTCAAATGCTTGGCGCCCGCCAACGCCCAAAGCGACAACTCCTCTTTTATCTTTTTATCTTACTAATGACGACCGTCGTTGGTGCGGCCGTGTTGCGAAAAACTCTAGCATTGCGCTCCGTCCAAATTTCCCAGGAGATTAGCATCATTAGTGAGGCGAGCGTCTTGGGGGATTCAGAACGAAGATATACGTTTCCATTCCACCATTCCCACGCTGAGCCCCTCGCTGACCAAGTAGTAGCCTGAGTGTGATCCATGCCAAGCCAGCGAAGAATATCGTTCCACACACGAAGGGTGTAACGACATTGGAACAGTAAGTGGGCTGCCGTCTCTGGGCTTTGCTTGCAAAGCGGGCATAGCCCGCAGTTGGGCCACCCACGTCGAGCAAGGCGGTCTGATGTCCAGATTCTATCTTGAAGTACAAGCCATGCAAAAAATTTGCACCGCGGAGGAGCACACACCTTCCACACCGATAGGACCATGGCTGACGTAGTTAGGCCCTCAAACTGTGCCTTGTAAGCCGAGGAAGCTGAGTACGATCCGTCCTTGGTGAACTTCCAAATAAAGGAATCCTCCACGTCCTCATCCAAAGTGTCCGAGTCAATCTTCTCCCAAAGTGCGACGAACTGGTGGACATGGTCTACTGTGAGACCGTCAGAGAAGTCAATATGAGAGATCCAAGTGTTGTTTGTTAAAGCCTGTTTGACCGAGCAGTTTTTCCTTCAGGAGAGGTCGAAAATGCCAGGCACTAGGTCCCGTGGGCGCATGCCATCAAGCCAGGAGGAGTTCCAAAACTTAGCCACATGCCCATTGCCAAGGAGGAGTTCCAGAACTTAGCCACATGCCCATTGCCAACCGTGACGGAAGTGGCAGCTGCAGCTTTCGCAGTGTCATATATGTGACGATATATAATTTCATACGTATGATGCACATTCATGCATTTCTTGTAGTCCTGAACACACAAAGCTAGGTAAAGACGTGTCAAAAAGATCTACTGCCGCTCAAAAAAATAGCTCCTCATTCGTCAATGATTAGCTGATTAAAATGTAAATTTGAACCCTTCGCCCCCGCGTCGCTCTCCCAGGAGCGGCACGGGCGGAGCTTAGCGCCGCAGCCGCCGGCCACCTCCCACCTCCTCGGTCAGGCGCGGCGCGGCGGCTTGGCCGCGAGCGGCATGGCTGTGCGTGCCACTTATATTTTCAAGATATAAACGTATAGGCTGTAGACTGGTATCGTAGCATCTGTAGCCACACAGTGACGCAGCAAATTCACATGGTTGCCGTGGAAACCATGACAAGACAGTGCACTTCATCAAAGCTAAAGAAGAAAACTGCAATGTCAGAAGACCCCCAAGCTCCAAAGCAAATGTAAAGTAGGAGTAAAACCACACTCGGTGTAGTGAAACAAACAAACAAAGTGAGAAATAGCTCCCAGAAAACACTCACACGCACGCACGGGCTGAGAAACCAGCCGGCCGGCTGCTGTTGCTATAATCCCAGCTCTGTCCCTGTCCCGTGTCATGCAACTGTGCAAGACAAGCTGGAAGGCGCCTGTGGGCGGCCCATGCCATGGCACGCACAAGCATCGCCTGAGGAAGGGCACAGACCGTTTTTACCAACCCGTTGCGTTTTCTACTGTACACGCAAATGGTCATGCTGCTTGCTTGTTGCGCCCGTTAACAGACACCGTCTGATGGGAGCACAGGCTCTTCTACGGTGCCAGCCAGGTGCGGCGGCGGATCAGGGCGCAGATTGAAGGAGGGGTTATAATCACACTGCCACGTTCTGCTGCTGGAGCCACTCCTGGATGGCGGAGCGGAGGGCGATGTTAGGGATGAGCTCGTCGTGTTCAAGCGGCAGGTTGGTCATCGGGGACGTGTCGCTGCCCGTGCTGAACCAGCTCCGGATGAAATCGCTTTCGTAGGTGAAGCCGTCCGCCGCAATGTGAGGGTCGTTCATGACATCCTGAAATTTTCACAACTTGATGGTTAGCCAAAAGGTAGCAGAGAGAAAATAACATGCTAGGCAGGAAGTTTCTATAACATGACAAGATAAATGACACATTCAGCTTTACGATCCAACTTATCAAGTATTGTTATCTAATTGGTTCATGTGCTCCTGAATAGGGGAAACTCAGATGATTCCTTCCTACTCACCTGAGATATAGGACAGATGAAGTATGACGGTATGCGGTTTTCATCCAGCACTGATCCCGAAGACGAGGGCGAAGCTGACGTTGCATTGCCCCTCATGGACTCGAGTGCTCTTATTGTTTCTGTGAGCTGATGTTGAAGATTCTCATTGTGCTCAGTGGCTTTCTGAAATTCCTCACTGACCTCATCTTGTCGTACTTTAAGTTGCTGGAACTCTTGTTCTATTTTTGAAAGACATTCCTCGGCATCTCTTCGTTGTTGGACTTGGTTTAAATATAAGTCCTCTGATGTCCTGGCCTGCAGGAATCAACCATTTTGTGATAGACGAGTTGACTAATGTGCCTTCATGAAACACTAACAATAGCACAGGAACTTTGTACAAAGAAAGGGTGCATCCAGAGAATGTGCAACATGTGAACCCTGGAGTCTATATAAGATGACTTTTTGAAAGTAGAAATGATTAAGATGAGAATTCTTTGGGACATCCCGGTGTGTGTTAGACATTCCAGCATAAAGAGAAATTACCATTCGTTCAGATTCAATCCGCCTCAAGCGCTCATCAGAGGCTTCCTTCTTGAGTGCTGCAGCTTCTTCCATGAGTTTTTGGAGTTTATTACGCAAATCATTGTCTGAACTAACATTTCCCTATTAGGATCATCGAGAGAAAATAATTAGTCACTTAGGGTAATACTCCCACTGTAAACAAATATAAGATGACATCTTAAATATAAGATGACATCTTATATTTGTTTACAGAGGGAGTAGAACTTAACTAGATTTTTTTAAAGGGGGTACAGTTCTAACTATAAACTACTCCCTCTGTTCCATAATGTAGTACATATAGACTTTTTGAAAAGTCAAACTTGACAAACTTTGATCAAGTTTGTGGAGAAAAACATTTACATCTAGAATGCCAAACATAGATCATTAGATTCAACATAAGATGTAGTTTCATATTTATATATTTGGTATTGTAGATATAAATAGTTTTTCTGTAAACTCGGTCAAAGTTTGCAAAGTTCGCAAACTTTGAAAAAAAAAAGGGCAACCTGGTGCATGTAGCTCCCGCTTGCGCAGGGTCCAGGGAAGGGTCCGACCACTTTGGGTCTATAGTACGCAGCCTTTCCCTACATTTCTGTAAGAAACTTTGACTTTTCAAAAAATCTATATGCACTACATCATATACCGAAGGGAGTAATAGCTAGCAAGTTCTCATTGAGCTATCTCCATGTACCCCATACACCCTGTTTAAGGTTTCTAAGTGCTACTTCTTACAGTTAAATTATATGTAGGCCAAGGACTACAGTCTACAGCAGTCACACTGAACCACATATGCAATACATCCACTTCCAAGAACTAAACAGAATCAGGTAAGGATGGAATCCATGTTAAAAGAAAATCAACTAGACCAACCAAGATGTCTTCCAAATCATCAGGCCCAACATCACCGCCATTAGATCTGTTAATGCATGCTGCACATCTAGGCCAACAAAACAAGTCAGTTCAAGTTATAGTGCCAACAAAGCTAACAGAGGGTTGGAAAGCTACCTCCTTAAGCCATCAATTACAACGAGATTGTTTGGGTCACACTTCAGACCCTCTATGTATGTTGCCAGAGCACTTTCATAATACTCCATCAGGAATTGTACATTCGCTTTACGCACATAGCCCTTCAGGAAAGTAGGATCCAACTCAATACATTTTTCGGCATCTTCCAGACCTTTAGGCAGATTTCCTAGATAGATGTGGCATTGAGCTCTATTGCTAAAGACCTGGATAATCAGTTATAACAATACCATTAAATCACAATATTACAAGAATCGGGGTGGCATGATAACGAGGGGCATGCATCACAGTAGATAATGTATAACATACGGAGTATATGACAGGTCAAAGATGGCATGTTTATTGAAGAACTGTTTTTATTAATCAGAGAATCTTCTATTTTCAGTGGAGAAATAAATTTAACCAATGAGGTAAAGTTGCCTTCAGATGTTATATGAAGCTTGAAGCATAATCAACGTAAACCAAAATCCTTACTCTGGGATCATTTGGATTCTTTTCAATGGCTTCAGTATAGTGAGCTGTTGCTTCCTGATAATTTTGCCTCTGGAATAATTCATTGCCTGCAACATGTGCACACAATCAGAAGCAGTAGTTCGACATCACAATGGCATGCATGATACTAACTGGGATCGGGATATATCATGCTCGAAGAAAGAACATAGGACACTACGAGCTATGTCCACTTGTTTTCATTTTAGTTATTTATTCCAAACAATTGAGTGTTCCGTTGAGAGACCACCTCATCCCAGGATGATTTGTCCTCATGAGATGAGCACATGAATTTCGTGCGATGGCACTGTCTCTCATTTTATAAGTAGTGTGCTTATGAGGGGGGAGGTGGTAAACTGGTAATGGACCCAAAAAAAACTCAAAACACAAAACTGATTTGATCCAGAGTTAGGATCTGAGTTTCCATTCACCATGTGTTTCTCTGCACTGGATACATCAAGTGCTCCAGTCCATTCATTTGTGGTTTGAGGTTCTAAGCCTCAGTCCTATACACACAATAAGTAAACCTTGGAGAACATACTGTATTTGTAATTTCCTTTTTATTTCTTCTTGCAGATATCAAGTTAAAAGTTTGAAATTTCCAAGAACTAAACACTCGCAATTCATGACTATGTTTTTGGAGAAATTTCTTGATAACAGGGGTGACAGGCGCCTAAAATTATTTTCCATTTTGTTGGGAAACTGAATGTAGCCACAGGCAAGAGCACAAGACAATCGGTACACAGCAATCACACTTCACAGCAATAGTAGTACATTGCAGTGCCACAATCAGCAGCGTCGTGTCAGGATTCAGGAAAAACACCCAAACCTTTCTGGCGGTGGTGGTCGGCGGCCTCCTGATCTAGCCGCTCCCGCTCCTCGATCTCCTTCCTGGCGCTCTCCGCTTGGTCCAGCTTGTCGCGCGTGTCCTCGCTGTAGTGCTCGGCCAGCGACTGCTGCAGCGCCCTGATTGCCGGCGCGTAGTCCGCGGCGCAGGCCGCGAGCTTGAGCAGCGCGGACGCCTTCCGCGACAGCGCCCGGGCCAGCAGCCTGTTGTCGGCGCGGAGCTCCCTGCCCCTCTCCACCGCCTCCTCGCAGTCCCTCACGCACTCCCTGTACTGGAACGGGAGACCCCAGAGCGCGATGAAGGAGGGACGGCGACCGAGAGAAGCGACGGGGGGAAAAGCGAGGGTTTGGGCGGAGGATTTGGGGCGGGGGAGCGGAGGGGATGACCGACCTTGGACATGAGGAGGTAGGCGGCGGCGCGGTTGGTGAGGAAGGAGATGTCGCGGGGGTCGAGCGCGGCGCCGCGGGTGTAGTGGTCGACGGCCGTCTCGAGGTACTGCTTGCGGTAGGCGTCGTTGCCGGCCTCCTTCTCCCGCTGCGCCTCCGCCGCCCGCTCGTCCTCCGCCTCCATCGCCGGCACGCTTCTCTCCTCGGGGCGGGGCTGCGGGAGCCGGCAATGCGCTTCGGTCGCCGGCGCGGCCACCCGGCGGTTACGGAAGCGGAAGTGGTAGTGGAAGGGGGGAGACTTGACCGGGGACAGGGCGAGCAGAATCTCTGACTGGTCGTTGGGACCCACCTCGCAGAGACCGCCCGACTCAAATGAAATGCTCCGCCTCCGCTTTCTCCTGTGCTTCGTCTTCTGCCGCTGCTCCGCCGCTCCCACCGGTGGCTCCGGTCCCCAACGCCGCCGCTGTCACGGTCGTGGCCGCCGGTCTTTGTTTGTGCCGGTTGCCTCTCTCGTGCAGCACGGGGGTCCGGCACTGTGTGTGGAGGGCCCAATGTACCATTACCAAGGGGAAGGTCCGTAGCTCAAGTAAAAAATTGATAGAAGTGGTGAACTATGCCCAAGGTTGCCCCACCAAGACCCTAGCCAATTTGTTGACATGTAAAATCTCAGCTAATATTTGGTAGGCAAACATTAAAGGAAGAAATGAACTAGATTAGGCGAAAAGAGTGTTGGCATGCCAAAAGTATTTTTTTTTTTTTGGAGAATGGCATGCCAAAAGATTGACAACCATCCAAACAAAGATCAACCTTTTAGTTGTGGACAAAAAATTGTTACGGTACAGATTGATGGCAATCCAAAAATAGCATGATGATACCCAATTCAGAATTCCAGTTAATCACGGGTGTGTTTGGATCGATGTCGTCGCCTGCCCAGCCAAAATTTTGGCGTTGACTGAAACGCTGGCGTTCATTTGATTTGGCGCCAGTACATTGGCTCGCCCATGGCCCAACAACCACTGCCGTTCATTTCATGGCCAATTCATTGGCGTGGCGCTGGTGGCCAATTTGTCCGCCAAAAAATTGGCATGCCGATGGTTGGCAGGGCCAATGTTGGCAAGATCCAAATGCACCGGTAGAGAATACCACCACCGCATAGCTCCAATTCAGCAACGTTGGCATAATGAGCCGAAGAAGTCGTGTGATATCTCAAAGAAGCATACATACTCAAGGATCGGGAGGAATTCAATGTTGGGTGGCCCTTCCATCGTATTGTTGAGATTGAGTAGCACTAGTAAATTGGAAATGTTACAATGGGTGTTTAACTTCATGAAATTTTAGCCATAGCAATCACAATAAACGTAAATGCTACAGTGAGTTACTGGAAATTACGTTCTGCCCGAGAAATCATTCCCTTCACCATAGAAAACAAAAGTTATGTTGATGCTTGTACGATTGCTTGCTCGATAATATTCTGCAAGACACAAAGGCTTTGTACACGCGTCCCCCCCCCCCCCCCCCCCCCCTCTTGTATGCATTTATCACCAAATTGTTTTTTTGATTCCCAAAAAAGGGGGTTTGGACTGCACTAAAGAATTGTTGCTCTACATGAAAGAAAATTGAGCAATTTCATTAAAAAAATTAGAGCAATGCAGAGAAGGAGGAAAGGGGCGAGATTAAACTCTAAATTCGAACACTTTACTTGTAACAATTTACAATTTACAATTTATAGCTTAGCTCTTACAGTTTGCAATTTACATGGACTTTGGAATACTCGAAGCCTTGTTCACCTTGTTAAACCACCCGATGGAATCCTGAGATTCAAGCCTTGTTCACCTTGACATTTCCAATGTCCACTGATACTGCACAGTACATCACGTTGTTCATGCACGCCCACAGGCTATGGCTTACTACGACTCGTATTTGCAGATGTTCTCGAATACCACTCATGCCGCGCGATCTTGTGGATCGTGTTGGAGATGCCGACTCCGCCTGCACAAAAATTTCAGGGCCTGATGTTCGGTTCGAAACCATATGATGGTTGCACACTTGCACTGAGAGTGAGGGGAGGGAAACCTGGTACCTAGAGAGAGCGCGCTGATGAAGATCATGAAGGACAGTATGAAGACGATGATCGACGCCCGCCCTAGCAGATCAATTAGCTTCCTCACAACCCTCTGGCCGACTATCGCAGCCAAAAAGGCCAGGATGGTCAAGTAGACAGCTACACATATTTCATTTCAAAGAATAAGTAACAAGTGCTAGATAATTATGGGAGGATATATCAGAGAAAATAGAGGCAGTACCATATGGCACAGGGAACCGGCTCAGCAGTTAGTACTCCGCAGATAATTATGGGAGGATATATCAGAAAAAATGTTCAGCTTAACAATATTAATGTTTTCAAAATAGCACCAATTTTCATGAATGAAAAAGGGTCCATCGAATCAAAAAAAATCAATGATTAAAAAAATGTTCATGAATTCAAAAAGTCTTCGAGAATTTAAAAAAGTTCATGACTTAGAAAATATTCGTAGTTCTATAATTTTTTTCAAATATTATAAAAATATTCGTGATTAAATAATGTTAGTTAATTAGAAACATCTTCATGAATTCAAAAAATGTTCCGGAATTTCCAGAAAAGTTTGTGAATTTCAAGAATTGTTCCCTAGTTTGGAAAAAACTTCATAGATACAAAAAATGTTTCTCAGATTCAAAAACTGTTCTCAATTCGACAAATGTTTCGTTTGACACAAAAAGTGTTCTTGAATTTCAAAAGTTCATCCAAAATTTTCAAAGAATGTTTGTGACTTTAAACAAATGTTCACAATTCCCGAAAATAGCGATATTTGTAAAATATCTGCTAATTTGAAAAGATCGAAATTTCATAAAATATTTGTGAATTTGGAAATTCTTCATGATTTCAAAAGAATATTCGTTGTTTCAAAAAGTGTTCACAGATTCCAAAAATGTTCATGATTTCCAATAATATTCATGGTTTCACATAAATATTCACGAATTTAAAAGATAATTGAAAATCATAAAATAAATATGGAAAATTAAGATAAATATAATAAAAATAGAAATAAAAATAAACTAAAAATAAAATAATAAAAATTGGAAGGAAAATCAAGAATGAAAAAAAATTAAAATTTAAATGGAAAAGAAAGAAAGGAAAAACAGGAAAAAGTAAAAAGAAGAGAAAATGCAAAACGAAAAAGAAATAAACCAGTTCAGGGAAGGTTCTAGAACCTTCACATAACTGGTGAGACAAAAACCAGCGTGGGTCGGCCCAAACAGAATACGTGCATACGTAAGAGGTTACGCGCCAGGTAGCTATTTGGCGACCTATGCGCCAAATAGAATATACGTGATCTAGGATCAAAGGAGGGCGACAACAAAGTTGTGGGCTTGTGACGCTGTAGAGTGGAGGAGCTCCTTTTTTTTAGCAAATGAGAGGGGGAGCTCCTGTACAACACTCGTTGCGCCCATAAAGCAACCAGAGCTCATGCGTAAGCATTCTTAGGCCGGCTCAGGCAGGCTTGAGCGAGCGGCTGAGCGGGCGCCTGGTTCGACCAGTCCCGTTGTTGGCCGAACAGCAATTGAGTTTTGAAAAAAAATCCATAATTTTTTCACAAAATCCTATAATTTCGTGAATTCAAAAGAGTTCATGAAATTTCAAAAAGGTTCACAAACTTTAGAAGATTTTACGAATTTGAGAAAAAAAGTTCATCAACTTTTAAAAAGTTCATTAATTTTTAACAAAAAATTCACAAATCAAAAAAGTTCATAGATTTTGATTTTTTATCAAATTCGAAAAAAATCACAATTTTTTAAGTTCATTAATTTTCAAAAAAGAAGCTTAAATATTTCAGGAATATAAAAAAATTATCGATTTTGAAAAAATGTTCATGGATTTTGAAAGAAATATTCATGAATTTATGAAAACAAAAAAGAACAAGAAAAGAGAAAAAGGAACAATAAAGAAAAAAATAATAAAAATCACCCGAAAACTAACCAGTGAACCAGAAAAAAGGGTTTGGGAAGGTTCTGGAAGCTTCCCAAACCGGGGTTGGTGCGAACAAGGGAGAGAATAAAAAGTGAAAAGGAAGTAATCCATCACATTTGTTGCATTGTCGTAGTGCTTAGTGCGCTGCTGTGTGAACTAGGAGATCATGAGTTCTTTTGGAATTTAACAGAGAAAAAAAAAAGATGGGCCGGCCGAGCTCGTAGGAGGTATGCGCCAGTTGGCGGAATTGCCTTTAACAAGCGCTTAAAGCGCCGTATAGGAAATGCCCTAGAAAGGCGCTACCTGACCCTGACATGCCGCCTTCCAGGTCAAGCCCATGGGCTTTCACCTAGGTCTATGGTCGAAGGATGGCGACAACAAAGTTGTGGGCTTGTGACGCTCTAGAGAGGCGCTCACCCAGGTCTGGCCTGGCGTGGTGTCGGCACCCCGTCGTCTTGGGATCCATAAATAGTTGAGTTTTTTCATTTATTGATGTTGTTCTCTGATATTGTCTGCTAAACAATCCCCTAAAAAAAGATAAACAAGACTGTTTAGTACTCTCTCCGTCCCAAAATAAGTGTCTCAGGACGGAGGGACTAATAAATTGGAAATGTTACAAAGGGTGTTTAACTTCATGAAATTTTAGACATATCAATCACAATTTAAAAAATGTTAAGTTACTGGAAATGACGTTTCACCCGAGAAATCATTCCCTTCACCAAGAAATGTTAAGTTTCTGGAAATGACGTTTAGATCTTGCAAATTGTAAGGGGCTCAAGATTAAACTCTAAATTCGAACACTTTACTTGTAACAATTTACAATTTACAGTTTAGATCTTACAATTTGCAATTTACGTGGGCTTTCGAATACTCCAAGCCTTGTTCACCTTTTTAAACCACCCGATGGAATTTGCAGATCTTGTGAATCGTGTTGGGGACGCCCACAGGCTACGGCTTCCTATGTCTCGTATTTGCAGATGTTCTCGAATCCCATGTACTCATGCCGCGCGATCTTGTGGATGGTGTTGGAGATGCCGACTCCACCTACACAAAAATTTCACGGCCCGATGTTCGGTTCGAAACCATGTGATGGTTGCACACTTGCACTGAGAGTGAGGGGAGGGAAACCTGGTACCTAGAGAGAGTGCGCTGATGAAGATCATGAAGGACAATATGAAGACGATGATCGACGCCCGTCCTAGCAGATCAATTAGCTTCCTCACAACCCTCTGGCCGACGATCGCAGCGAAAAATGCCAGGATGGTCAAGTAGACAGCTGCACAGGTTTCATTTCAGAGAATAAGTAACATTATAACAAGTGCTAGATAATCATGGGAGGATATATCAGAGAAAATAGAGGTAGTACTAGTACCATATGGCACAGGGAACCGGTTCAGGAGGTAGTACTCTACGACGGACATGGAAGATGAGAACATCATCGCGAAGGTGGCGGTGGCACTTGCGACCTGCAAACGTTCAACAGAATGCGAACATTTCGAAAACATGTGATAAATAGATAGCAGAAACCATGATGTTAACATAAAGTTCTTGACATGAGCAAACAAAAATCGATTTACTTGCGGAGGGATGCCGAGCTCCAGGAAGAGAGGCCCCATGATGGAGCCCCCACCGACGCCAAGCATACCGGCGACGACACCAGCGGTGATGCCCAAGAAGCAGTATACCAATAGCTGATGAGCTTTCAGGCTGTTCTGCTCATTCTTCTTTGATGATATCACCCTCCTCCCCTGCACCAAACCTACTGCTTCGTACATGGCCACCCCAACAGACACAGGGATCTGCGCACATATCCAACATGTAAATGACCTACGGATCCATTTTGTATGCGCTATAGTTCAATACCTAGCTGAAGAAAATCGGTACAGTCAGTACCTGGAGTAAGTTCAGAACCCAGTACCAGATGGAGCAAGTTGCCATGTAGTTCTGCAAACATGAAGAATTAACATAAGCCAGATGTTACGGACAGGAATTTGGTGAACATGGTTCTATATGCACCCTTTTACGAATAGTAAATTAAAAAAAATACTAGAAAAAAATTAAAAATCTAAATATTTTTTGTAACATACATAGTTGACTCATATACTTGAGTATGAAGTTTTATGAAGAAATGACCCTAGGCAAAAATGACAAAATAGACGCTATATTAAAAAACACTGTTTGCTGAATAGTAAGGACCTTATTGTATTTTCTTCACTAAGGATACTACGAGTATCTTTTTTCATGAAACTTCACACATGAGTAGAATGGTCGACCAAGTTTGGTAATCCAAAAATATTCAGAATTTTTCGAATTTTTCTAGTATTTGTTTTAAATTTACTATTCATGTGGGTGCGCGTGGAACCAGGTTCACCTGTGTATTTTCGAGATGTGTTTCGAGATGTTAATGTCAATTTCTTCCTGTGCATCCTGAACTAGATTATTGAATACTATTATGGATAACATAGGGAACAGGGAAACTGAACACACATGTGCACAGCTTGGTATTGTAAAAGGGAACAATTGATATTTAATAAAGCAGCTGATCTTTGAAAACTAAAAGTACTTCATAATTATCCAGGAATTCATGTTATTATAGTTTCAAATTGAGATTGCAGTTGAGGCCAGGTGCACACCTTAGTGACCTGAAGACCAAGGAACGCTACCCAGACAAAGGCAAGAAGGCCAACCTCCTTCCAGTAAACATTCTTCCAAATGGATACCTGCAGCATCAGACCAGCTGTACTCTTATGAGTCCTTTAAGACGATTGTTTCCAAGGCCAGGGAATGTAATGTTCATTGATTTTTTATTTCACCGCTTCGTCTGACGGGGTTTCATTTCGATCATGATCCGGCATATTTTCAGTCTGAGATGTGGCATTGAGTCCTTCAGACAGCGGCATGTACTCCTGTTCTTCAGCTGGTGGCAGGCAGAAAATGTAAGCAACATTTTTCCGCACTTCATAAATGATGAATAGTTTGGTTCATTGGTCACTTACTGGTTTGTTCCGATCGTATTGCTGTCTCCTGAGCCAATAACCGAATGAATGGGTTTCTAAGTATCTCTAATATGATGCCAAAACAAAAAGTACAGGTATCCAAGAAAAAACCAAAACAAATATTACCGTTATGATTATCGTCTCTTCCTTCCATGTTTCGATAGCCTTCAGAAAAGCTTTAGTTGAAGTAACTGAAATATAATTCGGAAATTACTCTGAGGTCAGCTACAATGACAGCTAAGATTAACGTTTGCTGCAGTTTCAGGGCAATGTCTGAGCACCTATGAAGAGAATGATCAAGAGGACTGTGACGAGCCAGTCAGGGAATATCACATTGCAGATGACCCCAATGCTGACCCCTAGCATCAGCATGGGCTGTATGAGCAGGACTAGATCATAGTCTATCACTGGCATGTCCAATGTTGGGTGCTTCAGCTTGAGGTTACAGTACACAGTTGACACGGCGGCCCCCATGATCATACCTGTGGCAGAGTACACTATCTCAGTTCTCAAAAATAATCAAGAAGCTTTTTTTCTTTTCGAAAAGCAGGAGGTTAAACCTCCGGCCTAATAATCATGAAGCTAACAGATCTTCCAAAGATATGTTCTCTGACGATGGATTTTTTATTTTTTTTCACCTTTTGTATTAAGGTAAATATTAAGAGAAAATCTGTGTTCAATCAATGGAATACATTTGAGATGTACCTTGCACTTCAAATTATAGAATGTTTTACCAAAAAAAATTGTTGAAATGTTTCTGTTTATAGTGTAAAAAAAGGAATATGCAGGTAAACTGTTTATATTACAAGCTAGTTTATAGTGCCATACTGTGCAGAATAAGTGTTGGGCCATTTATGTGTGTTAGTTGTTTTAGCCTAAGTGGGCCACCAAATTCCTCAATAAGATATACAGGACTTCATTGCAAATAATACAGTATGAATAAAAACAAACAAGAAGAATACATGGATAGATAAAAAGAAAAATAATACGTGGCATGAAGATGAACTGAATCCTCACACTTTGACATCGCCGCCGATGACTTGGGATCAAAGCCGATGATCAAGGTCAGCATCGGCACGAAGATCCCGCCGCCACCTACACCGCCGATGCTGCCGAACGCTGCTCCGAAGAATCCAATGAATGAACCCAACACAAATTTCCACCCAAATTTCATGGGCTACATATAAAGGAACAGAGAATCAGCAAATCAACAAGTCATTTCGGCCAATAGCGACTCATGGATAAAAATGGAGAAGTACAGAATGAGTCAGAACCATCAAAGAGTCAGCTCAATTTTAACTAGCCTACTGGTTTATTTACACAACTTAATTTGTTGATATGTGTTTCTGCACAAGCTCTGGGATAAATTCAGCTCGAAATTAACACAGAAGAAAAAGCCTTCAGTTATTACTGGCCACACGTTGTGGTAGGTGGTTCCGTCGCTCTGCCACAGGGAGTTGGCCAGCTTGCGCAGGTAGCTCATCTCCTCCGGAGGTGCCACGGCGCCGGTGAACGAGAGCCCCCTGTCGGCGACGACGGTGCAGGCCACGCCCAGCACCGCGACGACGTGCCATTTCATCCCCATTTCTCGCCCTCCTGCAAATCTGTGATCTTTGAGCTCTTTCTTTGGGCGCAACAGCCACAAAAGGGAGCAGGGCCGATAGGCGAATTTTTGAAGGAGATTTGAAGTGTGAGAGAGCTGCAAGAACCGAACGGGTGGAGATAGTTGATGGCTTCCTATGTCAAGGAGCAGAGGTCATGCGACAACGCCGACGCAAAATAATTGAACACTACGATTTGGTAACTATCGACCCACCTACCAAATGATATGAAGTGTGTTACTTGTGTTATTAAAGTGCAATCAAAGTGCGGCTAAAGAAGAAGTGCGATCAAAGTGGTGCTGTCAAATATCTCGGAATGGAAGTTTTAAAATGAGGATTGCGATGCGATGCACACACGCATAAAGCCATATATTTATTTAAGTTTGAGTAGTAACAAAGTAACCGCAACCGCGGCCGCATGGTGTGTGAGGTAAGCAATAGCCTATTGTTGAACCGTCCTCCAAACCGGTTGTAAGTATTCCGTGCCACCATCTTCTATTGATTACACTTAGAAACCATAAGCTCTCGTATTTCCGCATTGTATATGGGTCCACCCTGTAGCTCAAAAGATAACCTGCAAATAAGTGAATCTTTGTTTTGTTAAAAACATAATCATCCTACAGTTCCTTCCAGACCAAAGAAAAGCAGAAACTCCCACACGAATTCGTGCATTAGTTTTAGACTCAAACCCACCTAACTAGTTGATAAACATACACTATTGGAATTTTCGTATACGCCGGGTGTCAGGGTCTTCGCCGAGAGCCAAAACATAGGCACTCGGTAAAGTAAGAAACAACGAGAGCAGCACTCGGCAAATCTGTCTTCACGGCAACTAACTGTCGTTGCCGTCACGGTCTCACGGCGAACAAGTACCGCACGGCAAACGGTGCAGCCGCCGAGAGCCACACAAGGCAAAGGGGGGCCACATGGCCTACCAGTTTGGAACTGAAGGCGCTGTCACTTGGGGTGGCTTATACCGAGAGCGGCTCTCGGCAATTATCAGTAAAACATTTTTCCCTACCTGACATGTGATCCCACTGGTCACATTTATCAATGAAAGTTATATATTGTTTGCTAAATATATTTTTTTAAATATGACGATATCTTTGCTGAGAGCAGCTCTCGGCAATGCTCGACATGCGACTATTGACTAAACCCTTCGGAACTGACCAGTGGGACCAGGTGTCCCACATGGCAGCTGACCTTTTACCAAGGGTCACAACCCTCGGAAAAGAGTGGCACCACTGTAGTAGTGAAGTGCTGCTCAGCTAACTCCTTTTCCGATTGTAGCTCTCGGTAGTCTATCAGTTTCCGAGTGCTGCTCTCGGAAATGTGTCCCATTGCTTCTGTTCCTAAGCTCTTTCTTGCCTGATCCCTGCAACTGAAAACAACTACAGTGCAATATCTGTATATATTGCAGAAAATGGTATCATAACAAATGAATGTGGGAGCTCCTAGCTCCCTAGTAATTCATCGAGTAACACAACACACACATAGGCATAATTTGAAGTTGTCCACATATATAGGCAAATGTTTCATACTAGTACACATCACACACAAGTTCGCAAATTCATACATATTGTTAACTTATGGAAGTTCACTACTTGCAAAACACGTGCACGCCACATAGAAGTTCACATGTTCATAGATCATTTTGAGGAGGAGGAGGGGCCATCGGGTTAAGATTCCAGACAAGGAGGAGAAGGGGCATCACTTCCACTGCTTCGATATTGCATAATAACCTATAAGAGTAGAGTCACGTGAGGGTGGTTCTTCGCTATATAATGAATGTTCTACTCTAGTTTAGAGAATGGTCTACCTGTAGTTGATTTTCGAGCAACTTCAACCTTTCATTCATGTCTGCTCATTCCTTATTTCTGCTCTCCTGCTCAGCCAGCCGCCTTTGCTCCTCTTCAGCAGCCCGCTGCTCCATTAAATCCTGTAACATGGCATTAGGCTCATATAGGTTGGAATGGTGCTATTTCGAGGCATGAACATAAATGAAAGGTTAGGATGGTAACCTTGAGACGCGCTATCTCACGCGACACGACGGTTGGGCGACTCCCTATGGACGGAGTTGAGCTGGTGCTTGATGCGCGTATCTCGTGCAGCTTGCGATGGGAGGAGGTGGCGATCGCCCCGTTGCAAAGGAGGTGGCGGCCATGGCCCTTCCCCTCGCTAGCAATGACGAGAAGCTCAGGATCAAGAGGCTTGGACGTAGGTTCGGCGTCCTACCCGTGCACCTCCTGGAAGACCTCTTTGAAGGTCCAGTACTTCTCTTGCGCCGACAAGCTGCAGAACTCGGCGCCATCCTTCCCCTTGTGGCCTTCTTTCCAGGCAACCAGGATGTGGACCGGGTGACCAAGCGCCGCCTCCTGCAAAATTAACCATCAAGTTTAATGAACCAAGATGCACCGTGCGAAAAAGTTAACATCTTATTCCACATACCATGTGTTGCTTGAGAGCGGTCAGGTTCCGGCTCCCCTAGACATGAGCCCGGCCTGACATTTTGGCGCGATCGTTTCCCTTCTCCACATGTTGCGCCTGCCATGTCGGGTCACACCACATGTCAACCAGGGCCTCCCAACAATCAACCTTCAACGAGGGTTCCCTCACGTAGTCAGACAAAATCGAATCATTAAGGAACAAGAGGTGGATGAATCAAAGTACTAGCAAACGATGTAGTCACTTACCACTGACAAGTATTCTTCTTGCGACAAGTTGGTCCGGCAAGCAGTCTTCCTTGTCATCTTCTCTTCCTTGTCGTCGAGCGGCCGACACTGCATCACGGCTTTGTACCGCAGCGTGTGCTTGGTGTCGGAGAGTATCTTCCAGGCAGATTTCACTACGCCTGCCACGGTTGCTCTATGCAAGCAGCAGAACAACACGAAGCAGCGGAATAACTCTAGCAGTGGACAACGACGACGATGATGAACTCCACTACGCAGGGACTCTAGCTGGAACGCTTATCCTAGCTCGCAAACAAGGGATCCACGACAAACAAGCAATCAAATCCGGCATGACCTGCAAGCTGGCATGACACGTCAGGTCAGTAATTTTCCATTTAGAATATCTTTCTGTGCAACCTGAACTAGATAAATGAATACAATTATGGATACCATAGGGAACATGGAAACTGAACACACAAGTGCACAGCTTGATATTGTAAAAGGGAACAATTGATACTTAATAAAGCAGCTGATCACTGAAAACTAAAAGTACTTCATAATTATCCTGGAATTCATGCTATTATAGTTTCACAGTGCAGTTGAGTTTCACACCTTAGTGGCCTGAAGCGCAAGGAATGCTACCCAAACGAAGGCAAGAAGGCCAACCTCCTTCCGGTAAACATTCTTCCAAATGGATACCTGCAGTATCAGACCAGCTCTAGTCTTATGACTCCTTAAGATGATTGCTTCTAAGGCCAGAGAATGTAATGTTCATTGGTTTTTATTTCACTGGTTCGTCAGATGGGGTTTCATTTCGATCATGATCTGACAGAATTTCAGACTGAGATGCGGCGCCAAGTCCTTCACACAGCGGCATGTACTCCTGTTGTTCGCCTGCACATAGCTGTGGCATTAGATCCCGCAGAAAACTTAAGCAATTTTCCGCGCTTTTTATTGCTCACTTACTTGTTTGCTCTGATTGTTTTGCAGTCTCCTGAACGAATAACCAAATGAAAGGGATTATCACTTATCAGCATCTCTGATGTGGTGTAAAAATGAAAATACAGGTATCCAGAAAATCAAGAACATTACCGTTATGATTATCGTCTCTTTCTTCCATGTTTCGACAACCTTCAGAAAAGCTTTAGTTGAAGTAACTGGAATTTAATTAGGAAATCATTCTGAAGTCAGCTACTATCATAGTTTAGGATTAACGGTTGATGCACTATCATAGGCGGCGTTAGTCGCTGTTGCGCTGTCATGCATGGCAGCAATTCGGTACACTGACCGCTGGATGCATGGTTATTCATGCAGTGGTTTACGGATCACCCGCAGTACCTTTCAAACCCTTTCTACACTGGAGGAGATTCGTACACCGGAAAGGTTGTTCCACTTATTGCGCAATACGTTTCAGAAGGTGAAATTCTCTTCATAATAACACCACTTAATGCATTGTAGGATCTCTCTAATTTTCTTTACAAGGTTTATATGAATTGTGCGGCAAGTTCTTCCAAGGAAGCTTGAAAAAGCAGATGCATTTTCCAAAAAAATTCCGAGTCACCGAGGTCACTTCTAATTTGCTTCTACTATGCACGCAATCCTCCAGGAATTGAAAAAAGGCAGCAGCCTCACATTAATCTCAAGGCAAGCTATTTCTCTAGCATTCAAACTCTTTGTTATATATAAATAGTATGAGCGATCATGATAACATATCTCCTTCTTTTGTTGTGTTAATGCATACATTTCCAGGGCTATCTGGTCGGCAACCCTATGACAGACCCAAAGTTCGATCGCAATTTCCAGGTTCAAGCTGCTCATGGCTTTAGGATGATATTCTTATAGGCAGGGCCAAGCAAAACGGTCAAGTGGATGGGCTAGTCCCTCATCTGGTCGATGGGGGAGTCTCCATTTTATAGTACACTGACGACACTATCCTGTTCATGAAACATGACATTACAAAAGCGCGAAATATGAAACTCATATTATGTCTCTTCGAACAATAGTATGGATTAAAAATAAACTTTCACAAGAGTGAGTTGTTCTGTTTTGGTAAGGCCAAAGAAGAGCAAGACACATATAGACAATTGTTTGGGTGTGAATTAGGTTCTTTGCCTTTCAATTATTTGGGCATACCGATTCATCACCGTAAGCTATCTAATAAAGAATGGAAGTGCATCGAAGATCGAATTGAAAAAAAGCTTAGTTGCTGGAAGGGCAAGCTAATGTCATATGGAGGTCGCCTAGTGCTGATCAACTCAGTACTTACTAGTATGCCGATGTTCCTACTATCTTTCTTTGAGGTACCCAAAGGGGTGCGGAAGAGACTTGATTTCTTTAGATCTCGATTCTTCTGGCAGTCATATAAGGTCAAGAAGAAATACTGTCTCGCATGATGGGATATTTTATGCCGACCCAAGGACCAGAGGGTCTCGGCATTGAAAACCTAGAAATTAAGAATAAATGTCTTATGATTAAATGGCTCTACAGGTTAGAGATAGAGCCGGAGGATATGTGGGCACATATACTACATAATAAGTATCTACAGTCGAAAAAGTTAGCCCAGGTCACCATGAGACCAACTGACTCGCCATTCTGGAAGGGACTCATGCGAACGAAAGATTTGTTCTTTCGTAGGGTCAAATTCTTGGTTGGCGATGGGATGTCAGCAAGATTTTGGAAGGATACGTGGTAAGGGAGACGCCACTAGCCATACAATACCCCACCCTATATAACATTTTGCAACGTGAGGAGGATTATGTTGGGGAACGTTGCAGAAAATAAAAAATTTTCCTACGGTTTCACCAAGATCCATCTATGAGTTCATCTAAACAACGAGTGAAAGAGAGATGCATCTACATACCACTTTGTAGATCGCGAGCAGAAGCGTTCAAAAGAACGGGGTTGAAGTAGTCGTTCTCGTCGTGATCCTATCACCGGAGATCCTAGCGCCGAACGGACGGCACCTCCGCGTTCAACACACGTACGGTCAGCGTGACGTCTCCTCCGTCTTGATCCAGCAAGGGGGAAGGAGAGGTTGAGGAAGATGGCTCCAGCAGCAGCACGACGGCGTGGTGGTGGTGGAGCAGCAGTACTACGGCAGGGCTTCGCCAAGCACGTGACGGAGGAGGAAGAGGTGTAGCAGGGGGAGGGAGGCGCCAGAACTTCAGGGTCCGGCTGCCCCCTCCCCCCTCCCTTTATATAGGCCCCAAGGGGGGGCGCCGGCCCCTGGAGATCTGATCTCCCAGGGGGGCGGCGGCCAGGGGGGTGGAGTGCCCCCCAAGGCAAGTGTGGCGCCCCCCCCCCCCCACCCTAGGGTTTCAACCCTAGGCGCAGGGGATCGGCCAAGGGGGGCGCACCAGCCCACTATGGGCTGGTTCCCCTCCCCACAGCCCATGGGGCCCTCCGGGATGAGTGGCCCCACCCGGTGGACCCTCGGGACCCTTCCGGTGGTCCCGGTACAATACCGGGTGACCCCAAAACTTTTCCGATGGCCGAAACAACACTTCCTATATATAATTCTTTACCTTCGGACCATTCTGGAACTCCTCGTGACGTCCGGGATCTCATCCGGGACTCCGAACAACATTCGGTTTACTGCATACTCATATTCATACAACCCTAGCGTCACCGAACCTTAAGTGTGTAGACCCTACGGGTTCGGGAGACACGTAGACATGACCGAGACGGCTCTCGGGCAATAACCAACAGCGGGATCTGGATACTCATGTTGGCTCGCACATGCTCCTCGATGATCTTATCGGATGAACCACGATGTCGAGGATTCAAACAACCCCGTCTACAATTCCCTTTGTCAATCGGTACGTTACTTGCCCGAGACTCGATCGTCGGTATCCCAATACCTCGTTCAGTCTCGTTACCGGCAAGTCACTTTACTCGTACCGTAATGCATGATCCCGTGACCAAACACTTGGTCACTTTGAGCTCATTATGATGATGCATTACCGAGTGGGCCCAGAGATACCTCTCCGTCATACGGAGTGACAAATCCTAGTCTCGATCCGTGTCAACCCAACAGACAATTTCAAAGATACCTGTAGTGCACCTTTATAGTCACCCAGTTACGTTGTGACGTTTGGTACACCCAAAGCACTCCTACGGTATCCGGGAGTTACACGATCTCATGGTCTAAGGAAAAGACACTTGACATTGGAAAAGCTCTAGCAAACGAACTACACGATCTTGTGCTATGCTTAGGATTGGGTCTTGTCCATCACATCATTCTCCTAATGATGTGATCCCGTTATCAACGACATCTAATGTCCATAGTCAGGAACCCATGACTATCTGTTGATCAACGAGCTAGTCAACTAGAGTCTTACTAGGGACGTATTATGGTCTATGTATTCGCACGTGTATTACGATTTCCGGATAATACAGTTATAGCATGAATAAAGACAATTATCATGAACAAGGAAATATAATAATAATCCTTTTATTATTGCCTCTAGGGCATATTTCCAACAGTCTCCGACTTGCACTAGAGTCAATAATCTAGTTACATTGTGATGAATCGAACACCCATAGAGTTCTGGTGTTGATCGTGTTTTGCTCGCGAGAGAGGTTTAGTCAACGGATCTGCGACATTCAGATCCGTATGTACTTTGCAAATATCTATGTCTCCATCTTGAACATTTTCACGGATGGAGTTGAAACGACGCTTGATGTGCCTGGTCTTCTTGTGAAACCTGGGCTCCTTAGCAAGAGCAATAGCTCCAGTGTTGTCACAGAAGAGTTTGATCGGCCCCGATGCATTGGGTATGACTCCTAGGTCGGTGATGAACTCCTTCACCCAAATTGCTTCATGCGGTGCCTCCGAGGCTGCCATGTACTCCGCTTCACATGTAGATCCCGCCACGACGCTCTGCTTGCAGCTGCACCAGCTTACTGCTCCACCATTCAGCATATACACGTATCCGGTTTGTGACTTAGAGTCATCCAGATCTGTGTCGAAGCTAGCGTCGACGTAACCCTTTACGATGAGCTCTTCGTCACCTCCATAAATGAGAAACATGTCCTTTGTCCTTTTCAGGTACTTCAGGATATTCTTGACTGCTGTCCAGTGTTCCTTGCTGGGATTACTTTGGTACCTTCCTACCAAACTTACGGCAAGGTTTACATCAGGTCTGGTACACAGCATGGCATACATAATAGATCCTATGGCTGAAGCATAGGGGATGACACTCATCTCTTCTTTATCTTTTGCCGTGGTCGGGCATTGAGCCGAGCTCAATCTCACACCTTGCAACACAGGCAAGAACCCTTTCTTGGACTGATCCATTTTGAACTTCTTCAAAATCTTATCAAGGTATGTGCTTTGTGAAAGACCTATGAGGCGTCTCGATCTATCCCTATAGATCTTGATGCCTAATATGTAAGCAGCTGCTCCAAGGTCCTTCATTGAAAAACACTTATTCAAGTAGGCCTTAATGCTGTCCAAAAGTTCTATATCATTTCCCATCAAGAGTATGTCATCTACATATAATATGAGAAATGCTACAGAGCTCCCACTCACTTTCTTGTAAACGCAGGCTTCTCCATAAGTCTGCATTAACCCAAACGCTTTGATCATCTCATCAAAGCGAATGTTCCAACTCCGAGATGCTTGCACCAGCCCATAAATGGATCGCTGGAGCTTGCATACTTTGTTAGCATCTTTAGGATCGACAAAATCTTCCGGCTGCATCATATACAGTTCTTCCTTAAGATGTCCGTTAAGGAATGCCGTTTTGACGTCCATCTGCCATATCTCATAATCATAGTATGCGGCAATTGCTAACATGATTCGGACGGACTTCAGCTTCGCTACGGGAGAGAATGTCTCATCGTAGTCAACCCCTTGAACTTGTCGATAACCCTTAGCGACAAGTCGAGCTTTATAGATGGTAACATTTCCATCTGCGTCCGTCTTCTTCTTAAAGATCCATTTGTTTTCTATCGCTCGCCGATCATCGGGCAAGTCTGTCAAAGTCCATACTTTGTTTTCATAGATGGATTCTATCTCGGATCGCATGGCTTCAAGCCATTTGTTGGAATCTGGGCCCGCCATCGCTTCTTCATAGTTCGAAGGTTCACCGTTGTCTAACAACATGATTTCCAGGACAGGGTTGCCGTACCACTCTGGTGCGGAACATGTCCTTGTGGACCTATGAAGTTCAGTAGCAACTTGATCCGAAGTACCTTGATCATCATCATTATTTTCCTCTCCAGTCGGTGTAGGCATCACAGGAACATTTTCCTGAGCTACACTACTTTCCTGTTCAAGAGGTAGTACTTCATCGAGTTCTACTTTCCTCCCACTTACTTCTTTCGAGAGAAACTCTTTTTCCAAAAAGGATCCGTTCTTGGCAACAAAGATCTTGCCCTCGGATCTTAAGTAGAAGGTATACCCAATGGTTTCCTTAGGGTATCCTATGAAGACACATTTTTCGGACTTGGGTTCGAGCTTTTCAGGTTGAAGTTTCTTGACATAAGCATCGCATCCCCAAACTTTTAGAAACGATAGCTTAGGTTTCTTCCCAAACCATAATTCATACGGTGTCGTCTCAACGGATTTAGACGGTGCCCTATTTAAAGTGAATGTAGCTGTCTCTAGAGCGTATCCCCAAAATGATAGCGGTAAATCGGTAAGAGACATCATAGACCGCACCATATCCAATAGAGTGCGATTACGACGTTCGGACACACTGTTACGCTGAGGTGTTCCAAGCGGCGTGAGTTGTGAAACGATTCCACATTTCCTTAAGTGTGTACCAAATTCGTGACTTAAATATTCTCCTCCACGATCTGATCGTAGGAATTTTATCTTTCGGTCATGTTGATTCTCTACCTCATTCTGAAATTTCTTGAACTTTTCAAAGGTCTCAGACTTGTGTTTCATTAAGTAGACATACCCATATCTACTCGAGTCATCAGTGAGAGTGAGAACATAACGATATCCTCCGCGAGCCTCAACGCTCATTGGACCGCACACATCGGTATGTATGATTTCCAATAAGTTGGTTGCTCGCTCCATTGTTCCGGAGAACGGAGTCTTGGTCATTTTGCCCATGAGGCATGGTTCGCATGTGTCAAATGATTCATAATCGAGAGACTCCAAAAGTCCATCAACATGGAGCTTCTTCATGCGCTTGACACCAATGTGACCAAGGCGGCAGTGCCACAAGTATGTGGGACTATCGTTATCAACTTTACATCTTTTGGTACTCACACTATGAATATGTGTAATGTTACGCTCGAGATTCATTAAGAATAAACCATTGACCATCGGGGCATGACCATAAAACATATCTCTCATATAAATAGAACAACTATTATTCTCGGATTTAAATGAGTAGCCATCTCGTATCAAACGAGATCCAGATACAATGTTCATGCTCAAACTTGGCACTAAATAACAATTATTGAGGTTTAAAACTAATCCCGTAGGTAAATGTAGAGGTAGCGTGCCGACGGCGATCACATCGACCTTGGAACCATTCCCGACGCGCATCGTCACCTCGTCCTTCGCCAGTCTCCGCTTATTCCGCAGCTCCTACTGTGAGTTACAAATATGAGCAACGACACCGGTATCAAATACCCATGAGTTACTACGAGTACTGGTAAGGTACACATCAATTACATGTATATCAAATATACCTTTAGTGTTGCCGGCCTTCTTGTCCGCTAAGTATTTGGGGCAGTTCCGCTTCCAATGACCCTTCCCTTTGCAATAAAAGCACTCAGTCTCAGGCTTGGGTCCATTCTTTGACTTCTTCCCGACAACTGGCTTACCGGGCGCGGCAACATCCTTGCCGTCCTTCTTGAAGTTCTTCTTACCCTTGCCCTTCTTGAACTTGGTGGTTTTATTGACCATCAACACTTAATGTTCCTTTTTGATTTCTACCTCTGCCGACTTCAGCATTGAAAATACTTCAGGAATAGTTTTCACCATCCCCTGCATATTGTAGTTCATCACAAAGCTCTTATAGCTCGGTGGGAGCGACTGGAGGATTCTGTTAATGACCGCCTCGTCCGGGAGGTTAATGTCCAGCTGGGACAGGCGGTTGTGCAACCCAGACATTTTGAGTATGTGCTCACTGACAGAACTATTTTCCTCCATCTTACAACTGTAGAACTTGTCGGAGACTTCATATCTCTCGGCCCGGGCATGAGCTTGGAAAACCATTTTCAGCTCCTCGAACATCTCATATGCTCCGTGTTGCTCAAAATGCTTTTGGAGCCCCGGTTCTAAGCTGTAAAGCATGCCGCACTGAACGAGGGAGTAATCATCAGCACGTGACTGCCAAGCGTTCATAACGTCTTGGTTCTCTGGAACGGGTGCATCACCTAGCGGTCCTTCTAGGACATATTGTTTCCTGGCAGCTATGAGGATGATCCTCAGGTTCCGGACCCAGTCCGTATAGTTGCTGCCATCATCTTTCAGCTTGGTTTTCTCTAGGAACGCGTTGAAGTTCATGTTGACATGAGCGGCGGCCATTTAATCTAGAAGACATATTTGCAAAGATTTTAGACTAAGTTCATGATAATTAAGTTCATCTAATCAAATTATTACAATGAACTCCCACTCAGAGTAGACATCCCTCTAGTCATCTAAGTGTTACACGATCCGAGTCGACTAGGCTGTGTCCGATCATCACGTGAGACGGACTAGTCATCGTCGGTGAACATCTCCATGTTGATCGTATCTTCCATACGACTCGTGTTCGACCTTTCGGTCTCTGTGTTCCGAGGCCATGTCTGTACATGCTAGGCTCGTCAAGTTAACCCTAAGTGTTTTACATGTGTAAAACTGTCTTACACCCGTTGTATGTGAACGTAAGAATCTATCACACCCGATCATCACGTGGTGCTTCGAAACGACAAACTTTAGCAACGGCGCACAGTTAGGGGAGAACACTTCTTGAAATTGTTGTAAGGGATCATCTTATTTACTACCGTCGTTCTAAGTAAACAAGATGCATAAACATAATAAACATCACATGCAATTATATAGTAGTGACATGATATGGCCAATATCATATAGCTCCTTTGATCTCCATCTTCGGGGCTCCATGATCATCTTTGTCACCGGCATGACACCATGATCTCCATCATCGTGTCTTCATGAAGTTGTCATGCCAATGACTATTTCTACTTCTATGGCTAACGCGTTTAGCAATAAAGTAAAGTAATTTACATGGCGTTCTTCAATGACACGCAGGTCATACAAAAAATAAAGACAACTCCTATGGCTCCTGCCGGTTGTCATACTCATCGACATGCAAGTCGTGATTCCTATTACAAGAACATGATCTCATACATCACAATATATCATTCATCATTCATCACAACTTTTGGCCATATCACATCACATGACAATTGCTGCAAAAACAAGTTAGACGTCCCCTAATTGTTGTTGCATATTTTACGTGGCTGCAATTGGGTTCTAGCAAGAACATTTTCTTACCTACGAATAACCACAACGTGATTTTGTCAACTTCTATTTACCCTTCATAAGGACCCTTTTCGTCGAATCCGCTCCAACTAAAGTGGGAGAGACAGACACCCGCTAACCACCTTATGCAACTAGTGCATGTCAGTCGGTGGAACCTGTCTCACGTAAGCGTACGTGTAAGGTCGGTTCGGGCCGCTTCATCCCACAATACCACTGAAGCAAGAAAAGACTAGTAGCGGCAAGCAAGTTGACAAGATCTACGCCCACAACAAAATTGTGTTCTACTCGTGCAATAGAGAACTACGCATAGACCTAGCTCATGATGCCACTGTTGGGGAACGTTGCAAAAAATAAAAAAATTTCCTACGGTTTCACCAAGATTCATCTATGAGTTCATCTAAGAAACGAGTGAAAGAGAGATGCATCTACATACCACTTTGTAGATCGCGAGCGGAAGCGTTCAAAAGAACGGGGTTGAAGTAGTCGTTCTCGTCGTGATCCTATCACCGGAGATCCTAGCGCCGAACGGACGACACCTCCGCGTTCAACACACGTACGGTCAGCGTGACGTCTCCTCCGTCTTGATCCAGCAAGGGGGAAGGAGAGGTTGAGGAAGATGGCTCCAGCAGCAGCACGACAGCGTGGTGGTGGTGGAGCAGCAGTACTCCGGCAGGGCTTCGCCAAGCACGTGACGGAGGAGGAAGAGGTGTAGCAGGGGGAGGGAGGTGCCAGAACTTCAGGGTCCGGCTGCCCCCTCCCCCTCCCTTTATATAGGCCCCAAGGGGGGGGGGCGCCGTCCCCTGGAGATCTGATCTCCCAGGGGGGCGGCGGCCAGGGGGGTGGAGTGCCCCCCAAGGCAAGTGGGGCGCCCCCCTCCCCACCCTAGGGTTTCAACCCTAGGCGCAGGGGGTGGGCAAGGGGGCGCACCAGCCCACTGTGGGCTGGTTCCCCTCCCCACTTCAGCCCATGGGGCCCTCCGGGATGGGTGGCCTCACCCAGCGGACCCCCGGGACCCTTCCGGTGGTCCCGGTACAATACCGGGTGACCCCGAAACTTTCCCGATGGCCGAAACAACACTTCCTATATATAATTCTTTACCTCCGGACCATTCCGGAACTCCTCGTGACGTCCCGGATCTCATCCGGGACTCCGAACAACATTCGGTTTACTGCATACTTCATATTCATACAACCCTAGCGTCACCGAACCTTAAGTGTGTAGACCCTACGGGTTCGCGAGACACGTAGACATGACCGAGACGGCTCTCGGGCAATAACCAACAGCGGGATCTGGATACTCATGTTGGCTCCCACATGCTCCTCGATGATCTCATCGGATGAACCACGATGTCGAGGATTCAAACAACCCCGTTTACAATTCCCTTTGTCAATCGGTACGTTACTTGCCCGAGACTCGATCGTCGGTATCCCAATACCTCGTTCAGTCTCGTTACCGGCAAGTCACTTTACTCGTACTGTAATGCATGATCCCGTAACCAAACACTTGGTCACTTTGAGCTCATTATGATGATGCATTACCGAGTGGGCCCAGAGATACCTCTCCGTCATACGGAGTGACAAATCCCAGTCTCGATCCGTGTCAACCCAACAGACACTTTCAGAGATACCTGTAGTGCACCTTTATAGTCACCCAGTTACGTTGTGACGTTTGGTACACCCAAAGCACTCCTACGGTATCCGGGAGTTACACGATCTCATGGTCTAAGGAAAAGATACTTGACATTGGAAAAGCTCTAGCAAACGAACTACACGATCTTGTGCTATGCTTAGGATTGGGTCTTGTCCATCACATCATTCTCCTAATGATGTGATCCCGTTATCAACGACATCTAATGTCCATAGTCAGGAAACCATGACTATCTGTTGATCAACGAGCTAGTCAACTAGAGGCTTACTAGGGACGTATTATGGTCTATGTATTCACACGTGTATTATGATTTCCGGATAATACAGTTATAGCATGAATAAAGACAATTATCATGAACAAGGAAATATAATAATAATCCTTTTATTATTGCCTCTAGGGCATATTTCCAACAGATTATGTAGGCACAATATTTCAATCGACTCCCTTGAATATTCAGTTCAGACGTGCGTTAGTTGGTGAGCGATGGACCGCCTTGATGCACTTGGTCCGGAGGTTGATAGATGTTCAGTTATTTGACCAACCCGATTCGATGCACTGGAAGTTAACTAGAAATGGGGTGTTTACAGTGAATTTTTTTACATGGATCTAATTAATTCTGTCCCAATCACAGGATCGTTACATATTTGGAAGGTTAAGGTTACCTTGCGTATTAAAATCTTTATGTGGTTCGTCCACAAGCAAATGATCCTCACTAAAGATAACTTAATAAAGAGGCGGTGGGTAGGTAGTTCACGTTGTTGTTTTTGTGATCATGATGAAACAATACAACACTTATTTATAAAGTGCCCACTCGCGAAATTGCTTTGGAGAACGATCCATATAGCCTTTAACATCACTCCTCCAGCTGACATTGAACCGTTATTTGGGACGTGGTTAGCTGGGGTTGAGCATATTACTGCGGCTCGTATTCGGATTGGAATATGTGCGCTTATATGAGCTATATGGAATTGCAGGAATGATATGATTTTTAACAGACAACATACTTTAACTTTCTTGCAGGTCATCTTCAGAGCTACCGCATGGATCCGTACGTGGTTCCTACTCACTCCTACGGACTCTAGGGAGCCTTTGGTTACTGGGTGCAACCAGTGGGAGATAGTAGCACGGGCTATATTCAACCGGTTCGGATGGCGGTCGCATAACAGGATAGGAGTCTAGGGAGCTTGTCCTTTACATTGTCATACCGGTTGTGATACTGAGCTTTCACTTTTCTTTTCCTTTTTCGCTCCGCTTGCGAGCTATAATATTTTTATAATTTTGTGCTACTTCGAGACTCTTTAATAAGATGGCTGCATGCATCGTTCCAATGCAGAGGCCGAGGACGAGCCTCTATTTCCCCTAAAAAATAAAAAATATACGAGGTAATAAAAAATCCATTTGCTTTGACCAAAAGTGTGGCGACAAATTTTGTATTGTGTCAATCTAAAGAATTCGTAGCATGTTTTATTTTTCTTTCCCAAAGGCTGCCATGAGGAACTGCAAAGGAGATTATGTAAACCACGTGAATCAAATGTGTGCTGAGGTGCTACAAACCGTAAAGAGTGTAAGATTCATGTATTGACCTTTTTGTTATGAACTGATGGTACTACAAGTGCTAGCACCAGCTGGCTAATTCAGGCATATCAGTGACTGGAGGGCATGGCATCTCGACGGCCAAGCCGCAGGGTCAAGTCATCTCACTCCTTTTCTTCGCATTTATTCATACGGAGAACCAAAGCTTTACGAATAAGCATGGTGTACCATATTCCTCTATTTTTTCTGATGAGAAATGCTACTTTTTTTTTGTGCAGATTTACCATCGGATACGCGAATAATTTGACATTTTCAACAGTAAAGGTGGTCTTGTTTTCCTCTTTTTTTGCGTGGAGTCTTCTTTTCCTCTTTATACCATGTTGTCCATGGATTGGATTGGATGATAGAACTGCTATGTGATAGATATATCTAATGGAGCTCCTGATCACTTGTTTGTGTAGGGTGGTGGCCATACTGCTCCAGAGTACAGGCCTGAAGAATGCTTTGCGATGGCCGAACGCTCGCTGGCCAATGAGCCTCTCTGATGATTTGACCATACAATTTTTATCTCTTAGCACAGATCTTTTCGCATTTTGCTTCATTCCATCTGTATAAATCCAGTTAGTGATGTATATGAAAGGAAGTTTTTTGAACACCCCATCCCTCGCCCCTGCGCAATTAATCGCCTCTAATTGTTATCTACCTTGAAGATATATGGAGTCCTTGGGACCTCCTATTAGTGCGATGCGCGTTGGTGAGGGAGCCAACACGCAATCTCCCTTCGCCACGCGCACCTTTTGGGCCGCCCATGTGCGGGAGGCGGTTCACCCCCTATTTTTCTTTTTTTTTCTCTTTTCGTTCTGTTTTTGTTTTATTCAGCATTAAAATAATTAGAGAATTCAAAAAAAGTTCCGATATCCAGAAAATATTAATTTTGAAAAAAGCTTCAAGAAATCATAATATGGTCACAGATTCAGAAAACGTTCTTGATTTTTTTTAAAAGTCCGCATATTCAGAAAAATTTCGTCATTTTAAAAACAATGTTTGAGAATTCAAAAAATGTTCACAATTTTGAAACCAAAATGTTCGTTATCTAAAAAATGTTGCATACTAAAAAGTGATCATGAATTCAGAAAATGTTTCATGAATTTATAAAAAAAAATTCGTGAATTCAAAAAATATTCATGCATTTATAAACAATGTTCAGCTTAAAAACTATTAATGTTTTAAAAATAGAAACAATTTAAATGAATGAAGAAATTTCATCGATTCAAAAAATTTAACTGATTCAAAAGAGATTCATGAATTCAAAAAATATTCGTGAGTTAAAAAACGTTCATGAGTTAAAAAATATTCGCAGTTTCCTAAAAAATGTTCGCATATTCAAAAAAGTTAAAATATTATAAAACATATAAGAGATAAAATAATGTTTCTAATGAAAAAAAATCTTCACGAATTTAAAAAATGTTCCAAAAATTATAACAATGTTTGCGAATTTAAAAAATTGTTCCCTAGTTTGAAAAAAAGTTCATAGATTCAAAAAAAGTTTCTCAGATTCATAAAATGTTCTCAATTCAAAAAATGTTTTATTGAACACAAAAAAGTGTTCACTAATTTGAAAAATTCATCCAAAAATTTCAAAAATGTTCATGAATTTTAAAACATGTTCATAATGTTAGGAAAAATAGTGAATTTGGGAAAATGTTTGCTAATTCGAAAAAATATCACAATTTCACAAAATATTTTTGAATACTGTAATTGTTCAGAATTTCAAAAAATATTCATGGCTTCAAAAAAGTGTTCACAAATTCTAAAAATGTTCATGACTTCCAAAAATGTTCATGGTTTCACAGAAATATTCACGAATTTAAAATATAATTGCAAATCAAAAAGTAAATATGGAAAGAAAAAAGGAGAATAATAAGTAAAAAACGAACATGAAAAAGGAAAATCGAGAACGACAAAATAAAATTTAAATGGAAAAGAAAAAAAAGGAAAACTATAAAAAATAAAAATAGTAAAATTAAAAAGAAGAGGAAATTCCAAATGAAAAAGAAATAAGCCGGTTCAGAAGGATCTAGAATCTTCAGAAAACCGGTTGGATAAAAACCAACATGGGCCTGGCGAAACAGAATACGTGCGTATGGAAGGGGCTACGCGTCAGGTAGCTATTTGGGGACCTATGCACCAAATACGATATACGTTTTTTGAGAAAAAATAGGATATACGTTTTTTTTAGAAATCTCGTTGTCTTTATTCATTCAAAGGGAAGGTCATAGGTACACAAATTGGGTCATGAGTGGTGCCCAACCAGACATGATGACCTATGCCTAGCTTACAAGCAAATTTAGCAAGATTATGAGCCTCGAAATTAAAGTTCCTACGCTCATGAATAAAAGAGCAAGAGCTAAAACTATTATAGTGACTCAAAATTTCATGCACAATTGATGCATTGGGGCCTCCAGTACCCCAATTGATGTCATTTACCACCTCCAAACAATCCGAGGCCACGCAAATGTTCCTGACCGCCAGATCGTCGGCGAGTGCTAGTGCCTCCCGACAAGCATATGTCTCCAGAAGCCGTGGATCCCTTGTGTGGCGAAAAACCACCGCCGAAGGTCCCAGGTAGACTCCCTCCTGGTCACAGCACAGAACCGCGTCTTCACCTCCATGGCATTGCCTAGCCACTGCTCCATCTGCATTGATCTTGACGCAATCGTTCGGTGGACGCAGCCAACGCTCTGGCCGGGTTTGGACGGGATCAGTTGTACTTGGATGATCATTCCGGACTATGATGAGACCTAGATCACTGATATACTTGTTTACAAAGCTGGTAATTTGTTGCGGACTTTGGAAGATTGATTCATATATAGCCTTCCGTCTAGAATACCAAATCGACCAAAGAGTGATGACCATCCTTGTGAAGCTAGAATGATCCATCGACTCATGCAGCTCGAACAACCAAATCCTTGGATTGGCTTCTGTGTTTTCAGTCATACTGGATACTATTGTATCTTCTAAGCCCAAACGCATCGCGACATAGTGCATGCCATGAGAGCATGTCTCCATGAATCCCCACATCCACACAGCGGGCAGGCGCCCTGCACGGCCATGTTCCTCCTCTTCAAAACATCTGTCGTTGGAAGTGAATGATGTGTCAGTCTCCATAGGAAGATTCTTATCTTCGAAGGGACCTTCATTTTCCACAGCGAGCTCCAGGATTTTTCATCTCTATCAGAGCTAGACGAACCTCCCTTCCTTGCAACAATTCCTCCCTCTAGAACTTAGTCTTCTGCAAAAATTTGTAGGATGAACAGACGGTGAATTTACCCTTCTTCTCTGGGTACCAAGCCCAAAAATCCTCTATATTGTGAGTACATATAGGTATCTTCAAGATAGCTTCAGCATTGACAGGGAGAAAAACTACTCTGACAAGATCTTCATTCCATGATGCAGTAGCTGGGAGAAGTAGCTCTGAGACGTACCTAGGAGGATCAGTCACTAGCGATGTGATCGGTCGCGGGGTCATCTCCTTCGGTATCCAGTTGTCAGCCCATACATCCATTGTTTGGCCATTACCAATCCGGCGAATAATGCCTTGCCGTAACAAGTCTCGACCCTCTAGAACAACATGCTAAATCTGAGACAGTTTTGTACCCAACTCCACATCAAGGATCGTACCCGCAGGGTAATAAGCAGCCCTGAAGATCCTCGCAGTGAGACTCATTGGTTCTTGAAGCAATCTCCATGCTTGGCGAGCCAGCAGCGCCAAATTAAAGAGCTCAAGGTCTCTGAAACCGAGGCCTCCCAGGTGCTTTGGTCGCGTCATGATATCCCAAGAGACCCAAGCTGGCTTGCGTTCACCTTGTTGCAGCCCCACCAAAATTTCTGAATGATAGATTTTATATGATCACACAAACCTCTCGGCAACTTAAAACATGACATGGAGTAAACCGGGATAGCTTGGGCTACCAATTTAATTTGAACATCTTTTCCACCCACCGAGAGGCACTTGCTCATCCATCCCTTCACCTTATCCCAAATCCTATCGCTCAAATATTTGAATGTTCCCTTTTTTGAGTGACCCACATTAGTTGGAATGCCCATGTATCTATCACTCAGGGATTCATTAGGAACCTGCAAATATCCTTTAACAACATTGTGAACTATCTCCGGGTAGCCCTAGCTGAAGAATATAGAGGATTTCTCCTTGTTGATTCTCTGCCCCAAAGCCATATAGTAAGTATCCAATAGGTTTGACACTTCTTCTGCTCCATTGACACTTGCCCTGAAAAACAACAGGCTATCATCAGCGAATAAAAGATGATTCACTGCCGGTGCCGACGGTGCCACCTTAATGCCGCTGAGCAGGGATGAATGATTCTTGGATTTTAAGAGGCACGAAAGGCCCTCTGCTGCAATCAAGAAAAGGTATGGAGAGATTGGGTCTCCCTGTCGAATACCTCGTGAGGGCGTAAACACCTCGGACTTCACACCATTGAACATAACAGAGAAAGTTGCTGAGCTTACCATGGTCATCACAATATCAACCCACGGTGGTGCAAAGCCCAACTTATGCATCATAGTCCTCAAATAGGTCCACTCTACTCGATCGTACGCCTTCATCATATCGAGATTCAGTGCAGCATAGCTATTGTTTTTTGATATGCTCCTCTTCATGAAGTGCAAACATTCATAGGCTGAGATTATGTTGTCTGTTATCAGTCTCCCCGGTACAAAAGCTGATTGTTTCTCTGAAATAATATCCGGAAGGACTAACTTCAAACGGTTTGAGAGCACTCTAGAGGCTATCTTATAAAAAATGTTACACAAACTTATCGGGCGAAATTGATGTTGGGGAACGCGGTAATTTCAAAAAATTTCCTACGATCACGCAAGATCTATCTAGGTGATGCATAGAAACGAGAGGGGAGAGTGTGTCCACATACCCTCGTGGACCGAAAGCGGAAGCGTTTAGTTAACGCGGTTGATGTAGTCGAACGTCTTTGCGATCCAACCGATCCAAGCACCGAACGTACGACACCTCCGCGTTCAGCACACGTTCAGCTCGGGGACATCCCTCGTACTCTTGATACAGTTGAGGCCGAGGGAGAGTTTCATCAGCACGACGGCGTGGTGATGGTGATGATGAAGTTACCGGCGCAGGGCTTCGCCTAAGCACTACGACGATATGGCCAAGGTGTGTAACTGTGGAAGGGGGCACCGCACACGGCTAAATAATGTCAACTTGTGTGTCTAAGGGGTTCCCCCCTCCCTCGTATATAAAGGAGTGGAGGAGTGGGAGGGCCGACCCTCTATGGCGCGCCCAAGGGGGGAGTCCTACTTCCACCGGGAGTAGGATTCCCCCTTCCCAAGTTGGAGTAGGAGAGGAAGGAAGGGGGAGAGAGAGGGAAGGAAAGGGGGGGCCAGCCCCCCACCCAATTCAGATTGGGCTTGGGGGGGCGCCCTCCACCTGGCCGCCGCCTCCCCTCTCCCACTATGGCCCAATAAGGCCCATACACTCCTCGGGGGGTTCCGGTAACCACCCGGTACTCTGATAAATGCCCGAACTCATCCGGAACCATTCCGATGTCCAAACATAGCCGTCCAATATATCAATCTTCATGTCTTGACCATTTCGAGACTCCTTGTCATGTCCATTATTACATCTGGAACTCCGAACTACCTTCGGTACATCAAAGCACATAAACTCATAATACCAATCGTCATCGAACGTTAAGCGTGCAGACCCTACAGGTTCGAGAACTATGTAGACATGACCGAGACACGTCTCTGGTCAATAACCAATAGCGGAACCTGGATGCTCATATTGGTTCCTACATATTCTACGAAGATCTTTATCGGTCAAACCGCATAACAACATACGTTGTTCCCTTTGTCATCGGTATGTTACTTGCCCGAGATTCGATCATCGGTATCTCAATACCTAGTTCAATCTCGTTGCCGGCAAGTCTCTTTACTCGTTCCGTAATACTTCATCCCAACTAACTCATTAGTCACATTGCTTGCAAGGCTTATAGTGATGAGTATTACCGAGAGGGCCCAGAGATACCTCTCCGAAACACGGAGTGGAAAATCCTAATCTCGATCTATGCCAACCCAACAAACACCTTCAGAGACACTTGTAGAGCACCTTTATAATCACCCTTTTACGTTGTGACATTTGGTAGCACACAAAGTGTTCCTCCAGTATTTGGGAGTTGCATAATCTCATAGTCTGAGGAACTTGTATAAGTCATGAAGAAAGCAGTAGCAATGAAACTAACACGATCATAATGCTAAGCTAATGGATGGGTCATGTCCATCACATCATTCTCCCAATGATACGGCCCCGTTCATCAAATGACAACACATGTCTATGGTTAGGAAACTTAATGATCTTTGATTAACGAGCTAGTCAAGTAGAGGCATACTAGAGTCAATAATCTAGATTACATAGTAATGATTCTAACACCCATGGAGCTTTGGTGCTGATCATGTTTTGCTCGTGAGAGAGGCTTAGTCAATGGGTCTGCAACATTCAGATCCGTGTGTATCTTGCAAATCTCTATGTCCCCTTCCGACACTTGATGACGGATGGAATTGAAGCGTGTCTTGATGTGCTTGGTTCTCTTGTGAAATCTGGATTCCTTTGCCAAGGCAATCGCACTAGTATTGTCACAAAAGATTTTCATTGGACCCGATGCACTAGGTATGACACCTAGATCGGATATGAACTCCTTCATCCAAACTCCTTCATTTGCTGCTTCCGAAGCAGCAATGTACTCCGCTTCACACGTAGATCCCGCCACGACGCTCTGCTTGGAACTGCACCAACTGACAGCTCCTCCATTCAATAAAAATACGTATCCAGTTTATGACTTAGAGTCATCCGGATCAGTGTCAAAGCTTGCATCGACGCAACCGTTTACGACATGCTCTTTTTCACCTCCATAAATGAGAAACATATACTTAGTCCTTTTCAGGTATTTCAGGATGTTCTTGACTGCTGTCCAGTGCTCCACTCTGGGATTACTTTGGTGCCTCCCTGCTATGCTTATATCAAGACATACATCAGGTCTGGTACACAACATTGCATACATGATAGAACCTATGGCTGAAGCATAGGGAATGACTTTCATTTTCTCTCTATCTTCTGCGGTGGTCGTGCTTTGAGTCTGACTCAACTTCACATCTTGTAACACATGCAAGAACCCTTTCTCTGACTGATCCATTTTGAACTTCTTCAAAACTTTATCAAGGTATGTGCTTTGTGAAAGTCCAATTAGGTGTCTTGATCTATCTCTATAGATCTTAATGCCCAATATGTAAGCAGCTTCTCCAAGGTCTTTCATAGAAAAACTCTTATTCAGGTATCCCTTTATGCTATCCAGAAATTCTATATCATTTCTAATCAACAATATGTCATCTACATATAAGATCAGAAATGCTACAGAGCTCCCACTCACTTTCTTGTAAATACAGGCTTCTCCAAAAGTCTGTATAAAACCATATGCTTTGATCACATTATCAAAGCGTTTATTCCAACTCTGAGAGGCTTGCACCAGTCCATAAATGGATCGCTGGAGCTTGCACACCTTGCTAGCACCCTTTGGATCGACAAAACCTTATGGTTGCATCATATACAACTCTTCTTCTAGAAATCCATTCAGGAATGCAGTTTTGACATCCATTTGCAAAATTTCATAATCATAAAATGCAGCAATTGCTAACATGATTCGAACAGACTTAAGCATCGCTACGGGTGAGAATGTCTCATCGTAGTCAACTCCTTGAACTTGTTGAAAACCTTCCGCAACAAGTCAAGCTTTGTAAACAGTAACATTATCGTCTGCGTCAGTCTTCTTCTTAAAGATCCATTTATTTTCTATGGCTTGCGGATCATCAGGCAAGTCCACCAAAGTCCATACTTTGTTCTCATACATGGATCCCATCTCAGATTTCATGGCCCCAAGCCATTTCGAGGAATCTGGGCTCATCATCGCTTCCTCATAGTTCGTAGGTTCATCATGGTCTAGTAACATGACTTCCAGAATAGGATTACCGTACCACTCTGGTGCGGATCTTACTCTGGAAGACCTACGAGGTTTGGTAGTAACTTGATCTAAAGCTTCATGATCATCATCATTAGCTTCCTCACTAATTGGTGTAGGAATCACTGGAACTGACTTCTGTGATGAACTACTTTCCAACAAGGGAGAAGGTACAATTACCTCATCAAGTTCTACTTTCCTCCCACTCACTACTTTCAAGAGAAACTCCTTCTCTAGAAAGGATCCATTCTTAGCAACAAAGATTTTGCCTTCGGATTTCTGATAGAAGGTGTACCCAACAGTTTCCTTTGGGTATCCTATGAAGACGCACTTCTCCGATTTGGGCTCGAGCTTATCAAGTTGAAGCTTTTTCACATAAGCATCGTAGCCCCAAACTTTAAGAAACGACAACTTTGGTGTTGCCAAACCAGAGTTCATAAGGCGTCGTCTCAACGGATTTTGATGGTGCCCTATTTAAAGTGAATGCATCCGTCTCTAGAGCATAACCCCAAAATGATAGCGGTAAATCAGTAAGAGACATCATAGATCCCACCATATCTAATAACATGCGGTTACGACGTTCGGACACACCATTTCGCTGTGGTGTTCCAGGTGGCGTTAATTGTGAAACTATCCCATGTTGTTTCAAATGAAGACCAAACTCGTAACTCAAATATTCTCCTCCATGATCAGATCATAGAAACTTTATTTTCTTATTACAATGATTTTCCACTTCACTTTGAAATTCTTTGAACTTTTCAAATGTTTCAGACTTATGCTTGTAGCGACCAGACCTCAAACAGTCTGATCTTTGTGCATCAGTGTCATCCCTGGATCGGTAATGCTGACACGCACAGTACTCGAGGATTTATAACAGAGTAGCAATCACACACTTATTACACCGAATGTCTCAAAAGAGAACTTATTACAATAATATGGCCTAAGGCCATCTAAAAACGATAACAGCGGAAGGCTTGGAAGATAAAGTGAGTCCATCAACTCCAACGGCATCACTGAGTTAAAGACAACGACCTATGGCACCTTACTCGTCGTCGAAAAAGTCTGCAACATGAACGTTACAGCCCGAAACGGGTCAGCACATGGAATATGCTGGCAATGTAACACATAGGGAAATGAACAGAATAATTACTATCACTACATGCAAATATGGCTGGTGGAAAGCTCTATGGTTACAGTTTTGCATAAAGCCAATTTTCCCCTACAACAAAGGAATAAATTTTATTTAACTATCATGGTGGTTGTTAAGCATTGAGAAGGTTCCTCCAACTCAATCCCAATTAAGCATCATCATTAAACCCAATCAAATTATACTTAGAGTGATGAGATCAACATGATAATCCAAGAACTAGATACTCAAAACGTCCATAGCCGGGGACACGGCTAACCATGATTAGTTTGTACACTCTGCAGCGGTTTGCACACTTTTCCCCACAAGACTTGAATACATACATGGTTGAAGAATCGAGACAGAGTCTTTCTGAAACAATAACTCTTTACTCTGGGTGGACAGTTACACCTACTTTCCCCTACATCTACTAGCCCACCACTGAAAGAGGTCTTGCAACTTACTCAACTATGCTAGAGCTCATAATAGCTTGTGGCTGCACATGGAAGTTTGTAGCATGAATAATCTTATGATCCCTTTGAGCCTGGGTGGCGGACCGTAGGATGATCACACGGGTACTCCGGGATATCCTAGGACAATACTGGATTCTCCAGGTGCCCTGACAACTACTCGGTACTCCAGGGTGCCTCAAGCAATCCACCCAGATGTGTATTAAAGTAGCCACCTTAAGTTAACCATTAATAATACTCTCACGTCTGTCATGAATCACTCGAACCAAACCATGTCTACAAGCATAGCATAGCAGTAATAGCATACGTAGAAGTAACGCCCAAAGGTTTGATAGTAAACATGGCAATAGGTTCTACCTCATCATCTACTTCCCAGAACCCACATGTTAAACAGATCCTAACCATGCAATTGTTTGAGGGTTGATCTAATGCAATAAAACTGGGTAGTAAAGAGGTATGATCAAAGTGTTACTTGCCTTGCTGATGATCCGTGAAACCTAGAGACTCACAGTAGCATGCTTCGCACTCCGGGTACTCTATGGCAAACAAACAAGCATACAATAAGCACTCAACTAGAAGCATGGGTAAATCTCAAATAAGAGATCTAACCAGAAAGTTCAACTTAAGAACTCTGGTTTGCAAAAAGAATCAAATCAAACGAAGCAACGAAACTCAAACTGCAAAAGAAACAAGATCTGATTACTAATCTGGTCTTAAGTCAAATTTGACAGTACCAAAATCTTGTTCAAGTTGTTTAAACAGAAAGAGGGATTTGAGACGAAGATCTGGGCGCTTGAATCACCTGATTCCGATAAACCAGCGAAAAGATAAACTAAAACGAAAATCAGGGCAGAAATCGCGATCGAAAATAATCGTGGAAAAACCCTGGAAAAAGAAAAACTGACGAACAGGCAAACGAACGAACGTTCGCTGTCTGTGGCTGACGGGTGAATGCTACGTCTTGAGCTTGTGTTGGTTTTCCTTGAAGAGGAAAGGGTGATGCAGCAATAGTAGCGTAAGTATTTCCCTCAGTTTTTGAGAAGCAAGGTATCAATCCTGTAGGAGGCTCCTCAAAAGTCCCACACACCTACACAAACAAACAAAGAACTCGCAACCAACACAATAAAGGGGTTGTCAATCCCTTCACGGCCACTTGCGAAAGTGAGATCTGATAGAGATAGTATTGTAAGATAAATATATTTTGGTATTTTATATTATTGATTGGAAAAGTAAATATGCAAATAAAAGTAGATTGAAAGCTTATATGATAAAAGATAGACCCGGGGCCATAGGTTTCACTAGTGGCTTCTCTCAAGATAGCATAAGTATTATGGTGGGTGAACAAATTATTGTCGAGCAATTGATATAAAAGCAAATAATTATGAGATTATCTAGGCATGATCATGTATATAGGCATCACGTCCATGACAAGTAGATCGACTCCTGCCTGCATCTACTACTATTACTCCACACATCGACCGCTATCCAGCATGCATCTAGAGTATTAAGTTCATAAGAACAGAGTAACGCATTAATAAAGATGACATGGTGTAGAGGGATAAACTCATGCAATATGATATAAACGCCATCTTTTTATCCTCGATGGCAACAATACAATACGTGCCTTGCTGCCCCTGCTGTCACTGGGAAAGGACACCGCAAGATTGAACCCAAAGCTAAGCACTTCTCCCATTTCAAGAAAGATCAATCTAGTAGGCCAAACCAAACTGATAATTCGAAGAGACTTGCAAAGATAGCTCAATCATACATAAAATAATTCAGAGGAGATTCAAATATTTCTCATAGATAAACTTGATGATAAACCCACAATTCATCGGATCTCGACAAACACACCGCAAAAAGAGTTACAGCGAATAGATCTCCATAAGAGAGGGGGAGAGCATGGTATTGAGATCCAAAAAGAGAGAAGAAGCCATCTAGCTAATAACTATGGACCCGAAGGTCTGTGGTAAACTACTCACAACTCATCAGAGGGGCTATAGTGTTGATGTAGAAGCCCTCCGTGGCCGATTTCCCCTCCGGCGGAGCGCCGGCGAAGGCTCCAAGATGGGATCTCGCAGATACAGAAGGTTACGGCGGTAGAAATTGTTTTTCGTTGGCTCCCAGGATGTTTTTGGGGTACATGGGTATATATAGGAGGAAGAAGTAGGTCGGTGGCCGCCCGAGGGGCCCACGAGATAGGGGGCGCGCCCAGTAGGGGTGGGCGTGCGCTCCACCCTCGTGGCCGCCTCGATCGCTTCTTGACTTGCACTCCAAGTCCTTTGGATCACGTTCGTTCCAAAAATCACGCCCCCGAAGGTTTCCTTCCGTTTGGACTCCGTTTGATATTCCTTTTCTTCGAAATACTGAAATAGGCAAAAAAAACAGCAATACGGGCTGGGCCTCCGGTTAGTAGGTTAGTCCCAAAAATGATATAAATGTGTAAAATAAAGCCCATAAACATCCAAAAGGGGTAATATAATAGCATGGAACAATCAAAAATTATAGATACGTTGGAGATGTATCAAGCATCCCCAAGCTTAATTCCTGCTTGTCCTCGAGTAAGTAAATGATAAAAACAGAATTTTTGATGTGGAATGCTACCTAGCATAATTCTCAATGTAATTTCCTTTATTGTGGCATGAATGTTCAGATCCAAATGATTCAAAATAAAAGTTCATATTGACATAAGAAATAGTAACACTTCAAGCATACTAATAAAAGAAATCTTGTCTTCTCAAAATAACATGGCTAAATAAAGTTCGTCCCTACAAAATCATATAGTTAGGCTATGATTCATTTTCTTCACACAAAAATGTTCCCAAATTCTACACCCCCGATGACAAGCCAAGCAATTGTTTCATACTTAAATAATCTCAAACCTTTTCAACTTTCACGCAATACATGAGCGTGAGCCATGGATATAGCACTATGGGTGGAATAGAATATGATGATGGGGATTGTGTGGAGAAGACAAAAAAAGAGAAAGTCTCACATTAACGAGGATAATCAACGGGCTATGGAGATGCCCATCAATTGATGTCAACATGAGGAGTAGGGATTGCCGTGCAACGGATGCACTAGAGCTATGAATGAAAGCTCAACAAAATAAAACAAGTGGGTGTGCATCCAACCTGCTTGCTCACGAAGACCTAGGGCATTTGAGGAAGCCCATCGTAGGAATATACAAGCCAAGTTCTATAATGAAAAATTCCCATTAGTATATGGAAGTGACAACATATGAGACTCTCTATATGAAAAACATGGTGCTACTTTGAAGCACAATATATGAGACTCGCTATATGAAGGACATGGTGCTACTTTGAAGCACAAGTGTGGAAAAAGAGATAATAACATTTCCCCCTTTTTATTTATTTTCTTTTTTCTTTTCTTCCCTTTTTTTCTTTTTCTTTTTCTTTTTTTCTTTGGCCTTTCTTTTTTTCTTTTCTTTTGGCCTTTTTTTGGGGACAATGCTCTAATAATGATGATCATCACACTTTTATTGAATTACAACACATGAATTACAACTCAAAACTAGAACAAGGTATGACTCTATATGAATGCCTCAGGCGGTGTACCGGGATGGAGCAATGAATCAAGAGTGACATGTATGAAAAATTATGCACGGTGGCTTAGACACAAATACAATGTCAACTTCATGATCATGCTATTGGGGAACGTAGTAATTTCAAAATTTTCCTACACACACGCAAGATCATGGTGATGCATAGCAACGAGAGGGGAGAGTGTTGTCCACGTACCCCCGTAGACCGAAAGCGGAAGCGTTAGCACAACACAGGAAAGAGGGAGAAGGAAAAGGGGGCTGCACCCCTTGTCCAATTCGGACCAGAGGGGGGGGGGGCGCACGCCTCCTTCCTTTTGGCCTCTCTGCTCTATTCCCGTATGGCCCAATAAGGCCCATATACTCCCCGACGAATTCCCGTAACTCTCCGGTACTCCGAAAAATACCCGAATCACTCGGAACCTTTCCGAAGTCCGAATATAGTCGTCCAATATATTGATCTTTACGTCTCCACCATTTCGAGACTCCTCGTCATATCCCCGATCTCATCCGAGACTCCGAACTACCTTTGGTACATCAAAACACATAAACTCATAATATAACCGTCATCGAACTTTAAGTGTGCAGACCCTACGGGTTCGAGAACTATGTATACATGACCGAGACACGTCTCCGGTCAATAACCAATAGCGGAACCTGGATGCTCTTATTGGCTCCCACATATTCTACGAAGATCTTTATCGGTCAAACCGCATAACAACATACGTTGTTCCCTTTGTCATTGATATGTTACTTGCCCGAGATTCGATCGTCGGTATCTAAATACCTAGTTCAATCTCGTTACCGGCAAGTCTCTTTACTCGTTCCGTAAAACATTATCCCGCAACTAACTCATTAGTTGCAATGCTTGCAAGCCTTTAAGTGATGTGCATTACCGAGTGGGCCCAGAGATACCTCCCCGACAATCGGAGTGACAAATCCTAATCTCGAAATACGCCAACCCAACAAGTACCTTCGGAGACACCTGTAGAGCACCTTTATAATCACCCAGTTTCGTTGTGACGTTTGATAGCACACAAAGTGTTCCTCCGGTAAACGGGAGTTGCATAATCTCATAGTCATAGGAACATGTATAAGTCATGAAGAAAGAAATAGCAACATACTAAACGATCAAGTGCTAAGCTAACGGAATGGGCAAGTCAATCACATCATTCTCTAATGATGTGATCCCGTTAATCAAATGACAACTCATGTCTATGGCTAGGAAACTTAACCATCTTTGATTCAACGAGCTAGTCAAGTAGAGGCATACTAGTGACACTCTGTTTGTCTATGTATTCACACATGTATCAAGTTTCTGGTTAATACAATTCTAGCATGAATAATAAATATTTATCATGAAATAAGGAAATAAATAATAACTTTATTATTGCCTCTAGGGCATATTTCCTTCACATGCAATGGCAATATGATAAAAGTAATGCGTGTCATGATGATAAACAGAACGGTGGAAAGTTGCATGGCAATATATCTCGGAATGGCTATGGAAATGCCATAATAGGTAGGTATGGTGGCTGTTTTGAGGAAGATATAAGGAGGTTTATGTGTGATAGAGCATATCATATCACGGGGTTCGGATGCACCGGTGAAGTTTGCACCAACTCTCAAGGTGAGAAAGGGCAATGCACGGTACCAAAGAGGCTAGCAATGATGGAAAGGTAAAAGTGCGTATAATCCATGGACTCAACATTAGTCAAAAGAATTCATATACATATTGCAAAAATTTAGAAGTCATCAAAAACCCAGCACTACGCGCATGCTCCCAGGGGGGATAGATTGGTAGGAAAATACCATCGCTCGTCCCCGACCACCACTCATAAGGATGCACAATCCAAGGAAACTTCATGTTTCAAATTTGTTACACAACTTTAACCATACGTGCGTGCTACGTGACTTGCTAACTTCAACACAAGCATTCTTTAAATTCATAATGACCCAACTAGCATGACTTTAATATCACTACCTCCATATCTCAAAACAGTTATCAAGTATCAAACTGATCGTAGCATCCAATTCACTTCCTATGATAGTTTTTATTATACCCAACTTAGATGCCTGTCATTCTAGGACCAATTTTATAACCATAGCAAATACCATGCTGTTCTAAGAGACTCTCAAAATAATATAAGTGAAGCATGAGAGACTAGCAATTTCTACAAAATTAAGCCACCGCCGTGCTCTAAAAGATATAAGTGAAGCACTAGAGCAAAAACTATCTAGCTCAAAAGATATAAGTGAAGCACATAGAGTATTCTAATAAATTTCAGTCAAGTAGGCTTATCACAAAAGGTGTGTACAGCAAGGATGATTTTGGAAAACTAAAAAGCAAATACTAATATCATACAAGACGCTCCAAGCAAAACACATATCATGTGGTGAATAAAAATATAGCTCCAAGTAAAGTTACCAATGAACGAAGACGAAAGAGGGGATGCCTTCCCGGGGCATCCCCAAGCTTAGGCTTTTGGCTACTCTTGAATATCTTGGGGTGCCATGGGCATCCCAAAGCTTAGGCTTTTGCCACTCCTTATTCCATAGTCCATCAAATCTTTACCCAAAACTTGAAAACTTCACAACACAAAACTCAACAGGAAATCTCATAAGCTCCGTTAGTGAAAGAAAATAAAACCACCACATAAGGTACTGTAATGAACTCATTCTTTATTTATATTGGTGTTAAACCTACTGTATTACAAGTTCTCTATGGTTCATACCACTTAATACTAGCCATAGATGCATCAAAATAAGCAAACAACACACGAAAAACAGAATCTGTCAAAAACAGAACAGTCTGTAGCAATCTCTAAATAACACAAACTTCTGGAACTCTAAAAATCCTACCAAAATAGTAAGTCCTGTAAAATTTGTCTATTGATCTACAGCAAAAAGAATCAACCCAGAAGCATGTTTCTATGATTTAACAAAACTAATTTCGTGCGTGCAAAGTTTCTGTTTTTCAGCAGAATCAAATCCACTATCACCATAGGTTATCCTGTAGATTCTATTTGGCAAACACTAATTAAAACATAAAAACACATCTAAACAGAAGGTAGATGCAAAATTTATTACTAAACAGAAAAAAAACAAAAAAAACAAATAAAATTGGGTTGCCTCCCACCTAGCGCTATCGTTTAACGCCCCTAGCTAGGCATAAAAGCGAAGATAGATCTAAGTAGTGCCATCTTTGGCACTCATTTCATAAGTAGCTCACATGATAGATTCATAAGGTAATTTGACTTTATTTCTTGGAAAGTGCTCCATGCCTTTCCTTAATGGAAATTGGAATCTAATATTCCCTTCCTTCATATCAATAATCGTGCCAATCGTTCTAAGGAAAGGTCTACCAAGAATAATAGGGCAAGAAAGATTGCAATCTATATCAAGAACGATAAAATCTACGGGCACCAAATTTCTATTTGCAACAATGAGAACATCATTGATCCTTCCCATTGGCTTTTTAATGGTGGAATCCGCAAGGTGCAAATTTAAAGAGCAATCATCAAGATCATGGAAACCTAGAATATCACATAAAGTTTTCGGAATCGTGGAAACACTAGCACCCAAATCACACAAAGCAAAACACTCATGATCTTTAATTTTAATCTTTATAGTAGTTTCCCACTCATCATTAAGTTCTCTAGGTATAGAAACTTCCAAATTAAGTTTTTCATCATAAGATTGCATCAAGGCATCAATGATATGTTTGGTAAAAGCTTTATTTTGACTATGAGCATGAGGAGAATTAACAACAGATTGCAACAAGGAAATACAACCTTCTAAAGAACAATTATCGTAATCAAATTCCTTGAAATCCGAGATAGTGGGTTCAATGCTATTTAAAGTCATGACCTCTCCAATCCCACTTTTACCAAATTTAGCATCAAGATCTAAAAACTCTGAATTATTGGGACTCCTTCTAACTAAAGTTGACTCATCTCCAGTCCCATTATTATTAAGATTCATATTGCAAAACAAAGATCTAATAGGGGACACATCGATAACTTTAAGATCTTCATCATTATTTTCACGGAAACTAGAAGAACATGCCTTTACAAAGCAATCTTTCTTAGCACGCAATCTAGCGGTTCTTTCCTTGCACTCATCAATGGAAATTCTCATGGCTTTGAGAGAATCATTGATATCATGCTTAGAAGGAGTAGATCTAAGTTTAAGATAATCAACATCAAGCGAAAGTCTATCAACGTTCCTATCCAAATCATCAACTTTGAGCAATTTTTCTTCAAGCAAAGCATTAAAATTCTTTTGAGAAATCATAAATTCTTTCACACTATTCTCAAAATCAGAGGGCATCTTATTAAAATTACCATAAGAATTATTGTAGGCATTTCCATAGTTATTAGAGGAATTACTAGGGAACGGTCTAGGATTAAAGTTTCCTCTATAAGCATTGTTTCGAAAACTATTCCTACCAACAAAATTCACATCCATAGATTCATTATTATTCTCAATCAAAGTAGACAAAGGCATATCATTGGGATCAATAGGAGCACTCTTAGTAGCAAACAATTTCATAAGTTCATCCATCTTTCCACTCAAAATATTAATTTCTTCTATAGCATGCACTTTTTTTACTAGTAGATCTTTTGGTGTGCCATTGAGAATAATTAGACATAATATTATCAAGAAGTTTTGTAGCATCTCCTAAAGTGATTTCCATAAACATGCCTCCCCCGGCCGAATCTAAAAGATTTCTAGAAGCAAAGTTCAATCCAGCATAACAATTTTGTATGATCATCCATAAATTCAAACCATGAGTAGGGCAATTACGAATCATCAATTTCATTCTTTCCCAAGATTGGGCAACATGCTCATGATCAAGTTGTTTAAAATTCATAATATCGTTCCTAAGAGTGATAATCTTAGCGGGAGGAAAATACTTAGAGATAAAAGCATCTTTGCACTTATTCCATGAATCAATGCTATTCTTAGGCAAAGACGAAAACCAAACTTTAGCACGATCTCTAAGTGAAAACGGAAATAACTTCAATTTAACAATATCATTATCTGTATCTTTCTTCTTTTGCATATCACACAAATCAACAAAGTTGTTTAGATGGGTAGCGACATCTTCACTAGGAAGGCCGGCGAATTGATCTTTCATAACAAGATTCAGCAAAGCAGTATTGATTTCACAAGACTCAACATTATTAAGAGGAGCAATCTAAGTAGTAAGGAAATCATTATTATTGGTATTGGAGAAATCACACAATTTGGTATTATCTTGCGCCATGGCAACAAGTAATCCAACACACAACCAAACAGAAAAAAGGCAAGCGAAAAAGAGAGGAGAAGATTGGGAAAGAGAGGGCAAATAAAACGGCAAGGGTGAAGTGGGGGAGAGGAAAACGAGAGGCAAATGAGAAATAATGTAAATGCGAGGGAGATGAGTTTGTGATGGGTACTTGGCATGTCTTGACTTGAGCAAAGACCTCCCCAGCAACAGCGCCAGAAATCCTTCTTGCTACGTCTTGAGCTTGCGTTGGTTTTCCTTGAAGAGGAAAGGGTGATGCAGCAATAGTAGCGTAAGTATTTCCCTTAGTTTTTGAGAACCAAGGTATCAATCTAGTAGGAGGCTCCTCAAAAGTCCCACGCACCTACACAAACAAATAAAGAACTCGCAACCAACGCAATAAAGGGGTTGTCAATCCCTTCACGGCCACTTGCGAAAGTGAGATCTGATAGAGATAGTATGATAAGATAAATATATTTTTGGTATTTTATAATATAGATTGGAAAAGTAAAGATGCAAATAAAAGTAGATTGAAAGCTTATATGATAAAAGATAGACCCCGGGGCCATAGTTTTCACTAGTGGCTTCTCTCAAGATAGCATAAGTATTACGGTGGGTGAACAAAGTACTGTCGAGCAATTGATAGAAAAGTGAATAATTATGAGATTATCTAGGCATGATCATGTATATAGGCATCACGTCCGTGACAAGTAGACCGACTCCTGCCTGCATCTACTACTATTACTCCACACATCGACCGCTATCTAGCATGCATCTAAAGTATTAAGTTCATAAGAACAGAGTAACACATTAAGAAAGATGACATGATGTAGAGGGATAAACTCATGCAATATGATATAAACCCCATCTTTTTATCCTCGATGGCAAAAATACAATACGTGCCTTGCTGCCCCTGCTGTCACTAGGAAAGGACACCTCAAGATTGAACCCAAAGCTAAGCACTTCTCCCATTTCAAGAAAGATCGATCTAGTAGGCCAAACCAAACTGATAATTCGAAGATACTTGCAAAGATAACTCAATCATACATAAAAGAATTTAGAGGGGATTCAAATATTTCTCATAGATAAACTTGATCATAAACCCACAATTCATCGGATCTCGACAAACACATCGCAAAAAGAGTTACATCGAATAGATCTCCACAAGAGAGGGGGAGAACATGGTATTGAGATCCAAAAAGAGAGAAGAAGCCATCTAGCTAATAAGTATGGACCCGAAGGTCTATGGTAAACTACTCACAACTCATCGGAGGGGCTATGGTGTTGATGTAGAAGCCCTCCATGGTCGATTCCCCTTCCGGCGGAGCGCCGACAAAGGCTCCAAGATGGGATCTCGCGGATACAGAAGGTTACGGCGGTGGAAATTGTTTTTCGTTGGCTCCCTGGATGTTTTCGGGGTACGTGGGTATATATAGGAGGAAGAAGTAGGTCGGTGGCCGCCCGAGGGGCCCACGAGATAGGGGGCGCACCCTCCACCCTCGTGTCCGCCTTGATCGCTTCTTGACTTGCACTCCAAGTCCTCTGGATCACGTTCATTCCAAAAATCACGCTCCCAAAGGTTTCATTCCGTTTGGACTCCGTTTGATATTCCTTTTCTTCGAAATACTGAAATAGGCAAAAAAAACAGCAATACGGGCTGGGCCTCCGGTTAGTAGGTTAGTCCCAAAAATTGATATAAATGTGTAAAATAAAGCCCATAAACATCCAAAAGGGGTAATATAATAGCATGGAACAATTAAAAATTATAGATACGATGGAGACGTATCAGCGAACACCGTTCGGTTAAACAAACGTACGGACAAACATTCGCTATTTAGCTAAACCAAAAAAAACAGATGTAATAAACAAACGAAACTAGGGTTTTCTAAAAAGCGAACGTTTATTTTTCGCGAAAACCGGCGGCTACCTCGGGACGGGCTGCGGCGGCGGGAACTCCGGCGGGGTCGGCATACTCTGGCGGCGGGGCGACGGCGTCCGGGCAGGTGGCGGCGGGCGGCGGCTGGCGACTAGGGTTTCGGGGCGGGGGCTGGCGGCTCGGGCTTTCGCCTCTTAAAATGCCGGCCGGGCTGGATTCCTAGTCGGGCACGGCCGGCTAGGTCGATGGGATTTTTTTTAAATAATTCCGTCGCGCAGAAACACGAAGAAAAGAAATACTAAACGGACTCCACAAATTGTGAAATAAATTTTCCCCGTCCTCTAAAAATATAGCGGACAAAGTGAACATTTATTTGGGCCTCTAATGCAATTTTGAAAAATGCATTTTTTTCCTAATTCAAATAAAATAGCGATAAAACTCCGAATAAAATTCTTATTTGATTTTAATATTTAACCTCCAATATTTATTTATTTTGGAGAAGTCATTTTATCCCCTCTCTTTTATTTTCATCAAAGAAATATTCAAAGAGAAAAATAATTAAAATCAAACGATCCTCTTTTCAAAATTTGAGAAAACTCAAATATGAAAATAACGAAATCCCCAACTCTCTCCGTGGGTACTTGAGTTGCGTGGAATTTCTCGGATCAAGCCAAAATGCAATAAAATATGATATGCAATGATGAACTAATGCATAACATTCCAAATTGAAAGTTTGGGATATTACAAACCTACCCCCCTTAAGATGAATCTCACCCTCGAGATTCGGGGTTGGCTTGAAAATAGGTGAGGCTGGTCCTTCCGTAGGTCTTCCTCTCATTCCCAGGTGGCTTCATCTTTGGTATGATGGCTCCACTGAACTTTGCAGGATTTGATAACTTTGCTGCGTGTGACTCGGCTGGCAAACTCGAGAATCTTCACTCGTTTCTCCTCGTAGGTCAAATTGCTATCCAACTGAATCGCTTCCAGTGGCACTATATCTCTTAGAGGGATATCAGCCATCTCTGCGTGGCACTTCTTCAACTGGGAAACGTGGAACACATCGTGAACTCCTGACAATCCTTCGGGCAACTCCAACTTGTAAGCAACTTCTCCCACACGCTCCAAAAATTTGTATGGTCCCACAAAACGTGGTGCTAACTTTCCCTTAACTCCAAAACGTTTAACTCCTTAAAGTGGGGACACACGAAGATAAACTCTGTCTCCGACTTCGTAAACTGTCTCCTTGCGTTTAGACTCCGCATAGCTCTTCTGCCTGGACTGAGCTACCTTGAGTCTATCGCGAATCCGCTTAACCTTCTCTTCAAACTCTTTAATCAAATCTGGTCCAAACAACTGACAGTCTCCAACTTCATCCCATAACAACGGTGTCTTGCACCTCCTTCCATACATAGCTTCGAAAGGGGCCATCTTCAAACTGGCTTGATAACTGTTGTTGTAAGAGAACTCTCCATATGGCAAATTGTCGTCCCAACTAGATCCGTAATCTAGCACACAAGCTCTCAACATATCCTCCAAAATCTGATTGACTCTCTCGGTCTGTCCATCTGTCTGTGGATGAAAGGCTGCACCAAACTCTAGCCTGGTACCCAAAGTCTCATGCAACTGATTCCAGAACTTTGAGGTAAAATATGTTCCTCTATCTGATACAATGGTCCTCGGAACTCCATGCAGACATACGATCCTGGTCATGTATATCTTTGCCAACTTCGCAATGGTGTAAGTGGTCTTCACTGGGATGAAATGAGCTACCTTCGTCAACCGATCGACTACAACCCATATCGAGTCATAGCCTGAACGGGTCCTGGGCAATCCCATGATAAAATCCATGCCTAGCTTATCCCACTTCCATTCGGGTATCGACAATGGCTGTAGCAATCCCGCTGGCTTCTGATGCTCTTCCTTTACTCTTTGACATACATCACAAACTACTACATACTCCACAATATCCTTTCGGTCCACCAGAAACTGTCCTTCAAATCCAGATACATCTTGGTGTTTCCTGGGTGAATCGAATACGGTGAATCATGGCCTCCTGCAGAATCAACTTCCTGATCTCCGGGTCATTAGGCACATATACGCGGTCCTCAAACCATAAGGTATCGTGTTCATCCTCACGAAATCCTTTAGCCTTTCCTTTGCTCATCCTTTCCTTTATCTCAACAATCTCCTTGTCCGTCTTCTAAGCTTCTCTGATCTTATCCATCAAAGTAGACTAAATCTCCAATGCTGCTACATAGCCTCTCGGAACTATCTCCAAACATAGCTCACGAAGATCCTCTGCTAACTCCTTAGGTAACTCTCCGGTCATGAGTGTATTGACATGACTCTTGCGGCTCAACGCATCAGCTACTATGTTAGCCTTTCCGAGATGATAATGCAACCTCATATCGTAATCCTTAATGAGTTCCAACCATCTCCTCTGCCTGAGATTCAACTCCTTCTGTGTGAAGATATACTTCAAACTCCCGTGATCCATGTAAACCTCATAATGGTTCCAGATGAGAAAATGTCTCCATGTCTTCAACGCATGCACTAGGGCTACCAACTCCAAATTGGGCATAGCATAATTCAACTCATGGGGTTTAAGCTATCGTGAGGCATATGAAACAACTCTTCCCTCCTGCATAAGCACTGCCCCAAGTACTTGACGAGAAGCATCGCAATACACTTGATAATCCTTGCGTTGATCTGGAAGAATCAACACCGGGGCTGTAACCAAACGTTTCTTCAACTCTTGAAAACTGGCCTCACATTCCTTAGTCCATTTGAACTTGGTGTCCTTCTTCAACAACTCCGTCATGGGCTTTGCCATCTTTGAGAAATTCTCAATGAACCTCCAGTAGTATCCTGTGAGTCCAAGAAAACTCCGGATCTCTCCAACTGATGTGGGTGCTTCCCAATTTGTCACAGTGACAACCTTGGTGGGGTCTACTGCTATTCCTTCTCCGGATATAACATGTCCAAGAAATCCAACTTCCTTCAACCAAAACTCACACTTGCTGAACTTGGCATATAATTGATGTTCTCTGAGCTTCCCAAGTACCAAATGCAAATGCTCCTTATGCTCCTCTTCATTCTTCGAGTAAACCAGGATATCATCAATGAACACCACGATGAACTTATCCAAAAACTCCATAAACACCTTGTTCATCATGTTCATGAAATAGGCAGGTGCGTTAGTCAGACCAAATGACATAACGGCTTACTCATATAGCACGTACCTTGTGGTAAAAGCTGTCTTAGGTATATCCTGCTCTCGAATCTTCAGTTGGTGGTATCCTGATCGCAGATCGATCTTGGAAAATACTTTAGCCCCTTGCAACTGGTCAAACAAATCATTGATCATCGGTAGTGGGTACTTGTTCTTGATTGTCACTTCATTCAATCCATGGTAATCAACAACCATCCTCAATGATCCATCCTTCCTCTCCACTAGAAGCACTGGTGATCCCCAAGGTGACGAACTTGGGCGAATATACCCTTTATCCAGTAACTCCTTAATCTGCTTCTTAATTTCCACCAAATCCTTTGCGGGCATCCGATATGGTCTCTTAGATATTGGCCCTGTGCCTGGCAAAAGCTCAATCAAAAACTCAATGTCTCTATCCGGTGGCATGCCTGGCAACTCTTTTGGAAATACATCAGGGAAATCCTTCACAACTGGTACTTCCTCCTCTACAACTCCTGATAAGGAATTCACTTGAGTCCTCTTCGGCGCATGCCGTGATACATACTTAATACTCCTTCCTTCTGGGGTGGTGAGCATAATCGACTTACTGGCACAATCGATGTTCCCTCCATACATCGATAGCCAATCCATACCCAAAATCACATCCAAACCTTGCGACTCCAGAATTATCAGGTCTGAGGGGAAAACATGCCTACCTATGGTCAATGGCATCTGAAAACATCCTTGGCTTGCCATATGTTCCGCTCCTGGTGAGCTTACTAACATAGGTGTTCTAAGAACTTTGGTGGGCAACCTATACTTATCCACAAATCCCCTTGATATGTATGAATGCGATGCACCAGTATCAAAAAGAACGATTGCAGTAAATGACTTAACCAAAAACTTACCTATTACTGCATCTGGTTGTGCTTCAACCTCCTCCACGTTAACGTGGTTCACTTGTCCCCTGTTGAAAGGCTTGGGCTTCTTCCCAGAGCTTCCATTGCCATTTCCATTCTTTGCTTCAGAACACTCCGTGGCGTAATGTCCATTCTTCCCGCACTTGAAACAAGTAATGTGACTTAGATCCTTCTTGACGGCATTGCTAGGTTGGAACAGTTCTGGCCGTTGTTTCCTCCATTCCCATTCCCATTCTTGGGGCCGCTATGGTTATGCGAACTCCCTCCATTGGAATTATGGACTCCATGGTTATGGTGAATGTATCCTCCCAAGTTCGGGGTAAAACGGGGCCTCTGCTGAGCTCCTGAATTGTACTTCCCTTGTCCATGCTTCCTCTTGCGGTTGTCTATTTGCTGCTGCTTCCCTTCAATCATAAGAGCTCTATCTACCAGCTCCTGGTAGTTGTCGAAGGTTGCCACCATCAACTGCATGCTCAGCTCATCATTCAGCCCTTCCAGAAACTTCTCCTGCTTAGCTGGATCCGTAGCAACGTCATTCGGGGCATAACGTGCTAGATTACTAAAGTCATCCACATACTGGCCCACTATGCGTCCTCCTTGGCGCAGGTTGCGAAACTCGCGCTTCTTCATGGCCATAGCTTCTGCTGAAACTGGTCCCATGTGACAGTGTTGATGGGGTAAGTGGCTGTGAAATTCTCCCACCATGATGTTGCGGGTCCATCAAGCTGATGTGCGGCAAAATGCACTCTCTCTGCATCTGTGCATCCTATAGTGGTCAACTGCCTTCCAATCTTGCGGAGCCAATCATCTGCAACTATCGGCTCGGTGCTACTGGAGAACACCAGCGGATTCAGCCTTAGAAAATGGGCTAAGTGGTCAACAGGTGGTGATGGTGGTGGGTTTTTGTTGTTGTTCCCCTGGTTCTGATTCTGGACTAGTATCTGCATCAATACATTTTGCTGCTGGATCAACTGAGTGAGCTCCGATGGGAAAGCAAATCCATTGTCGCGTCTCGGAGGCATTTGATGGGTTTAGAAAAGATGAGAAAACAGAATAGAATGAGGTCTAAAGGGAAACACTACCCATATGCACATGAGACAAACACAACATGTCACTTCAATCAATTCAAACAAGGGCATACAATTGGTCTAACTATCGTTACAAAAGTGCTCGGACTATACTATATACATGGGGGAATACTACTACTGGTACGGTGGTCGACTAGAAAACTTGATCGGTGGAAGACTCCATGATATCCGCTCCAGCTTCATCAACATAGTCATCATCTCTTTCATCGGGGTCCGAGTCGGTGTCGTCGATGTTGATGTAGTTCTCCGGGCAAGTGGAATCGTCGTCATCTCCTCCTGGCGCGGGGTCTCCCATGAATACTCCTAGCTTCCTCGTCAAATTGTCATTCTTCTCCATGAGTATCGTCATTTCCTCCTCATATCCATCGCGTGTAGACTTGAGTTCTTCCTCCACCTCCGTGATCCTGGTCCTTGCCTTCTTCAGATCTATCATGCCTGTGCACATTTGGTTCTCCTGGCGACGAATGTGTTGGTTTAACTCCTGGATGAAAGTTGCAACAGACCTATCCTTCCTGGTGCTGATCATCTCCCATTGCTCGTCTCGGCGCCCACAAATCTGGTAGATAGTATCCTTGAGATCCTTGTGGTAAACTTCTCCAATGCGTCCATGGTGATGTGGGTTGCCATGCTCTTTCCTAGACTCCAGGTTGGTGCATCAAAGGAAAACTCTATGCGCTCAGTGACTGGCATGAACGTCCTTCCTAGAACTTGAACTCAAATCATCCAACGCTCCTCTTCTGGTAAAGTGGCGATGTAGGTTCCAGTGAAGCTTGGTATTCCGATGTTCAGGTACCTAGTAACATCCTTCAAGTGTCATCCAAAAGGTGTACCTTCATCCGGTTGCGTGAACTTGTTCCTTGCATCCGCCATCCTATAGACTAGAAAAGGGAGAGGAGTCAGAAATGAGAAGAGAGTAGTGATCTAGGGCTTTAGCTTAGTGGTCGTGTCCTACAGTCAGTGTGTGCTCTGATACCATCTTGTAGCGACCAGACCTCAAACAGTCTAATCTTTGTGCATCAGTTTCATCCCTGGATCGGTAATGCTGACATGCACAGTACTCGAGGATTTATAACAGAGTAGCAATCACACACTTATTACATCGAATGTCTCAAAAGAGAACTTATTATAATAATATGGCTTAAGGCCATCTAAAAACAATAACATCGGAAGGCTTGGAAGATAAAGTGAGTCCATCAGCTCCAATGGCATCATTGAGTGAAATACAAGACCTATGGCACCTTACTCATCATCTGAAAAGTTTGCAACATGAATGTTGCAGCCCGAAACGGGTCAGCACATGGAATATGCTGGCAATGTAACACATAGAGAAATGAACAGAATAATTACTATCACTACATGCAAATATGGCTGGTGGAAAGCTCTATGGTTACAGTTTTGCATAAAGCCAATTTTTTCCTACAACAAAGGAATAAATTTTATTTAACTATCATGGTGGTTGTTAAGCATTGAGAAGGTTCCTCCAACTCAATCCCAATTAAGCATCATCATTAAACCCAATCAAATTATACTTAGAGTGATGATATCAACATGATAATCCAAGAACTAGATACTCAAAACGTCCATAGCTGGGGACACGGCTAACCATGATTAGTTTGTACACTCTGCAGCGGTTTGCGCACTTTTCCCTACAAGACTCATCCATGGTCGAAGAATCGAGACAGAGTCTTTCTGAAACAATAACTCTTTACTCTGGGTGGACAGTTACACCTACTTTCCCCTACATCTGCTAGCCCACCACTGAAAGTGGTCTTGCAACTTACTCAACTATGCTAGAGCCTATAATAGCTTGTGGCTGCACACGGAAGTTTCTAGCATGAATAATCTTATGATCCCTTTGAGCCTGGGTGGCTGACCATAGGATGGTCACACGGGTACTCCGGGATATCCTAGGACAGCACTGGATTCTCCAGGTGCTCTGACAACCACTGGGTACTCCAGGGTGCCACAAGCAATCCACCCAGATGTGTATTAAAGTAGCCACCTTAAGTTAACCATTAATAATACTCTCACATCTCTCATGAATCACTCGAACCAAACCACATCTACAAGCATAGCATAGCAGTAATAGCATACGTAGAAGTAACTCCCAAAGGTTTGATAGTAAACAGGGCAATAGGTTCTACCTCATCATCTACTTCCCAGAACCCATATGTTAAACAGATCCTAACCAAGCAATTGTTTGAGGGTTGATCTAATGCAGTTAAACTGGGTAGTAAAGAGGTATGATCAAAGTGTTACTTGCCTTGCAGATGATCCGTGAAACCTAGAGACTCGTAGTAGCACACTTCGCACTCCGGGTACTCTATGGCAAACAAACAAGCATATAATAAGCACTCAACTAGAAGCACGGGTAAAACTCTAATAAGAGATCTAACCAGAAAGTTCAACTTAAGAACTCTGGTTTGCAAAAAGAATCAAATCAAACTAAGCAACGAAACTCAAACTACAAAAGAAACAAGATCCGATTACTAATCTGGTCTTAAGTCAAATTTTACAGTATCAAAATCTTGTTAAAGTTGTTTAAAAAGAAAGAGGGCTTCGAGACGAAGATCTGGGTGCTTGAATCGCCTGATTCCGATAAACGAGCGAAAAGATAAACTAAAACGAAAATCAGGGCAGAAATCGCGATCGAAAATAACCGCGGAAAAACCCTGGAAAAAGAAAAACTGACGAACAGGTTAAAGAACAAACGTTCGCTGACTGCGGCTAACGGGTGAACACCCTTCGTTAAAACGAACGTATGGACAAATGTTCGCTCTTTAGCTAAACCGAAAAAAATAAAAACGATCTAATAAAAAACGAAACTAGGGTTTTCTAAAAAAACGAACATTTTTTTTGCGAAAACCGGCGGCTACCTCGGGACGGGCGGCGGCGGCGGGAACTCCGGCGGGGTCGGCGTACTCCAGCGGTGGGGCGATGACGTCCGGTGACGGCGGCAGGTGGCAGCGAGGCTAGCGGCGGCGGCAGGCGGCGCGGGGCTGGGGCGGCGGCGCGACGACGATGGTAAGACGGCGCGGCGGTGGCGGAACGCGGTGGCGGAACGCAGTGGCGGCGAGTCCGACGGCGGCAGCGACTGGCGACTACGGTTTTGGGGCGGGGGCTGGCGGCTTGGGCCTTTGCCTCTTAAAGGGCCGGTCGGGCTGGAGTCCTAGTCGGGCACGGCCCGGCTAGGTCGGTGGGATTTTTTTAAAATAATTTCGTTGCATAGAAAAACGAAGAAAAGAAATAGTAAGCGGACTCCAAAAATCCTGAAATAAATTTTCCCCGTCCTTAAAATATATAGCGGACAAAATGAACATTTATTTGGGCCTCTAATGCAATTTTGATAAACGCATTTTTCCCTAATTCAAATAAAATAGCGATAAAACTCCGAATAAAATTCTTTTTTGATTTTAATATTAACCTCCAGTATTTCTTTATTTTGGAGAAGTCATTTTATCCCCTCTCTTTTATTTTCATAAAAGAAATATTTGAAGAGAAAAATTATTAAAATCAAACGATCCTCTTTTCAAAATTTGAGAAAACTCATATATGAAAATAATGAAATCCCCAACTCTCTCTGTGGGTCCTTGAGTTGCGTGAAATTTCTAGGATCAAGCCAAAATGCAATAAAATATGATATGCAATGATGAACTAATGCATAACATTCCAAATTGAAAATTTGGGATGTTACAGCTTCATCAAGTAGATATAACCATATCTGCTCAAATCATATGTGAAAGTAAGAAAATAACGATACCCACCACGAGCATCAATACTCATTGGACCGCATACATCGGTATGTATTATTTCCAACAAGTCAGTAGCTCGTTCCATTGTTCCGGAGAACGGAGTTTTAGTCATCTTGTCCATAAGGCACGGTTCGCAAGCACCAAGTGATTCATAATCAAGTGGTTCCAAAAGTTCATCCGTATGGAGTTTCTTCATGTGCTTTACACCGATATGACCCAAACGGCAGTGCCACAAATAAGTTGCACTATCATTATTACACTTTAATATTTTGGCTTCAACACTATGAATATGTGTATCACTACTATCGAGATTTAACAAAAATAGACCACTCAGCACGGGTGCATGACCGTAAAAGATATTACTCATATAAATAGAACAACCATTATTCTCTTATTTAAATGAATAACCGTCTGGCATCAAACAAGATCCAGATATAATGTTCATGCTCAACGCTGGCACCAAATAACAATTATTCGGGTCTAAAACTAATCCCGATGGTAGATGTAGAGGTAGCGTGCCGACCGCGATCACATCAACTTTGGAACCATTTCCCATGCGCATCGTCACCTCGTCCTTAGCCAATCTTCGCTTAATCTGTATCCCCTATTTCGAGTTGCAAATATGAGCAACAGAACCAGCATCAAATACCCAGGCACTACTGCGAATATTAGTTAAGTACACATCAATAACATGTATATCAAATATACCTTTCACTTTGCCATCCTTCTTATCTGCCAAATACTTGGGGCAGTTCCGCTTCCAGTGACCAGTCCCTTTGCAGTAGAAGCACTCGGTTTCAGGCTTAGGTCCAGACTTGGGTTTGTTCTCTTGAGCAGCAACCTTTTTGCCATTCTTCTTGAAGTTCCCCTTCTTCCCTTTGCCCTTTTTCTTGAAACTAGTGGTCTTGTTGACCATCAACACCTGATGCTCCTTCTCGATTTCTACCTCCGCGGCTTTTAGCATCGCAAAGAGCTCGGGAATAGTCTTGTTCATTCCTTGCATATTATAGTTCATCATGAAGCCTTTATAGCTTGGTGGCAGTGATTGAAGAACTCTATCAATGACACAATCAACTGGAAGATCAACTCCCAGCTGAGTCAAGTGATTATGATACCCAAAAATTTTGAGTATGTGTTCACTGACAGAACTATTCTCCTCCATTTTGTAGCTGTGGAACTTGTTGGAGACTTCATATCTCGCAACTCGAGCATTTACTTGAAATATTAACTTCAACTCTTGGAACATCTCATATGCTCCATGACGTTTAAAACGTCTTTGAAGTCCCGATTCTAAGCCGTAAAGCATGACACATTGAACTATCGAGTAGTCATCAGATTTGCTCTGCCAGACGTTCTTAATGTCACCAGTAGCATCTGCAGCAGGCCTGGCACCTAGCGGCGCTTCCAGTACGTAATTCTTCCGTGTAGCAATGAGGATAATCCTCAAGTTATGGACCCAGTCCATGTAGTTGCTGCCATCATCTTTCAACTTAGCTTTCTCTAGGAACGGTAGCACGGGCCATTGATCTACAACAACATAGACATGCAAAATACTATCAGGTACTAAGTTCATGATAAATTAAAGTTCAATTAATTATATTACTTAAGAATTCCCACTTAGATAGACATCCCTCTAATCATCTAAGTGATCACGTGATCCAAATCAACTAAACCATGTCCGATCATCATGTGAGATGGAGTAGTTTTCAATGGTGAACATCACTATGCTGATCATATCTACTATATGATTCATGCTCGACCTTTCAGCCTCAGTGTTTCGAGGCCATATCTACATATGCTAGGCGCGCCAAGTTTAACCAGAATATTCTGCGTTTGCAAAACTAGCTTGCACCCGTTGTATGTGAATGTAGAGCTTATCACACCCGATCATCACGTGGTGTCTCGGCACGACGAGCTGTAGCAACGGTGCATACTCAGGGAGAACACTTGTACCTTGAAATTTAGTTAGGGATCATCTTATAATGCTACCGACGTTCTAAGCAAAATAAGATGCATAAAGGATAAACATCGCATGCAATCAAAATATGTGACATGATATGGCCATCATCATCTTGTGCTCATGATCTCTAATACCGAAGCATCGTCATGATCTCCAATGTCACCGACGCGACACCTTGATCTCCATCCTAGCATCGTTGTCGTTTCGCCACCTATTGTTACTACGACTATCGCTACCGCTTAGTGATAAAGTAAAACAATTACATGGCGATTGCATTCCATACAGTAAAGCGACAACCATATGGCTCGTGCCAGTTGCCGATAACTTTGTTACAAAACATGATCATCTCATACAACAATTTATATCACATCATGTCTTGACCATATCACATCACATCAAGCCCTGCAAAAACAAGTTAGACGTCCTCTACTTTGTTGTTGCAAGTTTTACATGGCTGCTACGGGCTTCTAGCAAGAACTTTTCTTACCTACGCATCAAAACCACAACGATTTTTCGTCAAGTGTGCTATTTTAACCTTCAACAAGGACCGCACACTCGATTCAACTAAAGTTAGAGAAACAGACACTCACCGGCCACCTATGTGCAAAGCACGTCGGTAGAACCAGTCTCGCGTAAGCGTACACGTAATGTCGGTCTGAGCCGCTTCATCCAACAATACTGCCGAATCAAAGTATGACATGCTGGTAAGCAGTATGACTATTATCGCCCACAACACTTTGTGTTCTACTCGTGCATATAACATCTACGCATAGACCTAGCTCTGATACCACTGTTGGGGAACGCGACAATTTTAAAAAAATTCCTACAATCACGCAAGATCTATCTAGGTGATGCATAGCAATGAGAGGGGAGAGTGTGTCCACGTACCCTTGTAGACCGAAAGTTGAAGCATTTAGTTAATGCGGTTGATGTAGTCAAACGTCTTCGTGATCCAACCGATCCAAGCACCGAACGTACGACACCTCCGCGTTCAGCACACCTTCAACTCGGAGATATCCCTCGTACTCTTGAGCCGAGGGAGAGTTTTGTCAGCACGACGGCGAGGTGACGGTGATAATGAAGTTACCGGCGTAGGGCTTCGCCCAAGCACTACGACGTAATGACCGAGGTGTGTAACTGTGGATCATATGTTCAGATCCTTAATGCATATTAATACTCCTCTGATCATGAACATGAATATGCTTTGTGATTAGTTATGTTTGTTCCTGAGGACATGGGTGATGTCTTGCTATTAGTAGTCATGTGAATTTGGTATTCGTTCGATATTTTTATGAGATGTATGTTGTCTCTCCTCTAATGGTGTTATGTGAACGTCGACTACATGACACTTCACCATTATTTGGGCCTAGAGGAAGGCATTGGGAAGTAATAAGTAGATGATGGGTTGCTAGAGTGACAGAAGCTTAAACCATAGTTTGTGCATTGCTTCGTAAGGGGCTGATTTGCATCCACTAGTTTCATGCTATGGTTAGGTTTACCTTAATACTTCTTTTGTAGTAGCGGATGCTTGCAATAGGGGTTAATCATAAGTGGGATGCTTGTGCAAGTAAGGGCAGTACCCAAGCACCGGTCCACCCACATATCAAATTATCAAAGTACTGAACGCGAATCATATGAGCGTGATGAAAACTAGCTTGACGATAATTCCCATGTGTCCTCGGGAGCGCTTTTCGCATTATAAGAAATTGTCCAGGCTTGTCCTTTGCTACAAAAAGGATTGGGCCACCTTGCTGCACTTTATTTACTTTCATTTTTTGTTACCCATTACAAATTATCTTATCACAAAACTATTTGTTACCTACAATTTCAGTGCTTGGAGAGAATACCTTACTGAAAACCGCTTGTCATTTCTTTCTGCTCCTTGTTGGGATAGACACTCTTACTTATCGAAAGGAATATGATAGACTCTTTTCTGGCGTCGTTGCCGGGGAGTGAAGCGCCTTTGGTGAGTGGAACTTGCTAAGGAAACATTTATATAGTGTGCTGAAATTTTCTGTCACTTGTTACTATGGAAACTAATCCTTTGAGGGGCTTGTTTGGGGTATCTTCACCCCGACCAGTAGAGCAAAGAGTTCCTCCTCAACCTACTGAACCTACTGAAAATGTTTACTTTGAGATTCCTTCGGGTATGATAGAGAAACTGCTAGCTAATCCCTTTGCAGGAGATGGAACATTGCATCCCTATTTACACCTTATCTTTGTGGATGAAGTTTGTGGATTATTTAAGATTGCAGGTATTCCCGGTGATGTTGTCAAAAGGAAGGTCTTCCCTTTATCTTTGAAGGGAGATGCATTGACATGGTATAGCTATGTGATGATACGTGATCTTGGAATTATAAATGATTGAAGTTGGAATTTCACCAGAAGTTCTATCCTATGCATCTTGTTCATCGTGATCGTAATTACATATATAATTTATGGCCCCGTGAAGGAGAAAGCATCTCTCAAGCTTGGGGGAGGCTTAAGTCAATGTTATATTCATGCCCCAATCATGAGCTCTCAAGAGATATGATTATTCAAAAAAATTATGCTCGACTTTCTCTCAATGATTGCACCATGCTTGATACTTCCTGTGCTGGTTCTTTCATGCTGAAGACTATTGAATTCAAGTGGGATTTATTGGAAAGAATTAAACGCAACTCTGAAGATTGGGGTTCCTACGATGGTAAGGAGTCAGGTATAACACCTAAGTTTGATTGTGTTAAATCTTTTATGGATACCGATGCTTTTCATGGATTTAGCGCTAAGTATGGACTTGACTCTGAGATAGTAGCTGCTTTTTGTGAATCTTTTGCTACTCACGTTGATCTCCCTAAGGAGAAGTGGTTTAAATATAATCCTCCCATTGAAGTAAAAGTAGTTGTACCTATTACAGTTGAAGAAAAGACTATCACTTATAATGATCCTATTGTCCCTACTAGTTATGTTGAGAAACCACCTTTTCATGTTAGGATTAAGGATCATGCTAAAACTTCAATTGTTATCCGTAAGAGTAATACTAGAACTTATACACCTCCTGAGCAAATCAAAGTTGAACCTAGTATTGCTATGGTTAAAGATCTCTTGGATGATAATTTAGATGGGCATGTTATTTACTTCTGTGAACAGGCTGCTAATATTGCTAGACTAGATGCTAAGATACATAGACCTGTTGTAGGCATGCCTGTATTTCTATTAAAATAGGAGATCATTGTTATCATGGCTTATGTGATATGGGTGCTAGTGCTAGTGCAATACCCTTTGACTTATATACAGAAATTATGCATGATATTGCACCTGCTGAAATAGAAGATATTGTTACTATTAAGCTTGCCATTAGGGACACCATTAAGCCAGTTGGGATTGTTAGAGATGTTGAAGTCTTGTGTGGGAAGGTTAAATATCTTGCTGATTTTCTTGTTCTTGGTTCCCCACAAGATGACTTTTGTCCCATTATTTTTGGTAGACCATTTTTGAATACTGTTAATGCTAGGATTGATTGCAAAAAGGATGTTGTTACAATTGGCTTAGGGGATATATCTCATGAGTTTAATTTTGCTAAGTTTCATAGACAACCCCGTGATAAAGAATCACCTAGTAAGGATGCGATTATTGGTCTCGCTTCTATTGCCGTGCCTCCTACTGATCCGTTAGAACAATATTTGCTAGACCATGAAAATGATATGTTTATGAATGAAAGAAGGGAAATAGATGAAGTGTTCCTTCAACACGGTCCTATTCTGAAACACAACTTGCCTTTTGAAATCCTAGGGGATCCACCTCCACCCAAGGGTGATCCCGTGTTTGAGCTCAAACCATTACCTGATAATCTTAAGTATGCTTATCTTGATGAAAAGAAAATATATCCTGTTATTATTAGTGTAACCTTTCAGAGAAAGAAGAAGAAAGATTATTGAAAACTCTGAAGAAGCACCGTGCTACTATTGGATATACTCTGGATGATCTTAAGGGCATTAGTCCCACTCTATGCCAACACAAAATTAAAGTGGAGAAAGATGCCAAACCAGTTAGAGATCCTCAACGACGATTAAATCCTAAGATGAAAGAAGTGGTAAGAAACGAGATACTAAAGCTCCTTGAGGTAGGTATAATTTATCCTGTAGCTGATAGTGAATGGGTAAGTCCTGTCCATTGTGTTCCTAAAAAGGGAGGTATTACTGTCGTTCCTAATGATAAAGATGAATGGATCCCACAAAGAATTATTACAGGTTATAGGATGGTAATTGATTTCCGTAAATTAAATAAAGCTACTAAGAAAGATCATTACCCTTTGCCTTTTATTGATCAAATGCTAGAAAGACTATCCAAACATACACATTTTTGCTTTCTAGATGGTTATTCTGGTTTCTCTCAAATACCTGTGTCAGCGGAGGATCCATCAAAAACTACTTTTACTTGCCCTTTCGGTACTTTTGCTTATAGACGTATGCCTTTTGGTTTATGTAATGCACCTGATACCTTTCAAAGATGTATGATGGCTATATTCTCTGACTTTTGTGAAAAGATTTGTGAGGTATTCATGGATGATTTCTCCGTTTATGGATCCTCTTTTGATGATTGCTTGAGCAACCTTGATCGAGTTTTGCAGAGATGTGAAGACACTAGTCTCGTCTTGAGTTGGGAAAAGTGCCACTTTATGGTTAATGAAGGCATTGTCTTGGGGCATAAGATTTCTGCGAGAGGTATTGAAGTTGATAAAGCTAAAGTTGATGCTATTCAAAAGATGCCATGTCCCAAGGACATAAAAGGTATAAGAAGTTTCCTTGGTCATGCCGATTTTTATAGGAGGTTCATTAAGGACTTTTCTAAAATCTCTAGGCCTCTGACTAATTTATTGCAAAAAGATATTCCTTTTGTCTTTGATGATGATTGTGTAGAAGCATTTGAAATACTTAAGAAAGCTTTGATCACTGCACCTATTGTTCAGCCACCTGATCGGAATTTACCCTTTGAAATTATGTGTGATGCTAGTGATTATGTTGTAGGTGCTGTTCTAGGGCAAAGAGTTGATAAGAAATTGAATGTTATCCAGTATGCTAGTAAAACTCTTGATATTGCCCAGAGAAATTATGCTACTACTGAAAAAGAATTCTTAGCAGTTGTTTTCGCTTGTGATAAGTTCAGACCTTATATTGTTGATTCTAAAGTTACTATTCACACTGATCATGCTGCTATTAAATATCTTATGGAAAAGAAAGATGCTAAGCCTAGACTCATTAGATGGGTTTTCTTGCTCCAAGAATTTGATTTTGCATATTATTGATAGAAAGGGAGCTGAGAACCCCGTTGCAGACAACTTGACTAGGCTAGAGAATGTTCTTGATGACTCACTACCTATTGATGATAGCTTTCCTGACGAACAATTAGCGGTCATTAATGCTTCTCGTACTGCTCCTTGGTATGCTGATTATGCTAATTACATTGTTGCTACATTTATGCCACCTAGTTTCACATACCAGCAAAAGAAAAGGTTCTTTTATGATTTAAGACATTACTTCTGGGATGACCCACACCTTTATAAAGGAGTAGATGGTGTTATTAGACGTTGTGTACCTGAGCATGAACAGGAACAGATCCTACGCAAGTGTCACTCTGAACCATATGGAGGACAGCACGCTGGAGATAGAACTGCACATAAGGTATTGCAATCCGGTTTTTATTGGCCTACTCTCTTCAAAGATGCTCGTAAGTTTGTCTTGTCTTGTGATGAATGTCAAAGAATTGGTAATATTAGTAGACATCAAGAAATGCCTATGAATTATTCTCTTGTTATTGAACCATTTGATGTTTGGGGCTTTGATTATATGGGACCTTTTCCTGCCTCTAATGGTTACACACATATTTTAGTTGCTGTTGATTACGTTACTAAGTGGGTAGAAGCTATTCCAACTAGTAGTGCTGATCATAACACCTCCATTAAGATGCTTAAGGAAGTTATTTTTCTGAGGTTTGGAGTCCCTAGATATCTTATGACTGATGGTGGTTCACATTTTATTCATGGTGCTTTCCGTAAGATGCTTGCTAAGTACGATGTTAACCATAGCATTGCATCTCCTTATCACCCGCAGTCTAGTGGTCAAGTAGAGTTGAGCAATAGAGAGCTCAAATTAATTTTGCAAAAGACTGTTAATAGATCTAGAAAGAATTGGTCCAAGAAACTTGATGATGCATTATGGGCCTATAGAACTGCATATAAAAATCCTATGGGTATGCCTCCGTATAAGATGGTTTATGGAAAAGCATGTCACTTACCTCTTGAACTTGAACATAAAGCATATTGGTCTATTAAAGAGATCAACTATGACTTCAAGCTTGCCGGTGAGAAGAGGTTGTTTGACATTAGCTCACTTGATGAATGGAGAACCCAAGCCTATGAGAATGCCAAGCTGTTCAAAGAAAAAGTTAAAAGATGGCATGACAAAACGATACAAAAGCGTGAGTTTAACGTAGGTGATTATGTGTTACTATTCAACTCTCGTTTAAGATTTTCTCAGGAAAACTTCTCTCTAAATGGGAAGGTCCTTACGTTATCGAGGAGATCTATCGTTCCGGTGCCATAAAAATCAACAACTTCGAAGGCACAAGTCCGAGGGTGGTGAACGGTCAAAGAATTAAACATTATATCTCAGGTAATCCTATCAATGTTGAAACCAATATTATTGAGACCATAACCCCGGAGGAATACATAAGGGACACTTTCCAGAATGTTTTAGACTCCAAAAAGGAATAGGTATGTGGTACGGTAAGTAAACCGACTCCAAAACAATTCTAATGGCAATTTTTCTCCGTTTTGGAATATTTAAGAATTTTGGAAAGAAAGAAGTAATCCGGGAAAGACACGAGGCCTCCACGAGGGTAGAGGGCGCGCCCACCCTTACTGAGCGCGCCCCCTGTCTCGTGGGCACCTTGGATGCCTCTCGGACTCTGTTTTCTTGCATGTTACATATTTTGGTCGGTAAAAATTCATTATATAACCTCCCGAAGGTTTTGACCACAGTATCATGCAAAACTCCTCTGTTTTCGTTTCGAGCTGTTTTTCTGACAGATCTTGAGCACCATGACGTCGCCCTCCTTCAACAATGAAGACAAGGATGCTTGGCTATTGAAGATAGAGCTAAAAAGAGAAGAACTAGAGGATATCAATAGGGATGAAGGGATCAAGAAGGCCATGGAGGCTCAAGCTCCGGCGGTGGAAAAAGAAGACATCCCTCAACCTCTACCTAACCTCTTTACTCCAACTGAGATTGAAGCTTTCAAGATGATTGAGTTAGCTCGCATACAAAACAAGTATCTCACACAGGAAAATATTTTGTTGAAGGATCATATTGTCGGGCTCAAGGGCATCATCCGCAAGTTGGAGTAGCTTTTACGCTCGATGTGCGATTATCCACCATCATCATCACCACCTCCATCACCTCCGAGGACATAATCACATGGGTATGGGCAATCCCCTTGGCAACTGCCAAGCTTGGGGGAGGTGCCCCGGTATCGTATCACCATCACACTCCTTTCTTTACCGTTTTACTTAGTTCAATCCTTTTAGTAATATCTTGATCCAGTAGATTGAAGTTTTGATATCAAGTAGTTTTGAGTTTTGCTTTGTGATCTCTTTATGTAATCGAGTCCGTGAGCTATCTATAATAAAGATTAGTGTTGAGTCAAGGGCTTTGCTATCTTTCCATGATCTTGAGAAAGTAGAAAGAATAGAAAGAATAAAAAGAGTTCATATTGACCTTATGGATAGTAATGACTTCACATATAAAGAGTATGAGGCATAAAAGTTGTTGAGAGTTGACAAAACATAGTTTTGGTCATCGTTGCAATTAATAGGAAGTAATAAGGAAAGAGAGGTTTTCACATGTAAATATACTATCTTGGACATCTTTTATGATTGTGAGCACTCATTAAGTATGACATGCTAAAAGAGTTGATGTTGGACAAGGAAGACCATGTAATGCTTTATGTTTTCTCACATCTCAGTTAAAGTATATTGTCATTGATCTTCCCAACATGTTGAGCTTGCCTTTCCCCGTCATGCTAGCCAAATTCCTTGCACCAAGTAGAGATACTACTTGTGCTTCCAATTATCCTTAAACCCAGTTTTGCCATGAGAGTCCACCATACCTACCTATGGATTGAGTAAGATCCTTCAAGTAAGTTGTCATGGTGAAAGCAATAAAACTCTCTAAATATGTATACTTATTAGTGCGGAGAAAATAATCTTTATATGATCGTGTGATATGGAAGTAATAAAAGCGACGGACTGCATAATAAAGGTTCATATCACAAGTGGCAATATAAAGTGACGTTCTTTTGCATTAAGATTTTGTGCATCCAACCCTAAAAGCACATGAAAACCTCTGCTTCCCTCTGCGAAGGGCCTATCTTTTACTTTATGTCTTTTACTTTATGCAAGAGTCAAGGTGATTTTCACCTTTCCCTTTTTCATTTTATCCTTTGGCAAGCACCTCGTGTTGGAAAGATCCTGATATATATACCCAATTGGATGTAAGTTAGCATGAACTATTATTGTTGACATCACCCAAAGGTGAAAACGTTGGGAGGCAACATTATAAGCCCCTATCTTTCTCAGTGTCCGATTAAAACTCCATAACCACAAGTATTGCGTGAGTGTTAGCAAGTGTAGAAGACTATATGATAGTTGAGTATGTGGACTTGCTAAAAAGCTCTATTCTTGACACTTTCTGATGTTATGATAAATTGCAATTGTTTCAATGACTGACATTATAGTTTGTTAGTTCCCAATGAAGTTTATGAACCATACTTGACATTGTGAATCGATTGTTAATTTTGCATAAGAAATCATATGACAAAATCTATATATGTTGCTATTATGAGAATGATCATGATGCCCTCATGTCCGTACTTTATTTTTATCGACACCTCTATCTCTAAACACGTGGACATATTTTTTGATTTCGGCTTCCGCTTGAGGACAAGCGAGGTCTAAGCTTGGGGGAGTTGATACGTCCATTTTGCATCATGCTTTTATATCAATATTTATTGCATTATGGGCTGTTATTACACATTATGTCACAATACTTATGGCTATTCTCTCTTATTTTACAAGGTTTACCATGAAGAGGGGGAATGCCGGCAGCTGGAATTCTGGCTGGAAAAGGAGCAAATATTGGAAACCTATTCTACACAGCTCCAAAAATCCTGAAACTCCACGGAAGTCACTTTTGGAATTAATAAGAATTATTGAGCCTAGAAAATACCAGAGGGGACCCACACCCTCGCCAGGAGGGTGGGGGCGCGCCCACCCCTACTGGGCGCGCCCCCTGTCTCCTGGGCCCCCTGGTGGCCCTCCGGTGCCCATCTTATGCTATATGAAGGCTTTTACCCTGGAAAAAATCATAAGCAAGCTTACGGGATGAAACTCCGCCGCCATGAGGCGGAACCTTGGCGGAACCAATCTAGGGCTCTGGCGGAGCTATTCTGCCGGGGAAACTTCCCTCCGGGAGGGGGAAATCATCACCATCGTCATCACCAACGATCCTCTCATCAGGAGGGGGTCAATCTCCATCAACATCTTCACCAGCACCATCCCCTCTCAAAACCCTAGTTCATCTCTTGTATCCAATCTTGTATCAAAACCACAAATTGGTACCTGTGGGTTGCTAGTAGTGTTGATTACTCCTTGTAGTTGATGCTAATTGGTTTACTTGGTGGAAGATTATATGTTCAGATCCTTAATGCATATTAATACTTCTATGATCATGAACATGAATATGCTTTGTGATTAGTTATGTTTGTTCCTGAGGACATGGGTGAAGTCTTGCTATTAGTAGTCATGTGAATTTGGTATTCGTTCGATATTTTGATGAGATGTATGTTGTCTCTCCTCTAGTGGTGTTATGTGAACGTCGACTACATGACACTTCACCATTATTTGGGCCTAGAGGAAGGCATTGGGAAGTAATAAGTAGATGATGGGTTGCTAGAGTGACAGAAGCTTAAACCCTAGTTTATGCGTTGCTTCGTAAGGGGCTGATTTGGATCCACTAGTTTCATGCTATGGTTAGGTTTACCTTAATACTTCTTTTGTAGTTGCGGATGCTTGCAATAGGGGTTAATCATAATTGGGATGCTTGTCCAAGTAAGGGCAGTACCCAAGCACCGGTCCACCCACATATCAAATTATCAAAGTACCGAACATGAATCATATGAGCGTGATGAAAACTAGCTTGACAATAATTCCCACGTGTCCTCGGGAGCGCTTTTCTCATTATAAGAAATTGTCCAGGCTTGTCCTTTGCTACAAAAAGGATTGGGCCACGTTGCTGCACTTTATTTACTTTCATTGTTTGTTACCCGTTACAAATTATCTTATCACAAAACTATCTGTTACCTACAATTTCAGTGCTTGCAGAGAATACCTTACTGAAAACCGTGTGTCATTTCCTTCTGCTCCTCGTTGGGTTCGACACTCTTACTTGTCAAAAGGACTATGATAGATCCCCTATACTTGTGGGTCATCACTCCCCCGTATATAAAGGAGTGGAGGAGGGGGAGGGCCGACCCTCTATGGCACGCCCAAGGGGGGAGTCCTACTGCCAGCGGGAGTAGGATTCCCCCTTACCAAGTTGGAGTAGGAGAGGAAGGAAGGGGGAGAGAGAGGGAAGGAAAGGGGGGGCCGGCCCCCACCCAATTCAGATTGGGCTTGGGGGGCTCCCTCCACCTGGCCGCCGCCTCCTCTCTCCCACTATGGCCCAATAAGGCCCATACACTCCCCGGGGGGTTCCGGTAACCCCCCGGTACTCCGGTAAACCGGACTCATCCGGAACCATTCTGATGTCGAAACATAGTTGTCCAATATATCAATCTTCATGTCTTGACCATTTCAAGACTCCTCGTCATGTCCGTGATCACATCCGGAACTCCAAACTACCTACGGTACATCAAAACACATAAACTCATAATATCAATCATCATTGAATGTTAAGCGTGCGGACGGGTTCGAGAACTATGTAGACATGACCGAGACACGTCTCTGGTCAATAACCAATAGCAGAACATGGATGCTCATATTGGTTCCTACATATTGTACGAAGATCTTTATCGGTTGAACCGCATAACAACATACGTTGTTCCCTTTGTCATCGGTATGTTACTTGCCCGAGATTCGCTCGTTGGTATCTCAATACCTAGTTTAATCTTGTTGCCAGCAAGTCTCTTTACTCGTTCCGTAATACTTCATTCCGCAACTAACTCATTAGTCATATTGCTTGCAAGGCTTATAGTGATGAGTATTACCGATAGGGCCCAGAGATACCTCTCCGAAACACGGAGTGACAAATCCTAATCTCAATCTATGCCAACCCAACAAACACCTTCGGAGACACCTATAGAGCACCTTTATAATCACCCTTTTACGTTGTGACATTTGGTAGCACACAAATTGTTCCTCCGGTATTCGGGAGTTGCATAATCTCATAGTCCGAGGAACTTGTATAAGTCATGAAGAAAGCAGTAGCAATGAAACTAACACGATCATAATGCTAAGCTAACGGATGGGTCATGTCCATCACATCATTCTCCCAATGATGTGATCCCGTTCATCAAATGACAACACATGTCTATGGTTAGGAAACATAACCATCTTTGATTAACAAGCTAGTCAAGTAGAGGCATACTAGGGAATATAGGTTTTGTCTATGTATTCACACATGTACTAAGTTTCCGGTTAATACAATTCTATCATGAATAATAAACATTTATCATGAATTAAGGAAATAAATAATAACTTTATTATTGCCTCTAGGGCATATTTCCTTCAATTGAGACAATAACCTTGGGTTTTGTACCTTTGGGATGAGAACCAACAAAGTATCGTTGATGCACGCCGGGCTCTCCTCCCCTTTAACAATAGCTAGTACCGATCTGGTTACCACTTTGCCACAAATATCCCAATTCCTCTGAAAAAAGTGTGCTGGGAATCCATCAGGGCCCGAATATTTTGTGGAAAACATTTGAAAAAGCGCCTCCTTCACCTCCTTGTCGATGTACGGTGCAAGTAGAGTCTCATTCAAAGCTTGCGTTACTTTCACTGGAACATGTTGAAGCACATCATCAACCCCCTGAACCCCTTCCAAGGTGTATAGGGTTTTGTAAAAATCTAGAGCCATCTGTTGCATCTCTGTCAGATCATCAGTCAGATCATCTTAATGAGATTCTTCCTCTGGCGCAAAGAAGCTCTCATGTGGAAAAAATGCGAATTTTGGTCCCGCGCTGAAAGCCAATCCACACGGGATCTTTGTCTCCACATGAGTTCCTCTCTTAAGTATAGCTCAATCAAACGATCATTGATCTTAATCTCTGCATGTGATGGCTCTACCTGCAAAACATCACTGCGCATACGATCAAGCTCCTTCTTTAAACATCCGATATCCCCTCTCACACTTCCAAAAGTAGTGCGTGACCGATATGTCCATTTTGCATCATGCTTTTATATTGATATTTATTGCATTATATTGGTTGTTACTACACATTATGTCACAATACTTATGCCTTTTCTCTCTTATTTTACAAGGTTTACATGAAGAGGGAGAATGCCAACAGCTGGAATTCTGGGCTGGGATAGGAGCAAATACTAGAGACCTATTCTGCACAACTCCAAAAGTCCTGAAACTCCATGAAAGTCAGTTTTGGAATACATTAAAAATATTGGGCGAAGAAAGCACTACAGGGGGGCCACCCAGCGTCCACGAGGGTGGAGGGCGCGCCCTACCCCCTGGCGCGCCCCCTGTCTCGTGGGCCACCTGGAAGCCCCTCGATGCCCATCTTCTGGTATATGGTGTCTTTTGCCCTGGAAAAAATCATAAGGAAGCTTTCGGTATGAAGCGCCGCCGTCTCGAGGCGGAACCTTGGCGGAACCAATCTAGGGCTCCGGCGGAGCTATTCTGCCAGGGAAACATCCCTCCGGGAGGGGGAAATCATCGCCATCGTCATCACCATCGATCCTCTCATCGAGAGGGAGTCAATCTCCATCAACATCTTCAACAACACCATCTCCTCTCAAACCCTAGTTCATCTCTTGTATCTGATCTTTGTCTCAAAACCTCAGATTGGTACCTGTGGGTTGCTAGTAGTGTTGATTACTCCTTGTAGTTGATGCTAGTTGGTTTATTCGGTGGAAGATCATATGTTCAGATCCTTTATGCATATTAATACCCATCTGATTATGATAATGAATATGATTTGTGAGTAGTTACGTTTGTTCCTGAGGACATGGGAGAAGTCTTGTTATAAGTAGTCATGTGAATTTGGTATTCGTTCGATATTTTGATGACATGCATGTTGTCTTTCCTCTAGTGGTGTTATGTGAACGTCGACTACATGACACTTCACCATTGTTTGGGCCTAGAGGAAGGCATTGGGAAGTAATAAGTAGATGATGGGTTGCTAGAGTGACAGAAGCTTAAACCCTAGTTTATGTGTTGCTTCGTAAGGGGCTGATTTGGATCCATATGTTTCATGCTATGGTTAGGTTTACCTTAATTCTCTTTTCGTAGTTGCGGATGCTTGCGAGAGGGGTTAATCATAAGTGGGATGCTTGTCTAAGGAAGGGTAGTACCCAAGCACTGGTCCACCCACATATCAAATTATCAAAGTAACGAACGCGAATCATATGAGCATGATGAAAACTAGCTTGACGATAATTCCCATGTGTCCTCGGGAGCGCTTTGCTTTATATAAGAGTTTGTCCAGGCTTGTCCTTTGCTAAAAAAAGGATTGGGCCACCTTGCTGCACTTTTTTACTTCTGTTACTTGTTACCCGTTACGAATTATCTTATCACAAAACTATCTGTTACCGATAATTTCAATGCTTGCAGAGAATACCTTACTGAAAACCGCTTGTCATTTCCTTCTGCTCCTCGTTGGGTTAGACACTCTTACTTATCTAAAGGACTACGATAGATTCCCTATACTTGTGGGTCATCAAGACTCTTTTCTGGCGCTGTTGCCGGGGAGTGAAGCGCCTTTGGTAGGTGGAATTTGGTAAGGAAAAATTTATATAGTGGGCTGAAATTTACTGTCACTTGTTACTATGGAAAATAATCCTTTGAGGGGCTTGTTTGGGGTATCTTCACCCCGACCAGTAGAGCAAAGAGTTGCTCCTCAACCTACTGAACCTACTGAAAATGTTTACTTTGAAATTCCTTCGGGTATGATAGAGAAACTGCTAGCTAATCCTTTTACAGGAGATGGAACATTTCATCCTGATATGCACCTAATATATGTGGATGAAGTTTGTGGATTATTTAAGCTTGCAGGTATGCCAGAGGGTGTTATCAAGAAGAAGGTCTTCCCTTTATCTTTGAAGGGAAAGGCATTGACATGGTGTAGGCTATGTGATGATATTGGATCATGGAACTACAACTGATTGAAATTGGAATTTCATCAAAAGTTTTATCCTACGCATCTGGTTCATCATGACGTAATTATATATATAATTTTTGGCCTCGTGAAGGAGAAAGTATCGCTCAAGCTTGGGGGGGCTTAAGTCAATGTTATATTCATGCCCCAATCATGAGCTCTCAAGAGAAATTATTATTCAAAAATTTTATGCTCGGCTTTCTCTCAATAATCGGTCAATGCTTAATACTTCTTGTACTGGTTCCTTTATGATGTAGACTATTGAATTTAGATGGGATTTATTGGAAAGAATTAAACACAACTCTGAAGATTGGGAACTCAACGAAGGTAAGGAGTCAGGTATAACACCTAAGTTTGATTGTGTTAAATATTTTATGGATACTGATGCTTTTCATGAATTTAGCACTAAATATGGACTTGACTATCAGATAGTAGCTTCTTTCTGTGAATCATTTGCTACTCATGTTGATCTCCCTAAGGAGAAGTGGTTTAAATATCATCCTCCCATTGAAGTAAAAGTAGTAGAACCTATTAAAGTTGAAGAAAAGACTATTTCTTATAATGTTGATCCTATTGTTCCTACCGCTTATATTGAGAAACCACCTTTCCCTGTTAGAATAAAGGATCATGATAAAGCTTTAACTGTGGTTTGTAAGAGTAATGATAGAACACCTACACCCCCTGAGCAAATTAAAGTTGAACCTATTATTGCCATGGTTAAAGATCTCTTGGTCGATAATATTGATGGGCATGTTATTTACTTCTATGATGAAGCTGCTAGAATTGCTAGACCCGATACTAAAAATAAACATAGACCTGTTGTTGGCATGCCTGTTGTTTCTGTTAAAATAGGAGATCATTGTTATCATGGCTTATGTGATATGGGTGCTAGTGCGAGTGCAATACCTCATTCCTTATACGAAGAAATTATGCATGATATCACGCCCACTAAAATAGAAGGTATTGATGTTGCTATTAAGCTTGGCAATAGAGATACTATTTCACCAGTTGGGATTGTTAGAGATGTTGAAGTCTGGTGTGGGAAAATTAAATATCCTACTGATTTTCATGTTCTTGGTTCCCCACAAGATGACTTTTGTCCCATTATATTTGGTTTACCCTTCTTGAATATTGTTAATGCTAAGATAGACTGCGAAAAGGATATTATTATTGTTGGTTTAGGGAATATGTCTCATGATTTTAATTTTGCTAAATTTCGTAGACAACCCCATGATAAAGAATTGCCTAGTAAAGATGAAATAATCAGTCTTGCTTCTATTGTCATGCCTCCTAATGATCCTTTAGAACAATATTTGTTGGACCATGAAAATGATTTTGTTATGAATGAAAGAAGAGAAATAGATGAAGTATTCTTTAAACAGGGACCTATATTAAAACACAACTTGCCTATTGAGATCTTAGGGGATCCTCCTCCACCCAAGGGTGATACCATGTTTGAGCTTAAACCTTTACCTGATACACTTAAATATGCTTATCTTGATGAAAAGAAGATATATCCTATTATTATTAGTGCTAACCTTTCAGAGCATGAAGAAGAGAAATTATTGAAAACTCTGAAGAAGAACCGTGCTGCTATTGGATATACTCTTGATGATCTTAAGGGCATTAGTCCCACTCTATGCCAGCACAGAATAAAACTGGAGAAAGATGCTAAACCAGAATGAAATACTAAAGCTTCTGGAGGCAGGTATAATTTATCCTGTTGCTGATAGTCAGTGGGTAAGTCCTGTCCATTGTGTCCCTAAGAAGGGAGGTATTACTGTTGTTCCTAATGATAAGGATGAATTGATCCCACAAAGAATTGTTACAGGTAATAGAATGGTAATTGATTTCCTCAAATAAAATAAAGCTACTAGAAAAGATCATTACCCTCTACCTTTTATTGATCAAATGCTCGAAAGATTATCCCAACATACACATTTTTGCTTTCTAGATGGTTATTCTGGTTTCTCTCAAATCCCTGTGTCAAAAGAGGATCAGGATAAGACCACTTTTACTTGCCCTTTCGGTACCTTTGCTTATAGACGTATGCCTTTTGGTTTATGTAATGCACCTACTACCTTTCAAAGATGTATGGCTGCTATATTCTCTGACTTTTGTGAAAAGATTGTTGAGGTTTTCATGGATGATTTCTTTGTGTATGGAACTTCTTTTGATGATTGCTTAAGCAACCTTGATCGAGTCTTGCAGAGATGTGAAGAAACTAATATTTTCTTGAATTGGGAGAAGTGCCACTTGGTTAATGAAGGTATAGTTTTGGGGCATAAAATTTCTAAAAGAGGTATCGAAGTTGATAAAGCTAAAGTTGATGCTATTTAAAAGATGTCGTGTCCTAAGGACATCAAAGGTATATGAAGTTTCCTTAGTCATGCTGGTTCTTATAGGAGGTTCATTAAAGACTTCTCAAAAATTTCTAGGCCTCTGACTAATCTCTTACAAAAAGATGTTCCTTTTGTTTTTTATGATGATTGTGTAGAAGCATTTGAAATACTTAAGAAAGCCTTGATTTCTACACCTATCGTTCAGCCACTTGATTAGAATTTACCCTTTGAAATTATGTGTGATGCTAGCGATTATTTTGTAGGTGTTGTTCTAGGACAAAGAGTTGATAAGAAATTAAATGTTATCCAATATGCTAGTAAAACTCTAGACAGTCCCAGAGAAATTATGCTACTACTGAAAAAGAATTTTTAGCAGTTGTGTTTGCTTGTGATAAGTTCAGACCTTATATTGTTGATTCCAAAGTAACTGGTCACACTGATCATGCTGTTATTAAATACCTTATGGAAAAGAAATATGCTAAACCTAGACTTATTAGATGGGTTCTCTTGCTACAAGAATTTGATTTGCATATTATTGATATAAAGGGAGTTGAGAACCCCGTTGCAGACAACTTGTCTAGGTTAGAAAATGTTCTTGATGACCCACTACCTATTGATGATAGCTTTCCTGATGAACAATTAGCTATCATAAATGCTTCTCGTACTGCTCCATGGTATGCTGATTATGCTAATTACATTGTTGCTAAATTTATACCACCTAGTTTCATATACCAGCAAAAGAAAAAGTTTTGCTATGATTTAAGACATTACATTTGGGATGACCCACACCTTTATAAAGAAGGAGTAGATGGTGTTATTAGACGTTGTGTACCTGAGCATGAACAGGAACAGATCCTATGCAAGTCTCACTCCGAGGCATATGGAGGGCACCATGCTGGAGATAGAACTGCACATAAGGTATTGCAATCCGGTTTTTATTGGCCTACTATCTTCAAAGATGCCCGTAAGTTTGTCTTGTCTTGCGATGAATGTCAAAGAATTGGTAATATTAGTAGACGTCAAGAAATGCCTATGAACTATTCACTTGTTATTGAGCCATTTGATGTTTGTGGCTTTGATTATGTGGGACATTTTCCTTCCTCTAATGGGTATACACATATTTTAGTTGATGTTGATTACGTCACTAAGTGGGTAGAAGCTATTCCAACTAGTAGTGTTGATCATAACACTTCTATTAAGATGCTTAAAGAAGTTATTTTTCTGAGGTTTGGAGTCCCTAGATACTTAATGGTTGATGGTGGTTCACATTTTATTCATGGTGCTTTTCGTAAAATGCTTGCTAAGTATGATGTTAATCATATAATTGCATCTCCATACCATCCACAGTCTAGTGGTCAAGTAGAATTGAGTAATAGAGAGATTAAATTAATTTTGTAAAAGACTGTTAATAGATCTAGAAAGAATTGGTCCAAGAAACTTGATGATGCATTATGGGCCTATAGAACTGCATATAAGAATCCTATGGGTATGTCTGCGTATAAAATGGTTTATGGAAAAGCATGTCACTTACCTCTCGAACTAGAACATAAGGCATATTGGGCCATTAAAGAGCTCAATTAGGATTTCAAACTTGCCGGTGAGAAGAGGCTATTTGACATTAGCTCACTTGATGAATGGAGAACCCAGGCCTATGAGAACGCCAAACTGTTTAAAGAAAAAGTTAAAAGATGGCATGACAAAAGGATACAAAAGCATGAGTTTAATGTAGGTGATTATGTTTTGCTATACAACTCTCGTCTAAGATTTTTTGCAGGGAAACTTCTCTCTAAATGGGAAGGTCCTTACGTTATCGAGGAGGTCTATCTTTCTGGTTCCATAAAAATCAACAATGCCGAAGGCACAACTCCGAAGGTGGTGAACGGTCAAAGAATCAAACATTATATCTCAGGTAATCCTATAAATGTTGAAACCAATGTTATTGACACTGTAACCCCGGAGGACTACATAAGGGACGCTTTCGAGAATGTTTCAGGCCCCGAAAAGGAATAGGTATGTGGTATGGTAAGTAAACCGTCTCCAAAACAGTTCTAATGGCAATTTTTCTTTGTTTTGGAATATTAAAGAAATAGGAAAATAAGAAGTAGTCCGAAAGGGGCATGAGGCATCCACGAGGGTGGAGGGCAAGCCCTACCCCCCTGGGTGCGCCCCCCTGCCTTGTGGGCACCTTGTGTGTCCTACAGACTCCGCTTTCTTGCATGATACTTCTTTAGGTCGGTAAAAATTCATTATATAATCTCTCGAAGGTTTTGACCACCATACCACGACAAAATCCTCTGCTTTTGTTTCTAGCTGTTTTTCTAACAGATCTAGATCACCATGACGTCTTCAAGCGCCCCCAAGGACAAGTTTTTCAAGAAGATCATCAACCCCTACCTCGTGGAGGTGTTGCAACACCCTCAATCCATTGATATGTGTGAGGGGGTGCTGCACATCCGCGATGTTGAGGGACCAAGGAGGACCGGAAGCGTGGAGACAAGACTCGAAGCAATGGAGCAACAAGTTTTCAAGTGCCAAGGGATGGTGGAATGCGGACTCAACGCCAACCACATGATGATCGTGGAGTTCACCAACAACCACAAGCTGGATGCCAAGAACATTGGGGAGACCATCTTCAAGCTTCACATGAAAATCGAGCACCTCCAAGCCTAGATCTATGACCCGCAAAATCAAAACTGTGAGTATGAATATAAATTCAAGAGGATGAGTTTGGCTGCAGATTTGAGGATCCCAGAGACTCGATCATCCTTCTATGATGGTGAGCCTATGCCTTGGAAGATGGACGACAAGCCTACACCATCAACAACTCCATCATCATCACCTCCGAAGAAAGAGACATAATCACATGGGTATGGGCACTCCCCTTGGCAACTGCCATGCTTGGGGGAGGTGCTCTGGTATCGTATCACCATTACACTTCTATCTTTACCCTTTTTCTTAGTTCTATCCTTTTGGTTATATCTTGATCTAGTAGAATAAAGTTTTAGTTTGATATAGCTTTTAGTTTTTGTGTTGATCCCTATCTATGTGATCGAGTCCGTGAGCTATATATAATAAAGATTAGTTTTGAGTCGAGGGCTTTGCTATCTTGCTATGATCTTGAGGGAATAAAAGAAAAAGAAAGAATGAAAAGAAATAAAAAGATCATATTGATCTTATGGAGAGTAATGACTTCACATATAAAGAGTATGATGAATAAAATTTGTTGAGAGTTGACAAACATAGTTTTGGTCATTGTTGCAATTAATAGGAAGTAATAAAGAAAGAGAGGTTTTCACATATAAATATACTATCTTGGACATCTTTTATGATCTGAGCACTCATTAAAATATGACATGCTAAAGAGTTGATGTTGGACAAGGAAGACAACGTAATGGGTTATGTTTTCTTATATCCGAAATAAATTATATTGTCATGGATCATCCAACATGTTGAGCTTGCTTTCCCCCTCATGCTAGCCAAATTCGTTGCACCAAGTAGAGATACTACTTGTGCTTCCAAACATCCCTAAACCTAGTTTAGCCATGAGAGTCCACCATATCTACCTATGGATTGAGTAAGATCCTTCAAGTAAGTTGTCATTGTTGCAAGCAATAAAAATTGCTCTCTAAATATGTATGATCTATTAGTGTGGAGAAAATAAGCTTTATACGAGCTTGTGATATGGAAGAAATAAAAGAGACGGACTACATAATAAAGGTCCCTATCACAAGTGGCAATATAAAGTGACGTTCTTTTGCATTAAGATTTTGTGCATCCAACCATAAAAGATCATGACAACCTCTGCTTCCCTCTGCGAAGGGCCTATCTTTTATTTCTGTCTTCTACTTTATACAAGAGTCATGGTGATCTTCACCTTTCCTTTTTACACTTTATCCTTTGGAAAGCACTATGTGTTGGAAAAATCCTATTATATATATCCAATTGGATGTGGGTTTTCATAAAGCATTATTGTTGACATTACCCTTGAGGTAAAAGGTTGGGAGGCGAGACTATAAGCCCCTATCTTTCTCTGTGTCCGATTAAAACTTCATACCCATAAGTATTGCGTGAGTGTTAGCAATTGTGAAAGACTAAATGATAGTTGAGTATGTGGACTTGCTGAAAATCTCTTATATTGAATCTTTCCGATGTTATGATAAATTGCAATTGCTTCTATGACTGAGATTATAGTTTGCTAGTTTTCAGTGAAGTTTCTGATTCATACTTTACATTGTGAATAGATTGTTACTTTAGCATCAGAAATCGTATGACAATATATATGTTGTTATTCTAAGATTGATCTTGATGCCCTCATGTCCGTTTTTTATTTTATCGACACCTCTATCTCTAAACATGTGGACATATTTTTTGATATCGGCTTCCGCTTGAGGACAAGCGAGTTCTAAGCTTGGGAGAGTTGATATGTCCATTTTGCATCATGCTTTTATATTGATATTTATTGCATTATGGGCTATTACTACACATTATGTCACAATACTTATGCCTTTTCTCTCTTATTTTACAAGGTTTACATGAAGAGGGAGAATGCCGACAGCTGGAATTCTGGGCTAGAATAGGAGCAAATATTAGGGACCTATTCTGCACAACTCCAAAAGTCCTGAAACTCCACGAAAGTCAGTGTTGGAATCTATTAAAAATATTGCACGAAGAAAGCACCAGAGGGGGGCAACCCACCTTCCACGAGGGTGGAGGGCGCGCCCCCTGCCTCGTGAGCCACCTGGTAGCCTCCCGATGCCCATATTCTAGTATATGGTGTCTTTTGCCCTGGAAAAATCATAAGGAAGCTTTCAAGACGAAGCGTCGCCGTCTCGAGGCGGAACCTTGGCAGAACCAATCTAGGGCTCCAGCGGAGCTATTCTGCCGGTGAAACATCCCTCCAGGAGGGGGAAATCATCGCCATCGTCATCACCATTGATCCTCTCATCGAGAGTGTCGGTGTCAAAACCGGCGGATCTCGTAGTAGGGGTCCTAAGCTAGGCGCCTTGGAGCGATGGTAACACGGACAAGGATTTTACCCAGGTTCGGGCCCTCTTGATGGAGGTAAAACCCTACATCCTGCTTTTGATTGTATTCATATGGGGTATAGTACAGAGTACATGTATCTACCACGAGATGATAGTAATGAATATGAGATCGTCTATTGACTAGTCTGGCCTCTGTTTATATAAGACACCGGAGGCCTAGGGTTTAGGAGAGTCCTTGTCTTGGGCGCCAAGTCTTGTGGAGTCTTCCTTGTATGCGGCAGGGGTTGTCCGAACTGGCCCATGAGTATACGGCCATGGGGGTCCTCGGCCCAATCTAACTGATCGGGAGACGACGTGGTGAGTACCCCCTAGTCCAGGACACCGTCAGTAGCCCCCTGAACCAGTATTCAAGTTGGGGACGCTCCTCGATTCTTCCGAACTGTTCTTCACCTTCGGTCGTTGGTCTTGAAAACTGGTTCAACAAATCTTCTCATCTTCGATCTTGAGGATTTCCGAAGTGGATTCGAAGGGTTTATACGCCGGGTATCTGAGGAGCCCCTTTAAGTTATCGGCCTTTATCAATGCCTTGTTATTTTTCACGCCACACCTTGGGTTTGAAGTTGTTCCCGTGGGGCGGTATTTTCTTGCATCCGAGCTCCAACGCCGGACTGCATTCGAGATATCTTTTGCAGCCGAGCAGCAACGCCAGACCGCTTTCGAGCTCCAACGCCGGACTGTATCCTAGCTCAAACACCGGACTATGTCCAAGCTCCAATGCCGGACTATGTCCAAGCTCCAACGCCAGACTATGTCCAAACTCCAACGCCGGACTGTATTCGAGCTCCAACGCTTGACTATGTCCAAGCTCCACCGCCGGACTATGTCCAAGCTCCAACGCCGGACTATATCCAAGCTCCACCGCCGGACTATGTCCAACCTCCAACGCCGGACTATATTCGAGGTGTCATAGATCACCTTAGTTCAAAAAAGTTGAAGGAGTTTAGCCGAGCTTAATGCCGGAAATGCCCTCAAGGTGTGTGTTGGCCTAATATCCAGGATGCACCTGAAGGAAAAAATCAAACCGCTGACCCTAGTAGCCCCTGAGACTCAGGTCGATTCATAAAATCAGCCTGAGGATCAATTCCCAGCTCGGCAGCATACTTAGGGATAGAAACGTGGTGTGCAAAGTCCTCGAGACTCAGGTTGGGTGCGGCCCACCAACCTGAGGATAATAATCTCCTCAAAAACTATATTGCACTTTATATTTTCTGCATTGGATTGTCAATGCAGTAGCCCCGAGACACTGGTCGGGTGGCAACACCAGATCAGGGGATCGATGTACCCCTTTAATATTTGTAAATGATAAGCACGAAGCCCAGTAGCCCCCGAGCCTTAATGTGGGCACGGGTGGCCGAATTAAGGAGCGATGTCCGAAGTAAAATCACAAATTATGTGTAATGATTCTATGTATCCAAGTACTTTACATCATTATTTTGACTCCATTGCGACCGTTTATCAGTTGAAAGTGGCCCATTGTCGGCTTCTACCCCTTGGTAGATACTACGCAGGGTGTTTCCGCACTAACAAAAGAACCCTTAGCCGATGTCTCGGTGCCCGGAAGCGGTTGTGTTGGCGGAAATGAGGCAATCAGATATGTGGGCTTTATAACTTTCGCTTAGTCATAGGAGCTTAAAGTTGGGAGGCCAACAAGTAGCCTCCCGGTTAGTGTTCGGCGACAGCCGAGGTCAAGCCGTAAACACTTAGGCCAATGTTATGAATGGCCAATCATTTAATACAGTCATCGGACTGCTGGCCAGTTTACGCTTATTGTGACAGTCAGTTTTCGGCTTTCTCCACTGCGGTGCTTAACCATGCGAGCTGGAAGCACAATCGCAGTGGTTCTCCCTTTGCACACCTAGCTGAACAAAGCGGAACATAAGAGGCAAGCACAGGAGCCGGGCAACCCAACTATTGACCGAAGACACAATTCGAAACTGATGCATATATAGCAATATCCGAGAATTTTTGCCGAATCTCTAAAGGTGTCCGGCGTTGCACTGCGAGACTTATGCGGAAAACACACAAATAGTTTAAAAGTGCCATAAACTTGGAAAACCAAGAAACGTTAGTAAAAACTTGACATCCAAACAAGACCAAGTGTTCGGTTCCAATCCGAAAATTGGTCTTAGAAAAAAATTGTGCTTCGGTCGTGCTTTAACATGACACATCCTATCTCAAGACTTCAAGCGGGTCAGCCTACGGCTTCAACCTCCTATCCCGAAGGCGGAGTACTTAGGCTCCCCGGCTATTGACCACACACTCTCGTCGAAAAAAGGAGTGATAGGAAAAAGACTTTGCAGCGACTAAGAAGAAGAACACTTATTATAAAACAGCTCATATAAATTTAAGAGCCCCCGAGTGACTTGGGTAAAAGAATTTTATGTTATAATGATTGTGCATACCGAAGTACTTATATCATATCTGTGTTCACCCGAACTTTGAACGCGTCTTAACCGACCGTCAGCTTCTCCCTCTTCGTTCAAGGACCGAAGAGTGTTATGTACTCCACCTGTCGAGAATATCAACGGTGTTTCCGATAACCAGGCAATCAGGCCATAAGGCTGTAGCAGACAAAGCGCGCTCAGGGAACTTATGCTATATTACTAACGAAGTGTAAGAAGCATCTTCGAAGAAAATAGTACCCCCACCGATACCTTTCTTCGGTTGCTCATTATTATTATGAGACTTGTGCAATAGATTTTTTGTACTCATGAGTTCCGGTGTGTGCCAACCATTGTTGAAAACAGTAAGAGTGCTAGCTTTCGGCCTCACCCAGTCTGAGGTCCGGCTCGGATGAACCGATCCTGAAAATCGTAGAGGTGCTCCCTTTACTCCCTAGCCGAACAATCGGGAACGTAGGGGTAAGCACAGGAGCCAGGCAACCCAGCTTGCAAGTCGCTTAAGTCAACATGGTGCATATTGTGGCGTAATACACGAACAAGGAACGAAGCCATACAAGTATAATCATATGCAAGAGGAAAAACTCCATCAAGGGAGCCCCCAAATAAACGGGGTATTTGAATATGTGCGTCACAAACAAAGTTTTGACAAGGAACTTTGTTACAAACAACTTTGTGCCAAAAGTATAATGCTTGTTCGAACCGAACAAAATTTAAAACTGGAAGTTTTTGAGCATGAAAGCGACTTAGCTGGTTAATATGCTCGGTGTTGATGATGCAATTCAGGCTCGCGGTGGGACGAAGACGCCCATTGATCTACGACAGATCCGACAAGGTTCGTAGTCCTCGGCATGGCCGAGGTCCTAGCCCCGGGCCCGAGGTGTCCGAGCAAGGAGTTTGGCACTCCGGAGTAGTGACCGCGTAACGCAGTCAAAATCGATTACCTGCACACATAAAATAGTGCGGTCCAGGAAATAATAATATATGGATATATGATCCTTGCTTAATTTCTTTACGCAAAAAAAATTATTTAAAGAGATGTGGCCTGGCGCTGGAGCCAATGTTGATGCAGGGCGTCAGCGTGACGCAGTGAGGGCGTGACAGAAGCCTGAATTTGCAGGGCGGTCCGGGCTCCGGATACGGTGTTTGCCGAACTATGTACGAAAACTGACCGAACCACCACGCGACCATTTTTTAATGTGGCCACCATTTGATAGACCTGTGTACAGATGATGGAACAAACTAGAGTAATAATTCCTTAATAAAAATAAACCCAACAAACAAAAATTGTTAGGATTAATAGCACCTGGTTTGTTTGTTGTAGCATTCCGAAGAAAAGCGACTCCCAAAACTGGGAATCGATCCGCACAACCATTGCCTGATGGGCGATAAAGCAACGGCATGGCGAAGTTGGCAAAGGTTGGCTCACCGGGGCAAAAGCCCGTGGTCCAGCTAATGTGATGAAGCTGGTCGGCTGGTGACGTCGAAGTCTCCGAAATAAGTTGATGAAGGGATGACGAAGCCCCCAGTTCAGGCGAGGTGACGTGGTACGTCGGTACGCTGAGGTGACAGCGCTGCCGGACCCGGATCATTTATCTCTGATGACGCTACCGTCCGTGCAGAGTGTCCTCAGATCTTCACGGTACTGGCCGTCCTAGGCATGTGTACTCCTCAGGACCCAGCGCAAGAGTATGTTTGTCTTGTTCTGGGGTACCATACTGTAAAACCGGTAGTCAATTGCGTTGGCAGTGCTTTTAGATCTATGCACTTTTGAGCGAAAGGTAGCAGAGGACCAGCGGCCAGAGTAGTAGATGTTGCCACCCTTCTAATGGGCGCTTTGCTTTTTAGTTCGGCCAGGGGATCCGTGCGGCCCGTAATTCCTCCCCGTGACTTGCTCTTCGGATGAGACAACATGCATTGCTGCCGCCAAGACCGTCCGGATGTGTATGATGCCGCTTTATCAATCTGCGTAAACACTGCCGCCAGTCATCGTGTACTTGCGATCGGATTGAGCCGGTCGCCGGACGTGCCTCAGTAACTTTTTCCGAGGTCCAAAATTGATGACCGGATTTGCAGATCGTCGGCGACCGCACGTGATGCACTCCATAACTTCTCCTCTGTCCGGCCTACAAACAAAACTGCGCTAGACAGCCGTAATAATTCTCAAGGAAACAAAACAAAATATAACTGAAGGCGTAACACCTAATTTATGCCGTCGATCTGTGACAACACCTAGCAGGCTCTCAATGAAAGCACCAATGTCAGTGTCAAAACCGGCGGATCTCGTAGTAGGGGTCCTAAGCTAGGCGTCTTGGAGCGATGGTAACATGGACACGGATTTTACCCAGGTTCGGGCCCTCTTGATGGAGGTAAAACCCTACGTCCTGCTTTTGATTGTATTCATATGGGGTAAAGTACAGAGTACATGTATCTACCACGAGATGATAGTAATGAATATGAGATCGTCCATTGACTAGCCTGGCCTCGATTTATATAAGATACCGGAGGCCTAGGGTTTAGGAGAGTCCTTGTCTTGGGCGCCAAGTCTTGTGGAGTCTTCCTTGTATGCGGCAGGGGTTGTCCGAACTGGCCCATGAGTATACGGCCATGGGGGTCCTCGGCCCAATCTAATTGATCGGGAGATGACGTGGTGAGTACCCCCTAGTCCAGGACACCGTCAGAGAGAGGGTCAATCTCCATCAACATCTTCACCAGCACTATCTCCTCTCAAACCCTAGTTCATCTCTTGTATCCGATCTTTGTCTCAAAACATCAGATTGGTACCTGTGGGTTGCTAGTAGTGTTGATTACTCCTTGTAGTTGATGCTAGTTGGTTTATTTGGTGGAAGATCATATGTTCATATCCTTTATGCATATTAATACTCCTCTGATTATGAACATTAATATGATTTGTGAGTAGTTACATTTGTTCCTGAGGACATGGGAGAAGTCTTGTTATATGTAGTCATGTGAATTTGGTATTCATTCAATATTTTGATGAGATGTATGTATTCTTTCCTCTAGTGGTGTTATGTGAATGTCGACTACATGACACTTCACCATTGTTTGGGCCTAGAGGAAGGCATTGGGAAGTAATAAGTAGATGATGAGTTGCTAGAGTGACAGAAGCTTAAACCCTAGTTTATGTGTTGCTTCGTAAGGGGCTGATTTGGATCCATATGTTTCATGCTATGGTTAGGTTTATCTTAATTCTTTTTTCGTAGTTGCGGATGCTTGCGAGAGTGGTTAATCATAAGTGGGATGCTTTCCCAAGCAAGGGAAGTACCCAAGCACCGGTCCACCCACATATCAAATTATCAAAGTAATGAACGCGAATCATATGAGCATGATGAAAACTAGCTTGACGATAATTCCCATGTGTCCACGGGAGCGCTTTGCTTTATATAAGAGTTTGTCGAGGCTTGTCCTTTGCTACAAAAAGGATTGGGCCACCTTGTTGCACTTTGTTACTTTTGTTACTTGTTACCCGTTATGAATTATCTTATCACAAAACTATCTATTACCGATAATTTCAGTGCTTGCAGAGAATACCTTACTGAAAACCGCTTGTCATTTCATTCTGCTCCTCATTGGGTTCGACACTCTTGCTTATTGAAAGGACTACGATAGATCCCCTATACTTGTGGGTCATCAGTGACCAGTCTCCTAAATTGTTTGCTAGTGCCTCTAGATTAGCACGCACTTCATGCACAATGAGGTTGTGGTTGTTGGACTCCCATGCGGACTGGATAGTAGGTTTTAGCTCTGGGTGTGTATCCCACATCACCTCATATCTAATCTGGTTCTTCTTTCTACTCCTAGTTGGTTCAGACAATTGTAGCAAGACTGGCAAGTGACCTGAGGTCGCCGCAGTTAGATGCTCGACCGTCATAGCGGGGAAGAAACCGCACCAGTCTACCGAGCCCAGGGCTCTATCCAGCCTCACACGGGTATAAGAGCCACCCGCAAGTCTTTTCTCATACGTCCATCTAGTGCCCTTGAAACCAAGGTCGACCAAACCACAAACATCCACGGCATCTCTGAAGCCTTGTATTTGAGACTGGCTTCTTGAACCAATGCCATCATGTTCATCATGCCACCGGTCTCGCGTCTGAGCTTTTTCCCATATGAGGGATCTTCTTTGCCACTCCTCCACTTGGCTTCTCTGTCTGCACTGTTTTTGACCTCTTCGGGTCTTGCTTTGGTGGAGGGCTTGGTGGTATATTAGTCCCATCCTGCTTACTTGCCAGCACCAACTCCAGCCCCGTATTCGCTTTTGGGTTCTGTGTGCCCGTCACCTCAACAGAGGAACGTTTTCGGTTGGCTTCAACCGCTTCCATGTCATTCTCCTCTCGCTCAAACTCCTCTTCACCATCATAACCAGGCCGGCCCATACCTTGCTTTTCCATGGACTTGCTTCTTTGATTCCTACCCTGACGCCTAGTGCCCCAAGCTGTGGTGGCCGATGCACGTAGGTTTTTGAAGATCAGGGCCGAGGGCGGGTGAACCCCACTACCATGTTCCTTGTACTCATGGCCCATCATGCCACAAACTTGACACCAGTCCGGCAGACGTTCATACTTGACAACAAAGATCTGTCTCTCTCCTCCTCGGATCAGCGAAGTGGCTTTTTTCAAAGGGTTTCGCACATCAAGCCTAATCCTGACTCTATAGAAGTTCCCTTCGAAATCAAAGGATGATGGTTCCGACTCGACGAGTTCACCAAACTTGGAAGCCAGAGCCTTCACTTTGCCATGGAAAGCGATCGGGAGATCGATGATCCTTGCCCAGATCTCAAACTTGAAAAGTTCAATCGAGGATGGTTTTGTGTAGCCGTCATATGGGGTAATGATCACAGGGTTTCCTCTAAAGTGCCACGGTCCAGCCTGCGTGACCCGCTCCTAATACCCTAGGCAATCAAACTGCATCTGGAATAAATTTTCCTCTAGGGTTTTGATCTTGACTGGCCTGGCAAGATCCCAAGCCGTCTTCATGTTACGGAAGAACCAGTACGTACTAAAGCCCTTGTCCATGTGAACTCGAGTCAATATCATCCAGCGGAGGTCCTCCTCCACCGGCTCGTCTTCTTCCTCGAAGATCACACCATCCAGATCATCCTCATTGAGAGCCAATTCCTGCATCATATCTTCAAGCTTGCCCTTGCCCTTGGATCCCGAGGCCGATGCATCGCTTTTGTTCGCCATCTCCGCCACGGAAAGATGCCAACCCACGCTGGAGAAAACCCTAGTTCCTAATGGCAGAGCCAAGGTAGGAACCAAGGGAAAAACAGTCAACCCCCCCCCCCCCCCCGATATGGCCGAGTCAAGGACCCAAGCTCAATGGCGGAGGGGACAATCGGATCTCAACGTCGCCGGGGGCGACGAGAGGAAGATAAACCCTAACTAGAGGGAAACTAAAAAAATAAAAAATAAAATAGGATGTACGTGATCTGGGGTCAAAGGACGGCGACAACAAATTTGTGGGCTTGTGACGCTCTAGAGAGGGGGACCCCCTGTACAGCGCTTGCTGCGCCCATAAAGCAACCAGCGCTCATGCGTAAGCATTCATAGGCCGGCAGAGACAGGCTTCACACGCGAGCGAGCGAGCGGCTGAGCGGGCGCCTGGTTCGACCAGTCCGCTTGTTGACCGATAAACCATTGAATTAAAAAAACAGAAATCTAGATTTTTTTTTGCGAAATCATAAAAATTCCTGAATACAAAAGAGTTCATGAAATATCAAAAAGGTTCACAAACTTTAGAACATTTCACAAATTTGAAAAAAACATCTCACAATTTTGAAAAAATTTGTCAATTATTAGAAAGTTCATTTTTTTGAAAAAATCGCAAATTTCAGAAAAAAGTTCATTGATTTTGAGTAAAAATTCAAAAATCGAGAAAGTTCATCAAATTTTTAAAAAAGTTCATCGATTTTGATTTTTTTATGAATTTCAAGAAAAAATCACAAATTTTAAGAAGTTCGTCAATTTTTGAAATAAAATATCGCTTTTTATAAAAAGTCATGAATTTGAAAAGAATTCATCGGTTTTGAAAAATTGTTCATGGATTTTGGAAAAAGTGTTCATGAATTTAAGAAAAAAAGAACAAGAAAAGAGAAAAATGAAAAAGAAATAAAAGAAGAAAAAAATAATAACCGCCCGGAAACTGACCGGCGAACCGAAAAAAAAAACAGTTTAGGATGCTTCCCAAAACCGGGGCTGCCGCGAACAAGGGAGATAATGAGAAAAGAAAAGGAAGTAATCTATCACGTTTGTTGCGTTGTCGTAGTGGTTAGTGGGTTTCTCTGTGAATTGGTAGATCACAAGTTCTTTTGGAATTTAACAGAGAAAAGAAAAAAAGATGGGCCAACCCAGCTCGTAGGGGGGTATGCGCCAGTTGGCAGAATTGCCTTTAATGGGCGCTTAAAGCGCCGTATAGGAAATGCCCCAGAGAGGCGCCACCTGACTCTGACATGCCCCCTTCCAGGTCAAGCCCATGGGCTTTCACCCAGGTCTGGCCTGGCGTGGTCAGCTCCCCGTCGTCTTCGGATCCATAAATAGTTGAGTTTTTCATTTATTGATGTTGTTCTCTAATGTTTTCTGCTAAACAATCCCCTGAAAAAGTTAAACAAGACTGTAGTAAATAGGAAATGTTACAACTTACAAAGGGTGCTTGACTTCATGAAATTTTAGACATAGCAATCACAATAAAAATAAATGCTAACTTAAATGGCGTTTCACCTGAGAAATCATTCCGTTCACCATAGAAACACATAAGCTATCTTGATGCTTGCATGATCGATTGCTCGATAATATTCTGCAAGACGCAAAGGCTTTGTGCATCCCCCCCCCCCCCCCCCCCCCCCTGTTGTATGTATTTATCGCTAAATTGTTTTTTTGATTTCCAAAATAGGAGGTTTGGACTGCACTAAAGAATGGTTGCTCTGCAGTCTACACAAAAGGAAATTGAGTGATTTCATTAAAAAAATAGAGCAATGCAGAAAAGGGAGAAGGGGGCAAGATTAAACTGTAAATTCTTTAATTGTAACAATTTACAATTTACAGTTTAGCTCTTACAATTTGCAATTTACATGGACTTTGGAATACTGAGCTCCAAGCCTTGTTCACCTTGACATTTCCAAAGTCCACTGATACTGCACAATACATCACGCTGTTCATGCAAGCCCACAGGCTACGGCTTCCTACGCCTCGTATTTGCAGATGTTCTCAAATCCCATGTACTCATGCCTTGCGATCTTGTGGATCGTGTTGGAGATGCCGACTCCACCTACACAAAAATTTCAGGGCCTGATGTTGGGTTTGAAACCATGTGATGGTTGCACCACTTGCACTGAGAGTGAGGGGAGGGAAACCTGGTACCTAGAGAGAGCGCGCTGATGAAGATCATGAAGGACAATATGAAGACGATGATTGACGCCCGTCCTAGCAGATCAATTAGCTTCCTCACAACCCTCTGGCCGACGATTGCAGCGAAAAATGCCAGGATGGTCAAGTAGACAGCTGCACAGGTTTCATTTCAGAGAATAAATAACAAGTGCTAGATAATCATGGGAGGATATATCAGAGGAAATGGAGGCAGTACCATATGGCACAGGGAACCGGTTCAGGAGGTAGTACTCTACGACGGACATGGAAGATGAGAACATCATCGCGAAGGTGGCTGTAGCACTTGCGACCTGCGGTACAGACAGGTCGAATGTGCGATAAATAGGTAGTAGAAAGTAGAAACCATGATCAAAACATAAGGTTATTAACATGAGCGAACAAAGATCAATTTACTTGCGGAGGAACACCGAGCTCCAGGAAGAGAGGCCCCATGATGGAGCCCCCACCGACGCCAAGCAGACCGGCGACGACACCAGCGGTGACGCCCAAGAAGCAGTATACCAATACCTGATGAGCTTTCAGGCTGTTCTGTTCATTCCTCTTTGATGATATCACCCTCCTCCCCTGCACCAAACCTACTGCTTCGTACATGGCCACCCCAACAGACACAGGGATCTGCGCACATATCCAACATGTAAATGACCTACGGATCCATTTTGTATGCACTATAGTTCAATACCCAGCTGAAGAAAATCGGTACAGTCAGTACCTGGAGTAAGTTCAGAACCCAGTACCAGATGGAGCAAGTTGCCATGTGGTTCTGCAAACATGAAGAATTAACATAAGCCAGATGTTACTGTCGATATCACTAATCCTCCGGATGTAATTTCATATACAACATCATTTTTTTTTTGTAAGAACATGAGTTGCATGTAGCAGTTTTCCATTTAGAATATCTTTCTGTGCAACCTGAACTAGATTACTGAATTCAATTATGGATACCATAGGGAACAGGGAAACTGAACACACAAGTGCACAGCTTGGTATTGTAAAAGGGAACAATTGATATTTAATAAAGGAGCTGATCATTGAAAACTTAAAGTACTCGATAATTTTACTGGAATTCATGTTATTATAGTTTCAAATTGCAGTTGAGTTTCACACCTTAGTGACCTGAAGCGCAAGGAATGCTACCCAAACGAAGGCAAGAAGGCCAACCTCCTTCCAGTAAACATTCTTCCAAATGGATACCTGCAGTATCAGACCAGCTCTAGTCTTATGACTCCTTAAGATGATCGCCTCTAATGCCAGGGAATGTAATGTTCATTGGTTTTTATTTCACCGCTTCGTCAGATGGGGTTTCATTTCGATCATGATCTGACAGAATTTCAGACTGAGATGCGGCGCCAAGTCCTTCAGACAGCGGCATGTACTCCTGTTGTTCGCCTGCAGATAGCTGTGGCATTAGATCCCGCAGAAAACGTAAGCAATTTTCCGCGCTTTTTATTGCTCACTTACTTGTTTGTTCTGATTGTTTTGCGGTCTCCTGAACGAATAACCAAATGAAAGGGATTATCACTTATCAGCATCTCTGATGTGGTGTAAAAATGAAAATACAGGTATCCAGAAAAACAAGAACATTACTGTTATGATTATCGTCTCTTTCTTCCATGTTTCGACAGCCTTCAGAAAAGCTTTAGTTGAAGTAACTGGAATTTAATTCAGAAATCATTCTGAAGTCAGCTACTATCATAATTTAGGATTAACGGTTGATGCAGTTTCAGGGCAATGTCCGGGCACCTATGAAGAGAATGATTAAGAGGACTGTGACAAGCCAGTCAGGGAATATCACATTGCAGATAACCCCAATGCTGACCCCTAGCATCAGCATGGGCTGTATGAGCAGGACTAGATCATAATCTATCACTGGCATGTCCAATGTTGGGTGCTTCAGCTTGAGGTTACAGTACACGGTTGACACAGCAGCTCCCATGATCATACCTGTGACAGAAATAATCATGAACCTAACAATCTTCCAAAGATACATTCTGTGGTGAGGAATTTTCTATTTTTTTGCCTTTTGTATTACGGTAAATATTAAGAGAAAATCCATGTTCAAACCAATGGAATAAATTTGAGGTGTACATTACACTTCAAATTATAGAATGCTTTAGGACATTCTTTCAAAAAACTGCTTTTTGACATTTTTAAAAAATGTTTCTATTTGTAGTGTTGAATATGTAACTAAACATTTTTATTGCAAGCTTGTTTATAGTGCCATAATAATGTTCAGAATAAGTGTTGAGCCATTTATGTGCGTGAGTTGTTTTAGCCTAAGTGGCCCATGTATGCATGTGTAAATCCATGTATAGCAAATGAGGAGAAATGAATGACTCAAGACATTTCCACCATATTCCTCAGTAAGATATGTTCCGCTTCATTGCAAATAATACAGTCTGAATAAAAACCAAGAAGAAGAATACATAGATACAGTACTAGATAAGAAGAAAAATAATACTAGCATGAAGATGAACTGAATCCTCACATTTGGACATCGCCGCGGACGACTTGGGATCAAAGCCAATGATCAGGGTCAGCATCGGCACGAAGATCCCACCGCCACCTACGCCGCCGATGCTGCCAAACGCTGCCCCGAAGAATCCAATAAATGACCCCAACACGATTTTCCACCCAAATTTCATGGGCTACATAGGAAGGAACAGATAAGAAGCACCAAATTAGCAACTCCTCTCAGTTAACTGCGACTCATGCATAGAAATGAAGTGCAGAATGGGTCAGAACAGAACCATCAAAAGAGTCAGCTCAATTTTAACTAGCCTACATGTAAATCCCCTGAAGACTGGATTTAAACAGCTTAATTTGTTGATATGTGTTTCTGCACAAGCTCTGGCTCGAAATCAACACAGAAGAAAGGCTTCAGTTATTACCGGCCACACGTGGTGGTAGGTGGTTCCGTCACTCTGCCACAGGGAGCAGGCCAGCTTGCGCAGGTAGCTCGCTTCCTCCGGCGGCGCCACGGCGCCGGCGAACGCCAGCCCCCTGTCGGCGGCGACGGCGGCGGCCACAGTGCAGGCCACGCCCAGCACCGCGACGACGTGGCATTTCATCCCCATTTCTTGCCCCCCTCCCCTGCAAATCGGCGATTTTTTAAGGAGATTTGAAGGTGAGCGAGCTGCAAGAGCCGCTGAACGGAAGTAGGAGAGGACGGGTGGAGATTATTAATTACTTCCTGTGGCGACGGAGCGGTCCAACGACCATAAAATGAGATCACCCGACAACGCCGATGCAAAATAATTGAACAGTACGTTTGACAACTATTGATTTGACCCACCTATCAATCATACAAAATGCGTTATTTGTGTCACTAGTAATTGTGTACGTACAATGCACGTTAAAGTTTTGCTTCAATGCACCGTTTAAAAGTTTGCGCAAATCTTAAAGTTACATAAAACGGCTACTCCCTCGGTCTCAAAATAAGTTTCGCTGATTTAGTACAATTTATGATAAAATAAGTGTCGCTGATTTAGTGCAACTTATTACTTGTTTTGGGATGAAAAGAGTATCATATTAGTTTGCAGATCAAATGTATTGAATAAATTGATTTGATGAAAAAAAATACCCTATTCTCCTTTTTTCGAAGGGGCACCTTCTAATCGTCATCTTTAATTGCATTGAAAACCGTAAACATTTCTAGGGGGAGGGGGCGACCAAGCAAAGTTCTTGTTCAAATCCGTTAAACTATCTAAGATTTAATCAATGTTCATGACATGGAAGAAATTCAATAGGTTGTAGAACAAAATCGTACAAGGAGATTGCAGATAAGCACTGTCATATGAGACTTATTTTAATTTTGCCAAATGTCAACCCGCCTATCAAAGTCCAATTGGTGGACTGCCATATGTTCCAATTTCCTTTTACTTTGTAGAGTATTACTCATAAATAGTCCCCCCCCCCTCTCCTCCTCCACGCCTAAAGGTGGCTAGGGTTTTCGCCCCTCTAACCAGCGCAATCGCCGATCCTCCTTGCCCACATTGGCTCTAAGGGTCTTGGAGGTGTGGCAGACCCTAGTCCCACTACTAGGGAAAATCTTATACACAGAATCTTAGCAGTAGCGCTGGATAAAATGAGGCGCTGCTGCTACCTAGTAGTATAGCGTGTCAGTAAGACACGCTACTGCTATCCTTTTAGCAGCAGCGCATTTTAGCAAAACGCGTTGCAGCTAAGTTTGAACTGGGCGCATATGGCTAGCCTGTGTGACAGCCTGATTTTTGGCCCTTCCTTTTTCTTTTGTTTTCCCGAGGTTTTTTGCCTGAATTTTCTTTTTTTCGTGGCTTTGTGGTCTGGAAACTGAAGAAGATGCCCTCTTCTTTGCTTCCAGAATGGCTTGTCATTCCCAAATCTTTCCCTAGACCCTGTCATTTTCATCCTAGTCGAAATCCCAATATTCTTTTTATTGGGAATATTCTTTTTCTATTAAAGGAATAACTCCAATTGCCCTAGGTTGTGAAACAACCTATATTTCCCTCACTCCTAAAATTCCCAAATAATTCTCATAATTTTTTTGGGTCATATCTTGATCAAATATGGCAAAACTTTTCATTGCCATGTTCAAAAATAATTCCCCAATATTCCTTTTCCTATTCTGCCCTGAATGGCACTTTGTGAAGGAAGTGTCATTTATATTTCTCCTATTGACTCCCAACCTTTTTGGGCATGTTTATATGTCCAAATAATTGCCTCATGCACAAGTTCAAATTTATTTGCCTAGCCAATCTTCCTCAGTGATTTTTTCAAAGTTTCTGTCAAACAGAAAGCTTTGTGAAGGAAGTACTAGCTAGGAGTACCCAAATGAGCTGAACTTTTGCACACTCCTTAATGTGCTCATCTTAATCCCCTCCACCCATTTTCAGCCCCATAAAATCATCTATGTGATCACAGGAGCAAATCTTGGTTTCTGGCAATATTTTCAGGTTGTGAAGCAAGTATATTTTATATTGCTTCAAAAATCCTGATAAATTACCAGATCATTCTTATAACCATAAAACATCTCTCCACTCATTTTTGCATCATTTAATTGATCCATCTGACCATCATAATTATTTCAAGTTTCTGGTCAGCAGAGATGTTTGTGAAGCAAGTGCTATTTTGGTTTGTCCATTTGGCATGAGCTTTTTACAGCATCATCATATGACCTAATGACTAAGCTTTGCCCAATTTGAGCTCAAGTGGACACTTCATCAGAGTGCATCATCCAAATCTTGATTCTGGACCATATTTGGCAGTTGCAAAGCAACTCTGTTAAATCTTGATCCAAACCCATCCACAGTTACCAGGATGTAAGTCTTTCTTTACCGCAACCTCCCAGACAACTCCATTTGACCCAATCACATCCCTGTTGAGTAGCAATACACGATCAAGTTTACTGCAGTAAACTTCAGGTGTTAACTGCCATTTAACTGTAGCCTGTTTAAACAAGTTACCACCACAGATCAAACCACCATTCGAAGTACTTACCACTAGACAACGTTTGCCAGCTGTTTGCCTCCCCCACATGCCAGCACTGGTGGTGACCACCGTTTTGGCATGCCTGTTGGCGCGCTCTGTGTGCAGTGGCCGCGTCCAGAGCACTGTTTGTGCTGGACCCCATCCTCCTCTCGTCGTCTTAGAGCCCGTGATCATGTCCAGCGTGTTCTCCGCATCGTCGCCGTTCTCCTGGACCCCTCTCCCCTTCCGTCCTCTTCCTCACCGACGCTCGCCGACGAGCGCCCATGAGAGATCTGTGGCTGACCGAGCTTTTATGGCGCTCGGCCTCTTCCTCTGCCCCTTCTTTGGCCCCCTCCTGCCCCGTGAGTCATCCATGTGCGTCGCCGTCGCCTTCCCCCTAGCCCATGCACGAGCACACCCGTCCGCGGCGCTGGACACGCGTCGCCGGCGGTGCCAGCTTGGCCTCCCTCGCCCCGCCTATAAATGGCCCTCCCCGCGGCCTCCCGAGCGCCGCATCGACCTCACCACTTCCCCAGGAACCCACCCATGCTTTTCCCCAAGCTCTAGGAGCTCTCTTTAGTCCCCCTCGCCGCCATGCCCGCCGCAGTGCTCCGGCCAAATTTGCCCGAAGCCGAGCTTCCCCCTCCCCTTCTCCACCACCAGTAGCTCCAAACCACTCCGGCGAGTCTCCCCTGCTCCTCCACTCGTCGCCGGGGCCCCTCCAGGGCCGTGCCCCTCGTCCAGCCACCACCTCTGTAGTCCCCGTCGCCGCGGCCTCCTCTCCGCTCTAGCTCTCCCTGGCGCCAGCTCTCCCTCTGGATGGGCGCGGTGCAGCCTCCCGAGTCCGCTGGTGCCCTCTCCGTGGCCGGAGCCTCCGTACCCCTCACCAGTCGTGTCACTGCCTCACCCCGTCCCCTGTTCCCGTCGGGGAAGAAGAAGGAGAGCGGGAGGAGGGCGTTGACTAGCCGCGTGGGTCCCGCGGGCCCCGCACGTCAGCCTCACAAGCCGGCCCCACCTCTGCCCCTTTTGACCAGTCCACGCCACGTCAGCGTAAGTGGAGACGTAATCCCCAAAATACGCTTTCCGTTTTTCTGTTTTGGCCCAGTTTGTAAAATAAATGTTTACAGATAGGTCCCTGGCAGTAAAACCCTTATATCTTTTTATCCGTAACTCCGTTTATGGTGAAACCAACGCTTCCTTCTTCGTATCGTCGAGCCCGTTCTGTTGGTCATGTTTTCACTATGGTTTGACACTGTGAAAATGACCTTTATGCCCTTGCCCTTTGAGGTAGTCCTGGACTAGGGGGTGTCCGGATAGCCGAACTATCATCTTTGGCCGGACTCCAAGACTATGAAGATACAAGATTGAAGACTCCGTCCCGTGTCCGGATGGGACTTTCCTTGGCATGGAAGGCAAGCTTGGCGATACGGATATGTAGATCTCCTACCATTGTAACCGACTCTGTGTAACCCTAGCCCTCTCCGGTGTCTATATAAACCAGAGGGTTTTAGTCCGTAGGACGAACAACAATCATACCATAGGCTAGCTTCTAGGGTTTAGCCTCCTTGATCTCGTGGTAGATCTACTCTTGTACTACCCATATCATCAATATTAATCAAGCAGGAGTAGGGTTTTACCTCCCTCGAGAGGGCCCGAACCTGGGTAAAAACATCGTGTCCCTTGTCTCCTGTTACCATCCGCCTAGACGCACAGTTCGGGACCCCCTACCTGAGATCCGCCGGTTTTGACACCGGCAATGGTGCTTTCATTGAGAGTTCCTCTGTGCCGTCGCCATCAGGAAGGATGCCTCGTCCCGTTTTTAAAGACGGCACCGTTGCTAAAGGAGCTTTGACCATCGGCCAAACTATCCGGCTAGGCAGTTGTCTTATGACCGCCTGTTCGGCCGCCGCGCCGATGATGACTTCTCGAGTCATCAAAAGCGATCTTCACGTCAACTAGAACTCGCCGAGCAGCTAGATCCGATGGAGCTCTCCTCCTTAAACGAGCTCTTGGATCGCATCGCCGTCTTGGGAGTCGCTACAGACTACGATTAGATTGGGCCTAAAACCGATCTGAGGGAGATCAACTCTCCCCAGGCTACCCACCATGTTGTTGTGGTGGAGGAACAACATGGCGACTCTTCTTCTATATTAAGGACAAGCTATGTCCGGATTCCCGACCCCTCCATGCCGGATTCCCGCGGAGGGACGGACGTCGATCAAGTCCTGAACCTAAAGTCAGGCAGCGGGCTGGATTCATTGGACAATATCCAAAAACCCAAGCTTCCAAGTTCAGAAACTTTTCGACCTTTGGGTCTTAGATTGGACGAGGTTCCGAATTCAATTCCACCCGCCCACCCAAACATAAGCGATCTATCCCGAATCCGGCAAGAGCCTGCTGAAACAGTACACCATTACTGGGCCAGATTCCTCCTGGTTATGGACAGGATAAAGGACTGCCGCGAGGAAGACGCAATCTTACTTTTCTGCAATAACTACACGGACAAGGGAATCCTAAACGCCATAAGCCGTCGCGAAATTACACGCTTTGCCGACTTGGCATCCATAGTACGAAAGTACTGTGCGATGGAGAGCGCCTGGAAAACCGAAACCAACTTTTGGGATAATCCGGCTCTGAATACAACCCTAGTCCGAAATAAAAGGGTGCATCATCGTCAGGCACCCGGGTTAAATACCAAAAGGCAAAAAAAAACCTAAAGGGCACGGAACCGTACTGGAGGGATGGCTCAGTGGACCCTGCAAAATTCATAGTACAAAGGGCGCCACTCCAACTCATAGCCTTCGAGCATGTTGGATACTACGGCAGGTGGCCAAAAGTGGCGAAGAGCTTCTAGCTCCAGAGAACCAGCCTAGCAATACCAGTACAATATTAACAGTCTTCAAGACTTTCGCATCAAATAATATGCGGAAACGAACACTCCGCAGCCTTGCCGAAGTCTACCAAGTAGCAACAATAAATCCATGGAGTGACACGGCTATTACCTTCAGCGCCAGTGACGAACCTAAATTCCAAACATCCCGAGCACCAGCTGCATTGGTCCTCAGCCCAATAGTGGACGGCTTTCGCCTTACTAAGGTACTCATGGAGGACGGCAGCGGATTAAACCTCATTTACGAGGAAACCCTTCAAAAAATGGAAATAGACTGGAGCCGCATTGAGCGAAGTAGCACAACCTTTAGAGGAATAATCCCTAGTCGGGAAGCATGCTGCACAGGAAAAATCACACTGGATGTGGTGTTCGGTTCGCCGGACAATTACAGGTCCGAGGAGGTCACGTTCCAAGTGGCCCCGTTCAGCAGCGGATATCACGCTTTATTAGGACGAGAGGCATTCACAATTTTTCAAGCTATACCCCATTACGGGTACATGAAGCTAAAAATGCCCGGGCCCAACGGAATCACCACTCTTGCCAGTGATCCGGACATAGCACTCCGCGCCGAAAATAAGACAGCCGCACTAGCCCTCGAGGCACTATCTGAAGCCCTAGCGGCCGAGGAACTCACTGCACTGCGCTACACGGTGAACAAGGACGATGTGATACTCGATAAGAGATCCAAGTCCACCTCTTTTAAACCAGCGGATGAAATAGTCAAATTCCAAGTCCATCCAACGGACCCTACAAAGACGGCCTCCATTAGGGCACAATTAAACCCTGATGTCGACGCCGCACTACGAGAATTCCTACGCGAAAATTGGGACATCTTTGCCTGGCACCCCTCAGACATGCCAGGAATCCCACGCCGGCTAGCCGAGCTCAGCCTAAATATCCTAAAAGGATTCAAGCCAGTCAAACAGGCTCTTCGGCGTTTTTCCGAACCCAAGAGACAAGCAATGGGAGAGGAGCTAGCCAAACTTTTGGAAGTCAGATTCATCAGAGATATAAAACATCCGGACTGGCTAGCAAACCTGGTGATGGTACCAAACAAAGATAAATCCTGGCGCCTATGTGTCGACTTCAGGGACCTTAACAAGGCTTGCCCAAAGGATCCATTCCTCCTCCCCCGCATCGATCAAATCATCGATGCTACTGCAGGGCATGATTCATTGTGCTTTCTTGACACATACTCCGGCTACCACCAAATCAAGATGGTGGAGCCAGACCAAGCCGCAATGGCATTCATCACTCCATATGGACCATTCTGCTTCAACACAATGCCCTTCGGGCTCAAAAACGCCGGCACAACATATCAGCGCATGATTCAGACATGTCTGGCAAACCAGATCGGCAAAACAGTGGAGGCATACGTAGATGATATGGTCGTCAAATCCAAGCATGTAGAAACTCTAGTAGACGACTTGAGGCTCACATTCGACAATCTCCGAACATACGACATTAAGCTCAACCCAGAAAAATGCGTTTTCGGCGTACCAGCTGGAAAGCTCTTGGGCTTCATTGTATCCGGTAGAGGAATAGAAGCAAACCCAGCCAATATCCGAGCTCTGTCACAATTGGATATCCCAAAAGACCTCAAGCAAATACAAAAATTGACTGGATGCATGGCGGCTCTAAGACGCTTTATCTCCCGCTTAGGAGAAAAGGCATTACCCCTTTATCGCCTCCTCCGGCGCACCGAACACTTCGAGTGGACGGATGCCGCCACGGCCGGACTCGAAGAAATCAAAGCCATATTGGCAACAAATCCGGTCCTGGCCGCGCCCAATTTGGGCGAACCGATGTTATTATATATGGCGGCAACACATCAAGTTGTAAGTGCGGTGCTCGTCGTCGAACGAGAAACGGACGGACACAAGTTCCCTCTTCAAAAACCAGTTTACTACGTGTCCACTGTCCTAACTCCATGCAAGTCCCGGTACCCACATTATCAAAAGATAGCATACCGGTGTTCATGGCATCCCGGAAGCTGTGACACTACTTTCAAGAGTGTTCGATAACAGTAGCCTCCGAAGTACCCCTTAATGACATTATAAACAACCGCGACGCGACTGGCCGGATTGCAAAATGGGCCATCGAGCTCCTCCCATTCGACATAACCTATAAGCCACGGCGAGCTGTCAAGTCGCAAGTTTTGGCTGACTTCATCGCCGAATGGACTGAAGCCGAACTCCCTAAAGAGTACGTCGCATATTCCAATTGGATCATGCACTTCGAGGTCTCCAAAATGTTGGCCGGCCTGGGGGCTGGCGTCGTCCTAACTTCCCCAACCGGAGACACAGTCCAATACGTACTCTAGATAATGTACACGGACTCCAACAACGCAGCCGAATACGAGGCCCTCCTACATGGTCTCCGAATGGCAGTCTCCATGGGCATTCAGCGCCTAGAGGTCCGCGGGGATTCAAACCTCGCAATATCCGAAATAAATGGAGACTTTGACGCCAAGGATCCGAAAATGGCAGCTTACCATAATGCCGTCTTAAAAATGTCAGCTCGGTTTGAAGGGCTCGAATTTCACCATATAGCCCGGGATAATAACCAGGTGGCGGACGTATTGGCACGCATCGGTGCAAAGAGCGATGCCGTCCCTCCCAACATCTTCCTGGAGCGGCTTTTCAAGCCATCCGTACTATGGGAAGGGGAGTCCGGAAACAACAATCCGGACCCAACCGCACCGCCCAACACTGAACATTCTGACACAATCGGTGGTTCTGCCAACAAAATAACACCTTCAGCCCACGAAATAATGGCAGTTATTGCCCCGTGGACCGTGCCATTCCTAGCCTACTTAACTAGGCAGGAAGTTCCTGAGGACCAAAACGAGGCCCGCTGCATAGTACGGCGATCTAAAGCCTATAACGTCCATGAGGGAGAGCTTTATAAGAAAAGCACAACCGGAGTCCTTCAAAGGTGTATCTCCAAAGAGGAAGGGCGGAATCTTCTGGCTGAAATTCATGCCGGACTCGGTGGGCACCACGCCGCAGGCCGGGCCCTTGTAGGCAAGGCCTTCCGTACAGGATTTTATTGGCCGACGGCCCGGGCAGATGCACATGACTTAATCCAACGATGCGTCGGTTGCCAGCTCTTTGCTAATCAAAGCCACATGCCACCCACCGCCCTCAAAACTATACCCATCATCTGGCCGTTTGTGGTCCGGGGGCTTAACATGGTTGGACCCCTTAAAGGAGGAACCCACAAGCAAAAATACCTATTGGTCATGGTGGATAAATTCACCAAATGGATAGAGGCCAAGCCAGTTAAGACGGCCGAATCCGGACCCGTGATAGACTTCATATCGGGGGTAGTACACCGTTACGGGGTCCCCCATAGCATCATCACTGATAACGGCACGAACTTCACGGCCGACGAGGTTAAACTCTGGTGCAAAAACATGGGCATCAAGATCGACTACGCTTCAGTCTATCACCCTCAAACTAACGGTCAAGTGGAGCGAGCAAATGGTCTAATCATAAGCGGCATCAAGCCCAGACTAGTGCGGTCCCTTAAGGAATCTAACACGCACTGGGTAGAGGAGCTCGACTCCATACTCTGGGGGCTGCGGACCACGCCGAATCGCACGACCGGATTCACACCATTTTTATGGTATACGGCGCAGAGGCAGTTTTGCCCTGCGACATAATTTATGACTCACCTCGCGTGCGCATGTACGAAGAAAGAGAAGACAAGCTAGATCGGCAGGATAGTTTGGACGCCTTAGAGGAGGAGCGCGACGTGGTAAAAGCTCGTTCCGCATTCTATCAACAGCAGGCTCGAAGATATCAAAGCAGAGAAGTACGGGCCAAAACTTACAATGTTGGCGAACTAGTTCTACGCCTGCCGGACAAGAAAAAGGACAAACTCAAGCCCAAATGGGAAGGTCCCTTCATCATCGGCCAAGTCCTGACCGGCAGAGCGTACCGTCTGCGAAACGCATCGGATAACCGACTCGAGCCGAACCCATGGAACGCAGCCCGTCTCGGAAGATTCTACGCCTAGCGCCGGACTCTGAATTCGTCTCCTTCCCCTGTCCATATTTTATACTTTAACTGTCTTTTATTTCTCTCCTTCTCCCCCTTTTTCTCACAAGCCTTTGGAGTCTCGCCTGCGCATTGTTCGCACACACTTGACGTGCTACTCGCACTCATTATACCTGGGGGCTTCTTTAACAGAAGCTTATTTATACGGGCTTTATGCCCAACACATGTGTCACACTTCCGCATGTACCTTTTATTCACCATTATATGCATCAATATGACTTAAGTTTTGGCCAAGCTGGGTTGCCTGGCTCCTGTGCTTACCCCTACGTTCCCGATTGTTCGGCTAGGAGGTAAAGGGAGCACCTCTGCGATTGTTACTGCCGAGTCAGCCGGATGTGTACCTCAGACTGGGTGAAGCCGAAAGCTAGCGTTCTTAAGGGAATATTCGGTCGGTGAATTAAAAGATGATTTCTTACCTATTTATTTATCTTCCCCCAGATGTTTTCCTGCTTTTTTCGCAGTCCGGACATGCACTTTAGGGCATGCCTCCCAGGGAAAGGAACCCCTAACGGAACTACTCTCCCTGGAAGATGTTTCTTACTAACCATGTAATATAACATAACTAGTTGGGCACTTGTCTGATAAAGCACTAATGACCTCTACGCCTGGTCTCCATGCATGCCCCGGTTTTTTATATAACCGCGAGGGTATTCGGACACACTCCGGACTGTCGGGTCCCGAGGTTGAAGCGAAAAGGTCCGCTACGACAAACGATCTACAATCCGGCTAGAAGGCATTTTACATGTCATTTTAAATTACATAGTCAAACTGACTGATTGTATTCCTCTTCGATACCATCTAATAGACTGTCTAGTTTACAGTCCCGCTGGGAATACTTTGCGGCCAACTCTACTTGGTCGTACACTAAGCTCACATGGATCTCCTTCCCATCGGGCCCCACAGGTCCGACCTCGGCCATGTGGTTTGGGTCAGCCTTCGCATACCGCGTCTTCACCATGGCCCAGGCCAACCTGGCACCTTGACGGCAGGCCGATATCTTCCATAGCCGAAAGTGCCGCTGTGCTCCCTGAAGCTTCTCCGCAAGCTCTCCAAGACCTTCGGGTAGGGACATGGACGGTCACAAAGCATGGGCGACTCCGCTCATCACCTGCCGAACTCGTTCGTGCAGTTGCAGCAGCTCGGGAAGTAGGTCACTCGTTGAACCGGGCATTTCCTCCGCAGGACGACCTGTGAGCATACCTACAGACATATTTCTGTTAATCGACTTCCTCGCCGAACTCTTCTTTTCAAAAGTTCGCTCAAGCACTTACTATAAATGCCGTGATGAAGCCGCCGATTCTCCTTCATGGAGTCAGACAGCTGGGCCCGAACATCTTTTAGTTCCTCGCCCAGCTGGGTGTTGGCATCTTGGAGGTTATTTTTCTCTTGCCGCACCCTTGTAAGCACCTTCTCGCCGGCCTTTAGCTGGCGTAGTAGCTGTTGCTTGTCCAGATCTAGTCCGGCGCCATCTGCAATATTATTGTCAGACTTATACACACACCGCACTTCACAAACTACTTATCTTTCGAAGTATATATTACCGGAGGGGGTCTCTATGGCTCCCCCTGTGGCGGCTAGTGCGGCCTCAAGTTGGGCCTTGCACTCTTGAAGCTCCTGGGACAGGTTGGTATTCTTTTCCGTAAGGTCCTGCATAACAAATGATCCTTAAATCAGTTATTCTAACTATTTTAAGTCTCGGGGGCTACTGGCATATACAACTATCAAAATTCATCACCCGTATGTCTTTCACATACTGCTCCGTGGCTCTGGCTAGACCATCTTGAGCGGCACGGAGATGCGCATCTCCCGAATTAAAGGCGTTCAATGCCTCTTGGGAGAAACATGCGTCACGAAGGATTGTCCGGCGGCACCTGTGATTCATGACACTCCCCACCTCAGATCTGGTGGGGGACAACCTATCGGCATCCTCCGTTGGAGGAGCATCTGACGCGCGCCTTGTGTTCGCCTCCCCCTCCGGACCTGGCGTTGGAGCCTGGCTGGCGGAGGCTCGATTGGCAACCTCTCCGGACACAGTCCGGCGAGCGCTCTTTCTCCTGAAAAAATCACGAGTGTTAGTATGCCTTCCAGGAATCTTTCCTTGAAACACGATGGCGCGCCATAGCGTTGTGGCGACGTCTCGATCCGCACCTCACTTCTTTTCCGCATGCTGGGCCGAGCTGCCCCTTGTTGGCCAGCCGCCGCAGGCTCGGCTTCCCGCCTCAAAGGCACCTCCTGTGGAACACCATTGGTATGCGGTGATCAGAAATAAGCACGGATGGGCCATGGTATCGGGACTTCGGTCATAGTTACCTGGGAAGCTAGAAATATTCCGGGGTAGTCGGCCGTAATGGCGACCAAAGCATTGTTGATGCTAAGTTGGTGGAACACCCCGTCGATCAGCCCCACCTTTATGTCCGGATCCTCCTCGGAGGCCGGATCGAGGGACTGTTCCGGATCCTCGGGTTGTGGAGGCGGGCTGTGTACATCCTCTACAGCCCGGCGCAGTTCCTGCGTCGAAATCACAAAATGAGATACTTAACCATGGGAATGTGGATCGGATAGGCAAAAAGAAATGTCCGCTTACCCAGCTTCGAGGATTGTTCATAGAAAACCCGTTCAGTGGACTGACACGGAGAAAATCCTCATTTTCCCCTTTGTACAGGGCCGACAAGATCTTCACCAGATCAACGACCGATCCCGGCCCCTTACGGCCATGACGGGTGGCATCATCCTCCCCGTTGAAATCCCACATGGGGTGGCCCCTATACTGGAGCGGCTGCACCCCCCGCATAATGCATGTGGCCATGACCCCAATCATGGTCAGTCCGGAATGAGCCAATAATCTTATTCGGCCCATCAGGTACTGGACGTCCCTGTCATTCTCCCGTTGAGGGCTCCGCGGACGCCAACTTAGGCGTTTCTTCAGAGGAGCATTACTGAACTCCGGGAGGCCGATCCGAACTGGATCCGATAGCGGGGCGTCTTCTATATAAAACCATTCCGAAGGCCAGTCTTCGGACACCTTCTTCGGGGTTCCGGATAGATATCCGGTCCCGGCGATGCGCCATAGCTCGGCTCCGCCCACTTGATATATCGACCCCTCATGAGAACGGGGTACGAGGTAGAATAATCTCTTCCAAAACGCAAAATGAGCCTCGACGCCCAGGAACAACTTGCAAAGGGCCACGAAGCCCGCGATGTGCAGAATGGAGGCAGGCGTAAGGTGGTGCATCTGGAGGCCGTAGAACTCCAGGAGACCCCGGAGAAATGGATGTATCGGAAATCGGAGTCCTCTTATTAGATAAGAGACAAAGCACACCTGCTCTCCTTTGGAGGGATTGGGGACGCTCTCCGCCTGCTTTCCGCCCTTGTAGGTGGCGAGTCCGGCTCGAACCGGAACCATAAAGGATGGGGGAAGAAATCCCTCGGCTTGGAGCGTCACTAACTCACTATGTGGGACTGAGCATCTCCCCCAATCTCCTGGCTGAGGGCTGGGAGCGCGAGAGGAGGAGCCGCGTCGACTGTCCATGATGGAATGGATTTTTGTCAAAGGCGCTTCGGTGAGTGCTCGCGGAGGGAGGATGGTGTGATCCGGATCTAGATCCTCGTCTCCTTTTATAGGCAGCTCATTTTCGCGGCTAGGGGGGTAAGTGTAAAAATACCCTGGCTTTTCGCATTCGTTTGACACGTGGAAGATGGCCATTATTGGGCGTAGAAGCCAAGGAGCGCATCATTTACAAGAAGCCGGACACTATTCAACACAGGATTTGGAGAAGAACCCGCCTTGCAATGCCGAAGACAATCAACACGCCGGATTCATCATCATTGAAGCCTGGTTCGGGGGCTACTGAGGGAGTCCTGGACTAGAGGGTGTCCGGATAGCCGAACTATCATCTTTGGCCGGACTCCAAGACTATGAAGATACAAGATTGAAGACTCCGTCCCATGTCCGGATGGGACTTTCCTTGGCGTGGAAGGCAAGCTTGGCGATACGGATATGTAGATCTCCTACCATTGTAACCGACTCTGTGTAACCCTAGCCCTCTCCGGTGTCTATATAAACCGGAGGGTTTTAGTCCGTAGGACGAACAACAATCATACCATAGGCTAGCTTCTAGGGTTTAGCCTCCTTGATCTCGTGGTAGATCTACTCTTGTACTACCCATATCATCAATATTAATCAAGCAGGAGTAGGGTTTTACCTCCACCGAGAGGGCCCGAACCTAGGTAAAAACATCGTGTCCCTTGTCTCCTATTACCATCCGCCTAGACGCACAATTCGGGACCCCCTACCCGAGATCCGCCGGTTTTGACACCGACACCCTTATTCAGCCCCCTCCGAGAGAGTACGCTTTCCGGCAAATCTTTCTGCGGCTTCACCGCACTTCTCCCCGGTGCCTTCTTCATCCCCAGGAAAGCCACAATACCCACTTGCATGATAGTCATGCAGTAGCCATGGTTTTCAACTTAAAATCTTTAATAAATTTTTGCTTGTTGAAAAGATGGTTATCGTTGTTCCGATGATATTTAGAGTTGCATGTTCACTGTTATGCCATGTTGTCTTATACTCTGTCATCATGTTATACTTGTTAGTATCTCTTTTCATATGTTTATGCTTGTTAGTAGTACATGTTGATGTTGGTGATGGTCATGCTAGTTAGTATGCCATGTTCAGTGGATATGAGTTATTGTTGATATGGTGGAAAGTTATGTGATGCTCTCATGATGATGTTGATATCATGTTCATGCATTTTATCATGGCTCAACATATTTGCATTCAAGTTAACCAGATTAAATTAAACTTGAACAACTGTTGGCTGAGTCATGGTGCCGCTGAATCGATGCTGACCAGTGCAACCACGCTTACCGGTATGGGACGGTCCTAACTGGGTCTATTGTCGTGCCTCTCGCCGGTGCCTCCAACAAGGGAAGGTTATGGGCGTGTTGTACCCTGGCCCGGTAGGCAAGCATAACCTTGTGTGCCCGTAGTTGTTATAGCCGGCAGATCCCCGTGTGGGATCGTTTATGTTTTGGGCCACGACGGTGGTCGTTGTATCTGGAGGTAGACACGGAGCCACCCATGACTTAGCTCAGTGAGGAGTGAGTCGGAGTGGCCGGGAGAGTGTCATGACAGTAGATCGGTTTTGTCAGAACGTCGTTGGTCCACCCGAATGGGAGTGCGAGGCCATGGGTTTCGTAGTGTGGGTACAGTGTACTAACCTCTACAGAGTGTATATTAAATTTATCGATAGCCGCGCCCGCGGATAAGGGCCCAGGTTGAGAGGAGGTCACACCATGAGTCAACAGTAATCTATATCTATATCTATACCTACTAATAAAGCAAGGTGCGTTTCTTCAATTTTTTTCATCCGTTCACCCGTATTATTTTTTAGATTTTGTATTATCCAAGGTGGTACTAATTTTTGTGTGTCCGCGTGGTAGAAAAGGGAAAAATGTTCGTCCAAAATCGGCTCATCATAGCCTGTCCAGCTAGAGAGGTGCGCTCTGGCCCATTGAATCACGCAAAAAGAAAAATGGCTGCTGGGCAGGATCGAAATCGTGACCAGCGTCCAAGTATAGCACGTTGCGTCCACCTCATCAAGATAGTGCTTGTGTAAAGAATGAAGAGACAATTTGTAAAATGCTTAAATAGTCCCACCTCGCCAACATGCACACAAATCCAACTATTTATATAGTTAGGGAAATCAAAATTAATAAGCCGCCATGAGGATCAAGATGCGAATTAAGTAGGCGATTGTTGCGGCCTTAAAAGGAGGAAATTAATGAAAAGAAATATATTCTAACGTGGTAGAATTAAAGGGAAATAAGAGATACGGAATTAAGCCATATATGGTGGGAATTAATATGCAGCCAATCGTGTGGATTGATGGAATTAATGGAATAGAATGTAGGAGTATTAAATAGATCATGGTAAATAAGACATGAATTAAATACAGGATGTTGTTGAGACCTTGGAAAGAAAAGATACATAGGAAGCCCGCAGCCAACAATGTGGCACATGCCCAATAGAAAAGTCCACAGTGTTGGGACCTTAAAAAAGAACACAACACGTTGATATGTTAATAGTCATGTCTTCCTCATTTATCCTGCAACCCATCAATTTATATACATCTGGGTATCAACAAGCTGTTTTGGGAATTTATAAGCAGAGAATGAGGTGTTGATCTGATTTATCCCCAGAGAAATAGGAGAAGAGGTCGAGAAAGGCCTAATTAAAGGTTGCGAAATGATCTAATTTATCCCAGAGAAACAGGAGAAGAGGTCGAGAAAGGCCTAATTAAAGGTTGCGAAATGAGTCCATGAAATGCATTAGAGGAATGGAATTAAATGTTGTGCAGTGAACAACAACGCCGTCCAGAGAAATTATCCATGCATCAAACAGAGAGAATGAGAAAGGGAGTATCGGAAGTTAATTTTGTGGTCTAAAAATTACGCATGCGGTTCAAAGCACAATGTTACACATTAAATACTTAGGACGCCTTAAACCAAATTACGCACGTAGTATTACATCTTAAGTAAAATATTTATCCTTTTTAATCGACAATCTCTAACTTTTCTAGGGGCTGACAAACCTTTGTGTGTGCCTCCCTCCATTTCGGATGATGTTTTGGTGCATCGGTGGACTAGCGTTTTTTTTAGTGCAACACAAGGCGTTGCACTTATACATACTTTTTTCACGCACTAAATTTAATATACATCAAATATTTTTCCCGTTGCAACGCACGGACATATTTGCTAGTAAGAATAATGTGTTTAATAACGATGAGATAAGTTGGTTGTGATCGCCATAAGGATCACGGGCCAAGGATTGGTCGGGTTGTGATCGCCGTAAGGATCACGGGCCAAGTGTTGGTCGGGTAGTGATCGCCGTAAGGATCACGGGCCAAGTGTTGGTCGGGTGGTGATCGCCGTAAGGATCACAGTGGTATCGAGGATACCGAGTTGTTGTATATTCGTGATGTTGAACGAGAGTCGTGGGTATAGATCAAGCTCCTTGTGGTCATTTATTGATTACTACGGTATTGTTTATACCAAGCTTGATTTGATCCTGAGATGATCGTGTAATGTCCGAGGTTGGTAAGTGATGCATGTGTTGGTTACGAGGTAACTCGAGCAGAATAAGTGGTGCATATAGTGTCATCTTGTTGCATGCCAATATTGTTGGATTAATATGTTCATGTTGTTATAGCTGTATCATGTTCATGTTCATGCCATGTTATTCTGATGATACAATGTTAAATTCCCGTTTAACCTGTAATTGCCATGCTGTTGTTTGTCTTGAATGCTTTTGGTTTTTGTGAGCTTGCAAGTACATTCAATGTACTGACCTGGCGTGTCATGCCAGCTTGCAGGTCATGCCGGATCTGATTGCTTGCTTGTCGTGGTTACCGTTCGTGCGAGCTAGGATAAGTATTCCAGCCAGAGTCCCTGCGGAGTGGAATTCACCACCGTCGTTGTTATTCCGCTGCTAGAGTTGTTCCGCTGCTTCTAGTTGTTCTGCTGCTTGCATAGAGCAACTGAGGATGGCGTAGTGTCGCCGTACCGATGTAATTCATTGTAATATCGGCAACCTTGTATTCTTATTTGTGTAATAATAGAAGGCTGGTTTGTTCTATGCTAAGCAGTGCCGTATTCCAGAAGACTTCTCCTCGATCTCTGGGCTGGAATACGGGGCGTTCCGATTTTCTCTAAGCTGGGGTGCCACAACGCTTGGTATCAGAGCAAGTCTGACTGTAGGACGTCCTAGACCGCGCGAACATTAGAAATCGGTAGAATAGACCCCAGTTGGTTTGCATTTGGTTGCTGCATTTGTTTGTTGCACATCATGCATATAGCCTTAATATTTATGATAACAGTTTATCTTGTGAGTGTAGCTGGCATCGGGTCGGATGCACTATAGCTCAACCTTTGCATTTCTCCAGTCCCTTTTTCTTTCGGTGTTTGGTGTCATTTCTGTCCCAGCAGAGTGGTGCCAAGTGAGCCCGACACTGTTTGCCAAAAATGGTGCTCAGGTATCGCACTGATGTCTTTCTTTCTATTCCGCCTATCGTTTCGGTGATGGACATGCTTCCATCCCGGATCGTTCTTTTATTTTTGTCATATTGGCAACCCTTAATGATCTTAGTTATCAAGAAAGGGAAATGTCAGCAGCCTCAGTTTTTCCCTGCTATCCTATTTCTTGGACGAGTACGGATCTTTTTCCGTCCGCTTGATAATAATGTGGTTGTGACCTTCGTGTCCCACTACATGATTACCGAGTACATCCTTGCCTCCGAGCTAGTCCAGGTTGCTATCTGGCTAAGATAGCACTTGGTGTAGCGCTGTTTACATCAATTCTTCCACACATTTATTCGTCCTCGTGCACATCGTCACAACATATTAGACCGTCGTACCGGAGATTCCGTGAAATTTGTGTGCTTAGGTGTGCATGCATATTATTGTGTGAGTAGCAGTAATATGTGATGATTGCTTGATTAATTATATTAGTAGAACTAGTCATCAACCCATGCATCTGCACGGGCTAGCGACCCGTAGACAAAAAAATGGTGCTTAATATATTTTGGAAAAAGAACAAACGTCATAATAGTGTTGGCATCTGTTAGCCCTTGAATCAATGTACAACCATAATTAATTTTAATGTATAAATTTGATGTATGTTCAGTACAAAATGAGGAAATAATCCCTAATTCACGGTAGTAATCCAAAATTGACCAAAAACAATCTAAGTTGGCGAAATCATTATAAAAGAGAGGTGGATTCAACCTTCTTACTCATGGGGTGCCCAAATATAGTTTTCATTTTTTTCATAGGTATCTATAGCATCCCCCTCAATAAAACCTTCTTCAAAAATAGAATCTAAAACTTGCTTGAACGAAGAGGGTAAGCCAACATAAAAGCTTTAAAGGTATATCTCAATATGATATTGTGGCACATAGCTAGCTCGGATCCTTAATAACCTATCCCAAGCATCTTTTAAAGACTCATCAAGTAAATACCAAAAAATTCCGGAATCATCTTCATCAATATTCAAACTCTCATTGATAACCGCGGTAGGTCTTTCCATAGCATCATTATTTATGAGCTTAGAGAGGACAGAGGGACTATCCAAAGTACTAAAACCCAGGAGAGAACCCTTAGCCCTTTTCAATTCGGCCATGGCGAAGGAAAGGCAAATGGTAAAGAGGCGAACGGGAAAAATAGGGCGAATAAAACGGCAAGGGTGAAGTGGGGGAGAGGAAAACGAGAGGCACATGGAAAATAATGTAATGCGAGGGATAAGGGTTTGTGATGGGTACTTGGTATATCTTGACTTGTGCGTAGACCTCCCCAGCAATGGCGCCAGAAATCCTTCTTGCTACCTCTTGAGCATGCGTTGGTTTTCCCTTGAAGAGGAAAGGGTGATGCAGCAAAGTAGCGTAAGTATTTCCCTCAGTTTTTGAGAACCAATGTATCAATCCAGTAGGAGGCTACACGCAAATCCCTCATACCTACACAAACAAATAAGAACCTTGCCACCAACGCGATAAAGGGGTTGTCAATCCCTTCATGGCCACTTGCAAAAGTGAGATCTGATAGAGATAATAAGATAAATATTTTTGATATTTTTATGATATAGATTGCAAAGTAAAGATTGCAAAATAAAATAGATCAGAAACTTATATGATGGAAAATAGACCCGGGGGCCATAGGTTTCACTAGTGGCTTCTCTCAAGATAACATAAGTATTACGGTGGGTAAATAGATTACTATCGAGCAATTGATAGAAAAGTGCATAGTTATGAGAATATCTAGGCATGATCATGTATATAGGCATCACGTCCGCGACAAGTAGATCGAAACGATTTCTGCATCTACTACTATTACTCCACACATCGACCGCTATTCAGCATGCATCTAGAGTATTAAGTTCATAAGAACAAAGTAACACATTAGGCAAGATGATATGATGTTGAGGGATAAACTCAAGCAATATGATATAAACCCCATCTTTTTATGCTCGATGGCAACAATAGAATACGTGCCTTGCTGCCCCTGCTGTCACTAGGAAAGGACACCGCAAGATTGAACCCAAAGCTAAGCACTTCTCCCATTGCAAGAAAGATCAATCTAGTAGGCCAAACAAAACTGATAATTCGAAGAGACTTGCAAAGATAACCAATCATACATAAAAGAATTCAGAGGAGATTCAAATATTGTTCATAGATAATCTTGATCATAAACTCACAATTCATCGGATCTCGACAAACACACCGCAAAAAGAATTACATCGTATAGATCTCCAAGAAGATCGAGAAGAACTTTGTATTGAGATCCAAAGAGAGAGAAGAATCCATCTAGCTAATAACTATGGACCCGAAGGTCTGTGGTAAATTACTCACACTTCATCGGAGAGGCTATGGTGTTGATGTAGAAGCCCTCCATGACCGATTCCCCCTCCGGCGGAGCACCGGAAAAGGCCCCAAGATGGGATCTCATGGGTACAGAGGGTTGCGGCGTGGGAAATAAGGTTTCGTGGTGCTCTTGGATGTTTTCAGGGTCTAAGAGTATATATAGGCGAAGGAAGTTGGTCATGGGAGCCACGAGGGGCCCACGAGGGTGGGGGGCGCGCCCACCCCTTGGGGCGTGCCTCCCTGCATCCTGGCCGCCTCGTTTCTTTCTTGACGTCCACTCCAAGTTTCCTGGATTGCGTTTGTTCCAAAAATAACTCTCCCGAAGGTTTTATTCCATTTGGACTCCGTTTGATATTCCTATTCAATGAAACACTGAAATAGGAAAAAAATAGCAATTTGGGTTGGGCCTCTGGCTAATAGGTTAGTCCCAAAAATAATATAAAAGTGCTTAGTAAAGCCCATTAAACATCCAAAACAGGTAATATAATAGCATGGAACAATAAAAAATTATAGATACGTTGGAGATGTATCATAGCCCCACTTAGCAGCAGTGCGTATCCCGATACCGCACTACTGCTATGCTCCATGGTAGTAGCGCTTTTCTTAGACACACGCTGCTACTAACCCTACCTTATCGTCCCTGCGCGACCGACGACCCCCCTCACTCCCCCTCTCACTCACTCTCTTCCCCGCGCCCCCGTCGTCCACCGCCGCCGTCTGTCAGGACCCCGACTCAATGCCACATCGATCTAGCATGTAAAACCTCATATCACTTTGCGGCCTCACGCACGATATTCCCACGGGTGTCGCCTTACCTTTGCCCGGGACCATTTGCGCCTTTTGGCACACGTATATGATAGTGTCACTAGCATCTAGATGATAAGGAGCCCGGGCTGACATGGCTAGTCGTAAATCCAAAGTGGCACAAACTTACAGGGACAGGCATCCATGACCCAGCATCGAATGTGCCGATCATCAGCGAGTGAATCCAGGCTGTAGCACTGGGCTAGTAGGACTCCGGTGAACCGGGCTGTAGCGGGCTAACAGGACTCCGATATTCATCGCGTGACATTTCCCCGAGGGGACAGACACAGGAACGAAGAAGGACACATGCCGGCCAACCTAAGTGTTCCGGAGCAGTAGCAAACTACCATGGCTCAGTGGAAACACCAGGAGACATTTCCCGGTAAGAGAGGCTACTAAGGATAAACAACTAGATAGTCAGATCCCACACATACCAAGCATTTCAATAAAATACACACAATATGCTCGATATGTGCAAATACAACATGGCATCACAACATGACTCTACAAGTCAAGTATTTATTCAATAGGCTCCGAGGAGCGAGATATTACAAACATGGGTCTCATGACACAACATTCAGAGGATACAAGTCAAAGCACATGCGGAAGCTTAACATGTCTGAGTACAAACATCTACAAATGAAAAAGGCTGAGAATCCTGACTATCTACTAGATCCTGCGGAGGGCACAAGATCGTAGCTGAGGTAACAAGCTAAATGTCGAAGTCCATGCGGAATTACTAGTGAGACGAAAGTCTCTCTGCAAAAACATAAAATAGGCAAACATGAGTACAAATGTACCCAGCAAGACTTACATTAGAACTATCTACATATGCATCATTATCAACAAAGGGGATGGTGGAGTTTAACTACAGCAAGCCAGCTTTGACTCAGTGGCTATCCTGAACTACGACTGCAAGTAACTCTTTTGAGGTGGCGCACACGAGTCCACATATTCACCATATCAATACACCACTATGGTGTCAGGACCCCAACTCAATGCTACATCGATCTAGCATGTAACACATCATATCACTTTGCGGCCTCACGCACGGTATCCCCACGGGTGTCGCCTTACCTTTGCCCGGGACCGTTTGCGCCTTTTGACACACGTATATGATAGTGTCGCTAGCATCCATATGATAAGGAGCCCGGGCTGACATGGCTAGTCGTAAACCCAAAGTGGCACAAACTTACAGGGACAGGCATCCATGACCCAGCATCGAACGTGTCGGTCACCAGCGAGTGAATCCAGGCTGTAGCACTGGGCTAGCAGGACTCCGGAGAACCGGGCTGTAGCGGGCTAACAGGACTCCGGTATTCATCGCGCGACATTTCCCCGAAGGAACAGACACAGGAACGAAGAAGGACACATGCCGGCCAACCTAAGTGTTTCGGAGCAGTAGCAAGCTACCATGGCTCGGTGGAGACACTAGGAGACATTTACCGGTAAGAGGGGCTACTAAGGATAAACAACTAGATAGTCAGATCCCACACATACCAAGCATTTCAATAACATTCACACAATATGCTCGATATGTGCAAATACAACCTGGCATCACAACACGACTCTACGGCTCAAGTATTTATTCAATAGGCTCCGAGGAGCGAGATATTACAAACATGGGTCTCTCGACCCAGCATTCAGAGCATACAAGTCAAAGCACAAGCGGAAGCTTAACATGTCTGAGTACAGACATCTACAAATGAAGAAGGCTGAGAAGCCTGACTATCTACCCGATCCTGCCGAGGGCACAAGATCGTAGCTGAGGTAACAAGCTAAACGTCAAAGTCCACGTGGAACTACTAGTGAGACTGAAGTCTCTCTGCAAAAACATAAATTAAGCAACGTGAGTACAAATGTACCCAGCAAGACTTACATCAGAACTAGCTACATATGCATCATTATCAACAAAGGGGGTGGTGGAGTTTAACTGCAGCAAGCCAGCTTTGACTCGGTGGCTAACCTGAACTACGACTTCAAGTAACTCTTTTGAGGTGGCGCACACGAGTCCACATATTCACCATATCAATACACCACTATGGATCCGCTCTCGTCTCCCTACGAGAACACCATCCATAGCACTCACGCTTATCTTGCGCATTTTAGAGTATCCAATTTCACTTGTCTATGAACTATGCAAGGGGTCCAAGTTTCCATATCCGAGGAATCCGGCTATTCGAATAGATAATGATAACCCTGCAGGGGTGTACTTCTTCACACACGCTCTCACCACTTATTGCCCTGTACACGTCATGTACCTCGGCAACCTTCAAGCGGAAGCCGGGCGAGGGAGTCGGCCACGACCTGACTAACCAAACAAGTCTCTAGTCCAGGTTTATCGCCTATTCGGGTTCCATCCGCAAGGAGATCCGGCCGGGGTGTCGCTCACGGCCCCAAACGATGTGTGCAGGGTTCCCAAGTCCACCATCCGGGTGCCACTTGGTACACCGGGCCACTATGCCTAGTCTGTCCCAAGCCCACCTGTACCGGGTGCCACTTGGTAGACTACTAACACTACCTACAAATACCAAAAACTAGTTGCAACTCCTGGATAGAGATCAAGTTGATTAATAAGCCAAGAGGGGCACTTAAGCATTCCAATGCGTGGTAGTAGCTGATCATGGATCACAAACACAGAACTCAGTTCCTGAGGACGGCTGCAGTGAGACAACCCACCATGTACTCCTACATGGCCTCTCACCGCTACCTTTACCAAATCGTGTTCACACACTTAGTTCACACACAGTAGGACATGTTCACACACCTCCGATTCATCCCCGATGAATCAGACCTGACACAACTCTAAGCAATAGCAGGCATGACAAACAAGCATGCATGAGTAGGCACATCAGGGCTCAAACAACTCCTACTCATGCTAGTGGGTTTCATCTATTTATTGTGGCAATGATAGGTCATGCAGAGGATAAAGGGGTTCAACTACCACAGCAAGTAATAGTTGTATCATTGTTGTCCTAATGCAGTAAAATAGAGCAGGAGCGAGAGAGTGGGATTGTATCGGAATGAACAAGGGGGTTTTGCTTGCCTGGCACTTCTAAAGATAGTATAGTTCTTCATCGGTGTCATCGAACTCATCGTCAGAACCGCGTCTATCGAGAGGGGGCAAACACCGGCAAACAAGGAAGAACACAATCAATGCAATGCACAATATGATGCATGATCATGACATGGCAATATGATGTGATTTGAGCTAATGCAACTAGCAACAGGTTAAATGAAGTTGGTTTGAACCCTAGGTTCAAATTCAAACTCCATATGTGATTTTTTAAATGCCATTCCTATGATTTGTCCTAAACAGCAGCCATAAGTTGTTCTATCATGCATGAAAATGATACATATGGATATATTGGATTTTTCTGATCATTTTTCATATATAAATTATTTCATTCTGAGCTATAGATTATTTTCTATGATTTTTAGAAGTTTTGGATATTTTCTGAAATAAATAAACCATTTAGGATTTATTTAAAATCCAGAAAACAGATGACTGCGTCAGCATGACGTCGGTGTGATGTCAGCAGGTCAACTGGGTCGGCCAGGTCAAACCTGACCTGTGGGGCCCACTGGTCAGCGACTCAGTTAACTAACTGAGATAATTAGTGCTAATCTAGCCCTAACTAAACCGTCAGCAGTGCCAGGCCCACGTGTCAGTGGAGCATCTAGTTAACTAGTTAGTTAACACTAATTAAACCTAAAACTAATTAAACAGGGCCCTGGGCCCACACGTCAGTGAGAGAGAGGGGTCAAACCCCTGGGCAGACGGGGTCAAACCCCGCTGGTCAAAGAGGTCAACCCGCCGGCGTTTAGCCGCCGGTGAGGCTAGATGCGGCGGTAGGCTTCGGAATTGGTCCTCCATTGACCAAATCGACGGCGGAGATGCGCTAAGCGTAGCTGGGGAGCTGCCGCATCCAGTGGTGCAAGCGGTTGGACACGGGGACGCCGAAAACGACACCGGCAAGCTCGGCAGCGGCGGCCGGAGTTCGGCACGGGCGGCCGCGTGGTTCCAGTGCATGGGGGAGCTAGCTAGGGGTTGCGTTGGAATCACCGTTGCTCCAGGAGCACGCCGAAGGCTCAAGCTCGAGCGGAGACGCACAGTGGCTGCGAGAGCAACGACCATGGCGGACGGCGGCGCTCGGGTACGGCGGCTGGCATAGCTAGAGGACAGGAACGAGCTCGGGGAGGAGGGGGAAAGATGGAGGATCTCACAGCGCATCGGGTGGGGTCATCGACGAGCTCGGGGGCGCACGGGTGACGGCAAATCGGCGGCGACCATCGGCGGCGGTCGAGGACGAAGACGATGGCGTGGAGGCGATGCAGAGCTTCCCGAGGGGCTTGGCTCGGTGGTGAGGAAGAGGGGGTCGAGGCGAAGCTCTTGAGCTCAGTGGATGGGCGAGGGGTGGCCGATGGCTGCGGCAATCGGCGTCGGCGGCGACGAGCTCCGCTCGGTGGCTGCGTGCGAGAAACAGAGGAGGGGGGGGGGGGAAGGAGCGAGGAGAGTGAGAGAAGGGTCGGGGGGTCGCGTGGCATCGTCTAGAGCCGTCCAAAGCGAGCAGGCAGGCTGGAGGTGGCCGGGCGCGTGCCGGCGGGCGTCGGCCACGCACGCTCCAGTCCTTCTGGCGTGAGCTGGAAGAAGACAAGGGGGGGGGGAGAGATGGGCTGGGCCAATAGTGTTGGGCCGTCCAGGTGGGCTTCGGTGAGCGCCGGGTAAGCTTCCAGGTAAGTGCTTTCCTTTTTATTTATTTTTGTTTTCTATTTTCGCAATTTGTTTTGATTTAGTTTATAAACCAAATCATTTTTATAAATCCTGAAAATATTTGTGGGCAGTAACTGAATTGTTTCAGAGGCCCTGAGTAAGTTTCAGAATATTTGGAACTACCAAATATTTATAGGAATTAATAGCTCCAATTCAAATACAGTATGAGTTAATTCAAAAATCCATTAATGACCCAGAAATGTGTGCACCATTTTTGGCAGAGGTTCTGGACCAAAACAAAAATGATGAACATTTATGAAGGCATTTCAGGTTCATTGAAAATATTTTTAGGTTGAACCTATTTGAATTCCATTTGGTGCTAGGGTTTTGGACATCCCCATTTCAAATTCATTTGAAAGTTAAACATGATGCACACATGAAGGGCTAGCCTTCAGCATACCAGGACTAGGGATGTGACAACTCACCCCCACTAAGCAAAAATCTCGTCTCGAGATTTAAGCGTAGGGTAAGATGAAGGGGGAACGCAAACTAGTATAATCTTCACGATCCAGGGTGCACTTCATAAGAGCGTTGATTTGATCCTCATCTTTGTCTCGACATCTTGCTCTGAGAACTCCATCCAACCTGACAACGAGAAGAAAGGAAAATTCTAGAAGAATCGATCTTCTCGAAGATCGAGCAACTCACGGAATGAGGCATAGAACCATCTCTCGGGTTGAGACACGAAGCACACACCTAAAGGGATGGAGTGGAACAGATGACAAGGGTTCACTAGGTTGACAACAATTCCACACTTAGGAGGTGGTGAACGGTTGTCAACGTAGCGAGGAGTTGAGTTGCCATGATACCATAACGATACACCTTAGGGAAGGTGACTCGTAGAAATATCCCCTTAAGTGGCAAAAAGAATTACCTTTGATTCAGAGATCATTAAAACTCTTTATACCAGCCTAAGGCAATTCTCAAGCGATCGTTTAGAGGGGTTCGGTAGAATGGCATACCCGGATTAGAATGGATGATGTGGATTACCTTGTTGAAAACAACACAAGGGATGATTTTGGTAACTGAGGAGAAGCTCAACAGTAGAGAGTGGGTCCACTATTTGAGAAGTTATAACATAACCGAGGAAGCTGAGAGCAAGCCCAGTTAGTGCCGATGATAACACCTAGCGCTTGCGCGTGCTCTCAAGAACTTGAGCATTTCCATATTCATCAAGGTTTTACCAACATCCGTGTCAAGGATCCTGGCAACACAACATACTACCATGATGGATAGTGATGGATGATGCAAATGGAAAGGAAGACAACACTTTCTCAGATTTCACCCTAGCAATGCCAAGGAAACAAAATCTGGATGATCGACCGAGAGACATTTAGCACTCCGCTTCTAATGTTCTCCTTGATGTACTAGGTACCATGGTCAATGCTTAAAACATCAACATGGCCATCAAGTAAAGGTCGGACTTCGGAAGCACAAAAAATTCCATAAGGAACAACTAGGGAGTAAATCCTACGAAATCCTTATGGGGAGGTGGCCAACTTCCTCAATCAAGATGCTACAGTAATAGGTCTTCCGGCTGGACGTGTTGGCCACGACATCCTCTTTACCGGTTATAGAGGGACCAATATTATAGTTCTTGGAAAAAAATGCTCCAACCATCATATCTGCCAGAGATTCAGATCTGGTTGGTGTCAGAACAATGCAGACTCATCGAGTCTAGAAAGAAAAATGAAAGTTTGCAACACAAATTGACGAGATGACGTTGCGAGATTCTCGGGAAATGAACTACGATAGAAAGCTCCAAAACATGAGCTGGTTCTGCTACAAACCTGTGAACACGCTGTCCAAGACAAGCATGACCACGTAGTAGTCTTATAACAAAACACTACCGAGTTCAGGTTGGGAAGCCATCATTGCGGTTAACGAAGTCCTTACATAAGTCATATGATTAGCTCTTATGAAGGAACTTCTTCTCCTTGAACAAGTCAATCAGTGGCCTGGTGTGCTAGGGATACATATAGAATGAAGGTTGCAAGTCTCCAGACCACAAGATACTTCGCACATATGCATGACTGACTTGGGATGATTCCGAAGGAAGCAAAACAAACCTTTCTCAAATTCATGGCGGCAACTTACACCTAAAGCACATGAATTCGAGGAAGTCACTTCTTCCATCCAAGCATAAGCTTCATGAATGGAACACGAAGGCATTCCTTACAAAGTTTCCAATGCTAGCTTAAATGTTCCACATGGATCATGGGGGAGACAAGATGCTGCTGATGGGCTCAACGGCAACTCATCGGAATTTCCAAATCACTGGACTTCCACCATCATATGATCACGGTGATAGCATTGGTCAGACCAAAAGATGTAATGGTGTATGCTCGAGGGATCAACCACGAGTAAGACAACATTACGGACATCATTGGTTCTGATTTGACTTGACGATAGCCCATACTCAAGTCAAAGATTGGATAAGATGATAGATCCAATCACTGATCACCAGGACCAATTGATGAGGATATCATCTTTCTTCAACACACACGCACAAGGATATCCCTTGAGATGAACTGAGTCGGACAAGCTTTTATCTTCCAACTCTCCAAGTTGTTGTTTAGCTTCACCAACTAGCTCGGGGTATCCAACACAGATTCTTGGAGAAAGGGTGGTTTATAGGAAACCAACTTGATCACGAGCTCAACATAACAGTCAGGGGACAACCTGGTAATACTTCCGAGAAGATATTTGGAAAATCATGAACCACCGATATGTTACTAAGCTCGAGAACAATCTTGCTTTTCAGGCAAGACGATATGATTAATAGAGCGAAGGATTGAAATAATCCAAACTCATCGATCGAGGAGTGCATCGGTATAATGGACTAGGTAGCACGATCAATCTTAGAATGATGATTCAATAATCAACACGCTAAAAATAAAAGTATTGTCCTTTAATTACCAAACAACAAAGTTGCCAGGAGTATTGATTTCACACATCATAGTTCACCTGTCAGCATTCCGGTTGCAACAACACGGAAACCGAGAAATGAAGATGATGGCGAGAAGTATGACTGCATCAAGAATTCACAAGAGCTAGCGCAATTCTCATGACAGTCTTAATATGAAGATAGTAATACTTCAAGGTAGAACAGACCAGAAGCTGGATTAGCATTTTGATCTGTGGAGTACAACTACTTTGACCCAATCCTGGATATGGATGAGGTTCTGGAGTTTGTTTCTCCAAGTCATTCCGGAATAGAATGGCTTGACGGACCACAATAGTAATAGGCATCGATGAACGAATGCACGCATACTCTTGACTATCAATTAAATAGACGGGGGTCAGGATACAACTACGGAGGGACAACTCAAGGAACATATGACTTTCTGAGTTGTGGATGCATATGTTAGTATGTCGAGTCAAATTCAACATATTTCTTCCGGATAACCCATGCAGAAAGGTAGAACTGGCAGAGTCACGATATAGAATGGAGAACTCATCAGGAGCACTCTGGTTGTGATCTTTTGGTTCATCGAGGAACTGCTGCCATAAGTAGTTCATGGTATTTGGAAGAACGATATACCACGAACCTCGAGGACTAATGCAAAGGTTGCTAATATCCTAAAGGAACTAGCAAACACTATCAACATGAAATAAGTAGGGTGAATCTTGGTCAAGAACCCAGGAGTAGAATACCTACTAGCTAAATTGCATCACGGGATGATTTCGAGAATGATGGCCAGAATCATCACACTGGGACACAGATCATGGCTAGTTTACTAGATGATCCCCTAAGACACCTAGGGTCATAATAAGAACTCCAACATAAATGCTGAGACAGTAGAATACCTCAACTCAACAATTAGTGTGATTAATCTGGCACAAAGGAACTTTGAAACGGTAGGAAGGGATTTGCAAATGCATCAGATTATTTAGAAACCTAGGATAACTCGGACAGCATAACGGCTGTAAATGCTCAAAAAAGTTTGAGACATTCTGCAAAATGGTGGCATAACCACTCGAACATCATAATATCAAGGTTTCGAGATCAATTGTCAACACTCGGAAGTAGTAGAAACTGAACTGGGCTTAAATCCATCAATCTTATAAGTCTACGGATTAGTAACACGTGTTCCTGGTAGAAAGAAGAGAAAGCCTAGTTCCTTAACCCCGTAGGAAAGATAGGATGACTCAGATCAGAAGGCATAAGGTATAAGGAGTAAAAAGAGCCTTACGTTCCATCCCACAATCAATTCCCCTATATAACTAAAGATTTTCTAGACTCAACTTCGACCAGTTTGGCTTGGTAATCCTACAGGCAACTTGGCTCTGATACCAAAGATGTCAGGACCCCGACTCAATGCCACATCGATCTAGCATGTAACACATCATATCACTTTGCGGCCTCACGCACGGTATCCCCACGGGTGTCACCTTACCTTTGCCCGGGACCGTTTGCGCCTTTTGGCACACGTATATGGTAGTGTCGCTAGCATCCATATGATAAGGAGCCCGGGCTGACATGGCTAGTCGTAAACCCAAAGTGGCACAAACTTACAGGGACAGGCATCCATGACCCAGCAACGAACGTGTCGGTCACCAGCGAGTGAATCCAGGCTGTAGCACTGGGCTAGCAGGACTCCGGAGAACCGGGCTGTAGCGGGCTAACAGGACTCCGGTATTCATCGCGTGACATTTCCCCAAAGGAACAGACACAGGAACGAAGAAGGACACATGCCGGCCAGCCTAAGTGTTTCGGAGCAGTAGCAAGCTACCATGGCTCGGTGGAGACACTAGGAGACATTTCCCGGTAAGAGGGGCTACTAAGGATAAACAACTAGATAGTCAGATCCCACACATACCAAGCATTTCAATAGCATTCACACAATATGATCGATATGTGCAAATACAACCTGGCATCACAACATGACTCTACGACTCAAGTATTTATTCAATAGGCTCCGAGGAGCGAGATATTACAAACATGGGTCTCTCGACCCAGCATTCAGAGCATACAAGTCAAAGCACAAGCGGAAGCTTAACATGTCTGAGTACAGACATCTACAAATGAAGAAGGCTGAGAAGCCTGACTATCTACCCGATCCTGCCGAGGGCACAAGATCGTAGCTGAGGTAACAAGCTAAACGTCGAAGTCCACGTGGAACTACTAGTGAGACTGAAGTCTCTCTGCAAAAACATAAATTAAGCAACGTGAGTACAAATGTACCCAGCAAGACTTACATCAGAACTAACTACATATGCATCATTATCAACAAAGGGGGTGGTGGAGCTTAACTGCAGCAAGCCAGCTTTGACTCGGTGGCTAACCTGAACTACGACTGCAAGTAACTCTTTTGAGGTGGCGCACACAAGTCCACATATTCACCATATCAATACACCACTATGGATCCGCTCCCGTCTCCCTACGAGAACACCATCCATAGCACTCACGCTTATCTTGCGCATTTTAGAGTATCTAATTTCACTTGTCTATGAACTATGCATGGGGTCCAAGTTTCCATATCCGAGGAATCCGGCTATTCAAATAGATAATGATAACCCTGCAGGGGTGTACTTCTTCACACACGCTCTCGCCACTTATCGCCCTGTACACGTCATGTACCTCGGCAACCTTCAAGCGGAAGCTGGGCGAGGGAGTCAGCCACGACCTGACTAACCAAACAAGTCTCTAGTCCAGGTTTATCGCCTATTCGAGTTCCATCCGCAAGGAGATCCGGCCGGGGTGTCGCTCACGGCCCCAAACGATGTGTGCAGGGTTCCCAAGTCCACCATCCGGGTGCCACTTGGTACACCGGGCCACTATGCCTAGTCTGTCCCAAGCCCACCTGTACCGGGTGCCACTTGGTAGACTACTAACACTACCTACAAATACCAAAAACTAGTTGCAACTCCTGGATAGAGATCAAGTTGATTAATAAGCCAAGAGGGGCACTTAAGCATTCCAATGCGTGGTAGTAGCTGATCATGGATCACAAACACAGAACTCAGTTCCTGAGGACGGCTGCAATGAGACAACCCACCATGTACTCCTACATGGCCTCTCACCGCTACCTTTACCAAATCGTGTTCACACACTTAGTTCACACACAGTAGGACATGTTCACACACCTCCGATTCATCCCCGATGAATCAGACCTGACACAACTCTAAGCAATAGCAGGCATGACAAACAAGCATGCATGAGTAGGCACATCAGGGCTCAAACAACTCCTACTCATGCTAGTGGGTTTCATCTATTTATTGTGGCAATGATAGGTCATGCAGAGGATAAAGGGGTTCAACTACCACAGCAAGTAATAGTTGTATCATTGTTGTCCTAATGCAGTAAAATAGAGCAGGAGCGAGAGAGTGGGATTATATCGGAATAAACAAGGGGGTTTTGCTTGCCTGGCACTTCTGAAGATAGTATAGTTCTTCATCGGTGTCATCGAACTCATCGTCAGAACCACGTTTATCGAGAGGGGGCAAACACCGGCAAACAAGGAAGAACACAATCAATGCAATGCACAATATGATGCATGATCATGACATGGCAATATGATGTTATTTGAGCTAATGCAACTAGCAACATGTTAAATGAAGTTGGTTTGAACCCTAGGTTCAAATTCAAACTCCATATGTGATTTCTTAAATGCCATTCCTATGATTTGTCCTAAACAGCAGCCATAAGTTGTTCTATCATGCATGAAAATGACACAGATGGATAGATTGGATTTTTCTGATCGTTTTTCATATATAAATTATTTCATTCTGAGCTATAGATTATTTTCTATGATTTTCACAAGTTTTGGATATTTTTTGAAATAAATAAACCATTTAGGATTTATTTAAAATCCAGAAAACAGATGATTGCGTCAGCATGACGTCGGTGTGACGTCAGTAGGTCAACTGGGTCGGTCAGGTCAAACCTGACCTGTGGGGCCCACTGGTCAGCGACTTAGTTAACTAACTGAGATAATTAGTGCTAATCTAGCCCTAACTAAACCGTCAGCAGTGTCGAGCCCACGTGTTAGTGGAGCATCTAGTTAACTAGTTAGTTAACACTAATTAAACCGAAAACTAATTAAATAGGGCCCTGGGCCCACACGTCAGTGAGAGAGAGGGGTCAAACCCCTGGGCAGACGTGGTCAAACCCCGCCGGTCAAAGCGGTCAACCCACCGGCGTTTAGCCGCCGGCGAGGCCAGATGCGGCGGCGGGCTTCGGATTTGGTCCTCCGTTGACCAAATCGACGGCGGAGATGCACTACGCGTAGCTGGGGAGCTGCCGCATCCAGTGGTGCAAGCGGTTGGACACGGGGACGCCGGAAACGACGCCGGCAAGCTCGATAGCGGCGGCCGGAGTTCGGCATGGGCGGCCGCGTGGTTCCAGTGCATGGGGGAGCTAGCTAGGGGTTGCGTTGGAATCGCCGTTGCTCCAGGAGCACGCCGAAGGCTCAAGCTCGAGCGGAGACGCACGGTGGCTGCGAGAGCAACGACCATGGCGGACGGCGGCGCTCGGGTACGGCGTCTGGCATAGCTAGAGGACAGGAACGAGCTCGGGGAGGAGGGGGAAAGACGGAGGATCTCACAGCGCATCGGGTGGGGTCATCGACGAGCTCGGGGGCGCACGGGTGACGGCGAATCGGCGGCGACCATCGGCGGCGGTCGAGGACGAAGACGATGGTGTGGAGGCGATGCAGAGCTTCCCGAGGGGCTTGGCTCGGTGGGGAGGAAGAGGGGGTCGAGGCGGAGCTCCTGAGCTCAGCAGATGGGCGAGGGGTGGCCAGTGGCTGCGGCAATCGGCATCGGCGGCGACGAGCTCTGCTTGGTGGTTGCGTGCGAGAAACAGAGGAGGGGGGGGGGGGAGGAGCGAGGAGAGTGAGAGAAGGGTCGGGGGGTCGCGTGGCATCGTCTAGAGCCGTCCAGAGCGATCAGGCAGGCTGGAGGTGGCCGGGCGCGTGCCGGCGGGCGTCGGCCACGCGCGCTCCAGTCCTTCTGGCGTGAGCTGGAAGAAGACAAGGGGGGGGGGGAGAGAGATGGGCTGGGCCAATAGTGTTGGGCCGTCCAGGTGGGCTTCGGTGAGCGCCAGGTAAGCTTCCAGGTAAGTGCTTTCCTTTTTATTTATTTTTGTTTTCTATTTTTGCAATTTGTTTTGGTTTAGTTTATAAACCAAATCATTTTTATAAATCCTGAAAATATTTGTGGGCAGTAACTGAATTGTTTCAGAGGCCCTTAGTAAGTTTCAGAATATTTGGAACTACCAAATATTTATAGGAATTAATAGCTCCAATTCAAATACAGTATGAGTTAATTCAAAAATCCATTAATGACCCAGAAATGTGTGCAACATTTTTGGCAGAGGTTCTGGACCAAAACAAAAATGATGAACATTTATGAAGGCATTTCAGGTTCATTGAAAATATTTTTAGGTTGAACCTATTTGAATTCCATTTGGTGCTAGGGTTTTGGACATCCCCATTTCAAATTCATTTGAAAGTTAAACATGATGCACACATGAAGGGCTAGCCTTCAGCATACCAGGACTAGGGATGTGACATATGGATCCGCTCCCGTATCCCTACGAGAACGCCATCCATAGCACTCACGCTTATCTTGCACATTTTAGAGTATCCACTTTCACTTGTCTATGAACTGTACAGGCAACCCAGAAGTCCTTTTCCGCGGACACGGCTATTCGAATAGATCATATTAACCCTGCAGGGGTGTACTTCTTCACACATGCTCTCGCCACTTACCGCCATGTACACCTCGTGTATCTCGGAAACCTTCAAGCAGAAGCCTAGCGAGGGAGTCGGCCACGACTTGACTAACCACACAAGTCTCTCGTCCAGGTTTATCGCCTATTCGGGTTCCATCCGCAAGGAGATCCGGCCGGGGTGTCGCTCACGGCCCCAAACGATGTGTGCAGGGTTCCCAAGTCCACCATCCGGGTGCCACTTGATACACCGGGCTACTGTGCCTAGTCTGTCCCAAGCCCACCAACACCGTGTGCCACTTGGTAGACTACTAACACTACCTACAAACACCAGAAACTAGTTGTAACTCCTGGACAGAGATCAGGTTGATTAATAAGTCCTACATGGCCTCTCACCGCTACCTTTACCAAATCGTGTTCACACACTTTGCTCACACACAGTAGGACATGTTCACCACTTTCCAATTCATTCCCGATGAATTAGACCTGACTCAACTCTAAGCAGTAGCAGGCATGACAAACAAACATGAATGAGTAGGCACATCAGGGCTCAAACAATTCCTACTCATGCTAGTGGGTTTCATCTATTTACTGTGGCAATGACAGGTCATGCAGAGGATAAAGGGGTTCAACTACCGCAGCAAGTAACAGTTGTATCATTGTTGTCCTAATGCAATAAAATAGAGCAGGAGCAAGAGAGTGGGATTGTATCAGAATGAACAAGGGGGTTTTGCTTGCCTGGCACTTCTGAAGATAGAAATAGTTCTTCATCGGTGTCATCGATCTCATCGTCGGTATCACGTCTATCGAGGTGGGACAAATACCAGCAACACAGAAGGGAACACAATCAATGCAATGCACAATATGATGCATGATCATGACATGGCAAAATGAGTGTGTTGGGCTAATGCAACTATAAACCAGATTAAATGAAGTTGGTTTGAACCAAGGGTTCAAATTCCAACTCCACATGTGATTATTTAAATGCCATTCATTTCATTTGTCCTAAACAGTAGTGATAAGCTGTTCTAACATGCATGAAAATGGCACAGATGGATAGATTGGATTTTTCTGATCATTTTTCATATATATATTATTTCATTTGGAGTTACGGTTAAATTTCTATGAATTTTAGAAGTTTTAGCTATTTTCTAAAATTTCCTGCATTATTTTAAATCCAGAAAATGGTTAACTGCGTCAGCATGACGCCGGTGTGACGTCATCAAGTCAACAGGGGCGGTCCAGGTCAAACCTGGCCAGTGGGGCCCACTGGTCAGTGACCCAGTGCTGCCTAGGTCACAGACAGGTGGGTCAGGTCAACGCCCACATCAGCGTGGTCAATATTGACACGTGGGCCCACTGTAATTAGATTAATCTTAATCTTACTTAGTTAGTCGGTTAGTTAGGCAGTGGGGCCCGACTGTTTGTGTCACTGTGGTTAGTTAACTAGGTGATTATGCCCTAATTAAGCAGCCACGTCATCATCAACGGATCTACGCCGGCGATGACCAAACCGACGGCGAGAGCTCGCTGGACTTGCGTTAGGGACATCAGTTCATCACGCTGCTGGCACCAGGGAGGGCCTCTCGCTAGTCTGCATCCAAAGGACCGGACGGAAGGCCTTGGGGTGGTCAGAAACAACGCCGGTGGCGAGCTACGGCGGTGGCCGAAGCTTGGCCACGGCGGGGAACTTCACTGGAGGGAGGTTTCACGCGGAAGAGAGAGGGAGAAGGGGCGGTGGCTCACGGTGGTTCCAGCAGAGGCGACGGCGAGGACGGGGGCACACTGGACGGAGCAAATCGACGGCGATGGTCGTCGGCATCCGAGGATGAGGAGGAGCCCGATGGCGATGTTGCTACGCTTCCGAGGACGTGGGATTCGGTGGGGAGAAGTGGGCATGGGGGCGAAGCTCGGGGGTACATTTGGGCGGCGAGGGGTGGATTGTGGCCGTGAGGACGATGGGTGGCGGCCATGGCTGCTCCCGACCGAGCTCGGGGACGAGCGATGGAGGGGAGGAGAGGGCAAGGGAAGGGGGAAGGGACAGAGGGGATCGAGGGCGTCTCCAGGCGCGAGGACAGGGAGGGGGATGATCCTCCAGCGTGAAGCAGGAGGTGGCGTCGATGCTCGTGCGCGTCCAGCGCGCAGCTGCTTCGGTCGGCGGGGTCGAAGATAACCGGCATCTTGGGCCAGCTGGGCTGAGCCAGCTACAGTGCAGGTAAGCTGGGCGAGGTTAGTTTCCTTCTCTCTCAGTTTTTTGTTAATGTTTTTCTATTTTTCTGTAACTTCTGGGCTTTATTAAAAATACCAAAATGTTTCCAAAAATCCTGAAAATATTTGTGGGCTCTGTTTGGAATATTCCCAACAGCCCTCACTTGAGTTCAGAATTAATTGAGCATTTAAAATATTATATAGCATTTAAATGTCCAATTGCAAATAGCATATGATTTAATCTAGAGCCCAAATATGTCATGGAAAAATGTGCAACACCTCTGGTTAATGTTTTCAGCATTTTTCCAGAATGATGAACATTTTTGAAAGCCATTTGGATTCACTAAGAATATTTTAGTTGAACCTAGTGGATTCCTTTGATGCTAGGGTTTAGGCAATCCCCATTTCAGGTTTAACTGAAATTTAAACATGATGCACACATGAAGCTAGTCTAGTGCAAAGGCAGAAGCTAGGGATGTGACAACTCACCCCCACTAAACAAGAATCTCATCCCGAGATTCAAGCGTAGGGTAAGATGAAGGGGGAACACAAACTAACATAATCTTCATGATCCAGGTGGCACTTCAAAGAACATTGACTCGATCACCATCATTGTCTCAATGTCTTGCCCCGAGAACTCCAACTAACATGACAATGAGAGGGAAAGAAAAACTCTAGAAGGATCGGTCTTATCAAAGGTCGAACAACTCATGATCAACTCACGGAGGGGGACATTGAAACATCTCTCGAGCTGAGACACAAAGCATTCGTCCAGAGGGATGGAGTGAAACACATGACAAAGGTTCACTAGGTAGGCAATAATTCCACACCTAAGAAGGTGGTGAACAGTTGTCAACGTAGCGAGGAGTTGAGTTGCCATGATACCATAACGATGCACCTGAGGAAAGGTGACTCATAGAAATATCCCCTTAAGTGGCAAAAAGAATTACCTTTGATTGAGAGATCATTGAAACTCTTTATACCAGCCTAAGGCAATTCTCGAGCGATCGTTTAGAAGGGTTCGGTAGAATGGCATACCCAGATTAGAATTGATGATGTGGATTACCTTGTTGAAAACAACACAAGGGATGATTTTAGTAACTGGGGAGAAGCTCAACAGTAGAGAGTGAGTCCACTGTTTGAAAAGTTATAGCATATCCGAGGAAACTGAGAGCAATCCCAGTTAGTGCCGATGATAACACCTAGCGCTTGTGCGTGCTCTCAAGAATTGAGCATTTCCGTATTCATCAAGGTTTTACCAACATTCGTATCAAGGATCCTAGCCACAACATACTACCATGATGAATAGTGATGGAGGATGGAGATGCAAATGCAGATAACACATTCTCAGGTTTCACCTTAGCGAGGCCAAGGAAACGAAATCTGGATGATCGACCGAGAGACATTTAGCACTCCGCTTCTAATGTTCTCTTTGATGTGCTAGTGCATCCCATTCATAGATATGGTTTGATAGCTAGAACATCAAGTAAAGGTCGGACTTCGGGAGCACAAAAATCCATAAGGGACAACTAGGGAGTAAATCCTACGGGTTCCTTATGGGGGAGGTGGCCAATTTTCTCAATCAAGATGCTACAATAGTAGATCTTCCGGCTGGTGTGTTGGCCACGACATCTACTTTACCGGGTTACACAGAGACCAATATTATAGGTCTTGGGAAATGTTCCAACCATCATATCTGCCTGAGATTCAGATCTGGTTGGTGTCAGGATATTCCAGACTCATCAAGTCTAGAGGAAAAAAATGAAAGTTTGCAACATAAATCAACGAGATGGCGTTGCGAGATTCTCAGGAAATGAACTATGATAGCAAGCTCCAAAAGATGAGCCGGTTCTAATACACACATATGAACACGCTGTCCCGGACAAGCATGACCACATAGTAGTCTTATGATAAAACACTACCGAGTTATGTTTGGGAACCATCATTGAGGAGAGCGAAGTCCTGCGCATGTACCTTTGGGTCCTTAAGGATTAGCACTTAAGAACTTCTTTTCCTTGAACAAATCAATCAATGGCTTGGTGTGCTAGGGAATACATATGGAGTGGAGGTAATTAATCTACCAAACCATAGAATACATTCGCACATGCATAATTGATTTGGGATGGTACCAGAGGAAACAAAAACAATCTTTCTCGAACTCACGGCGGCAACTTGCACCAAATGCACATGAATTCGAGGAAGTCACTTATTCCATCCAAACATATACTTCATGAACGGGGCATGAAGAAAATGCTTACACAAGTTTCCAACACCAGCTGGATGTTCAACACAAATCATGGAGGAGACAAAATGCCGCTGATGGGCTCAATAAGAACTCATCGGAATTTCCATATCACTGGACTTCCGCCATCATGTGAACACGGGGATAGCATTGGTCAGACCAAAAAAAATATAATGATGTATGCTCGATGGATCAACCACGAGTAAGACAACATTATGAATATCGTTGGTTCTGATTTGATTTGACGATAGCCCATACTCAAATCAAAGATGGGGTAAGACAATAGGTCCAACAACTGATCACAAGGACCAATTGATGAAGATATCATCTTTCTTCAACGCACACACACACACACAGAAAGATATCCCTTAACATGAACTAAGTCAGACAAGCTTTTATCTTCCAACTCTCCAAGTTGTTGTTTAGCTTAACCAACCAGCACAGGGGTATGCAACACAGATTCTTGGAGAAGGGGTGGTTACAAGCAACCAACTTGCTCACGAACTCAACATAGCGGTCAGGTGACGTCCTGGTGATACTTCCGAGAGGATATTCGGAAAATCACGAACCACTAATATGTTATAAGCTCGAGAACAATCTTGCTTTTCAGGACAATACGATATGATCAAATAAGCAAGGGATTGAATAATCCTAACTCGTTGATCGATGGGTGCACCAGAATTAAGGACTAGGTAGCACAATCTATCTTAGAATGATGATTCAAGAACCAACACGCTAAGAATGAGAGTAGTATCCATTAACTACCGAGTAATGAAGTTGCTAAGAGTATAGATTTCACACACCATGATTCACTTGTCGGCATTCCGGTTGCAACAACATGGAAACCAAGAAATGAATAATAATGGCGAGAAGTATCACTGTATCAAGAGTTCATAGGATGGTGTGCAATTTCCATGACATTCATGATATAAAGGGGATAATACTCCAAGGTAGAACAGCATCAAAGCTGGATTGGCATTTTGATCTGCGGAGTACAACTGCTTTGACCCAATCCTGGATATGGATGGGGTTCTGGAGTTTGTTTCTCCTAGTCATTCCGGAATAGAATGGCTTGACGGACCACAAGAGTAATAGGCATCGATGAACGAATGCACGCATACTCTTGACTATCAATTGATAGATGAGGTCAGAAGACAACTAAAATGGGACAACTCAAAAGAACATATGATTTTTGAGTTGTGGATGCATGGATTAGCATGTCAAACTAAATTCAACATATTTCTTCCGGATAACCCATGCAGAAAAGTAGAACTGGCAGAGTCATGATATAGAATGCAGAACTCATCGAGAGCACTCTTGTTGTGATCTCTTGGTTCAAGGAGCTTCCGCCATAAGCAGTTCATGGTATTTGGAATAAGGAAATACCACGGACCTCGAGGACTATCGCAAAGGTTACTAATATCCTAAAGGAACTAGCAAACACCAACAACATGAAGTAAGTAGGGAAATCTCGGGTTCAGAAACCCAGGAGTAGAATACCTACTACTAAATGGCATCACGGGATGCTTTCGAGAATGACGGCCAGAATCATCACATTGGGAACACAAAAACATGGCCATATTACCAGGTGATCCTCTAAGATGCCTAGGGTTATAATACTAGTTCCAGCATATATGTCAAGGCAAGGAGTACCTCAACAGGCGATTAGTGTGCTTATTCTGACCAAAAGGACGCCGTGAACAGGAAGGAAGAATTTGCAAATGCATCAGATAGTTTAGACACCCGGGATGACTCGGACAACATAACGGCTGTAAATGCTCAAAAATATTTGAGACAAGCTACAAAAATGGTGGCATAACCACTCGATCATCATAATATCAAGGTTTTGAGATCAACTATCAATACACGGAGATAGTAGGAACTGAACTGGGGCTTGAATCCATCAATCCTATAGGTCTACGGATTAGTAACACGCGATCCTGATAGAAAGAAGAGAAAGCCTAGTTCCTTAACCCCATAGGAAGATAAGATGACTCAGATCAGAAGGACATAAGGTATAAGGAGTAAAAAGAGCCTTACGTTCCATCCCACAATCAATTCCCCTATATAACTAAAGAATTTCTAAACTCAACTTTGACCAGTTTGGCTTGGTAATCCCACAGGCAGTCAAGCTCTGATACCAAAGTAGTCAGGACCCCGACTCAATGCCACATCGATCTAGCATGTAACACCTCATATCACTTTGCGGCCTCACGCACGGTATTCCCACGGGTGTCGCCTTACCTTTGCCCAGGACCGTTTGCGCCTTTTGGCACACATATATGATAGTGTCACTAGCATCTATATGATAAGGAGCCCGGGCTGACATGGCTAGTCGTAAACCCAAAGTGGCACAAACTTACAGGGACAGGCATCCATGACCCAGCATCAAACGTGCCGATCATCAGCGAGTTAATCCAGGCTGTAGCACTGGGCTAGCAGGACTCTGGTGAACCAGGCTGTAGTGGGCTAACAGGACTCCAGTATTCATCGCGTGACATTTCCCCGAGGGGACAGACACAGGAATGAAGAAGGACACATGCCGGCCAGCCTAAGTGTTCTGGAGCAGTAGCAAGCTACCATAGCTCAGTGGAAACACCAGGAGACATTTCCCGGTAAGAGAGGCTACTAAGGATAAGCAACTAGATAGTCAGATCCCACACATACCAAACATTTCAATAACATACACACAATATGCTCGATATGTGCAAATACAACATGGCATCACAACATGACTCTACAACTCAAGTATTTATTCAATAGCCTTCGAGGAGCGAGATATTACAAACATGGGTCTCATGACCCAACATTCAGAGCATACAAGTCAAAGCACATGCGGAAGCTTAACATGTCTGAGTACAGACATCTACAAATGAAAAAGGCTGAGAAGCCTGACTATCTACTAGATCCTGCCGAGGGCAAAAGATCGTAGCTGAGGTAACAAGCTAAACGTTGAAGTCCATGCGGAACTACTAGTGAGACGGAAGTCTCTCTGCAAAAACATAAAATAGGCAAACGTGAGTACAAATGTACCCATCAAGACTTACATCAGAACTATCTATATATGCATCATTATCAACAAAGGGGATGGTGGAGTTTAACTGCAGCAAGCCAGCTTTGACTCAGTGGCTATCCTGAACTACGACTGCAAGTAACTCTTTTGAGGTGGCGCACACGAGTCCACATATTCACCATATCAATACACCACTATGGATCCGCTCCCGTCTAACTACGAGAACGCCATCCATAGCACTCACGCTTATCTTGTGCATTTTAGAGTATCCACTTTCACTTGTCTATGAACTGTACAGGCAATCCAGAAGTCCTTTTCCGTGGTACGGCTATACGAATAGATCATATTAACCCTGCAGGGGTGTACTTCTTCACACACGCTCTCGCCACTTACCGCCATGTACACCTCGTGTATCTCGGCAACCTTCAAGCGGAAGCCTGGCGAGGGAGTCGGCCACGACTTGACTAACCACACAAGTCTCTCGTCCAGGTTTATCGCCTATTCTGGTTCCATCCGCAAGGAGATCCGGCCGGGGTGTCGCTCACGGCCCCAAACAATGTGTGCAGGGTTCCCAAGTCCACCATCCGGGTGCCACTTGATACACCGGGCCACTGTGCCTAGTCTGTCCCAAGCCCACCTGTACCGGGTGCCACTTGGTAGACTACTAACACTACCTACAAACACCAGAAACTAGTTGCAACTCCTGGACAGAGATCAGGTTGATTAATAAGTCGAGAGGGGCACTTAAGCATTCCAATGTGTGGTAGTAGCTGTTCATGGATCACGAACACAGAACTCAGTTCCTGAGGACGGCTTCAATGAGACAACCCACCATGTACTCCTACATGGCCTCTCACCGCTACCTTTACCAAATCGTGTTCACACACTTAGCTCACACACAGTAGGACATGTTCACCACTTTCCAATTCATTCCCGATGAAGCAGACCTGACTCAACTCTAAGCAGTAGCAGGCATGACAAATAAGCATGAATGAGTAGGCACATCAGGGCTCAAACAATTCCTGCTCATGCTAGTGGGTTTCATCTATTTACTGTGGCAATGACAGGTCATGCAGAGGATAAAGGGGTTCAACTACCGCAGCAAGTAACAGTTGTATCGTTGTTGTCCTAATGCAATAAAATAGAGCAGGAGCGAGATAGTGGGATTGTATCGGAATGAACAAGGGGGTTTTGCTTGCCTGGCACTTCTGAAGATAGAAATAGTTCTTCATTGGTGTCATCGATCTCATCGTCGGTATCACGTCTATCGAGGTGGGACAAATACCAGCAACACAGAAGGGAACACAATCAATGCAATGCACAATATGATGCATGATCATGACATGGCAAAATGAGTGTGTTGGGCTAATGCAACTATAAACCAGATTAAATGAAGTTGGTTTGAACCAAGGGTTCAAATTCCAACTCCACATGTGATTATTTAAATGCCATTCATTTCATTTGTCCTAAACAATAGTGATAAGTTGTTCTAACATGCATGAAAGTGGTACAGATGGATAGATTGGATTTTTCTGATCATTTTTCATATATAAATTATTTCATTTGTAGTTACGGTTAAATTTCTATGAATTTTAGAAGTTTTAGCTATTTTCTGAAATTTCCTGCATTATTTTAAATCCAGAAAATGGTTAACTGCGTCAGCATGACGCCGGTGTGACGTCACCAAGTCAACAGGGGCGGTCCAGGTCAAACCTGGCCAGTGGGGCCCACTGGTCAGTGACCCAGTGCTGCCTAGGTCATAGACAGGTGGGGTCAGGTCAACGCCCACATCAGCGTGGTCAATATTGACACATGGGCCCACTGTAATTAGATTAATCTTAATCTTACTTAGTTAGTCGGTTAGTTAGGCAGTGGGGCCCGGCTGTCTGTGTCACAATGGTTAGTTAACTAGGTGATTATGCCCTAATTAAGCAGCCACGTCATCATCACCGGATCTACACCGGCGATGACCAAACCGACGGCGAGAGCTCGCCCAACTTGCGTTAGGGACGGCAGTTCGTCACGCTGCTGGCACCAGGGAGGGCCTCTCGCTAGTCCGCATCCAAAGGACCGGACGGAAGGCCACAGGGTGGTCAGAAACAACGCCGGCGGCGAGCTACGGCGGCGGCCGAAGCTTGGCCACGGCGGGGAACTTCACTGGAGGGCGGTTTCGTGCGGAAGAGAGAGGGAGAAGGGGCGGTGGCTCACGGTGGTTCTAGCAGAGGTAACGGCGAGGACGGGGGCACACTGGACGGAGCAAATCGACGGTGATGGTCGTCGGCATCCGAGGATGAGGAGGAGCCCAATGGCGATGTTGCTGCGCTTTCGAGGACGTGGGATTCGGCGGTGAGAAGTGGGCATGGGGGCAAAGCTCGGGGGTACGTTTGGGCGGCGAGGGGTGGCTGGTGGCCGTGAGGACGATGGGTGGTGGCCATGGCTGCTCCCGACCGAGCTCGGGGGCGAGCAATGGAGGGGAGGAGAGGGCAAGGGAAGGGGGGAGGGACAGAGGGGATCGAGGGCGTCTCCAGGCGCGAGGACAGGGAGGGGGATGAGCCTCCAGCGCGAAGCAGGAGGTGGCCTCGACGCTCGCGCGCGTCCAGCACACAGCTGCTTCGGTCGGCGGGGTCGAAGATGACTGGCATCTTGGGCCAGCTGGGCTGAGCCAGCTACAGTGCAGGTAAGCTGGGCCAGTTTAGTTTCATTCTCTCTCAGTTTTCTGTTAATGTTTTTCTATTTTTCTGTAACTTCTGGGCTTTATTAAAAATTCCAAAACGTTTCCAAAAATTCTGAAAATATTTGTGGGCTCTGTTTGGAATATTCCCAACAGCCCTCACTTAAGTTCATAATTAATTGAGTATTTAAAATATTATATAGCATTTAAATGTCCAATTGCAAATAGCATATGATTTAATCCAGAGCCCAAATATGTCATGGAAAAATGTGCAACACCTCTGGTTAATGTTTCCAGCATTTTTCCAGAATGATGAACATTTTTGAAAGCCATTTGGATTCACTCAGAATATTTTAGTTGAACCTAGTGGATTCCTTTGATGCTAGGGTTTAGGCAATCCCCATTTCAGGTTTAACTGAAATTTAAACATGATGCACACATGAAGCTAGCCTAGTGCAAAGGCAGAAGCTAGGGATGTGACACCGTCGTTCCTCGATGACCGTCGTCGCCCGCCGCCGTCGTTCCTCGACGACCGTCGTCGCCCACCGCCGTCGTTCCTCCTCCACTGAGGTAGTCCCTCCTCCCTCCTCCTCCCTCCTCCCCTCCCCTCCTCCTTTGGCCGCCCCCTCCTCCCTCCTCCTTCGGTCGCCCCCTCCTCCCTCCTCCACGGCCACCCGATCCTCCCTCCTCCACTGGCCGCCCCCTCCTCCATCCTCCCCCGGCCGCCGCTCCTCCCTCCTTCTCTCCTAAACCGTAAACTCTTTTTACTGTTCTTGTATAATGCAATTTTTTTACTTTTTTTAGTAATTGTTTAATAGAATTAGTAAGAAAATTAATAGAACTAGTTGAACTAGTTTATTTTTAGTAAGAATTAGTTTATTTTTATTTATTCTAAGTGCCTAGTTGAACTAGTTGAATTAATAGAACTACTTTATTTTTAGTTAGAAAATTTAGGTATATGAGATTTGATGATCTAATTAAAAATTTACTATAGAACTACTTTATGTTTAGTAAGAACTAGTTTATTTTTATTTATAGTAAGTGTTTAGTTGAACTAGTTGAATTAATAGAACTAGTTTATTTTTAGTAAGAAAAATTTAGGTATATGAGATTTGATGATCTAATTAAAATTTTACTATAGAACTAGTTTATTTTTAGTAAGAATAAATAGAAATAGTTTATTTTTTTAGTTAAAGCAATTATTGCCGCATCGACGTCGACGATGCTTATCCTGCATCCTCGTCGTCGACTCGGCGGAGGAGGCCTGCTTGATCAGAGGGGCCATGTCCGGGACTGGGCTCCGTCGGGCTGGTACTAGGATGTGCTACCTTCCAGGGGGCACAACTTGGTGAGGAGCCAGACCGTCGTTGACGCGAACCTTCTTTGGTGGCGGTCACGTGGCCAGTGATGGTGCGGAGGCTTGAGGACCCCGTGTGGAGGTGGTACGTCACCGTGTCAGCGAGGAGGACGAGCACGTCCGTCGTTGCATGGTTGCGTTAGAGGGCGGGTTCTCCAATACCTGGCATGTTCTTCAGGGATCTCACTGGGTTATGATCCTGTGATAGTTCCTTCTCTTTGGGTGTCCACCGCCCGGGCCGATACTCGTCGTTCGCTAGGGTTTTAGCTATATTAGTGAGGTTATATGTATGATACTATTCGAGATGTATTAGTGATAATATTTGACGATGTACGGATGCAAGAGATGATTTAGTTTGCTTATTCAATGCACGCTAATTTGAAACTAATTTATTTTATGATTTAGTTTTGCTTATTGAATGCTCAAATTGGAGAAGTACTCCTATTTTGAATGCTCAAATTGGAGAGCACTATGCAAGGCGTATGCATTTGATTGGTTGATAGCTTATAGGGTTTCACTAAGTCCTAAGATGAGGATAATAATGTTTTTATTATATTTGTTTTGCAGCCAAATCTCCATGTCGTCGTCGCTGTCGTCCCCGTCACGGACCCCCTCCGACCTCGAGGTGAGACCAACCAAATCTCCATGTCAATATGAGTCCTATAAGATATTTTGAAATGTTTTTGTTCATATTTTCAACCATTGAAATGCAATGACCATCAAGTTTGAATGCAACGACTATCAAGTTTGAATGCAAATAGGATATGTGCTTGCCCAAGTGGCCATGTTTGCAGGTAACACCTCCGAGTGGCCTATGTTTTGCTGGAGTGTTGATTAATTTCAGTTCCAACAAATTTTAGGCGCTCGATATGTCCTTTTTTAGCAAAGGTCATGCCGGATTTTTCCGTGAACTTTGGCATGACTTGTGCTAGAATATGTAGGAAATATCGAGTGGCCTGGATTTTCTAGAAAGATAATTAAACGACATTTCGGGTTGACTTTAAGTCTGTCGAGGCTCCATACATGACAATCAAAAAATGAGTGAGGGAGAAAGTCTACACCATATATGAGAGAGGAAGAATCCCGACTGTTGTCGTGGGGGTTGTTTCTCCTACTTCTCCTTGTACTATACCTTTGTTATGCACTAGGGAAAAGAGGAGTAACGACCATCACCGACGGTCGAAAAATCAGTGAGGGAGTGTGTCCACCATATATGAGAGAAGAACAATGTCGACTATTGTTGTGGGGGTTGCTTCTCCGCCGTTCCCGTGTGCTAGACATTTTGGTTTAATGCACTCAGGGACGAAGGGAGGAGCGACCATAACCAACGGTCGAATATATACACCACGTGAGCTGAGAGTTTTTTAAAAAAAGACTCGACGGACCGATAGTCAACTCGTGCTGAATAATAATGATCTAATTTAGTTTTTGTAGTACATATATTGAATTTTAGAAGTTTAATCTTTGAATTATGAACATAGGAAATGTCGTCGGATGATGAAAGTCTAGCGGAGTGCTCTTGGTGCGGCAACAACCGGGGTTTCTGCGATAGGCCTCACTTGGTAGAAGGTCGGCGCTTCAGCATTAAGCTCCAGGAGACCTTCGATGTTGAAACGGTACACAATGATGCAAAGTGTTTTTTTTGTAATTAAGCCCGACTTCCTCTTCTTCAACGTGTAATTTTCGTCTTTTACAATTTGACTAGCTTATCCCATGCCATGCAAGACGCTATGTCTTGGAGATGATGGATTTTGAAGATCATGAAAATATGGAAACAAAGATAGTTCACCTAAGGACCCATCATGGTTTTGATTTTCCTGTAAATCTATACAATTCTATGAGCGTATCCCATTTTGGTGTCCCGAATTGGGAAGCGCTTTGCAAGGCATATGATTTCCATGAGGGTATGCTTGTCACCATGGATCTTGGTGATCCTGACATCGAGGAAGACAATGTGGACATTTGGGTCCTTGTTGATACGCTTCCAATTCTACCGCTATGTGAGTTTCTCAAACATAGTTATTAAGTAATTTATATTGTTTATTTTGAAATAGTTGACAACTTATTTTCATTCTTCAAAGAATGTGCGGAAGATGGTAGACAGAACCTACTACACCGATGGCGCAGAATTAACTTATCAGGAGAAAAATCATCTGATCTCATTTATTAATGATCTTGAGAATTACAATATCTATAATCAAACTCCTGCACATTATGGTTAATATGTGCCACTAGTGCACGTGTTGAACTACGGTAACATCCATGGAGATGGCATGGTAAGATTTTTTACTATTACAACATCCGTGCATCTTTTGCATAAGTTCTTCTAAAACTAAACTACAATGCTAACTATGAAGTTATTACTATGTTTTTCAACAGAAAATCCTCATCTGATGTTTCGAAAGGTCGCCTTGATGTTATGAGCTCACGGCCAAGTCATCCTACGCATCACAGCTGTTCATACCAGATTTCTAAAACCGACGAAGACATGACAATCAAAGATTGGAAACAATGTATGGTCAATCGTAGGGAGGTACTTGGAAGCAACATTGTGCGACGCGCAAGAATTGGAGACAGGATAATCTTCATTCTCCATAATGGAGAGTCAGGGCCTATCTTGTTTTATACTATTTTACCTAAGAGAGTGTAGTAGGTCCTATTAGAGAGGAGTAGGTCCGGTACAATGTGTTATTATGTGGTACAATGTGTTAGAGTTGATGATGATGAGGAGGAGGAGTTGTGATTATGAATAGTGACCAACTTGATATATGATGTCTCATGGACGAAAATGATGATCATGAGGAAGTGTTATATGACAATGATGAATTATGATGATAAGTTGCTAATGATGTGATGATGATGAAGATGATATTTATTATATCATTGGGTGAAAGAACCATGGATTAGTTTCAAGTGGATGTCCATCCACTTGAAACTAGTCCACGGTTCTTTCACCCAGTGATGTAATAACTCATTATGATGTAAAAACAATCTCTAAATTGCAACTGTATGAAAACATGTATAAAGGTGTATGAATACAACATGAAATAAAAAAGAAATAAAATACGGAATAATAGTAGTAGCGCGGGCTGCGAGAAGCGCTACTAGTAATTACCAGTAGTGCCCTTTCCAGGAAGCGCTACTACTAAATGGATGTAGGAGTAGCGCGGGTAGACCCACGCTACTGCTAACCTTTAGCTGTAGCGTCGTAGCAGTAGTGTTGTCACTCGCGCTGCTGGTAGGCCAAAAACCCGCGCTACTGCTAGACTTTTCCCTAGTAGTGTCCCTTGCCGACGGCGTGCGCGCGGTCGGGAGGGGGGGTCTAATCTTTTCATTTGGTAATTTTAGTGCACTAGTCTGGGCGACGAGGCAGCGGTGCCATCCTAGGTGTAGAATAATGCCTTGCCCTCTCTATCCTTGCCCCGACGGTGCGCCTAGCGCTGGCAGAGGGCACGTAGAGTTATGTTTTTGAGGGATCTGCTTGGATCCGGTCAATGTTGGTCTCCGGTAGATCTGTCTAGATTCGACCGAAGCTCGTTATCATTGGTGTGTTTGCACGCATGGTCCTTCTAATCTACGTTTTCCTTTCACTACTAGGAAAATGCCTATAGATAGAAGTTTACCAGTAGCGTTTGTTTGCAACCCAACGCTACTAGTAGTTAGTAGTAGCGCTGGCTACAAACAATGCTATTGGTATCAGTTAGCAGCAGCGCTTGTTACCTGGGCCCACACGCTACTACTAAGTGTAACACACCACACCCCTGGTCAAAAAATAGTAGCAGCGCCTGTCATCTAACCTGCGCTACTACTAGTATAGTATCTATAGCGCCTGTTTGACTAAGCTCGCTACTGCTAATTTTTCTATGTATAACATTTTACCAGTAGCGTGTGTTTCTGGCCAGCGCTATAAGTAGTGCAACCCTAGCTATAGATATTTTGCAAGCTGCCATAGCAGTAGCGCGTATAGGTGACCCGCACTACTGCTATGCCCGCCAGCCACCTACCACCTTTCCCCTTCTTCCTCCCCTCTCTTCTCCCCCCTTCCTTTCTCCCCCTTTCCTTGCACCTTGCTTGTTCCTTTCAATGCTCCCCCACCACCACCCCTCCATTAGAGCCCTCCCTCCCCCTCTTCTTTACCCCTCCACCACCCCTCCATTAGAGCCCCCCCCTCTTCTTTGCCCCTCCACCACCCCTCCATTAGACCCCCTCCCTTCCCCTCTTCTTTACCCTCCACCATCCCCCTTTTATTTGTGCCCTCCACCACCACCCCCTCCATTAATGCCATCCCTCCCCCTCTTCTTTTCCCTCCTCCCACTTCCATTAATGCCTTCCCTCTTCTCTCCCTCTCCTCTCCCACTATCTCCCTAGCTAGCTAGCTCTCTCTCCCTCCCTAGCTAGCTAGCTAGTTAGATCTATATATCTAGAGCTACTAGGTAATTAAGAAGAAAGGTGCTCGATATCCTTCTCGACACATAGGTGAGCAAAAAAAGGTGTTTGTGTGGATAGGACCGAAACTATATATATATGGGCGATATGAGAATATATATACCGAATTGTGTGTGGCATAATTTGAGTTGCCTACATTGTGTATTTTATGAAATAATGTGGGTGACATTAGTTGCCTATGTTTTGCCGAAATGTCGATTCAATTCCGTTTCGGCGAATTTCGGGCATGCAAACTCAATATGTCCTATGTTTAGGGAAGGTCATGCCAAATTTTTGTATGAATTTGATCCATGCATGCATATATACGTGGTTATAATATTTGCTCCGCCCGCAGGTGATCATGAAGGTCAATGGAAGGATGGTGGAAAGATACTGGCAATCCGCTGTGGATGACATGTATGAAAAAAGACTGAGGGATGTTTTATGTCCGTGTCGAAAATGCAAAGGAAGAGTCAGGCTCGACCCTTTGAGGGTGGTAAATTCAAGGCGCACCTGCTCATGCATGGTTTCATGCATGGCCATACTCGATGGATAAGTGAAGAAGAAGATGATGATTATGATGATGATGATGAGGACGTCAACGGGGCAGGAAATAACGACATGGGGCCACCAGACGAAGAGATGACCGATTATGTGCCCGAAGAGGAAGACGGCCTCGGAAATGTCGATCGTGAAGAGGCAGTTCAAGGCGGAGAAGACGCGGACACGCCAACGTATTGGTCGCTACTAAGTTCAGCCATGCGGGACCCGCATGTTCGAGACCTGCTTCGCAAGAAGACGACTAGCGACAGAGCTGCTTCTAGAGAGGAGGCCAAACTGGCGCAACTGGAGGTAGACTCGATGACTCCTTTGTATGATGGTTGCAATAATCCCGAGGTAACCCGCTTGAGTTTCACACTAGAACTTCTAAAGATGAAGGCAAAAAACAAATGGACAGATACAAGCCTGGATGAGCTTCTGAAGTACCTAAAGAAGGTTCTTCCCGTGGGAAGCCTGTGTCCTACTAGTGTCGAGGAGGCAAAGAAAATCGTGTGCCCTCTTGATCTGCCACATATTAGATATCACGCATGCATCAATGATTGCATCACATATCGGAACGAGCACGCGGAAAAAACCATCTGTCCAAAGTGCAATGCTTCACGATATAAAAAGGCCGGAAAGAAAGCTCCACAGAAAGTTGTATTGTACTTTCCGATCACTCCGTGTCTACAGCGGTATTTCGTAGATCCTAAGTAAGCAAAGCTTATGCGCTGGCACGCGGAGAGGGTGAAGCCAGATGACAGAGATGAACCGAAGCTGAGACACCTCGCAGATGCTAGCCAGTGGAGAGCATTAAATGCTGAATTTGAATTTTTCGCGAATGATCCAAGGAACATCGTGCTTGGCGCTAGTAGTGATGGCATGAATCCATTTGGCAACCAGAACACCAATCATAGCACATGGCCTGTGTTTGTATTGATGTACAACCTCCCCCCTGGTTGTGCATGAAGGAAAAATACATACACATGGCTATGCTTATTCAAGGGCCGAGACAACCGGGAAATGATATAAATCTGTATCTCGGGTTACTAAAATAGGAGTTACAGACCTTATGGACAACGCTGGCCAAGACATGGGATGCAAGCAAAGGAGAGTATTTCTACATGAGAGCCGCGCTGATCATGACGGTGCAGGACTATCTCGGTTACGGCTATCTGATCCGAAGGAGCTGATCAATTGTTCAAGTGCCTTGCCGGAATCAAAGTTAGTTCCGGATACTGTGGGAAGATAAGCAGATATCTGGACACTAAGAAAAAAGGTTCAGTGGGATGAAGTCTCACGACTGTCATGTGATGATGACACAGTTACTCCCGGTTGCACTTAGAGGGATTATGGACACACATGTGCGTGAGACGCTTATTGACCTATGCCACTTTTTTTATGCTATCTCTTGAAAGTCGATCAGTGTGAAGCAACTCCATAGGCTACAGGAAGAGATCGTTGTCATACTAAATGAGATAGATATGTACTTCCCGCCCGTGTTCTTTGATGTCATGGTGCATCTATGTGTCCACATCATGGACGACATCATCGACCTAGGGCCGACATTCCTGCATAGCATGATGCCATTCGAGAGGATGAATGGGGTAATCAAAGGATTCGTTCGTAACATGTCCCATCCAGACGGAAGCATAGCCCAGGGATATCTGACCAAAGAGTGCATCTCTTTCTGTGAGAGTTATCTGACCAAAGACCATGTTGTTGGTTTGCCCGTCAACAAGCACTGTGGAAGGCTCGAAGGCGAAGGTCACACCAATGGTCATAGGGATGTGAATGTGTTACACTCGGGCCAACAAAACGACCTTGATAGGGCAAACTTAGTAGTGCTACAACACCTAGATGTGCTAGAAGATTTTGTGACACTGCACAAAGAGACCATCGCAAAGAAGTATCGTGACCGTGGGGTGCATAGGATGGACGCTGAAGTTATTAGAGAGCACAACTCCACTTTCTTGTGTTGGTTCAAAGAGCGAGTTCTGGCTAATCCCCCGGAAGAGGGTTGTCCGAACGGAACACTCATATACACCTTAGCACATGGCCCCTCGACCAACCTCGCGACTTATCAAGCATACGATATCAGCGGATACACGTTCTACATAGAGGAGAAAGATAAAAATAGTGATGACCAAAACTCAGGGGTGACAATGGAAGCCATGATCGGGAATGTAATTGAAAGATATTACGGAAGGGTCGAAGAGATATGGGAGCTTAACTACTCTGGATTGCATAAGCGATGATGTTCCGTGTCAGATGGGCTAAAAATGTACACAGAGAAAACCGACATTTCACTACCATGTGTATACCCGACTCTGATGATAGCGGTACCGTCAACGCCATCGGTAAAATGAGCCATGGGTACACGCTAGACACGTGACACAATGTTTCTTCATAACTGATCCGATCAATCCCAGCCGTGTTGTCGTGAGGAGACGCAAAAGGAGCATCGCCGGAATGGATGGAGTCGCCAACGAGGAAGATTATGACCAGTACGGTGATCCGATAAGGGAAGATGATGCTGATGACAACGAAACATATGTCAAACGAAGAATGAAGACTACATTACCTACGAAAGATCGTAATCCCTAGAGAAGGAAAAGTCACGACCATGGGCTCAATTATTCGACAACGAACAAAAGGGGGAAGACGATCAGTCTGAAGCGTCGTCGTCGCCCAAGCTGACAAAATAATCCCAAAGTTTGTGTGTGTCTAGCTATTTTGTATACCACTGATAGCGGTCAAATGATGTAAGATATATATTATACTAATTATTATCCGGAGGGTAACAGTGGTATTGCTCAAACGACAGACCAAATTAAACCCCTGAGTTTGTGGAATATGAAAAAGAAAAAGAAAAAGAAAAAGGAAAAAGGAAAAGAATAATAAAAGTAAAAAGAGAAATAAAAAGAAAATAAAAAAGAAGGAAGTTTGTGGAATATGAAAAATAAAAAGAAAAAGAAAAAAATAAAAAGAAAAAGTTAGCAGTAGTGCGTTTTCGCTAGGACAGCGCTATAGCTAAGAAAAAGAAAAATAAAAAAAGAAGAAGAAAAAGTTAGCAGTAGCGCGTTTTTGCTAGGGCAGCGCTATAGCTAAGGAAAAGAAAAATATAAAAAGAAAAAGTTAGCAGTAGCGCATTTTTGCTAGAGCAGCGCTATAGCTAAGTTAGCTATAGCGTGTTTTGCCAAGACGCGCTATAGCTATGTTGCGTATCCCCTTTCCTCTGTCTCACTCTCGCTCGATCCGATCGATCCCCTTTCTCCGTGCCGCCCCTCCCCCGCTGCTGACGCTGCACCAGACCCTAACATTGCGCCCGCCCGCGCCGCTGTTGACGCGCGACGCCCCGACACTCCCTCCCCCTTGCCGCCCCGTCCCCATAGGTCCACCCGCCGGCCCGACCCCTCCCCCCATGCCGCCCCTCTCCCCTGAGTTCTCCCCTCCACTGGCCGGCGCCCCTCCCCCCAGCAGTCTCTCTCTCTCTCTCTCTCTCTCTCTCTCTCTCTCTCTCTCTCTCTCTCTCTCTCTCTCTCTCTCTCTCTCTCTCTCTCTCTCTCTCTCTTACCGGCCGTACGTGTTCTCTGCAGCAGGTTTGGCTCCTCCGGAAGCAAGGTGCTCGTCAAGGAGGAGAAGGACGCCGGACGCAAGGTGCTTGGCTCCTCTAGCAGCAAGGTGCATCCCTCTCTCGCCCCCCGCTAGCTCAAAATCTGCATGCCATCATCATCAATATTGCATCTTCTACACTTGCTTCATTTTGCTTCATTACACTTGCTCTGTTCCTCTTAAGAAATGCTACTGTTATATCCTCTTAAGGAATGCTACTGTTAAATCCTCTTAAGAAATTCTAAAGTAGCATCACTAGTTAACTTCTTGCACTGACTGCCTTATGATCACATTTTAATTAGTGCTCTGCTCTAGGTGTGGGGCTTAATCACTCACTCATCAGATGGGTCCAAGCTAACTGTAGCTAGCTAGGTCTCTGCTAGCTCTGCTCATTAAGCCACAAAGGAAGTACGTTAGTGTTATATTTGTAGATTTGTACAGTTCAAGTGACTCTGACTCCTTAGTCTAGGTTTGATAAGTACAGTGAACTTTGGTCATATTGTTGTAGGTAGTGAAGCTAAACTAATGCTTTGCCTAGCTAACTAAACTAAACTTATTACTTGATCTAAGGTTGTGAAACATAGCAACCATATTTTATGTTTTGGCATGTGGCAGCCATTCCTGGTATCTCCATTGCATTTTCCTATGGGCCAACTAGTTGGTAACCATCAGGGCTCATTTTATTTTTTGTTTTTTTGGTGTCTTTTGTTCATGGACTGCAATAATGTAAGTTGCAATGCAGGGCTCATTTTATTAGTACCTGAAGTTTACTTGCATTGTCCATGACAGTGACATAACTAGTGGTTGTGTGGTACCTAGATTGGCCAAAGACAAGTGTGGATGATCATGCCGCTTTGATTATGACTGCTCTGTTGCTACCACGACAGCGATAAATTTGGTTGTTGATTCATTTCCCGATTGTGAGTACCTATGTTTTGCAAAAAATGTTGATTCATTTCCATTCCGGCAAATTTCAGGTGCTCTATATGTGCACTTTCTAGCAAAGGTCATGCCGAAATTTTCCGTGAATTTCGGCATGACTTGTGCTAGAAAGTTGGACATATCGAGTGCTTGAGATTTGTCGCGACGGGAATGAAACGACATTTCTGGCAAAACAAAGGTCACTTTTTTGTCATTATTCACTTTATAATATAAAGCTCGATAATTAAACGACTACGACATTGAACCCTAGGAAACATGACCGACACCGATGAGGCCGGAGGTTCTCACTCCCAATTAGGTCGAGCACATGCCTACCTCGACTTTTTGGCGGATCAGGAGAGACAGGAAGTTGGGTGTCCGGACCTCCTTGTCATGACGGATGACGATGCTGGTGGCGCCGGCACCGACACTGATGCCACAAACGACACCGGCACTGAAACTGGTGCTGATGATGTTCCTAACTATAGCACAGAAGGTGGGACCTCCCAAGCCAGTGGGGGAAAGAAGGAAAAGAGGACACGACACCGAAATGAGCTCGGCACCGGAAGACTGGTGGTCACGGCGGTGCACCCTGGCGAGTTTGAGCTAATAGAGCCGCAAGAAGTGGCAGCGTGTTACGGCAACCAACTAGCATGCATCCTACGGGATACCGCTAACATCAACACCACAAAAATACGGAAGAATGATCAGTTGAAGAAGCTGCTTCTAACTAGGTTGCACGCAAGATTCCTGTTCCCCAGTCGTAATGACGAAGTCGACCCATGGGATGATCATGCCATGAAAAAAATCAACAACAAAGCCCTAGGGAAGTTCAGCAACACATTGAGCGCTTGGAAAACTAGGGTGAAAAAGGCGATTCAAGTAGACCATGAAACCTACGTCGAGATTGTTGTAGACAATCCAAAAATTACTATAGAGGACTTTGAAAAGTTCAAGGAGACTTGCAATGAAGAAGCTGCCAAGGCCAGGTCGGAGAGAGGCAAGCAGCTGCAGGCAAAGAACATGGGGAACCACCGCCTTGGAAGTCGTGGTTACACGGGAAAGAGGCCCGTGTGGGCTAAGGAGGACGCAGAACATGAACGTCAGGGGATCCCAGACCAATTGGCTGAGTTCACCGACCAGCAGGAGCACGACTTCATCAGGGCTCGATTCTCGTGGGACCCCAAGAAAAAGATTTTTTTCACCGACGGGCCGACTAGGAAATTCATGAGAATACTGGTAATTATCCTTTACCACCTTACATATTAGGTTCTGATCAATGAAGTCTACTACATTCTAGTCACATTCGTAAATGATTAACGATCCATTTTGCAGAGAGAGCAACACAAGCTTGCGGCGGCCGAGAGCGACTCGTCGACTCAGTCGACTCAGTCGTCGGCAAAGTACAAGTGGGACACTCCTTTCAACCGGGCCATGAAAATAATGATGGGAGACCCGCCCGGCCAGCGGCCGCAATATGGACGTGTGCATGGCACCGGGGATGGGGCCACTTGGAAGTACTATTATAGCGAGGACCCCGAGGCCAAAAGACAGAGAAAGAAGTTCAGTCAAGTGACTATCGACGAGAAGGTGGAGCAGGCGATGGAGAAAGCAAAAGCTAAGACCAAAGCTGAGATAATCGCTGCCTGTAGATCTGATTTCGTGGATGCCTTTACAACCTTGATTCCAATAGTGGTCACATTGGTGCAACAAAATCCAAATGCGCCACCAAGTGAATTTCCCATGCCCAGCTTCACCGGGAGCAACTCAATGAACATCGCACCCATACACGTACCTAGTATGGCAACCGCACCCGCACGTCCTCCAGCACCCGCTCCCGCGCCCAGCTCTCACAGCAGCCCTAGCTCCGTCTCTGGCTTGAATGTCGGGCCGTCGACATTGGCTGAGCTCGATGCCCTCATGGTAAATACGCGTCATCGCACCTTCATCAACTCAACTAATTAATTAATCTTCAGTTGCCGTTCTTTTTGGATATCTGACGCCGCACGTATATGTCTTTGTAGGCCGACTCCACTCCGTGCACCCTCCTTTACAACATGAAGGGCGGGTTAGTGGATGTGGGGAAGGGTACTATAGTGAAGCCTAAGGATTGATTGTTTCACCGCCGGCAGATGCCTGATAACGCCTTAAGGGTCTCTGTGGCGAGTGTGAGAGTGGGCTACGAGGGTCTCCCTCGTCCGATACAAACCGATGGAGAGGATGACGAGACCCCCACACAGCTTGGCCAATGCAAAAATTGGCCGATCCTATGGCCAAAAAAATCTTCTTCGTGTCGAGGTGGCCGGGAGCACACCAACGGGACCTCATGAAGGTATGACCACAACACCACCTACACAAGTACAACCATCGTCTGTGCTACTTGCTGAGATCGAGAGACATGAGGAAGGAGGGCCAACCGTCCCGCCGGCAGATGATGCCATGTGCCCCATGGAAGAGGATAGGGATCATGACATGGAGGATGCCGACGATGACCCTAACCAGTATTTCAATACTGCCTTTGACAACGAAGTAATAACGAGTCAACCATATGAATATGAGATGCGTGTACCAGAGCCGGAACATCCTCGGGAGTGCAAGAAGTCTTTGTTCATGCAATCCTCGCAGGACACGCCTCCAGATGCCGGCTCCACCCAAGCTCAACTACTTAGCCAGAGTCGTCCAATGCTGAGCCCGGCAACACTAGGGGTGGTGCTCAGGGAGGGTCTGACAGACCCACCAGCACCTCAGCCCACCAAGAAGAAGCAGAGGAAGAGACCGGCGGCAAGAAAATCCAATAAAGCTGGCAATGTTGGTTCTAGCAGCCAGCAGCCTTCGACCAAGGTTGACCATGTACCGATGAAACATGCGCCATTAATCCATGTGGCCGGAGAGCCAATGGTACCAGCGAATGCACTAGCTGCCATAGAAGGGGATCTCATGAGACTCCATGACCATGTTCTTTCGACAGAGAGAAGCCTCCTTGCCTCGGATGATCCAGGATACCCACTTTATACGGTTCATGTGCCGAGTAGTTGCAAGATATATGTCCACACATGCCCCGCGAATCTCTTCTTCCTGAGGTTTGATTACATCTTCCAGATGTTTCAAATGAGGACACTCGATTTTACGTTCGTCCGCCTGTATGCGCTGCACATGAACTACATCGTCAGGAGAGAGCAAGTCACCGGTCTTGCGGTCGCGGACCCATACTACATGCATGAGGGCTTCTTGTCAGTCAATGACACCAACCGTCAATATGCGAGTCAGTACATCGAAGAATTCTTGGTCAGCAATAATGACAAAGAAACGATTCTCCTACCTTATCACCCCAGGTAAGTCATCCGCGGATAGCACTATAACACATACATCCTTTCGTGCATTTCAATAGTTACTTTGCATGCATGGAGGCTAAACTTGATCGTGTGTTTTGCGCAGCGGGGATGTCATGCCGTTCTCATTGTTCTTTAGCCGCGTTACTCCCACGCTCTATATTTGGACCTGTCGAAGAACATACAGAAGAAAGATTACACACACATAAAGTATGTTCTCGACAGAGATATGCTGGGCTTCAGCATGCGGGGTGGCTACATCCAACACAAAAAAACAAATAAGGCCGGGCTTTGTTTCACCCACAAGACTGACTTCTCTTGCATCCAGCAACCGGCAAGAAGTGAGAATGATGGATTCTACGTCATCCATCTAATGATGGAGTACAGATGGAATGTGCAATCACTTTGCATGAAATATTCATCCGATACCCATATCCAGAGATGGGCCGAAGCCTTTGGAGCCGTGTTGGATAATCGACTTCGAAATGATTTCTACCGGATCCAACAGGAAATTGCGTCCATCATCATCAAAGATGTCCTCGAAGAGAATGGGATGTTCTACGCCGGCCCAATATCACGAGCTGACGTCCGAACCCGCATTGCCCTACAGCGTGAGGACATGACGCCTTTTACTAAGCTTGGGTCTGTCCTCCCGGATATGGACAGATGGGAAGAGTGCACTGCTTAAAAACAATGTGTCTGTTTAGTTACTTGTTACTTTCTATACGATGAAACTTCGAATCTCTCAGTACGACGAAACTATTAGATGTATGGTGTCGTGCTCTAGTTAATTACTTTCGGTACGATAAAATTTGTTAACTATGTTTACTATATATGTTGCTTCTATTTCATAACTATTTTGTTGAATTCGCTTCATGGTATATATATGTGCATCTCTGACAGGTATATAGATCAACGATGGCGAGGAAGTGGTATGATGTGTATGTAGGGCATGTTCCGGGTGTGTATGATGAGTGGCCAGAGTGTCAGGCCCAAGTCTCTGTCTTCTCCGGCGGAAGCCAGAAAGGGTTTGATAGAAGAGCGGAAGCCGAAGCTAGTTACTTGAGATTCATAGCAAACCAGGGGATTCAGAACCAGCGCCTCTACAAAAACTACTACATAATACCGCTTTTGATCATCGTGATCGCTCTTATCGTGTATGTCTTAGTTTAGATAGATGATGAAACATGTGTCTACGGTGACAATGTAAGATACATGTCATCATTATAACTTGTATCGCTATTTCGAGATGATGATGAGATTGACATCATTTGTGTTGAGACTATGTTGATATGATGAGACTATGTTGTACCACTTCGATGATGATGATGAGACATTCCTTTTTCATATAGTTCCAGTGTATGTGTATGTTGTAACTGTATAAAACATGTAAAAATATGAATACAGCAACATAAAAAAAAGAAAATACTAGCAGTAGCGTGGGGTATTGGAGTAGTAGTAGCGCTGCTTACTAGTAGCATTTGTTTGTTGGGCCACGCTACTAGCATTAGTAGTAGCGATGGGCAGAGGCGCGCTACTGCTAGATACAGATAGTAGTAGCGCTGGTTCAAACAAGCGCTACTGCTAAAAAGTAGCTGTAACGCCGTAGCAGTAGCGCGCCTACCCTTGCTACTAATAGCGAAATAACCAGCGCTACTGATAAGGGTTTTCCTAGTAGTGTTTGTCGGTGACGATGCTAGCTGGATCTTTGTGGGATTAGCTCAACTACTCCCTGACTGTCAACTTCAACAAGGGTATCCGGTTCTGATGAGAAAGGACAACGACGGTGGCGCTCCTTTGGCTCATACCAGTGCTTATAGTCGTTGCTAAGTGGTTCATGGACCTGCTTGTAATTTTTGTTACTTATGAGATTTTTTGTGATTTACTCATCGGGATATTTGTATAATTGTTACATACTATTAAAAATCAGAAGAGTTTTTGCAAAAAAAGATGTCGAAGCTAAAACGACATGAAATGTCTGAAGTTAATAAATGATGATTCTTTTCTGTAGAAACTTTCTCTGGTTGACCATTCATGTATAAAATGGTCAAGTTGTTCCGTGAAGGCTACTTTATACTATTGTTGTTGAAGTATCTATATAAAAGAAGTACTCCCTCTATTTTAAAATGCAATGCATATTTTGTTTTTTTAGAGTTAAACATGTCTACGTCTGACAAGTTTAAAGAAAAATATATTAACATCTACAATACTCGCTCCGTAAACTAATATAAAGTCTTTTAGATCACTAAAGCAGCGACCTGAAAGATCTTACATTAGTTTACAGAGGGAGTACAATATAAAATTCTATATCTAGACTCGTTATGGAGTGTATTTCTATATTTTCCATGTATTCAATTGATTACTCGTCCCCCGTGTCGCCTCTGGGCGGCTCGCGTGGAGCCCAACACCTCTGGCTCTGCAAAATAATTTCCACACAGCACCGTAGAGAGCACAATATTTTACAAATCTAATCTGCTGACAACTTTTCATAGCGTGACATCATGCCACGGCCCGGTCCTTACGAACCATTTTTCCTAGCCTCCTACTGCACGCGTTGCTGATACGTCTCCAACGTATCTATAATTTTTGATTGCTCCATGCTACTTTATCTACTGTTTTAGACTATATTGGGCTTTATTTTCCACTTTTATATTATTTTTGGGACTAACCTATTAACCGGAGGCCCGGCCCAGAATTGTTGTTTTTTGCCTATTTCAGTGTTTTGAAGAAACGGAATATCAAACGGACTCCAAACGGAATGAAACCTTCGGGAACGTGATTATCCAACCGAACGTGATCTAGGAGACTTGGACCCTACTCCAGGAAGTGCCAGAGGCGGTCACGAGGGTGGAGGGTGCGCCCCCCTGGGCGCGCCCCCCTAGCTCGTGGGCCCCCTAACGCTCCACCGACGTACTCCTTCCTCCTATATATACCTACGTCTCCCCGCACGATCAGAACAGGAGCCAAAAACCTAATTCCACCGCCGCAACCTTCTGTATCCATGAGATCCCATCTTGGGGCCTGTTCCGGAGCTCCGCCAGAGGGGGCATCCACCACGGAGGGCTTCTACATCATCACCATAGCCCCTCCGATGAAGTGTGAGTAGTTTACTTCAGACCTTCGGGTCCATAGCTAGTAGCTAGATTGCTTATTCTCTCTTTTTGGATCTCAATACAATGTTCTCCCCCTCTCTCATGGAGATCTATTCGATGTAATCTTCTTTTTGCGGTGTGTTTGTTGAGACCGATGAATTGTGGGTTTATGATCCAATATTATCAATGGAAAATATTTGATTCTTCTCTGAATTCTTTTATGTATGATTGAGTTATCTTTGGAAGTCTCTTTGAATTATCCTTTTGGTTTGGCCAACTAGATTGGTAGTTCTTGCAATGGGAGAAGTGCTTAGCTTTGGGTTCAATCTTGCGGTGTCCTTACCTAGTGACAGAAAGGGCTGCAAGGCACGTATTGTATTGTTGCCATCGAGGATAACAAGATGGGGTTTTTATCATATTGCATGAATTTATCCCTCTACATCATGTCATCTTGCTTAAGGCGTTACTCTGTTTTTAACTTAATACTCTAGATGCATGCTGGATAGCGGTCGATGAGTGGAGTAATAGTAGTAGATGCAGAATCGTTTTGATCTACTTGTTTTGGACGTGATGCCTATATACATGATCATTGCCTAGATATACTCATAACTACGCTCAATTCTGTCAATTGCTCAACAATAATTTGTTCACCCACCGTAGAATACTTATGCTCTTGAGAGAAGCCACTAGTGAAACCTATGGCCCCTGGGTCTATTCTCATCAAATCAATCTCTATCACTTTATTTACTTGCTTTGTTTTTACTTTGCCTTTTACTTTTTACTTTGCATCTATCTATCAAAAATACCAACAATATTATCTCTATCAGATCTGACTCTCGTAAGTGACCGTGAAGGGATTGACAACCCCTAAGCGTTGGTTGCGAGTTGCTATCGTTTTGTGTAGGTACGAGGGACTTGTGCGTGGTCTCCTACTGGACTGATACTTTGGTTCTCAAAAACTGAGGGAAATACTTACGCTACTTTGCTACATCATCCTCTCCTCTTTGAGGAAATCCAACGCAGTGCTCAAGAGGTAGCAAGAAGAATTTCTGGCGCCGTTGCCGGGGAGGCTCACACAAACAAGTCAACAATACCAAGTACCCATCACAATCCCTATCTCTTGCATTACATTATTTGTCATTTGCCTCTCATTTTCCTATCCCCCACTTCACCCTTGCTGTTTTATTCGCCCTCTCTTTCCCAATCTCCTCCTCTCTTTCCTGTTGCCTTTTTCCTCGTCCGTTTGTTTGCTCGTTTGGTTCGATTAGATGCTTATTTATTTCTAAACAGAGAAGCTAAGATCTATGGATCCTCATCCGCTTGCCAATCTTTTTAAGAGATCCAATTATGATGAACCAATTGCTAGTGAGTTTTGTGCACTAGATTATCTTCATGAAGTTTTGCTTGAAATTCGTGAATCTAGAAATTGTGATGAAGAAATTTATGAAGAGATTCACGATAACTCCTTGAATAAAAAGCATGATTGCAATGATTTTCCTATAATTTCTCTTGATGTCAATTGTGCTAATAATATGCAAAACCCTAAGCTTGGGGATGCTAGTTTTGCTATGTCTACTACTTGTTTCAATGATCATGATTGGGGTGATTCTTCTTATAACCTTGAAAATTTATTTAAGCCCCATGATGAACATGAGATTGATAATAATGATTGCAATAATATTGAAAGTGGGTTTGGAAGAGTGTCAAATTTAGATCCCACATATTTGGGGTATGTTCAATCTTATGATATTTTTGATAAAAGTGGGTTTGGAAAGGTCATGACTTTAGCTAATGTTAATCCCACTATCTTGGAAGAGTGTCAACTTTGCATGCATATGGATCATGTTGAGAATATGTTTTGTGATAGCTATTTTGTTGAATTTGCCTATGATCCTACATGTAATTATTATGAGAGAGGAAAATATGGTTGTAGAAATTTTTATCTTATTAAATTACCTCTCCTCATGTTGAGATTGCTATCCTCTCTTTCTTCTTCCTTGCATATGCTAGTTTTTGCTTGCCTTCAAATTTGTTTGCTTATAATATGCCTATGCATAGGAAGTATGTTAGACTTATATGTGTTTGTCACGTTTTTCATGATGCTCTCTTTGTGCTTCAATTCTTGTCTTTCATGTGAGCATCATTAAAATCTCAATGCCTAGCTAAAAAGGCTTTAAAGAAAAGCGCTTGTTGGGAGACAACCCAATATTTTTCCTTGCTGTTATTCAATAAAATCTTGCATCTACCTTCTGTTTGGATGTGGTTTTATGTTTTAATTAGTGTTTGTGCCAAGTAGAACCTATAGGATAACCTACGATGATAGTTGATTCGATTCTGCTGAAAAACAGAAACTTTGCGCGCATGAATTTAGTTATGATAAATCACAGAAACGTGCTTTTGTGTTGATTCTTTTTGATGCTGTTCAATAAACAAATTGTCCAGGACTTCCTATTTTGGTAGAATTTTTAGAGTTCCAGAAGTTTGCGTTAGTTACAGATTGCTACAGACTGTTCTGTTTTTGACAGATTCTGTTTTACGTGTGTTGTTTGCTTATTTTGATGAATCTATGGCTAGTAAAATAGTTTATAATCCATAGAGAAGTTGGAATACAGTAGGTTTAACACCAATATAAATAAAGAATGAGTTCATTACAGTACCTTGAAGTAGTCTTTTGTTTTCTTTCTCTAACGGAGCTCACGAGATTTCTGTTGAGTTTTGTGTTGTCAAGTTTTCAAGTTTTGGGTGAATTCTTTTGATGGATTATGGAACAAGGAGTGGCAAGAGCCTAAGCTTGGAGATGCCCATGGCACCCCCAAGATAATCCAAGGACACCAAAAATTCAAAGTTTGGGGATGCCCCAGAAGGCATCCCCTCTTTCGTCCACTTCCATCGGTAATTTACTTGGAGCTATATTTTTATTCACCAACATGATATGTGTTTTGCTTGGAGCGTCTTGTATTATTTGCGTTTTTATTGTTAGTTTACCAAAATCATCCTTGCTGTACACACCTTTTGATAGAGCCATATATGAATTGGAATTTGTTAGAATACTCTATGTGCATCACTTATATCTTTTGAGCTTGATAGTTTTGCTCATAGTGCTTCACTTATATCTTTTGAGCGTGATAATTTTTGCTCTAGTACTTCACTTATATCTTTTAGAGCACGGTGGTGGATTTGTTTTAAATAAACTATTGATCTCTCATGCTTCACTTAGATTATTTTGATAGTCATTAATAGCATGGTAATTCGCTTAATGTTAATATACTTAGTGTTCAAGACATGTGAAACTTTCTTTTGAGTAAATTGAATACTAAGATAAGTTTGATGCTTGATAATTGTTTTGATATATGGAGGTAATAATATCAAAGTAGTTCTAGTTGATAATTGTGAATTTGAGAAATACTTGTGTTGAAGTTTGCAAGTCCCGTAGCATGCACGTATTGGTAAAGTTGTGTAACAAATTTGAAACATGAAGTGTACCTGGCTTGTGCACCCTTACGAGTGGCGGTCGGGAACGAGCGATGGTCTTTTTCTACCAATCTATCCCCCTAGGAGCATGCGTGTAGTACTTGAATTTTTTGATGGCCTCTAAATTTTTGCAATAAGTATATGAGTTCTTTTGAGTAATGTTGAGTCCATGGATTATACGCACTCTCACCTTTCTGCCTTTGCTAGCCTCTTCGGTACCGTGCATTGCCCTTTCTCACCTTGAGAGTTGGTGAAAACTTCATCGGTGCATCCAAACCCTGTGATACGATTCGCTCTATCACACATAAACCTCCTTATATCTTCCTCAAAACAGCCACCATACCTACCTATCATGGCATTTCCATAGCCATTCCGAGATATATTGCTATGCAACTTCCACCATCATCATCATGACATACATTACTTTTGTCATATTGCCATTGCATGATCATGTAGTTGGCATCGTATTTGTGGCAAAGCCACCATGCATTATTTTTCATACGTGTCACTCTTGATTCATTGCACCATCCCGGTACACCGCCGGAGGCATTCATATAGAGTCATACATTGTTCTAAGTATCGAGTTGTAATTATTGAGTTGTAAGAAAAATAAAAGTGTGATGATCATCATTATTAGAGCATTGTCCCAAGTGAGGAAAGGATGATGGAGACTATGATTCCCCCATAAGTCGGGATGAGACTCCGGACGAAAAAAAGAGGCCATAAAAAAAGAGAAAGGCCCAAACAAAAAAAATGAGAGAAAAAGAGAGAAGGGACAATGCTACTATCCTTTTACCACAATTGTGCTTCAAAGTAGCACCTTGTTCTTCATGTAGTGAGTCTCATATATTGTGCTTCAAAGTAGCACCAAGATCTTCATGATAGTCAGTCTCATAAGTTGTGTTTTTATACTAGTGGGAATTTTTTCATTATAGAACTTGGCTTGTATATTCCAATGATGGGCTTCCTCAAAATGCCCTAGGTCTTCGTGAGCAGGCGAGTTGGATGCACACCCACTAGTTTTCTTTTGTTGAGCATTCATAGCTCTAGTGCATCCATTGCATGGAAATCCCTAATCCTCATGTTGACATCAATTGATGGGCATCTCCATAGCCCGTTGATTAGCCTCGTCAATGTGAGACTTTCTCCTTTTTTGTCTTCTCCACACAATCCCCATCATCACATTCTATTCCACCCATAGTGCTATATCCATGGCTCGCGTTCATGTATTGCGTGAAAGTTGAAAAAGTTTGAGATTATTTGAGTATGAAACAATTGCTTGGCTTGTCATCGGGGGTATAGAAGTTAGGAACATCTTTGTGTGACGAAAATGAAGCATAGCCTAACTATATGATTTTGTAGGGATGAATTTTCTTTTGCCATGTTATTTTGAGAAGACATGATTGCTTTGATTAGTATGCTTGAAGTATTATTATTTTTGTGTCAATATGAACTTTTGTCTTGAATCTTTCGGATCTGAATATTCCTATCACAATTAAGAAGATTTATATTGAAATTATGCCAAAGTATCACTCCACATCAAAAATTCTTTTTTATCATTTACCTACTCGAGGACGAGCAGGAATTAAGCTTGGGGATGCCTGATACGTCTCCAACATATCTATAATTTTTTATTGCTCCATGCTACTTTATCTTCTGTTTTGGACTATATTGGGCTTTATTTTCCACTTTTATATTATTTTTGGGACTAACCTATTAACCGGAGGCCCAGCCCAGAATTGCTGTTTTTTTTGCCTATTTCAGTGTTTCGAAGAAACGGAATATCAAACGGAGTCCAAACGGAATGAAACCTTCGGGAACGTGATTTTCCAACAGAACGTGATCCAGGAGACTTGGACCCTACTCCAAGAAGTGCCGAAGGCGGTCACGAGGGTGGAGGGCGCGCCCCCCTGGGTGCGCCCCCTACCTCGTGGGCCCCCTGACGCTCCACCGACGTACTCCTTCCTCCTATATATACCTACGTATCCCCGCACGATCAGAACAGGAGCCAAAAACCTAATTCCACCACCGCAACCTTCTGTATCCACGAGATCCCATCTTGGGGCCTGTTTAGGAGCTCCGCCGGAGGGGGCATCCACCATGGAGGGGTTCTACATCATCACCATAGCCCCTCCGATGAAGTGTGAGTAGTTTACTTCAGACCTTCGGGTCCATAGCTAATAGCTAGATGGCTTCTTCTCTCTTTTTGGATCTCAATACAATGTTCTCCCCCTCTCTTGTGGAGATCTATTCGATGTAATCTTCTTTTTGCGGTGTGTTTGTTGAGACTAATGAATTGTGGGTTTACGATCCAGTATTATCTATGGAAAATATTTGATTCTCCGAATTATCCTATTGGTTTGGCCAACTAGATTGGTAGTTCTTGCAATGGGAGAAGTGCTTAGCTTTGGGTTCAATCTTGCAGTGTCCTTACCCAGTGCAAGAAAGGGTTGCAAGGCACGTATTGTATTGCTGCCATCAAGGATAACAAGATGGGGTTTTTATCATATTGCATGAATTTATCCCTCTACATCATGTCATCTTGCTTAAGGTGTTACTCTGTTTTTAACTTAATACTCTAGATGCATGCTGGATAGCGGTCGATGAGTGGAGTAATAGTAGTAGATGCAGAATCGCTTCGATCTACTTGTTTTGGACGTGATGCCTATATACATGATCATTGCCTAGATATACTCATAACTATGCTCAGTTCTGTCAATTGCTCAACAGTAATTTGTTCGCCCACTGTAGAATACTTATGCTCTTGAGAGAAGCCACTAGTGAAACCTATGGCCCCCGGGTCTCACTACAAAAAAAAGACACATCCGTGACATTTTGGGCCGAACGAAATTTTTTCTGTCATACATATGACAATTCTATGACGATAATTGTGACAAAACCCGATATCATCATAGATGTGGTGGGCTCCTACTTCTATGACAAAAAATCATGACAGAAAATGGGCTTTTCGTCTTGGGCGGGTCGGAGACGCAGCTGCATGACATTCTTTGGGCCGTCCATGACGGAAAAAACCGTGGTAGAAGCGAGGGGGAGCAAAATTTCGGGGAGTTGCCGGTTACGGTGGGAGAGCGATGCGCGTTTCTCTCGTACAGGTACGCGCGTGTGTGCGAGGCGTTGGCTCTAACTAAACCCAAGCGAGGCATTGGGCTCTAACTGAACCCGAGCGATTGCACTGCAGGTTACGCGTTACTGAACCCGAGCGATCGATCGATGGCTGTTAACTGAACCTGATGGAGCGATTCCTTCGCTACTGCTGCTAACTGAAGCGGATTGATTGGATGAACAGTGAGCGTTGCGGGGGGCTTGGATGAACAGTGAGCGATGGCGTTGCCTCTAGCTGAACAGGAACCCGTGGTGTGGAGGGCTGGATGAACAGTAGACGGTGGAGGGGTTGCCGTGGAGGGGTGGTTGAACAGGACCCCGTGGTGTGGAGGGCTAGATGAACAGTACACGGTGGAGGGGTGGCCGTGGAGGGGTGGTTGAGCAGGACCCCGTGGTGTGGAGGGCTGGATGACCAGTAGACGGTGGAGTAGCGCGCGGTGGAGGCTGGATGAAAAGGAGCCCGTGGAGGCTGGAGGAGGTCGACGGTGGAGATGAACAGTATCCCATGGAGTCCCGTTTTGCGGTACGCCACACCCCTCCCCCCCCTCCCCCCCCCCCCCCCGCCGTTCGACCGTAGCGCTCCAAGACAAGTCCGTTTCGTCTGTTTTGTGGTACGCCACACCCCTCCGATCAACTTTTTCACCCCCGTTTCGACCATAGGAGGTCCGTTTCCTCCGTTTTGTGGTACGCCAGGCCCCTCCCGATCAACAGGACCTCGTTTCGAACGTGGCCGGTCGAACACAAGGCCGTTTCCTCCGTTGTGCGGTACGCTAGGCCTCGTTTCCATCGCCTGTTCCGTCCAAGCCCTCCGGATGAACACGACCACGAATTCCGTTTCGACCCAGCCGGTTGGCTCCCCATGAACACGACGACGACGCTGTTTCTCCGTTCCGACCCAGCCATGTACGTATGCGCGATAGGCGTTAGAGACCCTGCTCGTATGTACGTACGTGGACGTATTTTCTTTCTTGCACCCTCGCCGCTGTATGTACGTGTACATGCTATGTGCGCGCCTCTACTACGACACGTGCGCACCTCTACATCGACCAGTATATATGTACGTACAAGTTTGCGACCAGAATGACAACGCTACGTACGCTTCGACCAGGTGGGTCCCGACTGTCAGGCAGTTCCTTGCATGCGAAGATGTAGCTGGTGTTCCCTCAAAAAAAAAAGATGTAGCTGGTGGGTCCCAGCAGTCAAGGGGGTGAATCATTTTTTTTTGCCCGGACGCACTTCCTTGCGTACGAAGGTGTAGCTGCTGGGTCCCAGCAGTCAGGGGGGGCAAATTGTTTTTTTTTTGCCCGGACGCACTTCCTTGCGTGCGAAGGTGTAGCTGCTGGGTCCCAGCAGTCAGGGGGGCGAATTGTTTTTTTTTTGCCCGGACGCACTTCCTTGTGTGCGAAGGTGTAGCTGGTGGGTCCCAGCAGTCGGGGGGCGAATCGTTTTTTTCGGACGCACTTCCTTGCGTGCGAAGATGTAGCTGGTGGGTCCCAGCAGTCAGGGGGGAGAATCGGTTTTTTTTTCCGGACTCACTTCCTTGCGTGCGAAGATGTAGCTCGTGGGTCCCAGCAGTCAGGGGGCGAATCATGTTTCTTACGAAATATGGTGGCCTGTCTGGTGGGTCCCCACTGTCAGGTGGAGGAATAATTATTTTGCGCGTAATAAGGAGGCACTTCCTTGCGGCTGCCGTGGACCCACCTGTCAGCCTCTCCACGTACAGTCCACGTCCGATGGAAGTAGTTCCTTGACCACGTTGACCATGCCGCGTCGAGAGCACCACGGCGGTGGACAACGGCGAGGCCTAGGAAGGGGACGACGCGGAGCCGGGGATGACGCGGCAGTGGATGCACACGCGGAGAGGAGTACGAGGGTTCACTGGTTCGGCTGCGCTGCCGTCGCCGCAGAATAACAGGGGGTGTGGGTCAGTGGGTGAGTGGAGGGATGGCCTGGCCAGCAGTGGGAGTAGTAGAAGGTGGTGAGGCCTCCGCGGCAGCACAGCCGGCCACGGGAGGCAGGAGCAGGCGGCACGACCGGCGCTGCTTTGGGCGGCTGGATCAAGAAGACCAGAGGTTGAAGAAGCACAACGGCCGTTGGATGGACATCGTACGGTCACTGCAGCTAGAATCGTTTATATAGACTAAGTTTACAAATCCCTTGGTACGTCAACTTAGTAGGCCCACAGGTCAGCTTACGAAACGGTGCGCCCCAGATGTCAGGGGGATGAATCATTTTTTGGGCGGGTGAAGCTAGAATATCCGAGATTGAAGAAGAAGCACGACATCCGTTGGATGGACATCCAACGGCCACTGCTGCTAGAACCGTGTGTTCACTATAAGTTGACAAAGCCTTGCATACCCGTCAACTCTGTTTTTTAGGGGACGCGTCAACTTAGTAAGGCCAGAAGTGTGTGGCAGAGAACTTATAGCCCATTTGAGATTTGTAAGAATGTGTAGCCCATTTTTGAATTCCAATGGAATTTACTACAGCCCATTTACAGTTTGTTAAAAGTACAGCCCATTTCAACCAACCGTTCGAAACAGAATTCAATAAAATTTCCCACATTTTGATGGGATCCATATATTTTTATCCCAAAATTTTAGTCAGATTAAATATAATTTCAATATAAATTTATATTGCGTAAAAATCCAACGAAACATTCCGCTCGCAACAATTAATGAAATTAAAATTTTCAATATTCCAAAAATCATATTTTATAAAGTAATCACTGTTTGGTGTATTTTTTTATAGTTATTACCCAGTTTTTATAATTACATCCCATTTATTATTTCTTAAAGCCCATTTTTTTGTTAAGCCTAATGCATCCCTCCTAGGAAAGATTTGCAGCCCAGCGGGGCGGAGAATAACAACTTGACCTTGCCTGGGTATTCCTAAAAAAAGTATAGCTGGGCTAGCCATTTTCAGCTTGACAAAAATTAATATCTGGGTTGGATATCTGGCCTGGGCTAGACGGGCCACAGCCCGCCCAGTTAATACCTGCAGCAAAGTTTTCATTATTGTTCAGAGGAGAAAAATTAATATCTGGGGTAAACATCTAAAAACTCTACAGTGCTCACACCTCAAAAACACAAATACTGCTCGAGCTACTTGGTCCCAGCTGTCAGCCGCTTCTTGTGCAATTCTCTCGTTTATTGACTACTCCCTCCTTTCCGGTTTATAATGCTCAATTCAAAAATCTCACCAATCAAGGTAGATGGCGAGTGGTGGAATACTTTTTCTAGTTTTGCAAAAGCACCTAATTAATGGTCTTGTTATCCTCAAAAAATTATGTTTATCAATGCATTAATTGCAATGCATGCATGCATAAAGTACATGCATTGGTCAATTTTCTCTTAATACTTGCATGCAATGATTTAATGCACCTTGGAATCTGAACATGTGATGGAAAACAACCAAATTGAGCCTTATAAAATGGAAAAACTAAAATTTTGAGATAAGCCCTATAAACCGGAAAGGAGGGAGTACATAGGTAGACAATGGTGTGGGACCGTGATGTCAGGAAACCAGGAGGAAGCAAAATAAATTATATATATATATATATATATATATATATATATATATATATATATAATAAGGCACTTGCGTACGTGAGGCTATGGACCTGGTGGGTCCCCATTGTCATCCTATCCAAGTAAAGTGATCTCCTCGCCCGCGTGCGCTTTCCGCCCGAAACAGTCAGCGCCGGCCGCCCCGCTTCCTGGTGCAGGCGATTGCTCCGCCTTCAAACGACACAAGTGCCATCTGTCCGTCCATCCGCCGCACACATTAATGATACACGGTTGCCGAGGCGCCTACTCCGGCGTCACACGTCCGTCCCTCCGCCCGCCCACCATTGCTATATAAACTGCTGCGCCGGCCATAGCCGCATTCATCCGCATATGTTGCCTTTCTCCTGTCCACACCACTACTGCCCACCATGGTTTCCTCGCGCTCCAGCGCTCTTCAGGACAGGCGGACAACGGACCACAAGGAGATAGCAGCCATTGCTTCCGACCGGCTGGACGGCAGGCAGCCGGAGGACGACGACGTCCCAATGGAGAACATGGTAGTCGACGATCCGGCGCCAACCCCCTCCTCCACGCCATCCTCGCTGGTGCATTGCACCATGACCATCGGCGAGGCCCATGCCCAATATATGGACAGCGTGAGGCAGATGCGTGAGGAGCAGTTTCGAGAGGCGCTGGCCGACGCCGCCTACAACCACCATCTCCTCCAGGAGCACCTGCAGGCGGAGGAGCAGATCGCCGTGGAGCGGGCGGAGCAGGAGGCGCTACTCGACTCGTACCGCTCCGCCCGCAAGGGCCGCCTCGAGCGCTGGCTGTACCGCATGCGGGTGGCGGAGGCTGCGGCCGCCTACAAAGAGGCTAGCAAAGAGGGCGATGAATCGAGGCGCTGTTTGGCGAGACCTAAGACGAGGCAGAGAACAATGCCGGCTCCGACGAGTCCCCGCTCCGCTGGCGTCGATGACGCCCTGCTCCGCCGACGCCCCGCGGCGCCAACAATGAGGTAGAGGACACCACCGGCTCCGTCGAGGCCCCGCGGCGCCAACAATGAGGCAGAGGACACCGCCGACTCCGCCGAGGCCCTGCCCCGCCAACAACTAGGCAGAGGACATCGCCGGCTCAGCCGAGGCCCCACCGTGCCGGCAACGTGGGGGAGGATTTCCACCGCTCCGCTGAGGCGCCGCTCGTCGGCAACGAGACAGAGGCATCGCCGGCTCCACCGAGGCCCCGCCCCGCTGCCAACGATGCCGCGCCACACAGAAAACGAGGAAGACTAGAACATGGTAGGTCGCCACCGCTCGGGTCCAAGTAAGGTCACCGCTGCTACCCTCCGGTTGAAGCCAAGCTAGGCGGGTTGACCATTGACGGCTAGTTAGCTTCTTGGCGGCGACGTGGAGTCAGAGACTTGCGCTGGAGAAGAACGCTACTTCTACTTAACTGCTGGTGCAGTTGGCTGACTAACACGTGGGCCCAACAGGCCACATGTCAGTTACGCAACTGCACCTGCAGTTAAGTCACTGAAGCTTCTGTTCAGCTCAGCGGGACACAGGTGGGTAGCTTCGGTTAATTAATTATACCTCCAGCGCACCCCTTTTTAGTTTTTTTTCGAAAAGGAGGATGACCCCCGGCCTCTGCATCTGGGAGATGCATGCGGCCACAAAGACCCCTTTTTAGTTGAAGAATGTATGAAATGTAATGAAATCTGGCATGTTTATATGAAATCCGACCGTGTATGAATGAATTTATTTCGATTAGTTTGAATTCCTGTATCACTGGCATTGGATGAACATGCAAAACAATACGTACTAGCATTATTCCCAGGGTAATCACCACGTTTGCAGCAGTTTCACATGTACTCCCTCCGGTCCTTTCTAGTCTGCATACAAGTTTTGTCTGCAGTCAAAGTATCTCTACTTTGACCAATCTTATACAAAAAAGTATGCACTTACACAATGTGCGAAGTAAAAAGGAACAGAAGGAGTACAAAGAGTTTGAGCAGCTTTTTAGCGTTTCTGTACATTGCAATCAAACACAGAGGCCTGGCAATTCATAGAGAACATTCAAAACAATCGATGATTATGCATCTCAGTGACTCACATGTCAGAGGCAATATTTACTTCACAACTAAAGAATAAAGAAAAAATTGATCGCCGCTGCTGGCAGCAAAGGGCGTCCCATTCGAAAATATCAAACGCATATCTTGCTAAAATCAATGAGCAAAATTTGACAAGGTTTTCCCATTCCAAAATATCAAATGCCTACGACTGTGGAATGGGCAGGGTTTGCCATCAGTTCGGACATTGACATGGCAACTCGTGCTGAATAAATCAGCTGTTGTTTTTGTGCAGTTCCACCAAAATCAACCAAATTCGTGCGTAGCTTGTATGATTTCGCCCTTATATGTTGCAACGCCTTGAACTTATGGACACCTCCTTTCTTGTGGTGGAAATGAATGATTCGATGTATTCATGAACATTTTGTGCAGTTCCCGTTGAAATCAAGCTGAGCACCCCTGTTTGCACAAATACAAAAAAGTGATTAGCATAAAGCAAACGGTACTATGAATTGACAGTTTCATGGTCCATGTAGAGCACACTTTTAGAAAAATGGAACTCACCAGAAAGAATCCTAGAACAACATTGTACTCGTGCATCACAGCAAAAAAATGAAGATTTGTCAGTCCTTCTGAGCTGAAGTTAGTTTGGTCTTGTGGGGAGTAATGTAACCATCCTTCAACTGCTCCTTCTGATGAGAAGATAGACAGTGCTTCTTCATCCTGGCATAATCGGAACTAGTCACTTCACGTACTCGATATTCTTCTTCAGAGGAAGATGATCCTGTTGTGCAAAGACAAGAGGACTACTAAATGCTAGAATCCATGTTTGCTCGAAAAAAAGGAAAGGAAATATTTAAAACAGCACAGATGAAGCACTTCCCAAGGACAATACCACTTTTTCATGACAGTATCTAAACAGTAGCACAACCCCAATAGAGATGACAAAGCTCAATCATATGGATGAAATCAGTGGGCGAGTACCAACCTTTGTCAGGAGGCTGATTGTGTAGAGCATACAGATGAAGCACTTCTCGGGAACCATCTGTTGCTATCTACGGGGGTGGCCATGCTTACTATATACTCCTCGATTAGTTTAATGTTTCCAACATCTTCTTGTGCAGTTCCACTAAAGTATATGGTATCTTCAAAGAAGATCCCTGTTTGCACAAGTAGAGATAATTACGTATGCCATCAAATCAGTGGCAAAACAATTGCTCGTTCCAGCCATAGCAATAAATTAAGATGCAAAACTATATCATTACTTGTGTCATCACAGTTCCAGTGCTTCATTACAGCACCGAAGTTGATTTTTGTTTTTCTTCCGCTTGTTCTTCCCCGTCATCACTTGGTTCAATAACAGACAAGCTTCGCCTTCAATGTAAGATTTGGCATGTCAATTAGGGAGCACAAGTATAGTACTAAACTTAATTTTCTGATGAAAGTGGCAAAATACAGGCCAACAGTTGTGAAATATCCTTATCTTACCTCAATGGGATATTACGGTGCACATACAGATTGGAAGTCTTGTCTCCATTTGTGCAGTTCACTAAAATCAAGCAACATTATCGTACAAGTAGCACCACATATGAAAGCACACTGCAGAATCATGTGAAAGAAGGCTAGTACTGACCTCTCATGATGCGGAATTCAAACAACTCACAAGAAGAAGATCTGAACCAAATTCGCCTTAACATATAGGAAGTAAGATCTCCTCTTGTGCAGTTCCACTAAGATCAAGCAATCAAGCAACGTTGTCGGTGTGACATTTTGGTTGAACTGCACAAAACACTCTTAAAACAAAAGTGTTTTGTGCAGTGCAACAAAAGGTCACAATGGCAACGACGTGAAGTAGATAACCCTGTTTACACAGAGGTGCAAAGGAAACAATTAGTGGTCAATAACGGTGGATGACACAGAAGCCAACAAAAAGAAGCATCTACCTTATCTAAATGGGAAAGAAAGCAAGACAGTAGCATTTCTCAAACGGTGGCATTGATTAATATTAACATAGAGATTATATTAACAATAAAATTCGTTAATCATGTAATTTGCTTTTAACTGTGGCATTGCATCAATTTTGCAGTGGCATTATTAGAGGGTGTTTGTTTACAGGGACATTTTGGTGTAGGGACTAAAAAACTCCATGTCAGTCACATCTAAACCAAACAGGAGGGACTTTTCGGGACTAAAAGTGGGCATTTGGGACTAAATAAAGAAGACCCCGAGGGAGTCTTTTTGGGACTTTTTCCAACAGTTGCCCCTGCCATGCATCGCACCTTGTTTCTATTAGTTCATTACTAGGGGTAACATGGTCTTTTATCATGTCATTTAATAACCTCTAGTCCATGTTTAGTCCCTGGAACCAAGAAGGTAGGGACTAGGGAGTTTTTAACCAAACAGGGCCATAGATTAACAACAGCTAATGAGTTGCACGGGACAGTGGACGCACCAGCACGATGTGCATCTACCGATGTACTATGGTCATGCACAGTCTGTTGCAACAAAGAACAAAAAACCAAGGAGCATATTTGTGTTGGTCCCAGTTTTGTTATCTTTAGACACCTTTCCCTATGTGAGCGCAGCAAATCTATTCCTGCTCAAACTCTACAGCCTTGTCCCTTCCTTTCCTTTTTGAACTAGTACTTTCTCCCCTTCCTTTCCTCTTTGAACCACGTCCTAGATTTATGCGATACAACTTTCCCCACTACTTTCCCCCATTCCTTTCCTCTTTGAACCACGTCTTAGATTCATGCTATACAACTTTCCCCCTTCATTTCCTCTTTGAACCACGTCCTAGATTCATGCTATATACAACTTTTCCCACTACTTTCCCCCACTCCTTTCCTCTTTGAACCACGTTCTAGATTCATGGTATACATGCAGCTAGAGCAATGCATGTGGAGTAAGTAAAATATACCTTAAGGTTCTTGGGGCGTGGTTCGGTGGGCGACGGGACAGCGGCGAAGAAGAAGGGTCGGAGGCCCTCTCGTGCCGCCGTTGGGTGGAAAGTGAATAGCAGCGCCGGTAGTGGATTCCCTCCCTCGCCGACGGTGACAGCGTTAAACCTCCTTCCCTTCCCGGTGGACGGATCCTGCCGGCTCTTTGAGCAGCAGTGAGGGGGGAGAGAGAGGCCAACGAAGTCTTGTTTAGATCTGGAGAGGGCGAGAGAGTGTGAAGAGAGCAACTACAAGCACTGAGGATCCAGCGGGAGAGGGCGAGAGAGTGTGAAGAGAGCAACTACAAGCGCTGAGGCTCCATCGTGTATATATATACTGGAGACAGAGTGTGAAGAGTGCAAACCCTAGAAAACATTTTGACCAGTCAAAGAATCCTCCTGGCAAAAATTATGTTCAAGTGTAGTTATCGAACCCGAGACCTCAAGTTTGATGAGAGAACAGGCTAACCAGCTACACAACCCTCCCGTTATGTTCAACGAGAGGAAAATAACCTTTTATACATTCCTGCATTCGTGTGACAGGCATGCCGTGTTTTTTTGTGTGTGTGGGAGTCATTAGGATTTCAATCATAATCGTGTCATGTGGCTTTGGTGGTAAGATTATCCACAGTGGTGCCGAAATAATGCAGCCTTAGTCACCTTACCTCTCTCCACGTAGTACGTTGGGTCCCACCAGTCAGAGGGTGAAACAAACAAATTAATAAGAAAAATTAAAAGCGCCAGCGGTGTATCTTACTACCTCACACATCTCGCTACTGCTCGGGAACACTGTCCAATTGATCCCTCTGTTCGCTCATGTACTATATTAAGTGAATCCTTATTATAACATGCACACAAATTTTGGGCACTTGTATTCGACTTAAGTCAGTGTGCCACCGTATCTCGTATACTTACTACTCCCTCCGTCTAGGTGTAATAACTCACATTAGAAGGTGCAACGGGACCAAGGTGCGTGCGTGTGCGTGTGTGTGTTTAACAGCATGTGTGTGTTAGAGAGTGCGACAGATCGACCTACTCCTACAGAGATATGGTGTGTAGTGTACGATTTTAGCCGCGAGAGTCGGTGCATCCTCTCGTTTCCGGGCGTGTCTGGTAGGGACATGTGGACAGCTGCCTCGCCCGCTCCTGACCAGCCTGGCCCACCCAAAGCCCCTCCACCGCCCGCACACGCTTCCCGCCCGAAACGGTCAGCGCCGCTCCAAAGATTCGATGCCGCATTCATGCCCGGGCAGAGCGGACGCGACCTCTCACTGGCGCAAGAGTGATGGTTGCTTTGTCCGTCCAACTTACTGCTGGGTCTATGTGATTTGATGGCTCATTGGTCTTTATTACTGAGGTGGTAGGACTGCTGGATGTCCCATGCTTTCGGCGAAAGGAGGTAGTAGATTACAATTTTCTTCATTCTTACAGCAGAGGAGTGCAAGAGCAGTGAAAACACGCAGGTTCAGTGATTACATGGCCCACCTCATACTATCACCGTGCGACACCTAACTCTTTACATAGTACTCCCTTCGTTCCTAAATATTACTAGATGAGTCCCCGCTCGTTGCCGCGGAACAGCGGTATATCTCTCTGCGCAAAATTATCGATTTCATAGAACAAAAAAATCTATAACCGCATGACAAATGTGGTAGACAAACTAAATAAACTCCCATCATCATTTAGATCATCCCACATAAGGAAAAAAGATCAGCCAACTCCTACTGCATAGTGGGATTATATTTTTCTTTTTGACATGTTATTAATGGGGCTTAAAAGCTCACTTACATGCATGCTACCGGTGCATGCTTGCATGCAGACATGTTGATGTGATTTAAAACCCACTCACATGCATGTGCCATGGTATTTCTGCATGCTTGCATGTGGCTTAGTGTCGTGCCTCTCAACGTCTAGATCAGACGACTATTATGACTGATTTACTTCATCTAACGGCTACGTCAATTTTGATGATGTGGCTCAACGAGAGCTTAGAGAATTCCTAGTAGTGGGGGCTAGCTATTACTAGTAGCTAAGTCTTTGTAGAGATTCCACTAGGTGAACTACATACGGAACAAAATGAATGAATCTACACTTAAAATGCATCTATATACATCCGCATGTGGTTAATGGTGAAATCTCTACAAAGACTTATATTTAGGAACGGAGGAAGTGCTAGTATAGTACTAGTACGTACTGTAATTTATCAGCGAGATAAATTTGTACAATGCTATGAAGCTTCCAGCTCCTGTTACATGTATCTTGCATCCAAGGTTGCCCGTTGCAACATTTCATCAAATACAAAGGAGACTAACATGCATGCTATTGCATCTCAATGATTGACAGATCATAGCAAATATGTACTCCCTCCGTTCCAAAATAAGTTTCTCAACTTTGTGCAAACTTTAGTACAAAGTTGTACTACTACTAAAGTTGACACTTATTTTGGAACAGAGGCAGCTAAAGAAAAAACCGATCCATGCAGTCCCTAGCCCTTGAACCGTGAACCCTGACCAGGCTTCAATTTGCTGGCAACGTTCGAGCTTCCTAATAAATGAATTTTGCAACCTTTTGACCATCAGATCATTTTGTGCAGTTTCACCAAAATCGAGATGAGCATCCCTGTGGCAAAGAAATTGAAGGGGCGTGATTAGAATAAGATTACTAGGACTAGTTGATGAGACATAAACTCATCACAAATACAGTACATAGAAGCCAGTAGAGGTATCAGGTATGTGCGGGGCACAAAATTAGAGAAATATCCACAAGGAGTGATGTGGGTAAGGATGGCAATGGGTCGGGTTTGGACTAGGTTGAACAATATCTAATCCATATCCATATCCATGAAGATAGTCTTTGCCCAACCATGAAAATATCCATGGGTGAAAAATTGTGTCCATGTCCAAACCCGTCGGATATCCATACCCACTGGATGTCCATTGGGTCCTCTCGAGACATATAAATAAGACATAATACAATGTTAACATAAGCTCTTACAATCTTCACCTCGTGGCAGGCTAGGCCTCACTTACGGTAAACATAAACTTATGGTAATCAACGCCCACTAACAACCAAATATCATTTAGGATTTTTTTTCTAATAGATGAGAATGATGAGTCATTTAACAAGGAGATCAAAATAAGAGAAGGGGTGTTGGAGTATGTTATGGATGGGATTGAATGTCAACTATTAAAAGTTACGACAGGGATTGTGTAATTTCTTTTGCATGTTTCAGATAACAAAGTGTAAAATTGCAGCGGGACATGTGAGTCTGGTGTAGGGATAGCAAATTTTTACCCAATAAGTCATACTATCGGGTCAGGTTTGGATATATCCACGGGTACAAGATTATATCCATGTCCTACCCATGAGCAATCGGGTTGGGTTTGGGCGCCGCCCATGGACACAAAAGCATATCCAAACCCTATCCATTCGGGTCGGATATCCATGGGTATCCATGTCCATGGATAAAATTGCCATCCTTAGATGTGGGCAGCTGGAGCAGTGGTGCAAGCCGGCTGTAAAGGAAGTTGTACCTGAGGAACGTAGCTCGACCTTGAGGATGGTGGCGGGAGGCGGCTACTACCCACGTCGCGGCAGTGAGCAAGGGACGAAGGCAACCTCACCGGCTTTGTGAGAGAGAACGGCGGGGACCCCTTATCGGGACGTGCCGATAGTGGGTTTTTGCTGTCGGCAATGGACACCGCATCTACACTAGGCATCCACCCCTTCCCCAAGCGGACGTGATCCGCCGGGATGTTAGAGATGTGACCACAGTCGTTTTGTGCGAGAGAGTGTGAAGAGAGCAACCCCAGCAAGCAACCGTGTAGGCTGGCCCGTCCTGACTATGTATATAATGGAGCAGTTTCCTTTTCTCTCCATGTGAACCTATCATATTGTGTACATGCCATTGAAGAAAAAAAATATTTATAAATGACGCGGCACCTACTACTCTCGTTCTCCTATAATCTTGCACTTGGCATCTCCAAAATATTAACCTTGCGATTGCCTCTTCGCCTCTTCGACAAGTCGAGCAATAATGGTAGTGTAGTATATATCATTCTGGCTATATGAGACCGAATGAATTGCTGCACGTCCACCACGTGGGCAAGGGTCGAGGGGCGAGGGAGAGTGCTACTACATACGGAGCAAAATGAGTGAATGTACACTCTAAAATACGTCTATATACATCAGTGTTTGCAGTATGTACTGGTAGTTCATATTGAAATCTACTAAGGACATATATATTCCAAACAATAATATAATCTCTATAACCAAGGTAGTAGGGACGAGGAGTAAACGGAGGGAGTAGTAAATTTTTCTCCTCGTCCTGCGAGCCACCGCGCGCATGGGCGAGGGAGGAGCAAGCTTCACCTCATCCTGCGAGCCACCGCGACCGTGGGCGGGGGAGACGGCATACTAAGCAAGCTTCTCCTCGTTCTACGAGTTGACGGGACACATCAAAAGTACTCCAGTGTATAGAGCCTTGCCTCTAAGGTAGGCCCCACATGGTTTGCCTCTTTTTTTTAATTTAACATAACGCGTCAAGTCGCAATTTGTTTGTTCACCCGTGGTAGACGATCCTCCCTCCACCAAGTGGACAACCAGTACACGTGACAAATTACCACATGGGCTTCCTTTTTCGTACACAAATGAGCTCCACCGTGTACCCGCGCGGGTGTGGTTGGGAAAGAGACGGGAGTACGTGCGCCATGCATGCACCTCTTCTCTTCGTGCACGTCCCCCACCTACGTGGGTGTGTGTGAGAGATACAAACCGCGTTCATGAGTGTTTTTTGTTTTGTGGTGGGGGGTGGGGGTGGGGTGGGGGGTTGATTTCGTGAATTATTTGTGGAAATATGTGTCGATGACATCTCAAACAAATTTTTGCATGCAATGTGTGTGAAATGGAGGCCTATCCATATCATACATAGAGCGTCGGGCAATCCACGAGAAGAGAGGGAGGGGCCATAGCTATCGATAGAGTCGAAGAGAGGATCAAGTACGGGTGGGTGCGAGATCGATGAAGAGAGCCATCGAAATTGCGTGTGTGTGTGTGTGTGCAAGTCAAAGATATAGGGCGACTGGCCTACCGGAACGTTAGAGGGCACATGTCAAGTTTGTGTGTGGCAGGGAGACATGACTAGAGCGCTTGATGTATCGGTGTGTGTGGGGGGGAGGGGGTGGGGGGAGGGGTAGGCAGAGGCCTAACTATAGAGGTAGAACGACTCGTATATGTGTTGAGAAGGAGAGACCCAGCTATTGTTGGAAATATGCCCTAGAGGCAATAATAAAAGTATTATTATATTTCATTGTTCATGATAATTGTCTTTTATTCATGCTATAACTGTATTATCCGGAAATCGTAATACACGTGTGAATACATAGACCACACTATGTCCCTAGTGAGCCTCTAGTTGACTAGCTCGTTGTGATCAACAGATAGTCATGGTTTCCTGGCTATGGACATTGGATGTCGTTGATAACGGGATCACATCATTAGGAGAATGATGTGATGGACAAGACCTAATCCTAAGCATAGCACAAAGATCGTGTAGTTCGTTTGCTAGAGCTTTGCCATTGTCAAGTATCTCTTCCTTCGACCATGAGATCGTGTAACTCCCGGATACCGTAGGAGTGCCTTGGGTGTATCAAACGTCACAACGTAACTGGGTGACTATAAAGGTGCATTATAGGTATCTCCGAAAGTATCTGTTGGGTTGACACGGATCGAGACTGGGATTTGTCACTCCGTATGACGGAGAGGTATCTCTGGGCCCACTCGGTAATGCATCATCATAATGAGCTCAAGGTGACCAAGGGTTTGGCCACAGGATCATGCATTACGGTACGAGTAAAGTGACTTGCCGGTAACGAGACTGAACAAGGTATTGGGATACCGACGATCGAGTCTCGGGCAAGTAACGTACCGATTGACAAAGGGAATTGTATACAGGGTTTGATCGAATCCTCGACATCGTGGTTCATCCGATGACAACATCGAGGAGCATGTGGGAGCCAACATGGGTATCCAGATCCCGCTGTTGGTTATTGACCTGAGAGCGTCTCGGTCATGTCTGCATGTCTCCCGAACCCGTAGGGTCTACACACTTAAGGTTCGGTGACGCTAGGGTTATTAGGAAGACTAGTATGTGACTACCGAATGTTGTTCGGAGTCCCGGATGAGATCCCGGACGTCACGAGGAGTTCCGGAAGGGTCCGGAGGTAAAGATTTATATATGGGAAGTTGTCAAACGGACACCGGTAAGTTTCGGGGTCATACCGGGGCCATCGGAAGGGTTCCGGAGGTCCACCGGATGGGGCCACCCCTCCCGGGGGACCACATGGGCTGCGTGGGGCAGGGAGCCAGCCCCTAGTGGGCTGGGCGCGCCTCCCCACCTAGGCCCATGCGGCTAGGGCTAGGGGAGGGGAAACCTAAAGGGGGCGCCCCCCTGGCTTGGGGGGCAAGCCACCCTTTCCCCTCTCCCTTTGGCCCCCCCCCTAGGGTTTTACCTAGAGGGCCGGCCCCCCTTGCCCCCTTCCCCTATATATAGAGGGGTGAGGGGAGGGCTGCAACACACATCTCCAAGGTGCAGCCCCTCCCCTCCCCAACACCTCTCCTCCTCCATACGTGCTTGGCGAAGCCCTGTCGGAGTACTGCTGCACCAACTACACAACGCCGTCGTGCTGCCGTTGGAGCGATCTTCCTCAACCTCTCCTCCCCCCTTGCTGGATCAAGAAGGAGGAGACGTCTCCCGTCCCGTACGTGTGTTGAACGCGGAGGTGCTGTCCGTTCAGTACTTGGTCATCGGTGATCCGAATCACGTCGAGTACGACTCCATCATCACCATCCCCTTGCAAGCTTCCGCACGCGATCTACAAGTGGTATGTAGATGCAAACTCACTCCCTTGACTCGTTGCTTAGATGAACTCATAGATGGATCTTGGTGAAACCGTAGGAAAAATTTTAATTTTCTGCAACGTTCCCCAACAGTGGCATCATGAGCTAGGTCTATGCGTAGTTCTCTTTGCACGAGTAGAACACAATTTTGTTGTGGGCGTGGATCTTGTCAACTTACTTGCCTCTACTAGTCTTTTCTTGCTTCAACGGTATTGTGGGATGAAGCGGCCCGGACCAACCTTACACGTACGCTTATGTGAGACCGGTTCCACCGATTGACATGCACTAGTTGCATAAGGTGGCTGGCGGGTGTCTGTCTCTCCCACTTTAGTTGGAGCGGATTCGATGAAAAGGGCCCTTATGAAGGGTAAACAGAAGTTGACAAAATCACGTTGTGGTTATTCGTAGGTAAGAAAACGTTCTTGCTAGAACCCAATTGCAGCCACGTGAAAGATGCAACAACAATTAGAGGACGTCTAACTTGCTTTTGCAGCGATTGATCATGTGATGTGATATGGCCAGAAGTTGTGATGAATGATGAATTGTGATGTATGAGATCATGTTCTTGTAATAGGATTCACGACTTGCATGTCGATGAGTATGACAACCGGCAGGAGCCATAGGAGTTGTCTTTATTTTTGTATGACCTGCGTGTCACTGAAGAACGCCATGTAACTTACTTTACTTTATTGCTAAACGCGTTAGCTATAGAAGTAGAAGTAGTCGTTGGCGTGACAACTTCATGAAGACACGACGATGGAGATCATGATGATGGAGATCATGGTGTCAAGCCGGTGACAAGATGATCATGGAGCCCCGAAGATGGAGATCAATGGAGCTATATGATATTGGTTATATCATGTCACAACTATATAATTGCATGTGATGTTTATTATGTTTATGCATCTTGTTTACTTAGGACAATGGTAGTAAATAAGATGATCCCTTACAAAATTTCAAGAAGTGTTCTCCCCTAACTGTGCACCGTTGCTACAATTCGTCGCTTCTAAGCACCACGTGATGATCGGGTGTGATGGATTCTTACGTTCACATACAACGGGTGTAAGACAGTTTTACTCAGCAAAAATACTTAGGGTTAACTTGACGAGCCTAGCATGTATAGACATGGCCTCGGAACACGGAGACCGTAAGGTCGAACACGAGTCGTATGGAAGATACGATCAACATGAAGATGTTCACCGACGATGACTAGTCCGTCTCACGTGATGATCGGACACGGGCTAGTCGACTCGGATCGTGTAACACTTAGATGATCAAAGGGATGTCTAATCTGAGTGGGAGTTCATAATTTGATTAGAACTTAATTATCATGAACTTAGTCTAAAACCTTTGCAAATATGTCTTGTAGATCAAATGGCCAACGCTCATGTCAACATGAACTTCAACGCGTTCCTACAGAAAACCAAGCTGAAAGATGATGGCAGCAACTATACGGACTGGGTCCGGAACCTGAGGATCATCCTCATAGCTGCCAGGAAGCAATATGTCCTAGAAGGACCGCTAGGTGACGCTCCCGTCCCAGAGAACCAAGACATTATGAATGCTTGGCAAACTCGCGCTGATGATTACTCCCTCGTTCAGTGCGGCATGCTTTACAGCTTAGAACCGGGGCTCCAAAAGCGTTTTGAGCATCACGGAGCATATGAGATGTTCGAAGAGCTGAAACTAGTTTTCCAAGATCATGCCCGGGTTGAGAGATATGATGTCTCTGACAAGTTCTATAGTTGTAAGATGGAGGAAAATAGTTCTGTCAGTGAGCACATCCTGAAGATGTCTGGGTTGCACAACCGTATGACCCAGCTGAATATTAACCTCCCAGATGAGGCGGTCATTGACAGAATCCTCCAGTCGCTCCCACCAAGCTACAAGAGCTTTGTGATGAACTACAACATGCAGGGGATGGAAAAGACCATTCCTGAAGTGTTCTCGATGCTGAAGTCAGCAGAGGCTGAAATCAAGAAAGAACATCAAGTGTTGATGGTCAATAAGACCACTAAGTTCAAGAAGGGCAAGGGTAAGAAGAACTTCAAGAAGGACGGCAAGGAGGTTGCCGCGCCTGGTAAGCCTGTTACCGGGAAGAAGTCAAAGAATGGACCCAAGCCTGAGACTGAGTGCTTTTATTGCAAGGGGAAGGGTCACTGGAAGCGGAACTGCCCCAAATACTTAGCGGATAAGAAGGCCGGCAACACCAAAGGTATATTTGATATACATGTAATTGATGTGTACCTTACCGGTACTCGTAGTAACTCCTAGGTATTTGATACCGGTGCCGTTGCTCATATTTGTAACTCACAGCAGGAGCTGCGGAATAAACGGAGACTGGCAAAGGACGAGGTGACGATGCGCATCAGGAATGGTTCCAGAGTCGATGTGATCGCCGTCGGCACGCTGCCTCTACATTTACCTACGGGATTAGTTTTGAACCTTAATAATTGTTATTTAGTGCCAAGTTTGAGCATGAACATTGTATCTGGATCTCGTTTAATACGAGATGGCTACTCATTTAAGTCTGAGAATAATGGTTGTTCGATTTATATGAGAGATATGTTTTATGGTCATGCTCCGATGGTCAATGGTTTATTCTTAATGAATTTCGAGCGTAATATTACACATGTTCATAGTGTGGATGCCAAAAGATGTAAAGTTGATAACGATAGTCCCACATACTTGTGGCACTGCCGCCTTGGTCACATTGGTGTCAAGCGCATGAAAAAGCTCCATGCTGATGGACTTTTGGAGTCTCTTGATTATGAATCGTTTGACACATGCGAACCATGTCTAATGGGCAAAATGACCAAGACTCCATTCTCCGGAACAATGGAGCGAGCAACCAACTTGTTGGAAATCATACATACCGATGTATGTGGTCCAATGAGCGTTGAGGCTCGCGGAGGATATCATTATGTTCTCACTCTCACTGATGACTTGAGTAGATATGGGTATGTTTACTTAATGAAACACAAGTCTGAAACCTTTGAAAAGTTCAAGGAATTTTAGAATGAGGTGGAGAATCAACGTGACCGAAAGATAAAGTTCCTACGATCAGATCGTGGAGGAGAATACTTAAGTCACGAATTTGGTACACACTTAAGGAAATGTGGAATCGTTTCACAACTCACGCCGCCTGGAACACCTCAGCGAAACGGTGTGTCCGAACGTCGTAATCGCACTCTATTGGATATGGTGCGGTCTATGATGTCTCTTACCGATTTACCGCTATCATTTTGGGGATACGCTCTAGAGACAGCTACATTCACTTTAAATAGGGCACCGTCTAAATCCGTTGAGACGACACCGTATGAATTATGGTTTGGGAAGAAACCTAAGCTGTCGTTTCTAAAAGTTTGGGGATGCGATGCTTATGTCAAGAAACTTCAACCTGAAAAGCTCAAACCCAAGTCGGAAAAATGCGTCTTCATAGGATACCCTAAGGAAACTGTCGGGTATACCTTCTACTTAAGATCCGAGGACAAGATCTTTGTTGCCAAGAACGGATGATTTCTGGAAAAATAGTTTCTCTCGAAAGAAGTAAGTGGGAGGAAAGTAGAACTCGATGAAGTACTACCTCTCGAACGGGATAGTGGTGCAGCTCAGGAAAATGTTCCTGTGATGCCCACACCAACTGTAGAGGAAATCAATGATGATGATCAAGGTACTTCGGATCAAGTTACTACTGAACTTCGTAGGTCCACAAGGACACGTTCCGCACCAGAGTGGTACGGCAACCCCGTCCTGGAAATCATGTTGTTAGACAACGGTGAACCTTCGAACTATGAAGAAGCGATGGCGGGCCCAGATTCCAACAAATGGCTTGAAGCCATGAAATCCGAGATAGAATCCATGTATGAAAACAAAGTATGGACTTTGACAGACTTGCCCGATGATCGGCGAGCGATAGAAAACAAATGGATCTTTAAGAAGAAGACGGACGCGGATGGAAATGTTACCATCTATAAAGCTCGACTTGTCGCTAAGGGTTATCGACAGGTTCAAGGGATTGACTACGACGAGACATTCTCTCCCGTAGCGAAGCTAAAGTCCGTCCGAATCATGTTAGCAATTGCCGCATACTATGATTATGAGATATGGCAGATGGACGTCAAAATGGCATTCCTTAACGAGCATCTTAAGGAAGAGCTGTATATGATGCAGCCGGAAGGTTTTGTCGATCCTAAGAACGTTAACAAAGTATGCAAGCTCCAGCGATCCATTTATGGGCTGGTGCAAGCATCTCGGAGTTTAAATTTTCGCTTTGATGAGATGATCAAAGCGTTTGGGTTTATGCAGAATTATGGAGAAGCCTGCGTTTACAAGAAAGTGAGTGGGAGCTCTGTAGCATTTCTCATATTATATGTAGATGACATACTCTTGATGGGGAATAATACAGAATTTCTGGACAGCATTAAGGCCTACTTGAACAAATGTTTTTCAATGAAGGACCTTGGAGAAGCTGCTTATATATAGGCATCAAGATCTATAGAGATAGATCGAGACGCCTCATAGGTCTTTCACAAAGCACATACCTTGATAAGATTTTGAAAAGGTTCAAAATGGATCAGTCCAAGAAAGGGTTCTTGCCTATGTTACAAGGTGTGAGATTGAGCACGGCTCAGTCACCGACCACGGCAAAAGATAAAGAAGAGATGAGTGTCATCCCCTATGCTTCAGCCATAGGATCTATTATGTATGCCATGCTGTGTACCAGACCTGATGTAAACCTTGCCGTAAGTTTGGTAGCAAGATACCAAAGTAATCCCGGTAAGGAACACTGGACAGCGGTCAAGAATATCCTGAAGTACCTGAAAAGGACAAAGGACATGTTTCTCGTTTATGGAGGAGACGAAGAGCTTGTCGTAAAGGGTTACGTCGACGCTAGCTTCGACTCAGATCTGGATGACTCTAAGTCACAAACCGGATACGTGTATATGTTGAATGGTGGAGCAGTAAGCTGGTGCAGCTGCAAGCAGAGCGTCGTGGCGGGATCTACGTGTGAAGCGGAGTACATGGCAGCCTCGGAGGTAGCGCATGAAGCAATTTGGGTGAAGGAGTTCATCACCGACCTAGGAGTCATACCCAATGCGTCGGGGCCAATCAAACTCTTCTGTGACAGCACTGGAGCTATTGCCCTTGCCAAGGAGCCCAGGTTTCACAAGAAGACCAGGCACATCAAGCGTCGTTTCAACTCCATCCGTGAAAATGTTCAAGATGGAGACATAGAAATTTGCAAAGTACATACGGATCTAAATGTCGCAGATCCGTTGACTAAACCTCTCTCGCGAGCAAAACATGATCAACACCAGAACTCTATGGGTGTTCGATTCATCACAATGTAACTAGATTGGTGACTCTAGTGCAAGTGGGAGACTGTTGGAAATATGCCCTAGAGGCAATAATAAAAGTATTATTATATTTCATTGTTCATGATAATTGTCTTTTATTCATGCTATAACTATATTATCCGGAAATCGTAATACACGTGTGAATACATAGACCACACTATGTCCCTAGTGAGCCTCTAGTTGACTAGCTCGTTGTGATCAAAAGATAGTCATGGTTTCCTGGCTATGGACATTGGATGTCGTTGATAACGGGATCACATCATTAGGAGAATGATGTGATGGACAAGACCCAATCCTAAGCATAGCACAAAGATCGTGTAGTTCGTTTGCTAGAGCTTTGCCATTGTCAAGTATCTCTTCCTTCGACCATGAGATCGTGTAACTCCCGGATACCGTAGGAGTGCCTTGGGTGTATCAAACGTCACAACGTAACTGGGTGACTATAAAGGTGCATTACAGGTATCTCCGAAAGTATCTATTGGGTTGACACGGATCGAGACTGGGATTTGTCACTCCGTATGACGGAGAGGTATCTCTGGGCCCACTCGGTAATGCATCATCATAATGAGCTCAAGGTGACCAAGGGTTTGGCCACGGGATCGTGCATTATGGTACGAGTAAAGTGACTTGCCGGTAACGAGACTGAACAAGGTATTGGGATACCGACGATCGAGTCTCGGGCAAGTAACGTACCGATTGACAAAGGGAATTGTATACAGGGTTTGATCGAATCCTCGACATCGTGGTTCATCTGATGACAACATCGAGGAGCATGTGGGAGCCAACATGGGTATCCAGATCCCGCTGTTGGTTATTGACCTAAGAGCGTCTCGGTCATGTCAGCATGTCTCCCGAACCCGTAGGGTCTACACACTTAAGGTTCGGTGACGCTAGGGTTATTAGGAAGACTAGTATGTGACTACCGAATGTTGTTTGGAGTCCCGGATGAGATCCCGGACGTCACGAGGAGTTCCAGAAGGGTCCGGAGGTAAAGATTTATATATGGGAAGTTGTCAAACGGACACCGGTAAGTTTCGGGGTCATACCGGGGCCACCGGAAGGGTTCCGGAGGTCCACCGGGTGGGGCCACCCCTCCCGGGGGACCACATGGGCTGCGTGGGGCAGGGAGCCAGCCCCTAGTGGGCTGGGCGCGCCTCCCCACCTAGGCCCATGCGGCTAGGGCTAGGGGAGGGGAAACCCTAAAGGGGGCGCCCCCCTGGCTTGGGGGGCAAGCCACCCTTTCCCCTCTCCCTTTGGCCGCCCCCCCCCCCCCCCCCTAGGGTTTTCCCTAGAGGGCCAGCCCCCCTTGCCCCCTTCCCCTATATATAGAGGGGTGAGGGGAGGGCTGCAACACACATCTCCAAGGCGCAGCCCCTCCCCTCCCCAACACCTCTCCTCCTCCATACGTGCTTGGCGAAGCCCTGTTGGAGTACTGCTGCACCAACTACACCACGCCGTCGTGCTGCCGTTGGAGCGATCTTCCTCAACCTCTCCTCCCCCCTTGCTGGATCAAGAAGGAGGAGACATCTCCCGTCCCGTACGTGTGTTGAACGCGGAGGTGCTGTCCGTTCAGTACTTGGTCATCGTGATCCGAATCACGTCGAGTACGACTCCATCATCACCATCCCCTTGCAAGCTTCCGCACGCGATCTACAAGTGGTATGTAGATGCAAACTCACTCCCTTGACTCGTTGCTTAGATGAACTCATAGATGGATCTTGGTGAAACCGTAGGAAAAATTTTAATTTTCTGCAACGTTCCCCAACAGCTATGTCATGAGGGAGATCGGTCGACATCCATACATAACTGAAGGACCGGAAATATGATGGGACAGAGAGAGAGAGAGAGGAGAGAGAGAGAGAGGGAGGGAGAGGGAGGAAGAGGGGTAGAGTGCCGGATGGGTGATGGAGTTGCTTCTCGGAGATGTTGGGAGAGGCCTACTAGACAAACTGAGGGTGGAACTGCAATGTTATCAATAAGAGTGGGGTTGTGTTTCTGTGTGTGCCTGTGCGTGATAGATCTGTCGGGACGCATCCATGGATGATGAAGGGGAACCATGTGTTTGGTAAGCAAACCTAACTAGATCGGTAGATCAATTGTTGTTTGTCGGAGGAAGGGAGAGACACAACTAATGAGGTAGATCGATCGATGTGTGCGTAAAAACGAGTTATAAGGACCTAGTTGGCTATATGTATAGCGAGAGATCGGTCGGTGTACGTCCATTTGTTAGAGGCAAATAAGGCCCAGCGAGACGGATAGGCAGAGAGAATGGAGGTAGGAGGTGGTGCGAGAGGCCCAACTACTAGATGGATAGGGGGAGGAGTGTGCGGTTGTGAGATCGATTAAAAGAGGGGTGAGAGTTTACATGTGTGTGACCATATGAGAGACACGAGGCAAGGAGACATAAAGGAGGAGATTGAAGCTGTGTGTGTATGCTGTAGGCAGGCATTGCTGGAGAGGTTTATCGATCGGTGTGTGTCGGAAAGGAGTTGTGGAGACTCTGGGAGAATGACCTAAAGGAAAAAATGAATGTGCCCGATGGATAGAATGCCGAGGGAGGGGGAGGGCGAGGAGGGTGTGTGCATGCATGAGAGAAAGTTAGTGGTAGCTACAAAGGTTAGAGGACTGTGTGGGTGTAAGAGACTAACAAAGATCATAATTTGATATGAAAGCGGATTCATATATTCGAATAGGAGATCATAGTGTTTTAAACTTTGCATGCATGAATATAGCGGTGATACACGTGCTGTGCACATGTTATACCATATTGTGATAATGCATGGCGTTTGCAACTCACAGCTAAATGCCGAACAATCTAAACCATACTATACATCAAACAATCCCACATTTTATTTGAATTTGTGATAATGTGCGGCGTTTGCAGCTTACAACTAAATATCGAGCAATCTAAACAATACTATATATAGAACATTCTCACATTTTATTTGAATTTGTGGTAATGTGTGGTGTTTGCAACTCACATCTAAATACTTGTAGGCGTAGGGGGCGGGGCACCATACATAATGTGATAAACACATTATACATATGAGACATGGTTTAGATTATGAAGATCTAGCTAGAGCTAGAAATGTAATGTGATTTGAAATCAAAATAAATTGGATTCAAAAAATCTAGTTCGAGTTCATATAGTACACATAGTTCATATGTAACTCGATACTGATCATGTGGTGTGCTGTGAAGATAATACACAAACAATGGTTTAACTTGACAATAATGATGATTGTAGATCTTATTAAAACAGAGAAACGAATTCAAATGCTTTGACTTCACAACAATCATTACTGTAGATCTTATTCAAATTTAGTTCATATTGAAGCGGTAGTATATACGTTTGGAATGCACTAAAACGTTCATTTGAGTAGTGGGTTGCATGCATTATGCATGTAGAGAAATATTTTAATTGAACATAACATGAATTCAAAGTTTTGAATGACATTTGTAGTGCACATTGATTTGGTACAGTACACGCTAGGCTTGTCCAGAAATTTCAACCCGCGCCTTGTTAGCCCGAAATATTTAAGATATATCTTTGTCTCATTGTGCTCCGACAACTCCCTCCATCTCAACCCGCGCCTTGCTATTCCAAAATTACAACGCGTGCGAAAACTCCCACCTCCTGTGAAATCCCGACACGTGAAATGCCCGTGGTACCCCTGAACCGAAAGAACCGCCTCAAATCGGTGGGGGGGGTACTTTCGTAACTTACCCCACATTTTGGACAAGCGCGTCTCTAAGCCATGGTTCCCCACTGCCATCCCATCTGCCCACCCATTCGTACACCGAGGCCGCGAAAACCCGCGACGAAACTCCACACCCTGCTCCGTCCGCCACCCAGCGGAGCTTCTTCCCCGACGACGTCGTCAACAGCAACACCTCGACGTCCCTCATCCATCGTACTGGATGAGGATCCGTCGTCGATCTCATCGTCCCGCCGGTTCAGCCACCCCGTCCTCCACCTCCAAGGAGCTGCCCGACGTTCCCCTCGTCTTTCGCGCCACCTCCATTCCCACACCGCCGTCTTCACCTGCACTACCGGAAGAGCATCATCATCACCATTTCCTCGGATGAAGTTGCGGCCTAATCGGCGCCACCAAAGAGGTTGTACACTAATCGCCGCATTTTCTTCTTGATTCGATCTCACGGTGCTGCCGGCGCTCGGTCCCGAGCCGACACGGTGCGGCTCCATCCACAGCGGCATCGCCGGCCACTTCCTACATGGCATCGCTCCCTCGGCGGCGACGTCCACATCAATAGGAGCTGCTACTGCTTTAGCTCTCGCTCGTGCTGCTGCTCTGCTCTTGCTCTCGGTCCCCTGCCTGGTCTGCTCTTGCTATTGCTCTTGCTCGCGCTGCTGCTCTCGCTCTTGCTCTTGCTTGCGATGCTGCTCCGATTTGGCTACACTTCAGTCGACAGAATTGACTTTTGGGTCAGTCGATTTCCAAGGGGTGGGCTCGCCGGGGTGAAGGAAGAACCAGCCGCAGCGGGAAGGGGGGCTCGCCGGAGAGGTACCCCACTATCTATCTTAGGGTTCAGGATGGGGACGGTGGTCGCCGACGGTGGTGGGGCGTTGGCGGGACAGTGGCATGGGGATCGCCGAAGAAAAAGCTTGGCACGGGGGGGCCTAGAGGGATGGTCGGGGCGGCGGCGGACCGGCGGTGGGGAGTGTTTTCAGGGCGGGCGGGGCGGCGCACCGCCGGACGCGGGCGGCGGGGGGCTGCTGTTTGGCCGGTGGTGGCTGGCGGCTCAGGGCGGGTGGAGGTTGAAGATGAACCGCATGCCCTTGATTTCATATCCAACGGCTGCAAAATCGACTGACGTGTAGCCTCACCTTGCTAGTGCGTTCAGTTTCGATAGCAAAATTCAGTTTCGACAGCAAAATTCAGTTTCGACAGTTAGGTTCAGTTTCGACAGTTAAGTTCAGTTTCGATAGTTAAGTTCAGAGATGAGCGGCTGATGTATTTTACATCTAGCACTTTGTGGTTATGTATTTTACGTCATGTATTGGAGATGCTATTAGAATTCCACTCAGGTTAACGTTGTTCGTTGTCTCTCTTGTCCTGCTTCAGCCTCGGCGTCGTACAACTCACCGGAGCTGCTCCAACGACGAAACCCTCCATCACAGTGGAGCAGTACCTCGGGCTCCATCTCCAGACGCCTAAGATCTTCTTCCCCTCATCCGACAGCAAAGTCAGCCGGAGCATCCTCACAGGCCAACCCAATCACGCTGAGATCGACATGGCTTCGCCAAAGAGGTTGTACACTTGTTGCATCTCTTTTTTACTCTACATGTTATATATATTGTCCACTGAGCACACGGATTTGTTCCTTTAGTGTCTCCTTGAAAGAAAAAACGTAGGAATTTTAATTTTCACTTGTCCTCCTTTTCAAATTCCTATTCATGAAGCACAAGACTAAGAGATAGTGGCATAATAGCATTATAACCGTACATTTTCTTGTGGTTTGACTTAATCTCACCATGCTTCTTTGCATCTTGTGATCTTTCAGTTGTTGTGAATCAAACACCCAGACTGGCAGAAATCCTGTGTTTTTAAATTCTCTGTTTCGCACGTGCATTCCTATCCTATTCCTCTCTATTTCCTATCCCTGCATTGTTGGAATCCTCCAATTCAAACGAGCCCTTACAGAATTACTTCTCTTACAGATAGTTGTCAAAGAAAACCTTGCGTGGTTTGTCCCGGTCCTGCTGCGCCGTCGTCCACCCCAGCTTAGCTGCTCTAATGACAGAAGGGTCCAACAGAGCAGGGATCCGGCCTCCAGACTGTCTTTCGTCGCCTCAGATCTTCTTCCCGGCCGCTGGCAGCCATGAAAACTGCATTACCATCATCAACCGAGAAGATGACCTCGAGGACTACACGGGTCCGCAAGAGAGGTCGCACTCTTTCGTGTCTGCTTACGTTATGCATCGCTTAATATTACATGCTACTTTATCGTCCTGTTCACCGATTAGACTCTGAGTCAGCTCCAAACTAATGGTCAAACTTGAGTTTTTAAATGGTTGTGGGGTACATATCGGGGCCTCTATCAATAGTATCTATCTACTATCTGGTTAATCTCCGGTGTCTACTATGAGTTTCATGTTGGGAGGGAAACAAACAGTAAAGAAGCCATTATCTGTATTTATTAACTGAAGCCATTATCTGCCTGCTATTATTGGTTTTGGGTCTATCCACAGGTTGCTACCATCACTCTGGATTTTTGCATGCACTCCTTACATAATCTCACTATGTTTTATTCCTATGCATGACAGTCATTGTAAACAATGGAACTGAACATGTAGAGCAAAAGAGACGAGCCTTGCGTGGCAATATAATTTCATGCAGACGTTGCTCCATGGTAGGCGCAAAGGCAGCCCCCCTCCACGCATTTCAGATTGTAATCGAGAGGAAGATATCTGTTCTGAGGGGGATTCAGAAGGAGAAGATAACTCCTATTTACCCCCTGAGGTCTTCGCTCTAACTTGGCATGCTGATGTTGGTTATATCATGCATATGGTGTCTTGCGTTGCTTACTTTATACATCAAATATGTCATCTGCTTAGTTTAGACATCCTTTGTGCGAATGCCATCTGTTTAGTTTATTCATCGTTTATGTGAATTATGCAACGTCACCTTGTTTAGCCAGGCATCATATATGTGAATTTTGCAATGCCATCCTGCTTAGCCAGTCATCTTATATGTAAGTTATATCAGGCCATCTTTTTTTTCGTTACATATTACATTCGTCAACAATGTTAGTACATTCAACTGCTCTTCGTGTGCATCAGCCATTTGACACGGTGATGGAAAATTCTGGAGTGAAAACAAGGTCTTCTGAGCAGACTATGCTATCTGACGAAGCGCATATCTCGCTCGTTACGGATAGCTCCTCATAAGAGGATTCAGAGACAGATGACCAGTCCTATCCCCCCCCCCCCCGAGGTGTATGCTCTAACTTGGCAGGGTTATGTTGCTCATATCATGCGGATGGTGTCTCGCATTGCTATGCCATTTGATTAGTTTAGACATGCTTTGTGTGAATGCCACCTGTTCAGTGTCTAATTACCATATATGTGAATTGCATTGCCATCTTGTTGCAAGACATTATATATGTGAATTATACAATGCTATCTTGTTGCAAAGGCATTATATATGTGAATTATGCAATGCCATACTGTTTAGCCAATCATCATGTATGTGAATTATATCATGCTATCATTTTTTTTGTATTACGTGTTCCATTTGTCGACAACATTTGTATATTCAACTACTCTTCCTGTGCATCAGCCATTTGAAGCAGTGTTGGAAGTATCTGGAGTGAAAACAAGGTATTCAGAGCAGACAATGCTACCTGCTAAAGCAGACATCTTGCTAGCTACAGAGAGCTCCTCATAGGAGGATTTAGAGACTGATGACCAGTCCTATTTCCCCCCTGAGTTCTATGCTCAAACTTGGCAAGGTTATATTACCCATGTCATGCATGTTGTCTTGCATTGCTTAGTTTTTACATCATATATAGATTGCCATCTGCTTACTTGCTTACTATATAAATCATATATTTGAAATATATCATGCCATCATGTTTACATAGTACATACACATCATCTATCTGAATTATGGCATGGCAACCCATTTACTAAAGACATCATATAGTTATATCATCTCATCCTGTTTAGTGTTTACAGTAATCATATTTAGAATTATGGCATTCTATCCATGAATGTATGTGAATTATGGCATGCCAACCTATTTAATAAACACACTATATAGTTATGTCATGTCATCCTGTTTACATAGTCTCATATTTTGAACTATGTCTTTCCATCTTTTTTATTTAGCCATCATAATGTGAAATTGTGTCATGCTATCCTGTTTAGTTAGCCATCATATATGTGAAATTGTGTCATGCTATCCTGTTTGGTTAGACAACATAAATATGAATTATTTCATGCCCTCTTTTATTCCCCACTATCCATTGCACCTGTCTATCATACAATGTCTATACTTTCAATTACTTTTCTTGTTTATCAGCCATTTGAATCGGAGAGCGTGATGGCAGTATCTAAGGGAGTAACAACACGGTCTTCAGAAAAGATAGTGCTACCAGTTGATGCAGATAGAACCACGATTGTACTTGCCCAAGGACCAGATCCACCACACATAACCCATACTCTCGCAGATTGTACCCCTACCCAGTTGGACAGAGAACCAGCTACACCCCTTTTAACCCCAACCCCGGCAGATAGTAACCCAGTTCCAGTTGACACAACACCGTCTCCACCACAGAGCACCCAAACACGAGCGGTTAGTAAGGGAACTGTAGTGCCCAAAGCACGAGGACCACCACTCGGAATCCCAACTCAACGCTTAAAGGAGAAGAAGATTTGTTCTCAGGTCAGGTTTGCTCTTGCATTACTGTATTTACTCATACCAACTTTTTTCAAATTTGAAGAATGGAATTGAAACTCCAATGGCGCAACAGGTATGTTTTAAACCTGTTTCTTTAACTGGTTTGCTGTTGTAACCTGCTCTATGTTGATTTCAATTTCAATTGAATAAACAGTTATGTTCTCATGTCATGCACATTACAAGTGTTGTTATTGCTCTATAGTTACCCACACTTATATTCTGTCTATTCTGCTTTGTCTTGAACAAATATTATTTGAACTGTGTCTCTATCTTGATTTGGAAACAAAAACTAAAATGATATAGACCATAAAGTGACCATGGCACATAGATATATGTTTGTTTCATGCTGTTATCCTGTCCACTTTACTACTGAACTCATTTACCAAAATGAGTTTCATATACAACATGGTAAACATGTGATGTGTCTGCTTGTTTCTCTTTTAGAATGCGGACAAAATATTGGAGAACAGTACCGCGTTATCCAATGGTAAAGGAAGTAATGCAGATAAGGTTCAAGATAGTGAGACATCCTTGTTGATCTCCAAGAAAGCTGATAAGAACTATCTTAACGACAGTGAGGGAACCCAAAAGTCATGTCTTGATGTAGTGTTCGAGTTACTGGCCACTACTGCTGGCACAAGCTCTTCGAACTCGCTGCCTGAATCAGTTCGTCTTCTTGAGTCTCAACTTCAAGTTGAAAGACATCAATCATATGTGCTACAATAGGAAGCTGAAGGACTGAGGAAGTCCCTGCAGAATTCAGATGCATATTTTCTGGTGCAACAGCAAGCACTGGAGGATTTAAGCGCCAAACAAGAGAAAGTTAATAAGCTTGCTAAGCATCTTGCCAGCATTATGGGTACCCAGGATATTGTTTCTTGAGAACTTCTGAAGTGGTTTCAGTTCTAGATTTGTTTTGCTGCGGTGTTTATTTGCGCTGGTCGCCAACTTTGACAACCAGTGTATATGATATGCTGCTTTGTTCCCTATATTTGCACTAGTGGCAAACTTTGATGCCCAGTGGATGTAATATGTGTAACAGTCGTGATAGCCTAGCATAAGTTGCTTGCTTATTTATTTCCTTGTTGTCTTGTTTGTTTGTTTGCTTGTAGTCAGTGCAGTTCTTTTTAAAACTAGGCCACAATAGCCATGGGCTAATATTTACTGTAGTGACACTGGGCCTCCTACGGGCCGTAGAAACAGTGGGCCTTCTACAGGCCGTAGAAACAGTAGGCCTTCTACGGCCGTAGAAACAATGGGCCTTCTACGGGCCGTAGAAACACTGGGCCTTCTACGGGCCGTAGAAACAATGGGCCTTCTACGGGTCGTAGAAACAATGGGCCTTCTATGGGCCATATCATCAATGGGCCTTATACGGGCCGTATGACCATAACGGGCCATCGTTAATAGGCCGTATTTGATGACACTATGAAAATGGCCCAACGTATTAACGGACCACAAATGGGCCGATGTAACCACGGGCTGAATTTGGCCCACAAGCAGAAAATGACAGTAACGGGCCGTAAGTAAACGAATGCTGGAAATGAGCCCAAGAATAAATGGGCTCTGAGAAGGCCGAGAGATAACATTTGCTGGAAACGGCCCAACTGAATAACGGGCCCTTAATGAGTATAAAGTGATATACTGTTCATTACGGGCCAGTTTCGCCATGGGCCGTTAGTGGGTGTAAAGTGATACACTCTTCATTGCGGGCCAGTTTCACCACGGGCCATTAATAGGCCAAGAGTTACATAGGGCCTCATATGGGCCGAAAGACATCATGGGCCATACATGGGCCAGAAGTGAAAACGGGCTGGAATCATATTGGATGGCCCAGATGACGCTACTGGGCCTAATTCGGATATGGTGTAGCGGGCCTTGGGTTAGTGGGCTGTAAATGGGCTATATGCGAACATGCCGTTAACAGGCTTTCCATGGGTCGGCCCGCCACCTTTTGACCAAGTCAAACGGGTCGGCCTTTTCACTGGAATGGGCCTCTATTGGGCCATGCCACGTGTCGACATATCATAGGCGCCTTCTATCCAATGAGTGGATGACATCTGTCCCAACGGTGAGCCAACACGTGTTTCCTCCAGCCAATGATGATTTTACACGTGGAAAATCCCCATTGGTCGGGGCTGTTGACGGGTTATCGGATCCAAAACCCGACTCGATAGCTTAACGGCATTCCGTTACGGTGGATGCCACGTGTCGGTCACCCTTGACGAAAGCAGTTCTGTGACGCGCGATTTATCGTCATGGAAGTGGACACTTCCGTGATGATAATTTTGGTAATGTCATCGAACACTTCTACGACAACACAGATATGACTATCTTGATTTTGTCATAAATTTGTCATGGATGTACATGCATGACAAAAAACACGACCTACTGTGACAAACACGTATCATCACGGAAGTGTATTTTTTTTTGTAGTGTCTATTCTCGTCAAATCAATCTCTATCACTTTATTTACTTGCTTTTTTTTACTTTGCCTTTTACTTTCTTACTTTGCATCTACCTATCAAAAATACCAAAAATATTATCTCTATCAGATCTCACTCTCATAAGTGACCGTGGAGGGATTGACAACCCCTAAGCGTTGGTTGCGAGTTGCTATCGTTTTGTGTAGGTACGAGGGACTTGTGTGTGGTCTCCTACTGGATTGATACCTTGGTTCTCAAAAACTGAGGGAAGTACTTACGCTACTTTGCTGCATCATCCTCTCCTCTTCGGGGAAATCCAATGCAGTGCTCAAGAGGTAGCAGTTGCAAGGCGGTTTTATTGGCACGTCTTGTCGAAGCAGAGATCATGTTCCCCTTATCACGGGATTCTCATCAATACGGGCGTGCGTAAACCAACCGCGCTTGTTAGTATGACTCCTCAATGTTAGGCAAGTTCCAAACGGTCACGCGGGGGATGCCTGATATTCACCCCCTTTATAAAAGGGGCCAAGGCATGTCCTCTTCTTCCCACGCTCGATCCTTCCCTTCCCCCTCCTCGAGTTCCAACACCCAAGGCTCAGGCTAAGCTCTTCGGACCTTCAATAATGTCCGGATCCAACCTTCAAGGCCGGTGGATGGCCTCCTCTGTCACAGAGGAGGACATCAGCTTAGGGAGGCCAGGTATCTAACCGCTGAAATCCCGCACAGGATGCCTGCTCAAGGGTAGGTCATTCCCACTCCCGAACCCAACGAGAGCGTCGTATTTGTCTCCCATTTCCTCTGCGGGCTAGGCTTTAGTCTTGATCCCTTTGTTAGAGGGCTCATGTTCTATTACGGACTAGATTTCCATGATCTAGCTCCGGATTCCATCCTTCACATCTCGTCGTTTATCGTCGTGTGTGAAGCCTTCCTCCGCGTCACCCCACACTTCGGCCTATGGCTCAAGACCTTCAATGTGAAGCCGAAGATGATCGATGGGTGACATGCAGAGTGCTAAGGCGCTATAATAAGCAAATGCATCGATGCCCTATGGCCAAAGGGTTCCTTCCTGGAGGTGTCTGACTTATGGCAACGGGAGTGGTTCTACATCACAGCTCCCCGAGGCACAAAGCGGGCGGCCGCCCCTGCCTTCCGCTCGGGCCCTCCGCCTCAACTGGCGTCGTGGGTCAACAAGGGACTAGAATGGGGGCCAGCTAATGACGTACCGACATTGCAAAGCCGTATTCGAGATCTCCTCAAGAGGGATGTCAGTCTTGTCAAGGTAATGCAAGTAATGCTAGTTCGTCAGGTCCTGCTGTGCCAACGTCGATCTCTCCGTATGTGGGAGTTCAACCCGGAAGGACCGCGAACTATTCAACAATTCTTCGGCATCATGCTCGAAGGAATGTACGGATTGTTCTTCGGATCACGAATAAAGTGTCCGGATACCACCGAGGATGCGGGTCTCAACTGCAACCATCTAGATACCCAAGTAAGTAATTCTGCGACCGAACATGATGTCCTTTTAATTGTCCCAACATCATTCTGAAAAATTACTCTCGGCCAGGACTGGATAACACAGGCGGAGAGGATCAGGTGTTCAGCCCCTCTTCCCGAAGGCTCGCCGGATCCTTTATTAACCAGGATGCTTGAGCGCGCACCATATCAGGTGCCATCAGGAGAAGATGAGGGGAGGAATAGAGAAGCCACAAGCGGGCTTCATACCTTATACATCCAAACCGGGGGAGTAAGTGCCTCCGCTAAGGAGGATAATCGGGGAGGTGAATCTAAAATCCCCTCTCCTCACGGGAAGAAAAGGGCCGACTCTGAAGACATGGAAACGGAGGTTTCCAAATGAGGGAGGAAACCATCGCCAGGGGACCCTGCCCCAGAGGGCGTCCTTACCGCACAGCGCCCGCAAGGGGGCCAGCCCTCAACCAAGCTGTAAGTGAAAAAAGTACTTTGGTAAATATATCTTGCAGTCCGGCTCGTAGCCCTTCTCCACAGAGTTCGTCTTCGGGGGATCTTCTTCCGGAGATGATGGAGAGTGAAACGCCTCCTCCTGCCTCCCTGCTACATGGAGCAGACGACCCCGAGGTGTCGTCACGGAGGATTTCTCCTGATCCGCCAAGGCCAGAAGTTAACACTTCGGCTGCCCGAAGTCCGGAGTATTCGGCTCCCAAGGAGAGTAACAGAAAGAGTCGGGGATTGTCCGGCACATAGCCGGACACACTGATGGGTCTTCTAGAGCAAGCGGCTATCTTATAGGTGCATCGTACCTTAATGGGTAAGGTGGTTGAGAGGATTTCATCCGCCAAAAGTGGTTTGAATGAAGCTTTTGCGAGCTCGCTAAGAGGCTTTGAGGTACGCAAAGTAATATACATGTATATTGGACAGTACCGCACGCGCTAGGTGTGCCCTGTATAGATAGGAGCCCCTGAGACTCTGGCTGCCGTCTAAGGGCGGCGAACAGAGGATCATAGTCCTAGGTAATGATCGTGCTGCTTTTATACGCAGGTGGCTAAGGGTCCAGCGGCTGACTGGACTGCTGATTTTGCCGAACTGAAGCGGTAGCTTGACGTTGTGGATGCCGACATCGCGCTTGTGAACAGGCGGCTTGACGAGGCCCATGGTATGTATTTTCGGCTTGTCAGCAAATATTAAGAGGGGCATGATGCTAGTATCTATAATATGTTGTGACTGCAGATGGAGCTGCTGCCGTGGAGACCCTTCGGGCGGAGCTTGCCCGAGCCAAGGAACAAGCCAGGAGAAGCAATGCGGCTGCCCTAAAGGCGGCCGAAGAGTTAAAAGCCGAACAGGCTGCTCATCGCCAGAGCGAAGATAAGATAGCCAAGATGGCTGTTGAGCCGAAAGATGCCACCGGCTGATATGAGCTCCTTGAAAAGGAAAGCCAAGCAAAAACGGCCGACCTAAAGATGGCCTTGGAAGCAGCCAAGGAAACTCGCTCTGAAATTAGAGGGATAAGAGAGGAGCTTCGTGAAGCCGGAGATATCACGGCTGGGAGGCCCTTCTTGTTGCGGATGAAGTTCGGAGATCCGAAGTATGCCCCTCCGGATCAGTTATGGAGTGCTGCAGACGCGTATGCGGACCTGGCAAAGAGTGGTGCTGATGTGACTGAGTTTTTCAAAGATTAGAAAGATCATGAGGTGGAAAGGTTGTTCTGGTCGCGGTTCAGTGCCCCGACGCGTCCGCTGCTGTGGAATGAAGAGATGGCCGCATGGGCCGAGCTCCATAGGTTGTCTGGGCTTGCTATGAGGTCTGTCGTGGATTATCTTTGGCCGAAGGGACCAAGGCCGGACAGTTATTTTGGTTTAGTGCAACAATTCCTTGGTGTTGTGTCGCATATCGACGCTGTGAAGAGGTCGGCGTGCATTGAGGGCACACGGATGGCTCTTGCCCGTGTTAAGACATATTGGGCAAGGATGGAGGCCACCGCTATTGCAACCCGGGGTCCGGCGGGAGGCCAGGACCCGGTCGAGTACTATTTTGAAGAAGTCCTAGAAGGCGCCCATTTAATAGAGGCTCAGTGCTCGAAGAGTACCATGTTCAAGTGACATGTATCTCCATTGTAAAAACAATGTTATTTTGATTGTAAAGGCTGTGTTTATACTTTTGCCCGAAAGTATTATAATGCCTCCCGTGCGGACGTTTATGTATGTATATAACCTAAAAGTTTGCAGTCGTCGGCTTCAGTCCCCACGCATATAATGCGGGGCTGTTCGAAAAAGCGCAAAATCACACTTGATCCAACATCTTGGTCTATTAAGGAGGTGATAGTGTGGCGAACTAGGCAATCAGACTATATAGTTTTAACACTTTCACTTAGCCATAGGAGTTTGACGGTGGGGCTACTATATAGCCCCTGGTACTTCCGTGTTCACCCGAATATGGTGCGCGTACGTACATGACCGGGAAACCGGTCCTTCGTTAATGCAGAGGAATCGCAAAGATTCCGCTGAGTCATCGAGTGGTTGACCAGTCTCGCGCTATATCATGACAGTCAGTTTTCGGCTTTCTCTACTGAGGTGCTCATCCAGATGAACCAGGGCACAATCGCAGTAGTTCTCCCGGTGCCACCTTAGCCGATAGAGCGGAACCTAAGGTAGCAAAACATGGGAGCCGAGCAAACCCAACTATTGACCAAAGACATGATTCGGAGTTGATGCATATAAGGCCAAACTCATGACGCCGAACACTCCCTAAGGTATTCAGACTTTACAACATATACTGGGTTGAGTAACGCCCTTGACAATGAGCCCTGAGTTTCCAGGTACATGCATTGATCTGGCGTGACGAAATGCCAATAACGCCAGTATCCCTCTCGATTGTTTTAAGTGCCTGGAGGGTATGAAGCAACAAGAGACATCAAAAAAGGTATACACAGGGTCTTAATCTAAAAAGAAACCTTTGAACGGGGCCCTGTTGCACGTCTGCACCTTTGTCTCCGTTGTGCCGTATCCTGGAAGGGTGTAATAGGATGATCGTCTATAAAACAGGAAAAACCCAGGTGAAAGACTTTGTGCGAAAAGTTAGTTATTCTTAATGAACCATAAAAATGTGATCTATTATTGTATTAATAGGGTTGAGCCGAACTATGGGCCTTTTTACATGCGGGCAACCCCTAGCACCATCTATGGGGGTATATCCATCGACCCAAGCTCATGTTTATCCGGGCTGCTATGACTAGTGGTGCGCCGGACTCGTCTAACCGTGTCTGCGGTCTTGACGACCGGTCATTTATTCTGTTTTGGAGCGGCCATTCAGTGTTTGGCTGTTAGAGCCACCACATATTCTTCTGCACGTAAGGAACGCTCTATATTCCCGCTAACTGTAATGATGCCACGTGGACCGGTCATCTTAAGTTTAAGATAAGCGTAGTGCGGTACTGCATTGAAACGGGCGAAGGTCGTTCTTCCGAGTAGTGCGTGATAGCTGCTTTGGAATGGAGTGATGTCGAAGGTTAATTCTTCGCTTCGGAAGTCGTCGGGAGAACCGAATACAACCTCTAGTACTAGAGAGCCCGTGCAGCAGGCCTCTACGCCTGTTATTACTCCTTTAAAGGTAGTACTGCTTTGGCTTATTCTTGACGGGTCTATCCCCATCTTGCGGACAGTGTCCTGATATATCAGATTAAGACTATTGCCGCCGTCCATGAGGACTCGGGTGAGATGGTATCCGTTAATTATTGGGTCGAGCACCAAGGCAGCCGATCCTCCGTGCCGGATACTACTCGGATGATCCCTGCGATCGAAAGTGATCGGGCAAGGCGACCAAGGATTGAACTTGGGCAACACGGGCTCTACAGCATATACGTCTCGGAGTGCGCGCTTGCACCTCTTCTTTGGTATGTGAGTTGCGTAGATCATGTTCACTGTTTTGACCTCTGGTGGAAATTTTTTCTGTCTCCCAGTGTTCGATTGGCGAGGCTTGTCCTCGTCTTCACTTGGTGTCTCCCTCCCCTTGTGTTCGGCGTTTAGTTTGCCGACTTGCTTGAAGACCCAACATTCTCTGTTGATGTGATTTGCAGGTTTTTCGGGGGTGCCATGAATCTGACATAATCTGCCTAGAATCTTATTTAGGCTGGACTGTCCATCTCTGCTGCCTTTAAACGACTTTTTCTGTTGACCGGGTCGAGAGCCCCTAAATCCGGCGTTGGCCGTCGTGTTATCTGGGCTGTCTTCATTGTTTCGACGCTTGTTTTTATTGCATCGCGGCTTCCCGTTGCCATCCCTGACTTCGGATGTGCCTGGGTCGTTGGTGCCGCTATGGGCCAACCAGCTGTCCTCGCCCGCGCAGAAGCGGGTCATAAGGCTTGTTAGGGCTACCATTGTCCTCGGCTTTTCTTGGCCGAGGTGTCTGGCGAGCCATTCGTCTCGGATACTGTGCTTGAAAGCCGCTAAGGCTTCGGCATCCGGGCAGTCGATGATTTGATTCTTCTTAGTGAGAAATCTGTTCCAAAGCTTACGGGCTGACTCTCCGGGTTGTTGGATTATGTGACTTAAATTGTCTGCATCCGGAGGTCGGACATAGATCCCTTGAAAATTGGCCCTAAAAGCATCCTCAAGTTCCATCCAACTTCCAATTGAGTTTTCGGGGAGGCTTTTCAACCAATGCCGAGCTGATCCTTTCAACTTGAGGGGCAGGTACTTAATGGCGTGGAGATCATCTCCGCGAGCCATGTGGATATGAAGGATAAAGTCGTCAATCCAGACCCCAGGGTCTGTGGTTCCGTCGTATGCCTCTATATTCACGGGTTTAAATCCCTCTGGAAATTCATGATCCAGCACCTCGTCGGTGAAGCACAGGGGGTGCGCGGCACCCCTGTATTTGGATGTGTCATGGCATGTTGTCGACGGCTGTTTTGTTCGGTGTTGATTCCGAGCTAGTATCCGATCGATATGATCGTTTTGGTGGTTGTGATCCTGTGCCTGAGCACGCGTTCTAGATCCATAGATGGACCTGGCCACACCAGCTTTTTTGTCCAGGAGCTCACGTAAATCGTGTGTTGAGTTGTGTGCGGCATCATTGGCCGCCCTATCGCGGCCACGGGGTGGTCGGTCCGGCTGATCGGCCGTATTATTTTTTGACGGAATGGGCTCTATGGCCTCATCATCGAATTCGGGCAGCAGCTTGCGGTTTGGATAGCTCTTTGTGTGGCGATCGTCGCCGTATTTTTCTTCAGTGTCGAGCATTTTGTTCCATCTGCGGTTGAGCGTATCCTGTGCGGCCTTAAGCCTTTGCTTCTGCTTCTTCAAGCTCCTCGCGGTGGCAATAAGCCTTCTATGGAGGTTCTCTTGTTCTAAGTGTTTTTCCGGAATGATGAGTGCATCGTCGTCCGGACTGTTCTCCTCTCTGGAGACAGGTTGGTCAGTTTTACCCTCGGGATCGCCGTCATCGGACATCGGCTCCGGACTATGTTCAGCGTCCCCTGGCTCATCCTGCTTCATCGCTGGGTCCATGGGGTCGTCGTTTCCTTTGGAGTCGACCGGGGTGCTATTCTTTCTTGCGATGTTGTCGTTGTTTTTACTGTGGTGGGATTTAGAGCGGCGCCTACGTCGTCGCTTTGGTTGTTGTACGAGGGGATTATCCTTCATTGCATCCTTCCGTTCCTCGCCGTTGTTTTCTTTGGGTGTATCCACCATGTATATATCATATGATGAGGTGGCTCTCCAGCGCCCCGTGGGCGGTGGTTCCTGTTCATCTCCAGCATCGTCGTCCATACCGTCGATGTCTTCGGAGTCGAAGTCAAGCATGTCGGTTAAGTCATCGACAATGGCTATTAAGTGGGTGGTGGGTGCGGAACGAATTTCTTCGTCGTTCGCTTCCCACTCCAGCCGGACATAGTCCGGCCAAGTGTCTCCTGACAAGGAGAGAGACCTTAATGAATTTGGCATGTCTCCCAAGGGCGAGTGCTGAAAGATATCCATGGAGGTAAACTCCATGACCGGTGCCCAATCAGATTCGATAGGCACGGACACACGCGGTTCGGAGCCTGTGGCCGGAGATGAGTCCGAGGGTCCGATGACACAGGACTCATAGGAGGTGAGGTCTGTGTCCGGCTCAGTCGCCGATGAATGTGCAGCCTCTGTGGCGGGGTCCATCCACCCGTCCTCGGATGGCGTGATCTGCTCCAGATTAGGGGTCGGGGCAGCCGCAGGTGCAATCTCCCAAACATCGTCCGAGGGCAGATCTAAGTCATGCCAGTCGTGACTGTTCGGCGCTCCTGACATGTGCTCGAATCCGTCGAAGATCAAGTCTTCGCGGATGTCGGCAATGTAGTTCAAGTTTTCAAACCTGACCTGATGGCCAGGGGCGTAGCTATCGATCTGCTCTAGATGGCCAAGCGAGTTGGCCCGCAGTACGAAGCTGCCGAATACAAAGATCTGTCCGGGGAGGAAAACCTCACCCTGGACCGCATCGTTTTTGATGATTGAAGGAGCCATCAAGCCTTATCGTGACAGCACAGTGGAACTCTCAATGGAAGCACCAATGTCGGTGTCAAAACCGGCAGATCTCGGGTAGGGGGTCCCAAACTGTGTGTCTAAGGCTAATGGTAACAGGAGGCGGGGGACACAATGTTTACCCAGGTTCGGGCCCTCTCGATGGAGGTAATACCATACTTCCTGCTTGATTGATCTTGATGATATGAGTATTACAAGAGTTGATCTACCACGAGATCGTAGAGGCTAAACGCTAGAAGCTAGCCTATGATTATGATTGTTGTTGTCCTACGGACTAAACCCTCCGGTTTATATAGACACCGGAGGGGTCTAGGGTTACACAGAGTCGGTTACAGAGAAGGAGATCTACATATCCGGATTGCCAAGCTTGCCTTCCACGCAAAGGAGAGTCCCATCCGAACACGGGACGAAGTCTTCAATCTTGTATCTTCATAGTTCAACAGTCCGGCCAAAGTATACAGTCCGGCTATTCGAGGACCCCCCTAATCCAGGACTCCCTCAGCAGGGGCGGGCGCTGACGGGGGGCTCCCCTCGGTGCTCTGCGGTGCTGGTTTGGTGGAAGTTTGGTGGAGGTTTGCGGCTCGCCGGTACGGGCTGGTGGTGGTCGAGCATCTCAGGGAGAAATCCTTCTTCCGGCCTTCGCCGGAGCTGGCGACGGTGGCGCATGCGGGCATCGCGCCCTTTCTTGGAAGCGTCGCTGATGTATGGTGCTCCACCCCTCACCCCGCGGCCTTGGCTCCGGAGGGAAACCTCTGATCCGCGGGATCGGGCGATGAAGGCGTGTTCATGTCTTCTTCCTCCTTGGGGGCATCGTCTTGTAGCCGGCTACAAACCGGTGGATGGCGACATCTTCGCCGCGTGGGATGGCGGCATCTTCGCCGCGTGGTTTGCTGAGGCGGCCGTTTCGGGGGCGCTGATTTCTGTTCGGCAACGATGATGGCGTCAAGAGGACTTTGGGTTGCAGCTCGGGCTTCGGTAGTCGGATCTTACCGGCGTGTCCAAGGTGCTCTTTAGGACACAGTCGGCACAAGTCCTGCATATTTCCCTTGTGAGGCTCGTCGCCAAAGTCGGAGTTGTCGGTTGTTTGCGCGTGTGGCCATCTGTTGGCATGTGCCGGCATTTCATGTCGGTGGCCAGGTTGGCCGGTGGTGCCCATGTTATATGGGTTGGGTTGCATCGGTTTTAGCCCGGTTTTCCATCAATTAACCGGGCAATTCCCACTTCTTCTTAATCAATGAAAATGGCAAATCTTTTGCCTCGTTTAAAAAAAACATTTCTATATTATACTTATTTAATATTTTAGCTACCGACAGCCTTTTTTTAGGACTATCGATAGTTTATTCTATAAACTTGTTCAAATATAGACCTATTTGACTTTTGAAAAATCAAATATGTACTAAGTTGTGAAACGGAGGAAGTGTATGCCAAGAGGCGCGCCCCAGCCTCTAGGACTGATTACAGTTCAGACGTCGTAGCGGATGTCACCACGTTGGCGTGGACACGCAACTTCGGTTTGGCCATGGAGTTGGAGCACCGGATCACCGTCAGCAGCAGCAGCAGCACCCTTGCGCACTCATCGACGAAGGCGACTCAGCTAAAGCTGGTGGACTTCTTCAAGGCAGACAAGTGCCCAAGCCTACCTGTACGTAGGGACATCAATTTCACGCTCAAACTTCCAGGCTGCGAACATCCCTTCCGCCGGTTGTGCATCAACAAATTACACTGCACAGTAACACTAGCCAAACACGGCGGCAGCATGCGTGCGTGTGAAGTTCTATGATCAATCAATTGTTTCGTCTCAGGTGTCCAATGGATATTACTACGGTGCCCATTAATGCTTGCTTCTGAAATGCCGAGAGGCCCGAGCGTCGGAGCATCTACAGCTGGACTTATCAAATCCGGCACCATTTACGTTTGGGGACACGTCTATTGATACTAATCGGACAACTTGGCTGGATATGAGGGGCGCTAGACAGTCCGGGTATTTGAGACTGGTTTGAAGCGCCCATGTGGGTCAGATTCTTTGACCGGTCAGTGACAGGTTCATCCGCCCGGGCGTTTGAGACCGCTTTGAGGCGTCCGGAGGGCACGCACCTGCCAAGCCCTGCCGGGCCGCTCGATTGCCTCGCGATTCATGAAGCAATTGGATCCCACACGAGAATATAGTAAATTTTAAGTTCCAATCGTTGAAACTTACGAGTTTTTAATTGGAACTTGCGAGTTTGTAGCTCATTTTTACCAAGTTTCATAGATACAATTATAAGACATTTTTTCTGTCGGACGTACCAAAAAAATCATGATTTTATCAATCGCTCATACTAAGTTCCAGTAGTTAAAATTTAACATTTATTTTTAAAATTCGTCAAAACGTATCAAAATGAATCTTATTTGAAAACCCGCGTCACGAGAAATACAAATATGAAAACAAAACTTAAGTTGAATTTTTCACCTAAAAGATAAAAGTTTAGAAATCGGAAGCCAAAAATAAAAGCACGTGTGAGGAATTCGCTCCTTTGATTCTACCTCAGGATCGCTGTGCATTCGTTGCATACATGTCATTTTCTCTTCTCCTGTTCTCAGGCCCACGACCCAACAAACTTGTGTGCCGTTCTTAATCGCCAAGCATGCAACTTGTAGCAACATTTTTGTCTAAAATAAACTTGTAGCAACATTTAAGGCTACTCTCGATGCACCACCAGACACGAACGTGCTAGTACTAACATGTACTCCGTCTTATTCATATTCCCTCCGTTCCAAAATATAGCGCGTCCACGCTTTTCGAGGTTCAACTTTGATTATAAATTTAACCAACGAGACCGATTGCGGCGAGAGCAAAAAATATATAATTGAAAACTTGTTTTGAATACGAATACATTGGTATATTTTTTTTTCTCCCGCCACAGTTGGTCTCGTTTGTTAAATTTATGGTCAAAGTTGAAACACGAAAACCGAGGACACACTATATTTTTGAACGAATGGAGTATTAATTATCTCTGATTTAGTACAATTTATACTAAATCTATGACAATTATTATGGATTGGAGGGAGTAGTACTGCATCCTCCACCGCCTCCTCTTGATACACAAATATTTGCAAGATAGTTGTATAATAGTAGCTTGATGGTTGATGATATGGATAGTTTGCCAACAATAACAAGAGTTTCGTTGAAGATGACCTGATGATGCATTAGAGCGGACGTCCTGCATGCAGCGGCAGCTGCACGCAACTATCCTGCCGGTCGCGCATCGCGTGATGATCCGTGCAAACTGATTTAAGAATAGAGTAAAGTGGAGATGCGTCGCTCAATACAGAGAGATACATTGCCCATGTTGGTACGGGTGGGCTCGCCCCGGGTACAGGTCTGACGCACGATGGGGACAGGCCGCGCAGGGCGTGCAGTGTGGGACATCGTTTTTTGGCACGCGGGCCCGGCGATTTGTCCACAAAGTTTTGTACAGGGTCGGTACTGGGTGGTGGGAACACAGCTTGGGCGCATGTCTTGGGAATTCTCATCTCTTGTGTCTCGCACCAGATTTCTTTCTCGACTGGGGGCAAAGAACACGCCGAGCTTGAAAACAGCAGGCGGTGCTTCCTGGTCCGCCTGGCTCTGCTCATGGCGATTTCCGAAGCGACGACGATGGCGGCATTGGACTCTGGGTGAGTGAAACTCTGCCTCTTTAGTTCTCCTTCGTTGAAATCTATAGCTCACTGGCTCGCTCCCGTCACCGGTACTGCAGATCGACCTTAGCGGCAAGAGATCCAGTAGCGCGCGAGGTGGCGTGCGTTTTGGCCGAGGGCGGCGCCACTGTGGCCGATCCGGCCGTAGGCTCGCCGGATTCGGCCGTCGGAGCGGTCTCGCCGGATATGCGTCAGTTGGATCAGGGGCCTTGACTGATGTCGAGTTCTCCAGACCGTCAGGCACAACGTTCAGTTCTGTGCGCGGAGATGCGGCGTTGGCAACCCCCGACTACGCGACGCCGGCCGTCGTCTCACACACCTCCATCCAGTCCATCCACCGCGGTGCCACGGCGGCATCCTGCACGACAATCAGTTCTCGGGGCAGGGGGTGCCGGCGGCGCGACCGGCCATCGTCTTGAGCTGCGCCGTGCAGTCTTACGTCACGGCGGCCCGGCTTCAACAAACACCACCATCCGCGTTGGCTGGAAGTGCATGTGCCTACTGAATTTCTGTCGCCTGGGAGAAAGGTGTAATTTCTGTCGCCAAAAGTCGCACCGGCCTCCATCCTGCGCCAGTTATCAAGTTGAATGATGAACAAAAAACACAAAAACAGCACAAAAAAAAAAGGGTTCATCTGATGGATGGTTGTACAAATCAGACTTACTCCTTGGTTCGGGCACTTGTAGAAACGGACGCGGGGTTCCAGTCTGTCCCGAACACAAACCATCTAGTCCTCGTCCCGGTGCACCTGGGGCACAGGATCAATGCCGAGCAGAAGATGAGCTTTGGGACATTTCAGCGCGGCGGCGTCGATGGATCAGTACAACACGAGATGCTTGTGCGTGTTTGAATGAGAACGTGCAAACGATCATTACTGTCCGGCCGGGTGCATAGGCCTTAAATACATCCAGGGCAAAAAGTGTTTACGTTATACAGTGTCTCAGTGCATTCCGTCCTCTCGCCCTGCACATGTACAGCGCTTTGCAGCCGTGTGACAGGTTTCCTGTCAGTGCATGGTACTTCAAATACGTGAAATACGCAACATATCACACGCCAGTGGGCCTCTATACTCCAAGTAGCAAGTTTGGGTGTTACTAACCGCGACGATGTGCCAGCCGTCGATGCGCTGCGTGCAGCTGCCGCTGCGTGCAGCGCTGCACTTCTCGATGATGCATGCCTTTCTCCTTGCAACATGGGTCCTCTGTGAGTTCTTCACGTGGCAGTGATCGGTGATCTATCTGGTCGACTCACCGTAACTAGCAGTACTTTTTCTTTTCTTTTTTTAATTAAGGAAAACAACCTGTTTGTTTATCATGGGTTGCTTACCGCGTGTATCACGTGGTCAGCTTGCGGTACTATTGTTTCAGATGTGTGGATCCAAATCGGCGAGAGCAGCACTGACCACCACAGAAACAAGCAAACAGGATGTCCTTGAGGCTGCTGCGTCTCGTTCCCGGCCTCCTGCTCCTGCTGCTCTCGCGCTCGGCCTCAGCGTCGGCGCCGGCGCCGGCGTCGACGGTGGTCACGCACCTGCCGGGATTCGATGGGCCTCTCCCCTTCTACCTCGAGACCGGGTAACCATCGTATTCGCATGTGCATTCGGTGGTGGTTCCATGTTGGATTCTCATGGCGGGAGCTGGAGCTGGCAGGTACGTGGGCGTGGAGGAGGAGACCGGGGCGGAGCTCTTCTACTACTTCGTGGAGTCGGAGCGGAGCCCCGGCGCGGACCCGGTGCTCCTGTGGCTCACCGGCGGGCCTCGCTGCTCCGGCTTCAGCGGCCTCGCCTACGAAGTCGGCCCCGTGAAGTACGTGCTGGCGCCGTACGACGGCGGTTTGCCGCAGCTGGTATACAACCCCTTGTCATGGACCAAGGTGAGTGAGAATGACTGAATGATCGACGGCCACATTGTTGTGCTGAGTATGTCTCTCCTTCCTCGGTTTTCCTCCTGCTTGACTGACGACGACGACAATCATCAGATGGCAAGCATCGTCTTCTTGGACTCGCCCGTCTGCTCGGGCTTCTCGTACGCGCGCGACCCCGAAGGCTGCGACGTCGGAGACTACTCCTCCTCTCTGCAAGTCCAGAGGTTTCTGATTCAGGTGACGAGAGGCGTTGATCGATTTTTCCACTGTCATGGCAATAATTCAGTAGTACATCGACCGCTCACTGCCTGGTTAATTATATGCAGTGGTTCACGGATCACCCGCAGTACCTTTCCAACCCTTTCTACATCGGAGGAGATTCATACGCCGGAAAGGTGGTTCCACTCATCGCGCAATACATTGCAGAAGGTAATGCAGATCTCTCTTCTCCCTAATAATAACACCACTTTAATGCATTGTAGGACCACGTACATTCCACAAGGTAGAAGAATACTCCAATTTCCTTTGGAGTACAGTACAAATCGTTGGTGCATTGTAGTTGTAGGGTCTATCTAGCTAATTTCCGTTACACGAGTTTTATTATGAAGCAGTACGGAATGTTCTTCCAAGCAGTATTTCAGAAGCAGATATATTTTCCATTTTTCTTCCTGAGCCACCAAGCCAGCTATCTTTTAACTTGCTTCTACTGATCACTGTTTAAATAGTGCGCTATATGTAGCGGCGCTGTAGCGTTTAGAGAGGTCTTGTGCTAAGAGACTTTGGTGCTAGCACATCAAGTAAAGTTTTAAATAGCGCGTTGTAACATTTGGAGAGGTCTGCCACTAAGAGACATAGTCCACTATTTAAAACTATGCTTCTACTATATGCTCCAGGAATTGAGGGAAGGCAGCAGCCTGTCATCAATCTCAAGGCAAGCTAATCTCTAGCCTTCAAACTCTTGTTATTTTGCAATGGCAAAATGAGTGCAAAGAATGTGTGTTACCATGATAATGTGGCTCGCTCTTCTCTTGTGTTGATGGACATATTTCCAGGGCTATCTGGTCGGCAACCCTATAACGGACCCAAAGTTCGATGAAAATTTCCAGGTTCCAGCTGCTCATGGCTTTGGGATAATATCTGATCAAATATACGAGGTAACAACTAATCCATTCGCTTTGACAAAAGTGTGCTAACAAATTTTGTACTATGTGTTAGTCTAAAGAATTTGTAGTTTTCCTTTTCTTTCCCCAAGGCTGCAATGCAGCACTGCAAAGGAGATTATGTAAACCCCGCGAATCAAATGTGTGCTGAGGTGCTACAAACTGTAAACAGCGTGAGATTCATGTGCCGACCTTTTTGTTATGAACTTAAGGTATTGCCAACATCAGCTAAAGCACATCCCTGCTGCAGCTCATTTCTGAAATCCTAGATGCGCACATCCTGTACAAAAAATGTGTCTTCTCCGCGCCAAAGCCCATACATGATGCAATGGCTAGAAAGAACTTGTTGGAAGAATCAATCGAGCTAAATGAGGCTCCTGCTCGACCTGCCATCGATTGTCTTGTCAGTCTTTCATTATCCTTGAAGCGTCAGCTTGATTAGAAGATGTGACAATGTCATATGGTTGTGACACTACTCTCGTATCACAAACTTAGATGGATTTTCTTTCTAAACTGCAGACATACGGTTACTACCTGTCATACTTTTGGATGAACAACAAGATGACTAGAGATGCTCTCGGGATCAAGCAGGTAAAGCTACATCATTTTTTGTCAGGAATATCTTTTACGTATTCACATAGGGTTAAAACATCCTAAGTGTAGAAGCATTACCATATAAATCACTTAGAACAGCACTGACGAAAACAAATTTGGCGATAGGGGACGGTTAGTGAGTGGAAAAGATGCAAAAGCGAACTTCCCTACCCATATGACATGCCAAGCAGCATACCATACCATATCAACCTCACCATGAGAGGTTACCGTGCACTCGTGTACAGGTGAGCAAGCGCGACATCAAAATAAGTTTTCTTATCCATAGTGGGTGGTAATCTTCTTTGAGACCTTGTAAATAAAATATTTTGTCTGTGGGAGCACAGCGGAGACCATGATCTTCAGGTGCCTCAGTTGAGCATGCAAGCATGGATAAGGTCTTTGAACTTCTCGATAGTCAATGATTGGAGGGCATGGCATCTCAATGGCCAGGCCGCAGGGTCAAGTCATCTGACTCCTTTTCTTTGCACCTCTTCACATAGAGAACAAAAACTATATGAATAAGCATTGTGTATCATGTTCCTCTATCTTTTCTGATGAGCAATACTTTTTTTTTCTTTTTGCAGATTTACCATTGCATATGCGAACAATTTGACATTTGCAACAATAAAGGTGATCTTGTTTTTCTCTTTAGATCATGGTTCTTGTCCATGGATTGGATGATAGAACCATTATGTGGAAGATATAATAGAGCCCTTCATCGCTTGTTTGTGTAGGGTGGTGGTCATACTGCTCCAGAGTACCAGCCAGAAGAATGCTTTGCCATGGCCCAACGCTGGCTGGCAAATGAGCCACTTTGATGCTTTCATTGTACATTTTTGTCTCTTAGCATAAATCTTTTTTTATTTTGCTTCTCTCCACATGTAAAGATGGTCTAAATAGTTCCACACCAAAGATTAATCGCCCTCCTAGCATTATCTGCCTTCAAGGTATGATGCCCTCAGAATAGTTGGGATTTAGGAATGGATGACGACAATAGAATTATGGGCTTGTGATGCTGCAGGGAAGCGCCACATGTCCCTGCCAACCCCTGCCACGTCAAGGCCACAGGCTTTTACCCAGGTCTAGCCTAGCATGGTTGGCACCCCTTCATCCTGGGATTTTTAAATAGTGGAGGCTTTTCATTTATCGACGTTGTCTGTGTTGTTTCTTTGCCAAAGAGGATAAATAAGACTTCATGGCGGCGATTTGGAATTCTTATAATGATATTTAAAATGATAGGCCGGAGTGATGAAATTTCTTAGAAAATATGCACATTGTATTTTTATGAGGCCAAAGGCTATTAATAATTATATATGCGCATAAATGTCAAGCCCGTGATACAACGGGGGAAACAATACTGAGCATGGTGAAATAGGAGTCCTGATGTCCTTTAGTGTGGGCCCTCGTGAAGAAACCCACCAACAGTAACTCTGAAGGTAGATACAAAGGACCTTCTCATGCAAATGAAAGTGCATAAAGGAATCATCCTTATCAATATGCTTGGTGTGCTCATGCTTCACAGAGTCGTGTGCAATGCTGATAACTCTAGTATTGTTTTATAAAAGAGGAGTGGAAAACACCAAAATCCTCGAGTAACCACCATAGCTAAGTCACACATGTTTTGAAAAAAGCATACCTCATAACTCTTCCCCTACATTCTAATGGAAAACTGCGGTATGTTTGTTCATCTTCTAGACAATGAGAGAACCATCAAGAAAAAAAAATAAGCAAAAAGTGGTGAGCGGCACCAAGGATCGTTACGCCAAATAGCATCTGAATAGGCATGAGGCTATATAAAATGGAGTGGAAAAATAAAAGACAGTGAGAGAGAGTCTAACAAAGATGTAAGGAGGTGACTTTAGTGAACTGAAGTGGAGGTAGAGACAAACTGATGAGAGCAGCGATATGGCTCATACAGGCATTTGCTCAGATTATCTGGACCGTAAGAGCATCTCCAACGGCCGCACAAAAATTTCGCGCCCAATAAAGGTTATAGCGCACCACTGTAGCACTTTTAATGCGTCGGGACCAACATTGCTTTACCAGACGCCCAAAAACGTGCGTCCAAAAAGCACGCAGTGCAAATTGTGAAGCGCGCAATCCGGAGCCCAAAATATGCTGCCGCGATAGCGTTTTTCAGCGCGCGCACAAAACTTTTAGCACTACAGTTTCCGCTGGAGCTGTTCGGCGCAAAAAAAAATGAACTTTTAGTGTGCGAAGCTTTTTTATGGCGCCTGTTGGAGATGCTCTAAGTAGCAGCATGATGAACTGTGCAGCAGCAGTTAATGTGAATGGGTGCGAGCTGGGGAAATTGGTGCCTTTGCCTGAATACAGTGATAGTACGTATGTACGTGTGGCGCACTTGGCTCAGGGTGTGACGGCTGGAGGCACGGTCCATATGGACGTTTCGCGTCTGTAACGATAGTTGTAAAGTGTACCTGGTCCAGAATTTGGCCGGGCTAAAGCTGATTATTTATTTTAGTTGGGAAAAGCTAAGGTGCTGACTTGGAGTGAAATCAGAGACACTAGTAGTTGCCTTTTTTTCCGAGGATACATTAGTTGACTAACGTTGATCCTACTCGGCTAGATGATTGTATTTATTCGCCGAGTCATTTGCTTCGTAACCTTGGTCTAACGAGGCCTTATATATAGCAGTAGTAAGTTTTACATAGTCACCCTGCAAAAAAGAAGTTCTACGTACTCAACGGAACAATTTTCCAAGTACTCCCTACAATCCAACATAATTGGCATTTTGAAAAATTTAGGATAGATTAAGGAGGTGCTGAAATCTCCTTTCTGCCCTTTTGTTTTGGAAGAGTATCAGGTGATACCACCCTTCACATGCTTCCGTGCTCTCAAGTTTGATAAATATTTAAATGCTTAAAAAATCTTGAATTTTTTTTGCAAATGTTCGTAGGACATGTGTCTACAAATCTTAGAAGGTTCAAATCCAAATTTGAAAGACACATAGGTAAACTAAAAAGATAAATCCAAATATGAATAGTGTCATTTTTTGACACTATTCATGTTTTACACAACTAATCCTAGCTTTGTCTTATTTGTTGCTCGACATGTATTTTGAATTTGGATTTTGAATTTTGTCGAAGTTGTACGCACATGCCTTCTGAGCAATCACATGCGGTGATAGTTTGGTGGCAGTTGGACGAGTAAATGTTGTGCGCTGCACACCACCGGCTATCTAACGGCATTGTAGAGGTGGGCCTACAAACTGTTGCAATACAAAGAGAAAACAAAAATACGGAGCATAATACACTAAAACACCCGGATCCCGAGACATGCTAACGCTACAGATAATAAGAGCATACGGAAGTACAACCCATATTGAATTTTCGTACTATTAGTAAGTTCTCCATACTCAGCCAGTCAGCCGAACCATTTTCCGAGAACTCCCCACAATCCATAATCGGCGTTTTAAAAAATTTAGGATAGATTAAGGATATTCTGAAAGCTCCTTTCTACCTTTCATTTTGGGGAGACTCAGGTGATACCACCCTTTGCATACTCCGGTGCTCCTAATAAGTTTGAAAAATATTTAAATGTTTAAAATATCTTGAAAAAAATTGTGTATGCTCACAGGTCATGTGTCTACAAACCTTAAATAATTCAAATCCAAATTTGAAACACATATATAGAGAAACTGAAATAATAGATCAAGATGTGAATAGTGTCGAATTTTTGATACTATTCATATCTTTACCCTTTTTTGCGGTGAAAAAACACAATGCATCATAGATTTGTCTTTTTTGCTGCTCTATGTGTATTTTGAATTTGGATTTCAGTTTTGTAGAAGTTGTACACACATGCCTTTTGAACATTAAAAAATCAGGAATCTTTTGGAACATTTTAAATGCGAGTTTAAAATTTTGGGAGCATATGAAGAGTAGTATTACCTACCGGGTGGCATGTCCGGTTTGCAATCTTAACCCATGAAATTGATAATTGTGAAGAGTAGTATCATCTAATATTTTCCTTTCATTTTGCTGCTACTAACAGAACATGCAACCAAATGGACCGCAAAATGGGATCAAGCACGTGGATAACGGTAGAAAGCATATCCGGTGCTCAACCATTGCTCCAGGATAACATGTACTTAAAATAAAATAAAAAAACATATCATTAACGGGGCTCGTGACATCCAGTTGGAGTACATAGCAAAGTGATTTTTTTTGCGAGGGCATAAATGCCGTGCGCTGCACATCACCAGAATGGCACCTAGACTGTACAGAAAATACATCCATCTGTACCACCGGCTATCTAACAGCAGCAAACGAAATGAATGCACTGCAGAGGTGGGCCTATGAACTGTAGCAATACGACGAGAAAATAAAAATACGAACTGCAATACACTGCAGCACCCAGATCCCAAGACATGTCAATGCTTGAGATAATGTGAGCATATGGATGTATGACTCATATTGAATTCTCGCAAACTGACTCATAATGAGAATACAATATGAGATAGCTGGATCGTAACATCGAGATAGACAAGACTCACAACGCACTGATGATATTATTGAATAAGATAGAGGTTCACAGTCAGACGTGCAAAGGAGAACACATAGCTCCATTGGAGTCTCAATGGTGTGCTCATCAGTAAGAGAAAGAAGATCATGAAGGTATTTCTCTTGGGAAATAAAGAAGGCATTTGGTGAAGAAACCTCAATCCCGAGAAAGTACCGAAGAGGACCAAGATCAGACAGAAAAAACAACTCACTATACAACCCTTCACAAAGTGAATGTACTTAGAGTCATCGTCCGTGATGGTCATGCCACCTACATAGAGTAGTAGAAGACGAAGAGTCCTGCCATAAGATGAATGATGAAAAAAAATCGTTGGATCATGATCACTTGCCAAAAATCTACAACTGAAGTGAGGTGGTAGATATCGTAGAAGTGCGGAGAAGCAATTGGTGTTTATCCCAGCCAACTCTAGTGCACAATAGAGCTATGAACGATTCCCTGTTAAGCTACGTCAATTTCTCTGTACTGACCGATGCCAAATTCTTTTAGTGCCCGAGAAATTCGGAATCGCCATGGGCACCAAGTACTATTCGTGCAAGGGGGAAATTTGAAAGTATAGCTCACAGAGCATCTTCTAGAGTTAGGGGTTCTCGACTGTGAAGACAGGGAAGGTCATCGGTGGTGGTGCCTGACCCAAAGTGGCCATAACTTGTCAGGACAGTGGGGTGGGAACTTGGGAAGGGATCATGGTCATACCCATGATTGGGGGTGTCGCCGGTGACTCTAAGGTCATTGAGGGAGACCCCTCGATGTAGATCTGCACGCCGTGGTGGAATTGCACGTGGAGCTCGTCGCGTGCCGATGAGGAAGGTGCAGAAGGTGGCGGTCCACTTGTAACCGGAGTTGGGTTGGCGTGGTTTGCAGCGACGAGACCGAGAGCTCGAGCTTGGCGAATTGGACATTGAGATCCAATTTCCAGGCACTGAGAGCGTTAATACACGCGGTTTGTGCCGCTAGCGCCTTCAAGATGAAGTCGACGTAGTTTTTCATCTTGTCAGCACGAGCAATCACGTCTTTGTTCACCCTATCGAGGTAGTCGCGGAGCTTGGGATCCATGGTGGCATGTAGGGCTTCGCGCGCCTGCTTCAGACAGCATGTATCCAGCTTGACCACGGCGAGGGGAAGGGTGGTAGGTGGTCTCTGATACCATGATGTTAGATTCCCGATCTCACTTTCTAGATAGTGTATTACAGGGGTGGTTCTCTCCTCACATACAAGTTTCAGATACAAAAAGGTAAAAGGAAAGCCGACGTGCCATTGCCTGATCTAAGCACGGATGGTTCTCTCCATTTCCTTCTCTTCCATAAAAGTACTCCTCACCCACTCGGGCCCCACAAACCTGCGGTTTGGTGGTGGAATCCTAGCTGGCCTTCGAATGACACAATCTTCTCTCTGGTGGGCCCCCGTGGGCCCTAGCGCCTTTGGCTGCCATGAAAGCGTTTCCTTTGTCTAAAAAAATAAAAAATGGAAGAAACCCTAATGAAGCGTTTTTCTAGGGTTTGGAGGAGACGGGGCGACGCCCAGCCGCCGCCGCCACGCACGCCCACCGCCGGCGAGGACGGCGCTATCTCCGCACGGGGAGGCCATCCTCGGGGCGGCCATGTTGCGGCTCTGTCCGCCAGTGCGGCCTCGTCCGCCATTGCGGCTCTGTCCGCCAGTGCGGCCTCGTCCGCCATAGCGGCTCCGGCCGCCAGTGCGGCCTCGTCCGCTAGACCCGCGAATTCGAGAAGCTCTGCACAGGTGACGGGTGTGGGCAGGAGTATGAACTCCAAATCAGATGGCGGCAGCCACGCAGGAGAAGCAGATGTGGGAGTGGATGGCAGCGTCCTTTCACCAGCAGATACTCAGTTTGACCCTGGTGGCTCTAACAGGAATCCTAGAGATACATCGCCGCCACAATCGAACGCGACAACAATAGTAGGGGCAATGAACTGCTTGGTGTGGAATTGTCGCGGGGTCGGCGGAGCTCGGACAGTCCGCGAACTGGTGTCCCTTAATCAAGTGCATCACCCCCGATTCATCTTTTTATCTGAGACTAGACAAGCCAAAGAGAAAGTTCAGCGTTTATGCAATCGTTTGGGCGTGAGAGGATTTGCTGGAGTTAGTAGTGTAGGATTTAGCGGAGGGCTGGCTCTCTTCTGGGACGAACACCTACATGTTGAAATAAAAGAGATCACTGCAAGATACATCGATGTATATGTTGGTGTTGGTCCGGGTACAGCCACATGGAGGTTAACGTGTGTCTACGGGGAGCCCAAGGTGGAAAATAGACACTTAATGTGGGACACTCTTCGGCAACTCAAAGTAAAATCAGACCTTCCATGGACAGTAATGGGCGATTCCAATGAAGCCCGTTGGCAGTTTGAACACTTTTCCTTTACTCGTCGGGCGGAATGGCAAATGGCGGCCTTCAGAGATGTCCTTGATGAGTGTGAGCTCACAGACTTGGGATTTAAAGGTGTCCCTTTCACTTATGATAATAAGAGAGGTGCGAGAAAGAATGTGAAGGTAAGGCTCGATCGGGTTGTTGCTGACGGCAATTGGAGAGACATGTTTGCAGATGCATCGGTGGAACATATTGTCTCATCCCGCTCAGATCATTGTATCCTGCTAGTTCGTCTTCAGGGAGAACAACCAGTCCGAAACAAGCGCCGATGCAGACAGTATGAACTCTTTTGGGAGAGAGCGTCCGACCTGCCAGAATTTATTGAAAAGGTATGGGCCGAGGTTGGGGATAAGAGTAACCTGGGAGCTATCCAGGGGTGCTTAGGGAATGTGATGAGATCGCTGCAGGACTGGAGTAAGAGCAAGTTTTGGAATATCCTGAAAGAGCTTGAGCTGGTCCGTAATGAATAGAACAGTCTACTACTAAATGGGGCTAATAGCAAAGAAGTGAGGAAGGTGTCAGTTAAGCTAGATGAACTCTTGTATAAAGAAGAAATGCTTTGGCTGCAGCGTTCTAGAGTCAACTGGCTCAAAGAGGGGGATCGTAATACAAAGTTTTTTCACAAGAAAGCAGTGTGGCGTGCGAGAAAGAATAAGATTATGAAATTACAGAAGGATGATGGCAGTTGGGTGTCCTCTACGGCCGAGATGGAGGACTTAGCTACTCGTTTCTTTCAAGAGTTGTTTAGTCGAGACCCCAACCTTAATCCGAGTGACATTGTGAATCTGTTTGAAAAAAAGGTCTCAGTGGATATGAACGATGCTTTGTGCAAAGAATTCTCTGATAAAGAAATTTCTGATGCTCTCTTTGAAATTGGGCCACTTAAGGCTCCAGGTACAGATGGATTCCCTGCGAGGTTTTATCAGAGAAATTGGGGTATCATGAAAGAAGAGATCATCGCAGCAGTTAAGTTGTTCTTTGTAACAGGTAGTATGCCGGCCAACATCAATCATACTGCTATTGTTCTTATTCCCAAGGTGGATCAGCCATCAAGTTTGCGAGAATTTCGGCCTATTAGTCTGTGTACTGTGCTCTATAAGGTGATTGCAAAATGCTTAGCTGATCGTTTGAAGCCTATACTTGGTGATATTATTTCGGTGAACCAAAGTGCGTTCGTCCCTGGAAGGCTTATTACTGATAATGCGCTGGTGGCTTTTGAGTGCTTCCATTTTATTGAGCAGAACACAAATCCGGGTAAGAATTTTTGTGCTTACAAAATTGACCTATCAAAGGCATATGATCGCGTGGACTGGGGCTTCCTTGAGAAGGCGATGAAAGGCTTAGGTTTCTCTCACCGATGGATCAGTTGGATCATGACATGTGTGACCACGGTGAGCTACTCAGTTAAATTCAATGGAACCTTGCTGGATTCGTTTATCCCTACCCGTGGTCTGCGCCAAGGCGATCCCTTGTCGCCTTTCCTATTTTTGCTTGTCGCGGACGGTCTCTCAGCTTTACTTCAAAAAGAGATCAATGATAATCAGATTGTGCCTTTGAAAGTATGTCGCATGGCCCCTGGTATCTCTCATATGTTATTCGCCGACGATACATTGCTCTTCTTTAAGGCAGAGGCCGAGCAAGCCTTGAGGGTGCAGCAAGTGATCAATACATATGCGCAAGGGACGGGCCAGCTCGTTAATGTTGATAAATGCTCCCTGATGTTTGGGAAAGCTTGCCCAAGCGATGCACAAGAGGAGGTCCGGGCTGTACTACAGGTCACACAAGTTGAATTCGAGCCAAAATATTTGGGCCTCCCAACACCAGAGGGCCGGATGACTCGAGGAAAGTTCCAGAGCATTCAAGAGAAGCTCCTAAAAAGAATGGTGCAATGGGGTGATTTTTCTAGCGGTGGAAAAGAAATCCTTATCAAGGCAGTTGCGCAATCCTTGCCAACCTATTTGATGGGGGTCTTTAAACTTCCTGAGGGTCTATGTGAAGATCTTATGAAAATGATAAGAGAGTTTTGGTGGGGTGCTAGCAAAAATAAACGACGCACTCACTGGATTTCTTGGGATTGTATGATCACGCCAAAAGCTTGTGGTGGTATGGGTTTTCGAGACCTACAACTCTTCAACCAGGCTTTGTTGGCTAAACAGGCATGGAGATTAATTGAATATCCTGATAGTTTATGCGCCAAAGTTCTGAGGGCAAAGTATTATCCCAATGGCCCATTGGTGGATACAGTATTCACGGGAAATGCATCATCTACTTGGAAAGCCATCGAGTTTGGCCTTGAGTTGTTTAAGAAAGGGATCATCTGGCGTATCGGCAATGGTGCAAAGGTACGGATCTGGAGAGACCCATGGATACCCCGTGGTACTTCATGCCGCCCCATCACGCCGAAACGACGGTGCCGTCTGAAGTGGGTTGCTGAACTATTGAATACAGATGGATCTTGGAACAGAGGGCTCTTACAACAACACTTTTGTCACGCTGATGTTATTGAGATTCTGAAAATCATGCCCTCTCCACGGTTGGAATCTGATTTTGTGGCTTGGTTTCCTGACAAGCGTGGATTGTTTTCAGTTAAGAGTGCATACTCCATTGCCTTACAGGAAAAGATGGCCGCCAATGATCAAGGGGCCTCGAGTATGCGACCTGATGGTTGACGTCTTGTTTGGGATCTCATCTGGAAGAGTCAGGCACCGCCCAAAGTACGCATATTTGCGTGGAAGGCTGCACATGAAGCTTTGGCCACGGAAGCAACCCAGAAAGTTAAACATATGGTGCATGTCCAAGCTTGTACTATTTGTGGTAATGCTCTTGAAGATGCTCACCATGCCCTTATTCGATGTCCCCATGCGGCTGGTCTATGGAATGCAATGCGAGAAGTTTGGGATCTTCCTAATGATGCCGACCTTCAGGATTCAGAGCCGGATTGGATATTCCGCCTCCTAGACAAGCTGACTGAACCTCAGAGAGTCATGTCCCTGATGATTATGTGGCGGGCTTGGTATGTGCATAATGAAATAACCCACCAGAAGCCGGCGATCCCCATTGAGGCCTCTCGCCGCTTCCTCGCTAGTTACGTCACATCGATCTTGTCGCTGCAGCAACACCCTCAGGCTGATCAGATCAAAGGTAAACAAATTGTTGATTACTTTGGGGAACATGTTTGGGAGCCAAAGCCAATGATGCGTGTGGAGCACTGGATGCCTCCAGCGATTGGCTATGCCAAGCTGAATGTCGACGGATCGTTCGTGGCCTTAGATGGTACAGCAGGTGCCGGTATGATACTTCGTGATCACAATGGGGCTGTGATGCTCGCTGCAACCAGAGACCTTGTGAATTGTGTGGATGCACTGGAGGCTGAACTAGCTGCAATTCACGAAGGCATAACATTGGCGCTCAGTTGGACAGAATTGGACCTTGTGGTAGAGAGCGATTGTGCGGATGCGCTACATTTGATCTCTGCTGTGGGGAAAGATCGGTCAGCTCACACTCATAGAGTCATGGAGATTAAATCCCTGCTAGCTCAAGAAAGAAGGATCCAGTTACAGAAGATTAAGCGTAGTGTAAATCTCGCTAGCCACACTCTCGCCCATTTGGGACGTACTCAACAGCGGACTGCTGTTTGGCTGCGTAACCCTCCCGACGAGATCGCGAGCATCATTGCCGCTGAGTGTAATCATATTACTTGATGAATGAAATCCTCTTTCCCGCAAAAAAAAATGAAAGCGTTTCCTGGAGGCGTCACTGGTTTCGCTGCCATGGCAGCGTTTTCGGGTGCCACGGCCGCGGTTTTGCCTGCAGCTGTGGTCGCACCATTTGGGACGCTGACGCTCATGCTGCGAGGAGCGATGTACAACCCATGTTGAATTGACATGTGCTCACCTTGGCGAATAAGAGCATCGTTCAGTCATGATGCATGCAGGTAAACTCCAGAAACCAATATGCAACATTACTGCAGAAAACTGTTAGTCTAAATGTATTATTTCAACTACCTGGTCTCCAGTCGGCCTCCCATTTCTGAAGGCTGGAAATGCATGCAGAGATGCACAAATGGCGCATCAGCAGAACGTAAGAGTCTGAATTTCAAGACACGAGAGGGGAACTGGCAGGCTAATTCTGAAAAGACTGACAGGCTAACTCTGTTCTTGGCAATTCTCGATCAGATCAGTAAGTTACAGTTGATGGAGTTGAGTGAGTGAGGCTCGCTCACCACGCCAGCCTCAACATCAGCCGTGGAGTTCGGCATAGGCTCGTACCGTATCACATCCAACGACAGCCCCAGTTCTCTGTTCTGCTTTGCATAAGTAACATTATCGCACCAAAAACACCTAGATAATTTAGGGCAAACCTTGATCGTATATTGTTCATTTCAAACAGCATTGCAGTGTCAGGGCCAAGACGAAATCACACCAAGTTTTAGAGAGCAAAACCTGAACTAAGTCAAACATATAGTTCTGATTGAAACTAAAAATTACGAGTTGTCACTAAAAAGGCCATACACTTTTATGGAGTGCAAATGTCTGCCGAATGTGTGAAATTTTAAGCAACCAAGAAATAGCTAAATGGTTACAATTTTTTTCCTTAATTATCGGTCGCTTGAATCTTTTTAGAATCTCAGTCACCTAAAATTGCAGAATACCAAGCCCAAAACTGCACATTATGAAGACGTGCAACTTTGGTAAAATGATGGCTCATTACTTTATACGTTAAGTTATATAGGTTGCGACTCCAAGTTGACGATGGTCGGGTGTTGATCCAAAAGACTCGGAAATGTCACTTGGATTTAAAGGAAAAAAATCAAGCAACTTATGAATGGAATGAAAAATCTCTATGTATGGATTAAGAAAACATGACTGCTTTAAAGAGTTACTCCAATACACGTGCTGAGTACTTGTACATGTAGCTGGAAGCTTAGCTTGGCCAGACTTAACCGTAGTTCTACAAGAATAGCAACTACTCCACTGACCACTAGTTCACGCAGTCCTTTTTTGGCAGAGTTTTTCATAGGCATCGCCTACATATCTAAGGATCCTTTTGCAAAATCCCTGCATTTTACCTACAGAAGGTCATGCCACTAGTTAGTACTACGCAGTTGACAGACGCTTGCTCTTCTGCCTGCCAGGTTCAAGCTTTTGGTAGGGAGCAGGCACGGACACACCGTGTTGATACTTGTGGCGGCTGGGACAAAGCTTTGCAAATTTAAGCAGATTATTACAGCACCATGCTGTGCTGTTGGAGCCATTCCTGAATGGCAGAACGGAGAGCGATATTGGGGATGAGCTCCTGGTGTGGAAGTGGCTTGTTGGTATTCGGTGATGTAATGTTGCCCATGCTAAACCATTTCAGGATCTCACTACCTTCGTAGGTGATTCCATCCGCTGTCAACTGAGGATCCTTCATGATTTCCTGAAATGATGACAAAAGATGATTAGTCACAAGATAAGAAAGCTACTAGCATCACACGAGTGCCTAGAAATAGACGAAACAAAAGACACATTCAAGTCATTTTTAGTTTGCAAAACGATCTTATATTATGAGACAGAGGGGGTATTTATGTGCTCCTGAATAGGGAAAAAGCATAGAATCCTTTCTACTCACATGAGATATAGAACAGGTGAAGTGTGACGGTATGATGCTTTCCTCTTGCACCAAACTTGAAGATGACTGTGAAGATAACATTGCAACATCCCTCATGGTCTCAACTGCTGTCCAGAGCTGGCCTGAAAGAACAGGACGGTACCTGCTGTTTTGCTCAGTGCAACTGAGAGCAAGGTCTGCTAACTGCTGGATGTGCACATCAGGCCACTCTCCGGCTGAGGTATCAACTACAGAATTGAGGTCACCTTGCTCCATAGCATCCTCCACAATCTTCTTTATACCAAGAGGAGGCTTTCCAGTTAAAAGGCACAGGACTACCATTCCAAAAGAATAAACATCGGAGTGAGGTGTCATCTTGCGAGTGGCAAGACATTCTGGGTCAACGTATATAGGGGCCTCCACAGGATGGTTGGTGCTATTGCTGTTGGACTGGATTAGCAAATGAGAAATGCCAAAGTCACTAAGCTTAGTGACTAAGTTGGCATCAAGAAGAATATTGGCAGGATGAAGATCGCCATGTACAATTGGTTCAGGTCTGTTCTCGTGAAGAAAGATCAGAGCTGAACATATCTCAGCAATAATACGGATGCGAATCTGCCACGTCAGAGTTTGCCTCTTATCCTCACATGAAAGAAAATCTTCAAGACTACCATTTGGTAAGAACTCATAGACAGGCGTCAATAACTCGGTGCATGCTCCTAGCAGAGTTACTAGGTTGGGGTGTCTCACTCTACTATGGATAGCAACCTGCAACATAAATCCAAAATAAATTATTTACAACTAGTCGTTTTGGAAACACTAATTTATTCAAGTTGCAGTTGTGACTGAAAAGAAGCAAGACATCACTAACTTTTTCTAGCATGACATAGGCAAAATAAACTTCAGAGCAAGTTCAGTAGAACTACCTCTTGTTCAAACTGTGAAAGTCCTTGATCATCGTGTCTCAGCACTTTTATTTTGCTTCTCTCCACATGTAAAGATGGTCTAAATAGTTCCACACCAAAGATTAATCGCCCTCCTAGCATTATCTGCCTTCAAGGTATGATGCCCTCAGAATAGTTGGGATTTAGGAATGGATGACGACAATAGAATTATGGGCTTGTGATGCTGCAGGGAAGCGCCACATGTCCCTGCCAACCCCTGCCACGTCAAGGCCACAGGCTTTTACCCAGGTCTAGCCTAGCATGGTTGGCACCCCTTCATCCTGGGATTTTTAAATAGTGGAGGCTTTTCATTTATCGACGTTGTCTGTGTTGTTTCTTTGCCAAAGAGGATAAATAAGACTTCATGGCGGCGATTTGGAATTCTTATAATGATATTTAAAATGATAGGCCGGAGTGATGAAATTTCTTAGAAAATATGCACATTGTATTTTTATGAGGCCAAAGGCTATTAATAATTATATATGCGCATAAATGCCAAGCCCGTGATACAACGGGGGAAACAATACTGAGCATGGTGAAATAGGAGTCCTGATGTCCTTTAGTGTGGGCCCTCGTGAAGAAACCCACCAACAGTAACTCTGAAGGTAGATACAAAGGACCTTCTCATGCAAATGAAAGTGCATAAAGGAATCATCCTTATCAATATGCTTGGTGTGCTCATGCTTCACAGAGTCGTGTGCAATGCTGATAACTCTAGTATTGTTTTATAAAAGAGGAGTGGAAAACACCAAAATCCTCGAGTAACCACCATAGCTAAGTCACACATGTTTTGAAAAAAGCATACCTCATAACTCTTCCCCTACATTCTAATGGAAAACTGCGGTATGTTTGTTCATCTTCTAGACAATGAGAGAACCATCAAGAAAAAAAAAATAAGCAAAAAGTGGTGAGCAGCACCCAGGATCGTTACGCCAAATAGCATCTGAATAGGCATGAGGCTATATAAAATGGAGTGGAAAAATAAAAGACAGTGAGAGAGAGTCTAACAAAGATGTAAGGAGGTGACTTTAGTGAACTGAAGTGGAGGTAGAGACAAACTGATGAGAGCAGCGATATGGCTCATACAGGCATTTGCTCAGATTATCTGGACCGTAAGAGCATCTCCAACGGCCGCACAAAAATTTCGCGCCCAATAAAGGTTATAGCGCACCACTGTAGCACTTTTAATGCGTCGGGACCAACATTGCTTTACCAGACGCCCAAAAACGTGCGTCCAAAAAGCACGCAGTGCAAATTGTGAAGCGCGCAATCCGGAGCCCAAAATATGCTGCCGCGATAGCGTTTTTCAGCGCGCGCACAAAACTTTTAGCACTACAGTTTCCGCTGGAGCTGTTCGGCGCAAAAAAAAATGAACTTTTAGTGTGCGAAGCTTTTTTATGGCGCCTGTTGGAGATGCTCTAAGTAGCAGCATGATGAACTGTGCAGCAGCAGTTAATGTGAATGGGTGCGAGCTGGGGAAATTGGTGCCTTTGCCTGAATACAGTGATAGTACGTATGTACGTGTGGCGCACTTGGCTCAGGGTGTGACGGCTGGAGGCACGGTCCATATGGACGTTTCGCGTCTGTAACGATAGTTGTAAAGTGTACCTGGTCCAGAATTTGGCCGGGCTAAAGCTGATTATTTATTTTAGTTGGGAAAAGCTAAGGTGCTGACTTGGAGTGAAATCAGAGACACTAGTAGTTGCCTTTTTTTCCGAGGATACATTAGTTGACTAACGTTGATCCTACTCGGCTAGATGATTGTATTTATTCGCCGAGTCATTTGCTTCGTAACCTTGGTCTAACGAGGCCTTATATATAGCAGTAGTAAGTTTTACATAGTCACCCTGCAAAAAAGAAGTTCTACGTACTCAACGGAACAATTTTCCAAGTACTCCCTACAATCCAACATAATTGGCATTTTGAAAAATTTCGGATAGATTACGGAGGTGCTGAAATCTCCTTTCTGCCCTTTTGTTTTGGAAGAGTGTCAGGTGATACCACCCTTCACATGCTTCCGTGCTCTCAAGTTTGATAAATATTTAAATGCTTAAAAAATCTTGAATTTTTTTTGCAAATGTTCGTAGGACATGTGTCTACAAATCTTAGAAGGTTCAAATCCAAATTTGAAAGACACATAGGTAAACTAAAAAGATAAATCCAAATATGAATAGTGTCATTTTTTGACACTATTCATGTTTTACACAACTAATCCTAGCTTTGTCTTATTTGTTGCTCGACATGTATTTTGAATTTGGATTTTGAATTTTGTCGAAGTTGTACGCACATGCCTTCTGAGCAATCACATGCGGTGATAGTTTGGTGGCAGTTGGACGAGTAAATGTTGTGCGCTGCACACCACCGGCTATCTAACGGCATTGTAGAGGTGGGCCTACAAACTGTTGCAATACAAAGAGAAAACAAAAATACGGAGCATAATACACTAAAACACCCGGATCCCGAGACATGCTAACGCTACAGATAATAAGAGCATACGGAAGTACAACCCATATTAAATTTTCGTACTATTAGTAAGTTCTCCATACTCAGCCAGTCAGCCGAACCATTTTCCGAGAACTCCCCACAATCCATAATCGGCGTTTTAAAAAATTTAGGATAGATTAAGGATATTCTGAAAGCTCCTTTCTACCTTTCATTTTGGGGAGACTCAGGTGATACCACCCTTTGCATACTCCGGTGCTCCTAATAAGTTTGAAAAATATTTAAATGTTTAAAATATCTTGAAAAAAATTGTGTATGCTCACAGGTCATGTGTCTACAAACCTTAAATAATTCAAATCCAAATTTGAAACACATATATAGAGAAACTGAAATAATAGATCAAGATGTGAATAGTGTCGAATTTTTGATACTATTCATATCTTTACCCTTTTTTGCGGTGAAAAAACACAATGCATCATAGATTTGTCTTTTTTGCTGCTCTATGTGTATTTTGAATTTGGATTTGAGTTTTGTAGAAGTTGTACACACATGCCTTTTGAACATTAAAAAATCAGGAATCTTTTGGAACATTTTAAATGCGAGTTTAAAATTTTGGGAGCATATGAAGAGTAGTATCACTTACCGGGTGGCATGTCCGGTTTGCAATCTTAACCCATGAAATTGATAATTGTGAAGAGTAGTATCATCTAATATTTTCCTTTCGTTTTGCTGCTACTAACAGAACATGCAACCAAATGGACCGCAAAATGGGATCAAGCACGTGGATAATGGTAGAAAGCATATCCGGTGCTCAACCATTGCTCCAGGATAACATGTACTTAAAATAAAATAAAAAACATATCATTAACGGGGCTCGTGACATCCAGTTGGAGTACATAGCAAAGTGATTTTTTTTGCGAGGGCATAAATGCCGTGCGCTGCACATCACCAGAATGGCACCTAGACTGTACAGAAAATACATCCATCTGTACCACCGGCTATCTAACAGCAGCATACGAAATGAATGCACTGCAGAGGTGGGCCTATGAACTGTAGCAATACGACGAGAAAATAAAAATACGAACTGCAATACACTGCAGCACCCAGATCCCAAGACATGTCAATGCTTGAGATAATGTGAGCATATGGATGTATGACTCATATTGAATTCTCGCAAACTGACTCATAATGAGAATACAATATGAGATAGCTGGATCGTGACATCGAGATAGACAAGACTCACAACGCACTGATGATATTATTGAATAAGATAGAGGTTCACAGTCAGACGTGCAAAGGAGAACACATAGCTCCATTGGAGTCTCAATGGTGTGCTCATCAGTAAGAGCAAGAAGATCATGAAGGTATTTCTCTTGGGAAATAAAGAAGGCATTTGGTGAAGAAACCTCAATCCCGAGAAAGTACCGAAGAGGACCAAGATCAGACAGAAAAAACAACTCACTATACAACCCTTCACAAAGTGAATGTACTTAGAGTCATCGTCCGTGATGGTCATGCCACCTACATAGAGTAGTAGAAGATGAAGAGTCCTGCCATAAGATGAATGATGAAAAAAAATCGTTGGATCATGATCACTTGCCAAAAATCTACAACTGAAGTGAGGTGGTAGATATCGTAGAAGTGCGGAGAAGCAATTGGTGTTTATCCCAGCCAACTCTAGTGCACAATAGAGCTATGAACGATTCCCTGTTAAGCTACGTCAATTTCTCTGTACTGACCGATGCCAAATTCTTTTAGTGCCCGAGAAATTCGGAATCGCCATGGGCACCAAGTACTATTCGTGCAAGGGGGAAATTTGAAAGTATAGCTCACAGAGCATCTTCTAGAGTTAGGGGTTCTCGACTGTGAAGACAGGGAAGGTCATCGGTGGTGGTGCCTGACCCAAAGTGGCCATAACTTGTCAGGACAGTGGGGTGGGAACTTGGGAAGGGATCATGGTCATACCCATGATTGGGGGTGTCGCCGGTGACTCTAAGGTCATTGAGGGAGACCCCTCGATGTAGATCTGCACGCCGTGGTGGAATTGCACGTGGAGCTCGTCGCGTGCCGATGAGGAAGGTGCAGAAGGTGGCGGTCCACTTGTAACCGGAGTTGGGTTGGCGTGGTTTGCAGCGACGAGACCGAGAGCTCGAGCGAATTGGACATTGAGATCCAATTTCCAGGCACTGAGAGTGTTAATACACGTGGTTTGTGCCGCTAGCGCCTTCAAGATGAAGTCGACGTAGTTTTTCATCTTGTCAGCACGAGCAATCACGTCTTTGTTCACCCTATCGAGGTAGTCGCGGAGCTTGGGATCCATGGTGGCATGTAGGGCTTCGCGCGCCTGCTTCAGACAGCATGTATCCAGCTTGACCACGGCGAGGGGAAGGGTGGTAGGTGGTCTCTGATACCATGATGTTAGATTCCCGATCTCACTTTCTAGATAGTGTATTACAGGGGTGGTTCTCTCCTCACATACAAGTTTCAGATACAAAAAGGTAAAAGGAAAGCCGACGTGCCATTGCCTGATCTAAGCACGGATGGTTCTCTCCATTTCCTTCTCTTCCATAAAAGTACTCCTCACCCACTCGGGCCCCACAAACCTGCGGTTTGGTGGTGGAATCCTAGCTGGCCTTCGAATGACACAATCTTCTCTCTGGTGGGCCCCCGTGGGCCCTAGCGCCTTTGGCTGCCATGAAAGCGTTTCCTTTGTCTAAAAAAAATAAAAAATGGAAGAAACCCTAATGAAGCGTTTTTCTAGGGTTTGGCGGAGACGGGGCGACGCCCAGCCGCCGCCGCCACGCACGCCCACCGCCGGCGAGGACGGCGCTATCTCCGCACGGGGAGGCCATCCCCGGGGCGGCCATGTTGCGGCTCTGTCCGCCAGTGCGGCCTCGTCCGCCATTGCGGCTCTGTCCGCCAGTGCGGCCTCGTCCGCCATAGCGGCTCCGGCCGCCAGTGCGGCCTCGTCCGCTAGACCCGTGAATTCGAGAAGCTCTGCACAGGTGACGGGTGTGGGCAGGAGTATGAACTCCAAATCAGATGGCGGCAGCCACGCAGGAGAAGCAGATGTGGGAGTGGATGGCAGCGTCCTTTCACCAGCAGATACTCAGTTTGACCCTGGTGGCTCTAACAGGAATCCTAGAGATACATCGCCGCCACAATCGAACGCGACAACAACAGTAGGGGCAATGAACTGCTTGGTGTGGAATTGTCGCGGGGTCGGCGGAGCTCGGACAGTCCGCGAACTGGTGTCCCTTAATCAAGTGCATCACCCCCGATTCATCTTTTTATCTGAGACTAGACAAGCCAAAGAGAAAGTTCAGCGTTTATGCAATCGTTTGGGCCTGAGAGGATTTGCTGGAGTTAGTAGTGTAGGATTTAGCGGAGGGCTGGCTCTCTTCTGGGACGAACACCTACATGTTGAAATAAAAGAGATCACTGCAAGATACATCGATGTATATGTTGGTGTTGGTCCGGGTACAGCCACATGGAGGTTAACGTGTGTCTACGGGGAGCCCAAGGTGGAAAATAGACACTTAATGTGGGACACTCTTCGGCAACTCAAAGTAAAATCAGACCTTCCATGGACAGTAATGGGCGATTTCAATGAAGCCCGTTGGCAGTTTGAACACTTTTCCTTTACTCGTCGGGCGGAATGGCAAATGGCGGCCTTCAGAGATGTCCTTGATGAGTGTGAGCTCACAGACTTGGGATTTAAAGGTGTCCCTTTCACTTATGATAATAAGAGAGGTGCGAGAAAGAATGTGAAGGTAAGGCTCGATCGGGTTGTTGCTGACGGCAATTGGAGAGACATGTTTGCAGATGCATCGGTGGAACATATTGTCTCATCCCGCTCAGATCATTGTATCCTGCTAGTTCGTCTTCAGGGAGAACAACCAGTCCAAAACAAGCGCCGATGCAGACAGTATGAACTCTTTTGGGAGAGAGCGTCCGACCTGCCAGAATTTATTGAAAAGGTATGGGCCGAGGTTGGGGATAAGAGTAACCTGGGAGCTATCCAGGGGTGCTTAGGGAATGTGATGAGATCGCTGCAGGACTGGAGTAAGAGCAAGTTTTGGAATATCCTGAAAGAGCTTGAGCTGGTCCGTAATGAATTGAACAGTCTACTACTAAATGGGGCTAATAGCAAAGAAGTGAGGAAGGTGTCAGTTAAGCTAGATGAACTCTTGTATAAAGAAGAAATGCTTTGGCTGCAGCGTTCTAGAGTCAACTGGCTCAAAGAGGGGGATCGTAATACAAAGTTTTTTCACAAGAAAGCAGTGTGGCGTGCGAAAAAGAATAAGATTGTGAAATTACAGAAGGATGATGGCAGTTGGGTGTCCTCTACGGCCGAGATGGAGGACTTAGCTACTCGTTTATTTCAAGAGTTGTTTAGTCGAGACCCCAACCTTAATCCGAGTGACATTGTGAATCTGTTTGAAAAAAAGGTCTCAGTGGATATGAACGATGCTTTGTGCAAAGAATTCTCTGATAAAGAAATTTCTGATGCTCTCTTTGAAATTGGGCCACTTAAGGCTCCAGGTACAAATGGATTCCCTGCAAGGTTTTATCAGAGAAATTGGGGTATCATGAAAGAAGAGATCATCGCAGCAGTTAAGTTGTTCTTTGTAACAGGTAGTATGCCGGCCAACATCAATCATACTGCTATTGTTCTTATTCCCAAGGTGGATCAGCCATCAAGTTTGCGAAAATTTCGGCCTATTAGTCTGTGTACTGTGCTCTATAAGGTGATTGCAAAATGCTTAGCTAATCGTTTGAAGCCTATACTTGGTGATATTATTTCGGTGAACCAAAGTGCGTTCGTCCCTGGAAGGCTTATTACTGATAATGCGCTGGTGGCTTTTGAGTGCTTCCATTTTATTGAGCAGAACACAAATCCGGGTAAGAATTTTTGTGCTTACAAAATTGACCTATCAAAGGCATATGATCGCGTGGACTGGGGCTTCCTTGAGAAGGCGATGAAAGGCTTAGGTTTCTCTCACCGATGGATCAGTTGGATCATGACATGTGTGACCACGGTGAGCTACTCAGTTAAATTCAATGGAACCTTGCTGGATTCGTTTATCCCTACCCGTGGTCTGCGCCAAGGCGATCCCTTGTCGCCTTTCCTATTTTTGCTTGTCGCGGACGGTCTCTCAGCTTTACTTCAAAAAGAGATCAATGATAATCAGATTGTGCCTTTGAAAGTATGTCGCATGGCCCCTGGTATCTCTCATATGTTATTCGCCGACGATACATTGCTCTTCTTTAAGGCAGAGGCCGAGCAAGCCTTGAGGGTGCAGCAAGTGATCAATACATATGCGCAAGGGACGGGCCAGCTCGTTAATGTTGATAAATGCTCCCTGATGTTTGGGAAAGCTTGCCCAAGCGATGCACAAGAGGAGGTCCGGGCTGTACTACAGGTCACACAAGTTGAATTCGAGCCAAAATATTTGGGCCTCCCAACACCAGAGGGCCGGATGACTCGAGGAAAGTTCCAGAGCATTCAAGAGAAGCTCCTAAAAAGAATGGTGCAATGGGGTGATTTTTCTAGCGGTGGAAAAGAAATCCTTATCAAGGCAGTTGCGCAATCCTTGCCAACCTATTTGATGGGGGTCTTTAAACTTCCTGAGGGTCTATGTGAAGATCTTATGAAAATGATAAGAGAGTTTTGGTGGGGTGAGCAAAAATAAACGACGCACTCACTGGATTTCTTGAGATTGTATGATCAGGCCAAAAGCTTGTGGTGGTATGGGTTTTCGAGACCTACAACTCTTCAACCAGGCTTTGTTGGCTAAACAGACATGGAGATTAATTGAATATCCTGATAGTTTATGCGCCAAAGTTCTGAGGGCAAAGTATTATCCCAATGGCCCATTGGTGGATACAGTATTCACGGGAAATGCATCATCTACTTGGAAAGCCATCGAGTTTGGCCTTGAGTTGTTTAAGAAAGGGATCATCTGGCGTATCAGCAATGGTGCAAAGGTACGGATCTGGAGAGACCCATGGATACCCCGTGGTACTTCATGCCGCCCCATCACGCCGAAACGACGGTGCCGTCTGAAGTGGGTTGCTGAACTATTGAATACAGATGGATCTTGGAACAGAGGGCTCTTACAACAACACTTTTGTCACGCTGATGTTATTGAGATTCTGAAAATCATGCCCTCTCCACGGTTGGAATCTGATTTTGTGGCTTGGTTTCCTGACAAGCGTGGATTGTTTTCAGTTAAGAGTGCATACTCCATTGCCTTACAGGAAAAGATGGCCGCCAATGATCAAGGGGCCTCGAGTATGCGACCTGATGGTCGACGTCTTGTTTGGCATCTCATCTGGAAGAGTCAGGCACCGCCCAAAGTACGCATATTTGCGTGGAAGGCTACACATGAAGCTTTGGCCACGGAAGCAACCCAGAAAGTTAAACATATGGTGCATGTCCAAGCTTGTACTATTTGTGGTAATGCTCTTGAAGATGCTCGCCATGCCCTTATTCGATGTCCCCATGCGGCTGGTCTATGGAATGCAATGCGAGAAGTTTGGGATCTTCCTAATGATGCCGACCTTCAGGATTCAGAGCCGGATTGGATATTCCGCCTCCTAGACAAGCTGACTGAACCTCAGAGAGTCATGTCCCTGATGATTATGTGGCGGGCTTGGTATGTGCATAATGAAATAACCCACCAGAAGCCGGCGATCCCCATTGAGGCCTCTCGCCGCTTCCTCGCTAGTTACGTCACATCGATCTTGTCGCTGCAGCAACACCCTCAGGCTGATCAGATCAAAGGTAAACAAATTGTTGATTACTTTGGGGAACATGTTTGGGAGCCAAAGCCAATGATGCGTGTGGAGCACTGGATGCCTCCAGCGATTGGCTATGCCAAGCTGAATGTCGACGGATCGTTCGTGGCCTTAGATGGTACAGCAGGTGCCGGTATGATACTTCGTGATCACAATGGGGCTGTGATGCTCGCTGCAACCAGAGACCTTGTGAATTGTGTGGATGCACTGGAGGCTGAACTAGCTGCAATTCACGAAGGCATAACATTGGCGCTCAGTTGGACAGAATTGGACCTTGTGGTAGAGAGCGATTGTGCGGATGCGCTACATTTGATCTCTGCTGTGGGGAAAGATCGGTCAGCTCACACTCATAGAGTCATGGAGATTAAATCCCTGCTAGCTCAAGAAAGAAGGATCCAGTTACAGAAGATTAAGCGTAGTGTAAATCTCGCTAGCCACACTCTCGCCCATTTGGGACGTACTCAACAGCGGACTGCTGTTTGGCTGCGTAACCCTCCCGACGAGATCGCGAGCATCATTGCCGCTGAGTGTAATCATATTACTTGATGAATGAAATCCTCTTTCCCGCAAAAAAAAATGAAAGCGTTTCCTGGAGGCGTCACTGGTTTCGCTGCCATGGCAGCGTTTTCGGGTGCCACGGCCGCGGTTTTGCCTGCAGCTGTGGTCGCACCATTTGGGACGCTGACGCTCATGCTGCGAGGAGCGATGTACAACCCATGTTGAATTGACATGTGCTCACCTTGGCGAATAAGAGCATCGTTCAGTCATGATGCATGCAGGTAAACTCCAGAAACCAATATGCAACATTACTGCAGAAAACTGTTAGTCTAAATGTATTATTTCAACTACCTGGTCTCCAGTCGGCCTCCCATTTCTGAAGGCTGGAAATGCATGCAGAGATGCACAAATGGCGCATCAGCAGAACGTAAGAGTCTGAATTTCAAGACACGAGAGGGGAACTGGCAGGCTAATTCTGAAAAGACTGACAGGCTAACTCTGTTCTTGGCAATTCTCGATCAGATCAGTAAGTTACAGTTGATGGAGTTGAGTGAGTGAGGCTCGCTCACCACGCCAGCCTCAACATCAGCCGTGGAGTTCGGCATAGGCTCGTACCGTATCACATCCAACGACAGCCCCAGTTCTCTGTTCTGCTTTGCATAAGTAACATTATCGCACCAAAAACACCTAGATAATTTAGGGCAAACCTTGATCGTATATTGTTCATTTCAAACAGCATTGCAGTGTCAGGGCCAAGACGAAATCACACCAAGTTTTAGAGAGCAAAACCTGAACTAAGTCAAACATATAGTTCTGATTGAAACTAAAAATTACGAGTTGTCACTAAAAAGGCCATACACTTTTATGGAGTGCAAATGTCTGCCGAATGTGTGAAATTTTAAGCAACCAAGAAATAGCTAAATGGTTACAATTTTTTTCCTTAATTATCGGTCGCTTGAATCTTTTTAGAATCTCAGTCACCTAAAATTGCAGAATACCAAGCCCAAAACTGCACATTATGAAGACGTGCAACTTTGGTAAAATGATGGCTCATTACTTTATACGTTAAGTTATATAGGTTGCGACTCCAAGTTGACGATGGTCGGGTGTTGATCCAAAAGACTCGGAAATGTCACTTGGATTTAAAGGAAAAAAATCAAGCAACTTATGAATGGAATGAAAAATCTCTATGTATGGATTAAGAAAACATGACTGCTTTAAAGAGTTACTCCAATACACGTGCTGAGTACTTGTACATGTAGCTGGAAGCTTAGCTTGGCCAGACTTAACCGTAGTTCTACAAGAATAGCAACTACTCCACTGACCACTAGTTCACGCAGTCCTTTTTTGGCAGAGTTTTTCATAGGCATCGCCTACATATCTAAGGATCCTTTTGCAAAATCCCTGCATTTTACCTACAGAAGGTCATGCCACTAGTTAGTACTACGCAGTTGACAGACGCTTGCTCTTCTGCCTGCCAGGTTCAAGCTTTTGGTAGGGAGCAGGCACCGACACACCGTGTTGATACTTGTGGCGACTGGGACAAAGCTTTGCAAATTTAAGCAGATTATTACAGCACCATGCTGTGCTGTTGGAGCCATTCCTGAATGGCAGAACGGAGAGCGATATTGGGGATGAGCTCCTGGTGTGGAAGTGGCTTGTTGGTATTCGGTGATGTAATGTTGCCCATGCTAAACCATTTCAGGATCTCACTACCTTCGTAGGTGATTCCATCCGCTGTCAACTGAGGATCCTTCATGATTTCCTGAAATGATGACAAAAGATGATTAGTCACAAGATAAGAAAGCTACTAGCATCACACGAGTGCCTAGAAATAGACGAAACAAAAGACACATTCAAGTCATTTTTAGTTTGCAAAACGATCTTATATTATGAGACAGAGGGGGTATTTATGTGCTCCTGAATAGGGAAAAAGCATAGAATCCTTTCTACTCACATGAGATATAGAACAGGTGAAGTGTGACGGTATGATGCTTTCCTCTTGCACCAAACTTGAAGATGACTGTGAAGATAACATTGCAACATCCCTCATGGTCTCAACTGCTGTCCAGAGCTGGCCTGAAAGAACAGGACGGTACCTGCTGTTTTGCTCAGTGCAACTGAGAGCAAGGTCTGCTAACTGCTGGATGTGCACATCAGGCCACTCTCCGGCTGAGGTATCAACTACAGAATTGAGGTCACCTTGCTCCATAGCATCCTCCACAATCTTCTTTATACCAAGAGGAGGCTTTCCAGTTAAAAGGCACAAGACTACCATTCCAAAAGAATAAACATCGGAGTGAGGTGTCATCTTGCGAGTGGCAAGACATTCTGGGTCAACGTATATAGGGGCCTCCACAGGATGGTTGGTGCTATTGCTGTTGGACTGGATTAGCAAATGAGAAATGCCAAAGTCACTAAGCTTAGTGACTAAGTTGGCATCAAGAAGAATATTGGCAGGATGAAGATCGCCATGTACAATTGGTTCAGGTCTGTTCTCGTGAAGAAAGATCAGAGCTGAACATATCTCAGCAATAATACGGATGCGAATCTGCCACGTCAGAGTTTGCCTCTTATCCTCACATGAAAGAAAATCTTCAAGACTACCATTTGGTAAGAACTCATAGACAGGCGTCAATAACTCGGTGCATGCTCCTAGCAGAGTTACTAGGTTGGGGTGTCTCACTCTACTATGGATAGCAACCTGCAACATAAATCCAAAATAAATTATTTACAACTAGTCGTTTTGGAAACACTAATTTATTCAAGTTGCAGTTGTGACTGAAAAGAAGCAAGACATCACTAACTTTTTCTAGCATGACATAGGCAAAATAAACTTCAGAGCAAGTTCAGTAGAACTACCTCTTGTTCAAACTGTGAAAGTCCTTGATCATCGTGTCTCAGCACTTTTATTTTGCTTCTCTCCACATGTAAAGATGGTCTAAATAGTTCCACACCAAAGATTAATCGCCCTCCTAGCATTATCTGCCTTCAAGGTATGATGCCCTCAGAATAGTTGGGATTTAGGAATGGATGACGACAATAGAATTATGGGCTTGTGATGCTGCAGGGAAGCGCCACATGTCCCTGCCAACCCCTGCCACGTCAAGGCCACAGGCTTTTACCCAGGTCTAGCCTAGCATGGTTGGCACCCCTTCATCCTGGGATTTTTAAATAGTGGAGGCTTTTCATTTATCGACGTTGTCTGTGTTGTTTCTTTGCCAAAGAGGATAAATAAGACTTCATGGCGGCGATTTGGAATTCTTATAATGATATTTAAAATGATAGGCCGGAGTGATGAAATTTCTTAGAAAATATGCACATTGTATTTTTATGAGGCCAAAGGCTATTAATAATTATATATGCGCATAAATGTCAAGCCCGTGATACAACGGGGGAAACAATACTGAGCATGGTGAAATAGGAGTCCTGATGTCCTTTAGTGTGGGCCCTCGTGAAGAAACCCACCAACAGTAACTCTGAAGGTAGATACAAAGGACCTTCTCATGCAAATGAAAGTGCATAAAGGAATCATCCTTATCAATATGCTTGGTGTGCTCATGCTTCACAGAGTCGTGTGCAATGCTGATAACTCTAGTATTGTTTTATAAAAGAGGAGTGGAAAACACCAAAATCCTCGAGTAACCACCATAGCTAAGTCACACATGTTTTGAAAAAAGCATACCTCATAACTCTTCCCCTACATTCTAATGGAAAACTGCGGTATGTTTGTTCATCTTCTAGACAATGAGAGAACCATCAAGAAAAAAAATAAGCAAAAAGTGGTGAGCGGCACCAAGGATCGTTACGCCAAATAGCATCTGAATAGGCATGAGGCTATATAAAATGGAGTGGAAAAATAAAAGACAGTGAGAGAGAGTCTAACAAAGATGTAAGGAGGTGACTTTAGTGAACTGAAGTGGAGGTAGAGACAAACTGATGAGAGCAGCGATATGGCTCATACAGGCATTTGCTCAGATTATCTGGACCGTAAGAGCATCTCCAACGGCCGCACAAAAATTTCGCGCCCAATAAAGGTTATAGCGCACCACTGTAGCACTTTTAATGCGTCGGGACCAACATTGCTTTACCAGACGCCCAAAAACGTGCGTCCAAAAAGCACGCAGTGCAAATTGTGAAGCGCGCAATCCGGAGCCCAAAATATGCTGCCGCGATAGCGTTTTTCAGCGCGCGCACAAAACTTTTAGCACTACAGTTTCCGCTGGAGCTGTTCGGCGCAAAAAAAAATGAACTTTTAGTGTGCGAAGCTTTTTTATGGCGCCTGTTGGAGATGCTCTAAGTAGCAGCATGATGAACTGTGCAGCAGCAGTTAATGTGAATGGGTGCGAGCTGGGGAAATTGGTGCCTTTGCCTGAATACAGTGATAGTACGTATGTACGTGTGGCGCACTTGGCTCAGGGTGTGACGGCTGGAGGCACGGTCCATATGGACGTTTCGCGTCTGTAACGATAGTTGTAAAGTGTACCTGGTCCAGAATTTGGCCGGGCTAAAGCTGATTATTTATTTTAGTTGGGAAAAGCTAAGGTGCTGACTTGGAGTGAAATCAGAGACACTAGTAGTTGCCTTTTTTTCCGAGGATACATTAGTTGACTAACGTTGATCCTACTCGGCTAGATGATTGTATTTATTCGCCGAGTCATTTGCTTCGTAACCTTGGTCTAACGAGGCCTTATATATAGCAGTAGTAAGTTTTACATAGTCACCCTGCAAAAAAGAAGTTCTACGTACTCAACGGAACAATTTTCCAAGTACTCCCTACAATCCAACATAATTGGCATTTTGAAAAATTTAGGATAGATTAAGGAGGTGCTGAAATCTCCTTTCTGCCCTTTTGTTTTGGAAGAGTATCAGGTGATACCACCCTTCACATGCTTCCGTGCTCTCAAGTTTGATAAATATTTAAATGCTTAAAAAATCTTGAATTTTTTTTGCAAATGTTCGTAGGACATGTGTCTACAAATCTTAGAAGGTTCAAATCCAAATTTGAAAGACACATAGGTAAACTAAAAAGATAAATCCAAATATGAATAGTGTCATTTTTTGACACTATTCATGTTTTACACAACTAATCCTAGCTTTGTCTTATTTGTTGCTCGACATGTATTTTGAATTTGGATTTTGAATTTTGTCGAAGTTGTACGCACATGCCTTCTGAGCAATCACATGCGGTGATAGTTTGGTGGCAGTTGGACGAGTAAATGTTGTGCGCTGCACACCACCGGCTATCTAACGGCATTGTAGAGGTGGGCCTACAAACTGTTGCAATACAAAGAGAAAACAAAAATATGGAGCATAATACACTAAAACACCCGGATCCCGAGACATGCTAACGCTACAGATAATAAGAGCATACGGAAGTACAACCCATATTGAATTTTCGTACTATTAGTAAGTTCTCCATACTCAGCCAGTCAGCCGAACCATTTTCCGAGAACTCCCCACAATCCATAATCGGCGTTTTAAAAAATTTAGGATAGATTAAGGATATTCTGAAAGCTCCTTTCTACCTTTCATTTTGGGGAGACTCAGGTGATACCACCCTTTGCATACTCCGGTGCTCCTAATAAGTTTGAAAAATATTTAAATGTTTAAAATATCTTGAAAAAAATTGTGTATGCTCACAGGTCATGTGTCTACAAACCTTAAATAATTCAAATACAAATTTGAAACACATATATAGAGAAACTGAAATAATAGATCAAGATGTGAATAGTGTCGAATTTTTGATACTATTCATATCTTTACCCTTTTTTGCGGTGAAAAAACACAATGCATCATAGATTTGTCTTTTTTGCTGCTCTATGTGTATTTTGAATTTGGATTTGAGTTTTGTAGAAGTTGTACACACATGCCTTTTGAACATTAAAAAATCAGGAATCTTTTGGAACATTTTAAATGCGAGTTTAAAATTTTGGGAGCATATGAAGAGTAGTATCACCTACCGGGTGGCATGTCCGGTTTGCAATCTTAACCCATGAAATTGATAATTGTGAAGAGTAGTATCATCTAATATTTTCCTTTCGTTTTGCTGCTACTAACAGAACATGCAACCAAATGGACCGCAAAATGGGATCAAGCACGTGGATAATGGTAGAAAGCATATCCGGTGCTCAACCATTGCTCCAGGATAACATGTACTTAAAATAAAATAAAAAAACATATCATTAATGGGGCTCGTGACATCCAGTTGGAGTACATAGCAAAGTGATTTTTTTGCGAGGGCATAAATGCCGTGCGCTGCACATCACCAGAATGGCACCTAGACTGTACAGAAAATACATCCATCTGTACCACCGGCTATCTAACAGCAGCATACGAAATGAATGCACTGCAGAGGTGGGCCTATGAACTGTAGCAATACGACGAGAAAATAAAAATACGAACTGCAATACACTGCAGCACCCAGATCCCAAGACATGTCAATGCTTGAGATAATGTGAGCATATGGATGTATGACTCATATTGAATTCTCGCAAACTGACTCATAATGAGAATACAATATGAGATAGCTGGATCGTGACATCGAGATAGACAAGACTCACAACGCACTGATGATATTATTGAATAAGATAGAGGTTCACAGTCAGACGTGCAAAGGAGAACACATAGCTCCATTGGAGTCTCAATGGTGTGCTCATCAGTAAGAGAAAGAAGATCATGAAGGTATTTCTCTTGGGAAATAAAGAAGGCATTTGGTGAAGAAACCTCAATCCCGAGAAAGTACCGAAGAGGACCAAGATCAGACAGAAAAAACAACTCACTATACAACCCTTCACAAAGTGAATGTACTTAGAGTCATCGTCCGTGATGGTCATGCCACCTACATAGAGTAGTAGAAGACGAAGAGTCCTGCCATAAGATGAATGATGAAAAAAAATCGTTGGATCATGATCACTTGCCAAAAATCTACAACTGAAGTGAGGTGGCAGATATCGTAGAAGTGCGGAGAAGCAATTGGTGTTTATCCCAGCCAACTCTAGTGCACAATAGAGCTATGAACGATTCCCTGTTAAGCTACGTCAATTTCTCTGTACTGACCGATGCCAAATTCTTTTAGTGCCCGAGAAATTCGGAATCGCCATGGGCACCAAGTACTATTCGTGCAAGGGGGAAATTTGAAAGTATAGCTCACAGAGCATCTTCTAGAGTTAGGGGTTCTCGACTGTGAAGACAGGGAAGGTCATCGGTGGTGGTGCCTGACCCAAAGTGGCCATAACTTGTCAGGACAGTGGGGTGGGAACTTGGGAAGGGATCATGGTCATACCCATGATTGGGGGTGTCGCCGGTGACTCTAAGGTCATTGAGGGAGACCCCTCGATGTAGATCTGCACACCGTGGTGGAATTGCACGTGGAGCTCGTCGCGTGCCGGTGAGGAAGGTGCAGAAGGTGGCGGTCCACTTGTAACCGGAGTTGGGTTGGCGTGGTTTGCAGCGACGAGACCGAGAGCTCGAGCTTGGCGAATTGGACATTGAGATCCAATTTCCAGGCACTGAGAGCGTTAATACACGCGGTTTGTGCCGCTAGCGCCTTCAAGATGAAGTCGACGTAGTTTTTCATCTTGTCAGCACGAGCAATCACGTCTTTGTTCACCCTATCGAGGTAGTCGCGGAGCTTGGGATCCATGGTGGCATGTAGGGCTTCGCGCGCCTGCTTCAGACAGCATGTATCCAGCTTGACCACGGCGAGGGGAAGGGTGGTAGGTGGTCTCTGATACCATGATGTTAGATTCCCGATCTCACTTTCTAGATAGTGTATTACAGGGGTGGTTCTCTCCTCACATACAAGTTTCAGATACAAAAAGGTAAAAGGAAAGCCGACGTGCCATTGCCTGATCTAAGCACGGATGGTTCTCTCCATTTCCTTCTCTTCCATAAAAGTACTCCTCACCCACTCGGGCCCCACAAACCTGCGGTTTGGTGGTGGAATCCTAGCTGGCCTTCGAATGACACAATCTTCTCTCTGGTGGGCCCCCGTGGGCCCTAGCGCCTTTGGCTGCCATGAAAGCGTTTCCTTTGTCTAAAAAAATAAAAAATGGAAGAAACCCTAATGAAGCGTTTTTCTAGGGTTTGGAGGAGACGGGGCGACGCCCAGCCGCCGCCGCCACGCACGCCCACCGCCGGCGAGGACGGCGCTATCTCCGCACGGGGAGGCCATCCCCGGGGCGGCCATGTTGCGGCTCTGTCCGCCAGTGCGGCCTCGTCCGCCATTGCGGCTCTGTCCGCCAGTGCGGCCTCGTCCGCCATAGCGGCTCCGGCCGCCAGTGCGGCCTCGTCCGCTAGACCCGCGAATTCGAGAAGCTCTGCACAGGTGACGGGTGTGGGCAGGAGTATGAACTCCAAATCAGATGGCGGCAGCCACGCAGGAGAAGCAGATGTGGGAGTGGATGGCAGCGTCCTTTCACCAGAAGATACTCAGTTTGACCCTGGTGGCTCTAACAGGAATCCTAGAGATACATCGCCGCCACAATCGAACGCGACAACAACAGTAGGGGCAATGAACTGCTTGGTGTGGAATTGTCGCGGGGTCGGCGGAGCTCGGACAGTCCGCGAACTGGTGTCCCTTAATCAAGTGCATCACCCCCGATTCATCTTTTTATCTGAGACTAGACAAGCCAAAGAGAAAGTTCAGCGTTTATGCAATCGTTTGGGCCTGAGAGGATTTGCTGGAGTTAGTAGTGTAGGATTTAGCGGAGGGCTGGCTCTCTTCTGGGACGAACACCTACATGTTGAAATAAAAGAGATCACTGCAAGATACATCGATGTATATGTTGGTGTTGGTCCGGGTACAGCCACATGGAGGTTAACGTGTGTCTACGGGGAGCCCAAGGTGGAAAATAGACACTTAATGTGGGACACTCTTCGGCAACTCAAAGTAAAATCAGACCTTCCATGGACAGTAATGGGCGATTTCAATGAAGCCCGTTGGCAGTTTGAACACTTTTCCTTTACTCGTCGGGCGGAATGGCAAATGGCGGCCTTCAGAGATGTCCTTGATGAGTGTGAGCTCACAGACTTGGGATTTAAAGGTGTCCCTTTCACTTATGATAATAAGAGAGGTGCGAGAAAGAATGTGAAGGTAAGGCTCGATCGGGTTGTTGCTGACGGCAATTGGAGAGACATGTTTGCAGATGCATCGGTGGAACATATTGTCTCATCCCGCTCAGATCATTGTATCCTGCTAGTTCGTCTTCAGGGAGAACAACCAGTCCAAAACAAGCGCCGATGCAGACAGTATGAACTCTTTTGGGAGAGAGCGTCCGACCTGCCAGAATTTATTGAAAAGGTATGGGCCGAGGTTGGGGATAAGAGTAACCTGGGAGCTATCCAGGGGTGCTTAGGGAATGTGATGAGATCGCTGCAGGACTGGAGTAAGAGCAAGTTTTGGAATATCCTGAAAGATCTTGAGCTGGTCCGTAATGAATTGAACAGTCTACTACTAAATGGGGCTAATAGCAAAGAAGTGAGGAAGGTGTCAGTTAAGCTAGATGAACTCTTGTATAAAGAAGAAATGCTTTGGCTGCAGCGTTCTAGAGTCAACTGGCTCAAAGAGGGGGATCGTAATACAAAGTTTTTTCACAAGAAAGCAGTGTGGCGTGCGAAAAAGAATAAGATTGTGAAATTACAGAAGGATGATGGCAGTTGGGTGTCCTCTACGGCCGAGATGGAGGACTTAGCTACTCGTTTCTTTCAAGAGTTGTTTAGTCGAGACCCCAACCTTAATCCGAGTGACATTGTGAATCTGTTTGAAAAAAAGGTCTCAGTGGATATGAACGATGCTTTGTGCAAAGAATTCTCTGATAAAGAAATTTCTGATGCTCTCTTTGAAATTGGGCCACTTAAGGCTCCAGGTACAGATGGATTCCCTGCAAGGTTTTATCAGAGAAATTGGGGTATCATGAAAGAAGAGATCATCGCAGCAGTTAAGTTGTTCTTTGTAACAGGTAGTATGCCGGCCAACATCAATCATACTGCTATTGTTCTTATTCCCAAGGTGGATCAGCCATCAAGTTTGCGAGAATTTCGGCCTATTAGTCTGTGTACTGTGCTCTATAAGGTGATTGCAAAATGCTTAGCTAATCGTTTGAAGCCTATACTTGGTGATATTATTTCGGTGAACCAAAGTGCGTTCGTCCCTGGAAGGCTTATTACTGATAATGCGCTAGTGGCTTTTGAGTGCTTCCATTTTATTGAGCAGAACACAAATCCGGGTAAGAATTTTTGTGCTTACAAAATTGACCTATCAAAGGCATATGATCGCGTGGACTGGGGCTTCCTTGAGAAGGCGATGAAAGGCTTAGGTTTCTCTCACCGATGGATCAGTTGGATCATGACATGTGTGACCACGGTGAGCTACTCAGTTAAATTCAATGGAACCTTGCTGGATTCGTTTATCCCTACCCGTGGTCTGCGCCAAGGCGATCCCTTGTCGCCTTTCCTATTTTTGCTTGTCGCGGACGGTCTCTCAGCTTTACTTCAAAAAGAGATCAATGATAATCAGATTGTGCCTTTGAAAGTATGTCGCATGGCCCCTGGTATCTCTCATATGTTATTCGCCGACGATACATTGCTCTTCTTTAAGGCAGAGGCCGAGCAAGCCTTGAGGGTGCAGCAAGTGATCAATACATATGCGCAAGGGACGGGCCAGCTCGTTAATGTTGATAAATGCTCCCTGATGTTTGGGAAAGCTTGCCCAAGCGATGCACAAGAGGAGGTCCGGGCTGTACTACAGGTCACACAAGTTGAATTCGAGCCAAAATATTTGGGCCTCCCAACACCAGAGGGCCGGATGACTCGAGGAAAGTTCCAGAGCATTCAAGAGAAGCTCCTAAAAAGAATGGTGCAATGGGGTGATTTTTCTAGCGGTGGAAAAGAAATCCTTATCAAGGCAGTTGCGCAATCCTTGCCAACCTATTTGATGGGGGTCTTTAAACTTCCTGAGGGTCTATGTGAAGATCTTATGAAAATGATAAGAGAGTTTTGGTGGGGTGCTAGCAAAAATAAACGACGCACTCACTGGATTTCTTGGGATTGTATGATCACGCCAAAAGCTTGTGGTGGTATGGGTTTTCGAGACCTACAACTCTTCAACCAGGCTTTGTTGGCTAAACAGGCATGGAGATTAATTGAATATCCTGATAGTTTATGCGCCAAAGTTCTGAGGGCAAAGTATTATCCCAATGGCCCATTGGTGGATACAGTATTCACGGGAAATGCATCATCTACTTGGAAAGCCATCGAGTTTGGCCTTGAGTTGTTTAAGAAAGGGATCATCTGGCGTATCGGCAATGGTGCAAAGGTACGGATCTGGAGAGACCCATGGATACCCCGTGGTACTTCATGCCGCCCCATCACGCCGAAACGACGGTGCCGTCTGAAGTGGGTTGCTGAACTATTGAATACAGATGGATCTTGGAACAGAGGGCTCTTACAACAACACTTTTGTCACGCTGATGTTATTGAGATTCTGAAAATCATGCCCTCTCCACGGTTGGAATCTGATTTTGTGGCTTGGTTTCCTGACAAGCGTGGATTGTTTTCAGTTAAGAGTGCATACTCCATTGCCTTACAGGAAAAGATGGCCGCCAATGATCAAGGGGCCTCGAGTATGCGACCTGATGGTCGACGTCTTGTTTGGGATCTCATCTGGAAGAGTCAGGCACCGCCCAAAGTACGCATATTTGCGTGGAAGGCTGCACATGAAGCTTTGGCCACGGAAGCAACCCAGAAAGTTAAACATATGGTGCATGTCCAAGCTTGTACTATTTGTGGTAATGCTCTTGAAGATGCTCACCATGCCCTTATTCGATGTCCCCATGCGGCTGGTCTATGGAATGCAATGCGAGAAGTTTGGGATCTTCCTAATGATGCCGACCTTCAGGATTCAGAGCCGGATTGGATATTCCGCCTCCTAGACAAGCTGACTGAACCTCAGAGAGTCATGTCCCTGATGATTATGTGGCGGGCTTGGTATGTGCATAATGAAATAACCCACCAGAAGCCGGCGATCCCCATTGAGGCCTCTCGCCGCTTCCTCGCTAGTTACGTCACATCGATCTTGTCGCTGCAGCAACACCCTCAGGCTGATCAGATCAAAGGTAAACAAATTGTTGATTACTTTGGGGAACATGTTTGGGAGCCAAAGCCAATGATGCGTGTGGAGCACTGGATGCCTCCAGCGATTGGCTATGCCAAGCTGAATGTCGACGGATCGTTCGTGGCCTTAGATGGTACAGCAGGTGCCGGTATGATACTTCGTGATCACAATGGGGCTGTGATGCTCGCTGCAACCAGAGACCTTGTGAATTGTGTGGATGCACTGGAGGCTGAACTAGCTGCAATTCACGAAGGCATAACATTGGCGCTCAGTTGGACAGAATTGGACCTTGTGGTAGAGAGCGATTGTGCGGATGCGCTACATTTGATCTCTGCTGTGGGGAAAGATCGGTCAGCTCACACTCATAGAGTCATGGAGATTAAATCCCTGCTAGCTCAAGAAAGAAGGATCCAGTTACAGAAGATTAAGCGTAGTGTAAATCTCGCTAGCCACACTCTCGCCCATTTGGGACGTACTCAACAGCGGACTGCTGTTTGGCTGCGTAACCCTCCCGACGAGATCGCGAGCATCATTGCCGCTGAGTGTAATCATATTACTTGATGAATGAAATCCTCTTTCCCGCAAAAAAAAATGAAAGCGTTTCCTGGAGGCGTCACTGGTTTCGCTGCCATGGCAGCGTTTTCGGGTGCCACGGCCGCGGTTTTGCCTGCAGCTGTGGTCGCACCATTTGGGACGCTGACGCTCATGCTGCGAGGAGCGATGTACAACCCATGTTGAATTGACATGTGCTCACCTTGGCGAATAAGAGCATCGTTCAGTCATGATGCATGCAGGTAAACTCCAGAAACCAATATGCAACATTACTGCAGAAAACTGTTAGTCTAAATGTATTATTTCAACTACCTGGTCTCCAGTCGGCCTCCCATTTCTGAAGGCTGGAAATGCATGCAGAGATGCACAAATGGCGCATCAGCAGAACGTAAGAGTCTGAATTTCAAGACACGAGAGGGGAACTGGCAGGCTAATTCTGAAAAGACTGACAGGCTAACTCTGTTCTTGGCAATTCTCGATCAGATCAGTAAGTTACAGTTGATGGAGTTGAGTGAGTGAGGCTCGCTCACCACGCCAGCCTCAACATCAGCCGTGGAGTTCGGCATAGGCTCGTACCGTATCACATCCAACGACAGCCCCAGTTCTCTGTTCTGCTTTGCATAAGTAACATTATCGCACCAAAAACACCTAGATAATTTAGGGCAAACCTTGATCGTATATTGTTCATTTCAAACAGCATTGCAGTGTCAGGGCCAAGACGAAATCACACCAAGTTTTAGAGAGCAAAACCTGAACTAAGTCAAACATATAGTTCTGATTGAAACTAAAAATTACGAGTTGTCACTAAAAAGGCCATACACTTTTATGGAGTGCAAATGTCTGCCGAATGTGTGAAATTTTAAGCAACCAAGAAATAGCTAAATGGTTACAATTTTTTTCCTTAATTATCGGTCGCTTGAATCTTTTTAGAATCTCAGTCACCTAAAATTGCAGAATACCAAGCCCAAAACTGCACATTATGAAGACGTGCAACTTTGGTAAAATGATGGCTCATTACTTTATACGTTAAGTTATATAGGTTGCGACTCCAAGTTGACGATGGTCGGGTGTTGATCCAAAAGACTCGGAAATGTCACTTGGATTTAAAGGAAAAAAATCAAGCAACTTATGAATGGAATGAAAAATCTCTATGTATGGATTAAGAAAACATGACTGCTTTAAAGAGTTACTCCAATACACGTGCTGAGTACTTGTACATGTAGCTGGAAGCTTAGCTTGGCCAGACTTAACCGTAGTTCTACAAGAATAGCAACTACTCCACTGACCACTAGTTCACGCAGTCCTTTTTTGGCAGAGTTTTTCATAGGCATCGCCTACATATCTAAGGATCCTTTTGCAAAATCCCTGCATTTTACCTACAGAAGGTCATGCCACTAGTTAGTACTACGCAGTTGACAGACGCTTGCTCTTCTGCCTGCCAGGTTCAAGCTTTTGGTAGGGAGCAGGCACGGACACACCGTGTTGATACTTGTGGCGGCTGGGACAAAGCTTTGCAAATTTAAGCAGATTATTACAGCACCATGCTGTGCTGTTGGAGCCATTCCTGAATGGCAGAACGGAGAGCGATATTGGGGATGAGCTCCTGGTGTGGAAGTGGCTTGTTGGTATTCGGTGATGTAATGTTGCCCATGCTAAACCATTTCAGGATCTCACTACCTTCGTAGGTGATTCCATCCGCTGTCAACTGAGGATCCTTCATGATTTCCTGAAATGATGACAAAAGATGATTAGTCACAAGATAAGAAAGCTACTAGCATCACACGAGTGCCTAGAAATAGACGAAACAAAAGACACATTCAAGTCATTTTTAGTTTGCAAAACGATCTTATATTATGAGACAGAGGGGGTATTTATGTGCTCCTGAATAGGGAAAAAGCATAGAATCCTTTCTACTCACATGAGATATAGAACAGGTGAAGTGTGACGGTATGATGCTTTCCTCTTGCACCAAACTTGAAGATGACTGTGAAGATAACATTGCAACATCCCTCATGGTCTCAACTGCTGTCCAGAGCTGGCCTGAAAGAACAGGACGGTACCTGCTGTTTTGCTCAGTGCAACTGAGAGCAAGGTCTGCTAACTGCTGGATGTGCACATCAGGCCACTCTCCGGCTGAGGTATCAACTACAGAATTGAGGTCACCTTGCTCCATAGCATCCTCCACAATCTTCTTTATACCAAGAGGAGGCTTTCCAGTTAAAAGGCACAGGACTACCATTCCAAAAGAATAAACATCGGAGTGAGGTGTCATCTTGCGAGTGGCAAGACATTCTGGGTCAACGTATATAGGGGCCTCCACAGGATGGTTGGTGCTATTGCTGTTGGACTGGATTAGCAAATGAGAAATGCCAAAGTCACTAAGCTTAGTGACTAAGTTGGCATCAAGAAGAATATTGGCAGGATGAAGATCGCCATGTACAATTGGTTCAGGTCTGTTCTCGTGAAGAAAGATCAGAGCTGAACATATCTCAGCAATAATACGGATGCGAATCTGCCACGTCAGAGTTTGCCTCTTATCCTCACATGAAAGAAAATCTTCAAGACTACCATTTGGTAAGAACTCATAGACAGGCGTCAATAACTCGGTGCATGCTCCTAGCAGAGTTACTAGGTTGGGGTGTCTCACTCTACTATGGATAGCAACCTGCAACATAAATCCAAAATAAATTATTTACAACTAGTCGTTTTGGAAACACTAATTTATTCAAGTTGCAGTTGTGACTGAAAAGAAGCAAGACATCACTAACTTTTTCTAGCATGACATAGGCAAAATAAACTTCAGAGCAAGTTCAGTAGAACTACCTCTTGTTCAAACTGTGAAAGTCCTTGATCATCGTGTCTCAGCACTTTTATTGCAACTTTCATGTTCCGGAGGACACCTCGGTACACAGAGGCAACCCCACATTCTCTGAACTTCATTGAAGTACTGAAATTTTCTGTTGCACGTTCTAGTTCAGCTAATGAAAACTGGCAGGGCATCACCGTACTTCTCCAGCGTAACTTTTCTACCTCTTTGAGTGCAGTCTCTGATTCCTTTAGCAAGACGTCAAGCTTGTACTCAAGCTGATTATACCGCTCTTTGGATTCAGTGAGCTGATGTTGCAGATTCAAACTATGCTCATTGGCCTTCTCAAGTTCCTCTCTATGGACCATTTTTAATTCTAAAAGCTGATTTTGAGCATGTTCGTTATGCTTATTAGCTTTCTGTAGCTCATTAGCAACCTCATCCTGTCGTGCTTTAACTTGTTGCAACTCTTGTTGTATTTTGGAAAGATGCTCCTCGGCATCTTTCTGTCGTTGCACCTGATTTGCCTCTGATGTCCTGGCCTGCAGAATTCACACACTTACATTCATATTTATCTGTGATAGATGGCTTGATTAATATGCTTTCATTTGACATAAATAGCACCCAGCAGATAAGTTGTAGTAGTAAGAATGGTTTAATCTAGAGAGTGCATGCATATCCAGTAGGGCTAATTTGCAAGTGTGACCCTCCAGTTTAGATAAGATAGCTTTTTTCAAAAATAAATGCTTATCATTTATAATTTTTAGGACATCATGATATGAACTTACTGTTTGTTCAGATTCAATCCGCCTTAAGCGCTCATCAGAAGCTTCTTTCTTGAATACTGCAACTTCTTCCATGTACTTTTTAAGTTCATTAGACAAATAAATGTCTGAATGCCAATCTCTCTGTTAGGATCATTGAGAGCAAATAATTAGTGACTTAGGGTAATAAAACTCAACCAGATTGTTTTGAAGGGGTAAAGTTTAACTACTCCACTAATTAGCAGGCTTTCATTGAGCTGTGCTTCATGTACACCATAAGTATGGTTTAAGATTTCTAAGTGGTACTTTTAAAGTTTAACTACTCCCTCTGTCCCGTAATATAAGAGCGTTTTTAACACTACACTAGTGTTAAAAACGCTCTTATATTATGGGACGGAGGGAGTACTAATTAGAAGGGTTTTATTGCCAGTCAAGGTACAGTTTCTTTGTTTCCTGTTGCACAAGGATTACCACAGTCACAGTGAACCATCCATGCAAGAAATATGTGTGGAAAAATTAAACAGAAACAAATAATGATGGAAGAGACTGACCAAAATGTCTTCTAAATCCACAGGCCCAACGTCACCGCCTTTAGATTTCTCAATGCATGTCACACATCTAGTCCAACAAAAACAAATGTCAGTCCATGTTATAATGTCAACAAGGCAAACAGAGGACTGGAATGCTACCTCTTCAAGCCATCAATTACGATAGTACTGTTTGGTTCACGCTTCAAACCCTCTATGTATGTTGCCATAGCACTTTCATAATTCTGCATCAGGGCTTGAACCTTCGCTTTACAGAGATAACCCATCAAATAAGTAGGATCCAGCTCAATACATTTTTCTGCATCTTCCAGACCTTGGGAAAGAGCTCCCAGAAAGATGTGACATTGAGCTCTGTTTCTAAACACCTGGATGGCCAATCATAAAAGTATCACTATCATCAAAGTAAAATACTACAGTAACCAGGGAGCCAAGAAAAAATTATGCCCTCCGGAGCATGCCTTCCAGTCCATGATGTAAAGCAAATAAGACAGCACATAAATGATATGTTATGTGACTGAATTTATAATATTCAGAGGCTCATCTAACTTGAAGGGAGAACCAAATTTAACGAATGAGCTAACGTTGCCTTCAGATGTAATATAAAAGTATAATCACGGTAAGCCAAATCCTTACTGCAGGTTCATTTGGATTCTTGTTCACAGCTTCGGTATAGTGAGCAGCTGCTTCCTGATATTCTCTGTTGTAGAAGAGTTCATTGCCTGCAACATGCATGGCAGTGTACATTTAGATTCCAGAAGCAGAAGTTGTACATCACAATAGCAAGAGCCACACCACTAAACGGAGCTGGGTGTATCATGCTTGAAGAAAGAACATAGATTGCTAGCAGCTGTCCACTTCTTTAGTTAACTGACGATAGATCGAGTAGTACCAATTTAGCCCCTAATTATTGACTTGTTTGAAATGAATGAACCGGAGGGAGTACGGAGTACCTTATACTTTTACTAGTATTTCTGTTTGCAATTAAAATTCTGAAATTCTCAAGAACGTTAACACTCAGTGTACACTTGATGAACATGCTTTTATTTAGAGAAATTTCTTGTTAAAATAAGGGCAACGGATCCTGCAAGGAATAAGAACAAGCACCATGTAGGCGAGACGATGCGCCCTAAATCTATCTATTTGTTTATTATTAGTAATCGGTAGAGACTAATCGACTTCACAGACAGTAATAGTGCCCGAACCTTTCGCCCAAACACGGCGGTAGTCGGCCTCCTCCGCATCTAGCCGCTCCCGCTCCTCGATCTCCTTCCTCGACCTCTCCGCCTCCCGCAGCTTGGCGCGTCTCCGAGCCCCGACCTTGCTCTCGCGGCGGAGCTCCCTGCCCCGTTCCACCGCCGCGAGCCCTCAGGGGGCGGGGGGACTGGACGCTGAACATGAGGCGGCGCAGGCTGGGGAGGATGGAGGATGGGCACCGGCGGCGCGGGTGTGGTGCTCCGGACGTCTCGGGGAAGAGGCTCCTTCTCCCGCTTCGGCTGGCTGGCGGGCGGTGGTGGTGCCGGTTTTTTGAATTTCAAACTGCCGCCTTTGTGGCTCTGCGAGTGTTTGCCGCTCGAAGGGAGACCAGTTATTGCTGCCGCTGGAGAACAGAACGGGAAGGAGCGACTTCAACGCTGATTTGACCACTGGACGATGGGTAGCTCACAAAGTGAGGACACAAAGTGAATGCTATGTGCTCCCTCCATTTTTACCTACCTAGCCCCTAGGCCTTCTCCAACGCCGAAGAACAGTCCACGTATACGAATATGAGAGCCGGTCATCCAAAGTTATCCCCTAAATGTTCGTTAGTACGGGCAATTTAAAATTCAAGTCCGTTTGATCACAACATGAGCGCCGGATCGCATCAGTCCCCAATCACACCCAAAAAGAAGCAACTATGGCTATTTTTTACATGTCCGATCACAAAAGAATATTAGTCCAACAGTCCGTGCCAAAATTTGAATTCTCTGCCTCGTCGGGCCGGCAATCTGAGTCTCCACACTCAAGATGTCTCAGAGGCAATCTAGACATGTTCATAATTTTATTTATTAATGTTGTGCCTTAAATACGAGACTTGTCTATGGAACTTTCTATCTATTTTTATGACGGTTTACAATTTTATTTATTGATCTGCTTGAATATATGACTTGTCTATGAAAATCTGAATATATCTTTATGATGGTTATTCTTAAAAAAAATTGAACTCACAGAATGTCATTGATTAACAACATCGTACATGTACCGAATAAAGTGCTGCATTAAGGCAAGAGCCAACCTAAACATGTGAACCTGGAAGGAGAGTTTTGAGCTTTGATTGCTAATCTAGCTTGATGATGTGCTCTCGAAAGTTGTAGCTCCTATTTTTTTCGAACCGGGCTTTCCCCTTTCCATTACTTTCATAACGGAAATACATTGTCGCAGGAACTGAAACTATCAGGACTAGGGAAAGAGGAAAAGCGAGTTCGAAGCAACATCAGGAAACCCATTATCTGCGCCTGTCATCAGGAACGACAAATCATGGGGCGAAAACCTGATGTCACCCAAAGCCGCACTACGAGCACCTAAACAAGTACCGTACATATTACAGACGCCATCATCAGGCCCAGGCCAAAGCACCAGTAGTTTCCAAAAACAAAAGGACTCCCAACATGAACCTAGAACACTCAGATAGAGACGATAAGCAAAAACTTATGTTGTCTTCCAGCAGGATCTTCAAGCGCGTCGACTTTCCTGGTAGCAAAAGAGTAGGATGAACGAGAACTGCATCATCTTCACCTTTTTCTCAGTTCCCAACGTGCTCGTCCATGGTTGGAGCCGGAGGACCACATAGCAGCATCATCTGTGTTGTGTTCTCCTTCAGCATCTCCGCGCCCCTCTTCACCATCACTCCTATCTCAGGTTTCTGAAGACCTGCCCAGTACATAAAAAAGCACAAGCTGTAAACACAATCTCAAATGGAGTGTTAATCCATTTGTACTCAAAGGTGGCCCGGTTCCGAGCTAGCCAGATAGCCTAGCATATAGCTGCCAAGCCAACGGTGTATACTTTATCAAGGCCAGGTAGAAGCTATAAACCCAAGCATAATACTGCCAAACAGAGTTAGGACAGCGATCAGTTCCTAGTAGAGATCCTACAGTTCTCCAAACCACCCTAGAAACAGGACATAAGAACAACAAGTGCTGAGTTCTTTCCAATTGATCACAAAAAGAACAGCAAGGGCCCCCCAGCCATAGCCTTTTTTCATGTTGTCTCTAGTCAGGATAGCATTCTGTCCCATTTTCCACAAGAAAATTTGAATCTTAAGAGGTAGTTTGGCATCCCAAATCCATTTGAATCTAGAACTAGCTACCTCACTCTACAGCCATCTATACATGGATTTTGTTGTATATTTCTTTGAACTGTCTAATTTCCAATACACCTCATCAGGTAATTCATTTTGTTTAAGAGTTAACACCTCTTTCTTCATTTCCTCCCACTGTTCCATCATCTCAGGAGACATCCTCCCCCTAAAAGAGGAGGTCTGACTTAGAGATCCAATTTTGTCAACAGTACAGTTTTGTTCAACACAAATTTCAAACAACAGCGGGAATTTTTCTTTAAAGGGAGTCCTACTCTCCAATTCATCCAGCCAGAGTCTAGCCACATCCCCACTATTCAATTTGATACCCCTGCCCAACATATACAAGTCCTTCACTTTCAAAAGGGCTTTCCAACATGGTGAGTCTTACCAGAGCCCTTTGTTTTTATCAAGTTTCCACCACCGCTTCACCAACAAACTTATATTCTGTTTTCTCAAATCTTTAACCCCGAGGCCCCTTTCTTTTTGGATCTACAAATACCGCTCCACTTAACCATATGGTAGCCTTTTTTCTTCCCTTTACTATGCCAGAAAAACTTTCTTCTAGGTTTGTGCCACTTTCTCCAAAGTGGTTTTATTTAGTAAGAACATAGACATGTAGAAAGTTGGGACATGTGACATCACAGAGTTTACTTTTATAAGCCTACCTCCCATAGATAGTACTTCACTAACCCAATTCTCACATTGATCGATGAATTTATCATCCACAAAAAGCCAATCACTACATTTCAAACCAGCATAGCTAACAGGCATGCCTAGGTATTTGATAGGGAAATTACCTATTTGGCAGTTAAACATCTCAGCATACATTTGCATCAAAGGCTAAAGAAGCTGTTACGCGTGCAAGTTGTGGCCTTATAGTCAAATGACCAGGAGCACAAATGGGCTTGCTGGCCGCTATAGCTTTCGCCAGAACGGTGTTGTCCATCAGAAATGTTCCTGCTGAATCGGAAGCAACCCCGCGGTCTTGTATGCTAATTGCTTTGGCCTGGATAGCTGATGTCATCGATGGAGAGACAACCGTGATGCATAACTGTGAACACTATCGATCGCCTGCAAACTGTATAAATATGCCTAAACCCCTGGACTCCACGCTGCATCTGTATAGACAATAGGACCTAAAAAACATGAGATGTCCATGATTGTTTTCCCAGGAGATGGTGTCGATTGTATTGTCAATTGATCCTATTTTTGCATAAGGGTCTCTGCAAGCACAACCTTGTTAGTTCTAGGCAAGTTGACTACTTTGTAGTCCGAAGACTGAACTGCAACCTCTAGATACCTTGCATAAATTGCCATTGCCGCTGCAAATACCTGGGAAGGAAACCTAGTAGTCTTGCAAAAGCGATTGTCGTTTCAACATTTCCAAAGACACCATAGGAAGGTATACAGTGAAACAACATTTATTTGCGGATGATTGGAAGTGAGGAGAGCTTGGATCATTTGTGAAATTGAACTGTTATCCCACAAGTTGTGCAGTTTTCACTAATAAACTTGGAGTAAGAACCTGCCCTTTTACCTGTAGCAAGTGCATTCCTAAGAAGTCTCCAAGCGAAGTTTTGAACTCTTGGAGTCATATGGTTATTTTTCCGTACCTGGTTGAGCAATGATTAATTTGCGGTGGCATGGTTTTTGGTCTTTTTTAAAAAAATAAGCATGGTTTTTGGTCTCTGTCTTGAAGGAAGCTAAAGATTGGTAAGCTATGTTTGTATGCACTTTTGGATGAGAACAAGCGTGTAGAAGTTGGCTTCCAAACAAGAATGTCTTGGCCAGCAGTACAGATACTCAGAGTGTGAATTATTGTATCATCTATTACGGGAGAAAATAACATATTAATTAGGTTTACATTTCAAAAAAGTTGTCCAGAAATCCACAGGCCCATAATTTGAGCAGGGTAATTAAAAGTGTGTGGTTGTATGATTAGATCATCATAGATATTTTCCGAGCCTTCAAACCAAGGGGTGCTGTAGGATCGAAAGTATGTCTAGAGGGGGGGTGATTAGACTACTTGACAATATAAAAATTCAGCCTTTTGATAAAGACAAGTTTTTGGCAAGTTCACAATGATGATCAAGTCAAGTATCACCCTACACATGCAATTCTAGAGTATAGGCATCGGAAAGTAAATTGCACATGTAGTAAAGAGAGGTGGAGAAGAGCAAACGCAATTTGGAGACACGGAGATTTTTTCTCGTGGTTCCGATAGGTGGTGCTATCGTCAATCCACGTTGATGGAGACTTCAACCCACGGAGGGTAACGGCTGCGAGAGTCCACGGAGGGCTCCACCCACGAAGGGTCCACGAAGAAGCAACCTTGTCTATGCCATCATGGCCTACGCCCACGGAGGGCTAGCCTTACTCGGGGTAGATCTTCACGAAGTAGGCGATCTCCTTGCCCTTACAAACTTCTTGGTTCAACTCCACATCTCGACGGAGGCTCCCAAGCGACACCTAACCAATCTAGGAGGCACCACCCTCCAAAAGGTAATAGATGGTGTTGATGATGATGAACTCCTTGCTCTTGTGCTTCAAATGATAATCTCCCCAACACTCAACTCTCCTCACTGATTTGGCTGTGGTGGAAGAAAGGATTGAGTGGAAAGCAACTTGGGAAGGTTAGAGATCAAGTTTCATATGGTGGGAGTGGAGCTACTTGATCTCAACACAAGGGTAGGTAGTTTTCTTCTCAGAAATGTAAGGTAGGAGTGGTAGTTCTTTCTGATGGCTCTCTCCACGAATGAAGAGGGGGTGGAGGGGTATTTATAGCCTCCACACAAAATCCAACCGTTACACACATTTGACCAATCTCGGTCAGACCGAAGTTGACAACTCGGTGAGACCGAAAGTTCAAATCATGTGAACGTTGGGATTTTCGGTGGGACCGAAAATACAAACTCGGTGAGTCCGATTCGTCCAAAGACAAGAGCTTGCCAATCTCGGTGGGACCGACTTCATCATCTCGGTGACACCGATTTGATGACAGAAGGTTACAGAAGCTTGGCAACTCAAGTTTCGGTGAGACCGAGTTCAGAATCGGAAAATCCGAGAATTCTAGGGTTTGGCTATATGGCTGAGGTGGTTCATCTCGGTGTGAATGGGTTTGGAAAATCGGTGGGACCGAGATTACTTATGAGTGTATTATGGAAGTGAGAGTTGCTGATAGTTTAGGAGATATATCACTAAGCACTTTGAGCAACCAGATCATTATCATAACCTCATCCCCTTTTAATAGTATTGGCTTTCCTATAGACTCAATGTGATCTTGGATCACTAAACCAAAAATGGAGTCTTGAGCTTTTGCCAATGCTTGCCTTAGCATTTTGAGGGGTCCACTTCTTCAGTCCTTGCCATACCCATATCACTGAACTTTCTGAAATGATTCTCAAGAAACTATTAGTTCAATGATATATATGTTGTTATTAATTACCAAAACCACCCGGGGATTAGTTGCACTTTCAATCTCCCCTTTTTGGTAATTGATGACAACATATAGATGAAAGCTTCGACAAAGGATATAATCAATGAATAATATCGTCGCTTTGAGAAGTATGTGATAAGCAAGAGCTCCCCCTAAATTTGTGCATTATTTAAGATTTGCGTTTGAATGCAAATGCACAATCGATTAGGATCATGGGTCACTCTTCCATGTCACATACATCTTGGTGGAGCGCACAAAATGATAAGAATGAATAGCATGCACCCAATCACCAAGACATGAGTAAATGGTCATACAAGATAGGAATAGCATATGATAAGCATTAAGCACACATTAAGGCATAGTACGACCAAGCACTCATCAAACGTAGTATCAAACACACAGAATGTCACGAAAACCAAAAGAACAAAAGCGCAAAAAAAAACAACAGCACTCTCTCTCTCGAAGTCCTATGATCTATACAATTTCTCCCCCTTTGGCAACAAGTTACCAAAAAGTTCAAAAAGTATAGAGCTAAACGTCACTAGGGACTCTGCTGGCGGCTCCTGTCTGGGTTGATGTTGGAGATGAGATGGCTGCATCGGCGAAGACTTCTGCTGATGTCTGTGGAGCTGGAGGAGTGGTCACTGGAGCTGGAGCTGGAGCAACTGATGGAGCTGTGGGAGGTGCTGAGGCTGTAGTCCTGGTGTCTGTCACTGGAATAGCAGCTGATCGGGGTCCTGTGGGAACCGGAGCAGTCTGTTCATAAGCATCCTGGACTAGGTCATCCTGCATCTCACGCATGAGCTCTTCCTTCTCCCTCTTTGCTTCCTCGATATCTGCCTCAAGCTTGTTGACAGTTACTTGCACTTCAGTCAGCTTCACATCCAGAGCATGGATCTTGTCTTCAACAATCCTCTCAAGGCTCTCCTGAGACTGTACAATGCTGGCCAGGCGTTGTTCAATCCTTTGGGTAGCTTCAAGGAGCTGCCCTCCAACACTCTTTGGTTTAGCTGCTGCTGCTGCTTCCTTCTCAGCTTTGGCTTTCTTGGCAGCTTCAATCTTTGCTTGACCTTCAACAGAAGTTGGATCCTCCTCATCCATCACAACATCATTGTCCTCATGCTCAGGCTGCAGTGGTAGGTGTTCTCTATCCAACAAGAATGTGCCCGTGCCAAACTTGGCATTGATAAGCATCTGAATATGCGGGGCAAATCCACACGACCTTTTCTGGTCAGCTGCAGTCCTCTTAATAGTCTCAACTATCAAGTCCATCACCTTGAACGGTGCCTTCTCATCAAGTATATGCAGCATGTTGATAGAGTACCCTCTGATCATGCGATGATCTCCAGACTTGGGCATCAAGGTATGCCTCAGAATAGTGTTTGTGGTAGGTAGACCTGCCTGGAGATAATACACTGAGCCAAGCTTCCAGATTGCTAAATCCTTAGCTGGAACCTCCTTGTACATATTCTTCATAGATTCATGGTTCTTCTTGGGAATGCCATAGACATCAACATCATCCTCTCTCTGCACTGGAGCATTCAGCAGTTCTGCCCATTCTTCTACAGTTGAAGAGAATCTTTGGCCTTCAGTCATCCATGTGATCTTTCCATCTGGATAGAAATGAGCTGTGGCATAGAATTGCATAATCATTTCATCATTCCAACTTGTCAGCTTTTGACCTACGAAGTCTGCAACACCACATGCAGTGAAGCTCTCATGCACATGTGGAAAGAAGTCTCTGTGCTCTTCACTATCAATGTATTTCCAATCAACAAATCTGGTGTCTGCCACTATGGGCTTCTTGTCCATCAGCACAGTCTCATAGAAGTCCTGCTGCTCTCTGGTGTGAAATCTGGGATCAACAGCAGTTCTTCTCCTCACAGCATATGGATCAGCTTGTCTCCATAGCCTGAGACCTCTATCCTTCCTTTCCTTCATGTTTTCAGCTTGAGGATGAGCATCATTGTGAAGTGGCCATTTTGGACGAAGTTTCAGCAAAACTGGTGCCTCATCATCTGACACAGCTGGTGGCACATCATCCTTGTTCTTTTCAGACGCTGGAATGTTTCTGATGGTCTTCTTGGGCTTGGCAGCAGGCTTTGCTGGAGCTGCCTTGACTGGAGCAGATGGCTTGGACTTTGAAGTGGCTCCAGCCCTGATGGCATCACCCATGAGCTTAGGCTTCTGAGGAGGCTGGGGTGCTTCCTCATCCTCTACTGCTGCATCTGCATGAGGATCAATATACATATCTGCTCTAGCTCCTGACACATACACTATCCTCTTTCTCTTGGAAGTTTTCTTCACTTTGCTTGTAGTTTCCCCTTCCATACTCAGCTTTTTGGCAACAGTGGACTGCTTCACTTTTCTGGTGCCTTTCTTGGTTTGCTGCCCTTGAGGCTCTTTGGCAACAACCTTTCTCTTTGGCTTGGAGGAGACCTCTTCCTCAACAATGAAATCAGAATCTTCTTCATCAGAGTTCCTCTTCTTTCTGGCCCTGGTGGCTGCAGGAGGCAAACCACTTGGTGTGCTCCTCTCACCATCATCTGATGAGCTGCTGGGTTCAGGACTAGTGCCTGCCTCTGGAATATCAGCAATAGGTGACTCAGACCTGTTCTGGCTGTCACTGGCATCTGACATGGCTGACAACCTGTGAATAGATAAGGTGTAGGCAGAGTAGAAGAGTTATCACAAACTGCAGAAGATTTTGCAAACAGAATGAGTTCAAATTCTAGTATTAGGTTTTCACAGAAGACATTTCGGTCAGTCCGAGTTTAAAATTCGGTGAATCCGAAGTGTTCAAACAGAAGCATTCACACCACTTTCGGTTGGACCGAAGTGGGTTTCGGTCCTGCCGAAAACACTAGGGTTTCACTAAATCCTCATTTCGGTCACACCGATTTGCACAACTCGGTTGGACCGAAAGGTGCAGTGCAATGGCCAGAGGCCAAATCGGTCATACCGAGAATGTAAAATCGGTCTCACCGAGATGTGTTCGGCGGAAACCTAACCCTAAAACTTTTACTCGAATTTTGTTCAAAGGAACTAATCTTGTGTTCAGGAAGATTTCAATCGTGGCAAGATTACAGGCAAACCAAACGTGCATTGAATCGGAGATGAGAGCACGAGTGGGATCGAAACTCACCCTAACTTGGTGGAGTTCCTCTACGGCGGCAACGGCGCGGAGAAGATGTCCGTTGACGGCGACAGAGACCTGCGGCGAGGGCGCACAGGCGACGACGGAGACGATCCGGAGACCAGGCGACGGCAGCAAGGGGTGTGGGGGCGAAGCGTTTTGAAGTAGAAATCAACGCGCGGCCCTCGGAGTATATATACCCCTTTGCTGTCGGTGGGACCGAGTTGTAAAACTCGGTGGCACCGAGATGGATAACTGCAGGGCAGTTATGCACTTCGGTCACGCCGAAATTCACAACTCGGTTTCACCGAGGTGAAAACCTAGATCAATCCAAATGCTTTCGGTTTGACCGAGTTTGAGTGGGTTGGTCTGACCGAAATCACTTAGAAGGTTTTGGAGGTTAGCCCTTGACGGATCGGTGGCTCCGAGTGCTCCTCACTCGGAGGGTCCGAAAATGACTTGTTCAAAGTTTGTGATGTAAGCATGAATAGAATTTGAGACAAGAAAGCATAGATAGCTAGGGGAGGTACTTAGGCATTCTTGTCCATCCATTTGGTCAAAAAAAATCAAAAAGACCAAAGCAACAAATGGATGTCCTCGAATGGATTAAATCATGCTTCCAACATGCTCACACAATAAGATAGCAAATGAAATATGTGTCAAACATGTACAACCAAAACTCTAGCAACTAACACACAATTTGTCGATGACTAGGTCATCTTTATATGAGTATATTGACTTAGGAGCCAAATGAGAACATTTGATCATAGGTCATACTCATCGTTTAAGCACAAGTGGGGTTACCACTTTTACATAAAGCATTGATGTGTTCACATCATTTGAAGATGCTTTAGCTCAATTTTTAGAGCAAAGCTCCCCCTAGATGTGAGAACCCCTTTTAAAGGGTCAAACTAACCTTGGGTTGTCGTAGAAGACTTCATGTAGATGTTGAAGATGTGGATGCTCAATGTTGATGAAGATCATCAAGAGTTGGGAGCAATCCTTTGGATTCGGGCACTTTCAATACCTACATGGGTTAGTCCCACAAGGAACAAACAAGGATATCCATGGACATAGATTGAAGTACACAATGGATGATGTCCATGAGAGCTATGATTACCTTGTCCCTTGACTTACCAACAAGAGGGTTTGTGACTCCATGAACTAGTGCAAGATGTGGAAGTTGATTGCACAAGTTCTTGCCAAAATGAATATGAGTGAAGTATGTTGGCGGAGTCACCCTCTAGAACTCTCTAGTTCTTCTTCTTCAGGATCCACATCATCTTGATGGGAATCCTTGGGGTTGTAGTTGAGCTTGACGAAGTAGAACTTGACGTTTCCTTGGGAACCCACTTGACCATGGCTTTAGGTGCTTCAATAAATGCATCAATCTCCTCTTGAAGCTTGTCCTTGTCTTTTAGCTTGTGGTCTTGTGGTGGAAGATCATCTTGAGCTTGTTCCACATTGGAAGAAGTAGGATCGTACTTCTCCTTTTGAGAAACAAACTTTGGAGTGGGATATTGACCTTCTTCCCATTCAACACCCTCGGCGTTGAACTTTCGCTCAAAACCAATTCCTTGATTCTTCCGGTGCCTCCCTTGCTTGCGAATAATTTCCTCAAAGTTCTTGCTTCCCGCAAGGCTCTTGTAGACACCTTTCTCTATAATCCCTTTCAATAAACTATTTTCTTGCTCAAGTGTAACTTGGCTTGAAACATTGTTAGTGGAATCAGGAGACCTACTAGAACCAATATTGTTGCTTCTAGATGAAGAATTTTTCTTATGCTTGTCATGCTTAGTTTTAATAGGTGGCAAGAAATTAGACAAGAGAAGTCGTTTGGCAAGATATGAAGAACTCTTCTTTCGAAGATCGTCATTGATTGCTTTTAGGAACTCATGTTCTTGCTCTAGATTGAGCTTCTCGAAGCGTAGCTTCTCATGAGATCTTAGGAGCTCTCTATGATCTTCTTGAGTTGTTTCATGAGCTAACTTGAGAGTGTTTAGTTCTTTAGTTAGACGCTCAATCTCCTTCATAGCATTGTCATTCGACTCTTCTCGACTATAAAGACTACTAGCATGTTCATCATTACTAGTCTCACTAGATTTGTCATGTAAAAGCTCATCTTCACCAAGCAAGTCATCCTCATCACTATCAAAGTCAATGAATTCAGGGTGTGATACCTTGGGGCCTTTAGCCATGAAGCATCTTCCAATTCCCTCATTTGGTGAATCAAATAAGTCATAGGAGTTGGAGTTGGAGGACACGAGAGCAAGACCGGCAACACCTTCATCTTGACTGTAGTCGGAGTTGGAGTGATAGCTTCTTTCGGAATGATTGTCGGAGTCGGAGCCGGAGACCCATTCACCTACATGAGCTTGATGTTTTCTTCTTGTGTAGCTCCTTGATGACTTGTCTTTCCTCTCCGAATCCTTGCTTCTCCGAGAGGGTCTTCGTTCATAACGATCATCTCTGCTCCTTCTCTCTTTCCGAGGTGACTCATCTCTTGAGCTTCTTCTTCTTGGAGATTCTTCTCTTCTCTTGTGGGGAGCCGTACACTCATTTGAGTAGTGTCCGGGTCTTCCACAATTGTAGCAGTTTCGATCACGACTAGAAGATCTCTTTTCATCATATGATCTAGACTTTGAGCTTCTCTCTTTGCCTCTATTCTTGTAGAATTTGTTGAAGTTCTTGACCATTAGGCTTATCTCTTCATTGGAAACTAACTTGTCACTTGAGGTTGTGGGAGCATCACTTGTAGCTTTGTAAGCACCACTTGACTTGTTGTGAAGCTCTTCCTTATCCTTATGTGTCATCTCATGAGCAACAATTCTTCCAATGACTTCGGTTGGCTTGAGATTCTTGTAGTTTGGCATCATTTGGATCAAAGTGCACACGGTGTCATACTTTCCATCCAAAGCTCTGAGAATATTTTTGATGATGAATCGGTCGGTCATTTCTTCGCTTCCTAAGCTGGCAATCTCATTTGTGATGAGAGCAAGCCTAGAGTACATTTCAGCGACTCCTTCACCATCCTTCATCTTGAACTTGTCAAGTTGACCTTGAAGAATATCTAGCTTTGATTCCTTCACGGACTCGGTACCTTCGTGCATTTCAACCAAAGTATCCCAAATCTCTTTTGCATTCTCAAGACGGCTGATTTTGTTGAACTCCTCGGGACACAAAGCATTGAATAGAATGTCACAAGCTTGAGCATTGTTTTGCAACACCCGCAATTCATCCGTTGTAGCTTCGCGATCCGGAACTTTTCCTTCCTCGAAGAACTCACCTTGCAAACCAACACAAATAATGCCCCATGCGGCTGGGTTATGACCAAGAATATGCATTTTCATTTTATGCTTTCAACTAGCAAAATTTGTACCATCAAAGTAAGGACCTCTACGAAAATTACCCTCACTAGACGCCATACTCTCCTAGGTTGTGAAACCAAGCTTATGGAGTCCAATGCAATGGAAACCAATACAATGGAGACCAAAGCTCTGATACCACTTGTAGGATCGAAAGTATGTCTAGAGGGGGGGTGATTAGACTACTTGACAATATAAAAATTCAGCCTTTTGATAAAGACAAGTTTTTGGCAAGTTCACAATGATGATCAAGTCAAGTATCACCCTACACATGCAATTCTAGAGTATAGGCAGCGGAAAGTAAATTGCACATGTAGTAAAGAGAGGTGGAGAAGAGCAAACGCAATTTGGAGACACGGAGATTTTTTCTCATGGTTCCGATAGGTGGTGCTATCGTCAATCCACGTTGATGGAGACTTCAACCCACGGAGGGTAACGGCTGCGAGAGTCCACGGAGGGCTCCACCCACGAAGGGTCCACGAAGAAGCAACCTTGTCTATGCCATCATGGCCTACGCCCACGGAGGGCTAGCCTTACTCGGGGTAGATCTTCACGAAGTAGGCGATCTCCTTGCCCTTACAAACTTCTTGGTTCAACTCCACATCTCGACGGAGGCTCCCAACCGACACCTAACCAATCTAGGAGGCACCACCCTCCAAAAGGTAATAGATGGTGTTGATGATGATGAACTCCTTGCTCTTGTGCTTCAAATGATAATCTACCCAACACTCAACTCTCCTCACTGATTTGGCTGTGGTGGAAGAAAGGATTGAGTGGAAAGCAACTTGGGAAGGTTAGAGATCAAGTTTCATATGGTGGGAGTGGAGCTACTTGATCTCAACACAAGGGTAGGTAGTTTTCTTCTCAGAAATGTAAGGTAGGAGTGGTAGTTCTTTCTGATGGCTCTCTCCACGAATGAAGAGGGGGTGGAGGGGTATTTATAGCCTCCACATAAAATCCAACCGTTACACACATTTGACCAATCTCGGTCAGACCGAAGTTGACAACTCGGTGAGACCGAAAGTTCAAATCATGTGAACGTTGGGATTTTCGGTGGGACCGAAAATACAAACTCGGTGAGTCCGATTCGTCCAAAGACAAGAGCTTGCCAATCTCGGTGGGACCGACTTCATCATCTCGGTGACACCGATTTGATGACAGAAGGTTACAGAAGCTTGGCAACTCAAGTTTCGGTGAGACCGAGTTCAGAATCGGAAAATCCGAGAATTCTAGGGTTTGGCTATATGGCTGAGGTAGTTCATCTCGGTGTGACTGGGTTTGGAAAATCGGTGGGACCGAGATTACTTATGAGTGTATTATGGAAGTGAGAGTTGCTGATAGTTTAGGAGATATATCACTAAGCACTTTGAGCAACCAGATCATTATCATAACCTCATCCCCTTTTAATAGTATTGGCTTTCCTATAGACTCAATGTGATCTTGGATCACTAAACCAAAAATGGAGTCTTGAGCTTTTGCCAATGCTTGCCTTAGCATTTTGAGGGGTCCACTTCTTCAGTCCTTGCCATACCCATATCACTGAACTTTTTGAAATGATTCTCAAGAAACTATTAGTTCAATGATATATATGTTGTTATTAATTACCAAAACCACCCGGGGATTAGTTGCACTTTCAGGTGCTCCACGGTGAACTATTTCCATCAAGAATTTGATAAGTGGATGCTGAAATGAAGAGGCCTTACCTCCAAAATTGTAGTCTAGCAAGCAGACTTCGGTGTGTTAGGCTTAGCTCTCCAAATCACTACTAGAGAAAACCATAGTAGTAGCGGGGTTTTTTCCTAGTAGTAGCACGGGCGCCGTCACTACTGCTACGGTGCTACAGCTAAAATTTAGCAGTAGCGTTGTTCTACCCGCGCTACTGCTAAGTATGTTAGCAGTAGCGCTTTTTTGTACCGGCGCTACTGCTAAGTAGTAGCAGCGTGGGTTCAGCCCGCGCTACTACTATTCATCTTTATTTCAATTCTTTATTTTATACTATATTTATACATCGTTATACAAATTTTGATATAGTAGCAATTGAGGGATTGTTATATCATTATGATCATGATGAGTTATTATATCATTAGGTGGAAGAAACACGAATTAGATTCATGTGATCATCATCATCATCATAATAATAATAATAATAATAATAATAATAATAATAACTCATCATCATTGTCATATAGGAACTAGCTCATCATCCTAGCACAATGTAGCACATAACTCATCATCATCGTCATGATAGCAACTCATCATCATAGTCATATAGGAACTAGCTCATCATTCTAGCACAATGTAGCACATAACTCATCATCATCATGATAACAACTCATCATTATAGTCATATAAGAACTAGCTCATCATTCTAGCACGATGTAGCACATAACTACCTAAGACCTGCTACTCTCTCGAAGGTAAAATAGCATAAAACAGGTAAACCCCTGAATCTCCGTTATGGAGAATACAGATGAACATGTCTTCCATTTGTGGGCTGCGCTTGATGTTGCCCCCAAGTAGTTCCCTGCGATCATTCAAAACTTTTCTCCAGTCTTTGATTGTGAGGACATCATCTCTTTGACGAATCGTGTATGCACTACGGTGACACGTAGGGCAACTTGGCCGTAAGCTAATAATGTTCATGTCACCTTTCATTTCCATAAGACGAGGTACACAATCCGTCGGGAGTTTACTTTAGTTTCAACAAATATCATGTCGACTGAGATTCAGGCTTAACATTTAAAATATATTATTATGGACCGAAGTAGTGCCATCTTGAGAAGTTTCAGATCAAGTCTAGAATTATTTTGACGATATCTACCACAACCCAAGGCCTACAATATGAGCTTCAGTATACTATGTTTTTTATTGATAACCGTTAGATGAAATTCTAAAAGTTGTTAAGTATATTATCTAGCATCCCTATCATGAGTCTAAGCTTTTTTTTGGACTGCTCTACATCACCCAACTTCACTCCACCTCGAAACTCCACTCCACCACCTCTAAGGTTGTGTTTGAAAATATATATTCAAATGCTATTATTTAGCACAGTTTAATTTTTTCCCTTTTAAACACAAAAATTTGTGCATGTAAAGACATGAGCATGTTTGCTGCAAACATTTGAGTTTTATTTCAAACTTTTAACTACTTTTTATTCTCACAGGAGAATGTGAGCTCAAGATTTGGATTGAATATCTCGTCACATGTTACTAGTTAGTTCTATCTTTGGACATAAGGACTGGGTGAGGATGAAGTGGCACAACCCCAACGATAGCAAGATTTAGAACTAAATGAGTCACCAAGAAAAAATATTATATCGATTCAGCAGTTCGCGAGTAGAGAAATGAAGTGAGCTTATCACACAAGTACAAGAACATAAGTGTATTTAACTGAAATCTTTTTCTTTTTTGAAACAAAAGATGGAGCAGTCTCTACCTTATCCATTTCAAAACAGGCAAAAGGCCTGGGTGACCTCGAATTCAAGATTGTTGGTGGAAGACTCGGTTTTCTGATGAAAATCCTGCACTGATCTGGTCAATGCCAATGGTAACGGCGTCTACGGACGTCGTCTTCCTCCTTGGAGGTGCCACCGTGAAGCTCGTTTTGCTCTTCATACCTCATGGCTTGTGGTCTCTGGGTGAAAACCTAAGATTTGGCTAGGCCAGATCGGGTGACGGTGTTGTCCTCGACTTCACTTCCTCCTTGGAGGCGTCACCTTGAAGGCACAGCGATGGTTTTCGATGTTGTGCATGGCTTGTTGGTGGAGATTGGGTTTGTGGTGGTGTCGATCGTTTTCTTTCTTTTCTTTTTACACTAGCCTTTTGTTGTCCTTTCCTTCCTTCATTTTGCACTAGCCTTTTGCTGTGCTTTCCTTCTCGGAGGGTTGTTGTAATGCTTCTTCTGATCAATGAATTTGGCAGCTCACCTGCCAATGTTCAAAAAAGAAAAGAAAAACACTATGTGAACCCTGCAAAAGCAGTTCCAGCAGGCCATAGTCAAGCCTACTAGCAGGAGTGGGGCAGTAGAGTAGGAAAGAACCCCCCAAGAAAAACAGACTAGGAAAAATAAACAAGCCAACCCATCATCTTCTGCCTATCTTCTTCTCTCTTAGCTCGATGACTCCACAACTGCAATAGTTGTAGAGTGCGACAAAAGCATTTGTGCGTGCGAGACCCCAATATCTATTTTCAAACACCCGATAATTTCTAGCATGCCATAAGAGCATCTGCAGCCGCGCCCCGAACAAGTCCCCCCAAGGCTTTTCTTATCACCAGCGTCGAAAAATCGGCCCAGTCGCGCCCCCAGAAGCCCACTTTTCGCCGGTTAGGGCCGAATTTAGCGCCGGCGGACCTAGGCCGAACCCGGCGCTCTGGGGGCGCCGGGGGACACAGTTGTCGGCGTGAAAACAAGTGGGCCCACCGAGTCAGCGACTCGCCGCCGTCCTCATTGTCTCAGTTCCTGCGGGAATCAATGCGAAGGCTGCCACGCCGGTTAGCCTTCCATTGATGCCTCACGGGCGGCGCAGTGAAGGCTCGCCGACGCGCATCCCGCCTGCTCGCGCCACGCGTACACACGGCAGCAGCCCTCTCCGCGCCCACTCGCGGCTATAAAAGCCGCCCCTCCCTCGCCGGTAAACGCACAGAGACCCTCTCTCCCTCCTCTGGCCGCCGACGCCCCTCGCCCTCTCAACGCCGACGCGCGTCTTCCCTCTCTTGCCCGTCGACGACCATGGCCGAGCGCTACCCAGGCGACGGTGTCGCGCCAATGGCTTCAGCCGCCGCAACCTGCACGAGGACGAGGCGTGCCTCCTCTACGAGGCCGACTACTCGGCGCCGCCGGACATGCGGGTGTCGGTCTCGTGGAGGCTGAGCGCCACCGGCATCCCGGTGCCTCTGGCGCCCACCGGTGCTGATCGGGGTGCAGTTATAGCATGCATCCGGTCGTCGTTGCTGAAGGAAGTGCGAAACCAGCCGAGGTACGCCCCCGACAGCCACACGCTGTGGACGGCGTACTTCGATCGCCGCCACGCCGACCAGCTCGCCTCCATGAACGGCGTCAAGCCCCGCGGCCAACTCAACTCCGAGGGTCGGCGCCAATGGTGGGGCGTCCCTGGCCGCACCCTCGAAGCCGTCCTCGAGCACATCGAGGACGGCAACACGCCGCACTTGGAGTACTCGGCGCCCCCCTCCTTCTCTCGCCGCCGAGGCAGCTCCTGGACGCCGCGACGAATGGAGACGGCGACCTCCTCGTTGTCGGGCTCTGGTCCCCTTTCCTCCAGATCGCCGGCGCTCCGCCCCATCAAGCCGGAGCCACAGGAGACGCCGCTCGGGCGCCACACCTGCGGCGGCGCCCTCGTCATCAACGAGGGCGGCTTTGGCCCCTCTCCTTCCTCTTCCCGCCTCGTCAGGCCGAAGACCGAGCCGGGGTTGCTCCCCGTGAAGAAGGAGCACGAGGCCATGGCCGTCGCCGACGAGACTGCCCTCAAATGGGCGCGGGAGGACTACGTCCGCGAGCAGATAGCGCGCCAGCACCGCACCCTCGAGGAGATCGCCGCTCAGCGCTGCAGACGCGAGGAGGGCAGCATCGTCATCCTGGACTACAGCGACGAGGAGGCGCCCGGGCCGTCCAACTCCCCACACATCGGCGACGCTGGTCAGGGGTGCAGCAGGGACGGTGGCGGCACGCAGGACGGCGGCCACAACGACAGCGGCGACTACACCTGGTTATACAGGCTCCTCGGCATGTAGAAGGCAGGCGGCGGCGGTGGCGTAGTAGTGGTAGTATTTAGTTGTCGCTTTTAGTTAGTTTTTAAATTATGTTTTCAGTTTTATACAAATATCAATGAAATCGCCTAGTTTGGCCGTATTTGTGTCGTGTTTGGCTGAATTTTAGCCGAGTTTGGTTTTAAAAAAAACGGCGTCTGGGGCGGCCTTGGGGCGGCGGTTGGGAAACCAACCACCCCACACCGATTTTTTCGCTGGCGCATCCCCAGGCGGCGCTATTTCAAGCCCCTGGGGGGTCGAACGGCTGGAGATGCTCTAAGGTGACCGCAGGCTGTGAAGAGGATGCGCCAGAGCTCTCCTACTTTGTTCACTGCCTCAGTAGATAAATTTAACTCAAATCTGAATCACCCTCGTCTTTTCCTGGCTAAAAAATAAATAAGATTTCCAAACAACACATGTTGGAAAAGCGGCAGCATACTGTGACCGATGCATGCTCCCAAACCATACCAGATTAACGAATAAGATTGTTACGCCATTGAGAACAAGACTAACGAACTGGGGATGCACACATTCACTAATCAATCCAGATTAGTATCCTACAATCGAAGCAAATGCCATCCCAGAAAATGATTAAACACATAGTATTAGTAGCATGTCCAAAATCCCAAATTTTGACATGGGCTAAAACTGCAATTGCATCTGATTCGGTATCGATTTCAGGATCTTAACTTTTTCTCTTTGATGTTCTATTTTTGGACATAAGGACTGGGTGAGGATGAAGTGGCACGATGCCGGCGATAGCAAGATTTAGAACTAAATGTGTTACAAAGAAAAGTCTATGGTATAGATTCGGCATTTCGAGAGTTGAGGAATGAAGTGAGCTTATCATGCAAGCACAAGAACATAAGTGTATTTAACTCTAATCTGAATAACCCTTGTCTTTTCCTAGCTACTCCCTCCGTAAACAAATATAAGAGTGTTTAGATTACTAAAATAGTGATCTAAACGCTCTTATATTTCTTTACAGAGGTTGTACAAAGTAACTAGGACAGGCAGACGATTTCCAAACAACATGTTGAAAAAGCGACAGCATATGCAGGATGCAGTTCACCATGAGTTTTCTCGGTGACCATCGATCAATCATCACAATTCACAACCATACCAGATAACAGTTACGCCAACTAGAACAAGATTAACGAACTGGGGACACACACATTCACTAATCAATCTAGATCAGTATCCTATGATCGAAGCAAATTCCATCCCAGAAAATGATTAAAGACATACTAGTAGCGTGTCCAAAATACCAATTTCGACATGCGCTGAAACTGCAATTTGATTCGATCATCTGTTCCATAGATAAGACGTATATCAACATTACTCAATCCAAATTACTATCCTATGATCGATGCAAATACCAGCCCAGAAAACAACTAAAGACATACTAGTGGCATGTCCAAAGTCCCAATTTTGACATGCACTAAAACTGCAATTTGAATCTGATTCGGTTGTCTCAGATATAACATGCAGATCAACACTACACTGCGTACCACATTTACACCTACTGAATTTAGTTAAGATAGCCACGGTCGCCGAGAAATAAATCAAACACAGTTTTGTAGCACGCAACAGAGTAATCTGGGCCAACTGCACTGATATCAGAAGGTTGAATGAACTAGAGAGCATATATAGATGAACTAAGTGACTGATAGGAGCTCGGCTATGATCAGCAATGCAACTGAAATTAATCTAAAAAAACAATGCAACTGAGATCAAAAGGTTCCAGACCATGTACGTTGCTTCTATACTTTTATCTTCAATAGAATGTTTCAGTCAAGCATTCTGGAATCTGGATAAACAGGGACATGAAGCAAACTGTGCATGTAGGACGATTCAGCTAAAAAAAAAGAGGCATTTTGGACGACTATCAACTAAAGCCTTCTTCTTACGCATCGTAAAAGAAAACATGATAGATAAGCTGGGGAAACACAAATAAGATGCAGCTAATAGGAACATAAAAATGGCATTATAGCTAATATGATTGAAACATGATCCGAACAGATGAAGCTAATTAAGATAGCTCCTGCAGTTTGATTCGATCATTCGTCCCACAGATAAGATAAGATGCAAATCAACATTACAGTACTACATTGATTACCCCTAGTTGATGAAGCTGAAATAGATAGCCACGGCCGTCCAGGAACCACAAGTCTGACCAAACTGAATACAAATAGAAGACTGACCAAACTGAACTGAAACCACAAGCCTGCTTGATAAACTAAAATAAAGGACTGATAAGGACAGCATGGCTTGATCGATCAGGTGAAGTAGTCAATCGGATGCTAGGTAGAATCCCTCCTGTAGAAAGCGAACAAATGGATTCGAATGTCAGATCCATCCATGGATTCCTCTAGGACCAGGAGGAAGGAGAAGAAAAGAGCAAGGTTTGGAGAGTTTGGAGTTTGGACAGACCTCGGAGATGTAGGCGTGGTCGTCGCAGAACTCGGCGAGGCTGGCGAGTTTCTTGGGCTCCATGAAGCGGGAGAGGACGGCGACGGCGACGTCGATGTGCTTCACGGCGAGCCCCGCGATCCTGCACGCGCGGTACAGGTAGTCGAGCGACTTGCCGACGTCGCCGCCGCCGCCTCTGGCTGCCTGACGCGGCTTGCTGGAGCCGGACTTGGCGGTGGCGGTGGCGTCCGGGTCGTCGGAGAGGTCGACCTTGGCGAGGGCCTCGGTGGCGGCGGCGACCGGGTCCGTGTCGTCGTCCCTGTCCGGGCTGCTGTCCGGCGAGGAGGAGTCGGGGGTCTTGCCGGGGACGGGGGCCTTGCCGCCGGCGAGGCACTCGACGCAGCGCGGGAGGAGGTGCTCCTCCAGCAGCTTGATGGCCAAGACGGCGGCCATGACGCGGTCGAGGGCCTGGGCCTGGGACCTGGGGCGGGCAGGGAACTGCTGCGCGAGCAGCGCGTCGTGGAGCTGCTCGTCGGGCATGACCGCGAAAGCCAGGTTGGGCGGGGAGAAGTGAATGCCCTTCTTGGCGGCGATCTCGATGCAGGTCGTGAGCATGCGGGCGCCGGCCTCCAGGCCGATGTAGTAGACCTTGAAGAGGTTGGAGGCGAGCTCCCCGAGCTTAGCGTCGTCGTCGGCGTCGGCGGGGGCGGGGGCGACGTCGGCCTGGAGGTCCTGCAGGCGGTGCTGGAGCTGCAGGAGGCGGTCGCGCTGCGCCCGCACCGTCTTGGCGGCCAGCATGGCCTGCATGAGGACGGATTCAATGTCCTTCTTGCTCCCCTTCCCCGCCATGGCCGCTCTCTCTCTCGCTCGCTCGCTCGCTCTGAGGCCGGCCGGAGGTGGGTCTTCTGGAAAGGACGGAGACAAGAGAAAGGTTGGAGCTTTACACGACGAGCTAAACGGAGGGGGGCACGTGTCGAGCGGCTATTGAAGAGGACAGAGGCTCTGCAGGGTGGGCCCACCTTTGACCGGGGCCATGCTCATCCCCTCCCTCCATCCACAAGGACAAAGGGTGGCGTGCTCCCTCCGCTACCAATCTAGGCGTGGTTTTCAAAATTTGAAAAATGCTTCTCCATACGATGAACAATTGGTGCCAAGCAAGGCGTGTTTTTTAAACTAGTCAATGTGTACGTGCAATGGCCGTTAATTTGGAAGTATATATTAAGTGCATGCAGATATTAAGTACTCTATGGCACGACCCCAAACGGACGTCCGGTTTGGCCGGATTTTGTCCCTTTAGGGCGGCGATGGGTTCGCCCGTGTCCGGTCATGTCCATTGGGTCGTGTGTGCGCCCACCGCGCGGCCACACCCCAAATCACGTCCGCGTTGGACATGATTTAAAAAAAAGAAAAACGTAAATAAAATGACTAAAAAAAGTAAATAAACGCAGTTTAAAAAACATAAAATTTAGTTAGGGGGTCACGGCCACAAAACGGCCCAGTTTAGCAGTCCACTTAATGGCCCAGTGCCATAATTAACATAAAAAGAAAATAGAAAACGCCGCCACGCGCTCCTGCTGCGCCCGTCGATGCCATGGCCCTCGCCGTCTTCAGTCGCTGTCGGTGTCGCCGTCGTCGTTGACGAGGTCGACGTAGGCCGGCGGCGTCCACTGAAGGGACGGCGGCGCGTGGTACACGGGGGCGGCCTGGAAGGCCGGAGGTGCCTGCACCACCTCCTCCCGTGGCGAGGCCTCCCGCTCCGGTGACTGCGGCGGCGTGGGGCACCAGTTCATGCCCCCCACGGCGTCGGCCATCTCCGGCGCGGTGCACGACCAGCTCCATTGCTGGCCCATCGGGCCCGGGTGGAACGCGGCCACCGGCTCTTCCTTCATCGCCTCCTCCCTCCACTCATCCTCCTTGACGGCCACCATCTCCAGCTCGGGGAAGGCAACATCGCGGTCGGCAGAGAGTGCCAGTGCCTCCTCCAAGCCGTCCCATTGGCGCTCGTCGTGCGTGTTCATGGAGTCCTCCATGACACGCTGCATGAGCCGGGCCTCCTCCTCCACTGTCATGCGAGGAGGTGGAGGTGGTGACGGAGGCGGGGAAGGCGAGGACGTGGGCGTGAGGCCGCGCACGCGCGTACCCCCGCGCACCTCTCAACATGGCCGCCGCGGCCCCGACACTATGCCGGCGAAGTAGGACGCGCGGCGCGTGTCATGCTCGTCCTGGAGCCACGTGTCCTAGAGCACGGAATCGGGGGCGTACCTGTCGTCGTAGTACAGGTCGTCGGGGAGGAGGTGGCGGAGGCGCTCGATCTCATCGCGGCGTGCACGGCCGCCCATCGGCACCGGCGGGATCGGGACCCGGTCGGCGCTGAGGTGCCAGTTGTTGGGGAGGTGGACGTCGCTCCACGGGACCGTGTCCTCGTCTCCCAGTAGTGCCGGCACACGTTGGCGCTGAGGTACTATCGGTCGCGCTCGCCGGCGGGCCTAGGGGCGATGGTGAAGGGGGCCGGCGCGGGGGCTCGACGGGAGGAGCGTGGCGGTGACGCGAGCTCCTCCTTCTTCACGGAGCCGCGGCGGCGGCCCAAGGAGGAGCCGGCCTCGCGGTCGTGCTTCCCCTTACGGCCGTAGTTCCACAGGCCCATGGCTGCGAGGCGGCCGGCCGGCGAGTTCGAGGCTAGGGTTTGGTCGGGTTTCGAGGAGGCCGCGGGGTGGAGTGGGAAGTATGGACGACGACCGGTCCACGGCTTCCGCATTTAAGTACGACCGCGATGTTTCCCTGGGCGGATGACAGGCGGGCCCGGCCGCGCGTGCACATTTATGTTGGCGGGTCACTACAAGAAATATGTCAACTTATGACCACCACTATTGGTCACTGAAAGGTCACAAATTTCCATTTATGACCTTTTTGTGACCAAAAACAGAAGGTCAAAAGCTGGCCGTCGTAAACTGACTATAGCGACCTTTCTTCTGGAATGGTCAAAGACGTTTACGACCAAAATATTCCTACTGTGGCGTTTTGGTCACTAGCAACCTCCCCCAGGCCACGTAGGCATCCAGCGTGGCAAGCTGATGTGGCACAAGATTCAGCCCGGTCCAATTCGATTTTCTACATGGGCCGAGCCCAACAATTTGGCCTTTTTACTGTATATTTTTTCCCTATTAATTTGGTTGACTACATGGGCCAAGCCCACATTTTAGCCTTTTTATTTCTGGGCCATGGCCTCTTATAATGCATTTCTTATTATTTTTTTTCCTTCCAGAAAAATATTGTTTGGGCCATGGCCTTTTCACCCCAGACCACGTTTGTGCCACGTTTATTTCTGGGTCATGGCCTATTCAGGCCCAGTACTATCATGGCAATTGAGTAATTTTCACAATCTGGCATTAAAGCAACATGTACACAGGGAATACAAAATTTCATTACACGGGAATTGTTCAACACGCAGATTTGGTACATCTGGTACTGTCCTAACAATGTCTACATAATTTGCCTTATCTCACTACTACATAACATTGTTCAACACGTAGGAGCACATCTATTACTGTCCTAACAATGTCTTCATTGCTCCTTCTGATGGGCAAGTTCTCCAGGTGCGACAACTTGCCTTCCTACAAGAACAGAACATTACATGAATAGATCAATCGAGGAGGAAACAGTAAAACAGGCTGAAAGCATCACACATACAAATAATAACAGCATACATTAATGTATAAAATAATAAAAATAATAACAACATACATTAATGTATATCACACATACAAACAAGGTCAGCGCCAAAATTAAAACCATATAATTTCTTGTTAATCTCATATATTGTTATTCAAAAGAAAGATGTATTTTGCTGTAAGATTTTAGCGCTAGTACACAAGACATAAAAAGGTACCAAAAATCCTTAGTGATCTGAAGCAGCAAACAAAATTTAAACACAGACAATGCATGCCATAGTAATAGCAGCACAAACAGAGAAATGCAAAAGGCACCTCATACTAGTATGGTGATCTTCATCGCAAATTTTAAGCTCTGTTTCATGTAGATAATTTATTTGGTTTCAGTAAACAACAACAACAGCATGCAGTATATACAAGCAGACATAATAAATGAAGACAGTCATCAAAGCACATTGAACATCATCAGCATTGCATGTAGTGAGTTCAGACATATTTCATGGGACTTGTATTTCAAGCAGACATAATAAATGAACACAGTCATGAAAGCACAATCTAACATCATCAGCATTGCATGCAGTGAGTTCAGACATAGTATTTCATTGCGCCTACTCACAGGAACAGGCATTATGGCAACTATTTCGAAACAGAATCATCACACAAATTTATCGGGCTTTACCTGGTGATGCTTGGAGTCTGGCGGTAGCTAAACCTTCTGCCCAGGTCCTTGGCTTTGCTGTGGGGGTCAAATCACACAAATCAGACTGAGGGGGCTGACATTGAAGAAAACAGCGGTCATGGTATCATGGTTCAGGCAAAGAGATCTGGGGAGGCAAACCTAAATGCTTAGTTATCGGCGACGAATATCTAGACACCAAAATATCGGTGCCTCTGCCGCAAGTGACCATCATCATGAACTAGACATACGAATACTAAATATCAACCAATGCACATACTTTTATTACCAGGAAGAGAGATAGATCAAAACAGAACATATATAATTTGCAAGAAGGAAATTGCCCATAATTAACAGGGAGAGATATAACCAAAACAAGTTCATTTGTCTTCCAAGTATAAAACATCAAGTGCACAAACTCACATCAGTTAACATCATTACAGAATTTCAGATAACATGTTTACTGCAGAAATCAAGCATAGGCAGTAGTGCTGCTAGTGTTTCTTTCTGTGGTTGTGTTGGACATGCAACTAAATTTTTGGTAATTGATGAAATGCAGTAGCAGGCAGGCGCATTGCAGTAACCCAAGTAATATAATGTAACAGCAGAGCGAGGCAAATCAAGTTGGTTGTGTGTGTGCTTGAGCTAGCTTAGTACATACAGTCCATGGTTGGGCTACAAAACAAACAGAGCATGCTAGTGTCAACAGAATCAAGCCAGGAGAATAGAAACAGACCATACCATGATGAAATTTAAAATAGAATAAGCGATGCATATACATTTTCTTGTGGAAAATCACAGAAACAGTTGATGAAAATCTGCATCCGAAGTTCTAACAATGCCATGTCTACAACAAAACAAGACTAGGACGATTGCTGTAATTCTAATGCAGCAATAAAACAAAACTAACTACATCATTCAGCAGCTTTGAATTACAAAAAATTCAACCATTTATGATTAATTCAACAAACAAAACTAAATAGCATAAGCAAGCATTCCCGATAAGAGGAACGGCCAGTGCTTGGAGCGAGCGGATAATCACGGAGTCTTCAACCCTGTTAACTTCTTTGCCCACTGCATTGAGGAAGATATGCCATTTAGAAACTGCTACAAAGAGTTAAACAGTAAAATCTCTTTCTCTTGTTCCACCTCGTATCATGAGGGCACAATAAAGAATGCATAGCCAGGAGCGCCACATTTATAATCTCATTGGGCTGAATTCAGATTGTTAAGAATACAGGCACTAGAAAGAATATAGCAACAATGGTGACATCAAACAAGCATTTCATTCAGCAATGGTTCTGTTTTAGCATCAAACAAACTGAAAATGGTGCAATGCTGCATTTTTAGGCGGTTAGCGCGAGTGTGAATCAGGACAGCGCTAACGCCACAATAATCAACTCATCATGCATATAAAGACATAATCCCTCTTTGTGTACTGAAAATGCCGAAACTGATGCACATACGTCACTAGTGAGACAAAATTCAGGTCTCAAGTGGCAAGATACAACTCAGAATAGACTAGCAAGGAAGCAGATCTGAATCGGGCCCAGATTCGCAGAACCGATCGGCATACCTCCTCGTGCATGAGCTCCGGATCCACCCTCTTGCTCCCCGCGTCCCGGTCCGACCCCGAGCTCGTGGCCTGCGATCCCTCATCTTCACCGATGGCACAAAATCAAATCAGAACCTCGGCTGGAGAAGGAGAAACACAAAATTGGAAGGGAGGAAATGCAGACCTTCGCGCAGGAACACGGCCGACAGCGCGTTCCTGGATGGCGGCGCCCTCCTCTAGCCGCCAACCTGATCGGCACAGACCGGAATCAAAAAACAAACAAAAATAACCAATCGCGACCGGAATTTACACACCCCAGCTAGCTGATCCGTGCCCGGGAACAGGCACATGGGTTCCGCGCGGGGCGCAACGGGGGAGAGGAAAGTACCTTGGGGCTGGGGATGACGGAGGAAGAGACGAGCTGGGTGCGGGCGCGGCCGGCGCGCGGCTCGCCGCTGGCCACGCGGAAGCAGTCGAACAGGCACCCCATCCTCGTCCTCCTCACCGCGTCCCCCTTGCCGAGCGCCGAGCCTTGGAGCCGCGGAGGCGAGATTTCGTCCGCCCGTGCGGAGCCGATTGCGCGTGCGGAGCCTTGTGGCCGAGGAGGCGCGCGGCCCTGGACCATGCGTACAACACGACCAGGAGGAGGAAAAGCATGTCGGCGGCCAGCGACACGGCCGTGTTACCGGAGCCGCCGTGGAATAGGATCCAGGAGGCGACGGTGGTCGCTAGGAGTACCGCTCAGGTCGGTGCCACAGCACCACGTCTACGGTGAGGGTCATCGACGGGGGGGTGGGTTTGGGGGCGGCGGCGGATCAAGATCTGAGGAAGGGAGAGGGCGGCGGCTATGGGTGCGTAGGAGAGAGGGGGACGAGAGGACGAGTGGTGCGGGTTGTGTTAGGGTTAGTTGGGTGAGACGGTGAGGGGGTCGAGTGTGCCATTGGATCCGGGACGATCGGACGGTTCAGATCACCTAAGGTAGGGTGATCCGGGGGAGATGTCCTGATTGGTTGGAGATTCCGGGTGTAATTTAAAATATAGTCCCTAAGTGCTAGAAATAAAGGGGTTTATGAAGCAACTATCAATAATATTTTGCAAAATGGAACCACTAAATTTTCACTCAAGTTATACCACATTTTATGGATGATAACCAACTTGTATGCATTTTCAATCGTTCTAGCCTTTTTTGGCCATTTAAACCAACTTGTACCAAATCAGGAGGAACCGGGTCAAATTTAAACTACAACAACTTCATAGTTTGCTCATTGTTTTTTCCAAAAAACATTTTTAGGTACACATGTATATATTTCATCACAGAACACTATGAGTTTTGTAAGATTCCACCCGCAGCTACGAACAGTTATGCCCATGGTTTTAACCGCGTTTTGAAATTGGCATAAAGAATTAAAGAAATCAAAAAATGGAAAGCCTTTGCATTGTGTCATTATATGTGATCTAGTGTCTAGGGTGCATCTTGGAATGGCAAACAATGTTTCCTAAGGAATTTTTCATTTTCTTTGGACGAAAAAACAAATTTCCATTTTTCGAGTGCCCGAAATGAGGTTTTTTCGTGAAGGGCCTACCAAAAAATTGTTTCAAAATTGTACCAAATCAATTTTCTAAAATACTAGGACATATTTAAACCACAGTTGACCAAATGGTTGGGTGTAAAAAGTTTTGATCCACCTCTCATGAAAAAGACAAATTCCCGCCGATTCAGCTAGAAGCGGGTCAAATTTGAACTGCAGCTGCCTCGTAGTTATCTCTTTATTTTTTCCAAAAAACATTTCTAGGTACATAAGTATCTATTTAATCAGAGAAACATCAAAAAAATTCCAAGATTCAACCACTAGCTAGGAACGGTCAAGCCCGCCGTTTTGACCGCATTTTGAAACGGGCATAAAAAAATCAAAAAAAATCAAAAAATTGGAAAACCTTCGCATTGTGTCATTATATGTGACCAAGTTTCCAAGAAAAATAATAAACTTGTAATACGGTAATTATTTTAAAAAAGTGTTCTCACAAACGAGCTATCATGTGTGAAGATGCATGACTTTCAACCCAAATGATCAATCTTATGGCCACATTCATGGCATAGTTTGTTCAAATGACCTCATATCGTGCACAAGGGTGCATCTTGGAATGACAAACAATGTTGCCTAAGGAACTTTTCATTTTCTTTGCACAAAAAATTCATTTTTCATTTTCCGAGTGCCCAAAAGGAGGTTTTTTTGTGAAGGAACTACCAAATAATTGTTGCAAAATTGCACCAAATCAATTTTATAAAATACTAGGCCATATATAATGCACAATTGACCAAATGGTTGGGTGTAAAAAGTTTTGATCCACCTCTCATGAAAAAGACAAATTCCCGTCGATTTAGTTGGAAACGGGTCAAATTTGAACTATAGCTGCCTCATAGTTTGCTCTTTATTTTTTCCAAAAATCATTTCTTGGTACATAAGTACCTATTTAATCATAGAAACACCAAAAAAATTCCAAGATTCAACCACTAGCTAGGAACGGTCAAGCCCGCCGTTTTGACCGCATTTTGAAACGGGCATAAAAAATTCAAAAAAATCAAAAAAATTGGAAAACCTTCGCATTGTGTCATTATATGTGACCAAGTTTCCAGGAAAAATAATAAACTTGTAATACAGCAATTATTTTTAGAAAGTGTTCTCAGAAACGAGCTATCAAGTGGTGAGATCAATGGCTTTCAAGCCAAATGATCAATTTTATGGCTACATTCATGGCATAGTTTGTTCAAATGATCTCATATTGTGCACAAGGGTGCATATTAGAATGGCAAACAATGTTGCCTAAGGAAGTTTTCATTTTCTTTGGATGAAAAAACCATTTTTCATTTTTCGAGTGCCCGAAAGGAGGTTTTTTTGTGAAGGAACTACCAAATAATTGTTGCAAAATTGGACCAAATAATTTTTCTAAAATACTAGCCCATATATAATGCACAATTGACAAAATGGTTGGGTGAAAAAAGTTTTGATCCACCTCTCGTGAAAAAGACAAATTGTCGTCGATTCAGTTGGAAACGGGTCAAATTTGAACTGTAGCTGCCTCATAGTTTGCTCTTTATTTTTTCCAAAAATCATTTCTAGGTACATAAGTATATATTTAATCATAGAAACACCAAAAAAATTCCAAGATTCAACCACTAGCTAGGAACAGTCAAGCCTGCCGTTTTTACCGCATTTTGAAACGGGCATAAAAAATTCAAAAAAAATCAAAAAATTGGAAAACCTTCGCATTTTGTCATTATATGTGACCAAGTTTCCAGGAAAAATAATAAAATTGTAATACGGTAATTATTTTTAAAAAGTGTTCTCAGAAATGAGCTATCAAGTGTGAAGATTCATGGCTTTCAAGCCAAATGATCAATCTTATAGCCACATTCATGGCATAGTTTGTTCAAATGATCTCATATTGTGCACAAGGGTGCATATTCGAATAGCAAACAATGTTGCCTAAGGAAGTTTTCATTTTCGTTGGACGAAAAAACCATTTTCCATTTTTCGAGTGCCCGAAAGGAGGTTTTTTTTGTGAAGGAACTACCAAATAATTGTTGCAAAATTGGACCGAATAATTTTTATAAAATACTAGGCCATATTTAATGCACAATTGACAAAATGGTCTGGTGTAATTTTTTTTGATCCACCTCTCGTGAAAAAGACAAATTTCTGCCGATTCAGTTGGAAGCGGGTCAAATATGAACTGCAGCTGCCTCATAGTTTGCTATTTATTTTTTCCAAAAATCATTTCTAGTTACATAAGGACCTATTTAATCATAAATACATGGTTTGGTGGCGATACGTCGAGGTTTGGGCGGTGGCCGAGGGCCCCAACTCTAGAGCGCGCAAACTCGCATGCCCGCCGCGTGGTCACCGCGTGACCGTGGCGTTGCCATGTGTTCTAGGAGGCCTAGGCATGTATAGTGGGTTGGGCACTCCCCAGGTTGGTGCTAGGAAGAAAATTACAACATAAGATTCTCACGAGGAGACCAATCGATGCTCAAACATGAATTAGCAGCCAAGTGTTTGATTAGCGGTACGGGAAATGTACATGGCTAATGGGCGTGAGTTTTGGCTGAGGATGATCAGTTACTAAGAAGACCGTTTTCACAAATTTTCAGCTCAAAAGGAGGAGCCTAGGTGGTACTTGCTTTGCAAACCACCACACTGGACATAAATACGAATGTTGAAGCTCGGCTCAAAATAATGAATGGATTGAGCTAGCATTTGGTGGAGGATGGTTATTTGGGCATAGGAAAGCACTGTAGAAAATGGATACTATTTGGACATGCCAAAGTGGTACTTCCTTCACAAACTGTTACTCTAAAAAGAATAGGAAAATGAATATTTTTGAATTATTTTTGAACTAGGCAAGGAAGGTTTTTACATATTTGATGAAGATATGACCCAAAGAATTTATGAGATTTTTTGGGGAATTTTGGGAATGACAGAAATATAGGTTGCTTCACAACCTAGGGCAAAAACTGCCACATAGACATGACACATAGGCAAAACTGATGAGGTGGCGCCTAGTCATAGCAACCCACCACAATTTACAAGGCTATGACCATCTATATTGGTCGTTAACAACTAGAAATAAGGCAGCGGACTAGCGCTGTTAGCTTTATGACCATTTCATGTAAGGAAATTATGACCTTTCTGACCAAAATGGTCGCAATGGTTTAGGGTTTGGAGCCCCTCGAATAGCTTTTGACCAATTGGTCTCAAATGGTCATAAATCTATGACCAATTCTTCCAGGGTCACTGACAGAAGGTCATAAGTTGACATATTTCTTGTAGTGGGTGGGAGGTAGGTGGCCGCCTGCAACGCGGCCCCCACGCGGACGAGCGCGCGTCCTTTTGCTGTCTGCTACGTCTCGAGCTTGTGTTGGTTTTCCCCGAAGAGGAGAGGAAGATGCAGCACAGTAGCGTAAGTATTTTCCTCAGTTTTTGAGAACCAAGGTATCAATCCAGTAGGAGGTCACGCGCAAGTCCCTCGTACCTGCACAAAATGATAGCTACTCGCAACCAACGCGATTAGGGGTTGTCAATCCCTTCACGGTCACTTACGAGAGTGAGATCTGATAGAGATAATATTTTTTGGTATTTTTGGTATAAAGATGCAAAGTAGAAAGTAAAGGCAAAGCAAGTAAATAAAGTGATGGAGATTAATATGATGAGAATAGACCCGGGGGCCATAGTTTTCACTAGTGGCAACAATACAATGCGTGCCTTGCAACTCTTTCTGTCACTAAGTAAGGACACCGCAAGATTGAACCCAAAGCCATGTACTTCTCCCATTGCAAGAACTACCAATCTAGTTGGCCAAAACAAACGGATAATTCGAAGAGACTTGCAAAGATAACTCAATCATACATAAAAGAATTCAGAGAAGATTCAAATATTATTCATAGATAAGCTGGATCATAAAACCACAATTCATCGGTCTCAGCAAACACACCGCAAAAAGAAGATTACATCGAATAGATCTCCACGAGAGAGGGGGAGAACATTGTATTGAGATCCAAAAAGAGAGAAGAAGCCATCTAGCTACTAGCTATGGACCCGAAGGTCTGAAGTAAACTACTCACACTTCATCGGAGGGGCTATGGTGTTGATGTAGAAGCCCTCCATGGTGGATGCCCCCTCCGGCAGAGCTCCGGAACAGGCCCCAAGATGGGATCTCGTGGATACAGAAGGTTGCGGCGGTGGAATTAGGTTTTTGGCTCCCCGTCTGGTCTATTGGGGGTACGTAGGTATATATCGGAGGAAGGAGTACGTCGGTGGAGCTTCGAGGGGCCCACGAGGCAGGGGGCGCGCCCCCCACCCTCGTGACCGCCTCGTGGCTTTCTTGACGGAGGGTCCAAGTCTCCTGGGTCTTATCTGATGAGAAAATCACGTTTCCGAAGGTTTCATTCCGTTTGGACTCCGTTTGATATTCTGTTTCTTCGAAATACTAAAAAAGGCAAAAACAACAATTCTGGGCTAGGCCTCCGGTTAATAGTTAGTCCCAAAAATAATATAAAAGTGGAAAATAAATCCCATTATAGTCCAAAAACAATAGATAAAGTAGCATGGAGCAATCAAAAATTATAGATACGTTGGAGACGTATCAGGCATCCCCAAGCTTAATTCCTGCTCGTCCTCGAGTAGGTAAATGATAAAAAGAGAATTTTTGATGCGGAGTGATACTTTGGCATAATTTCAATGTAAATCTTCTTAATCTTTGTATGAATATTCAGATCCGAAAGATTCAAGACAAAAGTTCATATTGACATAAGAATAATAATACTTCAAGCATACTAATCAAAGTAATCACGTCTTCTCAAAATAGCATGGCAAAATAAAGTTCATCCCTACAAAATCATATAGTTAGGCTATGCTTCATTTTCGTCACACAAAGATGTTCCCAACTTCTATACCCCCGATGACAAGCCAAGAAATTGTTTCATACTTAAATAATCTCAAACTTTTTCAACCTTCACGCAATACATGAGCATGATCCATGGATACAGCACTATGGGTGGAATAGAATATGATGAGGGGGATTGTGTGGAGAAGACAAAAAAGGAGAAAGTCTCACATCAAGGAGGCTAATCAATGAGCTATGGAGATGCCCATCGATTGATGTTAATGCAAGGAGTAGGGATTGCCATGCAACGGATGCACTAGAGCTATGAATGCTCAACAAAAGAAAACTAGTGGGTGTGCATCCAACTTGCTTGCTCATGAAGACCTAGGGCATTTTGAGGAAGCCCATCGTAGGAATATACAAGCCAAGTTCTATAATCAAAAATTCCCACTAGTATGAACAAGACAACTTATGAGACTCACTATATGAAAAACATGGTGCTACTTTGAAGCACAATATATGAGACTCACTACATGAAGAACAAGGTGCTACTTTGAAGCACAAGTGTGGAAAAAGAGATAGTAGCATTGCCCTTTTCTTTTCTTTCTTTTTTTGGGCCTTTCTTTTTTTTGGCCTTTTTTTTGGGCAATGCTCTAATAATGATGATCATCACACTTCTATCGATTACAACATAAGGATTACAACTCGAAGCTTAGAACAACATATGAATCTATATGAATGCCTCCGGCGGTGTATCGGGATGGTGCAATGAATCAAGAGTGACATGTATGGAAAATAATGCATGGTGTTTTGCCACAAATACGATGTCAACTACAAGATCATGCAATGGCAATATGACAAAAGTAATGCATGTCACGATGATGATGGTGAAAGTTGCATGGCAATATATCTCGGAATGGCTATGGAAATGCCATGATAGGTAGGTATGGTGGCTGTTTTGAGGAAGATAATAGGAGGTTTATGTGTGATAGAGCGTATCGTATCACGGGGTTTGGATGCACCGGCGAAGTTTGCACCAACTCTCAAGGTGAGAAAGGGCAATGCACGGTATCGAAGAGGCTAGCAAAGGCGGAAAGGTGAGAGTGCGTATAATCCATGGACTCAACATTAGTCAAAAGAACTCATATACTTATTGCAAAAATTTAGAAGTCATCAAAAATTAAGTACTACGCGCATGCTCCTAGGGGGATAGATTGGTAGGAAAAGATCATCGCTCGTCCCCGACCGCCACTCATAAGGATGCACAAGCCAGGTATACTTCATGTTTCAAATTTGTTACACAACTTTAACCATATGTGCATGCTACGGGATTTGCTAACTTCAACACAAGTATTTCTCAAATTCATAATCACCCAACTAGCACGACTTTGATATTATCACCTCCATATCTCAAAACAATTATCAAGCATCAAACTTATCTTAGTATTCAACGCACTCAAAAGAAAGTTTCACATATCTTGAATACCAAGTATATTAACATTAAGCAAATTACCACGCTATTAACAACTCTCAAAATAATCTAAGTGAAGCATGAGATATCAAGTTTCTTTAAAACAAATCCACCACCGTGCTCAAAAAAATCTAAGTGAAGCACTAGAGCAAAAATTATCACGCTCAAAAGACATAAGTGAAGCGCTATGAGCAAAACTATCAAGCTCAAAAGATATAATTGAAGAACATAGAGTATTCTACAAATTTCAATTCATGTATGGCTCTCTCAAAAGGTGTGTACAGCAAAGAGGATTGTGGTAGACTAACAAGAAAAGACACAAATAATACAAGACGCTCCAAGCAAAACACATATCATGTTGGTGAATAAAAATATAGCTCCAAGTAAATTACCGATGGAAGTGGACGAAAGAGGGGATGCCTTCCGGGGCATCCCCAAGCTTTGACTTTTTGGTGTCCTTGGATTATCTTGGGGGTTCCATGGGAATCCCAAGCTTAGGCTCTTGCCACTCCTTGTTCCATAATCCATCAAAAGAATTCACCCAAAACTTGAAAACTTCACAACACAAAACTCAACAGAAATCTAGTGAGCTCCGTTAGAGAAAGAAAACAAAAGACTACTTCAAGGTACTGTAATGAACTCATTATTTATTTATATTGGTGTTAAACCTACTGTATTCCAACTTCTCTATGGATCATAAACTATTTTACTAGCCATAGATTCATCAAAATAAGCAAACAACACACGAAAAACAGAATCTATTAAAAACAGAAGAGTCTGTAGCAATCTGTAACTAACGCAAACTTCTGGAACTCTAAAACTTCTACCAAAATAGGAAGTCCTGGAAAATTTGTTTATTGATCAGAATAAAAAAGAATCAACGCAAAAGCACGTTCCTGTGATTTATCATAACTAAATTCGTGCGTGCAAAGTTTCTGTTTTTCAGCAGAATCAAATCAACTATCATCGTAGGTTATCTTGTAGGTCCTACTTGGCACAAACACTAATCAAAACATAAAACCACATCCAAACAGAAGGTAGATGGATTATTTATTCCTAAACAGAAGCAAAAATAAAAAATAAAAAATAAAATTGGGTTGCCTCCCAACAAGCGTTATCGTTTAACGCCCCTAGCTAGGCATAAAAGCAAGGATAGATTTAGGTATTGCCATCTTTGGTAGGCAATTCTTCAATGAGGCATCTACCTCCTTTAGAATTTTCTTTCTTTCTAGTAATTATCAAACTTTTAGGCATAAGATCGAAAAATTCATTCGTAGCAAATGGTTCCTTAATGATCGTAAAAAGATCGGGATGAATACTTATAGATTTAAGATCCGCATTTTCCTTACTAGATGATTCACCCTTATTTTTAGGAACATACATAAGCTTGGCAATTTTAGTGGGAGGACTAGGAGTATTCTTTATGGAAGAAAAAGCGGTTCCCAAGTTGGTAATGATACCCTCAAGTTTTTCGATTCGAGTAGAGTCTAGATTTATTTTTTCATTAACCATGGGTTCCTTCTCCTTAATATTTTTCAAAGTCAGTCCTACCTTAGATCCATATTGAGTAATTTGATTATGAATCTTTTTATCTAGAGTTTCAATGGATTCAATGGTAGCAACTTTGTTTTCAATAATTTCAAGCCTTTGCATAACATGCTCCAAAGTTAACATAGTTCCATTAACCAAAAGGAGGTGAGCCAAATAAATCTATTAAAGCATTATAGGAATCAAAAGTATGGCTACCCAAGAAATTCCCTCCAGTAATGGTATCAAGGATATATCTATACCAAGGATTAGCACCTACATAAAAATTGCGAAGAAGAACTGAAGTAGATTGCTTCCTGGTAGATCTATTTTGAGCATTGCAAATTCTATACCAAGCATATTTTAGATTTTAACCCTCCCTTTGTTTAAAATTTAGCACTTCATTCTCGGGAGATAACGGAGAAGATATAAGACTAGTCCAAGCAAGCAAACTAACACACGAGCAAACAAAAGGACGAGGAAAAGGCAACGGAAAGAGAGGAGGAGATTGGGAAAGAGAGGGCGAATAAAACGGCAAGGGTGAAGTGGGGGAGAGGAAAACGAGAGGCAAATGGCAAATAATGTAATGCGAGAGATAGGGATTATGATGGGTAATTGGTATGTTGACTTTTGCGTAAGCCTCCCCGGCAACGGCGCCAGAAATCCTTCTTGCTACGTCTCGAGCTTGCGTTGGTTTTCCCCGAAGAGGAGAGGATGATGCAGCACAGTAGCGTAAGTATTTCCCTCAGTTTTTAAGAACCAAGGTATCAATCCAGTAGGAGGTCACGCGCAAGTCCCTTGTACCTGCACAAAACGATAGATACTCGCAACCAACGCGATTAGGGGTTATCAATCCCTTCATGGTCACTTACGAGAGTGAGATCTGATAAAGATAATATTTTTGGTATTTCTGGTATAAAGATGCAAAGTAGAAAGTAAAGGCAAAGCAAGAAATAAAGTGATGGAGATTAATATGATGAGAATAGACTCGGGGGCCATAGGTTTCACTAGTGGCTTCTCTCAAGAGCATAAGTATTCTATGGTGGGTGAACAAATTACTGTTGAGCAATTAACAGAATTGAGCATAGTTATGAGGTTATCTAGGTATGATCATGTATATAGGCATCACTTCCGAGACAAGTAGACCGAAACGATTCTGCATCTACTACTATTACTCCACTCATCGACCGCTATCCAGCATGCATCTAGAGCATTAAGTTAAAAACAGAGTAACGCCTTAAGCAAGATGACATGATGTAGAGGAATAAATTCATGCAATATGATAAATACCCCATCTTGTTATCCTCGATGGCAACAATACAATACGTGCCTTGCAACTCTTTCTGTCACTGAGTAAGGACACCGCAAGATTGAACCCAAAGCCATGCACTTCTCCCATTGCAAGAACTACCAATCTAGTTGGCCAAAACAAACGGATAATTCGAAGAGACTTGCAAATATAACTCAATCATACATAAAAGAATTCAGAGAAGATTCAAATATTATTCATAGATAAGCTGGATCATAAACCCACAATTCATCATTCTCAACAAACACACCGCAAAAAGAAGATTACATCGAATAGATCTCCACGAGAGAGGGGGAGAACATTGTATTGAGATCCAAAAAGAGAGAAGAAGCCATCTAGCTACTAGCTATGGACCCGAAAGTCTGAGGTAAACTACTCACACTTCATAGGAGGGGCTATGGTGTTGATGTACAAGCCCTCCGTGGTGGATGCCCCCTCCGGCGGAGCTCCGGAACAGGCCCCAAGATGGGATCTCGTGGATACAGAAGGTTGCCGCGGTGGAATTAGGTTTTTGGCTCCCTGTCTGGTCTATTGGGGGTACATAGGTATATATAGGAGGAAGGAGTACGTCGGTGGAGCTTCGAGGGGCCCACGAGGCAGGGGGCGCGCCCCCCACCCTCGTGACCGCCTCGTGGCTTTCTTGACGGAGGGTCCAAGTCTCCTGGGTCTTATCTGATGAGAAAATCACGTTCCCGAAGGTTTCATTCCGTTTGGACTCCGTTTGATATTCTGTTTCTTCGAAATACTGAAAAAGGCAAAAAACAGCAATTCTGGGCTGGGCCTCCGGTTAATAGGTTAGTCCCAAAAATAAAAGTGGAAAATAAAGCCCATTATAGTCCAAAAACAATAGATAAAGTAGCATGGAGCAATCAAAAATTATAGATACGTTGGAGACGTATCACTGTCCGCCGCGACCCAAATCCGGCGCATGTTTGCGCTCGAAATGGGTCGGCCTGGACACAAAACGGACATGATGGGTCCACGCCGTCGCGCATTGGGCCGACCAGTTTGTCATTTTTACCCCAAACGGACGGGGCTGGACAGAATGGGGTCGCGCGGTGGAGTTGGCCTTAGCACTATATTTGGCATGAAATTAACCATGCTAAACGTGTTGAGCGCTCGACATTGAAGCAGCCTAGGTCATTGGATCGACATGATTTGATGGCCGAGATTAATTGGATCTGCCCCTTTGGGTCTTTTTATATTGACATAGCCACTGCCAGAAACCCTAACAGTCCGGTCACATTGATACGGATCTTGGTATCACCAAGATGGCTTTGCTAGCTCTCTGTGTCTTGTTGCATTCACTTTGGTCTCACCGAGTTGTTGCAATCGGTCCCACCGAGTTAGCTTGATGGATTCTCTGTTGCTCATTGCACTCACTTCAGTCTCACCGAGATGATGTAATCGGTGCCATCGAGATGAAGTTTTCCCTAAGCCCTAGCACATCGGTCCCAGCGAGTCGTCAATCTGTCCCACCGAGATTCCTAACATTCATATTTTTGAACATATCGGTGCCACCAAGTTTCCTAATTGGTGCCACCGAGATGGGTCAAAAGTGTGTAATGATTAGATTTTGTGTGGAGGCTATATATACCCCTACACCCCTTCTTCCTCATGGAGGAGAGCCATCAGAATGTGCCTACACTTCCACCATTCATTTTCTGAGAGAGAACCACCTACTCATGTGTTGAGATCAAGAGATTCCATTCCAACCATTTGAATCTTGATTTCTAGCCTTCCCCAAATTGCTTTCCACTCAAATCCCTCTTCCACCATAGACAAATCTATGACAGGGAGCTGAGTGTTGGGGATACTATCATTTGAAGCACAAGAGCAAAGAGTTCATCATCAACACACCGTCTATTATATTTTGGAGAGTGGTGTCTCCTAGATTGGTTAGGTGTCACTTGGGAGCCTCTGTCGTGATGTGGAGTTGAACCAATAAGTTTGTAAGGGCAAGGAGGTCGCCTACTTCGTAAAGATCTACCAGAGTGAGGCAAGTCCTTTGTGGGCGATGGCCATGGTGGGATAGACAAGGTTGCTTCTTTATGGAACCTTCATGGGTGGAGCCCTCCATGGACTCGCGAAACTATTACCCTTCGTGGATTTAAGTCTCCATCAATGTGGACGTACGATAGCACCACCTATCGGAACCACGCCAAAAATCTCCGTGTCTCCATTGCGTTTGGCTTCTCCAAACTCTTCCCTCTACCTTCATATGTAATGGTTTACTTTCAGCTGCTATACTTGCATGTGTAGGTTGATTGCTTGACTTGTCATAATTTCTAAAATCTGCCCACAACTAAAATTGGAAAAATGAAAGATTTTTATTTGGTCAAGTAGTCTAATCACCCCCCCCCCCCTCTAGACAACTTTCGATCCTACACCAGGGCCGGCCTAGAGGCGCTGCAGCCAACGCTGGAGTTGCAGGAGGCGGTCACGCTGCGCCTTCACGTGGTTGGCGAGCATCAGGGCGTACTCAAGGAGGACGGATTCCATGTCCTTCTTGCTCACCTCCCTCGGCATGGCCACTCTCTCTCTCTCTCTTGCTTGCTCCGAGGCCGGCCGGAGGTGAGTCTTCTTGTTCTTTGGAAGGAAGGAAGGAGAGCACAGAAAGGTTGGATCTTTTGACGAGGCGAGCGATGGATGGAGCTGGAAAGAAGACGACGGGGTACATGTGTCGCATGGCTATTGAAGAGAGGAACCCTGCTACTGGCTGGGTCTACAAGATGGGCCCAGCTTTGACATCTTTTGACCGGCGTCATGCTCATCCATCCGCGAGGACAAAGGGTAGCCTGCTTCCTTAGCTACCACAACAAGACAACTCTCGCCATAGGTGATTTTGAAATTTTGACAAATGCAATGTGGAATGTTTTGTAACATTGCCTCGTTCGTAGAAATGAAATCTCTAACTACATCCATCTTGGTGCAAAAAAACCCACAGCAAAAGGACTTAAAAAAGGGTCAAAAGAACAAAGCATTTCTAAAAATGCTCTTCTCCAACTCTTTAAGCATTCAACCAATAATCATGGCTCCCTCTGGTCTTATTTAACACATGCATTTCAAAATTTTACATTTGATCATTACTTTGCTTAATAAAAAAATATGTGTGAGACACCCAACTAAACCTTAGGAAGAAGAATCACTCATATGTAGGGGGTCAATGCGAAAGGGGTGAATCACTATTTATATTACCATCTTCATCACATGATGAGTAAAACATGAAAAATGATCACTTTACTGCATGCTCACTTACCTCTAAAACTCAAAGCAAAACGTGGGTGTTTGACGGTTGAGGGGGCAAAACACTAGATTTTTTTTCAATCTAAGGCCCATAGTTATTTCCTTCATGATTTGGGCTAAAGCTAGGGGGTGGGGGGTGCAATGCCCCCTCCTCGCAGAACTCAACTAAGATCTGCTAGTGCTTCTTCGCCATGTTACCTCATCCCACCAAGACTCCCCAAGCTTTATTAGCAGGCACTCAATCCCTATTTGAGACAACAAATCGATGACAATCGTCTTTCATTGTACTCCTTTGCATACTGGCTTGCTGTTGTCTGCTACACAATTTTATTTCTTGTAAACTTCGTTGGGCCTCCAAGTGCAAAGTTTTATAGGACAATACTTCAAGTGGATGACCTAACTTTTATCAATCCGTGTGATGTGTAGGATGAAATGGTCTCTCGCAAAGAATTCTGCAATCAAATACAAGAAATATCTTATGTCCCCAACACATCCAATATAATGATAAATTGTATATGTGCACTAGTTCAGCGAAGAGATGGTGATACAAGTGTAGTATGGATAGTAGATGTAGGTTTTTGTAATCTGAAATAATAAAAACATCAAGGTAGCAAGTAACAAAAGTGAGTAAAAATAGTGTCTCGATGCTTGGAAATAAGGCCTAGGGTTCAACTTTCACTAGTGCAATGTCTCAATGGTGCTAACATAATTGAATCATATAACAATCCCTCAACGTGCAACAAAGAATCACTTCAAAATTTTAGGGCAAAACACGCGCCCCCTCCCCCAGAACTCAACTAAGCTCCGCTGGTGCTTCTTCACCATGTAACCTCATCCCACCAAGACTCCCCAAGCTTTATTAGCAGACACTCGATCCCTATTTGAAACAACAGGTCGACGACAATGTTCTTCCATCGTACTCCTTCGCATGTTGGCCCGCTGCTTGGAGAAACAACCGGCAATGGAGGCAACCACAACTTGCTCCTTCACGAGGCACCCGGACGCCTCAAGACCAAGTCGCAATGCTTTTGCATTATGTGTTGGTGGCTATAGGAACACTACTAGGGAAAAGCCTATACACAGAATCTTAGCAGCAGCGCGGTTCAAAATAGAGCACTGCTGCTAAGTAGTTGTAGCGCGGGTTATGTAAACTCGCTGCTGATAAAGATTTAGCAGTAGCGCGCTCGACCAGAAACGCGCTGCTACAAATATCGACCGGCGGTGTTCCCCCAACTCTAAGTAGCAGTAGCGCGGTCGCAATAACAGCGCTACTGCTAAGTATGTAGTAGTAGCGCGCTTCCCTCGAGATCGCTGCTGGTAAGTTTCAAATTGCCACAATTTTTTGTCCCAGTTAGCAGTAGCGCCTTACCGCAAAGCGCGCTGCTGCTAAGTACTTAGCAGCAGCGCGTTTTATCTCCCGCGCTACTGCTAACCCCACCAACCCCCAACCCGTCCCTCCCCTCCCCCTTCCTTTTTTCCCTTCCCCCTACCTCCCCCTCTCCTCTCTTCCCTCCACCACATGCTCCCACTCTCACTCTTCTTCTTCTCAATACTTCTCCCCCATTACTCTCTCTCTTCTCTATCCACCTTCTCTCTCTTCATTACTCCTACATAACTACACCACCTCCATTAATGCATCTCCTTTCTCTTTTTCCTTCCCCCTCCACTAGTTGAAGTTGTCTCCTTCCAAATTAGGTAGCTAGGTAGATGTAGGATTTAGTTAAGTGACCTATTTGCCCCCTAACTAGATCTATCTTTGTCAAGAAGAGCTTTGTGCACTTTCGATCTCCCTACAACATCATCTCCGGCCATCGAGATAGAGGTGATGAAAATTTCATGCTTTTGCAAAATGGAAATGTGTTTATGTGTGTGTGATATGTTTGTGGAAATTGTGTGTGTGGCATGAGTTGACGCCGCCAAATTGTGCTTTTGAGTTGCCTATGTTTTGCCGAAATGTCGATTGATTTCCGTTTCGGCGAATTCCGGGCAAACTCTAGATCCATATATGTCCTATTTTTAGGGAAGGTCATGCCAAAATTTTTTATGACTTTGATGCATGCATGCATTTTTACAATCAATTTTTTTATTATTACCGTGCAGAGTTGATGATGGTCAGTGGAACGATGGTGGACAGGTCGTTGCGGTCGGCGGTGCAAGACATGAAAGAAAATAACCGGACAGAGGTTTTATGTCCGTGTCGAAAATGCAAAGGAATAGTTTGGCTCGACCCCCATGACGATGGTCGTGTCGAAGCGCACCTGCTCATGACTGGTTTCATGGATGGCTATACTCGATGGATAATTGAATATGAGGATGACGATGTTGAGGATGCCGACGGGGCAGGCAATGATGACACGGGGCAAGATGAAGAGATGATCGATAATGGCGGCGGGGAAGAGGCCGGACATGGCGGCGGAGAAGGGGCCGGACATGGCGGAGGAGAAGGGGCCGGACATGGCGGTGGAGAGAACGACATGGACTCCACGCAGCAGAGTTCGTCGGTACTAAGTTCAATTATGCGGGACCCTCATGTTCAAGCATTGCTTCGCAAGGAGACGAGTACTGAGAGAGCTGCTTCTAGAGAGGAGGCTAAGCTGGAGCAACTGGTGGTAGACTCGAACACTCCATTGTATGATGGTTGCAATCCTGAGGTGACCCGGTTGAGTTTCACGCTCCAACTCCTGAAGACGAAGGCTAAAAACAAATGGACCGACACTAGCCTCGATGAGCATCTCAAGTACCTAAAGGATGTTCTTCCCGCGGGTAATCTATGTCCTACTAGTGTTGATGAGGCCAAGAAGATCGTGTGCCCTCTTGATCTGCCACACGTTAGATACCATGCATGCATCAACGATTGCATAATTTATCGGAAGGAGCACGCGGAAAAAACAAGCTGTCCGGTGTGCAATGCTTCTCGATACAAGAAGGCCGGGAAGAAATGTCCCTAGAAAGTTGTATGGTACTTACCGATCACTCCCCGTCTCCAGAGGTATTTTGTAGATCCCAAGGAAGCAAAGCTAATGCGCTGGCACGCGGAGAGGAAGAAGCCCGACGATGGAGATGATCCGAAGCTGAGACACGTGAAGGATGGAAGCCAGTGGAGAGGGTTGAACAGCTTCTATCGGTATTTTGAATGTGATGCAAGGAACATCGTGCTCGGCGCGTGTACCGATGGCATGAATCCGTTTGGCAACCAGAACACCAACCATAGTACATGGCCCGTGTTTGTATGGATGTACAACCTCCCCCCTGGTTGTGCATGAAATCGAAGTACATTCACATGAGCATGCTTATTCAAGGGCCGAAACAACCAGGAAATAATATTAATTTGTATCTGGGGCTACTTCAAGAGGAGTTAGACACGTTATGGAAAACACCGGCCAAGACATGGGACGCCAGCAAAGGTGAGTATTTCAACATGAGAGCTGCGCTGATCACGACAGTGCAGGACTATCTCGGTTACGGATATGTGGCAGGCCAGGTGTGCCATGGATATTGCGGATGCACGCGGTGCATGGATGATACAACGTCTCAGCAGCTAACGTCAAGGAAAGATGGCGGGTCTGGGAAAATCGTGTACATGGGGCATCGAAGATGGCTTGAACAGGACGACCCGTGGAGAAACCGTGGAGATCTATTCAATGGTCATGCTGAGCATCGAGGACCTCCACGTAAGCGGAGCGGTGCCGAAATCGATGAGCTGTTGAAAAACTGGAATGAGTGCCCCGTGCCGGGAAAGACGATGAGAAAGGCGCCGGAGCCGCTGCTGAAGGTATGGAAGACGAGGTCTGTGTTCTAGGACTTGGAGTACTGGCACAAACTCGATACACCTCATTGCCTTGATCAAATGCATATCTGTAAGAATGTCCTTGAGATCTTGCTCGCAACACTGATGAACATGCCGGATAAGACCAAGGATGGGCCGACGGCAAGAAAAGACTTGCAAGATTTGAAAATCAGGGAAGATCTGCACATGCCGCCCTGTAAAATGTCAGACGAGACAGAGACGGAGACAGAGGCACAGGAGAAGAAGGGCAAGAAATTAAAGAAAGAGGATTATTGCCCCCCCCCCTCTTGCTTCACCTTAAGTCAAGCTGAGATCAATCAATTCTTTAAGTGCCTTACCGGAGTGAAAGTTAGTTCCGGTTACTGTGGCAAGATAAGCAGATATCTAGACACGGACAAGAAAAGGTTCAGCGGGATGAAGTCTCATGACTGTCATGTGATGATGACGCAGATACTACCTGTTGCCCTTAGAGGGATAATGGACAAGCACGTCCGTGACACGCTTATTGGTCTCTGCAACTTTTTCGACGTCATCTCTCGAAAGTCGATCAGTGTGAAACAGCTCCAAAGGCTACAGGAAGAGATCGTTGTGATACTGAATGAGCTTGAGATGTACTTCCCGCCCGCATTCTTCGACGTGATGGTGCATCTGTGTGTCCATATTGTGGATGACATAATAGACCTGGGGCCGTCATTCCTGCACAACATGATGCCGTTTGAGAGGATGAATGGGATCATCAAAGGATTCATTCGTAACATGTCCCGTCCGGATGGAAGCATCGTCCAGGGCTATTTGGCAAAAGAGTGCATCTCTTTCTGTGAGAATTTTCTATATGGCGCAGACCAGCCGCCTGGTGTTAGTGTTGGTTTGCCCGTTAACAAGCACGATGGGAGGCTCGAAGGAGATGGTCACTGCAACGGTCGCAGGGAACTGCACATGGCATACTCAGATCGACGCAGCGACTTTGACAGAGCAAACTTGGTAGTGCTACAACACCTAGACGAGGTAGATCCTTTCGTGGCACTGCACAAAGAAATTATCGCAAAGAAGTATCGTGACCGGGGGGTATGCAGGACGGACGCCGAAGTTACTAGAGAGCACAACTCCACTTTCCTGCATTGGTTCAAAGAGCATATTATTGCTAATCCCCCGGAGGAGGGCTCTAAGGACGGATTGCTCATATGCGCCTTAGCACATGGCCCCTCGCCCAACCTCGTAACCTATCAGGCATATGATATCAATGGATACACGTTCTACACGGAGGCAAAAGATATGGACAGTGATGATCAGAACTCAGGGGTGACGATGGAATGCATGACCGGCAGCGACTACGGCACAACTGAATGATTTTATGGAAGGGTCGAGGAGATCTGGGAGCTTGACTACTCTGGACTGCACAACACGATGATGTTTCGTGTCAGATGGGCTAAGAATGTCGAAAGAGAAAGCCGGATGTTCACTAACATGACTATACCCGACGCCAAGAGCACTACCGTGAACGCTATCGCAAAAAACGAGCCATGGGTACACGCTAAGCACGTGACACAATGCTTCTTCATAACTGACCCGCGCAATCCCAGCCATGTTGTCGTGAGGAGAGGCAAAAGGAACATCATTGGAATGGATGGAGTCGCTAACGAGGAAGACTATGATCAGTACGGCAACCCAATGAGGGAAGATGACGATGATGATGAAGTATACGTCAAAAGAAGAATCAATACTACATTACCTAAGAAAAATCGTACTCCATGGAAAAGGCAAAGTCACAATGAGGGGCTCAATTATTCTTCGACGAACAAGAAGGAAAAGAAGCTCAAAAACGAAAACGTCAGCACTGAGGAAACGTATGTTATGGGTCCAATGATGTGCAATATATATATGTTCCTATTTTGTATACACACTTAGCCATTATTATGCATGGGTCCAATGATGTGTAATATATATGTTCCTATTTTGCATACATATTTAACCGTCAAATGATGCAATATATATCGCCCTCCCTTCGTTCACTGCCCTCGGGAAATAAAAGTGGGATAAAATAAAGGAAAAGAAAAAGGAAAACTGGCAGTAGCGACGGCAGTAGCAGCGCGTTTCCACAAAACCGCTGCTGCTAGATCTTAGTAGTAGCGTGTTTCTCATAAACCGCTGCCGCTACGCATCATAGTAGTAGCGAGTTTCTCATAAAGCGCTGCAGCTACAGATCATAGTAGTAGCGCGTTTCTCTGAAACCGTTGCAGCTACAGAATATAGTAGCAGCGCGTTTTTACATAACGCGCTACTGCTACGTCCACTTAACCCAAAATTCGCACTCGCCCAGCTTCGTCCCGCCATTTCCCCCCAAATCCCCACTCTCTCTCCGGCCCCCGTCGCTCCGCCGCGCCCGACCTGGCCCCGGCGCTCGCCCCCGACTCCGCCGGCGCCGGCGCTAGCCCCGGCGCTCGCCCCCGTCCCGGCCCTCGACCCCGACTCCGGCGCGCTCGCCCCGACCACGCCGCTCGCCCCCGACTCCGGCGCCGGCGCTCGCCCCCGACCCCGGCGCGCTCGCCCCCGACCCGTTGGCCCTCGCCTCCCTCCTCTTCCCTGCCGGCCGTCGTCGGGCCTGCCTCCTCGCCCCTGCACTCTCTGTAAACCCCCCCCCCTCCTCTCTGCTAGGGTTCTTCATGTTAATTAATTAGGTTATCTATTTAGTTATGAATTTAGCTAGGTTTCAAAATTAGCTGAATTTATATGGAAATTTGAACTGGACATGTGATATGTGCATATGTCATGTTTTGGACATGTCATGTTTGGAAAATGATCCGAGTGGCCTATGTTACGCCGGAATGTTGATTCATTTCCGTTTTGGTGAATTTCAGGCGCTCGATATGTCCATTTTTTAGCAAAGGTCATGCCGAAATTTCCCGTGAATAAAGGCATGATTTGTGCTACATAGTTGGCATATCGAGTGCTGGCACATAGATTTCTTTTTATGTCATTTCTCATTTATTCATACTTTTAGAAATAAATGAGGCCACTTAATCATAGGAAATATGTCGAACAACGAAGAAACTGGGCCTTCTGACCAAGATGCAGACGAGATGGATTATGAGGGTGAACAAGAGTACCTCGACTATTTGACTGCTAAGCAAGGTTTGCAGGTCGGCCTCGATGATGGTACTGACGCCGACATCGACACCGATGGCGCCGGCACCGACGGCGCCGGCACCGATGGCGGCGCCGAGACCGGTGGGGAAGGTACCGGCCCCGGTGCCGATACCGAAAAGAGGAAGCATAAGAAGCAGAGGATACGAAAACCTAACAAAGTAGGGATTGGACGACTTGTGATCACAAAGATGGCACCTGGCAAGTTTGAGCCGTTAGAGCCGGAAGAACCTCGCAAGTGCTATGGGAACCAAGTAGGATGCATCCTACGGGAATGCGTGAGCATCAAAGACAATGACTTAAGGAGTAAAGAACATTTGACGCAGTTGCTCCTAACGAAGTTGCACAAGAGATTCAAGTTCCCCGACCGGGATGATAACATAGAACAACCGTGGGATGATCCGAAGATGAAAAAGATTAACAATCACGCCATGGGCATGTTTAGCAATGATTTGGCCTCCTGGAAAGGGAGGGTGAAACGAGCTATTGAGGCTGATGAACCCCTGTCCAAGATTCTGGAGGAAAATCCGACACTTACGGAAGAGGATTTCGAAAAGTTCAAGGACACTTGCGCTACCGAGGCAGCCAAGGCTAAGGCTGCGAAATTCAAAAGCCTTCAGCAAAGGAACACGGGGAAGCATCGCCTCGGAAGCCGTGGCTACCTCGGTAAAAGGCCCATATGGGATAAGGAGGACGCGGAACGTGAAGCCGCGGGTCTCCCAGACCCCTTCGCGAAGTTCACCAACCCCTTGGAGCATGACTTCATCAGGGCCCGCTACAAGTGGGACAAGGAGAAAAAGGTTTTTTACACGGACAAGATCACGAGGAAATTGATTAGACTACTGGAGAAGCAACACCGGCTTGCAGCCGAAAGCCCTACTTCTCCGATGAGGCCCAAGTGGGACACCCCTCTCAACTAGGCCTTGAACGAACTTAAGGGACTCCCGTTGGACCAGCGGCCACAATATGGTCGTGTGCACGGCGCTGGAGACGGAGCCACGTGGAAGGTGTTTTACAACGACGGCCCGGAGGCCAAGAAGCAGAAAAAGAAGTTTAGTCAGGCGGACATCGACGCAAAGGTGAAGCTTGCGGTCGAGAAAAAAGCAGCTGAGGACGCCAAAAAAGCAGCCGAGGACAAATATGAGTTGCTACAGCAGGCAGTCAATGCAGCTGTAACTGCCTGCAGAAATGATTTCGCTACTAACTTGGTTCCAGTTATCATCAACTGGGCGAAGGAAAATCCAGACAGGACGGTACATGATTTCCCGATGCCCAGTTTTGTCGCGAGCAACTCCATGAACAACAACACCATCGCACCATCACTTGCTCAAGCAACCGGGCCTCCTCTCGCAGCCGCTCCCGCTCATAGCAGCCGGTCCTCAGTCTCAGGCGCGCTAGGTGGGCCTTCGTCTTTGGCTGAGCTCGACGCCGTCACGGTAATTACATGTCGCACCAACATATATATATATATATATATATATATATATATATATATAGATAATATTCCATTTTTGTTGCCTTTCGGTTGTTTTACACCACAGACATATGTGTTTGCAGGCGAAAGAAACCCCATGCACCATACTCTACTTGATCAAAGGCCAGAAGGTGGACGTGGGAAAGGGGATGATAATGGACCCCTCTCGACGCACATTCCACAACCAGCCGATCCCCGCTGGGCACTTCAGGGTTAGCTTGACCAGTGTGAAATCGGGGCACGAGGATTTGCCTCCTCCAGTACAGCATGTGGGAGCGGACGATGAGACCCCGCCGCGGATATTGGACGCTGCAAGGGTTGGGTGCTGCTATGGCCGAAGAATCTTATTCGTCTGGAGCCGGCCGAGAGCACACCAATAACTACCACACATCAACAAGCATGTGCGGAGACCACCACCCCACCTACGCAATTACCAGCTCCTGTAGTAGTGCCGGGTGAGAGCGGCGGACGACATGATGAAGGGGGTGCAATAGTACTGGCTGATGTAATTTCTCCTGTAGAACAGAGAATGGATGATGAGATGGAGGTCGACCCTATGGATTACCTCAATACAAACGCGTATGACTGTGACATAGATATGATGAGTCAACCATATGACGAATCGGGCTATCATCTTGCTAATGAGGATATGGATGATATGCCCGGGCAGGGCCGTACCATGGATTGCAAAAAGTCTCTCTTCATGAAATCCTCACAGGACACGCCTGAAGATGCCGCCTCAACACAGGCTCAACTAGCCGGGCGCGAGGGTCGTACAGTACTTAGCCCGGGAACACTTGGGCAGGGGTTAAGGAAGGGTCTGGAAGGTGTGCCCAAGAAAAAGGAGAGGAAGAGATTGGGGAAGGTAACTGCCTCCAAACAAGCCAGAGCACACAGCAGCCAGACGATGCATTCTGAAGAGCGTGTACCCGTGAAAGGTGCGGTCATGTTCCATCTCACGGGCGAGCCGATGCTACCGCCGAAACCGCTGGAGGCACTATCAGGGGATCTCAGGAGACTGCACGACCATGTGCTGTCGACTGAGAAAAGCCTACTAGCCTCAAAGGATCCAGGATATCCGACATACGCGGCTCGTGTGCCTGAGGGGAAGTGCTACGTCGACACACGGCCCGCGGAGGTGTTCTTCCTGCGGTTTGACCATATCTTTGAGATGTTTCTAACAAGGCGGCTTGATTTTACTATCGTCCGCCTTTTTGCGCTACATATGAGCTCCGTCGTGAAGAGTGAAGAAGTCTCGCAAATCTGTGTGGCGGATCCGTACTACATGCACGAGTCTTTCTTGAGTCTCGGCGACTTTGAGCGTGAAACTGCTAGGGAGTACCTCCAAAACTTCATGGTACAGAATAAGGACCGGGAAATTGTCCTTGTGCCTTATCATCCAAAGTAAGTCAGTTCCGGGCAACCATTTCGTACATTTCAATCATTCCTTCTCTCTCATATGGGGAATAATTTGAGGTGTCTTTTCCCCGCAGCAACGGGCGCACCGTCCTTATCGTTCTTTACCCGCAAGTCTCCCACGCCGTGTATTTTGACCCTTCCAGAGACTACGAGAAAAAGGACTAGACCCACATAATGAATATTCTAGATGATGCTCTCCAAGGCTTCAGCTTTAGAGGTGGCCACGTGCATATCAGGAAACAAAGGAACAAGAAGATGGGTTTCGCGCATAAAACTAACTTCTCCTGCATCCATGTCCCAAAACCAAGCAAGAAGGATGGATTCTACATCGTCCATCTCATGATTCAGTTCAACACGGATCACCAAAAGCTTCGCATTAACAGCAGAAATGATGATCATATTCACAAGTGGCTAGAATCTCATGGAGAAGCGAATTATAAACTTAGAGATGACTTCTTTCGCATCCAAAGCGACATTGCGACGATCATCATGAAAGAAGTCGTCGATGAGAAGGGGATGTTCCACCACGGCCCTATATCGCGAGCTGACGTCCGAACTCGCATAGGCATGCAACGTCTAGACCTCACGCCGTTCAAGCAGCTAGGGTTCGTCCTCGATGATATGGAAGGATGAAACTTCTAGTGATTTATGATGCCGATGATGATGATATGTGTCGGTTGAACTTGTATACTTTTTGTAGCGATGAAACTTTGTGATGTCCATGGTCCCTGCCGAACTTGCGTAACGCTACTTTGTTAGTTTGCGTACGATGACCTGCGTACCTCTAGTTAATTAATTTGCGTATTGTATATGTTGCATCTAGTTGCTAACCTTTCTTTTTTGGTGTTGCTCTAGTATATTTTGTTGCATATATATGATTGTACATCCTCTTCATGAACATGCATCTCTAACAGGTACCTAGTTTCTTGATGGCGAGATGGAAATGCTATGTCGTGTACAAAGGAAAGGTTCCGAGGGTGTACAACGAGTGGCATGAGTGTCAGGCGCAAGTGAATGGGTTCACGGGCGCCAGCCATAAAGGCTTCAAAAGCAGACAAGAAGGAGAAGCTAATTACTTGAGGTTCACGCTAGCGCGAGAGAGGACTCGTAACCGCCACCTCATGTACTGCATGGTTCCGCTCTCACTCATAGTGATAGCACTTCTTGCGTATACCTTTGTTTAGATGGATGACGTTGTTGTAGTTGCAAGTATTCGAGACTTGCATGTATTGCTATTTTCGAGATGATAACAAGATATCACTTTGTGTTGGATGATGATTATGAAGAGACTATTTGTATGTACATGCTATGATTACATTTGTGGTCTCGCAGGCATTTGTATGTGTATCATGATGACATTTCTATGTGCTAAAGATTCTTCTACAAAGCCGGTTCAAATACAAAACAAATATGCCAAAAAAAACTATTTAAATTAGCAGTAGCGAGTGTACAAAAGTTAGCAGCAGCGCCTCAATAGCAGTAGCGCGTCCTGCAAAAGAGCGCTAGCGCTACTGGCGGTAGCGAGCTTCCCATAACCGCGCTGCTGCTACACTTGTGTAGCAGTAGCGCGGGTGCGCACGCGCTACTGCTATGAGTTAGCTGTAGCGCCGTATTAGTAGCGCGGGTACCCGCGCTATTGATACATCTAAAACCCGCGCTGCTGCTAGCCTTTTCCCTAGTAGTGAAATTCTTCTTGATGGTGGTCAACGATCAGCAAAAAACACATGAATGAGCATTTCCCCGTCGTTGGAATCGAAGGTCAGGGGAAGTGTGGACCTGCAAGAGCCGCAGTTGGATCCGGCCCACGTTGCATATGCCTTTAACTCATGGAGCCGCCACAGGATTGGAGTTACCTAGACAAGCACCTAGCGTCCGTCGGGAGGAGCAGGGGTGAAAGATCATGACCCAGAGCTAGAAGAGCCATGTTGAGCCACCGGGGCGGGCGTCAACCGCGACGAGCCGCCACAGTTGGGCATGGGGCTGGAGGAGCCTCGATGGGCCACCAAGGAGGGCGCAGAGCTCAAGCTTCCACCCTCCATGACTGACTGAGAGCAATGCAGACAAGCTCCTTGTCTGAATCCGTCATGAGAACATCCCAATCAATGTGGTTAGTTACGGAGGAGGAGTCGTTGCCGGTGCGGAACATGGTGGTGACGGACGGCGGAAAGCGGAGAATACGAGGATAGAACGGTGGAGTGTGAGCTAGGGTGTGTATCCTTGGGAAGATATCACATGATACCAACCATCACATGATACCATGATACCATGTTTAAAAATCAATTTTTGACATTTTAAAAAATCCAAAGAAAATCATGAATGTGCAGAAAACATGTTCCTACAAACCCTAAAATTTTCAAATCCAAAATCAAAATATACATGGAGAAGCAAAAAAGATAAATCCACATGTGAAAGCGACATTTCTGGTTGTCTTTTTCTGACACAATTAAGGATGTGCCTTTTTTATTTCTCAGTGTGTATTTCGAATTTGAATTTGAATTTTTAGGGCTAGTAGACATATGTCTTGTGAACATTCACAATTTTTCTTAGAATTTTTTTGAAGCATGCAAATTTGATTTTTGTGACATGGTACCATCTGATGATTGGTATCAGTAGGTTATTTTTCCCATGTATCCTTTCCTTTCTTCCATCAAATCAAATCAAATCAAACACCCTATTATCCAGAAAGAAAACATCATCTTGTAGAACCATATTCCTCTATCCTGACCACCTAACGGGCGACGGCCGGTCAACAGTTGTCCGTCCTGCACTGCACTGGACACCTCACAAATTGGTGGATGAAGCAGACAGAATAGCACAGAAGTAGCGCATAGAGGAGCAGGAGCAGGATGGATGGATGGGCATGCAAAGCTGCTTGCATGCATGCATGGGTATCTAACATGGCAACGGGGATGAAACCCATCGGGTTTTGCCTGTCCAAACTCATCCCCACGAGAAATTCACAAACCCGTCCCCATCCCCGTCACCGTGAGCGGGGCTAGTGTTTTACCCGTCCCCTAAACTCGTCAGGTTTTTTAAACCCACGGGGAAATTGACATATTCAAGAAAACATAGTAGCAACAAAGAATAACATTTCAGCAGCAAAAAGAGCATATTTCAGTAGCATAACTTAAGCAAATTTCATCATAGTACAATAATACATGGTTCAACAGTACAAGGAGCATATTTTAGCAGCATAACTTGAGCAAAAAGACCAATAACATCAACTACAAGGAGCATTTTTCAACACAATACAATAACCCATTTCAGGAACAAAGATAAGCATATTTCAGCAACAAACATAAGCATATTTTGCCGGGTATTGTCGGGTTTCGAGTTTGGGAACTACCGAAACGGGTGTAAACCCATGAAACATGTCGGGTTGTATAATGTGCCCAGCAACAGCCCCGCGGAGATGAAAAGACGCCCATCCCCGTCCCCTAATAGGATAAAACCCCACGGGGATGCGGGGTTTGGGGTCGTTGCCATCTTGACATGGGTAGGTATTTTATTGGCAGCATAGCTGCTTGCTAAAAGATTTTGGGAGCTGCTTTCAACCGTTTTTTAATCCTAGATTTCTTATCAGTAGCGTAGATAATGGGCTGCTAATAAACCATGTAATCCTCAATTCCGCATGTGCTTGTGCTATGTGGTGCATTTGATAGACTAAGAATGCTCACATTTTTAACAATGCACTATGGTACGATATTAAGCAAGTCTGGTAGCCGACGCATTTCTCGTGTATGATATTAACAATGCCAAGGTAATGTTGTTGATGCAATGATCAAAAAGTCATCAGTCGGAGCCCGAAGAAGCCGAGGGTAATGAAAAGATCAGATAGCCATGCCGGAGAAGAAACAAACAAAGAGGGTTGGACAATCATCCCCGATCCGTCCAGGCAGCATTGGATAGGCCTAACCTCACTAGCTTCCCCATGAAGCCCAATCTGACAACAATTTGCTAAACGGATAAGGAACCAACCAACCAAAACACGAACTTTTGTCGTCCACTCAACTGAACGACAACGTCGAAGATGCCCGTGTTCACTCTCGGTCTTCTCTACACACTAGAGCTTCTGGCTCTATGCTATGCGCGGCAGTCATTTGACTCCGGAACCCTAAGCCCATCTACCTAAACGAAACATAGAGGAAAATGGAGCCCCAGATCTGACCCCGACCAAAGCTCCACATGCCCTCCACCGCACGCCAACCATCATCACCGAAACGAGGACATGAGGGGAGAGTTTATTCCACGCCGTCGGTGATACCATCACCTCGCCACCACAGGCCAATTGTGCCCTAGCCTAGTATGGAACGGCGCAAACTTCCACGACCAATCTTCAAGCAAGGGTTCCCTCCACCTCGCTAGCACCGGAAGGCACCCGGAAGTGAGGGTGGCCGTGGCTGGACGTTCATGAAACCCAAACTTTAAGCAAACAAGATAGGACACAGATCATCATTGCACTAGATGTTGCATTACCGCTGATTAATGAAGCCAATCAAAATAGCCACGACCGTCCATGAATTGATTAAGCAACTGCAGATGGTAGCAGCACATCAAATTAGTTTGATTGAACTGAACTGAAAAGATAAGTCTACATAATGGACTCGCTAGAGATCATCATAGATGAAGTAAATTGACTGATAAGGAGGGCCATGGATCAACAATGCAAGGGATTCCATCTTTTGGGTATCTTGTCGACAGCCTCAATCAATCAGCACTAGCAAAAAAGGAAATTCCTTCTTTTGAAGGCAATTTTTAAAGAAAATTCCTTTGGTGAAACAAGTGTCCATTTTGGGGAAGAGCCAGCTGGTGGCGGCGCCCTTGGTCCGCAGAAACAAAACAAGGACAACTCAAAACTGCACAGCATAGTAGAGTGCCACATTCTAGAGAGGAACACAAATGCTCAGCCATTGTATTATTCTACAATAATTTGTTCCTACAGCGAGATGATCTGAAAATGAATGCCATACTTTTCGCTCCCCACATCCATTGTGAGTATCAGAGTATGTATGTTCCAGCATATTACTGATGATTCTCCGTCCAGTAGAGCGATTCAAAAGAATCAGTGTGGCCTTTGCTGTCGTATGTTGTTGTGGCGGTCGCTTTATAATCTAAAGCGGGGGAAACCCTTTTTCGTGATTCAAAAGAATCAGTAGGGACATGAGGGCACCACACATAATATCATGAGGCACAACACAAGGTTACCAAACATTGTGCCTGAATGATGCTTCCGTTCCCAGATAACCATGCAAAGCACACCAGAATCCTGGTACTCCATGCAGAAGAAAACATAATTCATAAACTTAGGATGCAAACTAGGATCCGGACTGAAAAATAGCATCACAGAACATGATCAAAACACATAACAGTAGCAGCTCCATAATCCATATAGATGAAGCTCCTGCAATTCGACAGATCGTCCCAAAGATAAATTAAGATGCAGTTCAACACTACGCCACTATATTGATTACCCCAAATCGAAGAACCTAAGATAGATTACACAATGGCCGTCCACGAATTAACTGAAGACAGATTGTAGTAGTAGCATAGCATGCACGGCAGATTAATCTGACTGACCCAACTGAACTGAACTGAAATCATAATTCTGCATTATAAAGTAGCTAGAGAGACGATTGATAAGAGGAGCATGGCTTCGATGAGTGATTCAAAGGTGAAGTAGTGGGCTGCCTAATCTGATGAGGGATCAGGTGAAGTAGTGGGCTCGCTAATCTGCAGTGAGATGAACAAGATGCATGAATCGGACTGTCAGATTGATGAACTCGAATAGGGAGGAACAAGAGAAGGGAGAGGTTTGGACTTTGGACCTCAACTCCGAGGTAGGTGTGCTTGTCAGTCAACTCGGCGAGGCCGGCGACCTCCTTGGGGTCGAGGAAGCGGGAGAGGACGGCGACAGCGAGGTCGATGTGTTTGATGGCGAGGCCCGTGATCCTGATTGCGCGGCACAGGTAGTCGAGCGCCTTGCGCACGTCGTCGCGGCTGGCTGCGTGACGGCGCTTGCTGCCGGTCTTGGCGGTGGCGGTGGCGGCGGCGACCGGGTCGTCGGAGACGTCGACCTTGGCGAGGCCCTCGGTGGCGGCGGCGACCGGGTCTGGGTCGTCGTCCCTGTCGGGGCTGCTGTCGGGCGAGGGGAGGGGTTTGCCGCGGATGGGGACCCGGTCGCCGACGAGGCACTCGACGCAGCGCGGGAGGTGGTGCTCCCCGAGCATCTTGACGGCCAAGAGGGCGGATTCCACGCGGGCGAGGGCCTGGGCCTGGGTGGTGGGGCGGGCCGGGAGCCGCTGCGCGAGCAGCACGTCGTAGAGGAGCTGCTCGTCGGGCATGAGGGCGAAAGCGATGTTGACGGTGGAGACGGCGAGGTTCTCGACGGCGATCCTGAAGCAGATCGAGAGCATCTTGGCGCCGGCATCGAGCCCTTCGTAGTAGACCCGCCAGATGTCCCCGGGGAGCAGGCCGAGCTTGGCGCCGGAGTCGGCGTCGGCCTGGTGGCGCTGCAGGCGGCGCTGGAGCTCCAGGAGGCGGTCGTGCTGCGTGCGCACGTTCTTCATGGCCATCATAGCCTGCATGAGGACCAACTCCAGGTTCTCCTTGCTCAGCTCTCTCGCCATGGCCGCCGCTCCTCTTCTCTCTCTCTCTCTCTGCAAGGAAGGAATGAGAGAAGAAAAAAGGTCGGAGCTTTGGGAGGAGGCTAGTCAGGCAGCTGAAAAGAAGACGGAGGGGGGCACGTGTCGCGTAGGTATTGAAGAGAAATCCTGCTGCTGGCTGGCTCTGCAGGATGGGCCCACCAGAACGGCCTCTCACTTTGACTCATTTTGACCGGGCTCATGCTCATCCAAAAGGTGGTAGCGTGCTCCCTCCGCTACCATTCGTTACAAGACAATTACCATCACTCCTGAGGTAATTTTTGAAATTTGAAAATGCTGGTAGATAAATACTCCTAGCATAAAATTTGTTGCACGCAATGTAGATTACTCCTAGAATAAAATGCGCTTATTGGGTTTTCGGTTTGCGGGTCAGTGCGGCGCTGCCCGAGCAGACCCGCGTAGCCGACCCGTAAAAAAGCAAATTTATGTTTTTTTACGGGTCCGTTTTGCGGGGTCTGGGTCTGACCTCGCACGCGTCGGCCTGCATACACACTTTTCCGTGACATGCAAAACACTTATGCGGGTTCGCATTTTGCAGGGTCTGCTAGAGATGCTCTTAGTGGCTCAGTCCCTTTACAAGTGAACAAGGTAGTCCCTTCACTAGTAGAAAAACACCTATTAGTCCCGGTTTGTAAGGGCCTTTAGTCCCAGTTCATGAACCGGGACTAATGGGTCGTTACTAATACCTCCACCCATTAGTCCCGGTTCAAACACGAACCGGGACAGATGTGCCTCCACGTGGCCGGTTCGCCGAGCCCAGTTAGGGAGGCCTTTGGTCCCGATTGGTGGCACCAACCGGGACCAAAAGTCCATGTTTTTTTAGAAAAGTGGCTGCTTTAGGGGTTTTGGGGGTTATTTTTAGGTTGTTATTTCCTAGTTAATAGAGAGAAGTGTCCTCTTTTATATCTTCGTCGTTGGTTTACCAACGCTGCTGCTATGTTCATTTCACCCGCTGATATAACAACTCATGCATGCTCGCATCATACATCATCATATATAATAACAAATCCTACTAATCATGCATCATCATACAACTTCTACTCGTTATTAATAATAAGTCATACGATCATCATCCTCATAGTCATCGAACCCAACCCTACATAATTGTTCTTAGCACATGATCATCAGTATCAGGTAGGACCTAAACACCCTTAAGGTAAAATAGCATAAAACAATATAGACCCTGACTCTCCATTATGAAGAATGGCGATCATCATGTCTCCAATTCTTGCCCTTCGCTGCCTTTTGCTTCCAAGAAGCTCATTACGACTGTCCATACATTTTTTCCATTCTTTGATTGTCATGTCTCCACTTCTTTAAGAAACCCGGTATGGACAGTTGAGATTCGTAGGAAGACCTGGTTGTATGTTCAAAACATGAAGGATACTGTGCGTATACATCAGATGAGGCACACAATAATTCGGGATTATCTGTTGAAAAACATAGTAATAACTTTGTAGTTAGCAATGATGTACTAGTTTTAGAAGTGTGCAAAAAGATGCACGTATGTTGTAATAGTAAAAAATCTTACCAGGGTATCTCCATGGTAGTTACCGTAGTTCAACACGTGCACTAGTGGAACGTATTGACCATAATGTTGAGGAGTTTGATTGTAGATATTGTAATTCTCAAGATCAGTACAAAATGCGACCAGATGATTTTTCTCCTGATAAGTTAATTCGGAGCCTTCGGTGTAGTAGGTTCTGTCTACCATCTTCCGCACATTCTTTGAAGAATGAAAATAAGTTGTTAATGGAAATAAGTTGTCAACTATTTTGAAATAAACAATATAAATTACTTAATAACTATGTTAAGCTCACATGGGGGAAGAATTGGAGGTGTATCCACAAGGACCCAAATCGAAGGTCTATCTTGCTCGATTGTAGGATCACCAAGATCCATGGTGACAAGCATACCCTCATCAAGACCATACATCTTGCAAAGTGCTTCCCAATTTTTGCAACCAAAATGGGTTACACTCTGAGCATTGTACAACTTTACTTGAAAATCCACACCATGATGGGTACTTAGAATAATTTTTTTGGTTCCGAAACTTTCATGGTCTTCAAAATCCATCCTCTCCAAGACATAGCGTCTTGCAAAGCATGGGATAAGCTAGTCGAATTGGAAAAGATGAAAAATACACGTTAAAATAGTTGAAGTCATGCTTAATTACGAAAAAAAACTATTGTCGTCGTTGCGTACTGTATGAACATCGAAGGTCTCCTCGAGCTTAATGCTAAAGCGCCGATCTTCGTCCAGCTCAATGAACCTGTCGCACATACCTCGGTCGTCGTGGCACCAGTCGCACTCCCCCGGGCGGTTTTCGTCGTCCGAGTACGACATTTCCGGCCTATGTTCATAATTCAAATATTAAACTAGATTATTAATCACGGGTTGACTATCGGTGATGTACGTAGCTCCTCCTTTCATTCCCGAGTGCATTATTACACCAAATTGTCTAGCACACGGGAATGAAGGAGAACTTATCCAATATGAGCATTCAATAAGCAAAACAAATCATAAAATAAGCAAAACCAAATCATAAAATAAAGTAGTATTCAAATTAGCATGCATTCAATAATTATAAGCAAAAGTACATCATCTCTTGGTGTCCGTACATCGTCGAATATTATCACTAATATAACATCACTAATACAACTAGAATCGTAGCGCCCGACGGGTATCGACGCAGGCGGTGGGTACCCAAAGATAAGGAACCATCACAGGATCATAGCTCCAGTGAGATCCCTGAAAAACCTGCCAGGTATTGTCGAACCTGCCCTCCAATGCAACCATGTAGCGACGGACGTGCTCGTCCTCCTCGCTGACATGGTGACGTACCACCTCCGCAGTGTCCAGAAGCCTCAGCACCGTCACTGGCCCACGCGACCGCCATCAAACAAGGATCGGGTCAACAACGGGCTGCCTCCTCACCAACCTACGTCCCCCGGAAGGTAGCACCTCCCAATACCAGCCCGGCGGAGCCCAGTCCCGAACATGGCCCTGATCAAGCAGGCCTCCACCGCCGAGTCGACGACGACGAGGATGCGGGATAGACATCGCCGACGTCGATGCGGGAACTACTTCTATATATAGTTAAATAAAGTAGTTTTATTAATTAAATCAACTATCTAGTTCAACTACTAAGCACTTACTATAAATAAATAAAGTAGTACTTACTAAAAACAAACTACTTCTATATATAGTAAAATAAATTAGTTTATTAAATCAACTAGCTAGTTCAACTATATATGAAGCACTTACTATAAATAAAATAAAATAGTACTTACTAAAAATGAACAAATTAATTACACAATCTATTAACAGGGGAAAAAAATCTAACATGCATATTTAACAATAATATCACCAAACATGCATATTCAACAATAATATCACCAAAAAATCTATTAACAGAAAAAAAATCTAACATAATATGAATAAATTAATTACACAATCTAAATTACACAATATGAACTACATATCTAAATTACTACACATCTAATATAACAAAAAGATGTATTAACAATAATATCACTAAACATGCATATTCAACAATAATATCACCAAAAAAATCTATTAACAGAAAAAATCTAACATAATATGAACAAATTAATTACACAATCTAAATTACACAATATGAACTACATATCTAAATTACTACACATCTAATCTAACAAAAAATCTATGAACTACAAAAAATCTAAAAAAAATCTAACAAAAATAAAAAAAGTTGCTCACGACCGGCGATGGCGACGGCGACGGCGACGGCGAGGTGCGGCGCAGGGCGGCGACGGTGTCGAGGCGGAACGGGCCGGGGCGGCGACGGCGCGCGGGGCGGGGCGGGGCAGCGACGGTGTGGCGGGGCGGCGACGGCGTCGGGGCGGGGCGGCGACGGCGAGGTGGCGGCAGGGGACGGCGCGCGGCGTCGGGAGAGGAGGAGGAGAGATCAAAGTCAGGAGAGGAGGATGGCGCGCTAAGTGCTACTTATATAGCAAAGGCTTTGGTCCCGGTTCGTGCCACAAACCGGGATCAATTCCACCTTTAGTCCCGGTTGGTGCCACCAATCAGGACCAAAGGCCTCTTTTCAGCAGCCCAAAGGGCGGGAAACGAAGACCTTTGGTCCCGGTTGGTGGCTCCAACCGGGACAAAAGAGGGGCATTTGTCCCGGTTGGTGCCACCAACCGGGACCAAAGAGGGGGATTGGTACCGGTTGGTGCCACCAAGCGGTGCCAATGCACCCGTCTAATTACTTATTTATTTTCTACATCTATTTTTTAGTTGATTCTTTCTGCAGTTGTTTTTAATTAGTCCCACCTCGCCAAGCGAGAGGCACTCACAGCGATTTATAAGCCCTGAGTGCAGAGACGATGAAGAAGAGGCTCAATGCTCACCTGCATGTTGCTTAGCTTCAAGCCTTGAGGATTAGGGTAGACTGCACGGAGCTGTATGCAGTGCAGTTTACACTATTCCGAAAAGCTTGAAGCTAATTAACGAGCATTGCGTCTCTTTTTTATTTATGACTTATTACAACTCAGAAATAAAAAGAAAAAAATAAATATAGCAGAAAAGAAAAAAATACAATATAAAAAACTAATCAGAAATGAATAGAAAAAAATAGTTGTGATTAACTTTACTAAAAATTAGCATAGATGCTTATTTTTAATGACTTATTACAACTCAGAAAAAATAGAATAAAAAATAGTTGTGATTAACTTTACTAAAAAAATGAGCATAGATGCTTATTTTTAATGACTTATTACAACTCATAAATAAATAGAAGAAAAAATAGTTGTGATTAACTTTACTAAAAAATGAGCATAGATGCTTATTTTTAATGACTTATTACAACTCAGAAATAAAAAGAAAAAAAATAAATATAGCAGAAAAGAAAAAAAAACTATATAAAAAACTACTCAGAAATAAATAGAAGAAAAAATAGTTGTGATTAACTTTACTAAAAAAAATGAGCATAGATGCTTATTTTTAATGACTTATTACAATTCAGAAATAAATAGAAGAAAAAATAGTTGTGATTAACTTTACTAAAAATTGAGCATAGATGCTTATTTTTAATGACTTATCACAATTTAGAAATAAATAGAAGAAAAAATAGTTGTAATTAACTTTACTAAAAAATGAGCATAGATTCTTATTTTTGATGACTTATTACAATTCAAAAATAAATAGAAGAAAAAATAGTTGTGATTAACTTTAGTAAAAAATGAGCATAGATGCTTATTTTTAATGACTTGTTACAACTCAGAAATAAAAAGAAAAAAATAAATATAGCATAAAAGAAAACAAACTATATAAAAAACTACTTAGAAATAAATAGAAGAAAAAATAGTTGTGATTAACTTTACTAAAAAAATGAGCATGGATGCTTATTTTCAATGACTTATTACAATTCAGAAATAAATAGAAGAAAAAATAGTTGTGATTAACTTTACTAAAAAATGAGCATAGATGCTTATTTTTAATGACTTATTACAATTCAGAAATAAATAGAAGAAAAATAGTTGTAATTAACTTTACTAAAAAAGTGAGCATAGATGCTTATTTTTAATGACTTATTACAATTCAAAAATAAATAGAAGAAAAAATAGTTGTGATTAACTTTACTAAAAAATGAGCATAGATGCTTATTTTTAATGACTTATTACAACTCAGAAATAAAAATAAAAAAATAAATATAGCAAAAAAGAAAAAAAACTATATAAAAAACTACTCAGAAATGAGCATAGATGCGCTTATAGAGAAAATTCAACCTAAATTCATAATAAATTTCTACTAACTTCTGAGAAATTCAGTATGAATTTAGGTTAAATTCCCTGTATAAGGGCATCTATTTTCATTTTAAAAGGAGCTCAACAAGGCAGAGAGGGAGGGGCTTATAAACCGGTCTGAGCCCCCTTCGGTTGGCGAGGTGGGACTAAACTCTGGCCGCAACGAGGACCAACCCTTTAGTCCCGGTTGGTGGCTCGAACCGGGACTAAAGGGCAGCCTTTGGTCCCGGTTCATGCCACCAACCGGGACCAATGGTGGTGGGCCACGAGCGAGGCCCATTGGTCCCGGTTCGTCCCACCAACCAGGACCAAAAGGTCCAGACGAACCGGGACCAATGGCCCACGTGGCCCGGCCGGCCCCCGGGGCTCACGAACCGGGTCCAATGCCCCCATTGGTCCCGGTTCTGGACTGAACCGAGACTAATGGGCTGGCCCTGCCTGGACCATTGCCCCCTTTTCTACTAGTGCTTGCAAGACCAAATCGAAATATGGCATGCCAACATATGAACTTAGACTAAATATTTGACACAAACGACAAGTCACGCAGGAATTGCTAGAGACATTGTCTTTTTATGTCCATAGATTTGGATCGAGCAAGTAAGGACAACATTACATACAAAGTAACTAAAATGAGGCAGAAAATTACCAAACATGCTGGAGAAGGGACAACTAACACTATGCCTCATGCATTATCCCATCTAACCAACTAGCATGCACTCCCTCCATTTCTCAATATAAGCCCTTTGAAAGATTTCAATATGGACTACATAGAGATGTATATAGACATATTTTAGAGTGTAGATTCACTCATTTAGCTCGGTATAGTTTATATTGGAATAACTAAAAATGATTATATTTAGGTACAGAGGGAGTAGGATGCAATCCATGAGTTTCTTGGTGACTATTGAGCAATAGTCTATCTTTTTTTTTTTTGCGATGACGATCAATGGTCTCTCATTTTAAAAGAAAAAAAAATCAATAAGAACAGAATCGTGTTAGGCCTTTCGGGCCAATATTCATGCACGTATCATTATGCAAGATTGCTACCAATCCTAGAATTGGAGCAATTGGCATGCCAAAACACGATCAAACATAGCATGCCAAAAATCACAAACTTGACATCCATTGCGTGCAGCCATTCAATTCAATCCGGTTGTCCCACCAATAATATGCCGATCAGCATTACACTAGATAGTAGGAGCCGTTTAGAGATTAAGTAAACTCAGATACCAGCAGCAGCTGGAAAATTACTAATCTTACGGAAATGAATTTAAATCATAATTCTGCATAAGGAGCTAGTTAAATTCGCCTTTGACGATTAATGGTGCATGACATAATTAACTGGCATCTAGGATACGCGGTTCATGAGGTGCTTGCTGACCACAAATCGACCATCACACCCAGAACAAAATGCAAACTGGAGAATGCACGCGTTAATATCAATTTTCATCCTAGGATCGATACAAATGACATCACAGAATATGATTAAAACACATAGTAGCATGCTATCCCAAATTTGACATTACCCCTAAACCGTCGCACAGATAGATGCAGACCGATATTACACTACTACATTACCCCTAAACTGATGAAGTGATCCAGAAAGATAGCCACAGTTATCCAGAAAGTTATTGAGCACAAATAGTAATAGCATAGCAGAGTGAGGGCTTTTGGCGGGCGACCTCCATGGAGGTGGATATTCTAAAAAATTCAATAATTACATTTTGGAGTTTCAAAAAATTCTGAAAAAAAATTCTACACATTCATATGGATATATTCTACATGTGTATACAATCTCACAACAAAATACATTATGGTGAGAGCTACACAAAAAAGAGAAAATCATGCATTTCTAATAGTGAACAGTGTTTGCACTGTTCATCAGTTTGAAAACCATGATTTGTCTTTTTTGTGTAGCTCTCATCATAATGTATTTCATCTTCAAAATTTGCACACGCGTAGAATGCATCCATGTTAACATGTATGATTTTTTTCAGAATTTTTTGAAACTTTAAAATATGTTTTTCGATTTTTTCAAAATACCCACCTCCATGGAGGTCGACCTCCATTGGCATTTTGCGTAGCATAGCAGCTGATTAATCTGACCAAACTGAACTGAAACCATAAGTCTGAATAATAAAGTAGCTAGAGATCATCCTAGGTAAATAAGACTGATCGCATGAGCATGCAGCTAAGATCAACATTTCATTCGCTTGTCCACGGCCTGGATCGATCAGGTGTGAGTTGCCTAATCTGTTGATGGATATGGCCCGTCCTGCAACAAGATGAATTGGACAGTCAGATTGACCGAAGGAAGGACAGAAGATGAAGGTTTGGCGCTTTGGACAGACCTCGGAGATGTAGGCGACCTTGTCGGTGAACTCGGCGAGGCTGGCGAGCTCCTTGCGGTCGAGGAAGCGGGAGAGCACGGCGACGGCGAGGTCGACGTGCTTGACGGCGAGGCTCAGGATGGTGCACCCGCGGTCGAGGAAGTCGAACGCCTTGTCCAGGTCGATGGCTGTCTTGAGCTTGCCGTCCGGCGAGGCGGTGTCGTGCTTGCCGCCGGGGTGCGGGGGGCGGGAGCCGGCGAGGTGCTCGATGAAGCGCGGGATGTGGTACTCCTCGGGCAGCTTGACGGCGAAGAGCGCGGCCTCGACGCGGGCCAAGGCCTCGGGCTGGGTGGTGGGGCGGGCCGGGAGGCGCTGCGCGAGCAGCGCGTCGTGGAGCTGCTCGTCGGGCATGACGGCGAAGGAGGGGTTCATGGCGAAGCGGCCGCCGTTCTTGACGGCTAGCTCGAGGTAGGTGCTGAGCATGCGGGCGCCGGCCTCCATGCCGATGTAGTACACCTTGAAGAGGTCCGTGGCGAGGTCCCGGAGCTTGGCGTCGTCGGAGCCCGGGCTGGCGGCCTGGAGGCGCTGCAGGCGGCGCTGGAGATGCAGGAGGCGGTCGCGCTGCGGGGGAAGAAAGGACAGGAGAGAAAGTTTGGAGCTTTGAACAAGGCAGAGGGAATGGAGGGGATCGGGATGGGGTCACGCGAATCACCGAATCCTTCTGCCTTTGCAGGCGATGAGACTCTGCCAAGTGGGCCCACTGGAACGGTCTCACGGACCCTTTGACTCCTTTTGGCCGGGGTCGTGTGCTACCACCGCTACAAGACAACCATCACTGTAGGTGATTTTTGAAATTTCAAAACCCTGGTAGAAGAATGGCATTTGAGAAAAAAATGTGATTACTCGCAGGATTTCTTGTAAATCTGAATAATTGAAACATGGTTATTTGCATCTATTAGAGCAACTCCAACGGGGTGACCCAAACGAACGTGTGCTTTGTCCGTTTTTCGTCCGTTCGGGTCGGCCAGGCGGACGGGCGCATCTTCTTTTCCATATGCTCGACGTCTAAGCGCTCCTCCACCAACCGGCGCCGCCGCCAATGCTGTAGGTATATGGCCTCCTGTGCTGGTGTGGCACCCAACCAAATGGGGGGGGGGGGGGGGGGGGGGGGCTGACGAACTCCTGCACCTGGTTGGTCCAGACGTACCTCTCGGCCGGCTCAGACGCAGGCGTCGTCAGGGTTAGCGGTGGTGGAGACGTAGCACAACGCAGTCGCCTGCTGCGGAGAGGGCCATGGCCTCCGCCATCTCCGCCTCGTACGCGGCCTCCTCTCCTGCTGCCGCTTCGGCCTTCCGCCGCTCCAACTCGATGGGTTCGGCGAAGGCCTCCGCCAGCGCCTCCTGGTAGCCCGCCTCGGCTTCCTCCTCCTCCGGCTTGACGACGGGGGAGGCGGGGGGTTGGCGTGATGGCGCTGCATGCCCAGCCGCCATTGCTCTTCGTGTTCGAGGGCAAACCAGGCCTCCCAGTTGGGAGAGTCTTCGGCGTACTCGGGAATGGCCCGCTGCGCCGGCGTGAGCTACACCTGGCGCCTGCGCACCTCCTTGTCGTGCGCCCGCTGTGTCCGTGGCACTGCCGGCACCGGGATCCTATCCATATCAAGGTGCCAGTGGTGTGGCAGCGTGACATCCGGGTAGGGCAGCGGCTGCCTGAACTCCCAGTGCCATCGCACTTGGTGCATTGGGATGTGCAAACGCTCCAGACCTAAGTGGGCACGGGCCGGCGGTGGAGAAGGAGGGGGAGGAGGAACACGGCAAGATGAGGCGTCGGGGATGCCTTTGCCCTTGCCCTTGCCGCTGCCGAAGAGCCCCATGGCTAGGGTTTGGCTTGTCGCCGGCGAGGAAGCACGAAGGGGGTGGGGGGCCAGATGTGGACCGAAGTGTATGAGCCCCCCCCCCCCCCCCGCACGCGTGGGTTAAAAAGGACGCTTTCACTGGCTGACTAGTGGGTCCGGTGTCGGTGGTAGTCATAAATTAGACGACATGCGGTAGTTGGGCGACTACCTAGTGAGGTTGCGGCGGACACCGAGGGGACGCGCGGCACATCTGTCCGCGCCGACGTATTTGCGGCCCAAATTTGGGCCGCAAATGCGTCGGCACGGACACGAAGCAAACGTGTTTTGGGTTTGGGTCAGCTTGTTGGGCCTCCTCTTTTGTCCGCATCAAGCCAAACAGACGCACACAGACGATTTGGGTCGACACGTTGGAGTTGCTCTTAAGGAAAGACCGTTGAGTGGGACGCATGACAAGAATCGAGCGAGCGGCGAACATTGCACTACTAGGAAAAGGGCTATAGATGGAATTGACACTAATGGCGCACCAGACATGTGGTGCGCCATTACTATATACTAATGGCGCACCATGTGTTGGTACGCCATTAGTGTCCAAATACTAATGGCACACCACATCCACGGTGCGCCATTAGTAAAAATATTTTTTAAAAAAAATTCAAAACTACTAATGACGCACCGTGGGAATGGTGCGCCATTACTAGTTGAACTAGTAATGGCGCACCATGCCACAGTGCGCCATTAGTAACTTGGCCACCACTTCCACCGAATGCACCCCCCCTGGATCGCCTTTTCAGTTAAAAAAAATAAAAGAAAATGATGAAAATGTCAAAAAAATAAAAGAAAATAATTTTCCCATGTGATATGTGGTCTAGTTGTTGGGAAAATTTGCAAATATGAATTTCGACTTCATTTGCAAAATCTCTCGAGAATTTGTAAAAATGGGCATAACTTTTGCATACTAACTCGGATGAAAAAGTTTTTTATATGAAAAATCATCTACTCGAAAAGTTACATCCATGGTGCGCCTACCCTCAAAAACCTAACAGAAAAAAAGATACGGGGCTTTTAAGATCTGGAGAGGCAAAAAAATTCAAAAAAAATTCAAACTTACTAATGGCGCACCTACCCATGGTGCGCCATTACTATCTTCCCGCCTTCAAAATTCAAAATAAGTCAAAAAAATAAAAAAAAGTTACTAATCGCGCACCTGCCCATGGTGCGCCATTAGTATCTTCCCTCCTTCAAAATTCAAAATAAGTCAAAAAAATAAAAAAAAAATTACTAATGGCGCACCTGCCCATGGTGCGCCATTAGTATCTTCCCGCCTTCAAAATTCAAAATAAATCAAAAAAATAAAAAAAAGTTACTAATGGCACACCTGCCCGCGGTGCGCCATTAGTATGCCGTATATATGGCTGGCCGTGGTCCTCTCCTCCTTATCTCTTCATTCCACCTCTCCTACACTCTATCTCCTCCTCTCCTCCACTCCATCTTCCCTTCTCTCCTCCACCATACTACCCTCCTCCTCTCCGGCGACCTCCTCCTCCTCTCCGGCGACCTCCTCCTCCCTCCTCTCCTCCCCTCCCCTCCCCTCCCCTCACGGTTTCTTCTCCCTCCTCTCCGGTGAGCTCCTCCTCCCTCCTCTCCGGTGAGCTCCTCCTCCCTTCTCTCCGGTGAGCTCCTCCTCCCTCCTCTCCTCCCATCCCCTCATGGTTTCTCCTTCCTCCTCTCCGATGCTCCGGTGAACTCTCCAGCGACCTCCTCCTCCTCCTCTCCGGTGATGTAGGCGAGCGCCTCTCCGGTGACCTCCTCCTCCTCCTCTCCGGCGAACTCCTCTCCGGTGAACTCCTCTCCAGCGAACTCCTCTCCAGCAAAAGAACACGGCAAAAGAACGTACAAGATCCAAAAACAGGAACAAAATTTGAAATAATGTCGTGCCAAAAAAGAGCAAAAAATGGGCAAAAAATCACGATCCAGATCCAGATCCAGATCCAGATTCAAAATTCAAAAAATTCAAAAATACTAATGGCGCACCGGTGGCCTATACTAGTATACCAGATACTAATGTGGCACCTTAGGTGCGCCATTAGTAATAAATACTAATGGCGTGGTACTAATGCCTTAGGTGCGCCATTAGTAGGCAAAACCGGGGCGCCATTAGTAGGCCTTTTTCTAGTAGTGTTGGTATCCTAGATGTCTAAGTAGCAGGCGGTCCATTAGTGTTGCAGGAGGTGGTTGCATGGCCACTATAAGGGCATATACAGTGGTGGCATATGGATACAGATGCCCCGTGACAAAAGGTAGATTGAGGCTCGTGTATTGATTTTTTCTCCCCAATGCAAGCTATTATTAATGGGCCTCATCAAAGAATAGAAAGTAGATTCTCACTAAACATCCATCCCTACTCTCGATTTCAACTTTTTTAGCTTTATGTACTGGACCACTCTTTTTCTCATCAAGCACCCGCCTCCTGCAGAGGATCATGCTGCTCCATCCAAACCTACTTTTTTAGACATCCGATTCTACATGCGTACGGGACATCACCTTGAGGCCAGGCATTGTACATGCCCTAAGTTCCTCCCAGACAACCTGCATGAGGACGCTTCCTAAATTCTCCATGCTTACCTCTCCTGACATGGCCGCCGCTTCGCTTGTCGACTCTATGAGCTGAGTTCAAGAACTGAGAGGTAAGAGCATCTCCAACCGTGCCCAATAGGCCTCCCAAGGAGACTTTTTTCACGTCAGCGCGGAAAAATCCCCCAGTCACGCCCCCAAGGCACCGAAATCCGCCGGCTCGGCCCGTTTTTGGGCCCGGCGATCCCAGGCCGAACCTAACGCATTGGGGGGCACTTGGGGGCTCCGGTGGAAGGGAAAAGAGTATCTGGGCCACCACTGTCAGGCAAAAACGCATCTTTGCACGTCCAGATTCGCCCACCGCGTGCACACGCCCTCCCGCCGCCTTGCTGATCCGGGCGCCGACCACCCCCACCACCGCTAGATAGGCCATTCCCCCGCCAGAAAAGAGAGAGGGTTCCGCCGCGGCATCCTCCACTCCGTTCCTGGGCGAGCTTTCCGGCGCTCCGGCTGCGCAGGTCAGGATACCGGCGGCTGCGCGCCTACCACGCCCGCTAGGTGTTCAACGATTTGTCTGCTCGGCGATGGACTCGGATGACGAGGAGGCGCTCGCGGCACTTCTAGAGGAGGAAGCCGATGCCGACACCCAGCACGAAGGGCATCTCATGGTCGTCGCCGCCCTGGCCAGCCTCGTGAGCAATGCAAAGCCGTGGCGAGGTGGCTCGGCCCCGGACCAGCTAAAGGTGAAGCAGAGGCATCGACTGGAAGGCTATTGCTTGCTCTACTCTGACTACTTCGCCGAGCTCCACTGCACGGTGACAAGGTATTTAGGCGCCGTTATCGGATGAGCCGAAAGCTCTTCCTCAGGATTGTGAAATTCATCCAGGAGTTCGACAGCTACTTCAAGTGCAAAAAGGATTGTACCGGCACACTTGGATTCACCTCACTCCAGAAGTGCACGTCAGTTATGAGGATGCTTGCATACGGAGCTCCCGGTGATTCACTCGAAGACTATGGGCGCACGGTCGAGTCCAATACCATTGAGTGTTTCTACAAGTTCTGCAGGTTAGTGGTGGTAGTATTTGGACCGCAATACTTGCGATCATCCAATGCTAAAGACACTGCTCGGATCCTAGCACATAATGCAACAAGAGGATTTCCTGGGATGCTTGGAAGCGTTGACTGCATGCATTGGAAATGGAAAAACTATCCATTTTGCTTGGCAGGGGATGTACAAAGGCGCCAAAGGCGGTTGTAGTGTGGTACTTGAGGCAGTGGCCACACACAACCTCTGGATTTGGCACTCCTTCTTTGGTATGCCAGGAACTCACAATGACAACAATATATTGCTCCCCTGTCTTTGCCAAGCTTGTTGAAGGTCATTCTCCTCCGGTGAACTTCGAGGTCAATGGGTGACACTACGACAAGGGATACTACCTAGTAGATGGCATCTATCCGAGATGGTCCACATTTGTGAAGACTATCTCAAACCCTGTACCAAGAGGCAAGTACTCCCACTTTGCGAAGGTTCAGGAGGCTTGCAGGAAGGATGTCGAGCGGGCGTTTGGTGTGCTCCAATCTCGATTTGTTGTTGTCCGGTACCTCACTCAGACCTAGTCAAAAGATCAAATATGGGAGACCATGACTTGATGTGTCATCTTGCACAACCTGATCAATTAGAGTGAGAAGGAAGAGCCAGTGTTTGACACTGAACCATACTACAGGCAGGGTCCTCTTGCCCAAGTTGATCACCACCTACCGGCAACCTGGACGGCCTTTCTCAATATGCATCAGGAGATCCAAGACCCACTGGTGCATCAACAACTGCAGCAGGATCTGGTGGAGCACCTATGGACAATCAAGGGCAACGCCTAGCTCTACGTGTGATAAAATATAAGTTTTTATTTGTTGAACTATATAATTCGTATTGAACTATTTGTTGTTGAACTATTTGATTTCTATTGATTTTATGTGATGAACTATGTGATAAAAAATAACTTCTATTGAATATGGGCCGACATTAGTCAATTTGCGCCGATAGCGTGCCAATTTTACGCCGAAAGTGAGCTGAAATGTGGGCAAATTTGCACCAAAATTGGACCGATATTGGCGGCTGGGAACTCAATCGCCCCAAGCCGATTTTAGCACCGGCTCGCCTCCAGGCGGCGATATTTCAAGCCCCCTGCTGGGAGGGGGGGGGGGGGGTGCGAACGACTGGAGATGCTCTAATGAAGGTCGAAACATTTCAAAACCTCTCTCCGATATGAAGCTACCTTCAAGCGCCCATGACTTCTTGCCGGTCATGCCTTCCTTGGCTTAATGGACAATTAATGGAGTCCATAATACATCGTATATTTATTAATTGGAGGCACCGGTTGAGTCTCCACGTTAATTCTAAAACTCTCTATAGTACTATTGGATTTTAATAAATATCACCGTTCGAGCCTCCACATTAATCCTATATAAAGATCCCTATAATAACCATTAGATTTTAATAAATGTCTAAGATTAAAGGAAAGCGCCGTACCTATATTTTCCACAAGCTCTAGAGTCATGAACGGCTACAACTACCAAGTAATAATACAACCATTTAAAACAAAGTGATAGTACGGCTTCCGAATCTCAAGGATAGGAAAGGTGGAGTCTTTTATTTCCACGTCATAGACAATTAGCCATAGTCCACGTATTATCATATGTGGAAACATGCAGCAAAAAAATCACCAAAAGACTAATGTCTTAGTGCATGTGTAAAGCAGCCAGCAACCATGAATCTATCAAAAAAAATCTACATACAGGCATATCAGTGTATTTTTTTTCTAAAAAAACCACGAACTACACAACAACCAATGCGTGAATGTATTCATACTTTAGCCCTTGATAAATCACATGTAGATATATAGGTGATATGTATCTATTTATCTATACCTCTGTACCTATACTAATTAGGCTGTCCCAAGAAATTCCCACATTAATTAGAAAATATGAGCTATTTATCTGATGGGACTGACTTATTACGATGTAGATTAATCCATTTAATCCCCTCACGGTTTCTAAAGAAACAAAAAATAGGAAATCTCCCTGTACCAAATGGTACAATAGAATTGGTCATGATCGGATAATTTTCTTAGTAACCTAAGAAAAAAAAGACGATCTTACTCTACAAAAATAGAACTACTAGAATAAGACATTATCGGATCACTTTTTATGTAACATGTTTCCATGAAACAAACGATCATTTTACAAAAAAAGCAAGAAGAATAGATCACGATCTGGCCACGAAACTAACGACTGTTTTCCAAAACACTAGGAAAAATTGATCACAGTCTAATAAAAAAAGTCACAGTCCAAAACTCTTAACTTTCACGATTGTGTCCTAAAAGTAACTCTCTCACAAATAATTCATTTACCATCTTTTTCTATCTAGCTCAACAACTCTACCCGACGTGGCTGCAACAGAGTGATTTTTTGTTGGGTTAGCCTAAGGTCTATATGGAACTGTTATTTGAAGTAACATAACGTAACTGCATAGCCGTTCTTTTGCCCATCGATATGATAATTGTCTCAATGGGTTTTAGAAAGTGAATTTGCAAGGATACAAGATTTTGAATCAAACTATTAATGAACAAAAACTATAGTAATATTTTCTAACAAAATAAATATAATCTTTTTAGGTTAAGGTATGTTATCTAATAAATATTATTCCTTTTATGAATGGAAACAATAGTAATATTTCTCATGGAGACTCAATTACTAAATATACAGAGAAGTATATTGTTGATATCATCATCCTGTCGTGCACTACATTCTTCATAATATGCATTAATAGCATATTGGTAGATCTATTGAAAAGAACATATTCTTTCTGCCACGGTAAAATAGGCTAGTCCGTGCAGACGCACGGGTTGACGACTAGTTAATCCATAATCTTTAAGCTCTTATCAACTTTTGAAATATACCATGACTCGGAACTTCATGTTAAAAACAAGAACTAAAATTAAGAGTTGATTACACCTACGATATATGAACTTGAACAGCAGGTACGGATTCATACAACAACTTGAAAAATGATACAAATTGGTCATACAACTTGAATTTCGAGTACATGTAGGTACATTTCTGTCTATTGCTCTCAAAGCCCCGTTAACTCTGCCTACATGGCATGTAAAACGTGGCAGTGGGCCCATGCTCTACCTCAGTTCATTGGGTAGGTCCCATCTGTCAGCTACCAAGAGAAATTAGTTGTTTAAAAAAATAGAAGAGACCAAAATTCGAACCTGAGACAATTCCTCTCAAGGCATCCGGTGCTAACCATTACACACATGATAGTTCTTCTTCAACTACGGCTTATTATTTGCATTTAGGCCTCATTTGGTTCCAAGGGATCCCGAGGGGGGATCCCCGCCAATTCCCTGTGCGGCCTCGTTTGACAAGGGAGGTTTTGCAGCCCCAAAGTGGAAGGGGATTTGAGGGGATTTGGTTAATCCCTCTCCTCCACCCAATCCCCTCAATTCCTCCCTAATCCCTCCCCCCTCATAAATCCCTCTATTTGGTTAAATCTCCTACAACAGCAGCAGCATAGCGAGCGTCCAACTCTCCTCAGCTCCACGAGTGGCTACAGGAGTTTTGTGTACCACGTGGATTGGGAGGGATTCGTGGGGATTGGCCTGTTCAATCCATGTGTGTCAAATGGGCTGAGAGGGATTTCTAGGGATTTTGGGCCCCGAGTGGCTCCAAACCTCCTCCACCAGACAAGGCCCGCGGGAAATCCATCGGCCGAACTGACCATGGTGAGCCCACGATGCCATTTGGTCGCACACGAGGGGGAGGGATCCCTGGGAGCTCCTATGCGACGCTTTTTGCGTCACGTAGCTACTGTTTCACACAGAGGCTCTACTTGGCGGGCTTTCTGGGCCGTTTTCTGTTTCTTCCGTTTCGCGAGTGATCAAAGAGCGCGTTTCTGTTCGCTGTTTCTTCCTTTTCGCGAGCGAGCGAAGATGGCGTTTCTGTTCGTGAGCGAGCGAGGAAAGTAAACTGTTTCGTACAGGGAAACCTGATGGTAAGCTGTCTCTATTTCTTCTGTTTCAATGGAAATCTTAAGACTTTCTACTGTGCAGTGCAAAGAAACAAATAGGAAAAAGTTTCTTCACAACTGAAACTATTCTGCAGTTCATGAAAGTAAATAGGAAACTATCACTGGAGCACAAAACTTCCATTGGAAAACTCCAGGAAACAACATAAAAACATATTTCTCATTGACATGAATAAAACTGGAGGAAACATCTTTCAATGGAACTATTTCTTGTAGTTGGAACTCTTTCTTGGCAGTGGAGTTTTGCTTGCAAAGAAGAGCGGCTGCTAGCTTCAGGATCGAACTCGTGATGCTGCAATAACGAACTCGGGCTGCTAGCTACTACACCACCGACACAACGGTAAGAAATGATAGTGGGAAAGGTTTTTAACAATAACGTGACTTGCGTTACTGTAGCATGCAGATTATTCAATTGTTTTGAACAGATTTTATAAAACATGAACCAAATTTCAGAAAAGGTGAACGAAAATTTGAAATTTGAAAATAGTATTGGAATTACAGGAACAAATTTTAGAATTTCAACATATTTTGAAAATTTCTGAACATCATTTATAATAGGAGAACATATTTTTCAATTCAAACAATTTTTACGAATTTCCATACAAAATTCTGAAACCGCGAACATGTTTTTAAACAAGAATAGTTTCTGAAATTGTGAATATCTTTTGAAAACGAGAAGATTTTTTGAAACACAAAACATTTTTTTCTGAAACTGTGAACAAAATTAAAAAATGAGAACATTTTTGCGAACCAAAAGAAATCTGAAATTGTGAACAAAATTTGAAGACGAGTTTTTTTTTAAACATGAACATATTTTCGAAATCGTGAACATATTTTGAAAACTATAATTTTTTTCAAATTACTGGACATTTTCTAAAATTGTAAACAAATGTTGAAACCAAGAACACTTTAAATTCCCAGAATTTTTTTTGAAACACGAACAATTTTTTCAAATTTTGAACACAAGAACATTTTTTAAAATTTAGAACAAATATTTGAAAAATTCAAACAAAAGAAACATGAAAAATAACAACAAAAAAGGAAAATAAAAAGAAAATGATAAAAAACAGAGAACAAATTTGAAAATGCAAACATTTTATGCAATTATGAACAATTTTTCAAAACGAGCAAGGCGAAAGAAAAAAAATCGAAACGAGAAATTTTATCAAACTCCCCTAATAGTTTTTTAATTTACGAACAATTTTATAAAACATGAACATTTTTGCATTTTTGGAAAAAAAGAAAACAGGAACATTTTGCAAAATTTTTGAACAAAATTTAAAAAAACTACAACATTTTCGAAAAACAGGATCATTATTTGGAAATCAGAAAAATTTCTTGAAATAGGAACATATTTCCAAATTCTAAAACAAAATTTGGAGATGCGAGCATATTTCGAAACTCCTAAACATAATTTGAAAACATGAACATTTTTGGAAACTTGTGAACAATTTATGAAACTGGGACATTTTTTGAAACTCCAGAAAAAGGAAAGCCTGAACATTTTTTGCAATTTGTGAACAATTTTTGAAAACAGGAATATTTTTTAAACGCCCGAATATTTTTTGAAACGTTGTGAAATTTTTTTAAAAAATTTTGCGCAATATTTTTTAGAAAACAAGAACATATTTTGTATTTTGGAACAATTTTTCAAAACGACTATTATTTTAAATTTTGAACATTTTTAAAAGCAGGAATATTTTTTGAAAATTAAGAACAATTTCTTATATGAACTTAGTTTAAAAAGATAAAATAACTTTAAAAAATAAAAAAGAAAGGAAAAGAAATAGAAAACAAAAACGAAAAAAAGAAAAGAAAGAAGAAAGAAGAAAAAAGAAAAAGAAACAGAAACAGAAAAACGAAAAAAAATAAACAGAAAAACCGGTAAAAGAAAAAAAATCCGGTTTAGGGAACCTTCTAGAAGGTTCCCATAACTGGCTGGCGTTGTAGGTGCACTGGGCCGGCCCATCGTGTCGCTGCTCGGTCGCTCGCCTGTGCGAAGCGCCGGCAGTTTGACACAATGTGCGTCCAATAGGATATTCCGAGATCCCTGACCGACCCATGTCGTTTCCACGGGGAGAAAAGCCACGACCCTTTGGTCGGGGACAAAGGCCACGGTTTGAGCGAGACGGAGCGCGACCGTCGCCGTCGACCAAGATCCAGCACCTAGCCCCTGAGTTCCTCCACCGGCGACAAAAGTGACGTGTCAGACCCCCTCCGTCGGCGACCGATGCAATGTCCCTGACCCCTCCCTCCGGTCCTCAGGATCCATGCCCCACCCCTAGGCCGCCAGCGTGTCGCTCCTCCATCCCTAGGCGGATGACAATGCGGTGAGTCCCCCTCCCTCCGGGAGTCCTTGAGCTGCGACGTCATGGCCCGATCTGGCCTGTGTGGCAACTTTGTCACGAGCCCTGTGGGTCTCAAGGAGAAAAGCAGGTGCGCCTCTCCTCTGATCCGCGGTGAAGTCACTAAACTCCTCTTCAGATCTTTCTGGTTGTCTCCGGCATGGCACATAGGAGAACCAAATTGGGTGGAGCCGTTGCCTGATGTGCGGCGTCGATAGTCATGTTCTGTAGAACTGCAGCTGTGGGAACTCGTCCATCTCTCCAGCGATGGTAGCCGCAGCAACGCACTGGAAGAATTGCATTGGTAATCAGGATACATTATCCCCATCTCTACCAAATGGTGATGTGAATTTTCCACGGGTTTTTTATTTGACCAAGAACATTCCACCCCGGGCACCTATTCCATGGAATTACCTATCATTGCAACCAAATAAGGCCTTAGTGCATCTTGTTCGCATGGTGATTTTTTGCTAAACAAACATATTCATAAAACGCATTCTGCTTCGGAAATCAAGCCTCATCGTGTAGGTAGGGTAGCATGCTCCATCTTGAATAGCCAAATATTTCGATGTGTTGGGTTTGAACCTTGGCGTATCTCAGCTTTTTTCCTAATTTGTTTCTCCTGCAGAAAGGATTTATAAATAAAGCTATCTCCAAGTTTAACAGGAAGTAACATGTGCTTAGTGGTTAGCAGTGCTTGGCTGAGAGGAATAGTTTCAGGTTCCAGGCCAATACTTCTATTTTTATGAAAAAACTACTCCTTATAGCTTACAAGTGGGACCTACAGAACGAACTGAGATAGTGCATGACCCACTGCCACCTTTTACCTGCCAGGTAGGCAGAGTTAACGGGGTGTTAACGGCAATAGACGCAATTGTATCTAAATGTACTCGAAACTCAAGTTTTGTGACCTATTTGTATCATTTTTCAGCTAGTTGTATGAATATGTACCCGCCGTGCAAGTTCGTGTACTGTAGGTGCAGCAATTAACTCTAAAATTATACGAATATGCAAATATTAATCCGTAAACAACATGTGAATCATAAAAATTTAACCCATGAACTTTATGTCAATCATAAAAGGGCCTCTAGGTTCTCCGGACTCAACGCGGTCTTCCTGGCTACATTGTTCCCAAGGTTGGCTCAACACCATCTTTGATCTACTGGCTTATGTGTGGACCGTGGAGTACTTGATAGTGAAGGCTTCCACTTGGAGCATTTGATTGTATTGTACACCCTCCGTAAACTAATATAAGAGCGTTTAGATCACTAACGCTCTTATATTAATTTATGGAGGGAGTACCAGATTTGTTTTATGTATCATGTTAGATGACCTAACTAGCTAGATACTCTCATTTTATACTATTTCATTTGCCTTTTATCTGCCCTTGGATCAACTAAAGGCACATAAGTGTCTTCTATATGCGTGCATATATTCATGGGAGGATGACAAGTTTTGTTATCTTGATTAAAACAAAGCAGATATGTGGCGTACACAAAAAAGCATATTGACTTGCTACTTTTTAGCACTGTTTTTTTACCTTTTACACGGAAATTTGTTGGATGTAAAAGATATGGGCATGTTTGTTGTACACAATTCAGTTATTCTTCAAAGTGTTCTAAAGAGTTATATTTCAAAGTTTTAACTATTTTTTAATTTTATTATTCTCATAGGAGCACGGGAGCTCAAGAGTAGAAAGGAATATCTCATGGCCACCCTAGGTATCCCCCCTCTCCGCATTCCCCTTCCTCTCTAGCGTTGCGCTCATTGATGCCTCCAGATTCGATTTGATTTTCCTCTAAAATAATCAGGGCATTTATCGGTTCAGTTGCCATGGTTTGTTTATGTTTTTGGTCTTGAGGAACAACTAGTTTTGGTATAGTGGTCGGTGGGGATTGATTTCAGGATCTATGTCACTTTTCTCCTCGTTGTTCTATCTTTGGACACAAGGACTGGGTGAGGATGAAGCAACACAACGCAAGTGATATCAAGACTTAGGACTAAAGTGTGGCAAAAAGAAAAGACTATGATATTGAATTAGCATTCCACGAGTACGAGGACTTACGTGAGTTTCTCACAGGACTACAAACTACGTACAAACGATAACTTAAGTGTATTTAACTCTGATGATCTGAATCACCCACATTTTTTAAACTACAACATGACCAGCACATGTAGGGTGTACTTCATCATGGGTTTCTCGGTGACAATGGGTCAATCATTACAATTCACAGCCATACCAGATAACCGGTAACGCAAAGCCGAACAAGATTACGATCCTATGGTCGAAGCAAATGCCATCCCAGAAAACAGTTGAACACATTGTATATACAGTAGCATGCCCAAATTCCCAATTTTATCACATTACACTACATAACCCCCTAAGTGATCGATGAAGCTAACTAAGATAGCTACGTTTCTCTGGAATATCAGAGAAATCTGACTGAACTGAATTGATAACAAACATATGTTGGATGGATCATCAAATTAAACACATAGTTACGCCATGATGAATTGGAATACAGTTACGACATGCCGAATAAGACATGATAGACAAACTGGGGATGCAAGCCAGGATCCATGATTATAAGTTATAACGCATAGTGGTTACATTGATTACCCCAAATTGATGATGAAGCTAAGATAGATTGCCACCGGCCGTCCACAAGTATGTCTGCATGATAAAATAAACGACTGACCAAACTGAACTGAACGACAAGTACGTCTGCATGACAAACTAAAAGAATGATAAGGAGATCATGGATTCGATCAGCAATGGTCGACAACCTCGAATCTCGATCGATGAGGTGAAGTACTCAATCGGATGATGGATAGGGTCCCTCGCCCCCGCCCCTGGCTACGTGACGGGGCTTGCCCTTGTCGTACTTGACGCGGACGGTGGCGGCGGCGGAGAGGTTGAGCTTGGCGAGGCCCTGGGTGGTGGCGGTGACCAAGTCGCCGTGCCTGTCCGAGCTGCCATCGGGGCATGAGTCGGGGGTGTCGCCGGGGATGGGGGCCTGGCCACCAACGAGGCACTCAATGCAGCTCGGGATGAGGTACTCCTCGTTGAGCTTGATGGCTAATGAGGCGGCCATGACGCGGGCGGAGGCCTGGACCTGGGTGGTGGGGTGCTACTTCTTGAGCTTGCGTTGGTTTTTCGCTTGAAGAGGAAAGGGTGATGCAGCAAAGTGGAGATAAGTATTTCCCTCAGTTAAGAAACCAAGATATCAATCCAGTAGGAGGCACACACAAGTCTCCAATGATAGCACTTACACAAGCAAACAAATACTTGCACCCAACACAATAAAGGGGTTGTCAATCCTTCCACAGTTAATTGCAAGGATGAGATCTAATAAAGATAGGTATAAAACATAAATAAAAGTGCAAAACAAAGTAAAGGTAAATAAATTTCAGCAATTTATATTTGGGTTTTTGGTTTTATAGATCTGAAAAATAATATGATCAGAATAGACCCGGGGCCATGTTTTCACTAGAGGCTTCTCTCGTGAGAGAACGCATATGGTGGGCGAACAAATTACTGTTGAGCAGTTGATAGAAAAGGGAATAATTATGACGATATCTAAGGCAATGATCATGAATATAAGCATCCCGTGACAAGTAAACCGACTCCTGCTTGCATCTACTACTATTACTCCACGCATCGACCGCTATGCAACATGCATCTAGTGTATTAAGTTAACAAGAACGGAGTAACGCCTTAAGAAAGATGACATGATTGAGAGGTACAGATCCAATCAATATGAATAAAACCCACATTTTTATCCTTAATGTCAACAATACAAATACGTGCCATGTCCCCTACTGTCACTGGGAATAAGCACCACAAGGTTGAACCCAATACAAAGCACGTCTCCCATTGCAAGTTAACTCAATCTAGTTGGCCAAACCAAATCAATAGATCGGAGAGAAATACAAAGCTATCTTAATCATGCATAAAAGAGTTCGGAGAAGACTCAAATAATAGGGACCAAAGAGAGAGAGAAGAAGCCATCTAGCTACTAGCTATGGACCCGTAGGTCTGTGGTAAACTACTCACACATCATTGGAAGGGCAACAAGGTTGATGTAGAGTCCCTCCGTGATCGAATCTCCCTCTGACAGAGTACCAGAATAGGTCTCCAGATGGGATCTCACGAGGACAGAAACTTGCGTCGGCAGAAAAGTATTTTTGGCGTGCCCTCTGGTTTACGGGGAATATTTGGGTTTTATGGAGCAGAAATTAGGGTTAGAGAGGCATCAGGGAGGCCACAAGTCTGGGAGCGTGCCCCCCTAGGGGGCGCCTCCCGAGCTTGTTACCAACTGGTGGCCCCTCTGACCCCCTCCTGAAGGTTCCTGGGCATCTTCCGGAGCAAGAAAAATCCTCAAAAAGTTTCGTTCTGTTTGGTATTGATTTTCTGTAAAAGAGAAAAACAAGGAAAAAACAGCAAGTGGCACTAGGTTAATAGGTTTGTCCCAAAAAATGATATGACATAGCATAATGATGCATATAAAAATCCAAAATGGATAATATAATAGCATGGAACAATCAAACATTATAGATACATTGGAGACATATCAAGCATCCCCAAGCTTAATTCCTGCTCATCCCACCAAGGCGATTTTATTGATATTTGTACAAAAAACTAGGCAATTTCATTGATATTTGTACAAAAAACTGAAAACATAAACTAAAAACAACTAAAATACTACCAGTACTAAAAATAACTAGATACTGAAGCCACCGCTGCCGCCGCCCGCCTTCTACATGTCGAGCATCCTATACACCTAGGTGGTGTAGTTGCCGCCACCACCGCCGTCGCCGTTGCCACCATCCTGCGTGCCACCGCTGTCCCTGCTGCACCCGTAACCAGCGTCGTCGATGCGTGGGGGGTTGGACGGCCCAGACGCCTCCTCATAGCAGTCATTCAGGATGATGACGATGCCCTCCTCGCGTTCGCGGCGCCTAGCAGTGATCTTCTCGAGGGCGCAGCGCTCGCGCGCCATCTCCTCATGGACGTAGTCCTCCTGCGCCCATTTGAGGGTCGTCTCGTCGGCGGCGGCCATGGCCTCGTGCTCCTTCTTCACAGGGAGCAGCCCCGGCTCGGCCTTTGGCCTAATGAGGCGGGAAGAGGGAGGAGACGGGCCACGGTCGTCCTCGTTGATGACGAGGGCGCCACCGTGGGTGCAGCGCCTAAGCGGTGTCTCTTGTCGCTCCGGCTTGATGGGGTGTAGCGCCGGCAATCCAGAGGAGAGGGAGCCGGACGAGGAGGAGGTCACCGTCTCCACTCGCCGTGGCGTCCTGGAGCTACCGCGGCGGCGAGAGAATGAGGGAGGCGCCGGGTACTCGAGGATGGCCTCGAGGGTGCGGCCGGGGACGCCCCACCATTGGCGTCGCCCGTCGGAGTTGAGGCGGCCGCGGGGCTCGACGCCATTGGTGGAGGCAAGCTGCTCCTCGTGGCGCCGGTCGAAGTACGTCGTCCACATCGCATTGCTATCGGGGGTGTACCTCGGCTGGTTCCTCATCTGCTCCGGCAGCGAGGACCAGATGTGCACAATTTCGGCGCGCCGATCAGCTTTGATGGGCGCTGGAGGCATCGGGACGCCGCCGGTGCAGAGCCTCCAGGAGCCTGGCACCCGCATGTCCGGCGGTGCCGCATAGTCAACCTCGTAGAGGAGGCATGCCTCGTCCTCATGCAGGTGGCGGCGGCCGAAGCCGTTGGCCGCCGCACCATCGTCTGGGTAGCGCTCGTCCATGCTCGTCGTCATGGGAAGAGAGGAGAGATGCACGTTGGTGGTGAGAGGTCAAGAGGGGGGAGAGGGTTATGTGGTGATGGAGTGTGCGCTCACCGGTGAGGGAGGGACAACTTTTATAGCCGTGCGTGGGTGGCGAGAGGGCGGTTGCTGTGTGTACGCGTGGCGGGAGCGGGGGGACGCGCGTCGCCGTGCCTGCACTACCCCGTCCTGAGGCATCAATGGAAGGCTGACCGGTGCGATAGCCTTGGCATTGATTCTTCGCGGGAAACCGAGGCGACGAGGACAACGAACACGCCCGCTCGCTGACTCGATGGGCCCGCCAGGCTTTTGCGCCAAAACTGTTTCCCCCAGCATCCCCGGGCGCCCCCAGTGCGCCGGGTTCGGCCTAGGTCCACCAGAGCCAAATTCGAATCTAATCGGCGAAAAGTGCGTTTCTGGGGGCGCTACTGGGCCGATTTTTGGGCGCCGGCGATAAAATAGGGCCTTGAGGGGGCTTGTTGAAGGGGCCGTGACGGTCACAACCGCCGTCGTCGAGCTGTCCCCGATCGCCGCTTCTGTTGTCGTTGTTGGACAAGTCGTGCCGAGGGGTGCGATTGTGAGGTCAAATTGAAACTCATGGGTTTTGTGCATAATATCAGCCGCACCCATCCCTCCGCACTAGTGCAAAAACGGGCTATAGTCCCAGCTCGTAAGGCCCTTTAGTGCCGGTTCTGAAACTAGCACTAAAGGGTGGGGACCAAAGGTCCCCCTTTAGTCCCGGTTCAACATGAACCGGGACCAAAGGCCCACCACGTGGCACGAGCCCGCACCGGGGGCTGGGAGACCTTTAGTCCCGGTTGGTAACACCAACCGTCACTAAAAGATTTATGGGTTTATGGTTTATGATTTATTTTTACTTTTAATTTTGTGTTTTTCATTTTTTTCATTTGAAACATATTTTATGGTACTACATATTGTACACGTTATGCATATATATAAATAGAATTTCTCGTAGAATTGATCATATATATATATATATATATCATCGAATTTCTCGCACGACCATTCACGCATACACATACATATATATATATATACAAGTTGGTATATACAATTTCTCCTACAATTTGCAGATCATTACATGGAGGCATTACAACAGGTAACGGAATTATCCTTTGGGTTCTATGACCTGGTCGAGCAAAAATCCCGCTATTTCCTCTTGAATCGCTCGTATGCGATTCTCTGATAGGAGCTTATCCTGCATCTCCTTCATCTTTAAAGAAGGAGATCAATATGCATGTATTAGTTGTGTGTATATATATATATATTAGATAATGATGTAAAAATTGTGAACAGTGTTCTGGCAAACGCACCCATTGCTTTCTATCAGTTCTGCTCCTTTCGGACGTTATCATGCGACTCGCAAATGTAGTATGCACATAAATCAGTCCACGACGCCTACTTCAGGGCCTTTACGAGAATAGAATCAATCAAGTAATAATTAATCAAGCATGATAATGGTATTGAGACGAGAATTAAAGAGATGTTAGCTAGCTAGCTAGTACCACTTAATTAATTACCTTGGGTCGATGCCATTTCATCTTTTGTTTCTATGGGCCATCAACATGCTTGATGAACTTTTCCCAAGACCTGCCCGCCGGCAAAGAAAATGAATAAAGGAGTTATTAATTAGTTAATATCAGGAAATGACGAACTTAAAGAGGTCGGCATATAGTTTGATAATGACTGAAATTACATGTCGACCATCCCCTTCACGATTTCGTAGTCATGAACTTCTTTAAATAGTGAGTCCAGTACTTCAACTTTTGCCTCGTCAACTTCAATGATTAACAAGATCCAGTGAAAACTGCATGCATGCGCACACGTTTGCATGTATAATTAAGCGGGCATGTGCATAACGCATCAACTACCATAAACCCTATACACTTATTAACATCTAGCTAGTAAGAAAAAACAAAATTTGTAGTACAAGACAGTGTGACTCACTCGAAGTTTTAAGGAAGTAGTATTTCTGGATAGGTATTTATGCGATTCAAGAACTCTAGCAAGCTTTTCTCTATGTCTTTTCGATCCCATTCACGTTTCCATGTCTCTTCATTAATGGTATTTGGGTCAATGAACCCAGTGCCATAGCGTCCAACTTTTTTCATTTCATAGATCTTCATTCTGCATAATACCACAAAAAACAATATAGTGAGGATAATTACATGTAATGATCAACGAGCACTACAGCTAGCTTGAGACTTAAATTACAGAAAGAAATCACTTACAGACAATAGCAACTGACGATAGATTTGTCGAGTGTGTCTTGATTGAATAGCTGAAACAGTTCTGTAAACTCAACATACAGAGCATTCTCATGGTAGTAATGTCTGGCTTGACTCTCACCATGAGGAACTCTCGATCGGTAGTCTTGGCTTCTTTCATGTACCATTCATGCAATTCATACATTCTCATTGATAGACACTTGATCTCCTCAGGCTTGACCATAGGTTCGCCGTGGGCATATTTCCGTTTTATTTCATCCTCTTTATTCATATCCATGGGCTCGAGCTCTAAGAGTTAATGAACAGTGACACCGGCCTCTTCAGCCATCCTTCTATGATCGTCAGTTATTACCAGCTGATCGGCGTCGGTACTCACATGTGTTGGTACAATGAACGGGGGCATCGATTGCACCGCCTGTTCTCCCAGTTGGGGAACAGTTTTCCCACTTTTTTTGGCAGCTGCTTGGCTGGAGCTCCAGCTCGACTCCTTTTTTTTGTTCTTTATGACTTCTTGATTTGGCGCTCATAGTCTGAGTCCCTATGCTTGGGAGCTGGTGGTTCAGCCATACGAATAAAGTGGTCAATGACATGCTCAGGTACTTTCTCCCCACGCGGCGGGGGCGGTTTCGTTCCAAAATAGGCGTTCAATTGGGCCCTGCATTCAGCTTCATTTTCCTCTTCAGTCAGGTCATAAGGCAACCTCGGAAGAGGGTTGAGGCTTGTACCAAATCTGTATTTCTTGCCTCCTTTACTTGTACCGCTAGCCGTCGTAGCTGCAGCGCCTCTCTTCCACTGTTTCTTAGGCGGCGGAGCCCGCTGAGGCGGCGGAGACGGCTTACGCGGTCCCCGACCTGGAGGTGGAGGACTGGGCTGACGTGGTGCCGGACTTGGAGGAGGAGGAGTGGGCTGACACGGTGCTGGACCTGGAGGAGGAGGAGTGGGCTGACGCGTTGGTGGACTTGGAGGAGCAGGAGTCTGCAAAGGTGGTGGCTGACTTGGAGGAGCTAGAGTCTGCTGACGCGGTGTCGGTGGCCTTGGAAAGATGATGCAATCCTTTCTCCATAGAATAATACGATGTATGGCCTCTCCCAGTGTGCTATCGTCGTCACCTCAAGGAATGTCAAGCTCTAGCCCCGAATATTGTGCCACCACTTCATCAACCACGACACAAGCATAGCCAGCTAGAATCGGATTGCAATGGGAGGTTGCTTCAGGGGCATTTGTATAAGCAACGCCGAAGCAACTCCGTCCGCCACCTTCATGAATATGTTCTTCATTTTAAAGTGTAGCTCACAATTAGTCGTATCTATGATGTCATCCATAGGGTATCTATCCAGCAGTGCCTCATAGCCCGGGGCAGAACCCAGGCTACTTCTCGGCATGGATGGGAAGGTGCTATCCAATGCAGGATCCTCTAGCTACTGCCGCTGAGACCCCCTTTCCTGGCTAAGTGAGTGGATCTTCTACTGCTGCCGCTGGAAAGCGAGTGCCAACTCCGCGTGCCTTGATTCTAGGCCTTGAAGGTGGTCTGCTTCCTTCTTCCTCTGCTCCTCCTCCAAATTCCTCTTCTTCTCCTCCTCCATCTTCTTTCTCGCACGGCTTCTGTAGTTGGTGTTCTAGTCTGCAAATCCCTCAAACCACGGAATAACACCTTTGCCTCGTGTTCTTCCTGGGTGTTCAGGATTCTTCAGGGTGCGCGTAAACTCGTCGTTCTCTCTGTTGGCCGTGAACACCCCATTCCAGCCTCTTCTATTGCAACAAGTAAACTGAGGTCGGCTCCTTTAAGACATGCCCGCTCCAAAACCTCACCTGTCTTTGGGTCCAACGCCCCCCATGCGCATAGAACCAAGTCCTGGACCTGGGGGGCCAGCTCAATGTAACTGGAGTGACCCCTGCATCCACCATCTATTGCTCAGCGAGATTCCACTTAGGTCGGGCCACCTGGTAGCCACCTAGCCCCAGCTTATGGTGCCACTATTTTTTTCGCGACATTTATCTTGTTTATTCTCGACCGTTCCTGAGCTACTTCCGATTCCTTGAATTTCACGAAAGCGTCCCAGTGATCTCTTGCCTTCTCAAGTGTTCCCTTGAATTCTGCAGTCTTCTTTCCTCCTTCGACGTACTTGGTCCATATACTTTTCTTGTGGTTGTTGAATGCTATCACCATCTTCCTAAGAGCAGCGTTCTTGACTTTCTCCACATCCGCATCTGTGAAATGATCTGGTAGGGTGAGATGTGACATAAGAGATTCCCAAAGCCGATCTTTTGCTCTTTGGTCGATAAAAGTAAGATCTGGATGTTTCTTTGCTGCCTTTTTCCATTCTTGAATGGAGATCGGGATTTGGTGCTTCACAAGAACTACGCATTGACGAATGGACTTGTCCGCATTCTTCTTAGGTTCGTGTGGTTTGCCATTAGGTTTGATGGCATCGATATTGTACTTTACGCCATCCTTTAACTTTTTGGCCGGGCCTCGAACTGTTCTGCTGCGTGTAAAAGATTTGCTCGATCCGGAGGGCTGAAAGAAGAAAGATCGATCTGTTAATATATATACAAATCAATTAAAACATGTGATGAATATTTGGCTAGGAACAGGATTCAGAATCATAATGGATTCTCTTAACCTTTAAGGTATTTAACAAAATGGCGCCATTCTGGATGCGCAGAAAATGGTCCATATTTTTCCTGATCTCATCTACCCTTCTATGTGTCATGTTGTCTAGTGTCAAAGGATTCAAGAAAACCATGGCTTCATCATTAGCCGGAAGAAACAGGAGCATAATGGTACGAAGCTCTTCAAATTGTTTTGGAACAGAGTCCTGGATAAGATAATTAGCTTTTTGATACGAAGTTCAGCAAGTGCCTTCCGCATATCGCTATTTGGAAGGCCTTTGCTGAAATTCGTACCAAAAAGCGAATTATTCTATCTGAAACTCCGTTCCAAAACAACTTTGAAGAGCATCATAGCATCATACACTTGTTACTTCCGGCTAATGATGAAGCCATGGATTTCTTCAATACTTTGACAGACAACATGACATATATATATATATATATATATATATATATATATATATATATATGTATGTATGTATATATATAGATATATAGATGGTCTATTCTGCTAATATTAGCAGAATAACTATTCTGCACACCACTTCCGCACTGCACACTAACCGCAAGTGCACTGCACCTTCTTGACGACGAGCACTGCAATATAGGCTAGTGAACTTCGTGTCGAAAAAAACTGCACGCGATCTTTTTTGGTACTGTTTTTGATCTAATTTTTTAACCGTTTATCGGAATGAGGCGTGTAATATACCGTTGAAAAGCTATGGATTAGGCGCAACTTCGACATGTTGAACACTTTTCGAGATTCCACACGGTTTAAGAGCAGTTTTGAAAATTGTGCGGCGGATGACGAGTGGCAGCGAGCGTTTTTTCGCGTTTATTTCTAAACCGCTTATCGGAATGAAGAAAATGATACGCCATTGGATAGATATCGTCGAGGCGCATCTTTTTCATATATATATATATATATATATGTTTCTCTAATTCGTTACGGTTTTAGAGCAGTTTCAAATTTACTAAATCGCGGAACTCTGTTTTTCAAAAATTTTGAAATTTTTGGTACTGTTTTTGCTCCAGTTTTCTAACCGTTTGTCGAAACGAGAAATATAATACGCCTTTGGAAAGCTACGGACAAGGCGCAACTTTCATATGTTGAAATGGTTTTGAGTTTCCTTACAATTTTTAGTTAATTTTGAAAAACGTGTGGCTGACTTCGAGAGGTAGCGGCTGTTTTTTCGCGAATTTTTTATGAACGGCTAGTCGGAATAATTCAAATCATACGCCATTGGAAAGATATCGATGAGACGCAACTTTTTCATGTAGAACACTCCCTCTAATTCCTTATGATTTAAGAGCAGTTTTAAAATTACCGAAATGCGGACACTCTGTTTTTCGCGACACCCAATTATTCGTGTGTACTTCATCAGACAGAAGAACGCACTGCTTCGGACTGAAAACTACACTGCATCAAACGGGAAAGAGAATTGCATTTTTTTAAAATACATTTTTGTTTTAAATGGAGTGTATTGAAAGTTCTTTGTAGTGGACTTCTTGTAAGACCAAAGTGCACTGAATTTTCATGTTTTTTTTAAATGCATTCTGTTTTAAATGAATTGTACTGAAAGTTCTTTTGTAGTGGACTTTTTGTAAGGCCAAAGTGCACTGAATTTGCATTTTTCTTCTTAAATGTATCTTGCTCTAAATTGACTGTAGTAAAGAGTCCTTCGCGATGGACTTTTTTTAGACCAAAGTGCACCACATTTGCTTTTTTTTAAATGTAGTTTGTTCTAAATGGAGTGTAGTGAAGTCCTTCGTAGTGCACCACAATGGCATGTTTTTTAAAATTTATTTTATTCTAAATGGAGTACCGAAAAGTCCTTCTTAATGGACTTTTATGCAGACCAAAGTGCACTGCATTTGCATGCCGGCGTCATTTTTTGCAGCCGCACTGCACTGAAATGCAACATAACTATACATCCAAATTCTGAAAATGGAAAAAAAGGAAGCTTTCTGGACTGCTTCAGGGAGGCTAGTTGATGGCCTTGCCGGATCACACATCGTTGCATTTTTGACTGAAACGGGCGTGCACTGTAACGAAGCAAACCCAACACCAAACATCACAACACACACACACAACCAAACTGCACATGCATCCAAAGTGGACCACATACATACAGAATTAGCTCTAGGCATAACCAAAGTGGACCGCATACATACAGAATTAGCTCTGAGCATACATCCATCCATGCATACATCAGAATTAGCTCTCGGGCACCTCCAGCAACTAACTGAACCACCTAGCGCACTGCACGCGCACGCCTAGCGCACTGCACACGCACGCCTAGCGCACTGCACGCCTGTGCAGTGCACTTTTCTTTTTCACTGTGTTTGCCTCTTTGGCTTATATCCTGCAAAACAAATGGTACCGAAAAATAGCCACACCTCCCTGTTCGTCGAGAACCAAGCAAAGCAAGAGTACCGGAAACAACCACACCCCCCTTCTCTACTGCATTCACCCAAATGCTCCATTAATTTTTTTGTTATATATGCATTTTTTGCTGACTGAACCTCAACAAGCTCCAATTAGCATTGCGGGCATGGCCAGAGGGGACCACATCGACAAGATGCAGTTGAGGCAAGACGAAGGGAGAGGAGACGATGGGAGGAGCGCGGCGGAGGTGGTTTCAGTGGTGGAGCGCCGCGGAGGTGGCTGTGGAACCGCGACGAGCGGGCCAGCAGCGACGGTGTGTGTGGATCCGACAGTTGCAACGCAGCAGGAGGTCGACAGGGCAGCTGTGTGGATCCGGCCGTCGCGGACACAGCATGAGGTCGCCGGGGCAGGGGAGGGTGGATTCGGCCGTCGCGGACACAACAGGAGGTTGCCGGGGCGGGGGAGGGTGGATCCGGTCGTCGCGGCACAAAAGAAGGTCGCCGAGGGTGGGGAGAGGTAGGAGTAGGGGGGGAGGGGTGAACTGCACGCGCGGCCGAGCCGCACCGCTGGTGGAGCTGCCGGACTGGTGGCCGGACCGCCCGCCCACGAGGACCGAACTGCAGGTCCACGACACCGGGTGGTGCCAGATGCGAGCTCGGTGTGGAGCAGGTCGCTGGCGTGGTGGTCGACCCGGACCGCGCCGGCTGGAGGTGGCAGCAGGTCGTCGCGGGAGGCCCCCGCCCCTGGCTCCGGCGGTGGGGAGTCTCGGGGGGCCGCCGCGGCCTGGATCCGTCACCCCGTCCATGGGAGGTGGTCGGGCGCCGCCGTGGGGTGGGAGCTGGGGGCGCCGCCGCGGGGTGGGGGTGGTTGGCGCCGCCACGAGATGGAGGTGGTCAGGGGGTGGGGGTGCCACCGCAGGGTAGGAGGTGGTCGGGGATGAGAGGAGGCGCTGCGGGCCTCTGTGGTGCGGCGCGTTGCGTGGGGAAAGCGAGAGAGAAGTTGGGTGGGTTTGACCGGAGGAAGAAAGTGGGTTAGGTGGGGTGGGGCTGTGGTGGATTTTTCCGTTGCAGTTCGGTGGAGTTGACGCGGGGCTGGTTGGGTGTTATCAGAATAAGTTTTTTTGGTGTGCAGAATAAGGTCTTAAGGGGTGTTATCATAATATATATATATATATATATATATATAGATGAGATCAGAAAAAAATTGGATCAATTTGTGCACATCCATAATGGGGGCATACTTATGTCAAAATTCAAACTTTGACATATGATCAAATATTGCATATGTCAAAATTCAAACTTTGACATATGATCAAATGTTGCATATGTCAAAATTCAAACTTTGACATATGATGAAACTTTGACATATGATCAATATTGTTGCATATGTGAAAATTCAAACTTTGACATATGATCAAATGTTGCATATGTGAAATTCAAACTTTGACATATATACATCTAATCATCTAATAAAAATTCATCTAACATTTCTATAACTAAAAGTATAAAAAACTAAAAAAAAACATGCATCTAACATTTATATATCTAATTCATCTAACATTTATATAACTAAAAGTATCAAATTCCTTAACTTTTTATATATACATCTAATCATCAAGTGAAAAAATTGTTAAAATTCATCTAACTAACATTTCTATATCTAAAATTCATCTAATATTTCTATAACTAAAAGTATAAGAAACTAAAAAAAATTCATCTAAAATTTATATATATAATTCATCAAACATTTCTATAACTAAAAGTATAAAAAAACTAAAAAACAGAAAATAAGAAAATATGAAAATGTGTGTGTGTGTGTGCATGCGTGTGTGTGTGTTCATATGCATGTGTGTGTGTGTGTGTGTGTGTGTGTGTGTTTGCGCGGGCTTGATCTTCTATGGGAGGGCGGCCATGGCGGCAGGGGCTCACAGCGGGGCGTCGGGGGCGGCGGCGGCGACAGCACGCGAGCTCGAGGGAGGGGCGGCGCGTCAGCGGATGGCGACGAGGGACGGCGTGGGCGGCGCGTCGGGGGCGGCGACGGCATGGGCGGCGACGGCGTCGATCGGGGCAGGCGGTGTGTCGTCGACGGAGTGGAAGAAACAAAGGGAAACTGAATTTTTTTTCAAGTGTTGTATATATAGGATGGACTTTTAGTCCCGGTTGGAGCCGCCAACTGGGACTAAAGGTCAATTTGAGCCAGCCGAAGCGGCGGGAAGCGACCACCTTTAGTCGCGGTCGGCGGCTCCAACCGAGACTAAAGACAGCCGCCGACCGCGACTAAAGATGGTGCCCTGCCACCCGCGGTGCACGAAGTTTAATCCCACCTCGCCGAGCGAAGGGCAGCCGCACTAGTTTATAAATCTAGCCGCGGCTGCTCCTTCGAGCTCCTCTCTAAAGAAGGCCTTCTGGGCCTACCTCTGCTGCGCTGTCCTGTGGGCCTACAGGACCTTGCGGACCTGCATCCTGGCACAACTACAGGTTGGTTTCTAGTCGTATGCAGGCCGTTGTGGCCCAGTGGCGGGCTTTTTTTCTTTTCTGCTTTATTTATTTTCTTTTATTTCTGAGTTGTTTTTTGCTTTATTTAGGGTTTCTTTGTGAATCTTTTTTGCTTTAGATAAAAAATTATAAACTTTCTGTTAGTGCGAGTAGTTTTCAAATTTGAATACTTTGAACTTTGAATTATTTGAAATTTGTGTGAATCGCTAGTTTGTGAATAACTTTACTTTAAAAATAAACTATTCAGTGATTCTTTTTTCTTCTATTTATCATTATATACAATTTGGTAAAACTTAGATAAGTTTAAAAAAATGAAATGCCTTTGTAACAGATGAGTTTTCGTCCGAAACCTTGATACTTCGAAAGAGATTGTCCATTTTGTACACGAAGTGGATCCAATTATTGCCGTAATCCTCTCAACTTTTTAGCATATGCTATGTGGGTGAAATGATGATACCGTGCCAACTTTCAACCTTTTCAAAGTTCATTTGTAGTGCTTTTCAATTTTAGGGTCATTTAGCTCAAAAAAATCAGTAAATACATGAAAAATAGCAAATGAAGTCAAAAATGGTTGAAAATTGGTGACGTGGCTTTGAATGGTGCATACTGAACGCACAAAAAGTCTTGAGTTGAAATAAGTTAAAAGAATGAAATGTCTTTGTAACAGATGAGTTTTCGTCAGAAACCCTGATACTTCGAAAGAGATTGTCCATTTTGTACACGAAAATTGATGAGTTTGTCCGAAGCACAAAAGTACACGTTTCAAATGCCAAAACACATAAGCACCTTAACTATTACAAAGATTCTCTATGGTTTGTCCAAAGTGGGACTTTCCAAATATATAAGTCCGGAAACTCACTAGATGATGACAGTGGAGCCGGTCACATCCCAGAGTGGAATCTTTGGGTGTGGAACTTTTTCTTCGTGTGTGTCCCTCTGCGTCGTAACCATGGACAACCTTCATCATTTAACTGGATGCTCGGGTCAATATTCACTGTGAAGGGAGCAATTTCATGAAACTTTTCATAATCTTGTGACATGTCTGTCTTGTCATCCACTCGCATGATGTTTCTTTTCCTTGAAAGAACTATGTGGCGCTTTGGCTCACTGCATTATGTATTCGCTTCCTTATCTTTTCTTTTTCTCGGCTTGGCAGACATGTCCTTCACATAGAAAACCTACGCGACATCATTGGCTAGGACGAATGGTTTGTCTGCGTACGCAAGATTGTTGAGATCCACTTTTGTCATTCCGTACGGCGGGTCTTCCGTTACCTTGCCTCGTGTCAGATTGACCCATTTGCACCAAAACAAAGGGACCTTCAAACCACGTCCATAGTGAAGTTCCCATATCTCCTCTGTGTAACCATAATATGTGTTCTTTCCCCTCTTGGTTGCTGCATCAAAGCGGACACCACTGTCTTGGTTGGTGCTCTATTTGTCTTCGGCGATCATGTAAAATGTATTCTATTTATATCGTACCCTTTGAAAATCATTGTATTCAAAAATGGTAACTAGGACAACAAGTACAGGTCATCTTCAATAGCGTCGTCATGCATGGAACGTGTCTGGAACCAACTGGTGAAAGTCCCCGTTTGTTCACGTGTAATCCAGTTGTCAGACTGCTCCGGGTGTTTGGAGTGTAGAATATTCTTGTGTTCCTCGATATACAGAGCCACCAAGGCGGAATTTTGTAGAACCGTGTAGTGTTCTTGAGTGAGAGAATGCCCGTCCATACATATTATTTGTTTTGGTCCTAGCGGGCCATTTCCACCTAGTCTGCCTGATGCCGCAATTCAGGAACACCGATAGGCTTAAGGTCAGGAATAAAGTCAACACAAAACTCAATGACCTCCTCATTTTCGCGGCCCTTGGACATGCTTCCTTCTGGCCTAGCACGGTTATGAACATATTTCTTTAAGACTCCCATGAACCTCTCAAAAGTGAACATATTGTGTAGAAATACAAGATCCAGAACGGCAATCTCTTCGCATAGGTGAATTAGGACGTGCGTCATGATATTGAAGAAGGATGGTGGGAACACCAACTCGAAACTGACAAGACATTGCACCAAATCATTCTCTAACCTTGGTATGATTTCTGGATCGATTACCTTCTGAGAGATTGCATTAAGGAATGCACATAGCCTCACAATGACTAATCGAACGTTTTCCGGTAGAAGCACCCTCAATGCAACCGGAAGCAGCTGCATCATAATCACGTGGCAGTCATGAGACTTTAGGTTTTGGAACTTTTTCTCTGCCATATTTATTATTCCCTTTATATTCGATGAGAAGCCAGACGGGACCTTCATACTGAGCAGGCATTCAAAGAAGATTTCCTTCTCTTCTTTGGTAAGAGCATAGCTGGCATGACCCTGATGTATGCCGTCTTTTCCGTGCATACGTTGCTGGTCCTCACGTTCCTTCGGTGTATCTTTTGTCTTCCCATACACGCCCAAGAAGCCAAGAAGGGTCACGCAAATATTCTTCATCATGTGCATCACGTCGATTGCAGAGCGGAGCTCTAGGTCTTTCCAATAGGGTAGGTCCCAAAATACAGATTTCTTCTTCCACATGGGTGTGCGTCCGTCAGTGTCATTTGGAACAGATTGTCTGCTAGGACCCTTTCCAAAGATTACCTTTAAATCCTTAACCGTATCATGTACATCATCACCAGTACGGTGGCGAGGCTTTGTCCGGTGATCTGCCTCACCTTTGACATGCTTGCCTTTCTTTCTTACGGGATGCCTGCCCGGAAGAAATCGATGATGTCCCAGGTACACATTTTTCATACAATTATCCAAATATATAATGTCGGTATCATCTAAACAGTGCATGCATGTGCGGTATCCCTTGTTTGTCTGTCCCGAAAGGTTACTGAGAGTAGGCCAATCATTGATGGTCACAAACAGCAACGCATGTATTCTTCCTGATCGAGCTCATCCCACGCATGTACACCTTTTCCATTCCACAGCTGTAAGAGTTCTTCAACTAATGGACTTAGGTACACATCAATGTCGTTGCCGGGTTGCTCAGGTCCTTGGATGAGCACTAGCATCATAATGAACTTCCGCTTCATGAACAACCAAGGAGGAAGGTTATAAATACATAGAGTCACAGGCCAGGTGCTATGATTGCTGCTCTGCTCCCCAAAAGAATTAATGCCATCTACGCTTAGACCAAACCACACGTTCCTTGCGTCATCTACAAAGTCCCTCCACTTCCTATCGATTTTTCTCCACTGCGACCTGTCAGCGGGTACTCTCAACTTCCCATCATTCTTATGGTCCTCTTTGTGCCATCGCATCAACTTGGCATGCTCTTTGTTTTGGAACAAATGTTTCAACCGTGGTATTATATGAGCATATAACATCACCTTGGCAGGAATCTTCTTCCTGGGGCGCTCGCCCTCGACATCACCAGGGTCATCGCGGTTGATCTTATACCGCAATGCACCGGATACTGGGCATGCATTCAAATCCTCGCATTCACCACGGTAGAGGATGCAGTCATTAGGGCTTGCATGTATCTTTTGCACCTCTAATCCTAGAGGGCCACAGCCTTCTTTGCTTCGTACGTACTCTTAGACAATTCATTGTCCTTTGGAAGCAACTTCTTTAACATTATCAACAACTTTCCAAATCCCTTGCCAGATACACCATTCTCTGCCTTCCACTGCAGCAATTCCAGTGTGGTGCCTAGCTTTTTTTTGTCAGCTTCGCAATTTGGGTACTACAATTTCTTGTGATCCTCTAACATGCACTGCAAGTTCAGCCTCTCCTTTCCAGTTGCGCACTTTCTCTTTGCATCGACAATGGCCTGACTGAGGGAGTCCTGGATTTGGGGGTATCCGGACAGCCAGACTATATGCTTCATCCGGACTATTGGAGCGTGAAGATACAAGACTCAAGACTCCGTTCCGTGTTCGGATGGGACTCTCCTTTGCGTGGAAGACAAGCTTGGTGATTCCGATATTATATTTCCTTCCTTGTAACCGACTCCATGTAAACCCTAGCCCTCTCCGGTGTCTATATAAACTGGAGAGGTTGGTCCTTAGAAGGTCGATCACAATCACAATCATAATCATCATAGGCTAGCTCCTAGGGTTTAGCCTCTACGATCTCGTGGTAGATCTACTCTTGTACTACTCATATCATCAATATTAATCAAGCAGGAAGTAGGGTTTTACCTCCATCGAGAGGGCTCGAACCTTGGTAAACATTGTGTCCCTTGCTTCCTGTTACCATCAGCCTAAGGCGCACAGATCAGGACCCCCTACCCGAGATCTGCCGGTTTTGACACCAACATTGGTGCTTTCATTGAGAGTTCCTCTGTGTCGCCGCTGCGAGGCTTGATGGCGCCTTCAATCGTCAACAACACGGTCCAGGGCGAGACTTTTCTCCCCGGACAGATCTTCGTGTTCGGCGGTTGCGCACTGCGGGCCAATTCGCTTGGCCATATGGAGCAGATCGACAGCTACGCCCCTTGCCACCAGGTCAGGTTCAGAAACCTAAACTACACGGCCGATATCCGTGGGGACTCGATCTTCGACGGAATCGGGCCTGTGCCAGGAGCGCCGGACAGTCACGATGAGCACGGCTTGGACCCGCTGTCGGAAAATGCTCGGGATATCACCCCTGTAGTAGCCCCGGACCTAAATCCGGAGCAAACTGCGTGGCCCAAGGATGGGTGGATGGACCCCACCCCGCAGGCCGCACACTCATCTATGGTAGAGCCGAACTCAGGACTCACCTCTAAGGAAGCCTGTTACTCCGGACCGCCGGACTCGTATCCGGTTGTAGGTTCCAGTCCGCGTGCTCCCGAGCCCGCCAAGCCTGGTTGGGCTCCGGTAAAGGAGTTTACCGCTGCGGATATCTTCCAGCAGTCACCCTTTGGCGACATGCTGAACTCATTAAAGTCTCTCTCTTTGTCAGGAGGCTCTTGGCCGAACTATGTCCGGCCCGAGTGGGAAGCAGGCGACGAAAGAATCTGTTGCCCACCCACCACCCACTTCATTGCCACGGTCGATGATCTAACCGACGTGCTTGACTTCGACTCCGAAGACATCGACGGTATGGACGACGATGCAGGAGAAGAACATGAACCACCGCTCACAGGACGGTGGACAGCCACCCCGTCGTACGATATATACATGGTGGACACGCCTAAGAAGGACGACGGCGACAATCCGGAAGATGAAACCCCCGGGCAAAAACCAAAGCGATGACGCAGACGCCGCTCCAAGTCTAGCAATAGTAAAAATAGCGACAAGAGCGCCAGAAAGATCGATACCCCAGTCAACTCCGAAGGAAACAACGACCATACGGACCCAGCGATGGAGCAGGACGAGCCAGGTCACGCCGAACACAGTTCGAAGCAGACACCCGATCACAATGATCCCGAGGGACGAGTTCATCAAACCGCCCCAGGACAAGAACACAGTCCGAATGACGATGCATTCATCATCCCCAAAAAATGCGTGGAACGAGATAACCTCCACAGAAAGCTTATGGCCACCGCAAGAAGTCTAAAGAAGCAGAAGCAACGGCTAAAGGCCGCACAGGAAACGCTCAATCGCAGATGGAACAAAGTGCTAGACACTGAAGAAAGATACGGCGACGATCGCCATACAAAGAGCTATCCAAAATGCAAGCTACTGCCAGAATTCGACGACGAGGCCATTCCACCAAAGAACAACACAACAAGGAGGCCGGACGTACCACTTCATAACCGCAATAGTGCAGCTACCGACACCGCACACGATTTACGTGAGCACCTGGATGAGAAAGCCGGCGCGGCTAGGTCCATCTATGGATCTAAAGGACACACCCCGATGCGGTACTACGGCCACCAAAACAATCATACCAATCGCATACCAGTTCAGAATAAACACCGGACACAACAACAGCCGACGGCATGCCACATCACATCCAGATACAGAGGGGCTGCTCACCCCTTGTGCTTCACCGAAGAAGTACTAGACCATGAATTTCCACAGGGTTTTAAAACTATGAACATAGAGGCATACGACGGAACGACAGACCCAGGGGTCTGGATTGAGGATTTTATCCTGCCTATACACATGGCTCGTGGGGATGACCCCCACGCCATCAAATACCTTCCCCTCAAGTTGAAGGGACCAGCTCGACACTGGTTGAAAAGCCTCCCTGAAAATTCAATTGGGAGTTGGGAGGAACTCGAGGACGCTTTCAGGGCCAATTTTCAAGGGACTTATGTCCGGCCTCCGGATGCGGATGATTTAAGTCACATAATCCAACAGCCTGGAGAGTCCGCCCGCAAGCTTTGGAACAGATTCCTCACTAAGAAGAATCAAATTGTCGATTGTCCGGATGCCGAAGCCTTAGCGGCATTCAAACACAGCATCCGCGACGAGTGGCTCGCCAGACACCTCAGCCAAGAAAAGCCAAGGACAATGGCAGCCTTAACAAGCCTTATGACCCGCTTTTGCGCGGGTGAAGATAGCTGGCTAGCCCGTAAAGGCACTAGCGACCCCAGCACATCCAAAATAAGGGATGGCAATGGGAAGCCACGGCGTAATAAAAACAAACGGAAAAACAAGGAAGAGAGCCCAGACAACACAACGGTCAACGCCAGATTCAGGGGCTCTCAACCCGATAAGCAAAAGAAGCCATTTAAAGGCAGTAAAGAGGGACCGTCCGGTCCGAACAGAGTCCAGGACAGAGTGTACCAAATTCATGGTACCCCCGACAAACCTGCGAACCACACGCACAGAGAGTGCTGGGTCTTCAAGCAGGTCGGCAAATTAAATGCCGAACACAAGGGAAGGGAAACACCAAGTGAAGACGAGGATGAACCTCGCCAGCCGAACACTGGGGGACAGAAAAAATTCCCACCAGAGGTTAAAACAGTAAACATAATCCACGCGACTCACACATCCACGAGAAGGCACGAACGCGCGCTCAGAGACGTGTACGCTATAGAGCCCATCGTACCCACACCTAACTACTGGATGGCTTGTCCGATCACCTTTGATCACACGGACCGCCTGACTAGTATTCGGCGCGGAGGATCATAGGCCTTGGTGCTTGACCCAATAATCGACGGATACCATCTCACCCACGTCCTCATGGACGGCGGCAGTAGTCTCAATTTAATATACCAGGGCACTGTCCACAGGATGGGGACAGACCCATCCAGAATTAGCCAAAGCAACACCACCTTTGAAGGGGTGATACCAGGCGTTGAAGCCTATGGCAGGGGCTCCGTCGTGCTGGAGGTAACATTCGGCTCTCCAGGCAACTCCAGAAGCGAAGAACTACTCTTCACCATCGCACCCTTCCAAAACGGCTATCACGCATTGCTTGGAAGAGCGGCCTTCGCCCGCTTCAACGCAGTACCACACTATGCTTACCTTACACTCAAGATGCCCGGTCCACGTGGCATCATCACCGTTAACGGAAACACAGAGCGCTCTTCACGCGCGGAGGAATACGCGACGGCTCTAGCGGTCGGACTCTAAGCGGCCTTCAATACCAAAAAGCATGACCGGTCATTAAGACCATGGACACGGATTAGATGAGTCCGGCAACCCGGATAAAAATGAGCCAGGGTGCCGTATATGTAATCCCATAGAGGACACCAGGGGCTATAAATATTTAATAAAACCCCACTGATGGCCTGACCTTATTTACAGGCCAATGCCTTACACTTTTACCATCTATCGCACGCTTACGCCATACTCTTTTACATGAGTTTTTCTTTTTTACAGACACAACGCGTGCGATACCCTTCCAGGAAACGGCACAACGGAGACAAAGGCGCAGACGTGCAGCAGGGCCCCGCTCAAAGGTTTCTCTTTAGATTAAGCCCCTGTGTAAACCTTTTATATTGCCTCTTGTTGTTCACACATCCCATGGGTACTATACCCACAGAGGATACTGCCGTTATTGGCATTTCTCCACGACAGACCGATGCACGTACCTGGAAATACAGGGTTTATAATGAAAGGGCGCTCTTCGGCCCATTTTTTGTTACGAAGTCCGAATACCTTCGGGAGTGTTCGGCATCACGAGTTTGGCCTTATATGCATCAGCTCCGAATCATGTCTTTGGTCAAATGTTGGGTTTTCCCGGCTCCTGGGTTTGCCGCCTTACGTTCCGTTCTTATCGGCTAAGGCGGCCAAAGGAGAACTACTGCGATTGTGCCCTCTTTATTCCGGATGAGCACTTTAGTAGAGAAAGCCGAAAACTGACTGTCATGATACAGCGAGAGACTGTTAAACCACTCGAAGACTTACCGGAATCTTTAGGATTCCTCCACATTAACGAAGGACTGTTTCCCGGTCACGTACACACGCGCCCGTATTCGGATGCACGCAAAAGTACTAGGGGCTACATAGTAGCCCCACCGTCAAACTCCTATGGCTAAGTGAAAGTGTTACAGCTATATAGTCTGGTTGCCTAGTTCGACGTGTGATCACCTCCTTAATGGACCAAGACGTTGTATCAAGTGTGATTATGCATATTTTTCGTGAACACCCCCGCATTATATGCATGGGGGCTGAAGCCAATGACTGCTAACTTTTAGAATTACAAATATACATAAAAACGGCCGCAAAGGAGGCACAAATAATACTTTTGGGCAATAAGTATAAATATAGCCTCATAATTAAAATAACATTGTTTTTACAATGACACGAGTTGTCACTCGAACATGACATTCTTCGAGCACTGAGCCTCTATTAAGCGAGCACCTTCTGTTACCTGCTCCAAGTAGTGCTCGGCCGGATCCTGGCCTCCCGCCGGACTCTGGGTCGCAATGAGGGTGGCCTCCATATATGTCCAATATGCTTTAATGCGGGCAAGTGCCATCCGTGCACCCTCTATACACGCCGACCTCCTCATGGCATCAATTTGCGATATGGCACCGAGGAATTGTTGCACCAAACCAAAATAACTGTCCGGCTTCGGCTCCTTCGGCCAAAGATGGTCTATTACAGACCGCATGGCAAGCCCGGACAGCCTGTGAAGTTCCGCCACGGCAGCCATCTTCTCACTCAACGGCAATGGGCGTGCAGGAGCATTGAATTGGGACCAGAAAAGCTTCTCCACTTCTTTATCACCTTGATCCTCGAAAAACTTGGTGGCATCAGCTGTACTCTTCGCCAAGTCCGCATAAGAATCTGCAGGACTCCAGTGCCGATCCAGGAGAGCATACTTCGGATCCAAAAACTTCATCCGCAGTAAGTAGGAGCCCCCGGCCGCGATTTTTCCGACCTGTCGAAGCTCCTCCCGCACGTCCCTGATTTTGGTCTGCATCTCCTTAGCCGCATTAAGTGCCTTGTTCAGGTCAGTTGAATTAACCTGATTCTCCTTTTCAAGGAGCTCATACTGGTCGACGGCATTTTTCAACTCTACAGCCATTTCGGCTATCTTGTCTTCGCTTCGGCGATGAGCAACCTGCTCGGCTCTCAACTCTTCAACCGCCTTTAGGGCAGCCACATTGCTAGCCCGAGCATGTTCCTTGGCCTGGGCAAGTTCCGCCCTCAGGGCTTCCACGACAGCAGCTCCGTCTGCAGTCCAAACATGTCGCAGCATTAATATTATGCCCCTCTAATATTTTCCTATACAACATAATAAGGAAAGCAGAGCACATACCTTGTGACTCGCTCAGCCGCTCGTTCACCAGCGTGATATCGGCATCAATAGATCTGGTCTGCCTCCTTAATTTGGCAACTTCAACGGACTGGTCGGCTGCCGGACCCTTAGATACCTGCGCATATGTAAAGTGCAATCATTACTTAAGAAATATGATCCTCCGTTTGCCGCCTAGGGCGGGCAACCAGAGTCTCAGGGGCTACTATGCATATGGAGCACACCTAGCGCGTGCCTCACAGCCAAAAATCGTGTATTTTTCACAACATACCTCAAATCCTCTGAGCAGGCTTGTAAATGCTTCATTCAAACCGCTTGTGGCGGATGAAATCTTCTTGAGCACCATGCTCATTAATGAGCGGTGCTCCTCCGAGAGTGCAGCTCGCTCCAGAAGGCCCGTCAGTATGTCCGGCCGGACACTAAACTGTGTCGGACCCTTCCCCTTGCCCCCCGTGGGAGCCGAATGCTCCGGGCTCAGGGCGACTGAAGGATTAGCCTCTGGCTTCGGCAGATCCGGACTCCTCCGTGACGACACCTCGGTGTCGCCCGCCTCATGAGGCGGAGAGGCTGGTGGGGTCTCACTCTCCATCATCTCCGGAGGAAGATCCCCCGAAGACAAACTCTGTTGAGAAGAGCTGCTAGCCGGACTGCAAAGAATGGATCCTGGTTAGTGTACTGGGAGAAAAGCAGTACCTTTGAATTTACAGGTAGCTTACAGCTCGGTGGAGGGCTGGCCCATTGGCGGGCATGACGCGGTAAGGACGCCCTTCGGGGCAGGGCCCGCTGGTGACGCTTTCTTCCCCTGCTTGGGTACCTCCGTCTCCAAGTCTTCGGAGGCGGCCCTCTTCTTCCCACACGGGGAGGAGGCTTTAGACTCCCCTTCCCGACTATCCTCCTTAGGGGAGGTAGCAATTCCCCCGGTTTGGATGCGCAGGGTGTGAAGTTCGGCTTCTCGGTTCTTCCCTTCGTCTTTCCCTGAGGGCATTTTGCTGAGTGATGAAGCCATGTACCTAGGGTAGGGTCATGGACCTGTCCAAGACACCCTCCCCAAGGACATCTCTAGAAGAAGCCACCTGTCAGTCGACCTAGAAGTATTCCACTCGACGGACTTGAAGACACTCGACTATGAAGCCAACCACTCGACCACCAGGAGATCTAAAGTCAGTCTACACACAAACGGTCGGTCATTAAGTAGCTTTTATGGTCATCATAGCACTTTATGTGGGGCGTTACCAGTAACCCCCGATCTTAATGTACTTTAAACCCTGCATAACTGAGGGCTGGAGGGGTCTGGCGAACTCTATATAAGCCACCCCCTCCTCAGTGTAAAGGGTTCACACCCCTGTAACTCATACACACATAATACAGTCGACCGCCTCCGGACTCCGAGACGTAGGGCTGTTACTTCCTCCGAGAAGGGCCTGAACTCATAAACATCTTGCGTATACAACTACTCCATAGCTAGGATCTTGCCTCTCCATTCCTACCCCCCTATTCTATTGTCAGACTTAGAACCACGACAGTTGGCGCCCACCGTGGGGCAGGTGTCTTAGCGACTTATTGGAGAAGTTGCGATTGTTCCGATCTCCTTCATCATGGTTTCAGGCAGAGCTTTGGTTGAGGGCCGCGAGATCCATCTCGGCACGCTCACGTTCATCGCCGACGACTCCGCTTGGCTTCAGGAGGCTCCACTCGACATCGACGCACTCCCTGTCCGCGGGGCGACGCACTTTCGCGTGTGCGTCCGCGACGTCCTCCTGCGGCAACCGTCGATCCATTATCGGTCGGCCCCTGTGTCGTCCTCCCTCCCTGTTTCCCACTGATGCAAGCGCTCCGATCGGTCGAGGATTCAGCGGTGGGTGAGGCACGTGGTGGCCTGCCAGTCGGCCACCCCCAAATCGCGGCGATTCAGCCCGACGAATCTCTCTACAGACTGTTCAACCTGTCGACTGGCTCCACAGAGACTGCATCCGAGTGCGACAGCAGTGATCCAACGACGGAGGTGCTGATGGTCAATGGTCCATGCAGTCCTCCTGGCTTTCCACGCGCTGACGGAGGCGACGGAGGAGGCGATCCAGCGCAGGCCCATGAAGAGTATCAACCCGAGCCCCTCACTTCGCAGCAGAGGGAAGATCTTCGCCGCCGGAACATGGATGCGCTACACACTCCTATCGTCGGAGAAACCCCCAAGGCTCGTGCCATAGAGGATGCGCGCCTGGACAACTTGGCTGAGCACACTTGACTGGAAAACCTCCAGCGAGCACTCGACGAGCGTGCGCGGCAAAGGGTTCCAGACTCCAGTCGACGTCAACTCTTTCCACCACCGACTCAGGTATATCGAACTCCGATTCAGAATCTAGCAGCTGCAGCCCATATAGTAGAGTCGATTTAGCCTTCCCAGTCAGAGGCTGACAGAGGCTTGCTACAGATCAGAGATTTACTCCGGGTAGCAGGAGATCAAAATTTAGCTGTATCGCAGTCACGGAATAGGATTCACAGCAGATCCGTCGCTGCGAATACAGTCCAGTCGGCCCATAGCCCAAGATCGCCCCCGAGGCGTGAGGAACGTGGAGGCCAGTGAGATGATCAGTACAAGAACCGTGAGCAGTATGATCACCGATTTGATCGTGATGATCGACGTCGAGTGCCCACCCCTCCCCCAAGGGGTGGATCGTACGCACCTCGATAGCAGGATGACAGACGCCAGCACAGCGTTGGGCGAAGGATTCCAGTCGACCCCAGAGAACCAGGCTTTGATGCGAGATCCATTATCGTTCAAGGCTTGATCGACAGGAACAGAGCTCACCGAGAAGGTCATGACAGAGATATACCCACCAGCAGCAGAGTACATGTCTCAGGACTAGAGTGTTTCAGCAGGGCCATCAGGGCCGCGATGATTCCTCCCAACTTCAGGTTGGCGACTGGAGTCAGTAAGTTCACTGGTGAGTCCAAGCCTGATACTTGGCTTGAAGACTACCGAGTGGCTGTTCAGATTGGTGGCGGCAACGATGAGGTGGCCATGAAACATCTGCCCCTTATGTTGGAGGGTTCGGCCAGAGCATGGTTGAATCAGTTGGCACCCAGCAGCATTTACACTTGGGAAGATCTTGCCCAAGTGTTTGTCAGAACATTTGAAGGAACTTGCAAGCGACCAACATGGTTGACAGAGCTGCAATATTGTGTGCAAAAGTTGAATGAGACTCTGAGGGATTACATCCAGAGGTGGATCACTTTACATCACACGGTAGAGAATGTATCTGATCACCAAGCAGTCTGTGCCTTCAAGGAAGTTGTTAAGAACAGAGAGCTAAGTTTGAAATTCAGTCGGACCGGAGACATGACCCTGAGTCGAATGATGGAGATTGCCACCAAGTATGCTAATGGTGAAGAAGAGGATCGGCTCCGGAGTGGCAAGTACAAGTCAGCCGCTCATGAAACCGTGGGAGGAAACTCCAGTCGGAAGCAGAAGCGGAATGCCAAGCCAGCTGCTCCTGGAGAAGCCTTGGCCGTGACTCAAGGAAAGTTTAAAGGGAAACCCAAAGGGTCTTGGAACCCTAAGAAGGTGAAGGACAAGGAAGGGAATGTCGTTATGGATTTGCCGTGCCACATCCACATGAAGAAAGATGAAGAGGGTAAATTCATTTACCCGAAACATACCACTCGACAGTGTCGGCTCCTAATCCAGCAGTTCCAGGGGAAATAGTCCAAAGATAAGGAGAAGGAGTCGGACAAAGTTGAAGACAAAGAAGATAGTGATGATGGATACCCTAGGTCAATTCCACCCTGATGATTTTTGCTGATGTAGAAAGCAAAAGTCGTTTGAAAGTTATAAACCGAGAGGTGAATATGGTTGCTCCAGCGACGCCCAGTTATCTGAAATGGTCTCGGACTGCCATCACATTCGACCAGTCCGATCATCCAACGCACATAGCCACCCCTGGGAGGCAAGCTTTGGTGGTTGACCCAGTCGTCGAAGGCACTCGACTGACTAAAGTCTTGATGGATGGTGGCAGTGGCCTGAATATATTGTATGCGGAGACGCTGAAAGGGATGTGCATTCCGATGTCCAGACTCAGTACCAGCAACATGAGTTTCCATGGAGTCATTCCTGGAAAGAAGGCTGAGTCACTCGGCCAAATTGCTCTTGATGTGGTTTTCGGTGATTCCAAGAATTACCGCAAAGAAAAGTTGACGTTTGAAGTTGTGGATTTCCAGAGTGCTTATCACGCTATTTTGGGCTGGCCAGCTTATGCACGTTTTATGGCTCGACCATGTTATGTGTACCTCAAATTGAAGATGCCTGGTCCCAAAGGTGCGATCACCATTACTGGCAATCGGAAGAAGGCAGAAGAGTGCTTTCAGAAGGGCTCAAAGATAGTCGATGCTCAGATGGCAGTGGTAGAGCTGCAGGAATACCAGAAAACTGCAGATCCGAGTGGTTTTTTGCGAGCCAAGAAGCCTTCTATGGAATCAGCATTTTAGTCGTCCGGTGAGACAAAGCCGATTCATATTCACCCGACCGACCCCAGTGCTGCTCCGACTCATATCTCAACAACACTCGACTCCAAATAGGAAGAAGCGCTCATCCAGTTCCTCCGTGAGAACTGGGACATCTTCGCATGGAAGCCTGCTGACATGCCGGGTGTTCCCAGGGGGCTAGCTAAGCATCGTCTACGAGTCGACTCAAAGGTGAAACCTGTCAAGGAACATCTTCGACGGTCCGCCGTCCAGAAGAGAAAAGCCATTGGCGAGGAGGTGGCTCGGCTCTTAGCAGCAGAGTTTATCCGAGAGATTTACCACTCCGAGTGGCTCGCCAATGTTGTCATGGTCCCCAAGAAGGACAAGTCACTTCGCATGTGCATTGACTTCCAACATATCAATCGGGCATGCCCGAAAGATCCTTTTCCTCTCCCCCGCATCGACCAAATAGTCGACTCGACTGCGGGATGTGAGCGCCTGTCTTTTTCAAGGTTGGAAAAAGCGGTAGGCGTAAGCGAGGCGGTTGGCCTTCGCCTAGTGCCTAAGCGCCCTAGGCGCGGCCTAGGCGGTAATATAGTTTTTACTCATAGTGTATCTGTGATTATTATATGGGTGTTGATATTAGTTTAGGGCATATAAATAAGTTAATTACCGTCGACTATCATTGGAATATAATCCGTTTGGCATATTAGTGCAGTACATGACATGATTTCTTGCTTGCGTAGGAAATTCCTTGCTTGCCCTGCCTAGACCTCCATTTATGCCCTAGGCGAAGCGTTTGGCCATTGCCTAGCGCCTAGGCATGCCTAAGCGCCTCCTAGGCACTGCCTTTTCCAACATAGGTCTTTTTTAGACGCCTATTCCAGTTACCATCAGATCTGTCTGTATGGACCCGACAAGATCAAAACATCTTTCATCACTCCATTCGGGTGCTTCTGCTATGTCACCATGCCATTCGGCCTCAAGAATGCCGGAGCCACGTTCATGAGGATGATTCAGAAGTGTTTGCTCACTCAAATCAGTCGGAATGTGGAAGCATACATGGATGATATTGTGGTCAAATCACGGAAGGGTTCCGACCTGTTGACTGACCTTGCTGAAACATTTGCCAATCTCAGGAGGTATGATATCAAGCTTAATCCATCAAAGTGCACATTCGGAGTTCCTGGCGAAAAGTTACTCGGTTTTCTCGTTTCCGAACGAGGAATTGATGCCAACCCAGAAAAAGTTGGTACTATACTCCGAATGAAACGCCCTGTGCGTGTGCACGATGTCCAGAAGCTTACTGGATGCTTGGCCGCTTTAAGTCGATTCATCTCTCGTCTCGGTGAAAAGGCATTGCCTCTTTACCGACTGATGAAGAAGTCAGACAAGTTCGAGTGGACTCCCGAAGCTGATGCAGCATTTGCAGAGCTAAAAGCTCTGCTCTCCAACCAGCCGGTGCTTGCTGCCCCAATCAGCAAAGAGCCCTTGCTGCTTTACATTGCAGCCACAGGACAAGTCGTCAGTACAGTACTTACGGTCGAGCGGGAAGAAGAAGGAAAAGCCTTCAAAGTTCAGCACCCAGTATATTATCTTTCTGAAGTGTTGACCCCATCAAAGCAAAGATACCCTCATTATCAGAAGCTTGTATATGGGATTTATATGACCACGAAGAAGGTTGCTCATTACTTCTCTGACCATTCCATTACAGTCGTCAGCAACGCCCCATTGTCAGAGATTCTGCACAACAGAGATGCAACTGGTCGAGTGGCGAAATGGGCGATTGAAATCCTTCCCCTTGATATCATGTTTGAGGCAAAGAAAGCCATCAAGTCCCAAGCAGTAGCAGATTTCATTGCCGAGTGGATTGAACAGCAACTACCGACTCAAGTTCACTCGGAGCACTGGACCATGTTCTTTGATGGTTCTAAGATGCTGAATGGTTCCGGTGCTGGGGTAGTGTTGGTTTCCCCCCGAGGAGATAAGCTCAGATATGTGCTCCAGATCCACTTTGCTTCCTCCAACAATGAAGCAGAATACGAAGCACTTTTGTATGGGTTGCATATGGCCATTTCACTCGGCATCCGTCGCCTCATGGTCTATGGCGACTCAGATCTGGTGGTTAATCAAGTGATGAAGGAGTGGGACGTCAGAAGTCTAGCCATGACTGGTTACTGCAATGTAGTGAGAAAGCTAGAGAAGAAATTTGAGGGGTTAGAGCTTCATCATATACCCCGACTGAAAAATCAAGCTGTTGATGATTTGGCAAAAATAGGGTCCAAGAGAGAAGCCATTCCCAGTAATGTGTTTTTGGAGCACATCCACACACCATCAGTTCAAGAGGATCCTTTCACCGAAGAAGCCCCGCAGCCAAAAAGTGTCACTGATCCGACTGAAGTTGAGGTCCCAGCTGTGGTCGACCTGATCATGGAAGTTTTGGTCATCACTCCCGACTGGACAGTGCCGTACATCGCATATATCCTAAGGAAAGAGCTCCCGGAGAACGAAGAAGAGGCTCGACAGATCGTCCGCCGATCCAAGGCCTTTACTATGATCAAGGGACAGTTGTACAGAGAAAGCGCGACTGGAGTTAGCCAGAAATGTATAACACCAGAAGAAGGTCAGATAATTCTTGACGATATCCACTCGGGGACCTGTGGTCATCATGCGTCCTCTCGGACCATTGTGGCTAAAGCATACCGAGCGGGATTTTACTGGCCAAGAGCAAATGAAATGGCGAAGGAAATAGTCGACAAGTGTGAAGGATGTCAGTTCTATTCCAATATGTCACACAAACCCGCCTTAGCCTTGAAGACCATTCCACTCGTCTGGCCCTTCGCTGTTTGGGGATTGGATATGGTTGGACCACTGAGAACTGGCAGGAGCGGCTTCACCCATGTACTAGTGGAAGTCGACAAGTTCACTAAGTGGATTGAAGCTAAGCCTATCAAGAACCTTGATGCCAGCACTGCAATCAGCTTCATCAGAGAGTTAGTATTCAGATATGGAGTTCCACACAGCATCATCACTGATAATGGGTCAAACTTCATTTCCGATGAATTCAGAGCCTTTTGCGCTTCTCAAGGCACACAAGTCGACTACACTTCAGTCGCTCACCCCCAGTCGAATGGACAAGCGGAACTAGCAAATGGTCTAATTCTCAAAGGACTGAAACCCCGGCTGATGCGTGATCTCAAGCATGCAACAGGAGCGTGGGTCGACGAACTTCCATCAGTTCTTTGGGGATTGAGGACCACTTCTAATCGGTCGACTGGGCGAACTCCATTCTTTCTGGTCTATGGAGCTGAAGTAGTTCTGCCGAGTGACCTGTTTCACAATGCACCTCGAGTCGAGCTCTACACTGAAGATGAAGCAGAACAAGCCCGGCAAGACGAAGTCGACCTTCTAGAAGAAGAAAGAGAGATGGCCATGATTCGATCGACTATCTATCAGCAGGTCTTGTGTCGATTCCATGCCAAAAATGTGAAGAGTCGAGCCTTCCAAGAAGGAGATTTGGTTCTCCGAGTGGATCAGCAAAAGCCACACAAACTTGCTCCTACTTGGGAAGGCCCCTTCACCGTCACCAAAGTTCTCCACAATGGAGCGTACTGTCTTTACAATGTCGATCGCCAGATTGACGAGCCACGAGCTTGGAACGCGGAGCTGCTCCGCCCCTTTTATACTTAAGTACTCACTCGGATAAGATGTAATAAAAGTACCTCTGTAGTTTGTTTATCAAAGACAAGAATGTTATAATTTTCCCAGTGATTGTTATTACTTTTTGTTTACATGAGAAACACCTCAGTGGGTGGCTTAGCTGCGAATCCGTTTCGCCTAAGTTTGTAAAAAAAAATCCTACCGAGTGGTGAGCCAGCCTCCCACTCGAAGGCTTAGCTGCGAATCCGTTTCGCCTAAGTACTTGAAAATCCTACCGACTGGTGAGCAAGCCTCGCACTCGGGGGCTTAGCTGCAGTCCAGTACTCGCCTAAGTGTTTAAAATTCTACTGAGTGGAGAGCCAGCCTCCCACTCGCGGGCTTAGCTGCAGTCCAAGTACTCGCCTAAGTGTTTATAATCCTACTGAGTGGTGAGCCAGCCTCCCACTCAGAGGCTTAGCTGCAGTCCAAGTACTCGCCTAAGTGTTTAAAGTCCTACCGAGTGGTGAGCCAGCCTCCCACTCAGAGGCTTAGCTGCAGTCCAGTACTCGCCTAAGTATTTAATAGAATGTGCGCTTTGCAAGGATGACGAGGTGCAGGTCGACTGATACCATCTCCTTCCGATCTACGCCACAAATACAATGTGCGCTCTGCAAGGACGACAAGGTGCAGGTCAATTGCTACCTTCTCCTTCAGAGCCACGCCACAAATACAATGTGCGCTTTGCAAGGACGACGAGGTGTAGGTCGACTGCTGCCTTCTCCTTCGGAGCTACGCCACAAAAAATCCTATCGAGTGGTGAGCCAGCCTCCCACTTGGAGGCTTAGCTGCATTCCCAGTACTCGCCTAAGTATTTGAAAATCCTACCGAGTGGAGAGCAATCCTCCCACTCGGGGGCTTAGCTGCAGTCCAGTACTAGCCTAAGTATTTGAAAATCCTACCGAGTGGAGAGCAATCCTCCCACTCGGGGGCTTGGCTGCAGTCCAGTACTCGCCTAAGTATTTGAAAATCCTACCGAGTGGAGAGCAATCCTCCCACTCGGGGGCTTAGCTGCAGTCCAGTACTCGCCTAAGTTTAAAAAAATCCTACCGAGTGGAGAGCAATCCTCCCACTCGGGGGCTTAGCTGCAGTCCAATACTCGCCTAAGTATTTGAAAATCCCACTGAGTGGAGAGCAATCCTCCCACTCGGGGGCTTAGCTGCAGTCCAATACTCGCCTAAGTATTTGAAAATCATACCGAGTGGAGAGCAATCCTCCCACTCGGGGGCTTAGCTGCAGTCCAGTACTCGCCTAAGTACTTAATACATTCTGATCCGCAAGGACGACAAGGTGCAGGTCGACTGCTATCTTCTCCTTCGGAGCTACGCCACAAATACAATGTGCACTCTGCAAGGACAACGAGGTGCAGGTCGACTGCTACCTTCTCCATCTGAGCTACGCCACAAATACAATGTGCGCTCTGCAAGGATGACGAGGTGCAGGTCGACTGCTACCTTCTCCTTCTGAGCTACGCCACAAATACAATGTGCATTCCATCCTGATCCGCAAGGACGCAGGTCGACTGCAATTTGTGCTCCACCCCTACCTGCAAGAGCAATGAAGTGCAGGTCGACTGGACTTTCCACCTCAGAGCTGCGTCTCAAGCGTTACAGTATATTCCAAGTGAATAACAAAGTTCGCTCGAGGGCAAATGCAAGCATATTCGACGATAAGCAAAGTTCAGATAACAGATTCAGAAGTGCTCAGGCGTCAAGCCTGTAAAAGTTTATCGGTTACAAAACCCCTCGGCATTCCGAGGCAAATTTAAGGTGAGGCATAGAAGTTTTTCTTACTCCTCAGGTGGAGGACTGGAGGGCGCGACAAAATGGTCCAGGTCGATTCCGTCAGCAATCCGAGTGGCATTAACAATGAAGGTCTCCATGAAAGATTGGAAGTCATGCTTCTTGGTATTGGCCACTTTGATGGACACCAACTTGTCCTCTCGCGCATCCTTGCAGTGAACACGGACCAGGGACAGAGCAACATCAGCACCACACCTGGCAGAAGACTTTTTCCATTCTTGCACTCGACCTGGAACGTCATTCAGTCGAGTCATTAAAGACTCGAGGTCATTTTGAAGCGTCTCTCTTGGCCAGAGTGTCGTTTCGATTTGTGACACTGCAACCTTCTGTCGAGCGAGATAGTCGACCACACCAGCAACATGAGACTCCAATTGGAGCACGTTCATAGCGGCTTCATCCTTCACAGGAGAGTTAATGGGGTCCAGGCTTGTCTCCACTCGACTGGTTTCCTCCTCGAAGTTCTGGCAGAATTCTGTAAACACAATTCAAAGTTAAGCCAACAGTTTTATGACGAGTCGATAATAACAAGTCAGTCGGATAGAAGGGATTACCTTCAAGCATGAGGAACAACTTCTTGGCGAGCCCTCCCAGATAAGCCTCCAGATCGTTCTTCTTCCCCGCCAGTTTGCTAGCCTTGTCACTCAGAGCTATCTTTTCATTCTTCAGTCGGCTGACCTCCTTGTTGGCCGCGTCGAGAGCAGCTTTCAAATTGGCGTTCTCCTCTTCAAGTTTACCGACTGAAGCCAGCTTTTCTTTCGCGAGCTTCATCTTGTCCGAAGCCGCTTTCTGCGCCTCGGTGAGGTTAAGGTCCTTCTTCTTCAGAGCCTCCTTTAGTTTATCTGCAAAGTGACAATGAGATTAGAATCAGAAATGGACAAAAAGATAAAGACAGTCGTCAAGATTCTCACCAAACATACCTTTTGCTTCATCCTTCGCCTTCGTAAAGTTCTCCTGAACGAGCTTCAAGTCAAGTTCGAGCTGGATATGTTTGTTCTCCAATTCAGTATAGTGAGCCGCAAGCTCGCAAGATTTCTGCGAAAGGTTAGTCGACAGACATCAAAGATAGGTCGCTTCCGAGTGACTAAGAGAAAAAATCGTAGCATTTCTAAGACTACAGCCGAATCAAAATATTCAATAGTAGTCTCGGGGACTACACCCAGTGGGTGCACTCAGCGTGCCCCCACTGGTTCTACCGACTCGGTTCGATCAGTCGACCAAAAGAGGCAAAAATGTTATGATCCTAAACCATAGCTAACTGCCAGCAGTCAGCCATGGTATCATCATAAAAAAAGGGGTTCTTCAGACCTTAGTCGGCTGCCAGCAGTCGACTATGGTCTCGGGGACTACACCTAGTGGGTGCACTCAGCGTGCCCCCACTGGTCCCAAGATTCCATTCGACATGGTTCGACCAGACTGAGTGAAGAAGTTAGAAAATAAATTCAAAGTATAAAGACTACAGTCGACTGCCAGCAGTCCACCATAGTCTCGGGGACTACACCCAGTGGGTGCACTCAGCGTGCCCCCACCAATCCAAAAGTTCAATCGACACACCCAGTGGTTGTACAGATACGAAGATCTTCAGAAAGGAGAGTTTTCAGATAGCATATCCTAACAGAACAAGTGATGACCAACTAACCTGGACGTTTCTCTGAAGAGCTGAGCTTGCATCATAAGCCGCTTGGCTGGCATCCCGGATCGCCTTCACCCGCTCCATCATGATCGCCGCCTGGCGTATAGCCTCCTTAGCAGCACCCGCTTGGTCCTCTGGGACGTGGTGTGTGGCGAGAAGGGAAGGCGGATCAGCAGTCGACGATGAAGGACGAGCACTCGTCAATGGCACAGCGAAGGACACGGAAGTCCGAGTGATGTTGCCACCCTCCTGAACCAGCATCTCAGGTGCTGATGTAACCTGAGCAGTCTTGCCAGTAGGCGCCTTTTTATTCCTCCTCGGCCTCAGCGGCGCCTCATCGTCATCATCAGGGAGATCAATGACATGAGGTGGGGCTACAGGAAAGACCCAAAGTTAAAGATGAAAATCCAATCGACCAAAAGCAAAACTACAAAGATCATACCAAGGTTAGAGGTGGCAGCATCTTCCATTTCCTAGTCTTCGTTCCTGGCTGAGGTCTTGGAGGTAGCAGCACTGCAGATTTCAGAAATCAGTCGGTTAGCCAACGAGTCGACCAAGAGTATGTCCATGCTAAACGAGAAAACACAAGTTCTGCTGTTACCCGGAAATGGTGGGAATGGCCATCCTCATCTTGGGCAGGGCCTTCGTCGGCTTTGATGACGTCGCTCGGGGTTGCTTCGGCGCTTTTTCAGTCGGCGCCGGAGAGATCGTCCGAGGGTGTTTCGTCGACTGCCCGACAGGCGCAGTAGCCTTGCCACGCTCGACCGCAGGGTCATGGGTGAGCTTGGATCGCCTTTCCGTGCGAGGAGGGTCGACTTCTTCCTCCTATTCCTCCTCCTCCTCTTCACCGGAGCTGTCGTCTTCTTCATCCTCCTCACCATCAGATTGCCACTCCTCCTGACTTTCACCTCCACTCCCCTCCTCCTCCTCGACCTGTTCTTGCGCCCTGTTGGGCATCGAGTACATCTCGGTAGTGGCCTAGAAGACAACAAACAAGACAAAAGTCAGTCGACTGATTTTAAGCAAACAGGATGGAGAAAGCAGGATCACAGTCAAAGATGTAGGATTGGACCTTATCTACTTCGTATGATTGGTCGAGTGGAGGAATCCTCCTGGATCCTCGAGGGTTGTCCTTGTTTCCTGTGATGCTCGCCAGCCATCTTTCCAGCGTGGCATCCTCGACCTCCTCCGGGTGGATCTGAGTGGTGAGTGCCAGAATACAACCACATCGGATGGTCTCGAGCTTGAAGCGGCTGGATGCATCGTCGGAGGAAGACCTCCAAGAGGTCCATGCCGGTCACTCCGTCACGGATAAGCTGGACCACACATTCGACCAGCACCTTAACATGCGCCTTCTCTTCTGGGATCACCTTCAAAGAGGAAGGCTTGCTCACTCGGTCCATGGAAAAAGGAGGGAGATCCACGGACTGACTCGGGTAGGATCATGGCCGAAAAAGAACTTTTTCCCCTCATTTGAACCCCAAGACCCCCACACATATAAATCACTTGAGTTCTCTCGTCACTCGGATTGGCCTTTTTCACTGTCTGGGAGCGACAGGTGAAAATGTGCTTGAAAAGACCCCAATGAGGCCGACAACCCAAGAAATTCTCGCACAAGGACACGAAAGCAGCGAGATACACGATGGAGTTAGGGGTGAAGTGGTGGAGTTGTGCCCCAAAGAAGTTCAGAAATCCCCGAAAGAAAGGGTGAGGCAGCAAAGAAAACCCGCAGTCAACATGGGTGGCCAAGAGGAGACACTCACCCTCCTGAGGCTGCGGCTCCGACTCCTTCCCCGGGAGCCACGCTGATCCATGGGGGATCAGTCCTTCATTGGCCAGGTCATCAAGATCTTTCTGACGGATCGTCGAGCGGATCCAGTCGCCCTGGATCTAGCCCTGCGGCAGGCCGGCCCTTGACGAAGATCCGCCCCCACTGGTCGCCCTTCCCTTCGCCTTCGCCGTCGCCTTCTTCGCCCGCTCCAAAGCCGCCGTCTTCTCCTTCACCATCGTCGCCGGCGAAGCGTGCACGGAGCAGCAGCGCTGAGATGGAGACGAACGCGGCGGATAAGTCTGAGGAAGAGGGAGAGGAAATGAGAGCGCACTGTTCAAAAACCCCCATCCGGCGCCTTATATGAGGTTGCTTCCGAATGAGTGACTTGTAGGCCCGGGCGATCCTGTCAAATCCCGCAACAGTCACGCACGCGAAACATGGAGAAAAAGGTGGCGCGGAGATCGAGGCGTTCCTGCTTTATCCCATCCGAGTACCGCGGCCTCCTCCGCCCCGCGCGCTTCCCGAAATTCGGATCCCGCTAAATCCGTGAACTGCAGAGCAACTTGTCAGACGGGAGATTTTCTACGCTCTATCGTTTAGAGATCTCCAAGTACAGAAAATTCACTCGACGGATACAAAGAATGGATCAAGGCGACTGAAAAAGAAGTTGATGCCGTCACCTAAGTTCATTGATCCAGAACAAGACATTCTCATCGCACGAAAAGTGGGTCGGAAGAGTTCTCAACTCCTTCCCCACTCAAACCTCGATCCATTCGGGGGCTAATGATGAAGCCATGTACCTAGGGTAGGGTCATGGACCTGTCCAAGACACCCTCCCCAAGGACATCTCTAGAAGAAGCCACCTGTCAGTCGACCTAGAAGTATTCCACTCGACGGACTTGAAGACACTCGACTATGAAGCCAACCACTTGAAGACACTTTATGTGGGGTGTTACCAGTAACCCCCGATCTTAATGTACTTTAAACCCTGCATAACTGAGGGCTGGAGGGGTCTGGCAAACTCTATATAAGCCACCCCCCTCCTCAGTGTAAAGGGTTCGCACCCCTGTAACTCATACGCACATAATACAGTCGACCGCCTCCGGACTCCGAGACGTAGGGCTGTTACTTCCTCCGAGAAGGGTCTGAACTCGTAAACATCTTGCGTATACAACTACTCCATAGCTAGAATCTTGCCTCTCCATTCCTACCCCCCTATTCTACTGTCAGACTTAGAACCACGACACTGAGCACCCAGCCAAGCATCTTGGCTATTGTTGGACTAGGCGAGCCTTCAGGAAGTGGCGCCGGACACCTGATTCTCTCCGCCTTGCTGAGCCATTCCTGGCCACGGAGGATTTTCAGAATAATGACTATGACAAATATAAACGAAGTGTCCGGTTTCAAGATTACTTACTTGGGTATCTAGGCGATTGCAGCTTAGGCCCGCATCCTCGGTGGTGTCTGAACACTTTACTTGTGGTTCGAAGAATAATTTACACATCCCTTCGAGCTTCAGGCCGAAGAAGTGCTTAATAGTCCGCGGACCCTCTGGATTGAACTCCCACATCCGGAGAGGCCGGCGTTTGCACGGCAACATCCGTCGGATTAGCATTACTTGGATTATGCTGACAAGGTTAATGTCCTTCTCAAGAAGCTCCTGGATACGACTCTGTAGTATTGGTACATCACTAGCGGGCCCCCAATTCTGTCCTACGTCGGTCCATGATGCCAATTGTGACGGAGGGCCCGAGCGGAACTCGGGGGTGGCCACCCAATTTGTGCCTCTGCGAGCTGTGACATAAAACCACCTCCGCTGCCATACATCGGATACCTCTGGGAAAGAACCCTCTGGCCATGGGGCATCAGCGTTCCTGCTTATTATGGCACCTCCGCACTCCGCATGTCTCCCCTCGATCATCTTCGGCTTCACATTGAAGGTCTTGAGCCATAAGCTGAAGTGTGGAGTGACGTGGAAAAAAGCCTCGCACACAATGATGAACGACGAGATATGGAGGATAGCGTCCGGAGCTAGATCATGAAAATCTAACCCGTAATAAAACATGAGCCCCCTCACGAAGGGATCAAGGGTGAGGGCCAGGCCGCGGAGGAAGTGAGGAACAAATATGACACTCTCATTGGGCTCGGGTGTAGGGATGACCTTCCCTGGAGCGGGAAGCCTGTGCTGGATGTCGGCAGTCAGATATCCGACCTCCCTAAGCCTCGCAATGTCCTCCTCTTGGATTGAGGAGGCCACCCATCGACCCTGAGAGTTGGGTCCGGACATATTGGAGGATCTGGGGTGTTTGAGTTTGGGTCTCGGGTGCTAGAACTCGAGAAGCGAAGGGGCGCAAGGGTGGTAGAAAAGAGGTGTAGGCCTTGGCCCCTTTATAAAGGGGGTGAACATCAAGAGTCCTCAGCGTGACCGCTTGAGACTTATGTAAAAACACACAGAGTCATACCAACGGTCGTCGTGGGGTTGCGCACGGACGTATTGATGGAAGATCCCGTAATAAGAGGAACGCCATCTCTGCTTTGGCAGGGCGTGCCAATAAAACTGCCTCGCAACACGAGTCGAGGTAGGGCCAGGAGACGCCGGTTCGTGTTTGGCCGGGTCATGATGCAAGGGCACGACGTACAAAGATTGCCAGCAGATCAGATTTATGCTATGTTCCCTACGGTGGTATGTGAGAATCATCTCGCAGATCCGGACACGGTTTTAGTGTTCAATAATTACTTTGGAGTATTCGGAGATGGAACCCGCCTTGCAATGCCAAAGACAAGACCGCGCGCCGGACTCGTCGTCATTGAAGCCTGGTTCAGGGGCTACTGAGGGAGTCCTGGATTTGGGGGTATCCGGACAGTCGGACTATATGCTTCGTCTGGACTATTGGAGCGTGAAGATACAAGACTCAAGACTCTGTTCCGTGTCCGAATGGGACTCTCCTTTGCGTGGAAGACAAGCTTGGCGATTCGGATATTATATTTCCTTCCTTGTAACCCACTCCGTGTAAACCCTAGCCCTCTTCGTTGTCTATATAAACCGAAGAGGTTGGTCCTTAGAAGGCCGATCACAATCACAATCATAATCATTATAGGCTAGCTCCTATGGTTTAGCCTCTACGATATCGTGGTAGATCTACTCTTGTACTACTCATATCATCAATATTAATCAAGCAGGAAGTAGGGTTTTACCTCCATCGAGAGGGCCCGAACCTGGGTAAACATTGTGTCCCTTGCTTCCTGTTACCATCAGCATAAGGCGCACAGATCGGGACCCCCTACCCAAGATCCGCCGGTTTTGACACCGACACCGACCTAGATCATCAGCGGGCTCATCTGATGCCACTTCTTCAGCTTCTTCCTGCATTGCCAGATCAGCTTCTTCCCCCATTGTTGTACCATCGTATTCAGGGAACCCATGTCCAGGATAGCTGCCGTCGTCCTCTTATTCTTCATTCTCTTCCATCATAACCCCTCTTTCTCCGTGCTTGGTCCAAACATTATAGCGGGGCATGAAACCGGACTCAAACAGGTACCAGTGAATGGTTCTTGACTTAGAGTAATTTCGATCATTCTTACAGACAGCACATGGACAACACATAAAACCCTCCGCCCGCTTGTTTGCCTCAGCCGCAAGCAGAAAAGTTTGCACGCCATGAACGAACTGGGGAGAGCATCGATCATCTTACATCCATTGCCAGCTCATCTTCATTACATAGCACCGAAAAGACCAAATTGATACAGGTTCATATATAAAGTTCACACACACTTATTCTCATAAAACAACATACAAACTCTCTAGTTAAAGTATTTAAATGCAACAACAAATGCGATCAAGATCGCAACTAAGGTAACAATTGATCCAACAGCATAATGATACCAAGCCTCACTATCAATGGCATATTTTCTAATCTTTTTAATCTTCAAACGCATTTTCTCCATCTTCATCTTGTGATCATCGACGACATCGGCAACATGCAACTCCAATTCCATCTTCTCCCCCTCAATTCTTTTCAATTTTTCTTTCAAATACTCGTTTTCTTTTTCAACTAAATTTAACCTCTCGATAAGAGGGTCAGTTGGAATTTCCGGTTCATATACCTCCTAGATAAAAATATCTATGTCAACTTGATGGGCCTAATTTGTCTTAAACATGAAATGCAACAAATAGTTATAAACGAGAATATACCACATCCGAATCATAAACCGGACGAGGGCCGACGGGGACGTATCAAAACCATGGTACTATGTATAACAAACAACGTACGAGTAAGAAAATTATACAAGTAACTATATATCTAAATCACACAAACATGATTTTTTTATATAAAAAAGATAAGAACATGAGGCTCACCACAAGGTGGTGCTGGAGACGGGACGGAGCGGGCAATCGACGGTTGTTAGGACGGAGACAGGAAGGCACTAAGTAAACCACACCTACACATGCAAACTAAGAGTTATTTTGAGCTCAAATTGCATATAAATCAAATAAACTACCACATATAATCGCCCCCAAACTAAAACCCACAAATTAATCACTATACTTATAGAGCATTGCAAGAGCTAATCTAGCAATGAGAGATGAAAGAAAAAAGTTGCTAACCTTTGTGATCACTTGAATGGATGGGGGCCTTTAAATCTTGACAAAATTTGGACAAAATGAGGGATGAGCTTGAGGAAGAGGAGAAGAATAGAGAGGAGAGGAAAGGGGAAGAACAAAGAGCTTGGACTCGACGAAGGGGTTTATATAGGATGATCTTTAGTCCCGGTTGATTATACAAACTAGGACTAACGGTGCATCTCTAGTACCGGTTCATGCCACGAACCGGGACTAAAGGTGTTGGTGGGCCCCCAGCCTAACACCAGCCTGCCACCACCTCTTTAGTCCCGGTTCGTGGTACGAATCAGTACTAGAGGTTCGACACGAACCGGGACTAATGAGTGTCGCCCGCCTAGCCGTTGGAATCGGCATTAATGGTCACCTTCCCCTTCCCTCACGTCAATGTCGCACGGCTGGCCTGTTTTGTGCCACTTAAGCAAGATCATGTCCCTAGATGTGAGATTTGGTACTTGATTATGACTAGATGTGAGATTTGGTACTTGATTATGAAAGCGAACTTCATGGGCAACTTGTATCAAGATTACTGAGGAGACCAGCCACCACGCGGCCACGACGGTGGTGTGTATGTGTGCGCGTGCGTCTCCCAATTAGAAATACTCCTTCTGCTAAAAGGAAATAAAAAAAATACTCTAGTGGTTTCTTAAGAGTCAAAAATAAAAATAAAAATCTCCAGTGGTGTCTCGCAAAAGTTGTAGCACCTAGTCCTCACGTCACAGCCGCATTGTTGGAAAGTTGTGTTGGGGTTCGAGGGTGGGATCCGGGCCAGGAGAGGAGAGAAAGGTTGGAGGAGGCAGGTGAAAAAGAGAGGAGCGCCAGGCGGATTCTGTCCAGCTGCAGGGTGGGCCCACCAACCAGAACTGGGGTAGCGCGCCCCCTCCGCTACCGCAACAATTTTTTGAAATCTCAAAATGGTAGTTGACAGAATGAGCATCTGAAAACATGTGAGTTCAATTTTTTTGTGAAAACATGTGACTGCAAGAAAGGTGAATTTTTTTAGGGAGCTTCTATTTGTCATGTACCCGAAAAAAAAGGTTGCATCAATCACTTCTTACCTGGACCGTGAGATCTTCATCCAACAACACAAAACAGATCATGTACTGCTCATCGTCTTCATCCCTCCCTTCTTCATCCTCACGCATACCCACACCCCCAGCCTGCCCTACCCCAACCGCCGGCCTGCACCATCCGTGGCCGGTGGGAGCTACCGCACACCGCCCCGCCCTCCCCTCGACCTCCCCCACTGCCACTGGTGAAAACATCCGGCGATCCCCTGCAGATAATGGGGTTGTGGTCCCCCTAAGATACATAATAAGGCTATGGCTCTCCCCTAATATAGCTGGTGGCGCTTGTTCTTCTCCGGTGACGTTGCAACTTTGCCGACGAAGTTCGGCCAAGAAGGACGGAAGAAAGAAGGAAATGGTGATTGACGCAAAACAAAATTTCAGGTATTTGAGAAATAACAAAACACCAGAAGAGGTCGGCAAGAGGAGAAAACCCCAACGAGAGGGATTTTTTTGTTCAAATGGGGTTTATGTTTGCAAATGAATGAGAAAACTAGCATAGCAAAAAGTTTTGAGAATTAAGTCCGCATAGATGGTAGTATATAGAAAAATAAGTTAATGGGGAAGGGTTAGAGATGGTCTAATAGACGGCGTCTCAACCAAACATGTCGGACGGACAACGAGCCCCTCAGGCCCGCAATGCAACCAACTAGAGAGAAACATTACAAGAAATCAGGTGGCCCTCTCTCATTGGAGGAGATTAATCTCAATATGGACGCCCATGCCATTCGGAGCCTGTGACCAGCGCAAACAATCATGTGTTTTGATTACTTTGCGGGTTGCACCACAAAAACAATCTTATTGCGAATGTGTTTTGATGACTTTGTGTCACATACATTTTGTATTTTTGCGGGGCACATACATTCTTGCCTTGGCAAGAAAACCGTCATTGTACAAATTGTAGCTTCACTTTAATGGCCTAAATATAAGTGAAAAGAAATCAAGTTGACCTTCTTTTTGCGCAGGAAATCAAGTTGACCTTGAAGCAAACAAATTTGTTTGAATATGAAATAAGATCAAGTCGAACGAGCTTACAAATTAAGGATGATTTGTTTACAAATTTAGCTTGATTTGGATGATTTACGAATTTAGGATGATTTTGGTGACATACACACACAATTTGAATGTTTTTGATGATTAGGATGTTCTAATCTAATTTTAATAAGAAAAAGGAAAAGGAAACGATAAAGAAGGCGGTTCACCTTTTCATCACACACACAATTTCGGTGGCACCACAGCCTCCCACCCCTACATTAATGTTTGCCTACATACTACTGTAATCGTTAAGCTACTTCATGTAATCAGTGACGTTACAATCCCTGTATGCATACTGATTAATTAAGCACGCATCAGGCATGACTGTGCATAAATGTCATGGCACATGTATGGATTGAAGTGGATAGTTCGATATTGATCCAAATGTAAAGAAAAACGACTCCATAGCATGTGTTGAGTACTTGACTAATTGTACAGTAGCTGGATGCTTTGCTTGGGCAAATTTAACAGTAGTATTACAAGAATATAAATCACTCCAGTGATCACTAGTTCAGGTATGGCATAACTAGCTCGTTTGTTTGACAGTTTTTCATAGGCATCACCGAGGGTTTAAGGTTTAGGGAACACACATCGACACGCCATGGTGGTACTCGTGGCCGTAGCGCCAAAAGCTTGCAGCCAGAAAGATCATTGCAGAAGCGTGCTGTGCTGTTGGAGCCATTCCTGAATAGCAGAACGGAGACTGTTATTTGGGATGACCTTCCGGTGTTGAAGTGGTTTGTTGGTCATCGGCGATCTATTATTATTTTGAAGCCATTTCCGGATTAAATCACCTTCGTAGGTGAATCCATCTTCTGCGAAGTGAGGATCCTTCATGATTTCCTGAAATGTTGACAACAGATGATTAGTCACAAGATAAGAGAGCTACTAAAATCACACGAGTGCCTAGAAATAGACGAAACAAAAGACACATTCGAGTCATTCAGTGTTGTCATCTATTTATGTGCTCCTGAATAGGGAAAAAGCATAGAGTTCCTTTCTACTCACATGAGATATAGCACAAGTGAAGTGTGATGGTATGATGCTTTCATCTTTCACCGAACTCGAAGATGAAGGTGAAGATAACATTGCACCATCCCTCATGTTCTCAACCGCTGTCCAGAGCTGGCCTGCAAGAACAGGACGAGACCTGCTGCTTTGCTCAGTGCAAATGAGAGCAAGGTCTGCTAACTGCTGGATGTGCCCAACAGGCCACTCACCGGCTGAGGAATCAACTATAGAGTGAAGTTCACCTTGCTTCATCGCATCCTCTACAATCTTCTTTATACCGACAGGAGGCTTTCCTGTTAAAAGGCGCAAGACTACCATTCCAAAAGAATAAACATCACAGTGAGGTGTCATCTTCCCAGTGGCAAGATATTCAGGGTCTATGTATGTTGGGTCCTCCACAGGATGGTTGGTATTTTTGCTCTTAGACTGGATTAGCAGATGAGAAATACTGAAGTCACTAAGCTTGCAGACCAAGTTAGCATCAAGGAGGATGTTGGCAGGCTTAAGATCTCCATGAACAATTGAGTCAGGTTTGTTCTCGTGCAGAAAGATCAAAGCTGAACATATCTCTGCAATAATACGGACGCGAATCTGCCAGGTCAGAGTTTGCCTCTTATCCTCACATGAAAGAAAATCTTCAAGGCTACCATTTGGCAAGGACTCATAGACAAGCGTCGATGACTCTTTGCATGCTCCTAGCAGAGTTACAAGGTTAGGGTGTCTCACTCTACTATGGGTAGCAACCTGCAACATAAATCGAAAAGAAATTATTTACCACTAGCATTTTTGGAAACACTATTTTTATTCAAGGTCCAGTTTTGACTGAAAAGAAGCAAGACATCACCAACTTTTTCTAGCATGACATAGGTAAAATAAACTTCAGAGCGAGTTCAGTAGAACTACCTCTTGTTCAAACTGTGAGCGTCCTTGACTATCGTGTCTCAGCACCTTTATTGCAACTTTCATGTTCCGGAGGACACCTCGGTAGATAGAGGCAACCCCACATTCTCTGAACTTCATTGAAGTACTGAAATTTTCTGTTGCACGTTCGAGTTCAGCTAATGAAAACTGGCAGGGCATCACCATGCTTCTCCGGCGTAACTTTTCCACCTCTTTGAGTGCAGTATCTCGTTCCTTTAGCAAGACGTCATGCTTGGACTGAAGCTGATTATACCGCTCTTTGGATTCAGTGAGCTGATGTTGCAGATTCAAACTATGCTCGTTGGCCTTCTGAAGTTCCTCACTATGGGACTTTTTCGATTCCAAAAGCTGATTTTGAGCATGTTCATTATGCTTATTAGCTTTCTGTAGCTGATTAGCAACCTCATCCTGTCGAGCTTTGACTTGTTGCAACTCTTGCTGTATTTTGGACAGATGCTCCTCAGTTTCTTTCTGTCGTTGCACCTGGTTTGCCTCTGATGTCCTAGCCTGCAGAATTCACACACTTTCATTCATATTTATCTGTGATAGATGGCTTGATTAACATGGTTTCATTTGGCATAAATAGCATCGAGTCCAGATAAGTTGTAGTAGTAAGAATGGCTTAATCTAGAGAGTGCACGCATAAGCCATAGGGCTAATTTGCAAGTGCGGCCCTCCAGTTTAGATAAGATAGCTTTTTTGAAAAATAAATGCTTATCATTTATAATTTTTTAGGACATTATGATATTAACTTACAGTTTGTTCAGATTCAATCCGCCTCAAGCGCTCATCAGAAGCTTCTTTCTTGAATACTGCAACTTCTTCCATGTACTTTTTAAGTTCATTAGACAGAAATATGTCTGAATGCCAATCTCTCTGTTAGGATCAGTGAGAGCACATAATTAGTGACTTAGGGTAATAAAACTCAACCAGATTGTTTGGAAGGGGTAAAGTTTAACTACTAATTAGCAGGTTTTCATTGAGTTGTGCTTCATGTACACCATAAGTGGTACTTTTAAAGTTTAACTACTCTCTCCGTTCCGATTTACTCGTCGTGGTTTTAGTTCAAAACCACGACGAGTAAATAGGAACAGAGGCAGTACTAATTAGAAGGTTTTCAGTACAGTTTCTTTGTTTCCTGTTGCACAAGGATTACCACAGTGATGGTGAACCATGCATGCAAGAAATGTGTGTGGAAAATTAAACAGAAACAAATAATGATGGAAGGGACTAACCAAAATGTCTTCTAAATCCTCAGGCCCAACGTCACCACCTTTAGACCTCTCAATGCATGTCTTACATCTAGGCCAACAAAAACAAACGTCAGTCCATGTTATAATTAATGTGAAGAATTCAAACTAATCCAAAAAAACGGCAAACAGAGGGCTGGAAAGCTACCTCTTAAAGCCATCAATTACAGTAGTACTGTTTGGATCACACTTCAAACCCTCTATGTATGTTGCCATAGCACTTTCGTAACTCTGCATCAGTGCTTGAACCTTCGCTTTACACGCGTAACCCATCAGATAAGTAGGATCCAGCTCAATACATTTTTCTGCATCTTCCAGACCTTCAGGCAGAGCTCCTAGAAATATGTGACACTGAGCTCTGTTTCTGAAAACCTGGATGTCCCATAAAAGTAGCACTATCATCATAGCAAGTATTACAGTAATCAGGGTGTCAAGATAAAACGATGCCCTGTGTCACATAAAAGTAGCACTACCATCATAGTAAGTATTACAGTAATCAGGGTGCCAAGATAAAACGGTGCCCTGTGTCACATAAAAGTAGCACTATCATCATAGTAAGTATTACAGTAATCAGGGTGCGAAGATAGAACGGTGCCCTGTGTCACATAAAAGTAGCACTACCATCATAGTAAGTATTACAGTAATCAGGGTGCCAAGATAAAACGGTGCCCCCCCCCCCCCCAGAGCATGCCACAGCTAACGATGTAAAGCAAACAAGGCAGATCATAGATAATATATGCTATGTGACAGAAAAATTAGTAGTCAGAGATCCATCCAACTTGAATGGAGAAAAAATTTAACCAATGTATTATACAAAGTACGACAGCTGAGAGAAGTGTTGTGACAGAATAATAACAGATAAAACAGCTCATAGAAGTTGGTTTCAGATGTTATATATAAGGTATATAATCGCTCTAAACCAAATTCTTACTGCGGGTTCATTCGGATTCTTTTTCAGAGCTTCGGTATACTGAGCTGCTGCTTCCTGATATTTTCTGTCGTAGAAGAGCTCATTGCCTGCAACATGCATAGTGGGGTACATTCAGATTCTAGAAGCTGTCATTCTACATCACAACAGCATGCACCACTAAATGGAAGTGAATGTATCATGCTTGAAGAAAGGAAATAGATTGCTATCAGCCTGTGTCCCGTGGTATTATCAATCCACTGCGTGGTTTTTCAAAGAAAGCATGGCAAGTATTCCAGTCCATCCGTTGCATGACACATTTTTGCAAACTTATAAGCCATAGTCCTCCTATGGTATTTCCTATAGACACAAGAAGTACTGTATACAACATGAAATGCTCACATAATATATTTTTAACCTACTGCTACTTGCCCCCACCTAAGGTGTTTTTTCAATTTGATTCCAAATGTAGGCCTTTCTACACCCAACGCAAATTATCTCATGTTGTTCCAAGAGCCCCTAATTAGTTTCGTCGACAATTGGACCCATAATACTAGTATTTATTGACTTATTGTAGTTGGGAGGAAACAGAAAAAGTGTTTGAAATTGGTGAATAGTGATGCTGGTATTTTTCCAACAACAGTCTTAAAATCTTTGCACCCAAGTCTAAAAGGGGCCTACATATTCGATGGAACGAAGTACGTATCTCTTTTTGCAGGTTAAAACCCTGAAATTCACAAGAACGTCAACACTCGGTACAAACAATCCATCGAGAAATTCCTTCGATTGAGTCAACTGCTTTCAGATCCGAATAATTTAGCAGGATTTGTTTGCGATTCTATATGATTTCATTCTCAACTTTTCTCTCTCACACACACACTGACAGAGAGAGAGAGAGAGAGAGAGAGAGAGAGAGAGAGAGCAGTGGTGCATGAGGGGGGTGAACGAACCTTGCTCCCAGGAACGGCGGTAGTCGGCCTCCTCGGCGTCGAGCCGCTCCTGCTCCTCCCTCTTCCTCCTGGCGCTCTCCGTCTCGCGCCGCTTGCCCTTGGCGCGCGCCCGCGCGGCCACCTTGTGCTCGCGGCGGAGCTCCCTGCCACTGTCCGCCCCCTCGCCGGCGCCGCCGAAACCCCTCAGGGGTCGGGGCGAGTGCACACTGAACATGCCGTCGCGGCGAGGATGGACTAGGCTGAAGGATCGGCTTCGGGGAAGTGCCGCCTCCTCGACTGGCCGGACGGTGGTGCTCGTGCTAGCAGTGCAAGTGGAACGGCGCACCAGATTGCCCCTAGTGACTCTGCTACTAGTACTCCTCCGGAAGCTCTACCCCGCCCTCGGGAAGCCAAAGTCCAAAGACGAAGACGTGTGCATGCAAAGCGTAGTTACAGCATCTTGCCTTCCCGAGGCACCCTTCCAAGAGCGAGGACCAACGAGCGATTCGCTGCTGGAGTGACCAGACTGGGAAGAGCAGCGGCGCTAGCAGTAAATTTAAGTTTGGCTCGCCAACTGCCATCAGCTAGCCACCCAACTCATTTATCTCTTGATGCATCTCCCTATCTCCGGCTCCGGGTTCCTACTCTACCTCCACCGCAAAATCGACCCTGCTCCGGCGAGGCGCAGGCGTGCGCACGGTGGACAAAGAGCCCCACGCCATGCATGACTACGGATATTTTCGTTCGTTCGTTCAAATCCTAATAATCTTTGGGGAGGATGTACAAATATGGTGGCGTGTAGTACGTCATAGTAAGTTCGTACCAGTGCATGTGATACGTACGTCGACGCGTGTGTCATCTACTCCCTACGTCTCATAATATAAGAACCTTTTTCAAATTGTTTTAGATTAATAAACATTCTTATATTATGAGACGGAGGGAGTATTTTTTTTTAGAATGAAATGGACTTGGGCGCTCCCCCTCCCTGCGCCACGCTCCCTCCCCGCGCCGTCAGCCACTCCGGCCGCGGCGGCCACCCAACCCCGTCGTCCTTGCCCGCCCGGGCAGGGGTGCCACCCTCCGCAGCCATGCGCTCGCGCTCCTCCATCGGCGGGCCCTCTGGATGGGGCACGCCAGTATCCGTGCCGGATCTAGCCAGATCCTCCAGTCCGTCGCAGGTCTCGGACTCTCAACCGCCTCTCCTAGCGTCAACGGCCAGCCCCGCGCCTCCAGAACGAATCCTGCTGCGGGGAGTGCTCCAAGGTGGCTCCTGCGTTCCACAACGGTCCAAGCCGTGACCCCCCGCTTTGAGAAGAGCAAGCTGAAATCCATAGTGATAGTGCCATCCTCCGCGCCGAGCGTCTCCTCTTTGGGCAATGGGGATGGGTGGACGGCGGTCAAGTCGCGCAAAGACCGGCGCGCTGAGAAGAAGCTTGCTGGTAGCTCGGGGCGCCCCATCTCCAGTCGGTCCGGCAGGCGCTCCGCCATTAATGGCCACGGGGGGAGAGACGCCTGCTTAAGCCGCTTCGACGGGCTCTGTTTCCGGTGCCTCAGCTCTCACCATCATAGGATAGACTGCCGCGACCCGCTGCGCTGCATTATCTGCAAGGAGCGGGGGCACTACAGCCGTGAATGCCCGCTGAACCCCAAGAACAAGTGGCGGGGCGGCCGGCCAATCCGTCTTCTCCAATGCGGCGCCACCACCCCTGTCGGCCACCACGGATCGCCGGGTGTACCACACCGATGCGTCGCGCCACCCCAGGTCAAGCCTCAAGATGGTGATCAGTACGCCGACCATCGAGCACCAGGAGTTCCTTCTCCGCAAGCACATCGTGCTGCCGACGGCCTCGGTGGCCCGACACGCGGCCAACCCCATGTCGGTGGGCTGGGCCATCGAAGACCAGCTGTGCACGCCACCACATCTGTTGTGCGTAACCAGCCATGATCCAGAAGACTTCTTCGTCCACTTCAAGCTCCCCACGCACAAGGTGAACGCAGTGTGCCGCGGCTCCATCAAGGTCGACTACATCGAGTTCATGATCAAGGGATGGTGTAGGATCGAAAGTATGTCTAGAGGGAGGGTGATTAGACTACTTGACCAAATAAAAGCTTATCCTTTTCCCAATTTTAGTCTTTGGCAGATTTTAGCTAACTTAGCACAAGTCAAGCAATCTTAACACAATTCAAGCAAGCATGCAAAGAGTATATGAGCAGCGGAAAGTAAAGCATGCAACTTGCAAGAATGTAAAGGGAAGGGTTTGGAGAATTCAAACGCAATTGGAGACACGGATGTTTTTGTCGTGGTTCCGATAGGTGGTGCTATCATACATCCACGTTGATGGAGACTTGAACCCACGAAGGGTAATGGTTGCGCGAGTCCACGGAGGGCTCCACCCACGAAGGGTCCACGAAGAAGCAACCTTGTCTATCCCACCATGGCCGTCGCCCACGAAGGACTTGCCTCACTAGCGGTAGATCTTCACAAACTAGGCGATCTCCTTGCCCTTACAAACTCCTTGGTTCAACTCCACAATCTTGTCGGAGGCTCCCAAGTGACACCTAGCCAATCTAGTAGACACCACTCTCCAAGAAGTAACAAATGGTGTGTTGATGATGAACTCCTTGCTCTTGTGCTTCAAATGATAGTCTCCCCAACACTCAACTCTCTCTCTCACAGGATTTGGATTTGGTGGAAAGAAGATTTGAGTGGAAAGCAACTTGGGGAAGGCTAGAGATCAAGATTCATATGGTAGGAATGGAATATCTTGGCCTCAACACAAGTGTAGGTGGTTCTCTCTCAAAAAATGCAAGTTGGAAGTGTAGGTTCGTTCTGATGGCTCTCTCCACGAATGAAGAGGAGGTGGACGGGTATATATAGCCTCCACACAAAATCTAACCGTTACACACAACTTACCAATCTCGGTGGGACCGAATTGAGAAACTCGGTCGGACCGATTCAGCAAGTCTAGTGACCGTTAGGGTTTTCGGTGGGACCGACATGCAACTCGGTAGGACCAATATGGTTAGGGTTAGGGCATAACGTAATCTCGGTGAGACCGATTACACAAACTCGATAGGACCGATTTTGGTAATAAGCTAACCAGAGAGTTGGTCAGGTAAACTCGGTGGGACCGGTTTGCTCATTTCGGTGAGACTGAAATGTTACAAAAAGGAAACAGAGAGTTTACATTGCAATCTCGGTGGGACCGATCGCTCATCTCGGTGGTACTGAAACATTACGAAGGGAAATAGAGAGATTACAATCCCATCTCGGTGAGACCGAGATCCCTATCGGTGAGAACGATTTGCCTAGGGTTTGCGGCAGTGGCTATGACATGGAACTCAGTGGCGCCGGATAGAAAGAATCGGTGAGGCCGAGTTTGACTTTTGGTTTAGGTCATATGTGGATGTGAGAAAGTAGTTGAGGGCTTTGGAACATATCACTAAGCATTTTGAGCAAGTAAGCCATTAAGCAACACCTCATCCCTCCTTGATAGTATTGGCTTTTCCTATAGACTCAATGTGATCTTGGATCACTAAATTATAAAATGTAGAGTCTTGAGCTTTGAGCTTGAGCCAATCATTTTGTCCTTCGCATTTTGAGGGGTCCACTTTTCTCATCCATGCCATGCCAATCATTGAGCTTTCTTGAAATATGCATCTAGAAATAGCATTAGCTCAATGAGCTATATGTTGTTAGGAATTACCAAAACCACCTAGGGATAGTTGCACTTCCAATCTCCCCCTTTTTGGTAATTGATGACAACATATAGATCAAAGCTTCGACAAATGATAATAAAATTGAAAAACATTGTCGCTTTGAGAAGTATGTGAAATGTAAGAGCTCCCCCTAAATTTTTGCATAGTTTAAGATTTGCTTTGGACTGCAAATGCACAATGAGTTGAGATCATGAGTTACTCTTCCATGTCACATACATCTTGGTGGAGCGCTCAAAATGATAATAATTAAATACATGCACTCATCACCAAGCAAAGTGAATGATCATATAGAGATAAAAGGATAATGTCATCCAACAAGCATTAAGGTAGCATATGATCAAACACATGATCATCCAAGTATCTCACAAAAGCATAAAGTATCTCAAACAAGCAAGTAAAGTTCAACCACCAAAACAAGAGAGAACAAAAGCAACACTCTCTCTCGAAGCCTATGATCTATACATTTTTCTCCCCCTTTGGCAACAAGTTACCAAAAAGTTCATAAAAAATGCATAGCACTAAATCGACTCTCAGGCTTGGTCTTCAGGTGGTGGTGTAGAGATGGCTCCTTGGATGAAGACTTCTGTAGATGTGGATGGAGCTGGTGGAGTAGGTGCTGGAGCTGGTTGCACAGAAGCTGTAGCTGGTGCAGATGAAGTAGCTCTGGTGTCTGGAACAGGCACTGCAGCTGATCTCTGGCTCCTGGGCACTCTGGCAAAAGCATCAGTAGTAGTCTTGCCCTTCCTCTCCTGCATGTCATCCTGAAGTTGCTCAACAACTGACTGTATCTCAATGACCTTCATATCCCAGTCATAGAACTTCTGCTCCATGATCCTCTCCAGGCTCTCCTGGTTTTGAGTCAGGGTGGCCAGTCCCTTCTCAATCCTCAGAGTGGAGGCAATCAAGTAGCCAAGCTGATCCTGCTTGCTCTTCAAGAAGTACTGAGATGCCTCATCAATGGTTGGCATCTTTGCAGCCTTTTTAGTCCTTGCCTTCTCCTTATTTTCTTGTGCTTGCACAGAAGATGGTTCATCTTCATCCATCACCACTGTGTTGTCCTCAAAATCTGGATAGATGGGCATGTGTTCCTTGTCCAATAGGTATGTGCATGTGCCCATCTTGGAGTTGATGAGCTCTTGGATCTATGGGGCATACCCACAACTTCTCTTCTGATCTGCAGTTATCCTCTTGATAGTTTCCACTATGAGGCTCATGACCTTGAACTTTTGAGGCACATCAAATATGTGAAGTAGGTTCATGGCATGGCCTCTGATCATCTTGTGATCTCCAGACTTAGACAAAAGAGTATGCCTGAGGATCCAGTTGATGGTTGGCAATCCTGACAGAAGGTAATGTACTGATCCAAACTTGTGTGTCTCAACAGCAGCATCTGGGATCTCTCTGTACATGTGTGCCATGGAGTTGTAATCCTTCTTCTTCTTGGCATAAACATCCAAGTCATCCTCATTTTCCTTAGGTGCATTGATCAACTTTGCCCATTCTTTAACTGATGATTGGTACCTAGTACCTTCAGACATCTAGACAATCCTTCCATCTGGGTAGAAGTGAGCTGTGGAGTAGAACTGCATAATAAGCTCATCATTCCACTTTGTGAGCTTCTGCCCAACAAAGCTATCCACTCCACAAGCATTGAAACTGTCATACACCCCTGGATAATGCTCTTCATTCTTCCTGATGTACTCCCAGTCCACCATCTCATATCACAGACAATTGGCTTCTTGTCAAGCAGCACTATTTCATAGAAGTCCTGTTGTTCCTTTGTATGGAACCTGTAGTCCACATCAGTTCTCCTCCTGACTGCATAGGGATCAGTCAATCTCCACTGCCTGAGTCTTGCATCCTTTCTCAGCTTCATATCCTCAGCTACAGGATGAACATCATTGTGATCTGGAATTTTGGGCTTCAACTTTCTCAAGACATGTTCCTCATCATCTTCTTCTTCAACATCAGTTTCAGGCACTGGGGCCTTGTTCTTCTCTGCAGCAGGAATGCTCCTGGTGTTCCTCTTGGGTGCAGATTTGGGCTTTGGAGCAGCTGCTTTGGGAGCTTCTTTGGGCTTTGATGAAGCAGCCCCTGACCTGATGGCATCACCCATAAGCTTCTGAGCTTTGGGTGCTGGTGCAGCAACCTCTTCCTCTTCCATCATTGAAGGCTTTCCAACAACACTGGCCATGGTCTTCTTGACCCTTTCCTTCCTCTTCTTCCCTTCTGCAGCAGCCTCTTTGGGTTCAGATTCCAAAGGTACTTGAGTAGAGGCTCTGGCCTTAGACATGGGGATTCTTTTGGCAGGTGCTTTGGTCTTCACACTAGGCTTAGTGGCAGCAGTTGTGCCATACTCCTTCTTGAGCACCTTCTTCTTGGAAGTGGCCTCATCCTCAACAGCCACATAGTCTTCATCCTCAGAATCTGAGGTTCTCTTCTTTCTTGCTCTGGTGGCTGCCTTGGGTAAGTTGCTGGGTGTGCTCCTGCTACCTTCATCATAGCTGCTAGAGGGACTAGTGCCCTCACTCATCTGAACCTGCTCCTCAGACTTGTTCTGACTGTCACTCTGATCAGACATATTGCAAACACTGACAGCAGACCCTGTGAATAGATATAGATGAGGTAGAATAGATGAGCATCACAAAATACAGAGGTTTTTGCAAAAGAATGAGTCAAAAACTTAGTTTTGGTTTGCCACAGAAAGCTGTTCGGATATACCGATTTGTAAACTTGGTGAGCAGCTTTGGGAACCTAAACTAGTGAACTCGGTCAAACCGAGTCATAGTTCGGTGGCACCGAGACTGCTAGGGTTTCACAAAGTCCTGAACTCGGTCACACCGATTTGTAATTCTCGGTCAGACAGAGAATCACATGTGCAATGGCCTTAGCCGAATCGGTGGTACCGAGTTCTACAACTCGGTTGGTCCGAGATGATTTCGGCGGAAACCTAACCCTAAATTTTCAATTCACCTCTAATCTGCGGAGTGTTTTCAGTGGATAAGATGATCTCAATCTTGGCAAGATTAATGGCAACACAATGTGCTAGAGATTTGGAGTTAGGAATAGCACAAAGACAAAGTCCATACCCAAGTTCGGCGATGGACTCGCTACGGCGGCAATGGTGGAGGCGATTCCCGTTGACAGCGACGGAGACCAGCGGTGGGAGGCAGTTGGCGACGAGGAGGACGATCCGGGGACCCAGGGAGGCAGAGCAGGCTGAGCGCGGGCGAAAGAGTTCGGAGAAGTTTCCAAAATTTGACCCGTGGATATATATAGCCTGGCCCTATCGGTATGACCGAGTGGAACAACTCGGTGGCACCGAGATGCATAACTACACGCAGTTATAGCAACTCGGTGTGACCGAAAAGTTCAAATCGGTTGCACCGAGATTGAAAACCTAGATCGACTTAGTGATCTCGGTATGACCGAAATGGAAGAATCGGTCATACCGAAACGCACAAAGAAGTTTTGGAAGTTTAAGTCTATGACGAATCGGGGACTCTGAGTGCTCCTCACACAGAGTGGTTCGAATCTGACTTGATCAAATTTTGTGATGTAGCATGAATAGAGTTTGAGACAAGAAAAGCATAGATAGCTAGAGAAGGTTCTTAGGCATTTTAGTCCATCCACTTGGCAAAATAAAAAGGAACCGAACAATCAAAACAACAAGTGGATGTCCTCGAATGAGTAAGATATGCAACCAACATGCTCACACAATAAAATGGCAAATGAAATATGTGGCAAAGCATGCACAACCAATTCTAGCATCTATCAAGCAATTGGCGATGACTAGGTCATCTATATATGAGTATATTGACTTAGGAGTCAAATGAGAACATTTGATCATAGGTCATACTCATCGTTTAAGCTCAAGTGGGGTTACCACTTTTACATAATGCATTGTTGTGTTCACACCATTAGAGTTGCTTTGACTCAATTCTTAGAGTAAAGCTCCCCCTAGATGTGTGATCCCCCCTTAGAGAGATGAACTAACCTTGGGTTTTGTCGACGATGACTTCATGTAGGTGTTGAAGATGTGGATGCTCAATGTTGATGTTGATCATTTGGAGCAATCCTTTGGAGTGAGTTGCACTTTCAATACCTACACGGGTTACTCCCACAAGGAACAAACAAGGATATCCATAGACATAGAGTGATGCACACACAAGATGATGTCTATGAAAGCATTAGGTTACCTTGTCCCTTGTCTTACCAACAAGAGGGTTTGTGGCTCCTTGAACTAGTGCAAGATGTGGAAGTTGATTGCACTTGTTCTTGCCAAAATGATAAGAGTGAAATATGTTGGCGGAGACACCCTCAAGAACTCTCTAGTTCTTCTTCTTCGGGATCCACATCATCTTGATGGGAATCCTTGGAGTTGTAGTCGTACTTGATGAAGTAGAACTTGATATAGTCTTGGGAACCCACTTGACCAAGGCCTTAGGAGCTTCTTCAAATGCATCAATCTCCTCTTGAAGCTTATCCTTGCCTTTTTGCTTGTGGTCTTGTGGTGGAAGATCATCTTGAGCTTGTGTCCCTTTGAAGGAAGTAGGATCATACTTCTCTTGTTGAGGAACAAACTTCGTCTTGGGGTATTGATCTTCTTCCCACTCAACTCCATTGGCATTGAAATTTCATTCAAAACCAACACCTTGTGTCGTGGAATAGTCACGTCAGATGTCCTCGTGAAAGGACTTAGTTGTGGAGCCATCGCAACTAGGAAGATTGAAGGGGTTAAATCGGGACAAGGGACATGAGAGGGTTTATACTAGTTCGGCCCCTTACGGTGAAGGTAAGGCCTACGTCTAGTCGGGTTGGTATTGATGTTTCGATAACCAGGGAGCGAGATACGCTATGCCTGGCTCTTGATGAGTTGTTTCTTGCCCTAAGTCGCCAGCAGGTCATCCCCTTATATACAGAGTCCCGGCCGGCTTATAAACAGAGTCCGGCTCAGTGACCAGTTAAATCTACCTTATGTTACAAGTCATGCCGTCATGGCGGTTTACTACAATGGGCTTAAGCCGCCCGTGGGCCTTAAGCTCTTTATTGAAACGCCATATTCATGCTTGGTCTTGGGCTTCCTCTGATGAGTACTCTTTGCGTAACCCGGCCCCTCCTGGGCGGCTTACACAAATAGTCATATCCCCAACATTAGGCCCCAGATTGATTTGAACCTGTTCATGTCAATCTAAAAAATATTTTTAAAGAATTAAATCTTCAGTCTTCTGACTATATAGAGGGTTTTTGTTAACCCGCCATGACGTCATCTTCTGGATCCGTCTTAACCCGTCGTGATGTCATTCTTCCTTTAACTCATTTTTTATTCCACCGAATCCTTCAACGGACCTCTTCTTTACTGACTACTCCGAAAATCAAGGCATCAGGGCCGCTGGATAATAATTGTTATCTCCTCGTTTCCCGTGCCGTCTCAGTTATCTTCTCCCTATAAATAACCACGACTTGGGTCCTTTCCGTTTTACCCTTTCAGTCGTCTTCTTCCTCTCATCTCTGCCTCTCAAGCTTCGCCGCCGTTACCATCGACTCCCTTGTCTTCATTGACTCAGGCCGCTGCATCGAGCTGACTGTAACCAGAGATTGACGGCGAGCCTCCGCAGTTCATCCTCATCTGTGAGTTCCTTTCTTCCCCTTTCTTAGATCTATCTTGAAGCTCTGCCAAGTTCATCGGGTTCATCACCACCCGATGCGAATCCTTGCTAGTTTGCACTTCCACAGCCTGTTTAGATTGTAAAAACCGTGCAGAACCGCTGCGGTAGTTGTTTGTGTTGATCTTGCATAGAAATAGATCTCATTTCTCTTATTTGGAAACCTCCTTTGAATGCATGAACTTCTCTGCCTTGTTTTTAGGTCTAGAAATTTTCTCCTTTAGAACAATAGTTTGATCCATAATAAGAGCTGTTGTCCGTGAAGCTTGTTTCTATCACCCGGAAAGCTTCTTCTGGAAAACTTACTTTTATCACCACTGTCTAGGTGTCCGGTTTAAAAATCCTCGAATGACTATTGATCCTGATAGCGGCTTAAACTTTACTGCACAATCACCCTTATATAATTAGGCCCCTTGCTTAAGCCGCTATTTTAAATAAATTTGAATATTTCTCCCGGGTTAAATTTGAACCGGAACTTTCTTACTTTGTCGTAGGCCACTGCCGTTATGGCTCCTAAGGCGGCCAAGGCCCCTGTGACCTGCAACTGGGTTCCATCCACGGTAACCAAAAGCAAACTTGCCGAGTTTGTAACGTTTGGCCATCTGCCAAAAAAGGAGGCCATGTCCTATCGTGCCCCTCACCCGTCTGAGGAGATACCTCAACCCAAAGACGGGGAGGTAGTAGTTTTCAGAGACCATATGAACTGGGGATTTGCCCCTCCCGGCTCAAAATTCTTCAGGGAAGTTCTGGATTTCTTTGACCTGAGGCCTCAAGACATTGGACCCAATTCCGTGTCCAATCTGTGTAATTTCCAAGTCTTCTGCGAGGTATACTTAGGAGAGGAACCAAGTTTGCTGCTGTTCAGAGAGCTTTTTTACTTGAACCGGCAGAATGAATGCACCAACGTGCCTAGTCTTGAGCTTGGCGGCATCTCAATCCAGCGGCAGAGAGACTGCCTTTTTCCTTACGCTGAGCTACCGAGTCACCCAAAAGACTGGAACCAGACGTGGTTCTACTGTTAAGACACCTCTCCAGCTAACGAGAAGCCTCTGCCCGGCTTTCGCGCCCTGTGTCTTGAGTCCAATCATCATCTGGCGGACAAGTTAACTGCTGTTGAGCGCCTGCCTCTTAACCCCACCATCAGAAAGATCAAAGCCCTTTTAGGCAACGGGTTAACTGGCATTGATTTGGTCCGGGTCTGGGTCACCTGGCGGATACTACCATTAAGAGCCGCTCCGGCTTAATGTGTACTTACACAAGCGAAAAGGACGACTCAATGCGTCATAGCCCTGAGGACTTACCAGATGATGTGGTAGATGCTACAGTCCAATTGCTATTGAAGGAGGGCACTGCAACCAGTAATACTTTCAGTTTGCTTCCCTTCTGCAAGAAGAATCCGGCTCCTGCGGTAAGTTACTAATCTTCACAAATACTCTTTAATATGTTACCTTCTGGTACTTATGATTCTTTATCTTTTCCCACAGGCCGATGATAATTTCTGGAAGGTCAAGTATGACCATGAGGCTGCAAAACAGGCCAGAGCGGCCAAGAAGACCGAAAGGAAAGCCGCTAGGACGGGTACCTCTAAGAAGAAGAAACCCAGCGCCTCTGATATGCTTAAATTGGACGACTCTTCTTCAGATGAGGAAGAGGTAATCTTTTTTGATTTTCTTTAACTCCTTTGCTGTTATATTACTGACACTTGATCCTTCAGGAGGATACTGGGAACAGTCAAGCAGCTGGCGAAGAGGTAACTATAATTTCCTCCGACTCAGAGCCTTTGCCAACACAAAGAATCCGAAGGGTGACCCGGAAAGTAAGGTTTTCACACCCTCTCGCTTACCAAGATCCTCAATTTCTTTTGAAGCAACAGCAGCTTGAAAATCGGTGGCAGACTCGGGCCAACCAAGATGCAGAGCTTTCCTCCGGCTTACCCGATGTAACCAGGAAGCGTCGGACCGAGGTTATCTCCGACTTACATTTTGTTTTACCCTTGATGGGTTTGATTCGCCAACCTCTCAATTCATCTGACTCCAACTATCAGGATACCTCCCCTTCTTCTAATGAGTCGATGCAATCGAACATGCCGACTTTCAAAATGGCTCCCGGGTAATATAACCTTTCTTACTGTAAGTCTATCCATACTTATACTTTGATACTTATCCTTCCACTTTGATTGACAGCTTGCAAGTAAAGCCCAGCAAGAGGGCAATGAAGAATAAGCCGTCCCAAGACCCGGTGGTTACTGAACCGGTGCTTGACTCATCCGTTCCTGACAGCTCCACTCCTCAGCCACCGCCTGAACCAGCTTTTGATATTCCGGTGCCAACTTCTGATCCGCCTGCAGAAGACGTTATTCACAACTCGGATGACCTGGAAATTCCTAGCCCAGCCAAGACGATCGACCCGGAGGTTGAAATTTTGAAGAGCCAATATGTTGAACCGGGCGGGCCTACTGCCCTTGCCCAATGCACCGCCAAGGAGGAGTTTGCCCAGCGTCGGAAGTCCAAACAAGACATCACTGATTACTCTCACCTAAGTATTGGTGATATAGACTCAGGCTATCTGAACCAAGTACACAGTAGTCATGACCTGGAAATTGACATGGTGAAGCAAATACAGCATAAATCTGAGGTAAAATTTAAGCTTTTACTCTAAATCTTACTTACTGTACCAGCCCCTAAGTCTACTGCTTATGAATGAATATGCTATAGACTTAATAATCTGCTTGCCATTAGTTTTGTCTGGTTTAAATTGAATATGTTTAACCCGGAGATAACATGAAACTTTGAATTTGGGTTACACATTAAGCCCCAAGTGTCAAGTACCTTTACTTGTAAAGTGCTTGAGACTTAATATGTGTGACTCGGTAAAATAGATTAAAAATTCTTTAAGCATACATTAGCCCCCAAGTGCTAAGTATTTTTACTTGTAAAATGCTTAGGACTTGAATATTATCTTACCAAGATTCTTACCATAGCCTGATGTCAAATGCAGGCCACCATAAGTCAATTTGAGGCAGAGATTGCCGATTTGAAGAGTCAGTTGAAAACCCAAGAGCTCGAAGCTCAGAAAGCCAACTCCAAGTTTGAATTCAGTGTCTCTGAACAAGAGAAACTGAAGAAAAAATTTGAATCAGAGAAGAAAACTTGGGTTGATGAAAGGGCTTCACTGGTGACTCGGGCTGAAACAGTAGAGGCATCTCTTGCCGAGGCAACAAATGAGCTGACCGACTTAAAACGGCAGATATCCCAAATGGTCTCAGCCATCTTCGGTAAGTCACTCATAATATTGTAATATTTCAAGAGTTATCGTAATAGTTACCTCCGGCTTACTGTTATACCTGTGAACCTGCAGGCCCCAGGAGTGCCAATCTGAAGGAAAATATGTTGGTCAAGCTTAAGGCGGTGTATACCTTAGTAGAGCAGTTGTACTCCGGGTCACAGCGTGCGTTGGTCGCTGTGGCCTTATCAAATACCTCTCCTCGGCTCCTGCAAGACGTGTTGAGACATCTTTCGGTGCTACCTCAACGCATTCAAGACTTAAGGCGGGCATCCGAGAGAGCTGGAGCCGTGGCTGCGTTGAGTCGGGCAAGAGCATGGGTGCCAGAACTTGACCTTGCTGACCTCTCTCTTGGATATCCAAGCCTGAAGGAGGACGGCACTGCTTTTGGCGAAAAAGACTTCACTACCTGTGTTAAAGTCGTATGCCCCCTGGCGACTCTCATTGGGGAGGATACTGATCTCACTAAGTATTCGTCGGGTTATGATAGCGAGAACCGGAGAATCCCAAACGCTCCTATGACCAAGTCAGCCTGATCCCTCCAACGCGTAAGCATACCTTTGCCCGTGAAGTGGACCTGGCCAGTTTAATAGATGATGAAGCTGAATTTGAAGCTTTGAGCGGCATTGACTAGGCCTCGTCCACCTTCCAGGACAAAACAACCGAAGGAGAGGCGGGGAAGGATAACCCGGAGTCATCAAGCCAGCCGGAGGAATGAGCCGCCAGCCGGGTTATAACCTCGCAAAGAACAATGCTTCACTTGTTTAGACTCGGGGAGTCTTGTAATAGGATAGAGAAAACTCCTTAATGCCTGTCATGCCTTATGGTACTTATTGCTTTTGTTAAGCCGCCAGCACTAAATTCATCTTGCTTATGTTAATCAAGTGTTTCCTTGATATTTTACCTTGCTCCGTTTTATCCTGCACATAAAATAGGCAAGGTTTCCTGGACAATTCACTGCACCAGCGGGTTATAGAATATTGATAACCCGGACATGATCAAAAATCATATGTATAAGCCGGTTCATGATTAGTTAAAACATAATCATAACAGCATACCTGCGACCCTTTCTGATAACCTCTCCGGCTCATATAAGTTTTTACCTGGCACTTTTTAGAACCTGAAGTAACTAATATAAAACCGGAAAGATCAAGAACCATCTCCTCAAGAAGGTTTCAATGATAGTTAAAATAATCATACTTGCAAATGTTCACAGGCTCCTGATTCGAATACGATCAGAGAACCGTTCCAAAGGGGTTAAGCTAAGATTCGGATACGATCATATAGCCCCCAGTGGCTTTGGCGATGCCGATCAAGTGGGTATCGACAACTATGTTCTCTTTGGTTCAAATACGACCTATGTTTGAATAGGAAGCCCCCAAGTGAACATAAGAGTTGTTTAATGACGCTGATTCGAATACGATCCACGTCAGACCCAAAGGGGTTAAGCTATGATTCAAATTTGATCAGGAAGCCCCCAAGTGGGTTTGGCAGTATGCCGATCAAGTGGGTATGATTCAAATTTGATCAGGAAGCCCCCAAGTGGGTTTGGTAGTATGCCGATCAAGTGGGTATCGACAGCTATGTCCTCTTTGGTTCGAATACGACCTATGTTTGGACAGGAAGCCCCCAAGTGACCATGGCTAGATTCAGATATGATCATAAGCCGGACCAAAGGGAAAGCCAGATTCAAATATGATCCGTCCCCTGTTGGCAATGTCCATCCTGATAAAGAAAACATGAAACATTCTTTATGGGAAAAAAGGACAGAGGTCCTGCTTTATTGCCTTATATAATATGTACATCATAAAAGGTATCTTTAAAAACTGGTAACTTAGGTATAGTAAGGCCGGAGATGAGCTATATTCCACGGCCGGCGGGTCTCCTCCTCCGATTTAAGTGAGTCCTTGTGCTCTCGAATATCAATGAGATAATATGACCCGTTCTGCAGATTCTTGCTGACCACAAAGGGCCCTTCCCAAGGCGGGGATAACTTGTGCATGTCAGACTGATCCTGGATGAGCCGGAGCACCAAGTCGCCTTCCTGAAAGGTTCTGCTCTTAACCCGGTGGCTGTGATAGCGGCGTAGGTCTTGTTGGTAAATCGCTGAGCAGGCTATTGCCAAGTCTTGCTCCTCGTCCAATAAGTCAAGTGCATCCTGACGAGCCTTTTCGTTATCCGCCTCAACGTAAGCCGCCACACGGGGTGAATCATGCCGGATGTCACTTGGCAGAACCGCCTCTGCTCCATAAACCATGAAGAAAGGTGTGTATCCCGTAGATCTGTTAGGTTGATGCTCCATAACACGGAGGGTAACTCCTCCACCCAACAACCCGGAGTCCGCTGTAAAGGGACCAAGACCCGGGGCTTGATACCTTTCAGGATCTCTTGATTAGCTCTCTCTGCTTGACCATTGGATTGAGGATGAGCAATAGCCGAAACATCAAGCCGGATATGTTCTCTTTGACAGAACTCTTCCATGGCACCCTTAGAGAGATTAGTGCCATTATCAGTTATCATGCTATGTGGAAAACCAAAACGAAAGATCACCTTTTTCATGAACTAAACCACTGTGGCTGCATCACATTTACTGACCGGCTCTGCCTCAACCCACTTAGTAAACTTGTCCACTGCCACCAATAGATGTGTTTTTTTGTCTTTAGATCTTTTGAAAGGTCCAACCATGTCAAGCCCCTAGACTGCAAACGGCCAAGTAATTGGGATCATCCTCAATTCTTGAGCCGGCACATGAGCTCGTTGTGAGAACTTTTGACACCCATCACATTTACTGACCAGATCCTCCGCATCAGCGTGAGCCGTCAACCAATAGAAACCATGACGAAAAGCCTTGGCCACGAGGGATTTTGACCCGGCATGATGGCCACAATCTCCTTCATGGATCTCACGGAGTATTTCTTGGCCTTCTGCAGGTGACACACAGCGTTGAAACGCCCCGGTGACGCTGAGGTGATGTAACTCGCCATTAACAATCGTCATGGATTTGGAGCGCCTAATGATTTGTCTCGCCAATGTCTCATCCTACGGTAATTCACCCCGGGTCATATAAGACAAGTAAGGCACCATCCAATCCGGGATAACATGAAGAGCCACCATCAGCTGTGCCTCCGGGTCTGGCACTGCTAAGTCTTCCTCGGTAGGCACCTTGACAGAAGGGTTATGTAACACATCAAGAAAGGTGTTGGGCGGCACCGGCTTACGTTGGGATCCCAACCGGCTTAAAGCATCAGCCGCCTCATTCTTCCTTCGATCAATGTGCTCCACTTGATAACCCGTGAAGTGACCATCCACAACATCTACCTCACGACGATAAGCCGCCATGAGGGGGTCTTTGGAATCCCACTTGCCTGACACTTGTTGAGCCACCAAATCTGAGTCGCCCAAGCATCATACCCGGCTTAAGTTCATCTTCTTAGCCATCCGGAGACCATGGAGTAATGCCTCATATTCAGCTGCATTGTTAGTACATGGAAACATAAGCCGGAGTACGTAACAAAATTTGTCACCTCGAGGGGAAGTTAACACCACTCCAACCCCCGAGCCTTCTAGCTGCCTGGACCCGTCAAAGTGAATAGTCAAGTATGTGTTATCCGGCTTCTCCTCAGGGGCCTGCAACTCTGTCCAATCATTGATGAAGTCCACCAAGGCCTGAGACTTAATAGCCATCCGGGGCATGTATTTCAAGCCATGAGGCCCAAGCTCAATAGCCCACTTGGCGACTCGTCCTGTGGCCTCCCTGTTCTGAATGATGTCTCCCAAAGGGGCAGAACTTACCACAGTTATAGGATGGCTTTGAAAGTACTGCTTCAACTTCCGGTTTGCCATGAACACCCCGTAAACAAGCTTTTGCCAATGCGGGTACCTTTGCTTGGATTCAATGAGCACCTCACTGATGTAGTAAACCGGCCCTTGAACCGGATGCTCTTTACCGGCTTCCTTACGCTCCACCACGATGGCAACGCTGACGGCTCGTGAATTGGCAGCCACATATAACAGCAAAGGCTCTTTGTCAATTGGAGCCGCAAGAACCGGCGGCTCAGACAATTGTCTCTTTAAGTCTTCAAAAGCAGCATCAGCGGCCTCACTCCAAACAAAAGTGTCAGTTTTCTTCATCATCTGATACAATGGGAGAGCTTTCTCACCGAGCCGATTTATGAATCGACTTAAGGCGGCAACGCGACCCGCCAGTCGTTGAACATCATTGATGCACGCCGGTTTAGCTAGGGAGATAATCGCCTTAATCTTCTCTGGGTTAGCTTCGATGCCTCTGTTGGACACCAGAAAACCCAAGAGCTTGCCTGCAGGAACGCCAAACACACATTTGGCCAGGTTAAGCATCATCTTGTAAACCCGGAGATTATCAAAGGTCTCTTTTAAGTCAGATATCAAGGTCTCCTTTTCTCTGGACTTCACCACGATGTCATCCACATAGGCATGGACATTACACCCAATTTGGTCGTGCAAACAGTTCTGCACACACCACTGATAAGTCGCCTGGGCACTCTTGAGCCCAAATGGCATAGATACATAGCAGAAGGCTCCAAACGGAGTGATGAAAGCCGTCTTCTCCTGGTCCTTAACTGCCATCTTAATCTGATGATAACCAGAGTAAGCATCCAAAAAACTCAAACGCTCACAACCCGCCGTAGCATCAATGATTTGATCAATACGGGGAAGAGCAAAAGGGTCAGCCGGATTGTTTAAGTCCGTGTAGTCCACACACATCCGCCAGGTGTCGTTCTTCTTGAGGACAAGCACCGGGTTAGCCAACCACTCCGGGTGAAAAACTTCAATGATAAACCCGGCCGCTAAGAGCTGGGTGACTTCTTCCTAATGGCTTTCCGTCGTTCTTCATTAAAACGGCGAAGAAACTGCCCGACCGGCTTATACTTTGGATCAATATTGAGAGTGTGCTCAGCGAGTTCCCTCGGTACACCCGGCATGTCAGAAGGTTTCCATGCAAAGATGTCCCGGTTCTCACGGATGAACTCGATGAGCGCGCTTTCCTATTTGGGATCCAAGTTGCTGCTGATGCTGAACTGTTTAGAAGAGTCACCCGGGGTAAAGTCGACAAGCTTTGTCTCAGCTGCCGATTTAAACTTCAACGCTGGGTCATGCTCTGTAGTTGGCTTCTTCAGGGATGTCATATCCGCCGGGTCAACATTATCTTGATAAAATTTGAGCTCCTTTGCTGCGCAGGCCGACTCAGCATAAGCCGCGTCTCCTTCTTCACATTCCAATGCTACCTTACGACTGCCATGTACAGTGATAGTGCCCTTGTAACCCGGCATCTTGAGTTGTAAATAAACGTAACATGGCCGGGCCATAAACTTGGCATAAGCCGGACATCCAAACAGAGCGTGGTATGGACTCCTGATCTTGACCACCTAGGACGTTAGCTTCTCAGCCCTAGAGTCATGTTCGTCTCCAAAGGCTACCTCCAGCTCAATCCTGCCAACTGGGTAAGTCGACTTAGCAGGAACAACTCCATGGAAAACAGTGTTGGATGTTCTCATATTTTTATCAGTCAACCCCATGCGCTGAAAGGTCTCGTAGTAGAGGATGTTGATGCTACTACCCCCATCCATAAGCACCTTGGTGAACTTATACCCACCAACCTGAGGCGCCACTACCAAAGCCAACTGACCCGGGTTATCGACCCGCGGAGGGTGATCCTCCCTACTCCATATGATGGGCTGCTCTGACCACCTTAGATAACGAGGAATTACCGGCTCAGCAGAATTCACAGCCCTCTTATGAACCTTCTAGTCACGTTTGCACAAACTAGTGGTAAACACGTGATATTGTCCACCACTCAACTGCTTCGGATGGCTTTGATAGCCTGACTGCTGTTGCTGCTGTCCACCTTGACCAGATTGCTGCTGATTATTACCACCCGGATGCCCCTGAAAACCGGAATTTGAGCCGCCGCCCGGGCCATGAAAACCGCCGCCCCCTGAACCGCCGCCAGATCCATGACCGCCATCAAAGGTGTTGGAATTTTTAAACGCCTTCATGATCGCGCAATCCTTCCATAGATGCGTGGCGGGCCGCTCCCTGGTGCCGTGTCTTGGGCAGGGCTCATTGAGTAGCTGTTCTAAAGAGGGGCCTGACCCGCCAGATCGAGGCGGTTTACCCTTACGTCTCGGATTGTTACCTCGTACGTTGGCATTGGCCACAAACTCCGGGTTACCGTCCGCCTTACGCTTGTTGCTGCCTTGATTCCCCGGGTTATGCTGCTGACCCTTTCCATTGCCGTTCCGTTTTCCCTTCCCTGTCTTCTCATCGTCAGACGCGGGATCCTTGGTACTATCAGAATCGGCATATTTGACTAAAGCCGCCATTAGCGTACCCATATCCATGAGGTCACGTTTAAGGCGCCCCAGCTTCTGCCTCAGTGGCTCAAAACGGCAATTTTTCTCCAGCATAAGAACTGCAGAACTGGCGTCCATCTTATTGGAGGAATGGATTATCTCCTTGACCCGGTGCACCCAATGGGTGGTGGATTCAACTTCCTCTTGCTTGCAATCCGTCAGGTCCACAATCGACATATATTGCTTACAGGTGTCTTTGAAGTTCTGGATGAACCGGGCCTTTAACTCGCCCCATGAACCAATGGAATTGGGTGGCAAGCCCTTCAGCCAAGACCGGGTTGTTCCATCTAACATCATGGTGAAATATTTAGCCATTGCTGTGTCACTGACCTCTAGCAGCTCCATGGCCATCTCATAACTCTCGATCCACGCCCCGGGCTGTAAGTCAGCCGTGTAATTCGGTACCTTTCGAGGTCCCTTGAAGTCCTTGGGCAGACGTACATCGCGCAGAGCCGGCACCAGGCAAGGGCACCGCCGGTTCTAGTGGCAACTCCCGCCTCAACAGATGTCATGGGATACTCCGGGTGATCATTCTCCTGGCGTATTTGGTCCTACGCCGGATTATAGCCCCCGGGCTAGTTACGTCGTTGGGCATTGCTCGACAAAGCTTCCGACTCCATGCGTCTGTTGTAACTCGGGCTCCGGTTCTGGCGAGGTGGTGCTACCCAGGGCGGGGGAATTGAATGAATCCTGTCCCGGCTGTAAGAATAGGTCTCCTGCTGAGCCAGGGCTGTCTGGAGGAGCTCTCTGACCCTCCGGGTTTCCACCGCCGTCGGGTCATCACCTTCCATAGGAAGAGCCGCTAAGCGGACTGAAGCTGCGATTAAATTCTCCATGGGGTTGGAAAAGTGACCCGGTGGAATCGGCACATAACGCGGCGGTGGCATGCTCACGTGATGCGGCACCATATCCCGAGGTTGAGCCGGTCCTCCTGTTCCGGTTGTCATAAGCTGATCGGCATCTGGCGGGTTACTAGGGCCGGCTCCGGGTGTAGAAAAGAGAACCCGGGGGTCATAATTCGGAGGTAAACGGGACTGCGTTTTCTGATGTCTCCTCCTCATTACCTCATTGGATGCGTTTAAGCTCATCGTGAGCTAGTAAGCTTCTGACTGCAAGCGCTGTGCCCGGGCGTCGAGAGCCGCCCGTTCTGCAGCTAGTCTAGTATCCTCAGCTGCCAAGGCCTCCTTGGCCTGAGCTATCTCCTCACGCACCTGAGCTACTGCTGCGTCATGCTCATCTTTGTCGGCAGGAATAACCGTAGCGGTTAACAGGGCCGTAAGCTTGTCCATGAGATCCATCAGCACCTGAGCCGGCGGGCGCATGGGGCCGCCTGCCCCGGCTGCTCCTGATCTGGACATGATCGTTGCGGCTGCTGTAGAGTTTGAACCGGGCTGAGTTCCAGCCATGAAGATTTCGGCCCATCTCGGCGGCTCATCGGGGTCCGGAATACTGATGCCATCGGAACAGCCCCCGAGTGCGTCGTCTTGTACCTGATACAACGAATCTATTGAGCCGGCAGACGAGTCACCGTCTGAAAGGACGGCCATCTCACCCCCATCTTCAGATCCAGAAAGTTCCTCTCCGTGGACGCAGCCCACGAAGGCACGCCTCATGACCGGCTGAGTCCGGGTCTTCCTTGCACGCTGAGTCGTATCGACGAGGTCGGTGCAGTTGTCCGGCTCAGGGCTCGGCTCACCGATCCGGCCGATGAAAATGTGGATTCCGCCGAAGGGGACCCGGTATCCATACTCAATTGAGCCGGCGTCGGGACCCCAGTCTTCGTCGTTGATGTAGATCTTGCCGCGACGACTCTTGGTCATCCGGCCCACTACGTACCCCTTGAGCCCTTCGAAGTTGCCCTTCAAGAACTCAAATCCACCGTGTGCTGGCCCCATGGTGGGCGCCAACTGTTGTGGAATAGTCACGTCAGATGTCCTCGTGAAAGGACTTAGTTGTGGAGCCATCACAACTAGGAAGCTTGAAGGGGTTAAATAGGGACAAGGGACACGAGAGGGTTTATACTAGTTCGGCCCCTTACGGTGAAGGTAAGGCCTATGTCTAGTTGGGTTGGTATTGATGTTTCGATAACCAAGGAGCGAGATACGCTATGCCCGGCTCTCGATGAGTTGTTTCTTGCCCTAAGTTGCCAGCAGGTCGTCCCCTTATATACACGGGTTGACGCCCTCTGGCTTACAGAGTCCCGGTCGGCTTATAAACAGAGTCCAGCTTGGTGACCAGTTAAATCTACCTTATGTTACAAGTCATGCCGTCATGGCGGTTTACTACAATGGGCTTAAGCCGCCCGTGGGCCTTAAGCTCTTTATTGAACCGCCATCTTCATGCTTGGTCTTGGTCTTCCTTTGATGAGTACTCTTTGCGTAACCCGGCCCCTCCTGGGCTTACACAAATAGTCATATCCCCAACACCTTGGTTCTTCCGGTGCCTTCCTTGCTTGCGTACAATTTCCTCAAATTGCTTACTCCCGGCAAGGCTCTTGTAAACACCTTTCTCTATAATTCCCTTCAATAAGCCATTTTCTTGCTCAAGTGTAACTTGGCTAAGAGAACCATTAGTGGAATCAAGAGAACTACTAGAAGCAACAACATTGGATTTAACATGATTATTGTTACTACTAGAGGAAGAATCCTTCTTGTTCTTGTTACTAGACTTGACTTGAGGCATGTAAGTAGATAAGAGTAAACGCTTGGCAATGTAAGAAGAACTTTTCTTACGAAGATCATCATTGATTGCCTTTAAGAACTCATGCTCTTTCTCAAGGTTAAGCTTTTCAGAGCGTAACTTCTCACGAGTCCTTAAAAGTTCTTGATGATCTTCTAAGATAGTTTCATGAGCTGACTTAAGAGTGTTTAGTTCTTTAGTTAGAAGCTCAATCTTCTTCTTATCATTGTCATTTTTTTTATCTTGATTAGCATGATTAATTAACATTTCATCATAGTATTCATCACTAGAGTTGTCAACAAGTAAATTATCATCACCTAACAAGTCATGTTCATCACTATTGAAATCAACATACTCGGGGTGTGATACCTTTGGGCCTTTAGCCATGAAGAATCTTCCAAGTCCTTCATTTGGTGAATCAAATATGTTGTAGGAGTTGGTTGACACAAGTGCTAGACCGGCAACACCTTCATCTTGAGTATATTCGGAGTCGGAGTGATAGCTTCTCTCGGAGTGATTGTCGGAGTCGGAGCCGGATACCCATTCACCAACATGAGCTTGATGTCTTCTTTTTGTGTAGCTCCTTGATGACTTGTCCTTCCTTTCTAAATCCTTGCTTCTCCGGGATGTTCTTCGTTCATAACGATCATCTCTATTCCTTCTCTCTCTTGGTGGTGATTCTTCTCTTCTACTTCTCCTCTTCGGTGATTCTTCTCTTCTTTTGTAGGGTGTCGTACACTCATTGGAATAGTGTCCGGGTCTTCCACAATTGTAGCAATTACGCTCTCGACTAGAAGATCTTTTGTCATTGTAGGACCTTGACTTGGAGCTTCTTTCTTTGCTTCTACTCTTGTAGAATTTGTTGAAGTTCTTCACCATTAGGCTCAATTCTTCATTGAAGGTTTGTTTCTCACTAGATGATGTGGGGGCTTCACATGAGGCTTTGTAAGCACCACTTGACTTGTTGTGAAGTTCCTCCTTATCCTTGAGTGACATCTCATGAGCAACAATTCTTCCAATGACTTTCGTTGGCTTGAGATCTTTGTAATTTGGCATCATTTGGATCAATGTGTACACGGTATCATATTTTCTGTCCAAAGCTCTTAGGATCTTCTTGATGATGAATTTGTCGGTCATCTCTTCACTTCCTAAGCCGGCAATCTCATTTGTGATAAGAGCAAGCCTAGAGTACATTTCGGCGACACCTTCACCATCCTTCATTTTGAACTTGTCAAGCTGACTTTGAAGCACATCCAACTTGGTTTCCTTGACAGAGTCGATACCTTCGTGCATATCAATCAAAGTATCCCAAATTTCCTTTGCATTCTCAAGACGGCTGATTTTGTTGAATTCTTCGAGGCACAATCCGTTGAAGAGGATATCACAAGCTTGAGCGTTGTATTGCAGCATCTTCAACTCTTTTGCGGTAGCTTCATGGTTCGGTGCTCTCCCATCAAAGAATTCACCTTCCAAGCCAATACACACAATAGCCCAAACGGCGGGGTTATGTCCAAGAATATGCATTTTCATCTTATGCTTCCAACTAGCAAAATTAGTACCATCAAAGTAAGGACCTATGCGGTGATAGTTTCCCTCACTAGACGCCATACACTCCTAGGTTGTGAAACCAAGGCTATGACCACCAAAGCTATGGAAATCAAAGCAAATGGAGACCAAAGCTCTGATACCACTTGTAGGATCGAAAGTATGTCTAGAGGGGGGTGATTAGACTACTTGACCAAATAAAAGCTTATCCTTTTCCCAATTTTAGTCTTTGGCAGATTTTAGCTAACTTAGCATAAGTCAAACAATCTTAACACAATTCAAGCAAGCATGCAAAGAGTATATGAGTAGCGGAAAGTAAAGCATGCAACTTGCAAGAATGTAAAGGAAAGGGTTTGGAGAATTTAAACGCAATTGGAGACACAAATGTTTTTGTCGTGGTTCCGATAGGTGGTGCTATCGTATATCCACGTTGATGGAGACTTGAACCCACGAAGGGTAATGGTTGGGCAAGTCCACGGAGGGCTCGACCCACGAATGGTCCACGAAGAAGCAACCTTGTCTATCCCACCATGGCCGTCGCCCACGAAGGACTTGCCTCACTAGCGGCAGATCTTCACGAACTAGGCGATCTCCTTGCCCTTACAAACTCCTTGGTTCAACTCCACAATCTTGTCGGAGGCTCCCAAGTGACACCTAGCCAATCTAGGAGACACCACTCTCCAAGAAGTAACAAATGGTGTGTTGATGATGAACTCCTTGCTCTTGTGCTTCAAATGATAGTCTCCACAACACTCAACTCTCTCTCACAGGATTTGGATTTGGTGGAAAGAAGATTTGAGTGGAAAGCAACTTTGGGAAGGCTAGAGATCAAGATTCATATGGTAGGAATGTAATATCTTGGCCTCAACACAAGTGTAGGTGGTTCTCTCTCAGAAAATGCAAGTTGGAAGTGTAGGTTCGTTCTGATGGCTCTCTGCACGAATGAAGAGGAGGTGGAGGGGTATATATAGCCTCCACACAAAATCTAACCATTACACACAACTTACCAATCTCGGTGGGACCGAATTGAGAAACTCAGTCGGACCGATTCAGCAAGTCTAGTGACCGTTAGGGTTTTCGGTGGGACCGACATGCAACTCGGTAGGACCGATATGGTTAGGGTTAGGGCATAACGTAATCTCAGTGAGACCGATTACACAAACTCGGTAGGACCGATTTTGGTAATAAACTAACTAGAGAGTTGGTCAGGTAAACTCAGTGGGACCGGTTCGCTCATTTCGGTGAGACCGAAATGTTACAAAAAGGAAACAGAGAGTTTACATTGCAATCTCGGTGGGACCGATCGCTCATCTCAGTGGCACCGAAACGTTATGAAGGGAAACAGAGAGATTACAATCCCATCTCGGTGAGACCGAGATCCCTATCGGTGAGACCGATTTGCCTAGGGTTTGCGGCAGTGGCTATGACATCTGAACTCGCTGGCGCCGGATAGAAAGAATCGGTGAGGCCGAGTTTGACTTTGGTTTTAGGTCATATGTGGATGTGAGAAAGTAGTTGAGGGCTTTGGAGCATATCACTAAGCATTTTGAGCAAGAAAGCCATTAGCAACACCTCATCCCTCCTTGATAGTATTGGCTTTTCCTATAGACTCAATGTGATCTTGGATCACTAAAATATAAAATGTAGAGTCTTGAGTTTTGAGCTTGAGCCAATCCTTTTGTCCTTAGCATTTTGAGGGGTCCACTTTTCTCAACCATGCCATGCCAATCATTGAGCTTTCCTGAAATATTCATCTAGAAATAGCATTAGCTCAATGAGCTATATGTTGTTAGGAATTACCAGAACCACCGAGGGATAGTTGCACTTTCAGATGGCACGAGGACGACCACGACCTACCCCAAGACTGCAAGCTGCACGTTCGAGTCGTCATCGAGAGAATGCCGATGCAGCTGTGGTCGCTGGAGGGGGCAGCGAAGGTGCTCGACGACCTCTACATTGTTGACAGGCTAGACAGCCGCACCCACGAGCGCGGCCACACCTAGTCCTTCGCTTTCTGGGTGTGGGTCTGAGACATCGCATAGATCCCCACCAAGCGCTTGATCGGGCAGGCGGCGCAGGGGGCTGACCACATGGAGGCGATGCTGGGCTTCTCGCTGCCCAGCCGTGAGTTCGCGCCGCCCCCAAGAGTCATGCAGCTGGAGCTGCTTGTGCACGTGGACCGCATTGAGGATTGGACTCCTCCATCGCCGCGCTCGTCCCACTCGCTCCAGAGTGTGCTTACTTCCTCCGAGTCCAAAGATGGTACCCCCTTCCCCGCGATCTACCCTTGGCGTTTGGACCCGACACGTTGAATACTACTAGGGCCGGGCAGCCTGCGGTGGCCTCCACTGGCTGCCAGGGGCTGCAGCTGGGCGGACGGCGGCGCGACCGCGACGACCATGACCAAGACAAAGACCGGGGTGGTAGACGCTCATGGAAGGACACGCTCCTTCGCCGCGGCCACGGTGCTCGGGACAAAATATAAAGTGCAGTTGCTGATGACAATCACAATCAACAATCAGGTGAGCAACATAAATTTGAGAACATCGGCGGGACAAAATACGCCTCCTGACGAGGCTTAGCATAACAACAAAGTTCAACCGAATAATATTGTACTCCCTCCGTCCGGAAATACTTGTCGCACAAATGGATGAAAATGGATGCATCTAAAACTAAAATATGATTATATACATCCATTCCTACGACAAATATTTCCGGACGGAGGGAGTACGTAGGAGCAATATTCTCCAGCGAGATCACAAAAGTTGCTGATGTGCACTACAGACAGATAAAGCAGCATATAATTAAAGACGCATAACAAAGGATCGATCACACGAGACAATATTTTCATGGCCGGTTTCAAGGCATAGCATTTCCTCGTAGTCCCCGGGAAGCTCGTAGCCGCAGACCGGGCACAGACGGTTAACGCTGAGCACCCTGAAGATGCACCGCTGATGGAAGGCGTGGGCGCACGGCAGCGCCCTCAGCCTGTCCCCCTCCTCGAAGTCGTCGTGGCAGACGTGGCAGTACCGCTCGCTCGTGTCGCCCGCCTACATGTTAGTTAATTAACACGGGTTAATTAACGAACCGTCATCAGTTGAATAGGCGTGTCCAACACTGAACAGACGCCTCGTATGGATGCATGTATCCGTATGGACACATTCTTTCCCTTCCCATTTCTATTTTAACTACCGTCTCTATAAGGCGCCTCTTCGGAGTTATATATATCTAGAGAATCAATGAAATCATAAGCCTTTCCTTCATTCAATCACTTTTATATTGAACACGTTATCACGCACTCTGCTCTCGGTTAGAGAAATAGGCCACAGCGGAAGAAAAGCGGCGGATGCACTCGTGCATCACAACGAATCGCCGGTGACGCAGTCAAATCTCTGTCCGTCGATGCGGCACCAAGGCCACGGCTCATGGCCCACGGCCGGCCCTCCGCAGCGACGCCTCCGCGCGCGCGCGGCGTCCTCCTCTTTGCAGCCCCGCTCTGGCCTCTGGGACAGGAGGCAGCAGGGAATATCCTATGTGACGCACGTTGCGGCAAACTGTCGAGGAAACGCACAGGGTTCACGCACGAGCGATGCAATCTGGGCCGTCCCGTTAGCGGTTAGCATCAATACAGGTGGTTGGTTTCTCCTGGTTTTGGGAACCTTCTAAAAGGTTCCCCGAATCGTTTTTTTTCTGTTGTTTTTCTGGCTGGTTTTCTTATAGATTTTTTCTTTTTCGTTTATTTTCTGTTATGTTTCTTTTTTTATTTCCGTTTTGGTTTTATCTTTCCTGTTTCTTTCTTCTTTTTTCATTTCTTTTTCTTTTTCTGTTTCTTTCTTCAAAAATTCGCAAATTTTAAAAATGTATAGAATTCAAAATTGTTCACTAATTTGAAAATATGTTCAGAGTTTTCATAAAAAATGTTCAAAAATTTGAAAATATATTCTTGTTTTCAGAACATGTTCGCTTTTAAAATATAGTTTGGGATTTCCGAAAAATGTTCCAGTTATTCTAAATTCCAAAAATTGTTCATGTTTTCATTTTTAGGAGTTTCAAAAAATGTTCATGTTTCTAAAATTGTTCCCATTTTCAATAAATGTTTGGTTTTCAACATTGTCCATGTTTTTGAAAAAAAAATCAGAGTTTGAGAAAATGTTTCCACTTTCAAAATTTGTTCCGAAGTTTAATTTTTTTCGTCTTTTCAAATTTTGTCCATTTTTTTTATTTTGTTCGGGAGTTTAAAATGTTCCCGTTGTCAATAAATGTTTGTGTTTTCAAAATTGTTCGTGTTTTCTAGAAAAACTGAGGAGTTTCATAAAATCTTCCCATTTTCCAAATCTGCTCCGAAGTTTAAAAAAATGTTCGTGTTTTGTAATTTTGTTCGCTTTATTACTTTCTTCTGGAGTTTAAAATGTTTCCATTTTCAATAAATGTTTGTGTTTTCAAAATTGTTCATTTTTTTTAAAACTCAAGAGTTTCATAAAATGTTCCCATTTTCCAAATTTGTTCGGGAGTTTAAACAAATGTTCGTGTTTTCAATAATTGTTCGCATTTTTATATTTTTTCGGGAGTTTAAAATGTTTCCATTTTCAAAAAATGTTTGTGTTTTCAAAATTGTTCGTGTTTTTAAAAAAATCAGGAGTTTTGGGAAATGTTCCCATTTTCAAAATTTATTCTGGAGTATAAAAAGATGTTCTTGTATTCAAAAATTGTTCGCGTTTTAATATATTGTTCGGCAGTTTAAAATGTTCCCATTTTTCAAAAATTTAAAAAAAATTGCAGTTTGAAAATTTGTTCATGTATTCAAAAAATATTCCTGTTGAAAATGTGTTCTCAAATTCAGAAAATGCTTGCACATTTTCAAAATAAACACTTTTAAAAAGTACACTGTTTTCAAATCACCTTCACAAATATTGTTCTTGTTTTCCGAAATTTTCAAAATCTGTTTGAAAATTTACATTTTGTTCACATTTCCTCAAAAAAAAAATCGTGTTTTCCAGACTCCAGAGTGTGTTCAATTTTCAAAAATCTATATGCTACATTACACGGTCAGAAAATAACATACAAGGGGGATATCCCGCAAGAGTAAGTTCTTAAATTCTATAGCGATGCGTTATATTTTATGTTCATAGCCTTTCTCTGGTGGCTAGCATCGCTGGTTGTGGAGAGCAATGTCGTGGGTTCGATTCCTCGCTGCTTCACTTTCTGCTTTTGCGATTTTTATTGATGTAGACACACCTCGTGTTGCCTCTTAGTGGGCCGGCCCAGATTCGAACCAACGCACCAACATATACAGCTGAAAGAAACAGTGCAGTTACCACTGCACTAGGACCGCTTACATGTCTACTAGTAAGCTTGTACGTGCAACGCATGTCTCAATCAATACTCTTTTCAATGATACAGCTACTACGACGCAAGAAACGATGGTAATTATTATGCAAACAATGGTTGGCATACGATAATGTATTGGACAACCGTGCCCAACCATGTTATGATTATTTGAGTAATTCAAACTTGATTTGTGAGATATCATCTATTCCAAGCCAATAATGCGTAAAATTACATTGGAGAAGGAATATAAAAAAACCAAGCAATACAATTTTCTATTGCTCTACTGAAAAAAAGTTCAATTGTACACTATTTTGTCTCATTGAAATATCTTCACCGAGATTATGTTCTCTCCTTCCTCTTCATCCAGATTCAACACTGAAAAGGCATTTAAATTGCTCATTTGTCGACACTCAACATTGGAGATCAATAATACTTTGGCAGCAAATCACTAAAAAGGAAAGACATGTAAGAAAATGACAACAACAAAAAAACCAAGATTACATTCATTATATGGCATGGTATCATACTTTCCAAGGTACTTTCATAAGCTAATGAGCTGAAACTATAGATACTGATTGAAATAAGATGTGCCTAGTTGGCAACCCTAACTTTGGCCAACATCAATTTTCATCATGTATAAAGTTCCAAGCCTAAAGAAAACAAAAATGTATATGGACATAGCAGAATAATGGGTGCTTGATAGTTGGTTAAATAAGTGAACCATTTCTGCCCAACAAAGATTTGAATTCAATTTATTGTCATGTGAGTTGGTGCACAGTTTATCAAGGTGTAACCATGCAAAGAAAGATCTTGCCAGATGAAACATGAGTGAAAACGATGATTCAGGCCCACACTCCTTACTAACAAACGGGAAAGCCTATCATTTATATAAACCAATAGGCAAGTCTCCCATCTTCAACCAAGCAAATAGATAGCAAGTTAGTTGAATGTAAAAAAGGGATAGGGGAAGACATATATGAAAACTAAGTTCGTGTAAATAGAATGATAGAGAATCTGCAGGTTTTGAGCACTGCCACCAAAGCCAGGACACAGTTGGCATCCAACTTGAACAAATTGTAATGTTCGCATACGGAAAAAGCTAATCTTCATTGATAAGAAACAGTAACGTTCAAACATTGAAACCTCCTGAAAAACACGATACAATAATTGTATGTCATCATCTGACTGAAGCCATTAATTAGTAGTGCCGGTACCAAATTTGATTTCAAACAAAAACATGGAAAAGTAAAAAAGTAGAATTTTTGTTGCAATGCTCATTATAATTAGTGTGTTGTTGTGGAATATTTCTGGTTACAGTAGAAAATATAACTTTAGGTTCTGCGAATTTCTCGACTCTCCTATATGAGCTATACATCTTAAATGTCCCCCACCATGTCTGTACAGCAGAAGCATCCTCGAGCAACTGTCAGGCTTCATTTGTTGTTGCTAATAAAAATAGAGACATAGCCCAAATATAAAGTCAAATCACCCATGTAAGAGACATCCGTGAGAGACTAAATTGTGTGATAAAGAGCTTGTCATCAAAGATAAGCATGTGACGGAAGCAGCAAAAAAATTATAAAGTTGCTCCTTTAAATTTCCTTATTCATAGTCCCTCCTTCCCAAAATATAAGGCACGCTTGACATTGCATGGTATTTAATGCACAACTCTGCACAGTAATACAAAAAAATTATATGATTATAGCATTTATAAATGGTATCATCGTATTTGCAATTTTTTTAATTTGTGTAGACATGATATAAGTGAAAATCAAATTCAAAGTTGTGAATCGAAGACCAAAAAAAGTCAATTGTGCCGTATATTTTGGTAAGGAGGGAGTATATAGCGTCGGGAGTTCCATGCAAGAACTCAACAAAATTGAAGGTAGCACTCACATTAGTATAAAAAGGAAGTCATCCAGAATTATGACTTATAAATTATAATGAGTAAAATAAAAGTAAGTCGCTAGGAATAGAAACAAACTAGCAACCACCCGCATTGTACCATCCATGATCTTGTTGGGAAAGGGAAGTAATTTCTAACTTGACAGACATCCACCGATTGCAGAAATGGAATGCGCGTCTAGGGGCACGCTGGATGCGAGCTGCCAAATATTTGTAATCTGAATGGGAAGTATCACAGATTGCATAAGATTAGAGAATTAAATACAGGACTAAAAATAGAGCTTGCATAAAGTAATGAAGGTAATACCTTTCTTGTACTTACTGAATTCTTTGTACGAACATTTGCTGATTTTTTAAAAAAAATTGGCATTAATCTGGAAAAAGGAAACTATGAGAAGCACCAAACCAAGGTCATTAAATTTAGGCCCTACACCATAGAAATGTCCTCTTTCTCATATTAAGGGCTCATCAACTTGCAACGGAAGGATTCAATTGGTGCCTGGTTGGGGTTCAGAAGCTACACAAACCAGTTTAGGCACTAACATTTACCCATAGAAATGCCAACTCTCTCATGTTATCAGAGTGTACACAATGGCCATCTCAACTGGAAGGTTGTACACCTAGGGTAAATATTTCTTCTATCTTACTAATAAAATGAAAAGGGACCACCAACGGTTAGCACACTGGCCACCTTGTAACAGGAGTACTATGAGCAAAATACAAAAGACAAGCTTAAAAATACCCACGGGCATTAGTGACAAGGGAGATGCAAAGATATAGAGACAAAAACCATGATATTTGGTCACCTCACCTGTCCGAGAAATCCAGTGGTCCCACTTTCAACCAAAAGAACTTCAACAACAAGGCAGAGGTGATTCACATGTCTTCTAGCATCCAAGTTATCAAGGCCATTCAAAACTACATTAAATTGCTTGAAAAAGTCTACGTTGAAATGGGCATCCTTAACATTTGCATGGTGTGATTTATATAGATTTTTGGACTAAATTTCAGAATAGCATCCCGAGCATCCTGACAAAATCAATGGTGGAAATATAAGCAGGCATCAATTATGAAAAAAGTCCACAAGATACCTATAACCACCATATGTTCATGTAGAAAATATACTTACATGGGCTTTTGACTGTCCAACATGACTCTTCCGAAATAAAAACTGTCTGTACAGATTGCTGAACACAAGTGTCCAAGTCAGTCTGCATAAGAAAAACAACAAGATTTTTTTTTTAGTGTAAGAAAAGCAACAAGATGGAACATTCAGAAGTGCCTCAAACAAATTGATTATGTAGCTCTGGTTGCCTGAACAAGGATGACTCCCTGTCTATTTAAACTATTTTGCGTACAAGGTACATCAACCTCAAGGAACTAATGTGAAGAATATCACCTTTCATAACAGTGCACAAAACATGAGCCAACTGGGCTCGCCCTATGCTATGCACAATGAACTCTTTTAGCAAAACAACACACCTTTGTTTGTAACTTTGACACAAGTGACACACTTTGTGACATTGGCAGGTGGCCCCTGACACCACAAGTTAGTGACAACAAGGGTGTGCCATTTTGTCAAACCAAACAAAGGAGTGTTATGAAATTCCTAATGCACAAGCTAAGAAGGCAGTACCAGCGCCCTAAGTTCAATACAATCAAGCAAGCGCAGATGCAGGTAAGTGCAGCCTAGAGGAAAACCTTCGATAGAATAGCGACCCAAGCAGTTTATGCATCTATTTTTCAGTTTCAAGTCAACGCTACCACCATCATAGATCCCGCTACCAACACAGAGGCGTACTGGCCATCCAATGCGCTGCTGCGGACATCAGCTAATGTGCAAAGCTAGATTCGAACTAAACCTAGGCACGGTGTCAACAAAGGGCGCGGAAGCAAGGGGCCATGTAGTAGATAACAACAAACTTACGATGTGGATGTCACTGAAGCCCGAGAGGATGAGGGTCTTGAGAAGCTCGCACCTGATGCCTCCAACCCCGACCATGAGAACCTTCCCCACCTGCGCACAAAGCGAACACCGGCACCACCAGACGAACCGAATCAGGTGTTGAAATCCTAGGAACAGGAACGGGGGAAATCACGGGACACGGAGATCCTCACGAGCACCCACGGTGTCGGGAGCACGGGGACGGGGCGAAAGCTGAGGGCTGGCGGTGGGGCCTACGTTGACGACCTCCTCTGAGGAGGCGGGGCGGGGCGGGCGGAGGCGGGGTCAGGGGGGAGGGGGCACCGGCGGAGTGGAGGATCTACGCGCGATAGCCGAGTGGAGGATCGGCGGGAGGCGGCAGCGGAGGAGGATCGATGGGCGGCGGACAGCGGCGTAGGCAGAGGATGGGCGAAGGCGGAGGATCGGCGGGCGGAGTCCCGGCCATGCTCTCGTCGTTGGGAGGAGGTGCGGGGCGTGGGATCGTGGTGCAGGGCGTGCTTGGGTTTTCTTTTCGAACGGGTGATAATCAGTGCCTTAATTGCGTGGCTTGCTGGGTTAAACACGGGAGGATTATAGGCCATTAGATTTTGTAGATGGAAGGATATAATTGTTTGGATCTGCCCCTCTCTTCCTTTTATAGGGGTAGTAGATAATCAAAAACAAACCTACTTAATACTTCTTCTAGTACAACATTGACATAAATTCTGTACCATAAAAATCATTTCAGAAAAGGGAAACGTAAAAAAGAAAAAGGAAATCATAGATGTGTAATAAAAGTTCAATTTTAAAAAACATTCATGGAACTCGAAAAGGTTCATCAATTTTTTTTAAAAAGTCGAATTAGAAAAAAAAGGTTAACCAATTCTGAAAAAGTTCATCGAATTTGAAAAAAAAATAGTTCATCAATTCTGAATATAGTTCATCAAAATTCGAATATTCCTTTTCTTTTAAACGTAAACTATATTTTTCAAAAACTGAACAAATTTCGAAATTTGAATACTTTTTTTGTACTGTGAACAATTTTTACAAAGCAAATTTAGAATACACATTGAACATTTTCTTAGTATAGGGTGAACATTATTCAAAGAAACACTGAACGTTTTATTAAAATACGCTGAACTTTTTTGAATACATGCTGAAAAAAATTTCTCTACACGATGAACATTTTTTATACAAACTGAACATTTTTTCAATGTATGGTGAACAATATTCAAATACAGATAGAACTTTTTTTAAATACGATGAACTCCTTTTGAGTGCATGCTGAACAAAATTTCTATACATGATGAACATTTTTTATACACACTGAACATTTTTCCAATGTATGGTGAACATTTTTCTTCAATATGGTGAACAAAAAGTTCATCAAATTTGAAAAAAGTTCACCGAATTCGAAAAAAAGTTCACCAAATTTTAAAAGTAGTTCATCGAATTTGAAAAAGTTCATCAAAATTCTAAAAAAGTTCATGGATTTAAAAAAAGTTCACTACATTTGATTTTTTTATCAAATTTCAAAATAAAAGTTCATTGAAGTTGATAAAAGTTCATCAACTTTGAAAAAAAAGTTCATCAAATTGAGAAAAAGTTCACAAATTTGAAGAGAATGTTCATGTATTTAGAAAAAATGAAATATATATATAAAATAGAACAAAAACAGTTCTAAGAAAAACAAAAAAATAAAAGAAAAAAACTAAACGAAACTCTTCCAAGAAAAAATAAAAAAACGAAAAAGAAACAAGAAAGAAGAAAAGAAGTAAAAAACTGATGAGAGACGCAAAAGGTGCGGTGGCTGTGGTGGTTAGCATAGTGTGCATATGACCAGCAAGTCATGGTTCGATTCCCACCGCGCTCGTAGTATTTGTGCTCCTTAATAAAGAGGAGGAAAAAAAATGAAATGGGCCGGCCCGCGTGGAGAAGGGGGTGTGCGCCCGTTTGCCCTAACACCTAAAACGGGCGCTTAAGGCGCCGCTTAGGGAATGCCCCTTCTGTGTGTCGGGAAGCACATCCCTCGGCCGTAGTAGATTGTAGCTACCAACTCCGAGCAGATCTTTGCCTCTTCCTTGGATTCGTGTCTGTGTCGAACTCGGGGACGGATCTCATCTCCCCCGCCTACATATACCCCCGTGAGCTCTCTCTATCCTTTTTTATCAAGAGGGGTTTCCCCCACCCCATTTTTATTAAAAACGGGGCACAACGCCCAGGCCAACATTTCAAAGCTCTCGCATCTAGCTAGAGTAGCAGGATCAGATACGAAAATGAAAAGTGAAAAAAAAACCCAGCAAAAGCGATAGCAGAAGTCCTGCCATACAGGCCCCAGCAACATAGTATTCCATTTTTGTTTTTGCAACTACTGAGAGCAATGCAGGGGAAGACTAGGACCAATCATATCATCCCGCACCCCAGGGAGGGAGAGTCGATCACCCCGAGTGCGCGCTCAGCATGCATGAAGCCGCCAAGTCCACCCTACGAGCCAACTCCGAACTTCCGGTCCACGCGATCCGCAACAGCTCTCCTCTTCGACGGTCCAGGAGTAGGAGACAGCTCCCTAGTAACACTGACTGGTCGCCCACACACAGGATTTTCCATTGATGAAGTAAAGAGCTAGCCCTTCCCAATATTGCACGAGTACTTGTCCATGGCATGCCCTGAAAACACATATCATTACGCATGGTCCAAACGCTCCAAATGGCAGCAACACAAGAAATATTTACTACAGACTTCTTATTATTAATACTCTAGAGATTAGATAACTCAATCATATTATTGGGGTATTGGAAATAAAAGGATTCAACAATATCTTCCCAAATGTTTTTAGCCACTATACAATCAAAAAACAGGTGCTGGACTGATTCATTTTTGCTGCAAAATAGGCATGTCATGTCATTAACAGGATGTCTCTTACACAAATTATCTCTAGTAAGAATTTTATTGTACTAAGCTAGCCATAAGAACACCAGATATCTATGTGGGACCATAGTTTTCCAAGAATTCTTCCATAAGGGGGTAGATAACCCACCCCAGTTGACCACATTATAGAAGGAACTCATAGTGTACATTCCCGATGGTTCTAACATCCAAATGGGCCGGTCTTCCTCATATTTTGGTTTTTTGGTAGCTATTACCTGGATTAGACCCTGCCATTTAGTAAGGAAACCCCCATCAACACATATGTTAAAAGAGAGTTTCAAAGTTTTCCCATCCCAAACTTGGGCAACCACACAGTTTCGTTGTTGGCAAATACTGTAGAGACATCCCAGAATTGGGTCTTGAGGGGAGAATCCCCCGCCTAGATATCGTGTCAAAAACTAATTTTCTCCCCATTCCCCAATGTCCATCGTTAGAAAGGCCTTACACCAACAAGAGCCCAGGTTACATGTACCCTTCTAGAAAGGGGAACCCGTACCCTGTTTGGACCAAAGAAAGTTAGGTTTATTATTCCTATATTTATGGTCCACCAATCTAATCCAATCCTTATCACTGTCTTGAAAGTATTTTTTAGCCCATGAGGCCGATAAAGCCATGTTGAATTCTCGCAAGTTGGGAACACCCAGACCACCAAAGTACTTTTTTAGAGATAAGCCCCCAATCAGCTAGGTGATACTTATGCTCATCATAGAGGTTCCACCAGAAAAAATGCGCCATCTGCGACATAATGGATTTGATGGCCCATTTAGGAAACTTGATAACTGGCATTAAGTACATAGGGATACTAGCAATACACGACTTGAGCAAGACCAGCTTAGCTTCATAGCTGGGCAGCCTTCCTTTCCAGCCGCAAAAGCTCTTAATTATTTTGGGTTGGATATCCTCTCTTCTCAGCTTGAGGTAGTGTAGTGGGACCCCACGATATTTAAGTGGGAAATCCCCCACTTCGCAGCAAAAGATTTGAGATAAAACTTTACCATCCATAGCATCTAAGTTTATAGGAACTAATTCACACTTATCATAATTGATTTTCAATCCAGAAAGTCTTTCAAAGCAAGCAAGCAACCATTTAATTTTTTTTGCATACTCAGAATTTGAATCAAAGAATACATGATCGTATCATGGGCATACTATAGGCTAATAAGCCCTCGAGGGATGATATGAGGAATAATCCCCAAAATAATATTTCCATTAACAAATTTGGCAAGCATTTGAGAGAAAACCTCCACAACAAGGTTAAAAAGCATGGGTGAGCTCGGGTCGCCTTGTTTCAGACCTTTCCCTCCCACAAAATATGGACCGAAGACATCATTGATCTTAACACAAAAGGAGCTTTGTTGTAGAGTGGATAAGATCCACCCTACTATTTAGACCCCAAACCCATGGAGGTTAGCATTTGAACTAGGAAATCCCAGTTCACTCTATTGTATATTTTATCATAATCTATTTTGAGGACAACCCCAGGTCTACCCGACTTGTGCACCTCATGGATTGCTTCATGAGCAGCAACTACGCTCTCTAAAATGAATCTCCGTCGTACAAACGCAGTTTAACATGGGGACAACAGCCTATGGCCTAACAGAGACACCCTATTAGTCATGGTTTTACTGAAGATTTTTATTGAGCAATTGCTCAAGCAAATTGGTCTGAACTTCCTCATATGCTTGGCATCAGGCTCTTTAGGAATAAGCGTAATAATAGAGTAATTAAGTCTCTAGATATCCAGGGTCGCACGCTCAAAATTTCTCAGGGGCCATAAAATCTCCCTTAATCACCTCCCAGAAATGTTAGTAGAATAAGAAGGAGAGCCCATCTGGGCCAGGTGCACCACTAGCATGTGACCCCATCATGGCCTCCTTGATTTCTTCCTCCGAGAAGGGTTTTCGTAGCAGCTCATTTTCAACATTAGTAACAAGTTCATCAGCAGACCAAAAATGGTCACCCAAGTGGATATTAGGTTTAGGCTCAAACGCAAAAAGTTTCTTATAAAAGTCAGTTGCTACATCCGGCATATCTTTAGTGGAGTAAACAGGTCCTTTAGCACCTTCCAGAACTGAAAGCTGTTTTTCCTCCACATTCATTGGCAACAACATGGAAGTATGCCGTGGTTTTATCACCCTTAAGAATTTTTCTATCCCTAGATCTTTGCCACATGGCAGTCTCCTCTTTCTTCCAAATTTCCTGGAGTTCTTCTCTAATTTCTTTCATCCTAGGGATATCCTCAGCCCCTCCTATATTTTTTCAGAGAAAACATCCAAATGTCAAACTCTTGTACTATATCTTTTTTTTATTTTCTTCATAACAGCCTCTAGGTTAATACTCCATCCTTTCGCCTGCTTCCTAAATAATTTAGCTTTGAACTGCCAAGTGCCAATAGCAGATTTGAAGGGTGATGGAGTAACCCAAAGTTTCTCAACCAGGGCATAGAAATCAGGTTGCCCTAGCCACCATTTTTGAAACCTAAAAGGTTTGTTATTTTTGCATCCACCATTCCTGAATCAAAGAGTAGGGGGGCATGACCACTACCCACCCTAGGTAGGGCACCCACAGTAGTTAGGGGGAAGTGACTATCCAAATCAGTTGAAGAGAAAACTCTATCAATAGTTGCAAAAAGAGGATTTTCTTCATTATTGCTCCAGGTATAGACCCTATTAGCTAACTTATTTTCCATGACCCCCCACTTATTTATCCAATCGTTAAATAAAAAGGCCCATGAGTTGTTGACATTGCCAGAAGATTTTTCCTTGGCCTCTCTAACCAAGTTAAAATCTCCTCCAAATAGAACGAGATAGGATAACCCACCCATAACTTTGTGTAGTTCAGCAATAAAATCCACCTTATCCACAACATAAGTTTTACCATAGACTACTATCAAGTGCCAGCAAAACCCATCGCTTTTGCTCTTCATAGTACTGATCATACAATATTTTTTGGAAATGACACCAATAAGCTTAAAGAAGCAGGAATTAATCTCCATAAGTATTCCCCAGCAGATACTACAGCGGGTAATATATGCCACATATATAGAGTAGAGCCAGCTAGGACATTTAAAAAAGAATCAGATATAGTTTCACTTTTTATTTCTTGAAACCCTATAAAATCTGGTTTATACTTATTAACAAGATCAGACAGGCATTGGAGTTTTCCTTTTTGGCCTAAACCTCTTATATTCCAAAAGACACCTATCATGGAATTTTGAAAGGATGAGAAAGGCTATAAAGCCCACCTTTAGCAGCATTTCCAGGACCACCAATAGACCCAGCAGTGCCCACTAGTCTATTAGAGCCAGAGCTGTAATTTTTTGGAGTACAAACTCCATTTAGGTCACACAAGTTATCATTTAGATCATCAGGTAAGGATATTTCAGGATTTTGAGAAGCAAATTCCATGCATTTTTCAGTTTCATCTCTGATAATATCATTAATAATGGCATTTTTATCAGTATCAGGGTTACCAATTCTAAGATCAATAGCAGAGACATAAGCCTCTAACGTAGAACATGCTTCATTAGTAAAAGACTTACTTTTGAAGGTGATAGGGATCTCCAGGTTCTTCCTCATTTTATACGCAACAGCTTTCTCAATCATATTCTGTCTATTTTGTGTTCTAGTACTAGGCCTTGGAGCAACCACTAGACCCCACTTGTGGTACTAGTTTTCTTGCCAGTAGGAGGGGGAGGTCTGTTGGCAGTAGCCATAGTGTCTGTCCCTAGTTCCATCATCTTCAAGCAGTTGATTACCGAAGCTTCAAATGTGTCCATCTCATTTTCCGAGTCCTCAATTTCACTGGCAGTATTAGACCCAGAGCTGTCCGTATCTCTCAGCAGTTCTGAGCAATATGTTTTCAGCATTGAAATAGGGAAAATACCACTGAGAGGAGCTTCATCGGTTTTTTCAATAGGGGGAGGAGGAGTGGTTAAACAAACACTCCCCCCACCAGGCACAACCAAAATTTTGATAGCTTCTATGAAGGGCATGGGTGCATCAACCACACATGTCACTGCCCTGTTATTATCAGCAACAAATTCTTTCTCAGAGGAGCAACAAGCTTCCAGAAGTGCAACAGGATGAAAGGTGATACTATCATCTATTCTTGTTGCTTTATATGTCGACGAGTTCTTAGAGGTGGTAGCTTTATTAGCAAGGTCAAGATCATCTCTCCATCTTCCAGAAGATCTTTATCAAGTTTCTCGCTCCCCAGTTCCTTATTATCCTCATCCACAGAGATGTTAGCAGGTCACTTGTCATCATTAGGGTCATCAGCTCCTATCTGTTCAAAGCCTTCCATAGTGAAAGATATAATGTATAATTTCTTCCTCATCTCCATAATTCTTTCAAACGAAACTTTATCATAGAAGCTTTTCATTAGACCATTCCAGTCAACATCTACTAGGATACCAAAACATGAAGCAATCTGTGAGAACACCTTCCATGTACACCATTTAGAAGACAACCCTTCAGTGACAACCCAAGCTTCAGTTAGTTCACTGAAGGGGTCAATAGCTCCAGTCCACTTCTCCACTGTCACAGATACCCCATTAATAGGCAGATCAAAAGCAGGGAATTCTATCAGCTCATCCACATTTTTCCATGGGGGAAATCTCACCAGAAACCTATTTTCTGACAGAGTCCTAACTTGCCATGACAATTGCTTATTCTTACAAAAGATCCCAGATAGATTCTTGATCAGGGTTTAGGGTTTGCATGGCTGGTGCAGGGAGAGCAGGCGGTGGAGGTGCAGCTGTAGTAGGTGGAGCTTCACGTGACACAGTAGCCTTGGGAGGGCTAGCCGCAGGGTTGTTGACGCCACCCCTCCCCCTCCCCCCACACCCCCTGTTGGCGACAGGCAGGGTTTTTGCATAGTGGAGGCGCGTGCTAGTTCTGCGCCCCCGCTCGCGGTGCCTGGTCCGCCATGGCCACAGCCTGGGTGAAGGACTTGGAGCCAACTCCGACCCCTTCTCTGAGGATCTCGAGGTTAACTGCAGGAGGATCTAAGGGGCAAAGTTTTTTGACTGGAAACAGATCAGATGGGGTGAAACAACCGGAGCGAGCAAGATCTTTTTAGAGCCATCCGAGAGTGGAAGCAATAGGGCGAGGGGGACGAGAGTGGTGGCTTGGGGAGGGAATGGACTAAAGCTGTCAAAGAACCCTAGCTACGACTTCATCACATCATCGAAGGTGGAAGACGGTTTTTGTGAAGGCGTCTTCACTCTCTCGCATTTGATCGGATGAAGTGACGTGGTGACAGGGCCGCCTGTCTCTATACCAAAGGGGCACACGCCCGACGTAGAAGAGACCACAACAGTGTCAATCACCGGAGAGGATCTCTCCGACGGCGAGCAAAGAGGAGATTCAGAGCATAAGCTCCGTTTAATGACAGATTCAGCATAATTTGTTGTTTTGGATACTGAGTTCTGGGATAACCTAGAGCACTTGTGGTCGACATGGACAGAATCCTGCCGTAGAGTTTCCCACGAGCACCTGATGGGACCTCGCCGCGATCGCCCAGCGAAGGAGGCTCAAGGTCGTCGCGACGAGGTAGAGCGCCAGCACGGCGGGGGAGGTGTATTTTCCCCATCATACCAGCCGTAATGTCGGTCAATTTTGAGCGCGCGCGCGGGGGGGGGGGGGGGGGGAGGGGGTCCACCCCGGGCGGGAGTGCACCTGGAGGAGGGAAGGCCAGAGCTCCCACCAGAGGACGACAAACGTTGAGCCGAATGGGCCTCTCCGCCTTGAACTTGTGTCACATCCACGTCGTCGCTGGATCCATCAAATCAACCTCCACCATGGCCCAGAATATGAACTCCATGGCGTCACAACCGTCCTCGCCCAAGAACCGTGCGTGCTCCGCAAACATTGAGGTCTGGATGACGCGCACGCCATTCTCCCCCACTAGGAGGGATCGAGGAACTTGGTGGTGACCACCCTCCTCATATCCAGACGAACCGCCGGGAGGGCTGGATCGAGCAGCGGCCACTCCAATGGCGGCGCAACCCCTGACATAGTTCTCACACTCCGTGGACGTGCGTCGCGGCAATGAGATCTGCCCGACATCTCTTAGCAGATTTGGTGTAACAGTTGAGGGGGATTCAGGTGCGGAGGTGAGAGTGGGGGCAGAAATGATCTCTAATGGTGAGGAAGCAGGAATTAATGGCGGGGTAGGTGGAGGTTCGGCTTCCACCTGCTCCTCGAACATGGCTTCTGTGAGCATTCCAACTCCTAACCTCCTGACACCCGTACTCTCTGGACCTCACCCGCCACTCTCTGAAGATTATAGGAGAGAGATCTCCCTCTCTATATCCTCATCCATTCCCAATCCACTCGTCGGATCTCTAGATCACCGAAATCTTTGTTCATCCCCACCTCCACCCCAACAAATGGAGCCACGGAGCAGCGTCGCTCGTGATCATCATATACAGGAAAACAAGCGGACAAGCCTCAACCACGATATTGAAAACGCTCGCAGAAAAATGATGGAGGAGTACGAGGCCGGACTCGTCGGGCTTCTGGACCTCTAGAGATGCGCAAGCTTGTCCCCGCGGCACCAGTGGTTTTGCAGTATGTTACAGCATTTAGGAAGTTCCTTTCTGCATAGACAGTGTACCAGAAGTTAGTGGTCTTTGTTTGGATTGGATCAATCAATTTCTCGCAAGTATTTCTTGCAATGAAAAGTTGATTCTAAATACAAGGTTCATTGCTCAAGATATCACAAATTTTAGGGGTTTATCTTCTCTCTCAAAATTGAAGAATATGTGCAGCTAGCATACAAATTTCTCAAAATCAATAAGAGATAGCATAGTCAAAATCAAATAGATGACTGAATGCTCTGGTCTCGCACTTCCAAGATAAGATGATTTGGCTAGGTCAAGTAGAATGTGATATTTTTAATTGCATATGGTGAGAACATAAACTTGCTAGCTGCACATATTCTTAAATAAGCCCGGCTTCTGTACAACCCCCTTCACTAAATGTATAAAGGGCAACATGGACCTTTGGCACTCAAACTCTCAACCTTCTGGTGTACTTACACACCATCTAACCAACTAGGAAAGCAACCTTGCTATGCCTAGTTACTTTGTTTTTTCTTCTTGTTGTGAGTCTTCTCGGTGAGGTTTCTCCCTTTTTTATTTTCATTTTTGTCTTATCTTTTCCACAAGCTTAAACCCGTCATTTTTCAAATCATGAACCTTTCAAATTCGTAAAAATCCATGAACATTTCCTTAAATCGTGAACTTTTTCAAATTCCATGTTTTTTTAAATCGTTGAACTTTTCCAAATTCATGAACTTTTATTAAAATAAATGAACTTTTGCCAGTTTTGCAAACTTTTTCTAAACTCATTAACTTTTTTCAAATAGATGAACCTTTTTGAATTTCATTACCTTTTCCAAATTCATGATTTTTTTTCTCAAATCAATGAACATGAAATGGCCCCATTTTGCGAAATTTTTCTTTGGCATTTTCTTAAATTCACAATTTTTATAAAAAAATTATGTAGAAATTTCAAAACAAATGTTTGTGTCTTTCAAATTGTTCAAAATGTGAACATTTTCTGAAAAGGGAACACTTATAAAAACCTTGATCAAAATTTGACAACGCAAACATTTTTTGAATTGTTGACCATTGATCAATAAATATGAAAAATTGGAACCTGAACAAAAGTTAGAAATGCTGAACATTTTCTGAATTTTTAAAGCATTGACTTATAATTATGAAAACATCAAAAAATTCCAAATATTTTGAGCATGATTGTTTTTGAAAATTTGAACATGAAATATTTAGAAATTATGAAGAATTTTTTTGAAATTCTACTTTTTTGAATTTATGGAGAATAGAAATATTTAACGAATAGACAAAAAATTCAGAGTAAACGAAAAAGAAACAGAAAAAAGAAAACAGGAGAGAAGATAAAAAGAAAAAGGAAAAACAAGGTTCGGCAACCTCCTAGAAGGTTCCCAAAACCGGGGATGCTATTTTTTGAAACATTTTTTAGTGAACTCTATATACCAATACCAATACCAAATTACAATAAAGGAAGGTGTGTTTCTCCAAAATTTTCATCCGTTCACTATCGAAAAGATTTTGTTCTATCCAAGGTGATAGTAAATTTTTGTGTGTTTATCTGTTAGATAAGAAAAACAGTTTTGTTCCGAATTTTGTACGTGAGTTGCGCACGCTGCAGCCCAGTAAAGCAAGCCCATTGGTTTCCTGCGCATGCATCTGAGAAACACTATTTACCGCATCAGACCGCATGCAGTTATAATTTCGCACATGGTGCCAAAGAATGGGGGGGCCATCTTTACTTTTTCTCTATACAGTTTCAATTTTTCTATTTTTTCTTTTATCCTTCTTTCTTATTTTTTGTTTTCCAAGTTTATTTTTATTTTTCCTTTTTCCATAAATTCTAATTTTCAATTTAGCCATTTTGTCTAAATTTTCGTAAAATCAGTAGAATTTTAAAAAAATACCATTTTGAAATATATTTGAACCTTTAAAAATTTTCTTCTCCTTCCAATTTTTCTTCAAAACTAAAAAAATGTTCGCATTATTTATAAAATGTTTACGTTTTCCAATTTTTTTGAGATTTTCAAAATTAATTGTATTTTAGAAAATGATACAAAAATCGAAAAATATTCATGTTTATTGAAATGTTAAAAAATTTAAAGTATTGTTTGTCTTTAAAAAATTGTTTTGAATGTTCAAAACATGTTTCCATTTTCACAAATTGTTCACAAATTTAAAAATAATTGTTTTATTAAAAAGAGGTTCATGTTTTCAAAAACGTTTGTAAATTCCAAAAAAACCATTTCATGTTTTGTTCGTATTTTTCCAGATTTTATGAATTTTAAAAAGATTGCTCGCATTTGTTAGAAAAAGAATTAGGATTTCAAACATCATTCACGTTTTGAAGAATATTCAGAATTTCATAATTATTAATTAATTTATTGAAAATCTCAGAAAAGATCAGAAAAATGGAAAACTGTTTTGAATGTTACGTTACATTATGTTCTTAAACATTCGTGTTGGCCATTTTTTAGCAGGAGCTATTTTTTTGAATGGCTATCAGCATGTGGTCGAGATATTGAGGTCATGAGTCTAATCCTTCAACTCAGCAGTTGTTTTGGATTTTTATGAAATTGAGGTCAGATATTGAGGTCAGAAACACACGTTGTTTTGGTAACTGCCAGTGGCTTAACCCAGACGCGAACTGTTGTGCATCCCACATGTCATTTGAGGATAAAAGAGAACATGTTGGTTGGCTATAATTCAAAGAAATTGTAGGCACATACCAATAAAAGAGTATACGCTGGTTTGGCTCTGAATAAAAAAATGTAGGCAAGTAAGCGCTAAAAAAGAGAATAAACCTTGGTAAAGCAGGGCTACCTGGTTATGCGCTGATTATGGCAATGAATGGGATTCACTGAATTAGTAATCCATCCGGTTACGCCATCGTAGGAGAGAGCGGTTGAAGCAACTATGTCCCGAAGGTCACTGTGCAGCCACAAAATGACGAGGCAATCATAACCTAGAGCCGGAGGCGGACCCGGAGGAATAAAAGGGCACGAGTTGAGTGGTGGCCACCACACCGACCAACCCCACCACTATCAAGATCTCGCGGGCCAAACATGACCCGTGAGAACACCACAACTCCTCGCTCTGTCGCCCCACCGCTATGGAGACCGTTTTGATGGACACATCAATTACCTCTCCCGATACTTCTCACAAAAAAAGAATCTCCCATTGCAACGCACAGGCATATGTGCTAGTTATTTTAAAATTGTGTAAAAATTTAATAAAATCATGAACATTTTTCTCAAGATCAGTGATTTTTTTTTCAAATCCTCTGGTGCTTGGGCAGGCCCAACAGGCGCCCAACGGGACCGTTGTCGTCGCCTAGTTGGGCCAATGCCCAAGTTTTTCTTTTCAAAATTTTAATTTATTTTCCTTTTTTCATTAATTCAGTTTTCTCCTTTTTGAAGTTTATTGTTATTTTAGAAACCTGTTCAAAAATTCCAAATATTGTTTGGAATACCAAAAAAGTATAAGTAACTGTTTTAAATTGTTTTTTCCTTCAAAAAAGTATTAAACTCTTTTATAAAACATTTACTCGTCTGCATTTTATCTCTTTGTATTTATTAGTTATGTTAAAAACTTAGAATAATAGTTTCAAATAACCGTTTAAATTATTATTTTTATAAAATTTCTTCAAATCATGCATGGATGCCTACGAAGGGCATACCCACCTGCTGGTAAAAGTTAGGGTCATTTCAAGAATTCCTAAAAAATCCCATGTTCAACGTAGAGTGTACGGGTAGGCCAAAAAACTCTGTTTGAGAGCATGTTGTCTCTCGACATCCATCAAATGACGTCATTTATTTTATTGGCTTGGATGACCAATTCAAGGCACCTTGCCAAGTTGTTTTAATTTTCAACAAATTTTCCATTTTCTGGAGTTTTCTGGGTCAGAAAGGCTGGACTTGTCGCAACTTATATAAGTTGTCGGAAATCGTTAAAATCTGGCATGTATGCCTATAATGGGCATGCCCGCTTTCTTGAAAAAGTTGGGGTCATTTTAAGAATGTTTAAAAATAGACCATGTGTCAGCGGAGGGTGTTGGAGAGCACACTGTTTCTCGACATCCTTGAAATGACACTCACTTTTAGTTGCCCTCTATGACCAATTCAAGGCACCATGTCAACTTGTTTGGGTTTTGATTTTTTTTTTTTGCATTTTTAGGAGTTTTCTCGATGAAAACGGCGGATAAATGGCTAGACTTGTCGCAACGTGCATATCGTGTCGGAAATTATTCTAAACTGACATGAATTCCTACCATGGGTATGCCTACCTAGTGAAAAAAGTTGGGGTCATTTCAAGTATGTGCAAAAAAAATCATGTTCAATATAGATTATCCGGCAAAAAAAAGTTGGACCCCTACTATGAGATATGCTGAAATAGGTTTGATGAAGAGATGGTAAAGTCCCCGGTCTAGCCGAGGTGACGCGGTAGGTCGGCAGGGTGACACCAGTGTCCCTGGCCGAGTATTTTTATGAAGCGACGGTCAAGCCCCCTGTATAGCCGAGGTGATAAAGCAGGTCAGTAAGGTGCCGACGGAGACCCCACGTCGGCATGTCGGTACTTCAAGGTGACAATGCTGCCCGATCTAAATCATTTACTTGCACACATAAAATAGTGCAAGGTAGAGATAATAATAATAATAATAATAATAATAATAATAATAATAATAATAATAATAATAATAATAATAATTTATTGCATAATTAATAATTTATGCAAAAGTGAATAATAAAAGAAATATGGCCCGTGCGCCGAAGACCCGATGAGGTAGAGCTCTCTCGGCGATGCCGAAGCCCCCGAGGCAACCGAACATGTTGGTGTGGTAGTTTGACCAACAAAGTGATCACGCTGGCCGATTTGCTTCGATTGGGATGACGATGTCGGCTGCCGAGGTGACGTCATAGCATGACCATAGTTAAATTTCCTGCATACATAAAGCAACACAAGTTGGAAAACAAAACTTCCTTTGTATAATTTATCTATGCCAAATAAATAATTTAGTAAATATATCCTGGACGCCAAAGTCGAATCGATATCACGGAGATGTTGACGCGACGAAGTCTGAATTTGCAATGCAGGCTGTCTCACACACGAAGTGTCCGTTGGCGGCCGGCGCATAGAAAACTGGGCTGACAAGGAGATTATGATACCCTAGATTCAATCATACACTAATCATACACGCAAATGTGTACGATCAAGATCAAGGACTCATGGAAAGATATCACAACACAACTCTCACTACTAGGGAAAAGCCTATACACAGAATCTTACCAGCAGCGCTCTTCAAAATACCACGCTACTGCTACTTAGCAGCAGCGCGTGTCTCCGAAACGCGCTGCTGACTTGGAAATAGCAGTAGCGCGTGCACCGCATACAGCGCTACTGCTATAGTTGCCATGACCTTGGCCCCCCGCTAGCTATAGCAGTAGCGCACTTTACTATAGAGCGCTACTGCTATTCAGGTTAGCTGTAGCGCGTTTTGGCAAACGCGCTACAACTATCCCTACCTTATCCCCACGCGCACGACCGGCCCTCTCACTCACACTCTCATTCTCGCCCGCGTCAACCGTCATCGTGCGTCGCCGCCGCCGCCGCCTTCGTCCGTCCGCCACCGAGGTACTCCCCTCCTTCCGTCCCTCCTCCATCCTCCTCGCACATCCTCCCTCCGCCTGCGGCCGCCCCTCCCTCCTCCGTCGCCGCCCTCCTCCCTCCGCCTGCGGCCGCCCCTCCTCCCTCCTTCGCCGGCAGCCCTCCTCCCACCGCCCTCGACCTCGCCTCCCCTAGCTACCTCTCCGTCGCCCCCCACCCCCTGCCACTAGTTAGTACTAGATTTAGTAGTAGTAGATGTTAATTTAGGGTTAGCTAGTACTAGATGTTGCTTAGTTAGTACTAGCTTTTAGTAGTAGTAGTGGTAGTTGAACTACTTTAGTTGTAGTTGAACTAGTTTAGTAAGTAAATTAATAAACTAGTTGAACTAGTTGAATTAACAGAACTAATCTATTTTTAGTAAGATAATTAATATAACTAGTTGAACTACTTTATTTTTAGAAGGAACTAGTTTTTTTCTATTTATAGTAAGTTCATATTTAGTAAGAACTAGTTGAATTAATAAAACTAGTTGAACATGTCATGTTTGTTGTTAGTGATAACTTATATGGTTTCAGGTGACCTCCGTCGTCCCCGTCACCGACCCCCTCCGACATCCCCGCCGTCGTCCCAGTCACCGACCCCCTCCGACATCGAGGTGAGACCAGCCAAATATCCTTGTATATCTTGTGTTGTTGCTCAAATAGGATATGTGGTTGCCCAAGTGGCCGTTCATGTTCAGTTTACATCTTCAAGTGGCCTATGTTTTGCCGGAGTGTTGATTAATTTCCGTTCCGACAAATTTCAGGCGCTCAATATGTCCTTTTTTAGCAAAGGTCATGCCGGATTTTGTCGTGAATTCTGGCATGACTTGTGCTAGAATATGTACAAGTTTAATCTTTGAATTATGATTGTAGGAAATGTCGTACTCGGACGACGACGGTCTCCCGGGGGAGTGTAGCTGGTGCTACGACGATCGAGGTATGTGTGGCAGGTTCATTCGGCTGGACGAAGATCGGCGCTTCAGCATTAAGCTCGAGGAGACCTTCGATTGTGAAACGGTACGCAACAACGACAAGTGTTTTTTTCTCCATTAAGCATGACTTCAACTATTTCAACGTCTAATTTTCATATTTTACAATTCGACTAGCTTATCCCATGCCATGCAAGACGCTATGTCTTGGAGAGGATGGGTTTTGAAGACCATGAAAATTTGGAAACAAAGAAAATACACCTAAGGACCCATCATGATATGGATTTTGAAGTAAATCTATGCAATGCTCAGAGCGTAACCCATTTTGGTTGCCAAAATTGGGAAGCACTTTGCAAAATGTATGGTTTTTATAAGGGTATGATTGTCACCATGGATCTTGGTGATCCTGACAGCGAGGAAGATAATATGGAAATTTGGGTCCTTGTTGATACGCTTCCGATTGTACCGCTATGTGAGTTTCTCAAACATAGTTATTAACTAATTTATATTGTTTATTTCAAAATAGCTGATAGCTTATTTCCATTGACAGCTTATTTTGATTCTTCAAAGACTGTGCGGAAGATGGTAGATAAACCCACTACACCGAAGGCACCCAATTAACGTATAAGGAGAAAAATCATCTGATCGCATTTTGTACTCTTCTTGAGAATTACAATGACTATTATCGAACTCCTCCAAATTATGGTGAATACGTGCCACTAGTGCATGTGTTGAACAACGATAACTTCTCTGGAGATACCCTGGTAAGATTTTTTTACTATTACGACATCCATGCATTTTTTGCATACTTCTAAAACTAGTACATCATTGCTAACTACGAAGTTATTATTATGTTTTTCAACAGAAACTCCCGATGGATTGTGTGCCTCATCTAATGTCTCTGCATGGTCGCCTCTCAGTTCTGAACATACTGCCAGGTAAATCTACGGAGCTCACCTGTGCATATCGGATTTCTAAAACCCGTGAACACATGATCATCAGAGAATGGAAGAAATGTATGGACATTCGCAAGGAGGTTCTTGGAAGTAACATTCAGCGAAAGGCAAGAATTGGAGACAGGCTAATCTCCATTCTCCATAATGGAGAGTCAGGGGCTATCTTGTTTTTTGTTATTTTACCTTAGAAAATGTAGTAGGTCTTAATCGAATGTAATAGGTCCTATGAGGTACAATATGTTTATTATGTGGTAATGTGTTAGAGTTGATAATGATGATCTTGAGGAGGTGTTATGTGATGTCAATGATGAAAACAATGATATTGAGGAGGTGTTATATGACAATGATGTATTATGATGCTAAGTTGTTAATGATATGATGATGGATGATATTATTATATCATTGGGTGAAAGAACCGCGGATTAGTTTCAAGTGGATGGACATCCACTTGAAACTAGTCCACGGTTCTTTCACCCCATGATGTAATAACTCATTATGATGTAAAAACAATCTCTAAATTCCTGTTGTATGAAAACTTGTGTAAAGGCGTATGAATACAACATGAAAAAGAAAAGAAATAAAATACTAAATAATAGTAGTAGCGCGGGTAAGGAGAAGCGCTACTACTAATTACCAGTAGCGATGTTCTGAGGAAGCGCTGCTACTAAGTCAATTTAGCAGTAGCGTGGGTCAAGACGCGCTATTGCTAAGCATTAGCTGTAGCGCCTTATCAGTAGCGCTCCTGCCCGCGCTACTGATAGGCCCAAAACCCGCGCTGCTGCTAGTCTTTTCCCTAGTAGTGTCTGGACACAAATTAAAATAATACAAACTTTATACTACAAGTCAGGAACCTCGAGGGCTCGAATACATCAGCTCAAATACAAACGAGTCAGCGGAAGCAACAATATCTGAGTACAGACATAAGTTAAACAAGTTTGCCTTAAGAAGGCTAGCACAAAAGCAACAACGATCGAAAAGGCAAGGCCTCCTTCCTGGGAGCCTCCTAACTACTCCTAGTCGTCAGCGGCCTCCACGTAGTAGTAGGCACCCTCAGTGTAGTAGCAATCGTCGTTAAAGGTGACGTATGGATCCTGGGCTCCATCATCTGGTTGCAGCATCCGAGAAGAATGGAAAGAGGTGGAAAAAGTGGAGCAAAGCAACCGTTAGTACTCATCCAAAGTACTCGCAAGAAAGGATCTACACTACATATGCATCGATATCAATGAAATGGCTAGTATCTGTGGACTGAACTATAGAATGCCAGAAGAGAAGGGGAAAGCCTAGACTATAGAAGACTAGCATCTTCAAGCAGCTCCAAGCATCTTGCAGCAATCGGAAGAGTATAGAAAAGCAGTTTAACTTTAAAAAACATGTTGTAGAAATAACGCCTAGAGATCCTTCCCCGATTCCCTGCGGGAAAGCAATCTCGGAGCCACATACCCATTAGATGCCTCAACATTCAGTATCCAGTTCTAGTTGTATCGATCGGGATACAACTCTGAGCGTCTGTTACCGTAGACCCGACTATTCGAATAGATAATACTTCCCTGCAGGGGTGCACCAACTTACCCAACACGCTCGATCAACTCCGGCCGGACACACCATCAGGTCATGACCGTCCTCGGCCGATCAACACGCCGTAGTCCTACCTAGGCTCAACAGAGAGGCCAGCACGCACGGTCTACATCCTAAATGCGAAGGGGTCATGGGCCAATCATCCTTTGCAATCCTGCGTGTTGCGAATGTGGCCGGTGTGCAGACCTAGCCCCCCTTATACAAGGCGAGTCGTTCCAGTCCAACCCGGCGCGCGCCGCTCAGTCGCTGACGTCAGTGAGCTTTCGGAAGAATCATACGACACAGAGTGCCCATATTTATTCCTGCGTGGTGGTTAGTGCGAAAAAGGCCAGAGGCCTACTCGGATTAAATATCCAAACCGTTAGTGAATTAGGAGCGCGCTGTAACGAGCAGAGACTCATGATGGATGTGACCCCGTCGCCCCGTCTCGTAGACTTGCGGCAAGGGCTAAGCATGCCCGGCTACACCACATAGTTATCTCGCGGCACCTTCCAGGTCAACTCGACTCCACATTACTCGCAAAAATGCTCGCGCGGGTACCTCAGGGCCGACCCGACTTTAGTATCATGGTTATGTGGTAAAGCCATAGTAACCATGTGTCCGAAACACCAAGGAGGAACCCTAAGGAATCACCCTCGATGAAATTCCACATGATGTAATCGTCAAGGTGAACCTAGGAGGAATCACCCTCGAGGTCCACTCTTGAGGGGTTGCATGACAGCGTCGTTATCGGGGTGGTGAAGGAGCAATCACCCTCGATGACCACGACCGATGAACTAACCTACAAGGTTAACATCAGAAGTGCTGACGAGGTATCACCCTCGGCACTCGATAGTAACCCAGTAGTGTCATACAACAAAGGGGGGGTGATGTGTGGTGTCGGGGCCTGGACGTCGATAACGTTGATCGAGTCATCGAACATAAAGCATGGCAACTAGGACAAGGTGGGGGGGGGGGGGGGTCACTGATGGATCTGTAACCAACCTATACTAGGCAGTTTAGAATAAGCAGGTAAGATATGAAAGAAGGTAACAAAAATAGGCTATGCATTAGAATAGGATCATACAAAAGAGCTTGCAGTTCTAATGCAAGCAAGAGAGGAAAATAAATGGGCGAACAAGGGGGGTTTGCTTGCCTGGAAGCTCTGCTGAAAAGGAAGAAGTGTCATCGTCGATGTGGTCGATCACAGTGGCATCAACAGTGTTCTCGGGGTCTACCAGAGGAGAAGAGGGGGAAGAAACAGGAAATACAAGGCACACAGATGCATGACATGGTGATAAGCGATGCTAGGGGTGTTCTAACATAGTGCTACACGATAACGTCGAAGGGGAAAAACATCCAGGAAAGTTTTCCCAGAGTTAGGCATTTTCGGATAGACGAAACGGAGGAGGAAGGTTTGATGTTCCCTATGCTAGGGACGTGTGGCGGACAAACGGACCGCGTATTCGGATTTGTCTCGTCGTTCTGAGCAACTTCCATTTATTAAACTTTTTCACTTGAGTTACGGATTATTTATAACAATTTTTAAAAGTTTTAAACATTTTCTGGAATTGTTTTAATTAACTAATTCAAAAAAGGGGCCAGGTGCACCCGGTGCAGTGCACCCGGTGCAGTGCACCCAGAGGTACACCAGTAGCCAACAGGTGGGGCCAGTCAACTGCTGACGCATCAGTTGACTAGTCAGCCTTTGACTCATCAGCTGGTCCAGTGGGACTCGCATGTCATTGACTCTGGCCAGTTAAGACATTTTTTAAACAAAACTTAACTAATTAGTTAGTGTCATGGGGTCCACTGTTATTGTCTGATTAGGGGTTTTAGTTAGAGGCTAACAATGCCATGTCAGTTGGTTTAATGCACTACAAAAAAATACACTTCTATGATGATACGTGTTTGTCACAATAGGTCACGTTTTCCGTCATGCATGTACATCCATGACGATTTTATGCCAGAATCAAGATAGTCATACATGTGGTGTCGTAGAAGTGTTCCATGACATTACCAAAATTATCATCACGGAAGTGTCCACTTCCATGACGATAAATCGCGTGTCATGGAAGTGCTTTCATCAAGGGTGACCGACAGGTGGCATCCACCATAACGGGTCACCGTTAAGCTATCGGGTCCGGTTTTGGATCCAATAACCCGAAAACAGCCCGGACCAATGGGGATTTTTCACGTGTAAATTTCTCATTGGCCAGAGAAACCACGTGTCGGCTCACCGTTGGGACAGATGGCATCCACTCATTGGACCAAAGGTGCCTATGATACGTCGACATGTGGCACGGCCCAATAGAGGCCCATTCCAATGAAAAGGCTGGCCCATTTTACTTGGTCAAAAGGTAGCAGGCCGGCCCACGAAAAGCCTGTTAGCGGCATGTTCGCATATAGCCCATTTACAACCCGTGCAGTCACGACCTGTTATGGCCTATCTGAATTAAGCCCCGTAGCGTCACCTGGGCCGTCCAATATGATTCCAGCCCGTTGTAACTTCGGGCCCATGTATGGCCCATGATGTCTTTCGGCCCATATGAGGCCCTTTGTAACTCTTGCCCCATTAACGACCCGTGGTGACACTACTAGGGAAAACCTTATACACAGAATCTTACCAGCAGCACTCTTTAAAATACAGCGCTACTGCTATTTAGCAGCAGCGCGTGTAACCAAAACATGATGCTGAAATAAAAATAGCAGTAGCGCGTCTACAACAAACAAAGCTACTGATATAATTGCCATGAGCTCGCCGCCAAGCTAATTATAGCAGTGTCACCTTATTCCATACCGGGCTACTGCTATTTGATATTAGTAGTAGCCCCTTTTGACAAAGCTCGCTACTGCTAAGTCCAGTCCACCTAAGTTTAGTCCCACCTCGCTCCGCGAATAGTGTGTTTACCACCTTAAATATGTTACTTCTCAAACTATCACAACCACCTGGTCTTCATTGAACTCTATGTGTAGAATTTGTGGCCACAATATGAGTCTTCTCCGGTTCCTAAACTGGTGAAGACTCATATTGACAATTCAGATTGTACACAAAAAGATCATTGATGACCAATGTATTTTTGCATGCTTACACTTAGCAGTGGCGCGTTTTATTAGACGACACTACTGATAGGGCGTTTAGAAGCAGCGCTTTACCTAGAAATGTGCTACTGCTAAAGCCATCCTATCTCCCCACCAGGCCGCCCCTCACTCTCCTCTCTCTGCTCAACTCACTCTCTCCCGCACCCTGTCGTTTGCCACCGCCGCATTTCCACCCGCTGCTGCTGCCGTTGCCCCCTCCCTCCTCTATCCCGCCACCGTCGCCCCTCCCTCCTCCTTCCCGCCGCCGTCGCCCCCTCCCTCCCTAGCTCCCTCCTCCATCCTACTGCCATCGTCCCCCTCCCGCCGCCACCGCAACTGAGGTAGCTCCTCCAACCTCCCCCTCCTTCCTCCCACTGCTCCCTCCCTCCTTCCTACCCCTCCACCCTCCCTCCCTTCTCTCTGTTCTTGTAGAATGTAGGTAGTTTAAATGTAGATTTTAGAATGTAGACATTGTAGAATGTAGGTTTTGTAATAGAATAATTTTTTAGCCTATTTTAGTTGTTTTGAATAGAATAGGAAATTTTAGGTCTTTTGATTAGCAATTTTAGTAATGGAAATTTTTAGTTGGTAGAATTTGATAAAATGTTCTGTTGTTATATTCTGAACTTAGGGCATATTTTTAGGGTTTAGTAAAAGAAATAGTAATAGTGGATCATTAATCCTTTTCTAATATTGCTTTAGGAAAATGGCGCCACCACCACCACCATGTCGACTATGCAAGTCAAGATGCGCCAGCAGCCTTGCAACTGGCACGTTGTTCCTCATCTACTTCCAGCCGAGTTTTCTCCTGTGGTGGTAACAAAATATATGAAACTTGTAACAACTATTTTGCTTGTAGTGTTATTAGCTTTAATGCATTGTGTATATATCATTGTGTATAATCAAATTGTCCCATGCAATGTGAGGTTGGAATTCAACAAGCTGGTCGGAGACACTATGATCTTTGAGGCTCCTGGGGGCCCCTACACTATGGAGGTCGAGAAAGGACGAAATATGTCACAGATGGGAGGAGATGGATGGGACCGTTTCATCTCCCACATGGCTATCACTGGTGGTGAGTTGATCAGCTTCTCCTTCGGAGCAGAAAGACCCAAGCTGGCCGTCATTTATCTCAACACGGAGGAAGATAATGAGGACCCACTTGATGAAGCCATCTATACTCAAAGAATAAGGCTGAGCGAGGAGGAGGTGTGCAACCTATGGGACATAATTCCGCCACATGCTGACTTTGTCGGGGTGCCATTCGTGACCCGCCTGACAAGTACCATGGTTGATCGGCATGTTATGGTATGTTATACTTACTGTAGTAGTTTCGTTATATGCTTTATTGTTACACTTACAAATGCAAATTATCTGTATGTAGAATCCAATGATATACATAGTGTAGAATCCATGATATGCTTAGTGTAGAATCTAATTACATGCTTACTTAGTGTAGAGTCCAACGATATGCTTAGTGAATCCGATGATATGCTTAGTGTGGAGTCCAATGATATGATGTAGCCGATGACATGCTTAGTTAGTCTAGAGTCCAATGACATGCTTACTGTCCGATCGATGATATGCTTTAGTGTAGCTAGAGTCCAAGGAAACGTTAATAGTGTAGAATCCATACTTATTAGTAGAATTCAAGCTTAGTAGAAATGTAGTACTGTTTTTGATAGTGTAGAAATCTACACTTAGTAGAAATATATTTGCAAGAGTATGTGCGAGGCTACTTATTAATTGATATGTTTTTCTTATTTAGAAATTGCCAAAGAGCTTATCTGTGGGTTGTGGTATCGAGTCTGATGAAGAAGGCTCTGCTGGAATACGCCTTACCGCAAGGGGCTCCATCACCACCTATTTGTACGGTATGGACACGGACGGTCGCACACACTTCAGCTCAGTTGGGTGGAAGAACTTCCTTGTTGACAAGAATCTTCATGTTGGATAGGCCATCCTAATTACTATCAGGAACACCCACCGCCATGGCTTGAGGATGATGGCCGTCGTCAATATCATCTAGAACTACACATGTGTGTGGCTGTATGACTACCCCTAGTAGACTGCTATATGCTGTATGACTACCTAGTACTGCTTATCATATATGCTACTGTATGAACCATATTTGTCTGTGAGGATGAATGTTGACTATATATGAGTACCTATAATGCTTAATGATATTGTATGACTACTATATGACTGTATGGAATTGTGGTTAATGATATTGTTATCTGGTATATGTGAAATTGCAGTTTATTGAAACTGTTCTAGATCAATAAGAAGGAGGGAAAAAATGTTGAAAGATACAACAGTAGTGCAGGGAAAGAAAAGCGCTACAACTACTTAATAGTACCTCGTGTGAGAAAAGCGCTACTGATATAGTCAATAGTAGTAGCGCTGGTACATACAACACTACTACTATCTGTTAGCTGTAGTGCCTTATTAGTAGCGCGGCCACCCGCGCTACTGATAGCATTAAAACCCGCGCTACTACTAGGGTTTTCCCTAGTAGTGTGAAACTGGCCTGTAATGAATAATGTATCACTTTATACCAATTAATGGCCCATTATTCCGTTGGGCCGTTTCCAGCCCGTGTTATCTTTTGGCCTTCACAGGGCCCATTTATTCTTGGGCTCATTTCCAGCATTCGGTTACTTACGACCCATTACTGGCCTTTTCTGCTTGTGGGCCAAATTTAGCCCATGGTTACAGTCGGCCCGTTTGTGGCTCATTAATCCATTGGGCCGTTTTCATAGCTTCATCAAATACGGCCGATTAATGAAGGCCCGTTATGGTCGGCCCATGAACGGACGATTCCAACTCTAGCCCGTTTACGACCCATAATGCGGTTTGTTATTGGCCCATGTTTGGCCAATCGATCATACATCCCGTAGAGGCCCATTGATGATACAACCCGTAGAAGGCCCATTATTTCTAAGGCCCGTAGAAGGCCCATTGTTTCTACGACCCATAGAAGGCCCATTGTTTCCACGGCCCGTAGAAGTCCCATTGTTTCTACGACTTGTAGGAGGTCTAGGGTCACTACAGTAAATATGTAACCCATGGTTATTGTGGCCTAGTTTTTAAAAATAGGTTATTGTGGCCACTAGCAAACCGCGGAAAAAGAACTACACTGACTACAAGCAAACAAATAAACAAGACAACAAGGAAATAAATAAGCAAACAACTTACGCTACGCTATCACGACTATTACACATATTACATCCATTGGGCATCAAAGTTCCCCACCAGTGCAAATATAGGGAACAAAGTAGCATATCACATACACTGGTTGTTAAAGTTGGCGACCAGTGCAAATAAACTCCGCAACAAAACAAGTCTAGAACCGAAACCACTTCAGAAGAGCTCAAGAAACAATATCCTGGGTACCCATAATGCTGGCAAGATGCTTAGCAAGCTTATTAACTTTCTCTTGTTTGGCGCTTAAATCCTCCAGCACTTGCTGCTGCACCAGAAAGTATGCATATGAATTCTGCAGGGACTTCCTCAGTCCTTCGGCTTCCTATCACATAACATCTAATCGATGTCTATCAACTTGAAGTTGAGACTCAAGAAGCTGAACTGATTCGGGCAGCGAGTTCGAAGAGCTAGTGCCAGCACTAGTAGCCAGTAACTCGAACACTACATCAAGACATGACTTTGGGGTTGTCTTAGTGTCTTCAATATAATTTTTATCAGCTTTCTTGGAGACCAACACGGATGTCTCACTATCTTGAACCTTATCTGCATTACTTCCTTTACCATTGCATAACGGGGGTACTCTTCTCCAATATTTTATCCGCATCCTAAAAGAGAAACAAACAGACACATCACATGTTTACCATGTTGTATACGAAACTCATTTTGGTAAACCAGTTTAGGAGTAAGGTGAACAGGATAACAACATGAAACAAACATATATCTATGTAGTATGGTCACTGTATGGTCTATATCATTCTAGTTTATGTTGCCAAATCAAGATAGAGACAGTTCAAATCATATCTATTTAAGACAACGAAGCATAGACAGAATATAAGTGTGTGAAACTACACAACAATAACAACACTTGTAATGTGCATGGCATGAGAACATAACTGTTTATTCAATTAAAACTGATATCAACATAGAGCAAGTTACAACAGCAAACACGTTACAAAAACAGGTTTAAAACATACCTGTTGCGCCATTGGAGTTTCAATTGCATACTTTAAATTTGAAATTAGTTGGTATGAGTAAATACAGTGATGCAAGAGCAAAGGAGTATGAACCATAGCTACGGAACCTGACCCGAGAACAATTCTTCTTCTGCTTTAAGCATTGACTTGGGGTTCGAAGTGGTGGTCCTCGTGCTTTGGGCACTGTAGTTGCCTTACTAACTGCTCATGTTTGGGTGCTCTATGGTGGAGACAGTGTTGTGTCAACTAGAACTGGGTTACTATCTGCCGGGGTTGGGGTTAGAATGGGTGTAGCTGGTTCTCTGTCCAACTGGGTAGGGGCACAACCTGTGTGAGTCTGGGTTATGTGTGGTGGGGCTGGTTCTTGGGCAAGTACAACTGTGGTTCTATCTGCATCGACCGGAAGCATGATCTTTTCTAAAGACCGTGTTTTTACTCCCACAGATACTGCCATCACCCCCTCCAATTCAAATGGCTGATAAACAAGAAAAGTAATTGAATGTACAGACATTGTAAGATAGACAGGAGCAATGGATAGTAGGTAAGAAAATAGGGCAAGAAATAATTCACATTTATGTTGTCTAACCAAACAGAATAGCATGACATAATTTCACATATATGATGGCTAATTAAACATGATAGCATGACACAATTTCACATGTATGATGGATAACTAAACATGATAGAATGACATACTTCAAAATATGATGACTATGTAAACAGGATGACATGATATAACTATACAATGTGTCTATTAAAGTGGTTGGCATGACATAATTCAAAATATGATGACTATGTAAACAGGATGAGATGATATAACTATATTATGTCTTTAGAAAATGGGTTGGCATGCCATAATTCAGATACATGCTGTCTATGTAAACATCATGGCATGATATAATTCAAATATATGTTTTATATACTAATCAAGTGAGCAGAGGGCAATCGCATATATGATGTGTCAACTAAGGAGATGGTATTCAATATTGTGTATATGATGTAAAAACTAAGCATTGCAATACAACATATGAATGATATGAGTAATATAACCCTGCCAAGTTTGAGCATACACCTCAGGGGGATAATAGGACTGGTCATCTGCCTCTGAATCCTCCTTTGAGGAGCTATCTGTTACCAACAAGATATCTGCTTCAGCAGGTAGCATTGTCTGCTCTGAAGACCTTGTTTTCACTCTAGATTTCTCCATCACCAATTCAAATAGCTGATGCATAGGAAGAGCAGTTGAATATACGAACATTGTCACAAATGCAATGAGAAATACAAAAAAGGACGACATGATATAATTCACATATATGATGCTTGGCTAAACAGCATGGCATTGCATATTTCACATATATAATGCCTTGCAACAAGATAGCATTGCATAATTCACATATATAATGTCATGCAACAAGATGGCATTGCATAATTCACATATATGGTAATTAGACACTAAACATGTGGCATTCACACAAAGCATGTCTAAACTAAGCAAATGACATAGCAATGCAAGACACCATACGCACGATATGAGCAACATAACCCTGCCAAGTTAGAGCATGCACCTTGGGGGGAAATAGGACTGGTCATCTATCTCTGAATCCTCCTCTAAGGAGCTATCCGTAACCAGCAAGACATGCACTTTGTCAGATTGCATTGTCTGCTCTGAAGACCTTGTTTCCACTCTAGGTTTTTCCATGACCATGTCGAATCGCTGATGCGCAGGAAGAGTAGTTGAATGTACTAAAAATTGTTGACATATTTAATAGGTAATAAAAAATGATGGCATGATATAATTCACATATAAGATGACTGGCTAACCAGGGTGACATTGCAAAATTCACATATATGATGCCTGGCTAAACAAGATGGCATTGCATGATTCACATATACAATAAAGAAACTAAACATATGGCATTCACACAAAGCATGTCTAAACTAAGCAGATGACATATTTGATTTATAAAGTAAGCAATGCAAGGCACCATATGCATGATATTACCAACATCAGCATGCCAAGTTAGAGCGAAGACCTCAGGGGGTAAATAGTAGTGGTCTTCTCCTTCTGAATTCCCCTCACAAGATTTATCTTCCTCTTGATTACAATCCGAAATGGGTGGAGGGAGGGATGCCTTTGCGCCCACCATGGAGCGACGTCTGCATGAAATTTTATTGCCACACAAGGATCGTCTCTTTTGCTCTACATGTTCAGTTCCATTGTGTAAGATTATGTAAGGAGTGCATGCACAAATCCAGACTGATGGTAGCAAACTATGGATAGACCCAAAACCAATGATAGCAGGCAGATAATAGCTTTAGTTAAAAAATACAGATATGGCTCCTTTAATGTTTGTTTGTACCCAACATGAAACTCATAGTAGACACCCGAGATTAACCAGATAGTAGACAGATAGTACTGATTGCTGCCCCAATATGTACCCCACAACCATTTAAAACTCAAGTTTTAGCATTAGTTTGGACCTGACTCGGAGTCTAATAGGTGAATAGGACGATAAAGTAGCATGTCATCATATTAAGCGATGCATAACGTAAGCAGACAAGAAAGAGTGTGACCTCTCTTGTGGACCCATGTAGTCCTCAAGGTCATCTGCTCAGTTGATGATGGTAATGCAGTTGTTGTGGCTACCGGCGGCGGGGAAGAAGATCTGAGGCAGCGCAAGACAGTCTGGAGAGCAGATCCCTGCTGGGGTGAACCCTTCCGTCATTGGAGCAGCTGAGCTGGGGTGGAACACAGCACAACAGGAGTGGAACAAACCACACAAGGTTTTCTTTGACACATATCTGTAACAGAAGTAATTGTGTAAGGGCTTGTTTGAATTTCAGGATTCTAAGAATGCAGGGATATGACATACACAGGAATATGATAGGAATGCACGTGCAAAACAGAGAATTTAAAAACACAGGGTTTCTGCCAATCTGGATGTTTGGTTCACAAGAATTGGAAGGTCATAGGATGCAAAGAAGCATGGTGAGATTAAGTCAAACCACAAGAAAATGTATGGTTATAATGCTATTATGCTACTATCTCATAGTCTTGTGCTTCATGAATAGGATTTGAAAAGGAGGACAAGTGGATATTAAAATTCCTACAGTTTTTCTTTCAAGGAGACACTAAAGGAACAAATCCTAAAGTTTTCCTTTACTCCATTCCTTTGAACCAAATGCATGAATAGTAATACCATAGGAAACTTTCCAATTCCTATGTTTTTCCTTCACTTTTCCTTTCAAGCACTGGCGATTCTAGTAGGCAGGCTTGAGCAGGGAAAGCCTACACTCAAAAAATGTTTTTGTGCTACTTCTACTACTTTGGACCCAGGCCACTGCCCTACTAGCTCAACTCCCAGGCCCATCTACAAATGCACAGCTCAAACGCGCAGAGATAAATAATGATGGCATTCAAGAGAGTCCATCACGGATAGCTAAGTTGCCTGGTACCTCACTGCTTGTCATATAGTAGGAGAAACTAATCGTATTTCACGTTACTATGTGTGCTTAGTGGACAATATATATAACATGTAGAGTAAAAAGAGATACAAAAAGTGTACAACCTCTTTGGCGAAGCCATGTCGATCTCAGCGTGATTGGGTTGACCGGGGCGGATGCTCCGGCTGATTTGGCTGTCGGAGGAGGGGAAGAAGATCCTAGGCGTCTGGAGATGGAGCTCGGGGTACTGCTCCGCTATGATGGAATGTTTTGTCGTTGGAGCAGCTCCGGTGAGTTATACGACGGCAAGGCTGAAGCATGACAAGAGAGACAATGTTAACCTGAGTGGAATTCTAATAGCATCTCCAATAGATGATGTAAAATACATAACCACAAAATGCTAAATGTAAAATACATCAGCAGCTCATCTATGAACTTAACGGTCGAAACTGAATTTAACTGTCGAAACTGAATTTAACTGTTGAAACTGAATTTTGCTGTCGAAACTAAACACACTAGTAGTAGAAAAGTAGTAGCAGCAGCAACAATGCTAGGAGCAGCATCGCGTGTGAGAGCCAGGGCAGCTGGTCATGTAGCAGCATCTCGGGTAGCAGCTGCAGGGGCTCAAGCGAGAGTAGTATCTGCTGCTCATGCAGCAGCAGTGCACGCAAGAGTAGAGCAGTAGGCAGGGTGAGGCTACACGTTAGTCGACTGACTTTTTCATCTCTGGTCAGTCGATTTTCTAGCCGTTGGATACAAAATCAAGGGCCTTAGTTCATCTTCAACCTCCACCCCCCTGAGCCGCCAGCCATCACCGGCCAAACTGCCACCCCCCGCCACCCGCGGCCGGCGGCACTTCCGCGTCGCCTCGCCGCCCCTCCCGCCCTGAAACCACTCCCCACCGCTGGTCCACCGCCACCCCGGCCATCCTTCTTGCCCCCCTTCCCCCACGCGCTGAGCTTTTTCTCCGGCGATCCCCACGCCACTGCCCCACCACCGCCGGTGACTACCGCCCCCACTCTAAACCCTAAGATAGATAGTGGGGTACCTCCCGGTGAGCCCTCCTCCCTGCTATGGCTGGTTCTTCCTTAACTCCGGCGAGCCCCCCACCCCCTGAAAATCGACTGACCCAAAATTCAATTCAGTCAACTGAAGTGTAGCTAAATTGGAGCAGTAATGCAAGCAAGAGCAACAACGCAAGAAAGAGCAAGAGCAAGAGCAAGAGCAGCAGCGCGAGCAAGAGCAAGAGCAAGAGCAGACCAGGCAGGGGACCGAGAGCAAGAGCAGAGCAGCAGCGCGAGTGAGAGCCAAAGTAGCAGCAGGTCCTACTGATGTGGACGTCGCCGCCGAGGGAGCGATGTCGTGGAGGAAGTGGTTGGCGACACGGCTGTGGACGGAGCCGCACCATATCGACTCGGGACCGAGCGCCGACAGCATCGTGAGATTGAATCAAGAAGAAAATGCGGCGATTAGTGTAGAATCTCTTTGGTGGCGCCGATTAGGCCTCAGCTTCATCTGAGGAAATGGTGATGATGCTGCTCTTCCGGTGGTGCAGGTGAAGACGGTGGTGTGGGAATGGAGGTGGCGCGAAAGACGAGGGGAACATTGGGGCAGCTACTTGGAGGTGGAGGACGGGGTGGCTGAATTGGCGGGACGACGAGATCGACGACGAATCCTCATCCGATGGGGTGGATGAGGGACATCGAGGTGTTGCTGTGGACGACGTCGTCGGGGAAGAGGCTCCGACTGGGTGGCACACAGAGGAGGGTGTGGGGCTTCGCGGGTTTTTGTGACCTCGGTGTACAAATGGGTGGGCGGATGGGATGGGAGGGGAACCATGGCTTAGGGACGCGCTTGTCCGAAATATGGGGTAAGTTACAAAAGTACCCCACCGATTTGAACTAGGCAGTTCTTTCGGTTTAGGGGTATCACGGGCATTTCACGTGTTAGGATTTCGCAGGAGGTAGGAGTTTGCGCGCGCGTTGTAATTTTGGGATAGCAAGGCGCGGGTTGAGATGAAGGGAGTTTTTGGAGCACAGCGAGACAAAGATATATCTTAAATATTTCGGGGGCAACAAGGCGCAGGTTGAAGAGGCGGGAGTTTCGCAGCACGATAGACAGAGATGCTAGCTTGAAATTTTGGCAGAACATGGTGCGGCTTGAAATTTCGGGAGAACAAGCTTAACGTGTACAACAAAAAAAGACAATTCACACCTCATCACTAAAGAGAGCCATGTACCGTTTTACTATATTACTAGAAATGCATTCAAATACAACAAAAAAAACCCCGAAAAAAACATGACAACAAACATAACGTGTACAGTACCAAATCAATTTGCACTTTTCTCAACAATAAAAAAACAATTTGTGTTGTCTAGCATATGGACTATATTTAAGTACATTTTCCATGTTTGAATGGGATTGTACTCGGGTTAGTTATACAACCATCTAAATATTATCTTCACAACACATGACATGAATATAGGAGTAGTAAATTCCTATATAAATACGAACTACATGTACATATGATCTCAAATTCAAATATATGTATCCATTTTATGTTGAATTAAAATCATAATACTTGTACTCTAGCTAGATGTTAAGAATCTAAATCATGTATGATACTACGTACAATGTGTTTACCACGCACAACACACACACAAACACCATTTTGACTAGTAAGGTACACATGTATTGCACGCATGAGATTTGGCAACCAATTATGAATAAATACCACATTATAACATGTAAGATTTGAGTCATATGTGCATGATGTAGATGTTCGTTTAATTCTTATAGTTCATCTCATTCAAAATCATCTAGTTTTCATACGAAAGCTAATCTATTTTAAGATTCATGGAATTGTGCGTTGTAAAGCATAAAGTAAAAACAAATAATGGCAAATCATGTAGAAAAACATTTGGGCAATTATGATTTGGAAGATTCTATAAAAAAAAAGAAGTGATTGTGTTTTGAGGTTTGTGCATTATGCTTAAGTTCAACCATGAAGTCTTCTAGATTGTACATGTGGCAAAATCTGGTGAAATGTAGATGATATCCAATGTCCAGTAGTGCTTGAATTTGCCATCTCTGCACCGTCGGGTTGGCTTCATCCAACGAACATCTTTCAAAGTTAAAGTTATTCTCACACTATATAAAAAACACACAATATAATATATAGGGGTATAGATATAGATATGTGATGCGAAAGCCACCCATCATCTCCAATTAGAATAGTGTGTCCATGCACGGATGCAATGGGTTTGAAACATCATGATCTCTTATTCAAATATTTGAATTCAACTTTACGTTGATTATGACCTCACCTAGTCTTTTACACCCACACATTTTTCTTCTCTTTATAATTATATCACTAACTTTCTCTCGTGCATGCATGCACACACACTACCACTCAGTATTATCCATCGCACACATGCAATCTTTTTCTTCAGGTCGGTCTCCCATGCATGCACACACACACACACCTCCCCCTCTTCATCATATTGGGCATTCTTTATCTCTCACATGCATGCGCAACAATCGATGTTCCTCTATGTGAGTGTATATATAGCTAGGTCTTCCCCAGTTTTCCACACAAACCGAACAATCTATATATCTAGTGAGGTCTCACCCTCTTTCCCACGTACACATCGATCAATCTATACCTCTCTATATAGGATTACATAGCTAATACACCCACATTAATTATATCTCCAACGCCCCCCTCTCATCATCCATGCCTTCCGCTTCATCTCTCAGACGCGCGCATAGTGGCGAAGACAGGGGGCAGCAAGGACCCTGCCCCCCCTAACATCACTATATATTGAGGCTAATATGAATGTGATCAGTAGATCAATTGCTGGTAAAATGGTTCAAGTTAATGAATTGGCCCTCTTCGTAAAGGATTAGCAATGCTTGGCCTCCTAGCTCATTTATTTTTCATGGCTCCGCCACTGCATGCAACAACGCATGTTCTCGCCCCCTCTCTTTAAATATCGATCTCGCACTTGTGCACTCCTTTATAGTCTTCCTCCACTTGGCGCCTTGCACCATCTTGTAGCGTCCCACTGGATTTTTCCACATGTACAATCTAACAGACTCCATGGTTGAACTTATGCATAATGCACAAACCTCAAAACACAAGTGCTTCTCCTTTGTTCTAGAATCTTCCATATCATAACTACCCAAACTTTTTTTCTAGTTGAATTGCCATTATTTGTTTTCACTTTATGCTTTACAACGCACAATTCCATGAATCATAAAATAGATTAAGGGATTCTTTGGTTCAAAGGATTCTCAAAGGAATTTTGGTGGATTCTAATCCTTAAGAATTTTTCCTATCTTGGTTGTTTGATCCGTATCATTGTAAACGATAGGAATTTTTTCATAGGATTCATTTGCACTAGATTTCATAGGAAACTTTCCATCCACTCAAACCTCTTTGAAAGAATCGTACGTTTTTTTCTATGCACAATCAAACACTCATACAGTCCTGTAGGATTCAAGACGACATTCCACTCTAATCCCATGTTTTTCCTATTCTCGTGTTTTAGAAATCCTATGAATCAAAGAGGCCCTAATTTTTTTATAAAAACTAATTGATTTTGAATTAGATGAACTATAAGAATTAAATGAATGTCTATATCATGCATATATGACTCAAAGCTTACATGCTATAGTGTGGTATTAAGGACAGTATAACCGCACCTAAAGCGAGCCTTCTCACGCATCCTCCACTTTTGGCCGTTCGTTTTAGAGATTAGGGCATTTCTCGCCGTTGGATGTGCCATATCTGTCAATCTCCAGTGCAGTAGACAATTCCTAGCCCAACTGTCCTAATGGGCTGCTGCTCCAGGAGAAAAAACGAAGCCCTCTCGTTAACTGGGCTGCTTGCACAGCCCAACTAGCTACCACCGTGGTCCAGAGCGATCTGTCGCGGTCGAGAGTCGATCTCCGAAAAAAAGAGCGCTCCATAGAGGAGGAGCGGATTTGTCGGCCCTAGATACAGAGGAGCAGACTGTTCATTGGGGTCGATCGTGGTGCGTTTGATGCAGGTGATGCGGTCGATCGGTCCAGCCGACGCTGGTGATCGTCTGCGAGGGGATCGAGTCGTCGCGCAAGAGGGATCCAGCCGACGGCGTCGATCAGGCTTCGAGGGAGAAAGCGAGGGGATGCGGGGATGAAGGCCGACATTTCAGCCGATCAAAACTGCTCCAATGAGACTTGATAGACGCAATCATACTTTAGTTTCTGAGCCAGTATTCATGGTGGGTGATATGTCGGCTCTTTCCTCTACCGATGGGTACATGACATGTACGCCTATATATGCTTCCGCCCCCTGCCAGCCTTCGCTAACCCTGTCATCTCGGTAGCACATCTTCCAGCATGATGCTCGGGTAGGTTTCCTCTTTACAGTTCATGTATGATTCATTGTTCTTCCAAGCAATTACATTATCCTGATTTCCTCTCATACCAATACTTCTACGTACATGTGATGTTCATGCTGGCTGTACTCGACTGGTTTGGGTACATCCTGGAGCTTGGTACTAGGAATATTTTTGTTCAACAGTTCATAATCTGAAATCGCGTTTACACCTTATGCTTACACATTTTACCATCCATGGTTTTAGGCTGCACGGTTGCTGTGATGATTGCAGGCAATGGGGATTGCTCGCTCCATATCTAGTATCGAGCTCCCGGCCGAACGTATGCACGACGTCAGGGAAGTTTTGGTTGGGGATCTCTGTTAAGACGTGTTGAGGGCGTGCGTCACTTTTGCCGGACAGGTTTTTACACCTGCACACTTCTACATATCAGGAAATCTGAACCGGAAGTTTCCAAACTTGAGTAACTGAATTTCGATAAGCCAACTGAGTATTTTGTCAGTTGTACATATTTTCTGTGATTTTCTTACCCAATTCTCTATACAGTCATCATGGACTATTAGGGAGAAAATATACACTCTATTGTTGCATACACTCTTAAAGCTAGCATCAGGAGGTTGTGAATGTCGTCAAAACGTGCAACAAGAATCCCAGCCCAACAGAAATCATTTTTGTTTGCATTGAACCAAAGTGCAACTACACTAGAGGTATGCAGATTATTTTCTCTCATACACCAATGCTCCATCTGTCAGTTATCTCCTAAAGATATGGCTTCATCGGGTACAAAGTTCGTCTTATTAGTGTTTACTCCCCCTTTTATTCTCCACGGAACCCTCTCCTTCATTAAGACATGGTATCCTTTGAAAAAATGCAAGACATGGTAAATTGAGTTAGTGTTCTTTGTGGAAGTATCATGAAAAATGATAGGGGAAACTACATATATAGTTTCATCATGTAGACAAGAACATGTTACAACTGAGAGAGCTTCCCTTGGTTGTCAAAAATTTATGCTTGACTTTAGCGTCAATGAAAATTGTCTTCTTATAGGAATCCTAACATTCTGCAATCTAATTATCTCTGAAATACCAATATTGCGTTTTTATCAATTTGACCGTTCCCACAACATTGTAGTTTTACTTTCACAAACTTGTGTTGTGATGCATTTCTGTTTACTTTATGCTTATTTCCCTTATTCCCTATTTGCAGGAAACAATAATAGTTCAATGGCAAGAAAACAGAGCATGCACTATTATTCAGAATGAAGGTCCCCTTGACCCTTAAAATCTTTAGATGAGTGTTTTGCCAATATTTTCCGAGCCTTTCATTTCTAGAATGTTCTTTTTCTTATATTACATTTTAGAATAAACAGTTGTTACATTTCGTTGGGATTCTTTAATACTTCCATTCCAATATCGATGTCATTTTGGCTAGCTGAAAGCTGATAGTGTATGCTCAGTGGAGAAGTTCCTAAAGCTTTTTCGGATCAGCAGACACCATTAACTAATTGTGTGCATTCTTTTTCATAGCTTGCTATTGATTAGACCCAGTTCGAATACTTTATGCAAGTTTTATATATGAGAGTTAAGATGTTGGCTGACTTATTTTTGGCGGCTCTGCACGTATTGAAATTAGCGTATCGAAGCTGGAGTATGAATGTATGAATTAGCAAGTACTGCCTAACATGCAATGCGTTATATGTAAATTGGTTGCATACCTTGTTGAGAACTTGCTTTCTTGGTTCAGGATTTCTTTCCTGGTTCTTTCTCAAGGATAAAACTATTGTGATGCGGTCATGTCACTTTGCCTCTAATATTTCTACCATGCTTTCATCGAGATGGATGCACGCTGCAATACACATCTTTATTTCCTCTACGTACATGCTCTTGTTCTGTGTGACTAGATGTCCAAAACATTGTCGTCTCAGTTCTGACCAAGGAAATTCAGATCGTTGTATTAAATCACCTTTATTTCCTATAATGCTGAATTTCAGGGTTCAAGGATTCCCGAGAAGTGACCAAAACCAATGTTCAGTGAAACTATTGTATGTTCAAGGAAAGTGATGCTGAAAACCAAGTGTCTTGCTCAATCATGAGACATTAATTATATTGACCATGTTTATATGTTTTCTGATTTCTTAGGTCAAAAGGTCATCTATTGCTGAATGTGTCTTCTACGCTACACTGCTTTAAGATATGCAATTCTATATATCAATGAATACAGACAAAAGAATTCCACAACCCTGGTTATTCTTTTAGCAGTACAACTATGGGCTTGGGACCTATAGTCAGAGTGACAAAGTATATGGCATCATCCATAAGGGTAGTCACCTTGAGCTTTCTCAACTAGATGCTATTAGTAACGGATATTCATCTCTTTCACTACATAAAAAAAAATATATACAACGGACGTGGGAAACGAACACCTATGGGGCAGGGCCCCTTTTGGTCCGGCAAGGGAGCGGAGAGTGCACGAAGAGCGGATCGAGGCGGAGCACGCGAGGGATTTTTACCCAGCTTCGGAGCTCTCCGGAGAGATAATACTCCTACTGCTGCTTTGTGGTTGTATTCTGTTCTTGCTCAAGAGCGTGAGAGTGGTGTAGTTTCGAATGAGTCGAACCCCCTCTACGTTGCGCATGGGCCTCCTTTTATAGGCTAAAGGGGTCACCGACAGGTGGCAACGCATGCAGGGGTACAAATGTAAAAAGAGGGGTTGGTACAACTGCTATCTACAGTGCACCCTACCTAACTCTGATGGCAGGGGACAAGAGCATTTAATGCCCATCCGCCTCGCCCAACAGTGCAGAAAAGCGACCGTTAGGGGCGCCACCGCTTGCCACGATGGCCTTCTCGTCATCTCCACTTGCCACCTCGCACCGCTTGGCTACACAGCTCCCTGCCACGTGCGCCTGGGACGGTCTTGTGGCGACACGTTGATGGGTGCGCTGGAGCGTGGGCACAGAGTGGTGGCTCCGCCGCGGCAAGCGCCTTGCCGCGGTCGTTGTCTTGTCGCACCCGAGAGCTTGTCGCTCGTCGGGCTTTACCGGGACACGCGGCGCGTCGCGGCAAGTTCTTTGAAGTGCCTTGGTTGGCCTTCCGGGCAAGTTCCTCTTGCCGGGGCCTTGTCCTTCCCGACGAGCTACTCTTGCCGGAGTCTTGTCTTCTTAGTTAAAACACTTTGTTCTTGAATGGCATCAATAGGGACTACGGGGGATCTTGGCGGACGCCCGGCAAGCCTTGCCGCGGGACGCTACGACTTCCCGTGCACAAGTTCGGGATACTAAGGTACCCCTACTTTAGTACACCGACAGGAGCCCCCGGGCCTGGGCCACACACGGTGCCGAGCGCTGTTGGGCCAGGCCCAAAACAGGGCACGGGCACACGCGGCCTGGGTCCATACCAAATCTCACTCCGTATCCACCGCGCCCTCCCGTAACGGCACGCGTAAAACGCGGCGTCGTGGGAGAGATCGTGGGTGATTCTTTAATCGAAAAAGGCGTAACGTTCGCCTCCTCCTCTTTATAAGCAGGGGAAACAGGGGCCGTTCCCCCACCTTCGCCACTTGCAGTTGCTTCCTTAGAAATCTCCGCCGCTCCCTTTCGCTTCTCAGAGCCGAAAGAGAGCAGCGCTCCGCCGCTCGTCGCCGCCGTCGCCGCCAACGCTCTCGCCCTCTCCCACCGCTTCCGCCATGGCTCCGAAGACCGGGAAAGGTGCGAAGTCGGCCGAGGCGCTGCGGCTTGAGGCGCTGCGCAAGGAGTAGGCACTCCCCCCCCCGCCGAGCTCACCCCGAAGGCGCTGCGGGAGTGGTTCTATCTTTTCTGGTCGACGGAGACGCGGGTGCATCCGCGCACGCAGGTACTCTCCGCCGAAGCTTCTACTTCGAAAAAGTGTCCAAAAGGATACTATTTCTTTCCTTTGTTCTTCTATTGCGGGCTCTGCCCGGCCTTTTCCGATTTCTTCTGTGATATCATGAATACCTACGGGTTTCATCTCCTTGACTTCACCCCCAACGCCGTTCTGACAATGGCGGTTTTCGCACATCTCTGCGAGAACTTCGTTGGAATCCACCCAAATGTTGCCCTCTTTCGCCACTACTTCATGCCCCGGGCCGAGAAGGGAGAGCCCTTAGCTGGCGGGATCGCCTGGATCTTGAGAGTCAGCATGAAGGAGGTTTATCTGGAGGGGGAGCTCCGCAGCAAGTGGGATGAGTGGAGGGCGGAGTGGTGTTGGATTGTTGACGCGGATCCGCAGCCATTCACCAACCTGTGTCAAGCCCGAGTAGTGCGCGGCGGTGATTGGAGCGCCCTGGCAGCGGACTATGCTAGACTGAAGATCGCCACCACCCAGATTCTGCGGCTCAGGCTTGCCGGGCTCACTGTAGGGGCCGTTGGCGCGGACTTCCTTCGCTGCCGCATCGCCCCTCTGCAGGAGAGGGGAAGGCCCACCTGGCTGTTCGGGGGCCCGGCAGATATCATGAGGCTGCCCCAGGCCTCAATTTTAATTTCACAGTCTTGGAGTTGGATGGGATGCTCAAGGAGCTGTTCAAGCACGACCCCAACCATCCGGAGTGGTTCAGGCTGCCGCAGGGCGTCGTCCTGCTGTGCAACAACTCCCAGCTCGATCGCATCCGCGCAATGATGCCGGAGTGCGACTCGCACGGGATTATCCCAACTTGGCAGGAGCCCTCCGACGACGTTGTGCGGCAATTCTTCGACGGTTTGGTGGAGATAGCAGTCCGTGCCGACGAGCAGAGGCTCCTCACCCGCGACACCACTGATGACGAGATGCGGTACATCGCCACCAGGGTGGAAGAGGCGGCGGTAGCCGCCGCCGCGGGCGAGTTTGGTTTTACGTTGGAGGAGGCAGAGGCGGCCGAGGCGGCAATCCTTGCCGACCGGGAGGACCTTGGCGGGGAGGTCGTTGGCGAGGGGGAGCCCGAAGCCGAAGCGAGCGAGCCTGCCGGGGGCGCAAGTGGCCAGCCATCCTCAAGCAACTTGCCACAGACGGGGCCCTCAGTGCAGCCCCCAGCTCAACCAAGAAGGCGCCTCCACAGGACCGGAGACACAGCAGGGCGGCAGACGGGCCAACAGCCGCAGCGCCGCGGAACACGCTCTACCGCGGCAAGCACCGTTGCTGCGGGAGCGCCCCACGCCGCGCCGGCAACTGGAGCGGGGTCTTCTCGGGCCACTGCTTCCGATCCTGCCGCAACTCCCGCCAAGCGTCCAAGGGAGCCTACTCCTCCGCCTCGCCACGCTGAGAGGGTACCAGACTTCGATCTCTCCGCGCTCAGCTCCGACGAGGAGGAAGAAGAGGAGGACGAGTAAGTCTTTTCTTTTTGTTGAATTCATGGTTCTTCAATTCTTGCTTGTTTCTTGTCTTGTATCTAATCCGCTTCCCTCTGAACCTCGTTCCTTTTCAGGACTCTGGCTGAGAGAGCGGCAAAGAGGGCTAAGGTCCCCATGGTCGTCATCGAGGACGATCCTGCTGTGACAGTAGAGGACGCGTCCGAGACCACCTTGTCGGACCCAGCAACCTCTCCTCGAAGCAGCCCCCAGCGCAGCCCCCAGCGTAAGTATTTGTTCACTTCCTGTTGTGGGGCGCGCATGGGTGCTCTTTCCTTGCTGATATCTTGATTGTTGATTTGCTTGTGTAGGAGCAAAATGGGCCCATCAGGAACAACCAGAAGCCGCTCCTGTGGTGCTGTCTGCTTCGACTACACCGCCAAGGGGCGATTCCCCGACAAGGGAGCATTCTCCAGCAAGGGAGAGGTCCCCGGCAAGGGGTAGTTCCCCGGAAAGGGACGGGACCAGCGAACCTTCGGTGGTGGAGCCCATGACCACAGAGCCCAGCACAGGTAGCCCTCCTTGTCGGAAATTTTCCCTTGGGTTCTTCTGATATTCTGATCTTTATTTTCGGATATTTGCTTGACTTTTTCTCCCCTTTCCTGTCTTCAGATCCTCCCTCCGCGGAGCTAATGGAAACCGAGGCCACCGGCAAAGAGAACATGCGCGGCGATACTGGCGATGCCGCTGCTACTGAAGAGGAGGCCGGCGCTGATGATCCCGCCGACGAAGAGGCCGCCAAGGCTGCTGGCGCTGGAGCTGGCGAGGGGTCCGGCGATCGTACTGACGACCCGGGGGCCGCAGGAGCGCAAGGCGCTACACCGACCGCCGACCCTTCCGCTGCTGACGCAGCGCCAGGCCCCGAAGAGCCCCAGCCCGGTGCCTACTTGAAGGCCGGCGAAGGTATCTTCATCAGGCTCCCCTGGGCGTCAAGCTCCAGGGCGCCGGTCGAGGGAGAAGCTTTTGACGGAGAAGTACTCGCCTCTGCTGGGCTGACGGTGGTTGACGCGCCAAGCAGCAGCAGCGGCGAGTCTGAGGAGGAGCAGCTGCTCCGAAAGTTGGTGTCGCTCTACCGCGCCCGACAAGCGAAACTGGAGTCCCGGGAAGCGCTTGTCACGCAGGCGGGAGTTGACATAGAGAAGATGCGGAGGAGCTCCAGAGCCGCAACCAAGAGGCCCTCCGGTCCATTGCGGAGGAGAGGGCGCAGCTTGTCGAGGCGCGGAAGGCCTTCCTCCTCGAGAAGGCAGAAGCTGAGGAGCAACAGAGGCTTGCCGCTGAAGAGCTGTCCACCCGGGAAGGTGAACTGACACAGCGGAAAGTCAATCTGGACAGCTACGAGGAGGAGCTCGCCGCACGCGAGCAATCACTTGGCGGGGCACTCAAAGAAGCGAAGGACGCTGCCGAGGCCGCCAAGAAGGAATTGGAGGTGAAGATGACGCAGCTGGAGGCTGATCTGAAAGGGAAAGATGAGGAGCTTGCCGCGCTCCAGCGCGAACGCGAGAAGGATGCCCTCGCTCATGGTGATCTGCAAGTTCAACTCGCCGATAAGGCAAAGGAACTGAACGCCGCCAAAGAGTCAAATTTTGATCTGGAGCTGAAGCTGGTCACGCTGACTGAGACGCTGGACGGCGCCAAGAAGCGAGAAGATGACTTGAAGAAAGAGATCAAGGCCAACGAGGAGCTTCTAATGAGGGCCGCCGAGACTCAAAACACCTTCAGGGCTACGGTGGAGCTCTGGACGGAGGGCCTCGTCAACATCGCTGCAGTCATCAACGAGGAGCTGGCGCAACTGAACTTGGCGGGCTTCGGGTACTCCTCCGACGAGAACCTCCAGCCCAGCGCCAAGCTTACTCTGTTCTTCAAGGGCGTGGTGACGGCTCTCCAGCAACTCCGGGAAAGGATCCCAAAGCAGCTGGCTGACGAGTCACGCGCAATCTGTGCCAGGGTCTTGGAGAAGGTGTTGGTGAAGGTGCTCTTCCGCAATCCGGGCCTCAACCTCACCAACGTCCTCAAGAAGTTGCCGGCGGGCGCTGATCTTGAAGAGCTCAAGGCCCTTGTCGCACCCATCGTGGACAAGGTGAATGAAGTCAGGAGGATCGACGGCGAACGCGTAGATTAGGCCGCACGTTTTCTCCTTTCCCCGCCGCTGCCATTTATGTTATAAGAATAATTTAGTCAGTGTCACGACAAGTTACCTTTGTAATATAACTTTATCTTAGGCAGTCTTTGCTATGTTATTTCCTTTACTAGATTCCTTCCTTTGTATGTTTTCGCCCTACGCTTTCAGGGAACTTGCCGGCGCAGGCACACTTGCCGCGAGCGCTGAGTGCGGAACATCAGCAGCCTGCTGGCAGTGTTGCATCCGGCAAGAAACCTTGTCGAAGCTAGTCGCAGCACACTTAAGTTGTTGAGCTTACTCGAAACAAAGTAAGGGCGCAACTAGCTACGAGTTGGTTCCTCCGCGCACAGGTTTTCCATACAAAGCACGGTCGTTCAAGGAAGATAACTTAAAATTTTAAAAACTGATCATGCTCAAACTTTGGCGACTTAGCTTTTTCTTTTGTCGTCTGTGTCCCGGCAAGGCTATACTTCTTTGAACGACGCCTAGTCCACACCATTATCTTCTTATCTTCTCCTCCCCCCCGGTGAACTTGTGGGTGAAGGAACCTTCTCTTTGAGAAAAAGAAAGAAGAGAAAATAACGATATGGAGCCTTGAGGCTCGTTATTGCTTACCGGGGCAAGTGCTGCACAAAGTTTCAGATAATGCATGCGAAAAAGAAAAAAGGCATGAAATTTGACAAGGTGTGCGAAGCACATGAGCTTTATTTATGCACGGGATCTACGCCCGGCTTTGTACAAAGGGTTACATGCAATAGCGGCAAGGCTTGTACAAAAGGTGGTTGCCGGAACAGGTTCCGGCAACCGCGCCTTATGGGTAAAACTTACGAAGATGCTCAATGTTCCAGGAGTTGCTCACCGGAAAGCCATCTTCGGTCTCAAGGCGGACAGCGCCAGGCCTAGTGACTCGCTTCACCCGATAAGGGCCTTCCCACTTTGGCGTCAACTTGTTGGAATTCTTGGCGGGTTGAACGCGCCGAAGAACAAGGTCGCCTTCCTCAAGACTTCTGGCCTTAACTTTGCGGCTATGGTAGCGGCGCAAAGCATGCTGGTATCGAGCAGCTCGTACAGCAGCCTGAAGACGATCTTCCTCAAGTTGCAGCGCATCATCTTGTCGCAGCTGCTCTTGCTTAAGCTCATCATAAGCGAGCACTCGAGGTGATCCGTATACGAGTTCCGTGGGGAGAACTGCCTCTGCTCCATAGACTAGAGCAAAAGGTGTCTGGCCAGTGGCTCGATTTGGTGTCGTCCTGATCGACCAAAGAACCACCGGCAGCTCCTCGATCCAATTTTTTCCGCACTTGTGCAGCCTGTCGAAAGTTCTGGTCTTGAGCCCGCGCAGCACTTCAGCGTTTGCCCTCTCCGCTTGCCCGTTGCATCTCGGGTGAGCAACAGAAGCGAAGCAGACCTTGGCGCCAAGATCCTGGACATACTGCATGAAGGTGCGGCTCGTGAATTGTGTGCCATTGTCGGTGATGATCCTGTTAGGAACTCCGAAACGGCAAACAATTGACCTGAAGAACTTGACTGCTGACTGTGCTGTCACCTTCCTCACTGCTTCCACCTCCGGCCACTTCGTGAACTTGTCGATCGCCACGTACAAGTACTCGAAGCCCCCGACAGCTCGGGGAAAGGGGCCGAGGATGTTGAGCCCCCAGTCCGAAAATGGCCAGGATAAAGGGATTGTTTGGAGAGCTTGAGCTGGTTGGTGTATCTGCTTGGAGTGGAACTGGCACGCTTCACACTTGGTTACTTGTGCAGTTGCATCTTGGAGGGCTGTTTGCCAAAAGAAACCTTGCCGGAATGCTTTGCCGGCAAGTGCTCTTGCGCCAATGTGATGACCACATATGCCTCCTTGTATCTCCGCCAACAGCTTCTGTCCATCTTCCCGGGGAATGCACTTCAATTTCACCCCGTTGAATCTTCTTCTGTACAGTATGTCATCGACAAACTGGTACATACTTGATTGCCGGGCTACTCTCTCCGCTTCTTCTTGCTCTTCGGGAAGTTCTCCTGTCTGAAGGAAACGGACAATCTGCTGTGCCCATGCTGGAGCTTGTGGCTCGACAACAAGGACTAAAGGCACAAATGCTGCTGCGGGAACATCTGCTTCAACGGAACAAACCCTAGGGCTTGTCGGAGCAGACTGCTCCTCAGCACTCTTTGTATTGACTCTGGGGACCTTCTTGACGGCGGCTTCAGGGAGGTCTGCCGGAAAGTAGTCACCAGAAACCAACTTCCTCTTCTTGTTCTGTCCAGTTGATGGTGTTACAGATGGTTGAGTCAGTTTGAGCACAAAAATTCCTGGTTCCACAGGTAACTTGAGTGCGGCGCACTTTGACAGACCATCTGCAATGTCGTTCTGGGCTCTCGGAACATGTTCCGTCTGTAAGCCGTCAAAATGCTCTTCCAACTTTCTCACTTCGTCAATGTAAGCTTCCATCAACGGACTCTGATAATCTTTGTTCACTTGGCGGACGACAAGCTGCGAGTCACCCCTGACAATAAGCTTCTTGATCCCAAGGTCTGCCGCGATCCTGAGTCCGGCAAGCAAGCCTTCATACTCTGCAGTATTGTTTGTCGCTTGCTCCTTGGGAAAGTGCATCTGGACCACGTACTTGAGGTGCTCTCCGGTGGGTGTGACAAGTAGTACGCCCGCACCGGCGCCTTGCAGCGAGAAGGCACCATCAAAGTACATGATCCATTCTTTGCTTGCTTCCTTGACGGGGATGCTCGTCTCTGGAGTTTCTTCATCAGGAGTTGGCGTCCATTCCGCTATGAATTCCGCCAATGCTCGGCTTTGGATAGTTGAAATGCTTTCAAACTTGAGGCCAAAGCTTGACAGTTCCAGTGCCCACTCGACAATCCTGCCTGTTGCTTCTGGATTTTGCAATATCCTTTTCAACGGAAAGCGAGTGACAACTGTGATCTCATGTGCTTGAAAGTAATGGTGTAGCTTTCTCGAGGCCATGAGAAGGCCGAAAAGCAATTTCTGCACACCAGAGTACCTTGATCTAGCCCCCTGCAGAAGGGAACTGACAAAGTAAACTGGGCGCTGCACCATCTTTTTCTGCTTCTCTTCTTGTGGCTGTACGGATCCATCCTTGTCGGGACTAGAGCTTGTCGGGGAAGCCCCCTGCTTGTCGCTGGATGTGCTTGCCACGGCTGCTGGCTCATCATCTGCCTCCCTTTCCGCTACTAACGCAGCACTAACCACTTGATTGGTTGCCGCTAGATATAGCATCAACTTCTCTTGTGGTTTAGGTGCGACAAGTATTGGAGTGGAGGACAGATATCTCTTCAAGTCTTGCAGCGCAGCCTCCGCTTCTGGAGTCCATTTCATTGGACCTACCTTTTTCAAAATTTTGAAAAATGGCAGGGCACGCTCAGCAGACTTAGAGATGAACCTGCTGAGAGCAGCTACGCAGCCGGCAAGTCTTCGTATATCTTTGACACGCTTCGGCGCTTCGATCTGCTCAATGGCCTTAATCTTGTCGGGGTTGGCTTCAATCCCCCGCTGAGACACAAAGAACCCGAGAAGCTTGCCGGAGGGAACTCCAAACACGCACTTCTCGGGGTTGAGCTTGAGGTTGATCTTGCGCAGATTTGCAAAGGTCTCGTCCAAATCTTGAATTAGTGTTGCTCTGTCTTTACTCTTGACCACTATGTCATCCATGTAAGCTTCTACATTTCTGTGCAATTGTGGCTCAAAAGCTTCGTGAACTACCCTTGCAAATGTTGACCCAGCATTCTTCAATCCAAAAGGCATCCGTACAAAACAGTACGTGCCACATGGAGTAATGAATGCGGTCTTCTCTTCATCCTCTTCTGCCATGAAGATCTGATGATATCCTGAGTATGCATCAAGAAATGAGAGCAAATCACATCCCGCCGTGGAGTCAACAATCTGGTCGATGCGCGGCAAGGGGAATGGATCTTTGGGACAAGCTTTATTAACATCAGTGAAGTCAATACAAAGCCTCCATTTCCCGTTTGCTTTGCGCACAACTACAGGATTGGCCATCCACGTAGGATGGAGCACTTCTCTGACCAGGCCTGCTGCTTCCAACTTCTTGATCTCTTCAGCAATGAATTCTTGGCGCTCCACTGCTTGCTTCCTAACTTTCTGCTTGACGGGCCGCGCGTGGGGACAGACGGCAAGGTGGTGCTCAATTACTTTCCTGGGAACACCGGGGATGTCAGATGGTTGCCATGCAAACACATCGACATTCGCCCGCAGGAAAGCAATGAGCGCGCTTTCCTATTTAGGGTCAAGCGTGGCACTGATGGTGAAAGTACCACCAGTGCCGTCCTCCTTGGCGGCCACTTTCTTGGTCTCTGGTGAAGTTGTCTTTGCCTTCTTGCACTTGCCGGTGGAGCTCGATGGTGCGTCCTCGATGGTAGCGCAGCACTCCGAAGAGGTGCGCTTGCCGGAGTGGGCATCAGAGCTCTTGCCGGACTTGGTCTTCTTCTTCCCCCCGGGAGCTTCAGCGGCAAGTGTCTTGTGATCTGCTGCGGCTGCTGCTTCCCGGTAGATCTTGTCGGTGCAGATAAGGGCATCTTTCTTGTCGCCAGGGACAGAGATGACGCTTATCGGACCGGGCATCTTGAGCACATTGTAGGCATAGTGAGAGGCTGCCATGAACTTGGCGAGCGCTGGACAGCCAAGTATCCCATTGTAGGGCAATGGGAAATCAGCAACGTCAAAGGTAACTCTCTCTGTCCTGAAATTCAGCTCGCTGCCAAATGTCACTGGCAACGTGATCTTCCCCTTCGGCTTGCTCCTTCCCGGATTGATTCCTTGGAATGTACCGGTCTCTTCGAGCTCGCTGTCGGGGATCTGGAGCTTCTTGAGTACCGCAGAGGAAATCAGATTCAAGCCGGCCCCGCCGTCAACCAGCATCTTTGTGACCTTGAGGTTGCGGATAGTTGGTGAAACCAACATCGGCAAGCACCCGACCGCAGTTATGCGATCAGGGTGATCCTCAACGTCAAAGATGATGGGCGTGCAGGACCACTTCAGAGGCCTGCGTGACTCAACTGATGGTTCTGCTGCATTAACTTCCCGCACCCACTGCTTGAGCTGGCGGTGTGAAGTATGCAGAGAAGCACCACCGTCAACGCACAAAACCTCTGTTGCTTTCTGAAACTCCTGCTCGTCGGTCTCATCTTCATCCATGTCCTCGTCTTCGTCTTCGTCTTCATCCTTGTCGCGGCCGCGGGGAGGCCTGTCTCCTTGCCGCTGCTTGGCCTTGCCGCGGCGTCCTCCCCGGCCGGGACGCTTCATGCCGGATCCTCCACCACCTTCTTGGGCCTTCTCCTTGTCGCGACGCTCGTATTCAGCTTTCTGCAGTTCAACAAGCTGCTCAACTTTCTTGCAGGTCTGGAGATCATGGCCCTTGGTGCGGCGGATCTTGCAGTACTGCTTGCCGGAGCCGTCCTGCTTGTCGGCGGCCGCCACAGGTTCTGTTTCCTTGGCGCCACCTCCGTTGCCGGACTGCTCGATAGCTACCACATCTTTAGCTTTTCTCTTCCTGTTGTTCCGCCTCCGGTTTTTCTTTGCCGGGGCGGCATCCTCACTTTCAGAACCCCCTGCTCCTGTGTTCTCTCCGGGGAGTTTCCTCCCTTCCTCAGCACGTGCACATCTGTCGGCCAGGGCATAGAGCTCACTGACGTCCCTAATCTTGGACATCGTCATCTCCTCCCTCATCCTGCGATTACGCATGTTCTGATGGAACGCGCTGATAACCGCGGCAGGGTGGACGTCTGGGATGTTGCGCTGCACTTGGCTGAATCTCTGAATATACTTGCGCAGGGGTTCTCCTTCCTTCTGGGCGAGCAGATGGAGATCGCTTTCCTGGCCATGGGGCTTGTGGCCACCTGTGAAGGCGCCAACAAACTAATGACACAGGTCCGCCCATGAGGAGATGGAGTCGTCCGGCAAGTGCATGAGCCAGGATCTGACGTTTGGCTTGAGTACCAGCGGGAAGTAGTTGGCGAGGATCTTCTCGTCGCGCCCCCCGGCAGCCTACACCGCGATGGTGTAGATGCTGAGGAACTCCGACGGATGCAACCTGCCATCGTACTTCTCCGGTACGTCTGGCTTGAAGTTCTTGGTACTGGGCCACTGGACTTGCCGCAGCTCACGAGTAAACGCAGGGCAACCTACCGCGTACGGCAAGTCGCCTGGTTCCCCTGGCGCATGCATGTCAACAGCGGGCCCATCGCGCTGTTCGGACTGACATCACGCTTCTCTTCGACGCTCGATACGTGTACGAGCGTCTTCGTGTTGTCGTTCTTGAAGAACTTGGCGTTGATCGCGACGAGCTCGTGGATCTGATGACGCCGTGGAGTCGGTGTCGTGGTTGATCCGGCGAGTAGGCGATCTCGGCCTTCGGGGCGGGGAATGCACGGTGGTTGCACCCCCACCAGTCTTGTCGCCATCGGCTCGCGCCTGGACGTCTTGCCGCGGCTTCGATGTGCTAGGTTGCCGGGGAGTGTCACCGTTGGCGAAGCCGATAAGGCTTTGAATGGTGGCCCTCCAACCGTCGATCTTGTCTGGCGCAGGAGGGTAATCTAGAAGCAGTTGAGTTCGGGCCAACGCTTCTTCTGGAGTCTTCGGCGGCGGCGGTGAGCGGCGCGAGGAGCGGGATATGCTCGGACTTCCAACTGGGTTGGAAGGAGCAGTACCCCGTCCAGGCGACCGTACCTCACTCGTGCCAGCATGCTGGCGTGCATGCTGGTCTTGAACGCCCCGAGATCCACCAGCTTGGCCTTGCTCTAACGCGATTACGGTGCCGTGGGCACCATGACGCTGTTGATCCCGCGCCTCCTGAGATGGGCGCGGTGCGTGTACGGACGCTGAAGTTTGCGGGGCCTTGTCCTTGGACCTGGTAACGACGTGAGTCCCCTCGTCGGCGCCCGCTCCTCCGCCGACGTCCACCCCACCACCCGTTTGCTCCGGTGGCGGTGGGATCGACGTGGACGGAGCAACCACCCCCGAAGTCTTCTTCTTCGGTGGCATGTCGATGAAGATGATGGTGAACTGGCTCGCGTGAACGCCGGATCGGGTTCACACAACCTCGACGCCCCCCTACCTGGCGCGCTAAAGATGTCGTGGGAAACGAACACCTATGGGGCAGGGCCCCTTTCGGACCGGCAAGGGAGCGGAGAGCGCACGAAGAGCGGATCAAGGCGGAGCACGCGAGGGATTTTTACCCAGCTTCGGAGCTCTCCGGAGAGATAATACTCCTACTGCTGCTTTGTGGTTGTATTCTGTTCTTGCTCAAGAGCGTGAGAGTGGTGTAGTTTCGAATGAGTCGAACCCCCTCTACGTTGCGCATGGGCCTCCTTTTATAGGCTAAAGGGGTCACCGACAGGTGGCAATGCATGCAGGGGTACAAATGTAAAAAGAGGGGTTGGTACAACTGCTATCTATAGTGCACCCTACCTAACTCTGACGGCAGGGGACAAGAGCATTTAATGCCCGTCTGCCTCGCCCAACAGTGCAGAAAAGCGACTGTTAGGGGCGCCACCGCTTGCCACGATGGCCTTTTAGTCATCTCCACTTGCCACCTCGCACCGCTTGGCTACACAGCTCCCTGCCACGTGCGCCTGGGACGGTCTTGTGGCGACACGTTGATGGGTGCGCTAGAGCGTGGGCACAGAGTGATGGCTTCGCCGCGGCAAGCGCCTTACCGCGGTCGTTGTCTTGTCGCACCCGAGAGCTTGTCGCTCGTCGGGCTTTACCGGGACACGCAGCACGTCGCGGCAAGTTCTTTGAAGTGCCTTGGTTGGCCTTCTCGGCAAGTTCCTCTTGCCGGGGCCTTGTCCTTCCCGGCGAGCTACTCTTGCCGGAGTCTTGTCTTCTTAGTTAAAACACTTTGTTCTTGAATGGCATCAATAGGGACTACGGGGGATCTTGGCGGACGCCCGACAAGCCTTGCCGCGGGACGCTGCGACTGCCCGTGCACAAGTTCGGGATACTAAGGTACCCCTACTTTAGTACACCGACAGGTGCCATTTTGTTGTCAAACGGACGGGCGCGGCAACGCGCGCCATCAATGATCTAGTTTATTCATAATTTGGTTGTCAAATCTGATGCGTGCAATGCACGTGTACCTTACTAGTACTTCCAGTATGCGCAAAACACATAAATTAGAATTCCAATGGCACGCTACACAGTGTATCTCTTTCAGTTCATGAAGCCACGTGGCACATGTGGAGGCGTTGTCGCGACATCCTTGTGTGGATTGATCACAATGACGTGCTGCTGGTTCCAGAAGAATCTACTCGTCCTCTCTCAGGCACACTGGCAGTACATGCATGAAGCGAAGATGTGCACGCACGCACATGCGGGTACATGGTGGGACACATTTTTGTACGAAGATCCACCCCATGTGATAATTTGACGCATGTAAAGTCCTTCACTTCATTGATGGTCAATTAATACAGCACATGCAAATTGAGTGGACGTGAGGGAGGAAGTAGTTCAGAAATACATTACTACTCCACTGCGTGCATGCGAGTAGTTAAATCATGGGTTGCTACTTCCATTGGTCTCCTTCGTATTTTGTGCCAATTTTGACCATATTTTTAAGTACTCCCTCCTTCCATCTATATAGGGCCTAATGTGTTTTCCAAGACCACCTTTGACTATCGATAAGATTAATAGTACATGTGACGTATAATGTGAAAATTATATCATTGGAAGCTCCTTTCACATACGAATTTGACGGTATGTTTTATGTAACTTGCATGTCATATATTATTGCTCTAACATGGTCAAAGTTAGCCTAAAAAATGCATTAGGTCTTGTATAGATGGAAGGAGGGAGTAACATAATATTTGTGCATGTCATAAAAAGTGGCACAAAAAAGGGGGCCAATAAACCAGGACGCAAGCTTCATGATCAATTTTTGCCAGGGCTACTGTTGGTGTCCTTTGTATTTAAGTATGGACGAAGTGGAGTAGTACTATCTTTATCTTAGCCTTGTAGGGATCTCTCAGCGCCTAGGCTCGCCTCCCCGCCTCGCCCACCGGATCCCGCCATGGACGATTCCGCCATGGATAATCCCTTAGATCCCAGGATCCCGTGGGCTGCCCTCTCGCTGCGGCCTGCAGCACTACCGCCTTTGAGCAAAACCCACATGTGTTTTAGAGGGGATCCATTGCTCTGGAATCATAGATCGGTGGCGCCGAAGGACATGCCAGGGCTGCGTTTCAGGTGGTGGGCAGCAAGGGCAAATCGGATCGAGGAAGTGTCGCATTTATTGGAGAGAAGTTCTAAGGAGCTGCACCTAGTGCAGCACAAGGTGGAGGCGCAAGTCAATCTCAGGGGAGAGATGCTGAGGGATGTCAGCATCTGGCAGCGTTGTGTTGATTTCGAGCTAGGGCTAATGGTAGAGATCATATTCACGGAGTCAACTCCGGAGGAAAGAACGCGCATGCCTATGGAATGGCATGAGCAGCTGGTGCAACTGTTCAAATGGGCAGTAGGAGAAGCCAAATCGCGGGATCAACTGTGATGGCGCCACTGGGCATGCATTGTAGGCGTGGTGAGAGCTGACGTCGTTCCCCACTGGCGATGCAGTGACCTACTCGGTTGCTGCTGCAGTGAACTTGCAGTGCCATGGTGGTTTGCAACCATGACAATCACTCCATCTATATGTATTGTATTCCTGTGAAAATACTTGGTCATTTGGAAAAATATGGTAATTGATTTATCACTAGTTTTTGGATGCTTGGTCATGACGATCACCGGAAGCCACAACCAGAAGTCTCCATCGCCTAATACTTACAGTCGGTCGCACCAATAGACGGTCAGTCGGACCCGCGACACGCATCGGCTTGTTTGACATGTACGACCAGTTACATCATTGACTTGTGCGACCGTATTTCAGCAGTAGTAATTGAAATTTGTTTTCTAGGAAACTCATCGGGAGCCATTTCGGGCCTCGAAACCCAAACCATCAATTAATCTTTAGCTTGTTCCTATCACCTTCCAAAGTGTATAGTATAATTATAAGTGCAAGCCTACTCACACCTAGTAGTACGTATCAAACCTGAATGTGTTCCCACTATGATGGTTTTAGAACTAGTGCTAGTACTAGGTTATAAAAAGGGGAACTAGTACCTAGCCAAAAATCACTCTACCTCTTCCTCCTCATAAGTCTTTCTTGTTCGTCTATCCTTGCCATGGCCGGTGTGTAGAGCTCTAGGTCGATAACTACTCGTAACAATTGAGCGGCAACCAAGGCCACGGAAAAAAAGAGAGGGCTCGCCTCCTGGCAGAGACAGGCGAGGGCTCCCAGGAGCGCCCTAGCCGCGGAGGCGTACATGCCGAGCTGGTGGCACTAGAGTTGTTATCCCTCGACGACATGCCCGATCAGGTCAATAAGCAGGAGGAATTCATCGACGGCTTGGTGGAGCTGCTGAAGGAGAGCCTCGATGACATGCCCGATGAGCTCAATGAGCAGGGGGAGTTGACCGCCGGCTTGGTGATGCTACTGAAGAAGAGCATTGCATCGAATAAGAAGGCGACTGGCGAAATCCTGCAACTTCAGGAGGACAAGGCGAAGCTTTGCCACGAGCTCGACCTAGTGAAGGAGGAGAACACCGGCTGGAAGAAGCTACATGAGGAGAGTAGTTCCTCGATGAAGATGCTGCAGGCCCTCATCATGGAACAGAAGGAGGAGTTGGCGAAGCTCCGGATCAAGCACCCGGCTACTATCAAGGTACGTAATGCGGCCGTGGAACAGATGATGAAGGCTCGCATCAAGAAATCCCGCATCATGGACAGAATGAAGAAGATGGCGGAGGAGACGCGCAAGGAGATGGAGGTTGTGGATGCAATGAAGAAGCAGTTATGACTCCGCGGCCAGCAACCCTTCATGTAGTAGAGAGCAGCGCCCCAGACTTGTGTGTGTGTGTGTGTGTGCGTCTTCCATCTTTTTTGGGGGTGATAATCTTCCTTCTTATTTTGCTCCTGTGTTTCTTCTTTTGCTTCAGGTGTTTGCCACACGTGTCACGCTCTCTGCGAGGAATGAATAGAACAATGCTAACGATGAGCGGCGCCGTGGGATCGATGACTAGCAAATTAGATCATTTTTATCGCCATATGGCACTGGACTGTCGTGTTTCGTGCTCCTCCGTCGTACTAGTACTCCATTGGAAAAATTGAGTATACCACACGGTTCTTTGCTCCTCCTCAGGTCATCAGCAACATTTATACGAGTAGTCAAATCAAAAGGCCCGCCTTCCAGCAGTAATGAGCCGTCAAATCACAAAGGCCCTCGCCTCTCGTGAAACCGACCAAGTGAGACTGCTGTCCGTGTCAAAACCGGCGGATCTCGGGTAGGGGGTCCCGAACTATGCGTCTAAGGATAATGGTAACAGGAGGCGAGGGACACAATGTTTACCCAGGTTCGGGCCCTCTCGATGGAGGTAGTACTCTACTTCCTGCTTGATTTATCTTGATGATATGAGTATTACAAGAGTTGATCTACCACGAGATCGTAGAGGCTAAACACTAGAAGTTAGCCTATGGTTATGACTGATGTCCTACGGACTAAACCCTCCGGTTTGTATAGACACCGGAGGGGGATAGGGTTACACAGAGTCAGTTACAGAGAAAGGAATCTTCACAACCAAACCGCCAAGCTTGCCTTCCACGCAAAGGAGAGTCCCATCCGGACACGGGACGAAGTCTTCTGTCGTGTATCTTCATAGTCCAATAGTACAGCATACACATATAGTCCGGCTGTCCGAGGACCCCTTAATCCAGGACTCCCTCAGTAGCCCCTGAACCATGCTTCAATGATGACGAGTCCGGCATGCAGATTGTCTTCGGCATTGCAAGGCGGGTTCCTTCACCGATTACTCCAAAGTAGATCTTGAACATAAGAATTGTGTTCGGCTCTGCAAAACAAATTCCACATACCACGGTAGAGAGTATAATATCCCACGAGTCCAATCTGCTGACAACTCATAGCATGACATCACGCCATGGCCCGGTCTTTATTCGAACCTTTTTATCCTGCCCCCCCCCAGTATTTCGAGGCGCGGTTTCATTGGCACGTCTTGTCCAAGCAGAGATCGTGTCCCCTTATCACGGGATTCTCATCAATGCGAGCATGGGTAACCTAACTGTGCCATCAACACGACGCTTGGGAAATAAGCGAGTTTCAGGGCGAGTAGGGAGGCGCATGATTTCTACTACTTTATAAAGGGATAATGATTCCCCTCTTTCACCCACACCCTCTTCTTCCTCTGCTCATTCATTCTCGAACTCCAGCGCCCAAGCACCCATCTCTTCCGCCCAAAAAGCACTCCAATCATGTCCGGATCTGGAGCTAGAGGCAAGTGGATGGCCTCCTCCGTCAAGAAGGAGGACATCAAGAAGCTCCGGGAGGCCGGGTACTTGTCCAAAGACATTGCTCATCGGCTTCCAGCCAAGGGGCAGATCATCCCCACCCCGGAGCCCCAAGAAAGGGTGGTGTTTCTTTCCCACTTCATCCGCGGGCTGGGATTCCCCCTCCACCCGTTCATCCGCGGACTGATGTTCTACTACGGCTGGACTTCCATGACTTGTCCCCCAACTCCATCCTCAACATCTCGGCATCCATTGTCGTGTGTGAGGCCTTCCTCCGCATCCCACCTCACTTCGGCCTATGGCTGAAGACCTTCAATGTGAAGCCAAAGGTGGTGAGCCGCCAACAAGTAGAGTGCGGAGGCGCAATGGTGGGCAAAATGCCCAATGTCACCTGGCCCAAAGGCTCCTTTGTGGAGACTGTAAATGGGTGGCAATCGGGGTGGTTCTACATCACCGAGCCGCGCGGTACCACCTACGCGACGACCCCCGAATTCCGATCTGGAGTCCCCATGCGGCTCACCTCTTGGCAAGAGAAGGGTTTAGCCTGGGGCTCAGCGGAAGAAGTGACTGGGCCCCAGACATGTGTCTAGAACATAATTGACAAGAAAGTCAAGCTTGTCAACGTGGTCTAGGTCATGCTCTTCCACCGGACTCTTCCGTGCCAGAGCCGGACTTGTAATTTGTGGGAGTTAGACCTGGCTAAGCACCAGACGCTGCTGGAGCTCTTCGATACGACACACGAAGACATCTGGAAGGTGCTTTTTAAGGCCGGCGAGGTACCACCGCCCACGTCCGAAGATCGCGGGCTTAGCGCAAAATGCCGGGCTAATCCGGTAAGTTCTTTTATGTTTGCAAGGTATATCTTTTGCCGGCATGTCTGCGGGAGGAACCTAAGCCTCCATGCTGATCTTTCAGGCCTGGGTAACGATAGCGGGGCAGATCAAATGTCCGGCTCCGCTGCCTGAAGATACAGAAACGCCTCTTCTGACGAAGATGCTGTTTCCGGCGCCTTATGAGGTGCCGGAGAAGAAAACCAAGAAGGCCGCCAAGGGGACCAGAGGTGGTCTCCGACGCAAGGGTGTTTCAGACGTGACGTCCGAAGACGCCAAGACACACTCCTCCGCCGAAGACGACGGAGAGGAGGAGGAGACCCGTCCTACCCCCCAAAAAGAATAGGAAGGCCTGCACACATGGGGAGGCCTAGGAGCCCGAGAAGGGAAAAATCTCCCTTCCAGACTACTCCGCCGCAGCCACCAATAACAGCGAGGAGTGGGGGGCCAGGGTCAAGCCCCTGGCCAAATCGTAAGCATCCGGACATGATAATATTTCTGGTTTTTTCACTTTATCATTTTTAATGTGTTAGACCATGTATCTGCAGTCCGGCCCAATCCAGCATCGAGCTATCCTCCTCTTCGAAGGGGTTGTTGGATCCGTCGGTGATGAACAACGGGTCCCTTCCAACGACCACCTCCCATAAGGCCGCGGACAACACCGAGGTGTTGTCTCGAAGGATATCGGGCCAAGGGGAGGCTGTTCCGGTGATGCCGGAGGAAAAAAGCCCGGCTGCCGAGCACATGGGGGGAAAGACCCCTACAGACCCCTACGACGGGGGCCGCGTCCAGTTCGGCCCTCAGCCGGATACAGCTCCGGAGACCCAAGTGGCTCTGAATTCGGGCAAGCAGCCTCTCCCGAACGAGGGGGGCAAGCCGCCTCCACCGGTGACCTCTGTCCATCCAGAGGCACCGGATAGATTGCTGGAAGCTCTACAAGGCGCTTCCACTATGGAAGAACATCGTACACTTATGAGTACAGTGATTGAGAAAGTCCAATTCGCCAAAACGGACCGACCAAAACCTGCATTAGCCTTCTAACAGGCTTTGAGGTAAGTAATATAGTTGTAAAAGAATATCACCTTGTAGACAGTAGCCCCTGATGCTCTGTTCGGTGTTCGGAAAGAAAAACCAAACAGAGGATCAAAATAATTGTCTCGGGAGTCTAACATAACATGTCTATGTGAATAAGAAGGCATCGCTGCTAGCCGCTGCTGCTCATACTGTGGAGGTCTCCGGCTTGACGCGGGATCTGGAGCGGGCCGAGGAAGAACTCGGCCTCGTGAAGAAGCAACTAGAGGACAGCCAAGGTATGCACTAACCGGTGCTTTATATTTAGGAAGGATGAAAAGTTCGTGCTGACTGAAGTTTCATGAACTTTATTAGGGGCCACGACCGAAGTAGCGGCCCTCAAGAAGGCGTTGGCTGAGGCCGAGGACAAAGTGGCTAAGGAACATGCCGCGCGCGAGAAGCAGGAGGCCCGGGTTAGCGAGGTCCAGCAAGAGTTCCAGGACGCCGTCAAAAAGTACAAGTCCTTGGAGCGTAATTCGAAGATTCAAGAGTCTGAACTTGCCAAGGCCCGCCAAAGCACGCAAGATGCCCGAGCCGAAGCCCAGGGCGCCCTCCAGGAAATCCAGGCGGCCCATAAGATCGCGGCGGGTAAGGCTTTTATTATGCAAAGCAAGTGTGTGTGTGAAGGAAGCGTTCCTTCTACTTACCCGAATTTGGAGTTTTCCAGGAGCGTTTGCGGATCTGCCGCGCAGCATATCAGTTGCTGCAGAGTTCTTTCGAGCCGAAGAAGGGAGCTCTATGGAGAAGCTATTCTAGTCTCAATACCTTGGATCAGAACATCCGGCGCCCCTTAGCGACTAGCTAAAGCAGTTGGTCGAGCTGCACAAGGCGGTCGAACTGGCCATGAATGACCTAATAGTCCGGCTATGGCCTACCGAGCCCATGCCCAGTAGCTAATTCGGACTTGTGAAGCGGCTGGTCAGTGCCTGTCCTCGTCTTGATGCCGTCAAGCGGTTGGTCTGCATTGAAGGTGCGCGGATGGCTTTCGCCCGCGCCAAGACGCACTGGGCGAAGATGGATGCCACGAAGTTGATGACTGAGGGTCCGCCCAAGGGCAAGGAGCATCGCAAGCCCGAGAAGTACTATGACAGTGTCATGGAGGGATCCCGCCTTGTGGCGGAGCAATGTGCCAAGGATATCATTTTCCCATGAAAGCATTATTTTATCCTGTCCTGTAATATGGAACGAGGCCTTTATGTAATATAATGCTTGTTATTTAAAAGTTTACCTCCTGTGCATTCGTTTATTAAATCTGAGAGTTGGCCGGTCGTCGGCTTCTGCCCCCATGTAGCTAGTACAGGGGTGTTCGGGATAGATCTAAACACTCTTTATCCAAATTTTTGGTCCTTTAAGGAGGTGTTTAGCGCAACGAACAAGGCAATCGGACTATACAACTTTATCACCCTCACTTAGCCATAGGAGTTCTATAATTTTAAATTTTGGCGTCGCCCCTGGTATACGGAAGGCCGAAGTTGGGGCGCTATACACGCCTAATCAGACAAAAACCAATTCCTCGCATAAAGCGGAAAAAAATCTCTAGCGATTTGAAGACCTCTCGAACAGCAGACCAGCTCTCGCCGCATCATGACAGTCAGTTTTCGGTTTTCTCTACTGAGGTGTTCGTCCAGAAGAACCGGGACACAATCACAGTAGTTCTCCCTTTACTACCCTAGCGGATATAGAGGAATGTAAGGTAGTAAGCACAGGAGCTGGGCAACCCAACTATTGACCAAAGAGATGATTCGGAGCCGATGCTTATATTGCTATAAGTTCGGGGTGCCAAACTATACTGTAAAAGTGTTCGGACTTTCTTGTCGTGTTATGGGGTACAATGAAGCCCCTGACGAATTAAGGCGTACCAGAATGTACGGGTGCAATTAAAAATAAATAGACAAGGAATTTTTTTAAGTAATGAGCAGATGCTGCAGATTATTTTTCATTGTAAGTTGATTGATACGTCAAGGCGTATCTGTACAAAGTAGTGCAATAAGAAAATAAGGCTATTTAACATGCCATGACCAAGAGCGAGCTGTGTGCGGGTATTTAAAAAAGGTATGATGATCATTAGCAAAGACCACATGGGTATTCCCTTGTATGTCCGAGCCTCTAGCTTTCTTGGTGTATTCGTCCCACGATGTGTCTGGTGATTAGGTCTATCAGAAAAAGCCTTGAGAGGTGAAGAAACCTGAAAGAAAAATAAAAGGTGATGGTATACGGATCCAGGAGTGGTTGAGCCGCATTGTGGACCGAGGTCTAGCTATGCCTCCGTCCACGCCCATGGTATTTTGAGTGCGTAGTTGTGTACGCGCGGCGCGAATTTCACCGCTTTATTTGGGCTGGAACGAAGGCCGAATTGCTAGCTGAGTTCTGGACAAGCTGGACGGTTCTATTGCAGAGTAGCTCGGACTCGCTTTACAGTGTCCGGGGGCTTTATTGCCGAATTGAGGTTTTGCCTAGAAAGGCTATTCTGAACCTCTACTGCAAGGGCCGCAGTGTGCTCCTCGGTATGGAGGGAGTGCTCCATATTTCCGTTGACTGTTATAATACCGCGAGGTCCGGGCATCTTGAGCTTAAGGTAGGCATAGTGCAGCATTGCATTGAAACGAGCAAATGCAGTTCGTCCGAGCAGTGCGTGATAACCATTGCGGAAGTGGACAATATCGAAGAGTAATTCTTCGCTTTGGGAATTATCCGGGGATCCGAAGACCACTTCCAGTGTGATTGAGCCCGTATAGCAGGCCTCTACACCTGGTATGACACCTTTAAAGGTGGTTTTTGTGGGCTTGATCCTTGAGGGATCAATACCCATTTTGCACACTGTTTCCTGATAAAGCAGGTTCAGGCTACTACCACCGTCCATGAGGACGTGTGTGAGGTGGAATCTGTCAATGATAGGGTCTAGCACCAGTGCGGCTGAACCGCCATGATGGATACTAGTCAGGTGATCCCTTCGATCAAAAGTGATCGAACAGCAGGACCACAGGTTGTATTTTGGGGCAACTGGCTCCATCGCGTAGACATCCCTTAGTGTGCAATTCCGTTCCCTTTTGGGGATATGGGTAGCTTATATCATATTCACTGTTTTAACTTGGGGAGGAAACTTCTTCTGTCCCCCTGTGTTCGTTGGCCGGGGTTCCTCGTCGTCGTCACTTTCCCTTTTCCTTCTTTTCAGCATTTAACTTGTCGGCTTGTTTGAAGACGCAACATTCTCTGTTGGTATGATTGGAATATTTATCGGGGGTGCCGTGGATTTGACATGGACGATCGAGTATGCGGTCCAGACTGGACGGGCCCAGATTGTTTCTTTTAAATGGCCTTTTCCGCTGACCGGACTTGGAGCCACTGAATCCGGCATTGATGGCCGTGTCTTCGGCATTATCTCCATTATTTTGACGCTTGTGTCTGTTGTGTCGTGGCTTGCCGTTGCTATCTCTGGCTTCCGAGGTGCCAGGTTTACTTGCGGTGCTGTTGCTACGAGCGAGCCAGCTATCCCCGCCCGCACAAAAGCGAGTCATGAGCGTCGTAAGGGCTTCCATGGACTCCGGCTTCTCTTGGCCGAGGTGTCGAGCGAGCCACTTGTCGCGGATGTTATGCTTAAAGGCCGTCAGGGCTTCGGCATCCGGACAGTCGACGATTTGATTCTTGTTAGTTAAGAACCGAGTCCAAAATTTCATGGCTGACTCTCCGGGCTGTTGGATTATATGACTTAAGTCATCGGCATCCGGAGGTCGGACATAAGTGCCCTGGAAGTTGTCAAGGAATGCATCTTCCAGGTTCTCCCAACTGCCAATAGAGTTTTCAGGCAGACTATTCAACCAGTGCCTAGCTGGTCCCTTGAGTTTTAGTGGGAGATACTTGATGGCATGGAGGTCATCGCGCGGGCCATATGTATGTGGAGAAGGAAGTCCTCGATCCATACCGCGGGATCTATTGTTCCATCATATGATTCAATGTTTACGGGTTTAAACCCTTCTGGGAATTCATGCTCCATTACTTTATCAGTGAAGCAGAGGGGGTGTGCAGCACCTCTGTGTTGGGCTATGTCGGGACGTAGCTCAGATGGAGCCGGTCTGCTGTATTCGGCCTGGACAGTTTTGTGCTTGTTATATCCGGCTTGGTGGCCGTCGTTGCACGTTGGGGCACACCCGCGCAATCCATAGATCGATCTGGTTTGTCCTGCACTGTTTTCCAAATCGTATCGCAGGTCATGTGTGTATCCCCGAGCTGTTGTGTTTCTATTTGTTTGGCGAGGCAGTGCCAGCTGGTGCTTGGGTTGAGTCGCAATTTTATCTCGGCTACGCGGTGGTCGGTCAGCCGCATTATGCGTTGGTAGTGCCAGCTCTGGCGCCTCGTCATTGAATTGATGTAGCAATTTGCGCTTCGAGTAACTTTTTGTTGGGCGTTCGAGTCCGTATTCCTCGGCTGCCAGGACCTCAGTCCATCTATCAGTGAGCAGATCTTGATCAGCTTGAAGGTGATGCTGCATCTTCTTCAGGTTCTTTGCCGTGGCTATAAGGCGGCGCTTAAAACGCTCCTGCTCAATGGGATCCTCATGCATGATAAATTCTTCGTCACTGTGGCTCACCTCGTCCTCGGAGAGGGGCATGTAATTGCTGTCCTCCTAGTTGTCGTTCACGGCCTGTTCATCGGGGTTGGCTTGCCCGTCTTCCCATTCAGCCTGTTCGAAACTTGGCTTGGTGGGGTCTTCGTTGTCTTCGACATCGTCCGGGGTGCTATTCTCTCTTGTGCAGGTATCGCTATTTTTACCATGGCGTGATTTAGAGCGGCGCCGCTGACATCGGTGCTTAGACTACTTCTCAGGAAGTTTATCCTCAACTAGGTCTTTTATTTCATTGCCATTGTCTTCCTTGGGTGTATCCACCATGTATATATCGTATGAGGAAGTGGCTGTCCAGCGCCCTGTGGGCGGTGGTTCCTGTTCTTCTCCGACATCGTCGTCCATACCATCGATGTCTTCAGAGTCGAAATCAAGCATGTCGATCAAATCGTCAATAGTGGCTATCAAGTGGGTGGTGGGTGGGCAACGAAGTTCTTCGTCGTCCGCTTCCCATTCAAGCCGGACATAGTTCGGCCAAGAATCTTCTGACAAGGAGAGGGACTTTAATGAGTTTAACACATCGCCTAAGGGTGAGTGTTGGAAGATGTCCCCGGAGCTGAACTCTAAGATCGGCGCCCGATCAGACTCGATGGGTGCGGATACACGCGGTTCGGAGCCTATGACCGGAGACGAGTCCGAGGTTCCGATGACACAGGCCTCGTTGGAGGTCAGATCTGTGTTCGGCTCTAGCGCCGCTGAGTCCGCGGCTTCCATGGAGAGGTTGAGCCTCCTGTCCTCGGATGGCGTGCTCTGCTCTGGATCTAGGGCCAGTGCGATTACAGGTGCAATCTCCTGCAAACTGTCTGATGACAGATTTAGGTCATGTTCATCATGGAAGAAGGGTGCGGCTGTCATGGGCTCGAATCCGTCGAAGATCAAGTCTCCGCGGATGTCGGCGGTGTAGTTCAAGCTTCCAAACCTAACCTGATGGCCAGGGGCGTAGCTATCAATCTGCTCCAGATGGCCAAGCGAGTTGGCCCACAGTGCGAAGCCGCCGAATATGAAGATCTGTCCGGGGAGAAAAACTTCACCCTGGACAGTGCTGTCATGGATGATTGAAGGAGCCATCAAGCCTGATGATGACGACACATTGGAACTCTCAATGAAAGCACCAATGTCGGTGTCAAAACCGGTGGATCTCGGGTAGGGGGTCCCGAACTGTGCGTCTAGGAGGATGGTAATAGGAGACAAGGGACACGATGTTTTTACCAAGGTTCGGGCCCTCTCGATGGAGGTAAAACCCTACTCCTGCTTGATTGATATTGATGATATGGGTAGTACAAGAGTGGATCTACCACAAGATCAAGGAGGCTAAACCCTAGAAGCTAGCCTATGGTATGATTGTTGTAATGGTTGTTCGTCCTATGAACTAAAACCCTCCGGTTTATATAGACACCGGAGAGGGCTAGGGTTACACAGAGTCGGTTACAATGGTAGGAGATCTACATATCCGTATTGCCAAGCTCGCCTTCCACGCCAAGGAAAGTCCCATCCGGACACGGGACGAAGTCTTCAATCTTGTATCTTCATAGTCTTGGAGTCCGGCCGATGATGATAGTCCGGCTATCCGGACACCCCCTAGTCCAGGACTCCCTCAACCGTTCTTTAAAACGAACATACAGACGAACATCCGCTATTTAGGTAAACCGAGAAAACCAAACCGATCTAATCTAAAAAAACCAAGCGGTTTTTCGAAAAAAACGAATCGGCGGCGTCGGCGGTACTGGCGAGGCCGGCCCGGCTCGGCCTAGCCGCTGGCCCAGTCGGGGGCACGAACACTTTTTTTTTGTAAAATAAATTCCACCGAAACAAAACAAATCCTAGAAAATAAAATAAAAATCTAAAAATGCCAAAACAAATTTTCACCGTCTAAATAAGATATTTAGAACAAGATGAACATTTTCTTGGCCTAAAAATGCAATTTCAAAAATGTGCAATTTTCTAATTCAAATAAAATTGCAATAAAATCCTAATAAAACTTTTTTTTGATTTTAATATTTTTCCTGTAATATTTCATTTATTTTGGAGAAGTCATATTATCTCCTCTCATATATTTTTATTTTAGAAATATTAGGAAGAAAAATGATTAGAACCAAATGATCCCCTTTTCAAAATTTGAGAAAACTCAAATATGAAAATAACGAAATCCGCAACTCTCTCCGTGGGTCCTTGAGTTGCATAGAATTTCTAGGATCAACGCAAAATGTGATATAATATGATATGCAATGATGATCTAATGTCTAACATTCCAAATTGAAAATTTAGGATGTTACAATTAACTGGAAACTTAGTCCATGTGTGAATACATAGACAAAACTTATAGTCCCTAGTATGCCTCTACTTGACTAGCTCATTAATCAAAGATGGTTATGTTTCCTAACCATAGACATGTGTTGTTATTTGATGAACGGGATCACATCATTAGGAGAATGATGTGATGGACATGACCCATCCATTAGCTTAGCATTATGATTGTGTCAGTTTCATTGCTACTGCTTTCCTCATGACTTATACAAGTTCCTCAGACTATGACATTATGCAACTCCCGGATACTGGAGGAACACTTTGTGTGCTACCAAAAATCACAATGTAAAAGGGTGATTATAAAGGTGCTCTACAGGTGTATTCGAAGGTGTTTGTTGGGTTGGCATATATCGAGATTAGGATTTGTCACTCCGTGTTTTGGAGAGGTATCTCTGGGCCCTCTCGGTAATACTCATCACTATAAGCCTTGCAAGCATTGTAACTAACGAGTTAGTTGCGGGATGATATATTACGGAACAAGTAAAGAGACTTGTCGCTAACGAGATTGAACTAGGTATTGAGATACCGACGATCAAATCTCGGGCAAGTAACATACCGATGATAAAGGGAATAATGTATGTTGTTGTGCGGTTTAACCGATAATCTTCATAGAATATGTAGGAACCAACATGATCATGCAGGTTCTGCTATTGTTTATTGACCGGAGATGTGTCTCGATCATGTCTACATAGTTCTCGAACCCGTAGGGTCCACATGCTTAACGTTCGATGACGATTGGTATTATGAGTTTATGTGATATGATGTACCGAATATTGTTCGGAGTCCCGGATATGATCACGGACATGATGATGAGTCTCTAATTGGTCGAGACATAAAGTTTGATATATTGGACGACTATGTTCGTACACCGGAAGTGTTCCATAGAAGTTTCGTATAATACTGGAGTACCGGAGGGTTACCGGAACCCCCAGGGGGTTCAATGGGCCTTCATGGGCCTTAGTGGAAATAGAGGGCAGCAAGGGAGTTGTGGGGCGCGCCCCCTAGGCCCAAACTGAATTGGTTTAGGGCTTGGGGGGCGGCCCCCTCTTTCCTTCTCCCCTCCACCTCTTTCCTTCCACTCCTAGTTGGACTAGGAAAGGGGGAACCTACTCCTAGTTAGAGTAGGATTCCCCCCTTGGGGCGCACCCTATGAGGCCGCCGCCCCCTCCCCTTGCTCCTTTATATACGGGGGCAGGGGGCACCCTAGAACACACAAGTTGACAATTATTTTAGTCGTGTGCGGTGCCCCCCTCCACAATTACACACCTCGGTCATTTCATCGTAGTGCTTAGGTAAAGCCCTGCGCTAGTAACTTCATTATCACTGTCACCACGCCGTCGTGCTGACGAAACTCTCCTTCGGCCTCAACTTGATAAAGATTACGAGGGACGTCTCCGAGCAAAACGTGTGCTAAACGCGGAGGAGCCGTACATTCGGTGCTTGGATCGGTTGGATCGCGAAGATGTTCGACTGCATCAACCGCGTTAACTAAACGCTTCCACTTTCGGTCTACGAGGGTATGTGGACACACTCTCCCCTCTCGTTGCTATGCATCACATAGATAGATCTTGCGTGATCGTAGGAATTTTTTTGAACTTACCGCGTTAACCAACAGTGGCATCCGAGTCAGGTCTATGCGTAGATGTTATATGCATGCGTAGAACACAAAGAGTTGTTGGCGATAATAGTCATACTGCTTACCAGCATGTCATACTTTGATTCGGCGGTATTGTTCGATGAAGCAGCTCAGACTGACAGTACGCGTACGCTTACGCGAGACTGGTTCTACCGACGTGCTGTGCACATCGGTGGCTGGTGAGTGTCTGTTTCTCCAACTTTAGTTTAATCGAGTGTGGCTATGCCCGTCCCTTGTTGAAGGTTAAAATAGCACACTTCACAAAAAATCGTTGTGGTTTTGATGCGTAGGTAAGAGCGGTTCTTGCTAGAAGCCCGTAGCAGCCACGTAAAACTTGCAACAACAAAGTAGAGGACATCTAACTTGTTTTTGCAGGGCTTGCCGTGATGTGATATGGTCAAGCATGATTTCATATAAATTGTTGTATGAGATGATCATGTTTTGTAACAAAGTTATCGGCAACTAGCAGGAGCCATATGGTTGTCGCTTTATTGTATGCAATGCAATCGCCATGTAATTGTTTTACTTTATCACTAAGCGGTAGCGATAGTCGTAGTAACAATAGTTGACGAGACAACAACGATGCTACGATGGAGATCAAGGTGTCGCACCGGTGACGTTGTAGATCATGATGATGCTTCGGTGATGGAGATCATGAGCACAAGATGATGAGTGCCATATCATGTCACATATTTTGATTGCATGTGATGCTTATCCTTTATGCATCTTATTTTGCTTAGAACATCAGTAGCAATATAAGGTGATCCCTTACTAAATTTCAAGGTACAAGTGTTCTCCCTGAGTATGCACCGTTGTTATAGTTCGTCGTGCCGAGACACCACATGATGATCGGGTGTGATAAGCTCTACATTCACATACAACATGTGCAAGCCAGTTTTGCACACGTAGAATACTCGGGTTAAACTTGACGAGCCTAGCATATGCAGATATGGCCTCGGAAAATGGAGCCCGAAAGGTCGAGCATGAATCATATAGTAGATATGATCAACATAGTGATGTTCACCATTGAAAACTACTCCATCTCACGTGATGATCGGACATGGTTTAGTTGATTTGGATCACGTGATCACTTAGATGATTAGAGGGATGTCTACCTAAGTGGGAGTTCTTAAGTAATATGATTAATTGAACTTTAATTTATCATGAACTTAGTCCTGATAGTATTTTGCAAATTATGTTGTAGATCAATAGCTTGCGTTGTTGCTTCCCTATGTTTTTATATGTGTTCCTAGAGAAAACTAAGTTGAAAGATGATAGTAGCAATGATGCGGACTAGGTCCATGATATGAGGTTTATCCTCATTGCTGCACAGAACAGTTATGTCCTTGATGCACCGCTAGCTGACAGACCTATTGCAGGAGCAGATGCAGACGTTATGAATGTTTGGCTAGCTCAATATGATGACTACTTGATAGTTTAGTGCACCATGCTTTACGGCTTAGAATCGGGGTTTCAAAGACGTTTTGAATGTCATGGAATATATGAGATGTGTCAGGAGTTGAAGTTAATATTTCAAGCAAATACCCGAGTTGAGAGATATTAAGTCTCCAACAAGTTCTATAGCTAAAAGATGGAGGAGAATAGCTCAAGCAGTGAGCATATGCTCAGATTGTCTGGGTACTACAATCGCTTGAATCAAGTGGGAGTTAATCTTCCAGATAAGATAGTGATTGACAAAGTTCTCTAGTCACCATCACCAAGTTACTGGAACTTCATGATGAACTATAGTATGCAAGGGATAACGAAAATGATTCCCGAGCTCTTCGTGATGCTGAAATCAATGAAGGTAGAAATCAAGAAAGAACATCAAGTGTTGATGATTGTCAAGACCACTAGTTTCAAGAAAAGGGCAAAGGGAAAGAAAGGGAACTTCAAGTAGAATGGCAAGCAAGTTGTCACTCCCGTGAAGAAGCCCAAAGCTGGACCAAAGCCTGGACTGAATGATTCTACTGCAAAGGAAATGGTCATTGGAAGCGGAAATGCCCTGAATATTTGGTGGATAAGAAGGATGGCAAAAGTGAACAAGGGTATATTTGATATACACGTTGTTGATGTGTACCTTACTACTCTTTATAGTAGCCCCTGGGTATTTGATACTTGTTCGATTGCTAAGATTAGTAACTTGAAACAGGAGTTACAGAATAAACAGAGACTATTTGAGGGTGAAGTGATGATGTGTGTTGGAAGTGGTTTCAAGATTGATATGATCATCATCGCACACTCCCTATACTTTCGAGATTAGTGTTGAACCTAAAAAAATGTTATTTGGTGTTTGCGTTGAGCATAAATATGATTAGATCATGTTTATTGTGATACGATTATTCATCTAAGACAGAGAATAAATTGTTATTCTGTTTACATGAATAAAACCTTCTATGGTCATACACCCAATGTTGATGGTTTATTGAATCTTGATCGTAGTGATACACATATTCATAATATTGATGCCAAAAGATGCAAAGTTTATAACGATAGTGCAACATATTTGTGGCATTGCCGTTTAGGTCATATTGGTGTAAAGCGCATGAAGAAACTCCATGATGATGAGCTTTTGTAATCACATGATTATGAATCATTTGATGCTTGTGAACCGCGCCTTATGGGAAAGATGACTAAAACTCCGTTCTCCGGAACAATGGAACGAGCTAGTGACTTATTGGAAATAGTACATACCAATGTATGCGGTCCAATGAGTATTGATGCTCGTGGCGGGTATTGCTATTTTCTGACCTTCACAGATGATTTGAGCAGATATGGGTATATCTACTTAATGAAACACAAGTCTGAAACTAGGGATGAAAATGGAGTGGAAACTTTCTGTTTTTCCGGAGTAAATGGAAATGGAGAGGAAATATGAAAACGGAAATAGAAATTTGCAAAAGTAAGTGGAAATGGAATTTTTTTATGTGGAAAGGGAAACAAAAACGGAACGGTGTTTTCCGGTGGAACAGACATGGAAACGGAACATTCTGTTTCCGTGAATATGGAATTTCTGTTTTACTATAGACCTGTGTCTCCTTTGTGGCCCAACCGCCAAACAATACACAATGACACAATTAGTAGAATAAATCTGAGGCGCAGCTTCTACTACCACACATGTACTCAGCTTGACTCTATACATAATTGTTCAATGCTAGTACAATACTACACTAAGTTGCTAACATAATGATATTATTTTGTAGCCATGTTAACAACTCATTATATTGTTTCTTTTTGTGTGTATTTCTATATGATTAAAGGGGGTTTTAAGTTCCGGTCAATGCCCACTTCTTTTTCCGTGTCCGCTTTGTATTCGCTCCATGTCCGTCTCCGGTAGTATCTGCTTCCATATTCATTTCTGGGGTTTCTGTATTCGTTTCTAGTTCTGCAAAAAAAAATATGATAACGAATGTGGTAGCATTCAGTTCCGTCCGTTTCCGCTCCATTTTCATCCGTATCTGACATTTGAAAAGTTTAGAGTGAAGTGGAGAATTATCATAACAAGAAAATAAAGTTTCTATGATCTGATCGTAGAGGAGAATATTTGAGTTACGAGTTTGTCCTTCAATTAAAACAATGTGGAATAGTTCCACAGCTCACGCTACATCGAACACCACAGCGTAATGGTGTGTCTGAACATTGTAAACGCACTTTATTTGATATGGTGCAATCTATGATGTCTCTTACCGGTTACCACTATCGTTTTGGAGTTATGCATTAGAGACAGCTGCATTCACTTCAAATAGGGCACCGTCAAAATCCATTGAGACGACGCCTTATGAACTGTGGTTTGGCAAGAAACCAAATTTGTCATTTCTTAAAGTTTGGGGCTGCGATGCTTGTGTGAAAAAGCTTCAACCTGATAAGCTCGAACCCAAATCGAAGAACTGTGTCTTCATAGGATACCCAAAGGGAACTGTTGGGTACACCATGTGTCACAGATCCGAAGGCAAGATATTCATTGCTAAGAATGGATCCTTTCTAGAGAAGGAGTTTCTCTCGAAAGAAGTGAGTGGGAGGAAAGTAGAGCTTGATGAGGTAATTGTACCTTCTCCCGAATTGGAAAGTAGTTCATCACAGAAATCAGTTCTAGTGATTCCTACACCAATTAGTGAGAAAGCTAATGATGATGATCATGAAACTTCAGATCAAGTACTACCGAACCTCGTAGGTTTTCCAGAGTATGGTCCGCACCAGAGTGATACGGTAATCCTATTCTGAAAATCATGACCATGCTGAACCTATGAACTATGAGGAAGTGATGATGAGCCCAGATTCCGCGAAATGGCTTGAGGCCATGAAATATGAGATGGGATCCATGTATAAGAACAAAGTGTGGATTTTGGTGGACTTGCCTGATGGTCGGCAAGCCATATTAAATAAATGGGTCTTCAAGAGGAAGACGGACAATGATAGTAGTGTTACTATCTACAAAGCTCGACTTGTCGCAAAAGGTTTTCAACACGTTCAAGGTTTTGACTACAATGAGATTTTCTCAACTGTAGCGATGCTTAAATCCGTCCGAATCATGTTAGCAGTTTCCATATTATATGAAATCTGGCAAATGGATGTCAAAACTACATTCCTTAAATGGATATTTCTTAAAGAAGAGTTGTATATGATGCAACCAGAAGGTTTTGTCAATCCTAAAGATACTAACAAGGTGTGCAAGCTCCGGCGATCCATCTATGGACTGGTGCAAGCATCTCGGAGTTGGAATATACGCCTTGATGAGTTAATCAAAGCATATAGTTTTATACAGACTTGCAGTGAAGCCTGTATTTACAAGAAAGTGAGTGGGAGCTCTGTAGCATTTCTAATATTATATGTTGATGACATATTGTTGATTGGAAATAATATAGAATTTCTGGATAGCATAAAGGGATACTTGAATAAGAGTTTTTCATTGAAAGAGCTCGGTGAAGCTGCTTACATATTGGGCATCAAGATCTATAGAGATAGATCAAGATGCTTAATTGGACTTTCACAAAGCACATACCTTGGTAAAGTTTTGAAGAAGATTAAAATGGATCAGTTAAAGAATCGGTTCTTGCCTGTATTACAAGGTGTAAAGTTGAGCAAGACTCAAAGCCCGACCACGACAGAAAATAGAAAGAGAATGAAAGTCATTCCCTATGCCATAGTCATAGGTTCTATAATGTATGCTATGCTGTGTACCAGACCTATTGTGTACCCTGCCTTGAGTTTGGCAAGGGAGTACAATTTTGATCTAGGAGTAGATCACTGGACAACGGTCAAAATTATCCTTAGTGAGGACTAAGGAAATATTACTCGATTATGAAGGTGATAAAAGAGCTCGTCGTAAAGAGTTACATCGATGCAAGCTTTTACACCGATCCAAATGACTCTAAGTCTCAATCTAGATACATATTAAAAGTGGGAGCAATTAGCTAGAGTAGCTCCATGCAGAGCATTGTAGACATAGAATATTTGCAAAATACATACAGCTCTGAATGTGACAGACCCGTTGACTAAACTTATGTCACGAGCAAAACATGATCACACCTTAGTACTCTTTGGTTGTTAATCACATAGCGATGTGAACTAGATTATTGACTCTGGTAAACCCTTTGGGTGTTGGTCACATGACGATGTGAACTATGGGTGTTAATCACATACAGATGTGAATATTGGTGTTAAATCACATGGTGATGTGAACTACATTATTGACTCTAGTGCAAGTGGGAGACTAAAGGAAATATGCTCTAGAGGCAATAATAAAGTTATTATTTATTTCCTTAAATTCATGATAAATGTTTATTATTCATGCTAGAATTGTATTAACCGGAAACTTGGTACATGTGTGAATACATAGACAAAACTTATAGTCCCTAGTATGCCTCTACTTGACTAGCTCGTTAATCAAAGATGGTTACGTTTCCTAACCATAGACATGTGTTGTCGTTTGATGAATGGGAATGATGTGATGGACATGACCCATCCGTTAGCTTAGCATTATGATCGTGTCAGTTTCATTGCTACCGCTTTCTTCATGACTTATACAAGTTCCTCAGACTATGAGATTATGCAAGTCCCGAATACTGGAGGAAAACTTTGTGTGCTACCAAACATCACAATGTAAAAGGGTGATTATAAAGGTTCTCTACAGGTGTCTTCGAAGGTGTTTGTTGGGTTGGCATATATCGAGATTAGGATTTGTCACTCCGTGTTCCGGAGAGGTATCTCTGGGCCCTCTCAGTAATACTCAACACTATAAGCCTTGCAAGCATTGTAACTAATGAGTTAGTTGCGGGATGAAATATTATGGAATGAGTAAAGAGACTTGCCGATAACGAGATTGAACTAGGTATTGAGATACCGACGATCGAATCTCGGACAAGTAACATACCGATGACAAAGGGAACAACGTATGTTGTTATGCGGTTTGACCGATAAAGATGTTCGTAGAATATGTAGGAACCAATATGAGCATCCAGGTTCCGCTATTGGTTATTGACCGGAGACGTGTCTTGGTCATGTCTACATAGTTCTCGAACCCGTAGGGTCCGCATGCTTAACGTTCGATGACGATTGGTATTATGAGTTTATGTGATATGATGTACCGAAGATTGTTCGGAGTCCCGGATGTGATCACGGACATGATGAGGAGTCTCGAAATGGTTGAGACATAAAGATTGATATACGACTATATTCGGACACCGGAAGTGTTCCGGCGAAGTTTCGGATAAAACCATAGTACCATAGTATGTTACTTTTGTCATGGGCCTTAGTGGAAATAGAGGGCAGCAAGGGAGTTGTGGGGCGCGCCCCCCTAGGCCCAAACCAAATTGCTTTAGGGCTTGGGGGTCGGCCCCCTCTTTCCTTCTCCCCTCCTCCTCTTTCCTTCCCCTCCTTGTTGGACTAGGAAAGGGGGAACCTACTCCTAGTTGGAGTCGGACTCCCCCCTTGGGGCGCACCCTATGAGGCTGCCGGCCCCTCCCCTTGCTCCTTTATATACGGGGCAGGGGGGCACCCTAGAACACATGAGTTGACAATTGTTTTAGCCGTGTGCGGTGCCCCCCTCCACAGTTACACACCTCGGTCATATCGTCATAGTGCTTAGGCGAAGCCCTGCGCCAATAACTTCATCATCACCGTCACCACATCGTTGTGCTAATGAAACTCTCCCTCGGCCTCAACAGGATCAAGAGTATGCGTGACGTCTCCAAGTAGAACGTGTGCTGAACGCGGAGGTGCCATATGTTCGGTGCTTGGATCGATTGGATCGCGAAGACGTTCGACTACATCAACCGCGTTAACTAAACGTTTCCGCTTTCGTTCTATGAGGGTACGTGGACACACTCTCCCCTCTCGTTGCTATGCATGACATAGATAGATCTTGCGTGATTGTAGGAAAGTTTGTGAAATTACTGCATTCCCCAACACCAAGTACTAATACGCTCCTAAGTGGGAAACCTTTAGGTTTTGATCATGTGAACAGGTTTGCAATTTGGAATGTGACAGGACGCAGGCTCAAAATTTATTGACGGTTCTATAATTTCTAAGTGCGGCACTATTCCCGGACGGCGTAACGTGGGCATGCTTTCTCGGTGACGTACGTGGCATTTGGTGCACCGCAATAGGCAATGTCAGCACACGTCTTGTTCGAAGAACCATGCGCGCTCCTTATTACCATCGCGCATGCTTCTTTTAATTGGAATGTGTGCCCGTCTGGCGCACACACGTTGATCTGCCTAACTATTTCTGTTTGTTGTGGCTAATGGCAAACAGTTCATTCGTGTAAAGTGTATGCCATCAATCACACACACTTTTGATCTAGATGACCGTTTCTATTTTGTTGCCTAATCACAAATAGTTAATCCTTCTGAAGCATATGCCCTCAATCGCACACGCCTTTATCTATTTGTCCATTTCTGTTGTTCCGCCTCATCACAAACAGTTAATCCGATTGAACTATATGCCGTATATCGCACACACCTTCATCTGGCTGCCTGTTTCCATTCTTCTTCCTCAACGCAAATAGTTCATTGAACTGAACCGTATGTCGTGCATCGCACACACAACTAAAATCTGAACCATGTTTGATCCATCCGTCATCGCAAACGTTTTGCACCTTTTTTGACGGTCTTTTACACCACTGTTTGCGATTATTGCATCGCACACAGTTTCGTCGAAGGGTCTCTGATCGTAGTGTCGCGTTAGCAGCATCCTGCAGTAGTGATACTATGAACATTTTTGTTTTGCTTTTGAAAAAATAAATATTTGACTTGCATTTCAGATTTGAATTTAGGTCTGATTTTGGACAAGGGGCAGATTGACAGACTTATCATGATAACATGACCATTATTCGAGAGAGATCACTGTAGTGTGATACTGGAGATGTTACAAATCTCCTCCACTACAAAAAATATCGTCCCGAGATTTAAGTGGGGAAGAAAAGGGTAACTTCGAAGAACTGATCTTTGTAGGGTCAAACATCTAGTGATTAACTCAGGGGATGTGGTAGAAAACATCTCCCGAATTGAAATTTAAGAAAATCATTGAGAACAAACTAAGAAGTTACAATAAGAAGTTCCATGCGAGCATGCGATCGTTCGATGACTGAAACCGAGTGTGAAAGGGGTTCAGAGCTACGGAAATAATATTGTATCTTGTAACAGAATAGATCTCTATGAGGGTGGCTCATGAAATATATATGAAGACAAGTGTGAGGAATGCCTTTGGAAATAGGGGTGTACAGGAGAGTCAGGTTTCGATCCTATGGAACTATGGGTTATCGGCCCACCATGTGGGTTAAAGGTAGGAAGGGTGCTGACATCTTGCACGGATGATAGCAAGTCATGTCAGAGGACAACATGTCGGTTATGTTGGCAACGACGTCGGTACCAAGGGCGGGGAACGAAGAGAACCACTTTCCTGCTCGTTGAAACGAGGCGGACCAATAGGCAAAGTTCTCTCCACCGGTGGTTATCAGAATGTGAACAACAACAATAACAGGGTCTTACTGACAGAGTTGTACACCGAGGTGTTTACCTAAGTAGGGAATTACCTCTGCTCAGATAAGTTACATTACGAGAAAGGTTAAACAAACCAATGGAAAGGAAAATGTGATTATTAATTTAATTAGAACAATGGAAAGGAAAATGTGTTTAAACACAAATATCAGGAGTATATCCTTTCAAGGACAAGTAGATGATGATATCCATGACAGGATAGTAAGTATATTACCATTTAGGTAACGGGGAGAGGAAATTCATGACATTAAGCATACAACAATGTTTGGATAATTGGACAAGAAACATTTATCATTGCGCCTCCAATGATCTTAGTGATATTCGGAGTACCACAGTCATGCTTCGGGATAGCATTGGCATGGTCATCAGGTAAAGGTCGGACCTCGTGGACACAAAGGATCCATCGGGAATTTTTAGAACATCTCATGCAATTTCATCAGGGAAAAGATGAGGAGGTGGCCGATCGGTTCAGCAGCAATCCATCGACATGTCAAAAAGATGTATTTCCAAAATTTATATGAACAAGTTTGTGTTGGCGAGAAGACAAGAATGGTGTCCATGATGACACAAATCATCGAGGGGTGATGACCCACAAGTGTAGGGAATCTATCATAGTCCTTTAGATAAGTAAGAGTGTCAAACCCAACGAGGAGCAGAAGGAAATGATAAGCGGTTTTCAGTAAGGTTTTCTCTGCAAGCACTGAAATAGTAGGTGATAGGTAGTTTTGTGATAAGATAAATAGTAACGAGCAACAAGTAAATAAAGTAAAAAAACTGCAGCAATGTGGCCCAATCCTTTATGCAGCAAAGGATAAGCCTGGATAATTTCTAATAATGATAAAGGAGCTCCCGAGGACACATTGGGAATTATCGTCAAGCTAGTTTTCATCACGTTCATATGATTCGCGTTCAGTACTTTGATAATTTGATATGTGGGTGGACCGGTACTTGGGTACTGCCCTAACTTGGACAAGCATCCCACTTATGATTAACCCCTATTGCAAGCATCCACAACTACAAAAGAAGTATTAAGGTAAACCTAACCACAGCATTAAACATATGGATCCATATCAGCCCCTAATGAAGCAACGCATAAACTAGGGTTTAAGCTTCTGTCACTCTAGAAACCCATCATCTACTTATTACTTCCCCATACCTTCCTCTAGGCCCAAATAATGGTTAAGTGTCATGTAGTCGACGTTCACATAACACCACTAGAGGAAAAGACAATATACATCTCATCAAAATATCGAACGAATACCAAATTTACATGACTACTAATAGCAAGACTTCACCCATGTCCTCAGGAACAAACGTAACTACTCACAAAGCATATTCATGTTCATAATCAGAGGAGTAATAATATGCATAAAGGATATGAACATATGATCTTCCACCAAGTAAACCAATTAGCATCAACTACAAGGAGTAATCAACACTACTAGCAACCCACAGGTACCAATTTGTGGTTCTGATACAAGATTGGATACAAGAGATGAACTAGGATTTTGAGAGGAGATGGTGCTGGTGAAGATGTTGATGGAGATTGACCCCCTCCTGATGAGAGTATCGTTGGTGATGACGTTGGTGATGATTTCCCCCTCCCGGAGGGAAGTGTCCCCGGCAGAACAGCTCCGCCAGAGCCCTAGATTGATTCCGCCAAGGTTCCGCCTCGTGGCGGCGGAGTTTTGTCCCGTAAGCTTGCCCACGATTTTTTCCAGGGTAAAAGTGATGATATAGCAGAAGATGGACGCTGGAGGCCCACCAGGGGGCCCAGGAGATAGGGGGCGCGCCCTATAGGGGGGGCGCCCCCTGTCTCCTGGACAGGGTGTGGGCCCCCTGGCCTATTTCTTTCACTCAGAAATTCTTATTAAATCCAAAAAGTTGTTTCGTGTAGTTTCAGGACTTTTGGAGCTGTGCAGAATAGGTTTCGAACGTTTGCTCCTTTTCCAGCCAGAATTCCAGCTGCCGGCATTCCCCCTCTTCATGGTAAACCTTGTGAAATAAGAGAGAATAGCCATAAGTATTGAGATATAATGTGTAATAACAGCCCATAATGCAATAAATATTGATATAAAAGCATGATGCAAAATGGACGCATCAACTCCCCCAAGCTTAGACCTCGCTTGTCCTCAAGAGGAAGCCGAAATTGAAAAATATGTCCACATGTTTAGAGATAGAGGTGTCGACAAAAATAAAATACGGACATGAGGGCATCATGATCATTCTAATAACAACAACATATATAGATTTTGTCATATGATTTCCTATGCTCAAGTAACAAGTAATTCACAATGTCAAGTATGGTTCAAAAACTTCATTGGGAACTAACAAACTATAATCTCAGTCATTGAAGCACTTGCAATTTATCGTAATATCAGAAAGAGTCAATAATAGAGCTTTTCAGCAAGCTCACATACTCAACTATCTCGTAGTCTCCTATAATTGCTAACACTCACGCAGTACTTGTGGTTATAGAGTTTCAGCTGGACACTGAGAAAGATAGGGGCTTATTGTGTTGCCTCCCAACGTATTCACCTTTAGGTGATGTCAACAATAATGGCCCATGCTAACTTGCATCCAATTGGATATATATATCATGATCTTTCAAACATGAGGAGCTTGCCAAAGGATAAAATAAAAAGGGAAAGGTGAGGATCACCTTGACTCAAGCATAAAGTAAAAACATAAAGTAAAAGATAGGCCCTTCGCAGAGGGAAGCAGAGGTTGTCATGCGCGTTTAGGGTTGATGCACGAAATCTTAATGCAAAAGAACATCACTTTATATTGCCCCTTGTATGTGGACTTTTATTATGCAGTCCGTCGCTTTTATTACTTCCACAACAAGTTCGTACAAAGCTTATTTTCTCCGCACTAATAAGTCATACATAATTAGAGAGCAATTTTTATTGATTGCACCGATGACAACTTACTTGAAGGATCTTACTCAATACATAGGTAGGTATGGTGGACTCTCATGGCAAAACTGGGTTTAAGGGTAATCGGAAGCACAAGTAGTATTTCTAGTTGGTGCAAGGAATTTGGTTAGCATGACGGGAAAGGCAAGCTCAACATGTTTGGAAGGTCAATGACAATATACTTTAACTGAGATGTCGGAAAACATAAACCATTACGTTGTCTTCCTTGTCCAACATCAACTCTTTTAGCATGTCATACTAAATGAGTGCTTCACAATCATAAAAGGTGTCCAATATAATATATTTATATGTGAACCCTTTTTCCTTATCACTTCCTATTAATTGCAACGATGACCAAGGCTACGTTCATCAACTCTCAACAATTTTTATGCCTCATACTTTCTATGTGTGAAGTTATCACTATCCATAAGATCAATATGAACTCTTTTATTCTTTCTAATTTCTCAAGATCATAGCAACTTAGCAAAGCCCTTGACTCAACACTAATATTTATTATAGATAGCACACAGACTCGATTACATAAAGAGATCACAATGCAAAACTCAAAACTACTTGATATCAAAACTTCAAACTACTAGATCAAGATACTACTAAAAGGATCAAACTAAATAAAGCGGTAAAGATAGGAGTGTGATGGTGATACGATACCGGGGCACCTCCCCCAAGCTTGGCAGTTGCCAAGGGGAGTGCCCATACCCATGTGATTATGTCCTCGGAGGTGGTGAAGTAGGAATTGTTGATGATGTAGGCTTGTTGTCCGTCTTCCAAGGCATAGGTTCTACATCATAGAAGGATGATCGAGTCTCCGGGATCCTTAAATCTGCAGCCAAACTCATCCTCTTAAATCTATATTCATACTCACAGTTCTGGTTTTGCAGGTCATAGATCTGTGCTTGGAGAAGCTCGATTTTCTCTGGAAGCTTGAAGATGGTCTCCCCAATGACTTTGGCATCCAGCTTGTGGTTGTTGGTGAACTCCATGATCATCATCTGGTTGGCGTCGAGTCGACGCTCCACCATCCCTTGGCACTTGAAAACTTGCTGCTCCACGGCTTCGAGCTTTGTCTCCATGCTTCCGGTACGCCTTGGTCCCTCCACATCGCGGATGTGCAGCACCCCCTCACACATCTCAATGGTTTGAGGGTGTTGCAACACCTCCGCAAGATAGGGGTTGATGACCCTCTCGAAAAACTTGTCCTTGGGAGCGCTTGGAGACGACATGATGCTCTTAGATCTGAAACAGAAACAGCTCGAAACGAAAACAAAGGATATTTGCGTGATACGATGGTCAAAACCTTCGGGAGTATATATAATGAATTTTTACCGACCAAAATACGTAACGTGCAAGAAAACGGAGTCCGGGAGGCACACGAGGTGCCCACGAGACAGGGGGGCACGCCCTAAGGGGGGGGGGCTCGTGTCCCTTTCAGACTACTTCTTTCTTCCTAAAATTCTTAAACATTCCAAAACTGATAAAAATTGCCATTAAAGTTGTTTTGGAGTCGGTTTACTTACCGTACCACATACCTATACCTTTTCGGAGTCTGGAACGTTCTGGAAAGTGTCCCTTATGTATTCCTCAGGGGTTTCGGTTTCAATAATATTAGTTTCAACATTGATAGGATTACCTGAAATATAGTGTTTAATTCTTTGACCGTTTACCATCCTCCGATTTGTGCCTTCGAAGTTGTTGATTTTTATAGCACCAGAACGATAGACCTCCTCGATAACGTAGGGACCTTCCCATTTTGAGAGAAGTTTTCCTGCAAAAAATCTTAAACGAGAGTTGAATAATAACACATAATCTCCTACGTTAAACTCACGCTTTTGTATCCTCTTATCATGCCAGTGTTTGACTTTTTCTTTGAAAAGCTTGGCATTCTCATAGGCTTGGGTTCTCCATTCATCAAGTGAGCTAATATCAAACAACCTCTTCTCACCGGCAAGTTTGAAGTCATAATTGAGCTCTTTAATAGCCCAATATGCTTTATGTTCAAGTTCAAGAGGTAAATGACACGCTTTTCCATAAACCATCTTATAAGGAGACATACCCATAGGATTTTTGTATGCAGTTCTACAGGCCCATAATGCATCATCAAGTTTTTTGGACCAATTCTTTCTAGATCTATTCACAGTCTTTTGCAAAATTAATTTGAGCTCTCTATTGCTCAACTCTACTTGACCACTAGACTGCGGATGATAAGGAGATGCTATTCTATGATTGACATCATACTTAGCAAGCATCTTACGGAAAGCACCATGAATAAAATGTGAACCACCATCAGTCATAAGATATCTAGGGACTCCAAACCTCAGAAAAATAACTTCTTTAAGCATTTTAATAGAAGTCTTATGATCAGCACTACTAGTTGGAATAGCTTCTACCCACTTAGTAACGTAATCAACAGCAACTAAAATATGTGTATAACCATTAGAGGCAGGAAAAGATCCCATATAATCAAAGCCCCAAACATCAAACGGTTCAATAACAAGAGAATAATTCATAGGCATTTCTTGACGTCTACTAATGTTACCTATTCTTTGGCATTCATCACAAGATAAGACAAACTTACGAGCATCCTTGAAGAGAGTAGGCCAATAAAAACCAGATTGTAGTACCTTGTGTGCAGTTCCATCTCCAGCGTGGTGCCCTCCATAAGATTCAGAATGACACTTGCGTAGGATCTGTTCCTGTTCATGCTCAGGCACACAATGTCTAATAACACCATCTACTCCTTCTTTATAAAGGTGTGGATCATCCCAGAAGTAATGTCTTAAATCATAAAAGAACTTTTTCTTTTGCTGGTATGTGAAAATAGGTGGTAAATATTTAGCAACAATGTAATTAGCATAGTCCGCATACCAAGGAGCAGTACGAGAATCATTGACGACCGCTGATTGTTCATCAGGAAAGCTATCATTAATAGGCAGTGGGTCATCAAGAACATTCTCTAACCTAGACAAGTTATCTGCAACGGGGTTCTCAGCTCCCTTTCTATCAATAATATGCAAGTCAAATTCTTGGAGCAAGAGAACCCATCTAATGAGTCTAGGCTTAGCATCTTTCTTTTCCATAAGATATTTAATAGCAACATGATCAGTGTGAATACTAACTTTGGAATCAACAATATAAGGTCTAAACTTATCACATGCAAACACAACTGCTAAGAACTCTTTTTCGGTAGTAGCATAATTTCTCTGGGCAGTATCAAGAGTCTTACTAGCATACTGGATAACATTCAATTTCTTATCAACTCTTTGCCCTAAAACAGCACCTACAGCATAATCACTAGCATCGCACATAATTTCAAAAGGTAAATTCCAATCAGGCGGCTGAACAATAGGTGCAGTGATCAAAGCTTTCTTAAGTACTTCAAAGGCTTCTACACAATCATCATCAAAGACAAAAGGAATATCTTTTTGCAATAAATTAGTCAAAGGCCTAGAGATTTTAGAAAAGTCCTTAATGAACCTCCTATAAAAACCGGCGTGACCAAGGAAGCTTCTTATACCTTTTATGTCCTTGGGACATGGCATCTTTTCAATAGCATCAACTTTGGCTTTATCAACTTCAATACCTCTCTCGGAGATCTTGTGCCCAAGACAATGCCTTCATTAACCATAAAGTGACACTTTTCCCAATTCAGGACGAGACTAGTGTCTTCGCATCTCTGCAAAACTCGATCAAGGTTGTTCAAACAATCATCAAAAGAGGATCCATAGACGGAGAAGTCATCCATGAATACCTCACAAATCTTTTCACAAAAATCAGAGAATATAGCCACCATGCATCTTTGAAAGGTAGCAGGTGCATTACATAAACCAAAAGGCATACGTCTATAAGCAAAAGTACCAAAAGGGCAAGTAAAAGTAGTTTTAGATTGATCCTTCGCTGATACAGGTATCTGAGAGAAACCAGAATAACCATCTAGAAAGCAAAAATGTGTGTGTTTGGATAGTCTTTCTAGCATTTGATCAATAAAAGGTAAATGGTAATGATCTTTCTTAGTAGCTTTATTTAACTTACGGAAATCAATTACCATCCTATAGCCTGTAATAATTCTTTGCGGGATCAATTCATCTTTATCATTAGGAACAACGGTAATACCTCCCTTTTTAGTGACACAATGGACAGGGCTTACCCATTCACTATCAGCAACGGGATAAATAATACCTGCCTCTAGGACCTTTAGTATCTCCTTTCTTACCACTTCCTTCATCTTGGGATTTAATCATCTTTGAGGATCTCTAACTGGTTTGGCATCTTTCACCCACTGAAATTTTGTGTTGACATAATGTGGGACTAATGCCCTTAAGATAATCCAGAGTATATCCAATAGCTGCTCGGTGCTTCTTCAGAGTTTTCAATAATCTTTCTTCTTCTTTCTCTGAAAGGTTAGCACTAATAATAACAGGATATATTTCTTTTTCATCAAGATAAGCATACTTAAGATTATCAGGTAATGGTTTGAGTTCAAACACGGGATCACCCTTGGGTGGAGGGGGATCCCCAAGAATTCAACGGGAAGGTTATGTTTCAGCATAGGTTCCTGTTTAAGGAACATTTCATCAATTTCTTCCCTTTCCTTCATAAACATATTGTTTTCATGGTCTAGCAAATATTGTTCTAACGGATCAGTTGGAGGAACAGCAACGAAAGCAAGACCAATAATCTCATCCTTACTAGGTGGTTCCCTTTCACGAGGTTGCACTACTAGGAAAACGGCTATAGATGAAATGGACACTAATGGCGCACCACATGTGTGGTGCGCCATTAGTATATAGCAATGGCGCACCACATACAGGTGCGCCATTAGTAATATATTACTAATGGCGCACCTGGTGTGTGGTGCGCCATTAGAAGTTTTGGTAAAAATAATAATAATAAAAATTGTTACTAATGGCGCACAGTGGGATAGTGCACCATTACTAGTTGACATAGTAATGGCGCACCACACCCACCGTGCGCCATTAGTAGTTTTGAAAAAAAATAAAAAAAATAAAAAAATTTGTTAGTAATGGTGCACCTATGTACAGTGCGCCATTACTAGTTTTAACTAGTAATGGCGCACTGTCGACTGGTGCGCCATTACTAGTTTTAACTAGTAATGGCGCACTGTCCACTGGTGCGCCATTACTAAGTTTTTTTTCGAAAAAAATTCAATTTTTTTTATTTTTTTTCTTTTCAAAACTAGTAATGGCGCACCGTGGGTGTGGTGCGCCATTACTAGTTAAACTAGTAATGGTGCACCACACCCACGGTGCGCCATTACTAACTTGGCCCAAAAGTTCCCGAATGCACCCCCCCCCCGGCGGACCGCCTTTTCAGTTTTAAAAAAATAAAAGAAAATGATAAAAATGTCAAAAAAATAAAAGAAAATAAGTTTCCCATGTGATATGTGGTCTAGTTGTTGGGAAAATTTACAAATATGAATTTCGACTTTCTTTGCAAAATCTCTCTCGAAATTTGTAAAATGGCCATAACTTTTGCATACGAACTCGGATTAAAAAGTTTTTTATATGAAAAATCATCCACTCAAAAAGTTACATCCAAATTTAACGGGGGGAACCCCGTTAAAAATTTTCAAAAATCCCCAAAAACCTAATAGAAAAAATTTACGGGGCTTTCAAGATCTAGAGGCAAAAAAATTCAAAAAATTTCAAAGTTACTAGTGGCGCACCATGGATGTGGTGAGCCACTAGTAACAGAAAAAAAATTGGTTTTGAAATTTTTTTTTAATTTTTTTTCAAAAAATGATACGTAATATGACCGGGAAGTTTGATATATTTTTCAAAATTTCATCATAGTCATGAACATGAACAAAGTCCTAGACATCAACAAGGTATAATAGGATTGATATGCTAGATATATCAACAAGTGCCTGTGAAGTGAGCTGTTGCTGGGGTTGGATAGAACTCTGAAGTTAAGCGTGCTTGGGCTGGAGTAGTGTGAGGATGGGTGAACTTTTGGGAAGTTTGACCACGGAGTGCGATTTGACCCGAGATTAAGCCATAGTGACCTGAGATTAAGAAAAAAACAATAATTTTTTTAAAAAAATAAAAAAATTCTGAATTTTTTTTTTGAAAAAAAATGTTACTAATGGCGCACTTCTATGTGGTGCGCCATTAGTAGCAAAAACAGGTGCGCCACTAGCAGCCCTTTTTCTAGTAGTGTTGTCTACTAAACTTAGCGAAATTAAACTCATGAGACATACCATCTATGCCAACAGTGACAATATTCTTTTCACAATTAATCTTAGCACTAGCAGTATTCAAGAAGGGTCTACCAAAAATGATGGGACAAAAATCATCTTGTGGGGAACCAAGAACAAGAAAATCAGCAGGGTATTTAACCTTCCCACACAAAACTTCAACATCTCTAACAATCCCAATAGGTTTAATGGTATCCCTATTAGCAAGCTTAATAGTAACATCAATGTCCTCTAATTCAATGGGTGCAATGTTTTGCATAATTTATTTATAAAGATCATAAGGTATCGCACTAGCACTAGCACCCATATCACATAGGCCATGATAACAATGATTTCCTATTTTAACAGAAATAACAGGCATGCCTACGACAGGTCTACATGTCTTAGTATCAGGTCTAGCAATATTAGCAGTCTCACCCAAGAAAGAAATAACATGCCCATCTAAGTCCTCATCCAAGAGATCTTTAACCATAGCAATACTAGGTTCAACATTAATTTGACCAGGAGGTGTATAAGTCCTAGTATTACTTTTACGAACAACAGTCGAAGCTTTAGCATGATCCTTTATCCTAACAGGAAAAGGAGGTTTTTCAACATAAGCAGTAGGAACAATAGGATCACTATAGGTAATAGTCTTTTCTTCGACTGTAATAGGTGCAACTACTTTCACTTCAACATGAGGATTATATTTAAACCACTTCTCATTAGGGAGATCAACAGGAGTAGCAAAAGATTCACAAAAAGTAGCTACTATCTCAGAGTCAAGTCCATACTTAGTGCTAAATCCACGAAAAGCATCGGTATCCATAAAAGATTTAAGACAATCAAAGTTAGGTGTCATACCTGACTCCTTACCATCGTCGGAACCCCAATCTTCAGAGTTACATTTAATTCTTTCCAATAAGTCCCGTTTGAAATCAATAGTCTTCAGCATATAAGAACCAGCACAGGAGGTATCGAGCAGGTTGCGATTATCAAGAGAAAGCCGAGCATAAAAATTCTGAATAATCATTTCCCGAGAGAGCTCATGATTGGGGCATGAATATAACATTGACTTAAGCCTCCCACAAGCTTGAGCGATTCTTTCTCCTTCGCGAGGCTAGAATTTGTATATGTAATTACGATCACGATGAACAAGATGCATAGGATAGAACTTCTGGTGAAATTCCAACTTCAATTGCTTATAATTCCAAGATGTCGTATAATCACATAGCCTATACCATGTCAATGCATCTCCCTTCAAAGATAAAGGGAAGACCTTCCTTTTGACAACATCATCGGGAATACCTGCAAGCTTAAATAATCCACAAATTTCATCCACAAAGATAAGGTGTAAATCGGGATGCAATGTTCCATCTCCTGCAAATGGATTAGCTAGCAGTTTCTCTATCATACCTGAAGGAATCTCAAAGTAAATATTTTCATAAAGTTCAGTAGGTTGAGGAGCAACTCTTTGCTCTTCTGGTTGGAGTGAAGATACCCCAAACAAGCCCCTCAAATGATTAGTTTCCATAGTGACAAGTAACAGAAAATTTCAGCACACTATATAAATGTTTCCTTACCAAGTTCTGTTGGGGAACGTAGTAATTTCAAAAATTTCCTACGCACACGCAAGATCATGATGATGATATAGCAACGAGAGGGGAGAGTGTTCGTCCACGTACCCTCGTAGACCGTAAGCGGAAGCGTTAGCACAACGCGGTTGATGTAGTCGTACGTCTTCACGATCCGACCGATCTAAGCACCGAACGTACGGGGCCTCCGAGTTAAGCACACATTCAGCTCGATGACGATCTCCGGCCCTCCGATCCAGCAAAGGCTCCGGAGATGAGTTCCGTCAGCACGACGGCGTGGTGACGATGATGATGTTCTACCGGCGCAGGGCTTCGCCTAAACTCCGCGACGATATGACCAAGGTGGAATATGGTGGAAGGGGGCACCGCACACGACTAAGGAACGATCCGTAGATCAACTTGTATCTTGTGCCTAGAGGTGCCCCCTGCCCCCGTATATAAAGGATCCAGGGGGAGGGGTTCGGCCGGCCAGGAGGGGCGCGCCAGGAGGAGTCCTCCTCCCACTGGGAGTAGGACTCCCCCCTTCCTTGTTGGAGTAGGAGAGAAGGAAAGAGGGGGAGAGGAGGAAGGAAAAGGGGGCAGCACCCCTTGTCCAATTCGGACCAGAGGGGGGCTGCGCCCCTCCTTCCTTTCGGCCTCTCTCCTCTATTCCCGTATGGCCCAATAAGGCCCATATACTCCCCGGCGAATTCCCGTAACTCTCCGGTACTCCGAAAAATACCCGAATGACTCGGAACCTTTCCGAACTCCGAATATAGTCGTCCAATATATCGATCTTTACGTCTCGACCATTTCGAGACTCCTCGTCATGTCCCCGATCTCATCCGGGACTCCGAACTCCTTCGTTACATAAAAACTCATAAACTCATAATAAAACTGTCATCGAAACCTTAAGCGTGCGGACCCTACGGGTTCGAGAACTATGTAGACATGACCGAAACACGTTTCCGGTCAATAACCAATAGCGGGACCTGGATGCCCATATTGGCTCCCACATATTCTATGAAGATCTTTATCGGTCAAACCGCATAACAACATACGTTGTTCCCTTTGTCATCGGTATGTTACTTGCCCGAGATTCGATCGTCGGTATCTCAATACCTAGTACAATCTCGTTACCGGCAAATCTCTTTACTCGTTCCGTAATACATCATCCCACAACTAACTCATTAGTTACAATGCTTGCAAGGCTTAAGTGATGTGCATTACCGAGAGGGCCCAGAGATACCTCTCCGACAATCGGAGTGACAAAACCTAATCTCGAAATACGCCAACCCAACATGTACCTTTGGAGACACCTGTAGTACTCCTTTATAATCACCCAGTTACGTTGTGACGTTTGGTAGCACCCAAAGTGTTCCTCCGGTAAACGGGAGTTGCATAATCTCGTAGTTACAGGAACATGTATAAGTCATGAAGAAAGCAATAGCAACATACTAAACAATCAAGTGCTAGGCTAACGTAATGGGTCATGTCAATCACATCATTCTCCTAATGATGTGATCCCACTAATCAAATGACAACACATGTCTATGGTTAGGAAACATAACCATCTTTGATTAATGAGCTAGTCAAGTAGAGGCATACTAGTGACACTCTGTTTGTATATATATTCACACATGTATTATGTTTCTGGTTAATACAATTCTAGCATGAATGATAAACATTTATCATGATATAAGGAAATAAATAATAACTTTATTATTGCCTCTAGGGAATATTTCCTTCAGTCTCCCACTTGCACTAGAGTCAATAATCTAGTTCACATCGCCATGTGATTTAACACCAATAATCATATCTGTATATGATTAACACCCATAGTTCACATCGTCATGTGACCAACACCCAAAGGGTTTACTAGAGTCAATAATCTAGTTCACATTGCTATGTGATTAACACCCAAAGAGTACAAAGGTCTGATCATGTTTTGCTCGTGAGAGAAGTTTAGTCAACGGGTCTGTCATATTCAGAGCCGTATGTATTTTGCAAATATTCTATGTCCACAATGCTCTGCATGGAGCTACTCTAACTAATTGCTCCCACTTTCAATATGTATCCAGATTGAGACTTAGAGTCATCTGGATTGGTGTCAAAACTTGCATCGACGTAACCCTTTACGACAAACCTTTTTGTCACCTCCATAATCGAGAAACATATCCTTATTCCTTAAGGATAATTTTGACCGTTGTCCAGTGATCTACTCCTAGATCACTATTGTACTCCTTTGCTAAAATCAGTTAGGGTATACAATAGATCTGGTACACAGCATGGCATACTTTATAGAACCTATGGCTAAGGCATAGGGTATGACTTTCATTCTCTTTCTTTCTTCTGCCGTGGTCGGGCTTTGAGTCTTACTCAATTTCACACCTTGTAACACAGGCAAGACACTCTTTCTTTGACTGTTCCATTTTGAACTACTTCAAAATCTTGTCAAGGTGTGTACTCATTGAAAAAAAACTTATCAAGCGTCTTGATCTATCTCTATAGATCTTGATGCTCAATATGTAAGCAGCTTTACCGAGGTCCTTCTTCGAAAAACTCCTTTCAAATACTCCTTTATGCTTTGCAGAATAATTCTACATTACTTCCGATCAACAATATGTCATTCACATATACTTATTAGAAATGTTGTAGTGCTCCCACTCACTTTCTTGTAAATACAGGCTTCACCGCAAGTCTGTATAATACTATATGCTTTGATCAACTTATCAAAGCGTATATTCCAACTCTGAGATGCTTGCACCAGTCCATAGATGGATCGCTGGAGCTTGCACATTTTGTTAGTACCTTTAGGGTTGACAAAACCTTCCGGTTGCATCATATACAACTCTTCGTTAGGAAAACCATTAAGGAATGCAGTTTTGACATCCATTTGCCAGATTTCATAAAATGTGGCAATTGCTAACATGATTCGTACAGACTTAATCATCGCTACAGTTGAGAAAATCTCATTGTAGTCAACACCTTGAACTTGTCGAAAACCCTTTTGCGACAAGTCGAGCTTTGTAGATAGTAACACTACTATCAGCATCTGTCTTCCTCTTGAAGATCCATTTATACAATATGGCTTGCCGACCATCGGGCAACTCCACCAAAGTCCACACTTTGTTCTCATACATGGATCTCATCTCAGATTTCATGGCCTCAAGCCATTCCGCGGAATCTGGGCTCATCATCGCTTCCTCATAGTTCGTAGGTTCATCACGGTCTAGTAACATGACTTCTAGAATAGGATTACCGTACCACTCTGGTGCGGATATTAATCTATAAGATCTACAAAGTTCGGTAGTAACTTGATCTGAAGCTTTATGATCATCATCACTAGCTTCCTCACTAATTGGTGTAGGAATTACTGGAACTGATTTCTGTAATGAACTACTTTCCAATTCGGGAGAAGGTACAAATTACCTTATCAAGCTCTACTTTCCTCCCACTCACTTCTTTCGAGAGAAACTTCTTCTCTAGAAAGGATCTGAATATAGCAACGAATATCTTGCCTTCGGATTTGTGATAGAAGGTGTACCCAACAGTTTTCTTTGGGTATTCTATGAAGACGCACTTCTCCGATTTGGGTTTGAGCTTATCAGGATGAAACTTTTTCACATAAGCATCGTAGCCCCGAACTTTAAGAAACGACAACTTGGGTTTCTTGCTAAACCACTGTTCATATAGTGTCGTCTCAACGGATTTAGATGGTGCCCATTTAACGTGAATTCAGCTGTCTCTAATGCATAACCCCAAAACAACAATGGTAAATCAGTAAGAAACATCATAGATCGCACCATATCCAATAAAGTACGATTACGATGTTCGGACACACCATAATGTTGTGGTGTTCCAGGTGGCGTGAACTGTGAAACTATTGTTTTATTTGAAGACCAAACTCGTAACTCAAATATTCGTCTCCGCGATCAGATCGCAGAAACTTTATTTTCTTGTTACGATGATTTTTCCATTTCACTCTGAAATTCTTTGAACCTTTCAACTATTTCAGACTTATGTTTCATCAAGTAGATATACCCATATCTGCTCAAATCATCTTGTGAAGGTCAGAAAATAACGATACTTGCCACGAGCATCAACACTCATTGGATCGCATACATCGGTATGTATTATTTCCAATAAGTCAGTAGCTCGTTCCATTGTTCCGGAGAACGGAGTTTTAGTCATCTTGCCCAAAAGGCACGGTTCGCAAGCATCAAATGATTCATAACCAAGTGATTCCGAAAATCCATCTTTATGGAGTTTCTTCATGCGCTTTACACCGATATGACCCAAACGGCAGTGCCACAAATAAGTTGCACTATCATTATTAACTTTGCATCTTTTGGCATTAATTTTATGAATATGTGTATCACTACGATCGAGATCCAACAAACTATTTTCATTGGGTGTATGACCATTGAAGGTTTTATTCATGTAAACGGAACAACAATTATTCTCTGACTTTAAATGAATAACCGTATTGCAATAAACATGATCAAATCATATTCATGCTCAAAGCAAACGCCAAATAACATTTATTTAGGTTTAACACTAATCCCGAAAGTATAGGGAGTGTGCGATGATGATCATATCAATCTTGGAACTACTTCCAACACTCATCTTCACTTCACCCTTCAACTAGTCTCTGTTTATTCTGTAACTCCTGTTTCGAGTTACTAATCTGAGCAACTGAACAAGTATCAAATACTCAGGGGCTACTATAAACACTAGTAAGGCACACATCAATAATCTATATATCAAATATACTCTTGTTCACTTTGCCATCCTTCTTATCCACCAAACATTCAAGGCATTTCCGCTTACAGTGACCATTTCCTTTGCAGTGTAATCACTCAGTTTCAGGCTTTGGTCCAGCTTTGGTCTTCTTCACGGGAGTGACAACTTGTTTGCCATTCTACTTGAAGTTTCCCTCTCTTTTCCCTTTGCCCTTTTCTTGAAACTAGTGGTCTTGTCAATCATCAACACTTGATGCTCTTTCTTGATTCTACCTTCGTCGATTTCGACATCACAAAGAGCTTGGGAATCGTTTACGTCATCCCTTGCATACTATAGTTCATCACGAAGTTCTAGTAACTTAGTGATGGTGACTAGAGAATTCTGTCAATCACTATCTTATCTGGAAGATTAACTCCCACTTGATTCAAGCGATTGAAGTACCCAGACAATCTAAGTACATGCTCACTAGTTGAGCGATTCTCCTCCATCTTTTAGCTATAGAACTTGTTGGAGACTTCATATCTCTCAACTCGGGTATTTGCTTGAAATATTAACTTCAATTCCTGGAACATCTCATATGGTCCATGACGTTCAAAACGTCTTTGAAGTCCCAATTCTAAGCCATAAAGCATGGTGCACAAAACTATCAAGTAGTCATCATATTGAGCTAGCCAAACGTTCATAATGTCTGCATCTGCTCCTGCAATAGGTCTGTCACCTAGCGGTGCATTAAGGACATAATTTTTCTGTGCAGCAATGAGGATAAACCTCAGATCACGGATCCAATCCACATCATTGCTACTAACATTTTTCAACACAATTTTATCTAGGAACATATCAAAATAAACATATGAAAGCAACAACGCGAGCTATTGATCTACAACATAATTTGCAAAATACTACCAGGACTAAGTTCATGATAAATTAAAGTTCAATTAATCATATTACTTAAGAACTCCCACTTAGATAGACATCCCTCTAATCTTCTAAGTGATCACGTGATCCAAATCAACTAAACCATGTCCGATCATCACATGAGATGGAGTAGTTTCAATGGTGAACATCACTATGTTGATCATATCTACTATATGATTCATGTTCGACCTTTCGGTCTCCGTGTTCCGAGGCCATATCTGTATATGCTAGGCTCGTCAAGTATAACCTGAGTATTCCGCGTGTGCAACTGTTTTGCACCCGTTGTATTTGAATGTAGAGCCTGTCACACCCGATCATCATGTGGTGTCTCAGCACGAAGAACTTTCGCAACAGTGCATACTCAGGGAGAACACTTCTTGATAATTAGTGAGAGATCATCTTAAAATGCTACCGTCAATCAAAGCAAGAATAAGATGTATAACAGATAAACATCATATGCAATCAAAATATGTGACATGATATGGCCATGATCATCTTGCGCCTTTGATTTCCTCCAAAGTACTGTCATGATCTTTATTGTCACCGGCACGACACCATGATCTTCATCATCTTGATCTATATCAATGTGTCATCACATGGTCGTCTCGCCAACTATTGCTCTTGCAACTATTGCTATTGCATAGCGATAAAGTAAAGCAATTATTTGGCACTTGCATCTTATGCAACAAAGAGATAACCATAGGGCTTCTGCCAGTTGCCGATAACTTCAACAAAACATGATCATCTTATACAACAACTTATATCTCATCACGTCTTGACCATATCACATCACTACATGCCCTGCAAAAACAAGTTAGACGTCCTCTACTTTGTTTGTTGCAAGTTTTACGTGGCTGCTACGGGCTTAAGCAAGAACCAATCTCACCTACGCATCAAAACCACAACGATAGTTTGTCAAATAGACTCCGTTTTAACCTTCGCAAGGACCGGGCGTAGCCACACTCGGTTCAACTAAAGTTGGAGAAACTGACACCCGCCAGCCACCTGTGTGCAAAGCACGTCGGTAGAACCAGTCTCGCGTAAGCGTACGTGTAATGTCGGTCCGGGCCGCTTCATCCAACAATACCGCTGAACCAAAGTATGACATGCTGGTAGGCAGTATGACTTATATCGTCCACAACTCACTTGTGTTCTACTCGTGCATATAACATCAACGCATAAAACCTAGGCTCGGATGCCACTGTTGGGGAACGTAGTAATTTCAAAAATTTCCTACGCACACGCAAGATCATGATGATGATATAGCAACGAGAGGGGAGAGTGTTCGTCCACGTACCCTCGTAGACCATAAGCGGAAGCGTTAGCACAACGCGGTTGATGTAGTCGTACGTCTTCACGATCCGACCGATCTAAGCACCGAACATATGGGGCCTCCGAGTTCAGCACACGTTCAGCTCGATGACGATCTCCGGCCCTCCGATCCAGCAAAGGCTCCGGAGATGAGTTCCGTCAGCACGACGGTGTGGTGACGATGATGATGTTCTACCGGCGCAGGGCTTCGCCTAAACTCCGCGACGATATGACCGAGGTGGAATATGGTGGAAGGGGGCACCGCACACGGCTAAGGAACGATCCGTAGATCAACTTGTGTCTTGTGCCTAGAGGTGCCCCCTGCCCCCGTATATAAAGGATCCAGGGGGAGGGGTTCGGCCGGCCAGGAGGGGCGCGCCAGGAGGAGTCCTCCTCCCACCGGGAGTAGGACTCCCCCCCTTCCTTGTTGGAGTAGGAGAGAAGGAAAGAGGGGGAGAGGAGGAAGGAAAAGGGGGCTGCACCCCTTGTCCAATTCGGACCAGAGGGGGGCTGTGCCCCTCCTTCCTTTCGGCCTCTCTCCTCTATTCCCGTATGGCCCAATAAGGTCCATATACTCCCCGGCGAATTCCCGTAACTCTCCGGTACTCCGAAAAATACCCGAATGACTCGGAACCTTTCCGAACTCCGAATATAGTCGTCCAATATATCGATCTTTACGTCTCGACCATTTCGAGACTCCTCGTCATGTCCCCGATCTCATCCGGGACTCCGAACTCCTTCGGTACATCAAAACTCATAAACCCATAATAAAACTGTTATCGAAACCTTAAGCATGCGGACCCTACGGGTTCGAGAACTATGTAGACATGACCGAAACACGTTTCCGGTCAATAACCAATAGCGGGACCTGGATGCCCATATTGGCTCCCACATATTCTACGAAGATCTTTATCGGTCAAACCGCATAACAACATACGTTGTTCCCTTTGTCATCGGTATGTTACTTGCCCGAGATTCGATCGTCGGTATCTCAATACCTAGTACAATCTCGTTACCGGCAAGTCTCTTTACTCGTTCCGTAATACATCATCCCGCAACTAACTCATTAGTTACAATGCTTGCAAGGCTTAAGTGATGTGCATTACCGAGAGGGCCCAGAGATACCTCTCCGACAATCGGAGTGACAAAACCTAATCTCGAAATATGCCAACCCAACATGTACCTTTGGAGACACCTGTAGTACTCCTTTATAATCACCCAGTTACGTTGTGACATTTGGTAGCACCCAAAGTGTTCCTCCGGTAAACGGGAGTTGCATAATCTCATAGTTACAGGAACATGTATAAGTCATGAAGAAAGCAATAGCAACACATAAACGATCAAGTGCTAGGCTAACGGAATGGTTCATGTCAATCACATCATTCTCCTAATGATGTGATCCCACTAATCAAATGACAACACATGTCTATGGTTAGGAAACATAACCATCTTTGATTAATGAGCTAGTCAAGTAGAGGCATACTAGTGACACTCTGTTTGTATATATATTCACACATGTATTATGTTTCCGGTTAATACAATTCTAGCATGAATGATAAACATTTATCATGATATAAGGAAATAAATAATAACTTTATTATTGCCTCTAGGGCATATTTCCTTCAAGTTCCACTCACCAAAAGCGCTACACTTCCCGACAACGGCACCAGAAAATAGTCTTGATGACCCACAAGTGTAGGGGATCTATCGTAGTCCTTTCGATAAGTAAGAGTGTCGAACCCAACGAGGAGCAGAAGGAAATGATAAGCGGTTTTCAATAAGGTTTTCTCTGCAAGCACCGAAATAGTAGGTGATAGGTAGTTTTGTGATAAGATAAATAGTAACGAGCAACAAGTAATAAAGTAAACAAAGTGCAGCAAGGTGGCCCAATCCTTTATGTAGCAAAGGATAAGCCTGGATAATTTCTAATAATGATAAAGGAGCTCCCGAGGACACATTGGGAATTATCGTCAAGCTAGTTTTCATCACGTTCATATGATTCGCGTTCGGTACTTTGATAATTTGATATGTGGGTGGACCGGTACTTGGGTACTTCCCTAACTTGGACAAGAATCCCACTTATGACTAACCCCTATTGCAAGCATCCACAACTACAAAAGAAGTATTAAGGTAAACCTAACCACAACATTAAACATATGGATCCATATCAGCCCCTAACGAAGCAACGCATAAACTAGGGTTTAAGCTTCTGTCACTCTAGCAACCCATCATCTACTTATTACTTGCCCATGCCTTCCTGTAGGCCCAAATAATGGTGAAGTGTCATATAGTCGACGTTCACATAACACCACTAGAGGAAAAGATAGCATACATCTCATCAAAATATCGAACGAATACCAAATTCACATGACTACTAATAGCAAGACTTCACCCATGTCCTCAGGAACAAACGTAACTACTCACAAAGCATATTCATGTTCATAATCAGAGGAGTAATAATATGCATAAAGGATCTGAACATATGATCTTCCACCAAGTAAACCAATTAGCATCAACTACAAGGAGTAATCAACACTACTAGCAACCCACAGGTACCAATTTGTGGTTCTGATACAAGATTGGATACAAGATATGAACTAGGGTTTTGAGAGGAGATGGTGCTGGTGAAGATGTTGATGGAGATTGACCCCCTCCCGATGAGAGGATCGTTGGTGATGACGTTGGTGATGATTTCCCCCTCCCGGAGGGAAGTGTCCCCGGCAGAACAGCCCGTCAGAGCCCTTGATTGATTCCACCAAGGTTCCGCCTCGTGGCGGCGGAGTTTCGTCCCGTAATCTTGCCCACGATTTTTTTCAGGGTAAAAGTGATGATATAGCAGAAGATGGACGCCGGAGGCCCACCAGGGGGCCTAGGAGATAGGGGGCGCACCCTATAGGGGGGGGCGTCCCCTGTCTCCTGGACTGGGTGTGGGCCCCCTGGCCTATTTCTTTCGCTCGGAAATTCTTATTAAATCCAAAAAGTTGTTTCGTGGAGTTTCAGGACTTTTGGAGTTGTGCAGAATAGGTTTCCAACATTTGCTCCTTTTCCAGCCAGAATTCCAGCTGCCGGCATTCCCCATCTTCATGGTAAACCTTGTGAAATAAGAGAGAATAGCCATAAGTGTTGAGATATAATGTGTAATAACAGCCCATAATGCAATAAATATTGATATAAAAGCATGATGCAAAATGGACGTATGAAGGGGTAAGGATGGTATTTCTCATCACGAATTCGATTGAAATCCTGGAAGAGCTCAGAATGTTGATGATGATCACAACATATTTGTCGAGAGGTTCCATGAAGATGTAATCGATCGGCAATGACATGAAGTCAAAGGAATTTTGAAGCGAAAGGTTATCGGAACCACGGATATGACACAAACTTGAAATCAAGCTTGTTGTTCAAGGCAAAAAATGATATGACGTGGAAGGTCGACATAAGCTTAGCTCATCGTCGGAAATTGTGCTCCGGGAAGAAGGACCAGGTAGCATAGTTAAAATTTAATATGATAACGATATACCCGATCAGGCTAGGAATGACATGAAGGACTGTTAAACTCGCAATCAACGAAAATTACTTAGAGTTATTGAATCGGCTTGTGGAATTGATTTACTTATCGGTGTTCTCGATTGACTAATAACTCAGAACCCGGGGAAATCTGAAATCCGTGAGAAGCAATACTAGATGAAGACTCATAGGAAGCAACACAGTTCTTTGTTCTTCTCGAGATACCGGAGGGTAATACTCGAAGGAAGATCAAAATAGAGGTTGCGGAGATGCATTGATCTGCAGAAGACAAGTGCATTTAACTTGTCCGAGAAATGGATTCAAAGGGGAACAATCATGGTTGGAACCACAGTTGCAAAGGACCAAGCATAGATATAAGATGAACATATAACAAGGGGACTATTATTACTACAAGAAGCTTCCATGATAAGTTCCAAATCGGGTACATGGGCATGAACACAAAGTTAAAGGTCGAATCCCACTTCTTCAATGCAAATCATTTCATTTAGTTCTCGCTTTCAATTAAGTTGTAGTGTTGAAATGTTATCTGGCAACACATCAGAAGAGTAAGACTCGTTAAAACTCTCAGGTTCAAATGGATTAGGGAAGGCATAGGTTCAACCCATAGGGCATCTTAGGAACCTATTCCACAAACTTCAGGAGTAAATTACTGAAGCTCGGAAGTAGAGCATGGCTAGCAAAAAGCAGGGGATACAATTTACCAAAGGCATTATGTATCAAGGGGAAAACTCAAGGATTCGAGAATAGGCAGGAACAGTCAGATAATAATCCACCAAAGGATATGGCGGACCACAAAGAATCTGATGTGAGTATCGATGCTCAACCAGAAGAATAAATAGTGCAAAGGCATCAGATTATAGAAATATCTGGATTATTTCAAAGCTTAAATGCAAAGGAATTACGATTTCCAAATTGGGGGGGGGGATCAGAAGCAGAGGCTCTGATGAAAAGATAAGTAAGTTGAATAGACATATATCAACAATCAATGAAGGTTTAATTAGCCAAGAACCAGCTCATGTTCGAAGTGACGCCTGAGCCAAAAGGACGAATTCTAGTTTTGATTGAGGATTGCGAGCATTTGCAACATATTGAATCAACGGACTCAAAATGATAGTGACAAAGGATGGCAATAAGATTACTAGACTTATGGGATTAACCATAATGCAACCAAGCAAGAATTTCAACAATAATAGGCTACTGAGGATTTTTGGAAGATCGGATGGTATTTCAAAGAATTTTGTGAAACACATGAACGACTGGGGATGAACGAATCCCCGGTAATTGTGAGGAATTATTCGTACATGTATTCATGCGGAAAAGGAGCTGCAATGCAGCAGGAACAATGGATTCTCGAAATATCTGAAAGTATTACAAGGTATCTTGTAATAACAAGACAACAAGGAATGATTGTATGAATGGCAAGTGTATGTGGTTATCAATAGGGGGTTTATCGGTGATATGGATTTGCAATGGCTAAGGGAACAAGGGTTTCAGGGAAACATCAGAGAGTATCTCCGAAATCTTCTGATGCAGCAAGCGATCATCTCGACTGAAGGGGCTCTCCGGGAGAAAGTATTTTCGAGAACCTAAAGTTAGATTTTAGCAAAATCATTTAACCCGAATAGAAGAGAGATTAAAATCCCAGAGTATAGACGAGGAATAAAAGATCCTAATAACACCCAATGGCGACGTGGGCCCGTAAGACACACGGCCATGTTAGTAAAAGTTTTTCAATGACTAGACTCAACTTTGGCCAAGGAGTTGGAAAGGGGGCTACCTACAGGCAGTCGGCTCTGATACCAACTTGTGACGCCCTCGATTCAATTATACACTAATCATACATGCAAATGTGTACGATCAAGATCAAGGACTCACAGGAAGATACCACAACAAAACACTGGACACAAATTAAAATAATACAAGCTTTATATTGCAAGATAGGGGCCTCGAGGGCTCGAATACGTCAGCTCGAATACAAATGAGTCAGTGGAAGCAACAATATTTGAGTACATACATAAGTTAAACAAGTTTTCCTTAAGAAGGCTAGCACAAAAGCAACAACGATCGAAATGGCAAGGCCTCCTGCCTGGGAGCCTCCTGACTACTCCTGGTCGTCGGTAGCCTCCGCGTAGTAGTAGGCACCCTCAGTGTAGTAATAGTCATCGTCGAAGGTGGCGTCTAGATCCTGGGCTTGATACGTCTCCAACGTATCTATAATTTTGGTTGTTCCATGCTATTATATTATTTGTTTTGGATGTTTAATGGGATTTACTATGCACTTTTATATTATTTTTGGGACTAACCTATTAACCGGAGGCCCAATGCAAATTGCTGTTTTTTGCCTATTTCAGTGTTTCGTAGAAAAGGAATATCAAACGGAATCCAAACGGAATGAAACCTTCGGGAGAGTGATTTTTGGAACAAACGTAATCCAGAGGACTTGGAGTGGACGTCAAGAAAGAAGCAAGGAGGCCACGAGGCAGGGAGGCGTGCCTGCCCCCTGGGCGCGCCCCCCACCCTCGTGGGCCTCTCGTAGCTCCACCAACCTACTTCTTCCTCCTATATATACCCATATATCCCGGAAACATCCAGGAGCACCATAGATCGGGAGTTACGCCACCGCAAGCCTCTGTAGCCACCAAAAACCAATTGGGGCCCTATTCCGGCACCCTACCGAAGGGGGGATCCCTCACCGGTGGCCATCTTCATCATCCCGGCGCTCTCCATGACGAGGAGGGAGTAGTTCACCGTCGGGGCTGAGGGTATGTACCAGTAGCTATGTGTTTGATCTCTCTCTCTCTCTCTCTCTCTCTCTCTCTCGTGTTCTTGATTTGGCACGATCTTGATGTATCGTGAGCTTTGCTATTATAGTTGGATCTTATGATGTTTCTCCCCCTCTACTCTCTTGTAATGGATTGAGTTTTCCCTTTGAAGTTATCTTATCGGATTGAGTCTTTAAGGATTTGAGAACACTTGATGTATGTCTTGCATCTGCTTATCTGTGGTGACAATGGGATATCACGTGATTCACTTGACGTATGTTTTGGTGATCAACTTGCGGGTTCTGTGACCTTGTGAACTTATGCATAGAGGTTGGCACACATTTTCGTCTTGACTCTCCGGTAGAAACTTTGGGGCACTCTTTGAAGTTCTTAGTGTTGGTTGAATAGATGAATCTGAGAATGTGTGATGCATATCGTATAATCATACCCGCGGATACTTGAGGTGACATTGGAGTATCTAGGTGACATTAGGGTTTTGGTTGATTTGTGTCTTAAGGTGTTATTCTAGTATGAACTCTAGGATAGATCGAACGGAAATAATAGCTTCATGTTATTTTACTATGACTCTTGAATAGATCGATCAGAAAGGATAACTTTGAGGTGGTTTCGTACCCTACAATAATCTCTTCGTTTGTTCTCTGCTATTAGTGACTTTAGAGTGACTCTTTATTGCATGTTGAGTATTGTTATATGATCTAGTTATGTTCTTATTGTTGAGAGAACTTGCACTAGTGAAAATATGAACCTTAGGCCTTGTTTCCTAGCATTGCAATACTGCTTGTGCTCACTTTTATCATTAGTTACCTTGCTGTTTTTATAATTTCAGATTACAAAAACCTATATCTACCATCCATATTGCACTTGTATCACCATCTCTTCGTCGAACTAGTGCACCTATACAATTTACCATTGTATTGGGTGTGTTGGGGACACAAGAGACTCTTTGTTATTTGGTTGCAGGGTTGTTTGAGAGAGACCATCTTCATCCTATGCCTCCCACAGATTGATAAACCTTAGGTCATCCACTTGAGGGAAATTTGCTACTGTCCTACAAACCTCTGCACTTGGAGGCCCAACAACGTCTACAAGAAGAAGGTTGAATAGTAGACATCAAGCTCTTTTCTGGCGCCGTTGCCAGGGTGGTGAGTGCTTGAAGGTATATCTTTAGATCTTGCAATCGAATCTTTTAGTTTCTTGTTTTATCAATAGTGTAGTTTATAAAAGAAAAGTACAAAAAATGTAATTGAGGGTGCCTCATATGCTTCATCTTTTTAATATCTTTCATGAAAATAAGGATTCCAAAAATTGTGCTCAAGTACTAGAAGAAGAATTACATAGAATGCTTGGCATAAATTATGTGAATGATGAGCATGATTGCAATGTTGTTAGTATGAATTCTTTGAATACCCATGGTGCTAATGATATGCAAAGCCACAAGCTTGGGGATGCTATGTTTGATGAATATGATATTTTTTGTCCCCCAAGTTTTGATGAGAATATTTATTATGATGAAAGCATGCCTCCTATTTATGATGATTATTGTGATGATACGTATGCCATAAAGAATAGACATAACCATGAAACTTGTCATCATGATTTTAATTTTCAATTGGATTATGCTTCACATGATAGTTATTTTATTGAATTTGCTCCCACTACTATTCATGGGAAGAAGTTTGCTTATGTGGAGAGTAGTAAAATTTATATGCTTGTGCATCATGAAAATAATGCTTTATGTGATGGTTATATTGTTGAGTTCATTCATGATGCTACTGAAAAGTATTATGATGGAGGAACAAATGCTTGTAGGAATTGCAATAATATCAAGTTTCCTCTCTATGTGTTGAAAATCTTGAAGTTATGCTTGTTTTGCCTTCCTATACTAGTTGATTATTGTTCCCACAAGTTGTTTGCTCAAAAAATCCCTATGCATAGGAAGTGGGTTAGACTTAAATGTGATAGTCATATTCTTCATGATGCTCTCTTTATGTTCCAATTCTTATCTTTTATGTGAGCATAATTGAAATCATCATGCCTAGCTAGGGGCGTTAAACGTTAGCGCTTGTTGGGAGGCAGCCCAATTTTATTTTTGTTATTTGCTTTTTGCTACTGTTTAGTAATAAATAATTCATCTAGCCTCTGTTTAGATGTGGTTTTATGTTTTAATGATTGTTTGTGCCAAGTAGAACCTTTGGGAAGACTTGGGTGAAGTCTATGCGGTCTTGCTGTAAAAAACAGAAACTTTTGCGCTCACAAGATTAGATGCCATTTTTTACTGGAGAGTGCTTTTAGGTTGATCCTTTTTGCATATGATTAATAGAACAATTCCTCAGGTCCACCAATTTATTTCAGAATTTTTGGAGTTACAGAAGTATTCGAATGACACAGATTACTACAGACTGTTCTGTTTTTGACAGATTCTGTTTTCTATGTGTCGTTTGCTTATTTTGATGAATCTATGAGTAATATCGGAGGGTATGAACCATAGAGAAGTTGTAATACAGTAGATATTACACCAATATGAATTTGGATTGAGTTCATAACAGTACCTAAGTGGTGATTTATTTTCTTATACTAACGGAGCTTACGAGTTTTCTGTTAAGTTTTGTGTTGTGAAGTTTTCAAGTTTTGGGTAAAGATTCGATGGACTATGGAATAAGGAGTGGTAAGAGCCTAATCTTGGGGATGCCCAAGGAACCCAAAGGTAATATTCAAGGAAAACCAAGAGCCTAAGCTTGGGGATGCCCCGGATGGCATCCCCTCTTTCGTCTTCATTCATGGGTAACTTTACTTGCAACTATATTTTTATTCACCACATGATATGTGTTTTAATTGGAGCGTCATTTTGTTTTATTTTGTTTTGCTTGCTGTTTGAATAATATCCTAAGAACTGAAATTCTTAAATGTTATAGAGTCTTCACATAGTTGCATAATTATTGGACTACTCATTGATCTTCACTTATATCTTTCAGAGTAGTTTGTCATTTGCTCTAGTGCTTCACTTATATCTTTTTAGAGAACGGTGGTGGTTTTATTTTTAAGAAATAGATGAACTCTCATTCTTAACTTATATTATTTTGAGAGTCTTAAACAGCATGGTAATTTTATTTGGTTATAAAATTAGTCCTAATATGATGGGCATCCAAGATAGGTATAATAAAAACTATCATATAAAGTGCATTGAATACTATGAGAAGTTAGATACTTGATGATTGTTTTGAGATGTGCGGATGGTAATATTAGGGTCATGCTAGTTGAGTAGTTATGAAATTGAGAAATACTTGTGTTAAAGTTGGCAGGTCCCGTAGCATGCACGTATGGTGACCGTTGTGTGACAAATTTGAAGCATGGGTTGTTCTTTGATTGCCTTCCTTATGAGTGGAGGTCGGGATCGCGCGATGGTTAACTCCTACCAACCCTTCCCCTAGGAGCATGCGTAGTAGTACTTTGCTTCGAGGGCTAATAAATTTCTGCAATAAGTATATGAGTTCTTTATGACTAACAAGTCAGGGGGAAACAAATACCCCTGTTTGTGTACACTGACAACAAGGCTCTGTTGGGGCTTTTGCGAGAATGTGGCGAGTGGTGGAGTGGAATAGTGAGGAAAGTTAGGTGGCATGGAAAAAACTAAGAACAACTAAGCAACAGAGGACATAGACATATAAATCTCTAAGATGATGTAGTGTATGCATGTAATCCACTTGATTGATATATTTACGCTTTATGGTATTCATATGGAATATATGCTATTTTCTTATAAATATTAATGCATTTATTCCATGTAATTATTTTTGCATATACAAAAGATATTATATTAATATATTTCATAACCAATGCATTGAATTGGCAAGATAGGAAATCAATATCAAATATACTATATTCCACAATCAAGAATCAATTGGACAATCTAAATATTGATATACAGGATATTATTTATCTAGCATTAAATGCATGAAACTAAAAATAAAAGTCAACATTCATCTATATAACTCCATGAAAGGTGAACACTGCAATGCACTGGAAAATATATTAGAGGAGTGACCAAGCATAAAAGAGGTACTGATATGCCTCTGGAAATGGCGATCTTGAAGAAGAACACAAGCCTCCCAATTTTGATGGCACTAATAGTCATGGCTAATGTCCTCTACTTTTGCACTGCAAACAATGAGGTTACGTTGCATCTATCCTTTCCTTAGTCCCCATGACGACAACTTTATGTGCTTTTTGTATTGCTAAAATCCTCGTAAAATCACACACATAAACAAACACTAATAATAATGTAGAAACATAAATGAGAAACTACCTACCTCAAATTTAAGCTAACAGAGTGTGTTTTTATGTGCAGATAGAGACAAATGCTCTGCCCCTACCAGCAAAATGCTACGAGATGCCTCTCCCAAACTGCACGGAGAAGGCGTGCCAGGAACTTTGCCAAGACCCTAAAGGATCATGCGACAAACTCTACACATACTTTTGTTGTTGTCCAATTTCCTAAAGGGGACTATAATGTTATAGTAATAGACATGTCATGAATAATCCAATGCATGTATGGGACAAATATGGTAGCTATATTTGATCAATGTAAACCCTTTTGATATCTTCTCACCTTCATTCAATTCGGAAATGGTTGGTATTAGTCGTGAATTGGAGGTATAAAATACCTAAATATGACATACGAACAAAAACAAAACTAAATGCCCCATGAACACAGAAAAGATTCTACACATTCTGTAAGATGACTTCATAATGGAAAGCAAGTGTGAAGATGAGAAGTTGTTAAATGACCTTATATTTAATACATGGCAGTCCCATTAATATATCATCAAAGTACCATTGATTATTTTGATCATGATGATCATCCATCAAGGTACACCAATATTAAAATTGTCAGATCTGATTGTTTGATTCAATAAATTATATTACCAAATATAACAATGTAATTAGCACAAGAAACAACCAAAGTTACTTTATTTTTGAAAAAAATCATAATTAGGTCAATTTTTCAATTGATGTAAAATCCAAGGTGTTGTTGCAAAAGATATCAGTATGTTAGCGAGAAGACAACTGGATTTAAGTGTGTTACTGCGTGTTGTGTCATGCTTCATAGTGGTGTCCTGATTGAAGATCGTATGCACAACTTCGCTTCACGAAATTTCTAAGGCAAGAAAGCTACGCTGCTAACATAACTAATGGTAATGGTTCACATTTGTGTGGGTGTGGATGGGATACTAGAGCATGTGAGTGCTTCGCTTTCAGTACAATATTTTACAATTGTATGAACTATCAAACTTTCCACACAAAACAGGTGCGTAGCTTAAATATGGTCTTCAAAGTCTAAGAAAAATCACCCAATTGCCATCTTGGGGAAGCGGATACTTGGACAAAGATGAAACCCATTGGTTTTGCAAAAAGAAAAAACAATTGTACTTGTAGGTTAGATCTACCAAATCAATATCCGCATCATCTGTATAAAAACATACTCTGTAGGTCCGGATTTAGACCGTTTACGCTATCATATCATCAAGTGTCATAAGACAAGTTCTTTTCCAAGGAAGGCAGAGACAGAGAAAGAGAAATGTGAGTGAAACTGAACATTTGTATTTGGCCACTCCTTGGATGGCTCTATGTGCTCGCGATGCTTGGCTAGTAGTCGAGTGTAACGGCCACTAGAAAAAATGTCCGTGAAATTTTAGAAAATGTTCACAAAAATTCAGAAATAATCACATCCTGTAAAATTTGTTCCCCATTTTTTTAAAGTTCATCGATTCAAAAAAAATTGAGTCAAACAAATGTTCGTGAATACGAAAACTATTCATGCATCTAAAAAGATGTTCGTAAACAAAACTAATGTTCTTTATTTTTTTTGTGAGAATCCAAAATTTCACAAATAAAAATTGTCGGTTCAAAAAAATGTTCACAGATTCAAAAGTCTTTTATGTCTAGGATTTGATTAGTTTCCAAAGACTTTATATGTCTAGGCATTGGGAGTAGTTCATGGTCGATGAGATTTGTTTTTAAAGTTTTAAACATTCCCTTGCGCAACATAGTGACACTTGTGGCATGCAGTTGCAAGCTCATATCCTCGGGATTTACCACGTCAAATGTATTGTGATCATGTGGACATCGCGGCCACCATGAGAGAGTGTGGAAACAAAAATAAGTGGCAATATGGTTTTTTTTCGAAAAGGGGGGATTCCCCGGCCTCTGCATCAGAACGATGCATACGGCCTCTATTATTAAAAAGTAATCAAGGTCTCAACAAGGTTTTACAGTAAAGGAACAAAAGCAGGGACTAGCTCACATAGAGCGTCAACTGCAAAGCAGAAACCAGAAAAGCCACAATCGGCTGGCATGAAAATAGATTGGTAAAACTAAATGCCTATCCTACTACATGATCGCCATGCAAACCGGTTGAAGATATCCCGCGCTACCGTCTCCCACCAGACAAATCCAGTAACCAAAAGCTCCCTGGCCTCCGTCGGAGTGAGTAATGACCACGTACGGATCAGTGCTGTAGCTTGGAATAACACCTGCAAAAAATGAGTATTTGTTGTTCTGTTAAAAACCAAATCATTTTTGCAATTCCAAATTGCCCATAATAACGCACATACTCCTACACGAATGTGTCTGGCTGTTTCAGACTCAATCCCAACCAGCCACAGCCCAAATAACGTGTTTACCGATGTCGGAGGAGTAATATTAAAGGCAATTTGCACGGAGCGCCACAACCCTCGTGCCAACGGACAGTCAAAAAATAAGTGCTTGATGGTCTCCTCCCTATCACAGAAACTACACCTAGTAGATCCTGTCCAGTTGCGCTTAACTAGATTGTCCTTAGTAAGAATAACTTGCTTATGCACAAACCACATAAACACTTTAATCTTCAAAGGTACCTTAACTTTCCAGACCTCCTTGGAAGTAGGTATCACAGCAGAATTAATGATATCAACATACATCGATTTAACCGTGAATACCCCAGTTCTAGTTAGCTTCCAAAACAACTGATCGGGCTGAGGATTTAGCTGAACTTCCATCAGCCTACGGACCAAGTGAAGCCATGCCTCCCATCGAGGCCCGACAAGCACCCTCCTAAACTGAATGTTTAGAGGTATAGACTGCATCATCGTGGCAACGAGAGTATCCCTACGCTGAACAATACGATATAGTGTCGGATATTGTGTAGCCAATGGCGCGTCACCAAGCCACGTATCCTCCCAGAAACGCGTATTATCGCCATTACCAACAATACATCTCGTTCTGTTAAAGAAAGCGGCTTTAACCCTCATAAGCCCTTTCCAGAACGGCGAATCTGTAGGTCTCAGAGTAACCTGGGATAAAGTCTTTGAGTGCAGATATTTACTACGTAGAATCTGCGCCCAAGTTGCCTCTGTCTCAGAAGACAACTTAAACAGCCACTTACTAAGCAGGCATTTGTTCTTGACTTCAAGCTTTTCAACCCCAAGTCCCCCTTGGTCCTTTGGTCGACAAATAATATCCCATTTGGCCAATCTGTACTTCCTCTTAGACTCATCACTCTGCCAAAAGAAGCGGGAACGATAGAAGTCTAGCCTCTTCCTAACCCCCACTGGGACCTCGAAGAAAGATAAGAGAAACATAGGTAAACTCGTGAGCACCGAGTTAATCAGAATTAACCGGCCTCCATAAGACATGAGTTTTCCTTTCCAGCAACTAAGTTTCTTCTCAAAACGATCCTCGATGCACTTCCACTCACGATTTGTTAGCTTACGATGGTGTATTGGAATACCAAGATACGTGAAAGGTAGAGCCCCAACTTCGCAACCAAACAATTGTGTATATGCTTCTTGATCGTCTTTGGCTCTACCAAAGCAGAACAACTCACTTTTATGGAAATTAATCTTCAGCCCCGACATTTGTTCAAAAAGGCATAACACTAACTTCATGTTCCTCGCTTTTGCCAAATCGTGTTCCATGAAAATCATTGTATCATCAGCGTATTGCAGAATGGACAGACCACCATCAACCAGATGAGGCACCAATCCCTCCACCTGACCGGCCTCCTTGGCCCTCCCAATCAGGATCGCTAACATATCAACCACAATATTGAACAGAATAGGCGACATCGGGTCACCCTGTCTCAAACCCTTGTGCGTTTGGAAGTAATGACCTATGTCGTCATTATTAATGCCAACACTACCTTTTTGCGTGAATGTTTCCACCTGATGTCTCCAGAGCTCATCAAAGCCCTTCATCCGTAAAGCCTGTTGGAGGAACGACCATTTGACTTTATCATAAGCCTTCTCGAAATCCACTTTGAAAATAACACCATCTAGTTTTTTCGTATGAATTTCATGAAGCGTTTCATGAAGGACCACAACCCCTTCGAGGATGTTCCTATCCGGCATGAACGCCGTTTGAGAAGGTTGCACAACTGTGTGCGCAATCTGCGTGAACCTGATCGTTCCAACCTTGGTAAAGATCTTGAAGCTGACATTCAAAAGGAAGATGGGCCGAAATTGCTCAATTCTCACGGCATTAGTTTTCTTAGGCAACAAAGTTATCGTACCAAAGTTAAGTTGGAAGAGCTACAAATGTCCCGAGAACAAATCATGGAACATCGGCATCAGGTCCCCTTTGATAATATGCCAACACTTCTTGTAAAACTCAGCCGGGAAACCATCCGGCCCCGGTGCCTTGTTACACTTCATCTTGGAGATAGCCTCGAAGACCTCCTTTTCCGAGAAAGGGGCAGTTAATACATCGTTCTCCACAGTAGTAAGTTGAGGGATATCGTGAACCCTAGACTCCTCAAGGGACACACAGTTATCCTCTGGTGGTCCGAACAGACGTTTATAGTACTCAGTAATGTAAAGCTTCAGGTTGTCCTGACCGACTATTGTACCCTCATCTTGCTCTAACTGGAAAATTCTCTTCTTCCGGTGCTTGCCATTGGCTATCATGTGGAAGAACTGAGTGTTCGCATCCCCCTGGACAACTTTTGTCACCTTTGCCCGCAGCGCCCACTTTAATTCTTCCTCACGGAGTAACTCTTTCAGCCTCACCTCAGCCTCATGCTTGATATGAAGCTCGGGGGCTGACAGAATCGTAGTTTCTGCCCTTATATCTAAGGTTTGGATAAGGGAAAGGAGTCGTTCCTTCTCCACCTTATACATTCCACCTAGATGTTTAGCCCACCCCCGAAGGAAACTTCTGAGGTGCCTAATCTTGTTCTGCCAGTGCTCAAGGGCATTCCTACCTCCTGCATCTTTAGCCCATTCTCTGGCTACAAGATCCAAGAATCCTTCTCTTTCAAACCATGCCAGCTCAAAAGAGAATACATTCTTGTTACCCGAATAGGTAGCCCCACCAGAGTCGAGCAGCAGGGGTGTGTGATCAGAAATGCCGCGGGATAGAGCTTGCACCATTACAAAGGGAAACTTCTGTTCCCAAGCAACACTAGCCAGAACCCGATCCAACTTCTCGAATGTTCGATTTGGCAACGCGTTAGCCCAGGTGAACTTCCTCCCTGAAAGCTCAATCTCTCTCAAATCTAAGCTTTGAATAATAGTATTAAACATAAATGACCATCTCCCATCAAAATTGTCATTATTCTTTTCATCGCGTCTTCTAATGATATTAAAATCACCCCCAACCAGAATTGGGAGCTGCTCAGACCCGCAAACTCTAACAAGATCAGCCAAAAAGTCAGGTTTGAGCTCTGCCTGCGCCGCCCCATACACCGCCACCAAAGCCCAGTCGAACCCATCAACTTTGGACCGCACCCTGAACTTAACAGCAAAATCCCCCATGACCACACTGCGAACTTCGAGAGAGTCACATCTAACACCAAGTAAGATTCCACCCGACCGTCCTCTCGGCGGAAGACAATGCCAGTCAAACTCAATACCCCCCGACAACGTATTGAGAAATTGAGGTGAGAAATTTGCTCTACCCATTTCCGATACGGCAATAAAGTCCAATCTATGCTCAATGGATGCCTCCGCCAGGAACCTCCTTTTAGCCAAGTCCTTAAGACCTCTGCTATTCCAGAAGATTCCTCTCATATCTCATCATAAAATTTTTTAGCCGTGCGGATCCTAGCGCTCCTACGGACCGCGGACATCGGGTATATTTTGCGCTTCCACTTGCGCTTAGGGCTGGTCGGGCCCACCCGGTCCAAACTGCCCGTAACTGGCGATCTAACCTGTTCCAGACCGACATCCTCCTCCTCCTCCTCCTCCGGCTCCTGGAGGGGCGGTGCAAGATCATCACAAAACTTATCAAGTATTCGAACTCCCAAGGCATCAATCTCTGAATCGTTCATCGGTTTGACAGCAGCTAAGTTACGAATCATTTCTAAAGCCCTCTCGGCTTCTAGATCAAGCAAATCGTTAATAGAATTAGTAACTTCACCCTCATTACTACCAAGTGAAATTCCTAATTGGTTTGCCTTATCCATAATTTGATCATTCAAAAAATGCAAAATAGTATTGGAAGTGTTCACGGACATACCAGTAGTGACCTGGACGTCATGAAGCTTTGCCGCCCTCACGGCACAGCGCTGTTGCATGTCGTCAACCTCCGGATAGCCCTGAAGCCGACAACTCAAACGTCGGCCCTCAGACGCCTGGTCCGGGATCCCGCCAAACTGAATGACCTCCTCCCTCGAGAATTTATCCGGGGAGCAACCGCCTGTCACTCCCCGAACATCCACCCGGTCGCCATGACCAGGTGAGAGCGCAGCGTCAGCTACTGGGGAGGCAAAGGCCACCTGCCTCCGCCCCCCAGCCACTCCGGACCGCGTGTCCGGAGAACCCGACGATGTCGCGACCGGGGCACTCCCGTCGGGCCCCGAAGGCGAAGAGGGCCTTGAGGCCGCCCGCCTCAAGCCCTCCCGTGGAGCCGGTCCATCTGCCTGCAGTGCCGTCCCAGCAACAGGCGTAGGAGGTGCGGAGGCGACCTGCCCCGGCCCCCCTACCATAGGCCCGTCATCCCTCCCGGTAACCTCCTCGGGAAAGAGAGGAGATGGGGTCGCCAAAGCACCCTGCTCCGAACCCTCTGACAGGAGCGGACCAACCTCCTGCAACTCAGCCATGTCACCACAGACCGAATATGGCAAGACCACGATCTCCAGCCTCGCAGACACACCAGACCCCTCCACACCCGCGTCCTCAAAGTCCAACACCGGTAGAGAGTGCTCAAACTCCTCAAGAGACTCCACCCGCTCGCTCCAAAGCCTCGGAGGTGCAGAGGCGGGACCAAAGGAACCAAATCTCAAAGTGGTCGACGGCACAGATGTATTAGGTGCCGACCCTCCTCCTGCTGCCTTAGCAATCGAATCCGGCCTCTTGCCCAACTCAGACCTAGGCTCCTCGTCCGGTGGTTCCTTACCAGTCGTATCATCATCACCCTCGCTCATATCGTCACCAGTGGCTGCCGGAGCCTCGGCAAAGAGACTATCATCCTCAAATTCAATCTCAAGGTTGTATACCTGACCACGAAAAGCCCACTTAACCACGTCCGGCACGAAGTCAATGTCCAAAATACTGACTAAAAGACGAGCAATCCCATGAGCCCGAGTAAATGCCATATCTACTCGCTCGGTCTTTCCCACCATGATCCCCAGACTAGCAACAACCCTGGCATCCTGCAGTAGCGCGGAAGGCGCTCCCGAAAAGCGCAGCCATGCCTGGGTAAGGGGTTTACCCTGAGGCTCAACCAGCTTCCACTCCTGGAACTCAAGAATGGCCTCCGTACCTGGGACCTTACACATCCCAAAGCTCAGCAACCTCTGTAAATCCTCCACAGTCGGGAACTGAACCCTGAATAAGTTGGTCTCCAGCCTGACAAGCTCCCAATGGAAGTCTCCAGGCGCCAGCTCCCGGAGTCGCTGAATAATCTGGGCCTCAGACACTTGACCTCTAGTCACTTTCACCACCCCAGTTGTCATACTGTGCACCTCTTGAGGAACCTCCCTCTCAGTCGGCGACTCAAAAAACGTGAGCTCAGAACAAAACACACCATACGTCATAAGGCTCGGTGTCTGCTCCCGTATCATCGGACAAGCCCCAGACTCGTGTGCAGGCTTACCACAAGTATCACATAAAAGAGCCACACATTCAGCAATAAAATGGCCCTTATCACCACATTGATAACATAGCATTCTTTCCTTCTTCTTGGCAAACTTTGCAGCCCTGTCCATCTCAGTTGTGTCAGAAGCCTCCACCAACATAGGCTGAGTCTCAACCGCAACAGGAACCTCCGCCGCCGTCAGCTCCGAGACCACCTCCATAGCCTGGCAAGATAGCCCTGACTCCTCAGTACCAGCGTGGACCACCGTCTCATCAACGGTAATACGATGCTGCCTAGGGCGGTAACGACCCCCTCGGCCACCGCGGCCACCACGATTGCCACGGAAACCGCCTCGGTTACGATGAGCTGGTCCAGAAGCCCCTTCGACAAAACCGCCTGTCGGCCCCAAGAAAGGCCTCTCTGCCGAGCCATCACTCTGCCAGGCATACCTCCGTCCACCACCCGTAGATGAGGATCCCCGGTGGTGTCTTTCTCCATAAGCGTTATAGCCATCATCACCCCACTGCCCGCGGGGTGCCGCATGAACATCCGTACCAGCAGAGACCTGCGGCGCCTGTGCCTGCTGCAAAACCGGCGTCGTCGAGTTGTTCGTCTGCCGTGCCACGAAGTGCGGCGGTCGAGCTCCTGCCTGAGTCGCTACCGGACGCTGTCCAGTAGCAGCCGGGGGAGGCGGCCTCGTGGTCGGGGCACCCCAGCCCGCCACCGCCCCATGAGACAGCACTGGAGGCCTAGGTCCACCCCGACCCGCAGCCGGCGTCATCCCCACCGGCGCGGAGGGCCGAACACCCGCCGTAGCAACCCCATGGCCAGCCTGGCCAGCCATGGTTGCGGCACCCACTGGCGCTTGGCCGCCGACGACCGGTGCCGCGCGACCGGTACCTGGGCGCGGTGGCGCACCACCTCGGCCGGCACCAAGCGGCACACCTGCGCCGCGGCCTCCCGTCCCCGCCAGCGAGCCACCACCACCGCGGCCACCAGCAGCCGTCGGCGCCGGCCCTCCACGGCCCGCAGCGCCCGGTGCGGCGACGTTGGCAGCGGGCACCCCTCGCCCCGCCATACCTCGGAGTGGCGGGATGCGCCTAGCATGAGCACCACCGCGCTCGCAGAAGGTCGGCCGGCGCCCTGTACCTCGAACCTGTTAGAATAAATCCGAGGCATACCGTCGATCATCCGAGGACCAAGCAATCACACGAGCACGACACCGAGATTTGTTAACGAGGTTCACCGATATGGCTACATCCCCGGGGCCTGACTACGGGCGCTCCTCCCCGTGACACCGTCACAATACCGCACCCGGTCGCCCTGGACACCGGCACATGCCGCCGGCTTCCCCTGCGTTCCGGTGCTACTATGTTGGCATAGGTTACATCGTGTGTCTATCCCCGCTATATAAGAGAGGCCTAGGATACAAGTGTCCTACTAGGACACGACTCCATATCCTATCTAAACACAATACTACTCAGAGTCCAACTGTAACATACCGTGTACACAATATTCGACACAACTCCAACAAACTCCACCTTGGCGAATATTCTCCACCACCTTGAATTTGTCCATGCGTCAAACTTCCATGTACATTGGACTTGAGTTTATCCCATGAGCACCGCTGCTACTCCAAAGACTCCATGTGACTCCACCTGCAACTTGTAGTCCCTTCTTTTCTTGACCACGGTCAACACTCGAGCAAAATTAAGTTCCTTGTTACTCTAGCTTGTGCTCCCAACTTCCAGAGTATCAGTCCAACGCCGTCACACACTGACCTGCGTGAAAGTGAACAACTCACATATTGGGTGTCACATATAAGAGTTACCTGAACTCAACATCACCGCTCCTTTCATGACCGCCTGTCTGAAACCTGAAAGAATTTCACCATTGATTGTAGTCATCCCGAGTCAAATTCGCAGTTGTCTCAGCACATGTATGACCACCAGAGCCCTAGCCCGTCTCCATGACCCCGTGCGTACCGCACGCCTCGCCGCTATACCGCGTCGAGCCTCCGCTGTCCCGGTCGAGTCTCAAGGGTCGCGAAACCCACACCACTCAACCCCCACTGCAGAGTACCACCGATCATCACCGACCGATGACGAGTTTCACGCTTCCATCAGACCACTGGGCTCCAGTCCGAACTACGTGTCACTCGCTTTTTTCCATCCGCTGAATAGGCTTCGATTCTCTGGATCCTTACACCGTAGCCCCTCAATCCAGCTCCACCTTCAACATGACTCTATGGTAGATGATCAGTCCACCCTCGCGCCCTGTCGACTTCAAATTCCGTGTGTGCACCACCTTGAATCAACCCCGCGCCATAGTCTTGTCGAAGCCACACAAGCCCTCCGGCCTGCGCCACGTGTTTCCACGCCCAGAAGTCGGTCATCATCAGCATCACGCTCCTATGGCGTCGTCGCCGATCCCACCACCGTCTTCTGTACTAACCGACTTGCGTCGATCCTGTCAGACTGTCCAGTCCGACCCAGCCAAACTCGTCCGACTGCAACGACACGCTCAAGGCTCCCAAATCGTCTTTCACGAATTTCCATCCATCACATGATAATTCTAACTCAGCTGACATGACTTCTCGCAACACCTTCAAGCATCTCTATTGCGCCAACAAATCTTTCATCTTTGTCTGCCATAACCCAAGGTTTTCTGTTCCGTGAACTTCTCCACCTCAAACCCGGCACCCGTTGGCGCCATAGTTCTTTGTACGGCTGACCCTGCGAAAAATTATTCCAGCTTTGTACGTGATGCCCAAGTACACAAACAGAACCGAATGCTTCCATGTACTAGTTGCAATTCAACCAGGCCTTCACGTGACGTGCTCTTGGCTCAATCCCGATGCTACTGTTGCTTTTTTGCCTCAAGCCCTACACAAATAGAGCTCCCTGATGGATGCGTATCACGATGGATATTCTATATTCTACCGATTTGATCTGTTGCCTTGCGTCGTATACGAATACGAGGACTCGGTCCTCTTTTTTCCAAACAAATCTCACGTACGTGGTCCTCCAGTTCCAACTTGCTATCGGCCGACTCCGCCTAGACCTGCCTGCGCTGCCCCACATGGGCCAACCCACGTCCTGACCTTCACAGGCCACACGCCTTTGGACCACGCTAGCGCCGCCTGGGCTTCAGCCATCTGTGCGCACGGCTACACAGCGCCTACTGCATGCACGTTCCGCTACCGCCGCGAAGCACCGAGAACTTCGATCTCGCAGATAACTTGTTGTGAACCCGATCGCTCCTGTATTGGACCAGATCGTCTTGCTGTTCCCTGCTGTCCTGTCCCGCGCGATAGCAAAGACAAGATCCCGCCGACACCAGACCAGCTTTCACAGCCACGATCCCTTCGAAACCTCTAGTTCAACTATCCGCAGCCTTCGAATAACCTAGCTCATGATACCACTTGTTAGAATAAATCCGAGGCATACCGTCGATCATCCGAGGACCAAGCAATCACACGAGCACGACACCGAGATTTGTTAACGAGGTTCACCGATATGGCTACATCCCCGGGGCCTGACTACGGGCGCTCCTCCCCGTGACACCGTCACAATACCGCACCCGGTCGCCCTGGACACCGGCACATGCCGCCGGCTTCCCCTGCGTTCCGGTGCTACTATGTTGGCATAGGTTACATCGTGTGTCTATCCCCGCTATATAAGAGAGGCCTAGGATACAAGTGTCCTACTAGGACACGACTCCATATCCTATCTAAACACAATACTACTCAGAGTCCAACTGTAACATACCGTGTACACAATATTCGACACAACTCCAACAGAACCCTAGACCGTATCGATGAATACCAGATCGTATTGTCTATGCATGGGGGTGTAGACGTACGTGCCGGTTCGCCTCGGGCCTCATACCCGGCGATCACAGGCCCAGCAGCCGTCAGGCCCGGTTCACTCAGAACCGGCCCACCCGCAAGCAGACTGACATCTCGGCCCAAGATTCCACTCAAACGCACGATCCGCTGATTCCGGATCACAGCCAGGCGGTCGATCTCCGGCGCCGGCGCCTGCGCCGCCGGCGATCGCCGGTTCTTCTTCCTTTTCACTATCTTCCACGAACCCTCCGTAATAAAATCTGACAATGTCGGTTTAGGAAGACTAACCTTAGGGATCGGCCCTTCCAAGGCCGGATCACAGCCGCCGTCGTTCGTCGATGCACAATGCGCCAAACTATCTCAATTTTGTCTTCTAGCCGCAGTCCTTGCCTCGCCGGATCATCGACCGGCACGACGCCATCCACGATCGCAGCCACCTCTTCTTCAGAATATCCCGGATCGAACGCCTCGCATATAACAGACGACGGCGTTGGCGAGTAGACCTCCGGCGAGACTCCGGCGTCTTCGGCGTCGTCTTCCTCCTCCGCATCCGACTCCGCGAGGGCCCAAAACCTCCCACCGACGTGCCCCGCACCAGAGGCGAACGCCGGCGTCAAGGCCGCGGTTGGCGCCGCGGGCACCGCCCTCGTCGTCTGGGTCGTCCGCCTCATTCGTGATTCTAGGAACCAAGGAATATTACCGTCAGCCCTAGGTCATGTTAAAATAGAGGACGCTCGTATGTCACGGTATTGAGTCATAATTATTTGGCTAGCGCATATTTTTTTTTGTCTCCTATTGCAACGCACAAGCATATTTTCTAGTAACAATTAAACAATCAAATAAAAATACAAAAAATTATTTAGCAAGTCCGTGCGCATCTGACTAATATGGCAAGGTCAGTTGGGCTAAAATTTACGGACCAAAAGGCCGGTTGGCTGGGACATAGCTATGCGAAAGAACAAAATACAACATTCGTCGGGACGAAGAGAAGACGTGTTGCTAGTTTCAGCCAATGGAAGGTTGCGGTGTACGAACAAAGGGGCAACCGCCTCGGGACGTGTATATCCTCACATTTTTGACACGGAGAAAGTTGGCTTCGACACCACACTTGTGCTCGTCGGAACAACTCACTATGACTAACGACATACCTTACTTGGTTTCTTTGCTGAGCTTGCTTGAAAGAATGAGTCGAAGGGACTGGGTATTAAAAAGTGAGTAACCAAGCAAGCAACATGGAGGAAGAAACCATCAACGTACCCAACCAGGTAAATGTTCTTGCCACAATAGTATGTATCACTACGAGGACTTATGATTAACCGAACTGTTTGAGTCTTGTTGGGACCTCACGTGTTAGCTTCTTTCCATTTTAGCTGTGATATGCATTATCTTTGCTACATGCACAGATTTAATTTACCAACCAGATCCGTAGTCTATAAAGCCCATGTGTAGTGCAAGATATGTTTGTTGTTGCTACCGTTGGCTTCATGTTTGATCCGAAGAATAAGGAGCTGATGGAGCACCTCGAGGCCCAAGTCAGGGATGGCGGGGTGAGCTTTCACCCTCTAGTTGATTGTTTTATACCAACCATCACTACAAAAAGGAAACTTCAGTGCCATTATGGCCCTACTTCTGTGACAAAAAAATATGATAGAAAATGGAATTTCATCATTTCTGGGCCGGAGGCGGACCTGCATCTGAATGACATTCTTTGGGCTGACATGATGTAAAATTGTGGTAGAAGTCAGGGCAAGGAAGTTTTTAGGGAGTTCCTGGTATACAATGGGTGGTCGGGGTAGAGCGATGCAATGGTTTGCGCGTTTCTCTCGTACTAATGCGTGTGTGCGAGCCATATTTGCTAATTGAACCCAAGTGAGGTGTCCGCTAATTTAACCCGAGCGAGGCGTGCACTTACCAAACTCGAGTCATCGATCGCTCCCTCTCAATACGTACTGAACATGACTGATCCATCTCACTACGTACTGAAGCAGATTGATCCTTCACTGTTAACTGAACCCAAGTGACTCCTTCACTGCAACGGAAGCCGATTGATCCTTCACTATTAACTTGTTTATTAAATCTAATCCTAATGCTACGGTGATGGGTTCCACGTGTTAGTGACTACGTAGGGGTTAATTAGACCGGCTAATCACTGGGGGGCCACTGGCAGTGTCACAGTCATCGTGGCGCGCCGGCGATGAAGCTCCGGCGACCACAAACGCGCTGCAGGGCTCGGGAGGTCATCGGAAATCGCTTACATGCATCCATTTGGACTGCAGCCAGGCTCGTTCGAACGCGGGCAGCAAGCCACACCGAATGGTGGCACTAGCTCGACCGGTCGAAGCCCATATCAGCGGCAATGACGACATTGTAGGGTACGACAAAGCGTTGCTCAGACGTGAGCTTTGCTTGCGATGGTTGCGGCGGCGAAGCGAGCGGCGGCGACGAGCTTCAACTCCAATGGCGCAATGAGCTAGGGGGCGCGCGCGACCTCACTAGCGAAGGGAAAAGGGGCGGAAGGTCACCGAGGAACTGATGGTGTCTCTTTGGGTGCACGGGAGCACAGGACGACGACGAATTCGACGACAGTGTTGCGGTGGCCAAAGGTTGAAGAAGACGGCTATCCGATGATCCAGCGCTCCTCGGCTCGATCTCTTCCACGTAGGCAAAGCAACGGTTGATGGCAGAGCTGGTGGACACGGCCCTAGGGCGCGAGGACGACGGAGAGCGCGTGGGCGAGGTCGGCCATGGCGATAGCGGTTCGACCTTGCGCGTAAAAAGTGAGGCGACGCAAGGAGGGGAAGTGGAGAAACTAGGGTTGTCCAGGGGGTCGGGGGCGTCTTATCCATCACGGGGAGTCGCCGGATGGTCGCCACATGGCCATGTTGGCCATGGGCGCACGCACATCCAACACGCCTCGGATGAATGGAGGTTTTTTTTTGAGACAACCTCGTGAAGCTTTTTATTAAGTCGTCACAATGTTTACAGGGACGAAAGTAAGCTCCCCAGGTTGGCCAACCAAACATGGCGGCCAATCCCGAGCGACAAAGCGTGCTTCGCTAGGTTGTGAGCTTCAAAATTTGAGCTCCTAAATTCATGACAAAAATTGCATAAATCAAAAACTAACGAGTGATCTATTATTTAATGCACTATGGCTCCATAAGATGATGCATTCTCCTTATTTAGATCCTCCACCACATTTTTGCAGTCCGAAGCAACATGAACTCGCCTCTGATAGAGATCATCAGCTAGCGCCAAACCCTCTCTTATAGCAATGGCTTCAAGAATCTGTGGATCGGCAATGTGCTTCACCACCAGCACGGACGCCCCCAGAAACACTCCTTCTGAACTCCTGCAAATTGCCCCCACAGCTCCATATCTCGCATGCCTGGGGGTGGTGGCATCAACATTGATCTTGACACAACTTGCAGACGGAGGTTGCCATTGTGTCGGCCTGTTAACACTTGTGGCTCTCTTCTGAACTTCCCTCTTCGTGATTGCGCTGATATCCTGAAGATAGCTCGTTATGAAACCATGTATGGATTGTGGGGATTGGAAGATATCTTCATAAATCACTTTCCTCCGAGCTCTCCAAATAGACCACATAATGACGATCATATGTGCAAACTTGTCTCTGTCCAAAATCTCGCTAAGCGCAAACAGCCAATCCTTGGGATTCTCCTCTTGCCTCTCCACTAGATGATGAACCAGCTCCTCCGGCGCTAAGGCCCATACACTGCTCGACATTGGACACGTGAACAAAGCATGCTTCCATGTATCAATCGCCCCACACAAGGAACAGTTATCCTCGGTGGCCATGTTTCGGTGCTTCAACAGGTCGGCCGTCGGCATTGATCGTCTCGCAAGCCTCCACACAAACATTCTGAGTTTTGAGGGTACTTGAATATGCCAAAATATCGCTCCAATTGTTCACCTCATTATGCACACTGGATGAGCCCTCATCTTCATTCAGCCACGCCTCCCTCTCGAGTTTAGTGCGAAGAACCATACGGTAGGTTGATCATACACTGAAAACGCCTCTAGCTTTCTCATGCCATGCCCAAAAATCATCAACCTTACGAGTACACAGAGGGATCTTGAGTATCTCGTCAGCATCAAATCTAGTGAAAGTGTCCCGAATCACATCTTCCTTCCAGGTCGCCGAGGAGCTGTCAATGAGTTCAGAGACCAAATTTGGTGGTTCATGAGATAGGGAAGTTATCGGCCATTTCAGCCCATCTCTTGGTATCCAGCTATGTCTCCATATATCAGTAGTTGTGTTGTCCCCGATTCTCCTCACAACTCCTTGTGCCATAATATCTCGTCCATCTAGAATCGCCCACCAAATCTGGGAGGGGTGTAATCCAAGCTCAGCATCAAGAATTGAACACCCTGGAAAATAGACAGCCTTCAGTATCTTAGAGCTCAACGTTAACTCTCCAGTTAGCAACCTCCAGGCTTGGCGAGCCAGCAGCGCCAGATTAAAAATCTCCAGGTCCCGAAAACCTAGGCCTCCAAGGTGTTTTGGTCTGGTCATGATGTCCCAAGCGACCCAGCTGGGCTTCCGCTTCCCCTGTTTGCTTCCCCACCAAAATTGTCTAATGATAGACATAATGTTCTCACATAGGCCTCTGGGTAACCGGAAACAAGACATCGAATATACTGAAGGAAATATGCCCTAGAGACAATAATAAAGTTATTATTTATTTCCTCATATCATGATAAATGTTTATTATTCATGCTAGAATTGTATTAACCGGAAACATAATACATGTGTGAATACATAGACAAACATATAGTCACTAGTATGCCTCTACTTGACTAGCTCATTAATCAAAGATGGTTATGTTTCCTAACCATAGACATGTGTTGTCATTTGATTAAATGGGATCACATCATTAGGAGAATGATGTGATTGACATGACCCATCCCGTTAGCTTAGCACTTGATCGTTTAGTATTCTGCTATTGCTTTCTTCATGACTTATACATGTTCCTGTAACTATGAGAATTATGCAACTCCCGTTTACCGGAGGAACACTTTGGGTACTACCATACGTCACAATGTAACTGGGTGATTATAAAGGACTACTACAGGTGTCTCCGAAGGTACATGTTGAGTTGGCATATTTCAAGATTAGGATTTGTCACTCCGATTGTTGGAGAGGTATCTCTGGGCCCTCTCGGTAATACTCATCACCTAAGCCTTGCAAGCATGTAACTAATGAGTTAGTTATGAGATGACGTATTACGGAACGAGTAAAGAGACTTGCCGGTAACGAGATTGAACTAGGTATTGGATACCGACGATCAAATCTCGGGCAAGTAACATACCGATGACAAAGGGAACAATGTATGTTGTTGTGCGGTTTGACCGATAAAGATCTTCGTAGAATATGTAGGAACCAATATGGGCATCCAGGTCCCGCTATTGGTTATTGACCAGAGACGTGTCTCGGTCATGTCTACATTGTTCTCGAACCGTAGGGTCCGCACGCTTAAGGTTTCGATGATAGTTATATTATGAGTTTATGTATTTTGATGTACCGAAGTTTGTTCGGAGTCCCGGATGTGATCACGGACATGACGAGGAGTCTCGAAATGGTCGAGACATAAAGATTGATATATTGGACGGATATATTTGGACACCGGAAAGGTTCCGGAAGAGTTTGGGAATATACCAGAGCTCCGGGAGGTTACCGGAACCCCCCGGTAAGTATATGGGCCTTATTGGGCCCTATTGGAAGGGAGGGAGAAGGAGCAAGGGAGGGGGCGCCCCCCCCCCCAAGCCCAATCCGAATTGGGAAGGGGGCTGGCCCCCCTTTCCTTCTCTCCTTCCCCCTCTTCCTTCCTAATACTACTACTCCTTCCTTCCCCCTCCATCTTGGATTAGGAAAAGGAGGGGAAACCTACTTGGAGTAGGTTTCTCCCCCCTATGGCGCGCCTCCCCCTTGGGCCGGCCACCTCCTCCCTCCCTCCTTTATATACGGGGGTAGGGGGGCACCCTAGACACACAAGTTGATCATTGAGATTGTTCCTTAGCCGTGTGCGGTGCCCCCCTCCACGATATTACACCTCGGTCATATTGTAGCGGTGCTTAGGAGAAGCCCTGCGACAGGAGAACATCAAGATCGTCACCACGCCGTCGTGCTGACGGAACTCCCCCCGCGCCTCTGCTGGATCGGAGATTGGGGTGCGTCATCGAGCTGTACGTGTGTCAAGAACTCGGAGGTGCCGGAGTAACGGTGCTTGGATCGGTTGGACCGGGAGGACGTACGACTACTTCCTCTACGTTGCGTCAACGCTTCCGCTTGGGTCTACGAGGGTACGTAGACAATACCCTTCCCTCTCGTTGCTATGCATCACCATGATCTTGCGTGTGCGTAGGAAATTTTTTGAAATTACTACGTTCCCCAACAGTGGCATCCGAGCCAGGTTTTATGCGTTGATGTTATATGCACGAGTAGAACACAAGTGAGTTGTGGACGATATAAGTCATACTGCCTACCAGCATGTCATACTTTGGTTCAGCGGTATTGTTGGATGAAGCGGCCCGGACCAACATTACGCGTACGCTTACACGAGACTGGTTCTACCGACGTGCTTTGCACACAGGTGGCTGGCGGGTTTCAGTTTCTCCAACTTTAGTTGAACCGAGTGTGGCTACGCCTGGTCCTTGTGAAGGTTAAAACGGAGTCTATTTGACAAACTATCGTTGTGGTTTTGATGCGTAGGTAAGAACGGTTCTTGCTAAGCCCGTGGCAGCCACGTAAAATTTGCAACAACAAAGTAGAGGACGTCTAACTTGTTTTTGCAGGGCATGTTGTGATGTGATATGGTCAAGACGTGATGCTATATTTTATTGTATGAGATGATCATGTTTTGTAACCGGAGTTATCGGCAACTGGCAGGAGCCATATGGTTGTCGCTTTATTGTATGAAATGCAAACGCCCTGTAATTGCTTTACTTTATCACTAAGCGGTAGCGATAGTCGTAGAAGCAATAGATGGCGTAACGACAATGATGCTACGATGGAGATCAAGGTGTCGCGCCGGTGACGATGGTGATCACGACGGTGCTTCGGAGATGGAGATCACCAGCACAAGATGATGATGGCCATATCATATCACTTATATTGATTGCATGTGATGTTTATCCTTTATGCATCTTATCTTGCTTTGATTGACGGTAGCATTTTAAGATGATCTCTCACTAATTATCAAGAAGTGTTCTCCCTGAGTATGCACCATTGCGAAAGTTCTTCGTGCTGAGACACCACGTGATGATCGGGTGTGATAGGCTCTACGTTCAAATACAACGGGTGCGAAACAGTTGCACACGCGGAATACTCAGGTTATACTTGACGAGCCTAGCATATACAGATATGGCCTCGGAACACGGAGACCGAAAGGTCGAACGTGAATCATATAGTAGATATGATCAACATAGAGATGTTCACCATTGAAACTACTCCATCTCACGTGATGATCGGACATGGTTTAGTTGATTTGGATCACGTGATCACTTAGATGACTAGAGAGATGTCTGTCTAAGTGGGAGTTCTTTAGTAATATGATTAATTGAACTTAAATTTATCATGAACTTAGTACCTGATAGTATTTTGCTTGTCTATGTTTGTTTGTAGATAGATGGCTCGTGCTGTTGTTCCGTTGAATTTTAATGCGTTCCTTGAGAAAGCAAAGTTGAAAGATGATGGTAGCAATTACACGGACTGGGTCCGTAACCTGAGGATTATCCTCATTGCTGCACAGAAGAGTTACGTCCTGGAAGCACCGCTGGGTGCCAGGCCTGCTACTGATGCAACTGACGACGTTAAGAACGTCTGGCAGAGCAAAGCTGATGACTACTCTATAGTTCAGTGTGCCATGCTTTACGGCTTAGAACCGGGTCTTCAACGACGTTTTGAACGTCATGGAGCATATGAGATGTTCCAGGAGTTGAAGTTAATATTTCAAGCAAATGCCCGGATTGAGAGATATGAAGTCTCCAATAAGTTCTACAGCTGCAAGATGGAGGAGAACAGTTCTGTCAGTGAGCATATACTCAAATTGTCTGGGTATAATAATCACTTGATTCAACTGGGAGTTAATCTTCCGGATGATAGCGTCATTGACAGAATTCTCCAATCACTGCCACCAAGCTACAAGAGCTTTGTGATGAACTATAATATGCAAGGGATGAACAAGACTATTCCCGAGCTCTTCGTGATGCTGAAAGCCGCGGAGGTAGAAATCAAGAAGGAGCATCAAGTGTTGATGGTCAACAAGACCACTAGTTTCAAGAAGAAGGGCAAAGGGAAGAAGAAGGGGAACTTCAAAAAGAACAGCAAGCAAGTTGCTGCTCAAGAGAAGAAACCCACGTCTGGACCTAAGCCTGAAACTGAGTGCTTCTACTGCAAGCTGACTGGACACTGGAAGCGGAACTGCCCCAAGTATTTGGCGGATAAGAAAGATGGCAAAGTGAACAAAGGTATATGTGATATACATGTTATTGATGTGTACCTTACTAATGCTCGCAGTAGCACCTGGGTATTTGATACTGGTTCTGTTGCTAATATTTGCAACTCGAAACAGGGACTACGGATTAAGCGAAGATTAGCTAAGGACGAGGTGACGATGCGCGTGGGAAATGGTTCCAAAATCGATGTGATCGCGGTCGGCACGCTACCTCTACATCTACCATCGGGATTAGTTTTAGACCTGAATAATTGTTATTTGGTGCCTGCGTTGAGCATGAACATTATATCTGGATCTTGTTTGATGCGAGACGGTTATTCATTTAAATCAGAGAATAATGGTTGTTCTATTTATATGAGTAATATCTTTTATGGTCATGCACCCTTGAAGAGTGGTCTATTTTTATTGAATCTCAATAGTAGTGATACACATATTCATAATGTTGAAGCCAAAAGATGCAGAGTTGATAATGATAGTGCAACATATTTGTGGCACTGCCGTTTAGGTCATATCGGTATAAAACGCATGAAGAAACTACATACTGATGGACTTCTGGAATCACTTGATTATGAATCACTTGGTACTTGCGAACCGTGCCTCATGGGCAAGATGACTAAAACATCGTTCTCCGGATCTATGGAGAGAGCAACAGATTTGTTGGAAATCATACATACAGATGTATGTGGCCCGATGAATGTTGAGGCTCGTGGCGGATATCGTTATTTTCTTACCTTCACAGATGATTTGAGCAGATATGGGTATATCTACTTAATGAAGCACAAGTCTGAAACATTTGAAAAGTTCAAAGAATTTCAGAGTGAAGTAGAAAATCATCGTAACAAGAAAATAAAGTTTCTACGATCTGATCGTGGAGGAGAATATTTGAGTTACGAGTTTGGTTTACATTTGAAACAATGCGGAATAGTTTCGCAACTCACGCCACCTGGAAGACCTCAACGAAATGGTGTGTCCGAACGTCGTAATCGTACTTTACTTGATATGGTACGATCTATGATGTCTCTTACCGATTTACCGCTATCGTTTTGGGGTTATGCTTTAGAGACGGCCGCATTCACGTTAAATAGGGCACCATCAAAATCCGTTGAGACGACGCCTTATGAACTGTGGTTTGGCAAGAAACCAAAGTTGTCATTTCTTAAAGTTTGGGGCTGCGATGCTTATGTGAAGAAACTTCAACCAGATAAGCTCGAACCCAAATCGGAGAAATGTGCCTTCATAGGATACCCAAAGGAGACTATTGGGTACACCTTCTATCACAGATCTGAGGGCAAGATTTTCGTTGCTAAACTCGGATCCTTTCTAGAGAAGGAGTTTCTCTCGAAAGAAGTGAGTGGGAGGAAAGTAGAACTTGATGAGATAACTGTATCTACTCCCTTATTGGAAGGTAGTTCATCACAAGAACCGGTTCCTGTGACAACTACACCAATTAGTGACGAAGCTAATGATATTGATCATGAAACTTCAGATCAAGTTTCTACTGAACCTCGTAGGTCTACCAGAGTAAGATCCGCACCAGAGTGGTACGGTAATCCTATTCTGGAAGTCATGTTACTTGACCATGATGAACCTACGAACTATGAGGAAGCGATGATGAGCCCAGATTCCGCAAAATGGCTAGAGGCCATGAAATCTGAGATGGGATCCATGTATGAAAACAAAGTATGGACTTTGGTTGACTTGCCCGATGATCGGCAAGCCATTGAGAACAAATGGATCTTTAAGAAGAAGACTGACGCTGATGGTAATGTTACTGTCTACAAAGCTCGACTTGTTGCGAAAGGTTTTCGACAAGTTCAAGGGGTTGACTACGATGAGACTTTCTCACCCGTAGCGATGCTTAAGTCTGTCCGAATCATGTTGGCTATTGCTGCATTTCATGATTATGAAATTTGGCAGATGGATGTCAAGACTGCATTCTTGAATGGATTTCTAGAAGAAGAGTTGTATATGATGCAGCCGAAAGGTTTTGTTGATCCAAAAGGTGCTGACAAAGTTTGCAAGCTCCAGCGTTCCATTTATGGACTGGTGCAAGCATCTCGGAGTTGGAATAAACGCTTTGACAGTGTGATCAAAGCATATGGTTTTATACAGACTTTTGGAGAAGCCTGTATTTACAAGAAAGTGAGTGGGAGCTCTGTAGCATTTCTAGTTTTATATGTTGATGACATATTATTAATTGGAAATGATATAGAATTTCTGGATAGCATAAAGGGATACTTGAATAAAAGTTTTTCAATGAAAGACCTTGGTGAAGCTGCTTATATATTGGGCATCAAGATCTATAGAGATAGATCAAGACGCTTAATAGGACTTTCACAAAGCACATACCTTGACAAAATTTTGAAAAACTTCAAAATGGATCAGGAAAAGAAAGGGTTCTTGCCTGTGCTACAAGGTGTGAAGTTGAGTCAAACTCAATGCCCGACCACAGCAGAAGATAGAGAGAAAATGAAAGGTGTTCCCTATGCTTCAGCCATAGGCTCTATCATGTATGCAATGTTGTGTACCAGACCTGACGTATGCTTAGCAATAAGCTTGGCAGGAAGGTACCAAAGTAATCCAGGAGTGGATCACTGGACAGCGGTCAAGAACATCCTGAAATACCTGAAAAGGACTAAGGATATGTTTCTCGTATATGGAGGTGATAAAGATCTAGTCGTAAATGGTTACGTCGATGCAAGCTTTGACACTGATCCGGATGATTCTAAATCGCAAACCGGATACATGTTTATATTAAACGGTGGAGCTGTGAGTTGGTGCAGTTCTAAACAAAGCGTCGTAGTGGGATCTACATGTGAAGCGGAGTATATAGCTGCTTCTGAAGCAGCAAATGAAGGAGTCTGGATGAAGGAGTTCATTTCCGATCTAGGTGTCATACCTAGTGCACCGGGACCAATGAAGATCTTCTGTGACAATACTGGTGCAATTGCCTTGGCAAAGGAATCCAGATTTCACAAGAGGACCAAGCACATCAAGAGACGCTTCAATTCCATTCGGGACCAAGTCCAGGTGGGAGACATAGAAATTTGCAAAATACATACGGATCTGAATGTTGCAGACCCGTTGACTAAGCCTCTCTCACGAGCAAAACATGATCAGCACCAAGACTCCATGGGTGTTAGAATCATTACTATGTAATCTAGATTATTGACTCTAGTGCAAGTGGGAGACTGAAGGAAATATGCCATAGAGGCAATAATAAAGTTATTATTTATTTCCTCATATCATGATAAATGTTTATTATTAATGCTAGAATTGTATTAACCGGAAACATAATACATGTGTGAATACATAGACAAACATATAGTCACTAGTATGCCTCTACTTGACTAGCTCATTAATCAAAGATGGTTATGTTTCCTAACCATAGACATGTGTTGTCATTTGATTAAATGGGATCACATCATTAGGAGAATGATGTGATTATAAAGGACTACTACAGGTGTCTCCGAAGGTACATGTTGAGTTGGCATATTTCAAGATTAGGATTTGTCACTCCGATTGTTGGAGAGGTATCTCTGGGCCCTCTCGGTAATACTCATCACCTAAGCCTTGCAAGCATGTAACTAATGAGTTAGTTATGAGATGACGTATTACGGAACGAGTAAAGAGACTTGCCGGTAACGAGATTGAACTAGGTATTGGATACCGACGATCAAATCTCGGGCAAGTAACATACCGATGACAAAGGGAACAACGTATGTTGTTGTGCGGTTTGACCGATAAAGATCTTCGTAGAATATGTAGGAACCAACATGGGCATCCAGGTCCCGCTATTGGTTATTGACCAGAGACGTGTCTCGGTCATGTCTACATTGTTCTCGAACCGTAGGGTCCGCACGCTTAAGGTTTCGATGACAGTTATATTATGAGTTTATGTATTTTGATGTACCGAAGTTTGTTCGGAGTCCCGGATGTGATCACGGACATGACGAGGAGTCTCGAAATGGTCGAGACATAAAGATTGATATATTGGACGGATATATTTGGACACCAGAAAGGTTCCGGAAGAGTTTGGGAATATACCAGAGCTCCGGGAGGTTACCGGAACCCCCCGGTAAGTATATGGGCCTTATTGGGCCCTATTGGAAGGGAGGGAGAAGGAGCAAGGGAGGGGGCGCCCCCCCCCCAAGCCCAATCCGAATTGGGAAGGGGGCTGGCCCCCCTTTCCTTCTCTCCTTCCCCCTCTTCCTTCCTAATACTACTACTCCTTCCTTCCCCTCCATCTTGGATTAGGAAAAGGAGGGGAAACCTACTTGGAGTAGGTTTCTCCCCCCTATGGCGCGCCTCCCCCTTGGGCCGGCCACCTCCTCCCTCCCTTCTTTATATACGGGGGTAGGGGGGCACCCTAGACACACAAGTTGATCATTGAGATTGTTCCTTAGCCGTGTGCGGTGCCCCCCTCCACGATATTACACCTCGGTCATATTGTAGCGGTGCTTAGGAGAAGCCCTGCGACAGGAGAACATCAAGATCGTCACCACGCCGTCGTGCTGACGGAACTCCCCCCGCGCCTCTGCTGGATCGGAGATTGGGGTGCGTCATCGAGCTGTACGTGTGTCAAGAACTCAGAGGTGCCGGAGTAACGGTGCTTGGATCGGTTGGACCGGGAGGACGTACGACTACTTCCTCTACGTTGCGTCAACGCTTCCGCTTCGGTCTACGAGGGTACGTAGACAACACTCTTCCCTCTCGTTGCTATGCATCACCATGATCTTGCGTGTGCATAGGAATTTTTTTGAAATTACTATGTTCCCCAACATATACTGGTATTGCCTGAGCCACCGCCTTAATAAGCACCTCTTTGCCTGCTGATGACAGGAGCTTCTCCATCCACCCCTTGATCTTCTTGAAGGAAATATGCCCTAGAGGCAATAATAAAGTTATTATTTATTTCCTTATATCATGATAAATGTTTATTATTCATGCTAGAATTGTATTAACCGGAAACATAATACATGTGTGAATACATAGACAAACATAGTGTCACTAGTATGCCTCTACTTGACTAGCTCGTTTATCAAAGATGGTTATGTTTCCTAGCCATGGACAAAAGAGTTGTCATTTGATTAACGGGATCACATCATTAGGAGAATGATGTGATTGACTTGACACATTCCGTTAGCTTAGCACTTGATCGTTTAGTATGTTGCTATTGCTTTCTTCATGACTTATACATGTTCCTATAACTATGAGATTATGCAACTCCCGTTTATCGGAGGAACACTTTGTGTGATACCAAACGTCACAACGTAACTGGGTGATTATAAAGGTGCTCTACAGGTGTCTCCAAAGGTACATGTTGAGTTGGCGTAATTCGAGATTAGGTTTTGTCACTCCGATTGTCGGAGAGGTATCTCTGGGCCCTCTCGGTAATGCACATCACTATAAGCCTTGCAAGCAATGTGACTAATGAATTAGTTGCGGGATGATGCATTACGTAACGAGTAAAGAGACTTGCCGGTAACGAGATTGAACTAGGTATTGGATACCGACGATCGAATCTCGGGCAAGTAACATACCGATGACAAAGGGAACAACGTATGTTGTTATGCGGTTTGACCGATAAAGATCTTCGTAGAATATGTAGGAGCCAATATGAACATCCAGGTTCCACTATTGGTTATTGACCGGGAATAGTTCTAGGTCATGTCTACATAGTTCTCGAACCCGTAGGGTCCGCACGCTTAACGTTACGATGACAGTTATATTATGAGTTTATGAGTTTTGATGTACCGAAGGAGTTCGGAGTCCCGGATGAGATCGGGGACATGACGAGGAGTCTCGAAATGGTTGAGATGTAAAGATCGATATATTGGACGACTATATTCGGAGTTCGGAAAGGTTTCGAGTGATTCGGGTATTTTCGGGGGTACCGGGGAGTTATGGGAATACGAGGAAGAAGCAATGGGCCACATGGGCCAAGTGGTGGAAGAGAGGAGGTAGGGCGCGCGGCCCCCCTAGCCCAAACCGAATTGGACTAGGGGGGCGGCCCCCCTTTCCTTCTTCTCCTCCCTCTCCTTCCTTCTCCTTCTCCTCCCCTTCCTTCCCTTCTCCTAGTAGGACTTGGAAAGAGGGGGGAATCCTACTTGGAGTAGGATTGCCCCCCTAGGGCGCGCCTCCTCCTCCTTGGCCGGCCCTCCTCCCCTTGCTCCTTTATATACGGGGGCAGGGGGCACCCCATGAGACACAAGTTGATCTACGGATCGTTCCTTAGCCGTGTGCGGTGCCCCCCTCCACCATATTCCACCTCGGTCATATCGTCGCGGAGTTTAGGCGAAGCCCTGCGTCGGTAGAACATCATCATCGTCACCACGCCGTCGTGCTGACGGAACTCATCTCCGGAGCTCGGCTGGATCGGAGACCGGAGATCGTCATCGAGCTGAACGTGTGCTGAACTCGGAGGCCCCGTACGTTCGGTCCTTGGATCGGTCGGATCGTGAAGACGTACGACTACATCAACCGCGTTGTGCTAACGCTTCCGCTTACGGTCTACAAGGGTACGTGGACGAACACTCTCCCCTCTCGTTGCTATGCCATCACCATGATCTTGCGTGTGCGTAGGAAATTTTTTGAAATTACTACGTTCCCCAACAGTGGCATCCGAGCCTAGGTTTTATGCATTGATGTTATATGCACGAGTAGAACAGAAGTGAGTTGTGGGCGATACAATTCATACTGCTTACCAGCATGTCATACTTTGGTTCGGCGGTATTGTTGGATGAAGCGGCCCGGACCGACATTACGCGTACGCTTACGCGAGACTGGTTTTACCGCCGTGCTTTGCACACAGGTGACTAGCGGGTGTCAGTTTCTCCAACTTTAGTTGAACCGAGTGTGGCTACGCCCGGTCCTTGCGAAGGTTAAAACAACATCAACTTGACAAACTATCGTTGTGGTTTTGATGCGTAGGTGAGATTGGTTCTTGCTTAAGCCCGTAGCAGCCACGTAAAAATTTGCAACAACAAAGTAGAGGACGTCTAACTTGTTTTTGCAGGGTATGTTGTGATGTGATATGGTCAAAACGTGATGAGATATAAGTTGTTGTATGAGATGATCATGTTTTGTTGAAGTTATCGGCAACTGGCAGAAGCCTTATGGTTGTCTCTTTGTTGCATAAAGATGCAAGTGCCAAATAATTGCTTTATTTTATCGCTATGCGATAGCAATAGTTGCAAGAGCAATAGTTGGCGAGACGACCATGTGATGACACATTGATATAGATCAAGATGATGAAGATCATGGTGTCGTGCCGGTGATGGTAGAGATCATGACAGTACTTTGGAGATGGAGATCGAAGGTGCAAGATGATCATGGTCATATCATGTCACATATTTTGATTGCATATGATGTTTATCTATTATACATCTTATTCTTGCTTTAATTGACGGTAGCATTTTAAGATGATCTCTCACTAATTATCAAGAAGTGTTCCCCCGGAGTATGCACCGTTGCCAAAGTTCGTCGTGCCCAGACACCACGTGATGATCGGGTGTGATAAGCTCTACGTCCATCTACAACGGGTGCAAGCCAGTTTTGCACACGCGGAATACTCAGGTTAAACTTGACGAGCCTAGCATATGCAGATATGGCCTTGGAACACGGAGACGAAAGGTCGAGCGTGAATCATATAGTAGATATGATCAACATAGTGATGTTCACCATTGAAAACTACTCCATCTCACGTGATGATCGGTTATGGTTTAGTTGATTTGGATCACGTGATCACTTAGATGACTGGAGAGATGTATGTCTAAGTGGGAGTTCTTAAGTAATATGATTAATTGAACTTAATTTATCATGAACTTAGTCCTGGTAGTATTTTGCAAATTATGTTGTAAGATCAATAGCTCGCGTTGTTGCTTTCATATGTTTATTTTGATATGTTCCTAGAGAAAATTGTGTTGAAAAATGTTAGTAGCAATGATGCGGATTGGATCCATGATCTGAGGTTTATCCTCATTGCTGCACAGAAGAATTATTTCCTTAATGCACCGCTAGGTGACAGACCTATTGCAGGAGCAGATGCAGATGTTATGAACGTTTGGCTAGCTCAATATGATGACTACTTGATAGTTTAGTGCACCATGCTTAACGGCTTAGAATCGGGACTTCAAAGATGTTTTGAACATCATGGACCATATGAGATGTTCCAGGAGTTGAAGTTAATATTTCCAGCAAATACCCGAGTTGAGAGATATGAAGTCTCCAACAAGTTCTATAGCTAAAAGATGGAGGAGAATCGCCCAACTAGTGAGCATGTATTTAGATTGTCTGGGTACTTCAATCGCTTGAATCAAGTGGGAGTTAATCTTCCAGATAAGATAGTGATTGAAGGAATTCTCTAGTCACCATCACAAAGTTACTAGAACTTCGTGATGAACTATAGTATGCAAGGGATGACGAAAACAATTCCCGAGCTCTTCGTGATGTTGAAATCGACGAAGGTAGAAATCAATAAAGAGCATCAAGTGTTGATGATTGACAAGACCACTAGTTTCAGGAAAAGGGGAAAGGGAAAGATAGGGAACTTCAAGTAGAATGACAAGCAAGTTGTCACTCCCGCGAAGAAGCTCCAAGCTGGACCAAAGCCTGAAACTGAGTGCTTACACTGCAAAGAAAATGGTCACTGGAAGCGGAAATGCCCTGAATATTTGGTGGATAAGAAGGATGGCGAAGTGAACAAAGGTATATTTGATATACAGGTTATTGATGTGTGCCTTACTAGTGTTTATAGTAGCCCCTGAGTATTTGATACTTGTTCGGTTGCTAAGATTAGTAACTCGAAATAGGAGTTACAGAATAAACAGAGACTAGTTGAAGGGGAAGTGACGATGAGTGTTGGAAGTAGTTCCAAGATTGATATGATCATCATCGCACACTCCCTATACTTTCGAGATTAGTGTTAAACCTAAATAAATGTTATTTGGCGTTTGCGTTGAGCATGAGTATGATTTGATCATGTTTATTGCGATACGGTTTTTCATTTAAAGTTAGAGAATAAATTGTTATTCTATTTACATGAATAAGACCTTCAATGGTCATACACCCAATGAACATAGTTTGTTGGATCTCGATCGTAGTGATACACATATTCATAATATTGATGCAAAAAGATGAAAAGTTAATAATGATAGTGCAACTTATTTGTGGCACAGCCGTTTGGGTTATATTGGTGTAAAGCGCATGAAGAAACTCCATAAAGATGGATTTTCGGAATCACTTGGTTATGAATCATTTGATGTTGCGAACCGTGCCTTTTGGGCAAGATGACTGAAACTCCATTCTCCGGAACAATGGAACGAGCTACTTACTTATTGGAAATAATACATACCGATGTATGCGATCCAATGAGTGTTGATGCTCGTGGCAAGTATCGTTATTTTCTGACCTTCACAAGATGATTTGAGCAGATATGGGTATATCTACTTGATGAAACATAAGTCTGAAATAGTTGAAAGGTTCAAAGAATTTCAGAGTGAAGTGGAAAATCATCATAACAAGAAAATAAAGTTTCTGCGATTTGATCGTGGAGATGAATATTTGAGTTACGAGTTTGGTCTCAATTAAAACAATGTGGAATAGTTTCACAGCTCACGCCACCTGGAACACCACAACGTTATGGTGTGTCCAAACGTCGTAACCGCACTTTATTTGATATGGTGCGATCTATGATGTCTCTTACTGATTTACCATTATTGTTTTGGGGTTATGCATTAGAGATAGCTGCATTCACGTTAAAAGGGCACCATCTAAATCCGTTGAGACGACACCGTATGAACTATGGTTTAGCAGTAAACCTAAGCTGTCATTTCTTAAAATTTGGAGTTGCGATGCTTATATGAAAAAGGTTTTCAACCTGATAAGCTCGAACCCAAATCGGAGAAGTGCGTCTTCATAGAATACCCAAAGGAAACTGTTGGGTACACCTTCTATCACAGATCCGAAGGCAAAAACATTCGTTGCTAAGAATGGATCCTTTCTAGAGAACGAGTTTCTCTCGAAAGAAGTGAGTGGGAGGAAAGTAGAGCTTGATAAGGTAATTTGTACCTTCTCCCGAATTGGAAAGTAGTTCATCACAGAAATCTGTTCCTGTGACTACTACACCAATTAGTGAGGAAGCTAATGATGATGATCATGTAACTTCAGATCAAGTTACTACCAAACCTCGTAGGTAATACAGAGTGAGATCCGCACCAGAGTAGTACGGTAATCCTGTTCTGGAGGACATGTTACTTGACCATGACAAACCTATGAACTATGAGGAAGCGATGATGAGCCCAGATTCCGCGAAATGGCTTGAGGCCATGAAATCTGAGATATGATCCATGTATGAGAACAAAGTGTAGACTTTGATTGACTTGCCCGATGATCGGTGAGTCATGAAGAATAAATGGATCTTCAAGAGGAAGACGGACGCTGATAGTAGTGTTACTATCTACAAAGCTCGACTTGTCGCAAAAAGGTTTTTTTGACAAGTTCAAGGTGTTGACTACAATGAGATTTTCTCAACTGTAGCGATGCTTAAGTCTGTCCGAATCATGTTAGCAATTGCCACATTTTATGAAATCTGGCAAATGGATGTCAAAACTGCACTCCTTAATGGATTTATTAACAAAGAGTTGTATATGATGCAACCAGAAGGTTTTGTCAATCCTAAAGGTGCTAACAAAATGTACAAGCTCCAGCGATCCATTTATGGACTGGTGCAAGCATCTCAGAGTTGGAATATACGCTTTGATAAGTTGATCAAAGCATATAGTTTTATACAGACTTGCGGTGAAGCCTGTATTTACAAGAAAGTGAGTGGGAGCATTACAACATTTCTGATAAGTATATGTGAATGACATATTGTTGATCGGAAATAATGTAGAATTATTCTGCAAAGCATAAAGGAGTGTTTGAAAGGAGTTTTTCAAAGAAAGACCTCGGTGAAGCTGCTTACATATTGAGCATCAAGATCTATAGAGATAGATCAGGACGCTTGATAAGTTTTTCAATGAATACATACCTTGACAAGATTTTGAAGTAGTTCAAAATGGAACAGTCAAAGAAAGAGTTCTTGCCTGTGTTACAAGGTGTGAAATTGAGTAAGACTCAAAGCCAGACCACGGCAGAAGATAGAAAGAGAATGAAAGTCATTCCCTATGCCTTGGCCATATGTTCTATAAAGTATGCCATGCTATGTACCAGATCTATTGCATACCCTACCACTGAGTTTGGCAAGGGAGTACAATAGTGATCTAGGAGTAGATCACTGGACATTGGTCAAAATTATCCTTAGTGGAATCAGGATATGTTTCTCGATTATGGAGGTGACAAAAGGTTCGTCGTAAAGGGTTACGTTAATACAAGTTTTGGCACTGATCCAGATGACTCTAAGTCTTAATCTGGATACATATTGAAAGTGGGAGCAATTAGCTAGAGTAGCTCCGTGCAGAGCATTGTAGACATAGAATATTTGCAAAATACATACGGCTCTGAATGTGACAGACCCGTTGACTAAACTTCTATGACAAGCAAAACATGGTCATACCTTAGTACTCTTTGGGTGTTAATCACATAGCGATGTGAACTAGATTATTGACTCTAGTAAACCCTTTGGGTGTTGATCACATGACGATGTGAACTATGGGTGTTAATCACATGGTGATGTGAACTATGGGTGTTAATCACATGGTGATGTGAACTAGATTATTGACTCTAGTGCAAGTGGGAGACTGAAGGAAATATGCCCTAGAGGCAATAATAAAGTTATTATTTATCTCCTTATATCATGATAAATGTTTATTATTCATGCTAGAATTGTATTAACCGGAAACATAATACATGTGTGAATACATAGACAAACATAGTGTCACTAGTATGCCTCTACTTGACTAGCTCGTTTATCAAAGATGGTTATGTTTCCTAGCCATGGACAAAAGAGTTGTCATTTGATTAACGGGATCACATCATTAGGAGAATGATGTGATTGACTTGACCCATTCTGTTAGCTTAGCACTTGATCGTTTAGTATGTTGCTATTGCTTTCTTCATGACTTATACATGTTCCTATAACTATGAGATTATGCAACTCCCGTTTATCGGAGGAACACTTTGTGTGCTACCAAACGTCACAATGTAACTGGGTGATTATAAAGGTGCTCTACAGGTGTCTCCAAAGGTACATGTTGAGTTGGCGTAATTCGAGATTAGGTTTTGTCACTCCGATTGTCGGAGAGGTATCTCTGGGCCCTCTCGGTAATGCACATCACTATAAGCCTTGCAAGCAATGTGACTAATGAGTTAGTTGCGGGATGATGCATTACGTAACGAGTAAAGAGACTTGCCGATAACGAGATTGAACTAGGTATTGGATACCGACGATCGAATCTCGGGCAAGTAACATACCGATGACAAAGGGAACAACGTATGTTGTTATGCGGTTTGACCGATAAAGATCTTCGTAGAATATGTAGGAGCCAATATGAACATCCAGGTTCCACTATTGGTTATTGACCGAGAATAGTTCTAGGTCATGTCTACATAGTTCTCGAACCCGTAGGGTCCGCACGCTTAACGTTACGATGACAGTTATATTATGAGTTTATGAGTTTTGATGTACCGAAGGAGTTTGGAGTCCCGGATGAGATCGGGGACATGACGAGGAGTCTCGAAATGGTTGAGACGTAAAGATCGATATATTGGACGACTATATTTGGAGTTGGGAAAGGTTCCGAGTGATTCGGGTATTTTCGGGGGTACTGGGGAGTTACGGGAATACGAGGAAGAAGCAATGGGTCTCATGGGCCAAGTGGTGGAAGAGAGGAGGTAGGGCACGCGGCCCCCCTAGCCCAAACTGAATTGGACTAGGGGGCCGGGCCCCCTTTCCTTCTTCTCCTCCCTCTCCTTCCTTCTCCTTCTCCTCCCCTTCCTTCCCTTCTCCTAGTAGGACTTGGAAAGAGGGGGGAATCCTACTTGGAGTAGGATTGCCCCCCTAGGGCGCGCCTCCTCCTCCTTGGCCGGCCCTCCTCCCCTTGCTCCTTTATATACGGGGGCAGGGGGGCACCCCATGACACACAAGTTGATCTACGGATCGTTCCATAGCCGTGTGCGGTGCCCCCCTCCACCATATTCCACCTCGGTCATATCGTCGCGGAGTTTAGGCGAAGCCCTGCGTCGGTAGAACATCATCATCGTCACCACGCCGTCGTGCTGACGGAACTCATCTCCGGAGCTCGGCTGGATCAGAGATCGGAGATCGTCATCGAGCTGAACGTGTGCTCAACTCGGAGGCCCCGTACGTTCGGTGCTTGGATCGGTCGGATCGTGAAGACGTACGACTACATCAACCGCGTTGTGCTAACGCTTCCGCTTACGGTCTACAAGGGTACGTGGATGAACACTGTCCCCTCTCATTGCTATGCCATCACCATGATCTTGCGTGTGCGTAGGAATTTTTTTGAAATTACTACGTTCCCCAACACTTCTCCCAAACACGATCTCTCGGATACTTGAAAGTACCATTTTTCGAATGGCCCACATCAGTTGGCATACCCAGGTAGCGTTCACTCAAAGACTCCTTGTGTACATGGAGGATGTTTTTCATTGAATCCTTTATGTTTTCCGGACACCTCTTGCTGAAAAATATCGATGATTTGTCATGGTTGATCCTTTGTCCCGAAGCTGCACAATAGGTTTCTAGCAGGTTTGACACTACTTCTGCACCCTCTACACTGGCCTTGAAAAGCAACAGGCTGTCATCTGCAAACAAAAGATGTTTAACGGTGGGAGCGGTTGGGGCCACCTGAATACCTGCAAACGATGACGAAGAACTGGATTTAAGGAGGCACGAAAGGCCCTCTGCTGCTATCAAGAATAAGTAGGGGGAGATTGGGTCTCCCTGCCGGATTCCTCTGGATGGAATAAAAGACTCAAGCTTCTCCCCGTTGACCATGAACAAGAAAGAAACTGATGACACCATGCTCATAACTGTATCAATCCATGATCTCGCGAAGCCCAGTTTTGTCATGATGGCTGTCAAGTATGACCACTCCACCCGGTCGTAGGCCTTCATCATATCTAGTTTTAGAGCACAGAAGCTGTTTGATTTTGCCCTGGACCATTTCATAAAATGCAGACACTCATATGCACTGATAATATTATCTGTAATAAGCCTCCCTGGAACGAAGGCTGACTGCTCCTCAGAAATTATGTCCGAAAGGATCAGTTTCAACCTGTTTGCTACCACCTTGGATGCTATTTTATAAATGACATTGCATAAACTAATTGGTCTGTATTGAGACAAAACAGTGGGGTTTGTTACCTTAGGGATAAGAACCAATATAGTGTCATTTATGCATGCTGGGCTGTCCTCCCCCCTCAGTATTCTGAGGACGATCTTTGTTACATCCGTTCCACAAATATCCCAATGTCTCTGATAAAAGTGAGCAGGGAAGCCGTCCGGGCCCGGCGCTTTGGTTGGAAACATTTGGAAGAGAGCCACTTTTACTTCATCCTTAGTATACGGGGCACATAGAGACTCATTAATCACCTGTGTCACCTTCCTGGGTACGTGATCGAGCACATCATCCATGTTCTGTACCATTTCAGAAGTATACAAGCTTTGGTAAAACTCATTGACCAAAACCCGCAATTCTCCTGGGTCATCCACCGCTCCAAGTGAATTTTGTAAGGCCTTGATCATGTTTTTCTTTCTGCGGATGCTAGCTCGGAGGTGGAAAAATTTGGTGTTTCGTTCACCCGCCGAGAGCCACTCCACCCCTGCCCTTTGTGCCACATGATCTCCTCTCGGTGGTATAACTCAATCAGCCGCTCATTGATCTTCAGTTCTGCGTGAGAGGGGGCCAACCGCAAAGGATCACCTCGGAGTTCCTCTAGAGTCTTTTTCAGCTTCTTTATTTCCTTTCTAACACTTCCAAAAGTGTCCCTGCTCCACTTCACCAATTGTGTGGAGATATTCTGAAGTTTCTGTTTCATATCATCCACGGACAAGCAAGGTGTGTCAGCTGTCCACGCGTTTGATAGTACTTGGCCCAGTCCTTCATGCGACTCCCACATAAGTTCGTATTTAAAAGACCTTTGCTCCCTAACTTGTACCGTGTTACCAAAGTCAATAACAATGGGTGAGTGGTCAGATGTGGAGCAAGAAAGATGTGTAACCGAAGCAAGGGGGAATCTGTTCATCCATGAAACATTAGCTAGGGCTCTGTCTATCCTGCACTTTGTATAACTCCCTCCCACAACCTTCTTCTCAAAAGTCCAAAAATTTCCACTGAAGCCTAAGTCTTGCAACATGCAAATATCTGTGGTGTCCCGGAAGGCTTGGATTTGCACATTGCTTCGCTACCCTACCCCCTCATGTTCTTCCGGACGTAGAACCTCGTTGAAATCTCCCGCGCACAGCCACGGCAAAGTGCTTGATGTTTTTCAAAACTGTCCACACTTGATGTCTCAAGTGTGTTTGTGCCTCACCATACACACAGGTGAATCTCCACTCGTCCTGATTATGCTCCTCAATCTTAGCATCCAAATGATAGACCGAATAACCAAGAATCTCAACTTTTATTGCATTATTTCAGAACAAACCCATACCACCACTGCGGCATTGACTACTAACCGCATAAGCATTATCATAACCCAATGTACTTACTAACGCTTCTACCCTAGCACCATCAATTTGTGTCTCAACAATGCACAGAAGGGTAGGGGCAAATTGCCTCGCGAAGTCGTGAAGCTCTCAAACTGTCGCGGCCTTGCCCGCGCCGCGGCAGTTCCAAACAAAGGTACTCATTGACCCCGGCGGCCCCCGTCGACCGGGCCCGCCAAATTCAGATCGCCTTTCAGCTGTGTCCCTGTTCTCGCCGAGCTGCTGTTTTCTAACTCCACAATTAGCTTCGCTCTCTTCTGGTCCTGGGTGGTGCTGGGGCTGGCTGGAGCGTTAGAGGCAGGAAGAGCCAGCTGCTTAGGTTGCTCGATGCTTGTTGACGCTGGGGGTGCAAACTGCTGCGGTAGAGCTGCAACTCTCTTCCTGCTATTATCTGCATCTTGCATATCCAAGTCTCTATTTTCTTCGAACTCACCGTACCCAGTTGTGTCCTTTGATCTGGCTTGGTCGTTCCTGCCGCGCCTAGGAAACGACGGCTTGGCGTGCTGGTCCGTGCACTGTGCACTCAAGGCCCAGTCCAACATGTAAGCATGTTTCTTTCTTTCCTTGCTTGTTGCCTTCATGATGGTGTACTGTGCTGTAAGCCACTGTGCACTGTACACACCATCATAGAGGCAACAAGGTAGATGAAGATGGCCATGGCTTCCCCTTCAGGCAGAACACCGGAACAAGGCTCCAGATGGGATCGCTTCAAAACAGAGGCTTGCGGCAACGATAAAATTGTTTCAGGTCTAGCTTCGAGGGTTTATGAATATGAGGAATTTATAGGCCAGAAAATAGGTCAAAAGAGCTGTAGGGGCCCCACAAGCCAGCCCGTCCTTGGCCAGGGGGTAGGTGGAGCCCCCTGGGCTTGTGGTCCCCTCGTCCAACTTCTGGACTCCTCCCTAACCTTATAGGGTCTCTTATGCTCCAAAAAAAGGTCAAAGTTTTTCATTGCGTTTGGACCTTCGTAGTGATTTTCTGTAAAACCATAAACAAGCATTGATTAATATATTAGTCCAGAAGAATAATATAAAATGATGTAGCCAAAGTTTGTAAGAATGTTAATATAATAGCATAAAACAAAAAAGATACAGATACGTCAAAGACGTATCAGTGACCTGGGCTCCTCCTGGTGGTATAGGCGAGTTCCAAAGCAAAAGCTTCATGCTTTCTTGCGCCAGCGACAGTGGAGCCCGCTGGTGTCACGACGACAAGTCGACAACGACGTCGTCGTACGCCTTGTCTCTGAGTCAAGGCTTTATTCGGAGTCGGTAACGGCGACGCTCGCCACCATTTGGGTGCGTTGTTGTGGAGCTCTGGCGTCATCAGTCGGGCTGCATGTATCTTCCGTTCTAGGCTTCATGTTATATCTTTTCATTTGCTTTCTAAGAGGCCCCCTCACCACATTCTATTGACCGGTCGTGTACTCTATTGTGTTGCTTTATATATAAAGTGGGATGAAAACTTGTTTCAAAAAAGAAGGATTATACAAAGAATTCTCCCTTGGTCACATGAGTGTAAATTATGCTTGCTGTTTGTAGCTCATAGTTTTTCCCAAACTCCGCCATCCAGTAATATTTAAACATTAGACGGATACTTTTTTTTGACAATTTACTCCTTCTTTATTTACTTATAAGAATAGTGGCATCATTTACTAGGGGGCATCACGCATGGCCGGCCCATACATGTGAGGGGACGAGGAGGTGCGTGCGCTTGCATTAATAAAGAAAACAAGAGAGAAAAGGGTGGATCCTAGGATCCAACCCTGGTCTCCATCTTGAAACACTGTGGTCCTGGCCACTGCATTACGTCTCTGCATGTTTTATATGCGGATAACATTCTATAACAATCAAAGCGCACTGCAACTTCAAAACAAAAAACCCGAATTGTTTTCTTCACTTACGGGTGGTATAGTGGGTAATTTATAGCAATTTTTCGGGGTAGTGTTTAGACAGACGACCAGAAGCACTATTTGCTTTATTATTACTAGCAAAAAGGCCCATGCATTTGCAACGGAAGAAAAAAAAATTATAATCTCCTATGGCCATCACAATATTTTCCTGCATCACTGAGACACACTATCACTCTCAATTTCACAAAAAAATATACTATTTGCAAATATATTTTAAACAATTTTCTTGAATCGGCAAACGTTTCTAGAATCAACGAACATTTTTTTGGAAATTGGTGGAGCAATTATTGAAATTCAAGGACATTTTTTTGATTTCAAGAATTTTTTTCAAAATGAATAATCATTTTTTGAATCAGAGAACATTTTATGAATGAATAAACTATTTTGTAAGGCACAAACAGTTTTTGAATTTGTAGGATATTTTTTCATTCATGAACATATTTTGAATTGGCGAAATTTTGTTAAATTTGGTTAACATTTTTTAATACATGACTTTTTGAAATAAACAAGAATATTTTATGAATTCCCGAACATTTCTTTTCAAAATTTCAGACAATTTTGAATAATCAAACTTTCTTTTATAAAATCGTGAACATTTTATGATTTATTAAACATTTTATATTGAGATTCTCATTATTTTAATTGTCGGAACTTTTTTGAAGTACCAAATTATTCAAAGTAGAAAAAACGAAAACAGAAAATAAAAATAGAATTGAGAAACGAATTTGAAAAAAAAATAGGCCTTCCGGACATGGGCCGGCCCAAAAAGGCACGCTGCATTTTCTCCCATGGCTCAGAGTGTAGTATATGATGTCCCTACTACATGGACCGGCCCAGGCGAAGATTCCATTGTGTGAAACGTTTTTTATCACTTGGCATTGGCGGGTAATTTTTTATAATCTGGGGGCAGTTTCCGTGACGTACCATTAAAAGCAATAGTCCCTTTATTATTAGGTATAAATAGCAAATATGTCCGTATATTGCAACGGAAAAAAAAGGTTGACGTGTTTCGTTGAGAAGCACACGCTAGTTATCATTAATCAAGCTGCACTATAGAGGATAAATTTGTTGATGACAAAAATGATGGATCAATTAACAATTGTACTCTTCGGTGCCCTAGTTTAAAACTTTTTATTGAACAAAGTATGATTGAAGTCGCTCACATACACGAGCATACACCCCATACCTATGTACGCAGGGACACACACCTACCAGGGCCGGTCCTAAGATTTTCGGGGCCCGGGGCGAAACAAAAACTCGGGGCCCTCTAATATAACAACAATAATCAATGTTACCAATGAAGTTTTCTATCAGATAACGTTACACGTATTACCTTAAAAAAATTCTTCTAATTCTCAATGTTAAGTCTCTTATGACAGGGTTGATATCAGTTTCATACATTAATTTCTTTCTGAACTACCTGTATTATTCTTGAAAATTTTGTAAATAGTTTATCTCCGTGATTGTATCATAGTTAGTGGTAAAGCTAGAAACAAAACATGACTGACTTATAGCATGCGAAAAGTTCTCTAATTGCAACAAAAATGTTATAATATAGATTATATATTTGGCACTAACATACTTATTATATAGTCCAGTAGAGAACCAAAAATAGCCAAGGTTTAAGGTATGAAGGCAAATTCATAAATAAATAGTATACCCGGATCTAGTTAAGTTCTCTCAATGGTTTTAGGTGATTTGATTATGCAATCATTGTAACCGTGAAGCACGGCAAAATGATGTTCTCTTCATTCTTTGTAAAGATGACTCCCTTAATTGAACCAGGGGACGCTTTGGCATAACTACCGTCCAAGATAATGACTGAATCATTAGAATACTAGTCATCTTGGTACATGCGCGTTCATCCCAGGGTAGGAAAACTAGAAAACAACAAACCTCTTCCGGGTAGATGGTGGCATAATCGACGGAAGCATGTGCAGGCTGCAGACGAGAGGAGCAGCTGATTGTCGATCATAGCAGTGGAACGCAGATTGTGGGAAGCCGGACGGGGGCATGTACTCGTGTGATTACAGTAGATCGATCGATGACCTTCATTGTGCGCGGGCACCATGTTAGATTGTTGGCGGCGTGCGATAGGAACCTTGTATTAGGGCTTTTGGAAAATAGGGACCGAGGAGATTAGACGATCTTTACATTCCCTGCTTACAACTATGAGCGCAGTATATGCGGAGATACAGATACGATCTCGGCCATGCGCTCGTGCGTCTAACTCTCAGGACAATCGATCGATCGATCGATCGGCTGTGCCCTCGCGGCCTCGCCTGTACGAAGCTCATGGGCTGGCCTGCGTACTACTTGTTCGGGAGGGGGCCCCTCGATGTCGGGGGCCCGGGGCGGCCGCCCCCCCCCCCTGCCCCCACTCAGGGCCGGCCCTGACACCTACCCCTATGAGCACCTCCTAGAGGCTGAGTCGGATAACATCTTGAGATATTACGAAATCACCGCACGCACCTCATAGTCAACGTAACATCTCCTCTCACTGAACAAACATCGCCAAAAGGCTGAAATAAATCCAGAAATAATGCAAGCACCAATGTCAAATTTAGGACTTGAACTCTGATAGGACGAGGATACCACTGTCCTCCTCATTATTCAACTATAGTTGGTTTGTACAGTAGTTAAAAGTTTGTGACGTGAAACCTAGTAAACTAATTGGGTGAACAATATTATGTTTAGATTTAATCGTATACAGTGTTTATTTTGTGTTACCAACATCAGACAATAAAAATGTACAAATCCGATAACGTGTGCATACTTCCGAAAAAAGAGCATGTGTTTATAGTTTGTAGAACAAATACATGTGTGTACAGTTTGGAGATTTTTACCAGTCCGTGAAGAAACTGCACCTTTACTTTCTTTATTCTAATAATAATAATTAAAATACAGGAAAACTATGGTTGCCACCCATTACTTTGTAATTGATCTAGTGATGTTCTTTAGTTTGAACTTTGATCTTTTGCCACTTTTCAACACGAAAACAAACTTTGTAAATAATAGACAACATAAGTGAACAAAATAGAGGACTATTGTGCCCTTGTATCTGTTTGACCCAAACATAACACACAGGAAGGATGAACTCGTGCTCCACTCCTCTCTCCTGCACGTTTATACTGCTCCTCGTCGGCCCTTGCCTTGATGCTCCTTGTCGGCCTTGCTGCCCTGCTGCCGCTTCCCCCTCCTGCACCTCATACCTACCAACACTGCCCCAACTAGTACAGTCTCTCCTTCCCCTGCTGCTCCTCGTCAAATTTTGGTAAAAAATTGCTCAGACTAGTTGAAATGCATGGAACCGTTGAACCGTTGATCCGACTTGGATGAAACTTTCCCAAATTAGTCATGCATATATGAACAATTTTCTGTAATTTTTTGAAATTATTCTGACAACTTTCAAATTTCGGTCAAAATAGTTAAACTGTAATCAAAATGCATGGAATCGTTGAACCATTGATCCAAATGCGATGAAACTTTCTCAGATTAGATGCAGTATATGTTTGTTTTTATGGAGTTTTTTCAATTTTTCTGGGTGATTTGAAAAAAAATTCAAAAATTTGGCAGCAATCTGACTCAATTTGGACGGCATTTTGATAGTTTTTTGGCTTTTCAACAAAATTGTGCACATAATATCCAAATTCAAACATATATTTCCAGATGGACATATTCCTATACCATGACACAATATGAAGAGAACATAGCAAGATAAAGAATTTAACATGTCCATACATCATATCCATATCTCATCTACCACAGCGCAATAGTTGCTCCCACTTACAACCAAAAGCATAAGGCAATAGTTGCTGCCATGTTACAACCAAAAGCATAAGGCAATAGTTGCTGCCATAGATATTACAACCAAAAGCATATAGAAGATCAAACACAACACTAGTACTTCCTTCTCTTCAGGGTCTACTTTCTAGCTTTTGAGGTTTAGACCATGTCATATGCAATCATGGTCTCCTCCACGGTTGAGGTAGGTTGCAGCAACACCTCATCAGCCAATGCCATAGCCAACATCCTTCTTGTCACAGGATTGGGACTGCCTTGGAGACTATATGGCATAGTGATCATGTGCCTATTGGGAGTGACAACAACTTCAAGTTGTGGTGCTACATGTGTTGCCTCATCAGCCAACACCGTAGCCAACATCTTGCATGTATTGAGAAATGTAAGAATTGCAAGGAAAATTAGATATTACTATAGTGTGTGGATGTGTTACCTTCTTGTCATCGGAATGGGGCTACTTTGAAGACTTTGTGGCATAGTGATCATGTGCCTATTGGGAGTGACAACAACTTCAAGTTGTTAGGCTGCCACTTCAGGTTCTAGTGCCGAGGCATCATCATCAGCCGGATAGCTGGGTGCTCTCGTCTTTCTTTTCCTGCACATAAACAAGTTAGTACGTAGTAAAATAAGTGATGAAATAAACATTGATCGTTACAAGTGATGAAATAAACATAGATCATTACATGTACCTTGGCCTTGGTCCATTCAACGGACAGGTGGACTACTTGTGGCCTAAAATGTGGCATCTTTTGCATATCTTCTTGCTGCCTACCTGTTTTGGCTCATTCTTCTTTTTAGGGCCACCATCTCCACCTTCGAGGAAGCTCTTGTACTTGTTTTTTCTAGGCCTTCCAACACCTCTTTTCTTGTCTAATGGAGCCCACATGTCAAATGGAAATTGTACATGTGGCCATTGGGACCTATCTGTCAATGGCTCAACCTCTCCAGCATATGCTGCCCGAAACTTCTCCAGAGAGAAATAGTCCTGCACATAATCCTCCCATTTGGGGTTCCTTCTATCCAGTAAGAAAGCAAGTGCATGCTCACAAGGCTTCCCTGTGTGCTACCACTCCAAGCACGTGCATTCGCTTTGGTCAGTTTTCACAACATGTCGCAAGTTGTATTTACTTGTCCCTCACCTCACAACTTGCAACTCCAAATTTCCCAACATTCAAATGTTTAAGTCCCCTTGTCCTATTATGAATCTGTTGGATGATGGTTGGAATAATTTTTCCTTTCAGTTTCATTCCAATCTTTCTCCTTTTCTCACGAAGTTTCATGACTAGCTCTCTAAGAGTGCCAGCTAGCTCATCAGGCGCCAACTCTTTGTAATCTTTAATCCAACCATTAAAAGACTCAGCAAGGTTATTATTGATGTAATCACATTTAATTGAGGGGTCAAGCATGCATCTCCTCCATTTTAAGAAATGGTACCTTGAGAGATATTCATGCACATCAAGTGCTTCTGCTAGGATTTTATTCATGTGGTAATTAAAAACGTGTGACCTATATGCCCTAGCAGCTGGCCATATTCTCCCAAACACATTTCCTTGGAACTTTCTAGAGAAGTTAGCCATGAGATGCCTAAAACACTCTCTTTGATCTGCATGAGGGAATATTTTTGACTGCATTCTCTAAACCTTTACATGCATATGTGCATATAGCTAGAGTGGAAACAGGACCTAATGCCCTGTTTAGTTGTGACATGAACCATGTCCAATTTTCATCGGTTTCACCATCAATGAATGCAAATGCTATAGGATACATCCAATTATGCCCATCTCCATTTACAAGCTGCTAAGATATGTTGTACAAGCTGCTAAGTGACCTCTCGGTTACCGGTGAGTGCAGTTGAATCTATACTAAGATATGGTCTACAACCAGCTTTAAAGCCATCAATGCAAGGTTTAAGAGCCATAAAGAATCGGTTAAAGTGAACAATATCATCAACCATCTTCATATCCACCTCTACAATGTTGCCTTGGATCTCTTCTCAACTTCTTCTTTGAAGTTAACAAATATTAAAAACTCTGCCTCATGCTACCATAAATCTCTTTCTGTGCTATATCTTTGCCTTTCCACACTACATGATACTCAATGGTTGTGCCATATTTATCTTCCAACTGCCCCAACAGCCCTTTGCATCCATTGGTAGGGTCACTCTGTATAATGGGTACAGTCCTCTGTGCTACCCATCCTTGAGATGTCATGCTGCTTTTTATTCTACCAGTAGAGGAGCACTTGTGCTTCACAAAAATCTTGGTAACCTGCAATACAAGATGAAACACATCACAACATAGGAAAAACATAGAAAAATAGCAACAGTAACAATGCTCAAATAAAACGTTAGTACCCTTATTCTTTGTCCATCAGTCCTTAGTCTAGCTTTAATCCTCCATGGACAACCCTTGGCTCTACATTTGCCAAGATATCTTTTCTTATCAGTCTTATATCCCCAAATGTCCATCTCCCTTTTAATTGCATATTCTCTAATAGCCATCCTAAAATCTTTCATTGAAGGAAACAAAGCACCAAGATACATCTGCTGGTTCTCTTTGTCATATGCAATCTCTTCCTCTGGTGGCACACTATCAATCATCACCAGGAATGGCAGCCTTAATGAAAAGTTGACGATCCTCCTCATCGGTCATGTAAACTTCCTCACTAGGTGGAGAAGGTGGTGGCTCAGGGACCGCCTCATCGTTGATACCAAGAATATCACACATATTCTCTTCGGTAATGGGAATGTCGACATCGTTGATACCAAGAGGATCGCACATACTGTCATCAGATATGGGAGGAGCTATCTCAATCAAGCTCCAATCTATGGGTGGTTCTTCCTGGGTAAGCATAGAGGACACACATCTCTCACTACTACTAGCCACATCACAAACACTTCGAAATTGCATTGTAGCTGGGTGGTCAACATCATCCGGTGAAAACTGCATATCATTTGGAAAAACTATATACTGACTCCCCATTTTCTGTGCCAACTCAAAAGCTGACAAGTTTGAATTATCAACAACCATAGATGAGCTAGCACTGCATTCTACAGAAGTGTTTGTTTTTGCCTTCTTACTAGCAGCACTTGGCTATTTGGGAGCTGGTGAGTTTTGGGGTTTTCTAGGAGCACTTGGCTTTTGGGGGGCAGTTGGATTTTTAGGAGCTGTTGGTTTTTGGGGATTTCTTGGGGCAGCTGGATTTTTGGGAGCGGGAGCTCTTTTTTTTCAGATTTGTTTGCATTAGGTATCTCTAATGTAACCACATCAACATACAAAAATGATTTCTTTGCCTCCCAGTCCCATTGATCACTCATCAAGTGCATCGCCAGTTGCTAACCATTGCCCATTGGATCAATTGTTTTCAAGACACGGTCATAAGCAAACAACTTTAGCTCCCGGTGTGGCCCCATTTTGATTGTTGTGCCACAATAGCATTGAAATTAAACCATGATAGCCCTCCCACAATGTTTACATCAAATACAACATCATGCCTTTCAACATGTTCCTCACTTACATCGTCAAGCTTGACGACATAAGGAGCAACTCTAATGGTTATTGTGAAAACATTGGGTGGTGGAGGCATCCTACTCAACAATAAGCAACAAGGAGAAACATACTATGGAATTAGTGTGTTGTGTTCAACAATCAACAATAAAAGGGTCAGGAGATACTTTGCTTTCTCACCTCGGCTTGGTTGAGAACAAAGTCTCAAGGTTGAAGTCGTCTACCAAAAGCCCGTCGCCCATCTCCGGTTCAGCCATTACCTAGTTCATCTTAAATTTGTGGTCTGCCATCAACAATCAAACAAACCACAATAAGATCTCCAGCAGCAAGCAACACTAAAATAGCAGTAAAAGGGGTGCACAAGCATCAAGCAACAACAACAAGCATCACCACACAGCAGCGGCAGCAGTACACAAGAAGCAACAACTTTGGCAGGGGCAAGAACTCTGAATTGGGAGCACCAGCAAAAGCAACGCTAGGGGCGGGTGGCGGGCGGAGGCTGGCGGCCGAGACCGAGCCCAAGGCGCCTAACCCTAGGGACAAGAGAGAGGGGTGGAGAGAGTAGCGGTAAAGAGGCCCTCACCTTCCTAGCCTGGATCCAGCCGCCCTTGAGGACCACCAGGACCGCCGTCGTTGAGGCCGCCCTGCGCAAGTTGCCATCACCGTCATCCCCTTGTTCTTGTGGGCGAAAGAAAGGGAACGAGGTCGAGCGGAGCAGAACCAGATCTCCCCTTCATGGTCAATCCCGCGGGAGGGGTATTTTCGACATTTTATTGTGGGACCTACTTGACATAGGGAAAAATAGCAAAGTTCCATGTAACTGGTGGCATTGGGTCAATTACAAAGTAATGAGTGGCAAATTGTCAACGCCCAGAGAAAGAGGTGGCAAAAAAAATCTAAAATCCCTCACTCGGGACACCGTCGCCAAGCAAAGAAGCCTTCTTTTTGTTTTGAGATAGCAAGCGAAGAATCAATTATCCATTCCCCACACCGATGCCCAGACCTTCCCCTGGGAAGCACCATCGTTGCTTCCTGCGCCCATCGCACCGCCGGGGATCCCCCCGCTCCCCCGCGCACCGCCCTCACCCACAATCTCCACCATCGCCGGGACTCTCCTTGCTCCCCTGCGCACCGCCGGATCCCCCCGCTTCACTGGCTCCACCTAGGACCACCAGCGGACATCCCGCACACCCACGTGCCACCTCAGGGTCTCCCGCTCCCCTAGCTCCACCTCCACCACCAGCGGCCATGGCAGGCCTCCCACACACCCGCGCACCATCGGAATCCCACGGTGGCCATGGTGGGCCTGGGCCATGCGGTCCAGCACCGACCACTCTCGTGCTCCTTTTTTTGTATCTTCATCAGATCGGCTCTCTCTCTCTTCCTCTATTTTTTTGGATTTGATGCACCCCTCCTCTTTGATTGTGTCATAACCAGAAGCAGCAGCTCGCCTAAGGCTGCGTCTCTAACCGCCCGCAGCCGCAGCTGCGCATGGCTCCCAAGCGCTCGATATTCCCCACACCTTGTCCTCGCCGGTGAGCAGCAGAGTCTCCGCCACCGCTCCCTTTCCCTTCTCTCTCACATCTCCCTTTAAATCTCGCCCCGCCATGTTCCCTTGCAGGAGCTCATCGAGCAATCATGGCACCACCCCGAACTCTGGATCCGGTGCCCCCAACCTCGCCAGCTTTCCACATGCCTCTCTGACCCTCCTACGCCTGGATCCGTCCGTTGGCAGCCGCCTGACGCCGTTCTCTGGGGTGGGAGGCAGGAGGCGGCCGACAGCGCGGGGCGGCTTAGGGCAGGAGGTGGGAGGCAGGAGGCGGCCGACAACGCGTGGTGAGGCGGGGCGGGGCTGGGTTATTTTTTTCCTTCATACTGGTTCGGTTGACTTATGACAAGGACTGCGGGTTGAATACCTAATACTACATGGACCTTTTTTGCAAAAACCTAGACGACATACGACCAGAAACAGTAATCGCTTTATTATTAGAGAAAGGTTAGGTAGATAGATAGATTTACTAATTAGAAGCACTAATGGAGCCTCCATGTTAATCATAGGAAAACTAATCATATTGTCCATCTGATAGAGGCGAAGGTGTCCCGATGTTTCGATGAGATAGCTATCGTTTTTGTGGGAGTTAACTTTGAAGATCTGACTACGAACGTGCAAAGACGTCGCGCCTTAGCAATCGCTAAACCAACTTCCGAGGGGTTATTGACCACGCCGGAGCATGATCAACCTGACCACGAGGGTCTATTTCCTGCGAGCAAATGAAGAACAAGCAAGAAATTGAGATTGCAATCTGATGTTGCGAATATAGGAGGAAAGCTTTATTGATGAAAGTGGGGTTCTGTGACGTCTTGGTCTGGTCGTTGAACACAAACAAAATTCGCAAAGTTGCAGCTATGACGAACTTTTAATCTAAACAAAACCCAAAGTCTAAAGATGCCCCAAGGGCTGTATATATTGAGGAAGATGGGGGAATTTCGTGACCCTTGGAGGAGGGGTCCAAAACCAACCTAAATCTTGTTTTTCCACACATACGGACTCTTAAAAACAGCCTATACTCAAGTATTTCGAAATTACATGGGCCTAACTCAAAAATAAGGTGGCGCAACACCAATTATAAGCTATGAACGAAATTTATGAAAGGGCATCTTATATATTTCGTCCATATCCCTGTATGTTATCAAGGAGACTTCAAAGTACTGAAATCTGCACTAAAAACACCGTTCTGCTTCCCTTTGCGCGCGCCTTCATCTCCATGCTTGTTTCTGCTCCAGTGTTCGTCCCTCTTGTCCATGCTAGCCCCTTCATTAGTAATCAACACAAACGTATCCAATTTAGGTAGCATCATATTCTCATGAACATTAGAATTGTTACCAAGAAACGAAGGTACCTGGTAATTCAATTGGTGTGCGTGAGCTCTAATGATTGGTCTGGTATGTATAGCAGCAGGGGTTGTGAGTGTAACAATGGTATTGATGTCCTCATCACCATCCGATCTCCTTATTAACTATTTATAGCCATCTGATAACTCTTGGCCTACTGTCCCACCTGATTTCGTTAAAAGAAAAGTTAATTCATCCTAAGATCTACGTGTTAACAGCCTTTAACCGTTGGATATGTATTACCTACGCCGTCCTCCCCCACCGGCACATCTGAACTCTCACGTATCTTCTCATCTCCATACCATCCTCAAGCTCCAACGATGCTGCAACACGTGTGAAGCAAAATTACGATCCAATCTAGGTATTCTCTAATCCCCTTCCCCTCTAACGTATGAATTTCTTGTTGTAGCCTTTAAATTTGCCTGCACATCAATCTGGCGGCACGATGATTTGCATGTTGCACTGCCATTATTCTCTAGCGGAAGGGGTTGCGGGAAGGGTGTGTACGGAGGAGGAGGAAGGAGCTACCGTCGACAGTTGATGGAAGACGGGCTTTGTTGAGCTAGCGGTGGAATCCTCGACTTTGAAGTTTCATACTGGATGGCCTTCAGGCGCAAGTGCAGCCTTGACTGGACGGACCGCCTCCCATGCGGGACTATATGCTGTCCTTTCCCATCGCGAGCTAGCGCAGCTGCATGATGTGGGCATCGGATTTGACTTGATTACGCACGGCTGCATGATGTGTCCTCTAATCAAGACTACATGGGCGGCTGCATGGCCGGCGCTTAGGCACGTACACTTACATGCTTTTAGCTTGATTTGCTCGGAAAAGAAGAGTATACAATTTGGCTTTTCGACTAGCAAGAAAGGAGGAACCACACACGTATTACACCCTGTGCTATTTGATTTCCTCGGCCAGCTCGACTGATGCTTTTGTCTAGCAAGTCATGCTCGCGGTGCACTGCAAGCAGCTGAGCAAATTCAAGGTACGGTCCCTATTTTCTCGCCTTCTATTCCTTTGTGTCGGCTCTGCACGTATAGCATAGATATCTACAATATGATGCAAAAAGAAAGTACAGATAGGCTTCCACATGGATAAGAACATGAATGATGGTTCTGTTATAATATTTTTGTAGAAGTTGGATTTAGTCAGATGCTTTCTAAGTAGTGTTCATTAGTACAGATTAGAGCGGAATTTTGTTGCTTTTCTGGCTGCTTGATTTCTCTGTCATAAAAAGAAGAGGGAAGCGAACATGCTTTTTTACATTGCAGATGATAGAGGAATAACACTTGGCTAATATAAATGAAATTACACAATAAAGTGTTTCATGACCGTGTACCTTATATCATCCACATTTTTTGTTTGTATATTATTCTGTACAAGACCTTTTGTTCACCTAGAAACGAAAAAAGGATAACTAACTACAGTATGAAATTCCCCCAACTATGTCACACACTCATGTCTTCGCTTTCAGATACTTTAAGTTTGATCAGAAGTATCTATTTTTGATCACATGCTTAATCTTTTCTTTTCACGTAACAACTCGAGTCCATTCTAATTCTTGCTTCTTTTTATCATGGAGGAAAAAGAGGGCTGAGTACTACATGTAAAATCTTCGAATATGATGTTGATCTATTCTGCTTCTAGATTTACGGATTTCTTATATTATTTGATCAGACAATGTAAGTATTTAATAGAATCTTCTATATATAGTGTCCGACATTAACTGAATTTTACCAGCTTCCTTTGTTGTATGTAATTACGATAGTGTTGAAGGCTAGCACTGAAGATTTGACTTCGGGTACATGTAGTAGTTCCTCTGTATGTTTTGTACTTCTCAAAATTCATCTATGGTTGATTCTTCACACCTACATGCTTATTTCAAAATCACATTTCTGTTTTTAAAAACTAGAGGACCTTTTGGACATTACTCAATGGTTAAAACTTTCGGCACATTACATAATTATTTGATGTTGGTAGACCTCAATGACCAGGAATTTCCATTATGGTTGTGTTAGCCCTCTCGGCAAATAATTTCCAATCACTATAGGTATCATCCGATCTAATTCCCCATGCTTGAACCTTCTTTCTTCTCACAATCTACATGGGATGTATACATCATCGACAGCCGCAGCCAACTATGCCTTGCCTACTGTGCTGGCCGGCTGCTTACAGTCGAGCTACACATATTGACATGTAACATGCTATAACTAATCACTCTGATGGGTTGTTCATCGTGGTTACCTCTCTTCATTTTGGCATTGCCCATATTGCTTGAGATAGCCTATCATTTAATATGCCTACTGGAGCGACAGCCATATCTTCGTTCAGTAGTGCACTGATCACAGCAAGGAGCAGCCTGCTAAAGTATAGGCTTGGTATCTACTACCATAGTAAAATTAATAGGTTTTCTCAAATATTTTGGTACTAGGTAGTTCTTGGCTTGCAGTTCATATATAGATTATACTATTAATTAGTCCATGTTCGGAATTTGTATTCCCAAAGAGTATCATAAATTAGGAAGTTGGCTTATTTGTAACCACAGTAACACAAAAGTTAAGCACACTAATTAACCATGAATTTTTTTTGGACGCAGTTCAAGGAGTTCAACATGATAGCTTCTTGCGTTGTCAAATTGCTGTTATCTTTCTCCCTCCCTCCCTATTGCCCAATATCATTATGTGTTATTAAGTTCATCAACAGAAATATTGTACTCCCTCCGTTCCATAATGTAAGACGTTTTTTGGCACTACACTAGTGTCAAAAAAAGTATTACATTATGGGACGGAGGAGTACTTTTTATGCTAGCAACGTTATTCATAAAACCCAAGTTAGAGTTCGTTACCTCAGTAGTTCCTATTTTTTTTACTCCTCACAAAATCGTGATAATCCGGTAAGATGTCATCCAGCAGTTTCGTGGAATCAAAACAATTATTATCAATACATTTTTGTTGTACTTTTGCCGAGAGATGTTTACCGTGGCCTAAAATTGACTATCTTCACCTGAAAACACGTAATTTACTGCCTCACGTCTGTAGCCAGGAATATATTTTTTTTGAGCTGAGCCAGATATATATTATTGGTTGGGTAGTAATCAGACCAGTTTGTTACTCTTCATAACCATTATCAGAAGCGCCCCCATATAAAAAAGCATTATCATAAGCCATTGTCTAGCTATGTGCTCTGGTATGCCACTCCTCCAAACTGAACCCAAGTAAACAATATGTGAAGATATAGTTCTTCATTAAATCGCATTTTATTACCAGTCGCTTCTGGAAACAATATGAATTTTTCATTGTTTTTGCTCAATACTGTAGCATATGTACTTTGTAGACATTTTCCAAACATATGGGGAGCTTTAAAGAGTTTGTCCACAGAGATGGCAAGTTTTTTTTTTTTTTTGTTAACATTATTGTGCGTTGTTGAAGGGTTTTTTTTTGAAGACGTGCGCTGTTGAAGGTTGAGTATACAACTATACATGCAGGGCCATTGTTTCTTTAAAGCATATAGTTCACTGAAAAGGATACAAAGAGAAAGTTATCATGACTACACAATATAAAATTCTTATTTTTTTCACTTTTCCATGAAAAATTATTTTCTAATTATTGGAAATTGGTAGGTTATGATATTTCTATTATTTTCAACCGTTTTCTTATTGCCATTTGTTTTGGGGAACAATATAAAAAGTAAGCCCTCTTTGGAACAAACAATTTTAAAGGCAAGTAAAAACTGTAAGACTAGAATGTCATCACTTCCTCGCAAATAATGTGTGGTTTCTTGTTTATTACCTATAGATGATTGTTGTGCATACTACATATATTAGGCATGATATATTAAGATGTTTATCTCACGGAAAAGAAACATCTGCCAAAGTAAATAAAAATTGCACACACACAACCCTGTATAGACTCAACACAATATTTTCTTACTTACAAAATTATTTTTCAAATTGAAACTAAAGGGCAGAAGAGGCGTGCCTATCAAACAACCTTTTTTGTAATAGATAGTGGCTACAAAGCCTAATTTTACTCACAAAGAAATTCATGCACACAAGAATAAATAAAACATGTACGCATAGTAAAGCTTAATTCATAGGATGGGACATAGCTATTACATTGAAGGGTTGAACAAGTATTTTGAACCAATATTTCCCTAAAGTGCATTTTGTCTTTTCAGGTAACTCTTATTAACAATATGAAATTTTAAATTGTGTATATACTTTATTTTTAGCCCATGCAGCTGCGCGGGTTGATGACTAGTGTAGAGTTATTGAGTGCCTAGAAGGCGGTGCTAACTGCTAAGTTGGCCACTATCGCTTGTATTCTGAATGCAAAGGATATCCGTGCTAAGTTGTGTTGTATAAACAGCCTTGGATGGAATCAACCTTAGGAAAAAGGACACCATAACCATTCCATTCATTATGAAAGTCCATTCACGAGATTTTCCTACAATGTTCTCCAAAGAGCACACTAGCACGGTTCTCCAAAGAGCGCACTACACACACGCTCATTGGGAAAACACTGAAACAGAGTAGCACTCACTACATACAGAAGCACATCCCAAACAGTGGCTTCATTTGCTCAATCCATGGTATGACAGTAGAACCGATGGAGTTGGATATCTGTCGTCTTGGCTATGACGGCGCAGCCCTTCTTGCTGCACCTTCCAAATTGAACTCCTTGGCCCTGTGAAACTTCTTGACATGGCGATGAAACTGGAAGGAAAATTAATGATATTCAAGTCAACACGCAATCAACCCCGGAATTTGAAAATTGAGAGAACATATATAGCTACCTCTTTATCATCGTTGCCGATTTCCGGGGGCCTTCTGACATTGGGGTCAAGGTAACAGCCTAGGCACGGTTTATTGCTCTTGTGTCGATTCTCATTCCAGTAACTCACGTGAACACGCTCCTGATCCTACAAAATAAAGATCTTTCAATCACTCTCTTTTGCTGAATTAAAGCGCATAGTAGGAAAGAACATGGGAATTCCATCAATTGTCCAGTGCTGAATCGCAAGTGCATGCACCAGGGATCGTATACTCATTCATTACTTTATTATTTCTGTTGTATGAAAATTTCGCAAAAATATTTAGTTTACTGGAACCTGGGTCTATGGAGATTGAAGTAACAACGAACCATTGGGATACATGAGTTCTAGCATATAAAGATGTTGCTAAACCAGACACTAGTGAAAAAAGCCTAGGTATGGCGTGGCAAAAAGTGCCTTGTTGGCGTAGAGACCCAACGCCATCAATATGGCGTCAGTGAAAACAATTTAGTGGTGGCGTTGGCAGACATGTCAGCAGTATTTTAGTACTGATGGCGTGCCACCTGGCTAACGCTAGCAATATATTGTGTTAGCTATGGCATTTATTGTGAGGCAACGCCAGCAATTTGTATTTTCAGTAATAAAAATATATACCCAGCTATTAGTATATGTGCAGCCATTTAAACTTCTAGTGGTAACTTCAAGTCCACAGACAGTAGTGATCAACAGTAGTGATCAACTAGCTTGCTACAAGCAAAATTTATCCTTATCTCACGCAGCTTGTTATCCGCTAACTAACTATGATGAAGAATGATCCTCATCTCACACAACTTGTTTCTATTGCTCTTTCCCTCCTTTCTTAAATAGACTTTGCGGGTCTTCAGTTCCTCCCTCTCGGCCTTCAGGAGCCATATCTCCTTCTTCATAGACTCGATCTCGGACCAGTAGCTCCTTCTGGTCGATGAGCTTCAATTTCTTATCGCAGAGATCAGAGTTCTAGTCGATCATCTCTTCATTCTCTTTCTTCAGGGAGTCATTCAACTCCTTGAGTGCCTTCATTGTACTCTCCTTTGACGTGACAAGCTCACGACTGAGCATGTCCACGTCACATACCGGTAGTTGCTGCTGGACCGATTCTAAAGATGGGTCTCGTACATACCCCTGGCAAGTCAAATATTTGAAATCATCAATAATGAATGGTTAGATGATATATGTATATATACATGTGTTTGCAATGCTCATGGATGTTTTTGTAATCTTACCTGGTTGGTGCTCGTTTCGCTGTTGTCAACTTCATAGGCCGCGAAGTTGCACGAGGACTGGTAGTGGTTGTTCCAGGTAGTCATGGCTGGAACTTCAAAATAGTAACAAGTATAGGTTATTATGACAAGAACCAAGCACACATGTCAAAGTATACAATGCAAATCTATCCATAGCAGCAACATGGCAATATACAAGCAAGACCAAAACATGCTACAGTAACATAAAGTGCATATGCATGGCATGTGGATCGAGTATGCTAGATGCACAACAATTCATCCAAAGGTTCAAGTTCATTGGCATCATGGAGTATGCTACATTAGCAAAACTGTTATATTAACACGGCATATTTAGAGCAAGTTTACATGGCAACAAAAGGCATGGCATGAATGTACTGGTAATTCATAACAAAACATCTTTAGTGATAATGTTGAAAATAGTTATAGATCAGTGGGAAACATCATGGAAACATGGCAAGTTTTAATTCTACCAGTTTTAGACTTGGCAGATTTCATCAAGGGTAAAACAACAACAATATCATAGCATGTGCATAACTAGCTTTGGACAACAACAATATAACACTATCGATATCTTCACATAATTATATGGATGAAGTGTAGTATATGTATGCCAGTTTGTATCTATAACATGTGGGCAAGAACCAAACACACAACTAACTTGGTCAAACTTGCCTAAGTTGAGTTGTGACGAAGTGTGGCAAGTTGTGGCTTGGAACCAAACAACCCCTAAGGCCTTGTTTGGATTGTGACTATATTTGCCACACTATTTTGCCACACCTAACTTGGAGCATTACTTTCGAGTGGAAACTTTCTTTGGACACTCAACTATTTTGCCACACCTAACTTGGAGCATTACTTTTGAGTGGAAATTTTCTTTGGACACTCAACTATTTTGCCACACCTAACTTGGAGCATTACTTTCAAGTGGAAATTTTCTTTGGACACTATATTTGCCACATATTGCCACATTGGACACTCAACTATTTGAATTAAACCGATGATTCAATGAGAAGCTAGTGATACATGTGAGATGGTGAAAAAGTAGTACACAGCAGCAACTCAAACACTTTATTATGGATTACAACAGCAACTCAAACACTTTGTTTCAGAATTTAGATGCTTCCAAAGATGATGACTTAAAAAATATATCTACCTTAATTTGATTGACAGATTGCACTTCCAGTTTCTACAACTAGTGTTAACCGAAGATTGAAAAATATATATACCTTAATTCTAGGCAACAACAGCAAATTTTGACTGCCTAGCAGTGATGAACCCTAGTGATACAAATAAAAAAATTGACAGCGGCAATGACCTACAGCAAAAGAGGGAGGGATGATATGCTCACCTGGGTTGGAGCCGAGGGTCGCCTACAGACTACTCCGTCACCGTCGCCTGCTGCCATCGCCGAAACCCTAGCATAGGGAATAAACACACCTCTAATTAAAAAATCCAAATGGACCAAATGAGAGTGGGAGGCTCATATGTGTACCTCAGGACCGGAGAATGACGGTAATCGCCGGAATCGGCCGGAATCAAAGCGGCGATGACGAGCGACGAGAGAGGGAGAGAAAGGGGAAAGGAACAGAGTAGCAGGACAAAGAGAGGGAGTGGGTCGAGGGGGCCGTTGCCCCGTTGGTTTTGACCCCCACGGCATCCTAATACTATTTGGGCTTGCCCAATAAGAAGAAAGGTCACCACCTAAGAAATGTCATTATTTCCATTTAAAAATAATAGAAATTTAATACAAGTAAACTATAATATACTATAAAAAATATCACCACATAAAAAAGAAAAAAGAAAAAAATTGGAATTGTCAAACTACATATTTGAAGGCTCAAAACTATATATTACAAGTCTTAAACTAAAACGGAAAAAAGTAAATTTAAAGTCTCAAAGTACTTATTTTAAAAAATGTCATTATTTCCATTTAAAAATAGTAGAAATTTAATAAAAGTAAACTATAATATACTATAAAAAGATCACCACATAAAAAACTAAAAAGATAAAAATGGAAGTGTCAAACTACAAATTTGAAGGCTCAAAACTATATATTTCAAGTCTTAAACTAAAAAGGGAAAAAGTAAATTTAAAGTCTCAAAGTACATATTTTAAAACACGTCATTATTTCCATTTAAAATAATAGAAATTTAATAGTTGAAGGATGAAAATAATAACAAATATATATAACTTCTAGTACCACAGACTCTTGAGCTAGACTAAGAACATCATCAGTGTAACGGGGCCATATGAGAGCTCAGCCGAGGCGGCGGAGTCCCAAATTTGCGACACGCCCCGCCGACGTGGGCTCGAACGGGGAGCTCGTGCTGATTCGACAAGCTCCGGTGTGTCCATTTTCACCAAACCAGCTGACTAAGAGCAAGTAAAATTTTGTGGAGAATGGAAGTGAATGTATTTGAGAATAAGGGGCTGCCAACACACACACACACACACACACACACACACACACACACACACATATATATATATATATATATATATATATATATATATATATATATATATATATATATATATGTATATATATATAGGCACAACTTAGTGCTAGCGTTCTCGATGAAGGCACGACAGCACAAGGTTAAGTATCTATGGCGTGTTTATAAATCGCACGACAACAATATACTACAACTGGCCAAGACAACTGGGCTCACATAGTAGTGGCATAGGAAGTATTAGCAACGCCAACAATAACAAATTATATAGTGTTGGCATTGATGAAAAACGGCGCGCCACAAATGAAAGTTGTGGGTAGCCATTTTTCCACTAGTGAGAGTCTATTAAATACTTTAAATTCAAATATATCTAAATTTAAATAAAAATTTGTTAATTTCCTCAGAATGGTTTTTGAATTCGAGGATGAGTGAATTTTGTTGGTTTAAAACGTTGAACTAGACCAGGAAGTTGATGATCATTCGAAGCAGAGAAGCTACCATCACAACAACAAACGATGATCCTTCTATGTTTTGCCAACTCACACAAGACGGGAGTGGCAAAGAAATTAAACGCATGGAATAGGGGAGGGGATCGATCGTGCGTATCTCATACTCATCGGTAGCAGCAGAGCACTGTATAGACAGAGCACCAGCGGATAGTGGCGAAGCCAGCATTTCAAATTTGGGTGTACAGCTCTGCAATTTTTTTGTTCGAGTCATCAATTTCAGTTCCTATTGCCCCGCTCCTTTTGATATTTACATATTTTAATATTAAAATTTTATACTTACTATACTACTGTGTTAAGGAGTATATATTTTTTTATAGGGAGAAATATATTTTTACATTGCTTATTTGGCATACTTAACAATATTATTTAATTATTTATTATATAACTATAATGTATATCATTGAAAAATACTTAAGTGTTGCGTTGAATATAATTTCTACTTTGTAACGATTTTTAATATTTTTTATACTTGTGTAATTTATGTAGTTTATGCATATGTATGTTAGATATCTCTAAAATATATAATTTCACAAATAGTGTAATAGTGGTTGTATTATATGATTATGAAAAATATATCTTTAGAAAATTCTAAAGTTACATATTTTATACTTGCTATACTACTGTGTTAAGGAGTATATATATATATTTTACAGAAAGAAGTATATTTTTACATTGCTTATTTGGCATACTTAACAATATTATTTAATTATTTATTGTAGAATTGTAATGCATATCATTGAAAAATACTTAAGTATTGTGTTAAATATAATTTTTGCTTTATAATGATTTTTTAAATTTTTTTTGATACTTGTGTAATTTATGTAGTTTATGCATATGTATGTTAGATATCTCTAAAATATATAGTGTCACAAATAGTGTAATAGTGGTTGAATTATACGATTATGAAAAATATATCTTTAGAAAATTCTAGAGTTCAATATACTTGTTTTTGGAGCACCCCTGTACAAATTTGACAATATTTTTAATAAACCATATGTGTGGGATACACAATGTACAAATTTAACAAAATATTTTTTTAAACCATGTGGTTTAACGATGTACCTATATACTATTTTTTGAAAAGAAATAATGGGTGTATATATGTAGACCCATGTCCTCTCTAGCTCCGTCCATGCCTGCGGAATCCTCGGCCTTGTCCTCCTTCCTCTGCTTGGCCTCCTCCCTCATCTTGATGGCCTCCTCCATCCTCCTCCTGGCGTGCTTCTTGTCCTCCTCCTCCTTGGCCGCGAGCGCCTTCTTCTCCATGGCTTCCTCCTCCTTCTTCCTAGCCTGGAGCGCCTGCTTCTTGGCATGTTTCTCCTCTTCTTCATTAATCTTGTCCTCCTCCTCCTCCTCCTCCACCACCTCCTCGGCCTTCTCCTTGTCTTCATGCTTCTTCTCCCTGGACCTTTTCTTGGCCTTCTCCTCCTTTTTGCGCTTAGTCTTGTTGGCCTTCTTGGCTCGGCGCATTTTGTTCTTGGCTGCCTTGTTCTTTTTCTTGATCTCAACCTCATCATCTTGGGCATCTTGGTCGCTGTTCTCGAGCGCCTCCTCCTCCTCCTCTTCCTTGTTCTTGTCTTCCTCCTCCTCTCTTTCTTGTTCTTCTTCCCTGCCATTTTCTTGGGGCCCTCCATCTTGCCATTCTTCTTCTTGGCGAGATCCTCATGGTCTTCGCCGCTGGCCACACTGCAAGCTCGCCACAGTCGCATCAGAAAGGACTGGAGGGACAGACCCATGGATGTGGCTACCGCATGGAAGAACTCGAGCCAGGAATCCCGCACTCGCGACAGTGGAGGGCGTGGCAGTCGCACCCGGACTCGCACCGGTGGTGGTGGCTCCTCGCCAACTTGCTCCGTCCGTGAAGAGGAGGTGGTGGTGGGTGATTTTTGGTGGAGGAGGCGGTGGTGGGTGGTTTCTGATGGACGATGGATGGGGGGCGTGCCATGGCGTTGGGACGGAGGAGGAAGGATTCCACCGTTGACAAGGGGCTTATAGCTCCTATGCGACGTATTTCATGGGAATTGGAAGGAGTGCGACATTGCTCGATCGAATGGCTGTGGTGCGACACATTTGAGCGCGTAAATAGCCCAAGCACAACATGGCCCTTAAACTCAACAGATGCACTCGTTAGCTCTTAGGGGTTGGACCCGCCACTTATCCACGTAAGTGCGGGACCTGCCACTTGTCCATGTAAGTGCGGGACCCACCTCTCACAGCTAGAAGAGACGAGCGCGCGTGCCCGTCCGCCCGCTGCTGCCCATTGCTTCCCCTTTCCCCAATCTTTCTCTCCTCCGGCAACCTAGCGCAGACGTCTACCTCCTCTGCCACGCACTCAAAATGGCGACATTATGGTCCAGTGCCTCTCACAAGGTGCCGTGACTGGCCACGCCCAGAGCCTCTTAGACGGTGGGTCAGTAAGACTGATGAGAATGGCAATCTTGGGCGTGAATTTGTGAAATGGTTGAGCAAAACAATGGCAGGAAGGGATGACAAGGTTAGATCTCAGTTCTTAGCCCGTTCTTTCACTGTCGTTTGCTCTGGTTTCTCCATATTTCTTTTTTCTCGTCGAATTTGGAATTTAGGGTTCATATTGTTGTTTTTAGATCCTGAAGAATTGTACCCATTTTGAGTGGATGGATGATTATATTGAGAGGATTCAGTTTGAGGGCTACATTGATTTGAGTGGGGCCGCAACCTGGGAGCTCAATTTGGGCGGGGTGCCGCCGATTGCTGTGGAGAATTTGGGGAGCTCGGACGGGCGAGGGGCGAGCAGAGTCCTGCCGATGGCGAGGTATGCACGCAATGCTGAACTGCACACGGAGTCTGAACTGAACGAGGAACTGAGGAAGATCAACATACATGTAATGCAGATGATCGATTTGCAGAAGCAAGCAAATATCATGGCAGGGGGGTTCTATTGTTGTATCATTGCTTTGTTTTTCTTTTGCCTGTTGTTCATCTGTCATTAGAATGGGCATTTACGCTTGTGAGGGCAGAGGACGCGATTTGTGCCATGCCAAATTCATGTAACTGAATCGAAGCAGCAATTTGAAAAATTATTCAGTGTTCATGCCCATATTTTTTCTTTTCGGTTAACAGAGTGCAAACCCAAATTTAGTTTCTAGTAAAAAAATCTAGGCTGCCGAATAGATGTTGGGCCGTGAGAAAATAACTAGGCCCAAAGAGAAACCAGCCCACCCGCGTAGGGGCACCAACCCTTTTTTATAGCATAGAGGCACCCATGTTTAGCGAAAAATGCTTCAACTAAAACCTCTAAAATAAATGTTGCTTTGGCAAATAAACCTCTAACAAACATATACTCCTTTACTTGTTTTTACTTTGGCCAAATTTTTGTTCATGGAGAACTGTGAGAAAAAGCAGGCCCAAATAGAAAACAAGCCCACCCGCTTGGTGCACCCATGTTGCTTCGACAAAACAAGGTCGTGCACTAAATTTTGTGATGGATTATTTTTCGATACACAATGTAATCGATAAAACATTTTTGATACATTAAATTAATTGAATCATTTTTAAGGAGGATAGATAGATCCATTCGTGCATGGCTGCATGAACACATTTATGTATTGTAAAACTTTTTTTTGCTTTACATATTTGTTGGTTCTCCACTATTGTTTTATGATTGTTTTTGTGAGAATCATTTTTTGCTTTACATATTTTAATTTCTTTACATATTTGTTGCTTGTCCACATGGTTTGGGTCATGACCCATGATTTGGCCAACATTGTGCATGCTGTGGTGAATGTGATGAACTCGCATCCACACCAAAATATTAGGCCCAAAATATTATGAGTGCATATACCACAAATAATAGCACGAAACATCAATATATATAGTAGCACAAAACCCAACATCGAGATATAGTTGCATGAACATAACAACTCATAGTTCCACGATATAGATAGCCTTACAACTTAATAGGATCCAACTTAATAATAGTAGCACAAATATAAACGATTACAACTTAATAGGAATATCAAACGGAGTACAAACGGAATGAAACCTTCGGGAGCGATCTTTTTTGGAACAAACGCAATCCAGGAGACTTGGAGTGGATGTCAAGAAGCATCAGAGGAGGCCACGAGGCAGGAGGGTGTGCCCTAGGGGGGTGGGCGCGCCCCCACCCTCATGGGCCCCTCGTGGCTCAACCAACCTACTTCTTTCTCCTATATATATCCACGTACCTCGAGAACATCCAGGAGCACCACGAAAAACTATTTTCACCGCTGCAACCTTCTGTATCCGCGAGATCCCATCTTGGAGCCTTCGCCGGTGCTCCGCCGGAGGGGGAATCGACCACAGAGGGCCTCTACATCATCTTCAAGGCCTCTCCGATGAGTTGTGAGTAGTTTACCACACACCTTCGGGTCCATTGTTATTAGCTAGATGGCTATTTCTCTCTCTTTGAATCTCAATACAAAGTTCTCGATCTTCTTGGAGATCTATTCGATGTAACTCTTTTTGCGGTGTGTTTATCGAGATCCGATGAACTGTGGGTTTATGATCAAGCTTATCTATAAGAAATAATTGAATCTTCTCTGAATTCTTTTATGTGTGATTAGTTATCTTTGCAAGTCTCTTCGAATTATCAGTTTGGTTTGGCCTACTAGATTGATCTTTCTTGCAATGGGAGAAGTGCTTAGCTTTGGGTTCAATCTTGCGGTGTCCTTTCCCAGTGACAGCGGAGGCAGAAAGGAACGTATTGTATTGTTGTCATCAAGGATAAAAAGATGGGGTTTATATCATTTTGCTTGAGTTTATCCCTCTACATCATGCCATCTTTCTTAATGTGTTACTTTGTTCTTATGAACTTAATACTCTAGATGCAGGGAGGAGTCGGTCGATGTGTGGAGTAATAGTAGTAGATGCAGAATCATTTCGGTCTACTTGTTGCGGACGTGATGCCTATATACATGATCATGCCTAGATACTCTCATAACTATGCACTTTTTTATCAATTGCTCAATAGTAATTTGTTCACCCACCGTAATACTTATGCTATCTTGAGAGAAGCCACTAGTGAAACCTATGACCCCCGGGTCTATCTTTTATCATATAAGTTTCCCATCTACTTTTATTTGCAATCTTTACTTTCCAATCTATATCATAAAATACCAAAAATATTTATCTTATCTTATTATGTCTATCAGATCTCACTTTTGCAAGTTACCGTGAAGGGATTGACAACCCCTTTATCGCGTTGGTTGTGAGGTTCTTGTTTGTTTGTGTGGGTACGAGGGACTTTTGAGGAGCCTCCTACTGGATTGATACCTTGGTTCTCAAAAACCAAGGGAAATACTTACACTACTTTGCTGCATCACCCTTTCCTCTTCAAGGGAAAAACCAACACAGTGCTCAAGAGGTAGCAAGAAGGATTTTTGGCGCCGTTGCCGGGGAGGTCTTCGCTCAAGTCAAGACATACCAAATACCCATCACAAACTCATCTCCCTTGCATTACATTATTTGCCATTTGCCTCTCGTTTTCCTCTCCCCCACTTCACCCTTGTCGTTTTATTTGCCCTCTCTTTTCCGTTCGCCTATTTTTCGCTTGCCTCTCGTGTGCCTGTTTGCCCTTATGGCTTTGCCTAAGAACATTGATCTTCATCTTAAAAGGATGGAAAAGATTGAATTAAACGTTAGAAACTTTATGAATTTACAGTTTGAGCATAATAATTTCTTTAGAAACGAGCTTAAAGAACAAAAAAGCTTTATGGAGTACATGAATAAAGATCTTGATGATATGTCTAAGGAATTTTATGGTTTGAATTCTCAGATTGCTCGTCTTGAAAAAACAAGAGGCCAAATTTCTGATAAGCAAGCCACCTTGGTTAATAAGATGGCTGCCAAACCAGAAGGGTTAAGTGAAAATAATGATGAAGATCTAAAAGTTATTGATGTGTCCCATATTAATCTTTATTTTGCAATATGAATCTTGATAATGATGGGACTGGAGATGAGTCAACTTTAGTTTAAAGGCGTCCCAATGATTCGGAGTTTTTAGATCTTGATGCTAAATTTGGTAAAAGTGGGATTGGAGAGGTCAAAACTTTACATAGCATTGAACCCGCTATAATGGATTTCAAGGAATTTAATTATGATAATTGTTCTTTAATAGATTGTATTTCCTTGTTGCAATCCGTGTTGAATTCTCCTCATACTTATAGTTAAAATAAAGCTTTTACCAAACATATTGTTGATGCCTTGATGCAATCTTATGAGGAAAAACTTGAGATGGAAGTTTCTATACCTAGAAAACTTTATGATGAGTGTTAACCTACTATTAAAATTAAAATTAAAGATGATGAATGCTATGCTTTGTGTGATTTGGGTGCTAGTGTTTCCACGATTCCAAAAACTTTATGTGATGTGCTAGGTTTCCATGAATTTGATGATTGCTCTTTAAACTTGCATCTTGCGGATTCCACTATTAAGAAACCTATGGGAGGGATTAATGATGTTCTTATTGTTGCAAATAGGAATTATGTGCCCGTAGATTTTATCGTTCTTGATATAGATTGCAATCTTTCATGTCCTATTATTCTTGGTAGACCTTTCCTTAGAACAATTGGTGCAATTATTGATATGAAGGAAGGGAATATTAGATTCCCATTAAGGAAAGGCATGGAACACTTCCCTAGAAAGAAAGTCAAATTACCTTATGAATCTATTATGCGAGCCACTTATGGATTGAATGCCAAAGATGGCAATACGTAGATCTATTCTCGCTTTTATGCCTAGCTAGGGGCGTTAAACGATAACGCTTGTTGGGAGGCAACCCAATTTTATTTTTGTTCCTTGCTTTTTGCTTCTGTTTAGTAATAAATAATTCATCTAGCCTCTATTTAGATGTGGTTTTATGTTTTAATTATTGTTTGTGCCGAGTAGAACCTATAGGATAACCTACGGTAATAGTTAATTTGATTCTGCTGAAAAACAGAAACTTCTAGATGCACAAGAATAATTTCAATAAATCATATAAATGTGATTTTGCGTTGATTGTTTTTGCAGTAGATCAATAGACAAATTTCCCAGAACTTCCTATTTTGTTAGGAGTTTTAGAGTTCCAGAAGTATTCGAAAGTTACAGAGTGCTACAGACTGTTCTGTTTTTGACAGATTCTGTTTTTCGTGTGTTGTTTGCTTATTTTGATGCATCTATGGCTAGTATCGGGGGGTATGAACCATAGAGAAGTTGTACAGTAGGTTTAACACCAATATAAATAAAGAATGAGTTCATTACAGTACCCTATGTGGTGGTTTTTCTTTCTTGCACTAACGGAGCTTATGAGATTTCTTGTTGAGTTTTGTGTTGTGCAGTTTTCAAGTTTTGGGTAAAGATTTGATGGACTATGGAATAAGGAGTGGCAAGAGCCTAAGCTTGGGGATGCCCATGGCGCCCCAAGATAATCCAAGGACAACCAAAAGCCTAAGCTTGGGGATGCCCCGGAAGGCATCCCCTCTTTCGTCTACGTTTATCGGTAACTTTACTTGGAGCTATATTTTTAGTCGCCACATGATATGTGTTTTGCTTGGAGCATCTTGTATGATATGAGTCTTTGCTTTTTAATTTACCACAATCATCCTTGCTGTACACACCTTTTGGGAGAGACACACATGATTTGGAATTTATTAGAATACTCTATGTGCTTCACTTATATCTTTTGAGCTAAATAGTTTTGCTCTAGTACTTCACTTATATCTTTTAGAACACGGCGGTGGTTTTATTTTGTAGAAATTGTTAGTCTCTCATGCTTAACTTATATTATTTTGAGAGTCTAGAACAGCATGGTATTTTCTATGGTTATAAAATTGGTCCTAGAATGATGGGCATCCAAGTTGGGTATAATAAAAACTATCATATGAAGTGAATTGGATGCTATGATCAATTTGATGCTTGATAATTGTTTTGAGATATAAAGGTGGTAATATTATAGTCATGCTAGTTGGGTAGTTGTGAATTTAAAGAATACTTGTGTTGAAGTTTGTGATTCCCGTAGCATGCACGTATGGTGAACCGTTATGTGATGAAGTTGGAGCATGATTTATTTATTGATTGTCCTCCTTATGAGTGGCGGTCGGGGACGAGCGATGGTCTTTTCCTACCAATCTATCCCCCTAGGAGCATGCGCGTAGTACTTCGTTTTGATAACTTGTAGATTTTTGCAATAAGTATATGAGTTCTTTATGATTAATGTTGAGTCCATGGATTATACGCACTCTCAGCCTTCCACCATTGCTAGCCTCTCTTGTGCCGCGCAACTTTCGCCGGTACCATACACCCACCATATACCTTACTCAAAACAGCCACCATACCTACCTATTATGGCTTTTCCATACCATTCCGAGATATATTGCCATGCAACTTTCCACCGTTCCATTTATTATGACACGCTCCATCACTGTCATATTGCTCTTTGCATGATCATGTAGTTGACGTCGTATTTGTGGCAAGGACACCTCCATAATTTTTCATACATGTCACTCTTGGTTCATTGCATATCCCGGTACATCGCCGGAGGCATTCACGTAGACTCATATTTTTTTCTAAGTATTGAGTTGTAATTCTTGAGTTGTAAATCAATAAAAGTGTGATGATCTTCATTATTAGAGCATTGTCCCAAGTGAGGAAAGGATGATGAAGACTATGATTCCCCCACAAGTCGGGATGAGACTTCGGACTTTATGAAAAATAAAAGAGGCCAAAGAAGCCCACCAAATAAAAAAAATGAGAGAAAAGAGAGAAGGGACAATGTTACTATCCTTTTACCACAGTTGTGCTTCAAAGTAGCACCATGATCTTCATGATAGAGAGTCTCCTATGTTGTCACTTTCATATACTAGTGGGAATTTTATATTATAGAACTTTTCTTGTATATTCGAATGATGGGCTTCCTCAAAATGCCCTAGGTCTTCGTGAGCAAGCAAGTTGGATGCGCGCCCACTTAGTTTCTTTTGTTGAGCTTTCATACATTTATAGCTCTAGTGCATCCGCTGCATGGCAATCCCTACTCACTCACATTGATATCTATTAATGGGCATCTCCATAGCCCGTTGATATGCCTAGTTGATATGAGACTATCTTCTCCTTTTTTTGTCTTATCCACAACCACCATTCTATTCCACATATAGTGCTATGTCCATGTCTCACGCTCATGTATTGCGTGAAAGTTGAAAAAGTTTGAGAACATAAAAGTATGAAACAATTGCTTGGCTTGTCATCGGGGTTGTGCATGATTAAATACTTTGTATGATGAAGATAGAGCATAACCAGACTATATGATTTTGTAGGGGTAGCTTTCTTTAGCCATGTTATTTTGAGAAGACATGATTGCTTTGTTAGTATGCTTGAAGTATTACTATTCTTATGTCAATATGAACTTTTATTTTGAATCATTTGGATCTGAACATTCATGCCACCATAAAGAAAAGTACATTGAGAATTATGCTAGGTAGCATTCCACATCAAAAATTCTGTTTTTATCATTTACCTACTCGAGGATGAGAAGGAATTAAGCTTGGGGATGCTTGATACGTCTCCAATATATCTATAATTTTTTATTGTTCCATGCTATTATATTACCCGTTTTGGATGTTATTGGGATTTACTTTACACTTTTGTATCATTTTTGGGACTAACCTACTAACCAGAGGCCCAGCCCGAATTGCTGTTTTTTTGCCTATTTCAGTGTTTCGAAGAAAAGGAATATCAAATGGAGTCCAAACGGAATGAAACCTTCGGGAGCGATCTTTTTGGAACAAACGCAATCCAGGAGACTTGGAATGGACGTCAAGAAGCAGCCAGGGCAGCCACGAGGCAGGATGGCGCACCCTAGGGGGGTGGGCGCGCCCCCACCCTCGTGGCTCAACCGACCTACTTCTTTCTCCTATATATCCATGTACCCCGAGAACATCCAGGAGCACCACGAAAAACTATTTCCACCGCCGCAACCTTCGGTGTCCGCGAGATCCCATCTTGGAGCCTTCGTCGGCGCTCCGCCGGAGGGGGAATCGACCATGGAGGGCCTCTACATCATCCCCAATGCCCCCTTCGATGAGTTGTGAGTAGTCTACCACACACCTTAGGCTCCATAGTTATTAGCTAGATGGCTTCTTCTCTCTCTTTGAATCTCAATACAAAGTTCTCCTCGATCTTCTTGGAGATCTATTCGATGTAACTCTTTTTGCGGTGTGTTTATCGAGATCCGATGATTTGTGGGTTTATGATCAAGTTTATCTATGAGAAATAATTGAATCTTCTCTGAATTCTTTTATGTGTGATTAGTTATCTTTGAAAGTCACTTCGAATTATCAGTTTGGTTTGGCCTACTAGATTGATCTTTCTTGCAATGGGAGAAGTGCTTAGCTTTGGGTTCAATCTTGCGGTGTCCTTTCCCAGTGATAGCAGGGGCAGCAAGGCACGTATTGTATTGTTGCCATCGAGGATAAAAAGATGGGATTTATATCATATTGCTTGAGTTTATCCATCTACATCATGTCATCTTTCTTAATGCGTTACTCTGTTCTTATGAACTTAATACTCTAGATGCAGGCAGGAGTTGGTCGATGTGTGGAGTAATAGTAGTAGATGCAGAATCGTTTCGGTCTACTTGTTGTGGACGTGATGCCTATATACTTGATCATGCCTAAATACTCTCATAACTATGCACTTTTCTATCAATTGCTCGACAGTAATTTGTTCACTGTAACATCCCAAAATTCTAAATTCTGGAATGTTATATTATATAGATAGATAGATTGATAGTTTCATTGATTGTGTGAAGTGAGTGAAATTTGAAACTTTTGAAAGTTAAATGAGAGGGAATAAAAGGACTTTCCCAAAATTTCGTCTTGCATTTTTTATTCTCCATGAATTTAAATTCTTTTCAAATACAAAACCCTAGAGAGAAGATGACATGACTTCTTCCATTTATTTGAATTAAAAGGGTTGTTGAAATATTTGAATTTCATTTGAAATATTTCAAATTCAGAAAACTTTAAGCAACTCAATGATTTTCATGAGGGAAGATAAAATGACTTCTTCAAAACATATGAAATATGAGTTGGAAGTTTAAAGGAATCAAATTTAAAGTCCCTTCGAAATTATTATCAATTTGGAGTTATTTGAGTTTTATTCAAATTATTTTTCTCCAAAAATAATATATATGGAAAACAGGGTAACATGATTCCCTACAATAGAAAATTGGAGAGAAATAAATTTGAATCATTTTGGTATTTTTAAAATGATTTTTATTGGATTGGACCAGTAGCACTCTTTGATTTATCTGAATTTTTGTGTATTTTATTTGATGCTAGAAAAATGTTCATGTTGTACAAAATTTATTTCTGAAAATTACTATATATAATATGCCTATATAAAAGTTTACTTTATTTTCGTTATTCAGTTTTCCTTTCCTGTCTTCATAAACTAGTACGCAGTCTCGCCTAACACATATAACAATATATAGGATAACTTTTCCCAAAAAAGATATACGATAAGCTTCTTGAAATTTTGAAATTTCACACGAAGTGTATAGTACCTAGTTCTTGTCTCATACATTTTGTTAACAGCAACCTCTCATTTATTTAATCATAGTATGCAGGATTCTTTGCCAAGATAAAGTGTCTCATACATAATTTGAAACATCATTCTTCATGAATCAATATTCCTCTTGAATCAAATATCACAGATCAATAAACCAAGTTCTTCCATATATAATAAGCTCTCTCATCTCATTAATTAATCATACAAAAACATCTCAAGCTTTACTCCACTACTCTGCTTTATGTACCGGCACAGTTTAAACGGAAATCAACCATTGTGCAAATACAAAATGTAAGAGCCTAAACAGACATTACCGTGTTTCAAGTTGTGCCTTGAATTACTTAGTCCACCTTTCATAAACAAAGATGTTCTGGACATGCATGGTCTCCGACATATAATATATAATTTTGTCGGTCACTTTTTGTATGTACGTTAATACTTAATACAATAATTATAAAATTACGTTTTCATGAAAATTTGCTGATACATTTTCACCTAAACAATCTGAATACTCTTTTTATGACATGAGCCAAATTTAGACTGCATGCTTTCTAATATGCTATCTACTACTCCCTCCGTTCCTAAATACTTGTCTTTCTAGAGATTTCAACAAGTGACTACATATGAGTGAATCTACACTTTAAAATATGTCTACATACATCCGTATGTTGAGTCCATTTAAAATGCGTAGAAAGACAAGTATTTGGGAACGGAGGGAGTATTTAGGAACAGACATAGTAGTCCATAACCAGGTTGATAGCACATACATCACCAAATTCTCTTTTGTTGAAGCAAGGTTACCTGCAAATTGCAATGCAACAAGCAGTTGGGTGTGAACAGTTGGATGCACTGGCATGACCTGACTCAAAGCAGAAAGCCGAAAGAAAGACCCAGAGGTTCGTATGAAAGTCCTAAGACAACAATAGTACCCCAAATTTCTGTCAAAAAATAAAACAATAGTACCCCAAAGATGGAAAAACAATCATCATGTTGTAGACATGAATATTTGATGCATAATCATATATACATCATGTTGTCTCGTCTTCTTGCACAATGCATGTCTCGAACTCTTGACTAATACAAAAAATCAGTAAAAATGATTTACATGCTTATTAACAGTACATTGGTTATGATCATGCCCTTGAATGGTAGACTAACAGCAGCACTGCACTCAATTTATTATATTCCGTGGGACCAACTACTATTTTGTTGCCTCCTGCCTACAGTTGCCAATGCAAGTCTGTGATGGATAAGCCTAAATGTGAGCAACACTAAATTAAAAGATGGACAATAGATGCCAATGCAAGTCTGTCAATTGGATAGACCTAAATGTGAGTAACACTAAATTAAAAGATGGGCAACTTGAAGTTCCTACTATTTTTATTTCAGATGCCTTCTGATAAAATTCCAAAGCATATACAGTTTTTGTTCAAGCGGCACGATCATGGCACACTGCTTCAAGGTTATCTGGGGTGGCCATGGTAGCCTGCTCATGCACACTTAAATGATCATGAATCTTCAGGCTAACGCTTGCTAGTTCCTTAATTGACTTTGTCTATGTAGCAAAATATTGTAAAGCTTGTCAAACTTTGGGAAAGTGTCAACATGGGATTGCAAATCACGATGACAAATTTGATCTGCCCATCAAACACCAATATATGCTCCCTACGAAAGAAGTAATGGTTTTAGATTGTCATTTGTCAACATCTCATAATTTGGAATTTAAGATAACATAAAAATCAGGATGTGTCCAATAATTTAGACATGTGAGCATTTGAAGTTTGGAGTCTCGTCCAAGTGCTGGACTCACTGCCGAGAAGTGTGAACTAAGATATTCAAACTGTTTATGCATTATTTTGGTTGCTAAATTCTGGTGCACTTACCAATAGCACCGCCACTAAAAGTATGGTGCTTCCCCACCTTCTTGATCACATCCCAAGTTTGACCAGCAAAATCATTAGTGGGAGAGGGAATAATGCACAACCCACACCATCCTCGGACTCCATTTTCTCCCAATACAGCTACCTAAACTGATTGTGGTAAGATACGCTATCTAGGGAACTTTAATCGTTGTTACCGGCGACATTTCTTTGCAGCGGCAATTGACATGACCATATGATGTGTTAGACAGTCAAGATGTAACGAATACCAATTCTCAGAGCACAATTTGTAGAGCTAAAAATCAAACGAATGGAAGTATGATGCTTCTTTTTTCAATAGAAACGACTAATCCATGAATGTTAGTGTTAATAACACCATACCTTCATTTATTTTAGGAATACTGAAAACACATCACCATACTGATTCCTTTGGAGTTGTTGCCTCTGCAGCTTTGTGTGCTCAGCTGCTCGCTTTCAGTGGTTCAACCTGGATAGCATTTGAACGAAGGCCAGTGTTAAATCTAGCAAAAAACTGAAACAAAATAAGATCACATATGGATGAACCGATGCATGGAGTATAGGAGCAGGGAGAGACTAATACAGTGGGCTCTCGTGAATACGTTTTCTTTAAGAATCACACTACATCCTGCTAGTGAATGAGGAGAAATTCAGAGGAAGAGGCAAACTCGGCTAGCTAGTGATCTGTACCACCCACTGTCTACATTGGCTACAGCTAAATCAATGTGTTGCTGCTAGTGAATGGTGAGATGCAGAATTGCTAGCTAGGGATCCAAAGGAAGAAGAAGCAAAAGACACCTGAAAATTGTGGCCACGGAGCTCTTGTGCGAGGATGGGACTCTTGGAAGTGAAAGCAGCAGGGGTTATCTCGTGCTCCCTTGGATTCACCCATGGTCGTGCTCCCTGGGCAGCGCGCCACCACCCTGAGAACCTCCGGCACAACTCGATGACGCGGATCCGGACGCCGGCCGGGAAGTGAATCTTCCCCTGCGCGCTGACACTGGGCTGCCGGCACCCTTCGCTCCGCTACGCCATGGTCGCCGCCAAGGATCGTCGGAGAAGCTCTGGTACAGCTCGATGGTGCGGATCCAGACGCCAGCCCGTGAGGAGCATCTCCGCCTGCCACCGGCCGCTCCGCGGCAGCCACCTCGCCCGGGTGCGGGAGGAATCACACGCAGGGGCCTGGATCTGAGCCAGGATTACGCACTTCGCCTCTGTTTTTTATCTGGTCGCGGAGAGTCGTCGAAGCGGTATGTTTTGCGGGCGAGGATTGGCAGACCCAGCGGCGTCTGCTCGGCAGAACATCTCATCTGAGCCGTTGATCTGCGTAATAGACCGTTGATGTAACGTGGGTAGTCAGATGTGCTTAGGTTAATTTGATCGGAGGGCGCTGGTTATCTCGTGTACAGTTTGTGGTGTGGTTTTAGAAGAGTTTATGTTTGCTCTTTTAATAGTAGTATATAGATATATAGATATAGAAAAAACTGCGCGTTCGCCTGGAACTAACTGTCGCCCACGTGCGCAGCATAGTGGCATCGGGCGCCCTATCATTTTCTTTTTCTCTCTTCTCTCCTACATGGCCCAGGCACAACCTGCCATATTCTTTTCTCAGATTTTTTTTTTCACAAATGATATTTTTTTTCAGTGGACTCAATCAAAAAAAAACTGCAGCCGTGTACGCGTCGGCCGGCCGAAGGCTTTAGGCCCATGCGATATTTCTCCTCTTTTCTTTCTATTTTCGTCTATATTTAGTCTCACATTGCCTAGCCTTAGACCTCTAAACTTCTTTTCCACCTATAAGTATAGACCCATAGAGGCTCTAAAAAATCATCCGATTCAGGTTAAATCAATATATTTTGATTTGACTAGATTCAAAAAAAAATATTTCTACTCTCCGACGGAAATTCTGGAAGTCGTCTCCTCTCTCTAAAGTCGTCTTTTCCCTACCTTATAAAGGTATCTTCGTTTTTTATATAGATACTCCCGTAGCTTATTAGTTTTAGACAAGTACGATAGAATGATTAGATTTATAAATTAGCCCATGTATTTGTATTTTAGGACTAGAATTCTTTTAGTCATATCCTTTATTATTTCGTAAAACAGCTTGACCCTGATTTTTCAAATAGCCATAACTTTTTACCCGTTCATCCAATTAGATGAAACCAACGCCTACATTTTCGTCTTGATTCCACCTATCCAGTGAACCTATCCCAACAACCTTTTGAAATTTTTCAAATTTCGAAATTTGTTCAGATTCATACTCAAATTTCTTTTGATCATATGTTTTTATCCGTACCTTCGTTTTCGATGAAATCAATGCCTAAATCTTCGTAATGATCCTCTCTGTCCAGTAAACATACTTAACATGTTTTTGACAATTTAAAATTTAAGTTTAGTTCAGATTAGTATTCGATCTTGTTTCATCTGTTTCTTGAGTTTCGTAACTCCGTTTGAGTTGATTCTTTTTGCAAATCAAAGCTCTTGACCTAAACTTTCTGATAAGGCCAAATTCACTTAATTTTGGTACTGTTAGAAATTGTTTTCTGTTGCAAGAGTTAATTGCCTAATTTTGAAGTTTTTCGAGTTCTTTCCATCGATTCTTTTGCGTGATTGCTTATATATGAAATTGCTTGCTTACGATAGATTGACCGAAGAGTGAGGAGTAGATCTATCAGAGGTTATGAGTGCATATCATCTTCATCAATAGTACAGGCAAGTTCACACTTTGATCATATCCCTTTCATACCCAGTTTTTATGCATTAGTTTCAACCCTCAAACATTGCATGGTTAGGACTGATAACATGTGGGAATTGGGAAGTAGTTGCCGAGGTAGGAACCTATTGCCCTATTACTATCAAACCCTTGGGAGTTACTTCTACGATTATGCTTATATTGCTATGCTATGCTAGTAGACGTGGATTGGGTGAGTGTATCCATGACAGATGTGAGATTGTTAAATTAATGGTTTACTTAAGGTGGCAACTTAAACACACATCTGGGTGGACTGAGGCATCTGGGTATTCCAGCGATTGCCTGTTTTTTTATGGACCGCCACCCAGGGTCAAAGGGATCATGAGATTATTCATGCTAGAAACTTCCGTGTGCAGCCACAAGCTACTTGGGCTCTAGCATAGTTGACTAAGTCGTGCGAACTCTTACAGTGGTAGACTAGCAGATGTAGGGGATGTAGGTTGGTACTGTCTACTCGATCGTAAGGTGCTAGTGCTTCTGAAAGACTATGTCTCGGTTATCTGTTTCTCAAACATCATGTAGTGCGAGAATCCCAACGGAGGAGATCGAGTCTTGTGGGGAAAAGTGCGCAAACCTCTGCAGAGTGGATAAACTAATCATGGTTAGCCGTGTCCCCGGTTATGGACAACTTGAGTATCTAGTACTTGGATTTTCATGTGAATCTCATCATGTTACTTCAATTAATTTTGTTGGGTTTAATGATGATGTTACTTAATTGGGATTGAGAATGCTGTCAACCATTCTCAATGTTTAACAACCACCATGATAGTTAAATAAAATTTATTCCTTTGTAGTAGGGAAAAATTGGCTTTTCACAAAAAACATTATAACCATAGAGCCTCCACTAGACAAATATGCATGTAGTGATAGCCTTTATTCATCATTGCTCTATGGTGTGAATTTGCCAGTACATTCAATGTACTGACCCTTTGTGGCTGCAACGTCTCATGTTGCAGGATCTTACGACGAGTAAGTGATACGTTAGGGTTACGATTTCTACACTCAACTTTGCCGTTGGTGTTGATGGGAATCCACAACCTTGTTACTTCCGCTATTTGGATTGAGGTAATAGTATTTACATTACTTTATACATGTGATTTACCTCTGTTATAAATCCTCGAGTACTGTGTGTGTCAGCATACCGATCCAGGGATGACACTTAAGAACAGAGACTTGAGCCATTTGGGTCGGGTCGCTACAAGATGGTATCTGAGCACATGTTGACTGTAGGACGTGACCCGAGAAACTGGCAAGCCCATAGGAAAAGATTTTTCTCTACAACTTTATTTTCAAAAGGATCTTTTTACATCTCTTCTCTTCTGAGCTTATTCAAATATTCCCTTTTAGTGAGACCATACCCCTTTCCCCCTTTGACCACATGGAGATCTGACTGATGAGACCACTCCAAGGAGTACAAGATATCAGACAACTAAGACTACTTTGAATAAAGAGGATTTTTACCGTGCATTACAATGATAGAAACTACAAACGGTTTAAGACTCCGAAGACTAGGAGAATTTGAAGGCTCTAATTTTTTTTCCAGGTTGGTATGACCTAGGAAGGCACCCCTTATGGAACTTGGCAGACTAAGGAAGCTGCCAATACCCGAGATCAAGGTGTATCGAAGAAGGACCGAAACATGGAGCATTAGAACTCCAAGTTTAGTCAAGAAAACCCTAAGGCAGGAGATATCAATTATGGAATAAAAGCTCATGGCAATAACATGGGCATAGACACGGCTGACCATGATGTTATCACCCGCTTATGCTATTGTCACCGTGCTGAGTTAAGGATGCATTTCTTCAGAAGGATTGGATGGTAGAAGACTGATGGAGCATCTGTCAGCAAAGGATGAAATTTTAACTTTAGCTGGTGTATCGCCAGGATCTGGAGTATTACATCAAGGATTTTAGGATGGACTTTAGGAAGTCATATTTGACAAGGAGGCAATTCGTGATGAACTCAGGAACCTAGAAGCTGAAAGTAGCCAAGCTGGAGGAGTAAGACCTCGAGATACCGGAGATTCGTCAGGAACTGAAGGACAGTAAGGCATGGTTCATGCCAAGGATGTTGGAACCCAGAAGTTTGGAACGCAATTGTTGAATATTAAAGGACGTCACGAGAGACTTCGCGTCAATAGAGATGATCTGGCAAAAGAACTTGAGAAGGACAAGCATGATCAGAAGGAGCCATCGGAGACATGACCAAGACTTGAAGAGTTGGTGACGTTGAGATCTATAGACCATTAGAAGACCCAACCCCTGTTATACTTAAGTTAGATGCGACGATTATGAGTTGTCATTTGTTTGTTGTTTTTCCAACAGCCACAATAAAAATCTGCCTTTTCAAAACTTTTGTTTGTATTGTGTGCATCCCTCTCTATCTCTCTTATCCCACCCCAATACCCTTGGACCCAATAGAGGATGAATGGAGATGAGCTCGTATTTTCTGGACCGATGAGTCAATTGGAGACGGACCGATCGATTCAGAACATGGAGGATCACATGAAGAATAACTCTGTAGTTGGAAAGGATATGACCCAGCATGCTCTTCAGTGCTTTGTAAGAGTTGTTGCTACTTGGTGGAGGATGTACCAAACCATCAATGGATGGCAAAGAGTAACCACTTGGGAAGAATTTAAGTTGACTCTGCAAAGATCTCGTCTTGTGTCCTAGAAGTTGAGGCCTTATGGAAAGGATATGAAGAAACCTTGTGCATACAAGCTTTGTGGAGAAATAGGACACAACAATAAAGAAAACAAGGATTAATACCCTCATAAGCGGGGGATTACCAAAGGAGTTAGCCGAGGATCTCAGGGAACTTCGGATGGAGATTGTTCCCAAAGGTTTTGTTGCAACAATGGAAGTTTAGTCTACATTGTTGGGAAGGATTCGTGAAGCTCAGAAGTATGACAAAGAAATTGCTGAGATAAAAGAGAGGATGAGCAAAGGAAAGGCCAAAGGTTTTTGTAAGGATGAGCACGACATCTTATGGTTCGAGGACCGTGTATATGTTCCCAATAATGCAAAGATCAGGAAGTAAATACTTCAAGAGGCTCATGACTCACCATACTCGATTCGCCCTGGAAAAACCAAGATGTATTTGGACTTGAAGGAGTGTTTCTGGTGGACTGTTATGAAGAAGGATATTGCGGAGTATGTAGTCGTAGGTGATGTATGCCAGAGAGAGTAAAAGCAGAGCATCAGAAGCCAGCAGGATTACTACAGCCTATACCGATACCCGAATGGAAGTGGGGATAAGCTTGGCATGGATTTCATTATCGGATTTCCCAGAATCCGAACGGGATATGATTCTATCTGGGTAGTAGTTGATTCGCTTGACCAAAGTGGCTCACTTTATCCAAGTGAAAACCACTTATACAAGTGCGAAGTTGGCCAAGATATATTTGACCAGGATCGTATGTCTGCATGGAGTTCCGAGGACCATCATATCAGATAGAGGAACATAGTTTACCTCAAAGTTTTGGAATCAGCTGCGCTACACTTTGGGTACTAGGCTAGAGTTCAGTACAACCTTTCATACGCAGACAGATGGATAGACCGAGAGAGTCAATCAGATTCTAGAGGACATGTTGAGAGCGTGTGCGCTAAATTATGGATCTAGTAGGGATGATAATCTACCTTACGCGGAGTTCTCATACAACAACAGTTACCAAGCTAGCTTGGAGATGGCCCCTTTTAAAGCTTTGTATGGGAGAAGGAGCCAGACACCATTGATGTGGGATGAAGTTGGAGACCGTCAGTTGTTTGGACCAAATGTGATCAAGGATTCAGAAGAGAATGTTAAGTTGCTTCGAGATAGACTAAAGGTAGCTCAGTCCTGGCAGAAGAGTTATGCAGACTCAAAAATGCAAGGTTGTAGTCTATGAAATTGGAGTCAAAGCATGTCTTCGTGTGTCCCCTCTGCGAGGAGTTAAACGATCTGGAGTTAAGGGGAAGTTAGCCCCGAGATTTGTAGGACCATACCGAGTTTGGAGCGTATGGGAGAAGTGGCCAACAAGTTGGAGTCACCCGAAGGACTGTCAGGAGTTCATGATGTGTTTCACGTTTCCCAGTTGAAGAAGTGCCATGCAGAGATGGCCAATATTCTGTAAGGACGCTTGACCCTGGAAAGGATAATGATATTCCACGAAGTGGAGTATGGACTTCATAAGTATAAGTTTTTATCTCAGTATGCGGGATACCCAAAGAGTATGGAAAGATGAAGTACTATTGGACGTAAAGGAGGTATAATGTTGGTAATGTGGAGCAATTATAACTCCATGATGAGTAGTTTGGTGCCAATAGAAGGAAGAAAGACATTACAATTGGATGGATTGTAAGTATGCTAGGAAGCTGGAAGTTGAATGTTGGAATAACGATTAGTTGCCCGCGATGATGAGTTCAAGGTTTACAAGTGATGAGATGGGCCATAACCCACAGGCCCCAGGACCTGCCAAGAAGAAAGCACACTCTTTCTGAAGGAAAAACCCTGGAAAAGAGTTACCAATTTATCGACAGACGATCCTATAGGAGTTTACGCAAAATCTGAGAGTTGTTAAGGAACGATAGATGTTTGTTTGGCTTACAGAATCAATGGATTTATCCGAACTTGGTTCATCGACAAGAGAAATTCTGCAATGCTTGTGAGGACGACCGAGTGTTAGAATGCGAGATTCGCTAAACCATAAACAAGGTAATGATTTGGGTGCGGGATGGATTGATCACCATACCGACTTACTCTTATTATTCGCCTTGCTATGTGGGATGGAAAATCTGAGTGACTTGCCTATAGTAGAGAGATGATGATATTAAACCTTATTTGAACCTTAGAATGGTATGGCAATTTTCCCTTAGCACAAGGAAACTGTTGCCAATCGTAGGATATATGGTGAGGTTCAGCCCAGACCCATTTCCTGTAGGAGAAACCATAAATGGTTGACCACCATGAGGTATCGATAGTTGTTTAGTATTGGCGCCAGACCATTAGCTAAGAAGGCCCAGTCTCGGAATAACCGTACCAAGATGAAAGGGCAGAAGAATTGCGGTAAAGATAATGCCACCACCGGAAGAGCCCAGAGAAGGAACTATCCAGAAGATCTAAGAAAACCGGCCCTGTCAAGAATAAGGATGGAGTATATGAGTGTTGATGGGACCGTAACCATGTTTCTAAGGGTGGTAGCACCCCAGACCCCCTGTGATGATCGATGGATTTTGAGAAGACCCCGAAACTAACCTATTTCTTTCTAGCCTCTCCGAATCTCGAGGACGAGATTCATTTTAAGGGTGGTAGGTTTGTAACATCCCAAAATTCTAAATTCTGGAATGTTATATTATATAGATAGATAGATTGATTGTTTCATTGATTGTGCGAAGTGAGTGAAATTTGAAACTTTTGAAAGTTAAATGAGAGGGAATAAAAGGACTTTCCCAAACTTTTGTGTTGCATTTTTTATTCTCCATGAATTCAAATTCTTTTCAAATACAAAACCCTAGAGAGAAGATGACATGACTTCTTCCATTTATTTAAATGAAAAGGGTTGTTGAAAATATTTGAATTTCATTTGAAATATTTCAAATTCAGAAAACTTTAAGAAACTCAATGATTTTCATGAGGGAAGATAAAATGACTTCTTCAAAACATATGAAATATGAGTTGGAAGTTTAAAGGAATCAAATTTAAAGTCCCTTCGAAATTATTATCAATTTGGAGTTATTTGAGTTTTATTCAAATTATTTTTCTCCAAAAATAAAATATATGGAAAACAAGGTAACATGATTCCCTACAATAGAAAATTGGAGAGAAATAAATTTGAAATCATTTTGTTATTTTTAAAATGATTTTTATTGGATTGGACAAGTAGCACTCTTTGATTTATCTGAATTTTTGTGGATTTTATTTGATGCTAGAAAAATGTTCATGTTGTACAAATTTTGTTTCTCAAAATTTCGATATATAATATGCCTATATAAAAGTTTACTTTATTTTCGTTATTCAGTTTTCCTTTCCTGTTTTCATAAAAAAAAACTGCGCGTTCGCCTGGAACTAACTGTCACCCACGTGCGTAGCATAGTGGCATCGGGCGCCCTATCATTTTCTTTTTCTCTCTTCTCTCCTACATGGCCCAGGCCCAACCTGCCATATTCTTTACTCAGATTTTTTTTTTCACAAATGATATTTTTTTCAGTTGACTGATGTTGAGAACTTCAGCCTGCATTATATGCTCCTCCGTTATTACCACATTGCCCACCTCGGGAACATGCACTGTTTGCCCACAATAATATTGGGGGCGCGTACTGTCACCTGTTGTTGGCACAACAAGCGAGGGGATCGATTGCGCCGCCTGTTCTCCCAGCTGGGGAATGGTTTTCCCGCATTTTTTGGCAGCTGCTTCTTGTTTGCTCGATCCCGATGTAGACGTGCTCGCCTCCCTTTGTAGACGTGCTCGATTTAACTTCCTGATGTGGCGCTCATAGTCTGTGTCAACAGGCTTGGAAGCCGGTGGTTGAGCCATACGAATGAAGTGGTCAATCGTTTCCTCAGGCACTTTCTCCCTTGGCGGCGGTGGCGGTTTCGGTGCAAAATGGGCTTCCACCTCGGCCTTCGATATGGCTGTGATTTCCTCCTCGGGCCTGTCATAAGACCTCTGCGGAAGAGGCTTGAGGCTTGGACCATATTTATATCGCTTGCCTCCGCCTGTACTTCCTGTACTACCTCGACTCGTACCGCTACGCACCATAGCTGCGGGGTGTCTCTTCTGCGATTGCTGAGGCGGCGGAGACGGCTGACGGGACTGAGTTGGACGAGGAGGAGTGGCCTGAGGTTGTGCCGGACTTGGAGGAGGAGTGGACGTCTGACGCTGTGGCGGACTTGGAGGAGGAGGATTGTCCTGACACTTTGCCGGACTTGGAGGAGGAGGATTGTCCTGACACTTTGCCGGACTTGGAGGAGCGGGAGTTTGCTGACTCGGTGGCGGACTTCGACGAGGACTCGGGTGACACGGTGTCGGTGGCCTTGGAAAGATGATGCAATCCTTTTTCCATAGGATGATACGATGTTTGGCCTCTCCGAGAAAGCGCTCGCCGTCACCTCCAGCAATGTCAAGCTGTAGCCCCGAATATGGTGGGTCCACCACCTCATCAACCAAGACACGAGCATAGCCCGCTGGAATCGGGTTGCAATGGAAGGTTGCCTCGGGGGGATTTGTGAAAGCACAGCCGTCCGCCACCTGCATGGATATGTTCTTCATTTTGACGTGTAGCTCGCAGTTAGTGTTCTCCGTGATGTCATCCACGGGGTATCTACCCAGCATTGCGTCGTTCGGGACGGAACCCACGCTGCTTCTCGGCATGGATGGGCCGGTGCTATCCAATGCTGGATCATCCGCTAGCTGCTGCAGCTGCTGAGACCCCCTTTGATGGGTAAGTGAGTCGATCTGCTCCTGCTGCCGCTGGAATTTGACTGCCAATTCCGCTTGACTTCCTTCTAGGCCTTGAAGGCGTTCATAGTCCCGCTTCCTCTACTCCTCCTCCATCTTCCTCTTCTTCTCCTCCGCAATCTTCTTTCTCGCACGGGTTCTGTAGTCGTTGTTCCAGTCTGAAAACCCCTCATACCACGGCATAGCGCCCTTGCCTCGTGTTCTTCCCGGGTGTTCAGGATTTCCCAGGGCACGCGTAAGCTCATCGTTCTCTCTGTTGGGCTGGAACACCCCCGTTCGTGCCTCTTCTATTGCAACAAGTATCGCATCGTCGGCTCCCTTCAGACTTGCCCTCGTCGAAACATTGCCTGTCTCCCGGTCCAACTCCCCCCATGCGCATAGAACCAAGTCCTGACCCTGGGGGGCCAGCTCTTAGTAGCCGGAGTGACACCTGCATCCTCCATCTCTTTCTCAGACTTATCCCACTTAGGCATTGCCACCGCATAGCCACCTGGCCCCAGCTTATGGAACTTATCCTTTTTTTCGGCATTCTTCTTGTTTATTCTCGACCGTTCCTTAGCTAATTCCGAATCCTTGAATTTCATGAAATCGTCCCAATGATCACGTTGGTTCTCCAGTGTTCCCTTCAATACTGGAGTCTTCCTTCCTCCGTTGACGTACTTGTTCCATTCACCATTCTTGTAGTTCTTGAATGCAGTCGCCATCATCCTAAGAGCGGCCTCTTTGACTTTCTGCACATCTGCTTCTGTGAAATGATCTGGTAGGGTGAAATGTTCCATGAGAGTATCCCAAAGCAGATCTTTTTGATTCTTGTCGACATAAGTAACATCTGGACGTGGCTTTGCTGGCGCTCTCCATTCTTGAAGTTTGATCGGGAGTTGGTCCTTCACAAGAACTCCGCACTAACGAACGAACTTGTCCGCAATCTTCTTAGGCGCTAATGGTTTACCAGTAGGGCCGCATGCCTCGATATTGTACTTTACGCCCGGCTTCAACTTTTTGTTCGAGCCTCGTTTCGTCCTTTTGCCTGAAGATTTGCTCGATCCGGATGGCTGAAAGAACAAAGATCGATTCGTTAATATATCTTCAAGTCATTTAAAACATGTGATGATCACCAGATGCCTGCTTATATAAATATATATACCTCGTCGGTGTTTGTTGTTTCAGGATCAACATGTTCTTCGTCATCGTCATAATCATAGTTCATGACTTCGTCGCGATCGAATATCATATCACCCTCTCCGGTGTTGTTTAGAAATTCGGAGCCGCCATAATCTTCTTCATTCTGATTATCATCTGCCCCGCGTATCATATCGAACATGGTCTGTTCTCCCTCTCTGTCGGTATTATCTGCCATAGCTTTTGTTTAACTAATCCAAAAGAAATATAAAACAATTTAGTATTCAAATCTCGAATAATAGATATAATCTCGAATACATCGTCCAGAATAATAGATATAATCTCCAATACATCGTCTCGAATAATATATAATATTGAATAGTACATCACTGGCTATTAGCTAATAAAGATCGAATACTACAGAAGAATCTAGGACACTCGCGGTTCCTCCGGCGCGGGCGGTGGACACCCAAAGAGAAGGAACCCTCACAGAATCATAGCTGAAGTGAGATCCCCGAAGATACTGCCACGTATTGGAGAACCTGCCGCCCTCTAACGCAACCATGTAGCGATGGACGTGCTCGTCCTCCTCCCTGACACGGCGACGTACCACCTCCGGCGGGGCCGGGTACCTCTGCACCGAAACTGGCCCACGCGAACGCCACCAAACGAGATCAGGGTCGACGACGAGACCCGCGGCCAGGTTCCTCGTCAAGCGGCGCGCCCCTCCAAGCAGCACCTCCCAGTGCCAGCCCAGCGGAGCCCAGTCCCGGACATGGGTCGGCTGGACGTCGTCGCGGACGGGTCGACGGCGAGGATGCGGGCCGGGCATCGTCGAGAACAAATACTAGCTATATGCCCGCAAAAAGTAACATTTTTTTAATGATTGAATTTTGATAACTAAAATTTCTAACATTTCTATATAACTAACATTTCTATAACATTTCTAACAATGCTATATATAACTAACATTTCTATAACATTTCTAATATTTCTATAACTAAAAAACAGAAAAAAAATTATAACATTTCTATATATATAACTAACATTTTTATAACTATTTCTATAACTAAAAAACAGAAAAATTTCTAACAATTCTAACTTTTTTATAACTATTTCTATAACTAAAAAACAGAAAAATTTCTAACAATTTCTAACATTTCTAACAATTCTAACAATTCTAACAATTCTAACATTTCTAACTATTTCTAAAAAACAGAAAAATGTCTAACAATTTCTTAAAAACAGAAAAATCTATAACTAAAAATGTATGTGTGTGTGTGTGCGCGCTCACCGGCCGGCGAGGCGAGAGGGGACGGGGGGCGCGCGGCGACGGGGACGGCGACGGGCGCGGCGACGACGGGGACGGGGACGTATGGGCCGGGTCGGCGACGACGGGGACGGGGACGTACGGGCCGGGGCGGCGACGACGACGGGGACGGTGATGACGCGGCCGGGACGGGGCGGCGGTGACGACGGGGACGACGGGGACGGGACGACGGGGCGGCGATGACGGGGACGGGGCGGCGACGGGCGACGGTGCAGAGGAGAAGAAGCAGAGGGAGAGATGAGAAACTAACGAAATTTCGAAGTGTTTTCTTATATAGAAGGCACCTTTAGTACCGGTTGGAGCCACCTACCGGTACTAAAGGTCTGTTGTGGCCAGGCCAAGCGGCGGGAAGCCACCCCCTTTAGTACCGGGTGGTGGCACAAACCGGTACTAAAGGCCCCCCCTTTAGTACCGGTTGGCACCATGACCCGGTACTAAAGGGTGTGCGCTGCCAGGCGAGGGGCGCAGAAGTTTAGTCCCACCTCGCTAGTTTAGGAGCGCTAGGACCAGTTTATAAGCCCCAGCGCGGGCACTGCATTGAACTCCTCTCAATAGCAGGCCTTCTGGGCCTACCTCTCCTACTCTGCCTGTGGGCCTACTGGGCTTGCGGGCCTGCATCCTGGCCCAACTACAGGTTGGGTTTCTAGTCGTATGCAGGCCGCTACGGCGCAGTAGGCGGGCTTTTTTATTTTCTTATTTTTTTTGATTTAGTTATTTTTGTTTTATTTATTTTTGAGTTTTTTTGCTGTATTTAGAGTTTCTTTGTGAATATTTTTGCTTTAGGTACAAAAAATTACAAACTTTCTGTTAGTGCCGGTAGATTTCAAATTTGAATAGTTTAAATTTTGAATTATTTGAAATTTGTGTGAATCACTAGTTTGTGAATAACTTAACTTTGAAAAAAGTTTTTTTAGTGATTCTTTTTTCTTATGTTTAATATTAGTGTGTTTTACCATTATATTCAATTTAGTAATGCTTAGGTTATTTAAAAAATGAAATGCCTTTGTAACCGTTCAGTTTTCATCGGAAACCCTGATACTTCGAAAGAGATTGTCCATTTTGTACACGAAGTGCATCCAGTTTTTGCCGTAACCCTCTCTACTTTCTTGCACATGCTATTTGTATGAAATTATGATACCATGCCAACTTTCAACCTTTTCTGAGTTCATTTGAATTGCTTTTCAATTTCAGGGTCATTTTCTAGCTGGAAAAAAATCAGTAAATGCATGAAAAGAATTTGTTTGCACATAAAATTTCTTCGCGTTTCAAATGCCAAAACACATAACTACCCTAACTATTACAGACATTCCCTCCTGGGTGTGAAACACAGAAGAAATTGATGATAGTGAAGCCGATCACATCCCAGATCTTTGGGTGTGAAACTTTTTCTTCGCGTGTGTCCCTTTGCGCCGTAACCATGGAAAATCTTCATCATTTAACGGGATGCTCGGGTCAATATTCACTGTGAATGGAGCAATTTCATCAAACTTTTCATAATCTTCTGACTTGTCTGTCTTGTCATCCACTCCCACGATGTTTCTCTTCCCAGAAAGAACTATGTGCCGCTTTGGCTCATCGTACGATGCATTCGCTTCCTTATCTTTTCTTTTTCTTGGCTTGGTAGACATGTCCTTCACATAGAAAACCTGTGCCACATCATTGGCTAGGACGAATGGTTCGTCTGCATACGCAAGATTGTTGAGATCCACTGTTGTCATTCCGTACTGCGGGTCTTCCGTTACCCCGCCTTGTGTCATATTGACCCATTTGCACCGAAACAAAGGGACCTTTAAACCACGTCGATAGTCAAGTTCCCATATGTCCTGTACATAACCATAATATGTTTCCTTTCCCGTCTTGGTTTCTGCATCAAAGCGGACACCACTTTTTTGGTTGGTGCTCTTCTTATCTTGGGCGATCGTGTAAAATGTATTACCATTTATCTCGTACCCTTTGAAAGTCATTATATTCGAAGATGGTAACTGGGACAACAAGTACAGGTCATCTTCAATAGAGGTATCATGCATGGTACGTGTCTGCAACCAGTTGGCGAAACTCCTGGTTTGTTCACGTGTAATCCACTCATCAGACCGCTCCGGGTGTTTGGAGCGTAGCAAATTCTTGTGTTCATCCATATACGGAGCCACCAAGGTGGAATTCTGTAGAACTGTGTAGTGTGCTTCAGTGAGAGAATGTCCGTCCATACATATTATTTGTTCCCCTCCTAGCGTGCCTTTTCCATCTAGTCTGCCCTTATGCCGTGATTCAGGAACAACAATCGGCTTAAGGTCAGGAATAAAGTCAATACAAAACTCAATGACCTCCTCATTTTGATGGCCCTTGGAGATGCTTCCTTCTGGCCTAGCACGGTTATGAACATATTTCTTTAAGACTCCCATGAACCTCTCAAAGGGGAACATATTGTGTAGAAATACAGGACCCAAAACGTTAATCTCTTCGCATAGGTGAACTAGGACGTGCGTCATGATGTTGAAGAAGGATGGTGGGAACACCAACTCGAAACTGACAAGACATTGCACCAAATCATTCTGTAACCTTGGTATGATTTCTGGATCAATTACCTTCTAAGAGATTGCATTGAGAAATGCACATAGCTTCACAATGGCTAATCGAACGTTTTCCGGTAGAAGCCCCCTTCAATGCCACCGGAAGCAGTTGCGTCATAATCACGTGGCAGTCATGAGACTTTAGGTTCTAGAACTTTTTCTCTGCCATGTTTATTATTCCCTTTATATTCGACGAGAAGCCAGACGGTACCTTAATACTGAGCAGGCATTCAAAGAAGATTTCCTTCTCTTCTTTGGTAAGAGCGTAGCTTGCATGACCCTGATGTATGCCGTCTTCTCCGTGCATACATTGCTGGTCCTCCCGTGCCTCAGGTGTATCTTTTGTCTTCCCATACACGCCCAAGAAGCCAAGAAGGGTCACGCAAAGATTCTTCGTCACGTGCATCACGTTGATTGCGGAGCAGACCTCTAGGTCTTTCCAATATGGCAGGTCCCAAAATATAGATTTCTTCTTCCACATGGGTGCGCGTCCGTCCGCGTCCTTCGGAATAGGTTGTCCGCCAGGACCCTTTCCAAATATCACCTTCAAATCCTTGACCATATCATGTACATCAGCACCAGTACGGTGGCGAGGCTTTGTCCGGTGATCCGCCTCACCTTTGAAATGCTTGCCTTTCTTTCTTATGGGATGCTTGCTCGGAAGAAATCGACGATGTCCCAGGTACACATTCTTCTTACAACTATTCAAATATATGCTGTCGGTATCATCCAAACAGTGCGTGCATCCGCGGTATCCCTTGTTTGTCTGTCCTGAAAGGTTACTGAGAGTAGGCCAATCATTGATGGTCATGAACAGCAACGCCTTGAGGTCAAATTCTTCCCCCATGTGCTCATCCCACGCACGTACACCAGTTCCATTCCACAGTTGTAAGAGTTCTTCAACTAATGGCCTTAGGTACACATCAATGTCGTTGCCGGGTTGCTTAGGGCCTTGGATGAGCACTGGCATCATAATGAACTTCCGCTTCATGCACAACCAAGGAGGAAGGTTATACAAACATAGAGTCACAGGCCAGGTGCTATGGTTGCTGCTCTGCTCCCCAAAAGGATTAATGCCATCTGCGCTTAGACCAAACCATACGCTCCTTGCGTCATCTGCAAACTCCTTCTCGTACTTTCTTTCAATTTTTCTCCACTGCGACCCATCAGCGGGTACTCTCAACTTTCCGTCTTTCTTACGGTCTTCTCTGTGCCATCGCATCGCCTTGGCATGCTTTTTGTTTTGGAACAAACGTTTCAACCGTGGTATTATAGGAGAATACCACATCACCTTGGCAGGAATCTTCTTCCTGGGGCGCTCGCCCTCGACATCACCAGGCTCATCGCGGCTGATCTTATAGCGCAATGCACCACATACCGGGCAAGCATTCAAATCCTCGTACTCACCGCGGTAGAGGATGCAATCATTAGGGCATGCATGTATCTTCTGCACCGCCAACCCTAGAGGGCAGACAGCCTTGTTTGCTTCGTACGTACTCTCGGGCAATTCGTTGTCCTTTGGAAGCATATCCTTTATCATTACCAGCAACTTTCCAAATCCCTTGTCAGATACACCATTCTCTGCCTTCCATTGCAGCAATTCTAGTGCGGTGCCCAGCTGTTTCTTGTCACCTACGCAATTCGGGTACAACAATTTTTTGTGATCCTCTAACATGCGCTGCAACTTCTTCTTCTCCAAATCACTTGCGCAGTTTCTCTTTGCATCGGCAATGGCCCGACCTAGATCATCAACGGGCTCATCTGATGCCTCTTCTTCAGCTTCTTCCCGCATTGCCGGCTCAGCTTCTTCCCGCATTACCGGCTCAGCTTCATCCCCCATTGTTGTATCATTGTATTCAGGGAACCCATGGCCAGGATAGCTGTCGTCGTCCTCTTCTTCTTCATTGTCTTCCATCATAACCCCTCTTTCTCCATGCTTGGTCCAAACATTATAGTGGGGCATGAAACTGGACTCAAACAGGTGGACGTGAATGGTTCTTGACATAGAGTAATTGCGACCATTCTTACAGACAGCACATGAACAAGGCATAAAACCATCCGCCCGCTTGTTTGCCTCAGCCGCAAGCAGAAAAGTATGCACGCCCTCAATGAACTGGGGAGAGCATCGGTCATCGTACATCCATTGCTGGCTCATCTTCATTACACAACACCGAATAGACCAAATTAATACAAGTTCATACATAAAGTTCATACAACACTTAAATGCAACAAACAAATAACTCTCTAGCTAAAGCATTTAAATGCAACAACAAATGCGATCAAGATCGCAACTAAGGTAACAATTGATCCAACAGCATAATGATACCAAGCCTCACTATCGATGGCATATTTTCTAATCTTTCTATTCTTCAAGCGCATTTTCTCCATCTTGATCTTGTGATCATCGACGACATCGGCAACATGCAACTCCAATTCCATCTTCTCCCCCTCAATTCTTTTCAATTTTTCTTTCAAGTACTCGTTTTCTCTTTCAACTAAATTTAACCTCTCGACAATAGGGTCGGTTGGAATTGCCGGTTCACATACCTCCTAGATAAAAATATCTATGTCAACTTGATGGGCATAATTTGTCATAAACGCGAAATGCAACTAATAGTTTTAAAAGAGAATATACCACATCCGAATCATAACAAGGACGAGGGCCGACGGGGACGGATATCAAAACTATGGCACTATGTATAACAAACAACATACGGGTAAGATAATTATTACATGATTAACTATATATCCAAATCACACGAACATCAATTTTTTATATAAAATTTCATGAACAAGAGGCTCACCACAAGGTGGTGTCGGTGACGGGACGGTGCGGGCGATCGACGGTGGTTACGACGGAGATTTAGAAGGCACTAAGTAAACCACACCTACATATGCAAACTAAGTGTTATTTTTGACCTCAAATTGCATATAAATCAAATACTAGCACATATATATATTTCCTCCCAAATTACTAAACTCACAAATTAGTAACTATACAAAGCATGGGAAGAGCTAATCTAGCAATGAGAGTTGAAAGGACAAAGTTGCTAACCTTTGTGATCATTTGAATGGATGGGGGCCTTCAAATCTTGACAAATTTTGGGCAAAATTTGTGAGGAGCTTGAGGGGAAAGGGGAAGAACAGAGGAGAAGTGAGGGGAAAGGGGAAGAACAGAGTGGCTCGGGTGGTAAAAGGGTTTATGTACGTCGACCTATAGTGCCGGTTCGTGGCACAAACCGGTACTAAAGGTGCTGGAGGGGGCCCAGACTGACAACATCCTGCCACCACCCTCATTAGTACCGGTTCGTGGGACGAACCGGTGCTAAAGGTTAGCCACGAACCGGTACTAATGAGAGCGGCACGGCTAGCCGTTGGAACCGGCACTAATGTATACATTAGTGCCGGCTCTAATACAAAACGGCACTAATGTGCTGCACGTTTGACCCTTTTTCTACTAGTGCAGGTGTGTCCCGACTGTCGAGTACTTCCTTGCGTGCGAAGATGTAGCTGGTGGGTCCCAGCAGTCAGGGGGGTGAATCGTTTTTTTGCCCGGACACACTTCCTTGCGTGCAAAGATGTAGCCGGTGTGTCCCAGCAGTCAGGGGGGCGAATCATTTTTTTCCCGGACGCACTTCCTTGCATGCGAAGGTGTAGCTGGTGGGTCCCAGCAGTGAGGGGGGAAACATTTTTTTCGCAAAATACGGTGGCCCATTCGGTGGGTCCCTGCTGTTAGGTGGAGGAATCATTATTTTCCGCGTAATAAGGAGGCACTTCCTTGTTGCGGCCGTGGACCCAGCTGTCAGCCTCTCCACGTACAGTCCACGTCCGATGGAAGCCGTTCCTTGACCACGTTGACCATGCCGCGCTGAGAGCACCAGGGCGATGGACGATGGCGAGGCCTAGGATGGGGATGACGCAGAGCCGGGGAAGACGCGGCAGTGGATGCCCACACGTAGAGGAGTACGAGGGTTCACTGGTTCGCTGCGGTGTGAGGCTGCCGTCGCCGTAGAATAACAGGGGGTGTGGGTGAGTAGAGGGATGGCCTGGCCAGCGGTGGGAGTAGTAGGGGGCGGTGAGGCCTCCACCGCATTGCAGCCGGCCACGGGAGACAGGAGCACGAGGCACGACCGGTGCTAGTTTGGGCGGCTGGAGCAAGAAGACCAGAGGTTGAAGAAGCACTACGACCGTTGGATGGACATCGTACGGTCACTGGAGCTAGAATCGTGCATATCGACTAAGTTGACAAAGCCCTCCATCCCCGTCAACTTAGTAGGCCCACAAGTCAGCCTGCCACTATATTGGGTCCCAGCTAATAGGGGGAGTATTCATTTTTTTGTGCGTAATAAGGAGGCACTTCCTTGCGTGCGAAGATATAGCTGGTGGGTCTGAGCTGTCAGCGGCGGTAACATTTTTTTCATGAAATACAGAGGCCCTTTCGGTGGGTCCCTGATGTCAGGTAGAGGAATCATTATTTTGCGCGTAATAAGGAGGCATTTCCTTGCGTGCGGCCATGGACCCAGCTGTCGGCCTCTCCACGTATAGTCCACTTCAGATGCATGTCGGTTGTTGACCACGTTGACCAGGCCGCGCCGAGAGCACCAGGGCGGTGGATGACGATGAGGCCTAGGAAGGGAACGACACGGAGGCAGGGAAGACTAGGCAGTTGTTTCCCACGTGGAGGGGAGTGCGACTGTACGAGGGTTTACTGGTTCGTCTGACGTCGCCGAAGAATAACAGCAGGTGTGGGTGAGTAGAGGGATGGCTAGGCCAGCGATGGGAGTACGGTGAGGCGGTGAGGCCTACGCGGCAGCACAGTCGGCCGCGGGGAGGAGGGAGCAGGCAGTCCCGCCGGCGCTTGTTTGAGCGGCTAGAGCAGGAAGAGCAGAGATTAAAGAAGCACGACGGCCGTTGGATGGACATCGTACGGTCACTGGAGCTAGAATCGTTCATATTGACTAAGTTGACAAAGCCCTCCATCCCCGTCAACTTAGTAGACCCACAAGTCAGCCTATCACCATGGTGGGTCCCAGCTAGCAGGGGGAGTATTCATTTTTTTGTGCATAATAAGGAGGCATTTCCGGTTGGTCCGAGCTGACAGCAGGGGGAACGTTTTTTTCACGAAATATGGTGATCCGTCCGGTGGGTCCCAGCAGTCAGGGGGAAACATTTTTTTCGCGAAATACGGTGGCCCGTTCGATGGGTCCCAGCAGTTAGGGGGGAATTTTTTTTTCGCGAAATACTGGTGGCCCGTCCGTGGGTCCCTGCTGTCAGGTGGAGGAATAATTATTTTGCGTGTAATAACGAGGCACTTCTTTGCGGCTGCCGTGGACCCAGTTGTCAGCCTCTCCACGTACAGTACTCTTCTGATGGAAGTCAGTCATTGATCAGATTGACCACGCCGCGCCGAGAGCACCACGGCGGTGGACGATGGCGAGGCCTAGGAAGGGGACGACGCGGAGCCGGGGAAGACGCGGTAGTGGATGCCCACACGGAGAGGAGTACGAGGGTTCACTGGTTCGGCTGCGGTGTGAGGCTGCCGTCGCCGCAGAATAACAGGGGGAATGGGTGAGTGGAGGGATGGCCTGGCCAGTGGTGGGAGTAGTATGGGGGCGGTGAGGCCTTCGCAGCAGCACAGTCGGCCACGGGAGGCAGGAGCATGCGGCACGACCGGCGCTGCTTTGGGCGGCTGGAGCAAGAAGACCAGAGGTTAAAGAAGCACTACGACTGTTGGATGGACATCATTGACCACGCCGCGCCGAGAGCACCATGGCGGTGGACGACGGCGAGGCCTAAGAAGGGAACGACACGGAGTCAGGGAAGACACGGCAGTAGCTGCCCACGCGGTCGAGAGTACGAGGGTTGACTGGTTCGGCTGCCGTTGCCGGAAAATAACAGGAGGTGTGGGTGAGTAGAGGGATAGACAGGCCAGGGATGCGAGTATGATGGGGCCGTGAGGCCTGCCCGGCAGCAGAGCCGACCACGGGAGGCAGGAGCAGGCGGTTTCGACGGTGCTGGTTTGGGCGGCTGGGGCAGGAAGATCAGAGACTGAAGAAGCACGATTGCCGTTAGATTGACATCTAATGGTCTGACGCTGGTAGAGTCGATTGTTGACTAAGTTTCTTTTTTGAGAAACCTTGTGTACGCATGAACTTAGTAGGCCCACAAGTCAGCCTCCAAATATTTGGCGGACAACATAAAGCCCATTTGCTATTTTTTATAATTTGCAGCCCATTAAGTAATTTATTACAGCCCATTTTCTGCCAAGGACCACGGTCAAAAAGTTCAACCTTATTTTGCATATTTCGGTGGAGTCCGAACTATTGTAATCCTGAAATGACAAACATTTTTTTAAGAACTTATTGATTTGCCAAAAAAATCGTTTTGTTTTTGTAAGCAAATAAGACGTGGGACAATTGAGTTGGTTTAAGGGAAAACCATTGGTAAAAAAATCAGCACTGGGTGGGAAAAAACAACAAAAATAAGGATGTAAATATGAAAAGGGAATTTTATGTGTTTTCAATATAATGATACGTGTATATGAACTAGTAAAACTATAGGTAGAGATTAGAAAACGGATGTAGGACATGCGTTTCAAGAGGAAAATAGAACTGGGCTGTGTGTTTGATTCAGTAAAAAAAAAACTGCCTGCGGATGTTGTAAGACAAAATATAACTAACGTTGGCGGGCCAGAGGCCAGTAGATACCTACTGGATCTTTGTGCCCCGTTGTCGTCATGGGCTGGGCCTGTTAAAAACAAAACCAACCCTGGGCAGTCTACAGCCCAGTTGAAACTTGCTCGACCTGAAAAAACAATATACGTGCTCAATAAACAAGAGAATTCTGCAAGTACAGACTGATAACTGGGATGCAGCAGGGATATTGTTTTTTTCATCGTGATAATAAGTGCATGCACTTGTTTCGAAAAAATTGGAGAACTGGGAATTCGAACGGTAGGTGCTTATGCTACCCATCAAATAAAAATCAGGTGCCTGAAAATTTGTTTCGAAACAAATGATTCAGCTTTATATCCACGTCGACCCTCGGCATGATGGTTGGAAGCAAATGCAAGTTCATACCAAAAGATCGTTAACAACAATACCAACTTGCGGACGACAAGGTAGTACAACTACCAATACCAAACTAACTTATAATCTTTTTACTCCTGGCCCTAGTGTTTGTCTGGTAGAAAATCTTGCAGAGGACCAGCTCCTGCTCCTTCTCTTGCTCCAAGTGCCCGAGGTGGTACTGGTGCATCACCCAGTTGGTCCTCTGCTGGTCGAAGTTCTTGTTGGTGTGCAGCACCAGAACCTTTTTTGCTGCCCGTCTGCCGGCCGTTGACCATCACCGGCAAGGTATTGCCGGTCTTGTGCCACATAGCGTGCATGCCACACTCCGACTGTATCTTGCGACGCGTCCACGTGCCCCTTTTGAACACCCTGGAATTGCGCTGGAAGAAATGCTTCCTTAGGCCACTCAGTGTGATACCTGCAGTATTGTGGAATACAGGTTTTAGTGTATGTAGTTGGCATTTTCATAACATCTTTGGCATGTTGCAGTCACTTGTTTCACTTTTTATTAATTGTCAAATTGTAATTGCTTCACCAGGTCTGCATCTAAAAAGAAAAATAGAGCTATAAACAAAGGAATATGTTTGTGCAAGTAGACGGCCGATCGGTGTCTTACCTAGAAGTTTCTCAGGTTGGGTGTAGCATATGCCGTGCTCACTATCGATGGTTGGTATAAACAAATTTATGAAAGACTGAAATCTCACGCTGTCAGCACTCACTTTGTACTCAAGGTGCTCGATCAGCTCCTGATCCGTGGGATCGAACTTGACACCAGCCGGCAGCACCGGCCAATCCTTCTTCGACTTGCATCGGTAATTCTAGTTATATGGTACTCAATGTATGATTAATCGACTGTTTCAAGTGAATGATGAAAGATTTCGACAGATAAGTGGTACTCCAAATCTGAAGTCCAGAATACCCGAACACGCCACCGGGATTCTTGTGTCACCTCACGCGTAGCGTGTTGTCACGTCAATTCAATGTGTGGACATGATGAATAATTTGACCGACGTATACTAGTACTGCTACTGTACTACTTACTAGTCGTATTTAGTGTCACAATTTATACATAGGTTTAACTAACAAGTACGCACTTGAAGCCTAACTGATATATATATATATATATATATATATATATATATATATATATATATATATATATATATTTATATATGGCTTCTGCACAACATCTCCATCATCATTATCAGTACATCCTACGTAGGTGAGTTAGGATGCACTTGATCCTAGGAAGGTATCTATCCTTCAAACCAGAGGAGTGCTTCAAACTAACAAAAGTACATAATATCCAACAAAAGATGGTCGTGCTACAGCAGCAGAATACATGGCTCAGTCTAGATATCAGCACGAATCAAGTTGTGCATATTTGCTGTTGGCATGAACCACATCGCCGCATGTCGGGTTTGCAAAAGCCATCCATCGCATGGAAGCTTGATGCCTTTGGCAAACTGAAGATTATCTGGTAACAAGCTTTGTCGATGAATCTCTGGATATGGTGATTCATGAAACCCATGGTATGATGTGTAAACACAGTCCCCCCTCGCAAATGGAAGTTGCATAGCACGGTAATCATCGCCGGTGATATGATCGATGATTGGTTGGATGATCGGATAATTGAGCCCGAGGAACAAGGAGTGGTTGCCGAGGCTATAAACCCGCCTCCAGTTGAATACGCCTGGCCCAACAGAGCTGGGATCTTTCTCGAACACGAAGCAGCCATAGCCGTCAATGTCATGAACTCCCCACGCATTGTACTGCATGTGGTTTGATGTAATGGTTTGGTCAATTTGGTACATGCGAATGAGCATCAAATGACCACCATCAGCTGAACGAGCGATAAACCACCACCCGTCGGCTGGTATGATTCCAGGTCCTGGAATCATGAAGGCCAGCGCATTTGCGTCTGCTGCAACAATTCAAATTGGAGACCGAAAGGACAAAAATAAACAATCATGTTCAGAGTATGTGTGGAATTAAGATTATTATAATAGTGACACATATCATAGACAGAGAATTGCAATGCCGTGGTCATAATCATACCCCAAGTTAAAAAAATAAGCCAATGGCTTTCATATTCTAGCAATATGTCATGGTGCAAACATCATGTAACAATGAGAGGAAAACAGCTACTCCCTCTGTTCCAAAATAGATGACCCAACTTTATACTAACTTTAATATAAAGTTGGGTCATCTATTTTGGAATGGAGGGAGTATGACAGAGCCTACTCATATTCTACCATAGCACTTACTACTACTGTTCTCATATCAACTCTAAGAAAATAACATGCATTGTTATAAAAATCTTGTAAACGGGAGTAACATATAGCAATCATGATGTTATGCTCATAATATGTATTCTAACAATCATTAGATGCCAATTGTTCTCATATCAACTCTAACAATAACATGTGTGGTCATAAAAATCTAGGAAATGAGAGGAACATATAGCAATGATGTGGTTATAGACATACTATGTATTCTAAATTTGTAACAATGAATAGGCAGTCATATTCATAAGGTAAAGATGAGATGAGATAGAACAATTACATGATGATAGATTCCACCAGTATAGGCAGCCAATCTGTGCGTCGACCGCGTAAATGATGCCATCGTGCACTATAGCATCAGATAGAAATGTTGCCTCAACAGGATTGATGATGAGCCATAACCATGTATGGTGACCGGATTCCAGATAGACTAATCCCATGTTGAACAAGGAAATGAGCTTGTAATCCATGTATCCTTCTGATGGTGTGGGCACTTCGCAGATTACAACTTTCAGCAAACAGAGGTCGAGCCAAAAGCTTGACGCGTCTCGTGCGTAGTAGGCAGGAGTGTCCGGCGGGCCGCGAGGCTCGATGGTGGCGGTATCCAATGATGGAAGGGTGATCTTTCGCTGGGTGTAGATATCCACGAGACGCCAAGGACTACCGGATTGGTGGATGAGGATGATCCAGTTGGCCTTCATGCCCGCCCAGTAGTGGCCGCGCATTAAGGACAGGTGGACGGGTAGTGGTAGCATGTCGAGGGGCACCACGGAAACCTCCGTAGGATCGTCAAGTCGGTGTCTGGGCCACCTGCGAGGATCGGGCATCAGCAAGCAGGGTGTATTGAAAAGAGACGGCCGGTTGCAGACAAGTAGACGGTACAAAGACACCGAGCATGCGGGCAGACGGACGGTGCTGAGTAGGTCCATACGATTACAATCAGCTCTAAGAGAACATCGGGGAGGGAATTCCAATCGCGGCTCTGCGTGTCAATCGGTTCTTCCATTGGGGTTTTCGGTGCATGCTAGCCAGCGGGGAAGTGGATTCGGGCGGGCGAGCGAAGAAGCTTCTCCTCGTGTGGCCGAGCAGTGAGTGGGGGGATATGGTATGCGCAAGCTACAAAGGAAGATGGCACGGGACGGGCGAGCAGTGAGCTGGGGTAAATGGTGTGCGCCCGACGATGGGGAAGAGAGGAGGAAGAATAAGAGAGGAGGAAGAAGAGTGGAAGGCAGGGAAGAAAGTGCATTAAATCTCAATTCTACTAGTACTACTACTAGGATATACCTTCACTGCGAAGACTAGTTGAATAGTTCTCTCTGACCGAGATGGGGAATAATGGATCACGAGGACTTCCTTTCTACAGTATCCCTATGCCTCTATGCTCACTTCACTCATTTTGCTCCGTACCTAGTCACTCGTTGAAATCTGTAGAAAGACAAATACTCCATATTTGGTAACAGAGGGAGGCTTTTACTCCGTATTTGGGAACAGAGGGAGTATCACCATATGGAGGGAATAGAGGAAACTTGAAATATGAACATGTCAATGGGAGGGAGTAAGCCCCATGCATGCATGCATGCATGCAACATGCAACACTCACACTACACATGGACGCATGCAACACTCACGCACATATGCGGCACGCAGCACACGATGCAACACACACGCTCACACTCAAGTGCTCAACCTACTCCCTACGTCCGTGAAAAACTGTACATTTAGAGATTTACACATTGACCAGGGCATAATTAACGCCCAAAAGTAGCAGACTTATGTGTGCATGCGACCATTGAGAGAAGAAGATTAAATGAAGGCCGTTGCATGCTGTAATTAAGGATAGACATGTAGCCTATACCTATAGCACAAGTTGGTGCATTTGTCAATCAATATCGATTTAGATTAAAGGCTAAATGCATTGGAAGTGTAGATGTACATCATGTACTACACTCTTTGTTTTATAGCCGATGTACACTCTTCGTTGGAAGACCGAGGGAGTACACGTGCATGCACTCACATACACAGCCAGGACGGTTCGCACGCAAGGGTTGGACTCGTGTCGTGCCTGCGTAAAGTTTCGTTTAACTGATTTCTTTGCTCTGTCAACTGACAGGTGGGACCCAGAAACCAGGTGACAATTTAACCAGTCAACAAAGTGCCACATCGACTATGTCGCCGGTTAGTAGGGTGCAATACGGTGCTCTACGGTGAGCTAGTGATCGTATAATCACCGCAAAACTATATATGTAGTGACCGTAAAGAGCGTATTGTTACATATGTTGACTACCAGTGTATTTTTCTCGTTTCAAATTAAGCCATATTAATCAAAGAGGACGCAGTATGGACTACTAGTACTAGTACTGCTTTGATGTGTCCCGTCAACTCGCCGAACGAGGAGAAGCTTGCTTACTACGCCTCTCTCTCGCCCATGCGCGCGGTGGTTCACAGGACGAGGAGAGGGTTTTGACTATAGTGCATGTCGTGGTTCTAATACTGACAGTAGAAAGGGGGGTAGGTATGGAGAGGCAAGATCTTAGCTATGGTGAAGGTGTACACACGGGATTTACGAGTTTAGACCCTTCTCAAAGGAAGTAACAGCCCTACGTCTCGGTGCCCGGAGGCGGTCAACTGGATTATATGTGTGTGACGTTACAGGGGGTGCGGACCCTTGTCCCAGAGGAGGGGGGTGGCTTATATAGAGTGCGCCAGGACCCCAGCCGTCCTCCATTACAAGGGGCTTAATGTACATAAAGTAGGGGCATTACTGATAATGCCAGCCTTAAGTGTTATTTATGACCTTAAAGACTACGGAGTGAATGCCTGACTGTTGCAATGCTGAGTGACTCCTGATCTGCGGTGGGTCGAGTGATTCCTTGCATGGTTGAGTGGCAACAGGTATGGGGTCGCCCGAGTGATATGACTGGTCGAGTGGATTGCACTCGACATCTTTGACTGGGGGTCTCTTTTTGCCTCTTGGACTTCTTATCTTCCAGGGTAGTGACCTTGGGTAGGACGTATGGGTCAGGCCCATGACCCTACCCCAGGTCTGTATCCTCATTAGTAGCCCCCAAATGGATTAAGGTTCGAGTGGAAAGTTGGTTGAAGTTGAACTTGTTCTGAGCTTTGCACCTCGCGAGCGTTTTCTGCAAGATGGAAAACTCACGTTGGTACTTCAGTGTCGATTCAGTCGCATTGATCCATTCAGAAAGTTACCGACTGAACTTATAGCATCATCTGCTGAGTGTTGTCTTGGAGTGCAAAAACCCTCGGCGCGATTGATTGCGGTGTATCCCGGATTTCACGGGATACGAAATTTCGGGGAAGCGCGCGGGACGGGGAGCACCGAAGTAGGCGGAGCGGATAAACAGTGGCGCCTCGATTTCCACGCCGCCTTTTTTGCCATGTATGACGCACGCGACTGTTGCGGATTTGACAGGATCGCCTGGTCCCATGCGTCAGCCACTCGGAAGCAGCCCTTTATAAGGCGACGGGGCCGAGGCATCTGCACTGTGCACCCCTGTTTCTCTTTCTTCTTCCTCTACTTCTCCACCGCATCCAGCTCTTCTACTCTCGATGCTGCCGCTCTGCCGCCATGGTGAAGGACAAGACAGCGGCGCTGGAGCATGCGAAGAAGGCGACGGGGGAGGCAAAAGGCAAGAAGCAGAACATTGGTCATCATCGTGCGCGGGGCTACCGCCAGGCTGGATCCAGGGCGATTGGATCCGGTCTTCGCTCCGGCAAGAAGATCTGGACGAGCTGGCGGAGTCCGGACTGATTGCCAAGGGTGCGGCAAGGCTGCCTGAGGGGGAGATGGAGCTGCAGCCTCGACCGGGTGAGTGTGTATTGCATGCCACCCATGTCGACCGTGGATTATCGCTCCCTCCGCACCCCTTCTTCCGGGGCTTCCTAAACTTCTTCGGTGCTCAACTCCATGATTTCTCTCCCAACACCATCACGTACCTGGCCGCGTTCGTGTCTATGTGTGGAAACTTTTTGGGGTGTCGACCGCACTGGGGTCTTTTCAAACATATCTTCACCATCCGTTCCCAGTCGGTAAAGAAAGCAAAAACGAGTGACTCAAAAAACCCATGTCATCCAGATGTGTGGGGGTTTGGGTATCCAGAAGAGGCATAGGAGTTCTTTCCCTGCTATGACCCTCCCTGAATCGGTTAGAGGCTGGCAGTCGACTTGGTTCTACTGCCAGGACGTCGCAACTCCAGGTCAGTCGACTGGCCTTCCCCACTTGACATTCGACCATGTCCAGACTCCTTCTCCACTGAAAGTGACTGCTACTGAGAACGTGGAGACGAAGATGTTGGTTGAGAAAGTGGTCCAACTGATTAATGAGGGTGTCACTGACCTGGACCTGCTGGAAGTGTTCCTCAGTCGATGCATCCAGCCTCTTCGGGCTCATGACCATCCTATGTGGCTGTACTCCGGATCTAACAACACCGCTCGGGGCCGTCCAGAGGAAGTGCCACCCAAGACCGTGGCCATGTGGTTGAAGAGCATCATAGGCAACCACGACAACCCCAGAGGAGCCAGGCGAGTCATCCCCTTCAGCAAAGACAATCAACCTAACAAGGTATGCTCTTTATTCCGACTGTCTTGCATATATGTTCCGACTGTACTTGATCTCGACTGACTTTTACTCAACTTATTGTCTTGTAGGTTTTCAATGAGATGTATTCGATGCCCAACGGCAAACAAGCTCTGGAGCAGGACCAAGAGGGAGAGGCAAGCGTAGAGGAGAGTGGTGAATGGGAGTCTTTGGATGAAGAGGAGGAGGAGGAGAGCGAGGAGTCGGACGACGAGGAAGAAGTCGACTCCCCGCCGCGCTCCGAACGTCGATCCAAGCAGCACCATGACCCAGCGGGCGGGCACGGGAAGAACGTGGCTCCGAGTACCCACACTCAGAAGCGCACTCGGACATCGACTCCGGAGCCAACAGAGAAGGTCGCCAAGCAGCCCAAGGTTGCTCCTCCAAAGGCTCAGAAGACTTTGCCACGGATCAAGATGGACATCCTTGTTGCTTTGGGGTGAGTATCTCACTTGTGTTTATATAGGCTGACTGAAGTTTTTGTTCTGACCAACTGGATCATGTATCTTTCTAGCCCCACCTCTGCTGCTACGACATGGACATCGACAAGGCACCAGGAGACGAGGAGACCGACAATGCGGTCACCTCTCGAGCTGGTAAGTCCGTTCGACCAGGCTTCATTTAGTCGAGTGGATCTTCAGTTGGCAGAATTTCTGATATTTCTCTCTTTCTGTAGTTCCGCAAGAGGTCGTCGTGCTCCCTGACGATGAAGAAGAAGAAGCGCCTCTACAGGAGAGGAGGAAGAGGAGTGGGGGCTCAAACAGGAGGAGGCTTGAAGTTCAAGTCCCTCAGTCGACGCCGGCGCTTGAGGCGGTGGTCGAACATTCCGGAGATCCGGTTCAGACCAATGTCACATTCGCCAACCCGCTGATGACTGATCGTTCGTCAGGGTTGACTGCTCCGACTCCTGCCGCTCCAGTGCAACTCCACGCGTCTGACCCAGTAGCTGCTTCGACCGCCTTGGAGCCATCACTCTTCGCTGCATATTATACCCCAGACGACTCGCCGAGTGCTGCCAGGGAGGCTCTTCGCCAAGTGAACCTTGTCATGGAGCAGGTGAAGGTGATGCACGAGGCTAGTCAGGTGGCTTACAACGCCAGCACTGCCCTGTAGACCAATGTTCAGGTTGGCAAACTCCGACTGAACTTTTGAATGCTGTTTTATATCCGATCACCCACTAGGGTGTGCCTTTGTTTAGAGTTTAGGAAATCTTCCACTTCACTCGACTCGAGCTGAGTCTTAGTAATCTGTCTGGACCAGTGGGTGCATGCCGAGTGCACCCACTGGGTGTAGTCCCAGAGACCACGGTTGACTGCTGGCAGTCGGTTGAGGTCTTAGAATCTTCTCTCTTTTTTTTGACTCATGCTGGGCAGACCCTGCTGAGTGTTGATTTGAACCAGTGGGGGCATGCTAAGTGCACCCACTGGGTGTAGCCCCCGAGACTACTATTGAATATTTGATTCGGCAGTAGTCTTAGAGTAACTTTTCACTGTCATTGTCTCTTATTTCTGTCGACTGACATATCTCTCTCGCTGACTGCAGAGGTCTTGTGATCTTGGAGCTCGACTTTCCGAGTTAAAGAAGAAGCATATCAGCGTTGAACTTGATCTTGAACTCGCAAAGAAGAACCTCAAGACTGCTCAACAAGAGACAACCATCATGGGAGGTAACCATTCGACTCTTGCCTACTTAGTAGCTCGCGTCTTTCACTGAACCAAGTGACTTCACACAAGCAGATGTGCGTAGTGAAAACCGTCAACTTCAGGCTCGTCTGAAGAGTGTTGTTTCTTTAGAGAGAATGAAGGAAGCTTTGGAGAAGAAGGACCCGGACCTTACTGCTGCTCAGAAGGAAGCACGTGAGAAGACAACACTTGCAGACCAGAAGCTGGTTTCAGTCGGCAAGTTGGAAGAGGAGAACGCGAAGTTTAAGACCGCTATCTCGGAAGCCAATCGAGAAGTAGAGCAACTGAAGAAGGACAAGGAGAACCTAACCACTGAAGTTGGAGGCCTCAGAGCCAAGACGGGCAAGTTAGAGTCCTATCTGGGACAACTTGCCGCGAAACTAGTTCTGAAGCTTGAAAGTATAGTCACTCGACTGGTTAACTGTCGTCGATCGAAGTATGTTGTAATATTGTCGACTCATTGTTTTTCGCGATGGAATAGAACTTTGCCAGGACTTTGAAGCTGAAACCGGGCGGGTCGAGACTGGTCTCGACCCCATCAATTGTCCTGTGAAAGATGACGTTGCGATGAACATGCTGCGATTGGAATCACACTTGGACGACACTATTGCCTATCTGGCTCGACTGAAGGCTACGATGACCCGAGTGGACGCCGAACTCTGGCCTCAGGCGGAACTTTCTCAAGACCTCGAGTCACTGATGACTCGACTCAATCAGATTCCTGGCCGAGTGCAAGAGTGGACGAAGTCATCTGCTTGCTGTGGTGCTGATGTCGCCCTGTCATTGGTTCGAGTGCACTGCAAGGAGGCTAGAGAAGACAAGTCGACGGCCCTCAAGGTTGTGAATACTAAGAAGCACTCCTTCCAGTCCTTCATGGACACCTTCCTTGAGGCAGCCACTCGTATTGCTGACAACATCGACCTTGACAGCTTCTGTGATCCAGCCAGCCCTTCTCCCGCCGAGTGACTGAAAAAACATTATGCTTAACCCTCATTTGCCTCGATCGGAATGCCAAGTGATTTTGTAATCGTTAAAACTCCTTTGGGCCTAACGCCCGAGTACTTTAATCTGTGGTTAGAAACCTTTGGACTTATCTTTGAATATGTTGTGTTTATCTTAGAGTGAAATTCGTTCTTCTCTCGGATTGGTTTTTGTACTTTCAATTGAGCTTCTGAGGAAGAATCCACAATCGACCTGTTGGACGAGCCTTGAGCAGCATTGATTAGCTCATCAGCAAGGCACTCAGCAATGGTCTTGACGTTCATGACAGCAGTTTGCCTTGGCGCCAGCCGTTGGATGAGCCTTTGAAAGTGCGCACAATCTCATCCTTCTTGATGGTGCAGCCCCGTAGGAGGGGGGGTCATGGTCGACCCGCACCACTCGGCAGGATTGATCAGCTCATGAAAGCAGCTCGTCTTGGTGCTAGCTGTTGGATGAGCCTTTGGTAGCATTGATCGGCTCATCAGCGAGGCATTCATCAATGGTCTTGACGTTCCTGAAAGTGGCTCGCCTTGGCGTCGGCTATCGTATGAGCCTTTGACAGCGCGCACAGTCTCGTCCTTCTTCTTGACGGTGCAGACCTGGGGGGAGGGGTCGTGGTCGACCCGTGTCATTCGGTCGGATTTTTTGAACTTAGGCGAGTATTCGACTGCAGCTAAGCCCCCGAGTAAGAGGATAGCTCGTCACTTGGTAGGATTTTTTATACTTAGGCGAGTACTGGACTACAGCTAAGCCCCCAAGTGAGAGGATACTTTGCCACTCGGTAGGATTTTTCAAACTTAGGCGAGTACTGGACTGCAGCTAAGCCCCCGAGTGAGAGGATTGCTCGCCACTCGGTAGGATTTTTTATACTTAGGCGAGTACTGGACTACAGCTAAGCCCCTGAGTGAGAGGATTGCTCGTCATTCGGTAGGATTTTTCAAACTTAGGCGAGTACTGGACTGCAGCTAAGCCCCCGAGTGAGAGGATTGCTCGCCACTCTGATAACCCACAAGTGTAGGGGATCGCAACAACTTTCGAGGGTAAAATATTCAACCCAAATTTATTGATTCGACACAAGGGGAGCCAAAGAATATTCTTAAGTATTAGCAGTTGAGTTGTCAATTCAACCACACCTGGATAACTTAGTATCTGCAGCAAAGTAGTGTGATAGTAATAGTAACAGTGGCAAAAGTAAAGATAATAGTTTTGTGGTAATTGTAACAGTAGCAACGGGAAAGTAAATAAGCGAAGCATAAGATGTGAAAAGCTCGTAGGCATTGGATCAGTGATGGATAATTATGTCGGATGCGATTCCTTATGTAATAGCTTCAACATAGGGTGACACAGAACTAGCTCCAGTTCATCAATGTAATGTAGGCATGTATTCCATATATAGTCATACGTGCTTATGGAAAAGAACTTGCATGACATCTTTTGTCCTACCCTCCCGTGGCAGCGGGGTCCTAGCATAAACTAAGGGATATTAAGGCCTCCTTTTAATAGAGAACCAGACCAAAGCATTAACACATAGTGAATACATGAACTCCTCAAACTACGGTCATCACCGAGAAGTATCCCGATTATTGTCACTTCGGGGTTGTCTGATCATAACACATAATAGGTGACTATAGCCTTGCAAGATAGGACCAAGAACACACATATATTCATGAAAACATAATAGGTTCAGATCTGAAATCATGGCACTTAGGTCCTAGTGACAAGCATTAAGCATAGCAAAGTCATAGCAACATCATCTCAGAACATAGTGGATACTAGGGATCAAACCCTAACAAAACTAACTTGATTACTTGGTAAATCTCATCCAACCCATAACCGTCCAACAAGCCTACGATGGAATTACTCACGCACGGCGGTGAGCATCATGAAATTGGTGATGGAGGATGGTTGATGATGACGACGACGACGAATCCCCCTCTCTGGAGCCCCGAACGGACTCCAGATCAGCCCTCCCGAGAGAGATTAGGGCTTGGCGGCGGCTCCGTATCGTAAAACGTAATGAAACTTTCGCTCTGATTTTTTTCTTCGCGAAACGGAATATATGGAGTTGGAGTTGAGGTCAGTGGAGCCTCAGGGGGCCCACGAGACAGGGAGGCGCGGCCCCCCACCCTCGTGGACAGGGTGTGGGCCCCCTGGTCTTGATTCTTTCGCCAATATTTTTTATATTTTCCAAAACTTGCCTCCGTGGATTTTCAGGTCATTCCGAGAACTTTTGTTTTCTACACATAAAACAACATAATGGTAGTTCTGCTGAAAACAGCGTCAGTCCGGGTTAGTTTCATTCAAATCATGCAAGTTAGAGTCCAAAACAAGGGAAAAAGTGTTTGGAAAAGTAGATACGTTGGAGACGTATCAACTCCCCCAAGCTTAAACCTTTGCTTGTCCTCAAGCAATTCAGTTGATAAACTGAAAGTGATAAAGAAAAATTTTAAAAACTCTATTTGCTCTTGTTGTAAACATGCAAAGCCAGCATTCAGGTTTCAGCAAATATTATGAACTAACGTCTCACAATTACTCAAATCAATGGCATAATCAGCTAGCGAGCCATAATAATAAAACTCGGATGACAACACTTTCTCAAAACAATCATAACATGATATAACAAAATGGTATCTCGCTAGCCCTTTCTGAGACTGCAAAACATAAATGCAGAGCACCTTTAAAGATCAAGGATTGACTAGACATTGTAATTCATGGTAAAAGAGATTCAGTCAAGTCATACCCAATATAAACCAATAGTAATGAATGCAAATGACAGTGTGCTCTCTAGCGGGTGCTTTTTAATAAGAGGGATGATGACTCAACATAAGAGTAAATAGATAGGCCCTTCGCAGAGGGAAGCAGGGATTTGTAGAGGTGCTAGAGCTCGATTTTAAAATAGATTGAATAACATTTTGAGCAGCATACTTTAACTATCAACGCAACAACTATGAGATGGCTGTATCTTCCATACTACATGCATTATAGGCAGTCCCCAGACAGAATGGTAAAAGTTTATACTCCCCCACCACCAACAAGCATCAATCCATGGCTTGCTCGAAACAATGAGTGCCTCCAACTAACAACAACCCTGGGGGAGTTTTGTTTAATTATATTGATTTGCTTTGATCTTTTTGGATCATGGGACTGGGCATCCCGGTTACCGGCCCTTTCTCGTGAATGAGGAGCGGAGTCCACTGCTCTTGAGAATAACCCACCTAGCATGGAAGATATAGGCAGCCCTAGTTTTAACATGAGCTGCTCGAGCATACAAAATAGAATTTCATTTGAAGGTTTGGAGTTTGGCACATACAAATTTACTTGAAACGGCAGGTAAATACCGCATATAGGAAGGTATGGTGGACTCATTGGAATAACTTTGGGATTTAAGGAGTTTGGATGCACAAGCAGTATTCCCGCTTAGTACAGGTGAAGGCTAGCAGAAAACTGGGAAGCGACCAACTGAGAGAGCGACAACAGTCATAAACATGCATTAGAATTAATTCACACCGAGTACAAGCATGAGTACGATATAATCTACCATGAACATAAGTATCATGAAGGCTATGTTGATTTGTTTCAACTACATGCGTGAACATGTGCCAAGTCGAGTCACTCAATTCATTCAAAGGAGGATACCATCCCATCATACCACATCATAATCATTCTAATAGCATGTTGGCACGCAAGGTAAACCATTATAACTCATAGCTAATCAAGCATGGCACAAGCAACTATAATCTCTAAATGTCATTGCAAATATGTTTACTTCATAATAAGCTGAATCAGGAACGATGAACTCATCATATTTACAGAAACAAGAGAGGTCGAGTTCATACTAGTTTCTCCCATCTCCATCAGTCCATCATATATTATCATTATTGCATTTCACTTGCACGACAGAACGATGTGTATAATAATAATAGTGCATGTGCATTGGACTAAGCTGGAATCTGCTGCAAGCATTCAACTCAAGAGAGAAGACAAAGTAATATGGGCTCTAAGTTAAATAAACAATCATGCATATGAGAGCCACTAAACATTTTTAATATGGTCTTCTACTCTCGACCCCAAAAGGAAAGAAAAGAAAATAAAACTATTTACACGGGAAAGCTCCTAACAAGTAAGAAAAAGAACGAGAAATCTTTTTGGGTTTTCATTTTAATTTCTACTATAAGCATGGAAATTAAACTAACTAATTTTTTTGGTTTTTCTTAAGGTTTATCAAACTCACAAGAAGAAAGCGAGAAAAAGAAAATTAAACTAGCATGGATAATACAATGAAAGAGTATGAGCACCGATGACTAGAATAGTGTGTGAACATGAATGTAAAGTCGGTGAAAAATACGTACTCCCCCAAGCTTAGGCTTTTAGACTAAGTTGGTATAATGCCAAGGGTAGCCTGGCTGATATCCGTAGTTGTAACTAGGGTTGTACTGAGATGCAGCAGCAAATGCCTCCTGAGGTGCGCCATGCTGGCGAGCCGCCTATGCTCTCCCCTCGTGTTCAGCTTCTTCCTCCCTGGTAACAACATATCTTCCTTTTGCCTAGTAATCAAAAAGGAAAGGAGCAGGAAGAGTAACATGGACAGCGCTACGTCTGTCAAAGATTAGTCGATACTGGAGGAATTGTTCATTCCTCTTAAGAAAATGATGTTGGACCATAGCGTCACAATCTAAATAAGCAGGAGGCAACATCATATCCCCCTCTCATGGGGCTATACCAAGATAATTTGCCACACGGGTCGCATAAATTCCTCCAAATAAATCTCCAGCTCTACCATTATTATGCAACCTACGTGCAACTATTTCCCCCAAGTTATAATCTTTATAACCTAACATGCACTCTTGAGGACACAAAGATCAAGCACACACATATGACATGCTTCATATGTACCGTTAATGCATCTACCAATGAAGAGAGCAAAATAATGTATAGCAGGAAAATGAATGCTCTGTATGGTAGCTTGTGCAATATCCCTAGATTCTCCCACAGTAATACTAGCAAGGAAATCTCTAAATTCAGATTCGTGGGTATCATTAATATTGCCCCACTATGGAAGTTTGCAAGCAGATGTAAAATCCTCTAAGTCCATTGTATAAGATGTATCATAGATATCAAATAGGACAATCGGAGAATTACGTGTACATTTATATTTAAACATTCGCACAAATGAATCAGTCAATTGATAGTACTGAGGACACTTATCTTGTAGGAAGTCCTCCAGATCGGCATTACGCACATACGCGTCAAATTCCTTCTTAAAGCCTGCTTCGACCATAAAATCGTCTGATGGCCACTCACAAGCTCGTACTTTTGCGTCCCTCGGTAGTTCATCGTCTTGCTCACGTATAGCAATCCTGGGTCCTTTCTTTACTGAGGAACCACCTTGGTACATTCTCCTGGACATAATTCTTTTTCTGAAAAATATCTGAAATTTCAGTAACTTCAAAATAAAAGTGACTAAAACTAAACAAGATTGATAGCAACTACTCCTACAAGTGCCTAGAGCCTATATCATGCATTAGAATTACTTGGGACCTCATAAATTTGACATGCAAGCTCAAGAACAGGGTCACCTATGCAGTAAAAATTTGCAATGAATAAAGCACTAGAACAAAAACTAATTGGATCAATGGAGGAGTCACATACCAAGCAACAATCTCCCAAAGCAGTTTTGTGAATGGAGCTTTGAGCAAGGAGATCGAAAATCGCAGCAAAATGAGCTAGAACTCATGCTTGAGCTGGATGGGGATTTTTTTGGGAAGAAGATGGAGTGTGTGGGTGCTGGCATAAGTGGAGGGGGGCCATCATGGGCCCACGAGTCATGGGGGCACGCCCAGGGGGTGTGGGCGTGCCCTCCACCCTCGTGGCCAGGTGCTTGCCCCTCCTGGAGTGTTTTCAGTGCCTAAAATCCTCAAATATTTCACAAAAAATCATACTAAATTTGCAGGGCATTTGGAGCACTTTTATTTTCGGGATATTTTTTATTGCACGGATAATTCAGAAAACAGACGGATAATACTATTTTTGCTTTATTTATTCTAAATAACAGAAAGTAAAAAGAGGGTACAGAAGGTTGTGACTTCTAGTTTCATCCATCTCATGATCATCAAAATGAATCCACTAACAAGGTTGACCAAGTCTTGTTAACAAACTCATTCCGAATAACACGGAACCGGAGAAATTTCGAATAACACTAAGTTACCTCAACGGTGATATGAACATCCCCAACAATAAGAATATCATACTTTTTCTTGACAGTAGGGAGAGGAAATTCAAAACCTCCAATAATGATAGTTGGAACTTTTCCAATAGAATTGATGCTATGAACTTGAGATTGTTTTCTCGGAAAGTGTACCGTATGCTCATTACTATTAACATGAAAAGTGACATTGCCTTTGTTGGAATCAATAACAGCCCCTGCAGTATTCAAAAAGGGTCTACCAAGGATAATCGACATACTATCATCCTCGGGAATATCAAGAATAAGAAAGTCTGTTAAGATAGTGACATTTGCAACCACAACAGGCACATCCTCACAAATACCGACAGGTATAGCAGTTGATTTATCAGCCATTTGCAAAGATATTTCAATAGGTGTCAACTTACTCAATTTAAGTCTACAATATAAAGAGAGAGGCATAACACTAACACCGGCTCCAAGATCACATAAAGCAGTTTTAACATAGTTTCTTTTAATGGAGCATGGTATGGTTGGTACCCCGGGGTCTCCAAGTTTCTTTGGTATTCCACCTTTAAAAGTGTAATTAGCAAGCATGGTGGAAATTTCAGCTTCCGGTATCTTTCTTTTGTTTGTAATGATATCCTTCATATATTTAGCATAAGGGTTTACTTTAAGCATATCAGTTAAGCGCATACGTAAGAAGATAGGTCTAATCATGTCAGCAAAGCGCTCAAAATCCTCATCATCCATTGTCTTGGATGGTTTAGGAGGAAAGGGCATGGGTTTTTGAACCCATGGTTCTCTTTCTCTACTGTGCTTCCTAGCAATAAAATCTCTCTTATCATAACGTTGGTTCTTTGATTGTGGGTTATCAAGATCAACAGCAAGTTCAATCTCTACATCATTATTTTTGCTAGGTTGAGCATCAACATGAACATTATCATTAACATTATCACTAGGTTCATGTTCATCACCTGATTGTGTTTCAGCATTAGAAACACAGATATCATTGGGATTCTTAGGTGTGTCTACAATAGGTTCACTAGAAGCATGCAAGTCCTATCATTTTTCTTTTTCTTATTTTTAGAAGAACTAGGTGCCTCTAAGTTATTTCTCTGAGAATCTTGCTCGATTCTCTTAGGGTGGCCTTCAGGATACAAAGGTTCCTGAGTCTACCAGTTCTAGCAGCCACTCTAACAACAAAGTCAGGTTTATTATTTAATTCATCAAGTAAATCATTTTGAGATTTAAGTACTTGCTCAGCTTGAGTAGCAACCATAGAAGCTTATTTGCTAATGAGTTTAAGTTCAACTTTAACTCTAGCCATATAATCACTCAAGCGTCCTATCTTGAAAGCATTGTTCTTTAATTCTCTACCAACATAAGCATTAAAACTTTCTTGTCTAGCCATAAAGTCATCAAATTCATCTAAGCATGGGCTACGAAATTTAGTAGACGGAATTTCAACTTTATCATATCTATAGAGAGAATTTACCTTTACTACCTGTATCGGGTTATCAAGACAATGTGGTTCTTCAACAGGCGGTATATTAAGACCGTGTATTTCTTCAATAGGTGGTAAATTCTTAACATCTTTAGCTTTTATACCTTTTTCTTTCATGGATTTCTATGCCTCTTGCATATCTTCAGGACTAAGAAATAGAACACCTCTCTTCTTCGGAGTGGGTTTAGGAATAGGCTCAGGAGTTGGCTCAATTGGTTCAGGAATTGCCTCAGGAATTGGCTCAGGAAGAGTCCAATTATTTTCATTCGTCAACATATGATTCAATAGTAATTCAGCTTCGTCTACTGTCCTTTCCCTGAAAACACAACCATCACAACTATCCAAGTAGTCCTTGGAAGCATCGGTTAGTCCATTATAAAAGATATCAAGTATTTCATTTATCTTAAGAGGATGATCAGACAAAGCATTAAGTAATCGTCCCCCAAGTTTGTGGGAGACTCTCTTCTTTGATTTGCACAAAATTATATATTTCCCGCAAGGCAGCTTGTTTCTTATGAGCAGGAAAATATTTAGCAGAGAAGTAATAAATCATATCCTGGGGACTACGCACACAACCAGGATCAAGAGAATTAAACCAAGTCTTAGCATCACCCTTTAATGAGAACGGAAATATCTTAAGGATATAATAATAGCGAGACTTCTCATCGTTAGTAAACAGGGTGGCTATATCATTTAACTTGGTAAGATGTGCCACAACAGTTTCAGATTCAAGGCCATAAAAAGGATCAGATTCAACCAAAGTAATAATCTCAGGATCAACAGAGAATTCATAATCCTTATCAGTAACATAGATAGGTGAAGTAGCAAAAGCAGGGTCAGGTTTCATTCTAGCATTAAGAGATTGCTGCTTCCATTTAGCTAATAACTTTTTAAGATCATATCTATCTTTACAAGCAAAGATAGCTCTAGCAGCTTCCTCTTCCATAACATAACCCTCAGGAACAACAGGCAATTCATAACCAGGGGAGAACTTTCATCATCCCTATCATCAGTAATAGCATCTTCAATAATTTCATTTTCTCTAACCCTAGCAAGTTGTTCATCAAGAAATTCACCTAATGGCAAAGTGGTATCACGCACAGAAGTAGTTTCATCATAAATATCATGCATAGCAGAAGTGGCATCATCAATAACATGCGACATATCAGAATTCATAGCAGTAGCAGGTTTAGGTGTCGCAAGCTTACTCAAAACAGAAGGAGAATCTAGTGCAAAGATAGATGGCAGTTCCTTACCTCCCCTCGTAGTTGAGGGAAAAATCTTGGTTCTTTCGTGTTTCAAGTTCCTCATAGTGATCAACAAATATAAATCCCAAGTGACTCAAAGAATAGAGCTATGCTCCCTGGCAACGACACCAGAAATTAGTCTTGATAACCCACAAGTGTAGGGGATCGCAACAGCTTTCGAGGGTAGAGTATTCAACCCAAATTTATTGATTCGACACAAGGGGAGCCAAAGAATATTCTTAAGTATTAGCAGTTGAGTTGTCAATTCAGCCACACCTGGATAACTTAGTATCTGCAGCAAAGTATTTAGTTGCAAAGTAGTATGATAGTAATAGTAACAGTAGCAAAATAAAGATAATAGTTTTGTGGTAATTGTAACAGTAGCAATGGAAAAGTAAATAAGCGAAGCACAAGATGTGAAAAGCTCGTAGGCTTTGGATCAGTGATGGATAATTATTTCGGATGCGATTCCTCATGTAATAGCTATAACATAGGGTGACACAAAACTAGCTCCAGTTCATCAATGTAATGTAGGCATGTTTCCGTATATAGTCATACGTGCTTATGGAAAAGAACTTGCATGACATCTTTTGTCCTACCCTCCCGTGGCAGCGGGGTCCTAGCGGAAACTAAGGGATATTAAGGCCTCCTTTTAATAGAGAATCGGACCAAAGCATTAACACATAGTGAATACATGAACTCCTCAAACTACGGTCATCACCGAGAAGTATCCCGATTATTGTCACTTCGGGGTTGTCGGATCATAACACATAATAGGTGACTATAGACTTGCAAGATAGGATCAAGAACACACATATATTCATGAAACATAATAGGTTCAGATCTGAAATCATGGCACTCGGGCCCTAGTGACAAGCATTAAGCATAGCAAAGTCATAGCAACATCAATCTCAGAACATAGTGGATACTAGGGATCAAACCCTAACAAAACTATCTTGATTACATGGTAAATCTCATCCAACCCATCACCATCCAGCAAGCCTACGATGGAATTACTCACGCACGGCAGTGAGCATCCACTACAAAAATATGTCAACTTGTGACCACCACTATTGGTCACTGAAAGGTCACTGTTTTCAATTTGTGACCTTTTTGTGACCAAAAACATAAGGTCAAAAGATGAGGGTTGTTAACTGACTATAGCGACCTTCTCTGTGAGAAGGTCGTGGACGTTTATGACCAAAATATGTCCACTGTGGCATTTTGGTCACTAGCAACCTCCCCAGGCCACGTAGGCATCCAGCGTGGCATGCTGATGTGGCACAAGATTCAGCCCGTTCCAATTCCATTTTCTACATGGGCCTAGCCCATTAATTCGGCCTTTTTACTGTATATTTTCTCTATTAATTTTCTCTAGCTACATGGGCCTGGCCCAACAATTTGGCCTTTTTATTTTCTAGGCAGAGCCTTTTGCAGTCCATTTCATTTTTATTTTTGAGGGTTTTTGTGGTCCAATTTTTAGATGGGTCGCAATTGTCAGATTTTTCCTGGCAGTGGATCCACATCGCTTTTAAGCAGTATATATCAAACAGAAAGAAGAAAAGAATATGAAAATCTTCAAATAAAAACCAAAATAGGTTTATTACAATATATTCTGTACAGAACAGAACATGTGAAACTCCATACACTTGTTCACATCACAACAACCAGTTTAACCTACAAATATTGCATGCCCAGGAACTTAAAACTTCACATACATAACCATACAATATTCCACACAATCAAAAATATTGCGATTGAAAAATAAAACGCTCTACCAAGTTAAAGCTAGCTACTCTTGGATTGGTGTAGCATCCATCTTCTATACTTCTGCTGCAGTCTCCTATTAAACAGAATAACAACAAATCGAGTTAATAAACAAGCTTGAAGCACTGTGGGAAACAAAAGCATAAAAACAAACTAATGTCTCAGGTATAATCATCGGATAAATCTATGTTGAAGCACTGTGTTTAGATGTATTTTAATTAATTTCAAATGTGTAATGTAAGGTGTTGTGGATCAGTGTATAAGAACAGCAGTTTGTAAATAACAGGAACAACTTGGTATTACACACAGAGCACTATACAGATTTTAGCTTTTCTATCCAAGTACAAATAGCAAAATGGAACATTGGCAAGTTGATTATATTTGACAGAGCTAGCACATAGATACAAAATAATAATGTTTGATACAGAAATTAGTAATATGGGAATCAGTAAGGTCCTTTCTTAGTGCTATGGGGATTAAGAGCATGCACACGGAAAGCTAATTGGCAAAAAAACTTGTTGGTCTTATACAGCTCAGTTATATATGCACGACTCACAGCTCATGACATGATACTAAGAGAGAACATCATAGAGACTCAAGCAGATCCTAATATAAAGCTATTCAGACCATAACTTTCACATCATAGGGACACGATAGTGTATTACAACACTGTCCAGATATAAAAACTGAGTAACCAGCAAGCAATCAGACTGAGAACAAATCAGTTGGGGTTCTTAACTTTCAGTATGCAGTATATCTAAGAAGTCACACTATCTAAATGCCTAGAGGAGACAGATTCACAGTACTAAGCAGGGGAGAAGCAACACAAGATACCTTGTCAACAGTCTTAGCAAGTTTTCTACTAATGGCCTAGAAGCAACACAAGAACTAGAAGCAACATAGGAACATGCCAATGCACCCCAGGTTTTGCAGTAAGTTCTACTTAAAATATTCACTTCTGACAATCCATGACTATGTATTGTGTTAGCAAACAAGAACAGAAGGCAACCTTGCAAAGTGGAACAAGAACAGAAGGCCGCCACACGAAGAGGTGAGAGCCTCCCAAAGCAATGGTTGCTCCTTGCGAGTGGAGCAGGAACTCCCTTGACTACAGGAACCACAAAACAGGTTGTGTCAGTGATGAGGAAGGCTCAAGCAGCAAGATTTATGGTGGATGTGTTGCTACTGCAGTGCAGACTATTGCATACCAAAGCAGAATCAATTAGGCAGGCAGCGAGTCAATCAAAATCAGCTCTCCTGTCGACGAGGATCATCTGGATGGAAGAATCGTCAGGGCAGACAGACTTGAGTGACTCCACTGAGGGTATCCGGTTCTCCTCATGCATGTCGGTGCACATCAACCACACAAAGGGGCCCATCCCTTGGATCAAGTAGAACCCATCCGGTATCGCGTTGTTGTATGATAACGAGTCGTTTACCTGGGAAGTGAGAAACTGCGTTAAGCTAGAGTAATAACAGTATAAACAGAAAACAAAACATGAAGGGTCACTCTAATTCGGCAATAGGGGCGTTTAATAGAGCACATGACGTTCTAAACTATAACAATTATGGATGGATGGATAGCACACAAAAACTAGATAGCGCTAATGTTCAAGGATTGCCATTATTAAGCAAAAGATTACAGGCACAAAAGGGATTTCAGGAGCACTACAGTGCTCGATATATGATTTGTGCAGAACTGCAGATACAATTCTGTGAAAGCACCACCTCCAGTGTCATCAATTCGATCCAGGAACCAAACCAAACTGGACTGACCGACTAACTGAGAGTGGCTGGAGAGGACAACAAAACAATCTATTCTTCTTTAGTTACAAAAGTGTAACTCGGGGCGGTCCGATACATTGAGATATCTTGTCAGGCTGCAAGCACCATTAAACGAAAAAATAGAAGAGGAAAACAAACTGCAGCAGAAACACACAACCTAGTGTATTCATTCGCACAACACTTTTTTTTGAAAGATCCAGCATCTTGCTAGCTTTTCATTTGATTTAGCAGGAGTGGATGACAAAAAGGAGTTATTCTCACTGGTCACAAGAGTGCCAGGAGAGCAACAAGGCCATCAACAGACTGATGTTGCTGCAACATCTCTGAAGAGAGAAAATCAGAGACAACACTGGATCCTCAAAAATTGATGGTGTACTTCTTCTAGCACTTAGTGTATCCAAACAACTGACTGACAGACAACACCCTGCCACAAACAAGACGCACACAGAGCCATGAGCCACATGCCTGGTCGATGTGTTGGAGCAATCAGAGTTCAGAGATGCTGCTGGTGCCTAGTGTACGTACTGAAGGATGGTGTGTTTGAATCAATCAATGGACGAATGAACGTGGTTTGGATGTGCTCACCTATAGCGTGTTGTATGCAGGTGCCGCAAGCAAGCAGGGCACAGAGGAAGAATTTGGAGGGGTGCGCGAGCGTTGAGGTCCACCTCGATCACGGCCTTCTCCACCACCTGCGACTCTGAAAACAAAAACGGAAGTAGCGGGGTCAGCGGGGCAGTAGGCAGACGCGGCCTAGATGTGTTGAAGATGGGAGGGGCTGAAACGCACCGAGGCTGAGGCGTATCTTGGAGTCGAGGCTGCAGCTGTGGAGGTCGATAAGGACGATGGCTACGTCCTTGTTGCACGCCTCGCTGAAACCAACCAACCAAACCAGTCACTCAATCACTCATCGGAGACGCATTGGAGCAGGAGAAGGGAGCGGGGCAGGGAAGTTTCCAGCGGGTGAAGGCGCTTCCGTCGCGCGCGCTTGAGGACGGTGCCCTCGACGCGCTTGCGGGAGCGGGGGGCGTTGCCGGCGGTCGCCATGGAACTGGACGGATCTGGCTGGATCTCTCTTGCCGGCGCTGGTGGGGGAGAAGGGCGGCGAGGTCGTCGGTGGGGAAGGGAGACGAGGGGTGGCAGCGGGTTGGGATGGGATGTAATCGAGGAGGGAGAGGGCAGAGGAAGAGAGCGGGCTTGGCAGGTTGGGTCGGGCTTAGGTGGATTAGGCGGCGGTGGATTAGGCGGAGCGGGCGGGGGTGGTGGAAGGGGGGTGGTCGGGGCAGCGACGGCGGGGGTGGCGGAAGGGGCATGTCGATCTGGATTGGAGGAGGCGCCGACGCGTTGGATCCGCGAGGGTGGGGGTCTTTGAGCGGTGAGAGTGTGTGGGGAACGCCGGAGGAGTGGGGTGGGGGCGGCGGCGCGTCGAGATCTAGAGGGAGGGAGTGGGGTTGGGGCGGCGGCGGTGGATCCAGAAGGAGGAGTTGTGTGCGGTGGCGGTGGATCCAGAGGGAGGGTGAGGGTGAGAGTGCTAGGGTTCGCTGCGCGGGGAGAGAGGAGTGCGATGGGTTTTTTTAGGGCTAGCTCGCGGTGGGTGGGTGAGACCGTGAGAGGGTGAGGTGAGGGCCGTTGGATCCAGAAGGATCCAACGGTGATTTATCCATGATCCGCGTGAGAGGCCCCTGGACCAATCAAAACGCAGTATACCGGTATGATATTTTGACCATTTAAATTGGTCGTAATTGACTAAAAGTAAGGTGCTAAATCATGTTAGCTACTGATTTTATTATGACCTGAATATTTGAAAAAAAAAACTTCTCATTGCGTCAGCAAATTTGACTATAGTTTTCAGGAATAATCACAAATTGAAATAAGACAACTATTTTTTAAAAGAGTTATGAGAAATGAGTTCTTTTAAATTCATTTTCCATTTTTCGAGTGCCCAAAATGAGTTTTTTTGCGAAGGACCTACAATATATTTGTTGCAAAATTGTACCAAATCAATTTTCTAAAATACTAGGACTTATTTAATGCACAATTGACCAAATGGTTAGGTGTCAAAAGTTTTTATCCACCTCTGGTGAAAAAGACAAATTTCCGCCGATTCAGTTGGAAACGGGTCAAATTTGAACTGCAGCTGCCTTATAGTTTTCTCTTTATTTTTTAAAAAAATCATTTCTAGGTACATAAGTATCTATTTAATTAGAGAAACACCAAAAAATATTCCAAGATTCAACCACTAGCTAGCAACGGTCATTCCCACCGTTTTGACCGCATTTTGAAACGGGCATAAAAAATTCAAAAAAAAAATCAAAAAACTGCAAAACCTTCGCATTGTGTCATTATATGTGGCCAAGTTTCAAGGAAAAATAATAAACTTGTAATACGATAATTCTTTTAAAAAGTGTTCTCAGAAACGAGCTATCATGCGTGAAGATTCATGGCTTTCAAGCCAAATGATCAATCTTATGGCCACATTCATGGCATAGTTTGTTCAAATGATCTCATATTGTGCACAAGGGTACATCTTGGAATTCCAAACAATGTTGCCTAAGGGAGTTTTTATTTCCTTTGCACGGAAAATTCATTTTTCATTTTCTGAGTGCCCAAAAGGAGGTTTTTTGTAAAGGAACTACCAAATAATTGTTGCAAAAATGGACCAAATCAATTTTATGAAATACTAGGCCATATATAACGCACAATTGAAAAAATGGTTGGGTGTCAAAATTTTTGATCCACCTCTAGTGAAAAAGACAAATTCCCGTCGATTCAGCTGGAAGCGGGTCAAATTTGAACTGCAGCTGCCTCATAGTTTGCTCTTTATTTTTTCCAAAAATCGTTTCTAGGTAAATAAGTATCTATTTAATCATAGAAACACCAAAAAAATTCCAAGATTCAACCACTAGCTAGGAACGGTCAAGCCCGCCGTTTTGACTGCATTTTGAAACGGGCATAAAAAATTCAAAAAAAATCAAAAAAGTGGAAAACCTTCGCATTGTGTCATTATATGTGGCCAAGTTTCCAGGAAAAATAACAAACTTGTAATACGATAATTATTTTTAAAAAGTGTTCTCAGAAATGAGCTATCACGCGTGAAGATTCATGGCTTTCAAGCCAAATGATCAATCTTATGGCCACATTCATGGCATAGTTTGTTCAAATGATCTCATATTGTGCACAGGGGTACATCTTGGAATTCCAAACAATGTTGCCTAAGGAAGTTTTCATTTTCTTTGCACGGAAAATTCATTTTTCATTTTCCGAGAACCCAAAAGGAGGTTTTTTTGTGAAGGAACTACCAAATAATTGTTGCAAAAATGGACCAAATCAATTTTATAAAATACTAGGCCATATATAATGCACAATTGACAAAATGGTTGGGTGTCAAAAATTTTGATCCACCTCTGGTGAAAAAGACAAATTCCCGTCGATTCAGCTGGAAGCGGGTCAAATTTGAACTGCAGCTGCCTCATAGTTTGCTCTTTATTTTTTCCAAAAATCATTTATAGGTAAATAAGTATCTATTAAATCATAGAAACACCAAAAAATTCCAAGATTCAACCACTAGCTAGGAACGGTCAAGCCCGTCGTTTTGACTGCATTTTGAAACGGGCATAAAAAATTCAAAAAAAAATCAAAAAACTGCAAAACCTTCGCATTGTGTCATTATATGTGGCCAAGTTTCCAGGAAAAATAATAAACTTGTAATACAATAATTCTTTTAAAAAGTGTTCTCAGAAACGAGCTATCATGCGTGAAGATTCATGGCTTTCAAGCCAAATGATCAATCTTATGGCCACATTCATGGCATAGTTTGTTCAAATGATCTCATATTGTGCACAAGGGTACATCTTGGAATTCCAAACAATGTTGCCTAAGGGAGTTTTTATTTCCTTTGCACGGAAAATTCATTTTTCATTTTCTGAGTGCCCAAAAGGAGGTTTTTTGTGAAGGAACTACCAAATAATTGTTGCAAAAATGGACCAAATCAATTTTATAAAATACTAGGCCATATATAACGCACAATTGACAAAATGGTTGGGTGTCAAAATTTCTGATCCACCTCTGGTGAAAAAGACAAATTCCCGTCGATTCAGTTGGAAGCGGGTCAAATTTGAACTGCAGCTGCCTCATAGTTTGCTCTTTATTTTTTCCAAAAATCGTTTCTAGGTAAATAAGTATCTATTTAATCATAGAAACACCAAAAAAATTCCAAGATACAACCACTAGCTAGGAACGGTCAAGCCCGCCGTTTTGACTGCATTTTGAAACGGGCATAAAAAATTCAAAAAAAATCAAAAAATTGGAAAACCTCCGCATTGTGTCATTATATGTGGCCAAGTTTCCAGGAAAAATAACAAACTTGTAATACGATAATTATTTTTAAAAAGTGTTCTCAGAAATGAGCTATCACGCGTGAAGATTCATGGCTTTCAAGCCAAATGATCAATCTTATGGCCACATTCATGGCATAGTTTGTTCAAATGATCTCATATTGTGCACAAGGGTACATCTTGGAATTCCAAACAATGTTGCCTAAGGAAGTTTTCATTTTCTTTGCACGGAAAATTCATTTTTCATTTTCCGAGAACCCAAAAGGAGGTTTTTTGTGAAGGAACTACCAAATAATTGTTGCAAAAATGGACCAAATCAATTTTATAAAATACTAGGCCATATATAATGCACAATTGACAAAATGGTTGGGTGTCAAAATGTTTGATCCACCTCTGGTGACAAAGACAAATTCCCGTCGATTCAGCTGGAAGCGGGTCAAATTTGAACTGCAGCTGCCTCATAGTTTGCTCTTTATTTTTTCCAAAAATCATTTATAGGTAAATAAGTATCTATTAAATCATAGAAACACCAAAAAATTCCAAGATTCAACCACTAGCTAGGAACGGTCAAGCCCGTCGTTTTGACTGCATTTTGAAACGGGCATAAAAAATTCAAAAAAAAATCAAAAAACTGCAAAACCTTCGCATTGTGTCATTATATGTGGCCAAGTTTCCAGGAAAAATAATAAACTTGTAATACGATAATTCTTTTAAAAAGTGTTCTCAGAAACGAGCTATCATGCGTGAAGATTCATGGCTTTCAAGCCAAATGATCAATCTTATGGCCACATTCATGGCATAGTTTGTTCAAATGATCTCATATTGTGCACAAGGGTACATCTTGGAATTCCAAACAATGTTGCCTAAGGGAGTTTTTATTTCCTTTGCACGGAAAATTCATTTTTCATTTTCTGAGTGCCCAAAAGGAGGTTTTTTGTGAAGGAACTACCAAATAATTGTTGCAAAAATGGACCAAATCAATTTTATAAAATACTAGGCCATATATAACGCACAATTGACAAAATGGTTGGGTGTCAAAATTTTTGATCCACCTCTGGTGAAAAAGACAAATTCCCGTCGATTCAGCTGGAAGCGGGTCAAATTTGAACTGCAGCTGCCTCATAGTTTGCTCTTTATTTTTTCCAAAAAACATTTCTAGGTAAATAAGTATCTATTTAATCATAGAAACACCAAAAAAATTCCAAGATTCAACCACTAGCTAGGAACGGTCAAGCCCGCCGTTTTGACTGCATTTTGAAACGGGCATAAAAAATTCAAAAAAAATCAAAAAATTGGAAAACCTTCGCATTGTGTCATTATATGTGGCCAAGTTTCCAGGAAAAATAACAAACTTGTAATACGATAATTATTTTTAAAAAGTGTTCTCAGAAATGAGCTATCACGCGTGAAGATTCATGGCTTTCAAGCCAAATGATCAATCTTATGGCCACATTCATGGCATAGTTTGTTCAAATGATCTCATATTGTGCACAAGGGTACATCTTGGAATTCCAAACAATGTTGCCTAAGGAAGTTTTCATTTTCTTTGCACGGAAAATTCATTTTTCATTTTCCGAGAACCCAAAAGGAGGTTTTTTTGTGAAGGAACTACCAAATAATTGTTGCAAAAATGGACCAAATCAATTTTATAAAATACTAGGCCATATATAATGCACAATTGACAAAATGGTTGGGTGTCAAAATTTTTGATCCACCTCTGGTGAAAAAGACAAATTCCCGTCGATTCAGCTGGAAGCGGGTCAAATTTGAACTGCAGCTGCCTCATAGTTTGCTCTTTATTTTTTCCAAAAATCATTTATAGGTAAATAAGTATCTATTAAATCATAGAAACACCAAAAAATTCCAAGATTCAACCACTAGCTAGGAACGGTCAAGCCCGTCGTTTTGACTGCATTTTGAAACGGGCATAAAAAATTCAAAAAAAAATCAAAAAACTGCAAAACCTTCGCATTGTGTCATTATATGTGGCCAAGTTTCCAGGAAAAATAATAAACTTGTAATACAATAATTCTTTTAAAAAGTGTTCTCAGAAACGAGCTATCATGCGTGAAGATTCATGCCTTTCAAGCCAAATGATCAATCTTATGGCCACATTCATGGCATAGTTTGTTCAAATGATCTCATATTGTGCACAAGGGTACATCTTGGAATTCCAAACAATGTTGCCTAAGGGAGTTTTTATTTCCTTTGCACGGAAAATTCATTTTTCATTTTCTGAGTGCCCAAAAGGAGGTTTTTTGTGAAGGAACTACCAAATAATTGTTGCAAAAATGGACCAAATCAATTTTATAAAATACTAGGCCATATATAACGCACAATTGACAAAATGGTTGGGTGTCAAAATTTTTGATCCACCTCTGGTGAAAAAGACAAATTCCCGTCGATTCAGCTGGAAGCGGGTCAAATTTGAACTGCAGCTGCCTCATAGTTTGCTCTTTATTTTTTCCAAAAATCGTTTCTAGGTAAATAAGTATCTATTTAATCATAGAAACACCAAAAAAATTCCAAGATTCAACCACTAGCTAGGAACGGTCAAGCCCGCCGTTTTGACTGCATTTTGAAACGGGCATAAAAAATTCAAAAAAATCAAAAAATTGGAAAACCTTCGCATTGTGTCATTATATGTGGCCAAGTTTCTAGGAAAAATAACAAACTTGTAATACGATAATTATTTTTAAAAAGTGTTCTCGGAAATGAGCTATCACGCGTGAAGATTCATGGCTTTCAAGCCAAATGATCAATCTTATGGCCACATTCATGGCATAGTTTGTTCAAATGATCTCATATTGTGCACAAGGGTACATCTTGGAATTCCAAACAATGTTGCCTAAGGAAGTTTTCATTTTCTTTGCACGGAAAATTCATTTTTCATTTTCCGAGAACCCAAAAGGAGGTTTTTTTGTGAAGGAACTACCAAATAATTGTTGCAAAAATGGACCAAATCAATTTTATAAAATACTAGGCCATATATAATGCACAATTGACAAAATGGTTGGGTGTCAAAAATTTTGATCCACTTCTGGTGAAAAAGACAAATTCCCGTCGATTCAGCTAGAAGCGGGTCAAATTTGAACTGCAGCTGCCTCATAGTTTGCTCTTTATTTTTTCCAAAAATCATTTATAGGTAAATAAGTATCTATTAAATCATAGAAACACCAAAAAATTCCAAGATTCAACCACTAGCTAGGAACGGTCAAGCCCGTCGTTTTGACTGCATTTTGAAACGGGCATAAAAAAATTCAAAAAAATCAAAAAATTGGAAAACCTTCGCATTGTGTCATTATATGTGACCAAGTTTCCAGGAAAAGTAATAAACTTGTAATACGGTAATTATTTTAAAAAAGTGTTCTGAGAAACGAGCTATCATGCGTGAAGATTCATGGCTTTCAAGCCAAATGATCAATCTTATGGCCACATTCATGGCATAGTTTGTTCAAATGATCTCATATTGTGCACAAGGGTACATCTTGGAATTCCAAACAATGTTGCCTAAGGGAGTTTTTATTTCCTTTGCACGGAAAATTCATTTTTCATTTTCTGAGTGCCCAAAAGGAGGTTTTTTGTGAAGGAACTACCAAATAATTGTTGCAAAAATGGACCAAATCAATTTTATAAAATACTAGGCCATATATAACGCACAATTGACAAAATGGTTGGGTGTCAAAATTTTTGATCCACCTCTGGTGAAAAAGACAAATTCCCGTCGATTCAGCTGGAAGCGGGTCAAATTTGAACTGCAGCTTCCTCATAGTTTGCTCTTTATTTTTTCCAAAAATTGTTTCTAGGTAAATAAGTATCTATTTAATCATAGAAACACCAAAAAAATTCCAAGATTCAACCACTAGCTAGGAACGGTCAAGCCCGCCGTTTTGACTGCATTTTGAAACGGGCATAAAAAATTCAAAAAAAATCAAAAAATTGGAAAACCTTCGCATTGTGTCATTATATGTGGCCAAGTTTCCAGGAAAAATAACAAACTTGTAATACGATAATTATTTTTAAAACGTGTTCTCAGAAATGAGCTATCACGCGTGAAGATTCATGGCTTTCAAGCCAAATGATCAATCTTATGGCCACATTCATGGCATAGTTTGTTCAAATGATCTCATATTGTGCACAAGGGTACATCTTGGAATTCCAAACAATGTTGCCTAAGGAAGTTTTCATTTTCTTTGCACGGAAAATTCATTTTTCATTTTCCGAGAACCCAAAAGGAGGTTTTTTTGTGAAGGAACTACCAAATAATTGTTGCAAAAATGGACCAAATCAATTTTATAAAATACTAGGCCATATATAATGCACAATTGACAAAATGGTTGGGTGTCAAAAATTTTGATCCACCTCTGGTGAAAAAGACAAATTCCCGTCGATTCAGCTGGAAGCGGGTCAAATTTGAACTGCAGCTGCCTCATAGTTTGCTCTTTATTTTTTCCAAAAATCATTTATAGGTAAATAAGTATCTATTAAATCATAGAAACACCAAAAAATTCCAAGATTCAACCACTAGCTAGGAACGGTCAAGCCCGTCGTTTTGACTGCATTTTGAAACGGGCATAAAAAATTCAAAAAAATCAAAAAATTGGAAAACCTTCGCATTGTGTCATTATATGTGACCAAGTTTCCAGGAAAAGTAATAAACTTGTAATACGGTAATTATTTTAAAAAAGTGTTCTGAGAAATGAGCTATCATGCGTGAAGATTCATGGCTTTCAAGCCAAATGATCAATCTTATGGCCACATTCATGGCATAGTTTGTTCAAATGATCTCATATTGTGCACAAGGGTACATCTTGGAATTCCAAACAATGTTGCCTAAGGGAGTTTTTATTTCCTTTGCACGGAAAATTCATTTTTCATTTTCTGAGTGCCCAAAAGGAGGTTTTTTGTGAAGGAACTACCAAATAATTGTTGCAAAAATGGACCAAATCAATTTTATAAAATACTAGGCCATATATAACGCACAATTGACAAAATGGTTGGGTGTCAAAATTTTTGATCCACCTCTGGTGAAAAAGACAAATTCCCGTCGATTCAGCTGGAAGCGGGTCAAATTTGAACTGCAGCTGCCTCATAGTTTGCTCTTTATTTTTTCCAAAAATCGTTTCTAGGTAAATAAGTATCTATTTAATCATAGAAACACCAAAAAAATTCCAAGATTCAACCACTAGCTAGGAACGGTCAAGCCCGCCGTTTTGACTGCATTTTGAAACGGGCATAAAAAATTCAAAAAAAATCAAAAAATTGGAAAACCTTCGCATTGTGTCCTTATATGTGGCCAAGTTTCCAGGAAAAATAACAAACTTGTAATACGATAATTATTTTTAAAAAGTGTTCTCAGAAATGAGCTATCACGCGTGAAGATTCATGGCTTTCAAGCCAAATGATCAATCTTATGGCCACATTCATGGCATAGTTTGTTCAAATGATCTCATATTGTGCACAAGGGTACATCTTGGAATTCCAAACAATGTTGCCTAAGGAAGTTTTCATTTTCTTTGCACGGAAAATTCATTTTTCATTTTCCGAGAACCCAAAAGGAGGTTTTTTTGTGAAGGAACTACCAAATAATTGTTGCAAAAATGGACCAAATCAATTTTATAAAATACTAGGCCATATATAATGCACAATTGACAAAATGGTTGGGTGTCAAAATTTTTGATCCACCTCTTGTGAAAAAGACAAATTCCCGTCGATTCAGCTGGAAGCGGGTCAAATTTGAACTGCAGCTGCCTCATAGTTTGCTCTTTATTTTTTCCAAAAATCATTTATAGGTAAATAAGTATCTATAGAAACACCAAAAAATTCCAAGATTCAACCACTAGCTAGGAACGGTCAAGCCCGTCGTTTTGACTACATTTTGAAACGGGCATAAAAAATTCAAAAAAATCAAAAAATTGGAAAACCTTCGCATTGTGTCATTATATGTGACCAAGTTTCCAGGAAAAGTAATAAACTTGTAATACGGTAATTATTTTAAAAAAGTGTTCTGAGAAATGAGCTATCATGCGTGAAGTTTCATGGATTTCAAGCCAAATGATCAATCTTATGGCCACATTCATGGCATAGTTTGTTCAAATGATCTCATATTGTGCACAAGGGTACATCTTGGAATTCCAAACAATGTTGCCTAAGGGAGTTTTTATTTCCTTTGCACGGAAAATTCATTTTTCATTTTCTGAGTGCCCAAAAGGAGGTTTTTTGTGAAGGAACTACCAAATAATTGTTGCAAAAATGGACCAAATCAATTTTATAAAATACTAGGCCATATATAACGCACAATTGACAAAATGGTTGGGTGTCAAAAATTTTGATCCACCTCTGGTGAAAAAGACAAATTCCCGTCGATTCAGTTGGAAGCGGGTCAAATTTGAACTGCAGCTGCCTCATAGTTTGCTCTTTATTTTTTCCAAAAATCGTTTCTAGGTAAATAAGTATCTATTTAATCATAGAAACACCAAAAAAATTCCAAGATTCAACCACTAGCTAGGAACGGTCAAGCCCGCCGTTTTGATTGCATTTTGAAACGGGCATAAAAAATTCAAAAAAAATCAAAAAATTGGAAAACCTTCGCATTGTGTCATTATATGTGGCCAAGTTTCCAGGAAAAATAACAAACTTGTAATACGATAATTATTTTAAAAAAGTGTTCTCAGAAATGAGCTATCACGCGTGAAGATTCATGGCTTTCAAGCCAAATGATCAATCTTATGGCCACATTCATGGCATAGTTTGTTCAAATGATCTCATATTGTGCACAAGGGTACATCTTGGAATTCCAAACAATGTTGCCTAAGGAAGTTTTCATTTTCTTTGCACGGAAAATTCATTTTTCATTTTCCGAGAACCCAAAAGGAGGTTTTTTTGTGAAGGAACTACCAAATAATTGTTGCAAAAATGGACCAAATCAATTTTATAAAATACTAGGACATATATAATGCACAATTGACAAAATGGTTGGGTGTCAAAATTTTTGATCCACCTCTGGTGAAAAAGACAAATTCCCGTCGATTCAGCTAGAAGCGGGTCAAATTTGAACTGGAGCTGCCTCATAGTTTGCTCTTTATTTTTTCCAAAAATCATTTATAGGTAAATAAGTATCTATTAAATCATAGAAACACCAAAAAATTCCAAGATTCAACCACTAGCTAGGAATGGTCAAGCCCGTCGTTTTGACTGCATTTTGAAACGGGCATAAAAAATTCAAAAAAATCAAAAAATTGGAAAACCTTCGCATTGTGTCATTATATGTGACCAAGTTTCCAGGAAAAGTAATAAACTTGTAATACGGTAATTATTTTAAAAAAGTGTTCTGAGAAATGAGCTATCATGCGTGAAGATTCATGGCTTTCAAGCCAAATGATCAATCTTATGGCCACATTCATGGCATAGTTTGTTCAAATGATCTCATATTGTGCACAAGGGTACATCTTGGAATTCCAAACAATGTTGCCTAAGGAAGTTTTCATTTTCTTTGCACGGAAAATTCATTTTTCATTTCCCGAGTGCCCAAAAGGAGTTCTTTTGTGAAAGAACTACCAAATAATTGTTGCAAAAATGGACCAAATCAATTTTATAAAATACTAGGCCATATATAATTCACAATTGACAAAATGGTTGGGTGTCAAAATTTTTGATCCACCTCTGGTGAAAAAGACAAATTCCCGTCGATTCAGTTGGAAGCGGGTCAAATTTGAACTGCAGCTGCCTCATAGTTTGCTCTTTATTTTTTCCAAAAATCATTTCTAGGTAAATAAGTATCTACTTAATCAGAAATACATGGTTTGATGGCGAGACATCGAGGTTTGGATGGTGGCCGAGGGCTCCAACAGTAGAGCGCGTAAGCTCACATGCCCGCCGCGTGGTCACCGCGTGACCGTGGCGTTACCATGTGTTCTGGGAGGCCTAGGCATGTCTAGTGGGTTGGGCACTCCCCAAGTAGGTGCCAAGTGTTTGATTTGCGGTACGGGAAATGCACATGGCTAATGGGTGTGAGTTTTGGCTGAGGATGATCAGTTACTAAGAAGACCGTCTTCACAAATTTTCACCTCAAAAGGAGGAGCCTAGGTGGTACTTGCTTTACAAAGTACCACACTGGACATAAATACGAATGTTGAAGCTGGGCTCAAAATAATGAATGGATTGAGCTAGCATTTGGTGGATGATGGTTATTTGGGCATAGGAAAGCACTGTAGAAAATGGATACCATTTGGACATGCCAAAGTGGTACTTCCTTCACAAAGTGCTGCTCTGATCAGAATAGGAAAATGAATATTTTTGAATTATTTTTGAACTAGGCAAGGAAGGTTTTTACATATTTGACAAAGATATGACCCAAAGAATTTATGAGATTTTTTTGGGAATTTTGGGAATAGCAGAAATATAGGTTGCTTCACAACCTAGGGCAAAACCGCCACATGGACATGACACATAGGCAAAACTGATGAGATGGCGCCTAGTTATCACAACCCACCACAATCTACAAGGCTATGACCATCTATATTGGTCATTAACAACTAGAAATAAGGCAGCGGACTAGCACTGTTTGCTTTGTGACCTTTTCGTGTAAGGAAATTACGACCTTTCTGACCAAAATGGTCGCAATGGTTTAGGGTTTGGAGCCCCTCGAATAGCTTTTGACCAATTGGTCTGAAATGGTCATAGATCTATGACCAATTCTTCCAGGGTCACTGACAAAAGGTCACTAGTTGACATATTTCTTGTAGTGATCATGAAATTGGTGATGGAGGATGACTGATGATGACGACGGCGATGAATCCCCCTCTCCGGAGCCCCGAACAGACTCCAGATCAGCCCTCCCGAGAGAGATTTGGGCTTGGCGGCGGCTCTGTATCGTAAAACGCGATGAAACTTTCTCTCTGATTTTTTTCTCCGCAAAACGGAATATATGGAGTTGGAGTTGAGGTCAGTGGAGCCTCAGGGGGCCCACGAGACAGGGGGGCGCGCCCCCACCCTCATGGGCAGGGTGTGGGCCCCCCGTCTTGATTCTTTCGCCAATATTTTTTATATTTTCCAAAACTTGCCTCCATGGATTTTCAGGTCATTCCGAGAACTTTTGTTTTCTACACATAAAACAACATCATGGCAGTTCTGCTGAAAACAACGTCAGTCCAGATTAGTTTCATTCAAATCATGCAAGTTAGAGTCCAAAACAAGGGCAAAAGTGTTTGGAAAAGTAGATATGTTGGAGACGTATCACACTCGGTAGGATTTTTTATACTTAGGCGAGTACTGGACTGCAGCTAAGCCCCCGAGTGAGAGGATTGCTCGCCACTCGGTAGGATTTTTCAAACTTAGGCGAGTACTGGACTGCAGCTAAGCCCCCGAGTGAGAGGATTGCTCGCCACTTGGTAGGATTTTTCAAACCTAGGTGAGTACAGGACTGCAGCTAAGCCCCCGAGTGAGGGGATTGCTCTCACAATCTCGTCCTTCTTCTTGACGGTGCAGCCCTCGGGGGGGGGGGGGGGGTCATGGTCGACCCGTACCATTTGGTAGGACCTTTTAAACTTAGGCGAGTACTAGACTGCAGCTAAGCCTCCGAGTGAGAGGCTGGCTCACAACTCGGTAGGATTTTCCAACACTTAGGCGAGTACTGGACTGCAGCTAAGCCTCCGAGTGAGAGGCTGGCTCACCACTCGGTAGGATTTTCTAACACTTAGGCGAGTACTGGACTGCAGCTAAGCCTTCGAGTGAGTGGCTGGCTCACCACTCGGTAGGACTTACACTTAGGCGAAACGGAATCGCAGCTAAGCCTCCGAGTGAGAGGCTGGCTCAACACTCGGTAGGATTTTCTCTTCAACTTAGGAGAAACGGATTCGCAGCTAAGGCACCCACTGGGGATTTTAGAACATGTAAAAAATGAACAACAATCATTCGGAAGACTGTAAAATCATGTCTTTTGATAATCAAACTAAAAGGTACTTCTTATTACATCTCAACAGTCTGAATACTTTAAGAGTAAAAGGGGCGGAGCAGTTCCGCATTCCAAGCACGTGGCTCATCTTTATTGTGCTCGACATTGAAAAGACGATATGCTCTGTTGTGGAGCACTTTGGTGACAACGAAAGGGCCTTCCCAAGCGGGAGCGAGCTTGTGTGGTTTCTGCTGGTCCACTCGTAGAACCAAGTCTCCTTCCTGAAATGCCCGACCCCTTACGTTTCTGGCATGGAATCGACACATGTCTTGTTCATAAATGGTCGACCGGATCAAGGCCATCTCTCTTTCTTCTTCTAGGAGATCGACTGCATCTTGCCGAGCCTGTTCTGCTTCCTCTTCTGAAAAGACCTCGATTCAGCGTGCATTGTGGAGCAGATCACTCGGGAGTACGGCTTTACCTCCGTAGACTAAGAAGAATGGAGTTCGTCCAGTCGACCGATTAGGAGTTGTCCTCAATCCCCAAAGTACTGATGGAAGTTCATCGACCCAGGCCCCTGTTGCATGCTTGAGGTCATGCATCAGTCGCGGTTTCAGTACTTTGAGAATCAATCCGTTTGCTCTTTCAGCCTGCCCATTCGACCGAGGATGAGCGACCGAAGCATAATCGACCCTCGTGCCTTGGGAAGCACAAAAGGCTCTAAATTCGTCAGAGTCGAAGTTCAACCCGTTATCTGTGATGATGTTGTGCGAAACACCATATCTGAATATCAATTCTCTGCTGAAACTTACAGCTGTACTTGCTTCAAGGTTTTTAATGGGCTTGGCTTCGATCCATTTGGTAAACTTGTTGATTGCCACTAGTACATGGGTAAATCCACTCCTGCCAGTCCTCAGAGGTCCAACCATGTCCAAACCCCAGACAGCGAAAGGCCAGACGAGTGGAATAGTCTTCAGAGCTAATGCAGGCTTATGGGACATGTTGGAGTAAAACTGACAGTCTTCACATTTGTCCACTATTTCTTTCGCCATCTCATTGGCATGTGGCCAGTAAAATCCGGCTCGGTATGCTTTGGCCACGATGGTCCGAGAGGACGTATGGTGGCCACAGGTCCGTGAGTGAATATCATTGAGGATCATTCGGCCTTCTTCTGGCGTGATGCATTTCTGGCAGACTCTAGTTACACTTTCTCTGAACAACTGACCTTTTATCATGGTAAAGGCTTTAGATCATCGGACGATCTGCCGAGCCTCTTCTTCATCCTCTGGAAGTTCTTTCCTAAGAATGTATGCAACATAGGGCACTGTCGAGTCAGGAGCGACGACCAAAACCTCCATGACTAAGTCGACCACGGCTGGGATTTCGACTTCAGTCGGATCTGTGGTGCTCAAACAATAGGATCACTATAGGTAATAGTCTTTTCTTCGACTGTAATAGGTGCAACTACTTTCACTTCAATAGGAGGATTATATTTAAAACACTTCTCTTTAGGGAGATCAACGTGAGTAGCAAAAGATTCACAGAAAGAAGCTACTATCTCAGAGTCAAGTCCATACTTAGAGCTAAATCCACGGAAAGCATCGGTATCCATAAAAGATTTAACACAATCGAACTTAGGTGTCATACCTGACTCCTTACCATCGTCGGAACCCCAATCTTCAGAGTTGCGTTTAATTCTTTCCAATAAGTCCCATTTGAAATCAATAGTCTTCAGCATATAAGAACCAGCACAGGAAGTATCGAGCAGGTTGCGATTATCAAGAGAAAGCCGAGCATAAAAATTCTGAATAATTATTTCCCAAGACAGATCATGATTGGGGCATGAATATAACATTGACTTAAGCCTCCCCCAAGCTTGAGCGATGCTTTCTCCTTCGCGAGGCCAGAAATTATATATGTAATTACGATCATGATGAACAAGATGCATAGGATAGAACTTCTGGTGAAATTCCAACTTCAATCGCTTATAATTCCAAGATCCCGTATCATCGCATAGCCTATACCATGTCAATGCATCTCCCTTCAAAGATAAAGGGAAGACCTTCCTTTTGATAACATCATCGGGAATACCTGCAAGCTTAAATAATCCACAAACTTCATCCACAAAGATAAGGTGTAAATCGGGATGCAATGTTCCATCTCCTGCAAATGGATTAGCTAGCAGTTTTTCTATCATACCCGAAGGAATCTCAAAGTAAATAATTTCATAAAGTTCAGTAGGTTAAGGAGCAACTCTTTGCTCTTCTGGTTGGGGTGAAGTTACCCCAAACAAGCCCCTCAAAGGATTAGTTTCCATAGTGACAAGTAACAGAGAATTTCCGCACACTATATAAATGTTTCCTTACCAAGTTCCACTCACCAAAAGCGCTACACTCCCCAGCAACGGCGCCAGAAAAGAGTCTTGATGAACCACAAGTGTAGGGGATCAATCATAGTCCTTTCGATAAGTAAGAGTGTCGAACCCAACGAGGACCAGAAGGAAATGATAAGCGGTTTTCAGTAAGGTTTTCTCTGCAAGCACTGAAATTGTAGGTGATAGATAGTTTTGTGATAAGATAAATAGTAATGAGTAACAAGTAAATAAAGTAAACAAAGTGCAGCAAGGTGGCCCCATCCTTTATGTGGCAAAGGATAAGCCTGGACAATTTCTAATAATAATGAAGGATATCCCGAGGACACATTGGGAATTATCGTCAAGCTAGTTTTCATCACGTTCATATGATTCAGGTTCGGTACTTTCATAATTTGATATGTGGGTGGACTGGTACTTGGTACTGCCCTAACTTGGACAAGTATCCCACTTATGATTAACCCCTATTGCAAGCATCCGCAACTACAAAATAAGTATTAAGGTAAACCTAACCACATCATTAAACATATGGATCCATATCAACCCCTAACGAAGCAACGCATGCATAAACTAGGGTTTAAGCTTCTGTCACTCTAGCAACCCATCATCTACTTATTACTTCCCCATGCCTTCCTCTAGGCCCAAATAATGGTGAAGTGTCATGTAGTCGACGTTCACATAACACCACTAGAGGAAACGACAACATACATCTCATCAAAATATTGAACGAATACTAAATTCACATGACTACTAATAGCAAGACTTCACCCATGTCCTCAGGAACAAACGTAACTACTCACAAAGCATATTCACGTTCATAATCAGAGGAGTAATAATATGCATAAAGGATCTGAACATATGATCTTCCACCAAGTAAACCAATTAGCATCAACTACAAGGAGTAATCAACACTACTAGCAACCCACAGGTACCAATTTGTGGTTTGATACAAGATTGGATACAAGAGATGAACTAGGGTTTTGAGAGGAGATGGTGTTGTTGAAGATGTTGATGGAGATTGACCCCCTCCTGATGCGAGGATCATTGGTGATGACGTTGGTGATGATTTCCCCCTCCCGGAGGGAAGTGTCCCCGGCAGAACAGCTCCGCCGGAGCCCTAGAATTGATTCCGCCAAGGTTCCGCCTCGTGGCGGCGGAGTTTCGTCCCGTAAGCCTACCCACGATTTTTTCCAGGGTAAAAGTGATGATATAGCAGAAGATGGACGCCGGAGGCCCACCAGGGGCCCAGGAGATAGGGGGCGCGCTCCCCTGTCTCCTGGACAGGGTGTGGGCCCCCTGGCATATTTCTTACGCTCAGATATTCTTATTAATTCCAAAAGGTTGTTTTGTGGAGTTTCAGGACTTTTGGAGCTGTGTAGAATAGGTTTCCAACGCTTGCTCCTTTTCCAGCCAGAATTCCAGCTGCCGGCATTCCCCCTCTTCATAGTAAACCTTGTAAAATAAGAGAGAATAGCCATAAGTATTGAGATATAATGTGTAATAACAGCCCATAGTGCAATAAATATTGATATAAAAGCATGATGCAAAATGGACGTATCAGGACGCCATCCTTCACATCTCGTCGTTCATCGTCGTGTGCGAAGCTTTCCTCCACATCACCCCGCACTTCGGCTTATCGCTCAAGACCTTCAATGTGAAGCCGAAGATGATTCAGGGGCGACACGCGGAGTGTGGAGGTGCTGCAATAAGCAGGAACACCGACGCCCCATGGCAAGAGGGCTTCTTCCCGGAGGTGTCCGATCTATGGCAGCGGAGGTGTTTTTATGTCATGACTCCTAGAGGCACAAAGTGGGTGACTGCCCCTGACTTCCGTTCGGGCCCTCCACCTCAACTGGCGTCATGGGCCAATGTGGGACCGGATTGGGGGCCTGCTAATGATGTACCAACATTGCAGAGCCGCTTTCGGGAGCTTCTTCAGAGGGACATTAGCCTTGTCATCGTAATTCAGGTAATGCTAGTCCGACGGATCTTGTCGTGCAAACGCCGGCCTCTCCGGATGTGGGATTTCAATCCGGAAGGTCCGCGGACTATTCTGCACTTCTTCGGCATGATGCTCGAAGGGATGTGTAAGTTATTCTTCGGACCACAAGTAAAGTGTCCGGACACCATTGAGGATGCGGGCCTAAGCTGCAACCGCCCTGATACCCGAGTAAGTAACCCAGAAACCGAACACTTAGTTTATATTTATCATAACGTTATTCTGAAAACCATCCGCGGCTAGGAATGGCTCAACAAGGCGAAGAGAATCAGGTGTCCGGCGCCACTTCCCCGAAGGCTTGCCTAGTCCTGTCATAGCTAGGATGCTTAGTCGTGTGCTAAGTCAAGTGCCCTCGGGGAAAGACGAAGGGAAGAACAGAGAAGCAGAACTTCACACATTGCACATCCAAACTGGGGGAATTACTACCTCCATGAAGGAGGATAGTCGGGGAGGGGAATCTAAGGTCTCCTCCCCCCGCGGGAAGAAGAGGGCCGCCTCCGAAGACTTGGAGATGGAGGTGCCCAGACAAGGGAAGAAAACTTCACCAGGGGGCTCTACCCCGAAGGGAGTCCTCACCGCGCCATGCTCGCAAACGGGCCAGCCCTCAGCCGAGCTGTAAGTTAATCGTAAATACAAAGCTACTGCTTCCTCCTCCGAGAAAAATAACCAGGATCCATCCTTTGCAGTCCGGCTAGCAGCTCTTCTCGAGAGAGTTCGTCTTCGGGGGATCTCCTTCCGGAGATGATGGAGAGTCAAACCCCACCAGCCTCTCCGCCTCATGGTGCGTGCGACCCCGAGGTGTCGTCACGGAGGAGTCCAGATTTGCCGAGGCCAGAAGCTAGTACTTCGGCCGCCCTGAGCCCGGAGCGTTTGGCTCCCACGGGGGGCGATAAGAAGGGTCCGACACAGTTTGGTGACTGGCCGGACTTGCTGACGGGCCTTCTAGAGCAATCTGCTCTCTCGGAGGATCACCGTTCATTAATGAGCACGGTGCTTGAGAAGATTTCATCCGCCACAAGCGGGTTGAATGAAGCTTTTACGAGCCTACTCAAAGGATTTGAGGTATGTAATGAAATACATAATTTTTTGATTGTGGCGCACGCGCTTGGTGTGCTCCGTATAGATAGTAGCCCCTGAGACTTTGGTTGCCAGCCCTAGGTGGCAAACGGAGGATCACATTGTTAAGTAATGATCGCACTGTATTCATGTGCAAGTGGCTAAGGGTCCGGTAGCCGACCGGTCCGTTGAAGTTGCCGAACTGAGGCGACAGATTGAAGTTGGGGATGCCGACATCACACTTGTGAACGAGCGGCTTAACGTGTCACAAAGTATGTGCTCTGCTTTCCTTATTTTCTATAGGAAATATTAAGAGGAGCATAATGTTAATGTGATATGCTTGGACTGCAGGCAGAGCTACTGCCATGGAGGCTGCCCTAAAGGCGGCCGAAGAGTTGGGAGCCGAACAGGCTGCTCATCGCCGAAGCGAAGATAAAATAGCTGAGATGGCTGTGGAGCTGAAAAACGCCGCCAACCGGTACGAGCTCCTTGAACAAGAGAAACAAGCTAATTTGGCTGACCTGAAGAAGGCCCTTGATGCGGCCAAGGAGACGCGTTCCGAAATTAGGGATGCGCGGGAGGAGCTTCGACGGGCCAGAGAAATTGCGGCTGGAAACCCCTATTTGTTGCGGATGAAGTTCTTAGATCCAAAGTATGCTCCTCTGGGTCGACGCTGGAGCCCTACAGACGCGTATGCGGATCTGGCGAAGAGTACGGCTGATGCGGCCAAGTTTTTTGAGGACCAAGAAGATAATGAAGTGGAAAAGCTGTTCTGGTCGCAATTCAGTTCTCCAACGCGCCCGTTGTCATTGAGTGAAAGGATGGCCGCTATGGCCGAGCTCCATAGGTTGTCCGGTCTTGCAATGAGGTCTGTAATAGACCATCTATGGCCGAAGGGGCCGAAGCTGGACAGTTATTTTGGTTTAGTACAACAATTCCTTGGTGCCGTATCACGAATCGATGCCATGAAGAGGCCGGCGTGCATAGAGGGTGCACGGATGGCTCTTACCTGTGTTAAAACATATTGGACAGATATGGAGGCCACCATCATTGCAACCCAGAATCCGGCGGGAAGCCAGGATCCAGTCAAGCAATACTTGGAGCGGGTAACAGAAGGTGCTCGTTTAATAGAGGCTCAGTGCTCGAAGAATGTCATGTTCGAGTGACAAATTGTTTCATTTCTTAAACAAGCTATGTTTATACTTTTCACCCGAAAGTGTTATTGTGCCTCCTGTGCGACCATTTGATGTATATATGTAATCTGAAAGTTAGCAGTCGTTGGCTTCAGCCCCCACGCATACAATGTGGGGGTGTTCGCAAAAATATGCGTAATCACACTTGATCCAACGCCTTGGTCCATTAAGGAGGTGATCGCACGTCGAATTAGGCAACCAGACTATATAGCTTTAACACTTTCACTTAGCCATAGGAGTTTGACGGTGGGGCTACTATGTAGTCCCTGGTACCTTTGCATGCATCTGAATATGGGTGCGTGTCTACATGACTGGGAAACGGTCCTTCGTTAATGCGGAGGAATCCTAAAGATTCCGATGAGTCCCCGAGTGGTTGACCAGTCTCTCGCTATATCATGACAGTTAGTTTTCGGCTTTCTCTACTAAGGTGCTCATCCGGAATAACCAGGGCATAATCGCAGTAGTTATCCTTTGGCCGCCTTAGCCGATAAGAATGGAACGTAAGGCGGCAAACCCAGAAGCCGGGCAAACCCAACATTTGACCAAAGACATGATTCGGAGCTGATGCATATAAGGCCAAACTCGCAACGACGAGCACTCCTGAAGGTATTCGGACTTTATAACATATACTGGGCTGAGTAACGCCCTTTATTTTGAACCCTATATTTCCAGGTACGTGCATTAGTCTGTCGTGGCGAAATGCCAATAACGCCAGTATCCCCTGTGGGTGTAGTACCCATGGGATGTTTAAGCAACAAGAGACAATAAAGAAGGTTTACACAGGGGCTTAATCTAAAGAGAAACCTTTGAGCGGGGCCCTCCTGCACGTCTACGCCTTTTTCTCCGTTGTGCTGTGTCCTGGGAGGGTATCGCATGAATGGTGTCTGTAAAAAGGAAAACTCATGTAGAAGAGTATGACATAAGCGTGCGAAGAGTTGGCTATTATCAATGGATAGTAGAAGTGTAAGACATTGGCCTGTCAATAAGGTCAAGCCAAAAGGTGGGCTTTATTGAATATCTGTAGCCCCTGGTGTCCTCTATGGGATTACATGTATAGCACCCACCTCAGGTTTATCTAGACTATTATCGACGGTGGTGTACCAGACTCGTCTAACCGTGTCCGTGGTCTTAAAGATCGATCATGCGTTCTGATATTAGAAGCCTCTTAGTGTCCGGCTGATAGAGCCGCCACATACTCTTCCACACGTAAGGAACGCTTTGTATTTGTGTTAACGGTGATGATGCCACGTGGACCAGGCATCTTGAATTTAAGGTAGGCGTAGTGCGGTACTGCACTGAAGCGGGTGAAGGTCGTTCTCCCGAGCAATGCATGATAACCACTTTGGAGGGGGGGCGATGGTGAAGAGTAGTTCTTCGCTTCTGAAGTTGTCTGGAGAACCGAATGTCACCTCTAATATGAGGGAGCCCCTGCAGTGGGCTTCAACGCCTGGTATCATCCCTTTAAAGGTGGTGTTACTTTGGCTGATTCTGGATGGGTCTATCCCCATCCTGCGGACAGTGTCCTGGTATATTAGATTGAGACTACTGTCGCCGTCCATGAGGACATGAGTGAGATGGTATCCGTCGATTATTGGGTCGAGCACCAAGGCAGCTGATCCTCCGTGCCGCATACTAGTCAGGTAGTTCCTGTGATCAAAGGTGATCGGGCAGGCCGACCAGGGGTTAAGTTTGGGGGCGACGGGCTCTACAGCGTATGCGTCTCTGAGCGCACGTTTGCGCCTTCTCTTGGGTATGTGAGTCGCGTGGATCATGTTTACTGTTTTTACCTCTGGTGGGAATTTTTTCTGTCCGCCAGTGTTCGGCTGGCGAGGCTCATCCTCGTCTTCACTTGGTGTTTCCCTTCCCGTGTGTTTGGCATTTAACTTGCCGTCCTGCTTAAAGACCCATCATTCTCTGTGAGTGTGGTTCGCAGGTTTTTCGGGGGTGCCATGAATTTGGCACAGTCTGTCTAGGACTTTGTTCGGGCCGGACGGTCCCTCTTTGCTGCCTTTAAATGGCTTCTTTTGTTGACCGGGTCGAGAGCCCCTAAATCTAGCGTTAACCGTTGTGTTGTCCGGACTTTCTTTCTTGTTTCGACGCTTGTTTTTATTGCATTGTGGCTTCCCGTTGCCATCCCTGATTTCAGATGTGCCTGGGTTGCTGCTGCCTCTATGGGCCAACCAACTGTCTTCACCCGCGCAAAAGTGGGTCATAAGGCTTGTTAAGGCTGCCATTGTCCTCGGCTTTTCTTGGCCGAGGTGTCTGGCGAGCCACTCATCCCGGATATTGTGCTTGAAGGCAGCTAGGGCTTTGGCATCCGGACAATCGACAATTTGATTCTTCTTAGTGAGGAATCTATTCAAATCTTGCGGGCGGACTCTCCGGGCTATTGAATTATGTGACTTAAATCATCAGCGTCCGAAGGTCGGACATAGGTTCCTTGAAAATTGGCCCTGAAAGCGTCCTCAAGTTCCTCCCAGCTTCCGATTGAATTTTCGGGGAGGTTTTTCAACCAGTGCCGAGCTGGTCCCTTCAACTTTAGGGGAAGGTATTTGATGGCGTGGAGGTCGTCCCCACGAGCCATGTGGATATGCAGGATAAAATCCTCAATCTAGACCCCGGGGTCTGTCGTTCCGTCGTATGCCTCTATGTTCATGGGTTTGAAACCCTGTGGAAATTCATGGTCCAGTACCTCTTCGGTGAAGCACAGAGGGTGAACAACCCCTCTATATCTGGACATGTTGTGGCATATTGTCGACTATTGTTGTGTCTAGTGCTGATTCCGAACTGGTACTTGATCAGTCTGATCATTTTGGTGACCATAATCCTGCGCCGAAGCGAGTCCTCTAGATCCATAGATGGACCTGGTCGCGCCGGACTTTTTGTCCAGGAGCTCACATAAATCGTGTGTTGCGTCAGTAGCTGCTCTATTGCGGTCATGAAGTGGTTAGTCCGGCCTACTGGCCGTATTGTTCTTTGGTGGAACGGGCTCATCGTCAAATTCTGGCAGCAGCTTGCGCTTTGGATAGCTCTTTGTGTGGCGATCGTCGCCGTATTTTTCCTCAGTGTCTAGCACTTTATTCCATCTCCAATTGAGTGTTTCCTGCGCGGCCTTAAGCATTTGCTTCTGCTTCTTTAGACTTCTCGCAGTGGCCATAAGCCTTCTGTGGAGGTTATCTCGCTCCAAACGTTTTTCTGGGAAGATGAATGCATCGTCGTCCAGACTGTGCTCCTCTCCCGGGGCAGGTTGATGAGTTCGGCCCTCGGGATCACTGAGATCGGGCGTCTGCTCCAGGCTGTGTTCGGCGTGACCTGGCTCATCCTGATCCATCGCTGGGTCCATATGGTCATTGTTGCCTTTGGAGTTGACTGGGGTGTCGATCTTTCTAGTGCTGTTATCACTGTTTTTATTGTGGCTGGACTTAGAGCGGCGTCTGCGCCGTCGTTTTGGCTTTTGTCCGGGGGTTTTATCCTCTGTTTTGTCGCCATCGTCCTCCTTAGGCGTGTCCACCATGTATATATCATATGATGAGGTGGCAGTCCAGCGCCCCGTGGGTGGTGGTTCTAAATCGTCCCCTACGCCGACGTCCGTACCATCGGTGTCATCAGAGTCGAAGTCAAGCATGTCTGTTACATCATCGAAAGTGGCTATGAAGTGGGTGGTGCGTGGGAAACGAATTTCTTCATCGCCTTCTTCCCCCTCGAGCCGGACAAAGTTCGCCAAGAGGCTCCTGACAAGGAGAGAGACCTTAATAAATTCAGCATGTCGCCGAAGGGCGAGTGCTGGAAGATATCCGCAGTGGTGAACTCCATTACCGGAGCCCAGCTAGATTCGCCGGGCTCGGGGGCGGGTGGTCTGGAATCTACAGCCGGACACATGTTCGGGGGTCCGATGACACAGACTTCCTTGGGGGTGGAGTCTGTGTTCGGCTCTACCGCCGATGAGTATGCGGCCTCTGAGGCGGGGTCCATCCGTCCGTCCTCGGACGACGCGATCTGCCCCGGATTTAGGTCTGGAGCTCCTGTAGGTGCGATATCCCGAGTATTGTCTGATAACAGGTGTAAGCCGTGCTCGTCGTGACTGTTCGGCGCTCCTGGCGTAGGCCCGAATCCGTTGAAGATCAAGTCTCCGTGGATATTGGCCGTGTAATTCGAGTTTCCAAATCTGACCTGATGGTCAGGGGCGTAGCTGTCGATCTGCTCCAGATGGCCAAGTGAATTGGCCTGCAATACGAAGCCGCCGAACACGAAGACCTGTCCGGGGAGAAAAGTCTCGCCCTGGACCGCATTGTTGTTGATCGAAGGAGCCATCGAGCCTTGCAGCGACGACACAGAGGAACTCTCAATGAAAGCACCAATGTCGGTGTCAAAACCGGCAGATCTCGGGTAGGGGGTCCCGATCTATGCGTCTAAGGCCAATGGTAACAGGAGGCAAGGGACACGATATTTTACCCAGGTTTGGACCCTCTCGATGGAGGTAAAACCCTACTTCCTGCTTAATTGATCTTGATGATATGAGTATTACAAGAGTTGATCTACCACGAGATCGTAGAGGGTAAACCCTAGAAGCTAGCCTATGATGATTATGATTGATTTTCTATGGACTAAACCGTCCGGTTTATATAGACACCGGAGGGGGCTAGGGTTTACACAGAGTCGGTTACAAAGAAGGAGATCTAATTTCTGGATCGCCAAGCTTGTCTTCCACGCAAAGGAGAGTCCCATCCGGACACCGGACGAAGTCTTGAGTCTTGTATCTTCGCGTTCCATCAATCCGGCCAAAGTATATAGTCCGGCTGTCCGGATACCCCCTAATCCACGACTCCCTCACTCGTCGCCTGGCGTGCGAACGACGCTGCTCGCCAGGCCTAGACTGCCAGGGTGATGTGGATGTTCGTGGGTCGTGCCACGGGTTCTCTCTGCGACTGGCCCGCTACTAGTCTGCACCGGTGCTGGCAATCTGGTCCCGGACGAACCGATCATAGTGGTCGTCTTCTTCTTAGGAGCCATGGCGATGAAGAAGAGCTAGGCCAACTACTAGACCAGATTCTCACAATTGTGACCCCTACCTGGCGCCCCAAAGATGTCTGTGGGAAACGACACCTATGGGATCACAAGAATCCCTACTACGGTTGCGGGGCGCGGGGTTGTGAGAAGAGCAGGATTAGCAATTGACACAAGGATCGTTTACCCAGGTACGAGCCACAAGGATGCGTAAAACCCTAGTCCTGCTTGGTGGATGTATTGAGTGTTATTGAGCTCTCGAACTAGCTACGGGTGCTGCGTGGTTCGAAAGAGCCGAATCCTTTTCCTGTATGCCTTGGGCCTCCTTTTATAGGCGAAAGGGGCTGCCACAGTGGCACACAGGAGGTGGAAAGAGCCTACAGTATTGCGAGCTTATCGCTCATGGTTAGCACATGACAAGTCAAGCGGATTGTCAAACATGATGTGACCGAGAGAATTATCACAAGAAATCATGTGTAACATGGCATCACAACTAATAGACTCCACATGGCAATCATCAAACTCATCATAAATGGGTAAATCATCACATGGGGAAGTCGAACTAGCATGAAGCATGACAATAGGTGGATCAACATCATGCAAGCAATCAATGTCGAGAATGTCCACTAGTGGGACTAGAGCATCACCTTCACCTATATTACCTTGTTCATTCCACTCAAGTGGTGTAGGTGAGGTGGCAAAGACCAAATGGTGGTCATCATCTTCATCTTGATGGAACCATGTGGGTGGTGCATCATATTCCACCATGGCCATCGTCGTGTCCGTAGGAAGGACGAAGTCGTCGCAGATTGGTGGATCAACATATATGGGACCTAGCAACAAAGGATAAGACACAATATAGGTAGAGGTTAAGTTGTTAGAAATCGAAATGGCCTCACTCTCTCTATGTGGTGGTGTCTGTGACGCCCCCGATTCAACCGTACACTAATCATACACGCAAATGTGTACAACCAAGATCAGGGACTCACGGGAAGATATCACAACACAACTCTAGACACAAATAAAATAATACAAGCTTTATATTACAAGCCATGGGCCTCGAGGGCTCGAATACAAAAGCTCGATACACGAGAGTCAGCGGAAGCAACAATATCTGAGTACAGACATAAGTTAAACAAGTTTTGCCTTAAGTAGGCTAGCACAAACATCAACTATCGAAGAGGCAAGGCCTCCTGCCTGGGACCTCCTAACTACTCCTGATCTTCAGCGGCCTCCATGTAGTAGTATCCGTCGGCGGTGGCATCTGGCTCCAGTGATCCACCAACTGGTTGCAAAAACCGGAAAGAAGGAAGAAAGGGGAAAAGGGGTAGCAAAGCAACCATGAGTACTCGTCCAAAGTACTCGCAAGCATCAGATCTAAACTGAGTATGCATTGGTATCAAATGGAAGGGTTGTGTCTGTAGACTGAACTGTAGAATGCCGGAATAGAGGGGGAGGCCTAGCATCTTCAAAAAGCTCCAAGCGTCTTGCAGCATGTAGAAGAGTAAAGAATAGCAGTTTAATTAACAAGCATGTTGTAGCATTAATGCCCAAAGATCCTTCCTCGACTCCCTGCGAGAAAGCAATCCCGGAGCCAATATATTTCAAGTATCCATTTCTGGTAGTAAAAGATCAGGATATAAGTCTAAACGTCCGTTGCCGTGGACATGGCTATTAATAGATAATCTTCCCTGCAGGGGTGCACCATGTTTCCCAACACACTCGATCACTCTGGCCGGACACACTTTTCTGGGTCAATGCCCGGCCTCGGAAGATCAACACGTCGCAGCCCTACCCAGGCTCAGCAGAGAGGTCCCCGCCGGTCTACATCCTAAGTGCCCCGGGGTCTTGGGACCATCGCCCGTTGCATCCGGGTCGTTGCGAGCAGGGTGAATACCAGCACCGCCTTGGATGGCCAGCATGATCCGACCGTGCCACAATGCTAAACTAGACGTTTGACATAGCTTCGGCTGATACCACGACATCGAGGCCCATATCTATTCTCGCGTGGTGGTTAGTGCGTAAAGGCCAAAGGCCAACTCAGAACAAATACCCAAACCTGTTAGTGCATTGGGGGCTCGCGGAGACGAGCAGACACTCACGATAATGTGACCCCGTCGCCCGGTTTCATGGACTTACAACTAGGGCCAAGAATGCCCGGCCGTGCCACGTGGAAAACCCGCGGGTGCTCAACGGGCCCTCCCGACTTCCACATCAACTCGCGGGTACCCCTCAGGGCCGACCTGACTTCAACAATGGTCTCAAGTAAAGTCCGGGTAACTGTGTGTCCAAACATCAAGGGGAAACCCCGAGGAATCACCCACGGAGGATTCCACTTGATGTAATCATCAAGGTGAACGTAAGAGGATCCACCCTCGAGGTTGACACTTGAGGTGTTGCACGATAGAGCCATATCAGGAATGGTGAAAGAGGAACCACCCTCAATGACCATGACCGAATAGCTACACTACAGAATTATCATCAAGAGAGCATTATGAGGGATCACCCTCAGCACTCGATAGTAGCTCTGCAGAGTCGAGCAACTAAAGGGGCGTGATGTGATGTGAGGTGTTGGGCTCTGGTCGTCGATCACGATTATCGAGTCGTCGATGATGAAGCAGGGGCAACAAGGACAAGGTGGGGGTCACTGATGGATCACTAACCAACCTATACTAAGCAGTTTAGCATAAGCAGGTAAGTAACAATAAGCAAGTTACAAAAGCATGCAATGCATCAGAATAGGAGCAATCAATTACAGTAGCAAAATCTAATGCAAGCATGAGAGAATGTAATGCGCGATATAGGGATGATCAAAGGGGGGGGCTTGCCTGCAAGCTCCGCTGAAAGGGAAGAAGGGTCGTCGAGGGAGTCCTGGACTAGGGGGTGTCCGGACAGCCGGACTATCATCGTCCGCCGAACTCCAAGACTACGAAGATACAAGATTGAAGACTCCGTCCCGTGTCCGGATGGGACTTTCCTTGGCGTGGAAGGCAAGCTTGGCGATATGGATATGTAGATCTCCTACCATTGTAATCGACTCTGTGTAACCCTAGCCTCCTCCGGTGTCTATATAAACCGGAGGGCTTTAGTCCATAGGACACAACATACATTACAACAATCATACCATAGGCTAGCTTTAGGGTTTAGCCTCCTTGATCTCGTGGTAGATCCACTCTTGTACTACCCATATCATCAATATTAATCAAGCAGGACGTAGGGTTTTACCTCCATCGAGAGGGCCCGAACCTGGGTAAAACATCGTGTCCCTCGTCTCCTGTTACCATCCGCCTAGACGCACAGTTCGGGACCCCCTACCCGAGATCCGCCGGTTTTGACACCGACATTGGTGCTTTCATTGAGAGTTCCTCTGTGTCGTCACCGATAGGCCCGATGGCATCTTCAACAAACGACGCCGTCCAGGGTGAGACTTTTCTCCCCGGACAGATCTTCGTATTCGGCGGCTTCGCACTGCGGGCTAATTCGTTTGGCCATCTGGAGCAGATCGAAAGCTACGCCCCTGGCCGTCAGGTCAGATTCGGAAGCCTAAACTTCACGGCCAATGTCCACGGAGACTTGATCTTCGACGGACCCGAGCCACAGCCAAGCGCGCCGCACTGTTGCGATGGGCATGATCTAGCTCTGCCGCCGAACAGTGCCTTGGTGGCCGCACACGAATCCGCTCCGGCCGTTGGTCCGGAGCAGACTGCCCAGATAGAGGATCGGTGGATGGACGCCGCCTCGGGGGCTTCAACTGCTACGGCGATGGAGCCAAACACTAATCTTGTCCCTCGCAAAACTCGTGATTCTGAGGTGCCGGACTCCTTGCCGGACTCCGAACCTCCCACGCCCCTACCAATCAAATCGGATTGGGCGCCGGTTATGGAATTCACTGCCGCGGACATCTTCCAATACTCGCCTTTTGGCAACATCCTGAATTCACTAAAGCATCTCTCGTTATCAGGAGAGCCCTGGCCGGACTATGGCCAGGATGGTTGGGATGCGGACGACGAAGAAATTCAGAGCCCACCCACCACCCACTTTGTAGCCACTGTCGACGATCTAACCGACATGCTAGACTACGACTCCGAAGACATCGACGCTATGGATGATGATGCTGGAGACGAACAGGAACCAGCGCCTACAGGGCACTGGAAGACCACCTCGTCATATGACATATACATGGTGGATTCCCCAAAAGATGGGGACGGCGAGGGAACAGCGGAGGCAGATTCTTTAAATAAACAGCCCAAGCACCGGCGTCAGCGGCGCCGCTCTAAATCCCGCCACAGCAAGAATGGAGATTCCGGCACAGGAGATAATAACACCCCAGAAAGTGCCGAAGACAACCCCCTCCAGCAAGACTCAGCGCAGGAGGATGCAGAAGCAAGCCCTCAGGAGAGGGCGGCGGACGAAGAGGTTGAGGATTACAACTATATGCCTCCCTCCGAAGACGAGGCAAGCCTCAACGATGACGAATTCGTCGTGCCCGAGGATCCCGTCGAACAAGAGCGTTTTAAACGCAGGCTTATCGCCATGGCAAACAGCCTAAAGAAAAAGCAGCAGCAGCTTCATGCTGATCAGGACCTGCTGGCCGATCGATGGACCGAGGTCCTCGCGGCCGAAGAGTATAAACTCGAACGTCCCTCCAAAAGCTATCCAAGACGCAAGCTGCTCCCCCGATTAGAGGAGGAAGCATACATACCTCCATCACCAGCGCACGATATGGCTGACCGACCACCCCGCGGTCGTGATAGAGAGGCATCCAGGCCCCCAGCGAAGACAGTACCCCGGCATCGCTCCAAAAGTACGAAGCCAAGAGGGAACGCGCCGGACTTGCGAGATATATTGGAGGACAAAGCAAGGCAATCCAGATCCATCTATGGATCACGTGGGCGCCCCACAACCCATGACGAATACCGTCGTACCGGATATAATAACCCCGGCCAGGCCGAATACGGCAGACAGCGCTCTCTCGAGCTACGTCGTGATATTGCTCAATACAGAGGCGCCGCACACCCACTATGCTTCACTGACGAATTAATGGATCATCAAATCCCCGAAGGGTTTAAACCCGTAAACATTGAATCCTACGATGGCACAACAGACCCCGCGGTTTGGATCTAGGATTATCTTCTCCACATTCATATGGCCCGCGGCGACGATCTCCACGCCATCAAGTATCTCCCACTCAAGCTTAAAGGACCAGCTCGGCATTGGCTTAACAGCTTGCCTGCAGAGTCAATTGGGTGTTGGGAAGACCTGGAGGCCGCATTCCTTGATAACTTCCAAGGCACGTATGTGCGACCACCAGACGCCGATGACCTAAGCCACATCATTCAGCAGCCAGACGAATCGGCCAGACAATTCTGGACACGGTTCTTGACGAAGAAAAATCAAATCGTCGACTGTCCGGATGCAGAGGCCCTTGCAGCCTTCAAGCATAACATCCGCGACGAATGGCTAGCCCGACACCTGGGACAGGAAAAGCCGAAATCTATGGCAGCCCTCACATCATTAATGACCCGCTTCTGCGCAGGAGAGGATAGCTGGCTAGCTCGCAGCAACAATCTCCGTAAAAATTCTGGGAGTCCGGATACTAAGGACAACAACGGCAGGTCACGTCGAAACAAAAATAAACGCCGCATTAACGGCGACGACAAGGAGGATATGGCAGTCAACGCCGGATTCCGAGGCTCTAAACCCGGTCAACGGAAGAAGCCATTCAAAAGAACCACTCCGGGTCCGTCCAATTTGGACCGAATACTCGACCGCTTATGCCAGATACATGGCACCCCTGAAAAACCAGCCAATCACACTAATAGAGATTGTTGGGTGTTCAAACAGGAAGGCAAGTTCATCGCCAAAAACAATGACAAGGGGCTAAACAGCGATGACGAGGAGGGGACCCGACCGACGAACAGTAGAGGACAGAAGGGTTTTCCCCCACAAGTGCGGACGGTGAACATGATTTACGCAACCCATATACCCAAGAGGGAGAGGAAGCACGCACTAAGGGACATCTATGCGATGGAGCCAGTCGCCCCGAAGTTCAATCCATGGTCCTCTTGTCCGATCACTTTCGATCGAAGAGACCATCCGACCAGCATACGCCATGGCGGATTCGCCGCATTGGTTTTAGACCCAATCGTCGATGGATTTCACCTCACAAGAGTCCTGATGGACGGCGGTAGCAGCCTGAACCTGCTTTATCAGGATACAGTGCGCAAAATGGGCATAGACCCCTCAAGGATTAAACGTACAAAGACAACCTTTAAAGGTGTCATACCAGGTGTGGAAGCCAACTGTACAGGCTCAGTAACACTGGAAGTGGTCTTCGGATCCCCGGACAATTTCCGGAGCGAGGAGTTAATCTTCGACATAGTCCCGTTTCGCAGCGGCTATCACGCTCTGCTCGGACGAACCGCGTTTGCCAAATTCAATGCGGTGCCGCATTATGCATACCTCAAGCTCAAGATGCCAGGCCCTCGCGGGGTCATCACGGTCAACGGGAATACAGAACGCTCCCTCCAAACGGAGGAACATACAGTGGCTCTCACGGCAGAAGTACAGAGCAGCCTCTTAAGGCAATTCTTGAGTCCGGCCATTAAACGGCCGGATACAGCAAAACGCGCCCGAAGCAATACCAACCAAGACCACCTGGCGCGATCAGAGCACACGTAGCAATGCGGCCCCGACCCCCGCCCGCGCATGATCGCAAGAATAACACTCCGCGTACATCATTACGCTTTGGAGATACCATGGGCGCAGGGGAAGGGGCACGATCGCAATGAACCCAGAGTGCGGTTCGACCACACCAGGGGCTCGCAAGTGTGCCCCCTTTTTATTTATTATTTTCCTTCTTTATGTACACAGGACTCCGGTAACCAGAGGCCCTGTCCGGCGGCGAACCTGCCGAACTCGTGATGCAACAGTCAGGGACGAAAGAAGGCTGCGACGAACACTCAGGTGGTCTCAATTTCGAGCATTAAATTCGATTATATACGTCAAATCCGCGGCTCACCCCTGGAGGGGGACATGTTTACTTAGTCCAAATCCCTTGCTTCACGCACTATTTGTATCAGTCCGCACTTATAGCAGACTTCCCTTAATAAATAATGCAGCACTTTTCGACTGCAATTACATTACCTTTTATATATATATGTTCATTACACGACATCTTGCACCCGTACATTTTGGTACGGCTGAATACACCAGGGGCTTGTGTTTCCCCGCATTATGGTGTAATAAGTCCGAACACTTTCACAAGTGCGGCACCCCGAACTTATAGCATTATATGAATTGGCTCTGAATCATGTCTTGGGTCAATAGTTGGGTTTGCCCGGCTCCCACGTTTTGGTGCCTTACGTTCCGTTCTGTCGGCTAAGGTGGCACTGGGAGAACCACTGCGATTGCGCCCCAGTTGAGCCGGGCGAGCGCCTCAGTGGAGAAAGCTAAAACTGACTGGCATGATAAGGCGAGAGACTGGTCGCTGTTCAAGAGGTTTTTTCGGGTCCTTAAAGACTCATGCCGCTTCGAGCGAAGTTCCGGACAATGTCCGACGAAGGTGTGGATAGCGCCCCGGATTCGGCCTTCCGAATACCAGGGGCTTCGCTGAAATTTAAAATTATAGAATTCTATGGCTAAGTGAGAGTGTTCAAGCATTATAAGTCCGGTTGCCTTGTTCGCTGTGTTGAGCGCCTCCCTAGATGGACCCAAAAATGGGAACAAGAGCGCTCAAGGTTATCCCGAACACCCCAGCACTCGTGGCTTGGGGGTTGAAGCCAACGACTTGCCATCTCTCAGATTTTATACACGGCCGCACAGAAGGTAATATTTTAAATTAAAGAAGCGTTGCTTAATGCGCACATGAACAAAGTCTCAGCGCAAAGGATAACAGATAGCGAGTCTACTCAAAGATTACATTTCTGGGGCACTCATCCGCAATATCGCGGGCTCCCTTCAGGACAGTTTTATAATACATTTCAGGCATACGATACTCCTTGCCCAGTGGCGGTGGGTCCGTGAGAAGCTTCTCCGCATCCAACCTGCCCCAATGCACCTTTGTGCGGGCAAGGGCCCGACGAGCACCTTCAATACAGGCGGAGCGCTTGATGACCTCCACCCAAGGGAATGCATCCACCAGCCGCCGCACGAGGCCAAAGTAGCTCCCAGGCATGGCCTGTCCAGGCCACAGCCGGACTATAAGGCCCTTCATGGCCTCCTCAGCTACCTTGTGGAGTTCGACCAGCTGCTTCAGCTGGTCGCTTGAGGGCATCGGGTGTCCGGCCTCAGTGTACTGAGACCAGAAGACTTTTTCCGTCGAGCTCCCCTCCTCGCCACGATAGAATGCGGCGGCATCGGACGCACTACGCGGCAGATCTGCAAACACCCCTGGAGAGCTCTGAATGCGGGTAAGTGTCAGGTATTTTACATTAACATGCTTGCTTTGCATGAAAAATGCCTTACCCGCTGCTATCTTCTTTACATCTTCAACCTCCTAAAGGGCCTTATGGGCCTCGGCCTTGGCGGACTTGGCACTTTCGAGAGCCGAGGCAAGCTCGGACTCTCGAGTCTTGGAGTCACGCTCCAAACTCTCATGTTTCTCCATGAGAGCCTGGAGCTCTTGCCGTACTTCCGCCACCCGTGCCTCCTGCTTCTCTCGCTCTTCCCGCTCCGCGGCCGCACTGCGTTCGGCCACGGACACAGCCTCCTTCAGGGCTGCCACCTCGTTCGTGGCCCCTGTAATGCCCATATTATCCTTGTTAATTTTATTGCAACCAAAATCCTTTTCTGTAAGGTAACCATTTAAAAGAGGTGTGACTCACCTTCTTTGTCCTCGAGCTGCTTCTTGGCATGGCCGAGCTCTTGCTCGGACCGCTCGAGATCCTTTTTCAACACATCGACCACCGCCGATAGTGCGGCAGAGGTCAGCAGCGCAGCCTGCAAACCCATATTGACATATTTTAAGCAACCCTGCATATATCTTGTTAGATCCTCAGTCCGGCTTTTCTTTTCCGAACACCGAACTGAGCATCAGGGGCTACTGTCTATGCGGTATTACATTACATAATTTTAACTTCTTACCTCAAAGCCTGTTAGAAGGCTGCTGCAGGCTTCGGTCAGCCCGCTTTTAGCAAGCTGAACCTTTTGAATCACCGCACTCATGATAGTGCGGTGTTCTTCCTCGATGGAAACGCCTTTAGGCGCTTCCAGCAAGTTATCCGGCGCCTCTGGTTGGTCGGAGGTTGCCGGTGTCACGGTCTTGCCCTTCTTTCGAAGGGGGCACTTGCCGGACTCTGGAACCACTGCAGGTTCCGATGTATAGTCCGGCGCAAAGTCCGGGAGGCTGCCTGACGGCGCCTCCGGAGCCTCCTCCTGATGGGTCCCTGTCGGTGTCAAAACCGGCGGATCTCGGGTAGGGGGTCCCGAACTGTGCGTCTAGGTGGATGGTAACAGGAGACGAGGGACACGATGTTTTTACCCAAGTTCGGGCCCTCTCGATGGAGGTAAAACCCTACGTCCTGCTTGATTAATATGGATGATATGGGTAGTACAAGAGTAGATCTACCACGAGATCAAGGAGGCTAAACCCTAGAAGCTAGCCTATGGTATGATTGTTGTAATGTATGTTGTCCTACGGACTAAAGCCCTCCGGTTTATATAGATACCGGAGAGGGCTAGGGTTACACAGAGTCGGTTACAATGGTAGGAGATCTACATATCCGTATTGCCAAGCTTGCCTTCCACGCCAAGGAAAGTACCTTCCGGACACGAGCCGGAGTCTTCAATCTTGTATCTTCGTAGTCTTGGAGTCCGGCGGATATTGACAGTCCGGCTATCCGGACACCCCCTAGTCTAGGACTCCCTCAGTAGCCCCTGAACCAGTATTCAATGACGATAAGTCTGGCGTGCATAATGTTCGGCATTGCAAGGCGGGTTCCTCCCTTGAATAATCCAGAGAAGATCATGAACACCAGGATAGTGTCCGGCTCTACAAAATAAATTCCACATTCCACCGTAGAGAGAATAAAATGTACACTTCGTTCAATCTGTTGACGTATTATGCGGCGTGACATCACACCGCCACCAGGCTTTTGTTTGAATCATTATACCACCTCAGCATGTTTAGCGAAGCGGTTTCCTTGGCACGTCTTGTCGAAGCAGAGATCGTGTTCCCCTTATTCCGAGATTCTCATCAATACGTGCGTGGGTAACCCAACCGCGCCATCGATGGTGGCGCTTGGGAGATAAGCGAGTTTTACCAGGCTGGTGGGGGACGCATAGTTTTGTCCGCCTATATATAAGGGATAAGGATTCACCTTCTCACCTACGCCTTCTTCCTCCTTTGCTTATCCATCCCCGCAAACTCAAGCTCCAACGCCCGAACTCGTGCATCTCTCCTCGACCTTCTCCGAATATGTCCGGAGCAGGAGGTAAATGGTTAGCCTCCACCGTCAAGGAGGAGGACATCACCAAGCTGCGCAGCGCCGGATACCTTTCCGGCGATATCGCGCATCGGCTGCCCGACGAGGGGCAGCTCATCCCTACCCCCAGGCCTCATGAGAGGGTCGTCTTCCTCCCCCACTTCCTCCGCGGACTGGGCTTTCCGCTCCATCCATTTGTCTGGGGGCTCATGTTTTACTACGGCCTGGATTTCCACGATCTGGCGCCGAACTTTATCCTCAACATCTCGGCGTTTATCGTCGTGTGCGAGGCCTTCCTCTGCATCCGGCCCCACTTTGGCCTGTGGCTCAAGACCTTCAACGTCAAGCCGAAGGTTGTGAAGGGTACGCAAGCGGAATGCGGAGGCGCCATGTTGGGCAAATTGCCCAACGTCCCTTGGCTAGAAGGGACCTTTGTGGACTCCGTCAAGGGGTGGCAATCGGGGTGGTTCTACATCACCGAGCCACGCAAATCCACATGGGCGGCGGCCCCCGAGTTTAGATCTGGCATCCCCACGCAGCTCACCTCCTGGAAAGAGAAGGGCTTGCAGTGGGGGAAATCCGGTGGAGGTGACGGGACTCCGAGCATGTATCAAGAAGATGGTGAGCAATAGGCTCAGGCTCGTCGACGTGGTCCAAGTCATGCTCATCCGGCGGATCCTCCCATGCCACGAACGGGCATTTAATTTGTGGGAGTTCAATCCGGAACAGCACCAGGCGCTAAACGGGCTCTTCGATACAACATACGAAGGCACCTGGAGGGTGCTGTTCAATGGCGCCGAAGCCCCCGTGTCCGTGACCGAAGACCGCGGGTTCAGCTCGCAGCATCGAACTGACGAGGTAAGTGATTCAACCCCATTATGGGACACTTGTGATAATTAGATTGACTCTAGTGAGGTTTCATTCTTCCTCTTCCTTTGACAGGAATGGATGGAGAAGGCCAAGCTGCTCATCAGCCCGGCTCCCATGCCAGAAGACCCAGCAAACGCCCGCTTAACAGGGCTGTTGGTTCCGGCACCGCACGTGGTGCCGGAGAAGAAGGCCAAGAAGGTGGCCGCGGGGACTCGAAAGAGTTCCTGCAATCAGGCATCTAACGACGACAAAGACTCCTCCCACGAAGACGAGGAGGAGTACTCTCTCCCGGAGGAGGGAGAGAAGAAAAGGAAGGCTTCCCCAATCGGGGAGGCCGAAGGGTCCAAGAGGGGGAGAACTATCCCCCCGGACAGTTCCGCCAACATCAGCGTTGGTGAGGATGAGCGGCCTCCAAGGGCCAGGCGTCCGACAAGATCGTAAGTATCCAGATCCTTGATGTGTAATATCTTTTATGTCGCGTAGTATCCTTCTAACGCCGCATTCTGCCCGTAGTCCGGCCAATGATGATCTCCCCGGCTCATCAAGCGGGTCATTGGCCTCGTCGGATGTGAATTCCATCCCGACTGCCTCCACCCCACGCGCCGACGAGGACGCCGAGGTGGGATCCCAGAGAGGGACCCATCAGGAGGAGGCTCCGGAGGCGCCGTCAGGCAGCCTCCCGGACTTCGTGCCGGACTCTACATCGGAACCCGCAATGGTTCCAGAGTCCGGCAAGCGGCCCCTTCGAAAGAAGGGCAGGACCGTGACGCCGGCGGCCTCCGTCCAACCGGAGGCGCCGGATAACCTGCTGGAGGCGCTTAAAGGCGCTTCCATCGAGGAAGAACACCACGCTATCATGAGTGCGGTGATTGAGAAGGTTCAGCTTGCTAAGAGCGGGCTGACCGAAGCCTGCAGCAGCCTTTTAACAGGCTTTGAGGTAAAAAGTTAAAATTATGTAATGTAATACCACATAGAAAGTAGCCCCTGATGCTTAGTTCGGTGTTCGGAAAGAAAAGCCGGACTACGGATCTATAACAAGATATACGCAGGGTTGCCTAAAATATGTTAATATGGGTTTGCAGGCTGCACTACTAGCCTCTGCCGCACTAACGGTGGAGGTTGAAGTGCTAAAAAAGGATCTCGAGTGGTCCGAGCAAGAGCTCGGCCATGCAAAGAAGCAGCTCGAGGAAAAAGAAAGTGAGTAACACCTCTTTGAATAAGTACCTTACAGAAAAGGATTTTTGTTGCAAATAAAATTAACAAGGATAATATGTGTATTGCAGGGGCCACTAACGAGGTGGCAACCCTGAAGAATGCTGTGTCCGCGGCCGAACACAGTGCGGCCGCGGAACGGGCTGAGCGAGAAAAGCAAGAGGTGCGTGTGGCGGAAGTTCGGCAAGAGCTCCAGGTTCTCATGGAAAAACATGAGAGTTTGGAGCATGACTCCAAGACTCGAGAGTCCGAGCTTGCCTCGGCTCTCAAAAGTGCCAAGTCCGCCAAGGCCGAGGCCCATAAGGCCCTTCAGGAGGTTGAGGACATAAAGAAGATAGCGGCGGGTAAGGCGTTTTTCATGCAAAGCAGGCATGTTAATGTGAACTACCTGACACTTACCCGAATTCGGAGCTCTCCAGGGGCGTTTGCAGATCTGCCGCGTAGTGCATCTGATGCCGCTGCATTCTATCGTGGCGAGGAGGGGAGCTCGACGGAGAAGGTCTTCTAGTCTCAGTATACTGAGGCCGGCCATCCGGTGCCCCCAAGCGACCAGCTGAAGCAGCTGGTCGAACTCCACAAGGTAGCTGAGGAGGCCATGAAGGGCCTCATAGTCCGGCTGTGGCCTGGACAGGCCATGCCTGGTAGCTACTTTGGCCTCGTGCGGCGGTTGGTGGATGCCTGCCCTAGGCTGGATGTACTCAAGCGCTCCGCTTGTATCGAAGGTGCTCGTCTGGCCCTTGCCCGCATAAAGGTGCAATGGGGAAAATTGGATGCGGAGAAGCTTCTCACGGACCCACCGCCACCGGGCAAGGAGTATCGCACGCCGGAGAAGTATTATAAAATTATCCTGAAGGGAGCCTGCAATATTGCAGATGAGTGCTCCCGAAATGTAATCTTTGAGTGAACTCGCTGTTTATTTATCCTGTGCGCTGAAAACTTCGTTCATATGCGCCATGAGCAACGCCTGTTTAATTTAAAATATTACCTTCTGTGCGGCCATCTATAAAATCTGAGAGATGGCAAGTCGTTAGCTTCAGCCCCCAAGCCACAAGTGCTGGGGTGTTCGGGATAAACTTGAGCACTCTTGTTCCCATTTTTGGGTCCATCTAGGGAGGCGCGCAACACGACGAACAAGGCGACCGGACTTATAATGCTTGAACACTCTCACTTAGCCATAGAATTCTATAATTTTAAATTTCAGCGAAGCCCCTGGTATTCGGAAGACCGAATCCGGGGCGCTATCCATGCCTTCATCGGACATTATCCGGAACTTCGCTCGAAGCGGCGTGAGTCTTTAAGGACCCGAAAAAACCTCTCGAACAGCGACCAGTCTCTCGCCTTATCATGCCAGTCAGTTTTAGCTTTCTCCACTGAGGCGTTAACCCGGCTCAACCGGGGCGCAATCGCAGTGGTTCTCCCAGTGCCACCTTAGCCGACAGAACGGAACGTAAGGCACCAAAACGTGGGAGCCGGGCAAACCCAACTATTGACCCAAGACATGATTCGGAGCCGATTCATATAATGCTATAAGTTCGGGGTGCCGCACTTGTGAAAGTTTTCGGACTTTATCACACCATAGAGTGGGGAACATAAGCCCCTGGTGTATAATGCCGTACCAAAATATACGGGTGCCAGATGTCATATAATGAGCATATATATATATATAATGTGATGCAATTGCGATCATAAAGGCGCTGCATTATTAATGAAAGAAAAAGTCTGCTAGTAGAGCGGACTGATACAAATAGTGCGGTAAGCAAGGGATGTGGACTAAATAAACATGTCCCCCTCCAGGGATGAGCTGCGGATTTGGTGTATATAATCGAATTTAATGCTCGTAATTGAGACCACCTGAGTGTTTGATGCGGCCTTCTTTAGTCCCTGACTGTTGCATCATGAGTTCGGCAGGTTCTCCGCCGGACAGGGCTTCTGGTTGACAGAGTCCTGTGTACAAAAAAGAAGAAAAATAATAATAAAAGAGAGGCACATTTGCGAGCCCCTGGTGTGGTCGAACCGCACTCTGGGTCCGTTGTGATCGTGCCCCCTCCCCTGTGCCCATGGTATCTCCAAAGCGTAATGATGTACGCGGAGTGTTATTCTTGCGATCATACGCGGGCGAGGGTTGGGGCCGCATTGCTACGCGTGCTCTGATCGCGCCAGGTGGTCTTGGTTGATATTGCTCCGGGCGCGCTTTGCTGTATCCGGCCGTTTAACGGCCGGACTCGAGAATTACCTTAGAAGGCTGCTCTGTACTTCTGCCATGAGAGCCACTGTATGTTCCTCCGTTCGGAGGGAGAGTTCCGTATTCCCATTGACCGTGATGACTCCACGAGGGCCTGACATCTTGAGCTTTAGGTATGCATAGTGTGGCACCGCATTGAATTTGGCAAACGCGGTTCGTCCGATCAGAGCATGATAGCCGCTACGAAACGGGACTATGTCGAAGATTAACTCTTCGCTCTGGAAATTATCCGGGGATCCGAAGACCACTTCCAGTGTGACTGAGCCTGTGCAGTTGGCTTCCACTCCTGGTATGACACCTTTAAAGGTTGTCTTTGTAGGTTTAATCCTTGATGGGTCTATGCCCATTTTGCGCACTGTATCCTGATAAAGCAGGTTTAGGCTACTGCCGCCGTCCATCAGGACTCTCGTGAGGTGGAACCCATCGACGATTGGGTCTAAGACCAATGCGGCGAATCCGCCATGGCGTATGCTGGTCGGATGGTCTCTTCGATCGAAAGTGATCGGACAAGACGACCATGGGTTGAACTTTGGGGCGACTGGCTGTTGGGGAACGTTGCAGAAAATTAAAATTTTTCCTACGGTTTCACCAAGATCCATCTATGAGTTCATCTAAGCAACGAGTCAAGGGGTGAGTTTGCATCTACATACCACTTGTAGATCACGTGCGGAAGCTTGCAAGGGGATGGTGATGATGGAGTCGTACTCGACGTGATTCGGATCACCGATGACCAAGTACTGAATGGACAGCACCTCCGCGTTCAACACACGTACGGGATGGGAGACGTCTCCTCCTTCTTGATCCAGCAAGGGGAAGGAGAGGTTGAGGAAGAACGCTCCAATGGCAGCACGACGGCGTGGTGCAGTTGGAGTAGTAGTATTCCGACAGGGCTTCGCCAAGCACTTATGGAGGAGGAGAGGTGTTGGGGAGGGGAGGGGTTGCGCCTTGGCTTGTGTTGATCTCCCACGCGCCTCCCCACTATATATAGGGGTGGAGGGGCTGGTTTCTTTCCCTCCAAGTCCATTGGGGCGTTGGCCAAGGTGGGAGGAAAGAAATCCCATCATTTCCTTCCCCACCGATTGTTATCCCCCCTTTTTAGGGATCTTGATCTCATCCCTTCGGGATATGATCTTATTCCTTCTAAGGGGGGATCTTGGTGCGCCTTGACCAGGGGTGTGGGGCCTTTCCCCCACTACTCACGTTCATGTGGGTCCCCCCATGCAGGTGGGCCCCACTCCGGAACCTTCTAGAACCTTCCTGGTACAATACTGAAAAATCCCGAACATTTTCCGATGGCCAAAATAGGACTTCCGATATATAAATCTTTACCTCCAGACCATTCCGGAACTCCTCGTGACGTCCGGGATCTCATCCGGGACTCCGAACAGCATTCGGTAGTCACATACTAGTATTCCTAATAACCCTAGCGTCACCGAACCTTAAGTGTGTAGACCCTACGGATTCGGGAGACATGCAGACATGACCGAGTCGCTCTCAGGTCAATGACCAACAGCGGGATCTGGATACCCATGTTGGCTCCCACATGCTCCTCGATGTTGTCATCGGATGAACCACGATGTCGAGGATTCGATCAAACCCTGTATACAATTCCCTTTGTCAATCGGTACGTTACTTGCCCGAGACTCGATCGTCGGTATCCCAATACCTTGTTCAGTCTCGTTACCGGCAAGTCACTTTACTCGTACCGTAATGCATGATCCCGTGGCCAACACTTTGGTCACCTTGAGCTCATTATGATGATGCATTACCGAGTGGGCCCAGAGATACCTCTCCGTAATACGGAGTGACAAATCCCAGTCTCGATCCGTGTCAACCCAACAGCTACTTTCGGAGATACCTGTAATGCACCTTTATAGTCACCCAGTTACGTTGTGACGTTTGATACACCCAAGGCACTCCTACGGTATCCGGGAGTTACACGATCTCATGGTCTAAGGAAGAGATACTTGACATTGGCAAAGCTCTAGCAAACGAACTAAACGACCTTTGTGCTATGCTTAGGATTGGGTCTTGTCCATCACATCATTCTCCTAATGATGTGATCCCGTTATCAACGACATCCAATGTCCATAGCCAGGAAATCATGACTATCTTTTGATCACAACGAGCTAGTCAACTAGAGGCTCACTAGGGACATATTGAGGTCTATGTATTCACACGTGTATTACGATTTCCGGATAATACAGTTATAGCATGAATAAAAGACAATTATCATGAACAATGAAATATAATAATACTTTTATTATTGCCTCTAGGGCATATTTCCAACAGTCTCCCACTTGCACTAGAGTCACCAATCTAGTTACATTGTGATGAATCGAACACCCATAGAGTTCTGGTGTTGATCATGTTTAGCTCGCGAGAGAGGTTTAGTCAACGGATCTGCGACATTCAGATCCGTATGTACTTTGCAAATTTCTATGTCTCCATCTTGAACATTTTCACGGATGGAGTTGAAACGATGCTTGATGTGCCTGGTCTTCTTGTGAAACCTGGGCTCCTTGGCAAGGGCAATAGCTCCAGTGTTGTCACAGAAGAGTTTGATTGGCCCCGACGCATTGGGTATGACTCCTAGGTCGGTGATGAACTCCTTCACCCAAATCGCTTCATGCGCTGCCTCCGAGGCTGCCATATACTCCGCTTCACACGTAGATCCCGCCACGACGCTCTGCTTGCAGCTGCACCAGCTTACTGCTCCACCATTCAACATATACACGTATCCGGTTTGTGACTTAGAGTCATCCGAATCTGAGTCGAAGCTAGCGTCGACGTAACCCTTTACGACAAGCTCTTCGTCTCCTCCATAAACGAGAAACATGTCCTTTGTCCTTTTCAGGTACTTCAGGATATTCTTGACCGCTGTCCAGTGTTCCTTGCCGGGATTACTTTGGTATCTAGCTACCAAACTCACGGCAAGGTTTACATCAGGTCTGGTACACAGCATGGCATACATAATAGATCCTATGGCTGAGGCATAGGGGATGGTATTCATCTCTTCTATATCTTTTGCCGTGGTCGGTGACTGAGTCGAGCTCAATCTCACACCTTGTAACATAGGCAAGAACCCTTTCTTGGACTGATCCATTTTGAACCTTTTCAAAATCTTATCAAGGTATGTGCTTTGTGAAAGACCTATGAGGCGTCTCGATCTATCTCTATAGATTTTGATGCCTAATATATAAGCAGCTTCTCCAAGGTCCTTCATTGAAAAACATTTGTTCAAGTAGGCCTTAATGCTGTCCAGAAATTCTATATTATTTCCCATCAAGAGTATGTCATCTACATATAATATGAGAAATGCTACAGAGCTCCCACTCACTTTCTTGTAAACGCAGGCTTCTCCATAAGTCTGCATAAACCCAAACGCTTTGATCATCTCATCAAAGCGAATATTCCAACTCCGAGATGCTTGCACCAGCCCATAAATGGATCGCTGGAGCTTGCATACTTTGTTAGCGTTCTTAGGATCGACAAAACCTTCCGGCTGCATCATATACAGTTCTTCCTTAAGATGCCCGTTAAGGAATGCCGTTTTGACGTCCATCTGCCATATCTCATAATCATAGTATGCGGCAATTGCTAACATGATTCGGACGGACTTTAGCTTCGCTACGGGAGAGAATGTCTCGTCGTAGTCAATCCCTTGAACCTGTCGATAACCCTTAGCGACAAGTCGAGCTTTATAGATGGTAACATTTCCATCCGCGTCCGTCTTCTTCTTAAAGATCCATTTGTTTTCTATCGCTCGCCGATCATCGGGCAAGTCTGTCAAAGTCCATACTTTGTTTTCATACATGGATTCTATCTCGGATTTCATGGCTTCAAGCCATTTGTTGAAATCTGGGCCCGCCATCGCTTCATAGTTTGAAGGTTCACCGTTGTCCAACAACATGATTTCCAGGACAGGGTTGCCGTACCACTCTGGTGCGGAACGTGTCCTTGTGGACCTACGAAGTTCAGTAGCAACTTGATCCGAAGTACCTTGATCATCATCATTGGTTTCCTCTTCAGTTGGTGTGGGCATCACAGGAATATTATCCTGAGCTGCACCACTTTCCCGTTCGAGAGGTAGTACTTCATCGAGTTCTACTTTCCTCCCACTTACTTCTTTCGAGAGAAACTCTTTTTCCAGAAAGCATCCGTTCTTGGCAACAAAGATCTTGCCCTCGGATCTTAAGTAGAAGGTATACCCGACAGTTTCCTTAGGGTATCCTATGAAGATGCATTTTTCCGACTTGGGTTCGAGCTTTTCAGGTTGAAGTTTCTTGACATAAGCATCACATCCCCAAACTTTTAGAAACGACAGCTTAGGTTTCTTCCCAAACCATAATTCATACGGTGTCGTCTCAATGGATTTAGACGGTGCCCTATTTAAAGTGAATGTAGCTGTCTCTAGAGCGTATCCCCAAAATGATAGCGGTAAATCGGTAAGAGACATCATAGACCGCACCATATCCAATAGAGTGTGATTACGACGTTCGGACACACCGTTTCGCTGAGGTGTTCTAGGCGGCGTGAGTTGTGAAACGATTCCACATTTCTTTAAGTGTGTACCAAATTCGTGACTTAAGTATTCTCCTCCACGATCTGATCGTAGGAACTTTATCTTTCGGTCACGTTGATTCTCTACCTCATTCTGAAATTCTTTGAACTTTTCAAAGGTCTCAGACTTGTGTTTCATTAAGTAGACATACCCATATCTACTCAAGTCATCAGTGAGAGTGAGAACATAACGATATCCTCCGCGAGCCTCAACGCTCATTGGACCGCACACATCGGTATGTATGATTTCCAACAAGTTGGTTGCTCGCTCCATTGTTCCGGAGAACGGAGTCTTGGTCATTTTGCCCATGAGGCATGGTTCGCATGTGTCAAATGATTCATAATCAAGAGACTCCAAAAGTCCATCAGCATGGAGCTTCTTCATGCGTTTGACACCAATGTGACCAAGGCGGCAGTGCCACAAGTATGTGGGACTATCGTTATCAACTTTACATCTTTTGGTATCCACACTATGAACATGTGTAATAATACGCTCGAGATTCATTAAGAATAAACCATTGACCATCGGAGCATGACCATAAAACATATCTCTCATATAAATCGAACAACCATTATTCTCATACTTAAATGAGTAGCCATCTCATATTAAACGAGATCCAGATACAATGTTCATGCTCAAACTTGGTACTAAATAACAATTATTAAGGTTCAAAACTAATCCCGTAGGTAAATGTAGAGGTAGCGTGCCGACGGCGATCACATCGACTCTGGAACCATTCCCGACGCGCATCGTCACCTCGTCCTTCGCCAGTCTCCGTTTATTCCGCAGCTCCTGCTGTGAGTTACAAATATGAGCAACGGCACCGGTATCAAATACCCAGGAGTTACTACGAGTACTGGTAAGGTACACATCAATTACATGTATATCAAATATACCTTTGGTGTTGCCAGCCTTCTTATCCGCTAAGTATTTGGGGCAGTTCCGCTTCCAGTGACCCTTCCCCTTGCAATAAAAGCACTCAGTCTCAGGCTTGGCTCCATTCTTTGACTTCTTCCCGGTAACTGGCTTACCAGGCGCGGCAACCTCCTTGCCGTCCTTCTTGAAGTTCTTCTTACCCTTGCCCTTCTTGAACTTAGTGGTCTTATTGACCATCAACACTTGATGTTCTTTCTTGATTTCAGCCTCTGCTGACTTCAGCATCGAGAACACTTCAGGAATGGTCTTTTCCATCCCCTGTATGTTGTAGTTCATCACAAAGCTCTTGTAGCTTGGTGGGAGCGACTGGAGGATTCTGTCAATGACCGCCTCATCGGGGAGGTTAATATTCAGCTGGGTCATACGGTTGTGCAACCCAGACATCTTGAGAATATGCTCACTGACAGAACTATTTTCCTCCATCTTACAACTATAGTACTTGTCGGAGACATCATATCTCTCGACCCGGGCATGAGCTTGAAAAACTAGTTTCAGCTCTTCGAACATCTCATATGCTCCGTGATGCTCAAAACGCTTTTGGAGCCCCGGTTCTAAGCTGTAAAGCATGCCGCACTGAACGAGGGAGTAATCATCAGCACGAGTTTGCCAAGCATTCATAATGTCTTGGTTCTCTGGGACGGGAGCGTCACCTAGCGGTCCTTCTAGGACATATTGTTTCCTGGCAGCTATGAGGATGATCCTCAGGTTCCGGACCCAGTCCGTATAGTTGCTGCCGTCATCTTTCAGCTTGGTTTTCTCTAGGAACGCGTTGAAGTTCATGTTGACATGAGCGTTGGCCATATGATCTACAAGACATATTTGCAAAGGTTTTAGACTAAGTTCATGATAATTAAGTTCTAATCATATTATGAACTCCCACTCAGATTAGACATCCCTCTGGTCATCTAAGTGTTACACGATCCGAGTCGACTAGCCCGTGTCCGATCATCACGTGAGACGGACTAGTCATCATCGGTGAACATTTTCATGTTGATCGTATCTTCCATACGACTCGTGTTTGACCTTTCGGTCTCCGTGTTCCGAGGCCATGTCTGCACATGCTAGGCTCGTCAAGTTAACCCTAAGTGTTTTCGCTGTGTAAAACTGTCTTACACCCGTTGTATGTGAACGTAAGAATCCATCACACCCGATCATCACGTGGTGCTTAGAAGCGACGAACTGTAGCAGCGGTGCACAGTTAGGGGAGAACACTTCTTGATATTTTGTAAGGGATCATCTTATTTACTACCATCGTCCTAAGTAAACAAGATGCATAAACATAATAAACATCACATGCAATTATATAGTTGTGACATGATATGGCCAATATCATATAGCTCCATTGATCTCCATCTTCGGGGCTCCATGATCATCTTGTCACCGGCTTGACACCATGATCTCCATGATCATGATCTCCATCATCGTGTCTTCATGAAGTTGTCACGCCAACGACTACTTCTACTTCTATAGCTAACGCGTTTAGCAATAAAGTAAAGTAAGTTACATGGCGTTCTTCAATGACACGCAGGTCATACAAATATAAAGACAACTCCTATGGCTCCTGCCGGTTGTCATACTCATCGACATGCAAGTCGTGAATCCTATTACAAGAACATGATCTCATACATCACACTTCATCATTCATCACAACTTCTGGCCATATCACATCACATGATCAATTGCTGCAAAAACAAGTTAGACGTCCTCTAATTGTTGTTGCATCTTTTACGTGGCTGCAATTGGGTTCTAGCAAGAACGTTTTCTTACCTACGAATAACCACAACGTGATTTTGTCAACTTCTATTTACCATTCATAAGGGCCCTTTTCATCGAATCCGCTCCAACTAAAGTGGGAGAGACAGACACCCGCCAGCCACCTTATGCAACTAGTGCATGTCAGTCGGTGGAACCGGTCTCACGTAAGGGTACGTGTAAGGTTGGTCCAGGCCGCTTCATCCCACAATGCCGTTGAAGCAAGAAAAGACTAGTAGAGGCAAGTAATTTGACAAGATCCACGCCCACAACAAAATTGTGTTCTACTCGTGCAAAGAGAACTATGCATAGACCTAGCTCATGATGCCACTGTTGGGGAACGTTGCAGAAAATTAAAAATTTTCCTACGGTTTCACCAAGATCCATCTATGAGTTCATCTAAGCAACGAGTCAAGGCGTGAGTTTTCATCTACATACCACTTGTAGATCGCGCGCGGAAGCTTGCAAGGGGATGGTGATGATGGAGTCGTACTCGACGTGATTCGGATCACCGATGACCAAGTACTGAACGGACAACACCTCCGCGTTCAACACACGTACGGGACGGGAGACGTCTCCTCCTTCTTGATCCAGCAAGGGGAAGGAGAGGTTGAGGAAGAACGCTCCAATGGCAGCACGACGGCGTGGTGCAGTTGGAGTAGTAGTATTCCGACAGGGCTTCGCCAAGCACTTATGGAGGAGGAGAGGTGTTGGGGAGGGGAGGGGCTGAGCCTTGGCTTGTGTTGATCTCCCATGCGCCTCCCCACTATATATAGGGGTGGAGGGGCTGGTTTCTTGCCCTCCAAGTCCATTGGGGCGTTGGCCAAGGTGGGAGGAAAGAAATCCCATCATTTCCTTCCCCACCGATTGTTATCCCCCCTTTTTAGGGATCTTGATCTTATCCCTTCGGGATATGATCTTATTCCTTCTAAGGGGGGATCTTGGTGCGCCTTGACCAGGGGTGTGGGGCCTTTCCCCCACTACTCACGTTCATGTGGGTCCCCCCATGCAGGTGGGCCCCACTCCGGAACCTTCTAGAACCTTCCCGGTACAATACCGAAAAATCCCGAACATTTTCCGGTGGCCAAAATAGGACTTCCCATATATAAATCTTTACCTCCGGACCATTCCGGAACTCCTCGTGACGTCCGGTACAATACCGAAAAATCCCGAACATTTTCCGGTGGCCAAAATAGGACTTCCCATATATAAATCTTTACCTCCGGACCATTCCGGAACTCCTCGTGACGTCCGGGATCTCATCCGGGACTCCGAACAACATTCGGTAGTCACATACTAGTCTTCCTAATAACCCTAGCGTCACCGAACCTTAAGTGTGTAGACCCTACGGGTTCGGGAGACATGCAGACATGACCGAGACGCTCTCAGGTCAATAACCAACAGCGGGATCTGGATACCCATGTTGGCTCCCACATGCTCCTCGATGTTGTCATCGGATGAACCACGATGTCGAGGATTCGATCAAACCCTGTATACAATTCCCTTTGTCAATCGGTACGTTACTTGCCCGAGACTCGATCGTCGGTATCCCAATACCTTGTTCAGTCTCGTTACCGGCAAGTCACTTTACTCGTACCGTAATGCATGATCCCGTGGCCAACACTTTGGTCACCTTGAGCTCATTATGATGATGCATTACCGAGTGGGCCCAGAGATACCTCTCCGTCATACGGAGTGACAAATCCCAGTCTCGATCCGTGTCAACCCAACAGCTACTTTCGGAGATACCTGTAATGCACCTTTATAGTCACCCAGTTACGTTGTGACGTTTGATACACCCAAGGCACTCCTACGGTATCCGGGAGTTACACGATCTCATGGTCTAAGGAAGAGATACTTGACATTGGCAAAGCTCTAGCAAACGAACTAAACGACCTTTGTGCTATGCTTAGGATTGGGTCTTGTCCATCACATCATTCTCCTAATGATGTGATCCCGTTATCAACGACATCCAATGTCCATAGCCAGGAAATCATGACTATCTGTTGATCACAACGAGCTAGTCAACTAGAGGCTCACTAGGGACATATTGAGGTCTATGTATTCACACGTGTATTACGATTTCCGGATAATACAGTTATAGCATGAATAAAAGACAATTATCATGAACAATGAAATATAATAATACTTTTATTATTGCCTCTAGGGCATATTTCCAACACTGGCTCCATCGCATAGACGTCCCTTAGTGCGCGTTTCCTCTCCCTCTTGGGTATATGGGTCGCGTATATCATATTTACCGTCCGTACTTGTGGGGGAAAACCCTTCTGTCCTCTGTTGTTCGGCGGCCGGGTCTCTTCCTCGTCGTCGCTATTTAGCCCCTTGTCATTGTTTTCGGCAATTAACTTGCTGGCCTGCTTGAACACCAAGCAATCTCTATTGGTGTGGTTAGCTGGCTTTTCAGAGGTGCCATGTATCTGGCATGAGCGGTCGAGTATTCGGTCCAGATTGGACGGACCCGGAATGGTTCTTTTAAATGGCTTCTTCCGTTGACCGGGTTTAGAGCCTTGGAATCCGGCATTGATCGCCATCTCCTCCTTATCGTCGCCGTTAATTCGGCGCTTGTTTTTGTTTCGACGTGACCTGCCGTTGTTGTCCTTAGTATCCGGACTGCCGGAATTTTTACAGAGATTGTTGCTGCGGGCTAGCCAGCTGTCCTCTCCCGCACAAAAGCGGGTCATTAACAATGTGAGGGCTGCCATGGATTTCGGCTTTTCCTGCCCCAGGTGCCGGGCTAGCCATTCGTCCTGGATGTTATGTTTGAAGGCTGCAAGGGCCTCTGCGTCCGGAAAATCGACGATTTGATTTTTCTTTGTCAAGGACCGTGTCCAGAATTGTCTGGTCGATTCGTCTGGCTGCTGAATGATGTGGCTTAGGTCATCGACGTCTGGTGGTCGCACATATGTGCCTTGGAAGTTATCAAGGAATGCAGCCTCCAGGTCCTTCCAACACCCAATTGACTCTGCGGGCAAGCTGTTAAGCCAATGCCGAGCTGGTCCTTTAAGCTTGAGTGGGAGGTACTTTATGGCGTGGAGATCGTCGCCGCGGGCCATATGGATGTGGAGAAGATAGTCTTCGATCCACACCGCGGGGTCTGTTGTGCCATCGTAAGATTCGATGTTTACGGGTTTAAGCCCTTCGGGGATTTGATGATCCATTACTTCGTCAGTGAAGCATAACGGGTGTGCGGCGCCCCTGTATTGAGCGATATCGCGACGTAGCTCGAGAGAGCGCTGTCTGCTGTGTTCGGCCCGGCCGGGGTTATTGTATCCGGCACGACGGTATTCGTCGTGGGTCGTAGGGCGCCCAAGTGATCCATAGATGGATCTGGATTGCCTTGCTTTGTCCTCCAATATGTCTCGCAAGTCCGGCGCGTTCCCTCTTGGCTTCGTACTTTTGGAGCGATGCTGGGGTATGGTTTTGGCTGGGGGCCTGGATGCCTCTCTGTCACGACCACGGGGTGGTCGGTCAGCCATATCATGCGCTGGTGATGGATGTACGTATGCTTCCTCCTCTAATCGGGGGAGCAGCTTGCGTTTTGGGTAACTTTTGGAGGGACGTTCGAGTTTATACTCTTCGGCCGCGAGGACCTCGGTCCATCGATCGGCAGCAGGTCCTGATCAGCTTGAAGCTGCTGCTGCTTTTTCTTTAGGCTGTTTGCTGTGGCGATAAGCCTGCGCTTGAAGCACTCTTGTTCGACGGGATCCTCGGGTACGACGAATTCGTCATCGTTGAGGCTTGCTTCGTCTTCAGAGGGAGGCATATAATTATGATCCTCAACCTCTTCGTCTGCCGCCCCCTCATGAGGGCTTGCTTCTGCATCCTCCTGTGCTGAGTCTTGCTGGAGGGGATTGTCTTCGGCGCTCTCTGGAGTGTTATTATCTCCTGTGCCGGAATCTCCGTTTTTGCTGTGGCGAGATTTAGAGCGGCGCCGCTGACGCCGGCGCTTGGGCTGTTTCTTTAAGGAATCTGCCTACGCTGTTCCTTCGCCGTCCCCATCTTTTGGGGTATCCACCATGTATACGTCATATGACGAGGTGGCCTTCCAGTGCCCTGTGGGCGCTGGTTCCTGTTCGTCTCCGGCATCGTCGTCCATAGCGTCGATGTCTTCGGAGTCGTAGTCTAGCATGTCGGTTAGATCGTCGACAGTGTCTACAAAGTGGGTGGTGGGTGGGCTCTGAATTTCTTCGTTGTCCACATCCCAACCATCCTGGCCATAATCCGGCCAGGACTCTCCTGATAACGAGAGATGCTTTAGTGAATTCAAGATATCGCCGAAAGGCGAGCATTGAAAGATGTCCGCGGCGGTGAATTCCATAACCGGCGCCCAATCCGGACCGATTGGTAGGGGCGCGGGAGGTTCGGAGTCCGGCGAGGAGTCCGGCGCCTCGGAATCACGAGTTTCGCAGGGGACAAGATTAGTGTTCGGCTCCATCGCCATGCATGTTGAAGCCCCCAGGGCGGCGTCTATCCACCAACCCTCGATCTGGGCGATTGGCTCCGGGCTAATGGCCGAAGCGGATCCGTGTGCGGCCACCAAGGCACTGTTCGGCGGCAGAGCTAGATCATGCCCATCGTCACAGTGCGGCGCGCTTGGCTGTGGCTCGAGTCCGTCGAGGATCAAGTCTCCGCGGACATCGACCGTGAAGTTTAAGCTTCCAAATCTGACCTGACGGCCAGGGGCGTAGCTTTCGATCTGCTCCAGATGGCCAAGTGAATTGGCCCGCAGTGCGAAGCCGCCGAATACGAAGATCTATCCGGGGAGAAAAGTCTCACCCTGGACGGCGTTGTTGGTTGAAGATGCCATCAAGCCTATCGGTGATGACACAGAGGAACTCTCAATGAAAGCACCAATGTCGGTGTCAAAACCGGTGGATCTCGGGTAGGGGGTCCCGAACTGTGCGTCTAGGCGGATGGTAACAGAAGACGAGGGACACGATGTTTTTACCCAGGTTCGGGCCCTCTCGATGGAGGTAAAACCCTACGTCCTGCTTGATTAATATTGATGATATGGGTAGTACAGGAGTAGATCTACCACGAGATCAAGGAGGCTAAACCCTAGAAGCTAGCCTATGGTATGATTGTTGTAATGTATGTTGTCCTACGGACTAAAGCCCTCCGGTTTATATAGATACCGGAGAGGGCTAGGGTTACACAGAGTCGGTTACAATGGTAGGAGATCTACATATCCGTATTGCCAAGCTTGCCTTCCACGCCAAGGAAAGTACCTTCCGGACACGAGCCGGAGTCTTCAATCTTGTATCTTCATAGTCTTGGAGTCCGGCGGATATTGACAGTCCGGCTATCCGGACACCCCCTAGTCCAGGACTCCCTCAGTCCCTCTCTGGGATCCCACCTCGGCGTCCTCGTCGGCGCGTGGGGTAGAGGCAGTCGGAAGTGAATCCACATCTGACGGGGCCAACGACCCACTCGATGAGTCGGGGAGATCGTCATCGGCCGGACTACGGACAGAATGCGGCATTAAGGACACTACGCGACACGAAAGAAATTGCATATAAAGGATCCGGATACTTACGATCTTGCGGGACGCCTGGCCCTTGGAGGCCACTCATCCTCGCCAACGGTGGTGTTGGCGAAACTGTCCGGGGGGATAGTCCTCCCCCTCTTGGACCCTTCGGCCTCCCCTATTGGGGAAGCCTTCCTCTTCTTCTCTCCCTCCTCCGAGAGAGAGTACTCCTCCTCCTCCTCGTCTTCAGGGGAGGAGTACGCCTCGTCGTCAGACGGCTAATTATGGGAACTCTTTCGAGTCCCCGCGGCCACCTTCTTGGCCTTCTTCTTCGGCACCACGTGCGGTGCCGGAACCAGCAGCCCTGCTAAGCGGGCGTTCTCTGGGTCTTCTGGCATGGGAGCCGGGCTGATGACCTGCTTGGCTTTCTCCATCCATTCCTGTCAAAGGAAAAGACAAGAATGTAACCCCTCTAGAATCAATTTGATTACCACAAGTGTCCCGTAAAGGGGTCGAATCACTTACTTCGTCAGCCGGATGCTGCGAGCGAAATCCGCGATCTTCTATCGCGGATGCGGGGGCTTCGGCACCCTTAAACAGCACCCTCCAGGCGCCTTCGTATGTCGTATCGAAGAGCCCGCTTAGCGCCTGGTGTTGTTCCGGATTAAACTCCCACAGATTGAATGCCCGTTCTCGGCATGGGAGGATCCGGCGGATGAGCATGACTTGGAACACGTCGACGAGCCTGAGCTTACCGCTCACCAGCTTCTGGATGCAGGCTCGGAGTCCCGTCAGCTCCTTCGGATTGCCCCACAACAAGCCCTTCTCTTTCCAGGAGGTGAGCTGCGTGGGGACGCCAGATCTAAACTCGGGGGCCGCCACCCATGTGGGCTTGCGCAGCTCGGTGATGTAGAACCACCCCGATTGCCACCCCTTGACGGAGTCCACGAAGGCCCCTTCGAGCCAAAGGACGTTGGGCAACTTGCCCAACATGGCGCCTCCGCATTCCGCTTGAGTGCCCTTCACAACCTTCGGCTTGACGTTGAAGGTCTTGAGCCACAGGCCGAAGTGGGGCCGGATGCAGAGGAAGGCCTCGCACACGACGATAAACGCCGAGATGTTGAGGATGAAGTTCGGCGCCAGATCGTGGAAATCCAGGCCGTAGTAAAACATGATCCCCCGGACAAATGGGTGCAGTGGAAAGCCCAGTCCGCGGAGGAAGTGGGGGAGGAAGACAACCCTCTCATGGGGCCCAGGGGTAGGGATGAGCTGCCCCTCGTCGGGTAGCCGATGTGCGATATCGCCGGAAAGGTATCCGGCGCTGCGCAGTTTGGTGATATGCTCCTCCTTAACGGTGGAGGCCAACCATTTGCCTCCCGCTCCGGACATATTCGGAGATGGTTGGGGCAGGATGCGCGAGCTTGGGCGTTGGAACTTGAGCACGCGGAGATGGATAAGCAAAGGAGGAAGAAGGCATAGGTGAGAAGGTAAATCCTTATCCCTTATATATAGGCGGACGAAAACTATGCGTCCCCACTGGCCTGATAAAACTCGCTTATCTCCCAAACGCCACCATCAATGGCGCGGTTGGGTTACCCACGTCCGTATTGATAAGAATCCCGGAATAAGGGGAACACGATCTCTGCTTTGACAAGACATGCCAAGGAAACCGCTTCGCTAAACATGCTGAGGTGGTATAGTAAAAAACGATTCAAACAAAGGCTTGGTAGCGGTGTGATGTCACACCGCATAATACGTCAGCAGATTGGACTGGTGTACATTTTATTCTCTCTACGGTGGAATGTGGAATTTATTTTGCAGAGCCGGACACTATCCTGGTGTTCATGATCTTCTCTGGATTATTCAAGGGAGGAATCCACCTTGCAATGCTGAACATTATGCGTGCCAGACTTATCGTCATTGAAGCCTGGTTCAGGGGCTACTGAGGGAGTCCTGGACTAGGGGGTGTCCGGACAGCCGGACTATCATCGTCCGCCGGACTCCAAGACTACGAAGATACAAGATTGAAGACTCCGTCCCGTGTTCGGATGGGACTTTCCTTGGCGTGGAAGGCAAGCTTGGCAATACGGATATGTAGATCTCCTACCATTCTAACCGACTCTGTGTAACCCTAGCCTCCTCCGATGTCTATATAAACCGGAGGGCTTTAGTCCGTAGGACACAACATACATTACAACAATCATACCATAGGCTAGCTTTAGGGTTTAGCCTCCTTGATCTCGTGGTAGATCCACCCTTGTACTACCCATATCATCAATATTAATCAAGCAGGATGTAGGGTTTTACCTCCATCGAGAGGGCCCGAACCTGGGTAAAACATCGTGTCCCTCGTCTCCTGTTACCATCCGCCTAGACGCACAGTTCGGGACCCCCTACCCGAGATCCACCGGTTTTGACACCGACAGTCATCGTCGACGTAGTCGATCACAGGGGCATCAGCAGTGGTCTCGGGGACTACCGGAGAAGAAGAGGGGGAAGAAACAGTAAATATAAGGCACACAGATGCATGACATGGCAATAAGCAGCACTAGGCATGTTCTAACGCAGTACTACGCGATACCGGCGAAGGGGAATAACATCCGGGAATGTTTCCCCAGTGTTAGGCATTTCCGGACAAATGAAATGGAGGGGAAAGGTTGCACGTTTGCTATGCTAGAGACGCGTGACAGATCGGATTCGTCTCGTCGTTCTTAGCAACTTTCATGTATAACACTTTTTCTTATTTTATATGATTTTTCAAAGTTTTAACAATATTCTGCAATCTTAATTTAATTCAAAATTAAATAGCTAAAATGCCATGTGCACCCAAATCTGTGTACACAGAGGTGTAACAGAGGGTGACATGCGGGTCGAGGGGGTCCAAGTTGACCAGTCAATGTTTGACTGGTCAACAGGGGTGGGGCCCCCTATCATTGACACATCTAGCTAATTAGATGATGTAGTAGGCTAACTAATTAGTTAGTTTAACTAAACCAATTTAATTAAGTTAATTAATTCATTAATTAACTATTTATTTATTTATTATTTTTAAATATTAATATTTTTTTAATCTTTTTTTGTTTTGACAGGGGCGTGGGCCCCAGTGGTCAGTGGCCCAGAAGGCCTTAGGGGGCGACGGGCGTAACGGGCGGGCGCCCGTGCCCGAGGGGCGCTACGCCTGGGCGCGGGGCAAGGCCGTGGCCTCGACGAGGCCAGCGGGGGCGCCGACGCGACGCGGGGCTCGGCGGTGGTGGCGGGGTCGCGCGGCTGCGGGGCATGGCGATGCAGGGGGCGCGGTTGCGGTCTCCCACGGGTGTGGTGCAGGGGAAGGGGAAGCCGCAGCAAGTAGTAGCAGTAGCGACAGCGCAGCAGGCTGATGCAAACAGCAGCAGGCAGCACTGACACGCGCGGTGCGGCGGCGGGCGACGCACGCGAGCAACGGCAGGGCAGGCCAGCGACAGCGGCAGTACCGCGGAGCAGCGAGGGCGGGGTAGCGGGCGGAGGCACTGAGCATGACGGGGTGGTCGGCAACGAGCTCCACGAGTCATGGCCACGGCGGCGAGCACCACTGCGGCGACGAGCTCGGGCACGACGAAGGGGTGTGAACTACGGGCGCGGGATCGAGCTAGCGAGCGAGGGGGGAAGACCGCGGGCTCACCATGGTCCTGCAAGTGTGCACGAGTGGGCTCGGGGAGGATTGATGATGCCAGAGTCAGTGACGAACGGCGACGTCCTAAGGAGGAAGGAGAGTTCGATCCCCGCGGTGTGGGGCTCTCCGGCTTGGTCTCGGGGGTCTAGGAGACGAAGCAGACCATGGCGGAGCTTCTAGACACGATGGTGTGAAGCGGGGATGCAGGCGACCACGGGGACGATGACGACAAGCCGACGAGGAGGCGGTCCAGCGCGGTGGCGTCCTCGGGCACGCCGTCGACGGCCGACCGAGGGGGAAAGGAGGACGGGGGCACGAGGGAGGAAGGAGAGGAGGGGAACTAGGGTTCCTGGGAGGGGGGTCGGGGTCTTATAGACGAGGGGGGTGGCTGTGGAAGGCCGGCACCTGGCTTGGGCGCCATGGATGGCCTCCACGATCCCCCTCGGCTCCTGTAGCGGGGAGGGGAAGAGTTAGGTGGGCTGGGGCTGTTATAGCTAAATGGGCCAAGGTGCCCGATAGGTTTAGTGTTTTGTTTTTCTTTCACTTTTATTTATTTTCTGTTTATTTGTTTTATTTATTTTAGTTTTAGAAGTTATCTATACATCACCTAAATTAGTGTTACTAAATATGCTACTGCCATAAAAAGTTTGGTACTCAAATAGAATAGTTCAATGTTTTATAATTTTATAAAAGGAATGTAATTAATTATTTTAGCGATTGTTTTAATTATTATATTGCATCAAAATATTTTATATAAGTGTGGTTTCTTCAGCAATAATACATATGAATTATTTGGCACAGTTTGAACAATTTTAGTTTTGACATTTGTAAACTTTTATTTTTCACTTTGTTTTAAATTTGAATTTGAACCGGTTTCAAACCAACGACCTTTAATATTAGCAAGCACGGTAACGTTGTCACATCCCTAGTTCTGGTCTGCTTTGGGCTAGCTAGTCATGTTTTGCATCATGTTTAATTTGCTCTTAATCTTGAAATGGGGATGTTCAAACCCTAGCACCAAATGAAATCCAACTAGGATCAAAATGAAATATTTTCAATGAACCCAAAATGCCCTTTCGAAATGTTCATAATTTCTGATAAAGGTAAAAACCTCTGCCAAAAATGATGAACATATTTCTAGGTCATTTATCGATTTTTTGAATTAAATCATATTGCATTTGACTTTGGGCATTTAAACACTATAAACAATTTAAATGTTCAGATAATGTTGTAATTTTTTGTGGGACACTGATATAATTCAGAGAGTGCTCATGAATATTTTCAGGATTTATAAAATTGATTTGGTTTTTAAAACTGGATCAAAAACAAACTGCAAAATTAGAAAACAAAAACAAAAAAAAATATAAAAGAGAGAGAGAGAGAGAGACTCCCCTGGGCACTTACCTGGCGGCCCATCTGCACTGGCCCAGCCGACTGGCGCTGCCAGTAGTCGTCTCCACCGCTCCAGGAGGACGCTCGGTGCGTTCCCGGCGCGCGCGACCACGCGCCCCGGCCACCTCCTGCTTGCCGCTTCTCCCTGGATGTCCCCGGAGACGCCACGCGCTCCCCTCGACCCCCTCCCGTTCTCCCCCGTGCTCATCCCCTCCCCTGGACCTCCCTTTCTCACCCACCCAAACGGGTTCGTCACCGCTGCTCGCCACCACCGCGGCCACCGCCTCCCCCTCGCCTCTCCGACATGCCCAGGAGCTCCGCCACCATAGCCCAAGCTTCTTTGTCGACTCACGCGACGCCAAACGCCCCGAAGCGCCGGCCCTGACCTCTTCTTCCTCCTCGGGTCACCGAGATCGCCACCGTCGCCCTACTCGCTGCGGACCTCCCCCACGCCCACTGACCTTCCCATCGTGCTCGCAGAGAGCTTCTCTTCCTCCTCCCTCGAACCCCGTTGCTCGCCGCCTCCTCTAGGCCATAGTTGCACGGACGCCGAAGCTCGTCGGCGCCGTGCCTCATCGCCGCTGCGGCCACAGCTGCTACCACCCGCGTCCGAGCATTGCCCCATGCTCAGTGCACTCCCAGGAGCCGAGCACACTCACAAGCTCCTCCTCCTGTGCACCGTAGCGCCGAACCCAACCCCGTCCGAACTCCGGCCGCCGCCACGAGCTTGACTCCGGTGAGCTCGCTCCACCCCAGCCCCTCCTGTTTGCCCTACCAGATGTGCGCGAGCCCCAACTACGCGTAGGACCAAACCACGGTTGATTTGGTCGACCGTGGGCAAAACCCGAGCGCCTCTGCCGTCCCTGGCCTCGCCGGCGACGAGCCACGGGTCAACTCCGATGAGTTTGACCCGGGGTTGACCACGGTTTGACCCCCTCTCGGTCACTGACGTGTGGGCCCCAGGCCACTAACTAAAATAGATTAGTGCTAGTTTAACGCTAACTAAATTAGATTAGTTAGGTTAGTCACTGACAGACGGGACCCATAGGTCAGGGTTGACCTGGACCGGGTCTGTTGACCTGCTGATGTCACAATGACGCAATGCTGACGCAATAAAGTATTTTCTAGATTTAAAATAATTCAAGAATTTCAGAAAATGCCCAAAACTTCTAAAAATCATAGAAATTAATCTGTAACTCCAAATGCAAAATTTATATATGAAAAATGATCAGAAAAATCCAAAGAATCTGTTAATGGCATTATCATGCATGTGTGAACAACTTAAAGCTGCTGTCTACAACAATTTGAATTAATGGCAGTTGAAATGTCATATCGGAGTTTTAATTTGAATCTTAGATTCAAACCAACTCCATTTAACTTGCTACTAGTTGCATTAGCTCAAACCACAGCATATTGCCATGTCATGATCATGCATCATATTGTGCATTGCATTGATTGTGTTCTTCCTTGCTTGCCGGTGTTTGTCCCCTCTCGATAGACGTGGTTCCGACGATGAGTTCAATGACACCGATGAAGAGATATACTATATTCAGAAGTGACAGGCAAGCAAAACCCCCTTGTTCATTCTGATACAATCCCACTCTCTCGCTCCTGCTCTCTTTTACTGCATTAGGACAACAACGATTCAACTGTTACATGCTGCGGTAGTTGAACCCCTTTCCTCTGCATGACCTGTCATTGCCACAGTAAATAGATGAAACCCACTAGCATGAGTAGGAGTTGTTTGAGCCCTCATGTGCCTACTCATTCATGCTTGTTTGTCATGCCTGCTACTGCTTAGAGTTGAGTCAGGTCTGATTCATCGGGGACGAGTTGGAGGTGTGTGAACATGTCCTACTGTGTGTGAGCTAAGTGTGTGAACACGATTTGGTAAAGGTAGCGGTGAGAGGCCATGTAGGAGTACATGGTGGGTTGTCTCATTGAAACCATCCTCAGGAACCGAGTTCTGTGTTTGTGATCCATGAACAGCTACTACCACACATTGGAATGCTTAAGTGCCCCTCTCGACTTATTAATCAACTCGATCTCTATCCAGGAGTTGCAACTAGTTTCTGGTGTTAGTAGGTAGTGTTAGTAGTCTACCAAGTGGCACCAGGTACAGGTGGGCTTGGGATAGACTAGGCACAGTGGCCCGGTGTACCAAGTGGCACCCGGATGGTGGGCTTGGGAACCCTGCACACATCGTTTGGGGCCGTGAGCGACACCCCGGCCGGATCTCCTTGCGTATGGAACCCGAATAGGCGATAAACCTGGACGAGAGACTTGCATGGTTAGTCAGGTCGTGGCCGACACCATCGCTGGGCTTCCGCTTGAAGGTTGCCGAGTACATGTCGTGTAAACATCGATAAGTGGTGAGAGCGTGTGTGAAGAAGTACACCCTGCAGGGTTAACATTATCTATTCGAATAGCCGTGTCTGCGGTAAAGGACTTCTGGGTTGCCTGTACAGTTCATAGACAAGTGAAAGTGGATACTCTAAAATGCGCAAGATAAGCGTGAGTGCTATGGATGGCGTTCTCGTAGGGAGACGGGAGCGGATCCATAGTGGTGTATTGATATGGTGAATATGTGGACTCGTGTGCGCCACCTCAAAAGAGTTACATTGCAGTCGTAGTTCAGGATAGCCACCGAGTCAAAGCTGGCTTGCTGCAGTTAAACTCCACCACCCCCTTTGTTGACACTGATGCATATGTAGATAGTTTTGATGTAAGTCCTGCTGGGTACATTTGTATTCACATTTGCCTATTTTATGTTTTTGCAGAGAGACTTCAGTCTCGCTAGTAGTTCCGCTTGAACTTCGACGTTTAGCTTGTTACCTCAGCTACGATCTTGTGCCCTCGGCAGGATCTGGTAGATAGTCAGGCTTCTCAGACTTTTTCATTTATACATGTCTGTACTCAGACATGATGAGCTTTCGCATGTGCTTTGACTTGTATGCTTTGAATGTTGGGTCATGAGACCCATGTTTGTAATATCTCGCTCCTCGGAGTCTATTGAATAAAATACTTGAGTGTAGAGTCTTGTTGTGATGCCATGTTGTATTTGCACATATCGAGCATATTGTGTGTATGTTATTGAAATGCTTGGTATGTCTGGGACCTGACTATCTAGTTGTTTACCGGGAAATGTCTCCTAATGCTTCCACTAAGCCCTGGTAGCTTGCTACTGCTCCGGAACACTTAGGCTGGCTGGCATGTGTCCTTCTTCGTTCCTGTGTCTGCCCCTTCGGGGAAATGTCATGCAGTGTCTACCGGAGTCCTGCTAGCCCAGCTGCTACAGCCTGGATTCACTCGCTGATGACCGACACGTTCGTTGCTGGGTCATGTATGCCTGTCCCTGTAAGTTAGTGCCCCTTTGGGTTCACGACTAGCCATGTCAGCCCGGTCTCCTTGCCATATGGATGCTAGCGACACTATCATATACATATGCCAAAAGGCGCAAACGGTCCCGGGCCTGGTAAGGAGACACCCGTGGGAATACCATGCGTGAGGCCGCAAAGTGATATGAGGTGTTACATGCTAGATCGGTGTGGCATTGAGTCGGGGTCCTGACAGTTCTGGTATCAGAGCTTGACTGCCTATAGGATTACCAAGCCAAACTGGTCGAAGTTGAGTCTAGAAATTATTTAGTTATATAAGGGAATTGATTGTGCTTGGGAACGTAGGCTCTTTTTACTCCTTATACCTTATGCCCTCTGATGTGAGTCATCTTATCTCTCCTACGGGTTTAAGGAACTAGGCTTTCTCTTGTTTCTATGAGGATCACGTGTTACTAATCAGTAGACTCATAAGACTGTTGGATTCAAGCCTCAATTTAGTTTCTACTACTTCCTGTATTCATAGCTAGCCTTAGATTCTTGATATTGTGCTTCTGAGTAGTTATGCCACCATTCTTGCAGGATGTCTCAAATCTTTTGAGCATTTCCAACCGTTATGCTGTCCGAGTCATCCCAGGTTTGTAAACAATCTGATGCATTTGCAAATCCTTCCTCCCATTCCCGATGCTCCTTTAGGCCAGGTTAATCACACTAATTGCTAATTTGAGGTACTCTATTACCTCAACGTATATGTTGGAATTATTATTATGGCCCTAGGCGTCTAGAGTATCACCTAGTAATCTAGCCATGCTTTGTGATCCTAGTGTGATAATTCTGGCCGTCATTCTCTAAAGCATCCCGTGATGCCACTTAGTTAGTAGGTATTCTACTCCTGGGTTTTCGAACCCGAGATTCACCCTACTTACCTCATGTAGGGTTTGCTAGTTCCTTTAGGTTATTAGTAACCTTTGTGATAGTCCTCGGGGTCTGTGGTATATCGTTCTTCCAATAGCATGAACCATTATGGCAGAAGTTCTTTGAACCAAAAGATTACAACCAGAGCTCTCTTAATGAGTTCTCCATTCTGCATTGTGAATCTGCCAGTCCTACCTTTCTGCATGGATTATCTGGAAGAAATATGTTGAACTTGTTTGACATACTAAATTTATGCATCCACAACTCAGAAAATCATATGTTCTTTTGAGTTGTCCCTCTTTAGCTGTTTTCTGGCCCTCGTCTATCAATTGATAGTCAGGAGTAGTTATGCTTTCGTGTTCCTCGATGCCCACTACTCTTGTGGTCCGTCAAGCCATTCTATTCTGGAATGACTAGGAGAAACAAACTCCAGTAACTCATCCATATCCAGTATTGGGTTAAAGCAGTTATGTTCCACAGATCAAATGCTAATCCAGCTTTTGTTCTGTTCCACCTTGGAGTGTTACCCTCTTTATGTCGGGATTGTCATGAGAATTGCACCATCTCTTGTGAATTCTTGACATAGTAATACTTCTCGCCATCATCGTTCATTCTTCGGTATCCGTGTTGTTGCAACCGGAATGACGACAAGTGCATCATGATGTGTGACATCAATACTCCTAGCAACCGTGTTGCTTGGTAGTTAATGGACAATACTCTCATTCTTAGCGTGCTGGTTATGGAATCATCATCCTAAGATTGATCGTGCTACCTAGTCCATATTTCTGGTGCACACTTCGATCAATGAGTTAGGATTGTGCTAATCCCTCGCTTATTTGATCATATCGTCTTGCACTGAAAATAGAATTGTTCTCGAGCTTAGCAACATATCAGTGGTTCGCGATTTCCCGAATATCTTCTCGGAAGTATTACTAGGTTGTCCCCTGACCCTTATGTTGAGTTCGTGATCAAGTTGGTTTATTCCTGTAAACCACCCTTTCTCCAAGTATCCGTGTTGGATACCCCTGAGCTAGTTGGTTAAGCTAAACCACAACTTGGAGAGCTAGAAGTTAAAGGCTTCTCCGACTTAGTTCATATTAAGGGATATCTTGTATGTATGTTGAAGAAAGATGATATTTTCAACGATTGGTCCCGGTGATCAGTTGTTGGACCTATTATCTTATCAAAACTTTGATTTGAGTATGGGCTATCGTCAAATCAAATCAGTACCAATGATGTTCGTAATGTTGTCTTACTCATGGTTATTTCCTCGAGCATACACATTACATCTTTTTGGTCTGACCAATGCTATCACTTTGTTCGCATAGTTGTGGAATTCCATCCTCATGGAAATCTTGATGACTTGTTGTTGATCCCATTGGCAACATGTTTATCTTCTCCATGATTCATGCTGAACGTTAAAACTAGCATTTGAAACTTTTGTGGCATCATCTTTATGTTAGCTCATGAAGTAGATGTTTTGATGTAAGAAGTGACTTCCTCTTATATACGTGCATTTCGTGCAAGTTGCCGCCGTGAATTCGAGAAAGTTAGTTTTGCTTCCTCTGGAATCATCCCAAGTTAATCATGCATGTGCGAAGTATTCTATGGTCTGATAGACTGATCATCTTCATTCCATATGTATTCCCTAGCACACCAGGCCACTGACTGATTTGTTCAAGGAGAAGAAGTTCCTTCTTAAGAGTATACCTTATGAAAGGACTTCGATATCCTCGATGATGGTTCTCCACCTGAACTCGGTGGTGTTTTATTGTAAGACTACTATGTGGTCATGCTTGTCTGGGACAACATGTTCACATGTGTGTAGCAGAACCAACTCATGTTTTCGAGCTTCCTACCCTAGTTCATTCCCAGAGAATGTCGCAACGTCATCTCGTCGATTTGTGTTGAAAACTTTCGTTTTTCCTTCTAGACTTGATGAGTCTGAAATGTTCTGTTACCAACCAGATCTGAAGCTCAGGCAGATATGATGGTTGGAACCTCTTCCAAGAACTATGATATAGGTTCCTGTGAAGTGGACGCACCTAGCTGGAAGAACTATTGTTGTAGTATCTTGATTAAGCCGTTTGGTCACCTCCCACGAGGATCTCGCATGACTTATTCTAGAAGTTGATCCTTATGGATTTTGTGCTCCCAAAGTCCGACCTTTACTTGATGGTCATGTCGATGCTTTTAAGCATGATCGTGGTAGCTAGAACGTCAAGGAGAACATTAGAAGCGGAGTGCTAAATGTCTCTCGGTCGATCATCCAGATTTCGTTTCCTTGGCCTCGCTAAGGTGAAATCTGAGAAAGTGTTGTCTTCCTTTATATCCGCCTTCTCCATCACTATTCATCATGGTAGTAAGATGTGTTGCCAGAATCCTCGACACGGATGTTGGTAAGACCTTGATGGGTATGGAGATGCTCAAGTTCTTGAGAGCACACTCAGTCACTAGGTTATATCCTCGGTATCAACTGGAATGTGCCTCCCGTTTGCCGAGTTGTTCCATAACCATAGCTTCCTTTCCAATCTGAGTATGCCATCCCTTCGAACTCCGCCAAACGATTGTTGTGACTTGCCTTAGGCTAATATAATGAGTCTTAATGATCTCTATATCAAAGGTAATTGTTTTGCCACTCAAGGAAATAACTCTACAAGTCACCTCCTCTAGATGTGTGCTTCATGTCTCAGCTTGAGAGATGTTGCTATGTCTCATTTCATGAGTTGATCCTAAGTTGTTCGACCTTCGATAAGATCGGTCCTTCTAGAGTCTTTCTTTCCCTCTCATTGTCATGTTAGTTGGAGTTCTTAGAGCAAGACGTTGAGACAATGATGGTGAACGAATCAACGTTCTTGTAAGGTGCAACCTGGATCATGAAGATTGCGTTAGTTTTCGTCCCCCCTTTTCATCTTACCCTACGCTTGAATCTCGGGACAAGATTCTCGTTTAGTGGGGGTGAGTTGTCACATCCCTAGTTCTAGTCTGCTTTGGGCTAGCTAGTCATGTTTTGCATCATGTTTAATTTGCTCTTAATCTTGAAATGGGGATGTTCAAACCCTAGCACCAAATGAAATCCAACTAGGATCAAAATGAAATATTTTCAATGAACCCAAAATGCCCTTTGGAAATGTTCATCATTTCCGACAAAGGTAAAAAACTCTGCCAAAAATGATGAACATATTTCTAGGTCATTTCTGGATTTTTTGAATTAAATCATATTGTATTTGACTTTGGGCATTTAAACACTATCAACAATTTAAATGCTCAAATAATGTTGGAATTATTTATGGGACACTGATATAATTCAGAGAGTGCTCATGAATATTTTCAGGATTTATAAAATTGATTTGGTTTTTAAAACTGGATCAAAAACAAACTGCAAAATTAGAAAACGGAAACAAAAAATATAAAAGAGAGAGAGAGACTCCCCTGGGCACTTACCTAGCGGCCCATCTGCAACGGCCCAGCTGACTGGCTCTGCCAGTCGTCGTCTCCACCGCTCTAGGAGGACGCTGGGCGCATGTTCGACGCAAGCGACCACGCGCCCCGGCCACCTCCTGCTTGTCGCTTCTCCCTGGACGTCCCCGGAGACGCCACGCGCTCCCCTCGACCCCCTCCCGCTCTCCCTCGTGCTCATCCCCTCCCCTGGACCTTTCTCTCTCTCACCCACCCGAACGGGTTCATCGCCGCCGCTCGCCGCCACAGCGGCCACCGCCTCCCCCTCTCCTATCCGACATGCCTAGGAGCTCCGCCATCGTAGCCCAAGCCTCTCCGTCGACTCACGCGATGCCAAACTCCCCGAAGCGGCGGTCCTGACCTCTTCTTCCTCCTCAGGTCGCCGAGATCGCCATCGTCGCCCTGCTCGCTCCGGACCTCCCCGCGCCCACTGACCTTCCCATCGTGCTCGCGGTGAGCTTCTCTTCCTCCTCCCCCGAACCCCGTTGCTCGCCGCCTCCTCTAGGCCATAGTTGCACAGACACCGAAGCTCGCCGGCGATGTGCCTCATCGCCACCGCGGCCATAGCTGCTGCCACCCGCGTCCGAGTGTTGCCCCGTGCTCAGTGCACTCCCAGGAGCCGAGCACACTCACCAGCTCCTCCTCCCATGCACCATAGCGCCAAACCCAACCCCGTCCGAACTCCGGCCACCTCCATGAGCTTGACTCCGACGAGCTTGCTCCACCCCAGCCCCTCCCGTTTGCCCTACGCGAGCCCCAGCTACGCGTAGGACCAAACCACGGTTGATTTGGTCGACCATGGGCAAAACCCGAGGGCCTCCGCCGTCCCTGGCCTCACCGACGATGAACCACGGGTCAACTCCGATGAGTTTGACGCAGGGTTGACCACGGTTTGACCCCCTCTAGGTCACTGACGTGTGGGCCCCAGGCCACTAACTAAAATAGATTAGTGCTAGTTTAACGCTAACTAAATTAGATTAGTTAGGTTAGTCACTGACAGACGGGACCCACAGGTCAGGGTTGACCTGGAACGGGTCTGTTGATCTGCTGACGTCACAGTGACGCAATGCTGATGCAATAAAGTATTTTCTAGATTTAAAATAATTCAGGAATTTCAGAAAATGCCCAAAACTTCTAAAAATCATAGAAATTAATCTGTAACTCCAAATGCAATGATTTATATATGAAAAATGATCAAAAAATCCAAAGAATATGTTTACGGCATTATCATGCATGTTTGAACAACTTAAAGCTGCTGTATACAACAATTTGAATTAATGGCAGTTGAAATGTCATATATGGAGTTTGAATTTGAATCTTAGATCCAAACCAACTCCATTTAACTTGCTGCTAGTTGCATTATCTCAAACTACAGCATATTGCCATGTCATGATCATGCATCATATTGTGCATTGCATTGATTGTGTTCTTCCTTGCTTGCCGGTGTTTGTCCCCTCTCGATAGACGTGGTTCCGACGATGAGTTCAATGACACCGATGAAGAGATATACTATCTTCAGAGGTGCCACGCAAGCAAAAACCCCTTGTTCATTCTGATACAATCCCACTCTCTCGCTCATGCTCTCTTTTACTGCATTAGGACAACAACGAGTCAACTGTTACATGCTGCGGTAGTTGAACCGTTTTCCTCTGCATGACATGTCATTGCCACAGTAAATAGATGAAACCCACTAGCATGAGTAGGAGTTGTTTGAGCCCTGATGTGCCTACTCATTCATGCTTGTTTGTCATGCCTGCTACTGCTTAGAGTTGAGTCAGGTCTGATTCATCGGGGATGAATTGGAGGTGTGTGAACATGTCCTACTGTGTGTGAGCTAAGTGTGTGAACACGATTTGGTAAAGGTAGCGGTGAGAGGCCATGTAGGAGTACATTGTGGGTTGTCTCATTGAAACCGTCCTCAGGAACCGAGTTCTGTGTTTGTGATCCATGAACAGCTACTACCACACACTGGAATGCTTAAGTGCCCCTCTCGACTTATTAATCAACTCGATCTCTGTCCAGGAGTTGCAACTAGTTTTTGGTGTTTGTAGGTAGTGTTAGTAGTCTACCAAGTGGCACCCGGTACAGGTGGGCTTGGGACAGACTAGGCACAGTGGCCCGGTGTACCAAGTGGCACCCGGATGGTGAGCTTGGGAACCCTGCACACATCCTTTGGGGCCGTGAGCGACACCCCGGCTGGATCTCCTTGCGGATGGAAACCGAATAGGTGATAAACCTGGACGAGAGACTTGCGTGGTTAGTCAGGTCATGGCCGACACCCTTGCTGGCCTTCCGCTTGAAGGTTTCCGAGTAGATGTCATGTAAACAGCGATAAGTGGTGAGAGCGTGTGTGAAGAAGTACAACCCTGCAGGGTTAACATTATCTATTCGAATAGCCATGTTCGTGGTAAAGGACTTCTGGGTTGCCTGTACAGCTCATAGACAAGTGAAAGTGCATACTCTAAAATGCGCAAGATAAGCGTGAGTGCTATGGATGGCATTCTCGTAGGGAGACGGGAGCGGATCCATAGTGGTGTATTGATATGGTGAATATGTGGACTCGTGTGCGCCACCTCAAAAGAGTTACATTGCAGTCGTAGTTCAGGATAGCCACCGAGTCAAAGCTGGCTTGCTACAGTTAAAGTCCACCACTCCCTTTGTTGACACTGATGCATATGTAGATAGTTCTAATGTAAGTCTTGCTGGGTACGTTTGTACTCACATTTGCCTATTTTGTGTTTTTGTAGAGAGACTTCAGTCTCGCTAGCTAGTAGTTCCGCTTGAACTTCGATGTTTAGCTTGTTACCTCAGCTACTATCTTGTGCCCTCGGCAGGATCTGGTAGATAGTCAGGCTTCTCAGCCTTTTTCATTTATAGATGTCTGTACTCAGACATGATGAGCTTCCGCATGTGCTTTTACTTGTATGCTCTGAATGTTGGGTCATGAGACCCATGTTTGTAATATCTCGCTCCTCGGAGCCTATTGAATAAAATACTTGAGTGTAGAGTCTTGTTGTGATGCCATCTTGTATTTGCACATATCAAGCATATTGTGTGTATGTTATTGAAATGCTTGGCATGTGTGGGATCTGACAATCTAGTTGTTTATCCTTGGTAGCCTCTCTTACCGGGAAATGTCTCCTGATGCTTCCACTGAGCCCTGGTAGCTTGCTACTGCTCCGGAACACTTAGGCTAGCCAACATGTGTCCTTCTTCGTTCCTGTGTCTGTCCTTTCGGGGAAATGTCATGCAGTGTCTACCGGAGTCCTGCTAGCCCAGCTGCTACAGCCCGGATTCACTCGCTGATGACCGACACGTTCGTTGCTAGGTCATGTATGCATGTCCCTGTAAGTTAGTGCCACTTTGGGTTCACGACTAGCCATGTCAGCCCGGGCTCCTTGTCATATGGATGCTAGCGACACTATCATATACGTATGCCAAAAAGCGCAAACGGTCCCGGGCCTGGTAAGGCGACACCTGTGGGAATACCGTGCGTGAGGCCGCAAAGTGATATGAGGTGTTACATGCTAGATCGGTGTGCCATTGAGTCGTGGTCCTGACAGATGTGGCATAATTAGCAAAGCATTACTGTAGCTTAATTATCCGGGCGTCACGGTGTCTCACTCACTCCCTTAAGGAAGGTGCACTCAATGTCACGTATGGTGGAGTCACTCAAATCACTCAAGTGGTTGTGGTGGTGGCTCTCCTCACATGAGAATTGGGGCAACTCGTCATATATGGGGCTAGTGGTGAAGACACTCTCACTCTCAATATGGTGGCATAAGTCACTCAAGTCATCATACGTCGTCGTGGTCGAAGGGAAAATCCCATGCTCGACCGTCTTGTTGCTGTCTTGTATGAGGTCCATATGATGTGGCACCTCGTAGCTCGTCTCCATGACCGAAGGGTATTTCCCATGCTCGATCGTCTTCCATGAGGGGATTCTGAAGATGGAAGTGTCGCCCTCGATCGAAGTTGATCGCCTTGGACTTGATGATGTCGAAGTAGGCATACTCGTGGGAAGTAGGTGAAGATGTCAGACGTCCAAAGGAGAATATGCCTTGATAACACTTGGCGAAGATGCCGAACTAGTCATGGTAGCGGGAGCTTCCTCTTGGTGGTGCTTGTCTCGCAGTCTTCTGTTTTGCTCATGAAGCTTATCCTTGGCGTGAAGTAGAGCTTGTTCGGACTTGTAGGTTTGCGCGTGTCGAGCATCTTCATGTTGATGGAGTCGTTGTCGCACATGGGCTCGTAGTAGATGTCGTTCGTCGTCGTCGTGCACATGTTGCTTGGAGGTGATTTTCCCTTCATTGCGAATGTGATGGTGGTCTCCATGGAGATGTGGACATGGACGAATTGCGCTTGCATCGTGTGGGCGCTCCAAAGATGATCGACTTTCTTGCCGCCACCTTGAAGATGACGAAGGGGAAGTAGACTTGACCAAGGTCCTAATCTCCTCCATTCTTACATCATTATCCTCCTTTTGTGCGGAAAGCTTGTTGTCAAAGTAGTCTCTTGTACGTATCTTGGAGTGTCGTATGTCGATGGTGAGGTTGTCGATGCGCTCTCGCAATCTTGATTGTGCGCCTTGCATTTGTCGTTGTAGATCAAAGATTGGTGATTTGGTGATGTAGTTGTTCACGCCATCATTGTTGTCGAAGACCGGAGATGAAATGCCTTGCCTATCCATCACAAGACTCGAGCAAATGTGAGTGGAAGAAAGGAAGAACTAGACCAATGTAACTTATCCAGTGTTGAAGATGGATCAATGTTCACTCAATAATGTAACAAGGAAATAGCACAATTGGTACCGGATCTTGTCAATTCTCACACCTAAACAAGTAAGGCTTATGGTGGAGCTTGGTGAGGATAGTGGCACAAAATTTGATGCAAATGTTAGCAAGAGTCAATAATGTTGGAAAAGATTCACAAATTCGCAAGTGAAACAAGTAGACCAATAGCAATGGGTGGCACACGGAAACACACACACGGATAGATAAATGGGGTCGTGCAACCAAGGAATGAGCACAAAATGTGGAATCCACGGAAAACGCTCGTGTTGCACAACTCTAGAGAGACGCTAGCACGATTGCTCAATAGGCGGATACGACACTTGTGCACAACCTAGAAGATGCAAAATGTATCAACTTTCTATCCCAAGTATGCTATATATGTATGACGTTCCGATGTTTCGCACACGATGATCCAAGATGATCAATATGGTAGTATGATATGCAATGTGGCGATGCTATGGCTATTGCTTACAAGCTTGTTTGCTCTATGTTTGCTTAAAAGCTTATTCTCTTTTTTGTATGGCCACTTATGCGAAATGCACAAACCAAGATAGCTATTTTGTATATGCAGGAAAAATCTTGTGACACGAGGGATGATATGATGATACCAAGATGATACCAATATGATATGGTATGTGTGCAATGGAAGGTGTAGATCAATGATCACTAATGTGCACAAGTAATGTTGCTGGCAATACTCAAAGGCTAGTCTCGATAGGCAAGGGATGCAAAATGGGCTAAGGGGTTAACAATGTAATGGCAAGAATGAATGTACAATGATGGGATACCACGATACCAAGATGATATAGAGGTTACCGTTCTTGCTTACGGTTAGGGTGTCAAAATGGTGAAGTGGTCGATGTCAAATCCTTGTCGAAGGTGAGCGGTGGTGTTGTCGATGTCGAACCATTCCTAGTTAGCCAAAACACCATGGGAAACGGAAAAACCGTAAACTCAAAATCTCAAAGGAAAATGTCAAATGGTGGCAGCGGAATGCTTTGGTGGTTCCGGAGTTAGCGATGCGGAAGTGGTGGTGGTGGTTGATGAAGAAGAAATCTTCCCTAAGTAGCTGAAACACCTTAGGAGACTCAAGTCACCCCTCAAGCAACCACAAATGCTATATGGATCAAAATGGGTTAGGTTGCGGAAAGCTATGGTGGTTTTGCGGATGATATGGTGGATGGCCTAGGCAAAGATGCCAAAATGCCAAAAAAAATTATTGAGTGAAATGGTGTTGGAACCTATCTAGATGAATGGGGGGTGTCAATAGCTACTCAATGAGCTAAAAAACGTTAAAATTTGACTCCTGGAGTGAAAGTTATGGCCGAAACGGTTTTTGTTGGTGGGCTAATTTGGGGGGGGGGGGTGCGGGTGCCCGGGGATTGGAGGTGCGGGCACCTGGGGTGGTTAGCGGGGTTGGGCGAAGAAGATGGCCCGTGGGTAAGGGGTGCGGGCACCCGAGGTGGTCAGCGGGGTTGGGCGGGGGGGGGGGGGTCCGGGTGCCCATGGAGGGAAAGGTGGAGATGGATGGGGGGAAGGCTAGATACTCTTGAAACCAAACAAATCCATGGATCAAATCCAACAAAACCTCATCAAGCCAACAAAACACAAAAAACATTGGGGTATTTTATGTGGGGAATTCTTGAAATTGGGGAAGAACACAACAAAATTAGGCTAGAGAACAAGAAAGTGGGCTCCAATTTCGTGACAAACCATGGTCATGATACCAAGATGTTGTAGGGTGGAATGATACGTCTCCAACGTATCTATAATTTTTTATTGTTCCATGCTATTATATTATCCATCTGGGATGTTTTATATGCATTTATATGCTATTTTATATGATTTTTGGGACTAACCTATTAACCTAGAGCCCAGTGCAAGTTTCTGTTTTTCCTTATTTTTGAGTATCGCCGAAAAGGAAAACCAAATGGAGTCCAATTGACCTGAAAATTCACAGAGATTATTTTTGGACCAGAAGAATCCCACGGAGTACCGGAGATGGACCAGAAGAGTCCCGAGGCACCCACGAGGGTGGGGGCGCGCCCTACCCCCTAGGAGCGCCCCCTACCTCATGGCCACCTCCGAGACCCGCCTGACTTCTTCCCGATGCCAACACCTCTTATATATACCCAAACTTCCAGAACATAACCTAGATCGGGAGTTCCACCACCGCAAGCCTCTGTCGCCACCAAAAACCAATCGGGACTCTATTCTGGCACCCTGCCGGAGGGGGGAATCCCTCAACGGTGGCCACCTTCATCATCCCGGTGCTCTCCATGACAAGGAGGGAGTAGTTCACCCTCGGGGCTGAGGGTATGTACCAGTAGCTATGTGTTTGATCCCTCTCTCTCTCTCTCTCTCTCTCTCTCTCTCTCTCTCTCTCTCGTGTTCTTGATTTGGCACGATCTTGATGTATTGCGAGCTTTGCTATTATAGTTGGATCTTATGATGTTTCTCCCCTTCTACTCTCTTGTAATGGATTGAGCTTTCCCTTTGAAGTTATCTTATCGGATTGAGTCTTTAAGGATTTGAGAACACTTGATGTATGTCTTGCATGTGCTTATCTATGGTGACAATGGGATATTCATGTGATCTACTTGATGTATGTTTTCGTGATCAACTTGCAGGTTCAGTGACCTTGTGAACTTATGCAAAGGGGTTGGCACACGTTTTCGTCTTGACTCTCCGGTAGAAACTTTGGGGCATTCTTTGAATTTCGTTTTGTTGGTTGAATAGATGAATCCGCGATTGTGTGATGCATATCGTATAATCATACCCACGGATACTTGAGGTGACATTGGAGTATCTAGGTGACATTAGGGTTTTGGTTGATTTGTGTCTTAAGGTGTTATTCTAGTAGGAACTCTAGCATAGATCAAACGGAAAGAATAGCTTCGTGTTATTTTACTACGAACTCTTGAATAGATCGATCAGAAAGGATAACTTTGAGGTGGTTTCGTACCCTACAATAATCTCTTTGTTTGTTCTCCGCTATTAGTGACTTTGGAGTGACTCTTTGTTGCATTGTCGGAGTAATGGGCCACGGGTAGGCCGACCTGGGACCCAAGATCTTTCAAGACATTGGGGCAGGCCGCGCCCCTCTGGCCGAGTCCCGGCCGGCGACCTTCGGAGAGGCCGAGTCCCAGAGGGCGATCTCCCGAAGGGCCGAGTCCCAGACGACGACTTTAAAGCAAGCCGACTCCCGGCTTGCGACCTCCAAAAATTCCGACTATGGGAGTTGGCCCGCGACCTTTCACGAAGACCGATGTAGGGCACGGCCCCGACGTGGCCGTCCCCTCCGACCCACGAGGGGTGGGCATGGCTACAGTGAGCCGTATCGCCGGGAGATCTCCGGTGAGGCGCGGCACTGTTGCCATGCCTCCCCTGACCTCAGCCACAGTGCGCGATGCACTGTGCCCACGACGCCGGCCCGTACGGCCCGAAGATCGCCGGGCCACCTGTCAGTGGGAGAATCGAAGACGGCCAGAGCGCCTGAAGACGGCCCTGTGGGAGTCGGCCTCCTCGGAGTCGGCCGCCTCCCCGCCAGGGCCCCACAAGCCATAAACCAGATTGGATGGGGAATGGCGACAGTGATCGCCTGACAGACGGCGGCACTGTTCCCACGACCCCATGACCGAGCCTGCGTCATCAGGAGTGCTGCACGGTGTTCCGCCTGTCCGCGGGACCCACCAGTCGGCGGGCCCTAGAAGCCGGCAGGAAGGACGGCGGCATGAGAGACAGATGGCTGGGGGCCACGCCCAGTCAGATTACCATTGTACCCCCGGGGGTTAGGCCTATATAACCCCCCGGGGCACCCATGCAAATGGTTCGGCCCTTGATAGAGTAGACACATAGACAAGGGAGGAGAGAGCCAGCCTAGCTCCCTCCTGCCTCCCGATACAGCTCCAGGAGCACCCTTGTAATCTTTTCACCATAGTGACCATGCGGAGACCCCGCAGAGCAGCAGTAGGGGTGTTATCTCCCCGGAGAGCCCCGAAGCTGGGTAAGATTCGTCGGCGTGCATGTCTGCGCCTCATCCCGTTTCCAGGCACCGGCGACGTTCTACTCGCCCCCACCATGATAAGCAATCCGTTGGCATATGTCGCACCCAAACCCCGACATTTGGCACCCACCGTGGGGCGAGGTGCACCGTCATCCGGAGATCTGTTCTGGACGGGAACCCTTTTCCTCCCTGGCGAGCGCAGCCAGCCAGGCTCGCTAGATGGAGTCTGCATCGACGCGCTGCGCGGCGCCGAAGCTGCCTGCGCTGCGAGCGGCCTCGCCGAACTTATCGGCGAGGTGCGCCTCTCCGACGAGCCTGCATCCGACGTAGGCACGGGTGGCCCCGAGAACCTTCTTGCGGGCCTCCTCGACCAACTCCACGTCGCTGGTGAGCTAGCCGTAGACTTGGAGTCCGTAGGCTCCTCCGACCCGATGCTGGTCGACTCCGACGCCGTATCGCTTGATATCTTCCCCACCAATGTGGTGGTCTACGACGAGCCGCTTCCATACGAAGAGAGTGGCGGAAGCACCGTCATGGAGGTGCTTGTCATCAACCACGGCGAGCACTCCGGCGACGGAGCCCAAGACCCGCTGCCGGCGGTCCTGCAAGACCTGACCGCGCCCATTCCAGAGGACGCGGCTGGCTCGCCGGCGACGCTGGAAGAACGCCGCCTTCAGATTATCGAAGGCGCCAAGAAGTTGGCAAGCATGAGGCGCTTGTCAGAAGCATACCAGCGCGAGATGGATCGCGCCGTAGGCGGCTCGCCGGCTCCGACTGGGCCAAGCCGTCTGGGTGCGGTCCGACAGCGCGGCGCAGCCATCGCCGACTTGCTTGGGGCGAAACGCCTCGTGTACACCACCCCAGCGGAAAATATCCGCGCCGCCCAGGCGGTGACTAACGAGCTGAAGAACTTTGAGGGCGAAGAGCGCCGTGTGATGACGGAGCGAGTCCAGCAGCTCCTCGACGCGGTTGCTGCGCAAAACGCGGCCGGCGGCCGCGCGGATGCGCTGTAGCAGCCAAACGACGACTTACCTCCCCGCCGAGACCAAGGCGCGATCTCCCGGACGCCAACTGGCAGAGTCTGCGGAAGGAAAGAGAAGGAGTCGGCTGTCAGTCACAGTCGGACTCATATCACCATCGAGCGCGACCAAGACGGCCGCCCGAGCGCAGTGGAACGACGGGACGATTATCTGCCTCCCCCGCCCCGAAGAGAGCGGCGAGTTTCTCCGCCGCCTGTTGAGCATCCGACTCTCGGAGGTGGCCTTGGCCGCCGAGAGGGAGTCGGAGAGAATGACGCCCGCCATCGGATCGACCGACTCCACCGATCCCTGGCACTGGAAGAAGAAGATGAGTTTGGTCCGCCTTGCTTCAGGCCCCGCATCAGAGACGAGCCCTTCCCCAGAGGGTTCACGCTCCCCCGAGACACGCCCAAGTACACCGGCTCCGTGAAGCCGGAAGACTAGTTGATAGACTACTCCACGGCCGTCTGCATAGCAAACGGCAACAAGCGAGTTGCCGTGAAGTATGTTCCCCTCATGCTCCAGGGCATGGCCCGGACATGGCTGAACAGCCTGAATCCCCGCAGCATCAATAGCTGGGTCGACTTCACCGAAGCCTTCATTCGCAACTTCACCAGCACATACAAGCGACCTCCCAAGCCGCGCCAGCTCTCCTTGTGCGTGCAAGGCCCTGAAGAATCAACGCGCGACTACCTCACACACTGGGGCGAACTTCGAAACTCCTGCGAGGGCGTGCACGAGGTGTAGGCTATCGAGTACTTCACTGCCGGGTGCCGAGAGGGCACCCACCTCAAGCACAAGCTCCTCTGCGACGAGCCAGAAACCCTTGACGAACTGCTAGTCATAGCGGACAAGTACGCCACGGCCGACTCTTCTATGAAGACGGAGATTCAAGTCAACGCGGCTGGCAAGGTGACTCCCCAGGCTCCCAGAGCCCCAGCTAGAGACGCCAGTCGGCGACAGCAACAAAACGACAACAAGCGCATGGCCCCGCAGCCGACTTCCAGCAGTCGGCAGGTCGCAGCAGTAGAAGATCAGCAGCCGGAGGGGCAGCCTCCGGCGAAGCGGCAGAAAGGCGGCAAGTCCAACTGGTTGCCGGCTTTCTCCTATGAGCAGACTTTGGATGGTCCTTGCAAGTTCCACAGCGGCGCGAAGCCGTCGAACCACACCACCAGAAAGTGCCACTGGCTCGCTAGAATCGCCAAGGGAGACGGCCTCACTCCTCCGTCGCCTGCAGGGCCGCCGCCTCCGCCGCCGCCCCAGCAGCCGGCGGCTAGGCCAGTCGGCGCAGTACAAGACGAGTTCCCAGAAGAGCACGGAGCTTACGTAGTATTCACCAGTGTGGCAGATGACCGGCGCAGCAGGCGCTGACAGCAGCAAGAAGTAAATGCAATAGCAACGGATGCCCCAGAGTTCATGCATTGGTCCGAGAGGCCCATCAGTTGGAGTCGGGCGGATCACCCAGAGGTGATGCCGAGTCCAGGCTCCTACTCCCTGGTCCTAGGCGCGACCTTGGCCACTGATAGGCGGGCCGCCCGTTTCTCGCGGGTCCTGATAGACGGAGGCAGCAGCATCAACATCCTCTACAAGGACACCATGGAGAAGCTCGGAATCAGGCGAAGGCAGCTGCAGAGCAGCCGCACCGTGTTCCATGGAATTGTACCCGGCCTCTCCTATTCACCGATCGGCAAGATCCTGATAGACGTCCTCTTCGGAGACAAAGATCACGTCCGCCGAGAGCCAGTCTGGTTCGAGGTGGTGGACTTGGAGAGCCCGTACCACGCCCTGCTTGGCCGGCCTGCCTTGGCCAAGTTCATGGTGGTTCCACACTACGCTTACCTCAAGATGAAGATGCCGAGTTCCAAGGGGATCCTGACCATTGCCGGTGACTACAAGAAGTCGTCCGCTTGCGCGGCCGAGAGCAGTCGGCTGGCCGAGTCCTTGGTGATCGCAGCCGAGAAACGGCTCCTTTATTGGGTTGTGGCGATGGCCGGAAAGCAGCCAGAGATGTCGCCCGACCCCAAGGAGTCGGAGGCAGAAGGATCATTCAAGCCGGCTAAAGAAACCAAGAAGATACCCTTGGATCCAGAGCACCCAGAGAGATACGCTGTCGTGGGCACAGGCCTTGACAGCAAATAGGAAGTCGAGCTCGTCGATTTCCTCCGTGAGAATCGGGACATCTTCGCATGGTCCCCCAAGGACATGCCCGGTGTACCGACGGAATTCGCCGAGCACAAGCTACACGTCAGACCGGATATGAAGCCCGTCAGGCAGCCCTTGCGCCGCCTGTCAGAAGAGAAAAGAAGAGTCGTTGGAGAAGAGATAGCCCGGCTCCTGGCAGCCGGTTTCATCATGGAAGTGTTTTTTCCGGAGTGGCTAGCAAACCCAGTGTTGGTACTGAAGAAACACAAGCAGTGGCGAATGCGCATCGACTACACAAGCCTCAATAAAGCCTGCCCAAAGGACCCGTTTGCTCTGCCAAGAATTGATCAGGTGATAGACTCCACAGCCGGATGCGAGCTGTTGAGTTTCCTAGACGCATACTCGGGGTATCACCAGATCAAGCTGAATCCTGCAGACAGACTGAAGACCGCATTCATCACGCCGTTTGGAACCTTCTGTTACCTGACTATGACGTTCGGCTTAAGGAATGCCGGCGCCACTTTTCAGCGTTGCATGCAGAAGTGCCTCCTCAAGCAACTCGGCAGGAACGCCCACGTCTACGTGGATGATGTGGTGGTGAAGACGGAAAAGCATGGGACGCTGCTGGAAGACCTCAAAGAGACCTTTGAAAATCTGCGCCGATTCCGGATCAAGCTCAACCCCGAGAAGTGCGTTTTTGGAGTACCAGTCGGCTAGCTCCTTGGCTTCCTGGTCTCCGAACGCGGCATAGAGTGCAACCCCGTGAAGATCAAGGCCACTGAGAGAATGGAGGTACCCAGCCGACTGTTGGATGTGCAGAAGTTCACCGGCTGCTTGGCGTCCATCAGCCGATTTATCAGTCGGCTGGGCGGGAAAGCTCTGCCCTTGTATCAACTGATGAAGAAGACCACCTTTTTTGAGTGGAACCACAAGGCAGACGAGGCATTTCTCCAACTGAAGAAGATGTTGACTACTCCCCCCGTGTTGGCGGCTCCGACTCCCAAAGAGCCTATGCTCTTGTACATCGCCGCCACCAGCCGAGTAGTCAGCACAGTCATCGTAGTCGAGCGCAAGGAGGAAGGCAAGGCGCTCCCAGTCCAGAGACCGGTATATTACCTGAGCGAGGTACTGTCGGCCTCCAAGCAAAACTACCCTCACTATCAGAAGATGTGTTACGGCGTGCATTTTGCCGCCAAGAAGCTGAAGCCCTACTTTCAAGAGCATCCAATCACTGTGGTTTGCACTGCCCCACTCGCCGAGATCATTGGAAGCCGAGACACCTCCGGCCGAGTGGCCAAATGGGCTATAGATCTAGCCCCTTATACCATCTACTACCAGCCCTGCACCGCCATCAAGTCGCAGGCGCTGGCCGACTTCCTCGTCGACTGGGCCGAGACCCAGTACCTGCCACCAGCGCCCGACTCTACTCATTGGCGGATGCACTTCGACGGCTCCAAGATGCGCACCGGCCTTGGAGCCGACGTCGTCCTCACCTCCCCCAAGGGCGACAAGCTCACGTACGTGCTGCAAATCCACTTCGCCGCCTCCAACAACGTCGCCGAATATGAAGCGCTCATCCACGGGTTCTGGCTTGCCAAAGAACTCGGCATTCGCCGGATTCTGTGCTATGGCGACTTCGACTTGGTGGTTCAGCAATCATCCGGCGACTGGGACGCCAAAGATGCAAACATGGCAAACTACCGCTTCCTGGTGCAGCAACTCAGCGGATATTTCGAGGGGTGCGAATTCCTTTACGTGCCAAGAAATGACAACGATCAAGAAGATGCCTTGGCACGAGTCGGCTCCACTCGCCAAGCGATACCTTCTGGCGTCGCCCTTCAGCGCCTCCTCAAGCCGTCTATCAAGCCTTCACCAGAGTCAAACTCCATCTTCGTGCCGGCTCCGCCAGAAATAGTCGGATCCGACTCCAAGGCCCCAGCAGGCGACCTCAAGAAAGCCACAGTTAAAGCCAGCCCGGGGACTGCGCCAGTCGGCCCGGGAACTTCAGAGCCCGGCCCGGGGACTGCGCCAGTCGACCCGGGGACTTCGGAGCTCAGCCCGGGGACTACGCCAGTCGGCCCAGGGACTTCAGAGCCCGGCCCGGGGACTGCGCCAGTCGGCCCGGGAACTGCCCCAGTCGGCCCAGAGATTCCCTCAATCCAGCAAACGGCGGCAGACTCCAACCCGTCGCCTCCCAGCCCAGCCACCCTTGTCCAAGTCGCTGTGGTAGCAGTTGAAGAGATAGCAGCACCTTCGTGGGCATAGCCCATCCTCAAGTTCCTAGTGAACAAAGAATTACCAACAGACGAGACCTTGGCTCGGCAAGTGCAGCGCCGAGCAGCAGCTTACACCATAGTCAACAGAGAGCTAGTCAGGCGCAGTGTCACTGGTGTCCACCAGCGCTGCGTAGAATCAGAGCAAGGCCAAGCGATCCTCAGAGACATCCATCAGGGCGAGTGCGGCCACCATGCGGCTTCGAGGGCACTCGTGGCCAAAGCCTTTCGGCACGGTTTCTTTTGGCCGACTGCCCTGGAAGAAGCTAAAGAGCTAGTCCAAAAATGCAAGGGGTGCCAGATGTTCCGCTCCAAGCCCCTTCAGCCGGCTTCCGCGCTGAAGACAATCCCCATTGCCTGGCCCTTCGCAGTTTGGGGCCTGGACATGGTAGGACCATTCAAGACGGCCCGAGGCGGCCTAACTCATTTGCTTGTCGCGGTGGACAAGTTCACCAAGTGGGTGGAAGCAAAGCCCATCAAGAAATTAAACGGGCCTACAGCAGTAACCTTCATTGCCGACATCACTGTGCGGTACGGCATACCGCACAGCATCATCACCGACAACGGCACCAACTTCGCCAAGGGCGCCTTGGCTCGTTTCTGCGCGACGCAGGGCATCCGACTGGACTTAGCGTCCGTTGCCCATCCTGTCCGGCGTCAAGCCCCGATTGGTCGAACCACTCGAGCGTTCGGCCGGCTGTTGGGTCGAAGAACTGCCTGCCGTCCTCTGGAGTCTGCGCACAACCCCAAACAAATCAACTGGCTTCACGCGTTTCTTCCTCGTCTACGTTGCCAAAGCCGTCATCCCGACGGATATAGAGTTCGACTCTTCGCGAGTCTCCATGTACATCGAGGAGGAAGCCGAAGAAGCACGCCAAGACGGCGTTGATCTGCTGGAAGAGGGCCGACTGTTGGCACTCAGTCGGTCCAGCATCTACCAGCAGAGTCTGCACCGATACTACAACCGCAAGGTCAAACCAAGATCGTTCCAAGAGGGCGACCTTGTGCTCCGGCTGATTCAGAGAACAGCCGGCCAGCACAAGTTGTCGGCACCTTGGGAAGGTCCCTTCATCATCAGCAAGGTCCTAGGGAATGACGCCTACTATCTGATCGATGCTCAGAAGCCTCGAGCGCGCAAGAGGGACGACTCCGGCAAAGAAACAGAGCGCCCGTGGAACGCGAATCTTCTTCGAAGATTTTACAGTTGATGCAGTATGTATCGCACTACCCTCCTTGTATTAAAGTACTAAGACCTTAGGGCCCCCGGGACAAGCTCGGGGACTGCCTTTTTTGATTATCTGTATGATAAGAACCACGCCTCCGAATATGCTGTTCCTTTTTATCATACTGTCTGGCACCGGGTCCGACTAGTCGGCCCGGGGACTCGCCGTCTTGCGCTATGAAATGCTCCCTGCGGTCAGACAAGTAATGTGTTGCACTCAAAGCCATCTCCTGTCGAAAGCCGCAGCTCGCAGAGCGACTGTCGGTAGGCAGAGGACAAGCAAGAACGAGCGCACATATGAAAAATGGCTAAGGACCTAAGAGCTACGCATAGCCCAAGCCGGCTACCAGCCTCCCCCTCCCGAGCCGACTCATGAGCAGTCAGCTCGCCGTCTCAATTTTTATCAAGGATAGCCGACTCTCGAATAGTCGGCCTGTCGGTTTCTAGCCAACTTGCTGAAGACACTCTAAAACGACCAAGTACTTGCCTCCCTAAAGTAGCTAAGCACTTGACCCGGCGGCAGTCCGCAGAGCGGCTGCCCAACCGGCAAGGCGGCAACTAAAGGAAGGCGGCAAAGGAAAAAGTCTAAGGAGCAAAAAGCAAGGAAAGGCGGAAATTAGATAAATATTTACATAAGGCCGTCGGCCGAGTCTCCGAATAAGAATTCAGGATACACCCCGTGGGTGGAATTGTTCGAATCTAACAAGTCTTGCAAAAAGTTAAAAAAGACAGATAAACAAAAGCAATCTAGGAGGCGGCCTCCGGGGCCGGAGGATTGGAGGCGACAGCGGTGTCGGATGCCGGGGCAGTCGGCTGGGCGGTCTCAGCCTGGTCGCCTCCGGCGGCGGTCGCCTTGTCCCTGCGCGGCTCGTTGCTGGAGGCGTGGTCGGGCTGAGGCTGGCAGCCTGCTTCGTCTTCTGGCGCCTCCTCCTCGCCTCTGTCCTCCGACTCGTCCTCCTCCTCGGCGCTGGAGTCGATCACCTCCGCCGAGTCCTCCTCGTACTCCGGGTTCATCCCGAACCAGTCCGGCGGTGCCTCCTCGCCGCCTTCAGTCCGCTCGGGCACAAAGACACTGGTGTCCGTGTACTCGGTGATCGCCGCCGCGCGCTCGACAAGGGAGCCTTCTGCGACCTCCAGCTCGGCCTGGGCCTCTGATCGAAATGCGGCCAGACGGTCCAGGTCCAGCCCCGGATACCACCCCTTGACGAACTCCAAGGCTCGGCGTGCTCCGGCCCGAGCCGAGGAGCCCTTCCAAGCCTCAAAGCGGCCAGCGGCGACCTCCAGCCAGTCGGCGGTCCGGCTGGCGGTGCGAAGAGCCGGCACTTCCGGCCATAGGGCGGCAACCACTTGGGCACCGGCACGCTGAAGACGGTGCAGCAGACGGTGAGCAGGACGAAGACGAGCCCCGATGCTCAGAAGCTGCTCGTCGATAGATCGGGGGGCATTGGCGGCAATCACTTCACCCTTCGCCCTTCGCTCCTCCCGAGCCACCTCGATGGCCAGAGGGACGGCTTGCGAGTGGCCGGGAAAGAAGTCTGCCAAGACAGAAAAGAAGACAGTCAGAAAAATTAGAAATCAGCCCGACACAGGGTCGGAAGACCAATGAAGAGAAAAAGACTTACCATCGACGATGTCCTCGAGCTCGTGGTAGCCGGAGGTCAGCATCGCCTCCCGGTCGGTCCAGGCGGAGTGCTCGACCTCGAACTCGGCCATGAGGGCATCCTCCCGCGACTTGGCGTCGTCCTGCGCCTTCCGGAGCAACTCTTTCTGCTCGGCCAGCTGCTTCGCCAGCAGGTCGTGCTCTTTGACGAGCTTGTCGCACTCCTCCTCCTTGGCGCGACGAGCGGTGTTGGCCTCGCCCAGCTGCTCCTGGAGGGCGGCGTTGGCGCCTGAAGATCGAAGAAGAAGACAAGAAAGTCATCAGTAAGGAAGATCGCCGGGGAGTTCCGGCCCAACTGCTCAGCAGTCGGCCTGAATCTCGGGGACTACAGCCCGCGGAGAAGCCAGCGCGCCCCCGCGGAGAAGAAGGAAGATAGATCGCCGGGGAGATCCGGCCCGACTGCTCAGCAGTCGGCCCGAATCTCGGGGACTACAGCCCGCGGGTGCGCCAACACGCCCCCGCGAAGAAGGAAGAAATAACTCACCTCGGCTTTCCGTCAGGTCGGCGGTCCGCTTCTTCAGCTCCTCAATGTTGCGGTTGAAGACAGCGGCGCGGAGATTATGATACTCCTGCAAAAAGCCGGCAAAGACAAAAGTTAGTACTCTGAACTCACTAGAGGGAGTTTCAAACCGCCTGCTCAGCAGCCGGCCCCGAACTCGGGAACTACACCCAGTGGATTCGCAGGCGCGCCCCCACAGAGAAAGATAGAAATCGAACAAGAGAAAGGAAGCTTACTCGGACGGATGTCCTCAAGGCCAGGTGCGCTCTGGTGCTGACCTGGATGGCGTCGCCTTCCGCGCGCAGCTTTTCCTGGACGTCCAGGAGGGCCTGGTTCAGCGGGCCGGTGCCGCCTCCGCGCAACCAGCCAGTGGGCGCGGCACTGGAGGCCTCGACGTCCAGACTCGCCGAGCTGGCCGCGCCAGTCTCCCGAGCTCGCGGCGCCGAGCTCGTCCTCTCAAGCCGGCGGCGCGTCGGCATGGCGACCTGAAGAAGCAGCCGCGCCTCGGCGTCGTCCGTGGCCGGTGGATCCTGCGGGCCCACCGGTTGCTTGCCGTGCAGCCTCCCAGACGGCGGCGGAGGCGGCGGAGGCGGCGCGTGGGTGTCCGAGCCTGAAGCATCGACACCCTCCTCCACGAGAGGGTTCTCGGCGCCGACCTCTCCGGTCTACCCCGTGAACTCAGGAGCCGGCGGTGCCGACGACAGCGGGGGGACAAGCATCGCCGATCGGCGACGCACGACCTCCTCAGCGTGCCACTTCGTCGCGGCGGCAGTCTCGGCCTCCTCCAGCCTCCTCTAGGTGTTGGCGGCTTCCTTGTCAGCCTCCGCCTTCTCCAGGCGGTCGGCCTCCTCCTCCTCGCACTTCTCCCGCGCGTTCCGTTTCGTCGCCTCCCAAAGGTCGGCGGCGGGATCGACCCGCCGAGTGTTGGCGGATGTCTCTACTGACCCCATGACGGAGGGGACGGCGGCTCTCTCAAGGGAGAGGGGAGCTCTGGAGAAGATCGGAGGGAAAATCAAGCAAGATTCGGATAAGATCCAGCAAAGAAAATGAAAGAGTAAAAGGACTTACGAGGAAACTAGCGGCGGCCTTCTCACTTCCTTTCGGAAGCGGTTGGCCTTCGCGGCCGCCTCCTCCCGCTTGGTCGCGGCGGCGGCCCCCTTGAACTTCTTTTGCTTGCCGTCGGGCGCACTCGGCCCGGCATGACATCTCTTCGCGCCGGCTTGGCCGGAGGGGCCGGCCCTCGGCTGGCGGCGCGGGACGACTTCCACGTCGACGTCGTCCTCGGGCCAGTCGGCGAAGGTCGCCGACGGCCTGAGGCCACCGTCCGCCCCCTCTCGGCCGCCTTCGGCGTCGGCCTCCAGCGCCGCCGCCCCCAAGTCGGGGTCGTCGACATCGCTGTCCTCGCGATCTGGGACGTAATCGCGGGGCTCTCTTATGGTGCCGGCTGCGGGCACCGTGAGGGGATTCTGCCCAGAAGAACCAACAAAGATTAGAGGCCGGGAGTCGGCTGCAAAAAGGGATCAAGCTACAGAAGGACGCGACTTACCATCGGAGGGGGGTTGTCGCGCGAGTACGGCTCCTTGCCGAACTGCCAGTTCTCCGTGAACTCGCAGTGCGCGATGTGGTTCACCAAGTTTGCCACCTCGCCACGGGGCATCTCCTTGGTGCACAGACGGCTCGGATCGTGGCGGCCGCTCATCTGAGAGATGAGGTGAGGCCGGCCCTGGAGCGGGAGGACTCGGCGCGCCACGAAGGCGACCAGAAGATCGGAGGCGACGAGCCCCTCCGACTGCAGTAGAACCCGGAGTCGCGCCACAGAGCCGGCTCTAGAGGGCGAAAGTGATTTGGACCGGTGGGACCAACTAGCAAGCCTGCCAGTCAGAGGCTCGGGGTCGAAGGGCGGCAAGTTGACCCAGTCGCCGTCGGTGGAGATGTTCTTCACGTAGAAGTAAGACTTCTGCCACATCTTCACCGACTTCACCAACGGGATGGGAGGGAAAGGATTGTCGGCCGTCGAGCGCCGCACCGCGATGTAGGTGCCGCACTGAGCCGGCGTGCCGGCGGCCTGAGTACCATGTTTTGAAGAGAAGAACTCCCCCCACAGTTCGAGGGTAGGGAGAACACCGATGTAGCCTTCGCATAGAGTGGCGAAGGCGGAAAGAAGCACCACCGCGTTGGGGGTTAGGTGGTGCGGCTGCAGCTTGTGAAACTCCAGGAACGAGCGGAAGAATCCGCTCGCCGGAAGCCCCAGCCCGCGCATTAGGTGCGAGCGGAAGATGACCCCTCGCCCTCCTCCGGCGCGGGCCGGATCTCTCCCGCCGGCGCGGGACGGGCGTGCACCAGGTCCGCGCTCGGGAGACGGCGGGTCCGGCGGAGAAAGTTGATGTGCTCCGCCTCCACGTCGGAACCATCCCACACGCCGGAGCGCGAGGCGGGGGGCACGGCGGAGGAAGAGCTCATCGTCGACGAAGAAGACGCTCTGGCTCGCGGCGGAGGAAGAAGGGAGGGCAGGAGAGCGGGGGAGAGGGTGTGCGTACAGTGCCGCCCCGCTCCTCCCCACCTATTTATAGCCCTGCGGGCTGAGGAGCCGAGGGGCGGGCGTGGGATTAACTGCGCCCGGGGCCCCACGCCGCCCACGATTTATCCCCACGAAGTTACTGCGCGCAGTAACAACGTGGGGATGCCAACCGTCCGCAGCCACAGCGGATCCGCCCGGAAGCCGAGGCGCGGTAGTGGCGGGCCCCACCTGGCGGCCCATCCCGTCACGCGCGTGGGTAGGCAGACTATCCTCCCTACGTGGCGCCGCACGATAGGACTGTCTCGATGGCGGCAGGGAAGCGTATCTGATACGCCGCCTGTTTTCCCGCCGCGACTTACGAATAAGGGCCCCTCGCTGAACAAGTCCGACTTCGGCGAGTCGTCCCGAAGAAACGGCGGCCGAGTCTCAGAGTCGGCGCGGGGAAGATCGAAACTGTTGAAGCCCCACGAGGTAGCGCCCGCCGGGCTTCACCAGCTTCGGGGACTACTGTCGGAGTAATGGGCCACGGGTAGGCCGACCCGGGACCCAAGATCTTTCAAGACATCGGGGCAGGCCGCGCCCCTCTGGCCGAGTCCCGACCGGCGACCTTCGGAGAGGCCGAGTCCCAGAGGGCGATCTCCCGAAGGGCCGAGTCCCAGACGACGACTTTAAAGCAAGCCGACTCCCAGCTTGCGACCTCCAGAAATGCCGACTATGGGAGTTGGCCCGCGACCTTTCACGAAGACCGATGCAGGGCACGGCCCCGACGTGGCCGTCCCCTCCGACCCACGAGGGGTGGGCATGGCTACAGTGAGCCATATCGCCGGGAGATCTCCGGTGAGGCGCGGCACTGTTTCCATGCCTCCCCTGACCTCAGCCACAGTGCGCGATGCACTGTGCCCACGACGCCAGCCCGTACAGCCCGAAGATCGCCGGGCCACCTGTCAGTGGGAGAATCAAAGACGGCCAGAGCGCCTGAAGACGGCCCTGTGGGAGTCGGCCTCCTCGGAGTTGGCCGCCTCCCCGCTAGGGCCCCACAAGCCATAAACCAGATTGGATGGGGAATGGCGACAGTGATCGCCTGACAGACGGCGGCACTGTTCCCACGACCCCATGACCGAGCCTGCGTCATCAGGAGTGCTGCACGGTGTTCCGCCTGTCCGCGGGACCCACCAGTCGGCGGGCCCCAAAAGCCGGCAGGAAGGACGGCGACATGAGAGACAGACGGCTGGGGGCCACGCCCAGTCAGATTACCATTGTACCCCCGGGGGGTAGGCCTATATAAACCCCCCGGGGCACCGATGCAAATGGTTCGGCCCTTGATAGAGTAGACACATAGACAAGGGAGGAGAGAGCCAGCCTAGCTCCCTCCTGCCTCCCGATACAGCTCCAGGAGCACCCTTGTAATCTTTTCACCATAGTGACCATGCGGAGACCCCGCAGAGCAGCAGTAGGGGTGTTATCTCCCCGGAGAGCCCCGAAGCTGGGTAAGATTCGCCGGCGTGCATGTCTGCGCCTCATCCCGTTTCCAGGCACCGGCGACGTTCTACTCGCCCCCACCATGATAAGCCATCCGTTGGCATATGTCGCACCCAACCCCCGACATGCATGTTGAGGGATAGTTATATGATCCAATTGTGTTATTATTGTTGAGAGAACTTGCACTAGTGAATGTATGAACCCTAGGCATTTTTTCAAAGCATTGCAATATCGTTTGTGCTCACTTTTATCATTAGTTACCTTTCTGTTTTTATATTTTCAGATTACAAAAACCTATATCTACCATCCATGTTGCACTTGTATCACCATCTCTTCGCTGAACTAGTGCACCTATACAATTTACCGTTGTATTGGGTGTGTTGGGGACACAAGAAACTCTTTGTTATTTGGTCGCAGGGTTGTTTAAGAGAGACCATCTTCATCCTACGCCTCCCACGGATTGATAAACCTTAGGTCATCCACTTGAGGTAAGTTTGCTATTGTCCTACAAATCTCTACACTTGGAGGCCCAACAACGTCTACAAGAGGAAGGTTGTGTAGTAGACATCAAGCAATTTCTAGCGCCATTGCCGGGGAGGTGAGTGCTTGAAGGTATATATTTTGATCTTGCAATCGAATCTTTTAGTTTCGTGTTTTATCACTAGTTTAGTTTATAAAATAAAACTAGAAAAAAAATGAAATTGAGGGTGCCTCATATGCTTCATCTTTTTAATGTCTTTCTTGAAAATAAGGATTCCGATAATTGTGCTCAAGTGCTAGAAGAAGAATGCATTAGAATGTTTGGCACTAAATATTTGAATGATGAGCATGATTGCAATGTTGTTAGTATGAATCCCTTGAATATCCATGATGCTAATGATATGCAAAGCCACAAGCTTGGGTAAGCTATATTTGGGTAAGCTATATTTGAATGATTATTTTGTCCCCCAAGTTTTGATGAGCAAATTTATTATGATGAAAGCATGCCTCCTATTTATGATGATTATTGCGATGACATGTATGCTATAAAGAATAAAGATAACCATGAAACTCGCCATCATGATTTTAATTTTCAATTGGATTATGCTTCATATGATAGTTATTTTGTTGAGTTTGCTCCCACTACTGTTCATGAGAAGAAATTTGCTTATGTGGAGAGTAATAAAAATTCTATGCTTATAGATCATGGAAATAATGCTTTATGTGATAGTTATATTGTTGAATTCATTCATGATGCTACTAAAAATTATTATGAGGGAGGAATATATGCTTGTAGGAATTGTAATAATATCAAGTTTCCTCTCTATGTGCTTAAAATCTTGAAGTTATGCTTGTTTCGCCTTCCTATGCTAGTTGATTACTGTTCCCATAAGTTGTTTGCTCACAAAATACCTATGCATAGGAAGTGGGTTAGACTTAATTGTGCTAGTCATATTCTTCATGATGCTCTCTTTATGTTTCAATTCTTATCTTTTATGTGAGCATCATTGAAATCATCATGCCCAGCTAGGGGCGTTAAACGTTAGCGCTTGTTGGGAGGCAACCCAATTTTATCTTTGTTCTTTACTTTTTGCTCCTGTTTAGTAATAAATAATTCATCTAGCCTCTTTTTATATGTGGTTTTATGTTTTAATTAGTGTTTGTGCCAAGTAGAACCTTTGGTAAGACTTGGGTGAAGTCTTTGCGATCTTGCTGTAAAAAACAGAAACTTTTGTGCTCACAAGATAAGCTGCCAGTTTTTACTAGAGAGTGCTTTTAGGTTGATTCCTTTTGCAGATGATTAATAGACAAATTCGTCAGGTCCACCAATTTATTTATGAATTTTTGGAGTTACAGAAGTATTCGAATGATACATATTACTACAGACTGTTCTGTTTTTGACAGATTCTATTTTCATTGTGTTGTTTGCTTATTTTGATGAATCTATGAGTAGTATCGGAGGGTACGAACCATAGAGAAGTTGGAATACAGTATATATTACACCAATATGAATTTATAATGAGTTCACAACAGTACCTAACTGGTGGTTTTATTTTGTTATACTAATGGAGCTTACGAGTTTTCTGTTGAGTTTGTGTTGTGAAGTTTCCTAGTTTTGGGTAAAGATTCGATGGACTATGGAATAAGGGGTGGCAACAGCCTAAGCTTGGGGATTCCAAAGGCATCCCAAGGTAATATTAAAGGATAACCTAGAGCCTAAGCTTGGGTATGCCCCGGATGGCATCCCCTCTTTCGTCTTCGTTCATCGGTAACTTTACTTGGAGCTATATTTTTATTCACCACATGATATGTGTTTTGCTTGGAGCGTCATTTTATTTTATTTTGTGTTGCTTGCTGTTCGAATAAAATACCAAGATCTGAAATTCTTAAATGTTAGAGAGTCTTCACATAGTTTCATAATTATTCGACTACTCATTGATCTTCGCTTATATCTTTTGGAGTAGTTTGTCATTTGCTCTAGTGCTTCACTTATATCCTTTTTAGAGCACGACGGGGGTTTTATTTTATAAAAATTATTGATCTCTCATGCTTCACTTATGTTATTTTAAGAGTCTTTTAGAACAGCATGGGAATCTTCTTTGGTTATGAATTTAGTCCTAATATGATGGGCATCCAAGATGGGTATAATAAAAACTTTCATATAGAGTGCATTGAATACTATGAGAAGTTTGATACTTGATAATTGTTTTGAGATATAAAGATGGCGATATTAGAGTCGTGCTAGTTGAGTAATTGTGAAATTGAGAAATACTCGTGGTGAGGTTTGCAAGTCCCATAGCATGCACGTATGGTAACTGTTGTGTGACAAATTTGAAGCATGAGGTGTTCTTTGATTGTCTTCCTTATGAGTGGCGGTCGGCGACGAGTGATGGTCCTTCCCTACCAATCTACCCCCCTAGTTTCATGAGTGTAGTTCTTGGTTTTGATGACTTGTAGATTTTTGCAATAAGTATGTGAGTTCTTTATGACTAATGTTGAGTCCATGGATTATACACACTCTCACCCTTCCACCATTGCTAGCCTCTTCGGTACCGTGCATGGCCCTTTCTCACCTTGAGAGTTGGTGCAAACTTTGCCGGTGCATCCAAACCCCATGATATGACACGCTCTATCACACATAAGCCTCCTTATATCTTCCTCAAAACAGCCACCACACCTACCTATTATGGAATTTCCATAGCCATTCCGAGATATATTGCCATGCAACTTTCCACTGTTCCGTTTATTATGACACGCTTCATCATTGTCATATTGCCTTGCATGATCATGTAGTTGACATCGTATTTGTGGCAAGGCAACCATTTATAATTTTTCATACATGTCACTCTTGATTCATTGTCCATCCCGGTACACCGCCGGAGGCACTCATATGGAGTCATATTTTGTTCTAGTATTGAGTTGTAATTCTTGAGTTGTAAGTAAATAAAAGTGTGATGATTTTAATTATTAGAGCATTGTCCCATGTGAGGAAAGGATGATGGAGACTATGATTCCCCCACAAGTCGGGATGAGACTCCAGATGAAAAAAAGAGGCCAAAGGGGCCCAAATAAAAAAAGAGGCCATAAAATAGGGGAGAAGGCCCAAAAAAATGAGAGAAAAAGAGAGAAGGGGCAATGTTACTATCCTTTTTACACACTTGTGCTTCAAAGTAGCACCATGATCTTCATGATAGAGAGTCTCTTATTTTGTCACTTTCATATACTAGTGGGAATTTTTCATTATAGAACTGGGCTTGTATATTCCAATGATGGGCTTCCTCAAAATGCCCTAGGTCTTCGTGAGCAAGCAAGTTGGATGCACACCCACTTAGTTTATTTTGTTGAGCTTTCATATATTTATAGCTCTAGTGCATCCGTTGCATGGCAATCCCTACTCCTTGATTTGAAATCAATTGATGGGCATCTCCATAGCCCATTGATTAGCCGCGTCAATGTGAGACTTCCTCTTTTTTTTGTCTTCTCACACAACCTCCATCCTCATATTCTATTCCACCCATAGTGCTATGTCCATGGCTCGCGCTCATATATTGCGTGAAAGTTGAAATATTTTGAAAAGGCTAAGTATGAAACAATTACTTGGCTTGTCATCGGGGTTGAGCATGATGGGAGCATTTTGTGTGACGAAAATGAAGCATGGCCAAACTATATGATTTTGTAGGGATAAGCTTTCTTTGGCTATGTTATCTTGATAAGACATAATTGCTTGGTTAGCATGCTTGAAGTATTATTATTTTTATGTCAATATTAAAATTTTGTCTTGAATCTTCTAGATCTGAACATTCATGACATAATAAAGGAAATTACATTGAAAATTATGTTAGGTAGCATTCCACATCAAATATTCTGTTTTTATCATTTACCTACTCGAGGACGAGCAGGAATCAAGCTTGGGGATGCTTGATACGTCTCCAACGTATCTATAATTTTTGATTGTTCCATGCTAGTATATTATCCATCTAGGATGTTTTATATGCATTTATACGCTATTTTATATGATTTTTGGGACTAACCTATTAACCTAGAGCCCAGTGCCAGTTTCTGTTTTTTCCTTGTTTTTGAGTATCACATAAAAGGAAAACCAAACGGAGTCCAATTGACCTGAAAATTCATGCAGATTATTTTTGGACCCGAACAAGCCCACGGAGTACCGGAGATGGACCAGAAGAGTCCTGAGGCACCCACGAGGGTGGAGGGGCGCGCCCTTCCCCTTGGGCTCGCCCCCTACCTCGTGACCGCCTCGGAGACCCCCCCCCCTGACATGTTCCTCACGCCAACACCTCTTATATATACCCAAACTTCCAGAACATAACCTAGATCGGGAGTTCCACCACCGCAAGCCTCTGTCGCCACCAAAAACCAATCGGGACTCTATTCTGGCACCCTGCCGGAGGGGGGAATCCCTCACCGGTGGCCACCTTCATCATCCCGGTGCTCTCCATGACAAGGAGGGAGTAGTTCACCCTCGGGGCTGAGGGTATGTACTAGTAGCTATGTGTTTGATCCCTCTCTCTCTCTCTCTCTCTCTCTCTCTCTCTCTCTCTCTCTCTCTCTCGTGTTCTTGATTTGGCACGATCTTGATGTATTGCGAGCTTTGCTATTATAGTTGGATCTTATGATGTTTCTCCCCTTCTACTCTCTTGTAATGGATTGAGTTTTCCCTTTGAAGTTATCTTATCGGATTGAGTATTTAAGGACTTGAGAACACTTGATATATGTCTTGCATGTGCTTATCTATGGTGACAATGGGATATTCACATGATCTACTTGATGTATGTTTTCGTGATCAACTTGCGGGTTTAGTGACCTTGTGAACTTATGCATAGGGGTTGGCACACGTTTTCGTCTTGACTCTCCGGTAGAAACTTTGGGGCACTCTTTGAAGTTCCTTGTGTTGGTTGAATAGATGAATCTGAGATTGTGTGATGCATATCGTATAATCATACCCACGGATACTTGAGGTGACATTGTAGTATCTAGTGGACATTAGGGTTTTGGTTGATTTGTGTCTTAAGGTGTTATTCTAGTAGCTCTAGGATAGATCGAACGGAAAGAATAGCTTCGTGTTATTTTACTACGGACTCTTGAATAGATCAATCAGAAAGGATAACTTTGAGGTGGTTTCGTACCCTACAATAATCTCTTCGTTTGTTCTCCACTATTAGTGACTTTGGAGTGACTCTTTGTTGCATGTTGAGGGATAGTTGTATGATCCAATTATGTTATTATTGTTGAGAGAACTTGCACTAGTGAAATTATGAACCCTAGGCCTTTTTTCAACGCATTGAAATACCGTTTGTGCTCACTTTTATCATTAGTTACCATGCTGTTCTTATATTTTCAGATTACAAAAACCTATATCTACCATCCATATCACACATGTATCACCATCTCTTCGCCGAACTAGTGCACCTATACAATTTACCGTTGTATTGGGTGTGTTGGGGACACAAGAGACTCTTTATTATTTGGTTGCAGGGTTGTTTGAGAGAGATCATCTTCATCCTATGCCTCCCATGGATTGATAAACCTTAGGTCATCCACTTAGGGAAGTTTGCTACTGTCCTACAAACCTCTGCACTTGGGGGCCCAACAATGTCTGTAAGAGGAAGGTTCTATAGTAGATATCATGGAACCCTAGATGGATATCTTTCATGAATTGGAGGGGAAATCCCCAAGAACACGAAGAACGCAAGAGATGGGAAACACTCAAAATTAACTAGATCCAATCACACATATGCTAGATCCAAGAACACACAAGAGGTCACAATGATTCAAGGACAACAAAGGAAATATAAAAGGTAACTAGTTCATCCCAATCCTATGAGGAATGAGGTCTTGATGATAGTCTTCCCCAAGAGGAGGTCTTGAATCCCAAGGGGATCTTATCCTAGGAGGTCATGATCTCCTAGAGGAATGGATACAAGGAGCAAAGCTCTCTAATGTCTATCAACTACTTTGCTATCACCTCTAATGAGCTTGGGAAGGAGTATATATAGTCTATGGACGAATTGGGGGTAAAACAAGGGTACATGGGTCATTTGCCCTTAATGCAGGCAGGCATATTCAGAGTCGTCCGGGCACCCGGGGCAAAGGGGGCCGGGCACCCGGGGTAAAGGGGGCTGGGAACCCGGATAGGTCAAGGGCCGGGGCTGCAAGTGGACCGGGCACCCGGGGGTTCCATGCCCGGGTACCCGGGATGGCTCTAGGAGGCTGTAGGGAGGAGGTCGGGCGCCCGGGGGTCCAAGGCCCGGGCATCGGGGTGACTCCAGGCGGTGGCAATGGGGGGCCGAGCACCCGGGGGTTGAAAGCTCGGGCACCCGGGGCGATCAGGGGCGCTGCCCAGGTGGCGGCCGGGCACCCGGGGGCTTACGGCCCGGGCACCCGGGACGGCCAGAGGCGCAGCCAAGGTGGCGGCCTGGCACCTAGGGGGCCAGTGGTGCGGCCAGCCGGCGGCTGGGGGTGGCCGGGCACCCGGAGTGGCCCGAGACCTCTCTCGCTTGTCGCTCCCTTTGTCTTGCGTCCTCCTCCTCCTCCGTGGATGCTTGGGCCTCCGTGCTTGCCTCTTCATGATCATCTCTTTGGTACCTAAGAGTGCATAGAGTTTCCATTTAAGGTAGAACCCAACTCTCATGTGAATTCAAATGGAGTTCAAAGAGGAAAGAGTTAACCTCGGTTTCGATGGCACGTGCGCGAGTTCTCGTCATAGGTCCTCTCCATCCTTGCGGTGGTGGTGTGACATCCATGGTGATGGTTGAGGGATGCTCTGCATCAGGTTGTCAATCCCTTCACGGTTATTTGCAAAGTGAGATCTGGTAGAGATGGATAAATGGTAATGTAATGTTTTTGGTATATTTGGTTTGTGGAACAGAAAGTAAAACATTGCAAAAGAAGTAAATAGGAAACTAAAATTGCAGATCGGAAACTTATATGATGGAAAGTAGACCCGGGGCCATAGGTTTCACTAGCGACCTCTCTCAAGATAGAAAATATTACGGTGGGTGAACAAATTTCTGTCGAGCAATTGATAGAAAAGCACAAAGTTATGACGATATCTAAGGCAATGATCATGAATATAGGCAGCACGTCTGTATCAAGTAGACCGACTCCTGCCTGCATCTAGAGTATTAAGTTCATGAAGAACAGAGTAACGCATTAAGTAACATGACATGATGTAGCGGGATAAACTCAAGCAATATGATGAAAACCCCATCTTGTTATCCTCGATGGCAACAATACAATATGTGTCAGTTCCCCTTCTGTCATTGGGATCAAGCACCGTAAGATTGAACCCAAAGCTAAGCTCTTCTCCCATTGCAAGAAAAACCAATCTAGCTGGCCAAACCAAATCGATAGTTCGAAGAAACTTGCAAAGATATCAAATTATGCATATAAGAATTCAGAGGATATTCAAATAATATTCATAGATAAGCTGATCATAAATCCACAATTCATCGGATCTCGGCAAACACACCGCAAAAAGAATATTACATCGACTAGATCTCCAAGAACATCGAGGAGAACATGGTATTGAGAATCAAAGAGAGAGAAGAAGCCATCTAGCTACTAGTTATGGACCCGTAGGTCTGTGGTAAACTACTCACGCTTCATCGGAGAGACAATGGTGTTGATGTAGAAGCCCTCCATGATTGAACCCCCCTCCATCCAGACACCGAAAAAGCCCCCTAGATGGGATCTCACGGGTACAGAAGGTTGCGGTGGTGGAAAAGTGTTTTCGTGGCTCTCCTGGTAGGTTTTTGGAATATTCGATAATATATAGGCGGAAGAAATAGGTCAGTGGAGTCACGAGGGGCCCACAAGGGTGGGGGCGCGCCCTACCCCCCTGGGCGCGCCCTCCGTCCTTGTGGCCACCACGTGGCTTTCCTGATGTGTACTCCAAGTCCTCTGGATGTCTTCTGGTCCAAGAAAAATCATCGCGAAAGTTTCATTCGGTTTGGACTCCATTTGATATTCCTTTTATGTGAAACTCTAAAACAAGGAAAAAAACAGGAACTGGCACTAGGCTCAAGGTTAATAGGTTAGTCCCAAAAATCATATAAAATAGCATATTAATGCATATAAAACATCCAAAACAGATAATATAATAGCATGGAACAATAAAAAATTATAGATACGTTGGAGACGTATCAAGCATCCCCAAGCTTAATTCTTGCTCGTCCTCGAGTAGGTAAATGATAAAAAACAGGATTTTTGATGTGGAATGCTACCTAACATATTTATCCATGTAATTTTCTCTATTGTGGCATGAATGTTCAGATCCTTATGATTCAAAACAAAAGTTTAATATTGACATAAAAACAATAATATTTCAAGCATACTAACAAGATAATTATGTCTTCTCAAAATAACATGGCCAAAGAAACCTTATCCCTACAAAATCATATAGTCTGGCTATGCTCCACCTTCATCACACAAACTATTCAAATCATGCACAACCCCGATGACAAGCCAAGCAATCATTTCATACTTTTGGTGTTCTCAAACATTTTCAACTTTCATGCAATACATGAGCGTGAGCCATGGACATAGCACTATAGGTGGAGTAGAAGGTGGTTGTGGAGAGGACAAAAAGAAGGAGATAGTCTCACATCAACTAGGCGTATAAACGGGCTATGGAGATGCCCATCAATAGATATCAATGTGAGTGAGTAGGGATTGTCATGCAACGGATGCACTAGAGCTATAAGTTTATGAAAGCTCAAAAAGAAAACTAAGTGGGTGTGCATCCAACGTGCTTGCACATTGATACGTCTCCGTCGTATCTATAATTTTTGATTGTTCCATGCCAATATCATCCTCATATACATGACTTGAGCATTCATTGTCATATTGCTTTGCATGATCGTAAGATAGCTAGAATGATGTTTTCATGGCTTGTCCGTTTTTTTATGTCATTGCTACGTTAGATCATCGCACATCCCGGTACACCACCAGAGGCATTCATATAGAGTCATATCTTTGTTCTAGATATCGAGTTGTAATATTGAGTTGTAAGTAAATAAAAGTGTGATGATCATCACTATTAGAGCATTGCCCCAGTGAGGAAAGGATGATGGAGACTATGATTCCCCCACAAGTCGGGATGAGACTCCGGACTTTATGAAAAATAAAATAGGCCAAAGAAGCCCAAATAAAAAAAAGGCCAAAGAAGCCCACCAAAAAATAAAAAAAGAGAAAAAGAGAAAATAAAAAAACATGAGAGAAAAAGAGAGAAGGGGAAATGTTACTATCCTTTTACCACACTTGTGCTTCAAAGTAGCACCATGTTCTTCATATAGAGAGTCTCATTGAGTTATCACTTTCATATACTAGTGGGAATTTTAATTATAGAACTTGGCTTGTATATTCCGATGATAGGCTTCCTCAAATGCCCGAAGTCTTCATGAGAAAGCAAGTTGGATGCACACCCACTTAGTTTCCAGTTTGAGCTTTAATACACTTATAGCTCTTAGTGCATCCGTTGCATGGCAATCCCTACTCCTCGCATTGACATCAATTGGTGGGCATCTCCATAGCCTGTTGATTAGCCGCGTCGATGTGAGACTTTCTTCCTTTTTGTCTTCTCCACATAAACCCCCACCATCATATACTATTCCACCTATAGTGCTATATCCATGGCTTGCGCTCATGTATTGCGTGAGGGTTGAAAAGGTTGAAGCGCGTTAAAAAGTATGAACCAATTGCTCGGCTTGTCATCGGGGTTGTGCATGATTAGAATGCTTTGTGTGGTGAAGATGGAGCATAGCCAGACTATATGATTTTGTAGGTATGAGCTTTCTTTGGCTATGTTATTTCGATAAGACATAACTGCTTGGTTGGTATGCTTGAAGTGTTATTATTTTTATGTCAAATGATAGACTATTGCTTTTAATCACTCGTGTCTTAATATTTATGCCATGATTAGATATTTGATCAAGATTATGCTAGGTAGCATTCCACATCAAAAATTATCTTTTTTATCATTTATCTACTCGAGGACGAGCAGGAATTAAGCTTGGGGATGCTGATACATCTCCGCCGTATCTATAATTTTTGATTGTTCCATGCCAATATTATTCAACTTTCATATACTTTTGGCAACTTTTTATACTATTTTTGGGACTAACATATTGATCCAGTGTCCAGTGCCAGTTCCTATTTGTTGCATGTTTTATGTTTCGCAGAAACCCAATATCAAACGGAGTCCAAATGGGATAAAAACGGAGTGAGAATTATTTTGGAATATTTGTGATTTTTGGGAAGTAAAATTAATGTGAGACGGTGCCTAAGGGGGCCACAAGACAGGGGGCGCGCCCCAGGGAGGCAGGCGCGCCCTGGACCCTCGTGGGCACCCCGTAAGGCGGTTGACCCTCTTCTTTTTCCGTAAGAAAGCTAATTTTATGAGAAAAATCCGGGCTAAAGATTCACCCCAATCGGAGTTACGGATCTCCGGATATAAAAGAAACGGTGAAGGGGCAGAATCTGGGAACGCAGAAACAGAGAGAGACAGAGAGACAGATCCAATCTCGTAGGGGCTCTCACCCCTCCCACACCATGGGAGCCAAGGACCAGAGGGTAAACCCTTCTCCCATCTAGGGAGAAGGTCAAGGAAGAAGAAGAAGAAGGGGGTCTCTCTCCCCCTTGCTTCCGGTGGCGCCGGAACGCCGTCGGGGGCCATCATCATCACCGCAATCTACACCAACACCTCCATCATCTTCACCAACATCTCCATCACCTTCCCCCATCTATATTCAGCGGTCCACTGTCCCGCAACCCGCTGTACCCTCTACGTGAACATGGTGCTTTATGCTTCATATTATTATACAATGATGTGTTGCCATCCTATGATATCTGAGTAGATTTTCGTTGTCCTATTGGTGGTTGATGAATTGCTATGATTGATTTGATTTGCTTGTGGTTATGTTTCTATCCTTTGGTGCCCATCATATGAGCGCGCGCATGGATCACACCATAGGTTTAGTTGTATGTTGATAGGACTATGTATTGGAGGGCAAGAGTGACACAAGCTTCTACCTAGCATAGAAATTGATGCATACGAGATTAAAGGGGGACCAATATATCTTAATGCTATGGTTGGGTTTTACCTTAATGAACGTTAGTAGTTGCGGATGCTTGCTAATAGTTCCAATCATAAGTGCATAGAATTCCAAGTCAGGGATGACATGCTAGCAGTGGCCTCTCCCACATAAAACTTGCTATCGGTCTAGTAAAGTAGTCAATTGCTTAGGGACAATTTCACAACTCCTTCCACCACTTTTCCACACTCGCTATATTTACTTTATTGTTTCTTTATCTAAACAGCCCCTATTTTCTATTTACGCGTTCTTTACTATCTTGCAAACCTATCCAACAACACCTACAAAGTACTTCTAGTTTCATACTTGTTCTAGGTAAAGCGAACGTCAAGCGTGCGTAGAGTTGTATCAGTGATCGATAGAACTTAAGGGGATATTTGTTCTACCTTTTGCTTCTCGTTGGGTTCGACACTCTTACTTATCGAAAGAGGCTACAATTGATCCCGTATACTTGTGGGTTATCACTCATGAACACCTAGGGTAATTTGAGGAAGCCCATCGTTGGAATATACAAGCCAAGTTCTATAATGAAAATTCCCACTAGTATATGGAAGTGACAACATAGAAGGCTCTCTATCATTAATATCATGGTGTTACTTTGAAGCACAAGTATGGAAAAATAGTAACATTGCCCCTTCTCTCTTTTTCTCCCATTTTTTCCTTTATTTCTTTCTCCCTTTTTTTCTTTTTTTGTCTCTTTTTCTTTCTTCTCTTTTTTTTCTTTCTCTCTTTTCTTTTTTTTCTTTTTTTCCTCACATGGGACAATGTTCTAAAAAGGAAGATCATCATACTTCTATTTACTTACAACTCAAAAAATACAACTCGATACTAGAACAATATATGAATCTATATGAATGCCTCCGACAGTGTACCGGGATGTGCAATGAATCAAGAGCGACATGTATAAAAATGATGAATGGTGGCTTTGCTACAAATACGATATCAACTACATGATCATGCAAAGCAATATGACAATGATGATGCATGTCATAATAACGGAACGGTGGAAAGTTGCGTGGCAATATATCTCGGAATGGCTATGGAAATGCCATAATAGGTAGGTATGGTGGCTGTTGTGAGGAAGGTATATGGTGGGTTTATGGTACTGGCGAAATTTGTGCGGTACAAGAGAGGCTAGCAATGGTGGAAGGGTGAGAGTGCATATAATCCATGGACTCAACATTAGTCATAAAGAACTCACATACTTATTGCAAAAATCTATTATTAATCAAAACAAAGTACTACGTGCATGCTCCTAGGGGGATAGATTGGTAGGAAAAGACCATCGCTCATCCCTGACCACCACTCATAAGGAAGACAATCAAAAAAATATCTCATGCTCCAACTTCGTTACATAACAGTCACCATACGTGCATGCTACGGGACTCACAACCTTAACACAAGTATTTCTCAAATTCACAACTACTCACTAGCATGACTCTAATATCACCACCTTCATATCTCAAAACAATCATAAGAATAGTATTCAATGCACTTTATATGAAAGTTTTTATTATATCCCTCTTGGATGCCTATCATATTAGGACTAAATTTATAACCAAAGCAAATTACCATGCTGTTTTAAAGACTCTCAAAATAATATAAGTGAAGTACGAGAGTTCATCAATTTCTCTAAAATAAAACCACCGCCGTGCTCTAAAAAGATATAAGTGAAGCACTAGAGCAAAATTGCCTAGCTCAAAAGATATAAGTGAAGCATGTAGAGTATTCTAACAAATCATGATTCATGTGTGTCTCTCTCAAAAGGTTGTGTACAGCAAGGATGATTGTGGCAAACTAAAAAGAAAAGACTCAAATCATACAAGACTCTCCAAGCAAAACACATATCATGTGGTGAATAAAAATATAGACTCAAGTAAAGTTACCGATAGACGAAGAAGAAAGAGGGATGCCTTCCGAGGCATCCCCAAGCTTAGGCTCTTGGTTGTCCTCTAATATTACCTTGGGGTGCCTTGGGCATCCCCAAGCTTAGGCTCCTGCCACTCCTTATTCCATAGTCCATCAAATCCTAACCCAAAACTTGACAACTTCACAACACAAAACTCAACAGAAAATCTCATAAGCTCCATTAGTATAAGAAAATAAATCACCACTTTTGGTACTGTTGTGAACTCATTCTTTATTTATATAGGTGTAATATCTACTGTATTCCAACTTTTCCATGGTTCATACCCCCCGATACGAGCCATAGATTCATCAAAATAAGCAAACAACACATAGAAAACAGAATCTGTCAAAAACATAACAATCTGTAGCAATCTGGATATTTCGAATACTTCTGTAACTACAAAAATTCTGAAAATTAGGATGACCTAAGAATTTTTTTTATTAATCTTCTGCAAAAAGAATCAACTCAAAATCACTCTTCTGTTAAAAACTAGAATTATTTTCCTGAGCGCAAAAGTTTCTGTTTTTCAGCAAGATCAAATCGACCATTACCTTAAGCTATCCCAAAGGTCTTACTAGGCACAAACACTAAATAAAACACAAAACCACATCTAACCAGAGGCTAGATGAATTATTTATTGCAAAAAAGAACCTAAAAATAAAAAATAAAAAATAAAATTGGGTTGCCTCCCAACAATCGCTATTGTTTACGCCCTTAGCTAGGCATAAAACACGAATAGATCTGATGTTATCATCTTTGGCATGCAATCCATAAGTAGCTCTCATAATAGATTCATAAGGAGATTTTATTTTCTTTCTTGGGAAGTGTTCCTTAACGTAAATTGAAATCTAATGTTTCCTTCTTTCATATCAATAATTGCATCAATCGTTCTAAGGAAAGGTCTACCAAGAATAATAGGACATGTAGGATTGCAATCTCTATCAAGAACAATGAAATCTACGGGTGCATAATTCCTATTTGCAACAATAAGAACATCATTAATCCTTCCCATAGGTTTCTTAATAGTGGAATATGCAAGATGCAAATTTAAGGAACAATCATCCAATTCATGGAAACCTAGCACATCACGAAGAGTTTTTGGAATCATGGAAACACTAGCACCCAAATTACACAAAGCATGGCACTAATAATCTTTAATCTTAATCTTAATAGTAGGTTCCCACTCATCATAAAGTTTTCTAGGGATAGAAACTTCCAGTTCCAGCTTTTCTTCAAAGGATTGCATCATAGCATCAACGATATGTTTAGAAGCTTTGTTTTGATTATAAGCATGAGGAGAATTCAACATGGATTGCAACAAGGAAATACAATCTATTAAAGAACTATTATCATAATTGAATTCCTTGAAATCCAAAAGAGTGGGTTCATCGCTACAAGTTTTGACCTCTCCAATCCCACTTTTGTCAATTTTTGCATCAAGATCTAAAAACTCTGAATCATTGGGACGCCTTATAACTAAAGTTGACTCATCTCCAGTCCCATATTTATCAATATTTATATTGGAAAACAAAGATTCAATAGCAGTCACATCAATCACTTTAAAATCTTCATCATTATTTTCACGGAAACTAGAAGAACACGCTTTTATAAACCAATCTTTTTTTGCATGCATTTTAGTGGTTCTTTCCTTGCACTCATGAATGGAAATTCTCATAGCTTTGAGAGACTCATTGATATCATGCTTAGGTGGAATAGATCTAAGTTTCAAAGAATCAACATCAAGAGAAATTCTATCCACGTTCCTAGCCAAATCATCAATCTTAAGCATTTTTTCTTCAATCAAAGAATTGAAATTCTTTTGCAAACTCATAAATTCTTTAACACTATTCTCTAATTGAGAGGGAATCTTATTATAATTTCCATATGAATTGTTGTAGGAATTACCATAATTATTAGAGGAATTATTACCTCTATACGCGTTATTACCAAAATTGTTCCTACCGACGAAATTCACATCCATAGATTCATTGTTATTCTCAATCAAAGTAGACAAAGACATATCATTAGGATCAATAGAAGAACTCTTTATAGCAAATAATTTCATAAGCTCATCCATCTTTCCACTCAAAACATTAATCTCTTCAATTGCACGCACTTTTTTACTAGTGGAAGATCTTTCGGCATGCCATTGAGAATAATTAACCATAATATTATCTAGGAGTTTGATAGCTTCTCTTAAAGTAATTTCCATAAAAGTACCTCCCACGGCCGAATCTAAAAGATTTCTAGAAGCAAAATTCAATACAGCATAATTTTTTGTATAATCATCCATAAATTCAAACCATGCGTAGGGCAATTTCGTATCATCAATTTCAGCCTCTCCCAAGATTGTGCAACATGTTCATGATCAAGTTGCTTAAAATTCATAATATCGTTCCTAAGGGAGATGATCTTAGCGGGAGGAAAATACTTGGAAATAAAAGCATCTTTACACTTATTCCATGAATCAATACTATTTTTAGGCAAAGATGAAAACCAAGTTTTAGCACGATCTCGAAGCGAGAACAGAAATAGCTTCAATTTAACAATATCATTATCCACATCTTTTTTCTTTTGCATATCACACAAATCAACGAAATTATTAAGATGGGATGCGACATCTTCATTGGGAAGGCCGGAAAATTGATCTTTCATAACAGGCTTCAGCAAAGCGGTGTTGATTTCACAAGATTCTGCATTAGTAGCGGGAGGAATCGTAGTGCTAATAAAATCATTATTATTGGTGTTGGAAAAGTCACACAATTTGGTATTTTCTTGGGTCATCATGACGAAGCAAGCAATCCAACACACGAGCACATAAAAAGCAAGCGAAGAAGACGAACGGAAGAGGGGCGAAGAAAAGGCAAATCTTTTTGAAAATCATTTTAGAAGTACGTGTGTTGAACGCGGAGGTGCCGTCCGTTTGGTACTTGGATCGGGAGTTCGTGAGCCGGATCGTGATTGGATCGCGAAGATGTTCGACTACTTCAACCGCATTTCTTCACGCTACCACTTAGCAATCTACAAGGGTATGTAGATGCAATCTCTCCTCTCATAGATGTTCATTTCCTAGATTGTTCTTGGTGAGCGTACGAATTTTTCGTTTCCCGTGCAACGTTCCCCAACACCTAACTGGGTCTATTGTCATGCCTCTCGCTGGTGCCTCCAATGAGGGAAGGTTATGGGCGCACGCTACCCTGATCAGGTAGGTGACCGTAAGACTTGTGTGCCCGTTGTTGTATGGTATACCATTGTCCCCGTTTGGGACCGTTTTGTTTTGCTATGACGGTGGCCGTTAGATGTCACAAGGTGACATCGGGGACACCCATGACTTACACCAAAGGGGAGTTTGTCGGAGTGGTCGGGAGAGTGTCATGTGCTACCTCTTGAGCTTGCGTTGGTTTTTCCCTTGAAGAGGAAAGGGTGAGGCAGCAAAGTAGAGTAAGTATTTCCCTCAATTTTGAGAACCAAGGTATCAGTCCAGTAGGAGACAACGCACAAGTCACCTAATACCTGCACAAACAAACACCAACTTGCACCCAACGCGATAAAGGGGTTGTCAATCCCTTCAGAGTTATTTGCAAACTGAGATCTGATAGAGATGGATAAACGGTAAAGTAATGTTTTTGGTATTTTTGGTTTATGGAACGGAAAGTAAAAGATTGCAAAAGAAGTAAATAGGAAACTAAAATTGTAGATCAGAAACTTATATGATGGAAAGTAGACCCGGGGGCCATAGGTTTCACTAGAGGCTTCTCTCAAGATAGAAAATATTACGGTGGGTGAACAAATTACTGTCGAGCAATTGATAGAAAAGCACAAAAAGTGATGACGATATCTAAGGCAATGATCATGAATATAGGCATCACGTCCGTATCAAGTAGACCGACTCCTGCCTGCATCTACTACTATTACTCCACACAGCGACCGACTCCTGCCTATATCTAGAGTATTAAGTTCATGCAGAACAGAGTAACGCATTAAGTAAGATGACATGATGTAGCGGGATAAACTCAAGCAATATGATGAAAACCCCATCTTGTTGTCCTCGATGGCAACAATACAATACGTGTCGGTTCCCCTTCTGTCACTGGGATGAAGCACCGTAAGATTGAACCCAAAGCTAAGCACTTCTCCCATTGCAAGAAAAACCAATCTAGTTGGCCAAACCAAATGATAGTTTGAAGAGACTTGCAAAGATATAAAATCATGCATATAAGAATTGAGAGGAGATTCAAATAATATTCATAGATAAGTTGATCATAAATCCACAATTCATCATAAATCCACATAGAAGAAGCCATCTAGCTACTAGCTATGGACCCGTAGGTCTGTGGTAAACTACTCACGCTTCATCGGAGAGGCAATGGTGTTGATGTAGAAGCCCTTCGTGATCGAATCCCCCTCCGACAGGACTCCAAAAAAGGCCCCTAGATGGGATCTCACGGTTACAGAAGGTTGCGGCGGTGAAAAGTGTTTTCGTGGCTCTCCTGGTAGGTTTTTGGAATATTTGAGAATATATATGCGGAAGAAATAGGTCGGTGGAGTCACGAGGGGCCCACAAGGGTGGGGGCGTGCCCTACCCCCTTGGACGCGCCCTCTGTCCTTGTGGCCACCTCGTGGCTTTCCTGACATGTACTCCAAGTCCACTAGATGTCTCCGCCGTATCTATAATTTTTGATTGTTCCATGCCAATATTATTCAACTTTCATATACTTTTGGCAACTTTTTATACTATTTTTGGGACTAACATATTGATCCAGTGCCCAGTGCCAGTTCCTGTTTGTTGCATGTTTTATGTTTCGCAGAAACCCAATATCAAACGGAATCCAAATGGGATAAAAATGGACGGAGAATTATTTTGGAATATTTGGGATTTTCCGGAGGAAGAATCAATGCGAAACGGTGCCCGAGGTGGCCACGAGACAGGGGGGGCGCGCCCTCCCCCCTGGGCGCGCCTGGCACCCACGTGGGCCACCCGTAAGGCGGTTGACGCTCTTCTTTTGCCGCAAGAAAGCTAATTTTATGAGAAAAATCTGGGCGAAAGATTCACCCCAATCGGAGTTACGGATCTCTCGATATAAAAGAAACGGTGAAGGGGCAGAATCAGAGAATGCAGAAACAGAGAGAGACAGAGAGATAGATCCAATCTCGGAGGGGCTCTCGCCCCTCCCAAGCCATGGGAGCCAAGGACCAGAGGGGAAACCCTTCTCCCATCTAGTGATGAGGTCAAGGAAGAAGAAGAAGAAGGGGGGCTCTCTCCCCCTTGCTTCCGGGGGCGCCGGAACGCTGCCTAGGGCCATCATCATCACCGCGATCTTCACCAACAACTTCACCGCCTTCATCACCAACTCTTTCCCCCTCTATGCAGCGGTGTAACCTCTCTCTTACCCGCTGTAATCTCTACTTAAACATGGTGCTCAACGCTATATATTATTTCCCAATGATGTATGTCTATCTTATGATGTTTGACTAGATCCGTTTTGTCCTATGGGTTAATTGATGATCGTGGTTGATTTGAGTTGCATGTTTTATTATTGGTGTTGTCCTATGGTGCTCTCCGTGTCGCGCAAGCGTGAGGGATCCCCGCTGTAGGGTTTGCAATATGTTCATGGTTTGCTTATGGTGGGTGGCGTGAGTGAACAGAAGCACAGACCCGAGTAAGTAGGTCATTTGCGTCTGGGATAAAGGGGACTTGATGCTTTAATGCTATGGTTGGGTTTTACCTTAATGAATCTTTAGTAGTTGCAGATGCTTGCTTGAGTTCCAATCATAAGTGCATATGATTCAAAAAGAGAAAGTATGTTAGCTTATGCCTCTCCCTCAAATAGAATTGCAATAATGATTACCGGTCTAAGTTATCGATTGCCTAGGGACAAATAACTTTCTCGTAACAAAAAGCTCTCTCTACTAATATTTACTTTATTGCTTCTTTATCTAAACATCCCCTAGTTTATATTTATGTTCTCTTTATTATCTTGCAAACCTATCCAACTACACCTACAAAGTACTTCTAGTTTCATACTTATTCTCGGTAAAGCGAACTCTAAGCGTGCGTAGAGTTGTATCGGTGGTCGATAGAACTTGAGGGAATATTTGTTCTACCTTTAGCTCCTCGTTGGGTTTGACACTCTTACTTATAGAAAGACGCTACAATTGATCCTGTATACTTGCGGGTTATCAAGACCTTTTTCTGGCGCTGTTGCCGGGGAGTCATAGCGTGGGGTGAATATTCTCATGTGTGCTTGTTTGCTTTATCACTAAGTAATTTTTCTTTGCTGTTCTTAGTTGTTTTCTATCTTTAGGTATGGATATGGAATACGAAATACCAAAAAAATTAGATGTACTTGCTGCTCCTAGAGATGGGGAATCTCCTGAAACCCTCGATGCTGGTTATGTGAAAGATATTATGTACTACTTTGATAATCCTGAGAAAACCCCATTCAATTATGTTATCGGAGACACGTTGGATCAATGTGAATACTTTAGGGATTATCGCTTGACACAAAAAGGGAAACTATTATGGGATCAAATTCATATGTTACGTTGGTATGCTCACCAACTATGCTTGATACATGATTATACTTGTTGCTCTAGGATGAAGGCTCCACACCTTCCCTTTTCATGCAAATTCAATGATAATAAAACCTTGGCTTCTTATGCTAATGGTATCTATGACTACTATGATGTGGAACAAATAGAAGAATTTGTTGCTTTTATGGGTGCTTATGAGATTGAATCTATGTTTAAAGCGTTTGACGATTTTGATGATTCAGTTTACAGACTTGAAAATTTTGCTATACTTAGATATTGCTATGAAAATTATGAATACAATTACAATATTGATGCATTTATTGAGAAAGTCTCCGCTTCCCAAGAAGAGACTAATATTTTGCAGGAAGCTATGGAAGAAGAAATTGATGAAATTGTGAGCTCATTGGATGAAAAGGATGATGAGGAGAGCGAAGAACAAAAGGAGGAAGAGTGGATTAGCTACCCGTGCCCACCTTCTAATGAGAGTAACCCTTCAACTCATACATTGTTTAATTTCCTTTCGTGCTTACCGAAGGATGATTGTTATGATCCCATTGATTCTCTTGAATTACCCCTTTTTGATGATGCTTGCTATGCTTGCGGCCAAGATGCCAATATGAATTATGCTTATGGAGATGAGCTTGCTATAGTTCCTTATGTTAAACATGAAATTGTTGCTATTGCACCCACGCATCATAACCCTATTATCTTTTTGAATTCTCCAAACTACACTATATCGGAGAAGTTTGTGCTTATTAAGGATTATATTGATGGGTTGCATTTTACCGTTGCACATGATGATTTTGATAGTTATAATATGCATGTGCTTGCTGCTCCAATTTGCAATTATTATGAGAGAGGAACTACATCTCCGCCTCTTTATGTTTCCAACACGATAAAATTGCAAGAAACTGCTTATACTATGCATTGGCCTTTACTTGGTGTGCATGAATTGTTCTTTTATGACATGCCGATGCATAGGAAGAGAGTTAGACTTCGTTGCTGCATGATATATGTTACTTTGTGCTCACTACTAAATTACAAATCATTGTTAATTAAAATTGGCTTTGATATACCTTGGGATCCGGGTGGATCCATTACTTGAGCACTATATGCCTAGCTTAATGGCTTTAAAGAAAGCGCTGCCAGAGAGACAACCCGGAAGTTTTAGAGAGTCATTTATTTCTGTTGAGTGCTTTTATATAGTCTAAAAACAAAAAAATAAAGAGGGGGACCTAAAAACTTTTCAAAAAGGAAAGTGAAAGTGAGAAAGACAAGCATTGTTGAAGTGGGAGCTAGCCTTGAACTTTGTTCATGCTCACGGAAACTTTGTGAATCTTGATTACAAAAACTTTTCATCAAAAATAATTATCCCCTTGTATAATTCCATTGTATTATAAAAATAATGTGTGAAGGTTTGCCTTTAGGATGTTTACAATGCTTGTTGGTTTGTACGGTGCAGGACAGAAACTTTGGCTGTAGTGCGCGATTTCACATTTTTAATTGGAATGTCAAACGGTTCTGATTCTTTTTGCACTGTCTTGCTGTACAAATTTTTTATTTTTCCTAATTTTGATAGAATTTGTGGGGTAACAGAAGTATGATGAATCTTCAGATTGCTACAGACTGTTCTGTTTTTGACAGATTCTGTTTTTGATGCATAGTTTGCTTGTTTTGATAAAACTATCAATTTCTATCAGTGGATTAAGCCATGAAAAAGTTATATTAAAGTAGACACAATGCAAAAACAAAATATGAATTGGTTTGCAACAGTACTTAGAGTAGTGATTTGCTTTATTATACTAACGGATCTTACCGAGTTTTCTGTTGAAGTTTTGTGTGGATGAAGTGTCTAATCGAGGAGGTCTCGATATGAGGAAAAGGAAGAGAGGCAAGAGCTCAAGCTTGGGGATGACCAAGGCACCCCAAGTAAATATTCAAGGAGACTCAAGCGTCTAAGCTTGGGGATGCCCCGGAAGGCATCCCCTCTTTCTTCAACAAGTATCGGTATGTTTTCGGATTCGTTTCGTTCATGCGATATGTGCAAGTCTTGGAGCGTCTTTTGCATTTAGTTTTCATTTTTATTTCATGCACCATGCTGGTATGAGATAGTCCTTGGTTGATTTATAGGATGCTCATTTCACTTCATTTAAATATTTGGAGTATGGCTTTATAGAATGCTTCATATGCTTCACTTATATCATTTGAAGTTTGGATTGCCTGTTTCTCTTTACATAGAAAACCGTCATTTGTAGAATGCTCTTTTTCTTCACTTACATTTGTTAGAGCGTGGGCATATCTTTTGTAGAAAGAATTAAGCTCTCTTGCTTCACTTATATCCATTTAGAGAGATGACAGGAATTGGTCATTCACATGGTTAGTCATAAAATCCTACATAAATTTGTAGATCGCTGAATATGATATGTTTGATTCCTTGCAATAGTTTTGCGCTATAAAGATGGTGATATTAGAGTCATGCTAGTGGGTGGTTGTGGATTGTACAGACACTTATGTTGAGGTTTGCAAGTCCCGTAGCATGCACGTATGGTAACCGTTGTGTGACAAATTTGAAGCATGGGGTGTTTCTTTGATTGTCTTCCTTATGAGTGGCGGTCGGGGACGAGCAATGGTCTTTTCCTACCAATCTATCCCCCTAGGGGCATGCGTAGTAGTACTTTGCTTTGAGGGCTAATAAACTTTTGCAATAAGTATATGAGTTCTTTACAACTAATGTGAGTCCATGGATTATACGCACTTTTACCTTTCCATCATTGCTAGCCTCTTCGGTACCGTGCATTGCCCTTTCTCACCTCGAGAGTTGGTGCAAACTTCGCCGGTGCATCCAAACCCCGTGGTATGATACGCTCTATCACACATAAGCCTCCTTATATCTTCCTCAAAACAGCCACCATACCTACCTATCATGGCATTTCCATAGCCATTCCGAGATATATTGCCATGCAACTTCCATCGTCATCATATACATGACTTGAGCATTCATTATCATATTGCTTTGCATGATCGTAAGATAGCCAGCATGATGTTTTCATGGCTTGTCCGTTTTTGATGTCATTGCTATGCTAGATCATTGCACATCCCGGTACACCGCCGGAAGAATTCATATAGAGTCATATCTTTGTTCTAGTATCGAGTTGTAATATTGAGTTGTAAGTAAATAAAAGTGTGATGATCATCATTATAGAGCATTGCCCCAAAAAAAAGAGATAGGCCAAAGAATCCTAAATAAAAAAGGGGGGCCAAAGAAGCCCGCAAAAAAAAAGAAAAAAAGGAAAAAAAGAAAAGGGGCAATGTTACTATCCTTTTCCACACTTGTGCTTCAAAGTAGCACCATGTTCTTCATATAGAGAGTCTCCTATATTGTCACTTTCATATACTAGTTGGAATTTCCATTATAGAACTTGGCTTATATATTCCAACGATGGGCTTCCTCAAATGCCCTAGGTCTTCATGAGCAAGCAAGTTGGATGCACACCCACTTAGTTTTCAGTTTGAGCTTTCATACACTTATAGCTCTTAGTGCATCTGTAGCATGGCCATCCCTACTCCTCGCATTGACATCAATTGATGGGAATCTCCATAGCCTGTTGATTAGCCGCGTCGATGTGAGACTTTCTTCCTTTTTGTCTTCTCCACATAAACCCCCACCATCATATTCTATTCCACCTATAGTGCTATATCCATGGCTCACGCTCATGTATTGCGTGAGAGTTTAAAAAGCTTGAGAATACTAAAGTATGAAACAATTGCTTGGCTGACACCGGGATAGGCATGAGCGGTACCTTGTGTTAAGAAAAGGGAGCATACAAGACTATATGATTTTGTAGGGATAACGTTCTGGAAGCATTGATATTTTGAAAGACATGATTATTTGTTGGGATGCCCTAAGTATTATTGTTTTTATGTCAAATGATAGACTATTGCTTTGAATCACTCGTGTCTTAATATTCATGCCATGATAAGATATATGATCAAGATTATGCTAGGTAGCATTCCACATCAAAAAAATATCTTTTTTATCATTTACCTACTCGAGGACGAGTAGGAATTAAGCTTGGGGATGCTGATACGTCTCCGTCGTATCTATAATTTTTGATTGTTCCATGCCAATATTATTCAACTTTCATATACTTTTGGCAACTTTTTATACTATTTTTGGGACTAACATATTGATCCAGTGCCCAGTGCTAGTTCCTGTTTGTTGCATGTTTTGTGTTTCATAGAAACCCAATATCAAACGGAATCCAAACGGGATAAAAACGGACGGAGGATTATTTTGGAATATTTGGGATTTTCCGAAGGAAGAATCAATGCGAAATGGTGCCTGAGGTGGCCACGAGACAGGGGGGCGGGCCCTCCCCCCTGGGCGCGCCTGGCACCCTCGTGGGACACCCGTATGGCGGTTGGCGCTCTTCTTTTGCCGCCACAAAGCTAATTTTATGAGAAAAATCTGGGCGAAAGATTCACCCCAATCGTAGTTACGGATCTCCGGATATAAAAGAAACGGTGAAGGGGCAGAATCAGAGAACACAGAAATAGAGAGAGACAGAGAGATAGATCCTATCTCGGAGGGGCTCTCGCCCCTCCCAAGCCATGGGAGCCAAGGACCAGAGGGGAAACCCTTCTCCCATCTAGGGAGGAGGTCAAGGAAGAAGAAGAAAAAGAAGGGGGGCCTCTCTCCCCCTTGCTTCCGGTGGCGCCAGAACGCTGCCGGGGGCCATCATCATCACCGCGATCTTCACCAACAACTTCACCGCCTTCATCACCAACTCTTTACCCCTCTATGCAGCAGTGTAACCTCTCTCTTACCCGCTGTAATCTCTACTTAAACATGGTGCTCAACGCTATATATTATTTCCCAATGATGTATGGCTATCTTATGATGTTTGAGTAGATCCGTTTTGTCCTATGGGTTAATTTATGATCGTGATTGGTTTGAGTTGCATGTTTTATTATTGGTGTTGTCCTATGGTGCTCTCCGTGTCGCGCAAGTGTGAGGGATCCCCACTGTAGGGTTCGCAATATGTTCATGATTTTCTTATGGTGGGTGGCGTGAGTGAACAGAAGCACAGACCCGAGTAAGTAGGTTGTTTGCGTATGGGATAAAGGGGACTTGATGCTTTAATGCTATGGTTGGGTTTTACCTTAATGAATCTTTAGTAGTTGCGGATGCTTGCTAGAGTTCCAAATCATAAGTGCATATGATCCAAGAAGAGAAAGTATGTTAGCTTATGCCTCTCCCTCAAATAGAATTGCAATAGTGATTACCGGTTTAAGTTATCGATTGCCTAGGGATAAATAACTTTCTCGTAACAAAAAGCTCTCTACTAATATTTACTGTATTGCTTATTTATCTAAACAGCCCCTAGTTTATATTTGTGTGCTCTTTATTATCTTGCAAACCTATCCAACAACACCTACAAAGTACTTCTAGTTTCATACTTGTTCTAGGTAAAGCGAACGCTAAGCGTGCCTAGAGTTGTATCGGTGGTCGATAGAACTTGAGGGAATATTTGTTCTACCTTTAGCTTCTCGTTGGGTTCGACACTCTTACTTATCGAAAGAGGCTACAATTGATCCCGTATACTTGTGGGTTACCATCGTCGTGCCGATGTAATTATCTGTTATATCAGAGCCCTTGTACCCCAAGTATTTGTAATAAGAGCCGATTTGTTCTATGCCAAGCAGTGCCATATTTCAAAAGACTTACCTCGATCTCTGGGATGGAATACGGGGTGTTCCGGTCTCTTTGAGCCGGGGTGCCACATTAGGACTCGAGCCGGACATCTGCACCGACAATGTCGAGCCATCTCAGTGCACGCAACCCGCTCGGGCTCAAGCCGGTTGGAGTCAAGTCTTCGTTGGCTTCATCCAGGGAGTCGATCTTGCGGACAACTCCCCGTATGGTGGGGACACCCTTTCCTACTCCGACGATGAGTCATCGATCGAAGACACCGAGCCAATCCTCCCACTGTATGATGGTAAGCTTGGGGGTTGCTCCAATGATGAGCCATCTCGAGTCAATCATGAGCCACTCCATTGAACCATCGTCTACATGGCAGGTACTATGTCGGCTCTCGATTCTACGGTGGCATGCACTGTGATTGAAACCGGCACTTTGGCACCGGCTCCGAACGTGGCTGGCCCGATCACGCCACTGTCTCAAGTTCTTTCGGAGCTGGTCGCCTCGTTGACAATGCTCCTAGAGTCACAGGTGACAGCGGAGAACCAGGTGGAGCACAATGTGGACGTAACTAAGCTTCGCGAATAGATTGCTAAAGCTCAGGAGGATATCAATGCTGAGAACACTCGCATGGTAGAGCTACAAGCCTAGATTCACAATGAGGTGGAGCACCTGAAGACACAGGCCTAGCGCATGGACCTACGATAGAGCGCTTTGGATGTGGTTCATTGGAGGAGGCACGCGAGCCGTCTACCCCCCAACTTTGAGCCCACGTGTCAGTTCAACACGCCTGCTCTAAGGGCTGGGAAAAGCACCCCGGAAGCTCCGGTTATACCCTAGTTAACCCGGGTCGTGCCATAGAATGGAGACGGGCAGCCACCACCAGCTCAGCCTCGTCAGATGGCTCAGCAGCACCAGGTTGAGCCGGCCCCATGCCTGCCACTTGTTCGGACAACTCCATACTGTTTCCTGACACCCGCGGGTCACTTCTCCAACCCCGTCGATAACTTGTTGGCAGCAAGCACCAACCTCGCCGCGCTTCTGAGCACAGGGAACACCTTAGTTGAGATGCCCGAAACACTATCGAGATGTTGAAGACTGTGGTTGCCCAGCAAGGAAACTATTCCTACAGTCAGCAACGGCTCCACTCTACTCTGCACCCAAGCCACAGCAAAAGTCAGCATGTTGAGTCATCAGCGGTTTCTACCAGTGCTTATCGGCATCACGAACAGACACATGACCTGCCTCGGCCTGGGGCCTTGGACGCTCAGGCAATTGTTGATACGGCTCGGGCAAGGAGGGAAGCAGAAGCAGCCAACATGGCAGCTCAAATATCGCCTACCACAACCCCATTGGTTTTGCAAGGTACGAGATCGAGCACCAAAACCATTGGGATTCCCTGACTGGCATCGGCTTTATGCAACGAGCGCACGCCTAAGGATTTCAAGGGTCCCCGCAAGGTCCCAATTACACGACTGATCTTGAGCTGGCTGCTTGGATTGAGAGTTACGAGGTCTCCATGGACATGTTGGATGTTAGCGACACGGTTTGTGCCAAATATTTGACCATGATGTTGTAGGGGCCGGGTCATACTTGGCTGAAGAATCTGCCCCCAACTCCATCAACACTTGGGCCGAGTTGAAGGACCGCTTCATCAAGAACTTCCAAGGAACTTGCAAGCGCCCGATGATGATTGTTGATCAACAACATTGCATCCAGCGCGAAGGTGAATCGGCTCATCACTGGGCTCACCAGGTCACATACGTTATTCACTCCTTTGTTAGCATATCAGCTGCTCAGGCCGTCTTGATCTTGGAGAAGAACGGTCATTTTGACCCTCTCATTCAGAAGCTTGGGCGACTCAAGCGTAAGGTCCGGGATATGGGTGATCTCATGGACATCCTTACTAGATATACTAAGTCAGATACTACAAAGGACCCTAATCCAGATGATGACCAAACTAGCAAAGGCAAGAAAAATGGTAGTAGCAAGGGGCGGCAGTAGAGTAACCCTGGTTACAATGGCAACCACGACAATCAAGGCAATGGTGGAAAGTGGAAGCACCCAGAGGGCGGCTTAGATTTTGTTGCTAATACCAACACTGGTTTCAAAGGGCCAGAGACAGAACAACTCTGGGAGATCCTTCGATGGAAATAAATCTCGTAATTTCAAGGAAGCCCTCAAAGGCCCATGTCCCAAACACGGCCTCCCTGATAAACCGGCAAATCATTCTTGGGAGAATTGTTATATTATACAGGCTTTCCGCAATCAAACATACCAGAATCATCAAGGTGGCGGCGGCGGAAACCCCGGGTAGCGTGGAGCAGGCGGCTCGGGATCTGGCTTCCCGGGGGCCGACTCATCTGGTGGCTTCCAGAACCCCGGCTATCAGGGCTCGGGTGGCTCAGGGTCTGTTTATCAAGGCTCCGGTAATAATGGTGGAAATAAACATTCTGGCAAAGGAGTTCAGCAATAGGGCAAGCAGTCTGGTTTTCAGAGCAATCCCAAGCAGTTGAATAGTGGGCAGTACCACATCTTCATGACTAGTACTTGCAAGCAGGATCACAAGCTTCAGAAATGTGCTATTAATGTGGTTGAGCCGGCTGTTCCTGAGTATCTAAATTGGTTAGAATAACTAGTCACATGGAGTAGGGCAGATCATCCTCCTCGTGTTGAGAATCGGGGTTGTTTAGCTTTGGCTATAAGCTCACGAAGGTGCTTATGGATGGACGAAGCAGCATCAACATCCTATATTACGGTACCTTCAAACGCATGAACCTGTCAGAAAAGCAACTCCTACCCTCCTCAACCGTCTTTCATCGGATTGTTCATGGAAAATCTGCTTATCCTATTGGGCAGATCAAGCTGGAAGTTTTGTTTGGCGATGAGTATAATTACAAATCAGAGTTCTTAACGTTTGAAGTGGTCAAAATCAAGAGTCCATATCATGCCCTCTTCGGGAGGCCGGCTTATGCTCGTTTCATGGCCCGGCCCCGTTATGTCTATCTCAAGCTCAAGATGCATGAGCCAGAAGGCACTATCACCGTTGATGGTGATAGGAAAATCACACGCGAGTGTGAGGAGGGGGGGCACATCCTATACTGAGTCGGCCTGTGCAACAGAGGATCTCAAATTTTACACATCCAAAGGTTGACCCGTCCGACATGATGCCCTTAAAGAAGCCCACCACATAATCTGACACTCTGCTCAAGTTCAAGCCGGCTGAGGATACCAAGCAGGTGGACTTCACCCCAGGAGATCCGTCCTAACAGTTCATGATTGTGACCGGTTTGGACCCCAAATAGGAAAGCGCGCTCATCGAGGTCATCCATGAGAATCGAGACATCTTTGCATGGAAACCTTCCGACATGCCTGGTGTACTGAGAGGACTCGCTAAGCATCATCTTAAGGTAGATCCTAAGTTGAAACCTGTCAGACAATACCTTCTTCGTTTTAACAAGGAGAGACGCAAGGCTATTGGGGAAGAAGTGGTCCGGCTGCTAGCTGCCAGGTTCATTGTTGAAGTATTTCACCCCGAGTGTCTAGCAAATCTAGTGCTTGTTCTGAAGAAAAATGGCACTTGGCGTATGTGTGTTGATTACACAGATCTTAACAAGGCTTGTCCCAAAGACCCGTTTTCCCTCTCCCGCATTGATTAGATCATCGACTCTACTGCTGGTTGTGAGTGCTTATGTTTCGTGGATGCTTGCTTTGGTTATCATCAGATTAACATGGCCGTCGAGGATCGAGAGAAGACAACCTTCATCACACCTTTTGGGGATTTCTTCTGTGTCTCTATGCCTTTCGGACTTAAGAGCGCAGGGCGACTTATCAACGCTGTGTACAAAATTGCTTTCACAAGCAGATTGGGTGCAATGTTCACTTGTACTTCGATGATGTTGTGGTCAAATCTCAAAAGAAAGAGACTTTGTTGGATGACCTCAAGGAGACTTTTGACAACCTTCGGGTCTATCATATGAAGTTCAACCTGGCCAAGTGTGTTTTCGGTGTTCCCGTGGGGAAGTTGCTGGGTTTTTTGGTGTCAGAACGGGGCATTGAGGCTAACCCGGACAAGGTGAAAGCAGTCACTTCGCTCGCCAAGCCGAACAGCATCAATGATGTCCAGCACATGGCTGGTCAAATTGCAGCCTTGAGTCGGTTTATAAGCCACCTCGGCAAGAAGGCAATTCCTCTATACCAGATGTTGAGAAAGACTGATAACTTTGTCTGGAGTGACGCTACAGATAAGGCCTTTGAAGCCCTCAAGAAGCTATTGGCTGAGCCGCTCGTCCTGGCTGCTCCTATTGACAAAGAGCCTATGCTCTTGTACACCGCCCCTAATAACAAAGCAGTGAGTGTGGCAGTTGACGTGGAGCGTAAAGAGCCCGGGAAAGAATATCCTGTCCAAAGACCAGTATATTATGTCAGTGAAGTTCTGACCAAGTCTAAGCGGAGATATCCACATTGGCAGAAGCTGGTGTTTGGCGTGTTCATGGCTAGTAGCAAGCTCAAACATTACTTCTAGGAGCATCCCATCACTGTGGTCAGCTCAGCCCCTTTGGGAGACATCATCAGAATAGGGAAGCCACGTGTCGGGTCGCTAATTGGGCAATTGAGCTTGGTCCACATCATCTTAAATATGTGCCTCGAACAGCCATCAGTTCTTCATGCCTCCTTCTGGCTCATCATCATGTGTCGCTCCATCGACTTCGGCATCCTCCTCATCCTCACCATGACTTGTCCACCGTATGAAACTATGTTTCAACAAGTGCATCTTCACACGACCAATGGAAGGGTCAATCAAAACTCTGTTTTTGCACTTCTTACATGGCCATAATATCTCTTTTTCGCCATTGCGGTTCATATCTTCCAACGCCACCTGGAAGAACTCATTTATAGTTCGATATATATATATATATATATATATATATATATATATATATATATATATATATATATATATATATATATATATATATATATATATATATATAAGAATCGTTCACTTCATACCACTGCCTAAAAAAAGGGTCAAAAAATATTTCAGCATGACTATACCTTTTGCTAAAAAATGGAAAACCGAAAATTGGGCATATTACCTAGATTAGATAGTTGGCCGTAGATGAAATCGGTCAAGCGTAGCGGAGGGCCACGTGTATTAATAGGATCTGCAGAGAGAAACAAGATTGACAAAAATCATATGAGATGATGTTGAGAGCTTGAGCTAGCTAGCCACAGCATTTATATGTAGAGCTGCATATACTTATGGCGTGCGACCGTTTAGAACGCCAGCACAATATCTGTGAACTGATTGTGGGCCCCACCTCAAATATTGGTGACGTTTTTACAGAATCTCACGCCACAAGTGTGAGATAGAGTGTTGGCGTGGGTATTTTTGCTACACCAGCAATACTCCGCAGATGGTGAGGATGATGGGGCCCACATACAATAGGGTTGCCTAAAATTCCTACGCCAAGAATAAGCACATAGCTATGATGTACGATGCCAGTACTATTTGAAAAAAAAATTAGTGCTGAGGTTGATAAAAAATGGCGCGTCACCAACGAATGTTGTGGCTAGCACTTTTTTCACTAGTGTTACGTAGACTTGCAATCACTTGCTGGTTTAACATAATCTTGCTATGTATTAACTTGGACATGTTACCAATCTTGCTTATGTATATCTGTTTAGTTAGAAGAGACACAAGGGATAGTAGAGAACATAGAACTTACCGCTGGAACCACATGTACTTAGAAATAGACCAGGTTTGTCATCAGTTTTGCAAACTATTTTAACTTGCTTCTGAGCAAATACGCACATGCACCAAGTTCTGCACCGTACAAGCTACTGATGCACACTCTGACCAAGACCAACATTAACAAGAAACTGTTGGTACTAGTTTTATTTGTTTCATCATTTATAATATAGTCTTTATTATTTAAAATAGGCCATCACAATTGTGTTCTTGCAACAGAAACTTCGTGTAGTTCTGCCTGATTAGATGGATCAATATGTAAAGAGAATTATTATTTATCCTGAAACCAACTTATGGTTGATATACTCCGTCCGTTCCATAATGTACTGCCTATAGGTTTTTTGAAAAAACAAAATTTACAAACTTTTACCAAGTTTATAAGAAAATTATTTATGCCTACAATACCAAATACTATATAAAATATGAAGCTAAATCTTATGATGAATCTAATGATATATCATATATGTTTGACATTCTAAATGTAAATGTTTTTCTTCACAAACTTGGTAAAAGTTCGTGAGGTTTGGCTTTTCAAAAAATCTATATGCACTATATTATGGAAAGGAGGGAGTACTAACACCATAAAAATATGGATGCCTCATAATGGGGGTGGAAAGATTTACTTTCGGAATATAGAATGCCAGTTGGAGACCGGCTAATCTTCATGATCCACTATGAAGGTGATGAGATTCTCCTCTTTATCACACCCATGACTGGTCAATTTGTCTAATCTAAAAAATGTGATGAAGAGTAGTTCTGTGCTCATGTTGTACTACTCATCCTCGTGATGTGAGATACTTTTGGTAATGACATGTTGATGTACCAGATGTTTGTTCTATGTCTGAAATTTTACAAGTATATTATTCCTTGTGATCATATTTTCCTGCTCATGCTTTATTACAGAATTAATATATTATATCATTTCATAGTTTGGTAAAATGAGAGCATGTCAAGGTTTTGGTTACCGGTCGAAATTTCAAGATTTCCCATGGTTACCGCGTATTTCCGTACCCCTCGGTAAATCACCATACCGAGCAAAAAATACCGGTTTTTTGAAATTTTTGAATTTAAACACTCGATTTACAGTAATGTACTTAGGATCTAATTAATGCCATGAGAGTTGGTTCGGGCATGTTGGTATCAACTTAGTTCTTATTTTGAGAGGTCTCTGGTTTGAATATTCATTCATTCACTTATTTGAATTCAAAATTTAACTATAAAATTCGCTCGAAATATTCTCGGTATTTCTTGGTATTTCTCGGTAACCGTGGTAACCACATTTATCCGTCCCCCTCGATAAAATTGCCTCATTCGGTAACCAAAACCTTGGAGCATGTACGGAAAAAAAATCAATGGATTTCGATATGAGCGTCTCAACTCATAGCCCATACAATTTGATTTATATAGGTTCAAAGCTCTGCCATGGCTGAAAAATCTGAAACTACGTTTTAAGCCCACCACATTATTTTTTATTCATTCTCTAACATGTCCAACATTTTCTGTGACACTAAAAATCGTCGTAGAATATGCACGTGCCTAGTGATGGCTAAATGTTTTGCATAAAATCAGGTTAGAACATCATCAAAGTTGCTGAGGGCGTACTACAAGAATCACTGGCTATGCCAACAGCTAAAGCCGTTGGCAAAGGCCCGATCCGCATCGACATAGCATAGCCCCGCCGGCATAGATAGTGTCGTCAAACCTCGCGTGTCCGTCAGCACAGAGGACCTATGTCAACGGCTTTGCTCTGGTCGTCGGGATAGACCCCCGTCGACAAAAAAAATGACAATGCGACCATCAAGCTTCGCATGGACACGTGCACCAACCAGCTGCCGCCACATGGCTGCCATATGCCGGCGGTATAACCGTCGGCATATGTCCGCAGTGGCATATGGACCGTCGGCATAGATTGCCACGTGTCAGCAAGTGGTAACTTCAGTGGTCACCTATGCTGATGGGGAGGCCGTCGGCATATCTACAATAGGTTTGCTAACAACCTCCCCGTCGACATAGGTGTCATGTGTGAGCAATTGGTGGTTCGTGAGGGATATGCCGATAGTATAACCGTCGGCATAGTTTTGATCAAAAAAGAAATTGTTGCAGTCATGTTTCGTCATGCAAATTACAAATCCTACAGCTATAGCATCATCCACAGAATTACTCTATATAAAACATCCAAAGCATCATCATCACACATTACATCATCCAAAGCAACATAGCATCATTCAAAGGAACATAACGTCATCCACATATAAGTACCAACTAAAGCAACTACAGAACATGAAACCAACTATAAGGAAGAAGGTTGTTGGCCGACGAGCACCGCCCACCGCCGGAACCCGAAGTCCACCTCCAAATAGCATCATCATTACAAAATGAAGAATCGCAACCGTTTAGCATGGCATTTTGTCTAGCTCTAAGTTTGCGGCTTCGAAAATGTTCTAACTGTGAAAATTTGCATCTTGAGAGTAGGGGACTTACAAAAAGAGGTGATCCACGGCTCGAGGTAGAAGCACGACCAGCATCACCACCTAGGTTATGAACTGGGTGGCAGGGCTCCATGAAGCACGATTACCATCACCAAGAGCAAAAGAACCACCACCTGCGTTTGATCCGTGGTCAGATCCCTATATTGTGTTCGAAAGAGACATTAAGGAGAGATCTGGAGCTATTTGCTAAAAAAATTATAGGTAATTCTTGACTAGGTTGGCAGTGTACTAACCGGAGTCCCATTGCCACACACGTACCAGGACTTCTTCGATCATCGGCATTACTGGACCGGTCCAGGATTAGGTGGTGGTAGTCCCATTGGTGGAGCCCGAGTTCTTGTACATATAACCTGCATTTGTTGGGCACGGTAGTCGTCGAGCAAAGTCCGTTTGGCATCGTGTTCAACTACCTCTTGACGATAAGCATCAAGATACCTAAAGTAGGCCTACAATTTGACACAATGGATCTAATCAGCATAGCCATGCAGGAAAGAAAAGTGTGAAAGAGGGTGAAAAGGAGAGATGCTTACCTCTTCCTCTCTGGACCGGCTAGGACATGCCCGGGATGGTTAGCCACACTCGCGGCAGTGGTGGAAGTCCGGAGTTGTACGTAGCTGACGATGGGCTGGATCACGCCATGAAGAACCCTGGGGCAGCCATGTGGCCTGTCAGGTCCGGACATAACCACAGCCGCCTTGTCGGTCTCCGACCGTATGGGATCAGCTCCATCCAGATTCCGCTCACTAAACACAGCCTTATGTTTGTTAGTAGCATGATCAGACTTGATTTTCAGGTTTTGGTGAGCACAAGCAATAAAAGGTAAAATGATGATCTGTTTTCACCCCGCAAAAAAATAATGATAATCTGTTTTGGGAGAATATGTTGATCCCGCCCATCATTTCCTTACATACTTCCATTTACAAGGAGGTGACACAGCAAAATAATAGGTAAAATGGAAGTATGTAAGGAAATGTTGGCAAGCGGTGCTCCTTGAGAATCAAAGACAGTAACAAAAATGTGGCACAGCAAAATAAATATAGCTCAGCGAATCAAATTATAATATGGTAACTAAAATTGCCCGTGTTTCTTTGAGTTTGGTGGTCTACCCTCATCAAATTGCAGGTGACCTGAGGAGCAAATTTTTGTTTTGCAGTACTGATCATATAGATCCATTAACTACCTCTTTTATTTTCTTTAAGCTTACATCTAACAGTGCAAGTACACTTCATTATTCCCACAAAAAATGTAAATATGTGTCTCCCACATATACAAATACCAAACTCATCAAGCTCCTTAGACGCAATGACATATGTGATGTGTTTCCCACACAGACAAATGTCAAACTCATCAGCTCCTTGGTCGCAAATACATATGTTAGTAGACTTGCCATGTTACTACCTATTCGTACAATGACAAGTTCATCACTGTAAGACTGGGTGTTATCCATATGGGACTGGGCCAGCTGCACCAAAGCGGGGATACAATTTCTTCCGTACTGTCATCATCCAAGTTGAGAACACCTATGTCCTGGGGATTCGGCTTATACTTCCAATTATGTTGCTCATCATCTGCGAAATAGACACAATTTGCCTTCAGTTGCGGATATTCTTCAGCATTAAGGTACTGCGCCTGATTACGCCCAAGAAACAACACGTGATGTTGCAAGCCATTTATTTCCACAAGCTCTTCTGCTGCCATATCAACTTTGTATAACAAGATTTTTCTAGTTTTAATATCTATGAGGTCCTCAGAAGCCGCATCTATTAGTTCAATCTTTCTGCGGACTTGCAGCAGGCCGTCACACGGTGCCTGAACAACATACCACATGTCCCAGCTAATGTAATTGTCAATCTCATCTATAATTATGTTCCTCGTGACGGTAGGGCCACCGAGATCAAAAGCATCAATTCTTCCTGTTCCCGTGAATGCATACAATAGATCATGCATGTAGATGCATTGTTTATAGTCCCAACCAGGGGGCAGCAAGGTCCACTTACAATCTCCTATCCTTGCGACCGAAAGCTCACCTTCTGGACCGTGGATGAGAACCACAATGTAGCTCCCTGCCGACGGATCCGGAAAGATAAATGCCCTGACATAGAGGTGGTCACGAAGCTCGTCGGGAGCATGGGTTAACATTTTGGGATCAACCAGTTTGGAGCCTGACTCTGCACAGTACACTTGCTCGGGCAATCCATATTTAACAATTGTACCTGCATCGTCAAAGATTGGCTCTACATAATCGATGGTGATCACCGGAGGGAGAGCAATCTGTTGACCAGTGATCGGATTGATTAGGTGGAGCTCAGACTTGTCATCTGCGGTAACTAGCCAACCATGCGAGGACCCAATCAGATACCTACTGCGGATGGGCGGATCCGGGAGAGTAAGATTCTAGACCCTCTTCTCCGCCAGGCTGTAGAGACAAGCGACGTTCTCACCAGCAGATTCAGAAGTGTAGAGGAGGCAAGGCGTCTGAGGCCGTTTGTACAGCTCAAGCTCGTTGCATAGGCTTATATACGCAGAGTGCCAGGAGGTGCTGACAGAGGCCGCACGCATGAGGTCAGGTATCTCCAGGAGTGAAAATATTTCCATTAATACATCCTGCGGCAGCTCCGGCAAATTTCTCACCGCAGTTTCAGTTTCCATCGGTGGTGAGACCTTTCTGAATTTCCCCAGTGAATCGGGAGAAAGAGCCAGGAACTTGGGCAAAATTCTCAGGCCAAAATGTGCAAAGCTCACTATCCTGGCTACGCTACAGCAGGCCTCCATTGGAGCGATTGCAAAACTCGGTCTTATGGGAGAAGAGTTGCTTCAGCGGCAAACCAACAGGACTTGCCTGTATATATAATCTGAGAAGAAGCACACCGTCGTGGCTGCACTTATATAGAGAAGCCTGTCAGAGTCCAACCTCACCGTCCTGGCTCCGATTAGAAGAAGGGGTCCGGATCCGATTAGAGGAAGCGGCCGTAGAAACTCTGGAAAAGATCCGCAGTTACCTCAAGGATTCCCGTCGATTGCTCCACTGTGCCTTGAAAGGATGCCGGCCACACCACCCAATGACCGGAGAGGCCCGGAGAACCAGGAGTAATTAGCAGCGGAAGGTAGCGGCGAGACGGTGCTTGGCTCCGCCGTCTTTGTCGCAGGCGGCGGCGCTGTGGGGGCACGCAGGCTTGTGTCGCGTTGCAGAGGTGAGCGGAGGGCCGTGTATTTTGCGACCGAGCGCAATGTGCTCCGCGCGAGCGATCGATTCATTTTTAATATATTTTTTGGAAATATTATCCGACGAACCTTCACCAGGAGATAAACCCAAATGATCACACGGATCTCGATGCAGAGGTTTTTTCTCCTCCCGGTTTTCAATGGTCTTTCCATTCCTTCTTCGTTTTTATTTCTTTCTTTTTAAACTTTCACTGTTTTCTTGCTTTTCTTTCTTCTTCATTTTTATTTATCTCTTTTTGATGTACGATGTATGATGCCAGTACTATTTGAAAAAAAATTAGTGCTGACGTTGATAAAAAATGGCGCGTCACCAACGAATGTTGTGGCTAGCACTTTTTTCACTAGTGTGACTTAGACTTGCAATCACTTGCTGGTTTAACATAATCTTGCTATGTATTAACTTGGACATGTTACCAATCTTGCTTATGTATATCTGTTTAGTTAGAAGAGACACAAGGGATAGTAGAGAACATAGAACTTACCGCTGGAACCACATGTACTTAGAAATAGACCAGGTTTGTCATCAGTTTTGCAAACTATTTTAACTTGCTTCTGAGCAAATACGCACATGCACCAAGTTTTGCACCGTACAAGCTACTGATGCACACTCTGACCAAGACCAACATTAACAAGAAACTGTTGGTACTAGTTTTATTTGTTTCATCGTTTATAATATAGTCTTTATTATTTAAAATAGGCCATCACAATTGTGTTCTTGCAACAGAAACTTCGTGTAGTTCTGCCTGATTAGATGGATCAATATGTAAAGAGAATTATTATTTATCCTGAAACCAACTTATGGTTGATATACTCCGTCCGTTCCATAATGTACTGCCTATAGGTTTTTTGGAAAAACAAAATTTACAAACTTTTACCAAGTTTATAGAGAAAATTATTTATGCCTACAATACCAAATACTATATAAAATATGAAGCTACATCTTATGATGAATCTAATGATATATCATATACGTTTGACATTCTAAATGTAAATGTTTTTCTTCACAAACCTGGTAAAAGTTCCTGAGGTTTGACTTTTCAAAAAATCTATATGCACTATATTATGGAAAGGAGGGAGTACTAACACCATAAAAATATGGATGCCTCATCATGGGGGTGGAAAGATTTACTTTCGGAATATAGAATGCCAGTTGGAGACCGGCTAATCTTCATGATCTACTATGAAGGTGATGAGATTCTCCTCTTTATCACACCCATGACTGGTCAATTTGTCTAATCTAAAAAATGTGATGAAGAGTAGTTCTGTGCTCATGTTGTACTACTCATCCTCGTGATGTGAGATACTTTTGGTAATGACATGCTGATGTACCAGATGTTTGTTCTATGTCTGAACTTTTACTAGTATATTATTCCTTGTGATCATATTTTCCTGCTCATGCTTTATTACAGAATTAATATATTATATCATTTCATAGTTTGGTAAAATGAGAGCATGTACGGAAAAAATCAATGGATTTCAATATGAGCGTCTCAACTCATAGCCCATACAATTTGATTTATATAGGTTCAAAGCTCTGCCATGGCTGAAAAATCTGAAACTACGTTTTAAGCCCACCACATTATTTTTTATTCATTCTCTAACCTGTCCAACATTTTCTGTGACACTAAAAATCGTCGTAGAATATGCACGTGCCTAGTGATGGCTAAATGTTTTGCATAAAATCAGGTTAGAACATCATCAAAGTTGCTGAGGGCGTACTACAAGAATCACTGGCTATGCCAACAGCTAAAGCCGTTGGCAAAGGCCCGATCCCCATCGACATAGCATAGCCCCGCCGGCATAGGTAGTGTCGTCAAACCTCGCGTGTCCGTCAGCACAGAGGACCTATGTCAACGGCTTTGGCGCTTTGCTCTGGTCGTCGGGATAGACCTCCGTCGACAAAAAAAATGACGATGCGACCATCAAGCTTCGTCTGGACACGTGCACCAACCAGCTGCAGCCACATGGCTGCCATATGCCGGCGGTATAACCGTCGGCATATGTCCACGGTGGCATATGGACCGTCGGCATAGATTGCCACGTGTCAGCAAGTGGTAACTTCAGTGGCCACCTATGCTGATGGGGAGGCCGTCGGCATATCTACAATAGGTTTGCTAACAACCTCCCCGTCGGCATAGGTGCCATGTGTGAGCAATTGGTGATTCGCGAGGGATATGCCGATAGTATAACCGTCGGCATAGTTTTGATCCAAAAAAAATTGTTGCAGTCATGTTTCGTCATGCAAATTACAAATCCTACAGCTACAGCATCATCCACAGAATTACTCTATATATAACATCCAAAGCATCATCATCACACATTACATCATCCAAAGCAACATAGCATCATTCAAAGGAACATAACATCATCCACATATAAGTACCAACTAAAGCAACTACAGAACATGAAACCAACTATAAGGAAGAAGGTTGTCGGCCGACGAGCACCGCCCACCGCCGGAACCCGAAGTCCACCTCCAAATAGCATCATCATTACAAAATGAAGAATCACAACTGTTTAGCATGGCATTTTGTCTAGTTCTAAGTTTGCGGCTTCGAAAATGTTCTAACTGTGAAAATTTGCATCTTGAGAGTAGGGGACTTACAAAAAGAGGTGATCCACGGCTCGAGGTAGAAGCACGACCAGCATCACCACCTAGGTTATGAACTGGGTGGCAGGGCTCCATGAAGTAGGATTACCATCACTAAGAGCAAAAGAACCACCACCTACGTTTGATCCGTGGTTAGATCCCTACATTGTGTTCGAAAGAGACATTAAGGAGAGATCTGGAGCTATTTGCTAAAAAAAATTATAGGTAATTCTTGACTAAGTTGGCAATGTACTAACCGGAGTCCCATTGCCACACACGTGCCAAGACTTCTTCGATCATCGGCAATACTGGACCGGTCCAGGATTAGGTGGTGGTAGTCCCATTGGTGGAGCCCGAGTTCTTGTACATATTGTTGGATAATGAGCAACTGTATATCCTGAGGGCCAAAGGCCATTACATATACATGTGTGTCAAAGTGTAGAAAACCCCTTATACAATGGGGATATACCGAAAAGGGACTATACACATCTAACACCCCCCCTCAAACTCATGGTGGATCAACAACACTGAGTTTGGAGAGGAGAAAGGTATGCTGCGCTGGAGTCTGTGCCTTCGTGAAGAAGTCAGCCAACTGTAACTCAGAGGGCACATAGTGAAGAGCGAGAGTCTGATCCTGCACAGCAGCACGCACAAAATGGGCATCCACACCTATGTGCTTGGTGAGCTCATGCTTCACCGGGTCACGCGCAATACTGATAGCACCAGTACTGTCTGACAGTAAGGGAGTCGAGGTAATAGCCGTCACACCAAAATCCTCAAGTAACCATCGCAACCAGATCACCTCAGCCGTCAACATAGCCATGGCACGCAAATCAGCCTCTGTACTCAAGCGAGAAACTGCAGTCTGTTTCTTTGTCTTCCAGGCAATCAGAGAGCCACCAAGAAAGACACGGTAAGCAGACAGCGAGCGTCGATCAGAGGGATCACTAGCCCAGGTAGCATCAAAGTAAGCCTGGAGCTCAAGAGAACTGGAGCGAGGAAAGAAAAGGCGCTGAGAGATCGTGCCACGAAGATATCGTAGAACACGGAGGAGGTGACTATAGTGGAAAGAGGTGGGTGCTGAAACAAACTGACTCAGGATGTGAACCGGATAGGAGATGTCAGGACGCGTAATAGCAAGATAGACAAGGCTACCGACGAGGTGACGATAGCGAGTGGGATTAGGAAGAGGGTCACCATTAGAGGCACGAAGCTGAACGTTGAGCTCCATAGGAGTCACAACAGTGCGGTCATCACTGAGAGCAGCTCGAGCAAGAAGATCCTGAATGTATTTCTCTTGAGAAATGTAGAATCCATCAGAGGTGGAGGAGATCTCAATCCCAAGAAAATAGCGAAGCGGACCAAGATCAGTCATAAGGAACTGCTCGTGAAGGCGGGCCTTAACAAAGGCAATGTAGTCAGAGTCGTCACCCGTGGTGATCATGTCATCAACATAAAGAAGGAGAAGAGTCCGACCACGAGGGGACGTGTGAACAAACAACGCGGGATCATGATCACTGGGCAAGAAACCAGCTGCAGTTACCACAGAGGCAAAGCGCTCAAACCAAGCACGAGGGGCTTGTTTAAGACCATAGAGGGAGCGGCGAAGCCGACAGACCATGCCGTCAGGAGCATAGTACCCTGGCGGGAGCTGCATGTAAACCTCCTCACGCAGCTCGCCATTGAGAAAGGCGTTCTGTACATCAAGTTGAGAGATAGACCACTGACGAACAGAAGCCACGGCAAGAAGAGTGCGAACAGTGGTCATGTGAGCAACAGGAGCAAATGTCTCGTCATAGTCGCGTCCCTGCTCCTGCTGAAAGCCACGGGCCACAAGACGAGCTTTGTAGCACTCAAGAGAACCATCGGAGCGGGTCTTAATCTTGTAGACCCACTTGCAGGTGATGGGACAAACACCAGAAGGGAGGGAAACCAGATCCCATGTGCCAAAGCGCTCAAGAGCAGCAAACTCTTCGGCCATCGCAAGCTGCCATTCAGGCTGAGTCATGGCAGTCTGATAGGAGGTGGGCTCAGCAAGAACAGAGAGACCGTACCGATCAGGAGAGTAGCGATCAGGCGGAGGACGAGGCCGGGCACGAAGGTTGTGAACCGGGGTAGGCGTGAATAGAGGCTCACCAGAGGTGGAAGGCACGTCAGACACGTCAGGAGAAGCATCCTCAGTACGAGGGTGGCGAGTATAGTGGAGAGGAAACGGTGATAGAGGGCGACGGACTGGAGAGGATGGGGGAGAGGTGGAGGAGGAGGATGGAGAAGACGGAGTTGGTGGTGAAGGAGAAGGAAGGAGAGGTGCCGGAGAAAGAGGTGACACATGAGGCACATAGCAGGGTGTATCGAGAAGGAGAAGGAAAGAAAGGTCATCCACAGAGAAGCTCGAGGAAGAAGAACGTGGGTAGTAAGAACGAGACTCGTCAAAAGTCACATCACGCGAGATGCGTAAGCGACGACCCACGGGATCCCAACATCGATAGCCCTTGTGCTCATCACTGTAGCCAAGGAAAACACACCCAACCGACTGAGCAGTCAGTTTGGTGCGTTCTCGGGGAGCAAGAAGAGCATCACAGACGCATCCAAACATACGAAGAGCTGAGTAGTCTGGGGAGCGACCAGTGAGACACTCCATAGGAATGCCACCCTGCAGAGTAGTCGATGGTTGAATGTTGATGAGATAGGTGGATGCGGAAACAGCCTCAGCCCAAAAATGGGGTGGAGGGGAAGCAGCAATCATTAACGCACAAGCCGTCTCAAGCAAATGACGATGCTTTCGCTCGGCAATGCCATTCTGAGCATGAGCCCCAGGATAGGAGAACTGGGCAAGAGTACCCTGTTCCGCGAGAAAACCACGCAACAGCTGAGAGATATACTCTCGAGCGGAGTCAGCACGAAAAGTACGAATGGGCGTGGCAAACTGGGTGCGAACCATGGCAGCAAAACGTTTGTATATAGAGAGAACCTCGCTACGAGATTTCATAAAGTAGAGCCAAGTGTAACGAGAGAAATCATCAATAAACAAAACATAGTAGCGATGACCACCTTTGGAATCAAAGGGAGCAGGACCCCAGACATCAGAATGAACTAAGTCAAACGGATGCTGAGATACTGACTCACTAGTAGGATAAGGTAACTGAGTCTGTTTGCCAAGTCTTCAACCATTACAATGTAAGGAGACATCTCCAGATACAGACCCTAAGAGGCCCTGATGAACTAAAGAAGACAAGCGAGAGCCACAGATGTGACCAAGGCGATGATGCCACTGCTGGAAGGACGCAGACGAAGAGGCAGCGAGAGCATGGGAGCTGGCAGAAGTGGTGGCAGCGGAAGGAACACAAAGCCAGTCAACCTCCCAAAGGCCCTCTGACTCACGGCACCGAGGGCCAGCACCAACCAAAGCCTTGGTGTGACGATCCTGAATGGAGCAAGAGTCGGTATCAAGAATGACACGACAACCAGAATCAGTAAGTTGGGCAACGGAAAAAAGATTCATAGTAAGACGAGGAACATGTGAAACACTCAGAACAGAAAAGGACGGAGTGGAAAGAATACCACGACTAGCAACAGGAAGAGATGTGCCATCGGCAGTAAGAACATTAATAGGCGAATCAAGAGGTCGGAGAGAAGACAACGCGGAAGAATCAGAAGACATATGAAAGGAGGCTCCAGAGTCCAAAACCCACGAGGATGTACCTGACTGTGTAGATGCCTGCGGTGGTGGTGAAGTGGCTGCAGTCATAGCAGGCAGCTGAACCAGTCGACAAAGAGCCTGAGGAAGCCAGGAGAAGTTTGAGCCTCACAATGTCCTGGTCAGTGAGTGACTGAGTCGAGGAAGACACGGGAGTCCCACTGGAGGAGGAGCGCCTCTGATCTCGCTTCTTCTGGCGACAGTCAGACTCTGGGTGACCTGACCGGGAGCAGTCACCACAGACGGTGTCGCGGCGCGACGTGCCCTTCTCAGCATAAGGAGGATGGCTCACCCCCCCCCCCCCTGGAGGAGTAGGTAGGAGCGGCGGAGTAGTGAGACGAGCAGCCGACACAGGAGCCCGGGCAGCCAATACTGACGGAACCAGAAGTAACCCAGCAGAGCGAAGGCGGGTCTCCTCAGCACGAAGCTCAGCAAGTATCTCTGAGAGAGAAACACGACCACGAGCAAGCAAGTGAGCACAGCGGGTGTCGGTGTCAAAACCGGCGGATCTCGGGTAGGGGGTCCCGAACTGTGCGTCTAGGCGGATGGTAACAGGAGACAAGGGACACGATGTTTTTACCCAGGTTCGGGCCCTCTCGATGGAGGTAAAACCCTACTCCTGCTTGATTGATATTGATGATATGGGTAGTACAAGAGTGGATCTACCACGAGATCAAGGAGGCTAAACCCTAGAAGCTAGCCTATGGTATGATTGTTGTAATGGTTGTTGTCCTACGGACAAAAACCCTCCGGTTTATATAGATACCGGGGAGGGCTAGGGTTACACAGAGTCGGTTACAATGGTAGGAGATCTACATATCCGTATCGCCAAGCTTGCCTTCCACGCCAAGGAAAGTCCCATCCGGACACGAGACGGAGTCTTCAATCTTGTATCTTCGTAGTCTTGGAGTCCGGCGGACGATGATAGTCTGGCTGTCCAGACACCCCCTAGTCCAGGACTCCCTCAGTAGCCCCTGAACCTAGCTTCAATGACGATGAGTCCGGCGCGCATAATGTTCGGCATTGCAAGGCGGGTTCCTCCTCCGAATAATCCATAGAAGATCGTGAACACCAGGATAATGTCCGTCTCTGCAAAATAAATTCCACGTTCCACCGTAGAGAGAATAATATGTACACAAGTTCAATCTGCTGACGTGTTTCGTGGCATGACGTCACGCCACTACCAAGCCTTTACTTGAACCATTTTTTATTATACCACCTCAGCGTGTTTAGCGAAGCGGTTTCCTTGGCACGTCTTGTCGAAGCAGAGATCGTGTTCCCCTTATTCCGGGATTCTCATCAATATGGACGTGGGTAACCCAACCGCGCCATTGATGGTGGCGCTTGGGAGATAAGCGAGTTTTACCAGGCCGGTGGGGACGCATAGTCTTCGTCCGCCTATATATAAGGGGATAAGGATCCGCCTTTTTACCTACGCCTTCTTCCTCCTTTGCTTATCCATCTCTGCGCACTCTCGAGCTCCAGCGCCCAAGTTCGTGCGTCTCGCCTCGACCTTCTCCGACCATGTCCGGAGCGGGAGGCAAATGGCTGCCCTCCACTGTTAAGGAGGAGCACATCGAAAAGCTGCGCGGCGCCTGATACCTCTCCAGCGACATCGCGCACCGGCTGCCCGACAAGGGGCAGCTCATCCCCACCCCCAGGCCCCATGAGAGGGTCGTTTTCCTTCCCCACTTCCTCCGCGGACTGGGCTTTCCACTTCACCTCTTTGTCCTGGGGCTCATGTTCTACTACGGCCTGGATTTCCATGATCTGGCGCCGAACTTCATCCTCAACATCTCGGCGTTCATCGTCGTGTGCGAGGCCTTCCTCTGTATGCAGCCCCACTTCGGCTTGTGGCTCAAGACCTTCAATGTCAAGCCGAAGGTAGTGAAGGGCACGCAGGCAGAGTGCGGAGGCACCATGTTGGGCAAGATGCCCAACGTCCTCTGGTTCGAGGGGGCCTTTGTGGAGTCCGTCAAGGGGTGGCAATCGGGGTGGTTCTACATCATCGAGCCGCGCGACCCTACGTGGGCGGCGGCCCCCGAGTTTAGATCTGGTATCCCTGTGCAGCTCACCTCCTGGAAAGAGAAGGGCTTGCTATGGGGTAGTTCGAAGGAGCTGACGGGACTCCAAGCCTGTATCCAGGAGCTGGTGAACAAGAAGCTCAGGCTTGTTAATGTGGTCCAAGTCATGCTCGTCCGCCGGATTCTCCCATGCCAAGAACGGGCATTCAACCTGTGGGAGTTTGATCCGGCACAGCACCAGGCGTTGAGCGGGCTCTTCGACACGACGTACGAAGGCGCCTGGAGGGTGCTGTTTAAGGGCGCCGAAGCCCCCGCATCCATGACGGAAGATCACGGATTTCACTCGCAGCGTCCAGCTGACGAGGTAAGTGATTCTACCCCTTTACGGGACACTTGCTGTTAATAGTTCGACCCTAAGCGGGTTTCAATCTCCCTTTTCCTTTGACAGGACTGGATGAAGAAGGCCGAGCAGCTCATCTGCCCGGCTCCCATGCCAGAAAACCCAGTGGACGCCCGTCTAGCGGGGCTGCTGGTTCCGGCACCACACGTGGTGCCGGAGAAGAAGGCCAAGAAGGTGGACACGGGTACTCGAAAGAGTTCCCGTTTTCAGGTGTCCGACGACTCCGAGGCGGATTCCTCCCCCAAAGACGAGGAGGAAACAGAGGACTCTCTCCCAGAGGAGGGAGAGAGAAAGAGGAAGGCCTCCCCAACAGGGGAGGCCGAAGGGTCCAAGAGGGGAAAAACTATTCCCCCGGACAGCTCCGCCAACGCCAACGTTGGCAAAGAAGAGTGGCCCTCGAGGGCCAGGCCTCCGGCAAGATCGTAAGTATCCTGATTCTGAATGATCTGTAATTTCTTTTGTGTCACATAGTGTCCTTCTAATGCTGCATACTGCCTGCAGTCCGGCCGACGATGATCTCCCCGCTTCGTTGAGCGGGTCGTTGGCTTCGTCGGATGTGGATTCCATTCCGACTGCCTCCACCCCTCGCACCGCTGAGGACGCCGAGGTGGGATCCCAGGAAGGGACCCATCAGGAGGAGGCTCCGGAGGCGCCGCAAGGCAGCCTCCCGGACTTTGCGCCGGACTCCACGCCGGAACCCGCAGTGGTTCCGGAGTCCGGCAGGCGACCCCTTCGCAAGAAGGGCAAGACCGTGACGCCGGCTGCCCCCGTCCAACCGGAGGCGCCGGACAACTTGTTGGAGGCGCTCAAAGGCGCTTCCATCAAGGAAGAACACCGCACTATCATGAGTGCGGTGATTCAGAAGGTTCAGCTCGCCAAGAGCGGGCTGACCGAAGCCTGCAGCAGCCTTCTAACAGGCTTTGAGGTAAGAAGTTAAAATTATGTAATGTAATACCGCATAGACAGTAGCCCCTGATGCTCGGTTCGGTGTTCGGAAAGAAAAGCCGGACTGAGGATCTAAAAAAGATAAATGCAGGGTTGCTAAAAATTATGTCAATATGGGTTTGCAGGCTGCGTTGCTGACCTCTGCGGCACTGACTGCGGAGGTCGGTGCTTTGAAGCAGGACCTCGAGCGGTCCGAGCAAGAGCTCGGCCGTGCCAAGAAGCAGCTCGAGGACAAAGAAGGTGAGTAACACCACTTTGAATAGTTACCTTACAGAAAAGGATTTAGGTTGCAATAAAAATAACAAGGATAACGTGGGTACTGCAGGGGCCACAAACAAGGTGGCAACCCTGAAGGAGGCTGTGTCTGCGGCCGAACGCAATGCGGCCGCGGAACGGGTAGAGCGATAGAAACAGGAGGCGCAGGTGGCGGAAGTGCGGCAAGAGCTCCAGGCTCTCATGGAAAAGCATGAGAGTTTGGAGCGCGACTCAAGGACTCGAGAGTCCGAGCTTGCCTCGGCTCTCGAAAGTGCCAAAGCCGCCAAGGCCGAGGCCCATAAGGCCCTTCAGGAGGTTGAGGATGTGAAGAAAATAGCGGCGGGTAAGGCATTTTTCATGCAAAGCAAGCATGTTAATGTAAACTACCTGACACTTACCCGAATTCGGAGCTCTCCAGGGGCGTTTGCAGATCTGCCTCACAGTGTATCTGATGCCTCCGCATTCTACCGTGGCGAGGAGGGGAGCTCAACGGAGAAGGTCTTCTGGTCTCAGTATGCTGAGGCCGGCCTTCCGGTGCCCCCTAGCGACCAGCTGAAGCAGCTGGTCGAGCTCCACAAGGTAGCCGAGCAGACCATGAAGGGCCTCATAGTCCGGCTGTGGCCTGGAGAGGCCATGCCTGGGAGCTACTTCGGCCTCGTGCGGTGGCTGGTGGATGCGTGCCCCTGGGTGGAGGTCATCAAGCGCTCCGCCTATATTGAAGGCGCTCGTCGGGCCCTTGCCCACACAAAGGTGCACTGGGGCAGGCTGGATGCGGAGAGGCTTATCACTGACGCGCCGCCAGCGGGCAAGGAGTATCGTACGCCCGAGATGTACTATAAGACTGTCCTGAAGGGTTCCCGCAAGATTGCGGATGAGTGCCCCAGAGATGTAATTATTGAGTAGACTCGCTATGTATTATCCTGTGCGCTGAAAACTTTGTTCATATGCGCTAAGCAACGCTTATTTGATTTAAAATATTACCTTCTGTGCGGCCGTTCATAAAATCTGAGAGATGGCAAGTCGTCGGCTTCAGCCCCCAAGCCACGAGTGCTGGGGTGTTCGGGATAAACTTGAGCACTCTTGTTCCGATTCTTGGGTCCATCTAGGGAGGCGCTCAACACAACGAACAAGGCAACCGGACTTATAATGCTTGAACACTCTCACTTAGCCATAGAATTCTATAATTTTAAATTTCGGCGAAGCCCCTAGTATTCGGAAGACCGAGTTCGGGGCGCTATCCACGCCTTGGCCGGACATTATCCGGTTCTTCGCTTGAAGCGGCATAAGTCTTTAAGGACTCGAAAAGACCTCTCGAACAGCGACCAGTCTCTCGCCTTATCATGACAGTCAGTTTTAGCTTTCTCCATTGAGGCGCTCGCCCAGCTCAACCGGGGCGCAATCGCAGTGGTTCTCCCAGTGCCACCTTAGCCGACAGAACGGAACGTAAGGTACCAAAACGTGGGAGCCGGGCAAACCCAACTATTGACCCAAGACATGATTTGGAGCCGATTCATATAATGCTATAAGTTCGGGGTGCCGCACTTGTGAAAGTGTTCGGACTTATCACACCATAATGCGGGGAACATAAGCCCCTAGTGTATTCGTCCGTACCAAAATATACGGGTGCAAGATGTCATTAGTGAACATATATGTAAAGTAATGCAATAATAGGCAAAAAATGCTGCATTATTTATTCAAGGAATTCTGCTATGAGTGCGGAATGATACAAATAGTGTGGTAAGCAAGGGATTGGACTAATTAAACATGTCCCCCTCCAGGGGTGGGCTGCGGACTGGTGTATATAATCAAATTTAATGCTTGTAATGGAGACCACCTGAGTGTTCGTCGCAGCCTTCTTCCCTACCTGGCTGTTGCATCGTGAGTTCAGCGGGTTCGCCGCCGGACAGGGCCTCTGGTGAACGGAGTCCTGTGTATACAAAGAAGGAAAATAATAAAAAAGAGTGACACACTTGTGAGCCCCTGGTGTGGTCGAGCTGCACTCTGGGTCTGTTGTGGTCGTGCCCCTCCCCCTAGGCCCATGGTATCTCCAGAGCGTAATGATGTACGCGGAGGGTTGGTCTTGCAATTATGCAAGGGCTGGGGTTGGGGCCGCATTGCTACGCATGCTCGGAACGTGCCAGGTGGTCTTGGTTGATGTTGCTCCGGGCGCGTTTGGCCGTGTCCGGCCGTTTAACGGCCGAACTCGAAAATTGCCTTAGAAGGCTGCTCTGTACTTCTGCCGCGAGAGCCGCTGTATGTTCCTCCATTCGGAGGGAGCGTTCCGTATTTCCGTTGACCGTGATGACTCCACGAGGGCCTGGCATCTTGAGCTTGAGGTATGCGTAATGCGGCACCGCGTTGAACTTTGCGAACGCGGTTCGTCCGAGCAGAGCGTGATAGCCGCTGCGGAACGGGACTATGTCGAAGATTAACTCCTCGCTCCGGAAATTATCCGGGGATCCGAAGACCACTTCCAGTGTGACTGAGCCTGTACAATTGGCCTCAACACCTAGTGTGACGCCTTTGAAGGTCGTCTTTGTAGGTTTAATCCTTGAGGGGTCTATGCCCATCTTGCACACTGTATCTTGATAAAGCAGGTTCAGGCTACTGCCGCCGTCCATCAGGACTCTCGTGAGGTGAAATCCATCGACGATTGGGTCTAAAACCAATGCGGCGAATCCGCCATGGCGGATACTAGTCGGATGGTCTCTTCGATCGAAAGTGATCGGGCAAGAGGACCATGGATTGAACTTAGGGGCGACTAGCTCCATCGCATATACGTCCCTTAGTGCATGCTTCCGCTCCCTCTTGGGTATATGGGTTGCATATATCATGTTTACCGCCCGCACTTGTGGGGGAAAACCCTTCTGTCCTCTACTGTTCGGCGGTCGGGTCTCTTCCTCGTCGTCGCTATGCAGCCCCTTGTCGTTGTTTTCGGCGATTAACTTGCCTGCCTGCTTAAATACCCAACAATCTCTGTTGGTGTGGTTAGCTGGCTTTTCGGGGGTGCCATGTATCTGGCATGAGCAGCCGAGTATTCGGTCCAAATTGGACGGACCCGGAGTGGTTCTTTTGAATGGCTTCTTCCGCTGACCGGGTTTAGAGCCTCGGAATCCGGCGTTGACTGCCGTATCCTCCTTGTCGTCGCTGTTAACGCGGCGTTTATTTCTGCTTCGACGCGACCTGCCATTGTGGTCCTTAGTATCCGGACTACCAGCATTTTTGCTGAGGTTGTTGCTGCGAGCTAGCCAGCTATCCTCTCCCGCACAGAAGCGGGTCATTAATGATGTGAGGGCTGCCATGGATTTCGGCTTTTCCTGTCCTAGGTGCCGGGCTAGCCACTCATCGCGGATGTTATGTTTGAAGGCTGCGAGGGCCTCTGCATTCGGACAGTCGACGATTTGATTTTTCTTTGTTAAGAACCGTGTCCATAATTTTCTGGCCGATTCGTCTGGCTGCTGGGTTATGTGGCTTAGGTCATCGGCGTTTGGTGGTCGCACATATGTGCCTTGGAAGTTGTCGAGGAATGCGGCTTCCAGGTCCTCCCAACACCCAATTGACTCTGCGGGCAGGCTGTTAAGCCAATGCCGAGCTGGTCCTTTAAGCTTGAGCGGGAGATATTTGATGGCGTGGAGATCGTCGCCGCGGGCCATATGGATGTGAAGGAGATAATCTTCGATCCAAACCGCGGGGTCTGTCGTGTCATCGTAGGATTCAATGTTTACGGGTTTAAACCTTTCAGGGATTTGATGATCCATTACTTCGTCAGTGAAGCATAGCGGGTGTGCGGCGCCTCTGTATTGAGCAATAGCACGACGTAGCTCAAGGGAGCGTTGTCTGCTGTGTTCGGCCCGGCCGGAGTTGTTGTATCCGGCTCGACGGTATTCATCGTGGGTCGTGGGGCGCCCACGTGATCCATAGATAGATCTGGATTGTCTTGCCTTATCCTCCAATATATCCCGCAAGTCCGGCGCATTCCCCCGTGGCTTCGTACTTTTCGAGCGATGCCGTGGTACGGTCTTGATGGAAGGCCTGGATGCCTCTCTGTCGCGACCACGGGGTGGTCGGTCAGCCGTATTGTGCGCTGGTGATGAATGTATGTATGCTTCCCCCTCTAATCGGGGGAGCAACTTGTGTTTTGGGTAGCTCTTAGAGGGGAGTTCGAGTTCATACTCTTTGGCCGCGAGGACCTCGGTCCATCGGTCGGCCAGCAGGTCTTGATCAGCTTGAAGCTGCTGCTGCTTTTTCTTTAGGCTATTTGCTGTGGCCATTAGCCTGCGTTTGAAACGCTCTTGCTCGACGGGATCCTCGGGCACGACGAATTCGTCGTCGTTGAGGCTTGCCTCGTCTCCAGAGGGAGGTATTTAATTATCATCCTCGACCTCTTCGTCTGCCGCTCTCTCGTGAGGGCTTGCTTATGCATCCTCCTGTGCTGAATCTTGCTGGAGGGGGTTGTCTTCGGCACTTTCTGGGGTGTTATTATCTCCGGTGCCGGAATCTCCATTCTTGCTGTGGCGGGATTTAGAGTGGCGCCGCTGACACTAGCGCTTGGGCTGTTTCTTTGAGGAATCTGCCTCCGCTGCTTTTTCGCCGTCCCCATCTTTTGGGGTGTTCACCATGTATATATCGTATGACGAGGTGGTCTTCCAGTGCCCTGTAGGCGCTGGTTCTTGATCGTCTCCGGCATTGTCGTCCATACCGTCGATGTCCTTGGAGTCGAAGTCTAGCATGTCGGTTAGATCGTCGACAGTGGCTACAAAGTGGGTGGTGGGTGGGGTTTGAATTTCTTCGTCGTCCGCATCCCAACCATCTCGGCCATAGTCCGGCCAGGGCTCTCCGGATAGCGAGAGATGCTTTAGCGAATTTAGGATGTCGCCAAAGGGTGAGTGCTGAAAGATGTCCGCAGCGGTGAACTCCATGATCGGCGCCCAATCGGATTCGATTGGCAGGGGCGCAGGAGGTTCGGAGTCCGGCAGGGAGTCCGGCACCTCAGAGTCACGAGCATTATAGGGGACAAGGTCAGTGTTCGGCTCCATCGCCGCGGATGTTGCATCTCCTGAGGCGGTGTCCAGCCACTCGTCCTCGATCTGCGCGATCGGCTCCGAACTATGGGTCGGAGCGGATTCATGTGCGGCCTCCAAGGCACTGTCCGGCGGCAGAGCTAGATCGTGCCCATCGCGACAGTGCGGCACGCTCGGCTGCGGATCGGATCCATCGAAGATCATGTCTCCGCGGATGTCCACCGTGAAGTTTAGGCTCCCAAATCTGACTTGACGGCCAGGGGCGTAGCTTTCGATCTGCTCCAGATGGCCAAGTGAATTAGCCCGCAGTGCGAAGCCGCCGAATACGAAGATCTGTCCGGGGAGAAAAGTCTCACCCTGGACGGCGTTGTTGTTGATTGAAGAAGCCATCGAGCCTATCGGTGACGACACAGAGGAACTCTCGATGAAAGCACCAATGTCGGTGTCAAAACCGGCGGATCTCGGGTAGGGGGTCCCGAACTGTGCGTCTAGGCGGATGGTAACAGGAGACAAGGGACACGATGTTTTTACCCAGGTTCGGGCCCTCTCGATGGAGGTAAAACCCTACTCCTGCTTGATTGATATTGATGATATGGGTAGTACAAGAGTGGATCTACCACGAGATCAAGGAGGCTAAACCCTAGAAGCTAGCCTATGGTATGATTGTTGTAATGGTTGTTGTCCTACGGACAAAAACCCTCCGGTTTATATAGATACCGGGGAGGGCTAGGGTTACACAGAGTCGGTTACAATGGTAGGAGATCTACATATCCGTATCGCCAAGCTTGCCTTCCACGCCAAGGAAAGTCCCATCCGGACACGGGACGGAGTCTTCAATCTTGTATCTTCGTAGTCTTGGAGTCCGGCGGACGATGATAGTCCGGCTGTCCGGACACCCCCTAGTCCAGGACTCCCTCAGCGGGGCTCAAACTCAGACCGGAGACGAGATAAGAACTCGTGGACCTGCTGAAACTCAAGATCCGAAAGAGTAGTCTGACAGCAACGTCAGGTTCCACAAACAACTGTCCGAAGAGAGTCAAGCTGACGCCAGATGGCAGAGCACTGTGAATAGAACTCATCAACAGAGGAATCACCTTGCTGGAGTGCATGCTCTTGACGGACCACAGATAGATAGAGAGCATCACCAGAGGGCTGATAGCGCTGACAGAGGTAAGACCACATCGCTGCAACAGTGCCAAGTCCCATAAACTCTGAGGCAAACTGAGGAAGCACACTCGCAGTGAGAACAGCAGCCGCCCAAGCATCATCATTGCACCACTGAGTGTAGGCAGACAGATCATCCCGGTAAACAGAGAGAGCATCGGAATAAGCGGATACCTGCTGATCATAGGCATCAACCGCAGCATCATCCAAAGCTTTGGCAGCATCCCGGGCAGCCTGAGAAGCATCAGCAGTAAGGACCGGCGGCACTAGTGGAATTGGGGCCACTGGCGCAACCGGGCACGGTGGACAAGGGACCTCGCCAGAGAGGACACCCCATAGAAGGAGTCCACGCATATGGATGTGCATGAAGCCCACAAACTCAGAATAATTGGTGTCATCAAAGATCACCGAGCACCGAGGAACGGCAACATAGCCCGAAGAGGACATGACTCTGCAGCCCCTCTCTCTTTTTTTTGGGTCAACAGAGAGATGACCCGATCTGGATCGGGGCTGGATCGAGGCAGCTGCTCCACCCTCGAGCAAACGCTAGCAGGGAGCAGTTGCGGCCAGCCTGGGCGGGACAAGGAGATGCGGCAGCGGCTGGAGGCGCTGCAACCGTACGGCGTACGGGCGGAGCTGCAGCAACCGTGGCGTACGGGCGGCGTACGGGCGGCAGGGGAGGTCGGGAGAAGCTGCAGCAGGACGGGCCCCGGTGGCGGCCGGAGAGGTCGGACGCGGCGACGGCGGGACGAGGCCTGGCGGTGGCCAGAGAGGCCGGACGCGGCGACGGCGGGACGAGCCCCGGCGGCGACAGCAAGCGGCCGGACGAGCGAGCCCCGGCGGCGCCAGCAACGGACGGGGACGGAGGAGACAGCAGCTGGACGTGGAAGAGGACGCCCGCGGTGGGGAGGCTACGGGGCGGAGACGGCCGGCGGTGGGGAGGCTACGGGCAGAGTGCACGGAGTTGCAGCGTGCGGGGGGAATGGCTAGCCTAGCATCTGTTACCATGTTGGATAATGAACAACTATATATCCTGAGGGCCAAAGGCCATTACATATACATGTGTGTCAAAGTGCAGATATACCGAAAAGGGACTATACACATCTAACACATATAACCTGCATTTGTTGGGCACGGTAGTCGTCGAGCAAAGTCCGTTTGGCATCGTGTTCAACTACCTCTTGATGATAAGCATCGAGATACCTAAAGTAGGCCTACAATTTGACACAATGGATCTAATCAGCATAACCATGCAGGAAAGAAAAGTGTGAAAGAGGGTGAAAAGGAGAGATGCTTACCTCTTCCTCTATGGACCGGCTAGGACATGCCCGGGATGGTTAGCCACACTCGCGCCAGTGGTGGAAGTCCGGAGTTGTACGTAGCTGACGGTGGGCTGGATCACGCCATGAAGAACCCTGGAGCGGCCATGTGGCCTGTCAGGTCCGGACATAACCACAGCCACCTTGTCGGTCTCCGACCGTATGGGATCAGCTCCATCCAGATTCCGCTCACTAAACACAGCCTTATGTTTGTTAGTAGCATGATCAGACTTGATTTTCAGGTTTTGGTGAGCACAAGCAATAAAAGGTAAAATGATGATCTGTTTTCACCCGCAAAAAAATAATGATAATCTGTTTTGGGAGAATATGTTGATCCTGCCCATCATTTCTTACATACTTCCATTTACAAGAAGGTGACACAGCAAAATAAACAGCAAAATAAAAGGTAAAATGGAAGTATGTAAGGAAATGTTGGCAAGCGGGTACTCCTTGAGAATCAAAGACACCAACAAAAATGTGGCACAGCAAAATAAATAGCTCAGCGAATCAAATTATAATATGGTAACTAAAATTGCCCGTGTTTCTTTGAGTTTGGTGGTGTGGTCTACCCGCATCAAAGTGCAGGTGACCTGAGGAGCAAATTTTTGTTTTGCAGTACTGATTCTGAACCAAATATAGATCCATTAACTACCTCTTTTATTTTCTTTAAGTTTGCCTTATATCTAACAGTGCAAGTACACTTCATTATTCCCATACAAAAAAAGTAAATATGTGTTTCCCACATATACAAATATCAAACTCATCACGCTCCTTAGATGCAATGACATATGTGAATATGTGTTTCCCACACAGACAAATGTCAAACTTATCAGCTCCTTGGTCGCAAATACATGTGTTAATAGACTTGCCATGTTACTACCTATTCGTACAATGACAAGTTCATCACTGTAAGACTGGGTGTTATCCATATGGGACTGGGCCAGCTGCACCAAAGCGGGGATACAATTTCTTCCGTACTGTCATCGTTCAAGTTGAGAACACCTATGTCCCGAGGATTCGTCTTATACTTCCAACTATATTCCTCATCATCTGCGAAATAGACATGATTTTCCTTCAGTTGCGGATATTCTTCAGCACTAAGGTACTGCGACTGGTTACGCCCAAGAAACAACACGTGATGATGCAAGCCATTTATTTCCACAAGCGCTTTTGCTGCCATATCAACTTTGTATAACAAGATTTTTCTAGTTTTAACTATGAGCTCCTCATAACCTGCATCTATGAGTTCATCCTCCCTGCAGACTTGCAGCAGACCGCCCCACGGTGCCTGAACAACATACCACATGTCCCGGCTAATGTAATTGTCAATCTCATCTATAATTATGTTCCTCGTGACGGTAGGGCCACTGAGATCAAAAGCATCAATTCTTCCTGTTCCCGTGAATGCATACAATAGATCATGCATGTAGATGCATTGTTTATAGTCCCAACCAGGGGGCAGCAAGGTCCACTTACAATCTCCTATCCTTGCAAACGAAAGCTCACCATCTGGACCGTGGATGAGAACCACAATGTAACTTCCTGCCGACAGATCCGGAAAGATAAATGCCCTGACATAGAGGTGGTCACGAAGCTCGTCGGGAGCATGGGTTAACATTTTGGGGTCAACCAGTTTGGAGCCTGACTCCGCACAATACACTTGCTCGGGCAATCCATACTTAACAATTGTACCTGCATCGTCAAATATTGGCTCTACATAATCAATGGTGATCACCGGCGGGAGAGCAATCTGTTGACCAGTGATCGGATTGATAAGGTGGAGCTCAGACTTGTCATCTGCGGTAACTAGCCAACCATGCGAGGACCCAATCAGATACCTACTGCGGATGGGCGGATCCGGGAGAGTAAGATTCTAGACCCTCTTCTCCGCCAGGCTGTAGAGACAAGCGACGTTCTCACCAGCAGATTCAGAAGTGTAGAGGAGGCAAGGCGTCTGAGGCCGTTTGTACAGCTCAAGCTCGTTGCATAGGCTTATATACGCAGAGTGCCAGGAGGTGCTGACAGAGGCCGCACGCATGAGGTCAGGTATCTCCAGGAGTGAAAATATTTCCATTAATACATCCTGCGGCAGCTCCGGCAAATTTCTCACCACAGTTTCAGTTTCCATCGACAGTGAGACCTTTCTCACCGCAGTTTCAGTTTCCATCGGTGGTGAGACCTTTCTGAATTTCTCCAGTGAATCGGGAGAAAGAGCCAGGAACTTGGGCAAAATTCTCAGGCCAAAATGTGCAAAGCTCACTATCCTGGCTACGCTACAGCAGGCCTCCATTGGAGCAATTGCAAAACTCAATCTTGTGGGAGAAGAGATGCTTCAGCGGCAAACCAACTTGCCTTGTGTCTAATCTGAGAAGAAGCACACCGTCCTGGCTGCACTTATATAGAGAAGCCTGTCGGAGTCCAACCACACCTGTGATCCGATTAGAAGAAGGGGTCCGGATCCAAGGAGGAAGCGGCTGGGACTTTGCCTTAGAAACTCTGGAAAAGATCCGGAATTCGAATCCGGGCAGTTACCTCAAGGATTCCCGTCGATTGCTCCACTGTGCCTTGAAAGGATGCCGGCCACACCTCCCAACGACGGGAGAGGCCCGGAGAACCAGGAATAATTGGCAGTGGAAGGTCGCGGCGAGACGGAGCTTGGCCGCTCCGCCGTCTTTGTCGCAGGCGGCGGCGCTGTGGGGGCAGGTCGGCACGCAGGCTTGTGTCGGGTTTGCAGAGGTCAACGGAGGGCGTCTGTTTTGCGACCGAGCATCGCGTGCTCCGCGCGAGCGATGGATTCCTTCTTAATATATTCTTTGAAAATGTTATCCGACTAACGTTCGCCAGAAGATAAATCCTAATGAACCTCTTCACAGCCGTTGCACGAATCTTGACGCAAGGGATTTACTTCATTTTGCACCGGTTTCTTTTTTCTCTTAGCAATTTTCATTGGTCTTTCTTTTCTTTCTTTGTTTTTACTAGCACAAATGCCCGTGCGTTGCAACGGGAGAAAACTAATGGGCTGCTGGTGACAAAAATGATGGACCTATTGAGAGTCGGATTCTCCTTTTGTTCTTCAGGACACCGGTTCAGGATATGTGATATTTATTCTCGTCCTCTAAGTCCTAACATAAATTTGATCATAGGCTCCTAGATCTTCAGAAATATTGTGCATCATATGAGCCGTGATATCATTTGAATCCCGGTGCAAAAATTCAGACTATGCATCCTACCTGATGCTACTTCTCATCTTCAACATCATTTGAGCTAGGCAATTGATCATTGTTACCATGGTTAGAAAATTACACAGACCGAAGAAATAACAACACATGGTACAACAGATTGGACAAAAATCTATGTTCATACTTGCCACATGCCCGTGCATTGCAACGGGGAAAAAATAATAATCAATATGATTAAGCAGAGTGGGTTGACAGAAATAGAACAACAATTGTATCATTCCAGAAGCCTTCCCTGTCGCATAAACAGTTTGTCTAACAAAGCAAGAAAAGCGATAGCTTAAGAGACTCATTTGTGAAGGAAGGAGCGAGCTAACAACATTCACAGTGTTAGATCTTGGTGCTTCCCATGAATGCCGACACTCGTGACGTGGACACGCTCCTCAGTGGCTCAAACCTCCGATTTGCACATTAGCATGTGATCTTTATTTTTTCAGTCGATATCTATACATCAGAATAAGAAGCAAATCCAAACCTATCATCAGAGCCTAAACCAAGGAGACTCTACACGTCAGTTTTTACTAAAAGGCCGAGTAGCATACTTGACTCTGCAATGGTGCAGCCAGTTTACACAATACATACATCGATAGAATTATAAGAATATTTCACTCGCTCCTTGAACCAAAAACAATGACCACTCAACTGAAATGTAGATCAAGACATGACCAGTAAGTGTTGAAACCTGCAGCTTATATATTGGCCAATTGGAAAGCCCAACACAGAAGTAGGTGTCGGGAGAGCAAATTTGAACTTGGCCACATTAAGATTGATTTGTCTCTTCTGCACAGGTTTAAACTCTTTTAATTTCTCGGCATCCAAGCAGCCTATAAATCAAAACACACCTATATTAATTTTATACACAAGATTCAAAAGCTTGCTTTAGGTAGAGCAAATAATTTATCCAGAGGGTAGCAAGAGAAATTGCAAAATGAATCATATCGGCAGTTTAAAAATGCATTGGAATCTGAATAGGGAGACACATCCGAACTAAAAGTAGACTCATATTGCAGAACCAGAAACATTGGATGAAGACTGAACATGTGGTCACTCATAGATTCGAAGTTATCACTATTTATCTGAAACAAACGATCTACGGTAACTAAGGAAATGGCTAACTAATATGAACGATTCAGATTCATTCTACTCTCCGAGAAATGTCACAGCCATTCCATGCAAGAAATCCAATGGCCGCCAATTCAGACCATCTCTTTCAGGGAATCACCTAGCCATCAAGAAGCATCCTCGATCCACAGAATTTGATAGTAGCGAACATGTGTAAGCTAGAAATGTGTAAGAAACTAACATCTGTGTAAATGAAATGGTACTATTCACTGTAATGAGGAGCACCCTCTTTTACGTGAATACTTGGATAATCACTTGCCTATGTCAATCTTAGACCAATTTATTCCCTTTTACCTTCTATACATTTCAGCTATAATTATTAATTACTCCCTCCATCCCATACTATAAGAATGTTTTTCAAGCTAATAAAGCTAGGTTGAAAAACTTTCTTATTTTATGGGACAGAGGGAGTAGTATTTTGAAGCATGTACCATAGAAGGGCAAGCACACTACCTTCAATTAGTCTAAAACCTTGTCAAGTTCTGATTTTGATGGTGAGTTAGTAGTTGCGAATAGTTGATGCCAAGCAATTACAATCTGTGCATCATGCAAGTCTGCAAAACATAATATGACAAAAGAAAAGGAGCACACAAAGATTATTCCAACAATCTTATCCAACTTATAAACAAAGAGCTTGATTCTCCTTTCCATAACATAATCAAATAAAAGGAAGGGGGCCCAGAAATATTAACTATTAACTTTATCCGAGAGAGAAAATCTAAAAAAAAAAAGAGTTAGTTTTTTGGGGTCGAATCAATACCTTGCTTGAGGATCTCATATTTCTTGTCAGTGATGGTTTTGGCTATTGCTCGCAACGCCAATTGTTGCATCCTGCAAACCCGGGTTTTTCGATCTGCACTTCCATATGTTGGCCCATCACTCTTCCATCTGGTATGTTAACTCATGATCCACAATCTCCTTCTGAAACTGCATGAGTAACCCTACATAAAAAAGGCAAGTTTAATTGTCTCCTCCTGTTAGCATGGAAAGCTCCAAGAACTTAAAACACCTGGGCGATTTGCCTTTGAGCCCCATGTTGGCTTTAATTAGAGGATGTTAACTTGTGGCTAATTTGTGAAAGCAAAAGAAAAGACCACTCGGGCTCCTTGTTCTCCCATTAACTTCACGTGGCTAAGAACCACCAATATGTGACTACTCTTTCTGAATTAGTACAGATCAAACTAAAAACATGTAGAGCAAATGGTGTTATCGCTTCTGAACATGACATAACAGTACAACTACACCACCATGTACGAATTCAGTATTATAAGTTTATAACAGTACAAACTAACTGTGCTCTTTGCCAATTCTCCTAAAATGCATCACACGTACTTGGTTATCTTCTTCACAGCTTTAAACTTTTACAAGAATTCAGCAGTGGTTATTCCATTAGTAAAGCACACAATGAAGTAAAGTGTTTCGAGACAACGGTGCATGTATGGCAGATCTCTCTGCATGGAGACGGTTTTACCTGCTCCTAAAGAAATTTATTCTCAATAAAGATGCCCAGCTGAGGATCTTTTCACCTTGTTGCTACCTCTTAAATTTGGGATGACGTCTTAGATATGGTGTGACATTTGCATGTACTGGTTCGGATAAATAATTTGGAATTCAGTGGGACGAATGCACACACAAATACCTTTAAAGTAATTTTATTGTAAATAGGCATGAAGGAGAAACTTATAGTGGGCAGGTTGGGCAGCTTCTCATTCACCATCTTTTCAAGAGACCACAAGAGGCGCACAAGATAGAACACATGATGATTTCACAAGCTACAGGGCTCCACAAAATGAAAGCAGCAAATCAGATTTAAGAACTTGCTACTTTCTTTCTGATTTGTTCCGTGTCCTCCCTGTATGATTGATTGATGACATGTTGAATTCAAAAGGTCATTGGAGAGCATCTACATAACTGACCCACAACTAAATACTGAGATCTGCGTACAAAGCTACATAACTTTACATACTCCTACTAACTTTATTACCCTGTGATTAAGTGTTACTTTCCCAGGTTGATTAACCTGGCACAAATGGCACCCCTTTTTCGAATAACTGAATATGCAGTAAACAGACAGTGCAAACACATCAATAAAAACACACACAAGCATAAATAAACTTACTACAGAGCATCACCTTTTCAGAGTGGTCGACTCTGTTAATGGAGCCAGAATGAATTCGAGCCTATCCTCTCTCCATGTTTGTTCTGATTGACACACAAGAATACACCAAGCATTATCCGTCCGTTTAAAGCTAGCACACATGGGACAATCGTATTAATCTCTCATACAATCACGGCAGTCTGCATATGATAGCAACAACAAACACAATCAGCACCAGTAGCAATAGCTAAAAAAATATCTCTTCAGTAAGAGCACCAAAAGGATGACAGAATATCACATATAACTGATACAAATCAGATCACCCTATACAAGATTCCCCAAGCAGAGCAAAGAATAAAGTATGGCATACACAGCAACATGATATGATACAAAATCCCCAACTGAACCCACATCTCTCTGTATAAAATTCCCCAGTTGAACCCCTCAAACTCTCACATCTCTGTCCCCCAATTATTTTGAACCAGTAATCAGTTCCCCCTTCTTTTCAAGATGCAGTAGAATTCACAAAACCAAGATGGAATAGCACCACGGGGTCAGGTTTAGGGGAAGGCTTGGTCGGTGTTTAGGGAGAGGAAGGCGACGATGAGGATCCCGACCAAGAAGGAAGGAGGGACGAACCTGGGGCCGCCGGAGACGCGCCGGCGAAGCCCTGCCCGAAACCCTAGCCTCGGGGGGTGGGGTGGCGAGCGGGCGGCAGAGGCCGGGACCGGAGAATATGGAGAGAGGGAAGGGTTGCGTGGACCATGGGGAACTCGATGGCGTGCTGCGCGGCGGCGGAGCTCGCCGGAAGCGGCCGGCATGGGTGGTGGCGGCGGCGAGGGCTTCGTGGGCGAAAGAGGGAGCAGGCGAGCTCGTGCTAATTGTGTGGTCGTGTTTTTTTTCTTTACAAATCTGCTCGGACTGCGGGTTGAATACTTCGAACGACAAGGGGCTTTATGAAAAAACGAATCGTTTTTCAGATATTCACTTAAAAAGGGACCGCGGATTTATTTACCAGAAAACAGAAGGACATTTATTAGGGTGTGTTTGGATTCCCTCCACTCCTCAACTCCGCTTGTGGAGCCGGTGGAGCGGCGCCGAACGCCCGAACTCTAAGGAGTTGAAAATCTGGAGCGGAGCAGGCTACAGTGCAATTCCACGGAGCTACAGTTTTCAGGATCTTAGATTTGGAAAATCACAGAGTTGATAAGATTTACGGAAGAATTGCCACCGCCAAGTGGAAAACGGTTGGAGCGGCCGCGCCTGAGTCGCTCGTTTATGCAGTTCTGCCTCTCCTCCTGGATCGGGAGCGAAGCTGTTGCCGAACAGTTTTTTTTAGTGCTATTTTTTAGAAGGAGCAGCATTTTGGGTGGAGGAGCGGCAGTTGAGGATTCAGAGGAGCTGGGCCATTTCCGAACAGGCCCTTAGTAGGTAAAGATTTGTTCTTTTTTCAATTTTCATAGTTTTTTTTGTTTTTCATCCTTCTTCATTTTTATTTGTTTCTTTTTCGTCTTTTCATCAGTTTTCTTTTGTTTTTCACGTTTCTTTGTTGGTTTTTCACGGTTTCCATTCCTTTTCATTGGTTTCTTTGTTTGGTTTTTTATTTTTTTATTAGGTTTCTTCTTTTTCTTTGTTTTTTTATTCTCATCGGTTCCTCTTATTGGTTTGCATTGTTTTTCATTCTTTTGCACTTGTTTTTTTTGTTTTAGTTTTTTTTCTTTGATTTTCTTTGTGTTTTTCGGTCTTCATTTTTTTTGTTTCCTTTTTTTCTATTTGGTTTTATTCTGCTCCCTCCATTCCTGAATATTTGTCTTTTTAGATATTTCAAATGGACTATCACATACGGATGTATATAGACATATTTTAGAGTGCAGATTCACTCATTTCGCTCCTCATGTAGTCACTTGTTGAAATATCTAGAAAGATAAATATTTAGGAACGGATGGAGTATATTTTTTGTATACATCAAGAAAAAAATTGTATACATGTTTAATATGTTTCAAATAAAACTTTAATATTTCTTCCTACACGCTCAATATTTTTTCTATACACATTTTTAACATTTTTCAAATGCTTGACTAACATTTTTCAAATGCAAGATTAACATCTTTTGGAATACATGGTCAACATTTTTCTATACACATTTAAATATTTTTCAGATGTTTGATTATATTTTCAATACAAGATTAACGGTTTTTAATACATACATAGCCGACATTTTTTCTATACATGTTTAACATTTTTCCTCAGATGCTTGATTAATATTTTTCAAATACAAGTTTAACATTTTTTATACATGGTCAAAAAAAGGTATACACATTGAACATTTTCTAATACATGGTCAGCATTTATGTATATATATTTATCATTTCAAATACAAGTTTAACTTTTTTGAATACATGGTCAACATTTTATTCGAAAGCTTGATTAACATTTTTACAATACATGATCAATTTTTTTGACACACATTGTATAGGCTTTGTACACATTTTCCATATACATGGTCAAGATTATTTTTTCTATACACATTTAACATTTTTCAAGTGCATGATTAACATTTTTCAAAACATTATGTAAAGTATATTTTTTGTAAAATATATGTTCAGACTTTTTAAAGTGTAAAAAGGTAAAATAAATAATAAAACAAAAAATGTGAAAAATAGAACATGCAAATGAGGTTGTGGCCTCCAGCGAACTTGGCCGGCCCATCTCCAGCTGCCTTATGTGAGGGTTATCTCTGTCTCGCGTGAAGCGAAACATAAGGGCGCCCGGAGGACAACCCCCCAACCGATGTGCCCCAGATATTAGGGTCAAATTTTTTAGTGTATATTCTTCTTTTATTTTCTGAGCTTTCTTTTACTTTTGACCATCCGCACAAGTGATCGATTCCTTTCGTTTTTTCTTTTTGAACTTCCGTGTGACGCTGGCAGAAATCTTTACATTTCAATCGTGTTTTTTTGTTTGAGCGGCATTTGAATCGTGTTGAAGTGGGTCCTGATAAACTTGACGAGCCTACTTGTAGTTTGAAGCTTAAACAGTCTAAGGCCCTGTTTTGTTTGGTCTTGAGCTTCGGTTTTTGGAGCATTTAGGCCCCTAAAAGCACAAGCCCAAACAAACACATGACATATGTTGCTTGTCTTGATAGAAGCCACCTTCCCAATTGCATTGTGAAGCAAGAGCGCCTCCAGACTAGCTTTCCTCGTCCCCCATCGACTTCTCACCCCTCCAACAAAACCTTGGCGCTCCACTTTGCAGTAATTACAGCCAAAATACCATCAATACATATAAGTGGTACCCTTCAGAAACATGTATTGGCTTGCACCCCCACCCCATTTCCTCCCCGAGAGCCCAAGAGATAGAAGAAACATAAGGTGCTAGGGTTACAGGTCGTTGTTGCTGCCATATCGAGCCATCTCGGCGGCCGGTGCTCACCCTGCCACCAGCCAAATCTCTCCTTCCTTCCTTCTCGCCTTGTTCCTGCTCCCAGAGCTCACTCCCCGGCATCCTCCCAGCCTCCCTGACCGAGCGTGCCCGCCGGATGTACTAACCTCGCCGTCGTCTCCCACCAGAGGCACCTCATGACGAATGTCGTCGGCTCGACCACGACACAAAGATCTCTACCGCCGCACGCCTCCCTGCCTCGTCGCCGCCGGGCATGGCTCAAGAGCTCCACCCCCAAACAGTCGTCCTCTTCTGTCGCTCTTCCACGACGCCCCCTCCACTGCTGCATGTTGAAGATAAATGTTGTATGATTTTTCAGTTGTTGGACTATGCAAATCAGGACATGAACAAGTGAGTATTTGAATATTTGGGGGGGGGGAGGGTCTTGAAGCTGTGTTCCCATGTTTTTAGGGTTGAGCTAGCTAAGAAAAGGGGGAGACCCCGTAAAATCAAAATCTAAAATCCTGTTAGGGACATTTTGGAATTGCAGGGGTTTGGGGCGCCCTGATAAACCAAAGTTCCTAAGAGACATGATTTTTGATTATGGGATCCGATTCATAGGTCTGTCACAGACCTTGATGTAGGATTTTGATGCTTTCTAGGCCAAGAAGCATTCTCGCGATATAAATTTTCAGTGGCAACAATTGAGACCAAATGGGAGATCTTGTGGTCTTTTGTTGGGGGTGGATGCTAATAAAATGGATGTTATCTCTTAGGGTGTAGGGAAACACTACATTTGCTTTAAGATCGGAGATAAGATACCTCTGTTTTAGTGGCAATTATTAGTATTTTATGGGACTGCACAAAGGGAGGACAAAGATAGTTTTCTAGTTGAATTTGTTGATGTTTGCAGCAAGTGTGAGGGACCAGTGGTGATGGGAGGTGAGGTGATTTTAATATCATCAGGAACATCTGAGAAATTTCAACCTTGTGTTCTGCCCAGATGGAGTCACACCAATTCCATCATAAAAGTGAATGGATTAAAAGATATGTTGCTCCAGAGTAGATTATATACTTGGGAAAATAATTTGGAAGATCCCACTTTTGAGAAAATAGACATGGTCTTAGTTTCTAAGGAGTGGGATGTGGCGTTTCCTTTGGCTCGTGTTACAGGTTTGAATAGGAAGTTGTCTGGTCTTGTGCCTCTACTTTTGAATACCGGAGTGCCCCCATCTCACAACAATGTTTTCATGTTTGACAATTTCTGTTTTGAGAGGGAGGGGTTTGTTGAGATGGTGGAGAAGAGTTGGACTTCTCCTACCTTCCGTGTGCATGATATAGATAAATGGCAAGAGAAAACCAGAAGGTAAGAGATATGCCAAAGGGTGGCACATTAATATGGACGAAGCTTTTAGGACATGTAAGAAAGAAATATTGGGGAAGTTGGCTAAGAAAAATGAGACTATAAGGTCGTCTACAAGTGAGAGAGAACTGAAAATGGCTCTTAATTCTCAACTGGAGAAGTTGTTGTGGGATGGCGAAATTAAATGGAGGCAAATAGCTCATGAGAGAGACTTGAAAGAAGGTGATGGAAATACCAAATACTTCGAATTAAAAGCAAATGGGAGGAAAACAAGAATTATATAGCTATGCTTCTCAATGAGGGGACTGAAGTTTCATGTGAGGAATAATTGGTTAGACACATTACTGATTTTTACAAAACCCTGTTTGGAGAGCCTGAGGTTCCTGAAATAAGGCTGGGATATATGCAATGCTCTCAACTGATAGAGAATGATAGAAAATTCCTTACAAAAGAGTTTGATATGGAGGAAATCAAGGAGGTTTTTTTGGGCTTAAGCATAACAAGGCAGTTGGCCCTGATGGGTTACCAGCTGAATTTTACTAAAAAAAATTGGGATATCATCCAGTATGATCTTAAGGAGATGCTTGATGCCTTTCATAGAGGGGAGTTGAATACACAGAGATTGAACCATGGTACAGTTACTTTGACTCTCATAGTTCAAGATGCAAATGTGACCTAGAAATTCAGACCTATCTGTTTTCTTAATGTTAGTTATAAAATACTGACTAAGCTCTTGGCAGTCAGATTAGGGCTGATTATTGATAGGTTCATTGCACCTACTGAAACTGCTTTTATCTATCATGGAGGGAGTGGTTCTCCTACATGAAACGGTCCATGAGATGAAGGTTATAAAAATGAGGGGTCTGCTACTCAAAATTAATTTTGAGAAGGTTTATGATCAAGTGAAGTGGCCCTTTCTATATCAGATGATGTAGGCCAAAGGTTTTGCAGACATGTGGTGTGATTGGGTCATGAAATTGGTGAGAGGGGGAAGAGTGACAGTGAAGGTAAATGATTAGATAGGGCCTTACTTTCAAACTCATAAGGGTGTGATACAAGGGGACCCATTGTCTCCATTGATGTTTAATCAGGGGCGGAGCCCAATGGGCCGACCCCGAGGCACAGGAATACGGGTCTAATTTCATATTTACTAGTACGTGTCATCTGAAAAAGGCTTGGGCATCAGGGTTGAGGTGAAGCGGTGCATCAGGGTCCATGATCGCAGCCGCATGACGGCCTACGCCCCGCACACGCGTCGTCCACGTGCGCAACCCACACAGCCCACAACCCACAATTGGGCCACACAGCGGTTTCCAATCCCCACTCCCTGATGCCAAGTGGGGGCGGCCGATCGAGGCGACGCCATGCGCAGGAGTGCCGTGCCGATCGACGCGACTACGCCGGCTTCGTGAATCCATCTCGGCAAGAACGTGATCTACTTTGTCCAATCGTTCGTCTACACTTCAGATTGCAGCCAATTCTAGTTCTGTCTGGGTAAAGCAGTTGCCTCTTGTCTAATTCTTTTCAATAATTATTCTCAATCCTGGTAGTTTTTTCTATGAATTTGCAATCAATCGATTCCAAAAAAGCAAAGGATATATTCACTGCTCGGCATATATATACATCCGTCCTTTCGTTTTCCTTTGCATAGTAAATGTTCTGGGCATCCCACATTTGGCAGCTAGGACTCCATTTAAATCAATGGGTTTTGGCCGAACATAGGCATTGGAATTTGTAGTTGTCAAATTTTTCATGTCCCACGTGGAATTTGCTAGTCAAATTTACATATACCATGGACATGTTCTTATTCAAAAGTAAAGCATTATCACAAGATCTCCGAAAGAATTGAATCTAGAAGAGGAGATCCATTTCGATAAGGGCAAAAGGAAATTGATAAAACATGAACATCCTAATTTGAGATATTCGGTAAGAAGGAAGTACTTGGCTAATGAACATTGTCAGCTTGAGAAAATAATTTTTAAATATTTGAGAGTTTGGGACTAAAAATATTGGTTTCAAGAATTAAGAGCCCGGCTTGAATTTAGCTACTTAAATATTTTCATTTCACCATTCTTCTTTGTTCCACTGAAAAATTTAATTCTATTCTTTTTATATTGTAGGATATTCAATCTTAGTATCTGATGGCGTATTTTGGAGTTTCGAAATGGAAGACATCATTTTCAAGTAATTTTATTCGTTGTTTCCTTGTTTTTCTAAGCATTTGACGGCTATGTTTTGTATTTAATCAGTCTTCTATTATGTCAGCTATAAGTTATAAAAACACACTTTTATTTAGTATGTCGTTACTTGAAATTTTACACCATGTTAAAGTGGTGCATCAGGGTAGCATTTCCTCCAGCTCCGCCCCTGTGTTTAATATCATAGCTGATGGTTTGTTCACTTTGGTCAAACGAGCACATGAACAGAAGTTGGTGTCTAGGCTCATGTCACACCTTGCAAATGAGGAACTCGTGATCCTCCAATATGCAAATGACACCAATTAAAAATGGCATTGTGAGATACTACTAGACTTTTTTGAGCAACTCTTACAGCCGTTGTGAGATACTAGTAGTCCCATGAATTACAACTTGTGCAGAAATTTACCTCCTCATAAGCATGCCAACCATGCTCATCTGCTCGAAGAGTAGACACAGCCGGCCCAAACCTCCGAGTTGGGCGGCGGGTGTGGGACGGGGTGTGGGTGGTGCGATGAGTGGCTAAGAGCATCTCCAACAGCCACCCAACGTGCGGCGCGCTAAAATGCGTTTGCAGTGCGTCGATCACTTGTTTTGGCGCGACGGCCAGCGCTGGCTCCAGCGGCCGCTGTAAAATGCAGCGCGCGCGTGTAGATCCAGCAGGCGCGCTAAAATGCAGCGCGTGCGCTCTCGCTCAAACAACATATGCGCTCAAAAACACAAGCAAAAAGATCAAATACAAACAAAATAAATCAACAAAAATAGTTCAGTTTCGTTATTACAACTCAAACAAATAGTTTATCTTTCAATACAACCAATAGTTCAACGATGCGAAATCAAACGCACAAATCATGATGCTCTTTGTCGGCCATTCCATGCCCACCACTCCTCAATGAGATCCTTCTGAAGATCATCATGTGTTTCGGCACGCCGAATGTCATGATAGGAGGCAACAAAATGGGCCACCCTTTCAGCCCTGCGCCGCACTCGCAGGGATGTCCCAAGAGCTCATAGTGAGAGTAGTCTAAATCTTGGCCACGCTCATTCTCGATGATTATGTTGTGCATGATCACACAAACGTGCATGATATATGAAAGCATATTTTGATCCGAAAATCTAGCCGGTCCTCTCACAATAGCAAATTGGGCTTGCAAAATCCCAAATCTCTCTCCACATCTTTTCTAGCCATCGCCTGAGCATTGTGGAAATCAAGATTTTTCTTACCTTCCGATTTTTTTTCAACGGCTTCACAAATGTTTGCCACTTTTGGTAGATGCCATCCGCAAGATAGTTGTCATAGATGTATGTACGACCCTTTGCTACAAACTGCACCGATGTCAGTTCACCATTTGCAATATTATTCATCAGTGGTGACTGGTTGACAACGTTTATGTCATTCAAAGATCCAGGCATTCCAAAAAAAGCATGCCAAATCCAAGTCTCTTGATCGGCCACCGCTTCAAGGATTATAGTGGAACCCTTTTTTGGCCGTGGAATTGCCCATGCCATGCCTTAGGACAATTCTTCCAACTCAAATGCATGCAATCTATTGAGCCAAACATACCTGGGAAGCCACGAGCTTTGTTCATCTCCAATAGCCTTGCGGCGTCTTCAGCATTGGGAGGTCTCAAATACTCCGGGCCAAACACTTGCACAATTCCGACTGCGAAGCGCTTGACACACATGATGGCTCGACTCTCACCCATGGCCAAGTGATCATCAACTAGATTAGCAGGGATACTATATGTCAACATACGCAAAGCAGCTGTCATCTTCTGAAAGGTGCTATGCCCGAGCTCTCCGGCGGCATTCCTCCTTTGCTGAAAAAACCGATCATGGCTCGTTAGTTTCTCTGCAATGTGCCTGAACAACTCGGTGCTCATCCTAAACCGGCACTGGAAGTACGACTCAGGGTACACGGGATTATCCGCAAAATAGTGCCTGATCAATCTATTGTGGGCGTCGATCCTATCCCTCCAAATTTTCTGCCAACCCATAACCGAACCACCGTGCTTCGGTTTTTTATTGATGTGCATAGCTAGGATCATTGCAAGATCCTTGAGGGAGTCCTAGATTAGGGGGTGTCCGGATAGCCGAACTATCACCTTTGGCCGGACTCCTGGACTATGAAGATACAAGATTGAAGACTTCGTCCCGTGTCCGGATGGGACTTTCCTTGGCATGGAAGGCAAGCTTGGCGATACGGATATGTAGATCTCCTACCATTGTAACCGACTCTGTGTAACCCTAACCCTCTTCGGTGCCTATATAAACTGAAGGGTTTTAGTCCGTAGGACGAACAACAATCATACCATAAGCTAGCTTCTAGGGTTTAGCCTCTCTGATCTCGTGGTAGATCTACTCTTGTACTACCCATATCATCAATATTAATCAAGCAGGAGTAGGGTTTTACCTCCATCGAGAGGGCCCGAACCTGGGTAAAAACATCGTGTCCCTTGTCTCCTGTTACATCCGCCTAGATGCACAGTTCGGGACCCCCTACCCGAGATCCGCCGGTTTTGACACCGACATTGGTGCTTTCACTGAGAGTTCCTCTGTGTCGTCATCTTTAGGCCCGATGGCTCCTTTGATAACCAACAACGATGCGGTCCAGGGTGAGACTTTTCTCCCCGGACAGATCTTCGTATTCTGCGGCTTTGCACTGCGGGTCAATTCTCTTGGCCATTTGGAGCAGATTGAAAGCTACGCCCCTGGCCATCAGGTCATATTTGGAAGTTTGAACTACACGGCTGACGTCCGCGGAGACTTGATCTTCGACGGGTTTGAGCCACTGCCAAGCGCGCCGCATTGTCACGATGGGCATGATCTAGCTCTGCTGCCGAACAGTGCCCTGAAGGCCACACCAGTGTCCGCTCCGACCCTTAGCTCGGAGCCGACTGCGCCGATCGACGACGGGTGGCTGGACACCGCCTCAGGGGCTGCGATCTCTATAGCGATTGAGCCGAACACCCTCCCTGTCCTTTGCAAGGCTCGTAACTCCAAGGTGCCGGACTCCTCTCCGGACTCCGAACCTTCCGCGCCCCTGCCAATCGAATCCGATTGGGCGCCGGTCATGGAATTCACCGCCGCGGACATCTTTCAGCACTCGCCCTTTGGCGACATCCTGAATTCACTAAAGTCTCTCTCTTTATCAGGAGAGCCCTGGCCGGACTATGGTCAGGAAGGTTGGGATGCGGACGACGAAGAAATTCAAAGCCCACCCACCACCCACTTCGTAGCCATTGTCGATGATTTAACCGACATGCTCGACTTCGACTCCGAAGACATCGACGGTATGGACGACGATGCAGGAGACGACCAAGAACCAGTGCCTACAGGGCACTGGAAGGCCACCTCGTCATACGACATTTACATGATGGACATCCCAAAAGATGGGAATGGCGATGGAACAACGGAGGATGACCCCTCCAAGAAATAGCCTAGGCGCCGGCGTCAGCGGCGCCGCTCTAAATCTCATCACAGCAAAAACTGTGATTCCAGCACGGGAGACAATAACACCCTGGACAGTGCCGAAGACAACCCCCTCCAGCAGGATTTGGTGCAGGAGGATGGAGAAGCCAGCCCTCATGAGAGAGCGGCAAGCAGAGAGGTAGAGGACGATAATTACATGCCTCCCTCTGAAGACAAGGCAAGCCTCGACGACGACGAATTTGTCGTGCCTGAGGATCCCGTCGAACAAGAGTGTTTCAAACGCAGGCTTATGGCCACGTCAAGCCCTCAAGAAAAAGCAGCAACAGCTTAGAGCTGACCAAGACTTGCTAGCCGACAGATGGACTGAAGTCCTTGCGGCCGAAGAGTATGAACTCGAACGCCCCTCCAAGGGCTACCCAAAACGCAGGCTGCTACCCCGATTAGAGGAGGAAGCACCTAAACCTACATCACCAGCACATGATACGGCCGACCGGCCACCTCGTGGCCGTGACAGAGAGGCCTCTCGGCTCTCCACTCAAGCCGCACCCCGGCGCCGCTCAAAAAATACCAAGGCACTGGAAAATGCGCCAGACCTGCGGGATATACTGGAGGACAAGGCAAGGCAAACAAGATCGATGTATGGATCGCGTGGGCGCCCCACGATACGTGACGATAACCGTCACGCCGGATATGGCAATTCCGGCCGGGCCAAACACAGTAGACAAAGCTCATTTGAGCTGCGTCGTGATATAGCCCAATACAGAGGCGCCGCACACCCACTATGCTTCACAGACGAAGTGATGGATCATCAAATCCCTGAGGGTTTCAAACCCGTAAACATTGAATCATACGAGGGCACAACAGATCCTGCGGTCTGGATCAAGGACTATCTCCTTCATATCCACATGGCCCGCGGTGATGATATACATGCCATCAAATACCTCCCACTCAAGCTTAAAGGACCAGCTCGGCATTGGCTTAACAGCTTGCCAGTAGAGTCAATTGGTTGTTGGGAAGACCTGGAAGCCGCATTCCTCGACAACTTCCAGGGCACCTATGTGCGACCACCAGACGCCGATGACCTAAGCCACATAATTCAGCAGCCAGAGGAATCAGCCAGACAATTCTGGACACGGTTCCTAACCAAGAAAAATCAAATCGTCGACTGTCCAGATGCAGAGGCCCTTGCAGCCTTCAAACATAACATTCGCGACGAGTGGCTTGCCCGGCACCTAGGACAGGAAAAGCCGAAATCCATGGCAGCCCTCACAACACTCATGACCCGCTTTTGCGCGGGAGAGGACAGCTGGCTAGCTCGTAGTAACAACATGACCAAGAGCCCTGGTAATTCGGATACCAAGGACAGCAATGACAGGTCGTGTCGCAACAAGCACAAGCGCCGCATTAATGGCGATAATGCTGAGGATATGGCAGTCAATGCTGGATTCAAAGGCTCTAAACCCGGTCAGCGAAAAAAGCCATTCAAAAGAAATATTTCGGGCCCGTCCAATTTGGAACGAATACTCGATCGCTCGTGCCAGATACACGGCACCCCCGAAAAACCAGCCAACCACACTAACAGGGATTGTTGGGTGTTCAAGCAGGCAGGCAAGTTAAATGCCGAAAACAATGACAAGGGGCTGCATAGCGACAACGAGGAAGAGCCCCGGACGCCGAACAATAGAGGACAGAAGGGCTTCCCCCTACAAGTGCGGACGGTGAACATGATATACGCAACCCACATACCCAAAAGGGAGCGGAAGCGTGCACTAAGGGACGTATATGCGATGGAGCCAGTCGCCCCAAAGTTCAATCCGTGGTCCTCCTGCCCAATCACTTTTGATCGAAGGGACCACCCCACTAGCATCCGCCAAGGCGGATTCGCCACATTGGTTCTAGACCCAATCGTTGACGGATTTCACCTCACTAGAGTCCTGATGGACGGCGGCAGCAGCCTGAACCTGCTTTATCAGGATACAGTGCGCAAAATGGGCATAGACCCCTCAAGGATTAAACCCACAAATACGACCTTTAAAGGCGTCATACCAGGTGTAGAGGCCAACTATACAGGCTCAGTTACACTTGAAGTGGTCTTCGGATCCCCGGATAACTTCTGAAGCAAGGAGTTAATCTTCGACATAGTCCCGTTCCGCAGCGGCTATCACGCACTGCTCGGACGAACCGCATTTGCAAAGTTCAATGCGGTGCCGCACTACGCATACCTCAAGCTCAAGATGCCAGGCCCTCGAGGAGTCATTACGGTCAATGGAAACACCGAACGCTCTCTCCGAACGGAGGAGCATACGGCGGCTCTCGCGGCGGAAGTACAAAGCAGCCTCTCAAGGCAATTCTCGAGTCCGGCTATCAAACGTCTGGACACCATCAAGCGCGCTCGGAGTAACCTACAACAAGACCGCCTGGCACGTCCCGAGCACGCGTAGCAATGCGGCCCCAACCCCAGCCCTCGCGAAATTGCGAAACCAGTACTACGCGTACATAATTACGCTCTGGAAATACCATGGGCATAGGGGGAGGGGCACGACCACGGCAGGCCCAGAATGCGGCTCAACCGCACCAGGGGCTCCCGATTGTGTAATTTTTTTTCTTACTTTCAGGACTCCTTTATCAAGAAGCCCTGTCCGGCAGTAGAATCGCTGAACACACGATGCAACAGCCAGGGAAGCTGAAAGCTACGTCGAGTGTCCAGGTGGTCTCTATAACGAGTAGTATACTTGTTTTACATATCGTCCCGCAGCTCGCTCCTGGAGGGGGACATGTCAAATAGTCCCGTCCCTTGCTTATCGCACTATTTGTATCGTTCCGCTTTTACCGCAGTTTTTTAATAAACAATGCACAGCTTTTGCCTATTATTGCATTCCTTTTTCTTATCTATACATGTTCACTTATGACATGTTGCATCCGTACGCTTTGGTACGGCCAAATACACCGGGGGCTTAAGTACCCCAAAATATGGTGTGATAAGTCCGAACACTTTCACAAGTGCGGCACCCCGAACTTATAGCATTATATGCATCGGCTCCGAATCATGTCTTGGGTCAATAGTTGGGTTTGCCCGGCTCCCATGTTTTGGTACCTTATGTTCCGTTATATCGGCTAAGGTAGCGCTCGGAGAACCACTGCGATTGTGCCCTGGTTGAGCTGGGTTAAGCACCTCGGTGGAGAAAGCTAAAACTGACCGTCATGATAGGGCGAGAGCCGGTCGCTGTTCGAGAGGTTTTCGAGTCCCTAAAGACTTATGTCGCTTAGAGCGAGGAGTCGGCTTTGTCCGGCCCAGGCGTGGATGAAGGAAATATGCCCTAGAGGCAATAATAAAGTTATTATTTAATTCCTCATATCATGATAAATGTTTATTATTCATGCTAAAATTGTATTAACCGGAAACATGATACATGTGTGAATACATAGACAAACATATAGTCACTAGTATGCCTCTACTTGACTAGCTCATTAATAAAAGATGGTTATGTTTCCTGACCATAGACATGTGTTGTCATTTGATTAATGGGATCACATCATTAGGAGAATGATGTGATTGACATGACCCATCCCGTTAGCTTAGCACTTGATCGTTTAGTATTCTGCTATTGCTTTCTTCATGACTTATACATGTTCCTGTAACTATGAGAATTATGCAACTCCCGTTTACCGGAGGAACACTTTGGGTACTACCAAACGTCACAACGTAACTGGGTGATTATAAAGGAGTACTACAGGTGTCTCCAAAGGTACATGTTGAGTTGGCGTATTTCGAGATTAGGTTTTGTCACTCCGATTGTCGGAGAGGTATCTCTGGGCCCTCTTGGTAATACTCATCACTTAAGCCTTGCAAGCATTATAACTAATGAGTTAGTTATGAGATGACGTATTACAGAACGAGTAAAGAGACTTGCCGGTAACGAGATTGAACTAGGTATTGGATACCGACGATCAAATCTCGGGCAAGTAACATACCGATGACAAAGGGAACAACGTATGTTGTTATGCGGTTTGACCAATAAAGATCTTCGTAGAATATGTAGGAACCAATATGGGCATCCAGGTCCCGCTATTGGTTATTGACCGAGAATGGTTTTAGGTCATGTCTACATATTTCTCGAACCCGTAGGGTCCGCACGCTTAACATTTCGATGACAGTTTTATTATGAGTTTATAAGTTTTGATGTACCAAAGTTTGTTCGGAGTCCTGGATATGATTACGGACATGATGAGGAGTCTCGGAATGGTCGAGACATAAAGATTGATATATTGGACGCCTATGTTTGGACATCGGAATGGTTCCGGGTGAAATCGGCATTTTACCGGAGTACCGGGAGGTTACCGGAACCCCCCGGGGGATTAATGGGCCTACATGGGCCAAGAGGGAGAAGAGGGAAGGAGCCAGGAGGGGCCGCGCGCCCCTCCCCCTCCTAGTTCGAATAGGACAAGGGAAGGGGGGCGGCGCCCCCCCTTTCCTTCCCCTCTTCCTCCTCTTTCCCCCCTTTCTCCTACTCCTACGTGGAAAAGGGGAGTCCTACTCCCGGTGGGAGTAGGACTCCCCCCTTGGCGCGCCCTCTAGGCCGGCCGCCTCCTCCCCCCTGGCTCCTTTATATACGGGGGCGGGGGCACCCCAAAAACACACAAGTTGATCTACGGATCGTTCCTTAGCCGTGTGCGGTGCCCCCTTCCACCATATTCCACCTCGGTCATATCGTCGCGGAGTTTAGGCGAAGCCCTGCGCCAGTAGAACATCATCATCGTCACCATGCCGTCGTGCTGACGGAACTCATCTCCGGAGCCTTTGCTGGATCGGAGGGCCGGAGATCGTCATCGAGCTGAACGTGTGCTGAACTCGGAGGCCCCGTACGTTTGGTGCTTGGATCGGTCGGATCGTGAAGACGTACGACTACATCAACCGCGTTGTGCTAACGCTTCCGCTTACGGTCTACGAGGGTACGTGGACGAACACTCTCCCCTCTCGTTGCTATATCATCACCATGATCTTGCGTGTGCGTAGGAATTTTTTTTGAAATTACTACGTTCCCAAACAGTGGCACCCGAGCCTAGGTTTTATGCGTTGATGTTATATGCACGAGTAGAACACAAGTGAGTTGTGGGTGATACAAGTCATACTACTTACCAGCATGTCATACTTTGGTTCGGCGGTATTGTGAGATGAAGCGGCCCGGACCGACATTACGCGTACGCTTACGCGAGACTGGTTTCACCGTTACGAGCACTCGTGCTTAAAGGTGACTGGCGGGTGTCTGTCTCTCTCACTTTAGCTGAATCGAGTGTGGCTACGCCCGGTCCTTGCGAAGGTTAAAACAGCACCGACTTGACGAACTATCGTTGTGGTTTTTTGATGCGTAGGTAAGAACGGTTCTTGCTAAGCCCGTAGCAGCCACGTAAAATTTGCAACAACAAAGTAGAGGACGTCTAACTTGTTTTTGCAGGGCATGTTGTGATGTGATATGGTCAAGACATGATACTATATTTTATTGTATGAGATGATCATGTTTTGTAACCGAAGTTATCGGCAACTGGCAGGAGCCATATGGTTGTCGCTTTATTGTATGAAATGCAAACGCCCTGTAATTGCTTTACTTTATCACTAAGCGGTGGCGATAGTCGTAGAAGCAATAGATGGCATAACGACAATGATGCTACGATGGAGATCAAGGTGTCGCGCCGGTGACGATGGTGATCATGACGGTGCTTCGAAGATGGAGATCACAAAGCACAAGATGATGATGGCCATATCATATCACTTATATTGATTGCATGTGATGTTTATCCTTTATGCATCTTATCTTGCTTTGATTGACGGTAGCATTTTAAGATGATCTCTCACTAATTATCAAGAAGTGTTCTCCCTGAGTATGCACCGTTGCGAAAGTTCTTCGTGCTGAGACACCACGTGATGATCGGGTGTGATAGGCTCTACGTTCAAATACAACGGGTGCAAAACAGTTGCACACGCGGAATACTCAGGTTATACTTGACGAGCCTAGCATATACAGATATGGCCTCAGAACACGGAGACCGAAAGGTCGAGCGTGAATCATATAGTAGATATGATCAACATAGCGATGTTCACCATTGAAACTACTCCATCTCACGTGATGATCGGACATGGTTTGGTTGATTTGGATCACGTGATCACTTAGATGACTAGAGAGATGTCTGTCTAAGTGGGAGTTCTTAAGTAATATGATTAATTGAACTTAAATTTATCATGAACTTAGTACCTGATAGTATCTTGCTTGTCTATGTTTGTTTGTAGATAGATGGCTCGTGTTGTTGTTCCGTTGAATTTTAATGCGTTCCTTGAGAAAGCAAAGTTGAAAGATGATGGTAGCAATTACACGGACTAGGTCCGTAACCCGAGGATTATCCTCATTGCTGCACAGAAAAGTTACGTCCTGGAAGCACCGCTGGGTGCCAGGCCTGCTGCTGATGCAACTGACGACGTTAAGAACGTTTGGCAGAGCAAAGCTGATGACTACTCTATAGTTCAGTGTGCCATGCTTTACGGCTTAGAACCGGTCCTTCAACGACGTTTTGAACGTCATGGAGCATATGAGATGTTCCAGGAGTTGAAGTTAATATTTCAAGCAAATGCCCGGATTGAGAGATATGAAGTCTCCAATAAGTTCTATAGCTGCAAGATGGAGGAGAATAGTTCTGTCAGTGAACACATACTCAAAATGTCTAGGTATAATAATCACTTGATTCAACTGGGAGTTAATCTTCCTCATGATAGTGTCATTGACAGAATTCTCCAATCACTGCCACCAAGCTACAAGAGCTTCGTGATGAACTATAATATGCAAGGGATGAACAAGACTATTCCCGAGCTCTTCGCAATGCTAAAAGCTACGGAGGTAGAAATCAAGAAGGAGCATCAAGTGTTGATGGTCAACAAGACCACTAGTTTCAAGAAGAAGGGCAAAGGGAAGAAGAAGGGGAACTTCAAAAAGAACGGCAAGCAAGTTGCTGCTCAAGAGAAGAAACCCAAGTCTGGACCTAAGCCTGAAACTGAGTGCTTCTACTGCAAGCAGACTGGACACTAGAAGTGGAACTGCCCCAAGTATTTGGCGGATAAGAAGGATGGCAAAGTGAACAAAGGTATATGTGATATACATGTTATTGATGTGTACCTTACTAATGCTCGCAGTAGCACCTGGGTATTTGATACTGGTTCTGTTGCTAATATTTGCAACTCGAAACAGGGACTACGGATTAAGCAAAGATTATCTAAGGACGAGGTGACGATGCGCATGGGAAATGGTTCCAAAGTCGATGTGATCGCAGTCGGCATGCTACCTCTACATCTACCATCGGGATTAGTTTTAGACCTAAATAATTGTTATTTGGTGCCAACGTTGAGCACGAACATTATATCTGGGTCTTGTTTGATGCGAGACGGTTATTCATTTAAATCAGAGAATAATGGTTGTTCTATTTATATGAGTAATATCTTTTATGGTCATGCACCCTTGAAGAGTGGTCTATTTTTATTGAATCTCGATAGTAGTGATACACATATTCATAGTGTTGAAACCAAAAGATGCAGAGTTGATAATGATAGTGCAACTTATTTGTGGCACTGCCGTTTAGGTCATATCGGTGTAAAGCGCATGAAGAAACTCCATACTGATGGGCTTTTGGAATCACTTGATTATGAATCACTTGGTACTTGCGAACCATGCCTTATGGGCAAGATGACTAAAACGCCGTTCTCCGGTACTATGGAGAGAGCAACAGATTTGTTGGAAATCATACATACAGATGTATGTGGTCCAATGAATGTTGAGGCTCGTGGCGGATATCGTTATTTTCTCACCTTCACAGATGATTTAAGCAGATATGGGTATATCTACTTAATGAAACACAAGTCTGAAACATTTGAAAAGTTCAAAGAATTTCAGAGTGAAGTGGAAAATCATCGTAACAAGAAAATAAAGTTTCTATGGTCTGATCGTGGAGGAGAATATTTGAGTTACGAGTTTGGTCTACACTTGAAACAATGCGGGATAGTCTCGCAACTCACGCCACCTGGAATACCACAACGAAATGGTGTGTCCGAACGTCGTAATCGTACTTTACTTGATATGGTATGATCTATGATGTCTCTTACTGATCTACCGCTATCGTTTTGGGGTTATGCTTTAGAGACGGCCACATTCACGTTAAATAGGGCACCATCAAAATCCGTTGAGACGACGCCTTATGAACTGTGGTTTGGCAAGAAACCAAAGTTGTCGTTTCTTAAAGTTTGGGGCTGCGATGCTTATGTGAAGAAACTTCAACCAGATAAGCTCGAACCCAAATCGAAGAAATGTGTCTTCATAGGATACCCAAAGGAGACTATTGGGTACACCTTCTATCACAGATCTGAGGGCAAGATTTTCGTTGCTAAATTCGGATCCTTTCTAGAGAAGGAGTTTCTCTCGAAAGAAGTGAGTGGGAGGAAAGTAGAACTTGACGAGATAACTGTATCTACTCCCTTATTGGAGAGTAGTTCATCACAAGAACCGGTTCCTGTGACAACTACACCAATCAGTGAGGAAGCTAATGATATTAATCATGAAACTTCAGAACAAGTTTCTACAGAACCTCATAGGTCTACCAGAGTAAGATCCGCACTAGAGTGGTACGGTAATCCTATTCTGGAAGTCATGTTACTTGACCATGATGAACCTACGAACTATGAGGAAGCGATGATGAGCCCAGATTCTACAAAATGGCTAGAGGCCATGAAATCTGAGATGGGATTCATGTATGAAAACAAAGTATGGACTTTGGTTGACTTGCCCGATGATCGGCAAGCTATTGAGAATAAATGGATCTTTAAGAAGAAGACTGACGCTGATGGTAATGTAACTGTCTATAAAGCTCGACTTGTTGCGAAAGGTTTTCGACAAGTTCAAGGGGTTGACTACGATGAGACTTTCTCACCCGTAGTGATGCTTAAGTCTGTCTGAATCATGTTAGCTATTGCTGCATTTCATGATTATGAAATTTGGCAAATGGATGTCAAGACTGCATTCTTGAATGGATTTCTAGAAGAAGAGTTGTATATGATGCAGCCGGAAGGTTTTGTTGATCCAAAAGGTACTAACAAAGTGTGCAAGCTCCAGCGTTCCATTTATGGACTGGTGCAAGCATCTCGGAGTTGGAATAAACGCTTTGATAGTGTGATCAAAGCATATGGTTTTATACAGACTTTTGGAGAAGCCTGTATTTACAAGAAAGTGAGTGGGAGCTCTGTAGCATTTCTAATTTTATATGTAGATGACATATTGTTAATTGGAAATGATATAGAATTTCTGGATAGCATAAAGGGATACTTGAATAAAAGTTTTTCAATGAAAGACCTTGGAGAAGCTGCTTATATATTGGGCATCAAGATTTATAGAGATAGATCAAGATGCTTAATAGGACTTTCACAAAGCACATACCTTGACAAAATTTTGAAAAAGTTCAAAATGGATCAGGCAAAGAAAGGATTCTTGCCTGTGCTACAAGGTGTGAAGTTGAGTCAAACTCAATGCCCGACCACAGTAGAAGATAGAGAGAAAATGAAAGATGTTCCCTATGCTTCAGCCATAGGCTCTATCATGTATGCAATGTTGTGTACTAGACCTGACGTATGCTTAGCAATAAGCTTGGCAGGAAGGTACCAAAGTAATCCAGGAGTGGATCACTGGACAGCGGTCAAGAACATCCTGAAATACCTGAAAAGGACTAAGGATATGTTTCTCGTATATGGAGGTGACAAAGAGCTAGTCGTAAAAGGTTACGTCGATGCAAGCTTTGACACTGATCCGGACGATTCTAAATCGCAAACCGGATACGTGTTTATATTAAACGGTGGAGCTGTAAGTTGGTGCAGTTCTAAACAAAGTGTCGTGGCGGGATCCACATGTGAAGCGGAGTACATAGCTGCTTCTGAAGCAGCGAATGAAGGAGTCTGGATGAAGGAGTTCATTTCCGATCTAGGTGTCATACCTAGTGCATCGGGACCAATGAAGATCTTCTATGACAATACTGGTGCAATTGCCTTGGCAAAGGAATCCAGATTTCACAAGAGGACCAAGCACATCAAGAGACGCTTCAATTCCATTCGGGACCAAGTCCAAGTGGGAGACATAGAGATTTGCAAGATACATACGGATCTGAATGTTGCAGACCCGTTAACTAAGCCTCTCTCACGAGCAAAGCATGATCAGCACCAAGACTCCATGGGTGTTAGAATCATTACTATGTAATCTAGATTATTGACTCTAGTGCAAGTGGGAGACTGAAGGAAATATGCCCTAGAGGCAATAATAAAGTTATTATTTATTTCCTCATATCATGATAAATGTTTATTATTCATGCTAGAATTGTATTAACCGGAAACATGATACATGTGTGAATACATAGACAAACATATAGTCACTAGTATGCCTCTACTTGACTAGCTCATTAATCAAAGATGGTTATGTTTCCTGACCATAGACATGTGTTGTCATTTGATTAATGGGATCACATCATTAGGAGAATGATGTGATTGACATGACCCATCCCGTTGGCTTAGCACTTGATCGTTTAGTATTCTGCTATTGCTTTCTTCATGACTTATACATGTTCCTGTAACTATGAGAATTATGCAACTCCCGTTTACCGGAGGAACACTTTGGGTACTACCAAACGTCACAACATAACTGGGTGATTATAAAGGAGTACTACAGGTGTCTCCAAAGGTACATGTTGAGTTGGCGTATTTTGAGATTAGGTTTTGTCACTCCGATTGTCGGAGAGGTATCTCTGGGCCCTCTCGGTAATACTCATCACTTAAGCCTTGCAAGCATTATAACTAATGAGTTAGTTATGAGATGACGTATTACAGAACGAGTAAAGAGACTTGCCGGTAACGAGATTGAACTAGGTATTGGATACCGACGATCAAATCTCGGGCAAGTAACATACCAATGACAAAGGGAACAACGTATGTTGTTATGCGGTTTGACCGATAAAGATCTTCGTAGAATATGTAGGAACCAATATGGGCATCCAGGTCCCGCTATTGGTTATTGACCAAGAATGGTTTTAGGTCATGTCTACATATTTCTCGAACCCGTAGGGTCCGCACGCTTAACGTTTCGATGACAGTTTTATTATGAGTTTATAAGTTTTGATGTACCGAAGTTTGTTCGGAGTCCCGGATATGATTACGGACATGACGAGGAGTCTCGGAATGGTCGAGACATAAAGATTGATATATTGGAAGCCTATGTTTGGACATCGGAATGGTTCCGGGTGAAATCGGCATTTTACCGGAGTACCGGGAGGTTACCGGAACCCCCCGGGGGATTAATGGGCCTACATGGGTCAAGAGGGAGAAGAGGGAAGGAGACAGGAGGGGCCGCGCGCCCCTCCCCCTCCTAGTCCGAATAGGACAAGGGAAGGGGGGCAGCGCCCCCCTTTCCTTCCCCTCTTCCTCTTCTTTCCCCCCTTCTCCTACTCCTACTTGGAAAAAGGGAGTCCTACTCCCGGTGGGAGTAGGACTCCCCCCTTGGCGTGCCCTCTAGGCCGGCCGCCTCCTCCCCCTGGCTCCTTTATATACGGGGGCGGGGGGCACCCCAAAAACACAGAAGTTGATCTACGGATCGTTCCTTAGCCGTGTGCAGTGCCCCCTTCCACCATATTCCACGTCGGTCATATCGTCGCGGAGTTTAGGCGAAGCCCTGCGCCGGTAGAACATCATCATCGTCACCACGCCGTCGTGCTGACGGAACTCATCTCTGGAGCCTTTGCTGGATCGGAGGGCCGGAGATCGTCATCGAGCTGAACGTGTGCTCAACTCGGAGGCCCCGTACGTTCGGTGCTTGGATCGGTCGGATCGTGAAGACGTACGACTACATCAACCGCGTTGTGCTAACGCTTCCGCTTACGTCTACGAGGGTACGTGGACGAACACTCTCCCCTCTCATTGCTATATCATCACCATGATCTTGCGTGTGCGTAGGAATTTTTTTTGAAATTACTACGTTGCCAAACAGTGGATAGCGCCTCGAACTCGGCCTTCCGAATACTAGGGGCTTCGCCAAAATTTAAAATTATAGAATTCTATGGCTAAGTGAGAGTGTTCAAGCATTATAGTTTGGTTGCCTCGTTCGTTGCGTTGAGCGCCTCCCTTGAAGGACCCAAGAATGGGAAAAGGAGCGCTCACGTTTATCCTGAACACCCCAGCACTCGCGGCATGGGGGCAGAAGCCGACAACTCGCCATCTCTCAAATTTCATAAACGACCGCGCAAAAGGTAATATTTTAAATCCACAAGCGTTGCTTAGCGCATATGAACAAGTTTTCAAGCGTACAGGATAACAAATGCGAGTTTACTCAAAAATAACATCTTTGGAGCATTCACCCGCTATAAGGCGGGCACCCTTCAGGACGCCCGCATAATACATCTCGGGCTTGCGATACTCCCTGCCCGGCGGTGGAGCGTCCGTCACAAGCTTCTCAGCGTCCATCTTGCCCCAGTGCACTTTAGCACGGGTCAGGGCCCTACGGGCACCTTTGATACAGACGGAGCGCTTGACGACTTCAATCCATGGACAGGCGTCCACCAGCCGCCTCACCAGCCCGAAGTAGCTCCCAGGTATGGCTTCCTTAGGCCACAGCCGAACTATGAGGCCCTTCATGGCCTGTTCGGCCACCTTATGGAGCTCGACCAGCTGCTTCAGCTGGTCGCTCAAGGGCACCGGGTGTCCGTCCTCAGCATACTGAGACCAAAACACCTTCTCTGTCGAGCTCCCCTCCTCAGCCCGGTAGAATGCGGCAGCATCGGACACACTGCAAGGCAGATCTGCGAATGCTCCTGGAGAGCTCCGGATTTGGGTAAGTAACAAGTAATTCACTTTCACGTGCTTGCTTTGCATGAAGAATGCCTTACCCGCCGCTATCTTCTTCATTGCCTCAATTTCCTGGAGGTCTTTCTGGGCTTCGGCCTTAGCGGCTTTGGCGCTCTCAAGAGCCGAGGCGAGCTCGAACTCTCGAGTCTTTGAGTCACGCTCCAAACTCTCGTATTTTTCCATGAGAGCCTGGAGCTCTTGCCGCACCTCTGCCACCCGCGCCTCCTGCTTCTCTCGCTCGGTGCGCTCCGCGGCCGCATTGCTTTCGGCCTTGGACACCGCCTCCTTTAGGGTCGCCACCTCGTTCGTGGCCCCTGCAATTCTCATGTTATTCCTATCATTTTTTACAACCACATCTTTTATATACTTCCATAAGGTATTACTTACCTTCCTTGTCCTCGAGCTGCTTTTTGGCAAGGCCGAGCTTGTTCTCGGACCGCTCGAGGCTCTGCTTCAATGCATTGACCTCTGCTGCCAGTGCGACAGAGGTCAGCAGCGCAGCCTGCATTCCCCATATTGACATACTTATGTTAGACTCCTGCGTACATCTTTTTAGATCCTCAGTTCGGCTTTTCTTTCCGAACACCAAACTGAGCATCAGGGGCTACTGTCTATGCGGTAATATTTTTACATATCTTAAATACATACCTCAAAGCCTGTTAGAAGGCTGGCACAGGCTTCAGTCAGTCCGCTCTTGGCGGACTGAATTTTCTGGATCACCACACTCATAACAGTGCGGTGCTCCTCATCGATGGAGGCGCCGTTAAGCACCTCCAGCAAATTATCCGGTGCCTCCGGTTGGACAGAGGTCACCGGTGTCACAATCTCGCCCTTCTTACGAAGGGGCCGCCTGCCGGACTCCGGAACCACTGAAGGTTCCGGTGCGGAGTCCTGCCCAGGGCCGGACTTAGATCCCTTTGGGGTTTGATCCCTCTTGTGCCCGGAGTCCGGGAGGTTGCCTTGCGGCACCTCCGGGACCTCCTCCTCCTGGCTGAGCCCCTTTTGGGACCCCACCTCGGTGTCATCCGCAGCGCGAGGAGAGGAGACGGCCGGAAGTGAAGTGCTATTCACGTCCGACGAAGCCAGGGAGCCGCTCATTGAAGTGTCGAGCCCGTCCTTGGGCGGGCTGCAGGGTTATATTCGGCATTAGGAGATTCTATACGACAAACGAAACACCATGAGTTATTCTGGTATCCGGACACTTACGATGTCGCCAGGGGCTTAGCCCTCGGTGGCCACTCCTCTTCACCGTCGTCGGCATTGGTGGAGTAGTCCGGAGGAAGGGTCCTTCCCTTCTTGGACCCTCCGGCCTCCCCTGTTGGGGCGGCCTTCCTTTTCTTCTCTCCCCCCGCTGGGGGAGAGGCCTCTTTTTCCTCCTCCTCGTCTTCGCGGGAGGAGTCCGCCTCGGAGTCATCGGACGATGAGTCCGACAACACCTGGCGCCGGGAACTCTTTCGAGTTCCCGTGGCCTTCTTCTTGGCCTTCTTCTCCGGCACCACGTGAGGTGCCAGAACCAGCAGCCCCATCAATCGGGCGTCTGCTGGGTCTTCTGGCAAGGGAGCCGGACAGTCAACCTGCCCGGACGTCTTCTGCCAGGCCTGTCAAAGGTAAGGGAGTTTAGATCCCGCATAGAGTCAAACTATGAAAAACAAGCGTCCTGTAAAGGGTAAAATAGCTTACCTCGCTGGCTTGACGCTGCGAGCTGAATCCGCGGTCTTCGGTAGCAGATGCGGGAGCCTCGGCGCCCTTGAACAGCACCTTCCAGGCATCCTCGTATGTAGTGTCGAAGAGCCTGCTCAAGGTTTGGTGCTGTGCCGATTCAAACTCCCACAAATTGAAGGCCCGTTGTTGGCACGGGAGGATCTGGCGAATGAGCATGACCTGGACTACGTTGACAAGCTTGAGCTTCTTGTTCACCAGATTTTGGACGCAGGATTGGAGTCCGGTCAGCTCTTCTGAATTACCCCATGTCAGGCCCGTCTCTTTCCAAGAGGTGAGCCGTGTAGGGAAGCCAGATCGGAATTCGGGGGCCACCACCCATTTAGGGTCACGCAGCTCGGTGATGTAGAACCACCCCGATTGCCACCCCTTTATGGTCTCCATGAAGGAGCCCTCGAGCCATAAGACGTTGGGCATCCTGCCCACCATGGCGCCTCCGCACTCCGTCTGGTGGCCGCCCACTACCTTCGGCTTGACATTGAAGGTCTTCAGCCATAAGCCGAAGTGGGGCTGGATGCAGAGGAAGGCCTCGCACACGACGATGAACGCCGAGATGTTGAGGATGAAATTCGGGGCCAGATCATGGAAATCCAGGCCGTAGTAGAACATGAGCCCCCAGACAAATGGGTGAACTGGAAAACCTAGTCCGCGGAGGAAGTGGGTGAGGAACACCACCCTCTCATGGGGCCCGGGGATGGGGATAAGGTGCCCCTTGTCGGGGAGCCGATGCGCGATGTCGCTGGACAAGTATCTGGCCTTCCGCAGCTTTTTGATGTGCCCCTCCGTGACGGAGGAGACTATCCACTTGCCTCCCCCTCCGGACATGGCTGGGGAAGGTTGAGGCGAGATGTGCGGACTTGGGCGCTGGAGCTCGAGTGCGCGGAAATGGATGAGCAAAGGAGGAAGAAGGCGTGTGTGAAAAAGTGGATCCTTATCCCCTTATATGGACGGACGAAGTTATGCGTCCCCACCAGCCTGGTAAAACTCGCTTAACTCCCAAGCGTCATAATCGATGGCGCGGTTGGGTTACCCACGCCCGTATTAATGAGAATCCCGGAATAAGGGGACACGATCTCTGCTTTGACAAGACGTGCCAAGGAAACCGCCTCGCTAAATGCGCTGAGGTGGAACAGTAAAAACGATTCGAATAAAGGCTTGGCCGTGGTGTGATGTCACGCCACGGAATACGTCAGCAAATTGAATTTTTGTAAATATTATTCTCTCTACGGTGGTATGTGGAACTTATCTTGCAGAGCCGGACACTATCCTTGTGTTCAAAATCTTCTATGAAGTATTCGGAGGAGGAACCCGCCTTGCAAAGCTGAAGACAATATGCGCACCGGACTCGTCTTCATTGAAGCCTGGTTCAGGGGCTACTGAGGGAGTCCTGGATTAGGGGGTGTCCGGATAGCCGAACTATCACCTTTGGTCGGACTCCTGGACTATGAAGATACAAGATTGAAGACTTCGTCCAGTGTCCAGATGGGACTTTCCTTGGCGTGGAAGGCAAGCTTGGCGATACGGATATGTAGATCTCCTACCATTGTAACCGACTCTGTGTAACCCTAACCCTCTTCGGTGCCTATATAAACCGAAGGGTTTTAGTCCATAGGACGAACAACAATCATACCATAGGCTAGCTTCTAGGGTTTAGCCTCTCTGATCTCGTGGTAGATCTACTCTTGTACTACCCATATCATCAATATTAATCAAGCAGGAGTAGGGTTTTACCTCCATCGAGAGGGCCAGAACCTGGGTAAAAACATCGTGTCCATTGTCTCCTGTTACCATCCGCCTAGACGCACAGTTCGGGACCCCCTACCCGAGATCCGCCGGTTTTGACACCGACAATCCTTCTCCTCTTCCATATTAAATTCTTCTTCGGAAGAATCATATGAAGAACTCATCTACAATGTTCAATTTAAATTAGGCTATAAAAACTACAAACAACCAACACCAAATTCATGTAAAAAATGTGAAGTTGAAGCAATACATACCTTGCGGGCGTTTTGTCGAACACCTTGCGGGCGCCGAGTGGCAGTTGGCGGCTGGGCGCTGTTCGTCAGAGGACTGTCGCGCGCAAGGGGCGGCAATGACTAGAGGGAGACGGAGGAAGCAACGGCGGTGCAGGGATAAGCCGGGGAAGTGCCGAAACGGTCGCCGGAAGAAATGGGGTGGCACGGGCGGCGGCGGCGCCAGCGGCTGGATGGGGTAGGTGGAGTTGCGAGCGGGCGCTTGAGTGTCCAACGCGCGGGAGCAGGCGCAGCAAATAAACGGTGCGCCATGGCGTTTTCGTCCGCGTGTTGAACTAGTTATGTCGCGCGTGCGGTTTTTGTGCCTCCGCTGAAGCGACTGGAGCGGTAGCGCCTATTTAGCGCGTCTGTTGGAGATGCTCTAAGGAATTGGAGGTGGGCGACTTTGTCGGTGGCACGTGCGCTCGAAACGACCTAAAAGCGCAACTGGGTTTTCTAGCATTTAGGTATTTTGAATGGGAAGAACCTTTTTGCCGCGCCAATTCGGCGAAATACTGCGCTAGTACGTAGTTTGCTACTTACTCCCTCCGTCTCAAAATTCTTGTCTTACATTTGTCTACATATGGACATATCATGTCACGTTTTAGTATTAGGTATATTCATATCTAGACAAATGTAAGACAAGAATTTTGGGATAGGTGGAGTATAAAACAATGCGGCGTACTAGCAGCACCAAATCTTTCGATCATGCATCTCGAATAAAATGCATGGTCACGATGAAATGGTAATAGACATATCCCACCTGCTGCGCTGGGAGGAGTATGACAAGTCTTGGAACAATAAAACTTGGACAGAGCCTGCGAGGAAATTGCGTGCTACTCGACCAACGCGTGTGTAGGCAGTCACGCGATATACTCCCTTTGTCCGAAAATACTTGTCCGAGAAATGAATGTATCCACAAGTCTCTAGTCCAGGTTTATCGTCTATATATTCGGGTTCCATCCGCAAGGAGTGCCGGCCGGGGTATCGCTCACGGCCCCAACGATGTGAGCAGGGTTCCCAAGCCCACCATCTGGGTGCCACTTGGTACACCATGCCACTGCACCTAGTCTGTCCCAAGCCCACCTGTATCGGGTGCCACTTGGTAGACTACTAGCACTACCTACAAACTCCAGAAACTAGTTGCAACTCCTGGACAAAGATCGAGTTGATTAATAAGTCAAGAGGGGCACTTAAGCATTCCAATGTGTGGTAGTAGCTGTTCATGGATCACAAACACAGAACTCAGTTCCTGAGGACGGTTTCAATGAGACAACCCACCATGTACTCCTACATGGCCTCTCACCGCAACCTTTACCAAATCGTATTTGCACACTTAGCTCTCAACAGTAGGACATGTTCGCAACTTTCCAATTCATCCCGATGAATCAGACCTGACTCAACTCTAAGCGGTAGCAGGTATGACAAACAAACATGAATGAGTAGGCACATCAGGGCTCAAACAACTCCTACTCATGATAGTGGGTTTCATCTATTTACTGTGCCAATGACAGGTCATGCAGAGGAAAAGGATTCAGCTACTGTATCATGTAATAGTTGAAACGTTGTTGTCCTAATGCAGTAAAAGAGAGCAGGAGCGAGAGAGTGGGATTGTATCGGAATGAACAAGGGGGCTTTGCTTGCCTGACACTTCTGAAGATAGTATAGTTCTTCATCGGTGTCATCGATCACATCGTCAAAACGTCGTCTATTGAGAGGACAATTACCGGCAAACAAGGAAGAACACAATCAATGCAATGCAATAATATGATGCATGAATGTGACATGGCAACATGTTGTGGTTTGAGCTAATGCAACAAGCAACCAGATTAAATGAAGTTGGTTTGAATCAAAGATTCAAATTCAAACTCCATATGTGATTTCTTAAATGCCATTTAATTGAATTGTCCTAAACAGTAGTCATAAGTTGTTCTAACATGCATGAAAATGGTACATATGGATAGATTGGATTTTTCTGATCAATTTTCATATATAAATTATTTCATTCAGAGTTACGGTTGAATTTATATTAATTTTTGAAGCTTTGGATATTTTTCTGAAATTTCCAGGATTAATAAAAATCCAAAAAATGATTAACCGCGTCAGCACTGTGTAAGCATTACGTCAGCAGGTCAACTGCGCTGACCCAGGTCAACCCTGACCTGTGGGTCCCGCATGTCAGTGTAACAGCATTCACAGCGGAGGCTGACCAGTGGGGCCAGGTCAACGCTGAGGTGGCAAGGTCAAACTGACCGGTGGGGCCACGGGCATTAGCTTAAATTAAACAGGGAATAACCATGTGGTTAATTAACGGGCGGGGCCCGTCTGTCAATGACTCTAGCTATTAACTAATCGGTGGTTAGTGCTAATTAAGCCTGGGCCACGTCATCTAATCCGGCGACTAATTGCCGGCGGTAAGCAGACACGGCGGCTCTCCTCGTCCGGCCATCTCCGGCGTTGGATGGACGTGCGGCTGGGCGCGCTAGAAAGCCCGCGATGCGGCGCATCCAGTGGTGGCCGTGGTGTGTGCTGGGGCAGCGTGTAGCGGCGGTGGTGACAAGCCGGGCGTCGGCCGGAGCTGCAGCTTCGAGCGGGATGGCGCTGTGGTGCACGACGAAGCAAGCTAGGCAAAAGGTTGGGTCTACGGGGGCTGCAGGACGTGGCTTAAACGGGCCCTGTCCACAACGGCGACATGGCCGACGGCGGGAAGCTCTCGGGTCCTGTGGGGATCGGAGCTAGCGAGCTTAAATGAGAGAGGGAGGGGATGGGTTCGACGAGGAAGCTCACATAGGGTCTAATGGAAGGGTCTGCAGGCGTGGGGACGATCGGTAGGAAGCGAATCGACGGCGATGACCTCCGAGCACCGAGGTTGAAGAAGGCATCGGGGACGGCATTGCGGGGCGCGTTCGGTCGCGTGACTCGGCAAAGATGGTCTAGAGGTCGACGGCGGAGCTTCTTGGTGCTTTGGAGGTGCGTGTGGTGGCCGATGGCTGTAGTGGTGCTCGTTGGCGAGCTGTGACCTGTGAGGCGCTCGGCGGCTGCGCGCACGAGGGATAGAGAAGGAGGAGGCGACCAGAGAGAGGGGGAACTGGAGGAGGGGGGAGTTGGGCATCTCCGTGGCGCATCCGGAAGGGCCGGGGAGGGGTAGGCCGTAGGCAGGCAGGGAGGAGCTGGAGCGGCTCGGCTGTGCGCCGGGCACACAGCTGCTTCTCCTCCTGGCAAGAGGAAGAAGACAGCGCTGCCCCTGGTGGGCTGGGCCTGTTGGCTGGGCTGCCAGCTGAGCCGGCCAGGTAAGTGGCCCAGGTGGGCTTCCTCTTTCTTTCTCTTTCTTTTTGTTTCAATTTTTATTTTTTTTCTGTTTTGCTTTCATTTAGTAAAAAATACTAAATCATTTGATAAAATGCTGATAATAATTGTGGGCACTTGCGAAATTATTTCCAACAACCCTCAAATCATTTCAGAATAATTTGAGCATTTAAAATATCTTATATTTACTAATTGGAGGCACCATTAGAGGCTCTACGTTTAATCCTGTAAAGACAAATTATGCCCGTTAGATATCCTGGGCATTGCCAATCTAACCATACATCGTTATATGGAGGAGTCCCACGTCCAACTAAAAAAAATTAGGAGTCCCACGTCATGCCTTCCTCTACCTTCTTCCTCGCATGAATTGGACCCTCCTTTAACCCCTCCTTCTATCTCATCTATTTCTCATGCTAGCCTAAACAAATCTCTCATGCTTGAATGCTTCTCCACATCCTCCCCTGAAGCATGAGGGTTTGATCTGGGAGGCTACGTTCTCCTACAAACAATTGGCTGCAATACTTCTGATCTTCGTATTCTTCATGGTCTCATCATTACAAGGCTAGGTACGACCAGCTCGCCATCATCTCGCCTCCCCATCGGTGTGTTCTTCAATATGCGTCTTCACATCTAAGTTCTGATCTCGATGATGAGGCTCACCTTGGAGGTCCTTTTCTATTGCAAAGGTCTGTACTTTTGATATTTAAAAGAAGAACACTGGATGTAATGTAATCCTCCATAGGTTTCTGATTTTTTTTCTATCCTACACACCTTCAATAGCTCTCCTCCTCCATGTAGCTGCCACCACTCTTTGAGGTCCACCTGCTCGACACGCCTGTGCTTGACTTCCTCCAGTACCACTACCATATAATACAGCCTGATGTACTCCCTCCTCACACTGTCTAGCAAGCTTTCTGTGGGCACCGTGTGTGATCCATGAGGCATCAAATTATATGTGTTGTCACTGCCAAGCTGTGTTTTCATATTGTGGTGTTCTTGGCCATGAAAGAGTCTGAACAATCAGAGGAAAAATCATCATCAGGTGCATCCATGAACACCTAAGGCAACTTCTTCTTTAGTCCCATTATGTTGAAAGGTTCAGTTTGTCTGCTTTCTTTTGTTCAGGTTTGGAGCTCTGCATCTTGCTGGAAGTGTACTACAAACAGGGTTAAATAAAACACAAAAGCCTACAAATATACAATCCAACACATCTAATATTTATTCTTAGATGTACCAAAAAGGCTCCTGTGTCTTCATAGTTTAAACTTTAAAGTCAATCATCAATTTCCTGCAAGTACTTTACTTGATCTAATCATGTTATGTCCAATCGAATCCAAATGAGTATTCAGTTGGCAATAAGTTAGAACCCAAACATATGTGTGAAATCAAGACTTGCCTCATGACTAGATTATTAACAGGGAGCACCCGAGAACCAGCAGCGGTGTTCTACATCTCCAGCAGGAGTACGTAATTAGTCCTGTCAGTGGCATTTGAATTCCTAGCGTGGATCAATCTAACACCAGTGTCAGTACACTTTGAGTTTAGTGGAGGCCTTATAGATTTTCCCCCATGTTAGCCAATGTAATTAGTTGACATTTTTGCGTGGACATGATTATTCCGATATCATCTATTGTTTCCGATGAATATATCCTAATTAATCTATGTCCATGGTGTATATAATTATTCCACCTTGCAGCATTAAGCAAAGGTATGATGCCTAGACATTAAAGTTATACTAACTTATCGGATTTCTCGATTATGTCTATAGTGTAATATTTATTTTGAAGACCATCGTCCTTACAAATGATTGGGCTAACTTCCTAGATTTGTCGATCGTCCATCCTCAAGGTTTGGCATGCATCTCATCCAACGACACTATGTAGTTAGTGCATTTGCATTGTTACATGAACGAATCAAACAATTTATTCAGATCATAGTAAGATATACAGATGGATTTACAGATGTGTAGATGAGAGCCAGAAGGATATGCATCGCCTCCAGCAGAACAGTGTAATCCCTGCAGTTGCACTACTACAATAACATATGAGCACTAGTATGTTAATTATCAAGTTTGAGTACTTTGAGGTTTAGAGCAGGCTTTATAATTGTTTTTATATGCCACCCCATGTTAGCCAATGGAATCAGTTGAATCCTCTATTTTTCTGTCTGCACGTGTTGTGTGTATGGTACTCAAATTTCTATACAGTCTGTCCTTTTCCTCCCCAGCAATCAGCCCTCTATTTTACTGCCTATACATGCTCTAATGTCATGTTCTTGGTGCCTTGCGTAGGAGAACAACCGTGGAGTAACATTCAGGTTTTACATATGGAGTAATGATTGTTGAAAATAGTTAAAATGGCTTAATTTTGGTACAGTTTCTATCATCCGCTTTGACAGGTTTCAGAAATTCTCTTTCCATACGCATATTTGCAGCTTTATATTTCTTGAGCAGCATTACACTGGCAATGATTATTGCATCTTCAGAAATTATCTCGCATGATTTAGGCTGCCTATGTTATTGTCATGAATTCTCCTAATCCGGCTGTCCCCACCCAGTTTACCCTATTTTAGTATTTGTTTTTGTCTACTTATGTGCCTAATTTTTCACATTAGATTATAAAACAATCACAACACAGTTCAGTGACTATGGATCTTTAAGAAGTAAGCGCTTCAAGTTCCTTTGTTCCCTGATATTGCTCATAGTTTTTCTCCGTACAGGTTTTGAGTTGTCTATAACTATTTTAGTTTGTTCTTTGAGATGTATTGTGCAATTCTGATGGGTAATAAATTTGTGGCGGGGGAAACGAAAACAAATGTTAATGCAATATAGTAATTTCAACCTAACTAAATATAAAACATATGGGCCGGACGTTGTGCATATTCTGTAATTTCAAACTAACTAAACCTCATATATATTGTAAGAAAGCAACAATTTTGTAATATTGTTCTGAGATAATCATTAGTGGAATAAATATTGAAAAGCAACACTACCTTTGACAATGGATAAAAAACTTCGTGTGATAATTATTAAACTATCTGACGGTAACACATTAACATAGGAGTCCCAAATTAAGAATGCATCTTCACACAACAATAATTAAGAAATAATGTTACATGTTCCTAAGTGATCATTTTCTAAAATATAGTACCTTATTTTGCTTTGCAACTTTTTCCTGTTTATTATGTAAAATCCTAGCCCGTGCAGTAGCACGGGTTGATGACTAGTTTATAGAATTCAAATGCCCCAATTCAAATATAATATGGGTTAATTCAAAAATCCATAAATGGCCAAAAATTATGCTCATGATTTTTGGCAGAGGTTTCCAGCTTTATCAAAAATCATGAACATTTTTAAAGGGGATTTTGGGTTCTTGAAAAAGATTTTATTTGATCCTATTGAATTCTTTCTGGTGGTAGGGTTTGATCAATCCCCATTTCAAGTTTCTTTCAAATTTAAACATGATGCACACATGGAGCTAGTCTAGTGCAAAACCAGAAGCTAGGGATGTGATACTGTTGGTGCTATACCGGGACAAAGAGTTGACAAGAAATTAAATGTTATCCAATATGCTAGTAAAACTCTAGACAGTGCCTAGAAAATTATGCTACTACTGAAGAAGAATTTTTTTGCAGTTGTGTTTGCTTGTGATAAGTTTAGACCTTATATTGTTGATTCCAAAGTAACTGTTCACACTGATCATGCTGCTATTAAATTTCTCATGGAAAAGAAAGATGCTAAACCTAGACTTATTAGATGGGTTCTCTTGTTACAAGAATTTGATTTGCATATTATTGATAAAAAGGGAGCTGAGAACCCCGTTGCAGACAACTTGTCTAGGTTAGAGAATGTCCTTGATAACCCAGTACCTATTGATGATATCTTTCCTGATGAACAATTAGTTGTCATAAATGCTTCTCGTACTGCTCCATAGTATGATGATTATGCTAATTACATTGTTGCTAAATTTATACCACCTAGTTTCACATACCAGCAAAAGAAAAAGTTTTTCCTATGATTTAAGACATTACTTTTGGGATGACCCACACCTTTACAAAGGAGTAGATGGTGTTATTAGACGTTGTGTAACTTAGCATGAACAGGAATAGATCCTACACAAGTGTCACTCCGAGGCTTACGGAGGACACCACACTGGAGATAGAACTGTACATAAGGTACTGCAATCCGGTTTTTATTGGCCTACTCTTTTCAAAGATGCTCGTAAGTTTGTCTTGTCTTGCGATGAATGTCAAAGAATTGGTAATATTAGTAGACGTCGGGAAATGCCTATGAATTATTCACTTGTTATTGAACCATTTGATGTTTGGGGCTTTGACTATATAGGACCTTTTCCTTCCTCCAATGGGTATACACATATTTTAGTTGATGCTGATTATGTTACTAAGTGGGTAGAAGCTATTCCAAATCCAACTAGTAGTGCTGATCATAACACTTCTATTAAGATGCTTAAAGAAGTTATTTTTTCGAAGTTTGGAGTCCCTAGATATTTAATGATTGATGTTGGTTCACATTTTATTCATGGTGCTTTTTGTAAAATGCTTGCTAAGTATGATGTTAATCATAGAATTGCATCTCCATACCATCCTCAGTCTAGCGGTCAAGTATGATTGAATAATAGAGAGATTAAATTGATTTTGCAAAAGACTATTAATAGATCTAGAAAGAATTGGTCCAAGAAACTTTATGATGCATTTTGGGCCTATAGAACTGCTTATAAAAATCCTATGGGTATGTCTCCGTATAAAATGGTTTATGGAAAAGCATGCCACTTACCTCTCGAACTAGAACATAAGGCATACTGGGCTATTAAAGAGCTCAATTATGATTTCAAACTTACCGGTGAGAAGAGGTTATTTGACATTAGCTCGCTTGATGAATGGAGAACCCAAGCCTATGAGAATGCCAAGTTGTTTAAAGAAAAGTTAAAAGATGGCATGGCAAAAGGATACAAAAATGTGAGTTTAGTGTAAGTGATTATGTTTTGCTATACAACTCTCGTTTAAGATTATTTGCAGGAAAACTTCTCTCTAAATGGGAAGGTCCTTACATTATCGAGGAGGTCTATCATTTCGGTGCCATCAAAATCAACAACGCCGAAGGCACAAATCCGAAGGTGGTAAACGGTCAAAGAATCAAACATTATATCTCAGGTAATCCCATAAACGTTGAAACCAATGTTATTAACACCGTAACCCTGGAGGAGTACATAAGGGACACTTTCTAGAACATTTCAGACTCTGAAAAGGAATAGGTATGTGGTACAGTAAGTAAACCGACTCCAAAACTGTTCAAATAGCAATTTTTCCCCATTTTGGAATAATGAAAAAATTGGAAAATTAAAAGTAGTCCGAAAGAGACACGAGGTCTCCACGAGGGTGGAGGGCGCCCCCCCTGCCTCGTGGCCACCTCGTGTGCCCTCTGGACTCCGTTTTCTTGTACGATACTTCTTATGGTCGGTAAAAATTCATTATATAATCTCCCGAAGGTTTTAACCACGGTACCACGACGAAACCGTTTGTTTTTGTTTTGAGTTGTTTCTGCCGACACCGGGGCCTCATCCGACACTGGGGCCAAGAGCAAGATGTCCTCTCAAGAGTCTGTTGGTGAGAGTCGGGTATCTGTCCGACACCGGGGCCAAGAGCCAACAGCGGAGCTGATCACTTTGGGCCATCAACGGAGGAAGAGATGGAGGCCGACTTGAAAAGGGTAGATGCCATGGAGGAGGATCAAGAAGTTACTTCTCGTCTCCAAGCCAGATTCATGATGGAGTGTCACGACCGGTTTTTCAGTAAAATAATTATTGAGAAAATTGATCTTTAGATCCCAGTATAGGAAAAGTCATCCTCACTGATAGACGAATACTTGATAAACAGAGGACCAGTAGCATTACATATATTACAGGGTTGAGCTGAGGCTGCTCAACAAATTATTACAAACTCGCCAATATCTTACATAAGGGCGGTTATGACACAGGGATGTGGTGGCATGCTACTAGCTCGAGATAAAAGTGGCGGTGGATAACTTGACTCCTAACTAGCAGCTCATCGAGCGTCGAGGTGAGGCTCGATGAATTTATTCTGGGGTGGCAGAAGCGGATAATACAGTGACCAAAACAGGATCGCATGGGACTGACTGGGACTCCTCTAGGCGTCAGACTCGCTATCGAACTCTTCATCCATGAGATCGCCTTCATCAACATCTCGCCAAATCAACAAGCCAGGTGAGTACTTTGAAAGTACTCGCAAGACAGTTTGGACAAAAGATATAATAAATGTATGCATGAATGTGTCATGAATAAAAATAATGATGTTCATCCCAACAATAATATTATTTGATAAATAAAATAAATAACTGAAAACCGATCGGGTGTATGGAGCGACGCCTCGAAAGGTAAACAAATAAGTTCATGCCGCAGTCGGGCGTCTAAGCGACACCACATAAAGGGCTTAAAAGAAATACCACAGTCGGACGTCTGAGCGACGTCACAGAAAGGGCTTATAAAAGAAATGCCACAGTCGGACATCTGAGCGACGTCACAGAAAGGGCTTATAAAAGAAATGCCACAGTCGGACATCTGAGCAACGTCACAGAAAGGGCTTAAGGAAGAAATGCCACCGTCGGACATATGAGCGACGTCACAGACATGGCTTGTAAAAGAAATGCCACAGTCGGACATCTGAGCGACGTCACAGACATGGCTTGATAACAAAAGTAAATAACAAGTATGCCACAGTCGGATGTCTGAGCGACATCACAGAAAGGGCTTATATAACAAAAGTAAATAACAAGTATGCCACAGTCGGACGTCTGAGCGACATCACAGAAAGGGCTTTATAACAAAAGTAACCAACAGGTTAGTCCATCCACAAGAATAAACTTTTAACCGGATTTACACACATGTAGTTCACCGGAGTTTTGTCACTGAGGCTGATATCTGACAAGATAAGATGAATACAGTACTTGGACAAGTACAAGATGATTTAAAGAATTTGAGACTCTGCAGAGTTTGTACTAACTGACCACAGCCAACGGATTTCTGTAGTCACGAAGGACTAGTTCCGTTTACGGTATTTCAGTAGAAACACATTTTTACTAGTACACACCCATTTCACCTCACTATGCCAGGAATCACCCTGGACAACGTCCAAGAAAAACTTTGAGATGGGGAGGTCACAACCTCGAATAGCATGGGATCAAATTTCTATACGCGCGCTCTAAGGGGTGCCCCCCCCCCCTCGGTCCCAACCAGAAACACCCATGCCCCCTGACCGGATGACGGGCTTTAATCCAGGGCCATGGAACCCTCATCCCGGCCTCTCTATTTGGTGTGTACCAGGAAAACGATTTGCAACTTACTAAGCCATATTCCTTTCAGAAAACATCTGGCAGTACAGGAAGGAAATGAATGGGAATGTGATTTGATTCATGATGACATGGAAGTCAAATAATCTGGCATAAGACTGGTATGTCACAACACTGCCATCTTACCCATCCTCATGCCATCACATGGCCATGCAAATATGTATCCAACAACATAATGCTTTCCGAAACTTACTTTCCACTTATGTGCATGAAATATAACATTCAAAGAAATGTTCATAAACATGCCATGACCATACTAAAATGCAAACATGCAACAACCACTCATCATATCAAGAGTTCAAACATGCTTGCCTGGTTCGGAGAAGTCGGAGTTTAACTGTGTGAAGTTCGCAGCTCCGTCACCTCCTCCGGTATCTACGGTATAAGAAAAAAATATGCACGCAACGTAAATACCGCGAGTGTACAGAAAAGTGTTTCAAATATTTTTCAAGTAAATATGACAAAAAACTAGACAGAAAAAGAAAGATGACAGAAAAAGAATCAATCAAAAACCATTTTCTGTTTAAAAGTTATAAGAGTTTTGGTCCAAGGACCCATCTGTAATGAAACAGAAAACTTCCAGGGGTTCTGCGGAAAAGTCCAGAAAACGGTTTGTTTAAAAGAAAAAAACTGAGAGGCTGACAGGCGGGCTCCACCCGTCAGGTTTGAAAATTCAAACGAGGGAAACAGGGCGCGACGGTGCCCGAGATGTGCGGTGGTCGCCGACGGCGATCCACGGCGGGGCTGGGTGATCGGGTGGTACCTTCGTGATCAGTGTACCTTTCCGCGTCGGTGGGTGGTGGTGGTGGTCGCCGGCGAGCACTGTGTCGATGGCGGCCCTTTCTCCGGCGAATGGTGGTTCGGGTCATCGTGGATCTTGCCGGAGAGAGCTGTGGGGGTCAAATTGAAGTGGGGGTTAGCCTCCTGGTGGTGGTACGAGGCTACGGGCATGAGTAGGACGATGGAGGAGTTCTCACCGAAGAGAACGTTGCCGGAGCCCGAGGCGGACGGAGGTGGCCGGAGTTGAGGAAGAAGGGCCTCTCGAGGCTCTTCTAGTGGCTAGGCGGGGTCTGGTGAGGTGGTGAAGTTGTGCGGGGGCGAGAGCAAGCTCGGGGGGTGCTATTTATAGCCGGCCGAGGCGGTTGCCGTGAACGGAAAAGTCCGGTGAGCGATTACGGCGGCGCTGTGGGTGGACGGTCGGCTTAGGGGCTTGAGCATCATCTAGATGAAGCACTGGTGCCATCCCAATGTCCAACTCAGCAAGGGAGGGAAGATTACGGCTTGTCCTCGACGAAACGGCCGCACGGCACGTCGGCGCAGAGAACGCGCTCTGCGCGTGCCAGGCCACGGCGACGGTGCTGCATGCATGCGCTGGCAAGGAGATGGCCACGCGGAGCTCTCAGGAGGTTTGGGCGGTGCTGAACGGCGTTATGCCACAGTGTGTCCCCTTGTCGGCCGTTATGGTGGTTCTGCCGCCGTGGGACACGCCGTCGTAGGTGGGCCAGGGCGCCACCGATGCCAGGAAGGAGCCAAGCGCGCGTGTGGAGCTCCGGACAAGGAGGAGGGGCTGTGAGCAACGTGCCAAGTGCACAGTTTACCTGTGACTGAAACTCTGACGAAGAAACGACACTGAAATCTGAATTTTTCTGAATATGAACAGTAACAGTGCATGCCAGGTGTTCGACAGAATGATTTTTGCATGTGGGGATTTTTCCTTGAGCTAGTTTTTGGTGGAGTGGTCTCTCATTGCAACTAGAGGTTGCCTGAATTTTGGTGGAATTTTTGGAGAAGTGGAAATATGAATTTCACCAAATTTGACAAATCTGGTCCAAACTCGCAGAGGGTGAAATTTGGAAATTTTGAAAAGAAGAAGAGTAGATCTTGATGGTTCTAGGTTGTGGGTACCAAGGACCATCCAGAGGGGTTGGGTTGAGACCAAAAATCAAAGGCATTTAGGTACTTGCTTTGCAAATCACCTCGGTTCAAAATAAAAGACAGAATTGTTTTGGGAAAAGAAATAAATGGAATAAAATCCAAAAATGGATTTTATTAGTCTGGACAGAATGTTTGGGTTGTTCCAAAGTGGAAGGAGGGGTTTTGGGGGAAGTTTTACCATAAGAGGCATGGTAAAACAAGAATGGATCGAAACCAAATAAAAGCCCAAAACCAAAAAGGTTTTCTTTTTTAAAAGAAACTAAATCCAAGAAAAGGTTTTTAGAGGGCAAACTTAGAAGAGGGTTTTTAAGAAGGGTTTAAATGACCTTCATCAAACCAAACAAGGCTCTTCCTGAAAACAAAAACCACAAAAATTTTGGAGTGTCACAGCACCTACCCCCTTAGGAAAAATCTCGTCCCTGAGATTTCAGCTGATCCTTAAACAGGTGTGGGTGCTCTGTCCTAAGAAAACCCTCGCTCTCCCAAGTTGCTTCATTCTCGGTGTGATTGCTCCACTGAACTCTGAAAAACTTGATGGTTTTCTGTCGGGTCCTCCTCTCAGACTCTTCTAATATTTTTATTGGGTGCTCCCGGTAGGTGAGGTCTGGTTGCACGTCAATATTTTCATGTGATACTTGCTTCTCTGGGTTGCTCACGTACTTTCTCAACTATGAGATGTGAAACACATTGTGGATACAGGATAAATCTCCGGGTAGGTCTAGCTGGTAGGCTACCGTGCCTCTTCGGGCCACTATACGGAATGGTCCGATGAATCTTGGTGCTAGTTTTCCCTTAATCCTGAATCGCTGCAGACCCCTCATAGGAGAAACTCTTAGGTATACAATTTCTCCGGGTTCAAAACTGATTTCCCGATGCTTTCAATCGTAATAACTCTTTTGCCGACTTTGAGCTGTCTTGAGTCGATCTCTAATTGTTTTAACTTTCTCCTCGGCCTGCTTGAGCATATCTGGGCCGAAGATATGGCTGTCTCCAGTCTCTGACCAATTTAGCGGGGTACGACATCTTCTCCCATACAGAGCTTCAAAGGGTGCAATTTGCAAGCTGGCTTGATAACTGTTGTTGTATGCGAACTCTGCATATGGCAAACTTTCTTCCCAACTGGCTCCGTAGGTGAGAACACAGGCTCTTAGCATGTCTTCTAGAATTTGGTTTACGCGTTCAGTCTGCCCATCAGTCTGGGGATGGTATGCGGTACTGAATGCTAGTTGGGTTCCCAGTGCCTGTTGTAGGTGATCTCAAAATCTAGAGACGAACTGTGTGCCTTTGTCAGATATGATAGTCTTTGGGACTCCATGCAGGCAGACGATATGGGCAAGATAAAGTCTGGCCAGCCTCTGAGTGGTGTGAATTGTCTTCACCAGAATAAAATGTGCCACTTTGGTTAATCTGTTGGTTATGACCCATATGGCATCGTTTTCGTGTCGTGACCGTGGCAGTCCAACAATGAAATCCATTCCAATCTCGTCCCATTTCCACTCAGGTATCTTGTTTGGTTGTAATAGCCCGGCTGGTTTCTGGTGCTCGGCCTTGATACGTTGACAAGAGTCACAGCATGCAATGAACGTGGTTATATCTCTCTTCGTACCGTGCCACCAAAAATTCCCCTGAAGGTCTTTGTACATTTTTGTCCCTCCAGGATGGATTGAATACGGAGCGGTGTGGCTTTCAGCCAGAATCTGCTATTTGAGGTCCTTGATATTTGGTACGCATAGTCTCTCTCCGTACCACAATATTCCTTGCTCATCTATGTTGAATTCTGAGGCCTTGCCCAAACTCACTTTCCTTTTTATGCCATCAATGCTGGGGTGTCCACGCTGAGCCTCCTTAATCTTTTCCATCAGGGTAGGCTGTATTTCCAGATTTGACACACTGCCTTCGGTAACCATTATTAAATTGAGTCTGGAAAATTCCTGCTGAAATTCTGGCCTCAACTTTGGTATACTGTCGTCGTCCATGCTGGGATTCTGACTAAGGGCATCTGCTACAACATTTTCCTTCCCGGGATGATAGTGGACCCCAACATCATAATCCTTCACCAACTCTAACCAGCGTCGTTGCCGTAAATTAAGTTCCGGCTGTGTGAAAATATACTTAAGACTCTTATGGTCTGTGTATATCTCACAACGATTTCCAAGTAGGAAGTTTCTCCATTCCTTGAGTGCATGGATGACCGCTGCCAATTCTAAGTCATGAGTGGGATAATTCTCCTCATGCTTGCGAAGTTGTCTGGAGACATACGCGACTACCTTGCCTTCTTGCATCAATACGCATCCGAGGCCTTTCCGGGATGCGTCACAATATAACTCAAAATTCTAGTGTATATCTGGCACAATTAATACTGGTGCCGTTGTTAATTTGCTTTTTAGCTCTTGGAAGCTTTTCTCACATGCTTCCGTCCATTCAAACTTCTTGCCTTTCTTGAGCAACTGCGTCATTGGCTTTGCTATGGTGGAGAATCCTTCAATAAATCTTCGATAATAGCCTGCCATTCCCAAGAAACTCCGTACGTCCGTTACGCTAGCTGGTGGTTTCCAGCCAAGTACGGCCTTGACCTTTTCCGGGTCTACTGCAATACCTTTTGGGTGAGTACGTGGCCCAGAAAACCCACCTGTCTTAGCCAAAATTCACATTTGCTGAATTTGGCATACAGTTGATGTTTCTTGAGTTCCCCTAGTACAATCCTGAGATGCTCAGTGTGCTCTTCTGGTGTTTTGGAGTATATCAAAATATCATCGATGAATATCACAACAAACTTGTCCATATACTTCATAAATACTTTGTTCATGAGGTGAACAAAATATGCGGGGGCGTTGGTTAGCCCGAATGGCATCACTGTGAACTCATACAGTCCATATCTGGAAGTGAAGGCTGTCTTGGGAATATCTTCCGTTCGCACTTTTAATTGGTGGTATCCTGATCTCAAGTCAATTTTTGAGAAGACTTTGGCCTGTGCGAGCTGATCAAATAAATCATTTATTTGGGGCATTGGGTATTTGTTCTTGATTGTGACCATGTTGAGAGCTCGATAGTCAATACACAATCTCAGTGTTCCATCCTTTTTCTTGGCAAATAAAATTGGAGAACCCTAAGGTGATGAACTGGCTCGTATGTATCCTTTCTCCAATAATTCTTTTATTTGCTTCTTCAATTCTACCAATTCGGATGGTGCCATTCTGTATGGTTTCTTGTAAATAGGAGCGGTTCCGGGTGCTAGTTCAATGCCGAATTCTATCTCTCGGTCCGGTGGCATGCCTGGTAGTTCTTATGGAAATACGTCTGAAAATTCACATACTACTGGAACCTTGTTCAGCTCAGAAACGTCCACCTTGTTTAATCTTGGTTGTCGAGGTATTTGTCTCTCTTTGGCTGAAACTTTTATTTTCTTCCCATGATGGTGTGTGAGAATCACGGTCCGGTTGAAGCAGTCAATAAAACCTTTGTTGGTGGTTAACCAATCCATCCCTAGGATGACATCCAGTCCTTTGCTTTCCAATACAATAAGGTTGGCATAAAACTTCAATCCTTCAAATTCAATAACCACACCTTGACAGTAACTCTGGGTCACTTGCTTAATTCCAGGGGACTTGACGATCATTGATTTTTCCAAGGGAAGCATCGAAAATTTATTTTGCAAAGCAAAACTCTTCGAAATGAATGAGTGAGAAGCTCTAGAATCAAACAAAACCATGGCAGGTATTGTGTTGACGGGGTACGTACCGAGTACGATATCTGGGGCGTTATGTGCTTCCTCTCGGGTCACGTGGTTCAGGTCACCTTTCCGGTGGTTGTTATTGGGGTTGAAATTGTTTCGCTTTGGCCCTGAATTATTGCCACCATTGTTAGGCTTCGGGGTTGAGTTCCTTGGCTTGGGGCACTGCTTGGCATAGTGCCCTTCTTCTCCACAAGCGTAACAAGTAACGCCTAGGCGATAGGTGAACTCCTTGTCTCTTGAATGGAAATTCTTGATTGGGCGTGAATTATCCGTCGGGGTTTTGTGTGTTACACCCTTCTGAAATTCCGTCTTGCTTCTGGGGTTGCGAGCAAAAGTAGTCTGGTCCCTTTTGCGTTTGCGGAAATCTTCCAGGCTACGTCGCTCATTTTCCAAAGTAATGGCCTTATCCACCAGTGTTTTAAAATCTAGGAAGGTATGCACAACCAGTTGGCATTTAAGTGCGGGTGCCAGGCCTTCCAAGAATTTTTCCATCTTCTTGCTCTCGGTCATATGCTCTTCATTGGCGTAGCGAGACAGCAGAGTAAATTGGTTGTTGTATTCTGACACTGTCATGGTCCTTTGCTTGAGGTCATCAAATTCTCTCTTCCTGATTTTCATAACACTCTTAGGAATGTGTGCCCCACGAAAACCTTCTTTGAAATCCTCCCAGGTTATTTCATTTTCGTTGGGGTGCATGTGCAAGAAGTTTTCCCACCACGATGCAGCTGCTCCGGTGAGATAATGAGGTGCATACAATACTTTTTCACGGTCTGAACACTGTGCAATAATTAATTTTCTCTCCATGTCTCGAAGCCAGTCGTCGGCCTCAAGAGGCTTGTCAGTATGAGAAAATGTTGGAGGACGTGTCTTCTGTAACTCAGATAATTTGGATTGCTGCTGATGCTGACCATGGTTACTTCCCATATTGATGGATTGGTTCATCATTTCCTGGTGTTGTTGCTGACTCTGTTCATACAGACGACACACTTGTGTAAAAGCTGTTTCACTGTCCTGTTGACTTGTCTGTCCCTGAGTGAAATTGTGGTTTTGCGGTGTGCCATAATTTTCCTCTGGCTCATTTGGCATGGAGCGCGTCCAAGGACGAGACATCTTTCACTCTGGGGATATATTTTGTGAAACTCGTAAGACAAGAAAGAGAGTCGCAAAAGTCAATAAAATCACACATAAAGAAAATTTTAAAACTCCAGGATATTTTTGAAAATACACGATTGCGCGCGGAGAAGGACTATTACATATATTACATGCAAGCATAAATATACAATACATCACTCAGGATATGCGCACATAATCCTGACATGTTATTTAGACTAGTGCACTTCTCCAGATCCTACATGATGCGCAAACAGGCTACTTCTCACAACCTATGTACAAATAAACATATTACACAAGTCGGTACATCGCATGGCGTTACGCGTACTCAGTCGGAGATGGTGAGGATCTCCCTTGGCCTGCCGAGGGTGAGATGCAGAGACGCTGGGGAATCAACCTCCTCTTAGCTAATAGGTTCCAGACAAGGAACGCTACGCTGAGGTGATGGAGCAGGTGCCATAGGCAGAGTAACCTGAATGGGAGTGGGCAGAATAGGTGGAGTAGCACGTATGGGAGTGGGTGCAATAAGTGGTGCAGCGTGAACGGGAGTGGGTGCAATAGCTTGGTTGAATTCCTTAGTGGTAGGCAAACGACGAGCAGAGGCGAGAATGGTAGGTGAATGAGAAGCTGAGGACGAGATAAAAGTCAGTGGTGGAGCGGTGTGCAGAAGTTCCCTCCTGTTGGCAGCACAGCCATGGACTGAGTCCATGCGGGCAGCTACGAGGTCGTCCACCATGCTGTCGAAGGCAGCCTCCAGGGCTCGGAGGTACTCGACAAGCATCTCAAAGGCCTTGTCTCGCTCTCCTCTAGGGCAAGAGAAAGAGTAGTGACAGGTGTATGGCACGTGGCATGGAAGGTAGCGGTAGCGACGGGTCTTCATTGCAGGAAGGACATCCCGAAGATGAGCTATCGCCTCGCAGGCAGCCATCTGTATAGCATGCCTCTCTGTAAGCATGGATCTCCCCAAGAACGGAAGCGGCGTATCTCAGCACGCCCTCCCCTGAATTGCACCGCGGCCTGGTGCATGGTCAGAATGTCGTTGATCTTGTGTGGATAAAGTGTGAAGACTGGGCGCACGGATGGCCCCATCGCGACCTGGATGATGAAGGAGAGGAGTTTGACGAACCCCTCAGGCACGTTGGCGAACATCTGCGACTCACAGTCGTTGCCAGCCATCTACAAAAGTAGGCAAAAATTCTGAACGATCAGATCATAAGTTTTATGCTGACTGTCAAAAAAATGACTACATTTGTAAAAACATAAATAAACTCTATCATGCTAATAACCAATTAGCGATCGCACCTAGTGGCTTCCTACAGTCAGCCTGGCTTTGGTACCAAGTCTGTCACGACCGGTTTTTCAATAAAATAATTATTGAGAAAATTGATCTTTAGATCCAAGTATAGGAAAAGTCATCCTCACTGGTAGACGAATACTTGATAAACAGAGGACCAGTAGCATTAAATATATTACAGGGTTGAGCTGAGGCTGCTCAACAAATTATTACAAACTCGCCAATATCTTACATAAGGGCGGTTATGACACAGGGGTGTGGTGGCATGCTACTAGCTCGAGATAAAAGTGGTGGTGGATAACTTGACTCCTAACTGGCAGCTCATCGAGCGTCGAGGTGAGGCTCGATGAATTTATTCTGGGGTGGTGGAAGCGGATAATACAGTGACCAAAACAGGATCGCACGGGACTGACTGGGACTCCTCTAGATGTCGGAGTCGCTATCGAACTCTTCATCCATGAGATCGCCTTCATCAACATCTGGCCAAATCAACAAGCCAGGTGAGTACTTTGAAAGTACTCGCATGACAGTTCGGACAAAATATATAATAAATGTATGCATGAATGTGTCATGAATAAAAATAATGATGTTCATTCCAACAATAATATTATTTGATAAATAAAATAAATAACTGAAAACCGATCGGGTGTCTGGAGCGACGCCTCGAAAGGTAAACAAATAAGTTCATGCCGCAGTCGGGCGTCTAAGCGACACCACATAAAGGGCTTAAAAGAAATACCACAGTCGGACGTCTGAGCGACGTCACAGAAAGGGCTTATAAAAGAAATGCCACAGTCGGACATCTAAGCGACGTCACAGAAAGGGCTTATAAAAGAGATGCCACAGTCGGACATCTGAGCGACGTCAAGAAAGGGCTTAAGGAAGAAATGCCACCGTCGGACATCTGAGCGACGTCACAGACAGGGCTTGTAAAAGAAATGCCACAGTCGGACATCTGAGCGACGTCATAGACAGGGCTTGATAACAAAAGTAAATAACAAGTATGCCACAGTCGGATGTCTGAGCGACATCACAGAAAGGGCTTATATAACAAAAGTAAATAACAAGTATGCCATAGTCGGACGTCTGAGCGACATCACAGAAAGGGCTTTATAACAAAAGTAACCAACAGGTTAGTCCATCCACAAGAATAAACTTTTAACCGGATTTACATACATGTAGTTCACCGGAGTTTTGTCACTGAGGCTGATATCTGACAAGATAAGATGAATACAGTACTTGGACAAGTACAAGATGATTTAAAGAATTTGAGACTCTGCAGAGTTTGTACTAACTGACCACAGCCAACGGATTTTCGTAGTCACGAAGGACTAGTTCCATTTACGGTATTTCAGTAGAAACACAGTTTTACTAGTACACACCCATTTCACCTCACGATGCCGGGAATCACCATGGACAACGTCCAAGAAAAACTTTGAGACGGGGAGGTCACAACCTCGAATAGCATGGGATCAAATTTCTATATGCGCGCTCTAAGGGGTGCCCCCCTCTCGGTCCCAACCGGAAACACCCATGCCCCCTGACTGGATGACGGGCTTTAATCCAAGGCCACGGAACCCTCATCCCGGCCTCTCTGTTTGGTGTGTACCAGGAAAATGATTTGCAACTTACTAAGCCATATTCCTTTCGGAAAACATGTGGCAGTACAGGAAGGAAATGAATGGGAATGTGATTTGATTCATGATGAAACGAAAGTCAAATAATCTGGCATAAGACTGGTATGTCACAACACTGCCATCTTACCCATCCTCATGCCATCACATGGCCATGCAAATATGTATCCAACAACATAATGCTTTCCGAAACTTAATTTCCACTTATGTGCATGAAATATAACATTCAAAGAAATGTTCATAAACATGCCATGACCATACTAAAATGCAAACATGCAACAACCACTCATCATATCAAGAGTTCAAACATGCTTGCCTGGTTCGGAGAAGTCGGAGTTTAACTGTGTGAAGTTCGCAGCTCCGTCACCTCCTCTGGTATCTACGGTATAAGAAAAGAATACGCACGCAACGTAAATACCGCGAGTGTACAGAAAAGTGTTCCTTATATTTTTCAAATAAATATGAAAAAAACTAGACAGAAAAAGAAAGATGACAGAAAAAGAATCAATCAAAAACCATTTTCTGTTTAAAAGTTATAAGAGTTTTGGTCCTAGGACCCATCTGTAATGAAACAGAAAACTTCCAGGGGGTTCTGCGGAAAAGTCCAGAAACGGTGAAGGAAATATTCCCTAGAGGCAATAATAAAGTTATTATTTATTTCCTTATATCATGATAAATGTTTATTATTCATGCTAGAATTGTATTAACCGGAAACATGATACATTTGTGAATACATAGACAAACATAACGTCACTAGTATGCCTCTACTTGACTAGCTCATTAATCAAAGATGGTTATGTTTCCTAACCATAGACATGTGTTGTCATTTGATTAACGGGATCACATCATTAGGAGAATGATGTGATTGACATGACCCATTCCATTAGCCTAGCACTTGATCGTTTAGTATGTTGCTATTGCTTTCTTCATGACTTATACATGTTCCTGTAACTATGAGATTATGAAACTCCCGTTTACCGGAGGAACACTTTGGGTACTACCAAACGTCACAACGTAACTGGGTGATTATAAAGGAGTACTACAGGTGTCTCCAAAGGTACATGTTGGGTTGGCGTATTTCGAGATTAGGTTTTATCACTCCGGTTGTCGGAGAGGTATCTCTGGGCCCTCTCGGTAATGCACATCACTATAAGCCTTGCAAGCAATGTAGCTAATGAGTTCATTACGGAATGATGCATTACGTAACGAGTAAAGAGACTTGCCAGTAACGAGATTGAACTAGGTATTGGATACCGACGATCGAATCTCGGGCAAGTAACATACCGATGACAAAAGGAATAACGTATGTTGTTATGCAGTTTGACCGATAAAGATCTTCGTAGAATATGTAGGAACCAATATGGGCATCTAGGTCCCGCTATTGGTTATTGACCGAGAATGGTTCTAGGTCATGTCTACATAGTTCTCGAACCCGTAGGGTCTGCACGCTTAACGTTACGATGACATTTTTATTATGAGTTTATAAGTTTTGATGTACCGAAGTTTGTTCGGAGTCCCGGATGTGATCACGGACATGACGAGGAGTCTTGAAATGGTCGAGACATAAAGATTGATATATTGGAAGCCTATGTTTGGACATCGGAATGGTTCCGGGTGAAATCGGGATTTTACCGGAACACCGGGGGGTTACCGGAACCCTCCCGGGGGATAATGGGCCTTAGTGGGCCAAGAGGGAGAAGAGGAGGGCCGGCCAGGGCAGGCCGCGCGCCCCCTCCCCCCTAGTCCGAATAGGACAAGGAAGGGGGGGGCGGTGCCTGCCTTTCCTCTTTCCCCTCCCCCCTTTCCTTCTCCACCAAGGCAAGAGGGGGGAGTCCTACTCCCGGTGGGAGTAGGACTCCTCCAGGCGCACCCCTAGGGGGCCAGCCGCACCTCCCCCCTCCCTCCTTTATATACGGGGGTGGGGGGCACCCCATAGACACACAAGTTGATCTACGGATCGTTCCTTAGCCGTGTGCGGTGCCCCCCTCCACCATATTCCACCTCGGTCATATCGTCGGGGAGTTTAAGCGAAGCCCTGCGCCGGTAGAACATCATCATCGTCACCACGCCGTCGTGCTGACGGAACTCATCTCCGGAGCTTTGCTAGATCGGAGCCCGGAGATCGTCATCGAGCTGAATGTGTGCTGAACTCGGAGGTGTCGTACGTTCGGTGCTTGGATCGGTCAGATTGGGAAGACGTACGACTACATCAACCGCATTGTGCTAACGCTTCCGCTTACGGTCTACGAGGGTACATGGACGAACACTCTCCCCTCTCGTTGCTATGCCATCACCATGATCTTGCGTGTGCGTAGGAATTTTTTTGAAATTACTACGTTCCCCAACAGTGGCATCCGAGCCTAGGTTTTATGCGTTGATGTTATATGCACGAGTAGAACACAAGTGAGTTGTGGGCGATACAAGTCATACTGCTTACCAGCATTTCATACTTTGGTTCAGCGGTATTGTTGGATGAAGCGGCCCGGACCGACATTACGCGTACGCTTACGCGAGACTAGTTTTACCGTCGTGCTTTACACACAGGTGACTAGCTGGTGTCAGTTTCTCCAACTTTAGTTGAACCGAGTGTGGCTACGCCCGGTCCTTGCGAAGGTTAAAACAGCACCAACTTGACAAACTATCGTTGTGGTTTTGATGCGTAGGTGAGATTGGTTCTTGCTTAAGCCCGTAGCAGCCACGTAAAACTTGCAACAACAAAGTAGAGGACGTCTAACTTGTTTTTGCAGGATATGTTGTGATGTGATATGGTCAAGACGTGATCAGATATAAGTTGTTGTATGAGATGATCATGTTTTGTTGAAGTTATCGGCAACTGGCAGAAGCCCTATGGATGTCTCTTTGTTGCATAAGATGCAAGTGCCAAATAATTGCTTTACTTTATTGCTATACGATAGCAATAGTTGCAAGAGCAATAGTTGGTGAGACAACCATGTGATGACACATTGATATAGATCAAGATGATGAAGATCATGGTGTCATGCCGGCGACGATAGAGATCATGACAGTACTTTGGAGATGGAGATCAAAGGCGCAAGATGATCATGGACATATCATGTCACATATTTTGATTGCATATGATGTTTATCTATTATACATCTTATTCTTGCTTTGATTGATGGTAGCATTTTAAGATGATCTCTCACTAATTATCAAGAAGTGTTCTCCCTGAGTATGCACCGTTGCCAAAGTTCGTCGTGCCCAGACACCACGTGATGATCGGGTGTGATAAGCTCTACGTCCATCTACAATGGGTGCAAGCCAGTTTTGCACACGCAGAATACTCAGGTTAAACTTGACGAGCCTAGCATATGCAGATATGGCCTCGGAACACGGAGACCGAAAGGTCGAGCGTGAATCATATAGTAGATATGATCAACATAGTGATGTTCACCATTGAAAACTACTCCATCTCACGTGATGATCGGTTATGGTTTAGTTGATTTGGATCACGTGATCACTTAGATGACTCGAGAGATGTCTGTCTAAGTGGGAGTTCTTAAGTAATATGATTAATTGAACTTAAATTTATCATGAACTTAGTCCTGGTAGTATTTTGCAAATTATGTTATAGATCAATAGCTCGCATTGTTGCTTTCATATGTTTATTTTGATATATTCCTAGAGAAAACTGTGTTGAAAAATGTTAGTAGCAATGTTGCGGATTGGATCCGTGATCTGAGGTTTATCCTCATTGCTGCACAGAAGAATTATGTCCTTAATGCACCTCTAGGTGACACACCTATTGCAGGAGCAGATGCAGACGTTATGAACGTTTGGCTAGCTCAATATGATGACTACTTGATATTTTAGTGCACCATGCTTAACGGCTTAGAATCGGGACTTCAAAGACGTTTTGAACGTCATGGACCATATGAGATGTTCCAGGAATTGAAGTTAATATTTCAAGCAAATACCCGAGTTGAGAGATATGAAATCTCCAACAAGTTCTATAGCTAAAAGATGGAGGAGAATCGCTCAACTGGTGAGCATGTGCTCAGATTGTCTGGGTACTTCAATCGCTTGAATCAAGTGGGAGTTAATCTTCCAGATAACATAGTGATTGACAGAATTCTCTAGTCACCATCACTAAGTTACTAGAACTTCGTGATGAACTATAGTATGCAAGGGATGACGAAAACGATTCCCGAGCTCTTCGTGATGTTGAAATCGATGAAGGTAGAAATCAAGAAAGAGCATCAAGTGTTGATGATTGACAAGACCACTAGTTTCAAGAAAAGGGCAAAGGGAAAGAAAGGGAACTTAAAGTAGAATGACAAGCAAGTTGTCACTCCCACGAAGAAGCCCAAAGCTGAACCAAAGCCTGAAACTGAGTGCTTACACTGCAAAGGAAATGGTCACTGTAAGCGGAAATGCCCTGAATATTTGGTAGATAAGAAGGATGGCAAAGTGAACAAGGGTATATTTGATATACAGGTTATTGATGTGTGCTTTACTAGTGTTTATAGTAGCCCCTGAGTATTTGATACTTGTTCGGTTGCTAAGATTAACAACTCGAAACAGGAGTTAGAGAATAAACAAAGACTAGTTGAAGGGTAAGTGATGATGAGTGTTGGAAGTAGTTCCAAGATTGATATGATCATCATCACACACTCCCTATACTTTCGGGATTAGTGTTAAACCTAAATAAATGTTATTTGGCGTTTGTGTTGAGCATGAATATGATTTGATCATGTTTATTGCAATACGGTTATTCATTTAAAATCAGAGAATAATTGTTGTTCTATTTAAATGAATAAAACCTTCAATGGTCATACACCCAACGAAAATAGTTTGTTGGCTCTCGATCGTAGTGATGCACATATTCATAATATTGATGCCAAAAGATGCAAAGTTAATAATGATAGTGCAACTTATTTGTGGCACTGCCGTTTTGGTCATATCGGTGTAAAGCGCATGAAGAAACTCCATAATGATGGGATTTTGGAATCACTTGATTATGAATCACTTGATGCTTGCGAACCATGCCTCATGGGCAAGATGACTAAGACTCCGTTCTCCGGAACAATGGAACAAGCTACAGACTTGTTGGAAATAATACATACCGATGTATGCGATCCGATGAGTGTTGAAGCTCGTGGCAAGTATCGTTATTTTCTGACCTTCACAAGATGATTTGAGCAGATATGGGTATATCTACTTGATGAAACATAAGTCTGAAATAGTTGAAAGGTTCAAAGAATTTCAGAGTGAAGTGGAAAAATCACCGTAACAAGAAAATAAAGTTTCTGCGATCTGATCGCGGAGACGAATATTTGAGTTACGAGTTTGGTCTTCAATTAAAACAATGTGGAATAGTTTCACAGCTCACGCCACCTGGAACACCACAACGTAATGGTGTGTCCAAACGTCATAACCGTACTTTATTGGATATAGTACAATCTATGATGTTTCTTATCGATTTACCAATATCGTTTTGGGATCATGCATTAGAGACAGCTGCATTCACGTTAAATAGGGCACCATCTAAATCCGTTGAGACGACACTATATGAACTGTGGTTTAGCAAGAAACCAAAGTTGTCATTTCTTAAAGTTTGGAGTTGCGATTCTTACGTGAAAAAGTTTCATCCTGATAAGCTCAAACCCAAATCGGAGAAGTGCATCTTCATAGAATACCCAAAGGAAACGGTTGGGTACACCTTCTATCACAGATCCGAAGGCAAGATATTCGTTGCTAAGAATGGATCCTTTCTAGAGAAGGAGTTTCTCTCGAAAGAAGTGAGTGGGAGGAAAGTAGAGCTTGATAAGGTAATTTGTACCTTCTCCCGAATTGGAAAGTAGTTCATCACAGAAATCAGTTCCAGTGATTCCTACACCAATTAGTGAGGAAGCTAATGATGATGATCATGAAACTTCAGATCAAGTTACTACAGAACCTCGTAGGTCTTCCAGAGTACGGTCCGCACCAGAGTGGTACGGTAATCCTGTTCTGAAAGTCATGTTACTAGACCATGATAAACCTACGAACTATGAGGAAGCGATGATGAGCCCAGATTCCGCGAAATGGCTGGAGGCCATGAAATCTGAGATAGGATCCATGTATGAGAACAAAGTGTGGACTTTGGTGAACTTGCCCGATGATCGGCAAGCCATAGAAAATAAATGGATCTTCAAGAGGAAGACGGACGTTGATAGTAGTGTTACTATCTACAAAGCTCGACTTGTCGCAAAAAAGTTTTTTCTACAAGTTCAAGATGTTGAATACAATGAGATTTTCTCACTCGTATCGATGCTTAAGTCTGTCCGAATCATGTTAGCAATTGCCACATTTTATGAAATCTGGCAAATGGATGTCAAAACTGCATTCCTTAATGGATTTATTAAAGAAGAGTTGTATATGATGCAACCAGAAGGTTTTGTCAATCCTAAAGGTGCTAACAAAATATGCAAGCTCCAGCAATCCATCTATGGACTGGTGCAAGCATCTTGGAGTTGGAATATACGCTTTGATAAGTTGATCAAAGCATATAGTTTTATACAGACTTGTGGTGAAGCCTATATTTACAAGAAAGTGAGTGGGAGTACTACAACATTTCTGATAAGTATATGTGAATGACATATTGTTGATCGGACATAATGTAGAATTATTCTGCAAAGCATAAAGGAGTGTTTGAAAGGAGTTCTTTAAAAGAAAGACCTCAGTAAAGCTACTTACATATTGAGCATCAAGATCTATTGAGATAGATCAAGACGCTTGATAAGATTTTCAATGAGTACATACCTTGGCAAGATTTTGAAATAGTTCAAGATGGAACAGTCAAAGAAAGAGTTCTTGCCTGTGTTGCAAAGGTGTGAAATTGAGTAAGACTCAAATCCCGACCACGGTAGAAAATAGAAAAGAGAATGAAAGTCATTCCCTATGCCTCAGTCATAGGTTCTATAAGGTATGCTATGTTATGTACCAGACCTATTGTATACCTTGCTCTGAATTTGGCAAGGGAGTACAAAAGTGATCTAAGAGTAGATCACTGGACATTGGTCAAGAACATCCTTAGTGAGGACTAAGGAAATATTTCTCGATAATGGAAGTGATAAAAGAGCTCGTCGTAAAAGGTTACAATGATGCAAGCTTTTACACCAGTCCAGATGACTCTAAGTCTCAATCTGGATACATATTGAAAGTGGGAGCAATTAGCTAGAGTAGCTCCGTGCAGAGCATTGTGGACATAGAATATTTGCAAAATACATACGGCTCTGAGTGTGACAGACCCGTTGACTAAGCTTCTCTCACGAGCAAAACATGATCACACCTTAGTACTCTTTGGGTGTTAATCACATAGCGATGTGAACTAGATTATTGACTCTAGTAAACCCCTTGGGTGTTGGTCACATGACGATGTGAACTATGGGTGTTAATCATATACAGATATGAATATTGGTGTTAAATCACATGGTGATGTGAACTAGATTATTGACTCTAGTGCAAGTGGGAGACTGAAGGAAATATGCCCTAGAGGCAATAATAAAGTTATTATTTATTTCCTTATATCATGATAAATTTTTATTATTCATGCTAGAATTGTATTAACCGGAAACATGATACATGTGTAAATACATAGACAAACATAACGTCACTAGTATGCCTCTACTTGACTAGCTCATTAATCAAAGATGGTTATGTTTCCTAACCATAGACATGTGTTGTCATTTGATTAACGGGATCACATCATTAGGAGAATGATGTGATTGACATGACCCATTCCGTTAGCCTAGCACTTGATCGTTTAGTATGTTGCTATTGCTTTCTTCATGACTTATACATGTTCCTGTAACTATGAGATTATGCAACTCCCGTTTACCGGAGGAACCCTTTGGGTACTACCAAACGTCACAACGTAACTGGATGATTATAAAGGAGTACTACAGGTGTCTCCAAAGGTACATGTTGGGTTGGCGTATTCCGAGATTAGGTTTTGTCACTCCGATTGTCGGAGAGGTATCTCTGGGCCCTCTCGGTAATGCACATCACTATAAGCCTTGCAAGCAATGTAGCTAATGAGTTAGTTACGGAATGATGCAATACGTAACGAGTAAAGAGACTTGCCAGTAACGAGATTGAACTAGGTATTGGATACCGACGATCGAATCTCGGGCAAGTAACATACCGATGACAAAGGGAATAACGTATGTTGTTATGCGGTTTGACCGATAAAGATCTTCGTAGAATATGTAGGAACCAATATGGGCATCCAGGTCCCACTATTGGTTATTGACCGAGAATGGTTCTAGGTCATGTCTACATAGTTCTCGAACCCGTAGGGTCCGCACGCTTAACGTTACGATGACAGTTTTATTATGAGTTTATAAGTTTTGATGTACCGAAGTTTGTTCGGAGTCCCGGATGTGATCACGGACATGACGAGGAGTCTCGAAATGGTCGAGACATAAAGATTGATATATTGGAAGCCTATGTTTGGACATCGGAATGGTTCCGGGTGAAATCGGGATTTTTACCGGAACACCGGGGGGTTACCGGAACCCTCCCGGGGGATAATGGGCCTTAGTGGGCCAAGAGGGAGAAGAGGAGGGCCGGCTAGGGCAGGCCGCGTGACCCCTCCCCCCTAGTCCGAATAGGACAAGGAAGGGGGGGGGGCGCCCCCCTTTCCTCTTTCCCCTCCCCCCTTTCCTTCTCCACCAAGGCAAGAGGGGGGAGTCCTACTCCCGGTGGGAGTAGGACTCCTCCAGGCGCACCCCTAGGGGGCCGGCCGCACCTCCCCCCTCCCTCCTTTATATACGGGGGCGGGGGGCACCCCATAGACACACAAGTTGATCTACGGATCGTTCCTTAGCCGTGTGTGGTGCCCCCCTCCACCATATTCCACCTCAATCATATCGTCGCGAAGTTTAGGCGAAGCCCTGCGCCGGTAGAACATCATCATCATCACCATGCCGTCGTGCTGACGGAACTCATCTCCGGATCTTTGCTAGATCGGAGCCCGGAGATCGTCATCGAGCAGAACGTGTGCTGAACTCGGAGGTGCCGTACGTTCGGTGCTTGGATCGGTCGGATCGTGAAGACGTACTACTACATCAACCACGTTGTGCTAACGCTTCCGCTTACGGTCTACGAGGGTACGTGGACGAACACTCTCCCCTCTCGTTGCTATGCCATCACCATGATCTTGCGTGTGCGTAGGAATTTTTTTGAAATTACTACGTTCCCCAACAAACGGTTCGTTTAAAAGAAAAAAACTAAGAGGCTGACAGGCGGGCTCCACCCATCAGGTTTGATCGGGTGGTACCTTCGTGATTAGTGCACCTTTCCGCGTCGGTGGGTGGTGGTGGTGGTCGCCGGCGAGCACTGTGTCGACGGCGGCCCTTTCTCCGGCGGACGGTGGTTCGGGTCGTCGTGGATCTTGCCGGAGAGAGCTGCGGGGGTCAAATTGAAGTGGGGGTTAGCCTCCTGGTGGTGGTACGAGGCTACGGGCAAGAGTAGGACGATGGAGGAGTTCTCACCAAAGAGAACGTTGCCGGAGCCTGAGGCGGACGGAGGTGGCCGGAGTTGAGGAAGAAGGGCCCCTCGAGGCTCTTCTAGTGGCTAGGCGGGGTCTGGTGAGGTGGTGAAGTTGTGCGGGGGCGAGAGCAAGCTCGGGGGGGTGCTATTTATAGCCGGCCGAGGCGGTTGCCGTGAACGGAAAAGTCCGGTGAGCGATTACGGCGGCGCTGTGGGTGGACGGTCGGGTTAGGGGCTTGAGCATCATCTAGATGAAGCACTGGTGCCATCCCAGTGTCCAACTCAGCAAGGGAGGGAAGATTACGGCCTGTCCTCGACGGAACAGCCGCACGGCACGTCGGCGGCAGAGAACGCGCTCTGCGCGTGCCAGGCCACGGCGACGGTGCTGCATGCGTGCGCTGGCAAGGAGATGGCCACGCGGAGCTCTCAGGAGGTTTGGGCGGTGCCGAACGGCGTTATGCCGCAGTGTGTCCCCTTGTCGGCCGTTACGGTGGTTCTGCCGCCGCGGGACACGCCGGCGCAGGCGGGCCAGGGCGCCACCGACGCCAGGTAGGAGCCAAGCGCGCATGTGGAGCTCCGGACAAGGAGGAGGGGTTGTGAGCAACGTGCCAAGTGCACAGTTTACCTGTGACTGAAACTCTGACGAAGAAACGACACTGAAACCTGAATTTTTCTGAATATGAACAGTAACAGTGCATGCCAGGTGTTCGACAGAATGATTTTGGCGTGTGGGGATTTTTCCTTGAGCTGGTTTTTGGTGGAGTGGTGTCTCATTGCAACTAGAGGTTGCCTGAATTTTGGTGGAATTTTTGGAGAAGTGGAAATATGAATTTCACCAAATTTGACAAATCTGGTCCAAACTTGTAGAGGGTGAAATTTGGAAATTTTGAATAGAAGAAGAGTAGATCTTGATGGTTCTAGGTTGTGGGTACCAAGGACCATCTAGAGGGGTTGGGTTGAGACCAAAAATCAAAGGCATTTAGGTACTTGCTTTGCAAATCACCTAGGTTCAAAATAAAAGACATAATTGTTTTAGGAAAAGAAATAAATGGAATAAAATCCAAAAATGGATTTTATTAGTCTGGACAGAATGTTTGGGTTGTTCCAAAGTGAAAGGAGGGGTTTTGGGGGAAGTTTTACCATAAGAGGCATGGTAAAACAAGAATGGATCAAAACCAAATAAAAGCCCAAAACCAAAAAGGTTTTCTTTTTTAAAAGAAACTAAATCCAAGAAAAGGTTTTTAGAGGGCAAACTTAGAAGAGGGTTTTTAAGAAGGGTTTAAATGACCTTCATCAAACCAAACAAGGCTCTTTCTGAAAACAAAAACCACAAAAATTTTGGAGTGTCACATGGAGGAACTTCAGAGCTCAACAATTCGAAATTCGGTCATCCCTCCCAATGCTAGATTTCTTTCTTATGAAAATATGAAAAAGAGTGTTGCCTTTTCTCCCACAGCTATGAAACATCCATGGATGAATGGAGCTTTAATCGTCATGGGTAAACTTCATAAGGAAAAAATGGATCTTAAGCAGCAAGTTAATAAGCTCGAGGATGAGAATCATATCCTAAAGGGCATCATCGCCAATAATATCACATCACCACCTCCGAAGAAAGATACATAAATACATGGGCATGGGCACTCCCCTTGGCAACTGCCAAGCTTGGGGGAGGTGCCCCGGTATCGTATCACCATCACACCTCTATATTTATCGTTTTCTTAGTTTGATCCTTTGGGTTATATCTTGATCTAGTAGAATAAAGTTTTAGTATGATCTAGCTTTGAGTTTTGTTTTGATCTCTATCTATGTAATCGAGTCCGCGAGCTATATATAATAAAGAGTAGTTCTGAGTTGAGGGCTTTGCTATCTTGCTATGATCTTGAGGGAATTAAAGAAAGAATAGAAAGAAATAAAAAGATCATATTGATCTTATGGAGAGTAATGCCTTCACATATAAAGAGTATGATGAAAAAAAGTTGTTGAGAGTTGACAAACATAGTTTTGGTCATCGTTGCAATTAATAGGAAGTAATAAAGAAAGAGAGGTTTTCACATATAAATATACTATCTTGGAACATTTTATGATTGTGAGCACTCATTAAAATATGACGTGCTAAAAAGTTGATGTTGGACAAGGAAGACAACGTAATGGGTTATGTTTTCTTATATCCGAATAAGTTATATTGTCATGGATCATCCAACATGTTGAGCTTGCTTTTCCCCCTCATGCTAGCCAAATTCTTTGCACCAAGTAGAGATACTACTTGTGCTTCCAAACTTCCCTGAACCCAGTTTTAACATGAGAGTCCACCATACCTACCTATGGATTGAGTAAGATCCTTCAAGTAAGTTGTCATCGGTGCAAGCAATACAAATTTCTCTCTAAATATGTATGATCTATTAGTGTGAAGAAAATAAGCTTTATACGAGCTTGTGATATGGAAGAAATAAAAGCGATGGACTATATAATAAAGGTCCCTATCACAAGTGGCAATATAAAGTGACGTTCTTTTGCATTAAGATTTTGTGCATTCAACCATAAAAGCGCATGACAACCTCTGCTTCCCTCTAGAAGGGCCTATCTTTTACTTTTACCTTCTACCCTCATACAAGAGTCATGGTGATCTTCACCTTTCCTTTTTAAACTTTATCCATTGGCAAGCACTATGTGTTGGAAAGATCCTGATATATATATATATATATATATATATATATATATATATATATATATATATATATATATATCCACTTGGATGTAGGTTTTCATAAAGTATTACTATTGACATTACCCTTGAGGTAAAAGGTTGGGAGGCGAAACTATAAGCCCCTATATTTCTCTGTGTCCGATTAAAACTTTGTACCCATAAGTATCGCATGAGTGTTAGCAATTGTGAAAGACTAAATGATAGTTGAGTATGTGGACTTGCTGAAAAGCTCTTATTTTGACTCTTTCCGATGTTATGATAAATTGCAATTGCTCCAATGACTGAGATCATAGTTTGTTAGTTTTCAATCAAGTTTTTGATTCATACTTTACCATGTGAATAGATTGTTACTTTAGCATAAGAAATCATATGACAATATATGTTGTTGTTCTAAAGATGATCATGATGCCCTCATCTCCGTATTTTATTTTATCGACACCTCTATCTCTAAACATGTGGACGTACTTTTCGATATCGGCTTTCTCTTAAGGACAAGCGACGTCTAAGCTTGGGGAAGTTGATACGTCCATTTTGCATCATGCTTTTATATCATGGGATAATTGATTTTATGCCCCTAGTTAGGTCACACTCGGCAGGTTTACCCCTAGTTTCTGAAAACACTTGTTCCTGCCCAAACTACTTTGCTCCTCTTATGCTTTTGCCCTTTGACCATTTGACCATCACTTTGAAAGCTTCATAAAAAATTCATACTAACTCAGAAAAATTCAAATAAGTTCTCAAAATGTTCAGAAAAGCATCACCTATATGTGCATGTCATTTGCATTCATGAAAAAAGTGTTGGCCAGTCTCCATCTCAGTTTTAGCTCATATGATCTTAGCATGAACAGTAAAATCTAAAAAAATCAAAATATTCTAAAAAAATTGGTGGCAAAGTTTGACCAATGTTTTTAGTGCTTGCCAAGTTTCATAAGGGAATGACATTCGTGGAAGTCGTGGCAAAAAAACAAAAATCAATGCTCCAAAATTTCATTTTTTTGCCATGACTTCCAGGAATGTCATTCCCTTATGAAACTTAGGAAGAACTCAAAACATTGGTCAAAGTTTGCCACCAATTTTTTTTAGAATTTTTAGAATTTTTTTAGATTGTACTGTTCATTCTAAGAGCATATGACCTAAAACTGAGATGGGGACTGGCCAACACTTTTTTGATGAATGCAAATCACATGCACATATAGGTGATGCTTTTCTGAACATTTTGATATCTTATTTGAATTTTTCTGAGTTAGTATAAATTTTTTATGAAGTTTTCAAAGTGATGGTCAAACGGTCAAAGGGCAAAAGCATAAGAGGAGCAAAGTGGTTTGGGCAGGAACAAGTGTTTTCGGAAACTAGGGGTAAACCTGCCGAGTGGGACACAACTAAGGGCACCAAATTAATTATCCCTTATATCAATATTTATTATATTGTCGGTATTATTACATGTTATATCACAATACTTATGCCTTTTCTCTCTTATTTTATAAGGTTTACATGAAGAGGGAGAATGCCGGCAGCTGGAATTCTGGACTGGAAAAGGAGCAAATATTAGAGACCTATTCTGCACAACTCCAAAAGTCCTGAAACTCCACGAAGTTCAGTTTTGGAATATATTAAAAATATTGGGAGAAGAAAGCACCAGAGGGGGGCACCAGTCATCCACGAGGGTGGATGGCGCGCCCTACCCCATGGGCGCGCCCCCTACCTCGTGGGCCACCTCACAGGCCCCCGACTCCCATGTTCTGCTATATGGTGTCTTTTGCCCTGGAAAAATCATAAGGAAGCTTTTGGGACGAAGCGCCGCCGTCTCGAGGCGGAGGCAGCACCAATCTAGGGCGCCGGCGGAGCTGTTCTGCGGGGAAACATTCCTTCTAGGGCACCAATTTATGAACATGAATATGCTTTGTGAGTAGTTATGTTTGTTCGTGAGGACATGGGAGAAGTCTTGTTATAAGTAATCATGTGAATTTGGTATTCGTTCGATATTTTGATGAGATGTATGTTGTCTCTCCTCTAGTGGCGTTATGTGAACGTCGACTACATGACACTTCACCATTGTTTGGGCCTAGGGGAAGGCATTGGGAAGTAATAAGTAGATGATGGGTTGCTAGAGTGATAGAAGCTTAAACCCTAGTTTATGTTTTGCTTCGTAAGGGGCTGATTTGGATCCATATGTTTCATGTTATGGTTAGGTTTACCTTAATTCTTCTTTCGTAGTTGTAGATGCTTGCGAGAGGGGTTAATCATGTAACATCCCAAATTTTCAATTTGGAATGTTATACATGGGTCATCATATGCATATCATATTTTATTGCATTTTTGGTTGCTCCTAGAAATTCTAAGCAACTCAAGGACCCACGGACAGAGTTGGGGATTTCGTTATTTTCATATTTGAGTTTTTCTCAAATTTTGAAAAGAGGATCATTTGGCTTTAATCATTTTCTCTTCGAATATTTCCAATGTTAAAATAAAAGAGAGGAGATAAAATAAATTCTCCAAAATAAAAGAAATATTGGAGGGAAAATGTTAAAATCAAATAAGAATTTTATTAGGACTTTTATTGCTATTTTATTTGAATTAGGAAAAAAATGTGTTTTCCAAAATTGCATTAGTAGCCCACATAAATGTTCACTTTGTCTGCGATATTATTATAAGACCGTGAAAATTTATTTCAGGGTTTTTGGACTCCGTTTAGTATTTCTTTTGTTTGTTTTTCCGCGTCAGATTTATTTTAAAAAAAATAAGGCACCGACCTAACGGGTCGTGCCCGACCCGAACACCGTCGGGCCGGCCTTTATAAGGCAGAACCCCGCACCCCGCCAGCCCAAGCCGCCCCGCCGCCGAAACCCTAGCCGCTGCTGCCTCGAGATGTGCGCCACCGCCGCCGTTACCTCGCGCGCCGCTGCCCGACGCCGCCGCCTCCTCATCGCGCCGCCGTCGATCGCTCGCCGCCGCTGCCGGAGATGCCGTCGCCGCCACCAATCCCGTCGCCGCCACCGCTGGACCTCGCCGGAGGTAGACACCGCCGCCGCCGACCCGGTTTTTCCCGGAAAACCGTCGTTTTTTTTAAAACCTTAGATCGAGTATTTAGTTTTTTTATTAGATCGGTTCGGTTTTTTCTGTTTAGTTATTTAGCGGACGTTCGTCCGTACGTTCGTTTTAACGAATGTTGTTCGTCAATTAGCCGCAGACAATGAACGTTCGTTCGTTAGCCTCTTCGTCTCGTTTTATTTTCCAGGGTTTTTCCGCGATTATTTTCGATCGCGATTTCTGCCCTGATCTTCGATCTAGTTTATCTTTTCGCTCGTTTATCCAAATCAGATGAAACAAGCGCCTAGATCTTCATCTCGAAGCCCTCTTTCTGTTTAACCAACTTGAACAATATTTTGGTACTGTAAAATTTGACTTTGGTCTAGATTAGTAAACGAATCTTGTTTCTTTCATAGTTTGAGTTTCGTTGCTCCATCTGATTTGATTCTTTTTACAAACCGGAGTTCTTCAGTTGAACTTTCTGGTTAGATCTTCTTATTTGAGTTTTATCCGTGCTTCTAGTTTGAGTGCTTATGTATGTTATTGTTTGCTTGCGATAGAATTCTCGGAGTGCGAAGCGTGCTACTACGAGTCTCTAGGTTTTGCGGATCATCAGCAAGGCAAGTAACACTTTGATCATACCTCTTTATTACCCAGTGTTTATGCATTAGTTCAATCCTCAAACATTGCATGGTTAGGATCTAATTTAACATGTGGGTTTGGGAAGTAGATGATGAGGTGGAACCTATTGCCCTTTTATTATCAAACCTTTGGGAGTTACTTCTACGTTTTTCTCAGGATTGCTATGCTATGCTCGTAGACGTGGTTTGGGTGAGTGTATCCATGACAGATGTGAGTATTGTTAATTAATGGTTAACTTAAGGTGGCTATGTAAATACACATCTGGGTGGATTGGTTGAGGCACCCTGGAGTACCCAGTGGTTGTCAGGGCACCTGGAGAATCCAGTGTTGTCCTAGGATATCCTGGAGTACCCATGTGATCATCCTACGGTTCGCCACCCAGGCTCAAAGGGATCATAAGATCATTCATGCTAGAAACTTCCGTGTGTAGTCACAAGCCATTATGGGCTCTGGCATAGTTGAATAAGTTGTGTGACCTCTTTCAGTGGTAGACTAGCAGATTTAGGGGATGTAGGTGGTACTGTCTACCCAGAGTAAAGAGTTAATGCTTCTGAAAGACTATGTCTCGGTCATCCATTTCTCAAACATCATGAAGTGCGAAAAAATCATCGGAGGAGATCGAGTCTTGTGGGTAAAAGTGCACAAACCTCTGCAGAGTGTACAAACTAATCATGGTTAGCCGTGTCCCCAGTTATGGACATCTTGAGTATTTGGTTCTTGGATTATCATGTTGATCTCATCACTCTAAATTAATTTGATTCGGTTAATTGTTGTTGCTTAATTGGGATTGAGTTGTTGGAACCTTCTCAGTGTTTAACTACCACCATGATAGTTAAATAAAATTTATTCCTGTGTTGTAGGGAAAAATTGGCTTAATGCAAAACTGTAACCATAGAGCTTTCCACCAGCCATATATGCATGTAGTGATAGCATTTACCTGTTCAATACTCTATGTGTTACATTGCCAGCATATTCCATGTGCTGACCCGTTTCGGGCTGCAACATATCATGTTGCAGACTTTTCAGACAACGAGTAAGGTGCCATAGGTCGTTGTCGTTCACTTAGCTATGCCGTTGGAGTTGATGGACTCACTTTATCTTCCAAGCCTTCCGCTGTTATCTTATTTAGATGGCCTTAAGCCATATTATTGTAATAAGTTCTCTTTTGAGACATTTGATGTAATAAGTGTGTGATTGAAACTCTGTTATAAATCCTCAAGTAATGTGTGTGTCAGTATTTAGCGATCCAGGGATGACACTGATGCACAGAGACTAGACTGTTTGAGGTCTAGTCGCTACAAGATGGTATCAGAGCACACGCTGACTGTAGGACATGACCACTAAGCTAAAACCATAGGTCACTCTTCTCTACTCATTTCTGACTCCTCTCCCTTTTCTATTCTATAGGATGGAAGACTCAAGGAACAAGTTTACACAACCGGATGAAGATACACCTTTTGGAAGAGACTTAAAGGAAGTTACTAGGTACCTGAACATCGGAATACCAAGCTTCACCGGGACCTACATCGCCACTTTACCAGAGAGGAGCGTTGGATGATTCGAGTTCAAGTTCCAGGAAGGACGTTCATGCCAGTCACTGAGCCCATAGAGTTTTCCTTTGATGCACCAACCTGGAGTCTAGGAAAGAGCATGGCAGCCCACATCACCATGGGACGCATTGGAGAAGTATACCACAAGGATCTTAAGGATACTATCTACCAGATATGTGGGCACCGAGATGAGCAATGGGATATGATCATCACCAGGAGGGACAGGTCCATTGCAGCTTTCATCCAGGAGTTAAACCAGCACATTCGTCGCCAGGAGAACCAGATGTGCGCCGGCATGATAGATCTGAAGAAGGCAATGACCAGGATCACGGAGCTAGAGGAGGAACTCAAGTCTAAATGCGATGGATATGAGGAGGAAATGACGATACTAGTGGAGAAGAATGATGATCTGACGAGGAAGCTAGGAGTATTCATGGGAGACCCCGCGCCAGGAGGAGATGACGATGATTCCAAGGACATCCGTTCGGAGGACTACATCATCATCAACGACACCGACTCATACCCCGACGGTAGCGATGATGACTATGTTGATGAAGCTGGAGCAGATATCATGGAGTCTTCCACCAATTAAAACTTCTAGTCGACCACCATATCAGTAGTAGTATTCCCCCATGTATATAGTATAGTCCGAGCACTTATGTAATAATAGTTAGACCGATTGTATGCCCTTGTTTGAATTGATTGAAGTGATATGATTGTGTTTGTCTCATGTGCATATGGGTAGTGTTTCCCCCTTAGACCTTATTCTATTCTGTTTTCTCACCTTTTCTAAACCCATCAGATGCCTCCGAGACGTGACAATGGTTTTGCTTTCCCACCGGAGCTCACCCAGTTGATCCAGCAGCAGAATACCTTGATGTAGATACTAGTTAAGAATTAGAACCAAGGCAACAACAACAACAATCCACCACCACCACCACCTGTTGATCACTTAGCCCGTTTCCTAAGGCTGAATCCGTCGGTGTTCTCTAGTAGCACCGAGCCGATAGTTGCAGATGATTGGCTCCGCAAGATTGGAAGGGAGCTGACCACTGCAGGATGAATAGATGCGGGGAGAGTGTGTTTTGCCGCACATCAGCTTGATGGACCCGCAGCATCATGGTGGGAGAATTTCACAGCCACTTACCCCATTGACACTGTTACATGGGACCAGTTTCAGTAGGCTTTTCACACTACCCATGTTTCAGCATGAGCTATGAACATGAAGAAACGCGAGTTTCGCAACTTGTGCCAAGGAGGATGCACAGTGGGGCACTATCTGGATGAGTTTAGTAAGTTAGCACGTTATGCCCCGGATGACGTCGCTACATATGCTGCTAAGCAGGAGAAGTTTCTGGAAGGACTGAATGATGAGCTGAGCATGCAGTTGATGGTGGCAACATTCAACAACTACCAGGAGTTGGTAGATAGAGCTCTCATGATTGAAGGGAAGCAATAGCAGATAGACAGCCACAAGAGGAAGTATGGACAAGGGGAGTACAATTCAGGAGCTCAGCAGAGGCCTCGTTTTACCCCGAACTCGGGAGGACACATTCACCACAACCATGGAGGCCATAATTCCAATGGAGAAAGTTCGCATAACCATAGTGGCCCCAAGAATGGGAATGGGAATGGAGGAAGTAACAGCTAGAACCATTCCAATCCAGCAACACCTGCCAAGAAGGATCTAAGTCACATTACTTGTTACAAGTGCGGGAAGAATGGACATTACGCCACGGAGTGTTCTGAAGCAAAGAATGGAAATGGCAATGGAAGCTCTGGGAAGAATCCCAACCCTTTCAACAAGGGACAAGTGAACCACATTAGCATGGAGGAGGTTGAGGAGCAGCCAGATGCAGTTATAGGTAAGTTTTTGGTTAAGTCATTTACTGTAATCGTTCTTTTTGATACTGGTGCATCGCATTCATACATATCAAGGGGATTTATGGATAAGAATAAGTTGCCAACCCAAGCCCTTAGGTCACCCATGTTAGTAACCTCGCCAGGAGCAGAGTATATGGCCAGCCTATGTGTGATCGGTTACCATTAAGGATTGGTAACTACTTGTTCCCCTCAGACCTAATAGTATTGGAGTCGCAAGGACTGGATGTAATATTAGGCATGGATTGGTTATCAAAGTATGGAGGGAACATTGACTGCGTCAGTAAGTCAATTATGCTCACTACCCCGGAAGGAAGAAGGATTAAGTATGTATCCCGGCATGTGCCGAAGAGGACTCAAGTGAATTCCTTATCAGGAGTTGTACACGAGGAAGTACTAGTGGTGAAGGATTTCCCTGACGTATTTCCAGAGGAGTTGCCAGGCATGCCACCGGATCGAGACATTGAGTTTTTTATTGATCTTTTGCCAGGCACTGGGCCAATATCAAAGAGACCGTATTAGATGCTCACAAAGGATTTGGAGGAAATTAAGAATCATATTAAGGAGTTACTGGAGAAAGATTACATTCGACCAAGTTCATCACCTTAGGGAGCCCCAGTACTTCTAGTGGAGAAGAAGGATGGATCATTAAGGATGGTTGTTGATTATCGTGCGTTGAATGAAGTAATGATCAAGAACAAGTACCCACTGCCGATGATCAATGATTTGTTTGACCATTTGCATGGACCTAAAGTATTTTTCAAGATCGATCTATGATCAGGATACCACCAGCTGAAGATTTGAGAGAAGGATATACCTAAGACAGCTTTTACCACAAGGTACAGGCTATATGGGTATACCGTTATGTCATTTGGTCTGACTAACGCGCCTGCATATTTCATGAACATGATAAACAAGGTGTTTATGGAGTTTTTGGATAAGTTCATCATAGTGTTCATTGATGATATGTTAGTCTACTCGAAGAATGAAGAAGGGCATAAGGAACATTTGTGATTGGTTCTTGAGAAGCTCGGGGAACACCAGTTATATGCCAAGTTCAGCAAATGTGAGTTTTGGTTGAAGGAAGTTGGATTCCTCGGACATGTTATATCTGGAGAAGGAATAGCAGTAGACCCCACCAAGGTTGTTTCTGTGACTAAATGGGTAGCACCCACGTCAGTTGGAGAGATCAGGAGTTTTCTTGGACTCGCAGGATATTACCGGAGGTTCATTGAGAATTTCTCCAAGATTGCAAAGCCCATGACAGAGTTGTTGAAGAAGGACACCAAGTTCAAATGGACTAAGGAGTGTGAAGCCAGTTTTCAGGAGTTGAAGAAGCGTTTGGTTACAGCCCCAGTGTTGATTCTTCCAGATCAATGAAAAGAGTATCAAGTGTATTGTGACGCTTCACGTCGAGGACTTGGAACAGTGCTTATGCAGGAGGGAAGTGTTGTTTCATATGCCTCACGACAGCTTAAACCTCATGAGAAAAATTATACTACACACGATTTGGAGTTAGCAGCCGTAGTGCATGCGTTGAAGACATGGAGACATTTTCTCATCGGAAACCATTGCGAGGTATACACGGATCACAAGAGTTTGAAGTATATCTTCACACAGAAGGAGTTGAACCTTAGGCAAAGAAGATGGTTGGACCTCATTAAGGATTACGATATGAAGTTGCACTATCATCCCGGAAAGGCTAATTTAGTAGCCGATGCATTGAGCCGCAAGAGTTATGTCAATATGCTCATGACCGGAGGATTACCCAAGGAGTTAGCAGAGGCTCTTCGCGAGCTACGTTTGGAAATAGTTCCGAGAGGTTATGTAGCAGCATTGGAAATCCAGTCTACTTTGATGGATAAGATCAGAGAAGCATAGAAGACTGACAAGGAGATTGCCGAGATAAAGGAAAGGATGAGCAAAGGAAAGGCTAAAGGATTTCGTGAGGATGAGCACGATACCTTATGGTTTGAGGATTGTGTATATGTGCCTAATGAGCCCGAGATCAGGAAGTTGATTCTGCAGGAGGCCCACGATTCGCCATATTCGATTCACCCAGGAAACACCAAGATGTATCTAGATTTGAAGGAAAGTTTCTGATGGACCGGAATGAAGAAGGATATTGCTGAGTATGTAGCCGTATGTGATGTATGTCAGAGAGTTAAGGCAGAGCATCAGAAACCAGTAGGATTGCTACAGCCCTTGCCAATACCCGAATGGAAGTGGGACAAGCTTGGCATGGACTTTATCACAGGATTGCCCAGGACCCGCTCAGGCTATGACTCGATATGGATTGTAGTCGATCGATTGACGAAAGTAGCTCATTTCATCCTAGTGAAGACCACTTATATGAGTGCTAAGTTGGCAAAGATATATATGACCAGGATCGTATGTCTGCATGGAGTTCCGAGGACAATTTTATTAGATAGAGGAACCTAGTTTACCTCAAAGTTTTGGAATCAGTTGCATGAGACTTTGGGTACCAGGCTAGAGTTCAGGCAGCCTTTCATCCACAGACAGATGGACAGACCGAGAGAGTCAATCAGATTCTGGAGGACATGTTGAGAGCTTGTGCGCTAGATTATGGATCAAGTTGGGACGACAATTTGTCTTATGCAGAGTTCTCTTACAACAACAGTTATCAAGCCAGTTTGAAGATGGCCCCTTTCGAAGCCTTGTACGGAAGGAGGTGCAGGACACCGTTATTGTGGGATGATGTTGGAGTTGTTTGGACTAGATTTGATTAAGGAGTATGAAGAGAAAGTTAAACTGATTTGTGATAGACTCAAGGTAGCCCAGTCCAGGCAGAAGAGCTATGCGGATGCTAAACGCAAGGAGACGGTTTACGAAGTCGGAGACAGAGTATACCTTCGGGTGTCCCCACTTCGAGGAGTTAAGCGTTTTGGAGTTAAGGGAAAGTTAGCACCACGTTTTGTGGGACCATATAAAATTTTGGAACGTATGGGAGAAATTTCTTACAAGCTGGAATTGCCAGAAGGATTGTCAGGAGTTCATGATGTTTTTCACGTTTCCCAGTTGAAGAAGTGCCAGGCAGAGATGGCCGATATTCCTTTGAGAGATACAGTGCCACTGGAAGCGATTCAGTTGGATAGTGATTTGACCTATGAAGAGAAACCAGTGAAGATTCTCGAGTTTGCCAGTCGAGTCACGCGCGGCAAAGTTATCAAGTTCTGCAAAGTACAGTGAAGCCACCATACCGAGGATGAAGCCACCTGGGAACGAGAGGAAGACCTACGGAAGGACCACCCGCACCTATTTTCTAGCCAACCCGAATCTCGAGGGCGATATTCATCTTAAGGGGGGTAGGTTTGTAACATCCCAAATTTTCAATTTGGAATGTTATACATAGGGGCTGCACGCTCCTAGGCGGGGACGACAACCAGGACATGCTCCAGGAGATGTTCGTCGTGTCGAGCCTCTTACCCATCGGTATCTAGAGATCCTTGACGGTTCCATGTGGCCTTAGGGCAACTCGAACGCGCCGATCCAAACAGACGCGGAATTTTTCCGTTTGGGTCGGTGTTTTGGGTGGCATCTGGCCTCGTCCGCGTTTTACTGGTCAGTGCGTCCAATGAGTCGACGCATTTTCGTCCGAACCATCGGTATGCGGCCATATTTTTGCATATATATCTAAACATTGCCCAAAGTTTAAATCACATAATTTACAACCAAATAAAAATTTCATAGTTTACAACCAAATAATAATCTGGTAGTTTACAAACCAAATGAAATTTAAATTGTCACAAATACATTGAAAAGAAAAAGAGTCGATACATCTATTGGTTGCCAATGTGAGCTCACATATGCTCAACCAAATCATGTTGGAGGTGAATATGAGTTGCTCAATCACGCATTTCATGATGAACTTGGGTGAACTGTCCAAACATTGCCACTCCTTCATGTTTAGGCACACCATTTTCATTATGAAAATGAAACCCCTGGTCTAATATTTCATCCTCATGCTCATCCTCTACGATCATGTTGTGCATGATCACACAAGCAATCATCACCCTCCCACAACTTCTTGGTGCTTCAATTCCTGCAGGATACCGAACGATGCACCATCGAGATTGAAGCACACTCCAGATCCTTCCTAGGACTTTCTTGTGCTTGGGAAATTCTCTGTCTATTCTCTCCTACCAGATTGGATGTTGTCTTCAAAAGAGTTGTCCATTGAGGATGGACACCATCAGCTAGGTAGTATCCCTTGGTAGGCCATACGACCGCGCATACGAGCGTGTGTAGTCGTATGGAGTGTTGTCTTTTGCTATGTCTCTTCCTATATATGCACCTCCCACTTGAACTCCTCTATCTCCTATTTACCCTTTTCCATGTATAGGCTTGGTTGCATCCATAAATAGCCCATTTCATGTGGAAAAAAAGATAGGATATTTGCAATCCTTTGCATTCATTGGTGATTAATATCAATATCTGAGCAGATATCTCGGTTTTTATAAAATATGTGGATTAAACTCAGGCTTGATGAGCGTAAAATAACACTCATCAATACTTAAGCATGCTACCTGCTTCTCCATATGCCATCTCTCATTAGCGCTTCGCCCGCGGATAATTCTTTTGATCACGAAGGGTGTAGCTAAGATTGAGTTGTTTGCCAAATTGGCGACTAGCCAACTCATGCGCGGGTTTTGGCCCAATTCCAGTGGCATTAGCCGTGTGGATTTCAAAAGATTGTACATCTGCAATTTCCTTTGTGACACCATTAAGTTTAAGGTCTCTGGATGATTGCCAAAGACAACTCGGGCACTTTTAGATTTCCCTTCTTTCTATCTGTTTTTAGATACATGTTCACTTGACATTCGGTTCTAGTTTCAACTCTAGGGCACTTTGTTAATTGATCCCTTTTGTCTTGCGATTGTTGTCCCTCATTTTTACAAACTAATCCACATTTCCACCGGTTGGCCTTCTGTTTGTGTACCTTTTTCTGACCTCAAAACCTTTATGTCCGCTATAGCTAGGCCAAAATGCCCAAGCCTCATCCGAGTTTCTAAATTCGATGCCAACAAGAGATACTAAACCAGGAAGTATAGCTCTACAATGCAGAAAAAACATGAACAAGAGACATGTAAAGTGCAGAGCAAATATTAGAACCAATGTGTAAGAGACAAATAATGAATTGTTGATCTCGGAGATAAGGAACAGTTCATGTAAACTCCTGCAAAAAAATGTGAGACTCATGCGAAATGGAATAATCAAGGAAGGTGCGGTACTTGAGCAACTTAAATCTATCTGATCTCTCATAAGAAATAACAAATTGGGTGTTGTATCACTTATGTATTGGAATCATGGGCTATTGTGCTTACCTATTCTTCCATCTCAGACTGATAATTCAACTACATAATTTTTCATGACAAAAGGGAAAGCTTGGTCCAGTTCACAACAATCTGATAAGAAGATGGATCAATTTCAAAGCTATCTGATGATGGAAGTTTGATAAATTTTGAAGCAATTTGATAGGGAGGATTAATCAACAAGATGGAGACATGATAATAAGATGTACTCACAGGTTATTGAAGAGTAGAGCAGCTCATCCCTTCGGCGACCGATTCCTTCGTGGAACACGCCCTTTCCCCCTCAGTCTAGCGATGTTTCCCTGATCTCTCGCCCTTTTCCCTTTGTCTGGCACTGTTTTCACTCTTCCATCCATTGGATGGGCTGGATCGTTCTTGTGGGCCGACCATGAGCTATATTTCTAGTTTCCAAATGCTCTCTCGTCAGATGGATAGCGAACGGTGAGACGGGAAGGACGTCCCTTGGCAGTAGATTGAAGTATGTCAAGGGAACTCATGGGGAATTGCCTCCCTTTTCTAGAGAGAAATGGGGACCCCCTAGGTTAGGTATTTGCCATGCTTTTATGCTTTCCATAGAGTTTTCTTATAACTTGTTTTGAAATAGACGTAACGACAGCAGGCTAAGCCCTGTTGATTTTTTCCCTGGTGAGCCTTTTCGGCCATTTGGGTCTTTAGTATTTTATAGGTCAAAAAATTAAAACCAGTCCTAAAATGGCCAAAACAGTCCAAAAAGGCAAGACTAGTATATAAACATTTTTTCAAATATCATGAAGATTTTTTTAAAATACAGGAATATTTTCTTCTAAAATTTCATACATGTGTTCATTCGAATGAAAGATTTTTATTTATACTTGTATAAGCATTTTCTAAAACTGTAATGTACACATATTTTTAAATAAGTGGACATTTTCTTCAATTGGCACACACATATATTTGAATGCTAGGAGTCATTTATTTTATATTACAACACATTTTATTACATTCTAAAATCATTTTTTAAAATTTAACCTACATTGTTTTGGAAAGCAACAACATTTTTAATTGTCAGGAATTATTTTGAATTGTCATCATTTTTTTAAAGGCTGCATTAACACCTTAGGAACTTGTGGTGAACATTTGTATTTTTTTCATATTTGAAATACAAATAATAGCAATAAAAAAGTAAAAAGTAAAATAAAAAACGTGCTGGGCTGGCCCATTTGTTCCTTCTTCTTGTTTTTTTACTATTTTTATAATTCATTTTTTCAATATTTCTATTTTGCAACACATAGGCTCTTTTGAATTTTATATATCTATTTTTGAAATTTACCAAGATATTTCAAAAAATGTGAAATTTTTCTGAAATTTCGTTTTCTCTAAGTTACCCAACATTTTTTTTCAAATAACTAAATATTTTTTTCCAATTCATGAATATTTTTTGATTTTTATGCACTTTGTTACAATTCATCAAATTCGTAATCATTTTATAAATTCATGAAAATATTTTCATTTTTTTAGAATTTTAACATTTGTGAAAAATCGAGTTCACAAATATTTTTCGTATTTCGTGAATAGTTTTGATATATGTGAATTTTTCAGATTCAAGAATTAGGGAACATTTTATCAAATCTGTGAGACTGTGACCATATTTTTGAATTAGGGAACAATTTTTGGATTCCAAAATGAATATTTTTCAATTCATGAACATTTATTGAATTCGTGATATCTTTGTTGATTTGTCAGTTTCTTTTAAAATTCACAAAAAAACCGGACTCATGAATATATTTTTGTTGCACCATATTTTCCAAAATTAACAGAAAAACATACCATTTTTTTTGAAAGGGCAGACAAGTAGCAACAACAAAAAGTAGCGAGCGAGCAAGATGGGGGAGCGAACAGACCAATGCATGCGGGGGTGAATAGGCGAACTAGGACGCCGACCCAAGCATGCACCATGTGGGCTTTACCTGCAATATGATGCTTAAAGCGTTTGTAGAGGATGTCCCCAAGTGGGCCACAGAGAGTGTGTGTCCTTGCCGAAGGTGTTACCACGGAAAAGATGCCCAACCTAGGCGAAAGCCGCATTATGGATCCATGCGCTTGATTTACTAGTATTTCTTACTTTATGAGAGAGATTTTTTGAAATCACAAGTTAAGGAGTACCCCGCACAGGTTACCACTTACCACTGCTGGCTTTGCAGCATGACAAGGGGTGCAACGTCACGCGAGGGGCTACTCCCCTGCACTCCACACTTGACAAGTGGTAAAAGGAGGTTGATATATGTAGAGTGAAAAGAAAATGATTATCTTGCTTTTTCGCTTTCGTAAGTTCGTTGGTGAGACGTCGTTTTTTAGATCTACCTTGCTGGATTGTGTTCCTTAACTATAGTTACTAGCTACTCCCTCCGTTCGGAATTACTTGTCGCGAAAATGGATGTATCTAGAACGTCTAGATACATCCATTTTCGCGACAAGTAATTCCGAACGGAGGGAGTACAAAACTCTAGATCCGCATTTTTCTAGTTTTTTTTTTGAGGGATCCGCATTTTCCAGTTCATTAGTAGTCTATCCCTTTTCTCTGTAGGAGCTGATTTTGGTAGATCCTCGGTAAAGTATCCCGGCGTGGCGATTATGTCGGAGGGGAAATAGGAGACAAATTTACCAGATTCATGCCCTTGAGACCGATTCATGATTTAACTAGAGACCGGGACATTATTGCACCTTCCATGTTCTGGAGGACACCTCGGTACACAAGACGCAAACCTGCATTCTCTGAACTTCATTGAAGTACTGAAATTTTATGTTGCACACTCCAGTTCAGATAATAAAAACTGGCAGGGCATCGCCGGACCTCTTCTCCGGCATAACATTTCTACCTCTTTGAGTGCAGTATTTCGTTCCCTTAGCAAGTCGTCATGCTTGGACTGAAGCTAATACTGCTCTTTGGATTCCGAGAGTTGATGTTGAAGATTCAAACTATGCTCATTGGCTTTCTGAAGTTCCTCACTATGACCTTCTGGACTCCAAGAACTCATGTTGAACATGCTCATTATGCTCTCATCAGCGACCACAATTTCTGTTGCTTTAACTTGTTGCAACTCTTGTTGTATTTTGGATAGATGTTCCTCAGTTTCCTTCTGTCGTTCAACCTGTTTTGCCTCTGATGTCCTGGCCTGCACAAATCACACCCTTTCATTCATATTTATCTGTGATAGATGGCTTGACTAATATCGTTTCATTTAACATCAATGTGCTTCATGTACACCATACATACTGTTTTAAGATTTCTAAGTGGTACTTAACCATATGTAGGCACCTTGCCAGTCAAGGTACAGTTTATTTGTTCCCTGCTGCACAAGGATTACCAGAGACACAGTAAATCACACATGCAAGAAATGTGTATGGAAAAATTAAACAGAAACAAATAATGATGGAAGCTTTGTCGCATAGAAATAGACTAGACTAACCAAAATGTCTTATAAATCCTCCCAACGTCACCGCCTTTAGACCTCTCAATGCATGTCACACATCTAGCCCAATGAAAACAAATGTTAGTTCATTATAACGTCAAGAAGGCAAACAGAAGACTGGGATGCTACCTCTTAAAGCCATCAATTACAATGGTACTGTTTGGATCACACTTCAAACCCTCTATGTATGTTGCCACAGCACTTCATAATTCTGCATCAGGGCTTGAACCTTCGACATGTATAACCCACCAGATAACTAGGATCCAGCTCAATGCATTTTCCCGCATTATCCAGACCTTCAGGCAGAGCTCCGAGAAAGATGTCACCTTGAACTGTGTTTCTAAAAACCTGGATGGCCAATCATAAAAGTAGCATTACAATCATATAGTAAATATTACAGTAATCAGGGTGCCAAGATATAACGGTGCGCCTGGAGCATGCCTGGCAGCTAACGATGTAAAACAAATAAGACAAATCATAGATGATATATGTTATTATGTGATGATATATGTTATTATGTATTTATGTGACATAATTTTTAGTATCAGAGATCCATCTAACTTGAATGGAGAAACAAATTTAACCAATGTATTAGATAAAGTATGACAGCTCATAAAAGTGCCGTGACAGATTAAACAGCTCATGGAAATTGCCTTCAGATGTTATATAAGGCATAATCGTTGTAAACCGAAATCCTTACTGCGGGTTCATTTGGATTCTTTTCAGGGCTTCGGTATAGTGAGCTGCTGCTTCCAGATAGTTTCTGTTGTAGAAGAGTTAATTGCCTGCAACATGCATAGCGGTGTACTTTCAGATTCCAGAAGCAGCAGTTCGACATCACCTAGCTGACATGGCATAGCACTATATGGAGGCCAATGTATCATGCTAGAATAAAGAACATAGATAGCTAGCAGCCTGTCCACCTGTGGTATTATCAATCCACAGTGTGGTTCTTCAAACCAAGCATGGCAAGTATTCCTGTCTATCATTTCAGAAAAAAAGTATTCCTGTCTATCCATTGCATGACACATTTTTGCAAAGTTATAAGGCATAGTCCTCTTATAGTATTTCCTACACATGGACAACTAGTATGCTCAAAACTGTAAGAGTGGGTGATATCCATATGGGGCTCAGCCAGCTGTACCCAAGCGGAGATACAACCGTCATTTCCCAAGTTGAAAACGCCTATATTCCGGGTATTAGTCTTCTTGGTAGGAGCTAGGGCCTACCGGGTCTAGGGCGTAGGTTGTACGGGAAGGAGGAGGGTTGGCGGAGGTGTGAGCGCGGCTGCCGGTGGCGGGGCGCTGTGGCGCGCTGGAGAAGAGGCGGCGGCGGCGCAAGAGGCAGCTAGGGTTAGGTCTCCCGGCTCCCTTCGGGAAGCCGAGCAAATAATGATTGCTTCTTGCTTGATTAGATTGATACATCTCCTCTCCTTATATAGAGGGGTTTACTTGACTCCTAAGCAAACGATCCTAACAACGATAAGATAATTGGGCTAAGCCCCTAATAACGATAAGATAACTTGGGCCACAACCCACTGGGCTAAGCCCCTAATATGCCGGTCATAACACTTCTCCCCGCCTGCACAAACAGCTCGTCCTCGAGCTGTAAGGTGGGGAAGCGCTTGCTGAACTCCTCGAGGTGATCAACCAGCGTCAAACACCTTCGCAACAGCTAGGGCGGCCAGGTAAAGGCGGCGACAGCGTCCTCCTCAATGTAGTCTGCAGCCTCCAGGTAGAAGAGTCGCGGGCAGACGTGGCCGGGCGTGTAGGGCTCGTCGCAGTTGAAGCACAACCCTTGGCGGCGACGCTCGAGTAGCTCGGCCGAGGTAAGCCGGCAGAACGGGCGCGCCGCGGTCGTAGCGAGGGGTGCCGCGGAAGCCTGAGTAGGCTGACCCTGCGCGGGAACCTCCGGCCAGGGTAGCGGCCCAGCGGCCCGGGACGGTGATGCCTGCTGGATGGCCACTGCACGGCGCTCGAACGCGCGGGCGTAGTATATGGCCGTCTGGAGATCCTCGGGTCCCCGAAGCTCCACGTCCACGCGGATGTGATCCGAAAGTCCACCGACGAAGAGGTCGGCCCGCTGCTGCGCCGTCACACCCGACGCGTGGCATGCCAGGGCCTGGAAACTGTCAGCGAAGTCCTGAACCATGGAGGTGAAGGGAAGGCGGCCTAGCTCTACCAGGCGGCTCCTGCGGATCGGTGGCCCAAAATGAAGGAGGCAGAGCTCGCGGAAGCGCTCCCAAGGGGGCATGCTGCCCTCGTCCTGCTCGAGGGCGTAGTACCAGGTCTGTGCCGCGCCGCGGAGGTGGTAAGAGGCGAGCCAGGTACGCTCCGAGGCGAGGGTGCGCTGCCCGCGAAAGAACTGCTCGCACTGGTTGAGCCAGTTGAGGGGGTCCTCCGTGCCGTCATAAGTGGCGAAGTCCAGTTTGGCAAACCGCGGCGGTGTCTGAGTCGGAGCGCCCTGGCCAACTGTCTCAGAGGTGCAAAGCAGCAAGGATTGGGGCACCCGGTCAGCATGGCCGCGGCCCGAGAAGTGCCCCGGCAAGCCGGAGGGATCGCCGAACTGTAGAGTGGGCACTGGCGGTTCTCCAGCCGAAGTGTAGACGGGTGGCGGCGATGATCCGGTCAACCAGGCCGGTATTGGGGACGGCGACGACGGGAAGCGCAATTGCTGGACCGGGATGCCTCCCTGCGTGGGTGACCCGACCCCCGTGCTGGGCGGCTGCGGCGGCACGGACTCGGGTGGCATGGACGGCGCAGCGAGGGCTGGGGCCGGCCACTGTGGCCATTGAGGCACGGCAGCGGGCGTCGGTGGGGCCGACAGCTGGGGCTGCGGCTGCTCGGACCCGCGGGGCGTCGGGGGCGCGGCGATCGCCTAGGCCGGCCACTGCGGCCAGTGGGGGGCGACGGCGAGCGGCGGCTGACCAGGCCAGTGGTGGTGTAGAGGCCCGATCGGCGCTGTGGTGGCCGCGTAGCAGGGCAGGGCGGCTGGCCCGGTCGCGGCGGCCGGCGGCAAGGGCGACGACTGTCCGTAAGGCCCGGCCAGGTAGAGGTGGATGCCCTGGATGGCGGTGACGAGGCCATGAAGGACTCCAGTGATCTCCGCCGGGGAGTAGATGACGGCATGCGGCGCGGGAAGGGGCGGCGACTAGCCAGTGGAGGCCCCCGCGGTGGAGTCGATTGGCGCAGTGGGAAGCGCTAGCGGCGCGGTGGAGAGCGGCGCTGTGGAGAGGGCGGCGGTGGTGGACAGCAGTGCGGTGGGCAGTGGCGGGGTGGGTGGTGGAGCAGACATGATCGGACCCAAGCTACCTGATACCAAATTGGTAGGAGCTAGGGCCCTACCGGGTCTAGGGCGTAGGTCGTACGGGAAGGAGGGTTGGCGGAGGTGTGAGCGCGGCTGCCGGCGGCGGGGCGCCGTGGTGCGCTGGAGAAGAGGCGGCGGCGGCGCAAGAGGCGGCTAGGGTTAGGTCTCCCGGCTCCCTTCGGGAAGCAATTAATGATTGCTTCTTGCTTGACTAGATTGATACATCTCCTCTCCTTATATAGAGGGGTTTACTTGACTCCTAAGCAAACAACCCTAATAAGGATAAGATAATTGGGCTAAACCCCTAATAACGATAAGATAACTTGGGCCACAACCCACTGGGCTAAGCCCCTAATATGCCAGTGTTAGAGTACGTAATGGGCCTAATGAGCCCATTAGTCTTAGGGTTAATTACAGATAAGGGTCGCTTGCTTAGGGGTCAAGTAAGCCTTGCTTGGGAGTCAAGTAAACCTCTCTATATAAAGAGAGAAGATGTATCAATCTAATCAAGCAAAAATTAAGAAGGAAATCCCTTCCCTCTTGCCCGGCCGTGGGCAAAAAGGCCCCCGGTCGGCCCTCTCACGCCCTCCTTCTAGCAGCGCCATAACAATTTGGTATCAGGTAGCTCAGTTCCGATCATGTCTTCGCCTCCACCCACCCCGTCGCTTCCGCTGCCGACCGTCACCACCGCACCGCTGGCCATCTACACCACGCCGCTGGTCGCATCCTCCGGCGCCGCCACCGCCCAGATGCCGGCGCCCTTCACCGCACCACAGGCCGCCGCCTACACCTCGGAGGAGATCACCGGGGTCCTCCGCGACCTCGTCACAGCTGTCCAGAGGATCCGGCTGTACCTGGCCAGCCCCTACGTTCCGCCGCCGCCCCTGCCGCCGACCGCCGCCGGTCCTGCCGTGGTACTCGCCGTATCCAGGGGCCTCCGCGGTGTTCGTTGGGACGCTGCAGTCCCAGCTGCAGCTGCCGCCGCCGCCCCGCGGTGGCCGGCGCCTCCAGCGCACATCGCCGCCCCCGCGCCACCGTGGCTGCCGCCGCACCAGGCGGCCTTCGCCGCGCTCGTCGGGCCACTGCAGCTGCCATCCATCGCCACCACCGCCCAGCCCTGGCTGCAGTGGCAGCCGCCACTCCTGGCGGCCTCCGCCGCGCCCGGCGCTCCGTCGCAGCAGCCGCTGCCGCTTCCCGGTCTGCCATCGCTGCAGCCGCAGCAGCCACCACCGGTCAGCTCCGGCCCTGCATCGACCGCACCAGCGGGAGTCCCGCTTCACCAAATCCAGTCCCCGCCGTCGCCGTCACCGCTTCCGTCTTGGATCGCTACCCGCCACGTGTCAGCGGTGGTGAGGCTGCAGGCTGCTGCGCGGCCTCCTAGCGCGTCGGCGTCTGCGGGAGATGCGTAGTATGCAGCTGCCGCTCCTCCAAGTTGCCCTTCGCTGCGCAAAGGATCTCAATTTCATCCGCTGCGTCGGGGATCCTGGGCATGCGATTTCCCCCACGGGCAGCGGGCATGCTGTTTTCCCCGCGGGCAGCGACCCCAAAGTCTGCGACATCGGCGGTTGGGGGGGCGCACCCCTCCTCGTCATTCTCCATCGCAAGCCCTCCACTCTTTCATGTGCAGTACAAACCAATAGCCCTTCGGCAAGGAGAAGGCATGGTGTCACCGACAGCAGCGCACCACGTAGCACCACTGCATTCTGCCACCGGCCGCCACGAGGGCGCCTCTGCTGGTCACTCTCGCGACCACTTCTAGGTGGCCATACACATGCACTCCTTTTGTCCAGGTGGTGTCCATGGGATCCAGGTGGCTGTACACGTGCACGTCCGACGTGCGGATGGTGTCCACTTTTTGTTAAGGGGTCCAAAATAAAGCGTCCCAGTCCATTTCAGGTTGAGAATAATAAAACAAGCCGAGATGTAAAAGGCTTGTTTTTAGGTGTTAGGTTTGTGTTGCGTCGAGTCATGGTTATAAGTTGGTTAGGCTGCAGCTCGAGGACAAGCTGCATCTCCAGGTGGGGTGTAGTGTTAGAGTACGTAATGGGCCTAATGGGCCCATTAGTCTTAGGGTTAATTACAGATAAGGGTCGCTTGCTTAGGGGTCAAGTAAGCCTTGCTTGGGAGTCAAGTAAACCTCTCTATATAAAGAGAGGAGATGTATCAATCTAATCAAGCAAGAATTAAGAAGGAAATCCCTTCCCTCTTGCCCGGCCGTGGGCAAAAAGGCCCCCGGCCGGCCCTCTCGCGCCCTCCTTCTAGCAGCGCCATAATATGCCGGTCATAACACTTCTACATCTAATTACATTACTCATTATCTGTGAAATAGACACAATTCGACTTCAGTTGCAAATATTCTTTGGCACCAAGGCATCACGTGTTTATGATCGGTTACCCCCAAGAAACAACATGATCATGCAAGCCATTTTTTTTGACAAACCCTTCTGCTGCTATATCAACTTGGTGTAACAAGATTTTCTCAGTTTTAGGTATATACCATCTACGAGTTCCACTTCCTGCAAACATGCAGTAGACCACCACAAAAAGTCTGAAGAAGGTACATTTCCCCCTTATACTCACTACTGTAATTGCTAATCTCATCTGGAATTATATCCCTGGTGACGGTGGGACTAGTGAGACCAAAAGCATCCATTATTCTGGTTCTGGTGGATGCATACATGCTAAATCAATCAACCTAGTTTCCATAGCTGCACATAAAGTTTCACATTTCATAATCAAAGAGCTCTGAAAGACCACAGAGTGAAATATACTGCTAGTGCTAGATGGTCCATCATATGTTCAGATAACCCAATGTTCCGATAATTTTTCTAGTAGAATCTGCTGAGAACTAACCAATGTTCAGATAACATATGCAAAACAATTGTAAAGCAGTGCGGTACGTGTAGATACTGGAAAATGATAATAAACCATCTACATTAGAGGATTTCAACTGGTGCAAGACGGTTATCATCAGAAAACATTGCTCCTCTCACGGCCGGTGACCTGGAGGAGCCTTGGCGCTTTTCTGACGGACTGCTCCTCCATGGGCGCCGGGTCTTTGTTCCGGCGCAGGATGATCTCCGTCACCAGGTGTTACAGCTCGCCCACTCGGCGGGTCATGAGGGTATGCAGAAAACTCTCCATCGTCTTCGCGCCGACTTCTACATCCCTGGCGATCGCGCCCTGGTCCGCGACTGGGTTCGGTCTTGTCAGACATGCCAGCGCAACAAGACAGAGACTCTCAGGCCGGCCGGGTTACTCCAGCCCTTGGAGGTGCCATCTCAGGTCTGGGCGGACATATCCATGGACTTCATTGAGGGCCTTCCCAAGGTGGGCGGCAAGTCGGTCATCCTCACGGTGGTCGACCGCTTCTCCAAGTACGCCCACTTCATAGCGCTCGGCCATCCATACACGGCGGCGTCCGTGGCCCGGGCCTTCTTCGACGGCATCGTCCGTCTACACGGGTTCCCTGCTTCGATCGTTAGTGACCGAGACCCCGTGTTCACGGGCCATGTCTGGCGCGACCTCTTCAGGATGGCGGGTGTCCAGCTCCGGCTGAGTACGGCGTTCCATCCTCAGACGGACGGTCAGTCCGAGGTGGTTAACAAGGTCATTGCCATGTATTTGCGTTGTGTGACAGGTGATCGGCCTCGCGCTTGGGTGGACTGGCTCTCTTGGGCGGAGTACTGCTACAACACCTCTTATCACTCCGCCCTGCGCGCTACGCCATTTGAGGTGGTCTATGGTCGACCACCCCCGCCTATACTTCTGGTGGATCCGGAGACAGCTCGGACGGAGGTTGCGGGTGACCTCATCCGCACTCGTGACGAGATGCTTGCTGAGGTTCGTCAGCGTCTCCTTCAGGCCCAGCAGCTGGCCAAGCACTACTACGACGATCATCATCGCGAGGCGGAGTTCGCGGTGGGTGATTGGGTGTGGCTGTGTCTTCTCCATCGCTCTACGCAGTCCCTCGACCCGCGCGCGAAGCGCAAGCTCGGCCCTCGCTACGCCGGGCCCTTCCCTATCTTGGAGCGCATTGGGAAGGTGGCCTATCGTCTTCAGCTTCCAGCCCGCGCTCGCATCCACGACGTTTTCCATGTGGGGCTGCTCAAGCCTTTCCGTGGCGAGCCACCGGCGGCTCCACCGGCGCTTCCTCCCATCGCCAATGGTCGCATTCTTCCAGAGCCGGCAAAGGTATTGCAGGTGCAGCTCCGTCGTGGCATCTGGTTCATCCTCGTTCAGTGGGCAGGCCTTCCGGAGGAGGAGGCTACTTGGGAGCAGCGTGAAGAATTCCGCCAACACTATCCAGACTTTCAGCTCGAGGACGAGCTGTTTGCGCAGGCGGGGAGAGATGTTATGACCGGTTTGGTCTATACAAGGAAGAGGCCCACCGGGCATTAGTATTAGGGGCTTGACCCACAAGTTATCTTAGGCAAGTTATCTTAGGCTAAAGTTATAAATACTAGTTGTAAGACATCGTTTGAGATCAAGCAATAAAGATATTATCATCTTCTGTTGCCCGGCTCCCTGAGGAGCCGGAACCCTAGCCGACGCCAGCCAACCGCCGCCGTCCCTAAATCCTAGCTGCCACGGCGCCTACTCGCCGGCGCGCCAGCTCCAGCCCTCGTCCACCTCCACCTCATCCCTATAACCTACGTAGCCGCTCTGGTAGGAACCCTAGTCCTACCAATTCGACTTCAGTTGCAGATATTCTTTGGCACCGAGGCATCACGTGTTTATGATCGGTTACCCCCAAGAAACAACATGATCATGCAAGCCATTTTTTCGACAAACTCTTCAGCTGCTATATCAACTTGGTGTAACAAGATTTTCTCAGTTTTAGGTATATATCATCTACGAGTTCCACTTCCTGCAAACATGAAGTAGACCACCACAAAAAGTCTGAAGAAGGTACATTTCCCCCTTATACTCACTACTGTAATTGCTGAATTATATCCCTGGTGACGGTGGGACTAGTGAGACCAAAAGCATCCATTATTCTGGTTCTGGTGGATGCATACATGCTAAATCGATCAACCTAGTTTCCATAGCTGCACATAAAGTTTCACATTTCATAATCAAAGAGCTCTGAAAGACCACAGAGTGAAATATACTGCTAGTGCTAGGTGGTCCATCATATGTTCAGATAACCCAATGTTCCGATAATTATTCTAGTAGGATCTGCTGAGAACTAACCAATGTTCAGATAACATATGCAAAACAATTGTAAAGCAGTGTGGTACGTGTAGATACTGGAAAATGATAATAAACCATCTACATTAGAGGATTTCAACTGGTGCAAGACGGTTATCATCAGAAAACATTGCTCCTCTCTGAAAGGTCCAGTATTCTCATAGACAACCACTTTATATTCTCAAGCAACAGTAGTAAAACGCGAAGGTAGAAAGTACCGTGATACGCAGCGACTCAACATCAGGAAAGCTTCAGAGGAAGGCTGGCATCATATATGTTGATGTCGTTTGTGAGCTGCAAAACACACACGGGAACTCAAGAGTTTCGACGGTTGTGTGAGCATCATGCTTTGCTTGGGATCGGCTCCATTGACTGCCTAGAACACACTCAATTCAGCAGAAAAAAGATGACACATGATTGCCAATTGAGGAATGGAGAAGATGGGATCAGAGAAAGTACGTACCCTCGAGTAGACTGGGCACAGACATTTCATCGAGCAGATGACGGGCATGCTGCCATTGGAGCTGGAGGGGCGGGGAGGAGAGGAGGTCGTGGACGTCGCTGGCATAGCAGCGAGGAGACAGAGATGAGCCAGCGCGCTTGAGGATACGCGCCGGAAACCTGGTGGTTGCGAGCCCCGGCTCCGCTGCGATGACGATGAGCCAGTGGAGAGTCCGGCGAGCTGGACCTCGCGCCAGCGCGCGGCATCCTCGACGGCCGGGAAGGCGTTGGAGGGGGATGGTTGATGGAAGGAGATGGGAGGGAGGCGCAGATGAGCTGCTCCACTGCAGCTGGTCGCCGGCGGCGGAAGGTGGATGGGTCTGGTTTGGGACGCAACCTAGTAAAAGTTACGGCTCGGTCGGTTTGGTTCGATTCGGTTCAGTCGGAAACGTGTCGGTCGGTTGCCTAGTAGCACCCGACGTCTGGGAGCGGCCACGTTCGCCGGCCGGCCGCCGGAGCTCGGAGAGGCGACCGATTTAGATAATAATAGAGAAAAAGAAAAGGCAAGCGTTGATTTGGGCTAAAACTCGGCTCCGGCCCAATAGGCCCCCTCGACCTCGTCGCCAACTTGAACCGTTAAATTCCCGCCCGAAGCCTTCCTCCCCCGTCCCAACAACGCGGCACCCTCCCCCATCCAATCCTCCACCGGAAACCAGAAATCACCGCCCCCTCCCCCATCCATCCTCCGCCGGAAACCAGAAACCACCGCCCCCTCCTCCGTCCAAACGCCGCGCAGGAAACCACCCACCACCTCCTCCCGCTCCTCCTCCTCCTCCCCCTCTCCGATGGAGCAGGTTGGCGAGGAGCCACCGCCACCGGTGCGGGTGCGGGTGCCACGCCCTCCACCGCCGCGAGGCACCTGGCTGGAGTTCTTGCGCGCGGTAGCCAATTCCATGGGGATGTCCCTCCGGTGCTTTGTGATGCGGGTGTGGCGAGTTTCTGGTGTGCCGACCAACACCAACAAGAAGTCCAAGAACTCAGACAAGAAGAACGGTCGGAAGAAGAACAAGAAGAGGGGCAGGAGGAAGAACAACAAGAAGAAGAAGGCGGAGGCGGAGGAAGACAAAGTGCAGGAGGAGGATGCGCCCGAGGAGGAGGAGGATGCGCTCGAGGACGAGGAGGAGGCGGAGGAGGCGGAGGAGGAGGAGGAGGCGGAGGACGACGACGACGAGGCGGAGGAAGAGGAGGAGGAGGACGAGGACAAGATTAGGGAAGAAGACGAGAAGCAGGCCAAGGAGGCGCTCGCCAGGCAGAAGAGGAAGGAGGAGGAGGACAAGATTAGGGAAGAAGAGGAGAAGCAGCAGGCCAAGGAGGCGCTCGCCAGGCAGAAGAGGAAGGAGGAGGAGGACAAGATTAGGGAAGAAGAGGAGAAGCAGCAGGCCAAGGAGGCGCTCGCCAGGCAGAAGAGGAAGGAGGAAGCGATGAGGAAGAAGCTGCTCGCGGCCGAGGAGGTGGAGAGGCAAAGGAAAGAGGACGCCAGGAGGAAGACGCAAGAGGCCATCGAGACGAGGGAGGAGGCCATGGAGGAGGCCAAGCGGAGGAAGGAGGACAAGGCCGAGGCTTCCACTGCACGGCGTTCTGCTGCTACCGACCAGGTACCTACAATCGATCCCCTCCCCTGTTCCATGCAGCTTCTCTGCTTCTCTGCTTCTCTGCTTGAAAGGATAGTTGTTGTCTTAGAAGCTTCTCTGTTTCTCTGCTTGAAAAACACATATAAGGATCATCACCATTAGGAAGAACAACTGCCTATCACCATGCTAAGAGAAGGGATGTTATTTAGAAGGATTTCAAAGTGGCAAAAATTTCGCTCACCCTCGAAATGGTCGAAATTTCGAAATCTGTTTTGTACAAATCAATGAGATTTTTGTTTGAAATTCAAATAATTTTAATTAAACAGATAGATAAAAGAACAGGTAGTCCTAAATTTACGCAATTACATATCTAGCGTGACAGTTAGTCCATAGCCTAACATGCTATTGGTCGTGGTTCGAATCTCGTTTAGTACTTTTTTTTTTTTGCCACAAATGTATATTTGGTGCAAAAATAATCAAAATGTTCGTCGTTACTTCGGTCATCGTTATATACATAGATTCGAATTTAAAGTATTAATGTGAGTACGTAGGAAGAACAACTGCCTACCACCATGCTAAGATAAGGGGTGTTATTTAGAAGGATTCCACCAGCTTGTTTGCTTGAAAAAACATACAAGGATCATCACCATTAGTTGTTGTCTTAGAAGCTTCTCTGATTCAAATGATCATCAGGTGTTGTCTAGTTCAAGGTTTCTATTACTGGATGACAAAGTTAAGTTTCGGCAAAACTAGGAGCTACAGACAGCAAACTTAATTTACAATCATGTCAGCATCTCCATTAGATAATGTAAAACAAGGTTTACGATTTCGAAGTGGCAAAAATTTCGCTCACCCTCGAAATGGTCGAAATTTCGAAATCTGTTTCGTACAAATCAATGAGATTTTTGTTTGAAATTCAAATAATTTTAATTAAACAGATAGATAAAAGAACAGGTAGTCCTAAATTAACGCAATTACATATCTAGCGTGACAGTTAGTCCATAGCTTAACATGCTATTGGTCGTGGTTCGAATCTCATTTAGTACTTTTTTTTGCCACAAATGTATATTTGGTGCAAAAATAATCAAAATGTTCGTCGTTACTTTGGTCATCTTTATATACATAGATTCGAATTTAAAGTATTAATGTGAGTACGTAGGAAGAACAACTGCCTACCACCATGCTAAGACAAGGGATGTTATTTAGAAGGATTCCATCAGCTTTTGATAAGTGTTATTTTGTAGGATCAGGAGGATGTTCACGACAGCTACTGGAGAAAAAATCGCTACAAGAGCAAGAAGCCCTGCCTAAGCTGTTACCTTGACCCCAATCCCAAAAGGCCCCAGGAAATCGACAACGATGATCTCGAGGTAGCTATTTATGTTCTCTCAATTTTCAAATTCTGTGGTTGGTCGCCATGTTGATCTGAATATCATCAATTTTCCTTTCAGATTCAGCGCCACGTCAAGATGTTTCACAAGGCCAAGGGAGGTCGATTTGGAAAGTGCAGAAAGAAGGGCTGCGGTGTGATAGGCAAGATGACGGATATCGAGCTCCATCAGCGCTACTGTCATGGCATGGATTGAGCAAAAATGAGGCCACTTTGGCGTGTGCTTCTGTAGTGAATGCTACTCTGTTTTAGTTTTTTTTCCATGAGCCGTGCGTGTAGTGTGCTCTCCGGAGAATTGTGCTAGTATGCTCATTGGAAAATTTGTAGGAAAATCTCGTGAGTGGAATTTCATAATAAATGGAATGGTTTTGGTGTCCTTTTTCCTACGGTTGATTTTATCCAAGACTATTTATACGGCACAACTTAACACTGATGTTTCCACTTGTTGTTGAATCCTTTACATTCACAATGGACCCGAAAGTGGCCAACTTAGCAGTTAGCACCTCCTTCTTAAGTTTGTGTCACACTTGGCACTTAATTACTGTACATATTACTGTATACAAAGTATCTGTTCTACTGTTTAAATATTACTGGATGAGAAAGTTTGGGCAAAACTATGAGCTACAAACAGCAAACATAATTTGGACTCATGTCAGCATCTCCATTAGATAATGTAAAATACGTTAGCAAATTATGCTTCAAGTAAAATTTACATCACCAAAAAGTGAGCTTTTGTACACCACCAAAAACCTCCAACACTCCAGGAGATGTGTAAATTTTACATCACAAAAAACCTCCAACACTCCAGGAGATGTGTAAATTTTACATTACCGTGGAGGCGGCCACGTGGAGGTGCGCCGGAGCGGTGTTGGCGGCCACGGGGTCGGAGGAGGCGTCCATGGGGTCGGGTGGCAATAGACGGGCAACGGGCGCATGGTGGGAAAGTTCCGCATGGCAGTGGAGGCTGCATGCATTTTGCTCGAGCGGCCCAAGTGTGCATCACTTGATGCCCTATTTTACATTAACATCATTTATTGGAGCAGCGTTTTTTTGCCTTGTTGATGTAAAAATATGTTATTTTTCATCAACATCATCTGTTCGAGATGTTCTAACATAGCATTCGAAGAGAGCATGGTGACCAAGGGAGAATTCTTGGGGTAAGACTTCTTCCTCGAAACAGGCTTTCGTCCAGCTTTATATATAAATCAACACAACAGAGTACACGGCCGATCGACACAATTTGGTGAAGGGCCCTCTTACAAAGCAAATCAAAAGATATAACACGAAGCCTAGAACGAGGCTAACACCTTGCTGCGGCCCAACTTACGACGCCAAGCTCCACAACAACGAACCCAAAAGGGTGACGACGCGAGTTCGAGCAAACAGACAAATATTTTCACCTAAGCCCTGACACAGGGAAGAGACCTGTGACGACGTCTTCACGAAGCAAGTGACACCCGCGGGTGCCACCGCTGCCGGTGCCAGAGAGCGCGAAGCTTTCTCTCTGAAAGTCGCCAGCACCACCAGGAGAAGCCTACAGGCTCTATATTTTACATATTTTTAGAAATAATTTGTTACATGTCCTCTTCACATATCATGTCCCACAAAACCAAATATGTGTCCATTATGCATGATTACCAGTTTTAAAACTTTTCATTGTGAGCATTACACAATTAGTGTTTTATTTAGTTTTTGTTAGTTTTCTTTGTTTTGGCATGTCTACAGGTGGTTTGGAGCAACCTAGGACCAAGCACGATGAAAGGGTCAAAGGTGAGTTTAGTAAGGAGGACTTCCGGTACCTAACTTAGGCATTTCAGAGAGTTAAAAAAACGATTTTTATAAAGTTCCCCAATCAAGATCTAACACCAAAGTTATGTTGGTGTGGCTCTAATGATTCCAACGAGCCAAGGAATGCCAAAATCGGTGTCTGTATGATGAAATGGCGACCAAAATACCAAAGCAGTCCACCTCATTCGATGGCGGCGGTCGTACCAACTCGAGACAAGCCCGAAAGTTGCCCTTCCAAATGGGATTCTTAACCGATTTCATTCCATTTGTTCCCATGTGATCCTTGGATAATAAGGAAGAGTTTGGGAGAGGATTTGGCTCACCTTGAACCCTTGGATCAAAGAAGGCAACCATCATCCATGGAGGAGGCTTGAGGAGAGGCATTATGAATACCCGTCCAACCCTAGCGGCCGCCATCTCAACTTCCACAAGCCACGGTCATCTAATATCAATCTCCACTGCTCCATCTCCACTAGCATAGAAGGACAAGATCTCAAGCGGAAGAACAGGAGGCTCCACCAGGCGTGCACCATCCTTCGGGTCGGTGCCATCTCCACCGCACCGGCACCTCTACCGATGCCACTCTCCATCACCACCGTGTCAGCGCCATCATCGATCATCACCACCATCACCGGCGGCTCCATCTCCACTATCACCACCAACACCAAGCCTTCTCCCTTCACCGGCTCGATGTCGTCTTGTAACTTGACCCTCTCTTTTATATTGCCAGTCTACACATTTGAGTAGTTGTACTAGTTCCGGGGATATGGATGAACTCATTGTGTGATCAATAATCTATTGTTCATGTTCGAGTCAGTAGCCTTCGCAAATGTTGAGATGGGGCCTCGCTCGCATCATTTACTTATTGTCGTGAAGCATATTACTTTCGTTTTAGAGGTTAGGATGTCGAGGTAATTAGAGGTAACATTCAAAGCCTCGGTTCCATGCCTTTGCAATTGATAGGGAAATAACGGAGAATCTTTGGTGAGACCGCATCCATGAAGAAACCCTTAATTAATTAGTGATAACCAACATGGGAAACTACGGTTGGTGGTGTATGTGTCATGAAGTCTACGTGAGAGTAGAACATGTTTTGTATATGGATCTGTCCACTTATGCACATCAAGAGTGGCTCGGAGATATAAAGTGCATATTAGTCGTGATGATTTCAGAACCCTCAAGAATGCTTTACAACTCAAGCATCGTTCTTACTAACTTCGTATCTTTTAATTCCTGTTTTTGCCTTCTTGTTCATAGTTTAGTAATACTCCTTTTAATTTTGTTTCCCTAGCAACCATTAGAGTAGACTATTTATAAACTCCGGTTTGGGTGTGTATGGAACTACGTAAGTGATAGCGCAATTGCAGGGTTTGTAGTGCCTTTCTTTCCGCTCCATGTGGGTTCGACAATTATATCATGAAAGTGCTTCAACAACCATGTGCACTTGTAGGACATCAAGCATTCTATGGCGCCGTTGCCGAGGAGCATAGCGCTTGGTCATTACTTACCTTCTTGCACTTACTTTATTTTGTTATTTTGCTATTTACCTTAATGTTTTTTCCTTAACCCAAATACCAAAAATATATGTCTTGTTTTGAGATTTCAACAGAAATCGAAGTTGCTACAATAGAATACAGTCATGGAAAAGGAAGGATATACGAAGAATACTAGCGTTCCGACAAATGTATTAAGGTTGGTGAATATTTTTTGGCAATGGATTATGTGCAACTTTCTTTGAAGTATTGTGTACAATGATACTCTGATAGCCACTAGAGATTTTTTGTAAAGTTCACCCTCACCCGGTGTAAGATCATATAACTGTGGTGACTACACTTTTTACGATGTTGAATTCATTGAGGAGATGAGTTAATGCTTAGATCTTTTGAGCTTTTAGCTTGGGGTGAAATACTTCCACTTGAAGCTATAACTAGGCATAAAGGCTTGATAGAGGAAGTCCACAATTTTTGCATAATCAATGATTTTCATGAGAATCCCTTATTCTTAAACTATGACATGTGGCCGACCGCCACCTCCCAAGCCATTACTCTGGATGAAAATAACCTTATGTAGGAACACGAAGAAATTATCACCGTGCCACAAATAGAAGAGCGTTTGGAAAATTATGAGCTAGAGGAACACATAGATGAAAGATGAAATGGCGAGTGTTCGGCAACTCCCACCAACGGTAAATTTTAGACATAATTAATGTACAGCTTGATGAAAATGATGAAGGTTATGACTTACATGTATCTCCTCATCCTCTTGACTATAAAGGTATTGTGAAGTTACAACCACTAACCTTTCAAGCATCTTTACTTAGCTCGATGCACCTCACCAAAGAGCGAGTACTAATTTACCTACATGATGTTGATGCACCGCAAACGAGTACGACTCTGACCAGACTTTGCTATTAGGTGATCCAAACCTCGATTGGAGGTAGGTCTTATAGTAGGGGTTGACATCCCTTGGGATCTCGGTGAGTACCTTTTGGTGCAATAGTTTGCCTCATGTTTTGGATATTGATGTCAGAAATCACTACAAGAAATATGTCAACTTGTGACCTTGACTATTGGTCACTGAAAGGTCATTGTTTTTCATTTGCGACCTTTTTGTGACCAAAAACAGAAGGTCAAAAGCTGGCGGTCGTAAACTGAAATTAACGAGCTTCTCTATGAGAAGGTCGTAGACGTTTACGACCAAAACAGAAGGTCGCTGAACCCATGATCTTTTGTTTTGGTCACTGGCTGTCTGCCCAGGCCACGTCGGATCCGACATGGCAATCTGACGTGGCAAAATTGCGACCAATTGAAAGGTTGTTGATAAGATTCAGCCCGGTCCGATTAGGTGTTTTACATGGGCCGAGCCCAACAATTCAGCCTTTCTATATTTTTTTTCCTATTAATTTTTGGTTGACTTCATGGGCCAAGCCCAACATTGCAGACTTTTTATTTCCAGGGCGTGATCCTTTTTTGGGTCGCATCTATTTCTCAATTGGGCCTCAGCCTTTTTACAGTCCATTTCCTTAATTTTTAGTTTTTTCCCTATGAATATTATTTGGAAAATTCCCATTTAGATGCCAAATACTATTAGGTCCCACTTGTCAGGTTCTAATTAAAGACAAACCAGGTTTCAATTTCCACACAATTATTTCAGTCAGAACAACAAAGGAAAATTTTCAAACCACATGCCAATTTTGGCTAAGAGCACAATCTTTATATAATTCATTTCACCATTACATGTGATACTATCACAACATATAACTACTACAACTATACTCCTGACTTTTTCACTTTCACTTTCAGGCCGGAGCTTCTTAAGTGAGAGGAAACACCATTTATGAATATGTTCGTACAGGCTGAACGAAGGCACCTACCATGATTTCAGATCAGAACCTATTATGTTTTCATGAATATATGTGAGTTCTTGATCCTATCTTGCAAGTCTATAGTCACCTATTATGTGTTATGATCCGACAACCCCGAAGTGACAATAATCGGGATACTTCTCGGTGATGATCGTAGTTTGAGGAGTTCATGTATTCACTATGTGTTAATGCTTTGGTCCGATACTCTATTAAAAGGAGGCCTTAATATCCCTTAGTTTTCATTAGGACCCTGCTGCCACGGGAGGGTAGGACAAAAGATGTCATGCAAGTTCTTTTCCATAAGCACGTATGACTATATTCGGAATACATGCCTACATTACATTGATGAACTGGAGCTAGTTCTGTGTCACCCTATGTTATAATTGTTATATGATGAACCACGTCCGACATAATTATCCATCACTGATCCAATGCCTACGAGCTGTGCTTTGCTTATTTACTTTACCGTTGCTGCTGTTACAATTACTACAAAACTGCTACTATTACTTTTGCCACTGTTACCGTTACTTCCATACTACTTTGCTACTAAATACTTTGCTGCAGATACTAAGTTATCCAGGTGTGGTTGAATTGACAACTCAACTGCTAATACTTGAGAATATTATTTGGCTCCCCTTGTGTCGAATCAATAAATTTGGGTTGAATACTCTACCCTCAAAAACTGTTGCGATCCCCTATACTTGTGGCTTATCAAGACTATTTTCTGGCGCTGTTGCCGGGGAGCATAGCTCTATTCTTTGAGTCACTTGGGGATCTATATCTGATGGTCACTATGAGGAACTTGAAAGATGAAAGAACTAAGATTTATCCCTCAACTACGAGGGGAGGTAAGGAACTGCCATCTAGCTCTGCACTTGATTCTCCTTCTGTTATGAGTAAGCTTGCAACACGTAAACCTGCTTCTGCTATGAATTCTGATATGTCGCATGTTATTGATGATGCCACTTCTACTATGCATGATACTTATGATGAAACTACTTCTATGCCTGATACTACTGTGCCATTAGGTGAATTTCTTGATGAACAAAACTTTCTAGGGATAGAAAGAATGAAATTCTTGAAACTGATATTATTGATGATAGTGATGATGAAGGTTCTCCCCCTAAATGTGAATTGCCTGTTGTTCCTGAGGGTTATGTTATGGATGAAGAAACTGCTAGAGATTTTCTTGCTTGCAATGATAGATCTGATCTTAATATGCTATTAGCTAAACTGAAACAAAAATCTCTGAATGCTAGAATGAAATATGACCCTACTTTTGCTACTTCACCTATCTTTGTTACTGATAAGGATTATGATTTCTCTGTCGATCCTGAGATAATTACTTTGGTTGAATCTGATCCTTTTTAGGGCTATGAATCTGAAACTGTTGTGGCACATCTTACTAAGTTAAATGATATTGCCACCCTGTTCACTAATGGTGAGAAATCTCGCTGCTATTATATCCTTAAGATATTTCCATTCTCATTAAAGGGTGATGCTAAAACTTGGTTTAATTCTCTTGATCCTGGTTGTGTGCGTAGTCCCCAGGATATGATTTATTACTTCTCTACTAAATATTTCCCTGCTCATAAGAAACAAGCTGCCTTAAGGGAAATATATAATTTTGTGCAAATTGAAGAAGAGAGTCTCCCACAAGCTTGGGGGAGGCTTCTTCGGTTACTTAATGCTTTGCCTGATCATCCTCTTAAGAAAAGTGAAATACTTGATATCTTTTATAATGGACTAACTGATGCTTCCAAGGACCATTTGGATAGTTGTGCTGGTTGTGTTTTCAGGGAAAGAACAATCAATCAAGCGGAATTGCTATAGAATAATATGTTGACTAATGAAAATAATTGGACACTTCCTGAGCCAATTCCTGAGCCTACTCCTAAACCAACTCCAAAGAAAACAGGTGTTCTATTTCTTAGTCCTGAAGATATGCAAGAGGAAAAGAAATCTATGAAAGAAAAAGGTATTAAAGCTGAAGATGTTAGGAATTTACCTCTTGTTGAAGAAATACATGGCCTTGATATACCACCTATTGAAGAAACACATGGTCTTGATAACACGACATAGGTAGTAAAGGTAAATTCTCTCTATAGATATGATAAATTTGAAATCCCATCTACTAAGTTTGCTAGCCAATGTTTGGATGAATTTGATGACTTTATGGCTAGACAAGAAAATTTTAATGCTTATGTTGGTAGACAATTGAAACAAAATGCTTATATGATTGGACACTTGAGTGATTATATGGCTAGAGTTAAAGGTGAACTTAAACTCATTAGCAAACATGCTTCTATGGTTAAGGCTCAAGCAGAACAAGTACTTAATGCTCAAAATGATTTGCTTAATGAATTAAATAATAAACATGACTTTGTTGTTAGAGTGGCTACTAGAACGGGTAAAATGACCCAGGAACCTTTGTATTATGAAGGCCACCCTAAGAGAATTGAGCAAGATTCTCAGAGAAATAATGTAGATGCACCTAATCTTTCTAAAAAGAAGAAAAAGAAAAATGATAGGAATTTGCATGCTTCTAGTGAACCTGTTGTGGACACACCTGAAAATCCTAATGATATTTCTATTTCTGATGCTGAAACACAATCTGGAGATGAACATGAAACTAGTGATAACGTTAATGATAATGTTCATGTTGATGCCAACCTAGCAATAATAATGATGTAGAGATTGAACCTGCTGCTGGTCTTGATAACCCACAATCAAAGAATCAACGTTATGATAAGAGAGATTTTGTTGCTAGGAAGCACGGTAAAGAAAGAGAACCATGGGTTCAGAAACCCATGCCTTTTCCTCCTAAGCCATCCAAGAAAAAGGATGGTGAGGATTTTGAGCGCTTTGCTGAAATGATTAGACCCATCTTTTTGCGTATGCGTTTGACTGATATGCTTAAAGTGGATCCTTATGCTAAGTACATGAAAGATATTAGTACAAATAAAAGAAAGATACCGGAAGCTGAAATTTCCACCATGCATGCTTGCTAATTATACTTTTAAGGGTGGAATACCTAAGAAACTTGGAGATCCAGGAGTACCAACTATACCATGCTCCATTAAAAGAAACTATGTTAAAACTGCCTTATGTGATCTTGGAGCCGGTGTTATTGTTATGCCTCTCTCTTTATATCATAGACTTGAATTGAGTAAGTTGACACCTACTGAAATATCTGTGCAAATGGCTGATAAATCAACTGCTATACTTGTTGGTATTTGTGAGGATGTGCCTGTTGTGGTGATACGTCTCCAACGTATTTACTTTTCCAAACACTTTTGCCCTTGTTTTGGACTCTTACTTGCATGATTTGAATGAAACTAACCCGGACTGACGCTGTTTTCAGCAGAACTGCCATGGTGTTGTTTATTGTGCAGAAAACAAAAGTTCTCAGAATGACCTGAAATCCGCGGAGATAACTTCTGGAAAATATAAAAAAATACTGGCAAAAGAATCAAGGCCAGGGGGCCCACACCCTGTCCACAAGGGTGGGGGGCGCCCCCTCCACCTGGGCACTCCCCCTGTCTCGTGGGCCCCCGGATGCTCCACCGACCTCAACTCCAACTCTATATATTCTGTTTCGCGGAGAAAATAATCAGAGAGAAAGTTTCATCGTGTTTTACGATACGGAGCCGCCACCAAGCCCTAATCTTCTCGAGAGGGCTGATCTGGATTCTGTTCGGGGCTCCGAAGAGGGAGATTCATCACCGTCATCATCATCAACCATCCTCCATCACCAATTTCATGATGCTCACCGCCGTGCGTCAGTAATTCCATCATAGGCTTGCTGGACGGTGATGGGTTGGATGAGATTTACCATGTAATAAAGTTAGTTTTTTTTAGGGATTGATCCCTAGTATCCACTATGTTCTGAGATTGATGTTGCTATGACTTTGCTATGCTTAATGCTTGTCACTAGGGCCCGAGTGCCATGATTTCAGATCTGAACCTATTATGTTTTCATGAATATATGTGAGTTCTTGATCCTATCTTCAAGTCTATAGTCACCTATTATGTGTTATGATCCGACAACCCCGAAGTGACAATAATCGGGATACTTCTCGGTGATGACCGTAGTTTGAGGAGTTCATGTATTCACTATGTGTTAATGCTTTGGTCTGGTACTCTATTAAAAGGAGGCCTTAATATCCCTTAGTTTCCACAATGACCCCGCTACCACGGGAGGGTAGGACAAAATATGTCATGCAAGTTCTTTTCCATAAGCACGTATGACTATATTCGGAATACATGCCTACATTACATTGATGAATTGGAGCTATTTTTGTGTCACCCTATGTTATAGCTATTACATGAGGAATCGCATCCGACATAATTACTTGAGCTTATTGGCTTTCACGAGGTTGCTACTTAGTTAAGCCTGCTTTTTCCCTGCAAAAGAAAACGTTGAATTACAGGTAGAAAGAAATTAGTTCTAGTTCATAAGGTGCTTGTGTACGCGCAATGCCAACAAGTTCCAAATTTCTAACCATGGTAACCCCTTGTGTTAGTTTTAGCTAGATGTAGGTAGTTTTAGTACCAATTAATCAGAACAAAAAATATTTTAAAACCACGTGGTAAGCACAGAGCCATGGACGTCTTAGTTCAATATCTCACATAATGATATACATGAGTATTTGAATAAAATCATGGTCTAACCGGATAGATCAGTAGAGTAATGAACTCTAAAGGACAACTAGACTAGTACAACAGCCAAAGCAAAATGAAACAAAAGTAAAAAACCACCGACCATGAATCCTTTCACATGCTAATGCCCTTCTGTTGATTGAAATCATTGACAAACAGAGGCAAAATACTGGCCTGTATATCAACCCACAGGCAATAGAAACTGTACGAATAGCAGCTACACGTCCCAAAATTACCTCGCTTGTGCAGACTACATCATGCACGTGCCGTGGTCTAGGAAGACAGCAAGGTGCAGGCTGCAGTGTGGGTGTGCCGGGGTCGAGGCGGCCGATCGACAAGGTGCTGGCTGCGGCAAGGCGCACCGACATCAGGGCAACTAGTATGATGTAGGCTGCAACAAGGAGTGCTAGGGTCCAGAGGCGCAGGTGACCATGAGGGAGATGGGATCGATGCAGGCGTCGATGATTAAACAAGGGAAGAGAGGAAAAAGAGGCACATCGGGAAGAGGTCCTAACAGATTTGTTTTTTCTTGTTACACGCAGGGTTATCGGATGGATGTTATCAACAGTATGAGCCAGGACTTCTGGAAAATCCATCTTGTGTTATGGAGGAGAGATAAAAGGGGGTGAGTTAGATTGTTCTATGTACAAATATTGATCACAAGGATAAGTGGATGACGACCGCACACGTGCTGGTGTTTGTTAAAGGTATTTCGTACTCTCTCACATTTTCAACGACCAACAGTTTATCTTCATCATCGTTAATGCTAGTGTTTCCAGTAGTGCCTGATCCAATGCCTACGAGCTTTTCACATATTGTGCTTTGCTTATTTACTTTTCTGTTGCTACTGTTACAATTACTATAAAACTGCTATCGTTACTTTTACCACTGTTACCATTACTATCATACTATTTTGCTACTAAATACTTTGCTGCAGATACTAAGTTATCCAGGTGCGGTTGAATTGACAACTCAACTGCTAATACTTGAGAATATTCTTTGCCTCCGTTTGTGTCGAATCATTAAATTTGGGTTGAATACTCTACCCTCGAAAGCTGTTGCAATCCCCCATACTTGTGGGTTATCAAGACTAATTTTTGGCGCCGTTGCCGGGGAGCATAGCTCTATTGTTTGAGTCACTTGGGATTTATATCTGCTGATCACTATGAGGAACTTGAAAGACGGAAGAAGTAAGATTTTTCCCTCAACTACGAGGGGAGGTAAGGAACTGCCATCTAGCTCTGCACTAGATTCTCCTTCTATTTTGAGTAAGCTTGCGACGCCTAAACCTGCTACTGCTATGAATTCTGATATGTCGCATGTTATTGATGACGCCACTTCTGCTATGCATGATACTTATGATGAAACTACTTCTGTGCGTGATACTACTTTGCCATTGGGTGAATTTCTTGATGAACAACTTGCTAGGGTTAGAGAGAACAAAATTGTTGAAGATGAAGTTATTGATGATAGTGATGATGAAGGTTCTCCCCCTGATTATGAATTGCATGTTGTTCCTGAGGGTTATGTTATGGATGAAGAAGCTGCTAGAGCTATTTTTGCTTGCAATGATAGATATGATCTTAAGAAGTTATTAACTAAATGGAAGCATCAATCTCTTAATGCTAGACTAAAACATGACCCCGCTTTTGCTACTTCACCTATCTGTGTTACTGATAAGGATTATGAATTCTTTGTTGATCCTGAGGTAATTACTTTAGCTGAATCTGATCATTTTTATGGCTATGAATCTGAAACTGTTGTGGCACATCTTACCAAGTTGAATGATATAGCCACCCTGTTTACTAATAATGAGAAGTCCCGCTATTACTATATCCTTAAGATATTTCCGTTCTCATTAAAGGGTGATGCTAAAACTTGGTTTAATTCTCTTGATCCTGGTTGTGTGCGTAGTCCCCAGGATATGATTTATTACTTCTCTGCTAAATATTTCCCTGCTCATAAGAAACAAGCTGCCTTGCGGGAAATATATAATTTTGTGCAAATCGAAGAAGAGAGTCTCCCACAAGCTTGGGGGAGGCTTCTTCGATTACTTAATGCTTTGCCTGATCATCCTCTTAAGAAAAATGAAATACTTGATATCTTTTTTAATGGACTAATTGATGCTTCCAAGGACTACTTGGATAGTTGTGCTGGTTGTGTTTTCAGGGAAAGAACAGTCGACCAAGCTGAATTGCTATTGAATAATATGTTGACTAATGAAAATAATTGGACTCTTCCTGAGCCAATTCCTGAGGCAATTCCTGAGCCAATTAAACCAACTCCTGAGCCTATTCCTAAACCTACTCCAAAGAAGAGGGGAGTTCTATTTCTCAGTCCTGAAGATATGCAAGAGGCAAAGAAATCAATGAAAGAAAAAGGTATTAAAGCTGAAGATGTTAAGAATTTACCTCCTATTGAAGAAATACATGGTCTTAATATACCACCTGTCGAAGAAACACATTGTCTTGATAACCCGACACAGGTAGTAGAGGTAAATTCTCTCTATAGATATGATAAGGTTGAAATCCCGTCTACTAAATTTCATAGCCAATGCTTAGATGAATTTGATGACTTTATGGCTAGACAAGAAAGTTTTAATGCTTATGTTGGTAGAGAATTAAAGAATGATGCTTTAGAGATAGGACGCTTGAGTGATTATATGGCTAGAGTGAAAGGTGAACTTAAACTCATTAGCAAATATGCTTCTATGGTTACCACTCAAGCTGAGCAAGTACTTAAAGCTCAAAGTGATTTGCTCGATGAATTAAATAGTAAACAGATTTTGCTGTTAGAGTGGCCACTAGAACTGGTAGAATGGCTCAGGAACCTTTGTATCCTGAAGGCCACCCTAAGAGAATCGAGCAAGATTCTCAGAGAAATAATTTAGAGGCATCTAGTTCTTCTAAAAAGAAGAAAAAGACAAATGATAGGACTGTGCATGCTTCTAGTGAACCTGTTGTAGACACACCTGAGAATCCCAATAATATTTCTATTTCTGATGCTGAAACACAATTAGGTGATGAACATGAACCTAGTGATAATGTCAATGATAAAATTCATGTTGATGCTCAACCTAGCAATAACAATGAAGTAGAGATTGAACCTGCTGTTGATCTTGATAACCCACAATCAAAGAATCAACGTTATGATAAAAGAGATTTTGTTGCTAGGAAGCACGGTAGAGAAAGAGAACCATGGGTTCAGAAACCCATGCCTTTTCCTCCTAAACCATCCAATATAAAAGGATGATGAGGATTTTGAGCGCTTTGCTGAAATGATTAGACCTATCTTCTTACGTATGCGCTTAACTGATATGCTTAAATTAAATCCTTATGCTAAATATATGAATGATATCATTACAAATAAAAGAAATATAGCGGAAGCTGAAATTTCCACCATGCTTCCTAATTATACTTTTAAAGGTGGAATACCTAAGAAACTGGGAGATCCAGGGGTACCAACTATACCATGCTCCATTAAAAGAAATTATGTTAAAACTGCTTTATGTGATCTTGGAGCCGGTGTTAGTGTTATGCCTCTCTCTTTATATCGTAGACTTGAATTGAATAAGTTGACACCTACTGAAATATCTTTGCAAATGGCCGATAAATCAACTGCTATACCTGTCGGTATTTGTGAGGATGTGCCTGTTGTGGTTGCAAATGTCACTATCCTAACGGACTTTGTTATTCTTGATATTCCTGAGGACGATAGTATGTCGATTATCCTTGGTAGACCCTTTTTGAATACTGAAGTGGCTGTTATTGATTGCAACAAAGGCAATGTCACTTTTCATGTTAATGGTAATGAGCATATGGTACACTTTCCAAGGAAACAACCTCAAGTTCATAGCATCAATTCTATTGGAAAAGTTCCAACTATTATTATTGGAGGTTTTGAATTTCCTCTTCCTACTGTCAGGAAAAAATATGATATTTTTATTGTTGGGGATGTGCATATCCCCATTGAGGTAACCTAGTGTTATTCGAAATTTCTCCGGTTCCGTGTTATTCGAAATGAGTTTGTTAACAAGACTTGATCAACCTTGTTAGTGGATTCATTTTGATGATCATGAGATGGATGAAACTAGAAGGCACAACTTTCTGTACCCTCTTTTTACTTTCTGTTATTTAGAATAAATAAAGAAAAAATAGTATTATCCGTCTGTTTTCTGAATTATCCGTACAATAAAAATATCCCGAAAATAAAAGTGCTCAAAATGCCCCGCAAATTTAGTAAGATTTTTTATGGAATATTTGAGGATTTTAGGCACTGAGAACACTACAGGGGGCAAGCACCTGGCCACGAGGGTGCAGGTCGCGCCCACACCCCCTGGGTGCGCCCCCTGTCTCGTGGGCCCACGGTGGCCCCCCTCCACTTATTCCTGCACCCACACACTCCATCTTCCTCCCAAAAAAATCCCCATCCAGCTCAAGAACGAGTTGTCACGACCGGTTTTCCAATAAAAAGCTTATTGAGAAACCAACCTTTATATAGACCAGTATAGGAAAATCCTCCTTACTGGTAGACAAATCCTTGATACAGAAATCCAGTAGTACTAAATATTATACAGGGTTGAGCTGAGGTTGCTCAACAATTTATTACAAGCATGCCAATATTATACATAAGGGCAGATATGACACAAGGGTGTGGTGGCATACTACTGACTCGTAATAAAAGTGGTGGTGGATATGTCACAGTGAAGTGGGTGACATGACTCCTAATCTTGCAGCTCATCGAGCGTCGAAGTGAGGCTCGATGATTTTATTCGGGTAGCGGAAGCGTATATGATACAAGTGACCAATTCCAGGATCGCACAGGACTGACTGAGACTCCTCCAGGCGTCGGACTCGCTATCGTACTCTTCATCCATAAGATCGCCTTCGTCAACATCTGGCCAAATCAACAAGCCAGGTGAGTACTTTGAATGTGCTCGCAAGACAGTTCGGACATAAGATATAACAAATGCAAACATGATGCACCATGAGCAGTTAGCAATGCACACTCAAATAATAAATTTGCATGGCATGTTAAATAAAAAGGAAGTCAGGCGGTAGTCCTCCCGAAATCCCAATAAAATAACTGAGAACCGATCAGGTGTCTGAAGCGACGCCTCAAAAGGTAAAAATAAATTAACATGCCGCAGTCGGGCGTCTGAGCGACGCCACATAAAGGGCTTATATTGAAATGTAAATGACAGTGCGTGCCACAGTCGGACGTCTATGCGACATCTCGGAAAGGGCTTATAATGAAAATAAATAACAGTGATGCCACAGTCGGACGTCTGAGCGACATCACATAAAGGGCTTATATCGAAAATAAATAGCAAGAGTGCCACAGTCGGACGTCTGAGTGACATCACATAAAGGGCTTATATCGAAAATAAATAGCAAGAGTGCCACAGTCGGACGTCTAAGAGACATCACATAAAGGGCTTATATCGAAAGTAAATAACAAGAGTGCCACAGTCGGACGTCAGAGCGACATCACAGAAAGGGCTTATATCGAAAGTAAATAACAAGAGTGCCACAGTCGGACGTCTCAGCGACATCACAGAAAAGGCTTATATTTCAACATTTGTATTCAATAAATTGATGAATTCAAATCACTCCAAGAAAATACTTAGTACATAATAATAAACGGGTTAGTCCATCCACAGGAGTAATCATTCAGCCGGATTTAACACTCATGTTTATTCACTGGAGATTATACTGAGACTGACACTGAGACTGACAAAGACAAGTTGAACACAGTCCTTGACCATAGATACGGTTACTCGAATGATTTTCTACTCTGCAGAGTTTGTACTATTTAACCACAGCCAACGGATTTCAGTAGTCACGAAGGACTAGTTCCGTTTACGGTATTTCAGAAGAAACACATCTAACCAGTACACACCCATTCCACATCACGATGCCAGGAATCACCCTAGGCAACATTCAAGAAAAACTTTGAGACGGGGAGGCCACAACCTCGAGTAGCATGGGATCAAATTTATATCGCGCGCTCTCGGTCCCAACCGGAAAGACCCATGCCCCCTGACCGGATGACTGGCTTTAATCCAGGGCCATGGAACCCTCATCACGGCCCCTCTATTTGGTGTGTACGGGGAAAGAGGTTTGCAACTTACTAAACCATATTCTTTGCGGAAAACATGTGGTAGCACAAAAAGAAATGGATGGTAATGTGACTTGATCCACGTTGACATTGGAGTTAAATGGTTTGGCACAAGACTGGCATGCTTCAAAACTGCCATCTTACCACCTTTCATGTCACCACATGATCATGAATACTCACATCAAATAACCCATCGAGTTTCGAATCTCACTTGTATTAGCTTTGCAAGCAATATAACACTTACTGCTATTCATATAAACATGCCATGATATAACCACTCAAGCAAACATGCAAAACACTCATCATATCAAAGGTTCAAACATGCTTGCCTGGCTCGGAGTAGTCGGAGTCTAGCTCGGTGAAGTTCGCGGTTCCGTCACCTCCTCCGGTATCTACGGTATAAAGAAAATACGTACTAACATAAATACCGTGTGTGCACAAAAAGTGTTCCAAATATTTTTCAAATAAATATGATAAAAAACTAGACAGAAAAATAAAGATGACAGAAAAAGAATCAATCAAAAATCATTTTCTGTTTAAAAGTTATTAAAGTTTTAGTCCAGGGACTTATCTGTAATGAAACAGAAAGTTTCCAGGGGGTAGAACAGAAAAAGACAGAAAAATGTTTCAGATAGAAAGCGCATTTGCCCGAAGGCGTTTTCAGAAAACGGTTCAAAAAAAGCTGATGGGGGGTCCTACCCGTTAGGTTGAAACGCTGAAACAGAGTCATCGGCGCCCGAAGGCTCCGGTGGTCGCCGGCGGTGATCCACGGCGAGGTAGGGAGAAAGGAGGGTACCTACGAGTTCCTTGGGCCCTTCCGCACCTGTGGGTGGTGGAGTTGGTCGTCGGCGAGCACCACGTCGATGGCGGCCTCAACTCCGGCGGATGATGGTTCGGGTGTTGGTGGATCTCGCCGGGGAGGGCTGCAAAGGTCGAATTGGGGCTCGGGTTAGAGCACTGGGTGCACTAGAGGGTTGCTGAAGTGGTTTGGGAGGCGGGGATGGTCTCACCTGAGTGAATCAAGCCGGAGCCCGAGGAGGATTGGGGCGGCCGGAGTCGAGGAAGGAGACCTCCTCGGGGTCCTCCTAGTGGCTAGGCGGGGCTCTAGTGAGGTGGAGGTGTGGTGCCGGATCGAGAACGAACTCGAGGGCTCCTTTTATAGCTGGTCCGAGGCGGTGGCCGCGAACGGGATAACTCCGGTGACGATTACGGCGGGGCAGTGGTCGGTCAGGTGGTTTAGGGGGCTAGGCATCGCCGTGAGGGTCTACTGGCCCCGTTTAAGTGCTAAGTTGGGCTTGCCTTGGTTGATACTCCAAGTTCCTGATGGAACGACGCATGGAGCTCGTCGGTGGCAGGGAGCACGCTCTGCGCTGCTCAGGCCATGGCGACGGTGCTGCAGCATGCACAGGTAAGCAGACAGACACGCAGAGGCTTCGGGTGGCTTGCGCAGTGCTGGACGGCGCCGAAAGGTGGTGCTGATCCCTGTTGGTCGCCACGGGTGGCTCTGCCACCGCAGAAGCTGTCGGCGTCGACAAGACACGTCACCACCGACGATGGTGCCCATCCAAATGATCATGCGGCGCTCTGGATAAGGAGGGGGAACAGGGAGCAAGGCGCCACTGTAGTTACTGGCGAGATCGACGCCGTGCTCTGAACAAAACGACACTGACGGCGAAACAGGAACACTGAAAGTCTGAACTTTCTGATTTTGAACAGCAACAGTGCATGCCAGGTGCTCGATGAAATGATTTTGGCATGTGGCGAAATTTTTTGGAGCTGATCTTTGGTGAGGTGACCTCTCAATGCACCTGGGGGCTGCCTGATTTATCCCAGAATTTTTGGAGAAGAAAAATATTGAATTTCACCAAAAATGACAAATCTGGTCCAAACTTGCAATGAGCAAAACTTGAAAATTTTGAACTATGGAAGAGTGGATCTTGATGGATCTAGGTTGGTGGTGCTAAGGACTAGTCAGAGGAGTTGGTTTGGGATCAAAACTCAAAAGAAATCAGTTACTTCCTTTGTAAATCACCTAGGTCCAAAATAAAAGACAAAAATAGTTTTGGGGTTAAAATAAATGGAATAAAAATCAAAAATAGGTTGAACTTGCTAGGATTGGCTACTTGACTTGACCCAAAGTGGAGGGAGGGGTTTTGGAAGAAAGTTTTAACATGAGGCATGGTAAAAGAGAATGGTTTGAAATAAAAAAGGATAAATCAAAAACCCATAGGATTTCTTTTTAATTGAAAAACTTTCAAAATGAATTGTGATGAGTCAACACTAATGAAAAGCCTTCAAAACCAAACATCAAGGTTAAGGATGATCCAAAATAAAAATTTTGTCATAAGAGAAAATTTTGAGAAGGAGAGCCCTTTTTAGAATGATTTTAAATAGCTTCCTTCAAATCAAAATAAAAAAATTAAAAACCAAATCAAAAATTTTGGAGTGTCACACGAGTTCTAGCTCATTTTGCTGCGATTTTCGATCTCCTTGCTCAAAGCTCCATTCACAAAACTGCTTTGGGAGATTGTTGCTTGGTATGTGACTCCTCCATTGGTCCAATTAGTTTTTGTTCTAGTGCTTTATTCATTTGCAAATTTTTGCTGCATAGTTGACCTTGTTCTTAGCTTGCATGTCAAATTTATGAGGTCCCAAGTAATTCTAATGCATCATATAGGCTCTAAGCACTTGTGGGAGTAGTTGCTACCAATCTTGTTTAGTTTGATTCATTTTTATTTTGAAGTTACTAAAAAATTTAGAAATTTTTTAGAGAAAGAAATATGGTCAGGAGAATGTACCAAGGTGGTTCCTCAACAAAGAGAGGACCTAGGCGTGCTATGCGCGAGCAAGAGGATGAACCACCAAGGGAATCCGAAGTGCGGGCTTGCGAGTGGCCATCAGAAGAGTTTATGGTCAATGCAGGCATTAAGGATGAATTTGACACTTATGTGCGTAACGCCGAGCTTGAGGACTTCATACAAGATAAGTGTTCGAAGTAACTACCAATTGACTGATTCATTCGTTAGAAGGTTTCAATATACATCTTCGTGTAATTTTAGAATGTCCCTTTTGATATTTATGATCAATCTTATACCATGGACCTAGAAGATTTCACAACTGCTTGCAAACACCCGCAGTGGGGCAATGCTCATGAACCCCACAGATCTGAATATAAAGACTTTCTCGCTAGTATTACTGTGGGAGAGTCTAGGGATATAGCACAAGCTACCATAGGGAGCATTCACTTTCCTGCCATGCATTATTTTGCTCTCTTGATTGGTAGATGCATTAACGGTAAAGATGAAGCATGTCACATGTGTGTCCTTGATCTTTGTGTCCTCAAGAGTGCTGTGTTAGGTAATAAAGATTACAACTTGGGGGCAATAGTTGCACGTAGGTTGCATAATAATGGTATATCTGGAGATTTATTTGGAGGGATTTATGCGACCCGTGTTGCTAATTATCTTGGTATATCCCCATGAGAGGAGGATATGGAGTTGCCTCCTTCTTATTTAGATTATGACACGATGGTCAAACATCGTTTCTTTTGAGGAATGAACAATTCCTCCAGTATCGCCTGATCTTTGACAGACGCGGAGCTGTCCATGTTATTCTCCCTGCTCCTTCCCTTTTTGATTACTAGGCAAAACGAAGATATGTTGTTACCAGGGAGGAGGCACCCGAACACGAGGGGAGAGCGGAGGCAGCTTGCCAACATGCGGCAGCTCAGGATGCATTGGCTACTGCATCTCAGTACGACCCCAGTTATAACTTTGGATATCAGCCAGGCTATCCTTGGCAATAGACCAACTTAGGCCAAAAGCCTAAGCTTGGGGGAGTATGTATTTCTCACCAACTTTACATTTATGTTCACACACTATTCTAGTTATCGGTGCTCATACTCTTTCATTGTATTATCCATGCTAGTTTAATTTCTTTTTCTAGTTTTCTTCTTGTGTGTTTGCTAAATCTTAAGAAAAACCAAAAAATTAGTTAGTTCAATTTCCATGCTTGTAGTAGTAATTAAAAAGAAAAACCAAAAAGAGTTCTCGTTCTTCTTTTACTTGTTGGGAGCTTTCCCGTGTAAATAATTTTCTTTTCTTTTCTTTTCTTTGGGGGTCGAGAGTAGAAGACCATATTGAAAATGTTTAATGGCTCTCATATGCATGGTTGTTGATTTAACTTAGAGCCCATGTTACCTTGTCATCTCACTTGAATTGAATGCTTGCAGATTCCAGCTTAGTCCAATGCACGTGCACTATTATTATTATACACACCGTTCGGCCGTGCAAGTGAAAGGCAATAATGACAATATATGATGTACTGATTGAGATGAGAAAAGTTGGTATGAACTTGACCTCTTTTGTTTTTGGAAATATGATGAGTTCAGCCTATTATGAGTAAACATGTTTGCAATGACATTTAGAGATTATAGTTGCTTATGCCATGCTTAATTAGCTATGAGTTTATAATGGTTTACCTTGCGTGCCAACATGCTATTAAAACGATTATGATGTGGTATGATGGTATGGTATCCTCCTTTGAATGATTTGAGTGACTCGACTTGGCACATGTTCACGCATGTAGTTGAAACAAATCAACATAGCCTTCACGATATTTATGTTCATGGTGGATTATATCGTACTCATGCTTGTACTTGGTGTAAATTAATTTTAATGCATGTTCATGAGTGTTGTCGCTCTCTCAGTTGGTCGCTTCCCAGTCTTTTGCTAGCCTTCACCTGTACTAAGCGGGAATACTGCTTGTGCATCCAAACTCCATAAACCCCAAAGTTATTCCATATGAGTCCACCATACCTTCCTATATGCAGTATTTACCTGTCGTTCCAAGTAAATTTGTATGTGCGAAACTCCAAACCTTCAAATGAAATTCTGTTTTGTATGCTCGAGCAGCTCATGTTTCAACTAGGGTTGTCTGTATCTTCCATGCTAGGTCGGTTATTCTCAAGAGGAGTGGACTCCGCTCCTCACTCACGAGAAAATGGCTGGTAACCAGGATGCCCAGTCCCATGATCAAAAAGATCAAAGCAAATCGAAATAATTAAACAAAACTCCCCCAGGGGCTGTTGTTAGTTGGAGGCACTCGTTGTTTCGAGCAAGCCATGGATTGATGCTTGTTGGTGGTGGGGGAGTATAAACTTTTACCATTCTGTTTGGGAACCGCCTATAATTTATGTAGCATGGAAGATATCGCCATCTCATAGTTGTTGCGTTGACAGTGAAAGTATGCCGCTCAAAATGTTATTCATCTCTTTTTTAAAATCAAGCTCTGGCACCTCTACAAATCCCTGCTTCCTCTGCGAAGGGCCTATCTATTTACTTTTATGTTGAGTCATCGCCTTCTTATTAAAAACCACCTGCTGGAGAGCACACTGTTATTTGTGAAGGAAATATGCCCTAGAGGCAATAATAAAGTTATTATTTATTTCCTCATATCATGATAAATGTTTATTATTCATGCTAGAATTGTATTAACCGGAAACATGATACATGTGTGAATACATAGACAAACTTAATGTCACTAGTATGCCTCTACTTGACTAGCTCATTAATCAAAGATGGTTATGTTTCCTAACCATAGACATGAGTTGTCATTTGATTAATGAGATCACATCATTAGGAGAATGATGTGATTGACATGACCCATTCCGTTATCGTAGCACTTGATCATTTAGTATGTTGCTATTGCTTTCTTCATGACTTATACATGTTCCTAGAACTATGAGATTATGCAACTCCCGTTTACCGGAGGAACACTTTGTGTGCTACCAAATGTCACAACATAACTGGGTGATTATAAAGGAGCTCTACAGGTGTCTCCAAAGGTACATGTTGAGTTGGCTTATTTCGAGATTAGGTTTTGTCACTCCGATTGTCGGAGAGGTATCTCTAGGCCCTCTCGGTAATGCACATCACTATAAGCCTTGCAAGCAATGTATCTAATGAGTTAGTTACGGAATGATGCATTACGTAACGAGTAAAGAGACTTGCCGGTAACGAGATTGAACTAGGTATTGGGATACCGACGATCAAATCTCGGGCAAGTAACATACCGATGACAAAGGGAACAACGTATGTTGTTATGCGGTTTGGCCGATAAAGATCTTCGTAGAATATGTAGGAGACAATATGAGCATCCAGGTTCCGCTATTGGTTATTGACCGAAACGTGTCTCGGTCATGTCTACATAGTTCTCGAACCCGTAGGGTCCGCACGCTTAAGGTTTCGTTGACAGTTTTATTATGAGTTTATGAGTTTTGATGTATCGAAGGTTGTTCGGAGTCCCGGATATGATTACGGACATGACAAGGAGTCTCAAAATGGTCGAGACATAAAGATCGATATATTGGACAACTATATTTGGACACCGGAAAGGTTCCGGGTGAGATTGGGACAATACCGGAGCTCCGGGAGGTTATCGGAACCCCCGGGAGGTATATGGGCCTTATTGGGCCTGAGTGGAAAGGAGGGGAAAGGAGCAAAGGAGGGGGCGCGCCCCCCAAGCCCAATCTGAATTGGGAGGGGGGCCGGCCCCCCTTTCCTTCTTCCCTCCCTCCTCTTCCTTCCCTCTCCCTCTCCTAATAGGAAAGGGGGGAGTCCTACTCCCGGTTGTGATTGGACTCCCCCCTAGGGCGCGCCACCCCCCTTGGCCGGCCCCCTCCTCCACTCCTTTATATACGGGGGAGGGGGGCACCCCATAGACACAACAATTGATCTCTTGATCTCTTAGCCTTGTGCGGTGCCCCCGTCCACCATAGTTCTCCTTGATAATATTGTAGCGGTGCTTAGGCGAAGCCCTGCAACGGTAGAACATCAAGATCATCATCACGCCGTTGTGCTGACGGAACTCTTCCCCGACATTCTGCTGGATCGGAGTACGGGGGACGTCATCGAGCTGAACGTGTGCAAGATCTCAGAGGTGCCGTAGTTTCGGTGCTTGATCGGTCGGACCGTGAAGACGTACGACTACATCAACCGCGTTGTGCTAATGCTTCCTCTTTCGGTCTACGAGGGTACGTGGACAAACAATCTTCCCTCTCGTTGCTATGCATCACCATGATCTTGCGTGTGCGTAGGATTTTTTTTGAAATTACTATGTTCACCAACAGTGGCATCCGAGCCAGGTTTTATGCGTAGATGTTATATGCACGAGTAGAACACAAGTGAGTTGTGGGCGATACAAGTCATACTGCTTACCATCATGTCATACTTTGGTTCGGCGGTATTGTTGGATGAAGCGGCCTGGACCGACATTACGCGTACGCTTATGCGAGACTAGTTCTACCGACGTGCTTTGCACACAGGTGGCTGGCGGGTGTCAGTTTCTCCAACTTTAGTTGAACCGAGTGTGGCTACGCTCGGTCCTTGCGAAGGTTAAAACAGCACTAACTTGACAAACTATCATTATGGTTTTGATGCATAGGTAAGAACCGTTCTTGCTCAGCCCGTAGCAACCACGTAAAATTTGCAACAACAAAGTAGAGGACATCTAACTTGTTTTTGCAGGGCATGTTGTGATGTGATATGGTCAAGACATGATGCTATATTTTATTGTATGAGATGATCATGTTTTGTAACCGAGTTATAGGCAACTGGCAGGAGCCATATGTTTGTCGCTTTATTGTATGAAATGCAAGCGCCCTGTAATTGCTTTACTTTATCACTAAGCGGTAGTGATAGTCGTAGAAGCAATAGATGGCGAAATGACAACGATGCTAAGATGGAAGTCAAGGTGTCGCGCCGGTGACGATGGTGATCACGATGGTGCTTCGGAGATGGAGATCACAAGCACAAGATGATAATGGCCATATCATATCACTTATATTGATTGCATGTGATGTTTATCCTTTATGCATCTTATTTTGCTTTGATTGACGGTAGCATTTTAAGATGATCTCTCACTAATTATCAAGAAGTGTTCTCCCTGAGTATGCACCGTTGCGAAAGTTCTTCGTGCTGAGACACCACGTGATGATCGGGTGTGATAGGCTCAACGTTCAAATACAACGGGTGCAAAACAGTTGCACACGCGGAATACTCAGGTTAAACTTGACGAGCCTAGCATATACAGATATGGCCTCGGAACACGGAGACCGAAAGGTCGAACGTGAATCATATAGTAGATATGATCAACATAGAGATGTTCACCATTGAAAACTACTCCATCTCACGTGATGATTGGACATGGTTTAGTTGATTTGGATCACGTGATCACTTAGATGACTAGAGAGATGTCTGTCTAAGTGGGAGTTCTTTAGTAATATGATTAATTGAACTTAAATTTATCATGAACTTAGTACCTGATAGTATTTTGCTTGTCTATGTTTTTTGTAGATAGATGGCTCATGTTGTTGTTCCGTTGAATTTTAATGCGTTCCTTGAGAAAGCTAAGTTGAAAGATGATGGTAGCAATTACACGGACTGGGTCCGTAACTTGAGGATTATCCTCATTGCTGCACAGAAGAATTACGTCCTGGAAGCACCGCTGGGTGCCAGGCCTGCTGTAGATGCAACTGACGATGTTAAGAACGTCTGGCAGAGCAAAGCTGATGACTACTCAATAGTTCAGTGTGCCATGCTTTACGGCTTAGAACCGGGACTTCAACGACGTTTTGAACATCATGGAGCATATGAGATGTTCCAGGAGTTGAAGTTAATATTTCAAGCAAATGCCCGGATTGAGATATATGAAGTATCCAATAAGTTCTATAGCTGCACGATGGAGGAGAATAGTTCTGTCAGTAAACATATACTCAAAATGTCTGGGTATAATAATCACTTGATTCAACTAGGAGTTAATCTTCCTGATGATAGTGTCATTGATAGAATTCTTCAATCACTGCCGCCAAGTTACAAGAGCTTCGTGATGAACTATAATATGCAAGGGATGGACAAGACTATTCCCGAGCTCTTCGCAATGCTAAAGGCTGCGGAGGTAGAAATCAAGATGGAGCGTCAAGTGTTGATGGTCAATAAGACCACTAGTTTCAAGAAAAAGGGTAAAGGGAAGAAGAGGGGGAACTTCAAGAAGAAGAGAAAACAAGTTGCTGCTCAAGAGAAGAAACCCAAGTCTGGACCTAAGCCCGAAACTGAGTGCTTCTACTGCAAGAAAACTGGTCACTGGAAGCGGAACTGCCCCAAGTATTTGGCGGATAAGAAGGATGGCAAGGTGAACAAAGGTATATGTGATATACATGCTATTAATGTGTACCTTACTAATGCTCGTAGTAGCACCTGGGTATTTGATACTGGTTCTGTTGCTAATATTTGCAACTCGAAACAAGGACTACGGATTAAGCGAAGATTGGCTAAGGATGAGGTGACGATGCACGTGGGAAATGGTTCCAAAGTCGATGTGATCGCAGTCGGCACGCTACCTCTACATCTACCTTCGGGATTAGTTTTAGACCTGAATAATTGTTATTTGGTGCCAGCGTTAAGCATGAACATTATATCTGGATCTTGTTTGATGCGAGACGGTTATTCATTTAAATCGTAGAATAATGGTTGTTCTATTTATATGAGTAGTATCTTTTATGGTCATGCATCCTTGAAGAGTGGTCTATTTTTATTGAATCTCGATAGTACTGGTACACATATTCATAATGTTGAAACCAAAAGATGCAGAGTTGATAATGATAGTGCAACTTATTTGTGGCACTGTCGGTTGGGTCATATTGGTGTAAAGCGCATGAAGAAACTCCATACTGATGGACTTCTGGAATCACTTGGTACTTGCGAACCGTGCCTCATGGGCAAGATGACTAAAACGCCGTTCTCCGGAGCTATGATGCGAGCAACTGATTTGTTGGAAATCATACATACTGATGAGTGTGGTCCAATGAATGTTGGGGCTCGCGGCGGGTATCGTTATTTTCTCACCTTCACAGATGATTTGAGCAGATATGGGTATATCTACTTAATGAAACACAAGTTTGAAACATTTGAAAAGTTCAAAGAATTTCAGAGTGAAGTGGAAAATCATCGTAACAAGAAAATAAAATTTCTACGATCCGATCGTGGAGGAGAATATTTGAGTTACGAGTTTGGTTTACATTTGAAACAATGCGGAATAGTTTCACAACTCACGCCACCCGGAACACCACAGCGTAATGGTCTGTTCGAACGTCGTAATCGTACTTTACTTGATATGATGAGATCTATGATGTCTCTTACTGATTTACCGCTATCGTTTTGGGGTTATGCTTTAGAGACGGCCGCATTCACGTTAAATAGGGCAGCATCAAAATCCATTGAGACGACGTCTTATGAACTATGGTTTGGCAAGAAACCAAAGTTGTCGTTTCTTAAAGTTTGGGACTGCGATGCTTATGTGAAGAAACTTCAACCAGATAAACTCGAACCCAAATTGGAGAAATGTGTCTTCATAGGATACCCAAAAGAGACTATTGGGTACACCTTCTATCACAGATCTGAAGGCAAGACTTTTGTTGCTAAATTCGGATCCTTTCTAGAGAAGGAGTTTCTCTCAAAAGAAGTGAGTGGGAGGAAAGTAGAACATGACGAGGTAACTGTACCTGCTCCCTTATTGGAAAGTAGTTCATCACAAGAACCGGTTCGTGTGACAACTACACCAATTAGTGAGGAAGCTAATGATATTGATCATGAAACTTCAGATCAAGTTACTACCGAACCTCGTAGGTCAACCAGAGTAAGATCCGCACCAGAGTGGTACGGTAATCCTATTCTGGAAGTCATGTTACTTGACCATGGCGAACCTACGAACTATGAGGAAGCGATGATGAGCCCAGATTCCGAAAAATGGCTTGAGGCCATGAAATCTGAGATGGGATCCATGTATGAGAACAAAGTATGGACTTTGGTTGACTTGCCCGATGATCGGCAAGCCATCGAGAATAAATGGATCTTCAAGAAGAAGACTGACGCTGATGGTAATATAACTGTCTACAAAGCTCGACTTGTTGTGAAAGGTTTTCGACAAGTTCAAGGGGTTGACTACGATGAGACTTTCTCACCCATAGCGATGCTTAAATCTGTCCGAATCATGTTAGCAATTGTCGCATTTTATGATTATGAAATATGGCAAATGGATGCCAAAACTGCATTCCTGAATGGATTTTTGGAAGAAGAGTTGTATATGATGCAACCGGAAGGTTTTGTCGATCCAAAAGGTGCTAACAAAGTGTGCAAGCTCCAGTGATCCATTTATGGACTAGTGCAAGCCTCTCGGAGTTGGAATAAACACTTTGGTAGTGTGATCAAAGCATATGGTTTTATACAGACTTTTGGAGAAGCCTGTATTTACAAGAAAGTGAGTGGGAGATCTGTAGCATTTCTGATATTATATGTAGACGACATATTGTTGATTGGAAATGATATAGAATTTTTGGATAGCATAAAGGGATACTTGAATAAAAGTTTTTCGATGAAAGACCTCGGTGAAGCTGCCTACATATTGGGCATCAAGATCTATAGAGATAGATCAAGATGCTTAATTGGACTTTCACAAAGCACATACCTTGATAAACTTTTGAAAAAGTTCAAAATGGGTCAGGCAAATAAAGGGTTCTTGCCTGTATTACAAGGTGAGAAGTTGAGTCAGACTCAATGCCCGACCACAGCAGAAGGTAGAGAGAAAATGAAAGATGTTCCCTATGCTTCAGCCATAGGCTCTATCATGTATGCAGTGCTGTGTACCAGACCTGATGTATGCTTAGCAATAAGTTTAGCAGGGAGGTACCAAAGTAATCCAGGAGTGGATCACTGGACAGTGGTCAAAAACATCCTGAAATACCTAAAAAGGACTAAGGATATGTTTCTCGTATATGGAGGTGACAAAGAGCTCGTCGTAAATGGTTACATCGATACAAGCTTTGACACTGATCCAGACGATTCTAAATTGCAAACCAGATACGTGTTTATATTGAACGGTGGAGCTGTCAGTTGGTGCAGTTCTAAACAAAGCGTCATGGCGGGATGCACATGTGAAGCGGAATACATAGCTGCTTCAGAAGCAACAAATGAAGGAGTCTGGACGAAGGAGTTCATTTCTGATCTAGGTGTCATACCTAGTGCATCGGGACCAATGAAGATCTTTTGTGACAATACTAGTGCAATTGCCTTGGCAAAGGAATCCAGATTTCACAAGAGGACCAAGCACATCAAGAGACGCTTCAATTCCATCCGGGACCAAGTCCAGGTGGGAGACATAGAGATTTGCAAGATACATATGGATCTGAATGTTGCAGACCCGTTGACTAAGCCTCTTCCACAAGCAAAACATGATCAGCACCAAGACTCCATGGGTGTTAGAATCATTACTATGTAATCAAGATTATTGACTCTAGTGCAAGTGGGAGACTGAAGGAAATATGCTCTAGAGGCAATAATAAAGTTATTATTTATTTCCTCATATCATGACAAATGTTTATTATTCATGCTAGAATTGTATTAACCGGAAACATGATACATGTGTGAATACATAGACAAACTTAATGTCACTAGTATGCCTCTACTTGACTAGCTCATTAATCAAAGATGGTTATGTTTCCTAACCATAGACATGAGTTGTCATTTGATTAACAAGATCACATCATTAGGAGAATGATGTGATTGACATGACCCATTCCGTTAGCGTAGCACTTGATCGTTTAGTATGTTGCATTGTTGCTATTGCTTTCTTCATGACTTATACATGTCCCTACAACTATGAGATTATGCAACTCCCGTTTACCGGAGGAACACTTTGTGTGCTAACAAACGTCACAACGTAACTGGGTGATTATAAAGGAGCTCTACAGGTGTTTCCAAAGGTACATGTTGAGTTGGCGTATTTCGAGATTAGGTTTTGTCACTCCGATTGTCGGAGAGGTATCTCTGGGCCTTCTCGGTAATGCACATCACTATAAGCTTGAAAGCAATGTAGATAATGAGTTATTTACGGAATGATGCATTACGTAACGAGTAAAGAGACTTGCCGGTAACGAGATTGAACTAGGTATTGGGATACCGACGATCAAATCTCGGGCAAGTAACATACCGATGACAAAGGGAACAACGTATGTTGTTATGCGGTTTGACCGATAAAGATCTTCGTAGAATATGTAGGAGCCAATATGAGCATCTAGGTTCCGCTATTGGTTATTGGCCGAAAATGTGTCCCGGTCATGTCTACATAGTTCTCGAACCAGTAGGGTCTGCATGCTTAAGGTTTCGTTGACAATTTTATTATGAGTTTATGAGTTTTGATGTACCGAAGGTTGTTTGGAGTCCCGGATATGATTACACTACAAGAAATATGTCAATTAGTGACCTTCTCTTAGTGATCATAGCTGAATTGGTCGTAAATCCACGGCCATTTCGCTTGGAAGGGCTCAAACCCTGAATTGCCTTACACGAAATGGTCATAAAGCAGACAAGAGTGGTCCATGACCTTATTTCTACCTGATTATGACCAATATAAATGGTCATGAGGTTGTGAACGTGGATGCATTAGTACTTATTGCTATGACTAGGCGCCACCTCATCAGTTTTGCCTATGTGTCATGTCCATGTGGCAGTTTTTGCCCTAGGTTGTGAAGCAACTTATATTTCTGTCATTCCCAAAATTCCCAAAAAAATCTCATAAATTATTTGGGTCATATCTTCATCAAATATATAAAAAAACCTTCCTTGCCTAGTTCATAAATAATTCAAAAATATTCATTTTCCTATTCTTTTCAGAAAAACACTTTGTGAAGGAAGTACCACTTTGGCATGTCCAAATGGTATCCATTTTCTACAGTGCTTTCCTATGCCCAAATAACCATCCTCCACCAAATGCCAGCTCAATCCATTCATTATTTTGAGCTCAGCTTCAACATTCGTATTTATGTCCAGTGTGGTACTTTGCAAAGCAAGTACCACCTAGGCTCCTCCTTTTGAGCTGAAAATTTGTAAAGACGGTCTTCTTAGTAACTGATCATCCTCAGCCAAAACTCACGCCCATTAGCCATGTGCATTTCCTGTACCGCTAATCAAACACATGGCTGCTTATTCATGTTTTAGCATCGATCGGTCTCCTCGTGAGAATCTTATGTTGTGATTTTCTTCCTAGAACCTACCTGGGGAGTGCCCAACCCACTAGACATGCCTAGGCCGCCCAGAACACATGGCAACGCCACGATCACGCGGTGACCACGCGGCGGGCATGCGAGTTTACGCGCTCTAGAGTTGGGGCCATCGGCGACCGTCCAAACCTAAATGTATCGCCACCAAACCATGTATTTATGATTAAATAGGTACTTATGTAACTAGAAATGATTTTTGGAAAAAATAAAGATCAACCTATGAGGCAGCTGCAGTTCAAATTTGACCCGCTTCCTCCTGAATCGATGGAATTTTGTCTTTTTCACCAGAGGTGGATCAAAACTTTTGACACCCAAACATTTTGTCAATTGTGCATTAAATATGTCCTAGTATTTTAGAAAATTAATTTGGTCCAATTTTGCAACAAATATATGGAAGGTCCTCCACAAAAAAAACTCATTTCGGGCACTCGGAAAATGGAAAATGAATATTCCATGCAAAGAAAATGAAAACTCCCTTAGGCAACATTGTTTGGAATTCCAAGATGCACCCTTGTGCACAATATGTGATAATTTGAACAAACTATGCCATGAATGTGGCCATAAGATTGATCATTTGGCTTGAAAGCCCTGAATCTTCACGCATGATAGCTCATTTCTGAGAACACTTTTTCACGCATGAATGTCGCCACAAGTTTATTATTTTTCCTGGTAACTTGGCCACATATAATGACACAATGTGAAGGTTTTCTAATTTTTTGATTTTTTTGAATTTTTTTACGCCCGTTTCAAAATGCGGTCAAAACGCTGGGCATGACCGTTCCTAGCTTGTGGTTGAATCTTGGAAATTTTTTGGTGTTTCTCCGATTAAATAGATACTTTTGTACCTAAAAATGATTTTTGGGAAAAATAAAGAGGAAACTATGAGGCAGCTGCAGTTCAAATTTGACCCACTTCCTGCTGAATCAGTGGAATTTGTCTTTTTCACCAGAGGTGGATCGAAACTTTTGACACCCAACCATTTGGTCAATTGTGAATTAAATATGTCCTAATATTTTAGAAAAATGTTTTGGTCTAATTGTGCAACAATTATTTGGTAGGTCTTTCACAAAAAATCCTAATTTTGAACACTCGGAAAATGATTAAAAATAGCTAGAAAGATTAGAAATGCATACAAATTGGTGCTCATTCATAAAATGTGGTTTAACTTGAGTGAAGATTTGTGTGGTGCCATTTTGTAAAATATTTTTGATAGCTGCTTCACAAAATGTTCCTATTTTTAGAAATTGAGAACTAATTTTAAATCACAGATTTTTTTCAACCAATCAGGACTCTTCTCACGGATTACCCTAGTGTAGCCGATCTGAACCGTCCACACACGTGGGATCCAACGTCTCTCACTCACCTGTCTGCAGCACAACCCAAACCCTAGCAACCCGCGGCACACTCTCCTCCCCACGCCCCGCCGCCTCTCTCTTCCCCTTTCCCTGATCCAGATCCAGCCCGAGGCAAGTCCCTCCGTCGCCGACCCCTCCTTCCCCATCCCGCAGTCGTTCCCCTTTGTCCTCCCGCAGTAGATCAAGCGCGCAGCACCTGCGCCACCGCGCCTACTCCTCCACTACCTCGCCGGAGTCGCGTCCCCCGCCGCGCCAACCCCAGATCCACCGACACCCCTCCCCCCTCCTCCTTGCCGCCACGCCCCTGCCGCCCCAGTTCCAGATCCGGCAGCCATGGCCATGGCCGCGGCCCGCCCCCGCTTCCCGCTCGCGCTCCTAGCGCTCGCCGAGGCGGCGGCGCTCCTCCTCCTCACGCCCACGCACGCCTTCTACTTCCCATGGGCGACCGCTCATACAGCTACTACAGCCTGCCCTTCTGCGCGTCGCCGGAGGGGGTCAAGGACAGCGTGTAGAACCTCGGCGAGCTGCTCATGGGCAACCACATTGAGAGCTCGCCCTACCACTTCAAGATGCACGCCAACGAGTCGGACGTGCTGCTCTGCCGCTCCCCGCCGCTCTTCCCACCTGACTTCACGCTCCTCAAGCGCCGCACCGACGAGATGTATCAGGTCAACCTCATCTTCGACAACCTCCCCGTCATCAGCTACACCCGCAAGGACGACTACTTCCTGCCTGGTACGTCCCCACTCCCCACGCCTTTGCCTGCCCCGCCACTCGCTCCGCTTGATCTATGTCTCACTGGTCCAATGTGGCCGCTGCTCCTACAGGTGAAGGGCTTCATCGGGGACGACCAGCTCTGTCTCCTCCCTCCCTTGATCTGCGCCATGGCCGCCGCTCGGCAACCGTGAGTCATGACCATGCAGGCGTTGGGCGGGCACCAGCCGCTCCCTTTCCACTCCTTCGAGCACAAGCAGTAGCAGCACTTGGCTGCGAGCATGTACATGCTGCACACACACACAAGCTATCTAAGGTATGCTAAAAGGCTGGTTGATCAATCTTTGCAAGACAAGCACGTACACAGCTGCCTAAGCAGCTTAATTGATTCCGCCTATGTGTAGTGTAGGTACCAATTGCCCTGTAGATTTTTCTTTAGTGATGACAAGAACATAATCTTTTGTATTTGCCATCTGAACAAGTTACTGTTATCCAAATGATTTTGCCTACACTAACCTATTATTCATCATCGGTTCAGTATATGTCTATGTAAGGGTAACATACAGTGCTATTGTTTTGGGATTCTGCCTTCTGCGGTGATCGTTGAACGGTACTATAGTGAGATAGTAGAGACATCTATCTTTATATTTTTGTCTCGCATGTTCAGTGCTGTGTGTCTGGCATGTTCATAGAGCCACTTGTGGAGTGAGATGAGAATACAATTATAATTCTGTAATGTTTGATCGTATAGACTATAGACATATGCAAAAGTTGCTTGTGCATCATCACTAGTTTTGATTGCTGCTTTACTAATAACTGTGAACACAATAGTATGTTTGTGATCTTATTGACTTGCAACTTTGTCATTTACAGAACCATCATCTTATTTTTTTTTCATGTACAACTCGCCAAAAGAAGGTTGTGAAGATCTTCCCACGCTAGACATTTGGATCTCTTTGCCCCATTGTGCAATGTTGGTTGGATGCCAGGGCCAGCTCTAAATGTTGGTTGAATGCAAGAGAGGAACTATACTTGATCCTCTGCTTGGCCAGGCCATGGACGACCACTACTTCCTCATGTTTCAGAAATACTTGATTCCCTTTTCAAATTTCTGTTGCCATGTGGTTGTCCTTCCCGTTAGTTCATGTGAAATTTGGATTTTAAGATTATGGCTTAATATGTTGTCTCATGTTGTTGATTTAACTTGTGCAAAATCTATTGGCTAATCTTGACAAGTTTTGCTCTGCTGACCGCCCATGCTGCTGCTCTTTGTGGTAAGAGTCCTTGAATGCTGAAGTGCATGTCTCGACTTGACTGTGCTTACGATTATGGGTTTACTCAAATTATACCAAGGGCAGTAAACCATACAGCGTTCCTTTGTTTGTACTTGCTAGTATTAAATTTATGCTCCTCGGGAAGTGCTGGTACTAGATATACCAAGTACCAACCAGACAAGGCTAAAGTATAGCTGATCAGGCTTGCACTGCCCTTAGTGATGCAAACCTATAGTGGTTTTTTAATAGTTCCTTAATCTACTGACTGATTTCTAGTAAAGCTAATATACACATTTGCTGGCTCTGTTAAGGGCTATTTTATCAGAATGGTGGGTGTGTACTTTCGTAATATGGTGGTTCTAACATTTGTTATCAACTCATGTCATACACTAATGTCATCACTTTAATTCCTGGGTTTCACATTACAAGATAATCATGGTTTTGCTGTATCACATATTTATCTTCTTTACATTTTGGCATACAGTTTATTAGGCTATATCATCATAATCATGGCCCATAAGAAAAAAGCAGAATTAGAACGCCAGGCCAGTCATGATGTTTTAGTTTATGGAGGTGTTGCATATTTGGTCAGATTTCCTTACTTGCTTCAGGCTGAAGAATAAGCTTATAAGAACAGAATATTGATACTCTGTGAGCTATGAGTAGAATGCTCTATTTTCGCGAGTCACCTTTCTTGTATGAATGAGTATCTTGTTTTGACTAGCTGGATAATAAAAGCATTGTACTAGTTGAATTTATGTTATCACTCTAAATAACTTGTCTTTTTTTGAGTGGTCTCTATAATATATTGGCTTCAGTTTTCTGATTCTTCCTTGCTGATTCATGTAACAGGGCGACTGAGGTTGCATGTTGTTCATGACAGGATCAGGTGCCTAGTTTGTAATGCTATCAAAGGAGCTCCATCGTGAAGAATATAGCACAGTTGGTAGAGTAGGGGCACCATCGTGTAGAGGTTGTAAAGTATATACACTACTAGGGAAAACCTTATACACAGAAATTTAGCAACAACGCGGTTCAAAAAAGGGCGCTAGTGCTAGATAGCAGCAACGTTTGAGAAAAAACCGCGCTACAGATACAACCTTAGTAGTAGCACGTGTAGTGGCAAAAGCCCTACTACTAATATTCCCATTGCTAGAATGATAGGCTACGCATAGCAGTAGCGGGCTTGGAAGAAGCACGCTACCGCTAGGGCATAAGTAGTAGCACGTTTCCTAAGAAGAGCGCTACTACTAACGGAAATAAAGTAAGATGAAAAACAAATAGAAAAGTAAATGAAAATGAAAGAAACAGAAAAAGGAGAAAGGAAAAAATAAAATGTAAGGCATAGCAGTAGCGTGTGTTCGTAAGAGGCGCTATAGCTAAGGTACCTGCAGCGCGTGTCCTAGACTCCGCTATAGAAACAGAAAAGGAAATTAAAAAATGGAAGAAAATTACATAGCTATAGCAGCAGCGTGTTTTGTAAAAACCGCTATAGCTATCTTAACTATAGCACATTTTATCAAACGCGCTACCGCTAAGTTTGACTTAACCAAAAAACCGGTTCCCCCGGCCACCACTTCTCCCCCAAATCCCTCAACGAACCCCGCGTGTGCCGTCTCCCCGATTCGCCATCGCCCCACTTCGTCGCCGTCTCCTGCCGACGTCGACGCCACCAGAGCCGTGCGCCATCGATGCCACCGGAGCCGCCCCCAATGCCACGGAGCCGCGCGGCCTCGTCAACACCATCGGAGCCGCCGTCGACGCCACCGGATCCTTCCTCGCCACAACTGCCTCCCTCGCCGTCACCGGAGACGCCCCTGCCTCCCTCGCCACCACCAGAGCCATCCTCTGTAAGCCCCCACCCCTCCTCTCTCTCTCATGCATAGGTTAGCTAGTTTAATTAGGTTAATTATCTAGGTTAGGGCAAAAATTTAGTTAGGGCTTTGACAGAGAAGTAGTTAGGTTAACTAGTTTAATTAGGTTAATTATCTAGGTTAGTGCAAAAATTTAGTTAGGGCTTTGACAGAGAACTAGTCAGGTTAACTAGTTTAATTAGGTTAATTATCTAGGTTAATTAGTGCAAAAATTTATTTAGGGATTTGACAGAGAACTAGCTGCGTTAACTAGTTTAATTAGGGTTACTTATCTAGGTAAACTAGATTAACTAACTAAGTTAAATAGGTAGGTTAATTAGGTTCGTTGGATTAACAAGCTAGGTTAAGTAGGTTGGCTAGGTTAGAGGAAAATTTTATTTTAGAGCATTAGGTCAGAAGGGTTTGAGAAATGGAGTTCCTTTGCAATTTAATTGGGTTCTGTCCTAGGCAGAGAAGGGTTAGAGATAATAATGTGTGTTCGTGTGAGAGAGAGGAATAGCTAGATCAACATAATTTGGGTTTTGTCCTAGGCAGAGAAGTGTTTAGTGAGGTCATTTTGCAAAGGTTTTTGATTTTTGAAAAGACCACTATTTTTCAAAGAAAAGATTTTAGGCAAATTTTATTTTAAAGATGATCCCTTCCTAGACTTTTATTGTTGATTATATCTTTTCATTGAAGTGGTCATGTTATATCTTTTCATTGAAGTTGTTCGATTGTGCCCAAGTGGCTTTGTTGTTTCCAGGGAATGATGCTGAGTGGCCTATGTTTTGCCGAAATGTTGATTCATTTCTGTTCCGGCAAATTTCAGGTTCTCGATTTGTCCACTTTTTAGCAAAGGTCATGCCGAAATTTTCCGTGAATTTCGGCATGACTTGTGCTACAAACTAGGACATATCTAGTGCCCGGGATTTGCCGCACTAGGAAGGAGTCAACTTTCCTGCAAAACAATAGGCCTTTTTAATGTCATTATTCATTTTATTAGGTTGACTATATTTAATCATAGGAAACATGGCTAGCAACGATGAAGGACAGGGTCCTGGTGATTGCGACGACGTCTACTGGGCGGCAGACGAATTTTTTAGCCTTACCGACGATCAACCGATGTTGTTGCTGGGCCCACCGGTGGCATCGGGGACTGAGACCGACACGCAGACCGGTGCCGAGACTCAGAGCGGCGCTGAGACTCAGACCGGAATCGAGACCGGCGCTGAGACTCAGACCGGTGCTGCCTCAGGGAGCAGAGCCGGTGTAGAACCGAAGCAAAGAGGCAACGGGTTCCTAACAAACTCAGGACTACTAGACTGGTGGTCACGGAGGTGGATGACGGCAATTTTGAGCCAACGGCTCCCGATGAAGCGCGCGCATGCTACGGCAATCAAATAGGCTACATCGTACGGACAACCGCCACCATCAACGATGAGAAACTACAGAAGATAGAAAATATGAGGAGCTCCCTCCTAAAGAACTTTCACCAGATATTCTTGTTCCCGGGCCGGAATGAGAAGGATTATGAAGATCCAGACGAGGACCCGACAATGAAGAAGATAAACAAACACGCCATGACCAAGTTTAGCAACGCGTTGGCCGCCTGGAAAACTCGGGTGAAAGCAAAGATCATCGACAAGAAGGAACCCCACTCCGAGATTGTAAAGGATAATACGACAATCACGGAAGAGCAGTTTCAAATATTCAAGGAGGCTTGCGAGGACGAAGCTACCAAAAAAAAGTCTAAGTACATGAAGGGGCTTCAAGAGAGGAACATTGGGAGCCACTACCTCGGAAGCCGTGGTTACGGCGGAAAGAGGTCCAAATGGGCCAAGGAGGACGCGGAAGCCGCGATTCTGGGCATCCCAGACCCATTGGCGGATTTCACCATCCCGCAAGAGCGTGATGTCCTGAGGGCCCGACACCGTTGGGACCCAGTGAAGAAGGTTTACGAGATAACACCGGTCATTATGGAGTTCATGATACTGCTAATAATTTTAGTTTCTGATCAATTCGACTGCACACGTTAGTCATATTTGTAAACGATCCTTGTGCCTTTTGCAGAGAGAGCAGCACCGGATTGCGGCCGAAAGCGACTCGCCGTCTGAGGCATTGGCGAGGCCCAAGTGGGACACTCCATTCAACCGGGCGTTGAACATATTGAAAGGACAACCGGTGGATACTCGACCGTCGTATGGACGCGTGCACGGTGGCGGAGATGGCGCCACGTGGAAGAAGTACTACCGTGAGACCACGGAGGAGAGAAAGGAAAGACAGAGGTTAACTGAAGAAAACATCGACAAGAAGGTTGAGATTGCGGTTGAGAATAAGTCATCTCAGACAGTCGCAACAGCGGTAGCTGCCGCAAAACAGGTGGTTGCAGATTTGTCTACTTCCTTGGTGACGGGCGTTTTCACTTGGACAAGGCAAAATCCAAAAAAAATGCAGAGGACTTTCCCCTTGCTGACTTCTTGGGAGCACCTGCTCCTGCACCGGCTCCCGCACCTGCTCCCGCTCCGGCTCCCGCACCGGCTCCCGCACCGACTCCTGCACCGGACGTGCTCGATGGTGCCTCGTCTTTGGCTGAGCTCGACGCCCTCACGGTATCTTTCACACCGGCCCCCTTCAATATAAATGTATAATCTCCCGTTTTCAATGCCTTTTGGATGTCTCACGTTGCAGACTTTTCTTTGCAGGCCGACGAAACCTCGTGCACCATATTGTACACCATCGGCGAACAGATGGTGGACGTGGGGAAAGCGACGATAATGGAGCCGAAGGAACCATTGTTCCACAGCCGGCCAATCCCCCCGAACGTCTTCAAGGTTTCCGTGGCCAGTGTCAAACCGGGCCACGAGAATTTGCCTCCTCTAATACTAGTTGGGGATGACGACGAGACCCCGCGGCGGCTTGGTGATTGTTGCAATGGGTGGGTCCTGTTTTGGCCAAAGAGTCTGCTTCATCTGGAGGCGGTCAGGAGCACACCCACGAGCACACAGCCTCAGCAAGGTATGAACATCAACACCCCACCTACCCAATTAGTGTCGGGTGTCGGATTGGGTGATAGCGGACGGGGTAAGGAGGAGGCTCCATTAGTCACTGATGATGTCGCCATGGATGAGGATGAGGATGACGATGGCGCTGAACAGTATGTCTATACTGGCGCCTCCTCAGGGTTTGAGCGTCATGAGTTGGTGCCTGAATTACCATCTCAACGTATTATGGACGACCTTCCGGTAGTAAAGAAGTCTAGGAAGAGAGTGAGGAAAGGCAAAAAAGCTGATTATATGATCCAGCCGCCTCAGCAGCCTCGGCTTCAGGACCGTATAGATATCCCCTATGCGGATAAATGGCATATCCCCGGTCAACCATGTCACGCCCAATATGCGACCCTATCCAAAAGGAACTCGAAGGTCCCACCAAGGATAGACCCGCATATTGACACGCTTTTGCAAGGTGGATATCATTACATCAATATTACATAATAGATGGGAATACATACAAAAGGCATACAATGCCACACGAATAAAACAACATCATACACAAGAGCATCATCCGTCTATGGATGAAACACAAACAGAAACTCAAACGACATCCACCCTGCTAGCCCAGGCTGCCGACCTGGAACCTATCCCTTGATCGAATAAGAAGAAGCAGAAGAAGAACTCCAAAACAAGCAAACATCGCTCTCACGTCATGATCATCGCATAAACTGTACCTGTAACTGTTGTTGTAGTAATCTGTGAGCCACGAGGACTCAGCAATCCCATTACCATGGGTATCAAGACTAGCAAAGCTTAATGGGGAAGGAAGGGGTAAAGTGGTGAGGTTGCAGCAGCGGCTAAGCAAGTATGGTGGCTAACATACGCAAATAAGAGCGAGAAGGGAAGCGAAGTATGGTGGCTAACATACGCAAATAAGATCCTGAACTCCTACTTACGTCAACCATAACCCAAAACCGTGTACACTTCCCAGACTCCGCCGAGAAGAGACCATCACGGCTACACACGCGGTTGATGCGTTTTAATTCGGATCTGGTGTCAAGTTATCTACAACCGGACATTAACAAATACCCATCTGCCACAAAACTGCGGGCACGGCTCTCGAAAGTTTATACCCTACAGGGGTGTCCCAACTTAGCCCATGATAAGCTCTCGAGATCAACGAAGGATATACCTTCTCCCAAGAAGACCCGATCAGTCTCGGAATCCCGGTTTACAAGACATTTCGACAATGGTAAAACAAGACTAGCAAAGCCGCCCGAATGTGCCGACAAATCCTGATAGGAGTTGCACATATCTCGTTCTCAGGGCACACCAGATTGTCCAAACTTCCGGTAGGCCATCCCAGAGTTGCCCCTGGTGGCCACCGACGGCTGAGAGGTTGGACCAACACTCACGACGAGCACTGGCCCCGGGGGGGGGGGGGGGGGGGTAAATAAAGATGACCCTCGGGCTCCGGAAACCCAAGGGAAAAAGGGCTAGGTGAGGCAAATGGTAAAACCAAGGTTGGGCCTTGCTGGAGGAGTTTTATTCAAAGCAAACTGTCAAGGGGGTCCCATAAATCACCCGACCGCGTAAGGAACACAAAATCCAGGAACATAACACCGGTATGACGGAAACTAGGGCGGCAAGAGTGGAACAAAACACCAGGCATAAGGCCGAGCCTTCCACCCTTTACCAAATATATAGATGCATTAATAATATAAGAGATATTGTGATATCCCAACATAACCCTGTCCACCATGGAGCAATCTTCAACTTCACCTGCAACTAACAACGCTATAAGAGGGGCTGAGCAAAGTGGTAACATAGCCAAACAACGGTTTGCTAGGAAGGGTGAAAAGTTTAGAGGCTGACATGGCAATTTGGGAGGCTTGAAGAGCAAATGATAGGAAGCGCAGCAAAACGATAGAACGAAGCAAATAGCATAGCAATGATAGTAGTAAGATCCAAGGTGACGGTCATCTTGCCTGAAATCCCGCAAGGAAGAAGAACGAGTCCATGAAGAAGATGAAGCCACGAAGACGAACCAAGAGTAGACGAACAAATCCTCACGACCGCAACGAAACAGGAACTATCGAGAAGAAGCACACAACATAGTAAACACACCACACATGAACAAGACATGATGCACAACAATCATGATGCAAGACAAGACTACATGAAGCTACTCATGGCAAGAGATGATGCATAGAAGACCAACACTTCAAAGCAAGTTTAAATGAGGCCGGAAACAACATATGACAAATCCGGTAAGTCCTCATATGCAAATTTAGAAATTGGTCCAGAACTGAATAAACCTTATGTTCAAGTTGTTAAACAGCAAGTTAAGATGCACCACAATGATCTAAACGAGATTCTAGTCAAGTTACATATAAAGTTCATTTAATTCGGAGCTACGGCCTAGAAGACATGAGCAAAACAAGTTAAACATGGCATTGATGCTAAATGCATCCAAACATCAAGAAAACACCTCAAAACAAGGATGCAACATGATAATATGAAACTACATGCAAAATCAAGCAAGTTTCATATAGAGCACACTCAAAACGGAGCAACGGTTCAACACACACTCTATACAAGTTTAAAGGACAAACTATCCAAAACAGCAACTAGGCATATTGCAAGCATCAAAACAACAAGCTACATCACCCCAACATAAGAACAAAAGGCATGGGCATGAAGTACAGGTAAAGCATGACAAAACGTGAACACTGAGCTAACTCCAGAAATCACTAGATCATGCTCAAAAGGACATGGCAAGATTGCAAATAATAACAGTTTACAGACTTAGCAGAAATAACATCAGGGTGCAATGTTTAGAGCTATCAAACAACATGCTACAGGAACTTATCATGGCAAACAAAGACATGGCATGAATCTACTAATTACATAGAACAAAAGTCCCTTACTGACCATGAGCCAAAAGGGCACAGAAAATATGATGGCACCCATGTAAACATAGCAAGTGATATGACAGATTCATACATGGCAGGAACAACAATAAGTAGGCATGTTGGTGAGCTTGAACCACTCACCATAGAGCAATACATGGCATGACAAGGCAACCAACAGCAAGAATACATGTTTATGACGCTAAGCATGGCAAGAGCAAGTTCATAGGGTGCATGGATCTCTAGCAAAACACATGGCAAAACTGAACTTAATGTTAACAGGCTGACAGCAACATTATTTAGCAGTTTTGAGGGCAAGATAACAACAAGTTACAGTAGGCTATAAATGCAACCATGGGCATGAATGGATATAGCATGACATGTACAACAAAATATCCTTAGTGAACATCTCCAGATTATGCATAGAATGACTTGTAGCAGCAGGTTTACACAGCATCATGATATAACAGAATCTGTCTAGCAAAACAGCAACAACAAGTACCCTACTTAACAAGATTGATGCACTCAGTACAAGACTCACAAAAATCCATGGATGGCACCACTATAAATATGGCATGATGTAGTTCAGAACACATGTAGGGCTCATGCTCATAGGATGCACACATCAAATGCAACAAAAATGACAATTCACCAAGTTATAACAGTTTCAGCTGGTTAACATCATATAGCACTTATGCAATGATGATTTGGGCATCAAGATGGACTCAAATGAACATGGCACAATGGAATGAAATGAAGAGCATCTCACAATGAATATTTTGATGTATCATACATGCAAAACGGATCTACGGATGAGGAGATATGGCATGTTGAACAGGGCATCAGAATGAAAAAATAGGGACAGAGAGAATTATACCCTCCGGGAAAAGTCAACGCGCGACGAGACGGAGCGGGACGGAGGGATCCGGGTGGTGGTACGGAGTTTGGTAGGATGACCGGGTGGATCTGATCCACTCCCTCGGATCCGGCCGGAGCTCCGGCGAGGGCAAACTCCGGCGAGCTCCTCGCGGCGCGGGGAGGAGCAGGAGGTCGGCGAGGGCGACGTGGAGAGGAGGGAGCAGGGGGGCGGTGCTCGGGGCACTCCGGGCGGCGGAGCGACGCGGCGGCGCCTGGGGCAACCGGCGGCGGGGCGGGGCGCGACGGCCGGCCCGGTCGGCGTCGAGGTGGCGCGGGAGGCGCAAGGCGGTGGGGCGCGGGTCCGGCGGCGGAGAAGCGCGGCGCCGGCAGGCGGCTCCGGCTGGAGGCGAGGCAAGGCGGTCGCCGGCGAGGCGAGGCACACTGGACGGCGGACGGGCCACGGTGTCGGCGGCGAGAGCCGGGCGGGGGCGCACTCGGGCGCGACGCGGGGCCTGGCCGCGGAGCCAGATGGGCTCGCGCGGGCCCGAACCGGGCCCGGCGGGCCGCGGCGGCGCGGGGGACGGGAGACGGCGGTGCGGGACACATGGCAACGTGCGGTTGGCCGGGGCGGCAAAGCGGACATGTCCGGCGGCGCGAGGGGAGCGGGGCTAGGGTTAGGGTAGGATTAGACCGCGAATTTGGAAGGGGAAGGCACATATTTATAGGTAGAGGGAGCTAGGAGAGTCCAAATGAGGAGCGGTTTTCGGCCACGCGATCGTGATCGAATGACCGAGAGCATGGAGGGGTTTTGGATGGGTTGTTGGGCCACTTTGAAGGGTGCTGGGATGCAAAGATAAGGGGCTTTTACGGTACCACGGTTAACCGTTGGGGTATCAAACGGACTCCAAATGGCACGAAACTTGACAGGCGGTCTACCGGTGCTATACCAAGGCCGCTTGACAAGACTCGGTCCATTTCGAAAATGTTTAACACCCGCTCACAACAAGAGACAAAAGGGGGACGACGAAGGACATAGGAGTAACGGAATGCAAAACGGACAACGGGGAAAATGCTCGGATGCATGAGACGAACAGGTATGCAATGCAATGCACATGATGACATGGAAAAATGCAACACGCAAGCAAATGACATGGCAACGACGGCGAATAACCGGCGGACACCTGGCGCATCGAATCCGGGGCGTTACAACACTCCTCCACTAACAAGATATCTCGTCCCGCGATCTTAGGACCGAGACGGAAGGGAAAATGGATGAGGTGAAACAAGAACTCAAGAGAAGAAGCAAAGAATCGAGAGCACTCGAGAAGAAGAGAGGAACAACAAGAATGACGAGAATCGAAAGCTCACGGAATCAGATAGACTATGAAACCACTCTGGTTAGAATGAGATAAGAAACGAATAAGACTGAAAGGATTTTGGCAGCACTCCGGCTGAAACATGGAGGAATAGAACACGACCTTGAGAGGATGGAATGATACTTGCTGAAGACATGACACAAAACCTCCGGAAAGAATTGAAAGAGTTGAATGAAAAGAACGGAGAAGAAAATGAGAACTTGTGCCACAAATGAAATTGAAAGCATCTTTAGAAGGAAGGTTTAAACGGAGGTATTGAGAAAATCAACAACGAAAAGAATAAGCTTGTTGTGGTCTTATAGGTAACATCTCAAGATCATAAGGTCATAACCGTCCACAAACAGAAATGATTGGATAACTGAGAAGAACGAAGAAATGCAAAACTCCACTTCAAAAGAATGCGGAGAATTAATTGCACTTCGAGACGTGAGAAGAAAAGATACTTGAACTCCACCAACAAGAATCTTGATGAACTCTTGAAGAATGAATTAAATCATGAAGAACCACCATGAAGAACTCCGGTGACAAAAGGATGATGAGATAGAATGAAGGAAGAAAGAATAATATGAGCCTTGTGATGATTTAGATGGAGGTTCTGACGAAATGGCCGAGGGAATTTGAACTCCGGAAAAGAAATGTGAAAACACTTGGAACTAGAATTTATTCATCGAGAACAACCTCCGAAGGAAGGGATTAATCACTACGAGGAAATAAGGATGCTTATCCTTCATCAAATTAAATTGATGACAAGCAATGGATTTGGCATGCAACTTATTCTTCTTGAAAAGGATTAAGGGGAATATAGCACAAAACTTGAGAAAGTCTTCATGAACCACCGGTAGGATTGGAAAGAACGAATGAATTAATATAATAATCAAAGAAAAAAAATCTTAAACAAACCACTGTTAGCATTCGGAAATGACTGACGAAAGAGAATGAATCGCCGGGAAGAATTAGAAAAGCACAAAGATACTTGAGGGAATTTAGATACAAGAGAATGAAGAGATCATGAACTGATTAGAGGATATTTGAACGATGCACCGGAATAATTGGATAACGGTAGCTGAAATGTGAGGATGAAGAATTCTTCTGGAACGATGGCCTCCGGTGAAAAGAAACGGGAAAACAACTCCTGACATACTCCGGATGGGTAAGAAAAGAATATCTGACAAACGAAATAATTCGAGAGGATAACAAGAAGCTAGAACCGCGAATCTTTGAGAGAACGGATAAGATTTAGAGGAAAAAATTCTTCTTTGGTCTTCAAATGACAATGAGAAACACCACCAAAATTACTGAGATACTCCGGAAGAATGAAAAAGAGGAAGGGTTGCACCAAAGATGAAAAGAATTTGAAAGCGTTCTTGGAGAAGGCATGTGACTGATGTGATCCATTCTTACATCACACTTGAAAAGAATTGAGAAAAACTCCGGGGGAATTAGAAGAGTCAGGTAAGATCCTGGGAAAAGTCCTGTGGGTTAGGGCCCACTGAAAGGAAACACCGTTGAAAAAAAGGATTGTTGAAAAGATAGATGATGCACCGGAACAATTGAAATATTTGAATGAGGTGACAACCTCGAATTAATTGGAACACAGATGAATCTCCTGGGATGTCTTCCGAACTCCGGAATGATTGAATGGCGAGAGGCAAACGAGCAAGGAGAACACTTGAGCCGAGGGAAAGAATATAATCATACCGAAAATTGGAATTGAATCCACCAGAGAAGAAAAAGAGATGAAGAATGTCGAACAGAATGAGAATTCACCGGTTGAAATAAATGAGGGAAGACTGAAGAGACTCCGCACGAATGAAATTGATGCTCGAAACAGACTCAGGCTCCGGGAAGAAGAGGGTGGGAGGGCGGAAAAAACAAAGGCAACTTGGAAGGGGAAACCGACGAACAACTTGAAGAGAAAACACCGGTTGGAATAATTGAGGAAAGAAAGCAAAGGCTTCACATGAGTGGGATGGATACTCGATTACGGACTCCGGATTCGAGAAGAAGAAGGGAGGGCGGGTGGAAAAACAAAGGCAACTTCGGACAGGGAAAAACAACAACGTCGGAGGAAGAACTGAGGATTGATCTCACAAAAGACAAAGAGGTTCAAGTCGACTTGACGAGAAATGCACCGGATGCAAAGAGCTGAGGAACAACGATCGAAAAACCAACTATGTGATCCTAAAGAAAAATTTGAAGGGGAAGAGGAGTAGCTCAAAACACCTACGTCAAGATTCCTTACCAGAGCGACGAATGGGCAGAGGAGTAAAAAGAGTTCCTACTCTCCGATATAACTAGACTCCGAAAAGTTTTCTTCTAGACTCACCAACGGCCAAACTACAAGATCAATCAAGGGGCTCCTAAGGTCGGTTGAGGCTCTGATACCAACTTGTCACGCCCAATATGCGACCCTATCCAAAAGGAACTCGAAGGTCCCACCAAGGATAGACCCGCATATTGAAACGCTTTTGCAAGGTGGATATCATTACATCAATATTACATAATAGATGGGAATACATACAAAAGGCACACAATGCCACACGAATACAACAACATCATACACAAGAGCATCATCCAACTACAGATGAAACACAAACAGAAACTCAAACGACATCCACCCTGCTAGCCCAGGCTGCCGACCTGGAACCTATCCCCTGATCGAATAAGAAGAAGCAGAAGAAGAACTCCAAAACAAGCAAACATCGCTCTCATGTCATGATCATCGCATAACCTGTACCTGCAACTGTTGTTGTAGTAATCTGTGAGCCACGAGGACTCAGCAATCCCATTACCATGGGTATCAAGACTAGCAAAGCTTAATGGGAAAGGAAGGGGTAAAGTGGTGAGGTTGCAGCAGCGGCTAAGCAAGTATGGTGGCTAACATACGCAAATAAGAGCGAGAAGAGAAGCAAAGAACGGTCGTGAAGCTAGCAATGATCAAGAAGTGATCCTGAACTCCTACTTACGTCAAACATAACCCAAAACCGTGTTCACTTCCCGGACTCCGCTGAGAAGAGACCATCACGGCTACACACGCGGTTGATGCATTAATTCGATCTGGTGTCAAGTTATCTACAACCGGACATTAACAAATTCCCATCTGCCACATAACCGCGGGCACGGCTCTCGAAAGTTTATACCCTGCAGGGGTGTCCCAACTTAGCCCATGATAAGCTCTCGTGATCAACAAAGGATATACCTTCTCCCAGGAAGACCCGATCAGTCTTGGAATCCCGGTTTACAAGACATTTCGATAATGGTAAAACAAGACCAGCAAAGGCGCCCGAATGTGCCGACAAATCCTGATAGGAGCTGCACATATCTCGTTCTCAGGGCACATCGGATTGTCCAAACTTCCGGTAGGCCATCCCAGAGTTGCCCCTGGTGGCCACTGGCGGCTGACAGGTTGGACCAACACTCACGACGAGCACTGGCCCGGGGGGGGGGGGGGGTAAATAAAGATGACCCTCGGGCTCCGGAAACCCAAGGGAAAAAGGGCTAGGTGAGGCAAATGGTAAAACCAAGGTTGGGCCTTGCTGGAGGAGTTTTATTCAAAGCGAACTGTCAAGGGGGTCCCATAAATCACCCGACCGCGTAAGGAACACAAAATCCGGGAACATAACACCGGTATGACGGAAACTAGGGCAGCAAGAGTGGAACAAAACACCAGGCATAAGGCTAAGCCTTCCACCCTTTACCAAGTATATAGATGCATCAATAATATAAGAGATATTGTGATATCCCAACATAACCCTGTCCACCATCGAGCAATCTTCAACTTCACGTGCAACTAACAACACTATAAGAGGGGCTGAGCAAAGCGGTAACATAGCCAAACAACGGTTTGCTAGGAAGGGTGAAAAGGTTAGAGGCTGACATGGCAATTTGGGAGGCTTGAAGAGCAAATGATAGGAAGCGCAGCAAAACGATAGAACGAAGCAACTAGCATAGCAATGATAGTAGTGAGATCCAAGGTGACGGTCATCTTGCCTGAAATCCCACAAGGAAGAAGAACGAGTCCATGAAGAAGATGAAGCCACAAAGACGAACCAAGCATAGACGAACGAATCCTCACGACCGCAATGAAACGGGAACTATCGAGAAGAAGCACACAACATAGTAAACACACCACACATGAACAAGACATGATGCACAACAAGCATGATGCAAGACAATACTACATGAAGATACTCATGGCAAGAGATGATGCATACAAGACCAACACATCAAAGCAAGTTTCAATGAGGCCGGAAACAACATATGACAAAATCCGGTAAGTCCTCATATGCAAATTTAGAAATTGGTCCAGAGCTGAATAAACCTTATGTTCAAGTTGTTAAACAGCAATTTAAGATGCACCACGATGATCTACACGAGATTCTAGTCAAGTTACATATAAAGTTCAATTAATTCGAAGCTACGGCCTCGAAGACATGAGCAAAACAAGTTAAACATGGCATTGATGCTAAATGCATCCAAACATCAAGCAAACACCTCAAACAAGGATGCAACATGATAATATGAAACTACATGCAAAATCAAGCAAGTTTCATATAGAGCACACTCAAAACGGAGCAACGGTTCAACACATACACTCTATACAAGTTTAAAGGATAAACTGTCCAAAACAGCAACTAGGCATATTGCAAGCATCAAAACAACAAGCTACAACACCCCAACATAAGAACAAAAGGCATGGGCATGAAGTACAGGTAAAGCATGACAAAACGTGAACACTGAGCTAACTCCCAAAATCACTAGATCATGCTCAAAAGGACATGACAAGATTGCAAATAATAACAGTTTACAGACTTAGCAGAAATAACATCAGGGTGCAAAGTTTAGAGCTATCAAACAACATGCTACAGGAACTTATCATGGCAAACAAAGACATGGCATGAATCTACTAATTACATAGAACAAAAGTCCCTTACTGACGATGAGCCAAAAGGGCACAGAAAATATGATGGCACCCATGTAAACATAGCAAGTGATATGACAGATTCATACATGGCAGGAACAACAATAAGTAGGCATGTTGGTGAGCTTGAACCACTCACCACAGAGCAATACATGGCATGACAAGGCAACCAACAGCAAGACTACATGTTTACGACGCTAAGCATGGCAAGATCAAGTTCATAGGGTGCATGGATCTCTAGCGAAACACATGGCAAAACTGAACTTAATGTTAACAGGCTGACAACAACATTATTTAGCAGTTTTGAGGGCAATATAACAACAAGTTACGGCAGACTATAAATGCAACCAGGGGCATGAATCGATAGAGCATGACATGGAAAACAAAACATCCTTAGTGAACATCTCCAAATTATGTATAGAATGACTTGTAGCAGCAGGTTTACATAACATCATGATATAACAGAATCTGTCTAGCAAAACAGCAACAGCAAGTACCGTACTTAACAAGTTTGATGCACTCAGTACAAGACTCACAAAAATACATGGATGGCACTACTGTAAAGATTGCATGATGTAGTTCAGAACACATGTAGGGCTCATGCTCATAGGATGCACACATCAAATGCAACAAAAATGACAAATCACCAAGTTATAACAGTTTCAGCAGGTTAACATCATATAGCACTTTTGCAATGATGATTTGGGCATCAAGATGGACCTAAATGAACATGGCACAATAGAATGAAATGAAGAGCATCTCACAACGAACATTTTGATGTATCATACATGCAAAACAGATCTACGGATGAGGAGATATGGCATGTTGAACAGGGCATCAGAATGCAAAAATTAGGGACTTGGAGAGAATTATACCCTCCGGGAAAAGTCAATGCAAGACGAGACGGAGCGGGACGGAGGGATCCGGGTCGCGGGACGGCGTTTGGTTGGATGAGCGGGTGGATCTGATCCACTCCCTCGGATCCGGCCAGAGCTCCAGCGAGGGCAAACTCCGGCGAGCTCCTCGCGGCGCGTGGAGGAGAAGGAGGTCGGCGAGGGCAACGTGGAGAGGAGGGAGCAGGGGGGCGGCGCTCGGGGCACTCCGGCGGCGGAGCGGCACCTGGGGCAACCGGCGGCGGGGCGGGGCGCGACGATCAGCGCAGTCGGCGTCGAGGTGGCGCGGGAGGCGCAAGGCGGCGGGGCGCGGGTCCGGCAGCGGAGGAGCGCGGCGCCGGCAGGCGGCTCCAGCTGCAGGCGAGGCAAGGCGGTCGCCGGCGAGGCAAGGCACACCGGACGGCGGACGGGCCGCGGTGCCGGCGGCGGGAGCCGGGCGGGGGCGCACTCGGGCGCGACGCAGGGCCTGGCGGCGGAGCTAGATGGGCTCGCGCGGGCCCGATCCGGGCCCGGTGGGCCATGGCGGCGCGCGGGACGGGAGACGGCAGCGCGGGACACGTGGCAACGTGCGCTTGGCCGGGGCGGCAAAGCGGACATGTCCGGCGGGGGAGCGGACATGTCCGGCGGCGCGAGGGGAGCGGGGCTAGGGTTAGGGTAGGATTAGACCGCGAATTTGGAAGGGGAAGGCACATATTTATAGGTAGAGGGAGCTAGGAGAGTCCAAATGAGGAGCGGTTTTCGGCCATGCGATTGTGATCGAATGGCCGACAGCATGGAGGGGTTTTGGATGGGTTGTTGGGCCACTTTCAAGGGGTGCTGGGCTGCAAAGAGAAGGGGCTTTTACGGTACCCCGGTTTATCGTTGGGGTATCAAACGGACTCCAAATGGCACGAAACTTGACAGGCGGTCTACCGGTGCTATACCAAGGCCGCTTGACAAGACTCGATACATTTTGAGAATGTTTAACACCCGCTCACAACAAGAGACAAAAGGGGGACGACAGAGGACATTGGAGTGATGGAATGCAAAACGGACAACGGGGAAAATGCTCGGATGCATGAGACGAACACGTATGCAATGAAATGCACATGATGACATGGCAAAATGCAACACGCAAGCAAATGACATGGCAACGATGGCGAATAACTGGCGGACACCTGGCGCATCGAATCCGGGGCGTTACAAACCAATCCTACCTGCAACAGCGCTAGGGGCCAGATTCGGCGATCTAAGGAGACTTCATGACAATGTGCTGCGGGTAGAGAAAGGCCTCATCGCCTCGAAATATCCAGGATACCCACTCTACATGGTTAACATTCCGCGGCAACTATCATACGTCGACAGCTTCCCTGCGGATAAGTTCTTCCTCCGATTCGATTACATATTCGACATGTTTCACGTGAAGAAGCTGGATTTTACGTTTGTCCGCCTTTATGCCTTGCACATGAACTACATCATTAGGGTTGAGCTGATACGTCATATCTGTGTCTCTGACCCGTACTACATGCACGAGGGCTTCCTCGGTGTCTGCGCAGAGCACCGTGAATACGCGAGGGATTACATCGTCAGTTTCATGCTCGCCAATATGGACAAGGAGGCGATTCTCGTGCCTTATCATCCCGTGTAAGTCATCCGCGCTGCTATCCTTCCTTCGATTTCAATAATTCATTTGCACGGTGGAGGCTAATTAATTTGAGGTGTACTTATTTTGCGTAGCGGCGGGCGCGCCGTCCTCATCATCCTCTACCCCTGATTCTCCCACGCTCTTTACTTGGACTCGTCGAAGAACATTCACAAAAAGGATTACACCCACATCAAAGATGTTCTCGACAGTGCTATGTTTTACTACCAAGCAAGGGCTGGAGAGGTTAGGGACAAGAAGAGAAGGGGCGGCAGGGTCGCCTTCAGCCATAAGACCGACTTCTGCTGCATCCAACAACCGAACGATTCTCTTAATGATGGATTCTATGTCCTACACCACATGCTGGAGTACAGACGGGATCACCAGAACCTTCGCATGTCACCTAGATCTGGCGATGCCCATATTCTGCAATGGGCAAAGTACATAGGAAATATCGAGGATCATCGACTTCGAGCTGAGTTCTATAACATCCAGCGCGAACTTGCCCAAATCATCATGAAGAAGGTCGTCGGAAAAACAGGGATGTTCTACGGAGAAGGACAAATGTCGCGGGAAGACGTCCGAACATGGATAGCCTCTTAGCGTCTCGACATGAAGCCTTTCACTAAGCTCGAGGACTATCTCCCTGACATGGATGGATGGCACGACATGCTGGAGTGATTGTCAATATATGACAATGTGTTCGTTTATTCCATACTTTCTGTATGACAAAACTTTGAGTTATGCACGGAGAAACTTTATTAGTGATGTAATTAAACCGTCCTCCTCCTCGACTAGCGAAAATCACTCTAGTTAGGGCATTTTGGGTATGATGAACTTTGTTATTTATGCTTATGATATGTTGTTTCTATTTTTGCCAAGTCTGTCTCTTTCTGTTGCTCAACTATATATGTTGCATATCATCGACTCATGTGACGATGCAGGTGCATTGATCATAGATGGCGAAGAAGTGCTACGCCAGGAGTATATATACGACAAGTGGCCGGAGTGTCAGGCCCAGGTGTATCAATTTCCGGTTTCCGAGCGACAGGCAGTAGTTAGTTTAGGTTCACGCTAATGCGAGAGAGGGATACGAACTCATGTACTCAAAGTGATAGCTCTTCTCGAGTATATCATTGTTTAGATGGATGACTATGTATTTGCAAGTAATCGAGATTTGTATCGCTATTTTTGAGATTGATGATGAGAGACCACTTTGTGTTGGATGATGATTATGATGATGACATGATTTGATGAGACTAATTGTATGTATATGCTATGATTACATTTGTATGTGTATGATATGCTAAAGATTATTGTATAAAGCCTATTCAAATACAAAACAAATACAAAACAAATATGCAGGAAAAAAACTAATAAAACTAGTAGTAGCGAGGGGGAAAATTTTAGCAGTAGCGCCGCCTTACCAGTAGCGCTTCCCTGTAAACAGTGCTGCAGATAATATCAGTAGCGCCCTTTTCTAAATAGCGCTACAGCTATTCATGTATAGCAGTAGCGTGGGACAACAGGCGCTACTGCTATACGTTAGCTGTAGCGCCTTATTAGTAGCGCCGGTCCCCGCGCTATTGAGAGGCCCAAAACCCGCGCTGCTGCTTGGCTTTTCCCTAGTAGTGATATAGTATTAGTTACTACAGTTGGTAGTTGGTAGTGCCCTGTGTGTTGGTAGTGCAGGAGGGCCATTGTATTATGTGTTATTTGTAGAGTAGGAGCTCCAGATTCAGCCATTGTATTATGTGTTATTTGTAGAGCAGGAGCTCCAGATTCAGCCATTGTATTATGTGTTATTTGTAGGGCAGGAGCTCCATACCGAATCAGGTTGTTATTTGAAGTATTATTATATGTGTTTTCTGTTTGTGCCAATTTAAATACTGCTTATTTATTTACTGCCAAATTGAAACATGAAGAATATGACCCTGATAACCACGACCCACTTACTAGAAGCTGACAACTTGGACCCACTTATCACAATTTTATAACTGGGATAAAAAGGCCACTGCCCAACAATAAAAAGGCTGCAATATTGGGCTTGGCCCATGAACCCAACCAAAAATTGACAGACAGAAAAAAACACAAATAGGCTGAATTGTGGGCTCGGCCCATGTAAAACACTGAATCGGACCGGGCTGATTCTTGTGCCACATCAGCTTGCCATGCTGGATGCCTACGTGGTCTGGAGAGGTTGCTTGTGACAAAAAATTTGGTCGTGGAACCAACGACCTTTTACATATCACAAAGAATGTCACTAATTTCAGTTTACGACCGCCAGCTTTTGACCTTCTCTTTTTTGTCACAAAAAGGTCGCAAATGAAAAACTATGACCTTTCAGTGACCAATAGTGGTGGTCACAAGTTGACATATTTCTTGTAGTATACGGACATGACAAGGAGTCTCGAAAATGGTCGAGACATAAAGATCGATATATTGGACGACTATATTTGGACACCGGAAAGATTCCGGGTGAGATTGGGACAATACCGGAGCTCCGGGAGGTTATCGAAACCCCCCGGGAGGTATATGGGCCTTATTGGGCCTTAGTGGAAAGGAGGGGAAAGGAGCAAAGGAGGGGGCACGCCCCCCCTTTCCTTCTTCCCTCCCTCCTCTTCCTTCCCTCTCCCTCTCCTAATAGGAAAGGGGGGAGTCCTATTCCCGGTGGGGATTGGACTCCCCCCCTAGAGCGCGCCACCCCCCTTGGCCGGCCCACTCCTCCACTCCTTTATACGGGGGAGGGGGGCACCCCATAGACACAACAATTGATCTCTTGATCTCTTAGCCGTGTGCGGTGCCCCCCTCCACCATAGTTGTCCTCGATAATATTGTAGCGGTGCTTAGGCGAAGCCCTGCAACGGTAGAACATCAAGATCGTCACCACGCCGTCGTGCTGACGGAACTCTTCCTCGACATTCTGCTGGATCGGAGTACGGGGGATGTCATCGAGTTGAACGTGTGCAAGAACTCGGAGGTGCCATAGTTTCGGTGCTTGATCGGTCGGGCCGTGAAGACGTACGACTACATCAACCGCGTTGTGCTAATGCTTCCGCTTTCGGTCTACGAGGGTACATGGACAAACACTCTTCCCTCTCGTTGCTATGCATCACCATGATCTTGCGTGTGCGTAGGAATTTTTTTGAAATTACTACGTTCACGAACAATTTGCATGCATTACTATTAGTTTATATTGGGTATGACTTGACTGGATCTCTTTTACCATGAATTATGGTTAGTCAGTCCTTGTTATTTAAAGGTGCTATGCATTTATGTTTTGCGGTCTCAGAAAGGGCTAGCGAGACACCATCTTGTTATATCATATTATGATTGTTTTGAGAAAGTGTTGTCATCCGAGTTTTATTATTATTGCTCGCTAGCTGATTATGTTATTGATATGAGTAAACATGAGACCTAAGTGTTCTTGTGAATATGGTTAGTTTATAATCTTTGCTGAAAACTTGAATGCTGGCTTTACATATTTAAAACAACAAGAGCAAACAGAGTTTATAAAAGTTCTTCTTTATCACTTTCAGTTTATCAACTGAATTGCTTGAGGACAAACAAAGGTTTAAGCTTGGGGGAGTTGATACGTCTCCAACGTATCTACTTTTCCAAACACTTTTGCCCTTGTTTTGGACTCTAACTTGCATGATTTGATTGAAACTAACCCGGACTGACGCTATTTTCAGCAGAACTGCCATGGTGTTGTTTATTGTGCAGAAAACAAAAGTTCTCGGAATGACATGAAAATCCACGGAGATAACTTTTGGAAAATATAAAAAATACTAGCGAAAGAATCAAGGCCAGGGGGCCCACACCCTGTACACAAGGGTGGTGGCACGCCCCCTCCCCTAGGCGCGCCCCTGACTCATGGGCCCCCTGATGCTCCACTGACCTCAACTCCAACTCTATATATTCCGTTTCGCGGAGAAAAAAATCAAAGAGAAAGTTTCATCGCGTTTTACAATACGGAGCCGCCCCAAGCCCTAGTCTATCTCGGGAGGGCTGATCTGGAGTCCATTCGGGGCTCCGGAGAGGGGGATTCATCACCGTCGTCATCATCAACCATCCTCCATCACCAATTTCATGATGCTCACCGCCGTGCGTGAGTAATTCCAGCGTAGGCTTGCTGGACGGTGATGGGTCGAATGAGATTTACCATGTAATCAAGTTAGTTTTGTTAGGGTTTGATCCCTAGTATCCACTATGTTCTGAGATTGATGTTGCTACGACTTTGCTATGCTTAATGCTTATCACTAGGGCCCGAGTGCCATGATTTCAGATCTGAACCTATTATGTTTTCATGAATATATGTGAGTTCTAGATCCTATCTTGCAAGTCTATAGTCACCTATTATGTGTTATGATCCGACAACCCCGAAGTGACAACAATTGGGATACTTCTCGGTGATGACCGTAGTTTGAGGAGTTCATGTATTCACTCTATGTTAATGCTTTGGTCTGGTACTCTATTAAAAGGAGGCCTTAATATCCCTAAGTTTCCACTAGGACCCCGCTGCCACAGGTTGGTAGGACAAAAGATGTCATGCAAGTTCTTTTCCATAAGCACGTATGACTATATTCGGAATACATGCCTACATTACATTGATGAATTGGAGCTAGTTCTGTGTCATCCTATGGTATAGCTATTACATGAGGAATCGCATCCGACATAATTATCCCTGACTGATCCAATGCCTACGAGCTTTTCACATATTGTGCTTTGCTTATTTACTTTTCCGTTGCTACTATTACAATTACTACAAAACTGCTATCGTTACTTTTACCACTGTTACCATTACTATCATACTACTTTGCTACTAAATACTTTGCTGCAGATACTAAGTTATCCAGGTATGGTTGAATTGACAACTCAACTGCTAATACTTGAGAATATTCTTTGGCTCCCCTTGTGCGAATCAATAAATTTGGGTTGAATACTCTACCCTCGAAACTGTTGCGATACCCTATACTTGTGGGTTATCATGTGGTTGCAAATGTTACTATCTTAACGGACTTTGTTATTCTTGATATCCTGAGGACGATAGTATGTCGATTATCCTTGGTAGACCCTTTTTGAATACTGCAGGGGCTGTTATTGATTGCAACAAAGGCAATGTCACTTTTCATGTTAATGTTAATGAGCATACGGTACACTTTCCGAGGAAACAACCTCAAGTTCACAATATCAATTCTATTGGAAAAATTCCAACTATTATCATTGGAGGTTTTGAATTTCCTCTTCCTACTATCAATAAGAAATATGATATTCTTATTATTGGGGATGTGCATATCCCCGTTGAGGTAACCTAGTGTTATTCGAAATTTCTCCGGTTCCATGTTATTCGGAATGAGTTTGTTAACAAGACTTGATCAACCTTGTTAGCAGATTCCTTTTGATGAGCATGAGATGGATGAAGTTAGCAGGCACAACCTTTTGTACCCTCTTTTTACTTTCTGTTATTTAGTTTAAATAAAGCAAAATAGTATTTTCTGTCTGTTTTCTGAATTATCCATGCAATAAAAAATACCCCAAAAAATAAAAGTTCTCCAAATGCCCTGAAAATTTAGTATGATTTTTTCAAAATATTTGAGAATATCTGGCACTGAGAACACAGCAAGGGGAGCTCACACCTGGCCACGAGGGTCAGGGGGCGTGCCCTACCGCCCTGGGTGCGCCCCCTGCCTCGTGGGCCCATGGTGGCCCCCCTCCACTTATTCCCGCACCCACACCTTCTTATTCCCCCCCCAAAAAATCACTATCCATCTCAAGCACGAGTTCTAGCTCACCTTGCTGCCATTTTCGATCTCCTTGCTCAAAGCTCCATTCACAAAACTGCTTTGGGGGATTGTTCCTTGGTATGTGACTCCTCCAATGGTCCAATTAGTTTTTGTTCTAATACTTTATTCATTGCAAATTTTTGCTGCCTAGGTGACCCTGTTCTTGAGCTTGCATGTCAAATTTATATGGTCCCAAGTAGTTCTAATGCATGATATAGGCTCTAGGCACTTGTGGGAGTAGTTGCTATCAATTATATTGAGTTTGGTTCACTTTTATTTTGAGTTACTAAAAATTCAGAAATTTTCAGAAAAAGATGAAGAGATTCTTTTTGAGGGGCTCTTCTAGCCAAGGCTCGAAGGATAAACAAGCTAAGGAGAATGAAAAGCCCAAGTATAATCTCCCTCTTGTGGCGGAAGTACGGCCGTGTGAATGGCCTTGTGATGATTTCTTGAGAGCAGCCGAGATTCATGATGATTTTTATTCGTTGGTTGATAATGCGGCCTCACCGACTTCCCCCACGACTAGATCGAATAGTATCTCTTACTCACCAATAGTTTCGTGCAAAATTTCTACTTTTATCTTAAGAAATCACCTCCTTCGGTAGAGTTTCATTTATATGAAGTGGATAGGGAGATGTCACTATATGAATTTTGCGCGGTTTGCAAGATACCTTTCGGGAGAAGCTTAGAGGAACCACATCGTAAAGATGTGGATGGATTTATTGATAATATTACTGTAGGGGAAACGAGGAAGGTTTCCGATGCAAGAATTACTAGCATACATTTTCCTGTTTTACGTTAATTTGCAATATTTGGTAGTACTCCCTCCGTTCGGAATTACTTGTCTCGAAAATGGATGTATCTAGAACTAAAATACATCTAGATGCATTCATTTCCGAGACAAGTAATTCAGAACGGAGGGAGTAGATGTTTAATTGGTCGCGGAAACTGTGGAAACCTTAGTGTTCCGGATATTATTATTTTGTTCCATGCTTTATTTCGTGATAACTCTGTTAGTATGGGCGCTATTATTGCTAAAGGATTAAGTCTGAACCGTACAAAAGGGCCCATCTTTGGAGGTATCTATGCTTCATGCCTTGCTAATCATTTCGGGATACCTATTAGGCATTATGAGAAAGAGGAAAAACTGCTGCCCCCTACTTTTCTAGATTATAAAAGCATGGTAGCACATGAATTTATTGTTAAAAATGATGAGAATATGCTTAAGTATAATTTGAGATTTCATAAGAAACACAGTGAGACTATTATCTTGCTTGCACCCTCTTTGTTTGATTTAACTACAGGCCCTTCCCTCGTCTTGCCGGAGGCCATTTATGCGTACTAAGGCCAGACATCAGCTCCAGAGCCTGAGCCGGAACCACCACTTGACCCTTATCGTCCATCCTTTTATCAGTGGGATCCGGAGGAGATCACCAGCCAATGGTACCCTGATGACACTCCTCAGTACACCAGAGAGAGTAGCCGCGATCCATGGGAATAGACCAACTTAGGCCAAAAGCCTAAGCTTGGGGGAGTACGTATTTCTCACCGACATTACATTCATGTTCACACACTCACTCTAGTTGACGGTGCTCATACTTTTTCATTGTACTATCCATGCTAGTTTATTTTCTTTTCTAGCTTTCTTCTTGTGTGTTTGATAAACCTTAAGAAAAACAAAAAAATTAGTTAGCTTACTTTCCATGCTTGTAGTATTAATTAAAAGAAAACCCAAAAAAACATTTCTCGTTCTTGTTTTGCTTGTTGGGAGCTTTCCCGTGTAAATAGTTTTATTTCTTTTCTTTTCTTTGGGGGTCGAGAGGAGAAGACCATAATGAAAATGTTTAGTGTGTCTAATATGCATTATTGTTGATTTAACCAAGAGCCCGTATTACCTTGTCTTCTCCCTTGAATTGAATGCTTGCAGGTTCCAGCTTAGTCCAATGCACGTGCACTATTATTATTATACAAACCGTTCGGTCGTGCAAGTGAAAGGCAATAATGATGATATATGATGGACTGGTTGAGATGAGAGAAGCTGGTATGAACTCGACCTCTCTTGTTTTTGTAAATATGATTAGTTCATCGCTCCTGATTCAGCCTATTATGAATAAACATGTTTGCAATGACAATTAGAGATTATAGTTGCTTATGTCATGCTTAATTAGCTAGGAGCTTATAATGGTTTACCTTGCGTGCCAACAAGCTATTAAAATGGTTGTTATGTGGTATGATATGGTGGTATCCTTGTTTGAATGATTCGAGTGACTTGACTTGGCACATGTTCACGCATGTAACTGAAACAAAATGAACATAGCCTTCACAGTATTTATGTTCATGGTGGATTATATACTACTCATGCTTGCACTCAGTGTTGATTAATTTTAATGCATGTTCATGACTGTTGTCGCTCTCTAGTTGGTCGCTTCCCAGTCTCTTTCTAGCCTTCACTTGTACTAAGCCGGAATACTGCTTGTGCATCCAAACCCATAAACCCCAAAGTTATTCCATATGAGTCCACCATACCTTTCTATATGCGGTATTTACCTGCCGTTCCAAGTAAATTTGTATGTGCCAAACTCCAAACCTTCAAATGAAATTCTGTTTTGTATGCTCGAACAGCTCATGTATCAACTAGGGTTGTCAGTATCTTCCATGTTAGGCGGGTTATTCTCAAGAGGAGTGGGCTCTGCTCCTCATATACAAGAAAATGGCTGGTCACTGGGATGCCCAGTCCCATGCTCAGATGAAATCAAAATAATTGCAAACAACCCCCCCCCCCCCAGGATTTTTGCTAGTTGGAGGCACCCATTGTTTTGGGCAAGCCATGGATTGATGCTTGTTGGTGGTGGGGGAGTATAAACTTTACCATTCTGTTTGGGAACTGCCTATAATCTATGTAGCATGGAAGATATCGAGATCTCTTAGTTGTTATGTTGACAGTGAAAGTATACCACTCAAAATGTTATTTATCTCTATTTCAAAATCGTGCTCTGGCACCTCTACAAATCCCTGCTTCCCTCTGTGAAGGGCCTATCTATTTACTTTTATGTTGAGTCATCACCCTCTTATTAAAAAGCACCCGCTTGAGAGCACCACTATCATTTGCATGCATTACTATTAGTTTATATTGGGTATGACTATGACTGGATCTCTTTTACCATGAATTACAATGATTAGTCGGTCCTTGATCTTTAAAGGTGCTCTGCATTTATGTTTTGCGGTCTCAGAAAGGGCTAGCGAGATACCATCTTGTTATATCATATTATGATTGTTTTGAGAAAGTGTTGTCATCCAAGATTTATTATTATTGCTCGCTAGTTGATTATGCCATTGATATGAGTAAACATGAGACCTAAGTGTTATTGTGAATATGGTTAGTTCATAATCTTTGTTGAAAACTTGAATGCTGGGTTTACATATTTGCAACAACAAGAGCAAACAGAGTTTGTAAAAGTTTTTCTTTATCACTTTCAGTTTGTCAACTGAATTGCTTGAGGACAAGCAAAGGTTTAAGCTTGGGGGAGTTGATACGTCTCCGTCGTATCTACTTTTCCAAACACTTTTGCCCTTGTTTTGGACTCAAACTTGCATGATTTGAATGGAACTAACCCGGGCTAACGCTATTTTCAGTAGAACTGCCATGGTGTTATCTTTGTGCAAAAATAGAAGTTCTCAGAATGACCTGAAAATCCACGGAGCAACTTTTCATAATTAATAAAAAATACTGGCGAAACAATCAGCACCAGGGGGCCCACCAGCGAGGGTGGGGCGGCACCCCTAGGGCGCGCCCCCTGCCTCGTGGGCCCCCTGGACGTCCACCGACCTCAACTCCAACTCCATATATTTGCTTTCGCGGGGAAAAAAATCAGAGAGAAAGTTTCATCGCATTTTACGATACGGAGCCACCGCCAAGCCCTAATCTCTCTCGGGAGGGCTGATCTGGAGTTCGTTCGGGGCTCCAAAGAGGGGGATTCGTCGCGGTCGTCATCATCAACCATCCTCCATCACCAATTTCATGATGCTCACCGCCGTGCATGAGTAATTCCATCGTAGGCTTGCTGGACGGTGATGGGTTGGATGAGATTTACCATGTAATGGAGTTAGTTTTGTTAGTGTTTGCTCCCTAGTATCTACTATGTTCTGAGATTGATGTTGCTATGAGTTTGCTATGCTTAATGCTTGTCACTAGGGCCCGAGTGCCATGATTTCAGACCTGAACCTATTATGTTTTCATGAATATATGTGAGTTCTTGATCCTATCTAGCAAGTCTATAGTCACCTATTATGTGTTATGATCCGACAACCCCGAAGTGACAATAATCGGGATACTTCTCGGTGATGACCGAGTTTGAGGAGTTCATGTATTCACTATGTGTTAATGCTTTGGTCCGGTACTCTATTGAAAGGAGGCCTTAATACCCCTTAGTTTCTATTAGGATCCCGCTGCCATGGGAGGGTAGGACAAAAGATGTCATGCAAGTTCTTTTCCATAAGCACGTATGACTATATTCAGAATACATGCCTACATTACATTGATGAACTGGAGCTAGTTCTGTGTCACCCTATGTTATAACTGTTACATGATGAATCGTATCCGCCATAATTATCCATCACTAATCCAATGCCTACGAGCTCTTCTCATATTGTGCTTTACTTATTTACTTTACCATTGTTGCTGTTACAATTACTACAAAACTGCTACTATTACTTTTGCCACTGTTACCATTACTTCCATACTACTTTGCTACTAAATACTTTGCTGCAGATACTAAGTTATCCAGGTGTGGTTGAATTGATAACTCAACTGTTAATACTTGAGAATATTCTTTGCTCCCCTTGTCTCGAATCAATAAATTTTGGTTGAATACTCTACCGTTGAAAACTGTTGCGATCCCCTATACTTGTGGGTTATCAGAGGCACCGACGAGAGGCATGACAATAGCATCGCATTAGGGCCTTCCCATAAGAGGCAAATGTGGTTGGACTGGAAAAGCCCGGTTCGGTGGCACCTGACCAACTTAATGTCAGAATTTAACCCCAAAAATATAAATGTGATAACTGATACTCCGATATCAACTATCAAACTAGAATTCAAGTCACAGCAATATCCAACAAATAATCCAAGCATAATATCAACATCTCAAAATACTCCAAGGGTAGCACAACACTACTGTCATGATGAATCTGAAAACAATAATCCTACTACTCCAATAACAAGAATAAAGCTACTAGGCTAAGATCCACATGTAAACATCATCTCCGAAAATAATACTCCAAGTAACAAAACATCAACTAGCATCATGAAAATAATCATACTAACCACTAATAATCCAAAGGCAGCATGATATCTAGAGTAATACTCCAAAATATAATAACAGATACCATCATGGAAATAATCATAATACCAACCACTAATACTCCAATGACAACATGTTACTCATCAAATGCAAGCATAACTCCTAGTAATCCAAACAAAAGCATGGCAACAACAAGATCCAAATAATACTTCGAGAAAATGCCATGCACAGGTCATGTAGCTAAGCAATTTTTTAAACAAGTTCAAATAAATTAAACCATGTCACTGCTTTACAGTGATGCAAATGGAGGGTGTGGCTTGCCTCGGGTGGAAGAAATCCCGGGAGAAAGTGTGAGAAGCTCGCGGAAAGAATCACCGGAAATAGTACTCTCTCGGAGGGGGCTGAATAAAGGGCAAGGGCATAATTGTCATTTTTATAATGTTAACACATGGTGAAAGTGTGACCAACAGAACGGGCTCAACGAAACGAAGACGTGGGCTTTGGAATCACCTGATTTGGAGCTACGGGTAAAAAGATATGAATGTTTTTCTGCCAGGGACCCATTTGTAATAAAATCATCACCAACATGCCCTTAACAGGAAAAACAGAACACGGCTTCTCCGAGGATACGTTTCCCCGAAAGGAAAATGCATTTCGGCCCGAAGAAGAAACATAATACGCCTTCGATAAGCGAAGATGTACTCTCTGGAGTACACCTCCACTTATCCACATCAGCGGGCCGGCCCGGTCAGCACAGAGAGGCCGACAGGCGGGGCGGAGGGACAGGGTCAACATCGTCTTCGTCTCGCCCGCGGTCCAGATGGAGGTCGCCGGCGCGGGAGCTCGTCTGGCCGGCTCCGGCCATCGTTGGCGGCGCCCGACCCACCAAAATGATCAGGAGATGGAGGCGCGTCCATCCACGCACTAAATGGGCCTCGAAGAGGGCGGGAGCGAGGGCACCATGGACCATGGCGGATGGCGGCTTCGGCCAAAGACGGGCACGACACTCCAGCGACTTGGAGGCGAGGATGAGCTCCGCGGAGACTTGGAGATGACTGGATAGGGCTCTAGCAGAGGTAGGAGGTGGAGAGGGGACGCGGTTCGCCGAAATCGAAGTGGGCAGAGGCGGCGGCCGAGGCGGCAATGGGCGGCCAGGAGAGCTCCTGGAGCTCAAGAAAGAGGCTAGGGAGGGGTCTTGGAGCGAGGCAGGGGCGATGGGGTGCTCGGGAGAGTCTCGGGTGGCCTTAAATAGCCAGCGGGGGACGAGGTTGAGCTGGCACAGCCACGGACGCGTGTCCGGCGCCACGGACGCGTGCTCGCGTTCAAGAGCTCGGAGGTAGGCGACGGAGGGCGAACAGGGGGAGTCTCACGGGGCAGAGGCGGCCAAGGGAGCGCAGGGAGGAAGACGACAGCGACGAATAGAGCCAAATCTCCACTGTACGTCCATGGGCACACATTGGTTTGCATCGGTGAGGAAGCTGCCGGTGGGGGAGAAGGGTCCAGGGGAATGGCAACGATGAGATGCAGCCACTATAAATGCTCACAAGTTCTAAGACGACGAGGGGGAGCGATGCCGAAGCATGAACAACCACTGGACGCGGCCACTATGCACAGAGCGCGCAAATGTGCATGCCAGCTGCGCGGTCACCACACGACATGGCACGGGGTGGGCTGTAGAGGATGGAAAACTATGGCTGGGAGCTAGTCCTTCCAGAGTGGATCATTTATGTGCCATTGGCTCGATCTGGGGTGCTACGATTAAATGATAACTAAGCTCTAAAGTTTACTGCATCAAACTTGGCAGAGCACTGCTGATCAACAAGAACTTGATTGGGGTCAATGGAGTTGTCTGGGATGAGTAACTATGGAAGGACTATGATCCTGGAGGTTTTGGAGCATAATGGAGCGCAAACTAATATAGTTGTTCTGCTACCCAAAAATTGGTCCAGAATCAAGATTTGGATGATGCACTCACATGGTGTTATAGAATGGGATGCAACTTGGCAAATCCTCATTATATGGACATATAAAGATGCTGTAAAAAGCTCATGCCAAATGGACAAGCCAAAATGGCACATGCTTCACAAACATCATTTCTGTCCAGAAACTTGGAATACTTTTGGTGATGAAATGGCTAATTGAAATGATGCCAAATTGGGTGGAGAGATGTTTTATGGGTATGAGAATGATCTGGTAATTTAGCAGGATTTTTCAAGCAATATAAAATACACTTGCTTCACAACCTGAAAATATTGCCAGAATCAAAGATTTGCTCCTGTGCTCACATAGATGATTGTATGAGGCTGAAAATTGGTGGAGGGGGTTAATATGAGCACATTAAGGAGTGTGAAAAAGTGTAACTCATTTGGAAACTCCTAGCTAGTACTTCCTCCACAAAGCCTTCTGTCTGACAAAAACTTTGAAAATTCATTGAGGAAGATTGGATAGGAAAATAAAGTTGAACTTGTGCATGAGGCAATTATTTGGACATATAAGCATTCCCAAAAAGGTTAGGAGCCACTAGGAAAAATATAAATGACACTTCCTTCACAAAGTGCCATTCAGGGCAGAATAGAAAAAGGAATATTGGGGAATTATTTTTGAACTGGCCAAGGAAATGTTTGGGCATATTTGAGCTATATATGACCCAAAGGAATTATGAGAATTATTTTGGAATTTTTGGATGGACAGAAATATAGGTTGCTTCACAACCTAGGGCAGATAGGGTTATTCCTTTAATGGAAAAAGGAATATTCCCTAGAAAAAGATTTCAGGGTTTGGTCAAGGAGTGAAGTGACATGATCTTGGCAAGGTTTTGAGAATGATGAGCCAGTTGGGAGGGGGAATGAGGATGATTTCCCAGGTGGCAAGGCCACAAACCACTCCAAAAAGAAAAACAGAGCAAAAATCAAATAAATCAGAAGAAAAAGAAAATGGCCAAAATCCAGGCTGTTACAATCCTTACCCCCTTAAAACAAATCTTGTCCTCGAGATTTAGTTGCTCTGGGAACAAGTATGACTTGAGGACACCGTTTCCAACTCGGGTATCCTTTTTCCTTTATTTATTGTTCCCCCAAGAATTTCAGATGATCAACTTACCTTGCTCTGGGGTGGTCTTGCTTCACCTTTCCCCAAATTCAGACGGGTTTTTTCTCACATACCAAATCCTTTTACTAATGTGAATTTTCACATATCTGCGGTGATATCCAATGGACCTGAGCATAATTTTTTTCCTTTGGTCATGAAAACCTTTTTACCTCTGCCATGGGGTTGCTTCAAATAAGTGCATGTCTTCTGGGTTCCATAAATGCTGAGAATCATGGCCATCCTCGTAATGGGATCTGACTGTTCACAGGTGACACTGATTTATTTTGATTTATTCCTTTGGCTCAAGCATGTGACGTATACCAGAGATTTGACTGCCTTCTGTCGTGAGCAATATAACGGTGTATGGAGCATCTAGAGACTGGCTCGACAGGGGCTGACGGACAAACGCTTTTCCTGACAGACTGACCGTGTACTTGATTTCGTCGGTGAGTATACCGGGCATGAGCTGATTGTTCAGCTTTTGATTTTTATCATGTGGTCGATATACCCATCTGCGGTAATAGGCTGTGATATGCTTTAACACTGCCGCTGAGGTCAAACTTCTGATTGAAAAGGAATTTTGGATCTGATAGAACAGACTTGGATATTCCACACTAACCATGTCAAGCGGGTCAGCGGGATATGAAAATCCCTTTGCTGCCAGTCTCATCCTTTTTACAGTCATGGTTTTCTTTGTTAGGATTCCTTACTGAAATAACTTGACCACACATGTCCTTGATTCTTCGTATGACCATGGACATGATTAGTGCAATATTTTTGACATTATTCCTTGTGCTTGCTTTTTTCTGACCTAGGTCCACACACATATGACATATACCCGAGATTTGTAGCTATACGAAGCTCATTGCTAAGGACAATCATACAAGAAGGTGACAAGGTTTTAAAATATCTCCTTGTTAGTTGGGGGAATAATGACTTTGGTATCCATTGTCACGACTGTTGAGTCTATGATGTCATCCCCAGATATTGTCGATCCTTGTAATTCATGATATGTATTTCTGCTCATCTTTACTTTTCCTTTGCCTGACTCGCGAGGTTGTGGGATCCTCACTTTGCTTAGGTATATCTGTTGGATCCTTGCCGCATCTCGTATGAGTGACTGATATGACTGGGGATACATGCTCACCATATATAAGAGGGATATGCCACCGAACACTCGATCCTTGCAATAGGCAAATGTTTTGACTGAATTGTACCTCTGACAGAATTATTGCAAGTCTGGTTCTTGAGCAGTACTACCTTACTTTGGAAACTCTTCATATAATATCTGAGGATGGTGCAATATTGTGGTACTGATGCGGACCGGGTGGCTTATGAGAGAAGCCATCCAAGTAGCTTGCTGAGGAAGACTTGTTAACTTCTGCTCAAATCTTATGTCTGGGTATCATGCAGAAGAAGGCTATATAGCTTACACACGAAGCTTGGTCTGGTTATTGTGCTGGAGAAGCCTGAGTTCCGTACTTGAGAAGCTTCTCCTCAGGTTTGCTTGTTGAGAAAAAATTTATTTTTGTCTGTCAGAAGCTTTTACTGAGGTGTCTTGCTGTGAAAGACTAGGTATCGTTGGCCGGAAATTGTTCGCATATCATGTTGAGGAAAAATTTAGGAGCCTTGCATCATAAATTTCTTCCGATAGCGTGTGGAAGAATACTGGGTTTCTTATATCCAAACCTTCATACGGATATGCAGACTAAAATCCACACACACGCCCATAATATTCTGTGGCTGATTATATGCACGAGAAAATTTGTTTGACTGTCTTCCTTGACTGTATCACATTCTGACTTTATTTCGGATGATAACATGTTTCAAGCATCATGCATTGCTGAGCCAAAATTTGTATATGATCCACACCTCTATCTGAAAGCATACCGTTGGTCTTGCAACTAACTTGTCTTTCTGCTGGCTGGATCATAACTGCTGTGAGGATTTGGTACTGATGTAGACTCGATGTTAATAGTCAATCCAAGACACCATTGGTATTCTGAGCAGATATTAATACCATAATGCAGTTGACTGGGTAGACCATAATGTTTAGCTGAGCTTCTTCCAAATATTTGAAATCCTTATTACTTCTTCGAGTCCGGTGTCAGTGGATGAGCAACTCTTTTATAGGGGAAAATAATGTAACACCGGGGCCCAAAAAGAAAGAAGCAAAAGAAAACTCAACTAAACAAAAGCACACAACAACAATCAATTTACACACAATCAATGTCACAAATTACTACTAGTCACACAATATGCATGCCTACTTAAGCACACAAATCTCGCAGGATCTCCGGTTCTATGATCTAGCATGATGTGACGATGTGCACGAGGAGGAATAAATGTGTGGAAGAATTGGTGTAAACAGCGCTACACCAAGTGCTAGCCTAGCCAGGTAGCAACCTGGACTAGCTTAGAGGCAAGGACGCACTCGGAAATCATGTAGTGGTAAACGAAGGTCGCAACCACATTATTATCAAGTGGACGGAAAAAGATCCATACTCGTCCAAGAAATAGGATAGCAGGGAAAAACTGAGGCTGCTGACATTGCCCTTTCTTGATAAATGAGATCATTAAGGGTTGCTAACACGACAAAATAAAAGAATGATCCGGGATAGAAGCATGTCTATCACTGAAACGATAGGTGGGGCTGAAAGAAAGACATCGGCGCGATACCTGAGCACCATTTTTGCAAACAGTGTCGGGATCACTTGGCATCACTCTGCTGGGACAGAAATGACACCAAACACCGAAAGAAAAAGGAATCGAAGAAATGCAAAGGTTGAGCTGTAGTTGATCCAGACTGATGCCAGCTACACTCACCAGATAAACCGTTAGTAAGAAATAATAATTCTATATGCATGCCATGCAACAAACAAATGCAGCAACCAAATGCAATCATCAAGCCAGACTCTATACTACCAATTTCTGCTGGTTTCTACCGCTCGCGCTGACTAGGGCGTCCTACAGCCAGACCTGCTCTTATACCAAGCATGTGGCACCCCGGCTCAGAGAAACTGGAATGCCCCGTATTCCATCCCAGAGATCGAGGAGAAGTCTCTGGAATACGACACTGCTTGACATAGAACAAATCAGCTCTTATTACAAGAATAAATACAAAGGTCTGATGTTATAAAGGTTCACATCAGCATGGCGACACTACGCCTGCGATACTACACTTGCTCAGCGGAACAACTCGTAGCAGCGGAAATTTTCTAGAAGCGGAACAACGACGAAGGTAGTGAACTCCACTCCGCAGGGACTCTGGCTGGGACACGATCTAGCTCGCACGAACGGAAACCACGACAAGCAATCAAGCAATCACGGCATCACTTGCAATTTGGCATGACACGACAGGTCAGTACACTGAATGTACTTGCAAGCTCACAACAACCAAAAGCATCAAGGGAAGACAATAACATAGCATTAAGCAGGTTAATTCAATTAACAGCTACCATGATAAAGCAACTAATAATCACTATATGAGCTACTAGAATACTGATAAGCCATCATCTCATATCTCAAGTACCACATGAACCATCTCACACTTGGCTAACCGACCAAGCAATATACCATCTCGATCACCTCATGACCAAAACAAAATGGTGATCACTCACGGATCACAAACGGAACCACAACGGGTTACCTCGTAACCGAACGGTGATCATTCACAGATCACAAACGGAACCACACCGGGTTCAACGGGTTACCTGGTAACCGAACGGTGATAATTCACAGATCACAACGGAACATCCACATGATCACCTCGTGACCACATCACAAACTGAATGATCCTTCTCAAGATCATCCCAACCTCATCATCATCATCCTGCCAAACTGTTACAGCTCATAATATCAACATATACATCACCTATAAGTCATTCTGTCATGTGAGTGTTGATCAAACAGTGTGACCTAGTACGAACTTATGCCCATGACTAAGGACGCGGCTATCGATATATTAAACACACACACTCTGCAGAGGTAGCGCACTTTACCCACACCACAGAACCCATGGCCTCGCCCTCCCATTCAGGTGGACCAATGGCGTTCCAACAAAACCAATCTATTGCCATAACACTCTCTCGACCACTCCAACTAACTCCCCACTAGGCTAAGTCATGGGTGGCCCCGTGTCTACCCTAGACACCAACGGCCACCGTCGTGGCAAAACGGCCACCTCGTGGCAAAACGGTCCCAAACGGGGACAAGAGCTCTCAATACCAACTACGGGCACACAAGGTTATGTCTGCTTACCGGGCCAGGGTACCACACGCCCATAACCTTCCCTCGTTGGAGGCACCAGCGAGAGGCATGACAATAGCATCGCATTAGGGCCTTCCCATAAAAGGTAAATGTGGTTGCACTAGAAAAGCCCGATTCGGTGGCACCTGACAAACTTAATGATGGAATTTAACCCCAAAAATATAACTGTGATAACTGATACTCCTATATCAAGTATCAAACTAGAATCCAAGTCATAGCAATATCCAACAAATAATCCAAGCATAATATCAACATATCAAAATACTCCAAGGGTAGCACAACACTACTGTCATGATGAATCCGAAAACAATAATCCTACTACTCCAATAACAAGAATAAAGCTATTCGGCTAAGATCCACATGTAAACATCATCTCCGACAATAATACTCCAAGTAACAGAACATAAACTAGCATCATGAAAATAATCATACTAACCACTAATAATCCAAAGGCAGCATGATATCTAGAGTAATACTCCAAAATATAATAACAGATACCATCATGGAAATAATCATAATACCAACCACTAATACTCCAATGACAACATGTTACTCGTCAAATGCAAGCATAACTCCTAGTAATCCAAACAAAAGCATGGCAACAGCAAGATCAAAATAATACTCCGAGAAAATGGCATGCACAGGTCATGTAGCTAAGCAATATTTTAAACAAGTTCAAATAAATTAAACCATGTCACTTCATTACAATGATGCAAATGGAGGGTGTCGCTTGCCTGGGGTGGAAGAAATCAGCGGGAGAAAGTGCGAGAAGCTCGCGGAAAGAATCGCCGGAAATCGTACTCTCTCATAGGGGGCTGAATAAGGGCAAGGTCATAATGGTCATTTTAAGAATGTTAACACATAGTTAAAGTGTGACCAACAGAACATGCTCGATGAAACGAAGACGTGGATTTGGAATCACCTGATTTGGAGCTACGGGTAAAAAGATATGAATGTTTTTCTCCCAGGGACCCATTTGTAATAAAATCATCACCAACAGGCCATTAACAGGAAAAACAGAACGCGCTTTCTCCGAAAATACATTTTCCAGAAAGGAAAACGCATTCCGGCCCAAAGAGGAAACAGAATACGCCTTCGATAAGCGAAGACGTACTCTCTGGAGTACGCCTCCACTTATCCACGTCAGGAGGCCCGCCCGATCAGCGCAGAGAGGCCGACAGGAGGGGCCCAAGGATGGGGTCAACGTCGTCTTCATCTCACCCGCGTTCGCCCACGGTCCAGATGGAGGTCGCCGGTGCAGGAGCTTGTCCGGCCGGCTCCGGCCATCGCTGCGGTGCCCGACACACCAAAATGATTAGGAGATGGAGGCGCGTCCATCCCCACACTAAACGAGCCACAAAGAGGGCGGGAGCGAGGGCACCATGGACCATGTCGGACGACGGCTTCGGCCGAAGACGGGCACGACACTCCAGCGACTTGGAAGCGAGGATGAGCTCCGCGGAGACTTGGAGATGACTGGATAGGGCTCTAGCGGAGGTAGGAGGTGGAGAGGGGACGCGGTTCGCTGGAATCTGATGTCTACTACACAACCTTCTTCTTGTAGACGTTGTTGGGCCTGCACGTGCACATGTTTGTAGGACAGTAGCAAATTTCCCTCAAGTGGATGACCTAAGCTTTATCAATCCGTGGGAGGCGTAGGATGAAGATGGTCTCTCTCAAACAACACTACAACCAAATAAGAAAAAGTCTCTTGTGCCCCCAACACACCCAATACAATGACAAATTGTATAGGTGCACTAGTTCGACGAAGAGATGGTGATACAAGTGGAATATGGATGGTCGATGAAGGTTTTTGTAATCTGAAAATATAAAAACAGCAACTAATGATAAAAGTGAGCGTAAACGGTATTGCAATGGTAGGAAACAAGGCCTAGGGTTCATACTTTCACTAGTGCAAGTTCTCTCAACAACAATAACATAGATAGATCATATAACAATCCCTCAACATGCAACAAAGAGTCACTCCAAAGCCACTAATAGCGGAGAACAAACGAAGATATTATGGTAGGATACGAAACCACCTCAAAGTTATTCTTTCGGACCAATCTATTCAAGAGTTCGTACTAGAATAACACCTTAAGAAACAAATCAACCAAAACCTTAATGTCACATAGATACTCCATTGTCACCTCAAGTATCCGTGGGCATGATTATACGATATGCATCACACAATCTCAGATTCATCCAACCAACACAAAAGTACTTCAAAGAGTGCCCCAAAGTTTCTACCGGAGATTCAAGACAAAAACGTGTGCCAACCCCTATTCATAGGTTCATGGGCGGAACCCGCAAGTTGATCACCAAAACATACATCAAGTGGCACGTGATATCCCATTGTCACCACAAATACGCATGGCAAGACATAAATCAAATGTTCTCAAATCCTTAAAGACTCAATCCGATAAGATAACTTCAAGAGGAAAACTCAATTCATCACAAGAGAGTAGAGGGGGGAGAAACATCATAAGATCCAACTATAATAGCAAAGCTCGCGATACATCAAGATCATGCCATAGAGAGAACACGAGAGAGAGAGATCAAACACATAGCTACTGGTACATACCCTCAGCCCCGAGGGTGAACTACTCCCTCCTCGTCATGGAGAGCGCCGGGATGATGAAGATGGCCACCGGTGAGGGATCCCCCCTCCGGCAGGGTGCCGAAACGGGCTCCCGAGAGGTTTTTGGTGGCTACAGAGGCTTGCGGCGGCGGAACTCCCGATCTATCTTCTATCTCGATGTTTTTAGGGTATATGGGATTATATAGGCGAAAAAAGTCGGTCGGGGGAGCCTTGAGGGGCCCACGAGAGGGTAGGGCGCGCCCAGGGGGGTGGGCGCGCCCCCTGTCTCGTGGCTTCCTCGACGCTTCCTTTACTTCAACTCCAAGTCTCCTGGATCATAATCTTTCCAAAAATCACGCTGCCAAAGGTTTCATTCCGTTTGGACTCCGTTTGATATTCCTTTTCTTCGAAATACTGAAACAGGCAATAAAACAACAATATGGGTTGGGCCTTAGGTTAATAGGTTAGTCCCAAAAGTAATATAAAAGTGTATGATAAAGCCCGTAATCATTCAAAACAGATAATAAAATAGCATGAATGCTTCATATGTTATATATACGTTGGAGACGTATCAGCATTGCCAAGCTTAATTCCTACTCGTCCTCAAGTAGGTAAATGATAAAAGAAAGAATTTATGAAGTGTGAATGCTAGAAGGTGCACAAGTTTGATCAATGATAATTTCAATCACCTTTTCTAGCATGATAATATGTCATAACAGTAGTTCATCTCATAAAACTTCTCACGATAAAGTAACAAGCAATTCACATGTCAAAGCATAGACCATAAAATTTCTTGAAAAGTAGCAAACTTCATTCTCAGTCATCAAACAATTGCAATTCATCTTATTTGCAGGAATAGCAAACTCCACATGCTCAACTATCATATAGTCTTGTACAATTGCTAACACTCACGCAATACTAATGGTTATGGATTTTCAATCGGACACTGAGAAAGATAGGGGCTTATAGTGTTGCCTCCCAACGTATTCACCTTTGGGTGATGTCAACAATAATAGTTCATGCTAACTTACATCCAATTGTATATATATATATATATATATATATATATATATATATATATATATATATATATATATATCAGGATCTTCCCAACACGAGGTGCTTGCCAAAGGATAAAATAAAAAAAAGGGAAAGGTGAAGATCACCTTGACTCTTGCATAAAAGTAAAGGATAGGCCCTTCGCAGAGGGAAGCAGAGGTTGTCATGCCCTTTTAGGGTTGGATGCACAAAATCTTAATGTGAATGAACGTCACTTTATATTGCCACTTGTATATGGACCTTTATTATGCAGTCCGTCGCTTTTATTGCTTCCATAACAAGATCGTATAAAGCTATTTTCTTCACACCAAAAGATCATACATATTTAGAGAGCAATTTTTATTGCTTGCACCGATGACAACTTACTTGAAGGGTCTTACTCAATCCATAGGTAGGTATGGTGGACTCTCATGGCAAAACTGGGTTTAAGGATATTTGGAAGCACAAGTAGTATGTCTACTTGGTGCAAGGAATTTTGGCTAGCATGAGGGGGAAAGGCAAGCTCAACATGTTTGAATGATCCATGACAATATACTTTAACTGAGATGTGAGAAAACATAACTCATTACGCTATCTTCCTTGTCCAACATCAACTCTTTAGCATGTCATACTTAATGAGTGCTCCCAATTATAAAAGATGTCTAGGATAGTGTATTTATATATGAAACCTCTCTTCCTTCAATATTCTTTCATGAATTGTTCAAATTACCAATACAATGATTGCTAACCTTCAATAAATTTACGACATCTACTTCTTAGATGTGAAGTAATTACTCACCATGGGAAAAGCAAATGAAACATATATAATTTCAGATTTATGACAATCAACTCATTCAACAATTTACTCATAGGATATAAGTGAAGCACACGAGTAAATGACAAACTACTCCAAAAAGATATAAGTGAAGATCAATGAGTAGCTAAATAATGTAACTATATGAAGACTCTCTCTCTCATATAAGAATTTCAGATTTTGGTATTGTATTCAAACAGCAAGCAAAGCAAAATAAATTGACATTGTAAGGGTAGCACAACTCATGTGAAGAAGCAAAAAGCTTAGGCTCAACCGATACTAACCGATAGTTGTTGAAGAAGAAAGATGTGATGCCTACCGGGCCATCCCCAAGCTTAGATGCTTGAGAGTTCTTGAAATATTATCTTGGGGTGCCTTGGGAATCCCCAAGCTTGAGCTTTTATGTCTCCTTAATTCCTCTCATATCATGGTTTCTCTTCTTTTTACCAAAAGCTTCATCCACAGCAAACTCAACAAGAACTCGTGAGATAGGTTAGTATAAACCAATGCAAAACCTTATCATTTTCTACTGTAAAAAATCACTAAAGTTATTATTCAACATTGCATACTAAATGCCTCTGCATATTTAATACTCCTATCCTAAAATAGAATCATTAAACAAGCAAACATATGCAAACAATGCAAACATAACAGCAATCTGTCAAGACAGTACAGTCTGTAAATAATGCAAGATTCATCATACTTACCTAACTCCCAAAATTATGAAATACAATTCCCACTGTAGTAAATTTATCAGAGCTCATTATGCAAAAAGTTTCAACATTATATCATGCTCTGACTTTTCTAGGGAATTTTTGCAACGGCGGTAAACTTTCTGTTTTCAAACAGCAACATGTATACTAGCAAAATAAGCATGGTAAAGGCTATCCTTGACATTTTTATTGAAAATAAAGATGCAAAACATTAATCTAAATAACATCAAGCAAATACTAACAAAATAAAATGAAGCTCCATGCAAAACACATATCATGTGGTGAATAAAAATATAGCTCCAAGTAAAGTTACCAATGAACGAAGACGAAAGAGGGGATGCCATCCGGGGCATCCGCAAGCTTAGGCTCTTGGTTGTCCTTGAATATTACCTTGGGGTGCCTTGGGCATCCCCGAGCTTAGGCTCTTGCCACTCCTTATTCGATAGTCCATCGAATCTTTACCCAAAACTTGAAAACTTCACAACACAAAACTCAACATAAAACTCGTAAGCTCCGTTAGTATAAGAAAATAAAACCACCACTTAGGTACTGTAATGAACTCATTCTAAATTAATATTGGTGTAATATCTACTATACTACAACTTATCTATGGTTCATACCGCTTAATACTAGCCATAGATTCATCAAAATAAGCAAACAACACATAGAAAAAAGAATCTGTCAAAACAGAACAGCCTGCAGTAATCTGTATCAAACGTATACTTATGGAACTCCAAAAATTCTACCAAATTAGGAAGTCGTAAGCAATTAGTGTACCAATCCAGAGAAAAACGAATCAGATCAATCGCACGTATCTGTGAATTAACAAAACTAATTTACTGGGTGCAAAAGTTTCTGATTTTCAGCAGGATCAACATAACTATCACCGTAAGCTATCCTAAAGGTCTTACTTGACACTTTATTGAAAAAAAACTATCAAACATGATTACTACAGTAGAATAATCATGTGAACACACAAAAGCAGTAAGGATAAATATTGGGTTGTCTCCCAACAAGCGCTTTTCTTTAATGCCTTTCTAGCTAGGCATGATGATGGCAATGATGCTCACATAAAAGATAAGAATTGAAACATAACGGGAGCATCATGAAGCATATGACTAGCATATTGAAGTCTAACCCACTACCTATGCATAGGGATTTTGTGAGCAAACAACTTATGGAACAATAATCAACTAGCATAGGAAGGTAAAACAAGCATAGCTTCAAGATTTTAAGCACATAGAGAGGAAACTTGACATTATTGTAATTCCTACAAGCATATATTCCTCCCTCGTAATAATTTTCAGTAGCATCATGAATGAATTCAACAATATAACCAGAACCTAAAGCATTCTTTTCATGATCTACAAGCATATAAAATTTACTACTCTCCACATAAGCAAAATTTTTCTCATCAATAGTAGTGGGAGCAAACTCAACAAAGTAACTATCATGTGAAGCATAATCTAATTGAAAACTAAAATCATGATTACAAGTTTCATGGTTATCATTATTCCTAATAGCATACAAGTCATCACAATAATCATCATAGATAGCAACTTTGTTCTCATAATCAATTGGAACCTCTTTCGAAATAGTGGATTCATCACTAAATAAAGTCATGACCTCTCCAAATCCACTTTCATAAATATAATCGTCATAAATAGGAGGCATGCTTTCATCATGATAAATATTCTCATCAAAACTTGGGGGACAAAAAATATCATATTCATCAAACATAGCTTCCCCTAGCTTGTGGCTTTGCATATCATTAGCATCATGGATATTCAAGGAATTCATACTAACAACATTGCAACCATGCTCATCATACAAAGATCTAGTACCAAACATTTTAAAGCATTCTTCTTCTAGCACTTGAGCACAATTTTCCTTTCCATCAAACTCACGAAAGATATTAAAAAGACGAAGCGTATGAGACAAACTTAACTCCATTTTTTGGTAGTTTTCTTTTATAAACTAAACTAGTGATAAAACAAGAAACAAAAAGGTTCGATTGCAAGATCTAAAGATATACCTTCAAGCACTCACCTCCCCGGCAATGGCGCCAGAAAAGAGCTTAGTTGACGGGGTGTGAGTGCCGCTTACCTACCCTCCCCGGCAACAGCGCCAGAAAAGAGCTTGATGTCTACTACACAACCTTCTTCTTGTAGACGTTGTTGGCCCTGCAAGTGCACAGGTTTGTAGGACAGTAGCAAATTTCCCTCAAGTGGATGACCTAAGGTTTATCAATCCGTGGGAGGCATAGGATGAAGATGGTCTCTCTCAAACAGCCCTGCAACAAAATAACAAAAAGTCTCTTGTGTCCCCAACAGACCCAATACAATGGGAAATTGTATAGGTGCACTAGTTCGGCGAAGAGATGGTGATACAAGTGCAATATGGATGGTAGATAAAGGTTCTTGTAATCTGAAAATATAAAAACGGCAAGGTAACTAATGATAAAAGTGAGCGTAAACGGTATTGCAATGGTAGGAAACAAGGCCTAGGGTTCATACTTTCACTAGTGCAAGTTCTCTCAACAATAATAACATAGATAGATCATATAACAATCCCTCAACATGCAATGAAGAGTCACTCCAAAGCCACTAATAGCGGAGAACAAACGAAGAGATTATGGTAGGGTATGAAACCACCTCAAAGTTGTTCTTCCGGATCAATCTATTCAAGAGTTCGTACTAGAATAACACCTTAAGACACAAATCAACCAAAACCCTAATGTCACCTAGATACTCCATTGTCACCTCAAGTATCTTTGGGCATGATTATACAATATGCATCACACAATCTCAGATTCATCCAACCAACACAAAAGTACTTCAAAGAGTGCCCCAAAGTTTCTACTGGAGAGTCAAGACGAAAACGTGTACCAACCCCTATGCATAGGTTCATGGGCGGAACCCCCAAGTTGATCACCAAAACATACATCAAGTGGCACGTGATATCCCATTGTCACCACAGATACACACGGCAAGACATACATCAAGTGTTCTCAAATCCTTAAAGACTCAATCCGATAAGATAACTTCAAGAGGAAAACTCAATTCATCACAAGAGAGTGGAGGGTAAGAAACATCATAAGATCCAACTATAATAGCAAAGCTCGTGATACATAAAGATCGTGCCATAGAGAGAACATGAGAGAGAGAGAGAGAGATCAAACACATAGCAACTGATACAAACCCTCAGCCCCGAGGGTGAACTACTCCCTCCTCGTCATGGAGAGCGTCGGGATGATGAAGATGGCCACCGGTGAGGGATCCCCCCTCCGACAGGGTGCCAGAATGGGCTTCCGAGAGGTTTTTGGTGGCTACAGAGGCTTGCAGCGGCAGAACTCCCGATCTATCTTATGTCTCGATGTTTTTTAGGATATATGGGATTATATAGGCGAAAGAAGTCGGTCGGTGGAGCCTCGAGGGGCCCACGAGAGGGTAGGGCGCGCCCAGGGGGGTGGGTGCACCCCCCTGTCTTGTGGCTTCCTCGATGCTTCCTTTACATCAACTCCAAGTCTCCTAGATAATAATCTTTCCAAAAATCACGCTGCCGAAGGTTTCATTCCGTTTGGATTCCGTTAGGCAAAAGAAGTCGGTCGGGGGAGCCTCGAGGGGCCCACGAGACAGGGGGGCGCGCCAAGTGGGGGGGGGTGCCCCCTCTCTCCTGGCCTCCTCGAGGATCTTCTGACATGAACTCCAAGTCTCCAGGATGATATTCTTCCCAAAAATCACGCTGCCAAAGGTTTCATTCCGTTTGGACTCCGTTTGATATTCCTTTTCTTCGAAATACTGAAACAGGCAATAAAACAGCAATATGGGCTGGGCCTCCGGTTAATAGGTTAGTCCCAAAAGTAATATAAAAGTGTATAATAAAGCCCGTAATCATTCAAAGCAGATAATAAAATAGCATGAATGCTTCATAAATTATAGATACGTTGGAGACGTATTAGAATCGAAGTGGGCAGAGGCGGCGGATGAGGCTGCAATGGGCGGCCAGGAGAGCTCCTAGAGCTCAAGAAAGAGGCTAGGGAGGGGTCTTGGAGCGAGGCAGGGGCGATGGGGTGCTCGAGAGAGGCTCGGGTGGCCTTAAATAGCCAGCAGGGGAGGAGGTCGAGCTGGCACCACCACAGACGCGTGTCCGATGCCGTGGACGCGTGCTCGTGTGCAAGAGCTGGGAGGTAGGCGACGGAGGGCGAACAGGGGGAGTCTCACAGGGCAGAGGCGGCCAAGGGAGCGCAGCGAGGAAGACGACGATGACGACCAGAGCAAAATCTCCAATGTACGTCCGTGGGCACGCATCGGTTTGCGTCGGTGAGGAAGTTGCCGGAGGGGGAGAGGGGTCCAGGGGAACGGCGATGATGAGATGCAGCCACTGGATATGCTCACAAGATCTAAGACGACGAGGGGGAGCGGTGCCGAAGCACAAACAACCACAGGACGCGCCCACTGTGCACAGAGCGCGCAAATGTGCATGCCAGCTGCACGGTCACCACATGACATGGCACGAGGAGGGATGTAGAGGATGGCAAACAATATCTGGGAGCTAGTCCTTCTAGAGTGGATCATTTATTTGCCATTGGCTCGATCTAGGGTGCTATGGTTAAATGGTAACTAAGCTCTAAAGTTTACTGCATCAAACTTGGCAGAGCACTGCTGATCAACAGGAACTTGATTGGAGTCAATGGAGTTGTCTGGGATGAGTAACTACGGAAGGACTATGATCCTGGAGGTTTTGGAGCATAATGGAGCACAATCTAAAATAGTTGTTGTGCAACCCAAAAATTGGTCCAAAATCAAGATCTGGATAATTCACTCACATGGTGTTATAGAATGGGATGGAACTTGGCAAATCCTCATTATATGGACATATAAAGATGCTGTGAAAAGCTCATGCCAAATGGACAAGCCAAAATGGCACTTGCTTCACAAACATCATTTCTGTCCGGAAACTTGGAATTATTTTGGTGATCAAATTGCTCATTGAAATGATTCCAAATTCGGTGGAGAGATGTTTTATGGGTATGAGAATGATCTGGTAATTTATCAGGATTTTTGAAGCAATATACAATACAGTTGCTTCACAACCTGAAAATATTGCCAGAATCAAAGATTTTCTCCTGTGCTCACATAGATGATTGGATGAGGCTCAAAATGGGTGGAGGGGGTTAATATGAGCACATTAAGGAGTGTTCAAAAGTATAAATCATTTGGATACTCCTAGCTAGTACTTCCTTCACAAAGCCTTATGTCTGACAATTACTTTGAAAATTCTCTGAGGAAGATTGGCTAGGCAAATAAAGTTGAACTTGTGCATGAGGCAATTATTTTGACATATAAGCATTCCCAAAAAGGTTGGGTGCCACTAGGAAAAATATAAATGAAACTTCCTTCACAAAGTGCCATTCAGGGCGGAATAGAAAAAGGAATATTGGGGAATTATTTTTGAACTGGCCAAGGAAATTTTTGGGCATATTTGAGCTATATGTGACCCATAGGAATTATGAGAATTATTTGGGAATTTTTGTATGGACAGAAATATAGGTTGCTTCACAACCTAGGGCAGATAGGGTTATCCCTTTAATAGAAAAAGGAATATTCCCTAGAAAAAGATTTTAGGGTTTGGTCAAGGAGTGAACTGACATGATCTTGTCAAGGTTTTGAGAATGATGAGCCACTTGGGAGGGATAATGAGGATGATTTCCCAGGTGGCAAGGCCCCAGAACGACTCCAAAAAGAAAAACAGAGCAAAAACCAAATAAATTAGAAGAAAAAGAAAAGGGCCAAAATCCAGGCTGTTACAGAACCTACTATTAAAATTAACATTAAAAATCATGAATTTGGGTGCTAGTGTTTCCACGATTCCTAAAACATTGTGTGATATGCTAGGTTTCCATGAATTTGATGATTGTTCTTTAAATTTGCATCTTGTGGATTCCACCATTAAGAAACCTATGCGAAGGATTAATGATGTTCTTAATAGGAATTATGTGCCCGTAGATTTCATTGTCCTTGATATACATTGTAATCCTTCATGTCCTATTATTCTTGGTAGACCTTTTCTTAGAACGATTGGTGGAATTATTGATATGAAAGAAGGAAATATTATATTCCAATTTCCATTAAGGAACGGCATGGAGCACTTTCCTTGGAAGAAAATTAAATTACCTTGTGAATCTATTATGAGAGCCACTTATGAATTGAATACCAAAGATGGTAATACCTAGATCTATTCTTGTTTTTATGCCTAGCTAGGGGCGTTAAACGATATCGCTTGTTGGGAGGCAACCCAATTTTATTTTTGTTCTTTACTTTTTCTTCCTGTTTTGTAATAAATAATTCATCTATCCTCTAGTTAGATGTGGTTTTGTGTTTTAATTAGTGTTTGTGCCAAGTAAAACCTTTAGGATAACCTACAGTGATAGTTAATTTGATCTTGCTAAAAACAGAAATTTTTGCGCGAACAAGATTAGTTTTCATAAATCACAGAAACGTGATTTTCAGTTGATTATTTTTGCAGAAGATTAATAAACAAATTACCTAGGACTTCCTAATTTGGTATAAGTTTTGGGGTTCCATGAGTATTCTATAGTTACAGATTTCTACAGACTGTTCTGTTTTTGACAGATTCTGTTTTTCGTGTGTAGTTTGCTTATTTTGATGAATCTATGGCTAGTATCGGGGGTTATGAACCATAGAGAAGTTGGAATATAGTAGGTTTAACACCAATATAAATAAATAATGAGTTCATTACAGTACCTTAAAGTGGTGGTTTTTTTTTTCTTTCACTAACGGAGCTCATGAGATTTTCTATTGAGTTTTGTGTTGTGAAGTTTTCAAGTTTTGGGTAAAGATTTGATGGATTTTGGAATATGGAGTGGCAAGAGCCTAAGCTTGGGGATGCTCAAGGCACCCCAAGGTAAAATTCAAGGACAACCAAAAGCCTAAGCTTGGGGATGCCCCGGAAGGCATCCCCTCTTTCGTCTTCGTCTATCGGTAACTTTACTTGAGGCTATATTTTTATTCACCACATGATATGTGTTTTGCTTGGAGCGTCTTGTATGATTTGAGTCTTTGCTTTTTAGTTTATCACAATCATCCTTGCGGTACACACCTTTTGGATAGACACACATGAATCGGAATTTATTAGAATACTCCATGTGCTTCACTTATATCTTTTGAGCTAGACAATTTTGCTCTAGTGCTTCACTTATACCTTTTTAGAGCATGGTGGTGGTTTTATTTTGTAGAAATTATTGATTTCTCATGCTTCACTTATATTATTTTAAGAGTCTTTTAGAAAAGCATGGTAATTTTCTTTGGTTATAAAATTATTCCTAATATGATGGGCATCCAAGTTGGGTAAACTAAAAACTTTCATATGGAGTGCATTAAACACTATGATAAATTTGATACTTGATAATTGTTTTGAGATATAAAGGTGGTAATGTTAGAGTCATGCTAGTTGGATAATTATGAAATTGAGAAATACTTGTGTTAAAGTTGGCAAGTCTCGTAGCATGCACGTATGGTGAATGTTGTGTGACAAATTTGAAGCATGGGGTGTTCTTTGATTGCCTTCCTTATGAGTGGAGGTCGGGATCGCGCGACGGTTAAATCCTACCAACCCTTCCCCTAGGAGCATGCGTAGTAGTACTTTGCTTCGAGGGCTAATAAAATTTTGTAATAAGTATATGAGTTCTTTATGACTAATGTGAGTCCATGGATCATACTCACTCTTACCCTTCCGCAATTTGCTAGCCTCTACGGTACCGTGCATTGCCCTTTCTGACCTTGAGAGTTGGTGCAAACTTCGCCGGTGCATCCAAACCCCGTGATACGATACGCTCTATCACACATAAACCTCCTTATATCTTCATCAAAACAGCCACCATACCTACCTATTATGGCATTTCCATTGCCATACCGAGATATATTTCCATGCAACTTTCCATCGTTCCGTTTATTATGACACGCTCCATCATTGTCATATTGCTTTGCATGAGCATGTTGTTGACATCGTATTTGTGGCAAAGCCACCTTTATATTTCTTTCATACATGTCGCTCTTGATTCATTGCATATCCCGGTACACTGCCAGAGGCATTCGCATAGAGTCATATTTTATCCTAAGTATTGAGTTGTAATTCTTGACTTGTAAATAAATAGAAGTGTGATGATTTCCATTATTAGAGCATTGTCCCATGTGAGGAAAGGATGATGGAGACTATTATCCCCCCACAAGTCGGGATGAGACTCCGGATGAAATAAAAAAGAGAGAAAAAAATAGAGGCCAAAGAAGCCCAAATAAATAAAAATGAGAGAAAAAGAGAGAAGGGACAATGCTACTATCCTTTTTCCACACTTGTGCTTCAAAATAGCACCATGATCTTCATGATAGAGAGTTTCTTATTTTGTCATTTCATATACTAGTGGGAGTTTTTCATTATATAACTTGGCTTGTATATTCCAATGATGGGCTTCCTTCAAATGCCCTAGGTCTTCGTGAGCAGGCAAGTTGGATGCACACCCACTTAGTTTATTTTTGATGAGCTTTCAAACATTTATAGCTCTAGTGCATCCGTTGCATGGCAATCCCTACTCCTCGTATTGACATCAATTGATGGGCATCTCCATAGCCCGTTGATTAGCTGCATCAATGTGAGACTTTCTCCTTTTTTGTCTTCTCACATAATCCCTATCATCATACTCTACTCCACCCATAGTGCTATGTCCATGGCTTACGCTCATGTATTGCGTGAGGGTTGAAAAGGCTGAAGCGCATTAAAAAGTATGAACCAATTGCTTGGCTGAAACCGTGGTTGTGCATGATGGGAGCATTTTGTGTGACGAAAATGAAGCATGGCCAAACTATATGATTTTGTAGGGATAAGCTTTCTTTGGCTATGTTATTTTGATAAGACATAAACTGCTTGGTTAGCATGCTTGAAGTATTACTATTTTTATGTCAATATTAAACTTTTATCTTGAATCTTTTGGATCTGAACATTCATGCCACAATAAAGAGAATCATATTGAAAATTATGTTAGGTAGCATTCCACATCAAAAATTCTATTTTTATCATTTACCTACTCGAGGACGAGCAAGAATTAAGCTTGGGGATGCTTGATACGTCTCCAACGTATCTATAATTTTTGATTGTTCCATGCTATTATATTATCTATTTTGGATGTTTAATGGGCTTTATTATACACTTTTATATTATTTTTGGGGCTAAGCTATTAACCGGAGGCCCAGTGCAAATTGCTGTTTTTGCCTATTTCAGTGGTTCGCAGAAAAGGAATATCAAACGAAGTCCAAACGGAATGAAACCTTCAGGAGAATCGTTTTTGGAAGAAACGCAATCCAGGAGACTTGGAGTGGACGTCAAGGAAGCAACGAGGCGGCCACGAGGTAGGAGGGCACGCCCCCCACCCTCGTGGGCCCCTCGCGGCTCCACCGACCTACTTCTTTCGCCTATATATACTCATATACCCCGAAACATCCAGGAGCACCACGAAACCCTATTTCCACTGCCATAACCTTCTGTACCCATGAGATCCCATCTTGGGGCCTTTTTCGGCGCTTCGTCGGAGGGGGAATCGATCATGGAGGGCTTCTACATCCACACCATAGCCTCTCCGATGATGTGTTAGTAGTTTACCACAGACCTTCGGGTCCTTAGTTATTAGCTAGATGGCTTCTTCTCTCTCTTTGATTCTCAATACAAAGTTCTCCTCGATCTTCTTGGAGATCTATTCGATGTAATACTTTTTGTGGTGTGTTTGTCGAGATCCGATGAATTGTGGGTTTATGATCAAGATTATATATGAACAATATTTGATTCTTCTCTGAATTCTTATATGTATGATTTGGTATCTTTGCAAGTCACTTTGAATTTTGAGTTTGGTTTGGCCTACTAGATGGATATTTTGCAATAGGAGAAGTGCTTAGCTTTGGGTTCAATCTTGCGGTGTCCTTTCCCAGTGACAACAGGGGCAGCAAGGCACGTATTGTATTGTTGCCATCGAGGATAAAAAGATGGAGTTTATATCATATTGCTTGAGTTTATCCCTCTACATCATGTCATCTTGCTTAATGCGTTACTCTGTTCTTATGAAATTAATACTCTAGATGCATGCTGGATAGCGGTCGATGTGTGGAGTAATAGTAGTAGATGCAGAATCTTTTCGATCTACTTGTCACAGATGTGATGCCTGTGTACGTGATCATGCCTCGATATTCTCATAACTATGCGCTTTTCTATCAATTGCTCGACAGTAATTTGTTTACCCACCATAAGATATGCTATCTTGAGAGAAGCCACTAGTGAAACCTATGGACCCCGGTTCTCTTTTCCATTGTATTATATCTCTATTATTTACATTGCATCTCGCTTGCTATTTTGCAATCTTTACTTTTCAATCTATCCAACAAAAATACAAAAAATATTTATCTTATTATCTCTATCAGATCTCACTTTTGAAAGTGGCCGCGATGGGATTGACAACCCCTTTATCGCATTGGTTGCTAGGTTCTTATTTGTTTGTGCAGGTACAAGGCGACTTGCGTGTAACCTCCTACTGGATTGATACCTTGGTTCTCAAAAACTGAGGGAAATACTTATGCTACTTTGATGCATCACCCTTTCCTCTTCAAGGGAAAACCAACGCATGCTCAAGAGGTAGCATTCGGCATTTAATTTACCGGCCTATTTGAAAACACAGCAGTTTCTGTTGGTGTGGTTGGCAGGCTTATAAGGGGTGCCATGAATCTAGCAAGGCCTCTCTAGTATTTTGTCCAAGTTGGATGGACCGTGTTTATTACCCTTGAATGGCTTCTTCCGCTGTCTGGGGTTAGAGCCACTAAATATGGCATTTACTGTCATATCCTATGTTTCATTGTTGTTCTGGTGTTTGTTTTTGTTGTGTCGTGGCCTACCATTGCCATCCCTGGCCTCAGAAGTGTCGGGGTCGCTAGAGTTGCTTCTACGAGCGAACCAGTTGTCTTTGCCCGCACATAAGTGGGTCATAAGTGCTGTGACGCCCAGATAATCAAGCTACAATAATTCCCTCTAATTGTGCCATGTCATCAATTTCACTATTGCTAAATTCCCCTTTGATTCAATCCGATTCAAATTCAAATTCAAATTAAATTCCAAAATTCAGATTTCTCAAACATGAAAACTAAAATGTTCAAATGGTGGCAAATAATCTCTCGTTAATTTGTCATGTTGAAACTATATTTTATAAAGGGTTTAAGTGCCCTTAAATAATCAAAGGAGTGGCTAAAATCAATTATAAAAGGCTTTTAACTAATAAACAAATACAAGTAATTTTATTTGAGTACCAAACTTTTTGTGGTAGGGTTATAAATAGTATTGCTAATTTAGGTGCAAGAATGGTTTTTTTAAAGCTAAAGCTATATGAAAAGAAATTAGAAAACAGAAAATTTTAAAAGAAAAAGGCAAGAGAAAAACAAAAAAGAAACAAAAGATCCCCTAGCTCCCCCTGGGATTCGGACCATTCCATCTCACCCGGCCGGCCCAGGTGGCCCAGATGCCACCTCCCCATTGTTGTCGTCTTCTCCTCACACCCCCCTACTGTTCGTCCGACCGCGCCCGCTGTCACCGACGGACCAGCTCGCCGCCCCGTGCCGCTATAGGCCCCGGAGAGGATAAGGACGCCGACACAGCGCCCCTTGATCTTTTTCTCTCGCACTGCTGATGTCTACTAGACAACCTTCTTCTTGTAAACGTTGTTGGGCCTGCAAGTTCACATGTTTGTAGGACAGTAGCAAATTTCCCTCAAGTGGATGACCTAAGGTTTATCAATCCGTGGGAGGCGTAGGATGAAGATGGTCTCTCTCAAACAACCCTGCAACCAAATAACAAAGAGTCTCTTGTGTCCCCAACACACACAATACAATGGTAAATTGTATGGGTGCACTAGTTCGGCGAAGAGATGGTGATACAAGTGCAATATGGATAGTAGATATAGGTTTTTGTAATCTGAAAATATAAAAACAGCAAGGTAACTAATGATAAAATTGAGCGTAAACGGTATTGCAATGATAGGAAACAAGGCATACGGTTCATACTTTCACTAGTGCAAGTTCTCTCAACAATAATAACATAGATAGATCATATAACAATCCCTCAACATGCAACAAAGAGTCACTCCAAAGCCACTAATAGCGGAGAACAAACGAAGAGATTATGGTAGGGTACGAAACCACCTCAAAGTTATTCTTTCGGATCAATCTATTCAAGAGTTCATACTATAATAACACCTTAAGACACAAATCAACCAAAACCCTAATGTCACCTAGATACTCCATTGTCACCTCAAGTATCCGTGGGCATGATTATACGGTATGATCACACAATCTCAGATTCATCCAACCATCACAAATTACTTCAAAGAGTGCCCCAAAGTTTCTACCGGAGAGTCAAGAAAACATGTGCCAACCCCTATGCATAGTTTCATGGGCGGAACCCGCAAGTTGGTCACCAAAACATACATCAAGTGGCACGTGATATCCCATTGTCACCACAGATAAACACGGCAAGACATACATCAAGTGTTCTCAAATAAAGACTCAATCCGATAAGATAACTTCAAGAGGGAAACTCAATTCATGACAAGAGAGTAGAGGGGGAGAAACATCATAAGATCCAACTATAATAGCAAAGCTCGCGATACATCAAGATTGTGCCATAGAGAGAACACGAGAGAGAGAGAGAGAGAGAGAGAGAGAGAGAGAGATCAAACACATAGCTACTGGTACATACCCTCAGCCCCGTGGGTGAACTACTCCCTCCTCGTCATGGAGAGTGCCGGGATGATGAAGATGGCCACTGGTGATGGGTTCCCCCTCCGGCAGGGTGCCGGAACGGACTCCCGAGAGGTTTTTGGTGGCTACAAAGGCTTGCGGCGGCGGAACTCCGGATCTATCTTGATATTCGTTGTTTTTAGGGTACGTAGGCTTATATAGGCGAAAGAAGTCGGTCGGGGGAGCCTCGAGGGGCCCACGAGACAGGGGGGCGCGCCCAGTAGGGGGGTGGTGCCCCCCTATCTCCTGGCGTCCTCGAGGATCTTCTAACGTGAACTCCAAGTCTCCAGGATGATATTCTTCCCAAAAATCATGCTGCCGAAGGTTTCATTCCGTTTGGACTCCATTTGATATTCCTTTTCTTCGAAATACTGAAACAGGCAATAAAACAGCAATATGGGCTGGGCCTCCGGTTAATAGGTTAGTCCCAAAAGTAATATAAAAGTGTATAATAAATCCCGTAATCATTCAAAACACATAGTAATATAGCATGAATGCTTCATAAATTATAGATACGTTGGAGACGTGTCGTGGAATTAACATGTCAGATGTCCTTAGTGTGTGAGGACTTAGTCGTGAGGCCAATGCATCTATGTGGTAGCTTGAGAGGGGTTGAGCGGAATTGAGAGACGCAACACAAGACAAGGGTTTAGACAGCTTCGGGCCCCGGGAAACATCATCCGGTAAAAACCCTACATGCTGTTTGAGGCTAGATATCATTATCATCACGAGGGAGTCGCCGTAAACCAGCTCTCCTCTAATTGTGTCTAGCCCTAGAGATTGTTGTTTCTTCTTGCCTCTCCCTCTTTGGGGAGCCCTGCCCCTCCTTATATAAGTCAGAGGGGCGGGTTACATGTGGAGTCCTAGTAGGACTAGGACTAGTCTATCTTCTCTTACAAGTTGATTACAAGTCCGGGTCTTGCTTCCTCGTAAAGGAAATATTCGTCATCCCTTTCCTCTTAATCCGGCCCATCATAACGTGAGCCGTCCTTCTGGGCGTTGGGCCTTGTTGTCCATCTGACCCGCCCATCGGGTTAGTAATGAGTCGCCAAGATCGGGCAGGTTATCTATGAATCGCCAAGCTCCGGTCGGGTCACCAGTGAGTCGCCAATTCCAGCTGGGTCATACCACGGGGTATATCCCCGACATTAGCCCCCAGTTTAATTTGTATTTATCCAAGTTAAACTGATCCTGTAAAACAAACACAAGAAACAACTTTGACAGATTGTGTTCCGGGTTAAAAATTCTTGTACGCCGGCACCTGATCATCCTTAAGTCCAATTGTCATTTCCTTCATCTAGAAAATCCGGGTCAAATAAGCTAGCTTCATACTCAATTTGCTGATGTTGCTTTCTCACAGAAAAATATTGTGAAGAATAATCCACTTGAGATGGCTTCCAAGGCGCAGGGTTAAATAATTTTGGTCTTCAAATACTCATCTGATATTCAGCCGGCTTGAAGATGTAAAACTTGCCGGTTTATCATTACCAAAAACTGCCGGCTTGTAAATATTGATAGCACTGGGTCATAACTGTAGCCGACGCTGGGTCATAATTATTGGTGACACCGGATCATGATTGTTGCAAACACCGGGTCAACCTGATCTGCTCAAAATTGAGAATTTGAAGATTTTTCCCCTTTATATGTATATCACCTGTAGCCCACAAGTGCCAGGTTGTCATGCTTGCAGCAACCTGGGACTTGTAATTGCCTTATGCTCATAAATATTTCAACCAGTGTAGCCCCCAAGGGCCGGGTAAATATGATCATGTAAATTTGAGCATCAGCTTGTAGCCCCTAAGGGCTGGCTCAGTAAGATATTTCTGAGCTGGGACTTTGTATATGATTAATTCATAATAACATCATATGATGTAATCTCCACCATGGGGCTTGAACCCACGTCCACAAGGTTAAGAGCTTTGTACTCTACCAACTGAGTAGTGGATCTTTCAATATAATGGATTAAGGCTTGTGCACCTTAAATTTTCGACAAGAGCATATGGAGCATATGGTAGCCCCCAAGGGCCGGCTCATTTAGAATGTGATGAGTCGGGTGTTCAATGAGGTGAGCAAAAATGACTTTGCATTAGCCCCCAAGTGTCATGTTGCATGCTTGCAGCGACATGAGACTTGCATATTTTATGTAACCTCAATTTGAATAATGTAGCCCCCAAGTGCCGGGTCGTAATCCTGCAGCGACTCGGGACTATTTCCTCCATTGTAAAATAAATCACAATAGAAATCCAGCCATGTTGGCTATTTAAGATTTGAATAATATAATCCGGTATGAAAACCTCAATCATTCAATATCATCATGAAAATCTAGCCAGTTTTGGCTATTAAAGATTTGAATACCTCATCGGTTGACAAGTAAATCTGGAGTTTAAATACCTGGCGGCTCTTGGCCGATGACGACTTAATGCGCATTCATTGTAAGCCAGAATTTTTGTAACCCGGTGGCCTATAGCCCTTGAGAAAATCAATAATTGATAACCCTTTTGAGACACCAATTTCAGTGATGAGCTTGGACTGAAGCATTTATATAAATCATAGTTCTGCAAATCCTGCACAGAGTTTAAACAACATATGCCCTGGCGACTTAACATCAAGAGCCAGGGCGGGTAACCACCAAAATGTAGCCTTACCCTGCACACAAGTAGATCACAAGAACCCTTGACAGTTTGCCGCAGGGCGGGTCATAATACCTCACATATAACCACTGTGATATTGAATTTGTACTGCCGGTTTACATGACCTGTGCAGTAAGGGTGATAACCCAATCCTTGGAAGCCAATGCTTCCACATAGATGATGATTGTCATAAGCTGGCGACTTATAGTCAAAAGTCAAGCCGGCTTAAGCATAAAACACTTATATACATTTGAGATATAATCCAAAAAAGGTCTCAAGTCAAACCCAAAATTGTTCGCAAAAAAGACTTAAAAAATTTAAGGCTTCTGATTTGTATACGATCAGAAAACTGTTCCAAAGGGGTTGAGCTAAGATTCGAATACGATCATATAGCCCCCAGTGGCTTTGGCGTTGCCGATCAAGAGGGTCCCGACATCTATGTTCTCTTTGGTTCGAATACGACCTATGTTTGAACAGGAAGCCCCCAAATGACCTTGAGAGTTGTTTAACGATGGTGATTCGAATACGATCCACATCGGACCCAAAAGAGGTTAAGCTATGATCCAGATACAATCAAGAAGCCCCCTAGTGAGTTTGGCAGTGTGCCGATCAAAAGGGTTTTGATAGCTATGTTCTCTTTGGTTTGAATACGACCTATGTTTGAACAGGAAGCCCCCAAGTGACCATATATCAGCATTGCATCGATCAAGAGGGTACCGACAGCTATGCTCGATGAGCAGTAAGCCCCCAAGTGACCATAATAAGATAAGCCGTAAGGCAGGATACCTATGTTTGAACCACACATCATGGTAGCAAGTTCTTTTTGGCAACCTTTAATTTTTCTTAGAACTCGAACTTGCGAGAGATTAATTCTTTTTGAACCAGTTTTGAAAGCTTCAAAAATTTGTCGTGGAATTAACATGTCAGATGTCCTTAGTGTGAGGACTTAGTCGTGAGGCAAACGCATCTATGTGGTAGCTTGAGAGGGGTTGAGCAGAATTGAGAGATGCAACACAAGACAAGGGTTTAGACAACTTCGGGCCCCGGGAAACATCATCCGGTAAAAACCCTACATGTTGTTTGAGGCTAGATCTCATTATCATCACGAGGGAGTCACCGTAAACCGGCTCTCCTCTAATTGTGTCTAGCCCTAGAGATTGTTGTTTCTTCTTGCCTCTCCCTCTTTGGGGAGCCCTGCCCCTCCTTATATAAGTCAGAGGGGCGGGTTACATGTGGAGTCCTACTAGGACTAGGACTAGTCTATCTTCTCTTACAAGTTGATTACAAGTCCGGGTCTTGCTTCCTCATAAAGGAAATATTCGTCATCCCTTTCCTCTTAATCCGGCCCATCATAACGTGAGCCGGCCTTCTGGGCTTTGGGCCTTGTTGTCCATCTGACCCGCCCACTGGGTTACTAATGAGTTGCCAAGATCGGGCAGGTTATCTATGAATCGCCAAGCTCCGGGCGGGTCACCAGTGAGTCGCCAATTCCGGCCGGGTCATACCGTGAGGTATATCCCCGACAAGACGTATCAGCATCCCCAAGCTTAATTCCTTCTCGTACTCGAGTAGGTAAATGATAAAGAAAGAATTTATGAAGTGTGAATGCTAGAAGTTGCACAAGTTTGATTAATGATAATTTCAATCACCTTTTCTAGCATGATAATATGTCATAACAGTAGTTCATCTCATAAAACTTCTCACAATAAAGTAACAAGCAATTCACATGTCAAAGCATAGACCATAAACATTCTTGAAAACTAGCAAACTTCATTCTCAGTCATTCAAACAATTGCAATTCATCTTATTTTCAGGAATAGCAAACTCCACATACTTAACTATCATATAGTCTTCTATAATTGCTAAGACTCACGCAATACTAATGGTTATGGAGTTTCAGTCGGACACTGAGAAAGATAGGGGCTTATAGTGTTGCCTCCCAACGTATTCACCTTTGGGTGATGTCAACAATAATAGTTCATGCTAACTTACATCCAATTGGATATATATATCAGGATCACCCCAACACAAAGTGCTTGCCAAAGGATAAAATGAAAAAAGGGAAAGGTGAAGATCACCTTGACTCAAAAAGTAAAAGACATAATGTAAAAGATAGGCCCTTCGCAGAGGGAAGCAGAGGTTGTCATGCGCTTTTAGGGTTGGATACACAAAATCTTAACACGAAAGAATGTCACTTTATATTGCCCCTTGTATATGGACCTTTATTATGCAGTCCATCGCTTTTATTGCTTCCATAACAAGATCGTACAAAGCTTATTTTCTCCACACTAATAAGTCATGCATATTTAGAGAGCAATTTTTATTGCTTGCACCGATGACAACTTACTTGAAGGATCTTACTCAATCCATAGGTAGGTATGGTGGACTCTCATGGCAAAACTGGGTTTAAGGATATTTGGAAGCACAAGTAGTATCTCTACTTGGTGCAAGGAATTTTGGCTAGCATGAGGGGGAAAGGCAAGCTCAACATGTTTGAATGATCCATGACAATATACTTTAACTGAGATGTGCGAAAACATAACCCATTACATTGTCTTCCTTGTCCAACATCAACTCTTTAGCATGTCATACTTAATGAGTGCTCCCAACTATAAAAGATGTCTAGGATAGTATATTTATATGTGGAATCTCTCTTCCTTCAATATCCTTTCATGAATTGTTCAAATGACCAATATAATGCTTGCTAACCTTTAATAAATTTACAACCTCTACTTCTTAGATGTGAAGTCATTACTCCCCATGGGATAAGCAAATGAGGCATATACACTTTCAGATTTATGACAATCAACTCATTCAACCATTTACTCATAGGATATAAGTGAAGCACACGAGTAAATGGCAAACCACTCCCACAAGATATAAGTGAAGACCAATGAGTAGCTAAATAATTATGTAACTATGCGAAGACTCTCTCCCATTTAAGAATTTCAGATCTTGGTATTGTATTCAAACAGCAAGCAAAACAAAATAAAATGACATTGCAAGGATAGCACAACTCACGTGAAGAAGCAAAAACTTAGGCTCAACCGATACTAACCGATAGTTGTTGAAGAAGAAAGGTGGGATGCCTAACAGGGCATCCCCAAGCTTAGATGCTTGAGACTTCTTGAAATATTATCTTGGGGTGCCTTGGGCATCCCCAATATTGAACTTTTGTGTCTCCTTAATTCCTCTCATATCATGGTTTATCTTTTTATCAAAAGCTTCATGCACACCAAACTCAACAAGAACTCGTGAGATAGGTTAGTATAAACCAATGCAAAACCTTATCATTTTCTACCGTAACAAATCACTAAAATTATTATTCAACATTGCATACTAAATGCCTCTGCATATTTAATACTCATATCCTCAAATCGAATCATTAAACAAGCAAACATAAGCAAACAATGCAACCATAACAGCAATCTGTCAAAACAGTATAGTCTGTAAAGAATGCAAGATTCAACATACTTCCCTAACTCCAAAAATTATGTAATAAAATTCCCTCTGTAGTAAATTTGTCAGAGCTCATCATTCAAAAGGGTTCAACATTATATCGTGCTCTGACTTTTCTAGGGAATTTTCGCAACAGCGGTAAACTTTCTGTTTTCAAACAGCAACATGTATGCTAGCAAAATAAGCATGGTAAAGGCTATCCTTGACTTTTTAATTGAAACTCAAGATGCAAAACATTAATATAAATAACAGAAAGCAAAAAATAACAAAAGAAAATGACGCTCCAAGCACAACACATATCATGTGGCGAATAAAAATATAGCTCCAAGTAAAGTTACCGATGAACAAAGACGAAAGAGGGGATGCCATCCGGGGCATCCCCAAGCTTAGGCTCTTGGTTGTCCTTGAATATTACCTTGGGGTGACTTGGGTATCCCCAAGCTTAGGCTCTTGCCACTCCTTATTCCATAGTCCATCGAATCTTTACCCAAAACTTGAAAACTCCACAACACAAAACTCAACAGAAAACTCGTAAGCTCCGTTAGTATAAGAAAATAAAACCACCAAGTAGGTACTGTAATGAACTCATTATAAATTCATATTGGTGTAATATCTACTATATTCAAACTTATCTATGGTTCATACCACTTAATACTAGGCATAGATGCATCAAAATAAGCAAACAACACATAGAAAACAGAATCTGTCAAAAACAGAACAGTCTGTAGTAATCTGTATCAAACTTATACTTATGGAACTCCAAAAATCCTACAAAATTAGGAAGTCCTAAGAAATTTGTGTAAAAATCCAGATCAAAATGAATCAAATCAGAAGCACGTTTCTGTGAATTAACAAAACTAATTTACTGGGTGCAAAAGTTTCTGATTTTCAGCAGGATCAACACAACTATCACCGTTAGCTGTCCTAAAGGTCTTACTTGGCACTTTATTGAAACAAAAGCTATAAAACATTATTACTACAGTAGCATAATCATGTGGACACACAAAAACAGTAAGGATAAATATTGGGTTATCTCCCAACAAGCGCTTTTCTTTAATGCCTTTCTAGCTAGACATGATGATGACAATGATGCTCACATAAAAGATAAGAATTGAAACATATCGGGAGCATCATGAAGCATATGACTAGCACATTTAAGTCTAACCCACTTCCTATGCATAGGGATTTTGTGAGCAAACAACTTATGGGAACAATAATCAACTAGCATAGGAAGGTAAAACAAGCATAGCTTCAAGATTTTCAACACATAGAGAGGAAACTTGACATTATTGCAATTCCTACAAGCATATGTTCCTCCCTCATAATAATTTTCAGTAGCATCATGAATGAATTCAACAATATAACCAGCAACTAAAGCATTCTTTTCATGATCTACAAGCATAGAATTTTTACTACTCTCCACATAAGCAAAATTCTTCTCATTCGGAATAGTGGGAGTATCATAAGAGACTTGAACACTAAAAATTGTTTCCACATTAAAAGAGTAATGTTCATAAAAAGGGTAATCATAATCATGACAAGATTTGTAAATATAATCATCACTACTTTTTATAGCATAAGTTTCATCACAATAATCATCATAAGTAGCAACTTCGTTCTCATCATAATCGATTGAAACCTCTCCCAAGATAGTGGAATCACTAAATAAAGTTGAAACTCTTCCAAATCCACTTTTGTATTCATCACAATAAAATTCAACATCCTCCAAAATAGTGGGATCACTACTTCCTAAAGTTGACACTCTTCCAAACCCACTTTCATCAATATAATCATCATACGTAGGAGGCATGCTATCATCATAACAACTTTGCATATCAAAACTTGGGATACTAAAAATATCATCTTCATTAAACATAGCATCCCCAAGCTTGGGGCAAACATTAATTTCAGCAAATAAATTCTCAAATATTTCATCCTCATCAAACATAGCTTCCCCAAGCTTGGGCCTTTTCATATCATAAACATAACCACTCTCATCATTAATAGTATGGATGGCACTAATAGTATAGCAATTATCATCATCACAATGAGTAGTAGGAGCAACATCATTTGGGAGAGGGATACCTTTTTACCTTTGTTGCCCCTTCTTTTCCTTTTCTTTTTCACATTATGTGTGGGTTCAACCTTCCTCTTGGAGCTCCTTATTGACGAGATTGGTTGAATAGAAAGCTCCTCCTCGTACCTGATTCATCAAAAGAAATAATAGGAGGAGATTGGGAAGTCTCTTCCCTTTCAATAGTATTCTCTTCATCTTCTATTTGCTTCCTTTTCTTTAGGTAATTGGAAATATAAGGATTTTCAATGCAATTCTCCGCACAAAACTTATAAATCTTTTCTAGATCAATATCAAGGAAATGCCGAAGATTAAATTCTGGAATAGGTTTAGTTAAACGTTTCAACTCTTCATAACCAAAAAGCAAACTAAGTTCATTATAATGTGCAAGGGAAATCAAATCATCACCTTTTTTGGACACAATTCGTTCATGCATGAAACAATTTGCATTGGAGATGTAAATGACCATGATCATTGCAAAGTTCACAAGTACGGCAAAGGAATTTTAAATTTTTAGCACTCACATCCAGCCTTTCTTGCAACCATTTAGTTTCTAAATGCTTATGCCTCTTGCAATATATATCTTATCTATTTGGTGTGTTCATGCAAACATGCACTCCACAAAAATCAACATGCTTATAGGAGACATTTTCATCATAACTAGTGCAATCATCATTAGTACTATGGATATTCAAAGAGTTCATACTAACAACATTGCAATCATGCTCATCATTCAAAGATTTAGTATCAAACATTTTATAGACTTCTTATTCTAGCACTTGAGCACAATTTTCCTTTCCATCATTCTCACGAAAGATATTAAAAGATGAAGTGTATGAGATAAACTCAATTCCATTTTTTTGTAGTTTTATTTTATAGACTAACTAGTGATAAAACAAGAAACAAAAAGATTCGATTGCAAGATCTAAAGATATACCTTCAAGCACTCACCTCCCCGGCAACTGCGCTAGAAAAGAGCTTAGTTGACGGGGTGTGAGTGACGTTTACCTAGCCTCCTCGGCAACGGCACCAGAAAAGAGCTTGATGTCTACTACACAACCTTCTTCTTGTAGACGTTGTTGGGCCTTCAAGTGCACAGGTTTGTAGGACAGTAGCAAATTTCCCTCAAGTGGATGACCTAAGGTTTATCAATCCGTGCGAGGTGTGGGATGAATATGGTCTCTCTCAAACAACCCTGCAACCAAATAACAAAGAGTCTCTTGTGTCCCCAACACACACAATACTATGGTAAATTGTATAGGTGCACTAGTTCCGCGAAGAGACGGTGATACAAGTGCAATATGGATAGTAGATATAGGTTTTTGTAATCTGAAAATATAAAAACAGCAAGGTAACTAATGATAAAAGTGAGCGTAAACGGTATTGCAATGATAGGAAACAAGGCATACGGTTCATACTTTCACTAGTGCAAGTTCTCTCAACAATAATAACATAGATAGATCATATAACAATCCCTCAACATGCAACAAAGAGTCACTCCAAAGCCACTAATAGCGGAAACAAACAAAGAGATTATGGTAGGGTACGAAACCACCTCAAAGTTATTCTTTCGGATCAATCTATTCAAGAGGTCGTACTAGAATAACCCCTTAAGACACAAATCAACCAAAACCCTAATGTCACCTAGATACTTCATTGTCACCTCAAGCATCTGTGGGCATGATTATACGATATGCATCACACAATCTCAGATTCATCCAACCATCACAAAGTACTTCAAAGAGTGCCCCAAAGTTTCTACCGGAGAGTCAAGAAAACGTGTGCCAACCCCTATGCATAGGTTCATGGGCGGAACCCGCAAGTTGATCACCAAAACATACATCAAGTGGCACGTGATATCCCATTGTCACCACAGATAAACACGGCAAGACATACATCAAGTGTTCTCAAATAAAGACTCAATCCGATAAGATAACTTCAAGAGGGAAACTCAATTCATCACAAGAGAGTAGAGGGGGAGAAACATCATAAGATCCAACTATAATAGCAAAGCTCACGATACATCAAGATCGTGCCATAGAGAGAACACGAGAGAGAGAGAGAGAGAGAGAGAGAGAGAGAGAGAGAGAGAGAGATCAAACACATAGCAACTGGTACATACCCTCAGCCCCGAGGGTGAACTACTCCCTCCTCGTCATGGAGAGCGCCGGGATGATGAAGATGGCCACCGGTGATTGGTTCCCCCTCCGGCAGGGTGCCAGAACGGACTCCCGAGAGGTTTTTGGTGGCTACAGAGGCTTGCGGCGGCGGAACTCCCGATCTATCTTGATATTCGATGTTTTTAAGGTATGTAGGCTTATATAGGCGAAAGAAGTTGGTCGGGGGAGCATCGAGGGGCCCACGAGACAGGGGGCGCGCCCAGTAGGGGGGCGCCCCCTATCTCCTGGCCTCCTCGAGGATCTTCTAACGTGAACTCCAAGTCTCCAGGATGATATTCTTCCCAAAAATCACGCTACCGAAGGTTTCATTCTGTTTGGACTCCGTTTGATATTCCTTTTCTTCGAAATACTGAAACAGGCAATAAAACAACAATATGGGCTGGGCCTCCAGTTAATAGGTTAGTCCCAAAAGTAATATAAAAGTGTATAATAAAGCCCATAATCATTCAAAACACATAGTAATAGTAATATAGCATGAATGCTTCATAAATTATAGATATGTTGGAGACGTATCAACTGCCCCCTCTCTCCCTCTGCCTCGCCCCCTTCTCCAGATCCACCTCGCCCCGACGCACTATCGCCGCCTCGTTGCTGCGCCACTGCTGCCACTGGGCCCTCCTCGCCGCCCCGATGTGTCCACGAGCCCTGCGGTCATCTGCTACTTCGTCTGCGCCAACAACCTGAAGGCGGGAGCCACCCCAGCGCCGGATCCCCTTCGTCTTCCTCTTGGACCGGCGTCACCGCCGCTTTCGACTACCGCGACCACCACTGTGCTCCTATTGCTCGCCGGGTCTTCGTGCGCCCACCCGGTGAGCTCCTCCCCTTTCCCCTCTCTCATGTAGGCCTCCTCCCTCTCTAGCTTGCTCGCCGCAACTGCAGTAGCTCACTGCCGCCTTGCTGCATCACCGCTGTGGCCACCGTTGCCGTCGCCCCCGTCCGAGCCCTCCATCGTGCTCCTGGTGTTCCCAGGAGCCTGACCAGCCCTTCCTCTCGCCCTCCTGTGCCCCCTAGCCCATTCCCGACGTGACCCCGAACGCCGCCACCGCCCGTGCTCACCGCCGATAGTTATTCCGGTCGTCCTCGGGCGAGCCACCACCACCACCCGACACAGCATCGTGCGTGCGTTCGAACGGTGCCAACCGCACGCGAAACGGTCGCCCCTAGCGCGTTTCCGACGAGGCTTGAGCGGCTCCACCGCCTTCTAGCGTCGCCGGCAGTGAGATGCCGACCGCCGCCGACATGACTGGGCGGCCCCCACCCCTGGCTCACTACCAGCGGGCCCTAGGGGCCCCGTTGACTGGTTGACCAAGTCAACGCACTGACGTGGCAGTACAGTACTAGTGACGTGCAGGCCCCACTGCTACGTCTTGAGCTTGCGTTGGTTTTCCACGAAGAGGAGAGGGTGATGCAGCAAGTGTAGCATAAGTATTTCCCTCAGTTTTGAGAACCAAGGTATCAATCCAGTAGGAGGCTCCTCAAAAGTCCCACGCACCTACACAAACAAACTAAGAACTCGCAACCAACGCAATAAAGGGGTTGTCAATCCCTTCACGGCCACTTGCGAAAGTGAGATCTAATAAAGATAGTATGATAAGATAGATATATTTTTGGTATTTTATGATATATATGCAAAAAGTAAAGATGCAAATAAAAGTAGATTGAAAGCAAATATGATAAGAGATAGAACTGGGGGCCATAGGTTTCACCAGAGGCATCTCTCGAAATAGCATAAGTATTACGGTGGGTGAACAAATTACTATCGAGCAATTGATAGAAAAGCACATAGTTATGAGATTATCTAGGCATGATCATGTATATAGGAATCACGTCCATAACAAGTAGACCGACTCCTGCCTGCATCTACTAATATTACTCCACACATCGACTCACTCCTGCCTGCATCTAGAGTATTAAGTTCATAAGAACAGAGTAATGCATTAAGCAAGATGACATGATGTAGAGGGATAAACTCATGCAATATGATATAAACCCCATCTTGTTATCCTCGATGGAAACTATACAATACGTGCCTTGCAACCCTTTATGTCATTGGGTAAGGACACCGCAAGATTGAACCCAAAGCTAAGCACTTCTCCCATGGCAAGAAAGACCAATCTAGTAGGCCAAACCAAACTGATAATTCGAAGAGACTTGCAAAGATAACTCAATCATACATAAAAGAATTCAGAGAAGATTCAAATATTATTCATAGATAAACTTGATCATAAACCCACAATTCATCGGATCTCGACAAACACACCGCAAAAAGAGTTTACATCGAATAGATCTCCACAAGAGAGGGGGAGAACATTGTATTGAGATCCAAAAAGAGAGAAGAAGCCATCTAGCTAATAACTATGGACCCGTAGGTGTGTGGAAAACTACTCACAACTCATAAGAGGGGCAAGGATGGTTATGTAGAAGCCCTCCGTGGTCGATTCCCCCTCCGGCAGAGTGCCGGCGAAGGCTCCAAGATGAGATCTCACAGATACAGAAGGTTACGGCGGTGGAAATTGTGTTTCGTGGTGCTCTTGGATGTTTTCGGGGTATGTAGGTATATATAGGAGGAAAAAGTACGTCGGTGGCCGCCCGAGGGGCCCACGAGACAGGGGGCGCGCAGCCCCCTATCTCGTGGGGACCTCGGAAGCTTCTTGACTTGCACTCCAAGCTCTCCGGATCACGTTCGTTCCAAAAATCACGCTCCCAAAGGTTTCAGTCCGTTTGGACTCCGTTTGATATTCCTTTTCTTCGAAATACTAAAATAGGCAAAAAAAACAGCAATATGGGCTGGGCCGCCGGTTAGTAGGTTAGTCCCAAAAATGATATAAATGTGTAAAATAAATCCCATAAACATCCAAAAGGGGTAATATAATAGCATGGAACAATCAAAAATTATAGATACGTTGGAGACGTATCAAGCATCCCCAAGCTTAATTACTACTCGTCCTCGAGTAGGTAAATGATAAAAAAGAGAATTTTTGATGTGGAATGCTACCTAGCATAATTCATAATGTAATTTTCTTTATTGTGGCATGAATGTTCTGATCCAAATGATTCAAAATAAAAGTTCATATTGATAAAAGAAATAGTAACACTTCAAGCATACTAATCAAAGTAATCATGTCTTCTCAAAATAGCATGGCAAAAGAAAGTTCATCCCTACAAAATCATATAGTTAGGCTATGCTTCATTTTCGTCACACAAAGATGTTCCCAACTTCTATACCCCCGATGACAAGCCAAGCAATTGTTTCATACTTAAATAATCTCAAACTTTTTCAACCTTCACGCAATACATGAGCGTGAGCCATGGATATAGCACTATGGGTGGAATAGAATATGATGATGGGGATTGTGCGGAGAAGACAAAAAAGGAGAAAGTCTCACATTGACGAGGATAATCAACGGGCTATGGGGATGCCCATCAATTGATGTCAACATGAGGAGTAGGGATTGCCATGCAACGGGTGCACTAGAGCTATAAATGAATGCTCAACAAAAAGAAACTGGTGGGTGTGCATCCAACTTGCTTGCTCACGAAGACCTAGGGCATTTGAGGAAGCCCATCGTAGGAATATACAAGCCAAGTTCTATAATGAAAAATTCCCACTAGTATGAAAAAGACAACTAATGAGACTCACTATATGAAAAACATGGTGCTACTTTGAAGCAATATATGAGACTAACTACATGAAGAACAAGGTGCTACTTTGAAGCACAAGTGTGGAAAAAGAGATAGTAACATTGCCCTTTTTATTTATTTTCTTTTTTCCATTTTTTTCCTTTTTTTCCTTTTTTTCTTTTGGGCCTTTATTTTTTTCTTTTTGGCCTTTCTTCTTTTTTTTCTCTTTTTTTTTCTTTGGGAAATGTTCTAATAATGATGATCATCACACTTCTATTGATTACAACATAAGAATTACAACTCGAAACTAGAACAAGATATGACTCTATATGAATGCCTCCGGCGGGGTACCGGGATGGTGCAATGAATCAAGAGTGACATGTATGAAAAATAATGTATGGTGGCTTTGCCACTAATACGATGTCAACTACATGATCATGCAATGGAAATATGACAAAAGTAAAGTATGTCATGATGAAGATGAACGGAACAGTGGAAAGTTGCATGGCAATATATTTCGGAATGGCTATGGAAATGCCATAATAGGTAGGTATGGTGGCTGTTTTGAGGAAGATATAGGGAGGTTTATGTGTGATAGAGCGTATCGTATCACGGGGTTTGGATGCACCGGCGAAGTTTGCACCAACTCTCAAGGTGAGAAAGGGCAATGCACGGTACCGAAGAGGCTAGCAAAGGTGGAAAGGTAAAAGTGTGTATAATCCATGGACTCAACATTAGTCAAAAGAACTCATATACTTATTGAAAAAATTTAGAATTCATCAAAAACCAAGTACTAAGCACGTGCTCCTAGGGGGATAGATTGGTAGGAAAAGACCATCGCTCGTCCCCGACCGTCACTCATAAGGATGCACAAGCCAAGTACACTTCATGTTTCAAATTTGTTACACAACTTTAACCATACGTGCATGCTACGGGACTTGCTAACTTCAACACAAGCATTCTTTAAATTCATAATCACCCAACTAGCATGACTTTAATATCACTACCTCCATATCTCAAAACAATTATCAAGTATCAAATTGATCATAGCATCCAATTCACTTCCTATGATAGTTTTTATTATACCCAACTTGGATGCCTACCATTTTAGGACCAACTTTATGATAATAGCAAATACCATGCTGTTCTAAAAGACTCTCAAAAAGATATAAGTGAAGCATGAGAGACTAGCAATTTCTTCCAAATTAAGACACCACCGTGCTCTAAAAGATATAAGTGAAGCACTAGAGCTAAAACTATCAAGCTCAAAAGATATAAGTGAAGCACATAGAGTATTCTAGCAAATTCTAATCAAATAGACTTCTCCCAAAAGGTGTGTACAGAAAGGATGATTGTGGTAAACTAAAAAGCAAAGACTAATATAATACATGACGCTCCAAGCAAAACACATATCATGTGGCGAATAAAAATATAGCTCCAAGTAAAATTACCAATGAACGAAGACGAAAGAGGGGATGCCTTCCCGGGGCATCCCCAAGCTTAGGCTTTTGGCTATACTTTAATATCTTGGGGTGCCATGGACATCCCCAAGCTTAGGCTCTTGCCACTCCTTATTCCATAGTCCATAAAGCCTTTACCCAAAACTTGAAAACTTCACAACACAAAACTCAACAGGAAATCTCATAAACTCCGTTAGTGAAAGAAAACAAAACCACCACATAAGGTACTGCAATGAACTCATTTTTTATTTATATTGGTGTTAAACCTACTGTATTCCAACTTCTTTATGGTTCATAGACTGAATTACTAGCCATAGATCCATTGAAATAAGCAAACAACACACGAAAAACAGAATCTGTCAAAAACAGAACAGTCTGTAGCAATCTGTAACTAACACAAACTTATGGAACTTTAAAAATACTACCAAAATAGGAAGTCCTGGAAAATTTGTTTATTGAACAGAAGCAAAAAGAATCAGCGTAAAATCACGTTCCTGTGATTTAACAAAATTATATTCGTGCGCGCAAAGTTTCCGTTTTTCAGCAGAATCAAATCAACTATCATCGTAGGTTATCCTATAGGTTCTACTTGGCACAAACACTAATTAAAAGATAAAAACCCATCTAACCAGAGGGTAGATGCAAGATTTATTACTAAACAGGAGCAAAAACAAAAAACATAAAGAAAATTTGGTTGCCTCCCAACTAGCGCTATCGTTTAACGCCCCTAGCTAGGCATAAAAGCAAAGATAGATCTAACGAGTGCCATCTTTGGCACTAAATTCATAAGTAGCATGCATAATAGACTCATAAGGTAATTTGACTTTCTTTCTTGGAAAGTTCTCCATGCCTTTATTTAATGGAAATTGGAATCTAATATTCCCTTCCTTCATATCAATAATCGCACCAATCGTTCTAAGGAAAGGTCTACCAAGAATAATAGGGCAAGAAAGATTGCAATCTATATCAAGAACGATAAAATCTACGGGAACCAAATTTCTATTTGCAACAATAAGAACATCATTGATCCTTCCCATAGGCTTTTTAATGGTGGTATCCGCGAGGTGCAAATTTAAAGAGCAATCATCAAGATCATGGAAACCTAGAATATCACATAAAGTTTTCGGAATCGTGGAAACACTAGCACCCAAATCACACAAAGCAAAACACTCACAGTCTTTAATTCTAATCTTTATAGTAGGTTCCCACTCATCATTAAGTTTTCTAGGTATAGAAACTTCCAAATTAAGTTTTTCATCATAAGATTGCATCAAGGCATCAACGATATGTTTGGTAAAAGCTTTATTTTAACTATAAGTATGAGGAGAATTAACAACGGATTGCAACAAGGAAATACAACCTTTTAAAGAGCAACCCGTGATAGTAGGTTCAATATTATTAGAAGTTGAGGATTCTCCAATCTCACTTTTACCAAATTTAGCATTAAGATCTAAAGACTCCAAATTCTTGGGACGCCTTCTAGGCAAAGTTGATTCATCATCGGCCCCATAATCATCAAAATTCATATTGCAAAACATAGATCTAATCGGAGACGCATCAATAACTTTAAGATCCTCATCATTATTTTCATGTAATTTTTCTGGTTTAGCGGCCATCTTATTGATTAAGGTGGCTTGCTTGTCAGAAAATTTGGCTATAGTATTTTCAAGCCGGGTAATTTGAGCGTTAACACCGTAAAATTCTTTATTCATATCATCAAGCTCTTTGTTCATAAATCCCAAAAAACTTTTTTGTTCCTTAAGTTCTTTTCTAAATAAATTATTATGCTCAAACTGCAAATTCATAAAGCTTCTAATATTTGATTCAATCTCATCCATCCTTCTGAGATGGTGGTCAGGACCCTTAGGTGAAGCCATATGGTCAAACAAGCACACAAAAGAAGGCAAGCGAAAAGAGAGGAGGATATTGGGAAAGAGAGGGCGAATAAAACGGCAAGGGTGAAGTGGGGGAGAGGAAAACGAGAGGCAAATGGCAAATAATGTAAATGCGAGGGAGATGGGTTTGTGATGGGTACTTGGTATGTCTTGACTTGAGCGAAGACCTCCCCGACAACGGCGCCAGAAATCCTTCTTGCTATGTCTTGAGCTTGCGTTGGTTTTCCTCGAAGAGGAGAGGGTGATGCAGCAAGTGTAGCATAAGTATTTCCCTCAGTTTTGAGAACCAAGGTATCAATCCAGTAGGAGGCTCCTCAAAAGTCCCACGCACCTACACAAACAAACTGAGAACTCGCGACCAATGCAATAAAGGGTTTGTCAATCCCTTCACGGCCACTTGCGAAAGATAGATATATTTTTGGTATTTTATGATATAGATGCAAAAAGCAAAGATGCAAATAAAAGTAGATTGAAAGCGAATATGATAAGAGATAGACCCAGGGGCCATAGGTTTCACTAGAGGCTTCTCTCGAAATAGCATAAGTATTACGGTGGGTGAACAAATTACTGTCGAGCAATTGATAGAAAAGCACATAGTTATGAGATTATCTAGGCATGATCATGTATATAGGCATCACGTCCATAACAAGTAGACCGACTCCTGCCTGCATGTACTACTATTACTCCACACATCGACCGACTCCTGCCTGCATCTAGAGTATTAAGTTCATAAGAACAGAGTAACGCATTAAGCAAGATGACATGATGTAGAGGGATAAACTCATGCAATATGATATAAACCCCATCTTGTTATCCTCGATGGCAACAATACAATACGTGCCTTGCAACCCTTTCTGTCACTGGGTAAGGACACCGCAAAATTGAACCCAAAGCTAAGCAATTCTCCCATGGCAAGAAAGACCAATCTAGTTGGCCAAACCAAAACTGATAATTCGAAGAGACTTGCAAAGATAACTCAATCATACATAAAAGAATTTAGAGAAGATTCAAATATTATTCATAGATAAACTTGATCATAAACCCACAATTCATCGGATCTCAACAAAACACACCGCAAAAAGAGTTTACATCGAATAGATCTCCACAAGAGAGGGGGAAAACATTGTATTGAGATCCAAAAAGAGAGAAGAAGCCATCTAGCTAATAACTATGGACCCGCAGGTCTGTGGTAAACTACTCACAACTCATCGGAGGGGCAAGGATGTTGATGTAAAGCCATCCGTGGTCGATTCCCCCTCCGGTAGTGTGCCGGCGAAGGCTCCAAGATTAGATCTCGCAAATACAAAAGGTTACGGTGGTGGAAATTGTGTTTCGTGGTGCTCCTGGATGTTTTCGGGGTACGTAGGTATATATAGGAGGAAGAAGTATGTCGGTAGCCTCCCGAGGGGCCCACGAGATAGGGGGCACGGCCCCCTATCTCGTGGGGCCCTCGGAAGCTTCTTGACTTGCACTCCAAGCTCTCCGGATCACGTTCGTTCCAAAAATCACGCTCCCGAAGGTTTTATTCCGTTTGCTATTCCTTTTCTTCGAAATACTGAAGTAGGCAAAAAAACAGCAATATGGGCTGGGCCTCCGGTTAGTATGTTAGTCCCAAAAATGATATAAATGTGTAAAATAAAGCCCACAAACATCCAAAAGGGGTAATATAATAGCATGGAACAATAAAAAATTATAGATACATTGGAGACATATCACCCATCGCATAATTAAGCTAATTAAAATGTTTTTATAATTAAAAGTAATTAGTAATCTAATCTGCCACTGAAATGTGGGGCCCAGCTGTTAATTAACCTCATTTTAGTTTGTTTAAACTTCTGTTAGTCCACTGTCTATGACAGGTGGGACCCACTGGTCAGTTTGACCTTGTCAACCGTCCTGTTGACTGCTGACGTCATAATGATGTCATGCTGACGTAGTAATTCCTTTTCTATTAATTTAAGTGATTCCAAAAAATGTTTTAATCTTTGAAAATTTGTAGATAATAATCTGTAACTCGGATGAAAAGTGTTATTCATGAAAGTTGCTCAAAACGACGAGACGGATCCGAATATGCAGTCCATTCATCTGTCACATGCCCCTAGCATAGCAAACATGTAACCTTCCCCCTCCGGTTTGTATGTCCGGAAAACCAAACTTTGGGAAAGCATTCCTGGATGTTATCCCCCTTCGCCGGTATCGTGTAGTACTGCGTTAGAACACCCCTAGCACGGCTTATTGTCTTGTTATGCTTATGTTGCTGTATATTTACTGTTTCTTCCCCATCTTCTCTCCGGTAGACCTGAGACCGATGCTACCGCTGTGATCGGCTACGTCACCGATGACACTTCTTCCCTTTCAGCGGAGCTTCCAGGCAAGCCCCCCTGAGGGAGTCCTGGACTAGGGGGTGTCCGGATAGCCGAACTATCATCGTCGGCCGGACTCCAAGACTTCAATCTTGTATCTTCATAGTCTTGGAGTCCGGCCGATGATGATAGTTCGGTTATCCGGACACCCCCTAGTCCAGGACTCCCTTAGTAGCCCCTGAACCAGGCTTCAATGACGACGAGTCCGGCGCGCATATTGTCTTCGGCATTTCAAGGCGGGTTCCTCCTCCGAATAATTCATAGAAGATTGTGAACACCTGGATAGTGTCCGGCTCTACAAAATAAATTCCACATGCCACCGTAGAGAGAATAATATTTACACAAGTTCAATCTGCTGATGTATTTCGTGGCGTGACGTCACACCACAACCAAGCCTTTATGAATTGTTTTTATTATACCACCTCAACGCGTTTAGCGAAGCGGTTTCCTTGGCACGTCTTGTCGAAGGAGAGATCGTGTTCCCCTTATTCCGGGATTCCCATCAATACGGACGTGGGTAACCCAACCGCGCCCGCTGCCATGCCCCCTCTATCGAAGGCGAGTTCCGAATGGTCACGGGGATGGCTCTTGGTATTCTTCCTCTTTATAATGAGACCAAGGCCCGTTCCTTTTCTTCAATCCTCAATCGAATCCGCCCCTCGCCCTGAGTTCCAACACCCAGAGCTCCAGATTTGGGCACTTCGGACCTTTGACAATGTCAGGCTCCGACCTACAGGGCCGGTGGATGCCCTCGTCCGTCACGGAAGAGGACGTGCTGAAGCTGAGGGAAGCCAGGTACCTAACCTATGAGATTTCGCATAGGTTGCCTGCCTAAGGGCAAGTCATTCCTACTCCCGAGCCTGGCGAGACTGTCGTGTTCATGTCTCACCTCCGTCGGGGTTTAGGCTTCCCGATGGATCCCTTCGTAAGGGGGCTCATGTTTTATTATGGGCTGGAATTCCATGACTTGGCTCTGGAGTCCATCCTCCACATCTCATCCTTCATTGTCGTCTGCGAAGCCTTCCTCCGCACTACCCCTCACTTTGGTTTGTGGCTCAAAACCTTCAACGTGGAGCCGAAGATGATTGAGGGGTGTCAGGCAGAGCGCGGCGGGGCGGTCATAAGCAAGAGGGCCGACGCTCCATGGCCCGAGGGCGCTTTTCAGGAGGAGCTCGGCTTGTGGCAACAGGAGTGGTTCTATATCACCGTTCCCAGGGGCAGCAGGCAGAGGCCGCCGCCCGCCTTTCGCTCAGGTCCCCCACCACGGCTGACGTCATGGGTCAACCAAGGGCTTGACTGGGGGCCGTCCAAGGACGTACCCCTACTGCAGGGCCGGATTCGAGACCTCCTAGAGAGGGAGATCAATCTGGTCGTGGTGACGCAGGTTATGCTGATTCGGCATCTTCTGCCCTGCAAACATGGCCCCCTCCGCCTGTGGGAATTCAATCCGGAGGGACCACGAGCTCTTCAACACTTCATGGGTACGACACCCGTGGAGATGTACAAACTGTTCTTCGGATCACAAGAGATGTGTCCGGACTTGACTGAGTACGCCGGCCTAAGCTGCAATCGCCCGGATACTCAAGTAAGTAGCCCTGTGTCCGGACATATCGCCCGTTCGTTTATTGTGAATTTGCCGTTTAACCAGCTATCCCTTGAATAGGAGTGGATAGCGCAAGCAAAGCTGATACGGTGTCCGCCCCCGTCCCTGAGACCACGCCGGATCCCGTGTTGGTCAAGATGCTGGAGGTTGCGCCTTCAGAAGGGGGCGAAGGGGAAAACAGAGAAACCACCGCCTCCACTAAGGAGGCTTTCAAGAAAGGGGGGATCTAGAATCCCTCCTTCCAGGGGGAGAAGAGGACCGCTTCCAAAGATCCGGAGGCCAAGGCCTCAAAGCGGGGGAAGAAATCTTCGTCAGAGGGTCCTGCGCCAAGAGAGGCCTCGGCCGCACTATCTCCCCAAAGGAATCAGCCCTCCAGCGAGCCGTAAGTAGAAAAAGGGGAGTTTTGTAATAAGGGACATCCCTATTTTTGCTTCTGAGGATAACTGAAGTTTTTACCTTGTAGTTCGGATCTCCGCCCTTCTCAGCTGAGCTCATCTTCGGGGGACCTTCGTCCGGAGATGATGGAGAGCGAGATGCCTCCATCTGCTGCACCATCAGGCGGGGTGGACGACCCCGAGGTGTCGTCATGGAGGGTCTCCCCGAGTCCGGCGGGGCCGGAGAGTTCGGCACCAACTCGCTACGGTCGGGGGAGCTGAAGGATCTGCTCAAGAGGGCGTCTATCTCAGAAGATCACCATACATTAATGGGTAGGGTGATTGAAATAAATTGATCCGCTGAGAGCGGGATGCATGATGCCGTCAGAAGTTTACTGGCGGGGTTTGAGGTATGTAAAAATGACATGTCTTTTGACAGTTTTGCACATAGAGTGCGCCCTGTATAGCTAGTAGCCCCTGAGACTCGGTGCATTGTCAGAAGTGACGGCGTGCCGAGGATCATAATCTCATTGTTAAGATGTCGCCGTTCCTATTCAGGGGGCGGAGCGTTCGGTGGCTAGCCGGACTGATAGAGTTGCCGAAATGAAGTGGCAACTGGACGTTGCGGATGCGGACATCGCGCTGGTCAATAAGCGACTTGACGAGTCACAAGGTGGGTGGTTTCTCCGCGATCACCTGGTAAGGGAGCTTATGCCTACGCCTTACAACATGTATGCATGGTGCAGATGGTGCCGCTGCTATGGAGGGCCTTCGGGCAGAGCTTGCTCGAGCCAAGGAGCAAGCTAGAAGGAGTGATGCGGCTGCCTCGAAGGCAACCGAGGATCTAAAAGCCGAAAAGGCTGCTCACTGCCGAAGCAGGGAGGAGATGGCCGGAATGGCCCTGAAGCTAAAAGATGTTACCGACGGCTATGAGGTTCTTGAAAGAGAACGCCAAGCGGAGCAAGAGGACCTGAAGAAGGCCACCGCCGAAGCCAAGGATGCCCGTTCTGTAATGAGGGCTATAAAGGAGGAGCTGCGTCAGGCCGGAGACATTGCGGGTGGAAAGCCCTTTCTGTTGCGCAGGAAGTTCACGGATCAGAAGTATGCTTAGTTGGGCTAGCTGTGGGGTGTGGAGGATCCTTATCTGGATTTGGCGGCGAGTGCAGCGGACGCAGTCGTGCACCTCCGAAGCCAAAAGGATCATGAAATGGAACCGCTTTTTTGGTCTCAATTCCATAGTCCGGAACGTCTACTTCCACTGACCGACCGGTTGGCTGAATGGGCTGAGCTGAATAGATTGTCCGGATTAGCCATGACGGATGTGGTGGCTCATTTGTGGCCGGAAAGGCCCAAGCCGAAGAGTTATTTTGGCTTATTGCAGCAATTCCTTGGGGCGGTGCCGCATATCAAGGCGATGAAGCGGTCGGAATGCATAGAGGGTGCGCGGATGGCCCTTGCCCGTGTCAAGACATACTGGGCGGAGATGGATACCACCGATGTTGCATCCCGGGGTTCGGACAAAAGCCGATTGCCCGCCGAGCACTATTTTGAGGAAGTCCTGCAGGGCGCTCGTTTAATAGAGTCGTAGTGCTCGAAAAATGTTATGTTCAAATGACATGTATGATTTGTAAAACCGTATTTGTAATATAAGGACTTTTTATACTTGTGCGTTCAAGTATTGAAACTTCTCCTGTGCGGCCGTTAATGTATATGTGTATATAACCTGAAAGATGGCAGTCTTCGGCTTCAGCCCCCACGCACATAGTGCGGGGGTGTTTGCAAAGAAGCGCATTTTCACACTTAATCCAACATCTTGGTCCTGTGAAGGAGGTGGTAGCATAGCAAACTAGGCAACCGGACTATAATGCTTTATCACTTTCACTTAGCCATAGGAGTTCGAAGGTGGGGCTACGACATAGCCCCTAGGGGCACCGCGCTCTCCGAATTCGGGGCGCGTGTGTGCCTGACCGGGAAGCGGTCCTTCGTCAAAGCGAAGGAATTCTAAACATTCCGGGAGTCAATTGAGTGGTTGACCAGTCTCTCGCAATATCATGACAGTCAGTTTTCGGCTTTCTCTACTGAGGTGCTCGCCCGACCAAACCGGGGCACAATCGCAGTAGTTCTCCTGGTGCCGTGTTAGCCGATGATACGGAACGTAAGGCAGCAAAACACAGGAGACGGGCAAACCCAACATTTGACCAAAGACATGATTCGGAGCTGATGCATATAAGGCCTAACTCGAGACGCCGAACACTCCCTAAGGTATTCGGACTTGATGATAGCGGGCAGAACAATGCCCTAAGCCCCTAATGTCCAGGTACGGGCGAGAACTTCTGACGCGGCCGATGCCAAAACGTCAGCTTCCTCCTTGCTTATAGTAGAAAAACCGAGGGATGTGTATCAACAAGAGATAGTAAAAAAGGTTTACATAGGGTCTTAATCTGAAAAGAATCCTGGCAATGGGTCCCTGCTGCACGTCTGCGCCTGTGTCTCCGTTGTGCTGTATCCTGGACGGGTGTAGCACGTGGCTCATCTGTAAAAGAGAAGAACTTAGTTTTGAAAGAATATCGTGCAAAAAATGTATTTAAAACAGAGTGTGATTCGGAAGATAGAGTTGAGCTTTATTGGCTCTCAATGTTCATGCGTGCAGCCCCTTGTGAAGAGGTGTGCGGCTAGGGAGCCCCTTGTTTATTTATACTGGACTCGCCTAACCGTGTCCAGGGTCTAAATGGCCTGTTTTTAGGGGCTTTGATCAGCAAGGCCGGGTTATTGTGTGGCTGTCAAAGCAGTCTCACGTTTTCCGTGGTCGAGGAGCACTCGAAGTTACCCTTTAATGAGATTATGCCGCGTGGACCGGGCATTTTAAGTGTAAGAGACGCGTAATGTGGTATCGCGTTAAAGCGGGCGAAAGCTTCGCGTCCCAGTAGTGCTTGATGGCTACTTTTAAATGGGGCGATATGGAAGATTAGCTTTTCGCGACGGAAGTTGTCGGATGAACCGAACACAACCTCTGTTAGTACAGAGCCTGTACAATTGGCATAAAGACCTGGCGTCACTACTTTAAAGGGGGTGCGGCTATGGCGAATTTTGGTAGGGTCTATCCCCATTCTGCGGATGGTGTCCTGATATAGCAGGTTTATATCACTGCCGCCGTCCATTAGGACTTGTGTAAATTGTAGTCCGTTGATTATAGGATCCAATATCGAGGCAGTCCATCCTGTGTTTCGAATACTTCTGGAGTAATCCAGGTGGTCGAAGGTAATTGGTTTTGACATCCAATCTCGGGATTCCGCTGGGGTGGACCGTGCGACGCGTACTTTAGCGGGTGTCGCACTATTGTTCTGTGTTATCACATGAAGTGAGTTCACTGTTTTGACTTCTGGAGGGAAAGTCTTTTGTTTTCCAGCGCTCTGCTTGTGGGGTTCGTCGTCTTCGCTTGGTGTGTCGAGCCCCTTGTGTTCGGCGTTGAGTCGGCCGGACTGTTTGAAGACCCAACATTCTCGGTGGGTATGGTTTGCAGGCTTCCCGGGGGTACTGTGGATTTGACATATCCTATCCAAAATTTTGTTTAGGTTGGATAGTTCGTCACTGTTGTCCTTAAGAGGCAGTGTTTTGTTGTTCGGCCGAGAGCTTTTGAACCCGGCGTTGACCGCCGTGCTCTTTGGGCCATTTTCTTTATTCCGGCGCTGATCTTTTCTGCGTCGTGATTTCCCATTTCCATCTCTGGCCTCGGATGTACTCGGTTTGCTGGTGCTGCATCTTGCCAGCCAGCTATCTTCCCCCGTGCAAAAGCGGGTCATGAGGCTTGTTAGTGCGGCCATTGTTCTTGGTTTTTCCTGGCCGAGGTGTCTGGCGAGCCATTCGTCTCGGACGTTATGTTTGAAGGATGCTAAGGCTTCGCCGTCCAGACAGTCGACTATTTGGTTCTTTTTGGTGAGGAACCTGTTCCGGAATTTGCGTGCTGACTCTCCGGGTTGTTGAGTTATATGACTTAAATCGTCTGCATCCGGAGGGCGGACATAAGTCCCCTGAAAATTTGCTCGAAACGCATCCTCAAGCTCTTCCCAACTTCCAATAGTATTTTCTGGGAGGCTTTTGAGCCAATGCCGAGCTGGCCTTTTGAGCTTGAGGGGTAGGTATTTTATGGCGTGGAGATCATCTCCTCTAGCCGTGTGTATGTGTAGGATGTAATCCTCAATCCAGACTCCGGGGTCTGTTGTTCCGTCGTATGCCTCTATGTTTATGGGCTTGAATCCTGCTGGAAATTCATGATCCAGTACCTCATCGGTGAAACATAGTGGGTGCGCGACACCCCTATATTTAGGTGTGTCGTTATCTTCGAACACTCGGCGTGTTGTGTTGCTTCCTGGAGCCTTCTTTGGCCCATAGATGGACCTGACTGGGTCGTCCTTTTTGCTAGGATCCTTACATGGATCGTGTGCCGGCTTGTGTGCGGCGCCGCTTGCCGCTCTTAGCCTGTCATCAGGTCGCCCATCTGGCCAGGCGGACTTTTTGTTGTTTGACTGTGGGGGCTCTACGACCTCCTCGTCAAATTCGGGTAACAGCTTGCGCTTTGGGTAGCTCTTTGCTTGGTGACCATCACCGTATTTATCTGCGGTCTTGAGTACTTTGCTCCATCTCATTCTGAGTATGGCTTCCGCTGTTTTGAGCTTCCGCTTCTGCTTCTTCAAGCTTCTTGCAGTGGTGACGAGCCTTTTGTGAAGGTTCTTATGCTCCGGTGGTGCGTCCGGCGTGAGATCGTCTGGACTGTTATTTTCGCCGGAGATGGGTTGCTCATCCAATTCATCCTGTTCGGATGGTTGCTTGGTGGTGTGTTCGTCGTCCACTAGTTCGCCCTGCTCTATGGCTGGGTCAGTATGGGTGTTGTTGTTGTTGAGGCGGGACTTCGGGCGGCGCTTGCGTCGTCCTTTTTCTTGTTTTTTGGGGGAATTATCCTTCGCCACGTCCCGTTGTTCCTCGTTATCGCTTCCTTTTGGTGTATCCACCATATATACGTCGTGAGTTGAGGTGGCTTTCCAGTGCCCAGTAGGCGCTGGTTCTTGGTCGTCTCCGGCATCGTCATCCATACCGTCGATGTCTTCGGAGTCGTAGTCTACCATGTCGGTTAGATCGTCAACAGGGCCACAAAGTGGGTGGTGGGTGGGGTTTGAATTTCTTCGTCGTCCGCATCCCAACTGTCCTGACCACAGTCCGGCCAGGGCTCTCCTGATAACGAGAGATATTTCAGTGAATTCAGGATGTCACCGAAAGGTGAGTGTTGAAAGATGTCCGCAGTGGTGAACTCCATGATCGGCGCCCAATCGGACTCGACTGGAGGGGGCGTGGGAGGTTCGGAGTCCGGCGAGGAGTCCGGCACCTCGGAGTCACGAGCTTCACAAGGGACAAGGTCAGTATTCGGCTCCATCGCCGTAGATGTTGCAGCCCCCGAGGTGGTGTCTAGCCACCCATCCTCGATCTGCGCAGCCGGCTCCGAATTGGGGATCGGAGCGGACTCGTGTGCGGCCTCCAGGAAACTGTCCGGCAGCAGAGCTAAATCGTGCCCATCGTGACAGTGCAGTGCGCTTGGCTGTGGCTCGAATCCATTGAATATCAAGTCTCCGCGGATGTCAGCCATGAAGTTTAGACTTCCAAATCTGACCTAACGGCCAGGGGCGTAGCTTTCGATCTGCTCCAGATGGCCAAGCGAATTGGCCCGCAGTGCAAAGCCGCCGAATACGAAGATCTGTCCGGGGAGAAAAGTCTCACCCTGGACTGCATCATTGTTGATGATCGAAGGAGCCATCCAGCCTATTGGGGACGACACAGAGGAACTCTCAATGAAAGCACCAATGTCGGTGTCAAAACCGGTGGATCTCGGGTAGGGGGTCCCGAACTGTGCGTCTAGGCGGATGGTAACAGGAGACAAGGGACACGATGTTTTTACCCAGGTTCGGGCCCTCTCGATGGAGGTAAAACCCTACTCCTGCTTGATTGATATTGATGATATGGGTAGTACAAGAGTGGATCTACCGCAAGATCAAGGAGGCTAAACCCTAGAATCTAGCCTATGGTATGATTGTTGTTATTGTTGTTGTGTCCTACGAACTAAAACCCTCCGGTTTATATAGACACTGGAGAGGGCTAGGGTTACACAGAGTCGGTTACAATGGTAGGAGATCTACATATCCGTATCGCCAAGCTTGCCTTCCACGCCAAGGAAAGTCCCATCCGGACACGGGACGAAGTCTTCAATCTTGTATCTTCATAGTCTTGGAGTCCGGCCGATGATGATAGTTCGGCTATCTGGACACCCCCTAGTCCAGGACTCCCTCACCAGCCCTTGCAAAATTGCAAGACCGGTCCTTCGCGTACATCATTACGCTCTGGAGATACCATGGGCATAGGGGGAGGGGCACGACCACAACAAGCCCAGAATGCGGCTTAACCACACCAGGGGCTCCCAAGTGTGTCATCTTTTTTTCCTTTTTCTTTTTTCTTACCCACAGGACTCCGTTCACCAGAGGCCCTGTCCGACAGTAGACCTGCCAAACTCACGATGCAACAGCCAGGGAAGGAGAAAGGCTATGACGAGTATCCAGGTGGTCTCCATTACGAGCATTAAATCTGTTTTATACACCATTCAGCAGCCTACCCCTGGAGGGGGACATGCTTAATAGTCCCATCCCTTGCTTATCGCACTATTTGTATCGTTCTGCATTCATGGCAGTATTTCTTGAATAAATAATGCATCGCTCTTTTGCTTATAATTGCATTCCTTTCTTATACATATGTTCATTTATGACATGTTGCACCCGTACACTTTGGTACGGCTAAATAAACCAGGGGCTTAAGTTCCCCATATTATGGTGTGATAAGTCCGAACACTTTCACAAGTGCGGCACCCCGAACTTATAGCATTATATGCATCGGCTCCGAATCATGTCTTGGGTCAATAGTTGGGTTTGCCCGGCTCCCATGTTTTGGTACCTTATGTTCCGTTGTATCGGCTAAGGTAGCGCTGGGATAACCACTGCGATTGCGCCCCAGTTGAGCTGGGCGAGCGCCTCAGTGGAGAAAGATAAAACTGACCGTCATGATGAGGCGAGAGCCGGTCGCTGTTCGTGAGGTTTTTTCAAGTCCCTAAAGACTTATGCCGCTTAGAGCGAGGAACCGGCTTTGTCCGCCCCAGGCGTGGATAGCGCCCCGAATTCGGCCTTCCGAACACTAGGGGCTTCACCGAAATTTAAAATTATAGAATTCTATGGCTAAGTGAGAGTGTTCAAGCATTATAAGTCCGGTTGCCTCATTCGTTGTGTTGAGCGCCTCCCTAGATGGACCCAAAAATGTGAACAAGAGTGCTCAAATTTATCCCGAACACCCCAGCACTCGTGGCATGGGGGCTGAAGCCGACGACTTGCCATCTCTCAGATTTAATAAACGGCCGCACAAAATTTAATATTTTAAATTAACAAGCGTTGCTTAGCGCACATGAACAAAGTTTTCAGTGCACAGGATAACAAAATGTGAGTCTACTCATATATTACATCTTTGGGGCGCTCACTCGCAATCATGCGGGCACCCTTCAGGACACCCTTATAATACATCTCGGGTGTGCAATACTCCTTGCCCGGCGGTGGCGCGTTCGTCACAAGCTTCTCAACATCCATCCTGCCCCAGTGCACTTTAGCACGGGCAAGGGCCCGACGGGCACCTTCAATGCAGGCCGAGTGCTTGACGACTTCAACCTAGGGACACGCATCCACCAGCCACCGTACCAGGCCGAAGTAGCTCCCAGGCATGGCCTCTTTGGGCCATAGCCGAACTATAAGGCCCTTCATGGCCTGTTCAGCGACCTTGTGGAGCTCGACCAGCTGCTTCAGCTGGTCGCTAAGGGGCACCGGATGTCCGGCCTCAGCATACTGAGACCAGAATACCTTCTCCGTCGAGCTCCCCTCCTCGGCTCTGTAGAAAGCGGTAGCATCAGACACGCTGCGGGGCAGATCTGTGAACGCTCCTGGAGAGCTCCAAATTTGGGTAAGTAACAGGTAATTCACTTTAACATGCTTGGTTTGCATGAAGAATGCCTTACCCACAGCTATTTTCTTCAAATCCTCGATTTCTTGGAGGGCCTTGTGGGCATCGGCCTTAGCGCCTTTGGCACTCTCAAGAGCCGACGCAAGCTCGGACTCTCGAGTCTTCGAGTCACGCTCCAAACCCTCGTGCTTTTCCACGAGATCCTGGAGCTCTTGCTGTACCTCCGCCACCCGCGCCTCCTGCTTCTCTCGCTCGGCTCGTTCCACGGCTGCATTACGTTCGGCCGCGGACACCGCCTCCTTCAGGGTTGCCACCTCGTTCGTGGCCCCTGGAGTACCCATGTTATCCTTGTTATTTCTCTTGCAACCAAATCCTTTTCTGTAAGGTACAACTTTAATACGGTGTTACTCACCTTCCTTGTCCTCGAGCTGCTTCTTGGCACGGCCGAGCTCGCTCTCGGACCGCTCGAGGCTCTGCTTCAAGGTATTGACCTCCACAGTCAGTGCGGCAGAGGTTAGCAGCGCAGCCTGCATTCCCATATGGACATATTTTTTAAGACTCCTACGTATATCTTTTTAGATCCTTAGTCCGGCTTTTGTTTCCGAACACCGAACCGAGCATCAGGGGCTACTGTCTATGCGGTATTATATTACATATCTTAAAATTCTTACCTCAAAGCCTGTTAGAATGCTGCTACAGGCCTCGGTCAGCCCGCTCTTGGCGAGCTGAACCTTCTGAATCACCGCACTCATGACAGTGCGGTGTTCTTCTTCGATGGAAGCGCCGTTGAGAGCCTCCAGCAAGTTATCCGGCGCCTCCGGTTGGACGGAGGCCGCCGGTGTCACAGTCTTGCCCTTCTTACGAAGGGGCCGCCCGCCAGACTCCGGAACCATTGCAGGTTCCGGTGCGGAGTCCGGTGCAAAGTCCGGGAGGTTGCCCTGTGGCACCTCCGGGGCCTCCTCCTCCTGGTGGGTCCCTTCCGGGGATCCCACCTCGGCGTCGTCAGCATCACGGGGGGTGGAGGCTGTCGGAAGAGAATCCATATCCGACGTGCCCAAGGACCCGCTCGACGAAGCGGGAAGATCGTCCTTGGGCGGACTACAGGGTTGTATGCAGCATTAGAGAGACACCATGCGACAAAAAGAAAAATTATAAATCATCTAGGAGTCCGGATACTTACGATCTCGCCAGGGGCTTGGCCCTTGAGGGCCACTCCTCGTCGCCGTCGCCGATGTTGGCGGAACAGTCCGGGGGAAGGGTCCTTCCCTTCTTGGACCCTTCGGCCTCCCTCGTTGGGGAGGCCTTCCTCTTCTTCTCTCCCCCCGCTGGGGGAGAGGCCTCTTTCTTCTCCTCCTCGTCCTCGTGGGAGGAGTCCGCCTTGGAGTCATCGGACGATGAGTCCGATACCACCTGACACCGGGAACTCCTCCGGGTTCCCGTGGCCTTCTTCTTGGCCTTCTTCTCCGGCACTACGTAAAGTGCCGGGACCAGCAGCCCTGTCAAACGGGCATCCACTGGGTCTTCTGGAAGGGGAGCCAGACAGTTATCCTGTCCGGACGTCGCCTGCCAGGCCTGTTAAAGGTATTGGGAGTTTAGATCCCGCATAAAGTCAAAACATGAAAAGCAAGTGTCCCATAAAGGATAACATGGCTTACCTCGCCGGCCAGACGCTGCAAGCTGAATCCGCGATCTTCGGTAGCGGATGCGGGAGCTTCGGCGCCCTTGAACAACACCCTCCAGGCATCTTCGTACGTAGTGTCGAAGAGCCCGCTCAAGGTCCGGTGCTGTGCCGGATCAAACTCCCACAAATTGAAGTCCCGTTGTTGGCATGGGAGAATCCGGCGGACAAGCATGACCTGGATCACATTGACAAGCTTGAGCTTCTTGTTCACCAGGGTTTAGAGACAGGACTGGAGTCCGGTCAGCTCTTCCGAACTACCCCATAGCAGGCCCTTCTCTTTCCAGGAGGTGAGCCGCATGGGGATGCCAGATCTAAATTCGGGGGCCGCTGCCCATTCAGGGTCACGCGGCTCGGTGATGTAGAACCACCCCGATTGCCACCCTTTGATGGTTTCCATAAAGGCGCCCTCGAGCCAAGTGACGTTGGGCATCTTGCCCATCATGGCGCCTCCGCACTCCACTTGGCTGCCCTTCACAATCTTCGGCTTGACGTTGAAGGTCTTGAGCCACAAGCCGAAGTGGGGCTGGATGCAGAGGAAGGCCTCGCACACGACGATAATTGCCGAGATGTTGAGGATGAAATTCGGGGCCAGATCATGGAAATCCAGGCCGTAGTAGAACATGAGCCCCCGGACAAAGGGTGGAGTGGGAAGCCCAGTCCGCGGAGGAAATGGGGAAGGAATACCACCCTCTCATGGGGCCCGGGGGAGGGGATGAGCTGCCCCTCGTCGGGGAGCCGGTGCGCAATGTCGCTGGACAAATATCCGGCGCTGCGTAGCTTCTTGATGTGCCCCTCCATAACGGAGGAGGCCGTCCACTTGCCTCCCGCTCCGGACATGGCTGGAGAAGGTCGAGGTGAGATGTGCGGACTTGGGCGCTGGAGCTCGAGTGCGCGGAGATGGATAAGCAAAGGAGGAAGAAGGCATAGGTAAAAAGGTGGATCCTTATCCCCTTATATATGGGCGGATGACACTATGCGTCCCCACCGGCCTGGTAAAACTCGCTTATCTCCCAAGCGCCACAATCAATAGCGCGGTTGGGTTACCCACGTCTGTATTGATGGGAATCCCGGAATAAGGGGAACACGATCTCTGTTTCGACAAGACGTGCCAAGGAAACCGCTTCGCTAAACGCGCTGAGGTGGTATAATAAAAATGATTTGAGTAAAGGCTTGGCTGTGGTGTGACGTCACGCCACAAAATACATCAGCAGATTGAACTTGTGTAAATATTATTCTCTCTACGGTGGTATGTGGAATTTATTTTACAGAGCCGGACACTATCCTGGTGTTCACAATCTTCTATAAATTATTCGAAGGAGGGACCCGCCTTGCAATGCCGAAGACAATATGCGCGTCGGACTCATCGTCATTGAAGCCTGGTTCAGGGGCTACTGAGGGAGTCCTGGACTAGGGGGTGTTCGGATAGCCGAACTATCATCGTCGGCCGGACTCCAAGACTATGAAGATACAAGATTGAAGACTTCGTCCCGTGTCCGGATGGGACTTTCCTTGGCGTGGAAGGCAAGCTTGGCGATACGGATATGTAGATCTCCTACCATTGTAACCGACTCTGTGTAACCCTTGCCCTCTCCGGTGTCTATATAAACCGGAGGGTTTTAGTCTGTAGGACATAACAACAATCATACCATAGGCTAGCTTCTAGGTTTTAGCCTCCTTGATCTCGTGGTAGATCCACTCTTGTACTACCCATATCATCAATAACAATCAAGCAGGAGTAGGGTTTTACCTCCATCGAGAGGGCCCGAACCTGGGTAAAAACATCGTGTCCCTTGTCTCCTGTTACCATTCGCCTAGACGCACAGTTCGGGACCCCCTACCCGAGATCCGCCGGTTTTGACACCGACACCCCCCCTTTGATCATCCCGATATCGCCCATTCTATACTCTCATGCTTGCATTAGATTTTTCTACTGTTATTGTTTGCTGCTATTCTGATGCATAGCCTGCTTTTGTACCTGCTATTGTTACCTACCCGCTTATCCTAAATTGCTTAGTATAGGTTGGATAGTGATCCATCAGTGACCCCCACCTTGTCCTTGTTACCCCTGCTTCATCATCAATGACTCGATCAATGTGATCAATGACCGGAGCCCGACACCTCACATCACATCACGCCCCTTTTTGTTGCTCGAGTCTGTAGAGTTAGCATCGAGTGCCGAGGGTGGAACCTCATACATCATTCCTGATGATAATTCTGTAGTGTAGCTATTCGGTCGTGGTCAACGAGGGTGGTTCCTCTTTCACCATTCCTAATACGGCTGTCGTGCAACACCTCAAGTGTGAACCTCAAGGGTGGATCCTCTTACATTCACCTTGATGATTACATTGAGTGGAATCCTCCGTGGGTGATTCCTCGGGTTTTCCCCTTGATGTTTGGACACACGGCTACCTTGACTTTACTTGAGACCATTGTTGAAGTCGGGTCGGCCCTAAGGGCTACCCGCGAGTTGATGTGACAGTTGGGCGGGCCCGTTGAGCACCCGCGAGTTTTCCACGTGGCACGATCGGGCAGTCTAGGCCCTTGCCGTAAGTCCACAAGACGGGGCGACAAGGTCACATTATCGTGAGTCTTTGCTCATCTCAGCGAGCCCCCAATGCACTAACAGGTTTGGGTATTTGTTCTGAGTTGGCCTCTGACCTTTATGCACTAACCACCATGCGAGAATAGTTATGGGCCTCGACGTCGTGGTATCAGCCGAAGCTTTACCAGACATCCAGTTCAGCAGTGCGGCACGGTCGGATCGTGCTGGCCATCCGAGGTGGTGCTGGTATTCACCCTGCTCGCAACAACCTGGAGTGCTGCGGGCGATGGGCCCAAGACCCCAGAGTGATTAGGATGTAGACCAACGGGGACCTCTCTGCTGAGCCTAGGTAGGGCTGCGACATGTTGATCTTCCGAGGCCGGGCATTGACCGCAGAAAGGTTTGTCTGGCTAGAGTGATCGGGCGTGTTGGGTAACTGGTGCACCCCTGCAGGGAATATATATATTCGAATACCGTGTCCACGGTAATGGATGCTCAGACTTGTATCCGGATCTTATATAACTAGAAATGGATACTTGAGATATGAGATGGATGTGTGGCTCCAAGATTGCTTTCCCGCAGGGAGTCGGGGAAGGATCTCTGGGCGTTGATGTTACAACATGCTTGTTAAATATTAAAATGCTATTGTTTACTCTTCTACATGCTTCAAGATGCTTGGAGCTGCTTGCAGATGCTAGTCTTCGATAGGCTAGGCTTTTCCCTCTCTATTCTGGCATTCTGCAGTTCAGTCCACAGATACAACCTTCCATTTGATACTAGTGCATACTTAGTATAGATCTGATGCTTGCGAGTACTTTGGATGAGTACTCACGGTTGCTTTGCTACCCCTTTTCCCCCTTCTTTCTTCTTTCTGGTTGATGCAACCAGATGGTGGATCCCTGGAGCTAGATGCCACCACTGATGGATACTACTACATGGAGACCGCCGACGACCAGGAGTAGTTAGGAGGTCCCAGGCAGGAGGCCTTGCCTCTTCAATCATTGTTGCTTTTGTGCTAGCTTTCTTAAGGCATCTTTGTTTAACTTATGTCTGTACTCAGATATTGTTGCTTCCGTTGACTCTTGTGTATCGAGCTATGTATTCGAGCCCTCGAGGCCCCTGGCTTGTAATATAAAGCTTGTATTATTTGAATTTGTGTCTAGAGTTGTGTTGTGATATCTTCCCGTGAGTCCCTCTTCTTGATCGTACACATTTGCGTGTATGATTAGTGTACGGTCGAATCGGGGGCGTCGCAAGTTGGTATCAGAGCCGACTGCCTGTAGGAACCCCCTTTCCTACAACTACTAGGGAAAAGCCTATACACAGAATCTTATCAGCAGCGCGCTTCAAAATAACTCGCTGCTGCTAACTAGCAGTAGCGCTCACAGACGAAACTCGCTGCTAAGACAAATATAGCAGTAGCGTGTCCTCTCAAAGACGCGCTGCTGCTATAATTCCTACGAGGCCGCCGCGAGGCTATTTATAGCAGCGACGCGTTATAGCGACGCGCGCTGCTGCTACGTAGCATAGTAGCAGCGCATTTCTCAGATAAGCGCTACTGCTAAGTTTCCGACAAAAAATTAGTCCCACCTCGCTCCGTGAAGAGAGTTTCTACCACCTTAAATATGTTACTTCTCAAACTTTGACAAGCACTTGATCTTCATTGAACTCTATGTGTAGAATTTGTGGCTGCAATATGAGTCTTCACCTGTTCCTAAACCGGTGAGGACTCATATTGACAAATCAGATTGTACACAAAAATATCGTTGATGATCAATGTATTTTTGACATATTGAACAAAGTCTATTTTTACATGCTGACACGTAGCAGTAGCACTTTATTGTGAAAGGCGTTGCTGCTAGATAGCTTAGCAGTAGCGTCTTTTCCTAAAGCGCGCTACTGCTAAGCCATTCATCTCCCCATCTCCTCCATTCTGATCCACTCTCACACACAGTCACTCAATCCTCTCCGATCCGACTGCGCCGCGCGCCGGTCCACCCCCGTCGCCCCCTCCGTCTGCGCCGCGCGCCATCACCTCCTCCTCCTTGCTGGACTCGGTACCGGCCTCCTCCTCCGTCCTCCCTCTCCACTCGCCGCTGGCCGACCCCTCCTCGCTCCGCCTTCCTCCTCCGTCCCCCCTCAACTGGCCACACCGGCCGGCCCCTCCTCGCTCCGCCTTCCTCCTCCGTCCTCCCTCAACTGTCCGTGCCGGCCGGCCCCTCCTCGCTCCGCCTTCCTCCTCCATCCTACTCTCTTCTCCCTCCTCGAGTCGCCCCTCCTTCTCCCTCCTGCTCATATGTAACATTTTGATTTAGTTGATTTAGTAGGCTAGTTGATTTAGTTGACTTAGAACATTTTGATTTAGTTGATTTAGTAGGCTAATTCATTTAGTTAATTTAGTTGACTTAGAACATTTTGATTTAGTTGATTTAGTAGGCTAGTTGATTTAGTTGACTTAGAACATTTTGATTTAGTTGATTTAGTAGGCTAATTCATTTAGTTAATTTAGTTGACTTTGAACATTTTGATTTAGTTGATTTAGTAGGCTAGTTCATTTAGTTGATTTAGAACATTTTGATTTAGTTGATTTATTAGGCTAGTTGATTTAGTTGATTTAGAACATTTTGATTTAGTTGATTTAGTAGGCTAGTTGATTTAGTTGACTTAGAACATTTTGATTTAGTTGATTTAGTAGGCTAGTTGATTTAGTTGACTTAGAACATTTTGATTTAGTTGATTTAGTAGGCTAGTTGATTTAGTTGATTTAGTAGGCTAGTTGATTTAGTTGACTTAGAACATTTTGATTTAGTTGATTTAGTAGGCTAGTTCATATGCAACATTTTGATTTAGTTGATATGATTTAGTTGATTTAGTAGGCTAGTTGATTTAGTTCACTTAGAACATTTTGATTTAGTTGATATGATTTAGTTGATTTAGTAGGCTAGTTGATTTAGTTCACTTAGAACATTTTGATTTAGTTGATCGTTAATCCTTTGCTCATATTGCTTTAGGAAGAATGGCGCCACCACCACCACCACTATGTCGATTGTGCAAGTCAAGATGGCCAGCAGCCTTGCAACTGGCAAGCTGTTCGGCATCTACTTCCAGCCGAGTTTTTGTCATGCGGCGGTAAGAAATTAGATGAAATGTAATAACTATTTTATTTTTAGTGTTGGCATTACTGCATTGTGTCATTTTGCTTATTTTACACAGATCGTCCCATGCAATGTGAGGTTGAAATTCAACAAGCTGACAGGAGACACTGTGACATTTGAGGCTCCTGGGGGACCGTACACTATGGAGGTCGAGAAAGGACTCAATATGTCGCAGATTGGAGGAGATGGATGGGCCCATTTCGTCGCTCGCATGCATCTTACTGGTGGTGAGTTGATCAGCTTCAACTTTCGAGCAGAAAGACCCAAGCTAGCTGTCATTTATCTCAACCTGGTGGAAGATGATGAAGATGATGAAGATGATGAAGATAATGAGGACCCACTCGATGAAGATGATGAGGACCCACTTCATGAAGCCATCGTAGCTCAAAAAACAAGGCTGAGTGAGGAGGAGGTGTCCAACCTGTGGGACATAATTCCGCCACGTGCTGACTTTGTCGGGGTGCCATTCGTGACCCGCTTGACAAATACCATGGTTGATCGACATGATATGGTATGTTATACTTACAAATGCAAATTAGTAGTGTGAATTACTTAGTGTACAGTCCAATGATATGGTATGTTGTGTGGAATCTAGTCGATGATATGTTTTAGTGTAGAGTTGGATCACATGCTTATTAATTGATATGTTTTTCTTATTCAGAAATTGGCAAAGAGCATATCCGTGAGTTATGGTATCGAGCCTGATGAAGAAGGCTCAGCTGGACTACGCCTTACTGCAAGGGGCTCCGTCACAACCTGTACTTACCGCGTGGACACGGACGGTCGCACACACTTAAACTCGATTGGGTGGAAGAAATTCCTCGATGGCAAGAATCTTCGTGTTGGACAGGCCATCCTAATTACTATCAGGAACACCAACCGCCCAGGCTTGAGGATGATGATTGTCTTCGATATCATCTAGAACTACATATGTGTGTTTGGCTATATCATCTAGAACTACATATGTGTGTGTGGCTATATCATCTAGAACTACATATGTGTGTGTGGCTATATCATCTAGAACTACATATGATGATCGTCGTCGATATCATCTAGAACTACATATGATGATGGCCGTTGATATGACCTTGTACTGCTTGAGGATGCATGTTGGCTATGCATGAAATTGTTATCTAGTACTCCCTTCGTTCCAAATTACTCGTCGTGGTTTGAACTAAAACCACGACGAGTAATTTGGAACGAAGGGAGTACTACCTAGTAATGGTTTATGAATTTGATATCTACTAGCAGTACCTAGTATCTAGTATCTGAAAGGAGAACTGAAAGGGAAAGGGGTAATGGGAAAATGATGAAAGATATAGCAGTAGCGAGGGATGGCGAAATCGCTACAGCTAGTTAATAGTAGCGCATTCACAAAAAGCGCTGCTGATATCGTCAACAGTAGTAGCGCGGGTTAGGGCCGCACTACTACTATGAGTTAGCTGTAGCACCGTATTAGTAGCGCGGCCACCCGCGCTGCTGATAGCCTCAAAACCTGCGCTACTACTAGGGTTTTCCCTAGTAGTGTGCTCCTTGGCCGAAGTTGAGTCTAGTCTTTGAAAAGTTGTTTTACTAACATGGTTGTGTGGCTTACGGGCCCACGTCGCCATTGGGTGGTATTAGGATCTTTTATTCCTCGTCTATACTCTGGGACTCTGATCTCTCTTCTATTCAGGTTAAATGATTTTGCTAACAACTCTAGGTTCTCGTAAATACTTTCTCCCGGAGAGCCCCTCACTCTAGATGATTACTTGGTGCACCAGAAGATTCTGAAGATACTCTCTCCGAAGTTTTCTAGAGACCCTTGTGCCCTTCGCCGTTGCGATCACTACCACCGATAAATCCTCATGGGTAACTGCCTACATTGTCGTTCATACCTTCATCCCCAGTTGCTCTTGTTTTTACAAGATGCCCTGAAAAACTATTTGATCTTCCGAAAATGCTCAGTAGCCTATTACTCTTGTTCCTCCTTATCTGCTTGCATTATGGTTACTTCCATATGCCTAGCAATACTCATTAGCATCCTTTGTCATCGTAATTTTGAGCATTTGATTCGATAAGTTTGTGAATGCTTGCGATCATCGATCCTCATTAGAATTCTTCCCTTGGCTCAGATGTCACTCCGGGCATGAGCTGGTGTTCGACAAATCAAACCTTGATTGATTATCGATCTATGTCTATCCAACTTACTTGTCTTTGATCAAAGCCTCTGCTTCTGACCCCTTGAATTGGAAATCATAATTTCATTGCGTTGAGCTTTGAAATAGTCAGTTGTTTCTAAAACCCAATCTCCTTGCATCATTTCTTCTTCTGGTTGAGTACCGTTGCTCACATCAGATCCCTCGTGGATCACCAGGTCCTTTATTGGGTTCTATCCGACATCGTCCTTCTTATTCAGTAACCTTGTGAGCTTTTCCTTGGATACATAATGCCTTCGGTAAATTGTATCCCCTGCTTTTGTCAACCATGCTTTGCTTCCGAGCTTGAGTTATTTATTCCTAAAGTTTGTGGAATTTGTTCCTAAGATGCCCCGATGGGTTGAATCTATGTCTTCCCTAAATCCGGGTGAACTCGAAAGTTACGCGTGTTATACTCTATTGGCTTTTCGGCATGTAAAATTTAAACGCTATAGCTTCTTCGAATGCGAGAAGTAAATGGAAAGTTATGCATTAGAGAAGTGGTTGTCGACCTTGAACCTTTGAGTTCATGCCCATGGACCCAATGTGGAACTTATCAAGGAAGCTTCTTGTTATAATGATAATCCCCTTGTGATAAGTTCATCTTGTATCTATATATGGTCCTTTGCAACCGTGGTTCCGACTCTATAGTTCTTCTTTGATCCCATTTCTCGGACAAGTTGAAGTACTTGTCCTCTGCAGATCTTTTCACCTGTCCAACCTCTATCATGTTCTACCTTCGACTATTACACTCTGTTATCTCGAGGATATCACGGAACTACATAACCTCTTATGAGTTCTTCATCAACCATTATTTCTTGCTGATTCCAATTTTCCACGGGTTCTGAGTTGTTAGACACTCGAGAACACCGATAATTGGTTCGAGTCAACACTTTTCTTTCCATTGTTTAGTTTAACCTTTCATGTAACCTAACATATCTGAGCAGTGATGATTCCCTGCTTATGTATACACCTCGATGTACAAAATCTGTCAGTAAGAACTTGTTACTGTTGTTGATGACATTCGGGTAGCCACCGATGGACGAGAACTTTGATGATTGGTCCGCCACGTCTTAACGAGCAGGAAAATAGTTCTCTTTGTCCCTCGCCCTTGGTACCAATGTTGTTGCCAACATAATTGACATGTTATCCTCTGTCCTGCCTGGCTACCATGACCGTTCAAATGTTAGCACCCTTCCTGCTTTTAACCCACATGGTGGGCCCATAACCCACAGTTCCACAAGATCGAAACCTGACTCTCCTTTGCATCCTTGTTTTCAAAGTTATCCCTTGTGCTTGGCTTCGTATGTAATTCACGAGCCACCTTCCTTGTGATCTGTTCTGGTATCAGACGCAATACTTATTCCCATTGCTCTGAACCCCTTTCACCCTCTGTTTCAGGCAACGAACGGTTGCCTACCCGCTTGGAACTTCTTATTGCACCTTCTTACCTTGCTCTCAATGAATTTCTTGAATTTCAACTCGAGAGATCCCTCTATGCCACGTTAACTGAGATAGCCCCTAGGTACCTATCTTGTGTTGAACACCGTCTTCTCGAGTCTTTCCCCCTTACTCCACCCTTTAAATCTCGGGACGAGATTTCTTGTAGTGGAGGAGAATTGTGACGCCCGGTTAATCAATCTACAGTAATTCCCTCTAATTGTGCCATGTCATCATTTTCACTATTGCTAAATTCCCCTTTGATTCAATCCAGCTCAAATTCAAATGCAAATTAAAGTCCAAAATTCAGATTTCTCAAACATGAAAACTCAAATGTTCAAATGGTGGCAAATAATCTCTCAATAATTTGTCATGTTGAAACTATATTTGATGAAGGGTTTAAGTGCCCTTAAATAATTAAAGGAGTGGCTAAAAACAATTACAAAAGGATTTTAACTAATAAACAAATACAACTGATTTTATTTGAGTTCCAAACTTTTTGTGGCAGAGTTATAAATAGTATTGCTAATTTAGGTGCAAGAATGGTTTTTTTATAAAGCTAAAGCTATATGAAAAGAAATTAGAAAATAGAAAAATTTAAAAGAAAAAGGCAAAAGAAAAACAAAATAGGAAACAAAAGACCCCCTGGCTCCCCCTGGGCTTCGGTCCATTCCATCTCACCCGGTCGGCCCAGGTGGCCCAGCTGCCACCTCCCCATCGTTGTCGTCTTCTCCCCACGCCCCCCTACTGTTTGTCCGACCGCGCCCGCTGTCGTCGACGGACCAGCTCGCCGCCCCACGCTGCTACAAGCCTCGGAGAGGATAAGGACGCGGACACGGCGCCCCTTGATCTTTTTCTCTCACACTGCCCCCTCTCTCCCTCTGCTTCGCCCCCTTCTCCAGATCCACCTCGCCCCGACGCACTGTCGCCGCCGTGTTGCTGCTCCACCGCGGCCACCGGGCCTTCCTCGCCGCCCCGATGTGTCCACGAGCCCCGCGGCCGTCTACTGCTTCGTCTCCGCCAACGACCTCAAGGCGGGAGCCACCCCAGCGCTGGATCCCCTTCGTCTTCCTCCTGGACCGCCGTCGCCGCCGCTTTCGACTCCGGCCACCGCCACTGTGCCCCTGTTACTCGCCGGGCCTTCGTGCGCCCACCCGGTGAGCTCCTCCCCCTCTCCCCTCTCTCACGTAGGCCGCCTCCCTCTCTAGCTCGCTCGCCGCAACTGCCGTAGCTCACCGCCGCCCTGCTGCATCACCGCCGTGGCCACCGCTGCCGTGGCCCCCGTCCGAGCCCTCCATCGTGCTCCTGGTGTTCCCAGGAGCCCGGCCAACCTTCCTCTCGCCCTCCCGTGACCCCTAGCCCATTCCCGACGTGACACCGAACGCTGCCGCCGCCCGTGCTCGCTACCGATGGTTATTCCGGCCGTTCCCGGGCGAGCCACCACCACCACCCGACACGGTGTCGTGCACGCATTCGAAAGGTGCCGACCGCATGCGAAACGGCCACCCCTAGCGCATTTCCAACGAGGCCCGAGCGGCTCCGCCGCGTTCTAGCATCACCGGTAACTAGTAATCTAATTTGCCACTGAAATGTGGGGCCCAGCTGTTAATTAACCTCATTTTAGTTAGTTTAAACTTCTGTTAGTCCATTGTCTACAACAGGTGGGACCCACTAGTCAGTTTGACCTGGTTAGCCATCCTGTTGACTGCTGACATCACAATGATGTCATGCTGACGTAGTAATTCCTTTTCTATTAATTTAAATAATTCCAAAAAATGTTTTAGTCTTTGAAAATTTGTAGATAATAATCCGTAACTCGGATGAAAAAGTGTTATACATGAAAGTTGCTCAGAACGACGAGACGGATCCGAATACGCAGTCCGTTCCTCTGTCACACGCCCCTAGCATAGAGAACATGTAACCTTCCCCCTCCGGTTCATATGTCCGGAAAACCAAACTTCGGGAAAGCATTCCCGGATGTTACCCCCCCTTCCCCGGCATCGTGTAGTACCGCGTTAGAACACCCATAGCATGGCTTATTGTCTTGCTATGCTTATGTTGTTGTGTATTTACTATTTCTTCCCCCTCTTCTCTCCGGTAGACTTGAGACCGATGCTACCGATGTGATCGGCTATGTCACCGACGACACTTCTTCCCTTTCAGCGGGGCTTACAGGCAAGCCCCCCCCCCCCCTTTGATCATCCCGATATCGCCCATTCTATACACTCATGCTTGCATTAGATTTTGCTACTGTTATTGTTTGCTCATATTCTGATGCATAGCCTGCTTTTGTACCTGCTATTATTACCTACCTGCTTATCCTAAACTACTTAGTATAGGTTGGATAGTGATCCATTAGTGAACCCCACCTTGTCCTTGTTGCCCCTACTTCATCATCGATGAATCGATCAACATGATCGACGACCGGAGCCCGACACCTCACATCACATCACACCCCTTTTTGTTGCTCGACTCTGCAGATTTACCATCGAGTGCCGAGGGTGGAACCTCATACATCACTCCTGATGATAATTTTGTGGTGTAGCTATTCGGTCGTGGTCAACGAGGGTGGTTCCTATTTCACCATTCCCGATACGGCTGTCGTGCAACACCTCAAGTGTGAACCTCGAGGGTGGATCCTCTTACGTTCACCTTGATGATTACATCGAGTGGAATCCTCTGTGGGTGTTTCCTCGGGTTTTCCCCTTGATGTTTGGACACACGGTTACCTTGACTTTACTTGAGACCATTGTTGAAGTCGGGTCGGCCCTGAGGGGTACCCGCGAGTTGATGTGAAAGTCGGGCGGGCCCGTTGAGCACCCGTGAGTTTTCCACGTGGCATGACCGGGCAGTCTGGGCCCTTGCCGTAAGTCCATGAGATGGGGCGACGGGGTCAGATTATCGCTCGTCTCTGCTCGTCTCTGCGAGCCCCCAATGCACTAACAGGTTTGGGTATTTGTTCTGTGTTGGCCTCTGGCCTTTACGCACTAACCACCACGCGAGAATAGTTATGGGCCTCGACGTCGTGGTATCAGTCGAAGCTTTGTCAGATGTCCAGTTCAGTAGTGCGGCACGGTCGGATCGTGCTGGCCATCCGAGGTGCTGCTGGTATCCACCCTGCTCGCAACGACCCGGAGTGCTGCGGGCGATGGTCCCAAGACCCCGGAGTGCTTAGGATGTAGACCGGCGGGGACCTCTCTGCTGAGCCTAGGTAGGGCTGCGACGCGTTGATGTTCCGAGGCTGGGCATTGACGCTAGAAAGGTGTGTCCGGCCAGAGTGATTGAGCGTGTTGGGTAACGTGGTGCACCCCTGAAGGGAAGATAAATATTCGAATACTGTGTCCAAAGTAATGGACGTTCAGACTTGTATACGGATCTTATATAACTAGAAATGGATACTTGAGATATGAGATGGATGTGTGGCTCCGAGATTGCTTTCCCGCAGGGTGTCGGGGAAGAATCTCTGGGCGTTGATGTTACAACATTCTTGGTAAATATTAAAATGCTAAGCTTTACTCTTCTACATGCTGCAAGATGCTTGGAGCTGCTTGAAGATGCTAGTCTTCGATAGGCTAGGCTCTTCCCTCTCTATTCTGTCATTCTGCAGTTCAGTCCACAGATACAAACCTTCCATTTGATACTAGTGCATACTCAGTATAGATCTGATGCTTGCGAATACTTTGGATGAGTACTCACAGTTGCTTTGCTACCCCTTTTCCACCTTCTTTCTTCTTTCCGGTTGATGCAACCAGATGGTGGATCCCTGGAGCTAGATGCCACCGCTGACCGATACTACTACATGGAGACCGCCGATGACCAAGAGTAGTTAGGAGGTCCCAGGCAGGAGTCCTTGCCTCTTCGATCGTTGTTGCTTTTGTGCTAGCCTTCTTAAGGCATGTTTGTTCAACTTATGTCTGTACTCAGATATTGTTGCTTCCGTTGACTCTTGTGTATCAAGCTCTGTATTTGAGCCCTCGAGGCCCATGGCTTGTAATATAAAGCCTGTATTATTTGAATTTGTGTCTAGATTTGTGTTGTGATATCTTCCCGTGAGTCCCTGATCTTGATCGTACACATTTGCGTGTATGATTATTGTACGATCGAATCGGGGGCGTCACAAGTACGGTGAGAGCTGCCATAGTTTTCAGCTTCTCCTGACCGAGGTGTCAGGCGAGCAATTCGTCATGAACACTGTGTTTGAATGCCGCTAAGGCTTCGGCGTCCAGACAGTCCACGATTTGCTTCTTTTTAATTAAGAACCGATTCCAAAGTTTGCGAGCTGATCTCCGGACTGATAAATTATGTGACTCGGGTCATCAGCGTCCGGTGGCCAGACATAAGTGCCCTCAAAGTTGGCCCAAAAAGCATCCTCTAAGTCTTCCCAACTTCCAATGGAGTTCTCTGGGAGGCTGTTCAACCAGTGTCATGCTGGTCCTTTCAGCTTTAGAGTGTGGTATTTAATGGCATGGAGATCATCTCTATGAGCCATGTGAATGTGGAGAAGGAAATCTTCAATCCATACCGCGAGATCCGTCATTCCATCGTATTGCTCGATGTTCACGGGTTTAAAGCCTTCCGGAAATTGGTGCTGCATTACCTCATCGGTAAAGCACATAGGGTGTGTGGCACCTCTGTACCGGGCGACATCACGATGGAGTTCGGATGACATCTGTGTTCGGTGTTGATCCCGGACTTGGTTATGTTTGTCATGCCAGGCTTCATGGCCGTCCTCTCATGCTGGGGCATGTCCTCTTGATCCATAGATTGATCTGGTCTGGCTGACTTTATTGGTTAGGTCCTCACGTACGTCGTACGTGTAGCACGGAGCCGATGTCCTGCCCCTATGGCGAGGGGGTGCGGGCTAGTGTTCGGCATAATTGACAGTTTTGTCCTGTCCACGTGGTGGTCGGTCTGGTTGATCAGCCTGATTGTATCTTGACTGTATTGTCTCAAGGGCCTCATTGTCGAATTGTGGCAGTAAGCTGCGTTTTGGGTAACTCTTGGTTGGGCGCTCGAAGCCGTATTCTTCAGCGGCTAGGACCTTGGTCCATCTGTCGTTGAGCGTATCCTGTTCGGCTTGAAGTTGCTGCTATTTCTTTTTCAGGCTCTGCGTGGTGGCGATGAGTTGTCGCTTGAAGCGTTCTTGTTTGAGGGGTTCCTCTGGGACGATGAAATCATCGTCACCAAGGCTAACATCCTCTTCAGAGACAGGTAAGTAGTTACTATCTTCCGAATCCTCGTGATTAGCATGTTTGGGGCTGTATTGACCCTCTTCCATTTCATCCTTCTTGAACGCAGGCTCGACGGGGTGGTCGGGGTCTTCGGTGTTGTCTGGAGTATGGTTGTCCCTGGTGCCGGTATTGCTTTTCCTTGCTCGACGCGATCGCGAGCGGCGCCACTGATGTTGGCGTTTTGGTGGTTCATCGACGGGCTTGTCCTCATCTGGATCTTGAATGCCATCGTCGTCCTTCTTCTCAGGTGTATCCACCATGTATACGTTGTAGGTCGAAGTGGCCGTCCAACGCCCCATGATGGGCGGGTTGGATCTTGGCTCGGCCTCGACATCGTCGTCCATGTAGTCGATGTCTTCGGAGGCATAGCCTAGCATGTCGGTTAGATCCTCGACAGTGGCTATTAAGTGGGTGGTGGGTGGGATGTAAAATTCCATGCTCTCAGCCATCGGTCCAAGCTGAGCATAGTTCAAAGGTGATACTTCCGTGATGGCGAGAGATTGCATTAAGTCCAGCGTTTTGTTTAAGAGCAAAAGCTGGACAGGAGTCTGCGAATCTGCGGAGCTAGGCTCGGTGATAACCACTTGATCGAGCTTGATGGGCGTAGACCTCGAGAGTTCGGAGTTAATGTCCAAAGGCAAGTCCGGCTTCCCGATGACAGGGAGAGTCTCGTTTGAGTCCGGGTCCGCCGATGGCGTGAACTCATCTAGGTCTCTGGCTAGAAGCTCCTTGATGGGAGAGAGTTCGGGGGGGTTCACACTCCTGTCTTCTAACAAAGGGGTCCGCCCTGGATCTAAGGCCAGGGCGGTCATGAGAGTCGACCCCTAAATGGGATCTGACAGTGTATCTGAAGGGCCTTCTTCGTACGGGTGGGGAGCGGTGGCCGAGGCCGTGCACCCCTTGAAGATCAGATCTCCTTGGATATTGGCGATGTAGTTGAAACTTCCAAACCTGATTTGGTGACCAGGGGCGTAGCTGTCGACCTTCTCGAGGTGATCGGTCGAGTTGGCATGTAGCACGAAGTTGCCAAACACAAAGAGTTGGCCAGGGAGAAAGGTCTCCCCGGACACAGCGTCATTGTTGATGACAAGGCGAGCCATCAATCCTTTTGTCGACAGCACAACGGAACTCTCAATCAAAGCACCAATGTCAGTGTCAAAACCGGCAGATCTCGGGTAGGGGGTCCCAAGATGTGTGTCTGAGGGACACGAGGGGACGCGAGGGACACGAGGACGCGAGGGACACAATGTTTACGCAAGTTCTGGCCCTCTTAAAGAAGTAAAACCCTCTGTCCTTGATTATAGTTGGTGTGCATAAGGGTTACAAGAGTTGATCTACCTCGAGATCGTAATGGCTAAACCCTAGCTGTCTAGCCTATGGTTGTTCTGATAGCCTCTATGGACTAAACCCTCCGGTTTATATATACACCGGAGGGGCCTAGGGTTGTACAGAGTTGGTTTACAAAGGAAGGAAATAGTACATCAGGAGACCAAACTTGTCGTCCATGCCTATAGGAGTCCTACCCAGACATGGGGGATAGTCTTCTACTTTATCTTCATGGCCCATCAGTTCGGCCCATATCGAATAGACAGGACACCCAAGGACCCCCTAATCCAGGACTTCCTCAATGACCAAGGCAGGTGGGCGTCAGCGGGCGCAGAAGAGGCAGTTTCCTCTTTGGTGCAAAGGATGCAAGGACATGCATGGGTTACCGAGGAATCCGGCAAAGGTTTCCATTCCGGTGCAACGAGACCAAGACCGCCAGGATGACAGGGTGGATGTCATCACCGAGCCCACCGCTGCATCACAACCAGAAGCTTTGTAGGCAAAGACCACCTTTTGTCAGGATAAGATGTACTACTTGTCCCCTTTCGAATTGGCTGCTGTGGAATCCCTTCCCGCCTAAGCTATGAGAGAACAGGACCAATGCCACTATAAATATAGACTAGCCTCCATCGTAGGGAGGGGATCCAAACCCGGTAGACTCATTCCACACCCCAACCTCATGAAGATTGTTCATCCCTTGTCCTCAGCCCCTTGTGAGGCTAATCCAACACAAAGCTGGAGTAGGGTCTTACACCTCAAGGTGGCCTGAACCTGGGTAAATTGCCGTGTTCATCTTCTTCCTTGTTCACGCGAATCGGGCTAGGCTATAGGGCGACAAGTCGGTTGGCTGGATAGGTTGAGTTGTTCACACATGCCCCCAGAGTTCGAACCTTTCTTGGGTCTGCGGAGCCCTGAATCCGACAACTAGATCATACTAAAAACTTTTATTCTACTAGGTGAGATATGACCAAAAGGATCAAACTAAGAAAAACGATAAAGGTAAAGATTGTATGGTGATACGATACCGGGGCTCCTCCCCCAAGCTTGGCATAAGCCAAGGGGAGTGCCCATACCCATGTACTCAAGTATCCTTCTTAGGAGGTGGTGGTGATGATGTACTTGATGATGTTGTGGGCTTGTCCTCCATCTTCCAGGGCATAGGTTCGCCATCATAGAAAGATGAACGAGTTCCCGGAATCCTCAAATCTGCAGCCAAACTCATCCTCTTAAATCTATATTCATACTCACAGTTCTGGTTCTACAGGTCATAGATCTGGGCTTGGAGATGCTCATCCTTCTCATGAAGCTTGAAGATGGCCTTCCCAATCTCACTAGCATCCAACTTGTGGTCACGGGTAAAATTCATGATCATGGAGTGATTGGCGTTGAGTTTGCGCTCCACCATCCCTTTGCACTTGAGCACCTCTTGCTCCACCGCTTCGAGCCTGGACTCCACGCTTTTGGTCCTCGCTGGCCCTTGAACATCACGGATGTGAAGCACCCCTCATGCATCTCAATTGTTTGAGGGTGTTGCAGCACCTCCGCAAGGTAAGGGTTGATGACCTTCTCGAAAAACTTATCCTTGGGGGCACTTGGAGACGTCATGGTGATCTAGATCTGTCAGAAAAACAGCTCGAAAAAAACCCAGAGGATATTTCTGTGGTACGATGGTCAAAACCTTCGGGAGATTATATAATTATTTTTTGCCGACCAAAAGAAGTGTTCTGCAAGAAAACGGAGTCCGATGGGCACACGAGGTGGCCACAAGCCTGGGAGGCGCACCTAGGGGTAGGGCGTGCCCCCAAGGCTTGTCACCTCCTCATGCACTTTTCAGACTACCTTTTATTTTCCTAATTTTTTAAATATTCGAAAATAGAGTAAAATTGCTTTTTTAAAAGTTTTGGAGTCGGTTTACTTACCGTGCCACATACCTATTCCTTTTTGGTGTCTAGAACATTCAGGAAAGTTTCCCTTATGTACTCCTCCGATGTTATGGTATTAATAATATTGGTTTCAACATTTATGGGAGTACCTAAGATATAATGTTTGATTCTTTGCCCGTTTACCACCTTCGGATTATTGCCTTCGGTGTTGTTGATCTTGATGGCACCAGAACAATAAACCTCCTCGATAATGTATGGAACTTTCCATTTAGAGAGAAATTCTCCTGCAAAAAATCTTAAACGAGAATTGTATAGCAAGACATGGTCACCTACATTGAATTCATGCTTTTTGTATCCTTTTATCATGCCATCTTGTAACTTTTTCTTTAAACAATTTGGCATTATCATAGGCTTGGGTTCTCCATTCATCAAGTGAGATAATGTCAAATAACCTCTTCTCACCGGCAAGTTTGAAATCATAGTTCAACTCTTTAATGCCCCAATAGGCTTTATGTTCTAGTTCAAGAGGTAAGTGACAACCTTTTCCATAACCATTTTATACGGAGACAGGCCCATAGGATTTTTATAAGCAGTTCTATAAGCCCATAATGCATCATCCAGTTTCTTAGACCAATTATTTATAGATCTATTAACAGTCTTTTACAAGATCAATTTTATTTCTCTATTACTTAATTCTACTTTCCCATTAGACTGAGGATGGAATGAAGATGCAGTTATATGGTTAACATCATAGTTAGCAAGCAATTTACGGAAAGCACCATGAATAAAGTGTGAACCACCATCAGTCATTAAATATCTAGGGACTCCAGACCTCGGGAAAATAACTTCTTTAAGCATTTTAATGGAAGTGTTATGATCATTACTACTAGTTGGAGTAGGTTCTACCCACTTAGTAACATAATCAATAGCAACCATAATATATGTATACCCATTAGAGGAAGGAAAAGGTCCCATATAATCAAATCCCCAAACATCAAATGGTTCAATAACAAGTGGATAATTCATAGGCATTTCCTGAGGTCTACTAATATTACCAATTCTTTGACATTCATCACAAGACAAGACAAACTTACGAGCATCCTTAAAAAGAGTAGGCCAATAAAATCCAGATTGTAGTACCTTATGTGCAGTTCTATCACCAGCATGGTTTCCTCCATAGGCTTCAGAGTGACACTTGCGTAGGATATGTTCCTGTTCATGCTCATGTACACAACGTCTAATAACACCATCTACTCCTTCTTTATAAAGGTGTGGGTCATCCCAGAAGTAATTTCTTAAATCGTAGAAAAACCTTTTTTTTGTTGGTATGTAAAACTAGGTGGTAAAAATTTAGCAACAATATAATTAGCATAGTCTACATACCATTGGTTAGATTTTGATGATTTGGACGGCAAGGCAAGTCCTTTTCTTGTACGGGAAGTCCATCTACCTGTTATATAGATAAGACGTGAAGGCCAATTGAACAACACACAATCGACAAAATCATCTACCACTGTTTATCTTTTACCTTCTCCCTTGTTCTTCATCTTCCTCATTCTTTGTTCGTTCTTCTCATTGCAGGGTGGTGAACCTCGAGGTTCTAGGGGCGATCAGGTCGACCTAGGGCAGCCCATAGCCGCCGCGCACCCTGCGGGGTCCCTCCCAGGCGTGTGGGGTTTCGGGTTCTCAAAAGCATCCGCCAGCTGTCCTGCGTATCGTGCTGCTGGTCGGGTCTCCTTCGACGTGACCTACGGTGTATCACCCTCGGCGCCGAGGGTACACGGTGACGTGTTCATGTGCGAACACACTTTTTGGCGACTCCGCTGGGGAACGAAGCATTGAACGGTCTCTAGCCCGTTCTTACTACGAAGAGGTCGTCATCTAGTGTTTGCAATCTACAAAGGTAATATGAATACCCAATTCCCTATTGTAGATGCAAATAATTCATGTGGTGTTACTAGATCGTTCAATGAGTATACTCTATTGGCCAGCCCTAGTCTTTTCAATCATGCATCTAATTACATGCAAAGGCCGATTCAAAGTAATTTACATGCTTCAACTTCTTATGATACTAGTAACATGTACCATATGTACTCCAACTCTCATGCATCGGCAACCCCACAAATCATTATGCCGATGAACGACATGATGAGTTTGGTCGATCAAGTTGAAACACCTTGTCTAGGAACTTCCAATGGCATGCAGCAAAGTGTTTCACCTTTTTATTCATCGGCAACTAATTTGCAATATACTAGTTCAACCATGCCGATGGATGGGAGAATGGGCCATGCTACTACTAGTTATTAGGCCAATTACTCCCAACCATCATATGCTACACCTCTTGTTAGCAAATTTTCAGCACCGTATGCAACTGTAGATGTTCATAATTCGGCCCCGCACTTCCATGGTCATAGCCGAATAAGTGAAAATTTTGCAGGAACACATGCGTCGTCATCTAATATTGTAGCATATAATGCATGCTCTATGCAATTTGAGAATTTCGGCAACATTCACGAATCATTGCCGAAAGAATCTGAAAGTATTGTGGAGCAATCCCTTCCAGAAGCGGCTGTGGATGCATTAAAAAAGATCTTGGCACAAAACAAGAGGATTAGTGCCTTTGCCTTGAACAATATGAAAAGGGGTTGTTTCCTAATTATGCTGCAATAAAGGCTAGATTATTGCAAGAAGATGAAACTTCATCAATTGATAGAATTGGAGAGAGAGCATATGGTTATACATCAGTGCACACACCTCCACCTCGTACCGCAGCATATTATACACCCACTACACAGTTGCAAAGTTAATGGAACCTACTTCCTGCCCTATGAGTTCTGTGCCATAGAAATTGACAAGCCTCAAGGACAAGAGCAAGTAGCTGAACAAAGTTCGGCTGACAAGGATCTTCAAAGTAATGATGCATGGAATCAAGAAAAAGATGATGATGAGGCATTGGGGAGCCATCCAAAGATGGATCAAGATATTGTTCAAGTCACACCACCATCATGCTCTCCCAACATATTTGAAGAGGTATGCCTAGCATGTAATTTTCCTATTTCCATATTTGGTCACAACTTCATAGTTGATGCATCTATTAGAAAAATCCTCATAAGTAATTTTGAAAGACCAATGAAGAAGGGTAATTTACTTGTTAGCTATAAAATTGTTATTGAGCATATCGATCAACCCATTGCGCCATTTATAAAGACCGATAGTGATTTATTATTGCAGCCAAGGCTTTCCCTATTGCTTTATCTAAAGTTCATATCTAATTGGGTAGCTTTGCTTATTTATTACTTGGCTTGCATTTGGTCTCAATTGAGACATGTTTGCTCTAACATTTTTTATTTTGGAAATTTAAAGCCAAGGTCAAATTCTTTTGAGAAAACCAATGCTATTATGATATCTTATCGAAAGACATCGGACATAGAGTGCAAAACGCATTGCATAGCCGAATGGGGAGATTGCAAATCTGAACCATTCGTTTGCTTACCTCCAAAGACATTCTCACAGCAAGACCGGATAGAAAATAAGAAGTGCACCTTCAATTCAAGCATATGTGATCAAATATTTGATTTGTTGGTGAAAAATAATTATATTAGAATTCTTGATCACAATGTCGAGTCATCTATCCATAGATGAATGTATTGTAAGTTGCACAATTCGTTCAAGCATAATTTTGTGGATTGGAACATGTTTCATCAAATAGTTAAATTGGCCATTGAAAAAGGACGATTGAAATTTGTTGAAACATCAAGACATGACCAGTCTATTCCAATTGGTCCTGATGGCAAAAAGTTTATGCATCGGCTGCTTCAAGCCGATCCATTTAAAGAGAAGGTAAAAATTGCAGTGACAGGATCAAGATTTCAAGAAGAGAAGTTGTTGAAGAGCATAATGAACATAATCTTGAGGCCAGGAATTCTGTCGAAGCTACAATGAGGACACCGAGGATAGCGGGGCAGCAAGCAAATCCAATGATCGATGCAAGCGAACTAAAGAAAACAAAGGCCGAAATAAGCGCAAGTGTAAGAGATCAAAAATGTCCTTCGCTAAACTATTGGATAAATATCAAAAGAATAGTGAAGAGAAGAATGTTTATGGGCCGAATCATGGAAAGAAACCAAGATCACCCCCAAGGCGCAAATATCAGGATCGGTATTGGCAAAGTGAGAATTTTTATGCAACATATTCATATCCTTATTTTGGGCTGCCAATGCCAATGCCGTGGATGCCTCCCTATGCTCATGTATATCCATATCCATCATGAGATAGGTATGATACAATGGCACATTCTCCATCTTATTTAGACCATCTCACCAATATTATGCAGCTCTGAGAAAAACAACATTTTAACAATTATATGTTAAAGACTGTTTCAATCATAAGGAATCGGTCCAGAGCTCAAGGAAGAAGAAAGAGGTAGTCAAGAAAGTTTACCGCGTTAAAAGAGATGGTCGTAAGAGTGCTACTTTAGATTTGATCTCAAATGAAAAAGAGCCAATGAAAGTGTTGACATTGGCTACACAGGCAATGAGATGAAGCAATCAATTGTTGAGAGTCAAAGTGCCAAATCTTAAGAAAAGAAGTTGAGAGTGCACAAGGCCAAAAAAGAATTGCCATTGGTCGTAACAGAATCACAGCCAAGATGCCCACTCGGCTTATCGTATTGGCAAAAGAAGGAATTACAAAATCTTAGTGCACAAGAGTCGAGAAATAAGAACATGACATGGGTTCCTAAGAGGATCAATCAAAACAAAAATGGTGTGCATGCTTCTATTGCAACAAGTACAATAAAAGTGAAGAAAGAGAAGGATGGAAGCAACAAACAATTAAGCCAAAGGTTTGCATCACAACATCAAAATCTTCGGTTAGCACATCATCCATTTCCTTCAACCATGCCATTGATGCCTTTGCCATGGAATTCATCCCTAGGTATGATCTATTACCCTCCATGGATTCATTTTCTTCCATGGAAGCGACATAATTTTCTACATCATGACAGGGTATTACCAAATCTCTATACATTTGATTAGCTACAGTTTTTGTTGCTAATCCAAAGGGCCAAAATATTTGATTGTTATTTTGTTTGTTTATTCCGGCTATACATACTTTGGTGGGTGAATTCTACATGGACCTTATGGTAATGGCCGATATTTATCTATCGTCCTAAGAGTATGTCAATGCATGGCCGGTGTAGTATTCTAACATCGTCCTTAGTTCGATTGGAGAGAGAGAGACAAGGTACGTGCTCATGGAAATTTATATGTATGCCTATATTATGATTGAATGGAGTCAAGACATTATGACTGATGTCATTGAATACATGATGCATAGACCAATTCATAGTTGCAGAATTGGTGAGTGGGCTTATGCCCTGATTTAATATATACGATTTGACCTACAAATATTTGAAGTCTATGAGAGGCCAAATAATTGTTGGTTTCATTATTGAGCATCGGATTTATGACATGCATAATATTGATATTAGCCTTGTCTCTCCAATACTATGGAGATTATGTTTTGATGGTTGAATTCATAATGGACAAGGTGTTGGTGTTGTTCATATATCTCCTTATGGTGCAATTTTGTGAAGCCTCATGCCACTTAGAATATTTTTTGCACAATTAACCAAAGCCAAATATGCATTGTTATTCGGATTGGATTTTTTACACGATATAGGTGCTATACATATTGAGGCTTTCGGTGATTCATTATGAGTAGTGCAATAAATATCCAAGAGTTATCAAAGTTTTGACGAATCACCTATAGTTTATCTTGAGATATGTCTAGATGCAAAATTTACCTTGGGTTGCTTTAAAATTGTTCATATTTCTAGACATGACAATTCAAGAGAGTTGGCACCGCAAGCATCCGGCTACTATATTAATCATGGTGTATTGCATTTCAATCAATAGCCGATGCTTAGTCTCGTCGATAGAGGTAAGGCCGAACCGAAGTCCGCCGCTGCGGCCACTAATGAATTTTTTATGCAGGCGAAAGTAAGGATTGAAGAAAGTTTATTGTTGATTATTTGCAAAATCTTAGCAAAAGGGTGAACAATATGGTTTGGAGGATGACCTTGAGAAACATATCTATTGAACTTTATCATCGGATTGTTAATGAAGTTGAGAAGGTTTCACCCAAATTTGCATCAAGGAATCAAACAAATAATGGCCAATATATATTTATCGCCCTAAGCACATGGAAAGTGTCCAATGGAGTGTTGACTCGGCCTTAGAACCAACACAGTACAAGTTATTTTTCAGCACGCTAGTTTTACCGAAAAATAGGGGGGGCATGTGTTGACGCTCGAAAATGGCATGATCCCAAAAAGTGACTTGAGGCTGTAGCAAGATAAGGTCAAATTCATAATTTCATGTCACCATTGGATGGCTCTAGGCCTGGGCGTTCGGTAGAAACCGAAATTTCGGTTTCTACTGTTCGGTTTATTGGGCAATTCGGTTAGCAAAATAGGAAACCGAATTAGGCACTAAAAATGAGCTAACCGAAATTTCGGTTAACCGAAATTTTTGGTTCGGTTTTCGGTTTTAACCGAATTCTGCATCATGTACAGAAAATGCAAGTGCAGAACATATTTTGACACAGCATGTACATATTTTGTAGGAAAAAAAACTGACAGCATAAAGGCGCAAAATTGTAAAAGTATGGACCATTTTCTTGCAGACGATTATAATATATCACATGCATCTCAGATAGAAGCATTTCACTATTTCAGAATAGTCTAGACACATCGCACATATAAAAGTTAAACAAGGTTCAGCGCACTGATTGTGACAAGTGACAACCAAATTCCAAGAGAGCAAATCCAAACTCCAAGTTGAACACACAACCAAGGTCAAAGTATACTTGTCACATTTCAAAAATAGGCATACAACCAAGATTCAAGTGCACTTCAAGGAGCAGCCGACGATAGTTGCACTTCCCAATTTTCCATCAGGTGCACAGTGGCAAGCCACCAAGCATGAAGCCAAGGAACCAGCAACAAGTTGCTCTCATCTCAGGTTGAACTGTAGCAGTAGGAAAAATTAGAAGTGAAAAGTACAGAGAATACCAGTACATCCATCCACTAAAATCATGCATCCACAAAGAATGAAACAAAAATTGCAGACAAAGGATGAGATATTGGACTTATTACATTGACGGAATGCTCAGTTTCTGCCGTGGAAGACATGGTGACGAACTGGAGAATACGCTGGCGGGATCTTGCGGAGGTGGACCGGCGGTCGCCGCTGAGTTGCCGAGGTGGACGGACTAATAGGCGATGCCGCGGCGGTGGGTCCTTGTCTCCCTGCTCCTCTTCTTCCTTCGTGCAGATGCAGTGTAGTCCACAGCGTCGACCGTCGGGGCCTCGGGGTTAGCCGGGTGGGGGCAAGAGAAGATGCGGTGGCGTAGGGGGTGGCCGGGTGGGGAAGAAGATGCGGTTACTGGTGACGGCGCCAGCGTCGTCTTAGCCGCTCAGATGAGTAGTGGCGGGCTGGCGGCGGCTGAGTAGGGCAAGGACAGGGAGGAGCTTCGCCTTCGATTCAGGTCTTGCGGTGCGGGGCGTGGCAGCGTGGGGGTGGGGTGCGGTCGGGCGGTTAGGTCTTAGGCGTGGGGTTTTGGTGGGCTTGTACTGGGCCGGGGGCGGGGAGTGGGCTGAGGGTGGCCGAGTTAGTGGGCTGGGATTCGGGGATTTCGGTTAACCGAGAAATCTACCGAACCGACCAAATTTGGTTCGGTTAGTAGACTAACTAACTGAATTTTTCACTACACAACAAGAAAACCAAAAATTCGAATTTTTCGGTTTCGGTTTTGGTTCAGTTTTCGGTTGGTCGGTTTTAATGCCCAGCCCTAGATGGCTCTCTTCAAGCTGGTCGAAATAGATATAGAGATGATCCAAAACGGAGCTCGGATGCAAAAGTTATGACAATCTTAGAGATGCTCATATTGACATCAGATTAAAGAATGGCATGAAACCTAATTAATATGACCTCGGATGGAAAAAGTTAAAACTGCAAAGTTCTTCGTCTCGTCGAAACGGACGATTTTGGTATAAAAATCCTTACATGCAAGGTCGTATGCGAGTTCTACATTCAAAACTGTGCGCCGCAGCACTGCATGGCCGGATCATCCGGACCGGGGTCCAGATCATCCGGCCGAGGGCCGAAAAAATGACCCAAAGAACATAAGCATAAAGATGAAGCCGGGTGATCTGGTTGTAGTCCCGGATGATTCGGGTAGAGGCCGAATGATCCGGACAAAGACCAGACGTCCGTACAACTTTTTCTGCTGCAGACTTTATAAAACATCCCGAAACACCCTCAAGATGACCTCAAATCGAGAATTGTACAGTAGCAAAGTTGTGTGTCTCATCGAAACAGTTGCTTTTGGTATAAAAATTATCTTAATCCGAGTTTGTATGAAAAAGTTACAGCCCGATTAGTGGACTGTTGTCAGATATCTGGGCTTGGCCGGATCATCCGGGCCTAGAGCCGGTCATCCGTGCCGGGTCGTGAGAAGTCCGAATTTGGTTAGATTTTAATGATTTGGATGGCAAGGCAAGTCCTTTTCTTGTACGGGAAGTTCATCCACCTCTTATATAGATAAGAGGTGATGGCCGATTGAACAACACACAATCGACAAAATCATCTACCACTTTTTATCTTTTACCTTCTCCCTTGTTCTTCTTCTTCCTGGTTCGTCATTCGTTCTTCTTGTTGCAGGGCGGCGAACCTCGAGTTCCTAGGGGCGATCAGGTCGACCTAGGGCAGCCCATAGCCACCGCGCGCCCTGTCGGGTCCCTCCCGGGCGTGTGGGGTTTCGGGTCCCCAAAAGCATCTGCTGGTTATCCTGCGTATCGCGCTGCCGGTCGGGTATCCTTCGACGTGAGCTGCGTTATATCACCTCGGCATCGAGGGTACACGGTGACGTGTTCGTGTGCGAACAATAGTTCATCAGTAGCATGATCAGACTTGATTTTCAGGTCTTGGTGAGCAGAAGCAATAAAAGGTAAAATGATGATCTGTTTTCACCCGCAATATATATATATATATATATATATATATATATATATAGGTAAAACTGTGTCTACCATAGCTTGCCACAGAACTAGTTAATGGTATATATATATAGGGTCACGCTATTCGTCACCCTGGGTGAGGAATAATTATTTTTCACCCCCCCCCCTCTATTTTAACATCAATGCACCATAATTTTACGTTTTTTAAATTTTGTCTTATTCTAGACATAAAAAGAAAACGTAAGAAATATATAATCGCCGTAAAAAATATTTTATGTTACGTAAATTATAGATGTAAAAACATAGTGTAAAATGTACATAAAATGTATTTTTCCTGGTCTTCTAACCTTTTTTTATGTCAAATTTTACGCAGTGAATCAATATGACCGTAACTATTTGTATTTAAAACATAATTTATTTATGAAATGATCGTAATATTACCTCGGGTGAAGAATAATTTATTCTGCACCCTGGGTGATGAATAGTACGTGTGTATATATATATATATATATATATATATATATATATATATATATATATATATACACTAATTTTAGACTCCATAGAAATTCCTACGTTAATCAATAATTAGAAGCCGTTAATCTGGTGGGACCGACTTATTATGATGTAGATCAACCCTTCTAATTGTATCATGTCTCGGGTTGAAAAAAAAAACTAGCTACCATTTATAGATCCATCTATAACCGTTGGATGAAGCACAAGATCACCTTAGATAATCCTAACGTCATCTCCTCTCCTTCCTCCTCACGAAGTCATGAATCACGATTGGATTGGATCGGGAGGAGATGCGAAGCTCTGCATCTCTCTTTCCTCCTCATGAAGCCATGAATCAGGATTGGATTGAGATCAGATGCGAAGCCCATCTCCCCTGCTACCTCCTCTTGAGTCCTGATAGGCGATGAATTTCAAACCTCCTGCCATCTTATTTCCAGCGACTCCAATTTATCTCTGTTGCTTCTGCGTCCCCATTGCCTCTTCTCATTTGTAGGTTTTGTGTGCCTCCAACTCCGTTGTAGCAATGGCAGATTTGGTTGAGGCTGGGAGCCTAGCGCAGAATTGCATCGACCATACGGATCAATCCAAGACATGAGGACGCATCAACCAGACAATTATTAGCCCAAGTGGTAGTGCGCCCTAGCTGCAAACCATCGTTGTGACATGGACCAAGGATTAGGTAAGGCTGGCATGATGAGAGTATACCCTGTATGTCGCTATATGGTAGAATGACTCCACGAGAGGATCTCTGTCCTTGCTGGAGAGCACGTTTTGGCTTCCAAATACTAGGTCAGCACACCAACATCCATGCTATAGTTCTGCGTTCTAGACATCTATGATGAAAAGGCGCAGGTTATGATTCAGTTTGAAGAAACATTCCAAAAACAAAGGACGCCGATAAGTGCCACACGTGTGTGCGTTAGGGAGTCCGCCCTCACATTATGTGTGGTGTGTAAGAGGAACAGCCCACACACCTACGTGTGGGCAAAACAAATAATGCCCACACATCTCTTTTTTTCCTCCCGATCCCTCTCACGCGTGTGCGTGTGGGCGAAGTTGATAACGCCCACACGCCCGTATGTCAGGCCTCGTACCCTTCTGGTCCCGCACGCCACGCGTGACAGTCACCGCGCGCCCGCAGTTGCCATGGTCCAGACCCTCGTCCATGTTCGTTTAACTGCAATTGCCATGTCGCTGAACTACGGTTGCCATGTCGGACAACTGCAGTTGCCATGGTTGCTCAACTGCAGTTGCCATGTATGGTCTGATCTAATGTAGTTGTCATGATTGTATGATTTTAGGAGTTGGCACATACTAACACTAGGCAGTTGAGAGAGTTGTCATGTGCTCACAAGCATGCTAGGACAGTTGCCATGTAAAAAGGAAGAGTTGCCATCTGCTTACGTGCACGTTAGGGCAGTTTCCATGTACGTGCACGTTAGGGCAGTTGCCATGTACCATGCAAAAACATATGACAACTCGGTAAAAGAGAGTTGCCATCTGCTTACGTGCACACTAGGCAGTTGCCGTGTACCCTGCGAAAACACATGGCAACTCGGGTAAAAAAGAGAGTTGCCACCTGCTTATAAAGCACAGTAGGGGCAGTTGCCATGTGCGCTGCAAAACACATGGCAACTAGCAGCTTGGATGTGGGAGAGGAGACGGGCGTGTGGGCGAGATGGCAAATGCCCACACACTAGCCCTTGTGTGCGCGCGCAAAGTGGCGTGTGGCGCGAACTGCTGAACGCCCACACACCAGCCCCTCCTGTGTGGTGAAACGGCAGTGTGGGCGACCTGGTGAACGTCCACACACCAGGCCAGTCATACGTGGCACTAGAAACATGCCAAGATTCGTGCGCACACGAACGGACGCGGATCCACGCGTGTGGGCGAGATGCAAATGCCCACACGTGTGGGCGTTAACATTTCCGAAAACAAATGCACATGCAGCCTATGCTATTTTCTAATTGGAGCGAAAAATAGCTTTTTATACTGAGACAAGATGCATGGTATTAGATGTTTTGCTTCCCATGTTAATTATTTCAGAGTTTTCTTAACGCTAATTAGTGCAGTATTTTGTTTCTTTCTTATTTGCAGAATAGTATATACACGTATGAAATAATTACTAGCGTGAGAAAGAAATAGCATTGGAGGCCTAGCACTCTGGACGCCATAGGACATAGAGACATCAAACAGCATGGGGTTGTTCAAGGAAGCACTGCCGGACGTGTTGTTCCAGAAGCCAAGCCTGCTTCCGTGTAGTTAAACAGACCAGGGAAATCAGGATTTTCAAACATACATGCTGAGATATGCAATCATCTGTTATACACAAATAGGCTTCATAAGTTACATAGCATTTTTTACTGGGCAATATCAACATAGCTGCAGGTGTATATATAAGCATGAACCGAATTATATATATGTGTCGGTTGATCTACCGAGGGTACACTATGTTGTATGTACAACAGGTGCATTTGGATATAATACAATTTATAGCTTTCATTATCACGGTCTTTCCTTTAAATTAAAAAACTTTGTTCTCTACACACGGTAGTACTCCCTCCGTTCGGAATTACTTGTCTCAGAAATGGATGTCTACATCCATTTCTGAGACAAGTAATTCCGAACGGAGGAAGTAGTAATTAATCCCCATCTATTATCTCATCTTAATTGCTCATGCTTACAAGCTTTATCGTGTGAGTTGCCGGATCTCCATTTTTCTTGCCGTGCGGTGGATGCTGCGCATTCGAGCAGGAGTAGCTCCATCGTCCGTAACATGGGATGTAAGTTGGCATATAAGCAGATTCAACTGCAGATAATGGGCTCACATCCATGTCCATAGCGTAACCATCATGCATGTCATTGATGCGTGCATATATGTGTACACCAGTGAAATGTGATCAGCATACAGGCTAGGACGTCCGGCGCCAATAGGTTATTATTGATTGTTGTAATCATATCTTTCTACTGATCAATATATATTTCATCGTGGCATCTATCTTCCACCACATGGAAGTGGAATCCATGTAAAATCTGTGTGGTGACGATGATACTGAATTGAGTCGTGGAGGAGATGGATTTGTGGCAGCGTATATGCATGATATAAAAATAACAAAGGAGAAAAATCTAAATATGAAAAGTAGTATATGCACAAGATATGTTCTTCTTCAGAACTTCGCCTGGTTTCCAAGTATATATTGGATCTACTGCAGGTTATTTCTTCTTCTTAGGTTCGTTCTTCTCATGTCGAAGGATTGAACTTACTAAAATTCCTATGAAGTTTGTTCTAAGGTTACTAACATATACAATCAATTTTCCACCATGATCATGACCTGACCTTCTTTGACTTTGATTTAGATGGGACAAAGTTAAACGAAAAGACGTAAAAGCAGTTGTTTGAAGTGTCCTAATGTGCGCCTTTGCGTTGTAGTCATGATATATCGAGTCATGCCTCAAAGTCAAGAAGGAGCATGTCCAATTGCCTACAATAGGTTTGATCTGGGGTTCATTACATTTTGACATCATTTGTCCACTAGTTCTTAAAACCAGATGGATACAAGATACCAGTGAAATAGAAGGACACATTTGATTTGTGTGTTCTTTTGTTTCCTTTTTATTGAAGTGCCTGATATTGTTATTGAACTGGACAAACAAATGTTTTTCATCAATAGGTAACTACCAAAAGTATTAATTATAGAGAAATATATATTCTTACTTCATCAAAGACTGTTACACAGGATACCATGGTACGTGGTTCTGAAAAAAAAATGGGAGAAATTTGTACAGGTAACTCGATCACGTTAGCTTGCTACATGAACACTAATTAAGTGTTAATGGTCGGAAAATATAATGTGTAATTTTATCTATTAGTATGTCATTTTAATTTTGATGGTAATGATGGCTTTGAATATCTATCGAAGAGCGGAAATAAAAAAAAAATCAGACTTCGACAATTACAGTCACCTTTCTTATTCTACCGCATATATAAATACTTTTGTACATACAAAACAGACAGATTTGATGTGCACCAACAACTTGCAAGTGATGGCGCAACAAAAATAATTTGGCAATTGAAAATATATTCTAGAAAGGCAAATTGCATAGTGTTGGAGAATGAAGACAAATAAGTAAGAAAAATGACCAACAATGTGATGTAATACTTCAGAATTATTGCATTTTTAAGTTCAATTTTTGAATGCTTATTTGTTTGTACAACTTTCAATATTACCAACAAACTATATTTTGCTACCATTCTTAGAATAATTTATGACAGAAAGCGTAAAATAATGAAGAAGCATGGTCTAAGCAGGCCACCTATGAATTTAAGTTAGTTAGGACACGAAATTATAATAAGAACTCACTTTTGTAGGCTAGGTCGTGCGAATGCACGGGTTCACGACTAGTAACGATAATCTGTTTTGGGAGAATATGTTGATCCTGCCTGGCTATAGTAAAAATCATTGTTTCATCTGGGGTGTGGCTTACACTAATCTGCCAACTCTCAGTTGAAAATTCGGAGTGGAATGGACGATGCAGATGTGTGCGGAAGGGTGAACGAGGGTGGTGGTACAACACTGATATAAGAGTCTAACTGTATGTTTGTAATGGAATTGGTTCAGCCGATGGATTGTAACGCCCCGAGACCGATGCGCCAGGTGTCATCCGTTTATTCATCGTCGTTGCCATGTCATTCTCTTGCGTGTTGCACTTTGCCTTGTCATCATGTGCATTTCATCTGCATGTTTTTCAACAACTTGCATCCGTCCGGGTTCTCCCAGTTCTCTCCGTTGTCCGTTTTGAGCACAGACACTCTCACGCGCACCCGTCGTACCTCCCAGATCTTGTTTTGTGAGCCGAGAAAAACGTTTTCGGAATGGGCCGAGAGTTGACGAGTGGTCTTGGTATATCACCGGTAGACCGTCAGTCAAATTTCGTTCCATTTGAAGGTCGTTTGATGCCCCAACAGTTAACCGCGTTAACCGCCGGACCCCTTTTTCTTTGCAGCCCAGCACCCCTCCACAACAGCCCACTAGCCCATCCAAACCGCCTCCATGCTCTCCGTCGTTGGATCACGATCGTGTGGGCGAAAACCGCACCTCAATAGTCCTCTCCTAGCTCCCTCTATCTATAAAAACGTCACCCCCATCCAAATCCGCATGAAACCCTAGCCTCCTCCTCCTCCGCGCGACCGGACGCATCCACCCGCGCCGGACATGTCCGCGCCTCCGCCCTCGTCCAACCCCGTCGTGCCACGTCGCCCACAGCCCCCCCCCCCCCCCGCGCCGTCGAGGTCCGTCGAGCCCACCGCGGGCCCGCCCGGGTCCGGATCGCCGCCGACGCGAGCCCGCATCGCCTCGCGCGCCCCTCCACCTGGCTCCTCCCGAGCGCCGCCGCCAGCCGCCTTTGCCGCCCGTCGCTCGCCGTCGACCTTGACCGCCGCCTCCTCGTCGTCCGCACGCCGCCGCTGGACTCCGGCGCCTCGCCCCGCTCCACCGCGCCCTCCGGCGACCTCCCTGCCCCGCCGCACGCCGCCAACCGCCCGCGCCACCGTATCTCCGCCGGATCCCGCGTCACGCCGCCGCCCGAGCTCCGCTAGTCTCCATCGCCCTTCGTCTTCGACCCCGCTCTGGTCAGATCCGCTGTCCTAGGTCCTGCCCGCGGCTAGATCCGTCCTCTAGCGCTACTCCCCGCCGCCGGAGCACCGCCTCACCGCTGGTCGTCGCCGTTAGGAATGGCAATGGGTACCCATTACCCACGTACCCTGCGGGTAAAAACCCTATTAGGGTAAGGGTATGGGACAAAAAATTATCCATGGGTATATGAACAGGGAAATGTTAAACCCATCGGGTAGAGTGGGTATGGGTATGGGATCATGTAACCCATACCCACATACCCATGTACCCATATAAAATCTATATGAACTCAAAATTATCTCTACACTTTATCATGAATTTGTGAACTCAAAATATACGACTGCGTGATAATGTTTTGATGTGTTGTTGTTTACGAGAAAGTGATGTTATTTATTAAATATGATGTTGTTTATGATGTGTTGTTGTTTAAAAGTGTGTTGTTGTTGTTATAATATATTGTTGTTTATAGATTATAATTATATGTTGTTTTTTGACTATGAGTAGTTCAAACTGATGCTTTGCAAACATGTGTAATTTTACCCATGGGTACCCATGTACCCTGTCGGGTAACGGGTATGGGAAGAAATTATACCCATTGATGGGTATGGGTAAGGGTGATGGGTACACTCAGAGGGGATGGGTAAGGGTATGGGGTGGCTCCACTCGTACCCAAACCCTGCGGGTGCCATCCTTAGTCGCCGTGCCGGCCTCCTGCTTCGCCCGATCGAGAGGAGGACGAGGCCTCCGTCCTCCAGCGCGTGGGCCCTGTCCCGGCCTCAGCCCAGCCAGCCCACACCGTCGGCCTACCTCCCCACCGACCTGGGCCAGGCCCGTGAGGTGAGCAGCCCGACCCGCTGCTATAACCCGCCCTGTGCACATCTTTATTTCCAACGCCCGTGTGAGGACTTGGTTAAATTTCGGCTGAGTCCCTGTTTTCATACATCATACATGCATGTTTGAGTGATGGTAACTTTGTGCATGTTACTCCGTTTTACGTGCATGATATGTCAAAATGTTCATCTCTTGATGCTCTACATGCTAGTATATTTTGCGTTCATGTTACAGTTCGTCTTAATGCCTTAATCTTCGTTGTAAAACTGCTGAAATCTGCTGCCTGTTAACATCATGTATGCATCTTGTGAGTGTTATAACTTTGTCCCTGTTGATCCTATGGTGATGATCTTGATATGAAAATGTTTAGCTCAGAGTGCTCTACATGTTGGTGTGTTTTGCATTCATGTTAGGCCTGTTGCAAAAGTTCTTGCTGATGTTAACTGCTGAAAACTGTTATAACTTGCCTATTTGTCTTTTTTATATCTTTTTGTGTGATTTTGTTTTGAGCATCATGTCAACATGTTTTAGTAGCACAATTATGCCATATTTGCAGTAGTGCAATCCATGTATTTTGATATGCCCTATGGTGAGTGCATCAAGCTTGTGAAGTGGGCTACTTGCTGTTAATGTTCTGTCAAGTCTGAATCTTTCATATCATGTTGCTATGTTTGCTTGATGCTACCATCTAATCCATGTATAATCTGAAGATGCTTAGTTTACATGTTTTGATTTCCATGTTATGGTCTATCATGCCATGCCATTTGATGCCTCATATATGTCCTATAGCATGTGGATTCATTGCCATTAACTTGCCTAAATGATGTTCCTGTTTTTTGTTAACTTCATGATGTCATGTTGTGAGTTGATATTAATTAATCAATGCTCTTTTGGAGATGCTACAGTGACATGAATTGAACTACGCTACGATTAATGTGTCCACATGTCATGGTTGTTAATTTTGGACTTCATATGACCTCTGTTCCAAGCTTGCAAACATGCTATGCTGATGTTGCTGTTTTACACTTGCTGAAACTGTTTCAACATTCAAACTTGTCTTGGTGGTTCCCACTAATCCATGTGTCATATGCATATGATGCCTTGATGTTATTTGCTCTTTTTTATATGTACTTTGATTCCATTCCATTGTTTGCTATGTATAGTTGCTTTAGCATCTTTTTTTCATGCCTCCAACATGTCATCATATTAACTCTGCTCATGTATATGCCCTGTTTTCACCGTCATAATCTGTGTTATTAAGTTGCTTTTTTCATTGATCATCTTGGTTTAATCTTGATGCCTATGAACATGAACTTTAATTATATTTGAAGTATGTAATCTGTACTTGGAGTGCATATCAAGTTTGTGTTCATATGTTTCCTGTAGCATGCTATTTTGATGATTGCAAAGTGCCTAGTTGCTGTTTTGGGCAGATTGTTGCTATAACTTGTTTGGAGTGTATGTGTTGCACCATTACTCTGTTTTGGGCATGCTCTATATGAAACTTGCTTAGAATTGCATATAGTTCCATAATATCTTGTTGCACCCATGTTTTGAGGTGTGTGCTTGATGTTTGTATGCATTTTGCGTCAATGCCATGTTTAACTTGTGTTGCTCATATCTTCTAGGCCGTAGCTGCGAATTAAATGAACTTTATATGTAACTTGACTAGAAAAACGTGTGGATCATCATGGTGCATCTTAACTTGCTGTTTAACAACTTGAACATAATGTGTTATTCAGATCTGGACCAATTTTGAAATTTGCATATGAGGACTTACCGGATTTGCTATATGTTGTTTCCGGCCTTATTTAAACTTGCGTTGATGTGATGTTCTTGTATGCATCATCTCTTGCCATGTGTAGCATCATGTAACCTTATCATGCATCATACTTGGTTGTGCATCATGTCATGTTTATGTGTTGGGTGTTTACCATGTTGTTTGCTTCCTTTTGGTTTTGCTTCTTCTCGATAGTTCCTTTTTCGTTGCGATCGTGAGGATTCGTTTGACTATGCTTGGTTCGTCTACACCCATTCGTCTTCTTCATGGACTCGTTCTTTTTCCTAGCGGGATTTCAGGCAAGATGACGTTACCCTGAATCTCACTACTATCATTGCTATGCTAGTTGTCTCGATGCTATCGCTATGTCACGCTACATACCACTCTTGTTTATCAAGCCTCCCAAATTGCCATAACAGCCTCTAACCTTTTCCACCATCCCAGCAAACCGTTGTCTGGCTATGTTACCGCTTGCTCAACCCTTCTTATAGTATTGCTAGTTGCAGGCGCAGGTGCAGGTTGTTCCATGTTGGGACATGGATATCATGGGATATCACAATATCTCTTATTTAATTAATGCACATATATACTTGGCAAAGGGTGGAAGGCTCGGCCTTTTGCCTGGTGTTTTGTTCCACTCTTGCCGCCCTAGTTTCTGTCATATCGGTGTTATGTTCCTTGATTTTGCGTCCCTAACATGATGAGGGTTTATGGGACCCTCTTGACAGTTCGCTTTGAATAAAACTCTTCCAGCAAGGCCCAACATTGGTTTTAACATTTGCCATCATAATAATACTGAATTATTTAATTAATCTGCATAGGGGGTCGTGTCCCTGGGTTCTAATTCCACATAAACAGGGGGCCAACACTGATGGTGTTGGTCCCAAATGAGCGGCCTGCGGGGCCACCACGGGGAAACCCGAGGATCTAGTTTTACTCGTAGCTTGTCCCATCCGAACGTGGCCTGAGACGAGATACGTGCGGCTACTATCAGGGTGTCGGCACACCGGGAGGTCTTGCTGGATTAGTTTTACCATTGTCGAAATGTCTCGTCCACCGGGATCCCGAGTCTAATCGGATGTCCCGCGATGGAGTATTGTCTCCGCCGATCGTGAGCTTGTCATGGGCTAAATTGGGACACCCCTGCAGGGTTTAAGCTTTCAACCGTGCCCGCGGTTATGTGGCAGATGGCAATTTTTAATGTCCAGTTGTAGAGAACTTGACACCAGACTTGAATTAAAATACACCAACCGCGTGCATAACTGTGATGGTCTCTTTTCGGGTGAGTTCGAGAAAAGAACACGGTGGGGTTATGTTTGAACCTAAGTAGTTTAGGATCACTTCTTGATCATTACTAGTTTGCAACCGTTTGCGTAGCTTCTCATCTTATTCTTGTACTCGTAAGATAGCCACTATACCATGCTTAGTCGCTTGCTGCAACCTCACCACTTACCCATTCCATACCCATTAAGGTTTGCTAGTCATGATACCCATGGTAATGGGATTGACGTGAGAGCGATGTTTACTTGTTTTGGAGTTCGTCTTCTACTTCTTCTTCATTCAGGGGATAGGTTCCTGGTCGGCAGCCTGGTCTAGCAGGGTGGATGTCGTTTGAGTTTCTGTTTGTGTTTCATCCGTAGTCGGATGTTGCTCTTATGTATGATGTTGTTGTATTCATGTGGCATTGTATGCCTTTTGTATGTATCCCCATTTATTATATAATGGTTCGATGTAATGATATCCACCTTGCAAAAGCGTCTTCAATATGCGGCTCTATCCTTGGTGGAACCTTCAAGTTCCTCTCGGATATGATCGCATATTGGGCGTGACATGGATGCATATTTTGGACCAGACTTTGCCCTTATTGCTGAGTGTAAGCAACTGTTGCTGGACTCTGCGAACATCTCCTTTATGCATTGCTTTTGGGAGGCTAATCAGGCTGTTGATGAGATAGCTAGGCACTCTTTTAGCTCTAGCAACTCCAGTAATCCCTGACTTTATTTCTCACCTTGTAAATAATATGACAATCATATGAGAAATAAAGTCTATTTTCTTAAAAAAAAAAACAAGGGTGGTGGTTCCTAAAATGGAAGTATGGAAGGAAATGTTGGCAAGCGGTGCTCCTTGAGAATCAAAGACAGCAACAAAAATGTGGCACGGCAAAATAAATAGCTCAGTGAATCAAATTATAATATGAAAACTAAAATTGCCCGTGTTTCTTTGAGTTTGGTGGTCTATCCGCATCAAAGTGCAGGTGACCTGAGGAGCAAATTTTTGTTTTGCAGTACTGATTCTGAACCAAGTATAGATCCATTAACTACCTCGTTTATTTTCTTTAAGTTTGCGTTATATCTAACAGTGCAAGTACACTTCATTATTCCCACAAAAAAAAGTAAATATGTGCTTCACACATATACAAATATCAAACTCATCAAGCTCCTTAGACGCAATGACATATGTGAATATATATGTGTTTCCCACACAGACAAATGTCAAACTCATCAGCTCCTTGGTCGCAAATACATATATTAATAGACTTGTCATGTTACTACCTATTCGTACAATGACAAGTTCATCACTGTAAGACTGGGTGTTATCCATATGGGACTGGGCCAGCTGCACCAAAGCGGGGATACAATTTCTTCCGTACTGTCATCGTCCAAGTTGAGAACACCTATGTCCCGAGGATTCGTCTTATACTTCCAACTATATTTCTCATCATCTGCGAAATATACACGATTTTCCTTCAGTTGCGGATATTCTTCAGCACTAATGTACTGCGACTGGTTACGCCCAAGAAACAACACGTGATGATGCAAGCCATTTATTTCCACAAGCGCTTTTGCTGCCATATCAACTTTGTATAACAAGATTTTTCTAGTTTTAACTATGAGGTCCTCATAACCCGCATCTATGAGTTCATTCTCCCTGCAGACTAGCAGCAAGCGGTCCCACGGTGCCTGAACAACATACCACATGTCCCAGCTAATGTAATTGTCAATCCCATCTATGATTATGCTCCAGGTGCTGGAAGGGCCACTGAGATCAAACGCATCAATTCTTCCAGTTCTCGTGAATGCATACAATAAATCATGCATGTAGATGCATTCTTTATAGTCACAACCCGGCGGCAGCAAGGTCCACTTACAATCTCCTACCTTTGCAAACGAAAGCTCACCATCTGGACCGTGGATGAGAACCACAATGTAACTTCCTGCCGACAGATCCGGAAAGATAAATGCCCTGACATAGAGGTGGTCACGAAGCTCGTCGGGAGCATGGGTTAACATTTTGGGGTCAACCAGTTTGGAGCCTGACTCCGCACAATACACTTGCTCGGGCAATCCATACTTAACAATTGTACCTGCATCGTCAAATATTGGCTCTACATAATCAATGGTGATCACCGGCGGGAGAGCAATCTGTTGACCAGTGATCGGATTGATAAGGTGGAGCTCAGACTTGTCATCTGCGGTAACTAGCCAACCATGCGAGGACCCAATCAGATACCTACTGCGGATGGGTGGATCCGGGAGAGTTAAATTGTAGACCCTCTTCTCCGCGAGGTTGTAGAGACAAGCTACGTTCTCACCAGCAGATTCAGAAGTGTAGAGGAGGCAAGGCGTCTGAGGCCGTTTGTACTGCTCAAGCTCGTTGCATAGGCTTATATACGCAGAGTGCCAGGAGGTGCTGACAGAGGCCGCACGCATGAGGTCAGGTATCTCCAGGAGTGAAAATATTTCCATTAATACATCCTGCGGCAGCTCCGGCAAATTTCTCACCACAGTTTCAGTTTCCATCGACAGTGAGACCTTTCTCACCGCAGTTTCAGTTTCCATCGGTGGTGAGACCTTTCTGAATTTCCCCAGTGAATCGGGAGAAAGAGCCAGGAACTTGGGCAAAATTCTCAGGCCAAAATGTGCAAAGCTCACTATCCTGGCTACGCTACAGCAGGCCTCCATTGGAGCAATTGCAAAACTCAGTCTTGTGGGAGAAGAGATGCTTCAGCGGCAAACCAACGGGACTTGCCTTGTGTCTAATCTGAGAAGAAGCACACCGTCCTGGCTGCACTTATATAGAGAAGCCTGTCGGAGTCCAACCTCACCTGTGATCCGATTAGAAGAAGGGGTCCGGATCCAAGGAGGAAACGGCTGGGACTTTGCCGTAGAGACTCTGGAAAAGATCCGGAATTCGAATCCGAGCAGTTACCTCAAGGATTCCCGTCGATTGGTCCACTGCGCCTTGGAAGGGTGCCGGCCACACCACCCAATGACAGGAGAGGCCCGGAGAACCAGGAGTAATTAGCAGCGGAAGGTAGCGGCGAGACGGTGCTTGGCTCCGCCGTCTTTGTCGCAGGCGGCGGCGCTGTGGGGGCAGGCAGGCTTGTGTCGCGTTTGCAGAGGTGAGCGGAGGGCCGTCTATTTTGCGACCGAGCGATCGATTCATTCTTAATATATTTTTTGGAAATATTATCCGACGAACCTTCACCAGGAGATAAACCCAAATGATCACACGCATCTCGATGCAGAGGTTTTTTCTCCTCCCGGTTTCAATGGTCTTTCTATTCCTTCTTCGTTTTTATTTCTTTCTTTTAAAATTTTCACTGTTTTCTTGCTTTTCTTTCTTCTTCATTTTTATTTATCTCTTTTTTGTTTTTGCATCAGTTTTCTTTTGGTTTTAATGTTTCTTTGTCGGATTTTCTCGGTTTCCATTCATTTTCATTGGTTTCTTTTCTTTTTCTTTTTTTATTAGGTTCCTTCGGTTTCTTTGTTTATTTATCCTCGTCGGTTGCTCTTATCGATTTTCACTATTTTTCCATTCTTTTGCACTTGTTTCATCGGTTTCTTTTTTGTTTTCATTTTTCTTTGATTTCCTTTGTTTTTTATTTTCATTGTTCTTTCATTTTTTTTCCTTTTTTCTTATTTGTTTTCATTCTACATTTTTTGTATACATAAAGAAATTCTTTTCTGATACATGATTAACATTTTTTTAAATACAAGTTTTAAAACAATTATTACATGGTCAAATTTTTTCCATATAAATTATTAACATTTTTTAAATGCTTGATTAACAATGTTTAAATACAAGATTAATATTTTTCGGAGTACATGGCCAACATTTTTATATACAAATTTTAATATTTTTCAAATCTTCGATTACGTTTTCAGATACCAGATTAATAGTTTTAAATACATGGTAAAAAAAGTTCTATACATACTTAACATGTGTTTTCTCAAAGTCTTGATTATTGTTTTTAAATACAATTTTAGTTTTTTAATACATGGTCAACAATTTTCTGTACACATTTATGATTTTTCAAATACAAGTTTAATTTTTTTTAATACATGGTAAAAAAATCTATACACATTTAACATTTTTTTAATACATGATCAACATTTTTCTATACAAATTTAATATTTTTAATACATGATCAACATTTTATTTAAAAGCTTGATTAATGGTTTTAAATACATGATCAACTTTTTTGACACACTTTGTATAGGTTTTGTATACATTATTCGTATACATGGTCAATATTTTTTCTATACACATTTAACATTTTTCAATTGCATGATTAATATTTTAACATTATGTAAAGTATATTTTTGTAAAATATATGTTTAGAATTTTTGAAAGTGTAAAAAAAGTAAAATAAATTAACAAAATGTGAAAAAACAGAACATGAAAATGAGGTTGTGGTCTCGAGTGAACTTGGGTCGGCCCATCTCGGGCTGCTTTACACGAGGGATCCCTCTGTCTCGCGCGGAAGAAAACCCCCCAATTGACCTGCCCCGGATATTAGGGTCCATTTTTTTAGTGGATATTCTTTTTCTTTTTTATGAACTTTCTTTTACTTTTGAACTTCCGCACAAGTGATTGATTCCTTCCGTTTTTCTCTTTTTTTAACTTCCGTGTGACGCTGGCAGAAATCTATTCATTTCGATCGTGTGTTTTTGTTTGACCGGCATTTCAATCGTATTGAAGTGGGTCCTGATAAACTTGACGAGCCTTCTTGTAGTTTGAAGCCTAAACAGTCAAGGCCCTATATGTTGTTTGGGCTTGAGCTTCGGTTTTTGGTGCATTTAGGCCCCTTAAAAGCATAAAGCCAAACAAACACCTGACATATGCTGCTTGGCTTGATAGAAGCCACCTTCCCAATTGCACTCTGAAGCAAAAGCACCTACAGAAAGCTTTCCCCGTCCCCCACTGGCTTCTCACACCTCCCACAAAACCTTGCCGCTCCACTTTGCAGTAATTACAGCCAACATGCCATCGATATATATAAGTGGTACCCCTTCAGAAACATATCTCGGCTCGCACTCCCACCCCATTTCCTCCCCGATATCACAAGAGGGAGAGAGAAGAAACGAAAGGGACTAGGTTACAGGTCGCCATTGCTGCCATATCTGGTCATCTCGGCGGCCGGTGCTCGCCTTACCTCCAGTCGGATATCTCCTCCTTCCTCCCTGCCTTGTTCCTGCTCCCCGAGCTCACTTCCCGGCATCCTCCCTGCCTCCCTGACCGAGCGCATCCGCTAGCCTTACCAGCCTCACCGTCGTCTCCCACCGAAGGCACCTCATGACGACTGTCGCCGGCTCGACCACGACACAAAGATCTCCCTATCGCGCGCCTCACTGCCCCGTCGCTGGCCGGCACGGCTCAAGATCTCCATCGCCATGTGCTCGTCCTCTTCTGACGATCCTCCACGACGCCCCATGGTGTCTGCTGTTAAATGAAGATTAACGTTGTATGATTTTAGTTCTTGGATTATGCTGGTCTGTGTAAAATCATGACATGAACAAGTGTGTATTTGATTATTTGTGTGCAAATTTGGACATAAACAAGTGTTTGAAGAAGTGTTTATTTTCTTATTATGAACTTTGTCTATGATTCTGAAAGTGCGTTATATCGACTAGAGGGGGGGTGAATAGGCGATTTGTATGAATTCTTCACTAAGGAATTTGCTGGTGAGGAAATTCCTTAGCGAATAACTACTTGCAGCGGAATAAGTACTCAAAAGTAAACATAACAGGACACAAGCATAGTCATCATGATGAAATGAAGACAAGCACAAAGTACAGAAAGCGTAAACACAGGATAACACAGGATGAAGACCAACAGACTGAAGAAACTGAACTGAGGAAATTGAGAAAGTCTTCAGTCAAAGTCTTCAAACAGACATGAACAAGCACACGACAACTGAAATGAGGAAATGCAAGAGTGAGGAAATAGAACCAGTAAGCTTGGTGAAGACAATGATTTGGTAGACCAGTTCCAACTGCTGTCTCGGTTGTACGTCTGGTTGGAGCGGCTAGGTGTTTAAACCTGAGGACACATAGTCCCGGACACACAGTCCTCACCGTATTCTCCTTTAGCTAAGGTCACACAGACCTTGCCCAATCACTCATGGTAAGTCTTCAGGTGACTTCCAAACCTTCACAGACTCGGTCACTCGGCGATCCACAATTCCTCTTGGATGCTCTAGACCATGATGCCTAACCGTCTGGAAGAAGCACAGTCTTCAAAGGTAACAAGCATCGGATCCACGCAGGATCAATCTCTTCAGTGATGCTCAATCACTTTGGGTGTGAAGGTGTTTGGGTTTGGGTTTTCGTCAATTGATGATTTTCGCTCAAAGTCCTCGGAGGATGGGATGCTCTCAAATGACAAGTGTCAGTTTCTCTCGGAGCAGCCAACCAGCTAGTGGTTGTAGGGGGCGGCTATTTATAGCCTAGAGAGCAGCCCGACATGATAATACATAAATGCCCTTCAACGATATGACCGTTAGGTGGGTAGATATTTTGGGACAGCTGGCGCATAGCACAACAACGGTCGGAATTTTGACTCTCAAATTCCTCAGGGCTATCATGTTCCTCACTGTGTAGGCAATCCGCACTGGTGAATTCCTAACTCCTCAGTCAGAACAAATTCCTCAGCGACCAGAAGAACTTCGTCTCTGTCACTGAAGAAATTGACTGAACTGTATGGGATTTCCAATGGCTTCACTCGAAGGGATTGGTAGGTGTAGGATTTTGAGTTAAGCATCACATGGAAAATTTTCCTTAGTATTTCCTCGACCCCCTTTAACAGTACGGTGTTTCCTATGACTCAAAAAAGATAAAAAGAAACTACGAAAACAAAAGTCTTCACGCTTCATGTTCCTCGAATGAATTCCAAGTCTTCAAGGTCACACCAATTTCTTCACTTTCAAAGTCTTCAGAAAGTCTTCAAAAATCCAAAGTCTTCAGTCGAAGAACTTCATTTTTAGGGGTCAACTTTCTCTGTAAATATCAAAATCCTCATAGACTTATAGACCTGTGTACACTCACAAACACATCAGTCCGTTAACCTATAAGTCTTCAATACACCAAAATCACTAAGGGGCACTAGATGCACTTACAATCTCCCCCTTTTTGGTGATTCATGGCAATATAGGTTAAGTTTTCAATGGGGATAAACATATGAAGTGTAAATACTGATATTGAGGAATTTGATTGCAAGATATAGAAGAACTCCCCCTGAAGATATGCATAGTGAGGAATTTGCTTTTGAAGCAATGCACACTTGAAGAGTATAATCATGGAGATCTCCCCCTATATCTTGTAATTTATACATGCATTTGACATATACTATAAAGAATTTGAATTGCATGATGAAATATGGTGACTGATGTAATTCAACATGCGTGTATTGACAATAATGAGGAATAAGCATGCAGAAGAACTCAGCAAAAGTATGCCCATATAAGATAGACCTGGTTGAAGAACTGACTCAAATTTCTCCCCCTTTGTCATCGAATGACCAAAAGGGTTGAAAATGAGGACCAACGCCCCTGAAGAATATCATTATGATGAAGGAGCGCCAGTGTTGTTGGGGTCGTGTGTTGTTGTAGGGCCTGCCGCAGTGTCGTCCAAGTCTTCATACTCGTCCGTGTCGCGTGATGAAGAATATGAACTGGCTACCAAGGAAGGAACCTTGACCTTCTTGTATTTCTTCGGTGGATGAGCAGACCAGTCAAAATCTTCCTTGGGACCCATTTTCTTCAGATCTTCTTCACCATATATATGTGACAGAATAGCCTAGGTGTGACCGAAGACTTCATGGACGTAGTAATGTTTTTCTTCACTGCATTATGTGTAGCAGTCATGTTGTGAAGAATAGAACCAAACTAACGCTTAACCCATTTGTGGTTTTGATCCACCTTCTGGTGAAGACTAAGAAGCAGCTCATGGTCAGTCATCACACGAGGAGCAGTGGCTTGAGGATTTGACTTGGGTGCATTGGTAGCAGAATCATGAGTGGCAGAGTCATCATTGGTGGAATAAGATGCAGCTTTGCAAAACTGACCATCCAATGGATGAATGCCTTCATCAATAAAAGTCAGTGCCTTGCCCTTCTCATCAGCTGAGGAATATTTCCGCTTGAGGACTTCAATCGGGGGCAAGTAGCTGAGGTGATTCTGAAAATCAGCTTTGTAGTTGAGTGAAGACCTTATTCTGAGGAATCTCATAATCCAAGGAGCATAAGGCTTCAGCTCAAACAGAGAAAGTGCAACATTTGCCAGAGTCCTTATGAAGAAATCATGATAATTGACAGGGATGCCATGCATGATATTGAATAGCAGATTCTTCATGATGCCAACAATTTCCTCATCAGATGAGTCGTGGCCTTTGATAGGACTCAAAGTCTTCGTTAGAATGCGATAGACTGTTCTTGGCACATACAACAATTCCTTCACGAGGAATTTGGTCCTTGGGGCTTGACCGAGTTTCAGAGGCTTCATTAGCACTTGCATGTAATGAGCAGTGAGTTCAGTTTCTTGGTACAGACAACGAGCACCTTCAAGGGGAGGACTGATTGGCAGGGCATGAAGTAATTCAGAGGCCGGTGCTTTGTAATGAGTTTTTTCGATCATCCAGTCCAACACCCAAGTGTTGATATCGTCAGCATCACTTGTGATGTGCAGCATTGCATAGAACTGAATAATTAGCTCTTCATTCCAATTAACAATCTCAGAGCAAAAGTTGAGCAGTCCTGCATCATGAAGCACACTGAGGACTGGAGAGAAGCAAGGCCGTGATTCCATATCCACGTGAGGAATATGCTCGTGGTCGAAGACTTTTTCTTTGTTGAAAAACAGTGAAGAATAGAAATTGGCCTGGCTGGCAGTCCAAAAGCGCTTCCTTCTAAGACGAGCAGAATCATAGGGATTATAATTAGTGAAGAATACGTGCTCGCCGAAGAAATCATCAGCCTTGAATTTCTGCTTCTTAGAGAAGGGATCCTTTGGCTTGGGCTGAGGAGTATCAGTCAATTGCATCACCACCTCAGGAATCGCAATCTCAAGATCAACAGGCTAAGGAATTTCAAGCTCTTCTTCAGTTGCAGCCTGGGTCTTCAATTCTTCATGAACATTTTTATCAGCACTAGTGGCTAGAATTTCTTCATGGACAGATGGGGTTGCATGAGGTTCTTCAGATCCCATTTGTACTTAGCAACAGGGGACTGAGGAATTTGTTGAAGTGGAGTGAACAGTGGAGAGTTGGGGTGCTAACTTTCCCAAAAGTCATCATTCAGCATGGGTGTGGTACAGCCAATGTCCACATCTTCATCTTCCATTTCTTCAATGCCGGCCTCTTCAGTAGTAAACTGAGGCATAGGCGAGGAGACAACTGGTGTTGAAGGGATTGCATCCACTTCAATTTCTTCATCCAACTGCTCTGACGAAGCAGCAGATGGAATTTCTTCATCTGATTCACTTGGAATCACATAATCTTCATCAAAAGGAACAAGGTCCTTTGATGGCATGAATGAGACAGGAACGGCATCAATTGGGTTGTCAAATGAGCTTGTCAAAGGCTTCATCTTCTTCGGAGCTGAAGAATCTGATGAAGTTGATGCCTTCCTTTTCTTCATAGCTGCACGCTCTCCAGCCTTGGTCTTCTTCACATATGATGAAGATGGAAGGATTGGAGTTGGCGTTGGTGCAGGAGGAGCAGAGGAATTTGGTTCATTTTCTTCAGGCACAACTGATGCAGTTGCCCTGATTTCTTCATTTTCTTCAGGCGCAACACTTGTGGATGCCCTGGCAATTTCTTCAGCAGCTGGAATGCAGTCATCAGCCCTAGTACTTTCATTTTCTTCAGCAGCCTGATTGTCATCAGCGGTGTTGGCATGTTCTTCAGTAGGCTGTGCAGATGCTTCAGCCTGAGGATTTTCTTGTTGCGTTGGGGCTGCAACATTTGAAGTGAATTTATCAGTAATCTTCACAAATCTGACTTTGGCTCCAAGCCAGTCAGCATAGTAGCGATCAAATTCATCACTTAGTTGCTTGATCTCAGCTTGCAAGGCAACGAGTTCTTCAGGGGAAAGCTTCAGAACATTTTCCCTCAGAAAGTGCTCTTTCTTGTACTGTGTTTTCTTCACTCTTCTTTCTTCTTCATATTTCCATTTTTCTTCTTCAATGAAGGCAGTCAAAACATGACTTTGACCAGGAATGAGGTTCATCTCCGGCAAAGGTGTGTTCGGGTCCTTGTGCCATAGATCAATGAAATCTAGGATCAACTTTGGATCCAGTAACATTGGCACATTGCTGCCTTTGGCTCTAGCGGCCTTGACCTGCCTGTCTCTGATGATTTCGGCAAGTTCTTCATCATCAGCCTCGTCATCATCAGATGGCACTTCAAAGGCGACCTGCTTCTTGTGAGGACTTGGTTGAGAGCCTCGTCCAGCAGTGGCCTTTTTTCAGCAGAGAGGGCCAGTTGAGGAATTTGGTGCAGCTGAGGAACTTGCAGAAGCTCCTGAGGCAATTGAGATGCATGTAGTCCTTTGGCACGTGGCGAGATGCACAGGTGCAAAGGATTTAGTTGGACAGTTGAGGACTTTGTTGGAGGAGCTGATGACTTTGAAGGAGTAGGAGCAGTTTGAGGAGTTGGCCGTGAGGGCTTTGAAGAATCTGGCCGTGAGGGCATCGCTGAGGAACTTGGTCATGAGGGCATTGAGGGTGAAGCACTTGGCTTGTGAGCATGCTTCTTAGCCATGGCCTTCTTCGGCTTGCTTACAGAGGCCTCAGCGGCAGTAGCAGCAGCAGCAGAGTCTTCATTGAATTTCCTCACTACTTCTTTTGCCTATTTGGCCAGTTTGGCCTGGCGCTTTGCCCATTCATCAGGATAATCCTCACCGCGCTTGAGGATGGTGGGATCTGCCAATTTGCCAGGTGCCAACGGAGGTGTTGAGCATGGAGGGTTGAGAGCGAATTTCTTCATATACTTGGGAGTAACATATCTGTACCCCCTCCATTCCCATGCCCATCTCCTCTCTATCCTTTGTATGCGCACCTTGCGCTGATTTTTGTCCTCCTTGCCAAATTTGGCCTCATTAGGAGTGCAATAATCCTTGCGTATGTCATCAAGGATCTCGAAAGCAGTATTGACCTTAGGTCTCTTTCCACCCTTCTGTGGCTTTTTACCATTAGCCATTTTCTTCAGCTGAGGAATTTCAAAAACAATTGAATTCTCTGAACATGTATGCAACTTTTCTTTGAGGAACGCTACAAATGAGTTAAGTTGATGAGAACCTAGTGCTTCAGCAGCAGACATGAGTACCTGTGAACAGAGTATAGTTGCGAGGAATTTGGAGAGGTCATATGCGTTCTCAGAAGGTTTTTCAAAAGAATAAGTTTGAGGAATTTGACCAGATGAGTCTTGAAGAATTTCACTAAGCGTTCTTTGTCTTAGGTTCCAGAGTTGTATAGATCGAAGATCCACACAATTGAGGAATCTTGAAGAAAAATTATTGCTTAGAGAAACGAATCAAGAGCAGATGACATGTGAGGTGTTCAGTGTGTGAAGATTTGAAGAATAAACACCTTTGAAGATTTTTAAGAAAACATTTGAATCGAAGAGGGCAGTAAAAGTAACTTTTAGTTACCCTTTTCGAAGAACACGACGAACTGGGAAGTGTAGATGTGAAGTTCGTCAGTTCAGATCTTCCACGCCCTAACTTGGCAGAGGAAGACAGCTACGATGGCGGCAGAGTGAAGAAATCCACAGCCGACGCGAGTACGACGGCGACGAGATCGAGGCAGTGAAGCTCTTCCTCACCGGCGACGATGAAGTAGCGGCGACGCTAGGGTGTGAGAAGCTCGAGCAGGAGTGAGAACGAGCGGAGTAAAAACAAAGTGAGGAAGGGGAGGGGGTATTTATAGTCGGAGTGAAAAACTGTACGCCCGAGGAAATCAGACGAACGTGCCCCTGACCCTTCTCATTCCCTTGACATGTGTCACCCACGTACTAAGAGGTGGCGATCGTGTGAGATCGTGGGTGAATAGATAAGTATTATCGTGTGATGCGGAATGGTTTGAGCGGCAAAGCTGAAAATATAGATAAGATAAGTAAAAAGTTTCGTTCGCAAATTCTTCAGCTGACAATGATACAGTGAAGATTTTGAACAAGTTTCAAATAGAACGCACATGAAGAATTTGTGAAAAGATTGGGTTGAGTTTAGCATAGAGGGGGAAGGGTCCGATCACATTCACTTAGCAAGAAAAAGTAGACTGAAGAAATAGCAATAAGTGAATGCTGTAGAGAACATAAAGTAGCACTATATATAGTAGCAATATATATAGTAGCACTATTCTAATCCCAGGATTAGAATAACTATTTGGATCACAGCAGCCCTATATAGGGCCTGAAGACAGGTTCCCGAACTTCCCTGGACTGCCGACCCGGCCCGACATAATCCCACCTGGACCCTGATCCCGACAGAATCCCACCTGGACCCCGATCCCGATCGAGCCGCCCCTCCCCAACCCCCATCCTCGCCGCTCCTCCCCTCGATCTCCGCCGTGATTCGCCGCCAAAAATCCGCCGGATCCAGCGCCTGACTTACTTCTCCAGATCCTGGCCGACCGGATCGAGCTCCGCCCCCTCCAACTCCACCTCCTGCCCGACCGTCGGTGCGGGCGAGCGAGCGACGGCGGACGCCGGCGCGAGGGAGCCCGCGTCGCCTGGAACCGGTGGAGCCGGCGAAGCCCCCGGATTTCTGCGACGAACGGCCGCCATGGACTTCCGGAAGCCTCATCCTTGGTCCATCATCACCGCCAGACGGCTTGGCAGTGCTCGTGACAGCCAAGGTGCAACCTACGGCGAACAGCAAACCCAAGGAAGCATCTCGGCGACGGAGGCCGCATCGGCGGCGCCTTCAAATCTAAGAACTGTACATGAACTTCCTCCCTGATCTTGCATTCTTCTTCAATCTTGCCTTCTCTAACCTTCTTGCTTCGTGCAGATGAACTTCGCGCCGCCTGCAAGACATGGATTGCCATCGGATTCCTCTCATACCTCCATGATGAATTGTACTCAAGGTGGCCTATCAGCTGCTGGAAAAAGGTTGGCCGAACTTCTAGCCAGGGTATGGTTGAACTTCTTCCTTCCTTCGGTTTGTTATTTGCTTACAGCTATGTGAAGTTTAGGTGGTGTGTGAGCGTTAGTACAGGCTACAAAAGCTTTTTAAAAATCTGCCTGCTTACAACCATGTGAAGTTCTGGTAGTGTATGAGCCTCAGTCCAGGCTACAAAAAACAACATTGTAAAATATGCCTGCCTGCTTAATATGCCTGCCTGCTTACACGCATGTGAAGTTCAGGTAGTATGTGAGCCTCAGTCCAGGCTACAAACACTATAAAATCTGCCTGCATTCACATTCACATTCACATTCACATTCAAAAAAATAAAAAGGAAAATAGAACATGCATGTGATATGACTTGAAGGTCAGGTTGGTATGCACTAGCAGTCCAACCATTCAAAAAACTCATGAAGGTTCAGGTTTTCTAACTGTAGACAGTATTTCCCCTTTGCAAAACAAGAAGTTCAGGTTGTGGAGAGTGCTCAGTTCAGGTACATATAAGTAATATAATATTGCAGAATTAAAAAACAGGATGTGAAGTTCATTCTGCGAAGGGTGCTCAGTTCAGGTATGAAGGCATTGGCAGATGCTCACTTTAGTGCATAGTGTGATGTCCCTCACCACTTTTATATGAGAAGTTCATGCTGTGGATAATGCTAAGTTCAGTTATGAAGGTATATGCAGATATAACCTGTGTGCTAACAGACATTTTTTCCTTTTATGTCAGCAAGACGAGAGACGCATGAAGAAGCTTAAAAGTTCCCAGCAGCAAGTACACAATGCAAATCCTGTACGCGTTGCACCACCCTCTCAATGGGTCACACCTCAAACGCACCAACAGCATTACCAACTTGCTCCAGACCAAAAATGGACGACAACCGAAACACACGGATACTGCCGAGAAGGTGGGTCACATCCCTATTCGCACAAGTTTGCGCCTCCATCTAATTGGGTGACGCCGGAAATCCCCCGCGGATTCTTCGTATCCACCAGCAGACTCCCAAGCATGCCGATGGAGGAGGGGGTTAGCTCAAGTCCTGCGTGTAACTCTGGAGGTTATCCTGGTGTGCCTCATCAATGCCAAAGCGAAGGAACTAAACTGGATCCCAGGACAAATCCAACAGCAACACACACACGGAGGAGAGTGATCTGCACACTACCACCGTTTGATCCTGCTGCTGATGCTACAAGTCAGAATTGTACAGGGCAAAAGGTAGATGGATTGGTTCACAGAACAAAAGAGCAAACCAAGACCAGGATCGCAATACCTCCACAACCACCTCAAGAAAAAAGGACGCAAACAAGAGAGAGGCCATCTTCAGCCCTACTTCCTCCTCATGATCCACTGCGCATCATGCTATGATTACTCCTCCATGCCCCATCCCAGAGGGACAGCAGCCGACACCGGCGGAGTTGCGATCATACATGCACGTAAGTGAAACAAGAAATATTTATATACGCATCTTGTATTATCTGCAAATTTTCTGCTCCCTCTAGAATAACAAGTTCATAAACTGCATTTTAAGGTGCTGTTTGGATTTATTTTTCTTTTTCTGCAGACGCCAGATCTACCGGATTATATAATACCAAGACTAAAGATGCGATTCAAAGATGTAGAGAAAGCAAGGGAATTTTATAACAGATACGCCAGACACGCTGGTTTAGGAATCAGGAAGACGGGTGGAAATGACAACCACAAGTATTTTGTTTGCGCCTTCCAAGGGATACACACATCTTTAGTTTCAGAGGCCAGCAGGAAGCGAAACAAAACATCGCAGAGGACGGGCTCCAATGCAAGAATGAGGGTGAAGGTGCAGGAGGATGGCACATGCATGGCAGTGTACATTGAGTACAATCATAATCACCAGCTCATGCAAACTGATGACATGTTGGTGTTTTTGCACTCACACAAGAATTATGACCCCACTATTTTGGAGAACGTAAAGCTCTTGCAGTACCATGATGTCAAGCACACGACAATCATGTCCATGCTATCTGAAAATGAAGATGGAAGCTACTTCCTAAGCATGACCGGACGAGACCTGCTAAACCAGTAAGTACTCAAACACCAACATACTGCAATGTAAAAATAGCATCCTAGCTCACAATCCTTTGCTAGCAAAAAATAAACAAATGCATCTTTGCATGTGATTTGGAGGAAAGCCATGAATGCAAGGAAAGATGATTTGGATGATGTATTGAAACTTGTTTCATTCTTCAAAGACATGAAGGCGATAAATGATGAGTTTTTCTATGACATCCAAGTGGACAAGGACAAGTCAATTAAAAACATTTTCTGGTCCAATGCAAGCTGTCGAGGAGCCTATCAAGACTTCAGCGATTGCGTAACATTCGACACGACTTACAAGACCAACAGATTTCATATGCCCCTGGGAGTGTTTGTTGGAACAAACCATCACTTGCAGTCAACGATATTTGCTGTTGCCCTGATAAGAGACGAAGATGCAAAGTCATTCAAGTGGCTGTTCGATACATTTCTACGGTGCATGAACAACAAGCACCCAACTTGCATTCTAACAGGTGAGTTCAAATAAAAAACTCCTCAAGTTTCATCATATTTCCAGTTTGTGGGTCTGTATTGGGTATATTTGGTTTTATCTGAAAATAATATAAAACAAGCAGTTCAACCACTGTTAGCACAGAAGTCCAACCAAAACAGTAGAAGAAAGCAAAATTATCTGTCACATGTTTACAAAATAATATACAGCAAGCAGTTCAACCACTGTTAGCACAGAAGTCCAATCAAACAGTAGAAGAAAGCAAAATTATCTGTCACATGTTTACAAAATAATATACAGCAAGCAGTTCAACCACTGTTAGCACAGAAGTCCAATCAAACAGTAGAAGAAAGCAAAATTATCTGTCACATGTTTACAAAAAAACTAGTCATGAATGTGAAGTTCAAGTACAGGAATCATAGAAGTTCAAGGGCAAAAAGATGTTCAGAAAAAAACATGTAACATGTTCAGAAAAATATAGTTATTTATGTGAAGGTCAAGCACTGGTACCACAGAAGTTCAAGAACACTGCTGTAAGAAAAAATACATGTGCCATTTTTAGATAGTCATATTGCTTCATCTGAAGTTCAAGTACTTGTACAACATAAGTTCACCATCGGTACGAAAAAAGAATCAAGTTTCATTTTTTTAATTCATGCAGACCAATGCCCATCGATGGCGAAAGCTATACCACAATCATTTCCAAACACCGTCCACAAGCTATGCCATTGGCACATCTTGAAGAAGTATAGGGAATACCTCGCGTTGCTGTACAAAAAGTATAAAACATTCAAAGAGGAGTTCACGGCTATATTAAACTGGCCGCTGATGCCAACGGAGTTTGAAGATGCATGGGCTAAACTCGTGCACAAGTACAAACTGGAGAACGACCTGATGATGATGCAGCTCTGGAGTGATAGGAAGATGTCGATTTCAGCATATTACAAGAACATTTTCTGTGCTAGAATGACTTCCACACAACGAAGCGAGAGCATGAACCACGTGCTAAAGAAAGGGTTTGTCAAGGGGACCCAGAACCTACACAAGTTTGCTAGGCGGGTCAATGCTTGCATACAAACTCGGATGCAGAAGGAGAACGAGCAAACAATGACCAGCATGGTAAGATGACAAGTACAAAACACCCCCATCATGTTCTGTTTTGCCTTCAACATGTGCACTTTGAATTTTAAAAAAATGAAACCCATGACTCTGCCTCGACTAATACCTCACTTTTTGACATGTGCAGACCAATCCTGTGACAAAAACAACCTACGGCTACGAGGAAGACATGTCCATCAAGTACACGAGAGCCGTGTACACCGAGATGAGGAATAGGATGAGAAAGGCAATGCTATTCCGCGCAAAGCGTACAGCAGAGCCAACTAAGTACCTTGTGTACTACCACAACAAGCCTGGCCATGATGATGAAGAAATATTTTCCTGGTCAAAGCATGAATTCCAGGTTGTAGCTGACCCAGAGAATGAAATATACGAGTGTGAATGCAAGCTCTGGACACACACAGGTGAGCGAAAAAACAACCTCGTTAAATAGCTAGACTGGTAGTATCATATAAAAATTTATGAAACTCATTGCTGGCTCTCAAACTATGCATTCTGCATTCATCACAAAAATACAGGCCTGTTCTGCCTTCACATCATGAACATACTTGACTACCTCAAGCCTAACAATTTTCCAAACAAGTATATCCTGAAAAGGTACACAAAGACTGCAAGATCACAACCAACTTTTGATACAAGGGACTACAACACAATGGCATCGGATGGCAGCTCAAGGCTATCGAAGCAAGACATATTGCTGCAGCTGAATTTGATGGTTAACAAGAAAGCGATGAGATGTGACCAGCAATATGACAAAGCATACTATGTTCTCAAGAGGCTTGTGGAAGAGCTTGATGCAATACATTCAGCAAATCAAGCGGATGCTGACAAAAGGATGGCTGAAGAGGACGCTGCAATTGAAGATGACCTTCATTATTATGCAGCTGAAATGCTCAACACCGCCGCTGAAGCCAGCCAATGCAAGAAGGGTGATGGCCAGTCAATGGAGCAGCGACAGCAAGAGACGATGAAATTGTCGTTGTATTCTGAAACAAAGGGTAGGAAGAAAATTACTGCAGCAAAGAAAAGTGACAAGAGAGCTCAAATAAAGGCACCACCTGCAGGAAGAGTCGTCGTGCACGACGAGAACAGAGTGCCACTTGGACACAGGAAATGCAGTGTGTGCAACCAAGTTGCAGGACACAACAAGCTGACCTGTCCAACACTCTTGGAAGGAAACAATGCTGAGGAGGTCAAGCAACCCAAATCTCAAAAACAGCAGCCCAAAGTTATGGAACAAAAGAAAGGACCACACCCACAGAAAGCAAGCAGCAGGCTTTGTAGCGTATGCAAGGAGTATGAACCACATAATGCAAGAACATGCCCGAAGCACGCAGATGCTGAAAAGACAAGCAAAATACTAGAGAAGAAACAGAAAACAAGACCTAGAGCCAACAACAAGAAGGTGGTGGAAGATGAAGAGGAAGACGAAGATGAAGACAACGACGAAGAAGAGGAAGACGAAGATGAAGAGGAAGTGGAATGCGACGATGAAGAGGAAGAGGAAGACGACGATGAAGAGGAAGAGGACGATGAAGAGGAAGAGGTACATGTTAGGCAAAAACCTCTACCACCAAAGCCTAGGAGGAGCGCAAGGCTCATGAACAATTAGAATATGTCAATTAACACAATTAGAACATTATGTCATCATCCCCTGGTAATATACACTGTGAAGTTAAAGTAATATTACTGCAGAAGTCCTGGTATGCTATGGCAGGAATAGATGTGCTGGTGATGTATTGCATGAAAGCGCAACCAGTGTTAAATTGAAAAATATACACTGTGAAGTTCAAGTACTATTACTGCAGAAGTCCTGGTATGTTATGCGATGAAGATATGTGCTGGTGATGTATTGCATGAAAGCGCAAGCAGTGTTAAATTGAAAAACATACACTGTGAAGTTCAAGTACTATTACTGCAGAAGTCCTGGTATGTTATGAGATGAAGATATGTGCTGGTGATGTATTGCATGAAAGCGCAAGCAGTGTTAAATTGAAAAACATACACAGTGAAGTTCAAGTACTATTACTGCAGAAGTCTTGGTATGTTATGAGATGAAGATATGTGCTGGTGATGTATTGCATGAAAGATCAACCGGCAAATAATCATACAATTTTGAAGTTCATGTCAGCTTACAGAAGAAGTTCTGGAATGTAAAATCGATGTAGGAAAAGAATATGCTTAAAAAAAATAAAGTTTCGCCGCATAAACTAAGGGTAGCAAGCCTAGAACAACGCGTTCAAACATGAAGTTCTCCTTGGATACGTGCAGAAGTTCATGTACAATGCCGACAAAGATAAAAGAAATGTCAACAATACCTCTGCACAAATTTACATATGAAATACATTCCAACTTGAAAAAACACAAAAAAACAAATGTACACAAAAGCATACATATTGGTTGGGTTCAAAATTACCAATGCATTACACAACACAGAATATCCTCTCCATCTGAAACTAGCAGCCCAACCGCATTCTCAAAGCAGAAGTTCAACTCTACAATCATACGTTGGGGGCCCAGAAATAAACAACCCCCCAAAAAAATGAAGCAGTTCAACCAAAACTGAGGCAGAAGTTCAGGTACATCTATTAGGGCAAAAAACATTCAACACATGGATACTGAAAAACAACGCAGCACATTGAAATTCACAAAAGCCAAATCATTCTTCACACCAAATGCATTTGTCCACAATATCATAAGTAATAGTGCTTCACATATACTAGATACACAAATCACTAAAAACATTCTTACACCCAAATCTTTACGGAATTGTTCCAATCATTATCAAACCTAAAACTCTGTACGAAATCAAATCTACAAATGAAACTAATGCTTCGAATTCACGGGCCAAAGGATGGGATCTCTTTAGGGAGCTCTGAACGCATGACTTCATTCTTCTCGCTAAAAATCAGAGTGTGCATGAACTCAGCCTTCCAGTCATCTGCAGCAGCCTGCAAAACAAAAAGAAAGGTGAAAACGATGGTTTAGTAACGCATATCTAAAACCACCGCAGGAGCATCACAGCAAAAACACACAAGAAAAAATCAAAGGATGATGAGACAAGAACAAAGACAGAACGTACTTCCACATCACCAAAATCTTCAACAATCTCATTGCCGTCATACGAAGAGCTGAACTTCACGGCAAAGAAACCACAATCATTATTCTTCTGCTTCGGAACATCGATGAAAGTCGGCCTCTTTGCAATAGTAACCTAGTTAGGCTGATTGCTCGCCTTGTATGCAGCCTTGCCGTACACCTCCTCGAGCAACCCAACAAACCTCTTCATCTTCCAGAAATATCAAAATTAGATGAAGTCAAAAACATGTTAACCAAAATAGTTAAGTTCAGGTACATAAAAAAGCGACACCTGCATAAGATCCACTAAAAAAATAGCAGAAGTTCAACTTCTAAATGACAGTCAGTTCAAGCAGTATTACCAAAACAGAGACAACAACATATTTTGTAAACACAAAGGCATGATAAACTTCGTGTCAAACAAGAGAATGTGAAAGGATGTCCAGGCTAAGAAACACTCACGATATTTTGGCAGTCCCCGTGGAAACTCGATCGCGACGTTTGCATATTTTTGTAAGAAAGTGAATCGAGGAAGTCAATGCTCCCACGATATCTATTCACCACGTACACACTGTAGTGCGCCATTGTGCCAATTGGCTTGAATAGAATCATTAAAACCTGCAAGAATGAAAGGACCGGTGAACACAAACTATAAAGCATATGTACTGAAGAAACGGCATGAACAAAAACTTATTGACAAACTCAGCAGAAGGATGCACATGAAATTTAGAAAAAAGCAAGATTTATGAAAAACTAACCAGCTTTGCGTTAAGAAGGTCTTCTTCCTTACGAACAAACATTGGGAGGAGTTTAGCCAATTTTTTTGCATCGAAATTTGGAACTTTTGAGGCGAAGAAATCATACTCCAGGCAGTACTGTGCATTCACCAAAACACAATTAAAACACCTCACAGATGCCACTACAACAAAACTAAGGCAAAAAAAGGAGATAGGGGTGGAAAGAAGTAAAACCTGTATGAAGTAGGGACTAAGTACAACCCTGTCAGGATTAGAGAATATCTCAGAGGTCTCCGAGTTATCCTTCCACAAATTTATGAGATAATCCATTATATCTCCTTCCATCTGCTGCCCTTCACCGAAAAGCCTATAAAGGAAATTTCCTGTGAGGTCAATCACATTCCCAGGGATGGAAAACATGCAGTAGCTTGTCCTGTAGAATAAAAAAGGATGGTAAAAAATATATTAGAAGTTCAAATACAACAACAAAACAAAAGTCAAAACACTATAAATCAAAAGGCAAGAGGAGACATAAAACAGAAGTTCATATACTAAAACAATGGCAGTTCAGACAATACAACAACAGAAGTTCAGACACTACAACTCCAAGGCATGGGAACGATAGATGAGCGTAACTCACCCAGAATACTTCTCTAGTCCGTCTTTACTCAGCACATACTGTTTCAACTTCCGGGCCTCGGATAGATGAGGGTAACTATATTTTTTCAGGGGAGGGACAGGAGAACGCCACTTCAAAGGCAATCTTGATGCTCGCTTGGACGTAGTTATGTTCCCAGACTCAACTGTCGGTTTCCTCCTGGTCATCACTGCATTCTTCCCACCTCTACCAGCAATAGTTCCAGCAGCACGTTTAACATTCTTCGGGTAAGCAATCTTCTCAAAATCATCATCGGACGAAATCACTTCTGCTTCGGCTGCTTCGACTGCATCAGCCTTCTTGTAGCAAGGGGTTTTTGGAGTACCAGGAATACCACAAGCCTGCTCCCCCAACTTGGAAGGAATGAGGGTCCGAGGTCTATCATCTTCTATCGGAGTTGTACTCATCGGTTCGTCCCTAGGCTGGTATTCCTGTGACCCGAGGAATGAGTAGTGGTAATCGGTCAACTCCAACGGATCCACTGTAAAAGAAAAAAAGAAGAGAAAACATCACCATTAAAATACAAACTGAAGTTCAGGAACATCACAATGTGCAGTCCAACTAATGAAGATGACATGGTTACTACTCAAGCTGACCTAAAAAAATTAGTTGCAGTAAAAAAACTAAATTAAGTTCAGGCACAACCAGAGGCACAGTTCAAGATAAACCGATGAACTCAAAATCATTCAACTACAGCTAACAAAAACCATAGAAAGCCATCATCTCTCAAGTTCAATTAGAAAAAAAGATATGAAGTTCAGGTAGAATAAAAGATGAACTGCAGGTAAGCAGTCCAACTTCCAAAAATACTTACATGTGTAGTAGCCAAATAGAGATTGGAAGTCTGACTCAAACAGGTTAGAAGAAGCCATTGAGTACATCCATGTCTTCATGATATCCCCGATATTCTCATGGGAATAATTTGCAAGAACCCCATCATGATACGAATTAACATTCGTAAGCATGAAGAAACCGCAGTCGATACTGCCATCAAACGAAGTAAAAAGAATAGTGTTAGAACAGAAAAAGAAAGCCAACGAATTAAACACGTCGCAGCTTAAGTACAACTACAATTAAAATGAGATAAAAGAGAAAAAGTGGAACTCATACTTGTTTTGCTGCTGGGGGACATCAACCCAATCCAGAGGGAAATCGTCGATGCTAACTAGACTGAAGGGTGTCTCCCTGTCGTTGCTGGCATCCTTCCAAAGCATCTTGATGTTGTCGGTCATCTGCCGAAATAGGCGTACCGCACATTCATCTTTTGGTCCATAGTAGGAATCGAGAAGCTGGAACCTTGAATTCTTCAGGTCAAGGAATACCGACACCCAATGACCGACACCACCCATGGAAGCAGAAACCTCAGGCGGGTCAAAAGTAGGGAAAACCTGAAGCATCATAAACACATGAATCATTAAAAAATGAGAATTAATATCAGAACGGTACAAAAGAAAAATAAAATAAATATTAACACAATGGACCGCACTGCAAAACTAATACAGAGGCAAAGAACAAGATATTCATACCGAATCATGTGCATCCATGCTATCTGGACCACTCGCCATGAAGTACTTCCTCACACGCGAATCAAATTGACCTCTGAAAATCTTGTCCTAAAATAATGCAGGCAACACCAACATATGAAAAAAAATACAAAAACGAGACAAACAAGTTTAAACTAAAAAATGGTAGGGAAAAAAAGGAAAAGAAATCACTGTATGGTTGACTTACACAAACCCAATACGGCAGGATGAGTTTGTCTGATCCCTGGTACTTCGCACGTAGACAGTAGAGTGCACACTCAGCCACGTTAGACCGAAGCATTCCGCGAGGACCAAAAGATACTGCAACATCTTCAACAGAAGCTTCACACTCCTTGTTTTGGAACATAATCATTGATCTAAAACAAGCGAACAGAAAGTAAAAGAAGTTCAGCATCAGGAAACTCAGGAAGTTCATAACACATGTTAGCACAGAAGTTCAGCTATATCACAACAGGCAGTACAGTACAAAAGAGGCCAGAAGTTCAACACCAGAGAAATAAAAAACAAGAAGTTCAGGTACATAGAGTTGGGAAGTTCAGGTAAGAAACCACAGGCAATTCACAGGGGGTACATGGATGATGTAAATATTGAGCAGCTGCACTCACCTCTTGGAACGATCATTCCTAAGCCTAGTTACACTGTAATAAAAGTCATCAACCTTCTTTCGGATGACAGCAAGGTCGCTATCTGCTCACCAAAAAGAAAATAGCAATTAACAGAAACACTCAAAGCACATAAGCACATCTCAGCTGCTACATCAGAAAAGGATAAAACCACAGCATCATAGACATCACAACACATGCATTACAAACATCCACCCACATAGAAAAACAGGTTCACTTAACATTCTTTACACCCACACGGCAAACAACAAAACCAGAAGTTCAACCTAGACCACACAGGCAGTTCAAAGGGGATATCATGGACTAAAAACCAAACAACAAAGAGGGGAGGGGATGGGGAAAGAAGAGAGAAGCATGCTCCTCTCTTCATGGATCCTTGCCTAGACCAGCGGCAGCACTGGAATGATCAACCTCCTCTCCATAGCTATCGCTTTCGGTATCTTCATCGTCGTCTCCAGTAGACGTTGCAGCGTCGTCGGGAAGGACACCAGCAGCAGCTGTAGCAACTGGAGAATCTGAAACAAGAAAAACATTTGGTTGTGCCTATGCAGCATCAACATCAACTGATGGCTCTGCTGCAGTAGACTTCTCCGGGCATGCAGCAGTACGACCACCAGTTTGTACAGCATCAACATCAACTGATGGCTCTACTGCAGGATACTTCTCCGGGCTTGCAGTAGTACTACCACCAGTTTGTACAGCAGACTCAACATGATCTTTCTCCAAAATAATGTCTCCAGTTGTCTTGCCCTGCTCAGCACCAGAAACCTCGGCGCCAATGGACGACTGAGGTTCAGTCAGGACCACCCCGTTGGAGCAGCCGGTGCCTGAGACGGACATGTCTGCAGCCTTCTCTGGAGCAACACTAACATCATCATTCTGCTGCTCCAAAAAGAAACAAAAAGTCATTAAAAAGGGCTGACTGAACCTCATACACAGGGGCAGCAAGTCCGTCTCAGGGGCAACAAGACAAATGGACAAGAAAAAATGGTACCTTATTTTCACTGCCATGAACCTCATCAACTAATACATCACTAGAGGGGCAAGGATCATGCAGAGGATCATCTTCATGCACAGGTAAAACATCCTCCCTAACCCCAGCACCATCATCAACTGCCTAGAAAAATAATCATGTACAAAACAGATACCTGATCAGCAAAAAGTTCATGTTACATAATCAGAGAAGGTCAGGTATCACAACTGGCACGTAATGGAAGTCCAAATACAGTAAACATAGTAGACCAGATATCAAACTACCATTAAGATGCAAAAGAAGGCAAAAAGGGAAAGTCATGAAAAGTCATAGAAGTTCAAGTGTAGAAGCACTTGAAGTTCATGTCCTATAAACAGAGAAGGTCACCCAGGAAAAATACTAGTACCAAAAAGAAAAAAGACTAGAAAATAATCATGTAGAAAACAAATACCTAATCATTAGAAGTTTACGTTACATAATCAGAGAAGGTCAGCTATCACAAGTGACACATCATGGAAGTCCAAATACAGTAAACATATCAGATAACATACCAAACTACCATAAGATGCAAAAAGGAACAAAAAGGGCCAGTCATCAAAGTCATAGAAGTTCAGGTGCATAAGCACTTGAAGTTCAGGTCCTATAAACAGAGAAGGTCACCCTATAACTGCATAACAGTAATAACTCAAAGCTAACAATGAACACTAGTGCAAAAGAAATATCAAAAGCCAACATAAAACAAACCTCTTCGGTACGCTCCACATGGCCTCCTTCACGACCCAAATGAACGGGATCCTGCCTCTGAATATTTCTCACAACAACACTCGCCTCATCTTCAAAAGGCTTGCATCGGGCGTCCTGCATTTCCTTGAACAACACAAAACTAGCCCAGAGGTGGGAAGTGCTCTGACGAAGCTCGGCAAGATATTTAGCTTCAATCGACAAAAACTCCTTCGAAGACTTAGCATCAAAACCGTGGCCAGGAGGACGAATACCAGCCACGTGAATAAGGCGCTCAACCGTTCTCGGAACACGAGCCATCTCTCCACAAATAGTTTCCAGAAGTCCATCAATCCTAGAAAGGGAAATATTCGCAGCATCGAACAAACTCTCGGAAGAAACGCCACCTGCAGCACTCACACGGGCAGAAGAACCACCTGGATCTATAGGGGGGCACCAGTGTTAACATCCCGCGAGAATTCAAATCTCGGAGGACTTCCACTACCTAGGCCGGCGGCACGAGGCATAGGAAGAACAGGGCGTTCGATGACCCTAAAGAACACAACCTCAGCCTGTGTCTTCGACTGCATATATGAAAACAAAAATCAACACGTCGCACAACAAATGAAAGAACATGGAAGCAGAAATACAGAAGACAGTAGCAGAAGTTCAAGTTAGTACCACAAAGCTGATACTGAAAAAAAAGACAATGACAAGGAAAAAAAGGCAAAACAATCAGATACACAAACTACACCAAAAATTCCAATAATGCCTACACACGCAGTACATTTCAGAAGTCCAACTATGTCTACATGGGCAGTACAACAATGTATGACCAGAAGTTAACATGCTTTCAAAAATGTTAGAAATTTACATAGCAGAAGTTCAACCATGCAGGTGCAACAACAAAGTTTAGCTTATTTCATATGAATATATCCAGAAGTTCACATATGTACACAAAGGCAGTAATACCATATAAGCCAAGCAGTTCAGCAAAATTACCCCCGTCTATATCAAACAGAAGGTCATCTAGGTACATAGCAGAAGTTCAACCATGCACACAAAAGGCAGTACTAACTACACAGAAAAGAAGAAACACTCATAGGTACTCTCCCAAACACCCAGTTGGCTGGGTCGTCATCACCTTTCCTGACCAAGTCAGCCGCAGCGAGTTCAAGAAGCTTGGCCTGATCCATGTAATTGATGCGAGGCGTCCTCAAGTCAACATTAGGCGTCTTGCAAATGATAAGGCAGTCCAGGTACATAAGAAGCGGCGCGATGGCATAGCCTGTGACAGCTTTTCCTCTGCTAGTACCTTGCTGATACCTAATAACAGCACTTCGAAGGTCATCAACAACCAACTGGCAGTAGTCCATATCTGCCATATCCTCAAACACAAGATTCTCAGCCATTGCTGCCTCCCTGAACACTCGTGTAGACGTTCCAGGGATAACCACCTTCATGAAAACAATCAGGTAAAACACCTGCAGAGCAAGATCATCCTTCGTCTCATCCTTCACATGTTCCGCGAGGATATTCCGCAGATCCTTTGTCTTGATGTCGTCACTCCTAGCGTACCCAAGCTTGCCCTTCAACCTCATAACAACGTCATCAAACCCATCACTCGAAGGCCTAGGAGGGGTACGATTACCTTGAGGGAATCCAGACAGATGGTGAATAGCATCACTTGTAATACGCAGAACCTTGTTCGCCTCACCCATGTCCAGAACCATGGTTGCAGGGTCAATCCTCATGTAGAAGTTGCCCATCAAAGGACGAGAAATGTTGGAATCAACCTTCAGCTCAAACACACAACCAAAACTAGCCTTGATAACCCTCGTCTTGTGCCTAGGCTGTAGCATTTTCGCACACGTCTTCACCTCTCCTAGTGAGCAGCGAACCGTCTTGTTAAAACGTTTCGCCTCACCTCCTCCTTGCCCACCTTCTTCGGGCGCTTTGCATCCTCTCTTCCTCCTCTCAGGCCGCTCCACAAGCTGATACTGGAAAAAAGGAGATACACAATGTGACACACAAGCTACACCATAATTCCACTAGTGCCTACAAAATTGCACGCTCAGTACATTTCAGAAGTCCACCTATGTCTAAATAGGCAGTACAGCCATGTATGACCAGAAGTTAACATGCTTTCAAATTGTTTGGAAATTTACATAGAAGAAGTTCAACCATGTACAACAAGGCAGTAATAAAAAATGAATACCAGAAGTCCAACTATGTCATATAGGCAGTACAACCATGTATGACCAGAAGTTAACATGCTTTCAAATTGTTTGGAAATTTTCATAGCAGAAGTTCAACCATGTACAACAAGGTAGTAATGAAACATGTATCTCAGAAGTCCAACCATGTCTACATAGGCAGTACAACCATGTATGAACACTAGTTAACATGCTTTCAAGAATGTTGGAAATTTAAAAAGCAGAAGTTCAACCATATACACTAAGGCAGTAATCAAACATGTATACCAACAAGTTAAGCTAATTTATTCATGTATATACCCAGAAGTTCAACTATGTACACAAAGGCAGTAATACCGTAAAAGCAAAAGCACGTCGGCTAATTTATTCGTCTATATAGAGATGGAGCAGAAGGTCAGCTATGTACGCCAAGGCAGTGCTAAAAACAATAAAACTACAGCAATAGCGACAAATGCTCTAAAAAACAGTAAAACATGAGACATTCATACCTGAGTAGCGGCAACGTCATCATCGACGTCGTCCTCATCATCAGTATTGAAGTCAGCATCATCCTTGTCTTCTAGATTAACACGAGAACACTTCTTCGCACCCTTGTTGACCTTTGCAGGTGGAACCTTGCGCTTCACGCTGCATTTCTTCCCCTTAACAGATGCACCAGCACCGAGCGAAGAAGGTGTAGGCGCGGCAGTGTCAAGCACGCGAGGACTACGGTGTGGTGTACCACCAAGGCCTAACCCTTCATCTTCAACAACTTCTGCAGGCCTTGAAACACGTGGGCTCTTCCGAGGAGTAACTGCACCAACTACTAGCTTCCTCCCAGCAGTCTTCTTGATTTTATTCTTAACAGGGACAACAGTGCCAGCACTACCACATGGCACGTCTTCCTCAACAGTAAGCTCAGACGCACGAACAGATCCAGGAACATCAGAACCTTTGTCAAGGCGGGCCGCCCTCTTCTTGTCAAAATCTTCTTGCTTCTTCCTCTTACGTTGGTCCTCCAGGAGAAGCTGAAAAGGCACATCCTCGGGTTGCATGACAGGTTCAGTGCAGACTGCGACTGCGTCTCTAACATCTGAAGAGAGCACAAAGGATCCTGAACGGGATCACAACCTTTGACTGACGGAGCCTCGTCCTCAGCAGCAGCAGGGGTTTCTAATAAACCCAAATCAGATAAAACATCGTTGATGGTGTTCAAAGCTTCCTCCTCTGTCGACACATCTGCAAAAGAACACAAAAAATCGAAGCAAAAAATAAAAAAAAGTCAGGAACAAAAACAAAAACAAACAACATGAACAAACTAAAAAACATGGCTCAAAACTTTAAAATGAAAAGAAAAGGTGTTTCACATACTAGGTGAAGCAAGAGCCGCAGAAGCAAGATCCTCAAGGCTTGAAAAATTCTCAAGGCTCGAAGCAACCTCGGCAATCATAGTCAAAGGGATAATGGGTGATTTAGCCGCATCAGATATTGGAGCATCAGTATTAACCTCTGAAGCTCCATCTTGATCGCAGGCATTTTTTTCAGAACTATTCAACTCATCACCAACTACAAAAAATGCAAGTAAAAAGGAACATGAGTTCTAATCCGCAATCCTACACCAAAAGGACATCTACTTTTAGAACAATGTCCAATACCCAGAAGTTCAACAATACCTAAGAAAGCAGTAAACACAAAAAACTAACAAAAAAAATCTACAAACTAAACATAAAAACAATCTACACCACAGGTGCTACTACATACATCATGAATGTCCAGAAGTTCAATGATACATAACAAAGCAGTAAAACAAAATGTGCATAACAGAAGATCAACCAAATTAAACTACGTGACCCAAGCAAATAGCACATAAAAAAGACGTAGCATGACCACGAATAGTATTTCACAGGCAAACTAAATATCAATGCCATGAAGATGATAACAACAAAACAAAAAACAAAGATATACATTTTAAACATGAAATGGCACACACATAAACTATGTGTAACAAATGCATACACACAAAACTTGTTAGAAGTTCACACTACTAAGACTGGCAGTCCAAGATAAATACCAAATGAAGATATGGGCAGACACATATAACAAAACTACTATTTAAAAAAAGATACAACTGCATTAAGATACCCGGAGATGATTTTGAAGCCATGGCAACACAACCGCCTCGATGAATGCCCAAACACTAGAACAACCTGTAAACACAGAAGATGAATTCCATATAGTTAGCAATTACAAAAACATACAACAAAATGCAAAAAAGGAAACTGAATCAAACACTAGAACCAACTACAAACAACTAGAACCAACTACAAACAACTAGAACCAACAAGTATGAAATAGATGACAGTAGCACATATAGGCAAGCACAACAAAAAACTTATCCAGAAACTAACTACAATGTCCCAAACATAATCTAGACATCCAAATCCACAGCACTAATGCCATTAGATACAACAGATCTAGCATTAACAATGACACCACAACCTCTCTGACATGCACCTGACTGCTAAAATCAACAAAGGGGAAATGAAAATCCACACACAAGCATATCACAAACAAATCTGGCCACGGGGGAATGCATTCCAACCAACACACGCCCAAGAACCCTACCTAATGTCCCACCAAACCATCAGAAAAAAGGTGGTAGGAGGCGGACGCGAGAGCAAACGGAGCAAACAGGGCAGGCCTCCATAGATCTGGCGAAAGTGAATACAAGCATTAGAGGGAAGGGGGCGGGGCGCAGCGTTTGTACCTCTCCAAGCACGAATTCGCGGCGGTTCTTCACTCCCCACAACGCCACGCGCAAGCAGTTGCCGCCCTCGCTTCAGAGCAGAGGAGAGCGGGCTGGGCGAGGGAGAGCGCGGGGCGGGGGAGTAATAGGACCGGGGGAGTGCGCCGGTTACTCCACTCGCGAGCGCACGGGACAGGGGCGGAGGGATCGTGGGGAGTAGCAGTTGAAGAAGGCAGCGGAGCCTCGGAGAGGGAAGAGAGAGCGAGCGACAAAGGGAGAGGAAATTTCTGACTGGTGGTGGCGAGGCAGATGGTCCATTAATGCGTATTTGTCGTGGGACTTGCAGCTACACCAAATTTATAGTTTTACCCCCCAACAGCTAAAATAGTAAATACATGTGTAGATAAAATAAATGCACCATTTGAATGCATCTATTATGATGAGATAAGATCACAAAAACAGCAAAGCTGATATCCTCAAAACCAAAAAATAGATGGCAAAATACACTACTAAAGGAAGAAACATACATACATAAATATGCCCATAAAAACAAGAGAAAAGAAGTTCAAAAAATAAAGAACAGAAGTTCAAGTTGTCTAATAAAAGAAGTAAAGCAATAAGAATAAATAAACCACAAAGAAACAAAAATAAGAAGTTCAAGTACAAAAACAGATGAAGTTCATATGTAACCCTAAACCCTAACCCTAAGATAGATAGTGGGGTCACGGATGTGACAGACTCGCCTCTGCATGCGACGACGCGGCACGCCGCGTCGCCGCCTGCTCCGGCTCGTTCCTATCTCGGCCTCGCAGGGGGAGGGGAGGGGGGTCCCGACCCCCCCTCCCCCCTGTTCGGCCTCGCGCTACCGCATTGCTGCGCGGTAGGATTTGACAGGATGCAATGCGGTTATTTTGTTTCCACCCCCCACCGCACACACCCTAAACCCTAAAAACCCTAAGATAGATAGTGGGGTCACGGATGTGACAGACTCGCCTCCGCATGCGACGATGCGGCATGCCGCGTCGTTGCCTGCTCCGGCTCGTTCCTGTCTTGGCCTCGCAGGGGGAGGGGAGGGGGGTCCCTCCCCCCTCCCCCCCCCCCTGCTCGGCCTCGCGCTACCGCATTGCTGCGCGCTAGGATTTGACAGGACGCAATGCGATTATTCTGTTTCTACCCCCCCCCCCACCGCACGCACCCTAAACCCTAAAAACCCTAAGATAGATAGTGGGGTCACGGATGTGACGGACTCGCCTCCGCATGCGACGACGCGGCACGCCACGTCGTCACCTGCTCCGGCTCGTTCCTATCTCGGCCTCGCAGGGGGAGGGGAGGTGGGGTCCCGACCCCCCTCCCTCCTGCTCGGCCTCGCGCTACCGCATTGCTGCGCGCTAGGATTTGACAGGACGCAATGCGGTTATTCTGTTTCCACCCCCCACCGCACGCACCCTAAACCCTAAAAACCCTAAGATAGATAGTGGGGTCACGGATGTGACGGACTCGCCTCCGCATGCGACGACGCGGCACGCCGCGTCGTTGCCTGCTCTGGCTCGTTCCTGTCTTGGCCTCGCAGGGGGAGGGGAGGGGGGTCCCGACCCCCCTCCCCCCTTCTCGGCCTCGCGCTACCGCATTGTTGCGCGCTAGGATTTGACAGGACGCAATGCGGTTATTCTGTTTCCACCCCCCACCGCACGCACCCTAAACCCTAAAAACCCTAAGATAGATAGTGGGGTCACGGATGTGACAGACTCGCCTCTGCATGCGACGACGCGACACGCCGCGTCGTCGCCTGCTCCGGCTCGTTCCTGTCTCGGCCTCGCAGGGGGAGGGGAGGGGGGCTCCCGACCCCCCCTCCCCCCCCTGCTCGGCCTCGCGCTACCGCATTTGTCAATAGGCCCAATGCCTATTTCAATGTCTACAATTATTTAAATCTTAAAATAACAAAACATAATTATATTTTAAAAGAAGTTCAAATAGAAAAGATAGAGAAGTTCGGGTTTTTGTGAAAAACTCAAAATTAACATTATAAAACGATTAGCATACAGAAGTTGAGGCTAGTTATTCACTGAAGGCCACCAACTACTATTAGTACGAAATCATACTAGGAAAAATAAGAAAATATACGCATATCCGTACGAAAATTACACGGTTGCTCATGGGACTATCAAAAAATAAATCAAAAGCAATGCAAAAGTACGAAAAATAACATAAAAACAGAAAGAAATACAGAGGGGCTTGCTCCATTACATTGCAAAAGAAGGAAAAACAGAAGTTCGGGTATGAACAGCATAGAAGTCCAGCTCCACACTTACACACTAGCTACAACAAAAAATTGCAGAAGAAATCTAGTAACGAATTCTGATACAAAGGACTTGCTGCATTATATTGCAGCGAAAGAAAAAGAAGAAGTTCAGGTATGAAACCGCAGAAGTCCAGCACAGAAACCCGGACAAAACCAACACGATCCACCTGATCCTCCCCTGATCCCGATCCGAGCCGGCCCAGCCCCCACAGAATCTAACAAAGGAAAAGAAGAAGTTGAGGTATGAAAACGCAGAAGTCCAGCTTGTACAACAACCATTATAAGATCTAGAAATAATGAACAAACAAATTCGTCCGAAGCATAAAATCATCTGCCCAAGATTGCAACACGTCCGCACACCCCTTGGAAATGATCTGGCAACTACCTTTCGACAACTGGAACGAACAGGGGGAAAATTTCAAACCCGCTAAAATAACATCAGAAAACCCGCGGGAGTGCAAACATCAAATTGCTAGAAATCAAACCGTAAGGACCCTCCCGATTAAAAATTACGGATAAGTAAGCCTCGAATTTCACTAAAGTATGCAAATCAGAAAGCAAACTATAAAGAAAAACTAGAAATTAACAGAAACGCGGGTTGCATCATGGGCGGATGAAGAACACGGGCGATTTCAATTTTTTTTGAAATAACAAAGAATTTGTTCTCCAAACTCGTACCAAAACCTAATCCGCATCGTTCCAGAACATGGACAACATCCAAAACATGCATTAAACTTGTAACAGACAGAAGTTCATCACGACCCCGAGAGCAAATCCGCCAACGTGCTAGAATCCGAATCAAAACAAGCATTTAGACTCTAAAAAACGTGTCCACATTACACTTACACCTCAAACAACACGAATGATCAGAAAAACTCGTAGGGGAAGCCACGGTTGCGAAGATAGCCCGAAGGTCAGGTTAGTACAGAGGGAAGTTCAGGCGCGTTACATGGGAAGGTCAGGTTGTGATCAGAATATTATTCTGATCCCGTGAACTTCCTCTCGGATCCTCCCGATCCAGGCACCACTTGCGCCGCCATCTTGCAGCGCATCCAACCCCTGCGCGCCACTGCCCCAGGATCTGGCAGCCGCCCCGCCATCGCCCAAGGATCCGGCAGCCGCCCTGCCATCGCCCACGGATCTTGCTGCCTGCCCGCCATCACCCACAGATTCGTTAATCCATAGGGCGGCGGCCTCCCTCACCCTGGGTCCACCGCGACGGCGGCCCCCCTGCCACTAGATCCACCGTGATGTCGCCTTCCTCCCCCTGACTCCACGGGGGCGGTGGCGGCTTCCCTGTCCCCTGGATCCACGGCAGCGACGGCCTCATTCCCACTGGATCCACGGCGGACGCGGCCTCCTTTGCTTCGAACATGGCGACGCCCTCCCTCCCGTGAGATGTTGGCAAACCACACGTCGTCACCTGCTGCTGCTCCTGGGTGGTGGTGCGGCTCCCTGCTTGGCCGCCATGGGGAGCCTGCTGGATGGCTCTACGGATGCGTCGCCCCGGCTACGGATCCGATGAGATCCGTCGGCCCCTCCCCGTTCCGCCACTAGCACCCGGATCCCGGGGTCGCCGCTGGACCCGTCGCCGTCAGCCTCCCCGACCTTCTCTGGTTGCCTGGACAGTACTGCCCTTGGCATAGCGTGACCAGTGCCTGTATTTCGTCCATGACCACGCCATTGTGCTCATCTTCAGTTTCGCCTCGAGCAGTTGCATAACAGTAGTGGTATGTTAATGTTCAGAGCACATGTTCTGTTGAAAAAGATTCCCGTTTTGCCTAATTATATTGTAATCCTACAAGTCTATGAGCCATGCTCTAAACTGTGAACATATCCTGATAATACAAGTTACTTGGTGCACTATCAAGGTTCAGGAAAAGGATGCAGGCTTCCACATGGTGCTTGAAAAATGCCACTTTCCCAATCTTGTCTCTGTCCGAGCACGAAGACACTGCTGCCCGTCAGTGCTTGGTCAACGACCGAACAACTCTTTCCTCTCCACCACGAGAAGTTCGGCAGCTCACGCGCGAGCAGTCCATCTATCGCCTCCCGTGCAAGCACTCCATCACCTCACATAGTGTCCGTTCGACAGAGTTTGTCCTTCTGAAGAAGCAGAAAATGGAGTTTGAAGAGGCTGCGCGCGGGTGGTGGTGTGGTTGCAGAAGAAGAAGTGCTGATGCGAACTCGTCCATCCGGTGTAGTATACCAGTATGATTTGGAGGCAGAGAATTTGTTGTGTCTCTTACCATGAATCCCTGTAGTTATGGAAACTTGGATCCCTGTAAATTTTTAAAATATATCGCTAGCACTTTGTTCCCCGAGTGTGTTTGCATTAATGCGTGAGAGGAAACCATTCTAGGTAGTATTCGTGTGCGATTTTCCTACTCTTTGCACTACTACATACATAGTTTTTTGATAAGAGGTGCTTTCCCGGTCACCTGGAACATATCCCGTTACTTGAAGATGCTTTTGATGTTTCTGTATGGCTTATGAAAAGCTTGACTTGATGCCCGTCGAGAAAATTTCGCGAAGTCCAAATTGTAAAAAAATTGAAGTTCAAATTGTAAAAACATGTATTTCCCTGTTTCTAAAAATGAAATAGAGAAGTTCAAATAAAAAAATAAAAAGAACAGTTTTAGGTTTATAAAAAAAGAATTTCCCATTTCTAACAACAAAACCAACTGGTTAAACTAAAAAAGATAGAAATTTCTTTTTTTAAAATATGAATTTTCATCGTTTCTAAAAAAGTAAGAAGGTCAAATTAAATAAAAGGAAAAGAGTTCAATGTCTCTACAAAAAAGGAACTCGCTTTTTTTAAAATAAACATAGATTAAGAAATAAAACCAGGAAGTCCAAATTAAAAAGATGGAGAAGTTTGATGATTATAGAAAACTCAGATTTTCCTCGTTATTAAAGAATGGAAACAAAGAAGTTCAAAAATAAAATAACAAGAAGTTAAACTTTTAAAAATAGGGCGCTTCAAAATTTCATAAAAAAGATTAAGAAATAAAACCAGGAAGTCCAAATTAAAAAGATGGAGAAGTTCGATGATTATAGAAAACTCAGATTTTCCTCGTAATTAAAGAATGGAAACAAGAAGTTCAACTTTTAAAAAATAGAGCGCTTCAAAATTTCGTAGAAAAAAATTAAGAAATAAAACAAGGAAGTCCAAATTAAAAAGATGCAGAAGTTTGATGATTATAGAAAACTCAGATTTATCTCGTTATTAAAAAATGGAAACAAGATGTTCAAAAATAAAATAACTTCTAAAAAAGTTGTTGCTAGAAGTTCAAGTGCTCTGTCCGGGGAAGTTCAAAAAATTCTTGTGAGAGAGTTTGAACAAAAATACATGACAGAAGTTCAAGATGAAAATAGCGGGAAGTTCAACTACTACACGAAATGCGTTTCAGATAGGAAAATAAGAATAGAAAACAAAAAGCTTAAAAGATTTTGTTGCTAGAAGTTCACGTGCTACTCCCGGTGAAGTTCGAGATCTCTAGTGTGAGACGTCCGACCTTCAGTTACATGGTAAAAAAAAGGCAAAAAAGACGTTGTTTTACGCATTCAAAAATATATTTTGAACCGTTGCAAGTATGAAAAGCTCATCAACACAAAAAAGTTGTGTGTTTTTAATAGCTTTCCATCGGTATATCATTTGCTCAATTACGGTAAATGGTTTGAGAATTACGGGCGAAAAACATCACGTCAAAAAATAGAGTGAAGTTCAAACAGACATGCTCCAGAAGTTCAACTACTTCACGCAGTGCATTTCCGTTCACCATGAACGCAGAAATCATGATCTCGCCATTTTCTAATTTACCTCGAAACGACCATAATATCATTTGTGTAAGTTCAAGTCCTTGGTTGGAGAAAGTTAAAAAAATTATTGTGAGAGATGTTTGTACAAAAGGAATATTATTTGTGTAACACTTACGAATGGATGAGAAAATTACAAACAAAAATACGTCCCAGAAGTTCAACGTGAAAACAGCAGGAAGTTCAACTACTACGCTAAATGAATTTTAGATGAAAAACTTTCAAAATCGTCGCGAGTATGAAAAAATGATCAGCACGGGAAAGTTGCGTGTTTACAGCAGCTTTCCATCGGTATATCACCCGCTCAATTCCCGTGAGTGGGATGGAGAGCTATGAGTAGTGGATGAAGATCTACGAGCAAAAAAATCACGTGAAAAACAGAGTGAAGTTCAGGTACACGCACCGAGAAGTTCAGGTTCTTCACGCGGTGCATTTTCGAAGAATCTGTTTCGCGGTAGAGGCAGAACGAATGATCCCCCCGTTTTCGGAATTACTTGAAAACGGCTAGGAATCAGAGAAAACCATCAACATGAAAAAGTTTCGCATTTTCCGTAGCTTTTCAACGGTATATTATTTGCCCAATTCCGATAAAGTTCGTAGAAATTACGGCGAAAATACATTTTTTCCATTTTCAAAACTGACTTAAAACCGTAAAGAATTGGCAGAAACGGTACATACCAAAAAGTTTCGCATTTGTTCAAGCTTTCCAACGCAATATCATTTGCTTCATTCGGACGCACGATTAAAAAATTAAATCGAAAATACGAACTGGGTAGGACTTGGACCATTTTCCAAATTACTCTTAAACCATTCAAAATTAGAAAAAAAACTTTCAAGATGAAAAAGTAGCGCATTTTCATAAACTTTCCAACGCCATATCATATGCCTCCATTGGATTAGCCGTTTAGAAATGACATCGAAAAAACGAACTCAGCTGTTCGGTTTACGAAATTTTAGGTTTTTTCAAATTACTCTTTAACCATAGGGAATTAGAAAAAACTTTCAACATGTGGATGGAGCGGTTTTGCAGCATATTTCCAACACCATATTATATGCCTCATTCCGATAAACGGTTTAGAAATGCGATCGAAATTACGATTCACGTTTTTTGTGTGAAGAAAAAACGGTTTTCAAAACTGCTCTTAAACCGCTCACATTTTGCGAAAAATTTAACTTGGGTCATGATACTCGTGTCCATAGCTTTCCAACGGTATATAGCAAGCCCTATTTGGGCAATGTTGCGGGAAGTTCAACCTAGCACAGGGGGAAGTTCAGGTCAAACAACTCAAGCAGTAAAATCGCAAAAAACGCGAGTGAGGGAGTCCTGGACTAGGGGGTGTCCGGATAGCCGGACTATCATCATCGGCCGGACTCCAAGACTATGAAGATACAAGATTGAAGACTTCGTCTCATGTCCGGATGGGACTTTCCTTGGCGTGGAAGGCAAGCTTGGCAATACGGATATGTAGATCTCCTACCATTGTAACCGACTCTGTGTAACCCTAGCCCTCTCCAGTGTCTATATAAACCGGAGGGTTTTAGTCCATAGGACGAACAACCATTACAACAATCATACCATAGGCTAGATTCTAGGGTTTAGCCTCCTTGATCTCGTGGTAGATCCACTCTTGTACTACCCATATCATCAATATCAATCAAGCAGGAGTAGGGTTTTACCTCCATCGAGAGGGCCCGAACCTGGGTAAAAACATAGTGTCCCTTGTCTCCTGTTACCATCCGCCTAGACGCACAGTTCGGGACCCCCTACCCGAGATCCGCCGGTTTTGACACTGACATTGGTGCTTTCATTGAGAGTTCCTCTGTGTCGTCACCGATAGGCTTGATGGCTCCTTTGATCATCAACAACGACGCAGTCCAGGGTGAGACTTTTCTCCCCGGACAGATCTTCGTGTTTGGCGGCTTTGCACTGCGGGCCAACTCGCTTGGCCATCTGGAGCAGATCGAAAGCTACGCCCCTGGCCATCAGGTCAGATTTGGAAGCCTAAACTTCACGGCCGACATCCACGGAGACTTGATCTTTGACGGATTCGAGCCACAGCCGAGCGCGCCGCACTGTCACGATGGGCATGATTTAGCTCTGCTGCCGGACAGTGCCCTGGAGGCCGCACATGAGTCTGCTCCGATCCTTAATTTGGAGCCGACCGTGCAGATCGAGGACGGTTGGCTAGACACCGCCTCGGGGGCTGCAACCTCTACAGCGATGGAGCCGAATACTGACCTTGTCCCTTGTAAAGCCCGTGACTTCGAGGTGCCGGACTCCTCGCCGGACTCCGAACCTCCTGCGCCCCTACCAATCGAATCTGATTGGGCGCCAATCATGGAGTTCACCTCCGCGGACATCTATCAGCACTCACCCTTTGGCGACATCCTGAATTTGCTAAAGTATCTCTCGTTATCAGGAGAGCCCTGGCCGGGCTGCGGTCAGGACGGTTGGGATGCGGACGACGAAGAAATTCAAAGCCCACCCACCACCCACTTTGTAGCCACTGTCGGCGATCTAACCGACATGCTAGATTACGACTCCGAAGACATCGACGGTATGGACGACGATACCGGAGACGGCCAAGAACCAGCGCCTACTGGGCACTGGAAAACCACCTCAACTCATGACATATACATGGTGGACACACCAAAAGGAAGCGATAACGAGGAACAACGGGACGCGGCAAAGGATAATCCCCCCGAAAAACAACCAAAACGGCGACGCAAGCGCCGCCTGAAGTCCCGCCTCGATAACGACAGCACCCATAATGACCCAGCCGTAGAGCAGGGCAAACCAGTGGACGAAGAACATGCAACCAAGCAACCATCCGAACAGGATGAATCGGACAACCAACCCATCCTCGGCGAAAACAACAGTCCAGACGATCTCACGCCAGACACACCACCGGAGCATAAGAACCTTCACAAAAGGCTCGTCGCCACTGCAAGAAGTTTGAAGAAGCAGAAACGGAAGCTCAAAACAGCGGAAGACGTACTCAGAATGAGGTGGAGCAAAGTACTCAAGACCGCAGACAAATACGGCAATAGTCACCAAGCAAAGAGCTACCCAAAGCGCAAGCTGCTACCCGAATTCGATGAGGAGGCCGTAGAGCCACCACAATCAAAAAGCAAAGAGGCCGCCTGGCCGGATAGACGACCAGATGACATGCCAAAAGTGGCAAGCGGCGCCGCACACAAGCCGGCACATGACACACATAAAGATCCTCGCAAAAAGGATGGCCCGGTCAGGTCCATTTATGGGCCAAAAAAGAGGGCCCCAGAAAGCAACACAACACGCCGAGTGTCCGAAGATAACGGCACACCTAAATACAGGGGCGCCACACACCCACTATGTTTCACCGATGAGGTGCTGGATCATGAATTTCCAGCGGGATTCAAGCCCGTAAACATAGAGGCATATAACAGACCCCGGAGTCTGGATTGAGGATTACATCCTACACATACATATGGCTAGAGGAGACGATCTCCACGCCATAAAATACCTACCCCTCAAGTTCAAAGGGCCAGCTCGGCATTGGCTCAAAAGCCTCCCAGGAAACACAATTGGAAGTGGGGAAGAGCTCGAGGACGCATTTAGAGCAAATTTTCAGGGGACTTATGTCCGCCCCCCGGACGCAGACGATTTAAGTCACATAACTCAACAGCCCGGAGAGTTAGCGCGCAAATTCTGGAACAGGTTCCTCACTAAAAAGAACCAAATAGTTGACTGTCCGGACGCCGAAGCCTTAGCAGATTTTAAACATAACGTCCGAGACGAATGGCTTGCCAGACACCTCGGCCAGGAAAAGCCAAGAACAATGGCCGCGCTAACAAGCCTCATGACCCGCTTTTGCGCGGGGGAAGACAGCTGGCTGGCAAGATGCAGCACCAGTGACCCGAGTACATCCGAGATCAGAGATGGAAATGGAAAATCACGGCGCAGAAAAGATCAGCGCCGAAATAAGAAAAATGGACCAAAGAACATGACGGTCAACGCCGGATTCAAAAGCTCTCGGCCGAACAGCAAAACACTGCCTCTTAAGGACAACAGTGACGAGCTATCCAACCTAAACAAAATCTTGGATAGGATATGCCAAATTCACAGTACCCCCGGGAAACCTGCAAACCACACCCACAGAGATTGTTGGGTCTTCGAGCAGTCCGGCCGACTTAACGCCGAACACAAGGGGCTCGACACACCGAGCGAGGACGATGACGAATCCCACAAGCAGAGCGCCGGACAACAAAAGAACTTCCCACAACAGGTCAAAACAGTGAATTCACTCCAAGTAATAACAAGGAAAAATAGGGTGGCACCTACCAAAGCGCATGCCGCACGGTCCACCCCAGCGGAATCCCAAGATTGGATGTCAAATCCAATTACTTTCGACCGTCTGGATTACTCCAGAAGTGTTCGAAACGCAAGATGGACTGCTCTGATATTGGATCCTGTAATCGACGGACTACAATTTACACAAGTCCTAATGGATGGCGGCAGTGACTTAAACCTGCTATATCCGGACACAATCCGCAAGTTGGGGATACACCCTACTAAAATTTGCCCTAGCAGCACTTCCCTCAAAGGAGTGACGCCAGGCCCTTACGCCGAGTCCATGGGCTCCTTACTACTAGAAGTTGTGTTCGGTTCACCCGACAACTTCCGCCGTGAAAAGCTACTCTTCCATGTCGCCCCATTTAAAAGTAGCCATCAAGCACTATTGGGATGTGAAGCTTTCGCCCGCTTTAACGCAATACCGCACTACGCATCTCTTACACTCAAAATGCCCGGTCCACGAGGCATCATCTCCTTACAAGGTCGCTCAAGACCCCGGACACGGCTAGGCGAGTCCGGCAAAAATAAACTAGGGGCTTCCTAGCCGCACACCCCTTCACAAGGGGCTGTGCGTATGAACAATAAGAGCCAATAAAAGCTCAACTCTATTCATTTATTCATACTCTATTTTAAATACATTTTTCGTACGATTTCTTTTCAAACTAAGTTCCTCTATTTTACAGATTAACAACGTGCTACACCCGTCCAGGATACAACACAACGGAGACACAGGCGCAGACGTGTAGTAGGGACCCGTTACAAGGATTCTTTTCAGATTAAGACCCTGCGTAAACCTTTTTTTACTGTCTCTTGTTGCTATACATCCCCTGGTTTCTTACCATAACCAGAGAGGAGGCTGACGTTTTGGCATCGGCCGCGTCAGAGGATTCCGCGCGTACCTGGACACTAGGGGCTTAGGGCATTGATTTGAAGGAAATATGCCCTAGAGGCAATAATAAAGTTATTATTTATTTCCTCATATCATGATAAATGTTTATTATTCATGCTAGAATTGTATTAACCGGAAACATGATACATGTGTGAATACATAGACAAACACATAGTCACTAGTATGCCTCTACTTGACTAGCTCATTAATCAAAGATGGTTATGTTTACTAACCATAGACATGTGTTGTCATTTGATTAAAGGGATCATATCATTAGGAGAATGATGTGATTGACATGACCCATTCTGTTAGCCTAGCACTTGATCGTTTAGTATACTGCTATTGCTTTCTTCATGACTTATACAAAGTTCCTGCAACTATGAGATTGTGCAACTCCCGTTTACCGGAAGAACACTTTGTGTGCTACCAAACGTCACAACATAACTGGGTGATTATAAAGGTGCTCTACAGGTGTTTCTGAAAGTACATGTTGGGTTGGCATAATTCGAGATTAGGATTTGTCACTCCGATTGTCGGAGAGGTATCTATGGGCCCTCTCGGTAATACTCATCACCTAAGCCTTGCAAGCATATAACTAATAAGTTAGTTATGAGATGACATATTACGGAACGAGTAAAGAGACTTGCCGGTAACGAGATTGAACTAGGTATTGGATACCGACGATCAAATCTCGGGCAAGTAACATACCGATGACAAAGGGAACAAAGTATGTTGTTATGCGGTTTGACCGATAAAGATCTTCATAGAATATGTAGGAACCAATATGGGCGTCCAGGTCCCGCTATTGGTTATTGACCGAGAATGGTTTTAGGTCATGTCTACATAGTTCTCGAACCCGTAGGGTCCGCACGCTTAACGTTTCGATGACAGTTTTATTATGAGTTTATAAGCTTTGATGTACCGAAGTTTGTTCGGAGTCCCGGATGTGATCACAGACATGACGAGGAGTCTCGGAATGGTCGAGACATAAATATTGATATATTGGAAGCCTATATTTGTACATCGGAATGGTTCCGGGTGAAATCGGCATTTTACCGGAGTACCGGGAGGTTACCGGAACCCCCCGGGGGGTTAATGGGCCTACAAGGGCCAAGAGGGAGAAGAGGAAGGAGCAAGGAGGGAGCCGCGTGCCCCTCCCCCTCCTAGTCCGAATAGGACAAGGGAAGGGGGGCGGCGGCCCCCCTTTCCTTCTCCTCTTCCTCCTCTTTCCCCCTCTCTCCTACTCCAACTTGGAAAAGAGGAGTCCTACTCCCCTCCCCCCTTGGCGCGCCCCCTTAGGCCGGCGGCCTCCTCCCCCTGGCTCCTTTATATACGGGGGCGGGGGGCACCCCATAGACACACAAGTTGATCTACGGATCGTTCCTTAGCCGTGTGCGGTGCCCCCTTCCACCATATTCCACCTCGGTCATATCGTCGCGGTGCTTAGGCGAAGCCCTGCGCTGGTAGAACATCATCATCATCACCACGCCGTCGTGCTGACGGAACTCATCTCCGGAGCTCGGCTGGATTGGAGGCCGGAGATCGTCATCGAGCTGAACGTGTGCTGAACTCGGAGGCTCCGTACGTTCGGTGCTTGGATCGGTCGGATCGTGAAGACGTACGACTACATCAACCACGTTGTGCTAATGCTTCCACTTACGGTCTATGAGGGTATGTGGACGAACACTCTCCCCTCTCGTTGCTATGCCATCACCATGATCTTGCGTGTGCGTAGGAAATTTTTTGAAATTACTACGTTCTCCAACAGTGGCATCCAAGCCTAGGTTTTATGCGTTGATGTTATATGCACGAGTAGAACACAAGTGAGTTGTGGACGATATAAGTCATACTGCCTACCAGCATGTCATACTTTGGTTCAGCGGTATTGTGAGATGAAGCGGCCCGGACCGACATTACGCGTACGCTTACGCGAGACTGGTTTCACCGTTACGAGCACTTGTGCTTAAAGGTGGCTGGCGGGTCTCTGTCTCTCTCACTTTAGTTGAACCGAGTGTGGCTACGCCCGGTCATTGTGAAGGTTAAAACGGAGTCTATTTGACAAACTATCGTTGTGGTTTTGATGCGTAGGTAAGAACGGTTCTTGCTAAGCCCGTAGCAGCCACGTAAAATTTGCAACAACAAAGTAGAGGACGTCTAACTTGTTTTTGCAGGGCATGTTGTGATGTGATATGGTCAAGACGTGATGCTATATTTTATTGTATGAGATGATCATGTTTTGTGGCAGGAGCCATATGGTTGTCGCTTTATTGTATGAAATGCAAACGCCCTGTAATTGCTTTACTTTATCACTAAGCGGTAGCGATAGTCGTAGAAGCAATAGATGGCGTAAACGACAACGATGCTACGATGGAGATCAAGGTGTCGCGCCGGTGACGATGGTGATCATGACGGTGCTTCGGAGATGGAGATCACAAGCACAAAATGATGATGGCCATATCATATCACTTATATTGATTGCATGTGATGTTTATCCTTTATGCATCTTATCTTGCTTTGATTGACGGTAGCATCTTAAGATGATCTCTCACTAAAATTATCAAGAAGTGTTCTCCCTGAGTATGAACCGTTGCCAAAGTTCGTCGTGCCGAGACACCACGTGATGATTGGGTGTGATAAGCTCTACGTCCATCTACAATGGGTGCAAGCCAGTTTTGCACACGCAGAATACTCAGGTTAAACTTGACGAGCCTAGCATATGCAGATATGGCCTCGGAACACAGAGACCGAAAGGTCGAGCGTGAATCATATAGTAGATATGATCAACATAGTGATGTTCACCATTGAAAACTACTCCATCTCACGTGATGATCGGTTATGGTTTAGTTGATTTGGATCACGTAATCACTTAGATGACTAGAGAGATGTCTGTCTAAGTGGGAGTTCTTAAGTAATATGATTAATTGAACTTAAATTTATCATGAACTTAGTACCTGATAGTATCTTGCTTGTCTATGTTTGTTTGTAGATAGATGGCTCGTGCTGTTGTTCCGTTGAATTTTAATGCGTTCCTTGAGAAAGCAAAGTTTAAAGATGATGGTAGCAATTACACGGACTGGGTCCGTAACCTGAGGATTATCCTCATTGCTGCACAGAAGAGTTACATCCTGGAAGCACCGCTGGGTGCCAGGCCTGCTGCTGATGCAACTGACGACGTTAAGAACGTCTGGCAGAGCAAAGCTGATGACTACTCTATAGTTCAGTGTGCCATGCTTTACGTCTTGGAACCGGGTCTTCAACGACGTTTTGAACGTCATGGAGCATATGAGATGTTCCAGGAGTTGAAGTTAATATTTCAAGCAAATGCCCGGATTGAGAGATATGAAGTCTCCAATAAGTTCTATAGCTGCAAGATGGAGGAGAATAGTTCTGTCAGTGAACACATACTCAGAATGTCTGGGTATAATAATCACTTGATTCAACTGGGAGTTAATCTTCCTGATGATAGTGTCATTGACAGAATTCTCCAATCACTGCCACCAAGCTACAAGAGCTTTGTGATGAACTATAATATGCAAGGGATGAACAAGACTATTCCCGAGCTCTTCGCAATGCTGAAAGCCGCGAAGGTAGAAATCAAGAAGGAGCATCAAGTGTTGATGGTCAACAAGACCACTAGTTTCAAGAAGAAGGGCAAAGGAAAAAAGAAGGGGAACTTCAAGAAGAACAGCAAGCAAGTTGCTGCTCAAGAGAAGAAACCCAAGTCTGGACCTAAGCCTGAAACTGAGTGCTTCTACTGCAAGCAGACTGGACACTAGAAGCAGAACTGCCCCAAGTATTTGGCGGATAAGAAGGATGGCAAAGTGAGAAAAGGTATATGTGATATACATGTTATTGATGTGTACCTAACTAGAGCTCGTAGTAGCACCTGGGTATTTGATACTGGTTCTGTTGCTAATATTTGCAACTCGAAACAGGGACTACAGAATAAGCGAGCACTGACCAAGGACGAGGTGACGATGCGCGTGGGAAACGGTTCCAAAGTCGATGTGATCGCGGTCGGCATGCTACCTCTACATCTACCTTCGGGATTAGTTTTAGACCTGAATAATTGTTATTTGGTGCCAGCGTTGAGCATGAACATTATATCTGGATCTTGTTTGATGCGAGACAGTTATTCATTTAAATCAGAGAATAATGGTTGTTCTACTTATATGAGTAATATCTTTTATGGTCATGCACCCTTGAAGAGTGGTCTATTTTTATTGAATCTCGATAGTAGTGATACACATATTCGTAATGTTGAAGCCAAAAGATGCAGAGTTGATAATGATAGTGCAACTTATTTGTGGCACTGCCGTTTAGGTCATATCGGTGTAAAACGCATGAAGAAACTCCATACCGATGGACTTCTGGAATCACTTGATTATGAATCACTTGGTACTTGCGAACCGTGCCTCATGGGCAAGATGACTAAAACACCGTTCTCCGGAACTATGGAGAGAGCAACAGATTTGTTGGAAATCATACATACAGATGTGTGTGGATCGAGAATGTTGAGGCTCATGGCGGATATCGTTATTTTCTCAACTTCACAGATGATTTGAGCAGATATGGGTATATCTACTTAATGAAGCACAAGTCTGAAACATTTGAAAAGTTCAAAGAATTTCAGAGTGAAGTGGAAAATCATCGTAACAAGAAAATAAAGTTTCTACGATCTGATCGTGGAGGAGAATATTTGAGTTACGAGTTTGGTTTACATTTGAAACAACGCGGAATAGTTTCGCAACTCACACCACCCGGAACACCACAACGAAATGGTGTGTCCGAACGTCGTAATCGTACTTTACTTGATATGGTGCGATCTATGATGTCTCTTACCGATTTACCGCTATCGTTTTGGGGTTATGCTTTAGAGACGGCCGCATTCACGTTAAATAGGGCACCATCTAAATCCGTTGAGACGACGCCTTATGAACTGTGGTTTGGCAAGAAACCAAAGTTGTCGTTTCTTAAAGTTTGGGGCTGCGATGCTTATGTGAAGAAACTTCAACCAGATAAGCTCGAACCCAAATCGTAGAAATGTGTCTTCATAGGATATCCAAAAGAAACTGTTGGGTACACCTTCTATCACAGATCCGAAGGCAAGACATTCGTTGCTAAGAATGGATCCTTTCTAGAGAAGGAATTTCTCTCGAAAGAAGTGAGTGGGAGGAAAGTAGAACTTGATGAGATAACTGTATCTACTCCCTTATTGGAAGGTAGTTCATCACGAGAACCAGTTCCTGTGACGACTACACCAATTAGTGAGGAAGCTAATGATATTGATCATGAAACTTCAGATCAAGTTTCTGCTGAACCTCGTAGGTCTACCAGAGTAAGATCCGCACTAGAGTGGTACGGTAATCCTATTCTAGAAGTCATGTTACTTGACCATGATGAACCTACGAACTATGAGGAAGCGATGATGAGCCTAGATTCCGCAAAATGGCTAGAGGCCATGAAATCTGAGATGGGATCCATGAATGAAAACAAAGTATGGACTTTGGTTGACTTGCCCGATGATCGGCAAGCCATTGAGAATAAATGGATTTTTAAGAAGAAGGCTGACGCTGATGGTAATGTTACTGTCTATAAAGCTCGACTTGTTGCGAAAGGTTTTCGACAAGTTCAAGGGGTTGACTACGATGAGACTTTCTCACCCGTAGCGATACTTAAGTCTGTCCGAATCATGTTGGCTATTGCTGCATTTCATGATTATGAAATTTGGCAAATGGATGTCAAGACTGCATTCTTGAATGGATTTCTAGAAGAAGAGTTGTATATGATGCAGCCGGAAGGTTTTGTTGATCCAAAAGGTGCTGACAAAGTGTGCAAGCTCCAGCGTTCCATTTATGGACTGGTGCAAGCATCTCGGAGTTGGAATAAACGTTTTGATAATGTAATCAAAGCATATGGTTTTATACAGACTTTTGGAGAAGCCTGTATTTACAAGAAAGTGAGTGGGAGCTCTGTAGCATTTCTAGTTTTATATGTTGATGACATATTATTAATTGGAAATGATATAGAATTTCTGGATAGCATAAAGGCATACTTGAATAAAAGTTTTTCAATGAAAGACCTCGGTGAAGCTGCTTACATATTGGGCATCAAGATCTATAGAGATAGATCAAGACGCTTAATAGGACTTTCACAAAGCACATACCTTGACAAAATTTTGAAAAAGTTCAAAATGGATCAGGCAAAGAAAGGATTCTTGCATGTGCTACAAGGTGTGAAGTTGAGTCAAACTCAATGCCCGACCACAGCAGAAGATAGAGAGAAAATGAAAAATGTTCCCTATGCTTCAACATAGGCTGTATCATGTATGCAATGCTGTGTACCAGACCTGACGTATGCTTAGCAATAAGCTTGGCAGGAAGGTACCAAAGTAATCCAGGAGTGGATCACTGGACAGCGGTCAAGAACATCCTGAAATACCTGAAAAGGACTAAGGATATGTTTCTCGTATATGGAGGTGACAAAGAGCTAGTCGTAAATGGTTACGTCGGTGCAAGCTTTGACACTGATCCAGACGATTCTAAATCGCAAACCGGATACGTGTTTTTATTAAACGGTGGAGCTGTAAGTTGGTGCAGTTCTAAACAAAGCGTCGTGGCGGGATCTACATGTGAAGTGGAGTACATAGCTGCTTCTGAAGCAACGAATGAAGGAGTCTGGATGAAAGAGTTCATTTCCGATCTAGGTGTCATACCTAGTGCATCGGGACCAATGAAGATCTTCTGTGACAATACAGGTTCAATTGCCCTGGCAAAGGAATCCTGATTTCCCAAGAGGACCAAACACATCAAGAGACGCTTCAATTCCATTCGGGACCAAGTCCAAGTGGGAGACATAGAGATTTGCAAGATACATACGGATCTGAATGTTGCAGACCCATTGACTAAGCCTCTCTCATGAGCAAAACATGATCAGCACCAAGACTCCATGGGTGTTAGAATCATTACTATGTAATCTAGATTATTGACTCTAGTGCAAGTGGGAGACTGAAGGAAATATGCCCTAGAGGCAATAATAAAGTTATTATTTATTTCCTCATATCATGATAAATGTTTATTATTCATGCTAGAATTGTATTAACCGGAAACATGATACATGTGTGAATACATAGACAAACACATAGTCACTAGTATGCCTCTACTTGACTAGCTCATTAATCAAAGATGGTTATGTTTCCTAACCATAGACATGTGTTGTCATTTGATTAAAGGGATCATATCATTAGGAGAATGATGTGATTGACATGACCCATTCTGTTAGCCTAGCACTTGACCGTTTAGTATACTGCTATTGCTTTCTTCATGACTTATACAAAGTTCCTGCAACTATGAGATTGTGCAACTCCCGTTTACCGGAAGAACACTTTGTGTGCTACCAAACGTCACAACGTAACTGGGTGATTATAAAGGTGCTCTACAGGTGTTTCCGAAAGTACATGTTGGGTTGGCATAATTCGAGATTAGGATTTGTCACTCCGATTGTCGGAGAGGTATCTCCGGGCCCTCTCGGTAATACTCATCACCTAAGCCTTGCAAGCATATAACTAATAAGTTAGTTATGAGATGACGTATTACGGAACGAGTAAAGAGACTTGCCGGTAACGAGATTGAACTAGGTATTGGATACCGACGATCAAATCTCGGGCAAGTAACATACCGATGACAAAGGGAACAAAGTATGTTGTTATGCGGTTTGACCGATAAAGATCTTCGTAGAATATGTAGGAACCAATATGGGCATCCAGGTCCCGCTATTGGTTATTGACCGAGAATGGTTTTAGGTCATGTCTACATAGTTCTCGAACCCGTAGGGTCCGCACGCTTAACGTTTCGATGACAGTTTTATTATGAGTTTATAAGTTTTGATGTACCGAAGTTTGTTCGGAGTCCCGGATGTGATCACGGACATGACGAGGAGTGTCGGAATGGTCGAGACATAAATATTGATATATTGGAAGCCTATATTTGGACATCGGAATGGTTCCGGGTGAAATCGGCATTTTACCGGAGTACCGGGAGGTTACCGGAACCCCCCGGGGGGTTAATGGGCCTACATGGGCCAAGAGGGAGAAGAGGAAGGAGCAAGGAGGGGGCCGCGCGCCCCTCCCCCTCCTAGTCCGAATAGGACAAGGGAAGGGGGGCGACGCCCCCCTTTCCTTCTCCTCTTCCTCCTCTTTCCCCCTCTCTCCTACTCCAACTTGGAAAAGAGGAGTCCTACTCCCGGTGGGAGTAGGACTCCACCCTTGGCGCGCCCCCTTAGGCCGGCGGCCTCCTCCCCCCTGGCTCCTTTATATACGGGGGCGGGGGGCACCCCATAGACACACAAGTTGATCTAGGGATCGTTCCTTAGCCGTGTGCGGTGCCCCCTTCCACCATATTCCACCTCGGTCATATCGTCGCGGTTCTTAGGCGAAGCCCTGCGCCGGTAGAACATCATCATCGTCACCACGCCGTCGTGCTGACGGAACTCATCTCCGGAGCTCGGCTGGATCGGAGGCCGGAGATCGTCATCGAGCTGAACGTGTGCTGAACTCGGAGGCTCCGTACGTTCGGTGCTAGGATCGGTCGGATCGTGAAGACGTACGACTACATCAACCGCGTTGTGCTAACGCTTCCGCTTACGGTCTACGAGGGTACGTGGACGAACACTCTCCCCTCTCGTTGCTATGCCATCACCATGATCTTGCGTGTGCGTAGGAAATTTTTTGAAATTACTACGTTCCCCAACATGATTTGCCCGTCATCATAAAGACCGAACACCTCAGGGAGTGTTCGGCGTCTCGAGTTAGGCCTTATATGCATCAGCTCCGAATCATGTCTTTGGTCAAATGTTGGGTTTGCCCGGCTCCTGTGTTTTGCTGCCTTAAGTTCCGTATCATCGGCTAACGCGGCACCAGGAGAACTACTGCGATTGTGCCCCAGTTCGGCCGGGCGAGCACCTCAGTAGAGAAAGCCGAAAACTGACTGTCATGATATAGCGAGAGACTGATCAACCACTCTATCGACCTCTGGAATGTTTAGAATTCCTCCGCTTTGACGAAGGACTGCTTCCCGGTCAGGCACACACGCGCCCCATATTCGGAGAGCGCGGTGCCCCTAGGGGCTATATCGTAGCCCCACCTTCGAACTCCTATGGCTAAGTGAAAGTGATAAAGCATTATAGTCCAGTTGCCTCGTTTGCTACGCTACCACCTCCTTCACAGGACCAAGACGTTGGATTAAGTGTGAAAATGCGCTATTTTGCAAACACCCCCGCACCATGTGCGTGGGGGCTGAAGCCAAAGACTGCCATCTTTCAGGTTATACACAAGTATACATTAACGGTCGCACAGGAGACATTTCAATACTTGAACGCACAAGTATAAAAAGCACTTATATTATGAATATCATTTTACATATCATAAAGATCATTTGAACATGACATTTTTTTAGCACTGCGACTCTATTACACGAGCACCCCGCAGAACTTCCCCAAAATAGTGCTCGGTGGGTAACCGGCTCTCGTCCGAACCCCGAGTTGCAACATCGGTGGCATCCATCTCCGTCCAGTATGTCTTCACACGGGCGAGGGCCATCCGTGCACCCTCTATGCATGCCGACCGCTTCATCGCCTTGATATGCGTCACCGCCCCAAGGAATTGCTGCAATAAGCCAAAATAACTCTTCGGCTTGGGCCTATCCGGCCACAGATGAGCCACTACATCTGTCATGGCAAGTCCGAACAATCTATTCAGCTCAGCCCACTCAGCCAACCGATCGGTCAACGGAAGTGAACGCTCCGGACTGTGGAATTGAGACCAAAAAAGCTCTTCCGTCTCGTGATCCTTTTGACTTCGGAAGTGCACAATAGCATCTGCCGCACTTGCCGCTAAATCCATATAAGGATCCTCCGGACCCCACAGCTGGCCAAGCTAAGCATACTTCTGATCTGTGAACTTCCTGCGCAGCAGAAAGGGCTTGCCAGCCGCAATGTCTCCGGCCTGACGCAGCTCCTCCTTTATAGCCCTCATTGCAGAACGGGCATCCTTGGCTTCGGCGGTGGCCCTCTTCAGGTCTTCCTGCTCCGCTCGGCGTTCTTTTTCAAGAACCTCATAGCGGTCGGTAACATCTTTCGGCTTCACGGCCATTCTGGCCATCTCCTCCCTGCTTCGGCAGTGAGCAGCCCTTTTGGCTTCTAGCTCTTCGGCTGCCTTCGAGGCAGCCGCATCGCTCCTTCTGGCCTGCTCCTTGGCTCGAGCAAGCTCTGCCCGAAGGTCCTCCACAGCAGCGGCACCATCTGCATTAAGCATACATGTTGTAAGGAGTGGGCATCAGCTCCCTTACTATGTGACCACGGAGAAACAACCTACCTTGTGACTCGTCAAGTCGTTTATTGACCAGCGCGATGTCTGCATCCGCAACGTCGAGTTGCTGCTTTAGTTCGGCAACTCCATCAGTCCGGCTGGCCACCAGACTATCCGCCACCTGCATAGGAAGGGCGAAAGTTAATGCCTGAGATTATGATCCTCGGCACGTTGTCGCTTTCACAACATACCGAGTCTCAGGGGCTACTAATTATACAGGGCGCACTTTATGTGTAAAACTGTCAAAAGGTATGCCATTTTTACGTACCTCAAACCCCGCCAGCAAACTTCTGACGGCATCATGCAACCCGCCCTCAGCGGATGAAACTCTTTTAATCACCGTACTCATCAATGTACGGTGACCTTCTGAGATAGACGCCCTCTCGAGCAGATCCTTCAGCTCCCCCGGCCGTACACCAGTTGGTGCCGAACTCTCCGGCCCTGTCGGACTCGGGGATACCCTCCGCGACGACACCTCAGGGTCGTCCACCCCGCCTGACGGTGCGGCAGATGGAGGCATTTCGCTCTCCATCATCTCCGGACAAAGGTCCCCCGAAGACGAGCTCAGCTGAGAAGGACGGAGATCCGAACTACAAGGTAAAAACTTTGGTTATCCTCAGAAGCAAAATAGGGATGTCCCTTATTATAAAGCTCCCCTTTTTTCTACTTATGGCCCGCTGGGGGGCTGATTCCTTAGGGGAGATTGTGCGGCCGGGGCTTCCCCAGGCTCAGGACCCTCTGGTGAAGATCTCTTCCCCCGCTTTGAGGCCTTGGCCTCCGGGTCTTCGGAAGCGGTCGTCTTCTCCTCCTGGAGGGAGGGATTCTCGATCCCCCCTTTCTCGAAAGCCTCCTTGGTAGAGGCGGTAGTTTCTCTGTTTTCCCCTTCGCCTTCCTCTGAAGGCGCAACCTCCAGCATCTTGACCAACACGGGATCCGGCGCGGTCTCCGGGAGGGGGGCCGGACACCGTATCAGTTTTGCTTGCGCTATCCACTCCTGTTCAAAGGACGATTGGTTAAAGGGAAAATCCAAGATATGCAAATGAGCGGTGTGTCCGGACACGGAGCTACTTACTTGAGTATCCGGGTGATTGCAGCTTAGGCCGGCGTCCTCGGTTAATTCCGGACACACCTCTTGTGGTTCGAAGAACAATTTGTACATCTCCATGGGTGTCGTACCCATGAAGTGTTGGAGAGCTCGTGGTCCCTCCGGATTGAACTCCCACAGGCGGAGAGGGCGATGTTTGCAGGGCAGAAGACGCCTAATCAGCATAACCTGCGTCACCACGACCAGATTGATCTCCCTCCTTTGGAGGTCTCGAATCCGGCCCTGCAGTAGGGGTACGTCCTTTGACGGCCCCCAGTTAAGCCCTTTGTTGACCCATGACATTAGTCGTTGTGGAGGGCCCGAGCGAAAGACGGGCGGCGGCTTCTGCCTGCTGCCCCTGGGAGCGGTACTATAGAACCACTCTTGTTCCCACAAACCGAGCTCCTCCTGGAAAGAGCCCTCGAGCCATGGGGCATCGGCCCTCTTGCTGATGACCGCCCCGCCGCACTCTACTTGACGCCCCTCAATCATCTTCTGCTCCACGTCGAAGGTTTTGAGCCACAAACCGAAGTGAGGGGTAGTGCGGAGGAAGGCCTCGCAAACGACAATAAACAATGAGATGTGGAGGATGGACTCCGGAGCCAAGTCATGGAATTCCAGCCCATAGTAAAACATGAGCCCTCTCACAAAAGGATCCATCAGGAAGCCTAAACCCCGACGGAGGTGGGACACGAACACGACACTCTCGCTGGGCTCGGGAGAAGGAATGACTTGCCCTTTGGCAGGCAACCTATGCGAAATCTCGTAGGTTAGGTACCTGGCTTCTCTCAGCTTTAGCACATCCTCTTCCGTGACGGAGGAGGGCATCCACCGGCCCTGTAGGTCGGAGCCGGACATTGTTGAAGGTCCGGGCGCTCGAATCTGGAGCTCTGGGTGTTGGAACTCTGGGCGAGGGGCAGATTCGATTGAGGATTGAAGAAAAGAAACGAGCCTTGGTCCCATTATAAAGAGGGAGAATACCAAGAGCCTTCCCCGTAACCGTTTGAAACTCGCCTTCGATGGAGGAGGCATGGCAACGGGCACGGTTGGGTTACTGTTGGAAATATGCCCTAGAGGCAATAATAAAAGCATTATTATTGTATTTCCTTGTTCATGATGATTGTCTTTATTCATGCTATAATTGTGTTATCCGGAAATCGTAATACATGTGTGAATAACAGACACCAACATGTCCCTAGTGAGCCTCTAGTTGACTAGCTCGTTGATCAATAGATAGTCATGGTTTCCTGGCTATGGACATTGGATGTCATTGATAACGAGATCACATCATTAGGAGAATGATGTGATGGACAAGACCCAATCCTAAACATAGCACAAGATCGTATAGTTCGTTTGCTAGAGTTTTCCAATGTCAAAGTATCTCTTCCTTAGACCATGAGGTCGTGTAACTCCCGGATACCGTAGGAGTGCTTTGGGTATACCAAACGTCACAACGTAACTGGGTGACTATAAAGGTAGACTACGGGTATCTCCGAAAGTGTCTGTTGGGTTGACATGGATCAAGACTGGGATTTGTCACTCTGTATGACGGAGAGGTATCACTGGGCCCACTCGGTAATGCATCATCATAATGAGCTCAAAGTGACCAAGTGTCCGGTCATGGGATCATGCATTACGGTACGAGTAAAGTGACTTGCCGGTAACGAGATTGAACGAGGTATTGGGATACCGACGATCGAATCTCGGGCAAGTAACATATCGATTGACAAAGGGAATTGCGTATGGGGTTGATTGAATACTCGACATCATGGTCCATCCGATGAGATCATCGTGGAGCATGTGGGAGCCAACATGGGTATCCAGATCCCGCTGTTGGTTATTGACCGGAGAGTCGTCTCGGTCATGTCTGCTTGTCTCCCGAACCCGTAGGGTCTACACACTTAAGGTTCGGTGACGCTAGGGTTATGAAGATATGTATATGCAGAAACCCGAATGTTGTTCGGAGTCCCGGATGAGATCCCGGACGTCACGAGGAGTTCTGGAATGGTCCGGAGGTAAAGAATTATATATAGGAAGTGCTGTTTCGGCCATCGGGACAAGTTTCGGGGTTATCGGTATTGTACCGGGACCACCGAAGGGGTCCCGGGGGCCCACCGGGTGGGGCCACCTGTCCCGGGGGGGTCACATGGGCTGTAGGGGGTGCGCCTTGGCCTTCATGGGCCAAGGGCACCAGCCCCTATAGGCCCATGCGCCTAGGGTTTCCACCTAGGAGGAGTCCTAGCGGTGGAAGGCACCCCTAGGTGCCTTGGGGGGGGAGGGAAACCTCCCCTTGGCCGCCGCCCCCCCTAGTAGATCTCATCTACTAGGGCCGGCGCCCCCCCCCATGGCACCCCTATATATAGTGGGGGGAGAGGAGGGAAACACACCAGCCCCTGGCGCCTCCCTCTCTCCCCGTTACGTCTCTCCCTCGTAGTATTGGCGAAGCCCTGCTGCTGTGACGCCCTGCATCCACCACCACGCTGTCGTGCTGCTGGATCTTCATCAACCTCTCCTTCCCCATTGCTGGATCAAGAAGGAGGAGACGTCTCCCGCCCCGTACGTGTGTTGAACGCGGAGGTGCCGTCTGTTCGGCGCTTGGTCATCGGTGATTTGGATCACGTCGAGTACGACTACATCATCACCGTTCTTTTGAACGCTTCCGTGCGCGATCTACAAAGGTATGTAGATGCATCTAATGACTCGTTGTAGATGAACTCCTAGATGATCTTGGTGAAACGAGTAGGAAAATTTTTGTTTTCTGCAACGTTCCTCAACAGTGGTATCAGAGCTAGGTCTATGCGTAGTTCTTCTTGCGCGAGTAGAACACAATTTGTTGTGGGCGTATATTTGTCAACTTTCTTGCCATTACTAGTCCTTTCTTGCTTCAGCGGTATTGTGGGATGAAGCGGCCCGGACCAACCTTACACGTACGCTTACGTGAGACCGGTTCCACCGACTAACATGCACTAGTTGCATAAGGTGGCTGGCGGGTGTCTGTCTCTCCTACTTTAGTTGGAGCGGATTCGATGAACAGGGTCCTTATGAAGGGTAAATAGAAGTTGACAAATCACGTTGTGGCTTTAACGTAGGTAAGAAGACGTTCTTGCTAGAACCCTAATTCAGCCACGTAAAACTTGCAACAACAATTAGAGGACGTCTAACTTGTTTTTGCAGCAAGTGGTTTGTGATATGATATGGCCAAAGTTGTGATGAATGATGAATGATCTATATGTGATGTATGAGATGTTCATGCTATTGTAATAGGAATCACGACTTGCATGTCGATGAGTATGACAACCGGCAGGAGCCATAGGAGTTGTCTTTATTCTTTTATATGACCTGCGTGTCATTGAGAAACGCCATGTAAATTACTTTACTTTATTGCTAAACGCGTTAGCCATAGTAGTAGAAGTAATAGTTGGCGAGCAACTTCATGGAGACACGATGATGGAGATCATGATGATGGAGATCATGGTGTCAAGCCGGTGACAAGATGATCATGGAGCCCCAAGATGGAGATCAAAGGAGCTATGTGATATTGGCCATATCATGTCACATTTATTATTTGATTGCATGTGATGTTTATCATGTTTTGCATCTTGTTTACTTAGAATGACGGTAGTAAATAAGATGATCCCTCATACTAATTTCAAGAAGTGTTCCCCCTAACTGTGCACCGTTGCGACAGTTCGCTGTTTCAAAACACCACATGATGATCGGGTGTTTTATTCAGACGTTCACATACAACGGGTGTAAGACAGATTTACACATGCAAACACTTAGGTTGACTTGATGAGCCTAGCATGTACAGACATGGCCTCGGAACACAGAAGACCGAAAGGTCGAGCATGAGTCGTATAGAAGATACGATCAACATGAAAATTTTCACCGATGTTGACTAGTCCGTCTCACGTGATGATCGGACACGGTCTAGTTAACTCGGATCATGTAATACTTAGATGACTAGAGGGATGTCTAATCTAAGTGGGAGTTCACTAATAATTTGATTAGTTGAACTTAATTATCATGAACTTAGTCTAAATATTTTACAATATGTCTTGTAGATCAAATGGCCAACGTAGTCCTCAACTTCAACGCGTTCCTAGAGAAAACTAAGCTGAAAGACGATGGCAGCAACTATACGGACTGGGTCCAGAACCTGAGGATCATCCTCATAGCTGCCAAGAAAGATTATGTCCTACAAGCACCGCTGGGTGACGCACCTGTTCTCCCTGCAGAACAAGATGTTATGAACGCTTGGCAGGCACGTTCCGATGACTACTCCCTCGTTCAGTGCGGCATGCTTTACAGCCTAGAGCCGGGCTCCAAAAGCGTTTTGAGAGACATGGAGCATATGAGATGTTCGAAGAGCTGAAAATGGTTTTCCAAGCTCATGCCCGGGTCGAGAGATATGAAGTCTCCGACAAATTCTTCAGCTGTAAGATGGAGGAAAATAGTTCTGTCAGTGAGCACATACTCACTATGTCTGGGTTACATAACCGCTTGACTCAGCTGGGAGTTAATCTCCCGGATGATGCGGTCATTGACAGAATCCTCCAGTCGCTTCCACCAAGCTACAAGAGCTTTGTGATGAACTTCAATATGCAGGGGATGGAAAGGACCATTCCTGAAGTATTTGCTATGCTGAAATCAGCAGAGGTAGAAGTCAAGAAGGAACATCAAGTGTTGATGGTCAATAAAACCACTAAGTTCAAGAAAGGCAAGGGCAAAAAGAACTTCAAGAAGGACGGCAAGGAGGTTGCCGCGCCCGGCAAGCAAGCTGCCGGGAAGAAGCCAAAGAATGGACCCAAGCCCGAGACTGAGTGCTTTTATTGCAAGGGAAGCGGTCACTTGAAGCGGAACTGCCCTAAGTACTTAGCGGATAAGAAGGCCGGCAAAACAAAAGGTATATGTGATATACATGTAATTGATGTGTACCTTACTAGTGCCCGTAGTAGCTCCTGGGTATTTGATACCGGTGCAGTTGCTCACATTTGTAACTCAAAGCAGGGGCTGCGGAATAAGCGGAAACTGGCAAAGGACGAGGTGACGATGCGCGTCGGGAATGGTTCCAAGGTCAATGTGATCGCCGTCGGCACGCTGCCTCTGCATCTCCCTTCGGGATTAGTTTTAAACCTTAATAATTGTTATTTAGTGCCAGCTTTGAGCATGAACATTGTATCGGGATCTCGTTTAATTCGAGATGGCTACTCATTTAAATCCGAGAATAATGGTTGTTCTATTTATATGAGAGATATGTTTTATGGTCATGCTCCTATGGTGAATGGTTTATTCTTTATGAATCTCGAACGTGATGCTACACATGTTCACAATGTGAGTACCAAAAGAAGTAAGGTTGATAATGATAGTCCCACATACTTGTGGCACTGCCACCTTGGTCACATAGGTGTCAAACGCATGAAGAAACTCCATGCTGATGGACTTTTAGAGTCTCTTGATTATGAATCATTTGACACATGCGAACCATGCCTTATGGGAAAAATGACCAAGACTCCGTTCTCAGGAACAATGGAGCGAGCAACCAACTTATTGGAAATCATACATACTGATGTGTGCGGTCCAATGAGTGTTGAGGCTCGCGGTGGCTATCGTTATGTTCTCACCCTCACTGATGATTTAAGTAGGTATGGGTATATCTACTTAATGAAACACAAGTCTGAAACCTTTGAAAAGTTCAAGGAATTTCAGAGTGAGGTTGAAAATCAACGTGACAGGAAAATCAAGTTTCTACGATCAGATCGTGGAGGAGAATACTTGAGTCATGAGTTTGGCACACACTTAAGAAAATGTGGAATAGTTTCACAACTCACGCCGTCTGGAACACCTCAGCGTAATGGTGTGTCCGAACGTCATAATCGCACTCTGTTAGATATGGTGCGATCTATGATGTCTCTTACCGATTTACCGCTATCTTTTTGGGGCTATGCTTTAGAGACTGCTGCATTCACTTTAAATAGGGCTCCATCGAAATCCGTTGAGACGACACCGTATGAATTATGGTTTGGGAAGAAACCTAAGCTGTCGTTTCTAAAAGTTTGGGGATGCGATGCTTATGTCAAGAAACTTCAACCTCAAAAGCTCGAACCCAAGTCGGAAAAATGCGTCTTCATAGGATACCCAAAAGAAACTATTGGGTACACCTTCTACCTCAGATCCGAAGGCAAGATCTTTGTTGCCAAGAATGGGTCCTTTCTAGAGAAAGAGTTTCTCTCGAAAGAAGTAAGTGGGAGGAAAGTAGAGCTTGATGAAGTATTACCTCTTGAACCGGAAAATGGCACAACTCAAGAAAATGTTCCTGAGGTGCCTGCACCAACTAGAGAGGAAGTTAATGATGATGATCAAGATACTTCTGATCAAGCTCCTACTGAAATTCGAAGGTCCACAAGGACACGTTCCGCACCAGAGTGGTACGGCAACCCTGTCTTGGAAATCATGTTGTTAGACAACAGTGAACCTTCGAACTATGAAGAAGCGATGGCGGGCCCGGATTCCGACAAATGGCTAGAAGCCATGAAATCCGAGATAGGATCCATGTATGAAAACGAAGTATGGACTTTGACTGACTTGCCTGTTGAGCGGCGAGCCATAGAAAATAAATGGATCTTTAAGAGGAAGACAGACGCGGATGGTAATGTGACCATCTATAAAGCTCGGCTTGTCGCTAAGGGTTATCGACAAGTTCAAGGGGTTGACTACGATGAGACTTTCTCACCGGTAGCGAAGCTAAAGTCCGTCCGAATCATGTTAGCAATTGCCGCATTCTACGATTATGAAATATGGCAAATGGACGTCAAAACGGCATTCCTTAATGGTTTCCTTAAGGAAGAATTGTATATGATGCAGCTGGAAGGTTTTGTCGATCCTAAGAATGCTGACAAGGTGTGCAAGCTCCAACACTCGATTTATGGGCTGGTGCAAGCATCTCGGAGTTGGAACATTCTCTTTTATGAGATGATCAAAGCGTTTGGGTTTACGCAGACTTATGGAGAAGCCTGCGTTTACAAGAAAGTGAGTGGGAGCTCTGTAGCATTTCTCATACTATATCTAGATGACATACTTTTGATGGGAAATGATATAGAACTCTTGGACAGCATCAAGGCCTATTTGAATAAGAGTTTTTCAATGAAGGACCTTGGAGAAGCTGCTTATATATTAGGCATCAAAATCTATAGAGATAGATCGAGACGCCTCATAGGTCTTTCACAAAGCACATACCTTGATAAGATATTGAAGAAGTTCAATATGGATCAATCCAAGAAGGGGTTCTTGCCTGTGTTACAAGGTATGAAATTGAGCTCAGCTCAATGTCCGACCACGGCAGAAGATATAGAAGAGATGAGCGTCATCCCCTATGCATCAGCCATAGGTTCTATTATGTATGCCATGCTGTGTACCAGACCTGATGTAAACCTTGCCGTAAGTTTGGTAGGAAGGTACCAAAGTAATCCCGGCAAGGAGCACTGGACAGTGGTCAAGAATATCCTGAAGTACCTGAAAAGGACTAAGGAAATGTTTCTCGTTTATGGAGGTGACGAAGAGCTCGTCGTGAAGGGTTACGTCGACGCTAGCTTCGACACAGATCTGGATGACTCTAAGTCACAAACCGGATACGTGTATATTTTGAATGGTGGGGCAGTAAGCTGGTGCAGTTGCAAGCAAAGCGTAGTGGCGGGATCTACATGTGAAGCGGAGTACATGGCAGCCTCGGAGGCAGCACATGAAGCAATATGGGTGAAGGAGTTCATCACCGACCTAGGAGTCATACCCAATGCGTCGGGGCCGATCAAGCTCTTCTGTGACAACACTGGAGCTATTGCACTTGCCAAGGAGCCCAGGTTTCACAAGAAGACAAGGCACATCAAGCGTCACTTCAACTCCATTCGTGAAAATGTTCAAGATGGAGACATAGAGATTTGTAAAATACATACGGACCTGAATGTAGCAGATCCATTGACTAAACCTCTCCCTAGAGCAAAACATGATCAACACCAGGATTCCATGGGTGTTCGATTCATCACAATGTAACTAGATTATTGACTCTAGTGCAAGTGGGAGACTATTGGAAATATGCCCTAGAGGCAATAATAAAAGCATTATTATTGTATTTCCTTGTTCATGATGATTGTCTTTATTCATGCTATAATTGTGTTATCCGGAAATCGTAATACATGTGTGAATAACAGACACCAACATGTCCCTAGTGAGCCTCTAGTTGACTAGCTCGTTGACCAATAGATAGTCATGGTTTCCTGGCTATGGACATTGGATGTCATTGATAACGAGATCACATCATTAGGAGAATGATGTGATGGACAAGACCCAATCCTAAACATAGCACAAGATCGTATAGTTCGTTTGCTAGAGTTTTCCAATGTCAAAGTATCTCTTCCTTAGACCATTAGGTCGTGTAACTCCCGGATACCGTAGGAGTGCTTTGGGTATACCAAACGTCACAACGTAACTGGGTGACTATAAAGGTAGACTATGGGTATCTCCGAAAGTGTCTGTTGGGTTGACATGGATCAAGACTGGGATTTGTCACTCCGTATGACGGAGAGGTATCACTGGGCCCACTCGGTAATGCATCATCATAATGAGCTCAGAGTGACCAAGTGTCTGGTCACGGGATCATGCATTACGGTATGAGTAAAGTGACTTGCCGGTAACGAGATTGAACGAGGTATTGGGATACCGACGATCGAATCTCGGGCAAGTAACATATCGATTGACAAAGGGAATTGCGTACGGGGTTGATTGAATCCTCGACATCATGGTCCATCCGATGAGATCATCGTGGAGCATGTGGGAGCCAACATGGGTATCCAGATCCCGCTGTTGGTTATTGACCGGAGAGTCGTCTCGGTCATGTCTGCTTGTCTCCCGAACCCGTAGGGTCTACACACTTAAGGTTCGGTGACGCTAGGGTTATGAAGATATGTATATGCAGAAACCCGAATGTTGTTCGGAGTCCCGGATGAGATCCCGGACGTCACGAGGAGTTCCGGAATGGTCCGGAGGTAAAGAATTATATATAGGAAGTGCTGTTTCGGCCATCGGGACAAGTTTCGGGGTTATCGGTATTGTACCGGGACCACCGGAGGGGTCCCGGGGGCCCACCGGGTGGGGCCACCTGTCCCGGGGGGGTCACATGGGCTGTAGGGGGTGCGCCTTGGCCTTCATGGGCCAAGGGCACCAGCCCCTATAGGCCCATGCGCCTAGGGTTTCCACCTAGGAGGAGTCCTAGTGGTGGAAGGCACCCCTAGGTGCCTTGGGGGGGAGGGAAACCTCCCCTTGGCCGCCGCCCCCCCTAGTAGATCTCATCTACTAGGGACGGCGCCCCCCCCCCCATGGCACCCCTATATATAGTGGGGGGGGGGAGAGGAGGGAAACACACCAGCCCCTGGCGCCTCCCTCTCTCCCCGTTACGTCTCTCCCTCGTAGTATTGGCGAAGCCCTGCTGCTGTGACGCCCTGCATCCACCACCACGCCGTCGTGCTGCTGGATCTTCATCAACCTCTCCTTCCCCCTTGCTGGATCAAGAAGGAGGAGACGTCTCCCGTCCCGTACGTGTGTTGAACGCGGAGGTGCCGTCCGTTCGGCGCTTGGTCATCGGTGATTTGGATCACGTCGAGTACGACTACATCATCACCGTTCTTTTGAACGCTTCCGTGCGCGATCTACAAAGGTATGTAGATGCATCTAATGACTCGTTGCTAGATGAACTCCTAGATGATCTTGGTGAAACGAGTAGGAAAATTTTTGTTTTCTGCAACATTCCCCAACAGTTACCCACGTCCGTATTGATGGGAATCCCGGAATAAGGGGAACACGATCTCTGCTTCGACAAGACGTGCCAAGGAAACCGCTTCGCTAAAAGCGCTGAGGTGGTATAATAAAAACGATTCAAGTAAAGTCTTGGTAGTGGTGTGACGTCACGCCACAAAATACGTCAGCAGTGAGCTTGTGTACATATTATTCTCTCTACGGTGGTATGTGGAATTTATTTTGCAGAGCCGGACACTATCCTGGTGTTCGCAATCTTCTATGAAATATTCGGAGGAGGAACCCGCCATGCAATGCCGAAGACAATATGCGCGCCGGACTCGTCGTCATTGAAGCCTGGTTCAGGGGCTACTGAGGGAGTCCTGGACTAGGGGGTGTCCGGATAGCCGGACTATCATCATCGGCCGGACTCCAAGACTATGAAGATACAAGATTGAAGACTTCGTCCCGTGCCCGGATGGGACTTTCCTTGGCGTGGAAGGCAAGCTTGGCAATACGGATATGTAGATCTCCTACCATTGTAACCGACTCTGTGTAACCCTAGCCCTCTCCGGTGTCTATATAAACCAGAGGGTTTTAGTCCGTAGGACGAACAACCATTACAACAATCATACCATAGGCTAGCTTCTAGGGTTTAGCCTCCTTGATCTCGTGGTAGATCCACTCTTGTACTACCCATATCATCAATATCAATCAAGTAGGAGTAGGGTTTTACCTCCATCGAGAGGGCCCGAACCTGGGTAAAAACATCGTGTCCCTTGTCTCCTGTTACCATCCGCCTAGACGCACAGTTTGGGATCCCCTACCCGAGATCCGCCGGTTTTGACACCGACAGCGAGCTCTTCACGACCCAAGTGCAAAATCCGCCTATGAGCGAGATTCCTATCTAAAACGAGTATTTAGTTGCTAAAAATCGTTTGAAGATTACACTTACATCACATGGAACACGACTAACCAGAAAAACTCACGGTAGAAGGCACGGTTGCGAAGATAGCCCGAAGGTCGGGTTCGTATAGAGAGAAGTTCAGGCGCGTTACTCAGGCAGTTCAGGTTGTGATCAGAATATTATTCTGATCCCGTGATCAGAATAGTGTTTATGTGTGTGTGTCTATATATATATATATATATATATATATATATATATATATATATATATAGCCAATGAAGAAAAATGACGGAGACAGTGAAGACAATGCAAAGTTGAAGAATTTGAATAACTGAGGAATTTCAAAAACAAAAAAACTCAAATTGAAGATTTTCAACTTTTGGTGGTGGCGTGACCCACTGTATAAGAATGATGATTTCAGACACCGCATACAATTGTCGTAGGGCTCTGAGAATCAAATTCTTCGTTAATTTCTTCACACATAGAGTGTTAGTCTTCATTGATTGAAGAAAAACGTTTCTTTGCGTGTTGCACATCTAAGTCATCAATTTTGCATAAGTGTTAGGATGAGTGTCCTTTTAGAAGAACATTCGAAGATTCTAGGATATTTAGCTCACACCTCAACTTGCTAAATCTCTTATCATCCAAGGGCTTTGTGAAGATATCGGCTTGCTGTTCTTTAGGCCGTACATGCTCAATAGTGATGTCGCCCTTCCACACATGATCACGAAGAAAATAATGACGAATTTGGATGTGCTTTGTCTTCGAGTGCTGAACTGGGTTGTGAGCAATCTTGATTGCACTCTCATTGTCACAGTAGAGAGGCACATTCTTCATGTTGACGTCGTAGTCCTCGAGAGTTTGCTTCATCCACAGCAATTGAGCACAGCAAGAACCAGCAGCAATGTACTCAACTTCAGCTGTAGATAGTGATACGCAGTTCTGTTTCTTCGAGGACCAACAGACCAAAGATCGTCCAAGGAAATGGCATGTGCCGGATGTTGACTTGCGGTCCACACGATCACCAGCATAGTTAGAGTCTGAATAGCCAATGAGATCAAAATTCGAGCCCTTGGGGTACCATAATCCAAGTGTTGGTGTCTGAGCTAGATATCGAAGAATATGCTTCACAGCCTTATGGTGTGATTCCTTCGGTGTAGCTTGAAATCGGGCACACATGCAAACACTAAGCATAATATCTGGCCTAGATGCACATAAGTACAATAAAGAGCCAATCATGGAGAGGTATACCTTTTGGTCTAAGTCAATACCATTTTCATCAGTGCATAGATGGCCACTTGTGGGCATAGGGATTTTGACCCCTTTGCAATCTTGCATGCCGAATTTCCTCAATACATCTTTGAGGTATTTCTCCCGAGATATGAATATGCCATTGCGTTGTTGACGAATTTGAAGACCTAAAAAGAATTTCAATTCTCCCATCATAGACATTTAATATTCTTCACTCATCATATAGGCAAATTCATCACTGTAACGTTGGTCAGTACAGCCAAAAATGATATCATCAACATAAATTTGGCACACAAACAATTCACCATCATAAGATTTAGTGAAAAGAGTTGGGTTGAGTGAACCGGGTTTGAAGCCTTTCTTCATGAGGAATTCCTTCAAAGTATCATACCACGCCCGAGGGGCCTTCTTGAGGCCATACAGGGCCTTATTGAGTCTGAAGACTTTGTCAGGATGCTTTGGATCTTCAAAACCTGGGGGTTGAGCAACATATACTTCTTCCTCAAGCTTACCATTGAGAAATGCACTTTTCACATCCATTTGATATAAAATGATATCATGATGGTTAGCATAAGCAAGTAATATGCGAATAGCCTCAAGTCTAGCAACAGGTGCAAAAGTTTCATCGAAATCAATTCCTTTAACCTGTGTGGAGCCTTGAGCTACAAGCCATGCCTTATTCCTCACCACAAGGCCGTTTTCATCTTGCTTGTTGCGGTAGATCCACTTTGTGCCAATGATATTGTGCTTGCGAGGATCTGGACGTTTGACCAGTTCCCAGACGTTGTTGAGCTCGAACTGATGTAATTCTTCTTGCATAGCTTGAATCCACTCAGGCTCCAGAAATGCTTCATCTACCTTAGTGGGCTCTGTGATAGAGAAAAAAGCAAAGTGCCCACAAAAGTTAGACAAATGTGAAGCTTTTGAGCGTGTGAGAGGACCTGGTGCTTCAATGTCATCGATGATTCTCTCAATTTGCACCTCATTTGCAATGCGAGGATGAGCGGTTGTCGTCGAGTAATTTGATCCGCATTTTCTTCAGGACCATTTTCCTCAGCACCATTTTCTTCAGGTGCACTAGCTCGACGTTCTTCACGTTCTGGAATGAATTCTTCAGCAGATTCTTCAGTAAGAATGACATCCTCAGTAGCCTTGAACTTGATAGATTCCTCAGGTGTTGGTTCATCTATCACAGAAGGTAGGTGCTCTCTTTGCGAGCCATTAGTTTCATCAAACCGCACATCTACAGTTTCAACAACTTTGTGAAGAACGTTGTTGAAGACTCTATAGGTGTGCGAGTCCTTTCCGTAACCAAACATAAAACCCTCATGTGCTTTTGGTGCGAATTTAGAATTGTGATGAGGATCTCTAATCCAACATTTAGCACTGAAGACTTTGAAATAACTCACACTGGGATTCTTGTCAGTGAGGATTTCATAAGCAGTCTTCTTGAAGAATTTGTGAAGATATACTCTGTTGATGATGTGGCATGCAGTATCAATTTCCTCAATCCAGAAACAACGAGGCGTCTTGTATTCATCAAGCATAGTGCAGGCCATCTCAACAAGAGTTATGTTCTTGCGCTCCACGACGCCATTCTGCTGAGGAGTATAAGGAGCAGATAACTCATGAGTAATACCAAGTTCATCAAGATAGTCATCAAGACCGGAATTCTTGAACTCAGTCCCATTGTCACTTCTAATGTTCTTGATCTTCACACCAAAGTTGGTTGAACCCTCGAGGAAAATCGTTTGAAGACTTCCTGCACCTCATGTTTGTAAGTGACAATGTGCACCTATGTGTAACAAGAATAATCATCAACAATAATAAAGCCATATAGAGATGCATCATTTCTAACTGCAGAATAATGATTAGGACCAAAGAGATCCATGTGAAGCAATTCAAATGGTCGAGTGGTAGTCATGATAGTCTTCGCTGGATGTTTGGCCTTGGTAATCTTTCCAGCTTCACAGGCTCCGCACAAATGATCCTTGATGAATTTGACATTCTCAATGCCAATGACATGCTTCTTCTTCGCAAGCGTGTGCAGATTCCTCATGCCAGCATGACCAAGTCGTCGATGCCATAGCCAGCCTTCTGAAGCTTTTGCAAGTAGGCATACGGCCGGTTGTGGTCCTGTAGAGAAATCAACAATATACAAGTTTCCTCTCCTAAAGCCTTCGAAGACTTTGGAATTGTCAGCTTCCATGATCACAACACAACGATATTTGCCGAGACAACAACCATATCGAGATCATAAAGCATTGAGACAGACATGAGGTTGTATCCTAAGGACTCGACAAGCATGACTTTGTCCATGTGTCGATCCTTTGAGATCGCAACCTTACCTAGACCCAATACCTGACTTTTGCCTTTGTCAGCGAAGATGATATGCTTCAGATGCGATGGTGATAAGGGAGCATCCATCAATAGATTCTTGTCACCAGTCATGTGGTTCGTACATCCACTATCGAGGACCCACTCATTGGCTTTGGGTTGATCATCCTGCAGATGAATTAGTGCAACTTACGAACTCATATACTTCATCAGTGAAGAATATGACATCAATATCATCAGATCAATTTCATCAAGCAATAGAACAGATAAAACAGTATGAGGATGTGAGAAATGAAAGTTCATTTCTTCATGACTAGCCTGCATCCTTTCAGGCAATTTTCAGGTGTCCAGCAAATTCTTTAGACGTTTTAAGCATGTCTGGAGACCTGACCCTGCATAAGAGATTAGTTCTTTTTCTTCACCACCCACATCTGAAGGGGTGGCAAAGAATTCATCACTCTGCGAGCTCCATATGAGAAAGGTGGCATAGAAGCCAGTCCACTTCGTTTCACATAAGAGGAGTTAGGATAAGCATATGAATAAGCAGAGAAATTCTTCGAGGACTTATGAACATAATGGTTAGAAGAATAATGCTCATATTCATAGCCCTTAGCTCTTCCCTGTGAAACAGAGGGGTTAGCACGATGATGATCATATGAGGACTTTGATCCTTTTGAGGAATTTGGTCCGTATGAAGAATTTGGTCCGTATGAGGACTTGGATCCATATGAAGAATTCGGTCCATATGAAGAATTTGATCTGGAGTTCCTATTCTTCACAGGTGGTGTCATGAGGACATTCACCTGAAGACTTTCAAGGTACCTTTTGGGAACCCAGATTTTCTTCATAGGGGAACCGTTCCTGCAGTTAGTGCCAACATATCTAGCAAATACTTCACCATTCTAATTTTTGAACAGTTTATAGTTGGAGTCAAATGACTCATCAAAAGAATGAGGAGATTCACATGTAAAGCCAGATAAATTGGATGGATCAATTGGAGGTTCCTTTGTAGCAACCCATGAGGTTTTGGGGTACTGCTCAGGCTTCCAATATGTTCCATCAGCATTGAGTTTCCTCTCAAAGGCAATACCCTCTTTCCTAGGGTTCCTATTGAGGATCTGCTTTTTAAGCACGTCACGAAGAGTCTGATGCCCTTTGAGGCTTTTGTGCATGCATGTCATGTACAATTCCTTCAGCCCTGCATCATCAGTGATACTAGCAATGTCCTCAGATGAGGAATTAGTGATAGCAGAAACAGATGAAGAATTTGTAGTATTAGAAGCATTTGAACATTCAGGTGAAGAATTAGCAGATTCACGTTCAATGCACTTCAAACATGGAGGATCAGATTCTTCCTGAGTAGTGCTGATTTGTTGAGCAAGTAATGAATCGCGCTCCTTCTGAAGATCTTATAACTCACTCTTAGCTTTTCAAGATCTTGCTTTCTTTGAAGAAATTCATAAGAAAGCTTCTCATGATCGGATAAGAGAGTGTTATGATGACCTTGAAGGTTGTCAAACCTAGACTGAAGTCTCTGAAGATTTTCAGTCAAGGTTTTAGTGCGATCCATTTCTTTACCCAACATATCATCACTTTTGTCTAGCATGTTTTGAACCTTTTCAAAAGCCTTTTGTTGTTTCACAGCAATCTTAGCAAGTTTAGAGTAGCTAGGCTTGAGGTTTTCATCAGATTCATCCTGACTAGATTCAGAGGAGGGGTATTTAGTTACCTTGGCACCCTTTGCCATGAAGCAATAGGTGGGAGCGTAGTCATCATTGCCTTCATTAGCCTTGTTGGTGAAGCCATTTTCTTCAGAGTTGAGGATGGACTTGCTGACGAAAGCAGTAGCGAGAGCTAGGCTCGCCACACCGGACTCGGACTCCTCAGATGCCTCCTCTTCCTCATGTTTCTCAGATTCAGCCTCAGAGTCCATTTCCTTGCCAATGAATGCCCGAGCCTTCTTGGAGCTGCTCTTCTTGTGAGATGAAGACTTCGAGGATTTTGATGCTGAAGACTTTGAAGATTTCTTCCTCTCCTTTGCGTCATCAGAACTGTAATCCTTGTATTTCTTCTTCTTTGATTCCTTATCCCACTAAGGACAATCTTGAATGTAGTGACCAGGTTTCTTTCATTTGTGGCATAGCCTCTTCTTGTAGTCACTGGATGAGGAATCATTGCTCCTTGAGGATTTTCCAAAGCGCCCATGTCTTGAGAACTTCTAAAATTTCTTCACGAGCAGTGCTAGTTCCTGGCTCAGTTATTCAGGATCACCAAGGTTGCTACCAGAGTCTTCATCTTTAGACTCAGATACTGCCTTGGCCTTCAGGGCACGTGATCCGCCATAGCTCGAACCATATAGATCTCTCTTCTTAGCAAGCTTTAACTCATGAGTGTTTAGCCTCTCGAGGATATTGATATGTCTTCGTCGTATCTATAATTTTTGATTGTTCCATGCCAATATTCTACAACTTTCATATACTTTTGGAAACTTTTTATACTATTTTTTGGGACTAACATATTGATCCAGTGCCCAGTGCTAGTTTCTGTCTGTTCCATGTTTTATGTTTCACAGAAACCCCATATCAAACAGAGTCCAAACGGGATAAAAACGGATGGAGAATTATTTTGGAATATTTGTGATTTTTGGGAAGTAAAATCAACGCGAGACGGTGCCCGAGGTGGCTATGAGACAGGGGCCCACGCCCACTCCAAGTGGGCGCGCCCCCCACCCTCCTGGGCCCCTCGTAAAGTGGTTGATGCCCTTCTTTGGCCGCAAGAAAGCTAATTTTTGGCAAAAGATCTGGGGAAGGTTTCAATCCAATTGGAGTTACGGATCTCCGGATATAAAAGAAATGGTGCCAGGGCAGAATCCCAGAACGCAGAAATAGAGAGAGACAGAGAGATAGATCCAATCTCGGAGGGTCTCTCACCCCTCCCACACCATGGGAGCCAAGGACTAGAGGGGAAACCCTTCTCCCATTTAGGGAGGAGGTCAAGGAAGAAGAAGAAGAAGGGGTGCTCTCTCCCCCTTGCTTCCGGTGGCGCCGAAGCGCTGCCGAGGGCCATCATCATCACCGCGATCTACACCAACACATCTGTCGTCTTCAGCAACATCTCCATCACCTTCCCCCATCTATATTTAGAGGTCCACTGTCCCGCAACCCGTTGTACCCTCTACTTGAACATGGTCCTTTATGCTTCATATTATTATCCAATAATGTGTTGCCATCCTATGATGTCTGAGTAGATTTTCGTTGTCCTATCGGTGATTGATGAATTGCTATGATTGGTTTGAGTTGCATGTTTTATTATTGGTGCTGTCCTATGGTGCTCTCTGTGTCACGCAAGCGTGAGGGATCCCCGCTGTATGGTTTGCAATATGTTCATGATTTGCTTATGGTGGGTGGTGTGAGTGACAGAAGCACAGACTCGAGTAAGTAGGTTGTTTGCGTATGGGATAAAGGGGACTTGATACTTTAATGCTATGGTTGGGTTTTACCTTAATGATCTTTAGTAGTTGCGGATGCTTGCTAGAGTTCCAATCATAAGTGCATATGATCCAAGAAGAGAAAGTATGTTAGCTTATGCCTCTCCCTCAAATAAAATTGCAATAGTGATTACCGGTATAGTAACATAGTCAATTGCTTAAGGACAATTTCACAACTCCTACCACCACTTTTCCACACTCGCTATATTTACTTTATTGCTTCTTCATCTAAACAGCCCCTACTTTTTATTTACGTGCTCTTTATTATCTTGCAAACCTATCCAACAACACCTACAAAATACTTCTAGTTTCATACTTGTTCTAGGTAAAGCGAACACTAAGCGTGCGTAGAGTCGTATCAGTGGCAGATAGGACTTGAGAGAATATTTTCTCTACCTTTAGCTCCTCGTTGGGTTCGACACTATTACTTATCGAAAGAGTCTACAAATGATCCCGTATACTTGCGGGTTATCAAGACCTCTTTCTAGCGCCGCTACCGGGGAGTCATAGCGTGGGGTGAATATTCTCATGTGTGCTTGTTTGCTTTATCACTAAGTAATTTTTATTTGCTATTCTTAGTTGTTTTCTATCTTTAGTTATGGGTAGGAAATGCAAAATACTAAAAAAATTAGTTGTACCTATTGAACCAATGGTTGAAGAACCACTCAAAATCTATCACACTCTTGAAGCTTTTTACTTGGATCATCTTCAATCCCTTTGTGCTCGTGCTGAAACCTCAACTAGCTTAGTTGAGGGCAAATCTTTAGATGAGCATGCTTGTTATGTGCGACACCATATATCTGAAAAAGGGAAACTTTTACTGGATCAAATTCATCGTTTGCAATGCTATGCTTGGACTTTATGTGAAATATATGATGTTACTTGTTGTTCTGAAAACCCTAAGAAACACCTTCCCTACCAATGTGAGTTTAGTGATAATGGAATCGTATCTTCGTATGCTAAGGGTGTTTATAATTACTATGATATTCAACAAATTGAAGAATTTGTTGCTTTTAAGGGTTCTTATGAAATTGCTTCTTTGATTGAAAAGTATGATGCTACTCTCTACAAATCTGAAAAATTTGCCATAATTGAATATTGTTATGAGAATTATGCTTCTAATGCCTATGTTAAACCATATATTGAGGACTCATCTGCTGTCCAAGAAGGAACTAATATTTTGCAGGAGTCTATGGAAGAAGAAATTGATGAAACTGTGAGCTCATTGGATGAAAAAGATGATGAGGAGAGCAAAGAACAAAAGGAGGAAGAGCGGATTAGCTACCCGTGCCCACCTTCTAATGCGTGTAACTCTTCAACTCATACATTGTTTAAGGCCCCTTCGTGCTTACTGAAGGATGATTGCTATGAAGATTGTTATGATCCCGTTGATTCTCTTGAAATATCCCTTTTTGATGATGCTTGCTATGCTTGTGGCCAAGATGCCAATATGAATTATGCTTATGGAGATGAACTTGCTATAGTTCCTTATGTTAAACATGAAATTGTTGCTATTGCACCCACACATGATAGTCCTATTATCTTTTTGAATTCTCCCGACTACACTATATCGGAGAAGTTTGTGCTTATTAAGGATTATATTGATGGGTTGCCTTTTACAACTACACATGATGATTTTTATAGATATAATATGCATGTGCTTGCTGCTCCTACTTGCAATTATTATGAGAGAGGAACTATATCTCCATCTCCCTATGTTTCCCACATGATAAAATTGCAAGAAACTGCTTATACTATGCATTGGCCTTTACTTGGTGTGCATGAATTGTTCTTTTATGACATGCCGATGCATAGGAAGAGAGTTAGAACTATATGTTACTTTGTGCTCTCTACTAAATTACAAATCATTGTTAATTAAAATTGGCTTTGATATACCTTGGGATCCGGGTGGATTCATTACTTGAGCACTATATGCTTAGCTTAATGGCTTTAAAGAAAGCGCGGCCAGGGAGACAACCCGAAAGTTTTAGAGAGTCATTTATTTCTGTTGAGTGCTTTCACATAGTCTGAAAACAAAAATAATAAAGAGGGGAACCCAAAACTTTGCAAAAAGGAAAGTGAAAGTGAGAAAGACAAGCATTGTTGAAGTGGGAGAGCTCCTTGAACTTTGTTCATGCTCACGAAAACTTTGTGAATCTTGATTACAGAAACTTTTCATCAAAAATAATTATCCCCTTGTACAATTCCATTGTATTATAAAAAATAATGTGCCAAGGTTTGCCTTTAGGATGTTTACAATGCTTGTTGGTTTGTACGGTGCAGGACAGAAACTTTGGCCGTAGTGCATGATTTTACAGTTTTAACTGGAAAGTCAAACGGTTCTGATTCCTTTTGCAATGTCTTGATGTACAAATTTTTTATTTTTCCTAATTTTGGTAGAATTTTTGGGATACCAGAAGTATGGTGAATGTTCAGATTTCTACAGACTGTTCTATTTTTGACAGATTCTGATTTTGATGCATAGTTTGCTTGTTTTGATGAAACTATCAATTTATATTAATGGATTAAGCCATGGAAAAGCTATATTACAGTATACACAATGCAGAAACAAAATATGAATTGGTTTGCTACAGTACTTAGAGTGGTGATTTGCTTTATTATACTAACGGTCTTACCGAGTTTTCTGTTGAAGTTTTGTGTGGATGAAGTGTTTGATCGAAGAGGTCTCGATATGAGGAAAAGGAAGACAGGCAAGAGCTCAAGCTTGGGGACGCCCAAGGCACCCCAAGTAAATATTCAAGGAGACTCAAGCATCTAAGATTGGGGATGCCCCGGAAGGCATCCCCTCTTTCTTCAACAAGTATTGATATGTTTTCGGATTCGTTTCGTTCATGCGATATGTGCAAGTCTTGGAGCGTCTTTTGCATTTAGTTTTCATTTTTATTTTTTGCAACATGCTGGTATGAGATAGTCCTTGGTCGATTTATAGAATTCTCATTTCACCTCACTTAAATCTTTTGAGTATGGCTTTATAGAATGCTTCATGTGCTTCACTTATATCATTTGAAGTTTGGATTGCCTGTTTATCTTCATTTAGAAAACCGCCATTTGTAGAATGCTCTTTTGCATCACTTATACTTGTTAAAGAATGGGCATATCTTTTGAAAAAAGAATTAAACTCTCTTGCTTCACTTATATCTATTTAGAGAGATGACAGGAATTGGTCTTTCACATGGTTAGTCATAAAATCCTACATAAACTTGTAGATCGCTGAATATGATATGTTTGATTCCTTGCAACAGTTTTGCGATATAGAGATGATAATATGTGGGAGGTACTAGTAGATGGTTGTGTTCATTAAGGATGTTGGTCTTAAGGTTTGTGATTCCCGAAGCATGCACGTATGGTCTAATAACTATGTAACCAAATTGGCGCGCATTGTATTTTCATTGTTTATCTTTGCGTGAAGGTCGGAGGGGCGCGATGGTTAACTCCTACCAACCTCCCCCCTAGGAGCATGAGCGTAGTACTTTGTTTCTAGGGCTAATAAATTTTTGCAATAAGTATGTGAATTCTTTATGACTAATGTTGAGTCCATGGATTTTACGCACTCTCACCCTTCCATCATTGCTAGCCTCTTCGGTACCGTGCATTGCCCTTTCTCACCTCGAGAGTTGGCACAAACTTCGCCCGTGCATCCAAACCCCGTGATGTGATACGCTCTATCACACATAAGCCTCCTTATATCTTCCTCAAAACAGCCACCATACCTACCTATCATGGCATTTCCATAGCCATTCCGAGATATATTGCCATGCAACTTCCTTCATCATCATGTACATGACTTGAGCATTCATTGTCATATTGCCTTGCATGATCGTAAGATAGCTAGCATGATGTTTTCATGGCTTGTCCGTTTTTTTATGTCATTTCTATGCTAGATCGTTGCACATCCCGGTACACCGCCGGAAGCATTCATATAGAGTCATATCTTTGTTCTAGTATCGAGTTGTAAGTAAATAAAAGTGTGATGATCATCATTATAGAGCATTGCCCCATGAAAAAAAAGAAAAAAAGAAAAAAGAGGAAAGGCCAAAGAAGCCTAAATAAAAAAGGGGGCCAAAGAAGCCCACCAAAAAGAAAAAAGAAAAAGGAAAGGGGCAATGTTAATATCCTTTTACCACACTTGTGCTTCAAAGCAGCACCATGTTCTTCATATAGAGAGTCTCCTATGTTATCACTTTCATATACTAGTGGGAATTTTCATTATAGAACTTGGCTTGTATATTCCAACGATGGGCTTCCTCAAATGCCCTAGGTCTTCATGAGCAAGCACGTTGGATGCACACCCACTTAGTTTTAGTCTGAGCTTTCATACACTTATAGCTCTAGTGCATCCGTTGCATGGCAATCCCTACTCCTTGCATTGACAATTGATGGGCATCTCCATAGCCCGTTGATTAGCCGCGTCGATGTGAGACTTTCTCCCTTTTTGTCTTCTCCACATAACCTCCATCATCATATTCTATTCCACCCATAGTGCTATATCCATGGCTCATGCTCATGTATTGCGTGAAAGTTGAAAAAGTTTGAGAATACTAAAGTATGAAACAATTGCTTGGCTGACACCGAGATAGGCATGAGGGGTACCTTGTGTTAAGAAAAGGGAGCATACCAGACTATATGATTTTGTAGGGATAACTTACTGAAGCATTGATATTTTGGAAGACATGATTGTTTGTTGGGATGCCCTAAGTATTATTGTTTTTATGTCAAATGATAGACTATTACTTTGAATCACTCGTGTCTTAATATTCATGCCATGATTAGATTACATGATCAAGATTATGCTAGGTAGCATTCCACATCAAAAAATATCTTTTTTATCATTTACCTACTCGAGGACGAGCAGGAATTAAGCTTGGGGATGCTGATACGTCTCCGTCATATCTATAATTTCTGATTGTTCCATGCCAATATTCTACAACTTTCATATACTTTTGGCAACTTTTTATACTATTTTATGGGACTAAGATATTGATCCAGTGCCTAGTGCCAGTTCTTGTCTGTTGCATGTTTTATGTTTCACAGAAACCCCATATCAAACGGAGTCCAAACGGGATAAAAACGGACGGAGAATTATTTTGGAATATTTGTGATTTTTTGGGAAGTAAAATCAACGCGAGACGGTGCCCGAGGTGGCCACGAGACAGGGTCCCACGCCCACTCCAGGTGGACGCGCCCCACACCCTCCTGGACCCCTCGTAAGGCGGTTGATGCCCTTCTTTGGCCGCAAGAAAGCTATTTTTTGGAAAAAGACCTGGGGAAGGTTTCAATCCAACCGGAGTTACGGATCTCCGGATATAAAAGAAACGGTGCCAGGGTAGAATGTTGGAAATATGCCCTAGAGGCAATAATAAAATGGTTATTATTATATTTCCTTGTTCCTGATAATTATCTATTGTTCATGCTATAATTGTGTTATCCGGAAATCGTAATACATGTGTGAATACATAGACCACAACATGTCCCTAGTGAGCCTCTAGTTGACTAGTGGATGGTTACGGTTTCTGGACCATGGACATTAGATGTCATTGATAACAGGATCACATCATTGGGAGAATGATGTGATGGACAAGACCCAATCCTAAGCATAGCACAAGATCGTGTAGTTCGTTTGCTACAGCTTTTCTAATGTTAAGTATCATTTCCTTAGACCATGAGATCGTGCAACTCCCGGATACCGTAGGAGTGCTTTGGGTGTACCAAACGTCACAACGTAACTAGGTGGCTATAAAGGTGCACTATAGGTATCTCCTAAAGTGTCTGTTGGGTTGGCACGAATCGAGACTGGGATTTGTCACTTCGTATGACGGAGAGGTATCTTTGGGCCCACTAGGTAATGCATCATCATAATGAGCTCAATGTGACCAAGTTGTTGGTCATGGGATCATGCATTACGGTACGAGTAAAGTGACTTGCTGGTAACGAGATTGAACGAGGTATTGGGATACCGATGATCGAATCTCGGGCAAGTAACATACCGATTGACAAAGGGAATTGTATACAGGATTACTTGAATCCTCGACATCGTGGTTCATTCGATGAGATAATCATGGAACATGTGGGAGCCAACATGGGTATCCAGATCCCGCTGTTGGTTATTGGCCGGAGAGCTGTCTCGGTCATGTCTGCGTGATTCCCGAACCCGTAGCGTCTACACACTTAAGGTTCGATGATGCTAGGGTTATTAGGAAGACTTGTATGTGATTACCAAATATTGTTCGGAGTCCCGGATGAGATCCCGGACGCCACGAGGAGTTCCGGAGGTGAAGATTTATATATGGGAAGTTGTCATACGGTCACCGGAAAAGTTCGGGGGCATATCGGTATTGTATCGGGGCCACCGGAGGGGTTCCGGGGGTCCATCGGGAGGGGCCACCTCTCTCGGAGGGCCTCATGGGCCGTAGAGGAAAGGGAACCAGCCCTTGGTGGGCTGGGTGCATCCCCCCTTGGGCCCATGCGCCTAGGGTTGGGGGGGCCTAGAGGGGGCGCCCCCCTTGCTTGGGGGGCAAGCCCCCTCCCCTTGGCCGCCGCCCCCCTCTAGATCTCATCTAGAGGGGGCCGGCCCCCTTCCCCCTTCCCCTATAAATAGAGGGGCGAGGAGAGGGCTGCAGACCACACAAAAGGCGCAGCCCCTCCCCTCCCCAACACCTCTCCTCCTCCGTTAAGAGCTTGGCGAAGCCCTGCCGGAGTATTGCCGCTTCACCACCACCACGCCGTCGTGCTGCTGTTGGAGCTCTCTTCCTCAACCTCTCCCTCCTCCTTGCTGGATCAAGGCGCAGGAGACGTCTCTGCTCCGTACGTGTGTTGAACGCGGAGGTGCCGTTCATTCGGCGCTAGGATCATCGGTGATTTGGATCACGACGAGTACGACTCCATCAACCCCGTTCTCTTGAACGCTTCCGCTCGCGATCTACAAGGGTATGTAGATGCACTCCTCTCCCTCTCATTGCTAGATGACTCCATAGATTGATCTTGGTGATGCGTAGAAAATTTTAAATTTCTGCTACGATCCCCATCACAGAATCCCAGAACGAAGAAACAGAGAGAGATAGAGAGATAGATCCAATCTCGGAGGGGCTCTCACCCCTCCCACGCCATGGGAGCCAAGGACCAGAGGAGAAACCCTTCTCCCATTTAGGGAGGAGGTTAAGGAAGAAGAATAAGAAGGGGGGCTCTCTCCCCCTTGCTTCCAGTGGCGCCGAAGCGCTGCCGGGGGCCATCATCATCACCACGATCTACACCAACACCTCCGCCGTCTTCACCAACATCTCCATCACCTTCCCCCATCTATATTTAGAGGTCCACTCTCCCGGAACCCGTTGTACCCTCTACTTGAACATGGTGCTTTATGCTTCATATTATTATCCAATGATGTGTTGCCATCCTATGATGTCTGAGTAGATTTTTGTTGTCCTATCGGTGATTGATGAATTGCTATGATTGGTTTGAGTTGCATGTTTTATTATTGGTGTTTTCCTATGGTGCTATCCATGTCGTGCAAGCATGAGGGATCCCCGCTATAGGGTTTGCAATATGTTCATGATTTGCTTATGGTGGGTGGCGTGAGTGACAGAAGCACAGACCCGAGTAAGTAGGTTGTTTGCGTATGGGATAAAGGGGACTTGATACTTTAATGCTATGGTTGGGTTTTACCTTAATGATCTTTAGTAGTGGCGGATGCTTGCTAGAGTTCCAATCATAAGTGCATATGATCCAAGAAGAGAAAGTATGTTAGCTTATGTCTCTCCCTCAAATAAAATTGCAATAGTGATTACCGGTCTAGTAACGTAGTCAATTGCTTAGGGACAATTTCACAACTCCTACCACCACTTTTCCACATTCGCTATATTTACTTTATTGCTTCTTCATCTAAACAGCCCCTACTTTTTATTTACGTGCTCTTTATTATCTTGCAAACCTATCCAACAACACCTACAAAGTACTTCTAGTTTCATACTTGTTCTTGGTAAAGCGAACACTAAGCGTGCGTAGAGTCGTATCAGTGGCAGATAGGACTTGAGAGGATATTTGTTCTACCTTTAGCTCCTCATTGGGTTCGACACTCTTACTTATCTAAAGAGGCTACAATTGATCCCGTATACTTGCGGGTTATCAGATATCAGCGGGATCAAGTGACTTGTAATCAGCACGTTCTTGTATCATCAGTGGCAGAGTATCAAATGAAGAATCCAGTTATCTCAGCAATTTTTTCACCACCTCATGGTGGGTGATGTCAGTGGCACCAAGTGCTTGAAGCTCATTTGAGATGTCAGTGAGGCGATTGAAGGTTTGCTGAACATTTTCATTGTCGAGTCTTTTGAAGCGGTTGAAGAGATTGCGAAGAACGTCAACACGAGAGTCACGTTGAGTTGAGACTCCTTCATTCACTTTGGACAGCCTATCCCAGATAAGCTTAGCAGTTTCCAAAGCACTCACTCTTCCATACTGCCCTTTGCTCAGACGGCCACATATCACTAGTAGAAAACCACCAATTAGTCCCGGTTAGTAAGGGCCTTTAGTCCCGGTTCATGAACCGGGACTAATGGGTCGTTACTAATTCCACCACCCATTAGTCCCGGTTCAAACACGAACCGGGACCAATGTGGCTCCACGTGGCCCTGTGCATCGAGCCCAGTCAGAGGGCCTTTGGTCCCGGTTGGTGGCTCCAATCGGGACCAAAAGTCAATTTTTTTTTACAAAAGTGGCTGCTTTAGGGGTTTTGGGGGTTATTTTTAGGTTGTTATTATAGCTAGCTAATAGAGAGAAGTGTCCTCTCTTATCTTCGTCCTTGGTTTATCAACGCTGCTGCTATGTTCATTGCACCCGCAGATATAACATGCTCATGCATGCTTTGCATCATACATCATCATATATGTATATAATAACAAGTCCTACTAATCATGCATCATCATACAACTTCTACTCGTTATTAATAATAAGTCATACGATCATCATCCTCATAGTCATCGAACCCAACCCTACATAATTGTTCTTAGCACATGATCATCAGTATCAGGTAGGACCTACACCCTTAAGGTAAAATAGCATAAAACAATATAGACCCTGACTCTCCATTATGAAGAATGGCGATCATCCTGTCTCCAATTCTTGCCCTTCGCTGCTTATTGCTTCCAAGAAGCTCCTTACGACTGTCCATGCATTTTTTCCATTCTTTGATTGTTATGTCTCCATTTCTTTTAGAAACCCGGTATGGACAGTTGAGATTCGTAGGACGACCTGGTCGTATGTTCAAAACATGAAGGCTACCATGCGTATACATCAGATGAGGCACACAATCATTCGGGATTATCTGTTGAAAAACATAGTAATAACTTCGTAGTTAGAAATGATGTACTAGTTTTAAAAGTGTGCAAAAAGATGCACGGATGTTGTAATAGTAAAAAATAATCTTACCAGGGTATCTCCATGGTAGTTACCGTAGTTCAGCACGTGCACTAGTGGCACGTATTGACCATAATGTTGAGGAGTTTGATTGTAGATATTGTAATTCTCAAGATCAGTAAGAAATCCGACCAGATTATTTTTCTCCTGATAAGTTAATTCGGAGCCTTCGGTGTAGTACGTTCTGTCTACCATCTTCCGCACATTCTTTGAAGAATGAAAATAAGCTGTCAATGGAGATAAGTTGTCAACTATATATTTTGAAATAAAAAATATAAATTACTTAATAACTATGTTTAGCTCACATGAGGGAAGAACTGGAGGTGTATCCACAAAGACCCAAATCGAAGGTGTCTCTTGCTCGATTGTAGGATCACCAAGATCCATGGTGACAAGCATACCCTCATCAAGACCATACATCTTGCAAAATGCATCCCAATTTTTGCAACCAAAATGGGTTACACTCTGAGCATTGTACAGCTTTACTTGAAAATCCACACCATGATGGGTACTTAGGATAATTTTTTTGGTTTCGAAATTTTCATGGTCTTCAAAACCCATCCTCTCCAAGACATAGTGTCTTGCAAAGCATGGGATAAGCTAGTCGAATTGGAAAAGATGAAAAATACACGTTAAAATAGTTGAAGTCATGCTTAATTACGTAAAAAACTATTGTCGTCGTTGCGTACCGTATGAACATCGCAAGTCTCCTCGAGCTTAATGCTGAAGCGCCGATCTTCGTCCAGCTCAATGAACCTGTCGCACATACCTCGGTCGTCGTGGCACCAGTCGCACTTCCCCGGGCGGTTTTCGTCGACCGATGAGTACGACATTTCCGGCCTACGTTCATAATTCAAATATTAAACTAGATCATTATTATTAATCACAGGTTGACTATCGATGATCGATGTACGTACGTAGCTCCTCTTTCATTCCCGAATGCATTATTATACCAAATTGTCTAGCACACGGGAATGAAGGAGAACTTATCCAATATGAGCATTCAATAAGCAAAACCAAATCATAAAATAAGCAAAACCAAATCATAAAATAAAGTATAGTATTCAAATTAGCATGCATTCAATAATTATAAGCAAAAGTACATCATCTCTTGGTGTCCGTACATCATCGAATATTATCACTAATACAACTAGAACCATAGCGCCCGACGGGTATTGACGCGGGCGGTGGACACCCAAAGATAAGGAACCATCACATGATCATAGCTCCAGTGAGATCCCTGAAGAACCTGCCAGGTATTGTCGAACCTCCCCTCCAATGCAACCATGTAGCGACGGACATGCTCGCCCTCCTCGCTGACACGGTGACGTACCACCTCCGCGGTGTCCGGATGCCTCACCACCGTCACTGGCCCACGCGACCGCCACCAAACAAGGATCGGGTCAACAACGGGCTGCCTCCTTACCAACCTACGTCCCACGGAAGGTAGCACCTCCCAATACCAACCCGGCGGAGCCCAGTCCCGAACATGGCCCTGATCAAGCAGGCCTCCACCGCCGAGTCGACAACGACGAGGATGCGGGATAGGCATCGCCGACGTCGACGCGGGAACTACTTCTATATATAGTTAAATAAAAGTAGTCTTATTAATTAAATCAACTATCTAGTTCAACTACTAAACACTTACTATAAATAAATAAGTAGTACTTACTAAAAACAAACTACTTCATTATATAGTAAAATAAATTAGTTTATTAAATCAACTAGCTAGTTCAACTATATATAAACTACTTCTTATTTTTTCCTTTTTCTAAATACTATGAACAAAAAATCATTAAAATTCTATGAACAAAATTAATTACACAATCTAAATATCACCAAAAAAAATCTATTAACAATAATATCACCAAACATGCATATTCAATAATAATATCACCAAAAAAATCTATTAACAGAAAAAAAATCTAACATAATATAAAGAAATTAATTACTACACATATCTAATCTAACAAAAATGAAATCTAATTAATCTAACAAAAATATCTAACATAATATGAACAAATTAATTACTACACATGTAATCTAACAAAAAAATCTAATCTAACAAAAAAAATCTAATTAAATCAACTATCTAGTTCAACTACTAAGCACTTACTATAAATAAATAAGTAGTACTTACTAAAAAAACTACTTCATTATATAGTAAAATAAATTAGTTTATTAAATCAACTAGCTAGTTCAACTATATATAAACTACTTCTTCTTTTTTTCCTTTTTCTAAATACTATGAACAAAAAAATCATTAAAATTCTATGAACAAAATTAATTACACAATCTAAATATCATCAAAAAATCTATTAACAATAATATCACCAAACATGCATATTCAATAATAATATCACCAAAAAAATCTATTAACAGAAAAAAAATCTAACATAATATAAAGAAATTAATTACTACACATATCTAATCTAACAAAAATGAAATCTAATTAATCTAACAAAAATATCTAACATAATATGAACAAATTAATTACTACACATGTAATCTAACAAAAAAAAATCTAATCTAACAAAAAATCTAATTAAATCAACTATCTAGTTCAACTACTAAGCACTTACTATAAATAAATAAGTAGTACTTACTAAGAAAAACTACTTCATTATATAGTAAAATAAATTAGTTTATTAAATCAACTAGCTAGTTCAACTATATATAAACTACTTCTTCTTTTTTTCCTTTTTCTAAATACTATGAACAAAAAATCATTAAAATTCTGTGAACAAAATTAATTACACAATCTAAATGTCACCAAAAAAATCTATTAACAATAATATCACCAAACATGCATATTCAATAATAATATCACCAAAAAAATCTATTAACAGAAAAAAAATCTAACACAATATGAAGAAATTAATTACTACACATATCTAATCTAACAAAAAAATCTAATTAATCTAACAAAAAAATCTAACATAATATGAACAAATTAATTACTACACATGTAATCTAACAAAAAAAATCTAATCTAACAAAAAAATATATGAACTACATATCTAAATTACTACACATCTAACCTAACAAAAAAATCTATGAACTACAAAAAGAATCTAAAAAAAATCTAACAAGAAAAACGCTCACGTCGGGGCGGCGGCGCGGGACGCGGGCGGCGATGGGGGCGGCGGGCTCGGGGGCGGCGACGGGGACGGCGGGCTTGGGGCAGGGGCGACGGCTGGCAACGCGCGACGTCGGGGCAGCGGCGCGGGACGAGGGCGGCGATGACGGGGCGGCGCGGGACGCGGGCGGCGATGGGGGCGGCGACAACGGCGGGCTCGGGGCGGCGACGGGGACTGCGGGCTCGGGGCGGCGTGGGGCGGGCTCGGCGGCGACGGCGACGAGGAGCAGAGGCTCGGGGCGAGAAAGAGATGGGATTTGGCGAAAACTGCTAAGTCCAGTATATATAGCAAGAGCATTGGTCCCGGTTGGTGGCTGGAACCGGGACTAATGCCACCTTTAGTCCCGGTTGGAGCCACCAACCGGGACCAAAGGCCTCTTTTCAGCAGCCCAAAGGGCGGGAAACGAAGACCTTTGGTCCCGGTTGGAGGCTCCAACCGGGACTAAAGGGTGGGTATTGGTCCCGGTTGGAGCGACCAACCGGGACCAAAGAACAGCATTGGTACCGGTTGGTGCCATGAACCGGTACCAATGGACCCGTGTAGCTGTTTTTTTAGTCCCACCTCGCCAAGCGAGAGGCACTCGCAGCTGTTTATAAGCCCTGAGTGCAGATACGATGACGAAGAGGCTCAATGCTCCTGCACGTTGGTTAGCTTCAAGCCTTGTGGAATACGGTAGACTGCACAGAGCTATGTGCAGTGCAGTTGACACTATCCCAAAAGGCTTGAAGCAAATTAATGAGCATTGCGCCTCTTTTTTATTTTTAATGACTTATTACAACTCAGAAATAAAAAGAAAAAAAATTAAATGTAGCAGAAAAGAAAAAATATATAAAAAACCACTCAGAAAAAAATAGAAGAAAAAATATAACAGAAAAGAAAAAAATATATAGAAAACTACTCAGAAATGAATAGAAGCAAAAAATAGTTGTGATTAACTGTACTAAAAAAGGAGCATATATGCTTATTTTTAATGGCTTATTACAACTCAGAAATAAAAAGAAAAAAATAAATATAGCAGAAAAAGAAAAAAACTCTATAAAAAACTACTCAGAAATGAATAGAAGCAAAAAATAGTTGTGATAAACTGTACTAAAAAAGGAGCATATATGCTTATTTTTAATGGCTTATTACAACTCAGAAATAAAAAGAAAAAAATAAATATAGCAGAAAAAGAAAAAAAACTATATAAAAAACTGCTCAAAAATGAATAGAAGCAAAAAATAGTTGTGATTAACTGTACTAAAAAAGGAGCATATATGCTTATTTTTAATGGTTTATTACAACTCAGAAATAAAAAGAAAAAAATAAATATAGAGGAAATTACTCAGAAAAAGAAAAAGAAAAAAAACTACTCAGAAATGAGCAGAGATGCGCTTATAGAGGAAATTCAACTTAAATTCATAACGAATTTCAAGAGAAATCCGTATGAATTTATGCTAAATTACCTATATAAGCGCATCTATTTTCATTTTCGGAGGAGCTCAATAAGGTAGAGAGGGAGGGGCTTATAAACCGGTCCGGTTCCCCTTCGGTTGGCGAGGTGGGACTAAACTCTGGTCGCTACGGGTACCAACCATTTAGTCCCGGTTGATGGCTCGAACCGAGACTAATGGGCAGCCCATTGGTCCCGGTTCAAGCCACCAACCGGGACCAATGGTGTTGGGCCAGGAGCGAGGCCCATTGGTCCCGGTTCGTCCCACCAACCGGGACCAATAGTTTCAGACGAACCGGGACCAATGGGCCACGTGGCCCGGCCGGCTCTCGGGGCTCACGAACCGGGTCCGATGCCCCCATTGGTCCCGGTTCTGGATTGAACCGGGACTAATGGGCTGGAGCGGCCTGGACCATTGGCCTCTTTTCTACTAGTGTATGATGTTCTTCGCTTGAGAATCGAGTTGCTTGAATCTCTTCACATCAGTAGCGTTTAGAGAAGGTGTGACTAAGGGAACACCATTTTCCACAGCATACCAGATATCGTTATCAATTGCCTCAAGATGCATTCACATCTTATTCTTCCAGTAGGGGTAGTCCGTCCCGTCGAAGGTAGGACACCCAGCAGAGACTTTGATCATACCTGCGGTCGACATAACTAAAACTCCAGGCAGTTAAACCAAAATCACACAGAACAAGGGAGTACCTTTCTCTGATACCAATTGAAAGTGTGTTATATCGACTAGAGGGGGTGAATAGGCAATTTTTATGAATTCTTCACTGAGGAATTTGCTGGTGAGGAAATTCCTTAGCGAAGAACTACTTACAGTGGAAAAGTACTCAAAAGTAAACATAACAGGACACAAGCATAGTCATCATGATGAAATGAAGACAAGCACAGAGTACAGAAAGCGTAAACACAGGATAACACAAGATGAAGACCAACAGACTGAAGAAATTGAACGGAGGAAATTGAGAAAGTCTTCAGTCAAAGTCTTCAAACAGATATGAACAAGCACACAACAACTGAAATGAGGAAATGGAAGAGTTGAGGAAATAGAACCAGTAAGCTTGGTGAAGACAATGATTTGGTAGACCAGTTCCAACTGCTGTCTCAGTTGTACGTCTGGTTGGAGCGGCTAGGTATTTAAACCTGAGGAGACACAGTCCCGGACATAAGCTAAGGTCACACAGACCTCGCCCAATCACTTGTGGTAAGTCTTCAGGTGACTTCTAAACCTTCACAGACTCGGTCACTCGGCGATCCACAATTCCTCTTGGATGCTCTAGACCATGACGCCTAACCGTCTGGAAGAAGCACAGTCTTCAAAGGTAACAAGCATCGGATCCACACAGGATCAATATCTTCAGTGATGCTCAATCACTTTGGGTTTGAAGGTGTTTGGGTTTGGGTTTTCCTCACTTGATAATTTTCGCTCAAAGTCCTCGGAGGATGGGATGCTCTCAAATGACAAGTGTCAGTTTCTCTCGGAGCAGCCAACCAGCTAGTGGTTGTAGGGGGGCTATTTATAGCCTAGGGAGCAGCCCGACATGATAAGACATAAATGCCCTTCAATGATATGACCGTTAGGTGGGTAGATATTTTGGGACAGCTGGCGTATAGCACAGCAACGGTCGGAATTTTGACTCTCAAATTCCTCAAGGCTATCATGTTCCTCACTGTGTAGGCAATCCGCACTGGCGAATTCCTAACTCCACAGTCAGAACAAATTCCTCAGCGACCAAAAGAACTTCGTCTCTGTCACTGAAGAAATTGACTAAACTGTATGAGATTTCCAATGGCTTCACTCGAAGGGATTGGTAGGTGTAGGATTTTGAGTTGAGCATCACATGAAAAAATTTCCTTAGTATTTCCTCGACCCCCTTTAATAGTACGGTGTTTCCTATGACTCAAGAAAGAAAAAAAGAAACTACGAAAACAAAAGTCTTCACGCTTCATGTTCCTCGAATGAATTCCAAGTCTTCAAGGTCACACCAATTTCTTCACTTTCAAAGTCTTCAGAAATCCACAATCTTCAGTCGAAGAACTTCATTTTTAGGGGTCGACTTTCTCTGTAAATATCAAACTCCTCATAGACTTATAGACCTGTGTACACTCACAAACGCGTCAGTCCCTTAACCTATAAGTCTTCAATACACCAAAATCACTAAGGGGCACTAGATGCACTTACAAATTCATATTACTTTTTCTTGGTACATGAACAAGTGTATGATTCATATTGTATGTACATGGTTGCCTATGTTAATGGAAATTTTTTAGGGATATGTTAATGGAATTTTGTTAGTGATACATGCAACATAACATGATAAATTAGCGTTTAAATAACATCATCATCTAGGGGCATTGTAGACTTTTACCAGTAGCTAGCCTCATTAGCTGGCCTAAAAAATTACCAAACTGGATTTTTGGCCTTCTCAACTTCTACTTGCTCCAGCCCACTTCTTGCCTTCTACCAGCTCCAGCCGCTTCTCCGCAATCCAAATAAATTGGGCCTAAGAAATATGCAATCACCCGTACCTAGTAAATGATCACAATAAGGTAAAATGGTTCCAAAATATAAAGTGTTCTTTATTGAGGGAAAATATAAGTGTTTTAGTTATATAAAAATCAAATATTTGTATTCTTAACCAAGTTTATTTTAAAATCCCTCAGAGAAGTTACTAGAAAAAATATAAATTATACAGTACCAAATGAATATGAATTTTTATAAGATGATATACAATGATATTGATTTGGTTTTGTAAGTATTTATAAAAAAATCTATAAATTTGCTCAAGCATATAGAAGTTTGACTTCACTAAAACTAGTACACCTTATATTTAGAAACCGATGGAGAACTAATGTATAAGCAAACCCTGGTTTGTTTCTCGTATTCCCTTTTAGAGAATTTTATTCATTACCAGTGTTTTTCATTTAACAAAAATAAACATATTTAATTTTTAATTAGATAATATAAAAAATATGTACACTAAATCAACAAATCGGACTGAGTCAAAATAATAGAGCGAGCTCTAGGTGCCAATCGGTTGTAGCTAGTAAGAAATCAGCCATCTGGCTAGCCGTTAGATCAAAATCTCTCGTGGTCTTAGGCTCTCATTCAAAAAAATAACCCTTCACATGATTCTTCCTCCACCCACTCCGTGCAACTACGTTTATGTCCTTCTTCCCTACACAAGGATGATAAAGTGGTCGGTGACCCCCTTGCGGCACCGTGCAGAGCTCCTGTGGTGACCCCCTTTGCAACATCAGCATAGCGTCAGAATCGACGCTTGAACGCTAATCCAGCACCAGCAACGGCCTGCAGCATCGACGTAGAGCCCATTGTAGCATCATCATCCCCCCATGCAACACATTGGTCGCCTCCCATTTGCAGTGGTGTCGGACGCTTGCAGCATGGGTATCCCCACTGAAGCATGGATGGCAGGGGCCCCAGCTGCAAGGACAGTGGCCACAACCCCTTGTGTATTTATGTCGCTGGCGTTGAGTGATGAAGCACTAGCCAACACTGGGAGAGCAGACTTACAACATCTGAAAGTCCGGCTATTGTAAGGGCATTGTGGTGACACAAGCATTCTAGGTTCCAGCATTGGCATCCCGGGCTGAAGCACAGGCAGCCCTGGCCTGTCTAGCCGCATCCATTTCTAGCCTGCAGCGTCGATGGTCCTAGCCAGATTTGGAGCACCAATCCCTCTTGCAGAATCGATGTTTTTTTATGGAAAGGTGTTTCCCTCGATTTTCGTTTTTGTAGCTACACCTCCACAACACTCCCATCTGTTGGTACTCTGGCAAAGTTGACAGGGTGAAAATAAACCCTTGTCAACTTAGAGAACCCAAGAACCCTAGTCATAACCATCTACACCTGAAGAACACTCTACCATACAGAAACTTATTACAAGCCAAAAGTTGGCTGAAAGTATAGTCTAAACAGGAACTCGATTATCATGCCATGAAGAATCGACGTGAGCGTCGGTGTGAGTTGCCTCATGACACCTTGCCAGCGGGCTACAGTATACCCCCTTGTCCCACCCTCTCAACATCCGATGGTGGCCTGCGCCTCCCGATGGTCTCCTGTAGCACCCTGGCGGCATGCATCCTGCACCTCCCGGTGCCAGCCCCTCGTGCTATAAAATGAAAAATTGTGTGTTACCGCTACCTAGCATAGTTGTCTAGCCAATTAGTCAGTGACACCTCGAGCCATATATTGACTCATGTGTTGTATAAAAAGTTCCCTAGTTAAAGAAATATTGGTATTTCGGTAGCAGGTCCACCATTAGAATACTATTTTTGGCAGTCTAGCGGGCCCCGAGTACTAGTTTTTTGCATGCATCTGCCTCTTCTCTCTCCCTTACAAACAAATCCATGGACTTTATTTCATTTTACCCAATTGAAAATATCCGTATCCTTTAAACCATAAGTTTGTATTTATAAAATAATTTATATATTTGAACTCTTGACACCAAGACCTTTAGAACTAGACCGATCTTGGATACATTTCAAACATTTGAATTTCAACATTTCACATTTCGTATGTGAAACAAACACATTTCACTTGAAAATGTGAAATAAACCTTTTTGAATAGGAAAATGTGGAGCCAACCTATTCCACTAGAAATGTATTTTAACCAAAATATTAAACTGAAATGACAACTTGTGAAACTGATTAATTGAACATGTGTAAAAGTTTATTTCAAAGTGTGGGAAAAAAACTATCATTTCACAAAAGTGCAGTCGAAATTGATGTGATTTTTGTGAAATAAGCCAATAATATATTTCAGAATTGTGAAAAATAACAACAGAGTCTGAATTTGGAATGTGATTTTGAAATTGATTTTTTTTTGGAAATGTGATATAGTATTTTTCAAAAGTTTGAGAGAAGTAATTTTAGAGAAGTCAATTGAAACATATGTGATATTTGTGAAACAAGCCAATAACATATTTTAGAATTGTAAAATAATAACTATAAAAAAATAAAATTTTAATGTATGGTTGTGAAACTAATTATTTTGAAATGTGAAACTTTGTATTTCAAAAGTGTGAAATTGTAATATAAGATTGTGAGACTGATTATTTGAAAATATAAGATATTTCACACTTTTGAAATAAACAGTTGCATATTTTTCAACTAAAATGGGTTTGTTTCACATATGAAATGTGAAAATTTGAAATTTAACCGTGTTCCAAATGTATCCAAGATGGGTCTAGTTCTGAAGGTCTTGGTTCCAGAAGTTCAAATATATAAATTATTGCAAATTTGAACTTATGGTTTAGAAGATATGAATGTTTTAATTTAGCAAATGTGTAATAAAAGGTTGGATTTCATATTGTGTAAGAGAAGAAAGCTTGGACTGCCAATTTTCTGCCATGTTTCTCATGCATGCCATGTGGTTGATCTTCTGCCTTCTATATAAATATGCTACGCCTAATCATGCTCTAAAAAAATTGCTCATGCAAGGTAATTGCACGTACTTGTATGATACTCAAAGCATCTCATATCCTGGCTCACAGGAAACGCTTGAATCAACCATTTTCCATGAAGCCATGATGACGAGATCACAATTGAATGGGGTGGGGAATGGCGTATGCAGGGGAGAGGGCATGAAGATGGTGGGAGAAGCAAATCTGATTCCACGGTATGACACAAAATCTAGTCCCACCCCCTTTTACTCGCTCACTTCAATCGAGAGGATAAATCCAACATTAGGTCTCGGCATGGACGCTAGTGACTTAGATTTGTGGTATCGACGGTAGTGTGGACCAAGACCTCTAACACTGGTACGTGCTCCTCCCATCCGCTAGCTGCTTGCCCCCTTCGTCTCTGCCTTTGTCTCGCTTGCCTCGTCTCCGGAACCACAGGTCATCGCTGTCGTCTTCCATGCCAGTAAGTAGTAACAACAACCCTCCATCCCTTCATTGTTAGAGAAGGTGTAGGACCAATTTCACGTTACTTATTTATTTATTTTTAAAACGGAGGCAAAATATTTGCCGCATCGATTAATTAAGAAGGAGAGAATTGCCCAGTTAATTTTCGGAAAACCGGGTGAAAACCTATACAAACAATCCGAAACAGGCTACTCAGGAAGCACGAAACACCGTGACCACACAGACAACCCGTCACATGCTCCTAACACACAACAATCGTACTCACCACACTTGCACAACTCAACAGAACTCTGACCAAGAACACCAACAACGATGACTCGGACAATCAAAGCCACATCGACAACACAAGAAACTGAGCATCATCCATCAAGAAACCGCAGACGCCTTCCCATTAGCGCACACACCAGCCACATCAATATCCTCAACCACATGCACCTCCGACCCAAAGGACTCAGAAGGCGCCTATGGATGTGTAACGTCCGGATAATCAAGCTACAGTAATCCCCTACTAATGATGCCACGTCATCAATGTTACAGTTGCTAATCTCACTTTGATTCAAAACCAATTCAAATTCATTTTTAAAATAAAGTCAAATAAATTAATTCTCCAAACAGTAAAACAAAAATGTTCGCTAGGTTGCATATTTCACTAACTAAATGTCATGACTGATTCAACATCATTTGAGATAGCTAATTTCCCCCGGAATTAAAGCAATTCCAAATAAGCATTTTAAAGTGCTTTTCCAATTGTGAAAAATCCAAATCAATTCAAACTCTTCCCTAACTTTTGTGGCAGGTGCCAAATATTGTAATGTATTTATTTGGCCAAGTCCCACTATTTTACAGAACTCCTTTTGGCAGCTCAAATATTGCATATCATTTTTTTTTTGTAAAAAGAAAAGAGCAAAAGAAAAGGCGAGGAGAGAAAAGAAGCCCCCAGCTCCCCATGGGCCTCGGCCCATCCCACCTCAGCCGGCCAGCCCACCCCGACTGGCCCAGCCGCGCCTGCATAACCTCCCCCCTGTGGAACCCTAGGGCCCAACCGCACCTACCCCCCTCCCCCCACTCCTCACGATCCCCCCTCACGTCTCTCGCTCCCGCTGACCATCCCCCGATCCAGATCGGGGCAGCGACCCCGGTGCTCGCGCCGGCCCCGTGATCGTGGCCAGCCCCGTGCCAGCGCCCCGCCACCTCGCCGATGCCGCTGCCCTGCCGTCGTCCTCCTCGCCCTCCTCTCCTTCGCGTGACGCCCGCCTAACGCCGCGGCCTCGCCTCGTCGTCGACCCAACGCCGTCACCCATCGTCATCGCCAACCCGTCGTCGCCCCGTCGTCTACCGCGCCGCCCTGAGCTCCGGCGCCTCCCCGACTCCTCCTCGCGCCCACTAATGCACAACTACAGGGCCCGGTGAGGCCCCCTCTTCCGTTTCCCCCCTCTCCCTTCCCTCCCGTCGTCATAGGTCGCCCCGTCGTAACGTCCGAGCTCCCGAGGACCTCGCGGTGACCGCGCCCTCGCTTGCGTCGCCGTCACCGCGCTTGCCGCCTGTCCCGAGCGTGCAGGCCCCGCGGCTACCTCCTACCGCGCTTGTCGCGTGCTGCCGCCCCCGTCCCGCGCCCGCCACGCGCAGCCCGCGCGCTGGCCACGCCGCGGCCGGCCTCTGCCGTGGCCGGTGTCGCCGCCCCCTGGTGGCCTCGGGCGCACACGGGCGCCCACGCCCCGCACCCGTTTCGACCGCCCCGCTAAGGCCCCCTAGGCCACTGACATTAGGGGCCCACGCCCTGGTTAAAAAACATTTAAAAAAATATATAACATCAATAATAATAATAATAATAATAATAATAATAATCAATTAATTAATTTAATTAATAACTTAACTTAAATAATTCTGTTTAATTTACCTAATTAACTGGGTTAGTTAATTAATGCATGTTAATTAAGCTATGACTATGACAGCAGGACCCACATGTCAGTTTGACCAGTCAACGCTTTGTTGACTGCTGACATCATGATGATGTCAGGCTGACATCATAATTCCAATTTTGAATTAATAATGATTTCAGGAATTGTTTAAATCTTTGAAAAATCAGAGAAAATAATCCGTATCTCGGATGAAAAAGTTTTCTACATGAAAGTTGCTCAGAACGACGAGACGAATCCGAATACGCGGTCCGTTCATCTGCCACACGTCTCTAGCATAGCGAACCTGCAAACTTTCCCCTCCGGTTCATTTGTCTGACAGACGTCCAGGACCGGGAAAACTTTCCCGGATGTTTCCCCCTTCGCGAGTATCACCTAGTACCACGTTAGAACACGTCTAGCTCTGTCTGTTGTCCCGTTATGCTCTTCCTTACTATGTATTTACTGTTTCTTCCCCCTCTTCTCTCCGGTAGACCCTGAGACCGCTACTGATGCCCCTGTGATCGACTACGTCGACGACGACCCTCCATCTTGTCTGAGCAACCAGGCAAGCCCCCCTTTGATCATCCCGATATCGCCCATTCTATACTCTCATGCTTGCATTAGATTTTGCTACTGTTATTGTTTGCTCCTATCCTGATGCATAGCCTGCTTTTGTACCTGCTATTGTTACCTACCTGCTTATCCTAAACTGCTTAGTATAGGTTGGTTAATGATCCATCAGTGACCCCACTTGTCCTTGTTGCCCCTGCTTCATCATCGACGACTCGATCAGCGTGATCGACGACCAGAGCCCGACACCTGACATCACATCATGCCCCTTTTGTTGCTCGACTCTACAGAGCTACTAACAAGTGCCGAGTGTGATCCCTCATAACGCACTCTTGATGATAATTCTGTAGTGTAGCTATTCGGTCGTGGTCATCGAGGGTGATCTCCTCTTTCACCATTCCTGATACGGCTCTGTCGTTGAACACCTCAAGTGTGAACCTCGAGGGTGGTCCCTCTTACGTTCACCTTGATGATTACATTGAGTGGAATCCACCGGGGGTGATTCCTCGGGTTTTCCCCTTGATGTCTGGACACACAGTTACCTTGACTTTACTTGAGACCATTGTTGAAGTCGGGCGGGCCCGTTGAGCACCCGCGAGTTTTCCACATGGCACGGCAGGGCAGTCTAGGCCCTTGTCATAAGTCCATGAGACGGGGCGACGGGGTCACCTTACCGTGAGTCTCTGCTCGTTTCCGCGAGCCCCCAATGCACTAACAGGTTTGGGTATTTGTTCTGAGTTGGCCTCTGGCCTTTACGCACTAACCACCACGGAGAATAGATATGGGCCTCGACATCGTGGTATCAGCCGAAGCTTTGTCAGACGTCCAATTCAGCAGCGCGGCACGGTCGGATCGTGCTGGCCATCCGAGGCGGTGCTGGTATCCACCCTGCTCGCAACGACCCGGAGTGCTGCGGGCGATGGGCCCAAGACCCCGGAGTGCTTAGGATGTAGACCGGCGGGGACCTCTCTGCTGAGCCTAGGTCGGGCTGCGACGTGTTGATCTACTGAGGGCGGGCATTGACCCCAGAAAGGTGTGTCCGGCCAGAGTGATCGAGCGTGTTGGGTAACTTGGTGCACCCCTGCAGGGAAGATATATATTCGAATATCGTGTCCATGGTAATGGACGTTCAGACTTGTATCCAGATCTTATATAACTAGAAATGGATACTTGAGATATGTAATGGACATGTGGCTCCGGGATTGCTTTCTCGTAGGGAGTCGAGGAAGGATCTCTGGGCGTTGATGTTACAACATGTTTGTTAAATATAAACTACTACTCTTTACTCTTCTACATGCTGCAAGATGCTCGGAGCTGCTTGAAGATGCTAGTCTTCGATAGGCTAGGCCTTCCCCTCTATTCTGGCATTCTGCAGTTCAGTACACAGATACAACCCTTCCATTTGATACCAATGCATACTTAGTATAGATCTGATGCTTGCGAGTACTTTGGATGAGTACTCATGGTTGCTTTGCTACCCCTTTTCCCCCTTCTTTCTTCTTCCCGGTTGATCCAACCAGATGGTGGACCCTTGGAGCCAGATGCCACAGCCGATGGATGCTACTACATGAAGACCGCCGGCGACCAGGAGTAGTTAGGAGGTCCCAGGCAGGAGGCCTTGCCTCTTCGATCGTGTTGCTTTTGTGCTAGCCTTCCTAAGGCATCCTTGTTTAACTTATGTCTGTACTCAGATATTGTTGCTTCCGCTGACTCTTGTGTATCGAGCTATGTATTCGAGCCCTCGAGGCCCCTGGCTTGTAATATAAAGCTTGTATTATTTTATTTGTGTCTAGAGTTGTGTTGTGATATCTTCCCGTGAGTCCCTGATCTTGATCGTACACATTTGCATGTATGATTAGTGTACGATTGAATCGGGGCGTCACAGGATGCTCACATGACAAACATGAATCATCTCCCTCACACGAGGTCACTAGTGCGTCCACCTTCATGTGCTTCACTGACAAAAGCGAAGCAGAGCTCAGACATAGCTCCCTAATCTCGGGCATGATTTGCAGCATCGGAGCCACGAGCATGGCGATGGACTCGTCTTGAGTGGTACATAACACAGGGGGCGAGGCAGACATACTTATCACAACATCGATTCGCTGGGATGAACGGATGAAGCTTTACCTTCACACAACAGCGCTCATATCTGTCACAATTAAAAGCATGTGGTCAGACATTCACTAGTATTTCCAGAAGATAAAAAGATGACGGCAAATCTAAACTATATATACAACTCTAACAATGTTAGAGCATGTGATCATACTTTGAATGGGAAGAACCTATATATACAACTCTAACACACAAGCTCCCGCGATTGCATAACATCGCTAGTCCAAAACGATTTATTTCTTTAAAATTTTGTATGTGAATTTCTGTTTGACAAAGTAAATATTTTTTAAACCCAAACATTTTCAAAATCTGTGAACATATTTTTTTAAACTCAAACCTTTTGTGAACAATGTTTCAGACTCTCAAACTTTGTTTTAGAAAAATAAGAGCAGAATTGAAAACGAGAACATTTCTTGAAACTACAAACAATTTTTTTAAAATACAAACATTTTCTTAAAACAGGAACACAATTGAAAACACAGAAATTTTCTAAAACTACGAACAATTATTTCAAAATGCGAACATTTTATGAATTCCTCGAAATGTTTTTGTATTTTCAAATTGCTCATAATGTCAAAACACGAACATTAATACAAAGAGCAAACAAAATTTTGCACACTGACATTTTTCTTTTAAAATTTTATGAAAACCACTATTAAATTTGGAATTTCAAGAAAAATATGAATTAAAATCAAAAGAATTTTTTTGAATTTGCTCGAACATTTTCTTGTATTCGTGTAAAAACATCACCATGTTCAAGGTAGGGTGTAGGGGTAGGTCAGAAGGCTCCATTTGGGAGCATGTTTTTTCTCGACATCCGTCAAATGACCTAATTTTTTCACTGGCTTGTATGAACAATTCAAGGCACCATGCCAAGGTTTTTAGGTTTTCTACAAATTTCACATTTTCTGGAGTTTTCTTTGTCAAAAAAGGGCGATAAATTGCCGAACGTGTCGCAACTTCCATACGGTGTCAAAAATCATTCAAACTTGGCATGGATTCCTACCATGGGTATGCCCACCTGCTTGCAAAAGTTGGGTCATGCAAGCGTATCCAAAAATAGACCATGTTCAACATAGGGTGTCCGGGTACGTTAGAAGGCTCTGTCTGAGAGCACGTTGTTTCTCGGCATCCTTAAAATGGCCCCAATTTTTCCCATGGCCTTGTATGACCAATTAAAGGCGCCATGCCTTGTATGCCACTATTTGTCCCAGATAGTTCAAACCTGACATAGATGCCTACCATGTGCATGCTCACCTTCTTGGAAAAGTTGTGGTCTTTTGAAGGATATCTGAAAACAGACCATGTTCAAATGAGGGTGTTCAGGTAGGTTAGAAAGCTCCGTCCGATAGGACGTTGTGGTTCGACATCCATGAAATGGCCCCAATGTTTTATATGACCTTGTATGGACAACTAAATGCACCATGTCAAGTTGTTTTGTTTTTTTTATGAATTTTACGTTTTCTGGAGTTTCCTCGGCCAAAAAAGGTTGGTAAATGATCGGACCTGTCGCGATTTGCATATGGTGTCAGAAATCATTTAAACTTGACATGGATGTCTACCATGTGCATGCTCACCTACTTCAAAAAGTTGGGGTCATTTCAAGAATGTCCAAAACTATACCATGTTCAATGAAGGTGTTCGGTTGCCAGAAGGCTCTGTTTGAGAGCATGTTGTTTCTTGACATCCTTGAAATGACCCCAATTTTTTCCATGACCTTGTATGACCAGTTCAAGACACCATGCTGAGTTTTTTGGATTCTCAAAAAGTTTTGCATTTTCTGGAGTTTTTCCAGTGATAAAAGACCGATAAATGATCAGGCGCGTCGCAACTTGCATACAGTGTCAGAAGTCATTCAAACCTGTCACTGATGCCTACCATGGGCAATGCCCAACTTCCTGCAAAAGTTGGGGTCATTTAATGATGTCCAAAACTAGACCATGTTCAACAAAGAGTATCCTGTAGGCCAGAAGGTTTCGTCTCAGAGCATGTTATTTCTCAAAATCCTTAAAATAAGCTCATAGATTTTAAAGAAGTGCATGAATTTAATAAAATGAAAATAAGAAGAAAGAAAGACAAATGAAAAATGAATAAAACGGAATAAAAAAGGCCAAACAAAAGCAAAAGAAAAAACGGACTGAGAAGATGCACTAAAAAGAAGTAATTAGACGCAAGAAGTGAGCTATCCTAGTTGGTTATAGTGGGTGGAAGTAATCATAGAGGTCCATAGTTTGAATCCTACTTCATACCTATTTTTTCAAGGTTAAAAATATTAAAAGAAAAATGGACCAGACCTTGGACGAAGGGGTGTGTGCGCCGGTTTGAGCGACGCTACTCCCTATACAGCGGGAGCGCCTAGTCACCACTTTCTGCGCTACTTAGTGGATGCAATGCTTGAACACCACCTTTTATGGGCCGACCAAACTACACGAGCAATCAGCTATCGCTCGTCAAGAGCATACGCTCGATCGCTTCTTCATGGTTGGACCAAAAGAAAACTTCTGCATGGTTGACCTGGACAAAAAATTGACCATTGACATGTTTGACCTTTGACCATTGACTATAAAAAAGGGTCGTCCTTTTGGAAAAGTTCATGGACTTGAAAAAATAAACGGATTTGCAAAATGTTCATAAATTAAAAATACAATGAATTAAAAAAACACATGGATTTTGATAAAAAAAGTTCAAGGATTTGAAAAAATTTCATGATACTTTTTTGAAAAAAAATCATCAATTTTGCAAAAAAAATTATCAATTTTGAAAAAATAAATCATCTACTTTGAAATAAAAACATTCATCTTGAGAAAGGTTCATCAATTTAGAAGAAGAAAATGTCATCAATCTTGAAATAAGTTCATCGACTTTGAAAAAAAATCATCAATATTAAAAAAACATTCATTGATTTTTCTAAAGGAAACTGAAAAAGTTTGCACATTGCAAAAGAAAAAGTAAAACAAAGGAACATAAAAAGGAAAAGAAAACGAAAAACAAAAAAAAAAGGGGAATGAAAACAGAAAAAAAAACATTTGAAAAACAAGGAAAAAGGAAATAAGAAAGAGGACGATGACGATTACCTGCGGCCCTCAAAGGAATGATACCCATCGCAGATACGCCTATAATGCAGATTAAGACGATGACGATTACCTCCGCAGGATTGTCTCCCTTATGGTCGTTGGCCTTCCGATTCACAAAATCCGTCACTTTATCTGTCCTCGACCTCTTCGGGCCGGTCGGCGGTTTTGAGTCGATTCGTTAATTTAGGAGTTCACAAAAATGTACAAGCATTGGCAAAAGATGAGGAAAACTTTGTCAAAAAAAAGATGTGGAAAAAGAAAACGAAGAGCTGCTCTCGTGGCATGATGAAGCTCACGTGTTTGGACCCGGAAGGCGGCGATACTCCATAACACCAGTGACGGAGCTTGACTGCGATGTCAGGGGAGCAAAAAGCAAAGTATAGATGTTTGGGGGGATAATAAGAATACTTTGTTCTAATTATGCCCCCCTAAAAAAGAGGAAAGAAGAAAAGGACGAGAACTAACTATCTGAACGCAAGTGCTCAAGTCGGCTGGTTGGTTATCACGTCCAACTATGTTCCAGGAAGTACCTAGTTCGATTTTTCTCTCATATCTCAGACTCACATTTTTTTCAAGATTTAAAATCAGAAAAAAAAAGAGGGGAAAGATGGGCCGGCCCAGCTCACTGTACACGTATACAGCGGATGGATGATTTCTAATAGGCCAGCGCTAGGCATCAGACTACTGCAAACTTGCACCTATCAGACTAGTCCATAGCCATTGGATAGGAGAGCGTTGGAGCGTTGGATTAGGACGCCCTGTTACGTGGGAGTTTCCACCTGATTAGGAGACAAGTCCTTGATTTGATCACTTTCCTTATTAATTGCTTCCAAAAAATCTGCCCTAATTAACTTCTCCCAAAAACTCCGTCCTAATTAACTACTCCAAGATCCGTTTTATGTTCCCAAATATAGATTCTAGTTCGTTTGTTATTTCTTAGAACTGGACGTTTGAAGCAAAACATTGGAACGTAGGCTATTCAAAATTTGAGTGCTTGATGCACAGTACACGAATGTTGGAAGCAGAACTGCTTAATGTACAACGAGAAGTGTATCCAGCCATGTATGAAGCGTGATGCACCATTGTAGGAAGCATGGTTAGTGTGTAAGAAAAACTTTGTGCCTTATCTTCTCATACTTGTTGTTTCCATCGTGTGCTCCGATTTCATAGGTGCTTCGTATGCATGATATTATTCGGGCCTCGAAGCACTTGTGTGGTGGTGAGCTAGGTAGGAAGCACATCCTGTGATAGGTGGAAACATGGTTTACTAAAACTGGAAGCATATATTAGTTGAACTATGTACATAAAGCACTTGTGTGCTAGTAAAGACTAGGAATTCAGCCATTCATTCTGTTCCGTGCTTCCACGTCAATCGGAGATTCTTCCGTTTTGGCAAAATCTTATGTATAGTGCACCAGCCTATTCGTTTTTGTCTGTGGCACGATGAAGATGTATTTTAGAGGACAGTAAATTGTTTTCAATGTTCCATTAAATTGCTTCCCAGGAAACAAATATTTGTTCTCAAGCAGACTTATTTACCATTGCAACTACATTGGTTTAAAACCAAAAATACTATTGCTTCCAAAGAAACGACAATATGCGTCCAAAGAAATAACAATTTCGGACACCATCAAGTCGATGGCTGGCATGCTTCCTTTTCAGTGTTGGTCATGCTTCCTACTGATGCTAGTCATGCTTCCTTGTGATGATAGTCGTGCTTCTTTCCAATGGTGAGTGTTTCCTCCCATCGTCACGTGGTGCGCAGCATCAACAAGGAGTGACATGAACGGAGAAAGGCTGCAACAGCATTGCACTATTAGCTAAGGTCCTCGTTGAAAACAAAGTAGTTCAGTTGAGAATGTGAGGCATGGTTTCATGTAGCCAGCCGCACGATCTCCCGTCGCTTGATGATCCCTCCCTGATGCATGTTGAGCGTCCTTGCTAGCATGACGTCACGTCCAACTACTGAACTGACGACGTCCCAATGTGGTTTATCCTGGAGTATATCATGTGGCGGTTGGCACCATCACCGTGACGCAAGTGCGAGGACCTCGTTCTTCGCACCATTGCCATATGCGATGGAGCTAGCAAAATCTGATGAACAAATCAAAGATAAATGGATCAGAACTCTACATACTTCAATACTTCAACAACGGAAATATCCCTACGGAAAAAAGAACAATACCTAGGTCAGAACCTAGGTTAGATCGATGAGGACGGTGTGGAGAGCGATTCGTAGATGGGAAGCATGAAAATTTTGAGTATAGAAAACAATGCTATCTCAACATGAATAATCTCAATCCGAAGCATACAAATTTGGACATGTAATTAGCACCAAAATTAGTTGATAATTCAATGACTTTGTGTATACCAATTTGAGATGAAAAAATGTATCGACTAGGGGAGATGAGACAAGGCGTGAACCGATTTCATACAGATTAGCGACCGCCGTCACCATTGGAACAAGGGACATCTGAGGCAGCCAGCTGCAACATCAAGCCGCCGTTGGCATGTCATTGTTGAGGCCTTGAGGGCCTGAGTAGATGAATTGGGAGCAAAATTACACTCAAATCAAAGGTAACGCAAATCAAAACAATTAATTAAAAATGGATGAAAGATGAGATGAATCTGACCATAGTTTTCGGCTGGGTGCATACCAGTACCAGGGGCCGACGCCTTGGATGCGCATGCATCTTCCTTGCCTAGCCAACATGGTGCACCAGTGCGGTGGAAGTGGTGGTGACGGAGCACGGTCTGGTTAGTGACCGGAGCGGCGACGCCGCATCAGCGACGTGGATGAGCTGTAGTCGTCGCAGTTTCTTTTTGTGCGGAGCGATGGTGGCGGAGGTAGACGCCGCGGCGAGCTCGGGGATGAGCTTGGTGGGGCGGGGCAGGTGGGGCGAGATTAACTCGGGAGAGATAAATTTTGTGATTAATTGACGGATTGATCTTCTTAATATGGACCGCTGGATTAGGAAAGAATCAACGACGTAGAAGCAGTCTGATGAAAGCTTCCTATCAGACTTCGGATAGGAAGCGTTTCCCTTTCTAATATATGACCATCATGCCCTTACTTATGAAGAGGTATCGACTAATCTGGACCGTCCATGTGTTTAGGGTGGCTTACATTAACCTGGCAACTCTCGGTTGAAAATTTGGAGAGGAAGGGTGGGTGCAGATGTGTGCGGAAGGGTAAACAAGGGTGGTGGTACAACACTGATATAATAGTTTGATTGTATGTTTGGAGTGGAATCGGCTCAGCTCATGGATGCATATTTGGGACCAGATGTAGCCCTTATTGCTGAGTGTAACCAACTGTCGATGGATTCTGAGAACATCTCCTTTATGCATTGCTTTTGGGAGGTTAATCATGTTGTTGATGGGATAGCTAGGCACTCTTTTAGCTCTAGAAACTCCAGTAGTTGGGATACTGAGATCCCTGACTTTATTTCTCACCTTGTAAACGATATGACAATCATATGAGGAATAAAGTCTATTTGATGTTAAAAAAACAAGGATGGCGGTTCCTAAAATGTTAGTATGTAAGGAATTGTTGGCAAGCAGTGCTCCTTGAGAATCGAAGGCAGCATAAAAAATGTGGCACAACGAAATAAATAGCTCATAGAATCAAATTATAATATGACAACTAAATTGCCCGTGATTCTTTGAGTTTGGTGGTCTACCCGCATCAAAGTGCAGGTGAGCAGAGGAGCAAATTTTTGATTTGCGGTACTGATATTGAACCAAATATAGATCCATTAACTACCTCTTTTATTTTGTTAAAGATTGCCTCATATCTAACAGTGCAAGTACACTTCATTATTCCCCAAGTGAATATGTGTTTCCCACATTGACAAATATCAAACTCATTCAGCTCCTTCGACGCAATGACATATGTGAATATGTGTTTCCTAGACAAATGTCAAACTCATCAGCTCCTTAGTCACAAATGCATATGTTAATACACCCACGTCACGACTCCCAAAAGACATCTACACTTGTACGCAACTTTTGCCAACTGAAATAACTACTATTGTTCAAATAAAAAATATCAACACATGAAAATGCATGTATCACATAAATATTTTGCTGACATTCAAAAAAAACTAACTATTCGTACAATGACAAGTTCATCACTGTAAGACTGGGTGTTATCCATATGGGACTGGGCCAGCTCGACCAAAGCGGGGATACAATTTCTTCCCTACTGCCATGGTCCAAGTTGAGAACACCTATATCCCGGGGATTCGGCTTATACTCCCAATTATGTTGCTCATCATCTGCGAAATACACACAATTTGAGTTGCGGGTATTCTTCAACATTAAGGTACTGTGCCTGGTTACGCCCAAGAAACAACACGTGATGTTGCAAGCCATTTATTTCCACAAGCTCTTCTACTGCCATATCAACTTTGTATAACAAGATTTTTCTAGTTTTAATAGCTACGAGGTCCTCAGAAGCCGCATCTATGAGTTCAATCTTTCTGCAGACTTGCAGCAGGCCGTCACACGGTGCCTGAACAACATACCACATGTCACAGCTAATGTAATTGTCAATCTCATCTATAATTATGTTCCTCGTGACGGTAGGGCCACTGAGATCAAAAGCATCAATTCTTCCTGTTCCCGTGAATGCATACAATAGATCATGCATGTAGATGCATTGTTTATAGTCCCAACCAGGGGGCAGCAAGGTCCACTTACAATCTCCTATCCTTGCAAACGAAAGCTCACCTTCTGGACCGTGGATGAGAACCACAATGTAGCTCCCTGCCGACGGATCCGGAAAGATAAATGCCCTGACATAGAGGTGATCACGAAGCTCGTCTAGAGCATGGGGTAATATTTTGCGATCAGCCACTTTGAAGCCTGAGTGCGCACAATACACTTGCTCTGCCAATCCATACTTAATATTTGTGCCTGCATCGTCAAAGATTGGCTCTACATAATCGATGGTGATCACCGGCGAGAGAGCAATCTGTTGACCAGTGATCGGATTGATTAGGTGGAGCTCAGACTTGTCATCTGCGGTAACTAGCCAACCATGCGAGGAGTCCAACTATAGAATTATAGATCCATTAACTACCTCTTTTATTTTCTTTAAGTTTGCTTTATATCTAACAGTGAAAGTACACTTCATTATTCCCACAAAAAAAAGGTAAATATGTGTTTTCCACATATACAAATATCAAACTCATCAAGCTCCTTAGACGCAATGCCATATGTGAATATATATGTGTTTCCCACACAGACAAATGTCAAACCCATCAGCTCCATGGTCGCAAATACATATATTAATAGACTTGTCGTGTTACTACCTATTCGTACAATGACAAATTCATCACTGTAAGACTGGGTGTTATCCATATGGGACTAGGCCAGCTGCACCAAAGCGGGGATACAATTTCTTCCGTACTGCCATCGTCCAAGTTGAGAACACCTATGTCCCGAGGATTCGTCTTATACTTCCAACTATATTCCTCATCATCTGCGAAATAGACATGATTTTCCTTCAGTTGCGGATATTCTTCAGCACTCAGGTACTGCGACTGGTTACGCCCAAGAAACAACACGTGATGATGCAAGCCATTTATTTCCACAAGCGCTTTTGCTGCCATATCAACTTTGTATAACAAGATTTTTCTAGTTTTACCTATGAGGTCCTCATAACCCGCATCTATGAGTTCATTCTCCCTGCAGACTAGCAGCAAACGGTCCCACGGTGCCTGAACAACATACCACATGTCCCAGCTAATGTAATTGTCAATCCCATCTATGATTATGCTCCAGGTGCTGGAAGGGCCACTGAGATCAAACGCATCAATTCTTCCAGTTCTCGTGAATGCATACAATAAATCATGCATGTAGATGCATTCTTTATAGTCACAACCCGGCGGCAGCAAGGTCCACTTACAATCTCCTATCTTTGCAAATGAAAGCTCACCATCTGGACCGTGGATGAGAACCACAATGTAGCTTCCTGCCGACGGATCCGGAAAGATAAATGCCCTGACATAGAGGTGGTCACGAAGCTCGTCGGGAGCATGGGTTAACATTTTGGGATCAACCAGTTTGGAGCCTGACTCCGCAGAGTACACTTGCTCGGGCAATCCATACTTAATAATTGTGCCTGCATCGTCAAAGATTGGCTCTACATAATCGATGGTGATCACCGGCGGGAGAGCAATCTGTTGACCAGTGATCGGATTGATTAGGTGGAGCTCGGACTTGTCATCTGCGGTAACTAGCCAACCATGCGAGGACCCAATTAGATACCTACTGCGGATGGGTGGATCCGGGAGAGTTAAATTGTAGACCCTCTTCTCCGCGAGGTTGTAGAGACAAGCGACGTTCTCACCAGCAGATTCAGAAGTGTAGAGGAGGCAAGGCGTCTGAGGCCGTTTGTACAGCTCAAGCTCGTTGCATAGGCTTATATACGCAGAGTGCCAGGAGGTGCTGACAGAGGCCGCACGCATGAGGTCAGGTATCTCCAGGAGTGAAAATATTTCCATTAATACATCCTGCGGCAGCTCCGGCAAATTTCTCACCGCAGTTTCAGTTTCCATCGGTGGTGAGACCTTTCTGAATTTCCCCAGTGAATCGGGAGAAAGAGCCAGGAACTTGGGCAAAATTCTCAGGCCAAAATGTGCAAAGCTCACTATCCTGGCTACGCTACAGCAGGCCTCCATTGGAGCAATTGCAAAACTCAATCTTGTGGGAGAAGAGATGCTTCAGCGGCAAACCAACTTGCCTTGTGTCTAATCTGAGAAGAAGCACACCGTCCTGGCTGCACTTATATAGAGAAGCCTGTCGGAGTCCAACCTCACCTGTGATCCGATTAGAAGAAGGGGTCCGGATCCAAGGAGGAAGCGGCTGGGACTTTGCCGTAGAGACTCTGGAAAAGATCCGGAATTCGAATCCGAGCAGTTACCTCAAGGATTCCCGTCGATTGGTCCACTGCGCCTTGGAAGGGTGCCGGCCACACCACCCAATGACAGGAGAGGCCCGGAGAACCAGGAGTAATTAGCAGCGGAAGGTAGCGGCGAGACGGTGCTTGGCTCCGCCGTCTTTGTCGCAGGCGGCGGCGCTGTGGGGGCACGCAGGCTTGTGTCGCGTTTGCAGAGGTGAGCGGAGGGCCGTCTATTTTGCGACCGAGCGATCGATTCATTTTTAATATATTTTTTGGAAATATTATCCGACGAACCCAAATGATCACACAGATCTCGATGCAGAGGTTTTTTCTCCTCCCGGTTTTCAATGGTCTTTCTATTCCTTCTTCGTTTTTATTTCTTTCTTTTAAAATTTTCACTGTTTTCTTGCTTTTCTTTCTTCTTCATTTTTATTTATCTCTTTTTTGTTTTTGCATCAGTTTTCTTTTGTTTTTAATGTTTCTTTGTCGGATTTTCTCGGTTTCCATTCATTTTGGTTGGTTTCTTTTCTTTTTCTTTTTTTATTAGGTTCCTTTGATTTCTTTGTTTTTTTATCCTCGTCGGTTGCTCTTATCGATTTTCACTATTTTTCCATTCTTTTGCACTTGTTTCATCGGTTTCTTTTTTGTTTTCAATTTTCTTTGATTTCCTTTGTTTTTTATTTTCATTGTTCTTTCATTTTTTTTTCCTTTTTTCTTATTTGTATTCATTCTACATTTTTTGTATACATAAAGAAATTCTTTTCTGATACATGATTAACATTTTTATAAATACATTTTAAAACAATTATTACATGGTCAAATTTTTTCCATATAAATTATTAACATTTTTAAATGCTTGATTAACAATGTTTAAATACAAGATTAATATTTTTTGGAGTACATGGCCAACATTTTTATATACAAATTTTAATATTTTTAAAATCTTCGATTACATTTCCAAATACCAGATTAATAGTTTTAAAAACATGGTAAAAAAAATTCTATACATACTTAACATGTGTTTTCTCAAATGCTTGATTATTGTTTTTAAATACAATTTTAGTTTTTTTAATACATGGTCAACAATTTTTCTGTACACATTTATGATTTTTCAAATACAAGTTTAATTTTTTTAATACATGGTAAAAAAATCTATACACATTTAACATTTTTTTAATACATGATCAACATTTTCTATACTAATTTAATATTTTTAATACATGATCAACATTTTTTTAAAAGCTTGATTAACGTTTTTAAATACATGATCAACTTTTTTGACACACTTTGTATAGGTTTTGTATACATTTTTCGTATACATGGTCAATATTTTTTATATACACATTTAACATTTTTCAATTGCATGATTAATATTTTAACATTATGTAAAGTATATTTTTGTAAAATATATGTTTAGAATTTTTGAAAGTGTAAAAAAAGTAAAATAAATTAAAAAAATGTGAAAAAACAGAACATGAAAATGAGGTTGTGGTCTCGAGTGAACTTGGGTCGGCCCATCTCGAGCTGCTTTACACGAGGGATCCCTCTATCTCGCGCGGAGGAAAACCCCCCAATTGACCTGCCCCGGATATTAGGGTCCATTTTTTTAGTGGATATTCTTTTTCTTTTTTAGAACTTTCTTTTACTTTTCAACTTCCGCACAAGTGATTGATTCCTTCCGTTTTTCTCTTTTTTAACTTCCGTGTGACACTGGCAGAAATCTATTCATTTCGATCGTGTGTTTTTGTTTGACCGGCATTTCAATCGTATTGAAGTGGGTCCTGATAAACTTAACGAGCCTGCTTGTAGTTTGAAGCCTAAACAGTCAAGGCCCTATGTTGTTTGGGCTTGAGCTTCGGTTTTTGGTGCATTTAGGCCCCTAAAAGCACAAAGCCAAACAAACACCTGACGTATGCTGCTTGGCTTGATAGAAGCCACCTTACCAATTGCACACTGAAGCAAAAGCACCTACAGAAAGCTTTCCTTGTCCCCCACTGGCTTCTCACACCTCCCACAAAACCTTGCCGCTCCACTTTGCAGTAATTACAGCCAACATGCCATTGATATATATAAGTGGTACCCCTTCAGAAACATATCTCGGCTCGCACTCCCACCCCATTTCCTCCCCGATATCACAAGAGGGAGAGACAAGAAACGAAAGGGACTAGGTTACAGGTCGCCATTGCTGCCATATCTGGTCATCTCGGCGGCCGGTGCTCGCCTTACCTCCAGTCGGATATCTCCTCCTTCCTCCCTGCCTTGTTCCTGCTCCCGGAGCTCACTTCCCGGCATCCTCCCTGCCTCCCTGACCGAGCGCATCCGCTAGCCTTACCAGCCTCGCCGTCGTCTCCCACCGAAGGCACCTCATGACGACTGTCGCCGGCTCGACCACGACACAAAGATCTCCCCGTCGCGCGCCTCCCTGCCCCGTCGCTGGCCGGCACGGCTCAAGATCTCCATCGCCATGTGCTCGTCCTCTTCTGACGATCCTCCACGACGCCCCATGCTGCCTGCTGTTAATTGAAGATTAACGTTGTATGATTTTAGTTCTTGGATTGTGCTGGTCTGTGCAAATCATGACATGAACAAGTGTGTATTTGATTATTTGTGTGCAAATTTGGACATAAACAAGTGTTTAAAGAAGTGTTTATTTTCTTATTATGAACTTTGTGTATGATTCTGAAAGTGCGTTATATCGACTAGAGGGGGGTGAATAGGCGCTTTGTATGAATTCTTCACTGATGTAAGTGCATCTAGTGCCCCTTAGTGATTTTGGTGTATTGAAGACTTATAGGTTAAGGGACTAATGCGTTTGTGAGTGTACACAGGTCTATAAGTCTATGAGGAGTTTGATATTTACAGAGAAAGTCGACCCCTAAAAATGAAGTTCTTCGACTGAAGACTTTGATATTCTGAAGACTTTGAAAGTGAAGAAATTGGTGTGACCTTGAAGACTTGGTATTCATTTGAGGAACATGAAGCGTGAAGACTTTTGTTTTTGTAGTTTCATTTTCTCTTTTTTGAGTCATAGGAAACACCGTACTGTTAAAGGGGGTCGAGGAAATACTAAGGAAAAGTTTCCATGTGATGCTCAACTCAAATCCTACACCTACAAATCCCTTCGAGTGAAGCCATTGGAAATCTCATACAGTTCAGTCAATTTCTTCAGTGACAGAGACGCAGTTCTTCTGGTCACTGAGGACATTGCTCTGACTGAGGAGTTAGGAATTCGCTAGTGGAATTGCCTACACAGTGAGGAACATGATAGCCCTGAGGAATTTGAGAGTCAAATTTCCGACCGTTGCAGTACTGCGCGCCAACTGTCCCAAAATATCCTATCCACCTAACGGTCATATCATTGAAGGGCATTTATGTCTTATCATGTCGGGCTGCTCCCTAGGCTATAAATAGCCGCCCCCTACAACCACTAGCTGGTTGGCTGTTCCGAGAGAACTTGACACTTGTCATTTGAGAGCAACCCATCCTCCGAGGACTTTGAGCGAAAATCATCAAGTGAGGAAAACCCAAAACCAAACCCCCACAAACCCGAAGTGATTGAGCATCACTGAAGAAATTGATCCTGCGTGGATCCAACGCTTGTTACCTTTGAAGACTGTGCTTCTTCTAGATGGTTAGGCGTCAAGGTCTAGAGCATCCAAGAGGAATTGTGGATCGCCGAGTGACCAAGTCTGTGAAGGTTTGGAAGTCACCTGAATACTTACCACGAGTGATTGGACGAGGTCTGCGTGGCCTTAGTTCAAGGAGAATACGGTGAGGACTGGGTGTCCTGAGCTGCGTGCTCAGTGACTGGGTGTCCGGGACTGCGTGTCCTCGAGTTTAAATACTCAGCCGCTCCAACCAGACGTACAACCGAGACAGCAGTTGGAACTGGTTACCAAATCATTGTCTTCACCAACCTAACTGGTTCTATTTCCTCAACCCTTTCATTTCCTCATTACTGTGTTGAATGTTGTTCATATCTGTGCTTGAAGACTTTGACTGAAGACTTTCTCAAATTCCTCAGTTCAATTTCTTCAGTCTGTTTGTCTTCGTCTTGTGTTATCCTGTGATTACGCTTTCTGTACTCTGTGCTTGTCTTCATTTCATCATGATGACCATGCTTGTATTCTGTTATGCTTACTTCTGAGTACTTATTCCGCTGCAAGTAGTTCTTCGCTAAGGAATTTCCTCACCGGCAAATTCCTCAGTGAAGAATTCATAAAAATCGCCTATTCACCCCCCCTCTAGTCGATATAACGCACTTTCAATTGGTATCAGAGCAAGGTACTCCCTTGTTCTGTGTGATTTTGGTTTAACCGCCTAGAGTTTTAGTTATGTCGACCGCAGGTATGAAGAAAGTGACATGCCCTATCTTTGACGGTCATGATTATCCCAAGTGGAAGGCCATGATGAGGAAGCGTCTCATGGCAATGAACAGCGAGCTGTGGACCGTCACTGAGATTGGTCTTACTGATCTATGCAAGATGACGGATGCTGATGATATTCGCAAGTACACTCGACTTGACATCATGGCAAAGGATATCATCTGTTCCTGCCTATCCAGAGATCAATTCGGGCGCATTATGCATCTTGGCAATTCGAAGCTTATCTGGGACCGAATCTCTCATGTCTATGAAGGTCATCGAACCCGTCATGATCCCTGGTTTGAGGACTTCAAGGAATCTCTTAAAACGATGACTTTCGAGCCAGAATCATCATCTTCTGCATCATGTCTCATGGCAGACGGTGCTGAGGTAACCGAATGCTCCTCATCCGAGTTTTGTGACGATGAATCTGATAATGATGAATCTGATAATGATGAATCTGATGATGATATTGAATCTTGTTATACCAAACTTGTTTGCATCGCCACTAAACAACAAACGGCTTTGGAACAAGTTCAAAACATGCTAGACAAAAGTGATGATATGTTGCGTAAAGAAATGGATCAGTCAAAAGCATTGGGTGAATGTCTTCAGAGAATTCACTCCAAGTTTGACGCCCTTCAAGATCAACATAATACCCTCTTGACTGATCACGAGAAGCTTTCTTTTGAATCTCTTCAAAGAAAGGAAGATCTTTAAAAGCTAAGAGTGTGTTATGAAGATCTTCAGAAGGAGCGCGATTCATTACTAGCTCAACAAATCAGCGCTTCTCAGGAAGAATTTGTTCCTCCATGCTTAAAGTGCATTGAACGTGAATCTGCTAATTCTTCACCTGAATGTTCAAATGCTTCAACTGTTACAAAGTCTTCACTTGCCTCTGCTATCACTAATTCCTCATCTGAGGACATTGCTAGTATCACTGACAATGCAGGGCTGAAGGAATTGTACATGACAGGCATGTATAAAAGCCTCAAAGGGCATCAGACTCTCTGTGATGTGCTTAAAAAGCAGATCCTAAACAGAAACCTAGGAAAGAGGGTATTGCCTTTGAGAGGAAACTCAATGCTGATGGAACATATTGGAAGCCTGAGCAGTACCCCAAAACCTCATGGGTTGCTGCAAAGGGACCTCCAGTTGATTCATCTAACTTATCTGGCTTTACATGTGAATCTCCTCATTCCTCTGATGAGTCATTTGACTCCAACTATAAATTGTTCAAAAATCAGAATGGTGAAGTATTTGCTAGATATGTTGGCACTAACTGCAGGAATGGTTCCCCTATGAAGAAAATCTGGGTTCCCAAAAGTTATGTTGAAAGTCTTCAGGTGAATGTCCTCATGACACCACCGGTGAAGAACAGGAACCCCAGATCAAATTCTTCATATGGACCAAACTCTTCATATGGATCCAAGTCCTCATACGGACCAAATTCCTCACATGGATCAAATTCCTCAAAAGGATCAAAGTCCTCATATGATTATCGTCGTGCTAACAAATCTGTCTCGCAGGGTAGAGCTAAGGGCTATGAATATGTGCATTATTCTTCAAACCATTATGTTCATAAGTCCTCAAAGAATTTCTCTGCTTATTCATATGCTTACCCTAACCCCTCTTATGTGAAACGAAATGGTTTGGCATCTTTGCCACCTTTCTCATATGGTGCTCGCAGAGTGATGAATTCTTTGCCACCCCTCCAGATGTGGGTAGTGAAGAAAAAGAACTAATCTCTTCTGCAGGGTCAGGTCTCCAGACGTTCTTTAACGTCTGAAGAATTTGCTGGGGACCTGACAAAATGCCTGAAAGGACGCAGGCGAATCATGATGAAATGAACTTTCATTTCACACGTCCTCATACTGCTATATCTGTTTACTGCTTGATGAAATTCATCCGATGAACTTGATATCGTATTCTTCACTGATGAAGCATATGAGATTGTAAGCTACACTAATTCATCTGCAGGATGATCAACCCAAAACCACTGAATGGGTCCTCAATAGTGGATGTACAAATCACATGACTGGTGACAAGAATCTATTGATGGATGCTCCCTTATCACCGTCACCTCTGAAGCATATCATCTTTGCTGACAAAGGCAAAAGTCAGGTATTGGGTCTTGGTAAGGTTGCAATCTCTAAGGATAAACACATGGACAAAGTCATGCTTGTTGAGTCCTTAGGATACAACCTCATGTCAGTCTCAATGCTTTGTGATCTTGATATGGTTGTTGTCTTTGGCAAGTATCGCTGTGTTGTGATTATGGAAGATGACAATTCCAAAGTCTTCGAAGGCTTTAGGAGAGGAGATTTGTATATTGTTGATTTCTCTACAGGACCACAACCAGCCGTGTGCCTACTTGCAAAAGCTTCAAAAGGTTGGCTATGGCATCGACGACTTGGTCACGCAGGCATGAGGAATTTGAACACGCTTGCGAAGAAGAAGCATGTCATTGGCATTGAGAATGTCAAATTCCTCAAGGATCACTTATGCGGAGCTTGTGAAGCTGGAAAAATGACCAAGGTCAAGCATCCAGTGAAGACTATCATGACCACTACCCGTCCATTCGAATTGCTTCACATGGACCTCTTCGGACCCAATCATATCAGCAGTCACTAATGATGCATCTCTATATGGTTTTGTCATTGTTGATGATTATTCTCGATATACATGGGTACACATTGTTACTTACAAACATGAAGTGCAGGAAGTCTTCAAACGATTTTCCTCGAGGGCTTCAACCAACTTCGGTGTGAAGATCAAGCACATCAGAAGTGACAATGGAACTCAGTTCAAGAATTCCGGTCTTGATGCCTATCTTGATGAACTTGGTATTACTCATGAGTTATCTGCTCCCTATACTCCTCAGCAAAATGGCGTCGTGGAGCGCAAGAACAGAACTCTTGTTGAGATGGCTTGCACTATGCTTGATGAATACAAAACGCCTCAGCATTTTTGGATTGATGCAATTGATACTGCGTGCCACATCATCAACAGAGTATATCTTCACAAATTCTTCAAGAAGACGGCCTATGAACTCCTCACTGACAAGAAACCCAGTGTGAGTTATTTCAAAGTCTTCGGTGCTAAATGTTGGATTAGAGATCCTCACCACAACTCTAAATTTGCACCGAAAGCACATGAAGGTTTTATGCTTGGTTACGGAAAGGACTCGCACACCTACAGAGTCTTCAACATTGTTCTTCACAAGATTGTTGACACTGTAGATGTGCGGTTCGATGAAACTAATGGCTCGCAAAGAGAGCACCTACCTTCTGTGTTAGATGAACCAGCACCTGAGGATTCCATCAAGTTCAAGGCAACTGAGGATGTCATTCCTACTGAAGAACCTGCTGAAGAACTCATTCCTGTTCATGAAGAACGTCGAGCTGATGCACCTGAAGAAAATGATGAGGAAAATGGTGCTGAAGAAAATGCTAATCAAATTCCTCAGCGACAACCAACTCATCCTCGCGTTGCAAAAGAAGTTCAAGTGGAGAAGATCATCGATGACATTAGCACACCAGGTCCTCTCACAGACTCAAAAGCTTCACATTTATCTAACTTTTGTGGGCACTATGCTTTTGTCTCTATCACAGAGCCCACTAAGGTAGATGAAGCATTTCTGGAGCCGGAGTGGATTCAGGCTATGCAAGAAGAATTACATCAGTTCGAGCTCAATAATGTCTGGGAACTGGTCAATCGTCCAGATCCTCGCAAGCATAATATCATTGGCACAAAGTGGATCTACCACAACAAGCAAGATGAAAATGGCCTTGTGGTTAGGAATAAGGCACGACTAGTAGCTCAAGGCTACACATAGGTTGAAGGAATTGATTTCGATGAAACTTTTGCACCTGTTGCTAGAATTGAGGCTATTCGCATATTACTTGCTTATGCTAACCATCATGATATCATCTTATATCAAATGGATGTGAAAAGTGCATTCCTCAATGGTAAGCTTGAGGAAGAAGTATATGTTGCTCAACCCCTAGGTTTTGAAGATCCGAAGAATCCTGACAAAGTCTTCAGACTTAATAAGGCCCTCTATGGCCTCAAGCAAGCCCCTCGGGCGTGGTATGATACACTAAAGGAATTCTTCGTGAAGAATGGCTTCACACCCGGTTCACTCGACCCTACTCTCTTTACTAAATCTTATGATGGTGAACTATTTGTGTGCCAAATATATGTTGATGATATTATCTTTGGCTGTACTAACATAGTGATGAATTTGCCTATATGATGAGTGAAGAATATCAAATGTCTATGATGGGAGAGTTGAAATTCTTCTTAGGTCTTCAAATTCGTCAGCAGCGCAATGGCATATTCATATCTCAGGAGAAATACCTCAAAGATGTACTGAGGAAATTCGGCATGCAAGATTGCAAAGGCGTCAAAATTCCTATGCCCACAAATGGCCATCTATGCACTGATGAAAATGGTATTGACTTCGATCACAAGGTATACCGCTCCATGATTGGTTCTTTATTGTACTTATGTGCATCTAGGCCAGATATAATGCTTAGTGTTTGCATGTGTGCCCGATTTCAAGCTGCACCGAAGGAATCACACCATAAGGCTGTGAAGCATATTCTTCGATATCTAGCTCACACACCAACACTAGGATTATGGTACCCCAAGGGCTCTGCTTTTGATCTCATTGGATATTCTGACTCTGACTATGCTGGCGATCGTGTGGACCACAAGTTAACATCTGGCACTTGTCATTTCCTCGGACGATCTTTGGTCTGTTGGTCCTCGAAGAAACAGAACTGTGTATCACTGTCTACTGCTAAAGCTGAATACATTGCTGCTGGCTCTTGCTGTGCTCAACTGCTTTGGATGAAGCAAACCCTCAAGGACTATGGCGTCAATGTGAAGAATGTGCCTCTCCTCTGCGACAATGAGAGTGCCATCAAGATTGCTCACAACCCAGTTCAACACTCGAAGACAAAGCACATCCAGATTCGTCATCATTTTCTTTGTGATCATGTGTTGAAGGGCGACATCTCCATCGAGCACGTGAAGACTGAAGAACAGCTAGCTGATATCTTCACTAAGCCCTTGGATGAGAAGAGATTTAGCAAGTTGCGGTGTGAGCTAAATATCTTAGAATCTTCGAATGTTCTTTGAAAAGGACACACATCCTAACACTTATGCAAAATTGATGACTTAGATGTGCAACACATGAAGAAACGTTTTTCTTCAATCTATGAAGAATAACACTCTAAGTGTGAAGAAATTAATGAAGAATTTGATTCTCAGAACCCTACGACAATTGTACGCAGTGTCTGAAATCATCATTCTTATACGGTGGGTCACGCCACCACAAAAAGTTGAAAATCTTCAATTTGAGTTTTTCCTCATTTTTGAAAGTCTTCAGTTTTTCAAATTCTTCAACTTTGCAAAATCTTCACTGTTTTCGTCATTTTTCTTCATTGGCTATATATATATATATATATATATATATATATATATATATATATATATATATATATATATATATATATGAGTTTATGTCCTCTACAACATTCACTTATAGCTATTTCTTCATGTTGCTTTTTCTGCTAAGTGAATGTGATCGGACCCTTCCCCCTCTATGCTATACTCAATCCAATCTATTCACAAATTCTTCATCTGCGTTCTATTTGAAACTCGTTCAAAATCTTCACTGTGTCCTTGTCAGCTGAAAAAATTGCGAACGAAACTTTAAAACAAATCTTATCCAAATTTTCGGTTTTACCGCTCAAACCGTTCCGCATCCCATGATGCATTATTATATTCACCCACGATCTTACACGATCTCATCTACACAGTACGTGGGTGACACATGTCGCGTGAAGGAGAAAGGGCAGGGGCATGTTCGTCCTAAATCTTCGGCGAACAGTTTTTCACCGTGGCTATAAATACCCCTCTCTCCTTCCTCACTTCATTTACTCTGCTCGACCGCTGTCTCTCGCTCGAGCTCCTAAAACCCTAGCGCCGCCGCTACTCCATCGTCGCCGGTGGGGAAGAGCTTCGCTGCCTCGACCTCGTCGCCATCGTACTCGCGCCGGTTGCGGAAATCTTCACTCCGCCGCCGCCGTAGCTGTTTCCCTCTGCCAAGTCAGGGCGTGGGAGATCTAACCTGACGAACTTTGCATCCGTTCTTCTCAGTTCGTCGTGTTCTTCACTTCGGGTAATTAAAAGTTACTTTTATTACTCACTTTGATTCTCAAACTTTCCTGAAGATCTTTAAAGGTGTTTATTCTTCAAATCCTCACACGTATGAACACCTCACGGATCATATGATCTTGAACTATTTCTCTAAGCAATCATTTTCTTCAAGATTCCCTAATTGTGTGGATCTTTAATCTATACAACTCTGGAACCTGAGACAAAACGCTTGGTGAAATTCCTCAAGGTTCATCTGGTCAAATTCCTCATAACTTGTCTTTTCGAAAAATCTTCTGAGAACGCATATGACCTCTCCAAATTCCTCGCACCTACACTCTGTTCACAGGTACTCATGTCCGCTGCTGAATCACTAGGTTCTCATCAACTTAACTCATTTGCAGCGTTCCTCGAAGAAAAACTGCATACTTCTTCAGAGTGTTCTATTGTTCAAATTCCTCATCTGAAGAATATGGCTGAAGGTAAGAGACCGCAGAAAGGAGGAAAGAAACCTGAGGTTATGACTGTGTTTGAAATCCCTGAGGAAATTTATGCTGGCTATTGCACACCTGATGAAGCAAAATTTGGCAAAGAAACCAAAAATCAGCGCAAGGTTCGCATACAGAAAATTGATCGGAGATGGGCAAGGGAATGGAGGGAATATCGATATGTTACTCCAAAGTACATGAAGAAATTCGCCCTCAATCCTCCATGCCCAAGAGCTCCATTGGCACCTGGCCAAGTAGTTGATCCCACCAGCATCAAGCGTGGTGAGGACTTTCCTGAAGAATGGGCTAAGCGCCAAGCCAAATTGGCAAGACAAGCCAAGGAGGCAGTGAAGAAATTTAATGAGGATTCTGCTGTTGCTGCTGCTACTGAGGCCTCGATCAAACCGAGGAAATCAATGCCAAAGAAGCCTGCTCATAAGCCAAGTGCTTCACCGACAGCGCCCTCATGGCCAAGTTCCTCAGCTATGCCCTCACGGCAAATTCCTCAGACTGCTACAGCTCCATCAAAGTCCTCAGCTCCTGTGCATCTGGCAACATGTCAAAGGACTACGGGTTTCTCAATTGCTTCTGGTGTCTCAGCAAGTTCCTCACCAATGTCCTCATCAGGCCCCACACTGTTGAAGACTAAAGCAACAGCTAGACGCGGTCCTTGACCAAGTCCAAGGAAGAAACAGGTCGCATTCCATGTGCCCTCTGATGATGAAGCTTCTGATGATAAACTTGCTGAAATCATCAGAGATAGACAAGTGAAGGTCGCTAGAGCCAAAGGCACATCTGTGCCACTGCTTTTGGATCCGAGGAAAATCCTCGACTACATTGATCTCTGGCACAAGGATCCAAACATCCCAATGCCTGATCTTCCTCTGACTCCTGGTCAAAGTCACATGATGACCCATTTCATCACTCAAGAGAAATGGAAGTTTGAGAAGGCAAGAGAGATAAAGAAAGCTCAATACAGAAAGGAGAAGCTCCTGAAGAAAATTGTTGTCAGAATGACCCCTGAGGAACTTCTCAAGGCTCAGTCTGAAATTCAAGCCCTCAGGAAAGACTTCGATGCATACTATGCTGATTGGCAAGGAGCCAAAGTGAGATTTGTCGATCTGACGAAGAAATTCACGAATGTTGCAGGCCCATCGCAACAAGAAAATCTTCAGGCTGCAAACTCTGCTCAGCCTGCTGAAGAACATGCCAGCACCGCTGATGACCTTCAGCCTGCTGATGACAATGCTAGTTCCAGGGCTGATGACTCCATTCCAGCCGCTGAAGAAATTGCCAGGGCATCCACTAGTGGTGCGCCTGAAGAAACTGAAGAGATCAGGGCAACTGCATCAGTTGCCCCTGAAGAAAATCAACCAGATTCCTTAGCTCCTCCCGCGCCTACACCAACTCCAATTCTTGCTTCTGCCTATGAAGTGAAGAAGACAAAGGCTGCAGAGCGAGCTGCAGTGAAGAAAAGGAAGGCATCAGCTGCGTCCAATTCTTCGGCTGCGAAGAAAATGAAGCCAATGACCAGCTCTATTGAAAATCCTATTTATGCTATTCCAATTTCCTCCATGTCATCAAAGGAAATTGTTCCTTATGGAGAAGACTATAAGATCCCAAGTGGATCTGATGAAGAAAATCATTCTGCTGCTACGTCAGAGCAGCTTGATGAAGAAATTGAAGTGGACGCAATCCCTTCAACGCCAGTCATTTCCTCACCTATGCCTCAGTTCACAGCTGAAGAGGCTGGTGTTGAGGAAATTGAAGATGAAGATGTGGATATTGGATGCACCACACCTGTGATGAATGATGACTTTTGGGAAAGTCAGCATCCCAATACTCCTCCATTCACTCCTATCCAATAGATTCCTCAGTCCCCGGCAACAACAGTTCAGATGGGCTCTGAAGAAACTCATCCCACTCCCTCTGTTCATGAAGATATTCTAGCCGCTAGTGCTGAAGAACCTTCTGCTGCTGATCCTCAAGTTGCACAAGAAGAAGAACCAGAAATTCCTCAGCCTGAAGAACCTGAGCTCGCGATTCCTGAGGTGGTACTGCAAATCACTGACACCCCTCTGCCAAAGCCGAAGAATCCGTTCTCAAGCAAACAGAAGTTCAAGGCTGAAGACTTCTTTTCCGAGCATGTATTCTTCACTGATTACAACCCCTATGACTCTGCTCGCATAAGGAAGAGGCGTTTCTGGACTGCTAGTCAAGCCAACTTCTATTCCTCAGTGTTGTTTGACAAGGACAAAATCTTCGATCATGAACATATTCCTCATGTGGATATATGGAATCTTTGCCATGCTTCGAGCCAGTCCTCAGTGTTATTCACGATGCAGGATTACTCAATTTCAGCACTGACATCTGTGATTGGAATGAAGAACTCATTCTTCAATTCTATGCTACACTGCATATCACCGGAGACGCTGAAGATGTCAATTCATGGGTGCTGGATTGGATGACTGAAAACACTCATTACAAGGCACCGGCAACTGAATTGCTTCGTGTCCTTCCTCTTGATCCTCCCCATGACACTGCACGTCGCATCTACAATGACCCTGAATTGACAAATCACTATATGCAAGTGCTCATGAAGCCTTTGAAGCCAGGGTAGGCCCCACGAACCAAATTCCTCGTCAAGGAATTGCTCTATGTGCCTCGGACTGTCTATCACATTCTGACGAAGACAATGAGTCCTATCAAAGGCCACGACTCAAATGATGAAGAAGTCGTTGGCATCATGAAGAATATGCTTTTCAACATCATTCATGGCGTTCCCGTCAACTTCCATGATTTCTTCATGAGGACTCTGGCAAATGTTGCTATGTCACCATTCGAGCTGAAGCCCTATGCGCCTTGGATTATGAGATTCATCAGGGCAAGATCTTCACTGAAGTACAAAGCTGACACTCTGAACCATGGTAGCTACTTGCCTCCCATTGAAGTCCTCAAACGGATAGTTTCATCATCTGATGATAAAGGCAAGGCCGCTGCTGTGATCGATGAAGGCACTCGTCCATTGGATGGTCAATTTCGTATGGCTACATCTTACTCTACCAATGACGACTCTACCACACATGACTCTGCCGCAAATACCTCAGCTAAGCAAAACCCTCAAGCCACAGCATCCAGGGTGATGACTGACCGTGAGTTACTCCTCAGTCTTCATCAGAAGGTTGATCGAAATCACAAATGGGTAAAGCGCCAGTTTGGTGCAATTCTTCACAACATGACCTCAACACATAATGCAGTGAAGAAAAACCACTACTACCTTCATGAAACCCTCAACCGCACCTGGGCTGTCCTCACTCATGTCTATAGCGCTGAAGAACTAAAGACTATGGGTCTTAAGGAAGAAATTTCCTGGTCTGCACCTCCTCCGAAGAAATTCAAGAGGGTCAAAGTTCCTCCACTGGTGGCCAGCTCTTATTCTTCATCGCGTGACACTGATGAGTATGAAGATTTGGACGACACTGCGGCAGGCCCTGCTACAACAACCAACCCCGACAACGCTGGCGCTCCTCCATCCTCTTGAAATTCTTCAGGGGCGTTAGTCCTCAGTTTCGATCCTGTTGGTCATTTGATGACAAAGGGGGAGAAATCTGAGTTAGTCTTCAAGCGGGTCTATATTAAGGGCGTTTTTCTTAAGTTACAACTCTCGTTCTTCCGAAACCTTTATTGGATCGAGTTGTAATCTTAAGCCCGATGGTGCTCTGATACTTTTGGATGGTGCTCTGACTTTTGATGCACTATGATCTGACACTTTTGATGTGCTATTCTACATGCTTATTCCTCGTTAATATAACTGCACGCATGCTGAATTGCATCAGGCACCATATTTCATCATGCATTTCAAATTCTTCATATTATATATCAAATGCGTGTATGAATTACAAGATATAGGGGGAGATCTCCATGATTCAACTCTTCAAATGTGCATTGCCTCAAACTCAAATTCCTCACTATGCACATCTTCAGGGGGAGTTCTTCTATATCTTGCAATCAAATTGCTCAATATCAGTATTTACACTTCATATGTTTATCCCCGTTGAAAACTTAACCTATATTGTCATCAATCACCAAAAAGGGGGAGATTGTAAGTGCATCTAGTGCCCCTTAGTGATTTTGGTGTATTGAAGACTTATAGGTTAAGGGACTAATGCGTTTGTGAGTGTACACAGGTCTATAAGTCTATGAGGAGTTTGATATTTATAGAGAAAGTCGACCCCTAAAAATGAAGTTCTTCGACTGAAGACTTTGATATTCTGAAGACTTTCTGAAGACTTTGAAAGTGAAGAAATTGGTGTGACCTTGAAGACTTGGTATTCATTTAAGGAACATGAAGCGTGAAGACTTTTGTTTTCGTAGTTTCATTTTCTCTTTCTTGAGTCATAGGAAACACCGTACTGTTAAAGGGGGTCGAGGAAATACTAAGGAAAAGTTTCCATGTGATGCTCAACTCAAATCCTACACCTACCAATCCCTTCGAGTGAAGCCATTGGAAATCTCATACAGTTCAGTCAATTTCTTCAGTGACAGAGACGCAGTTCTTCTGGTCACTAAGGACTTTGCTCTGACTGAGGAGTTAGGAATTCGCCAGTGCGAATTGCCTACACAGTGAGGAACATGATAGCCCTGAGGAATTTGAGAGTCAAATTTCCGACCGTTGCTGTGCTGCGCGCCAGCTGTCCCGAAATATACTATCCACCTAACGGTCATATCATTGAAGGGCATTTATGTCTTATCATGTCAGGCTGCTCCCTAGGCTATAAATAGCCGCCCCCTACAACCACTAGCTGGTTGGCTGCTCCGAGAGAACTTGACACTTGTCATTTGAGAGCAACCCATCCTCCGAGGACTTTGAGCGAAAATCATCAAGTGAGGAAAACCCAAAACCAAACCCCCACAAACCCAAAGTGATTGAGCATCACTGAAGAAATTGATCATGTGTGGATCCGACGCTTGTTACCTTTGAAGACTGTGCTTCTTCCAGACGGTTAGGCGTCAAGGTCTAGAGCATCCAAGAGGAATTGTGGATCACCGAGTGACCAAGTCGGTGAAGGTTTGGGAGTCACCTGAAGACTTACCACGAGTGATTGGACGAGGTCTGCGTGGCCTTAGTTCAAGGAGAATACGGTGAGGACTGGGTGTCCTGAGCTGCGTGCTCAGTGACTGGGTGTCCGGGACTGCGTGTCCTCGAGTTTAAATACTCAGCCGCTCCAACCAGACGTACAACTGAGACAGCAGTTGGAACTGGTTTACCAAATCATTGTCTTCACCAACCTAACTGGTTCTATTTCCTCAACCCTTTCATTTCCTCATTACTGTGTTGAATGTTGTTCATATCTGTGCTTGAAGACTTTGACTGAAGACTTTCTCAAATTCCTCAGTTCAATTTCTTCAGTCTATTTGTCTTCGTCTTGTGTTATCCTGTGATTACGATTTCTGTACTCTGTGCTTGTCTTCATTTCATCGTGATGACCATGCTTGTATTCTGTTATGCTTACTTCTGAGTACTTATTCCGCTGCAAGTAGTTCTTCGCTAAGGAATTTCCTCACCGGCAAATTCCTCAGTGAAGAATTCATAAAAATCGCCTATTCACCCCCCCTCTAGTCGATATAACGCACTTTCAACTGAGGAATTTGCTGGTGAGGAAATTCCTTAGCGAAGAACTACTTGCAGCGGAATAAGTACTCAAAAGTAAACATAACAGGACACAAGCATAGTCATCATGATGAAATGAAGACAAGCACAGAGTACAGAAAGCGTAAACACAGGATAACACAGGATGAAGACCAACAGACTGAAGAAATTGAACTAAGGAAATTCAGAAAGTCTTCAGTCAAAGTCTTCAAACAGATATGAACAAGCACACGACAACTGAAATGAGGAAATGCAAGAGTTGAGGAAATAGAACCAGTAAGCTTGGTGAAGACAATGATTTGGTAGACCAGTTCCAACTGCTGTCTCAGTTGTACGTCTGGTTGGAGCGGCTAGGTATTTAAACCTGAGGACACACAGTCCCGGACACATAGTCCTCACCGTATTCTCCTTGAGCTAAGGTCACACAGACCTCGCCCAATCACTCGTGGTAAGTATTCAGGTGACTTCCAAACCTTCATAGACTCGGTCACTCGGCGATCCACAATTCCTCTTGGATGCTCTAGACCATGATGCCTAACCGTCTGGAAGAAGCACAGTCTTCAAAGGTAACAAGCATCGGATCCACGCAGGATCAATCTCTTTAGTGATGCTCAATCACTTTGGGTGTGAAGGTGTTTGGGTTTGGGTTTTCCTCACTTGATGATTTTCGCTCAAAGTCCTGGAGGATGGGATGCTCTCAAATGACAAGTGTCAGTTTCTCTCGGAGCAGCCAACCAGCTAGTGGTTGTAGGGGCGGCTATTTATAGCCTATGGAGCAGCCCGATATGATAAGATATAAATGCCCTTCAACGATATGACCGTTAGGTGGGTAGATATTTTGGGACAGCTGGCGCATAGCACAGCAACGGTCGGAATTTTGACTCTCAAATTCCTCAGGGCTATCATGTTCCTCACTGTGTAGGCAATCCGCACTGGCGAATTCCTAACTCCTCAGTCAGAACAAATTCCTCAGCGACCAGAAGAACTTCGTCTCTATCACTGAAGAAATTGACTGAACTGTATGAGATTTCCAATGGCTTCACTCGAAGGGATTGGTAGGTGTAGGATTTTGAGTTAAGCATCACATGGAAATTTTTCCTTAGTATTTCCTTGACCCCCTTTAACAGTACGGTGTTTCCTATGACTCAAGAAAGATAAAAAGAAACTACGAAAACAAAAGTCTTCACGCTTCATGTTCCTCAAATGAATTCCAAGTCTTCAATGTCACACCAATTTCTTCACTTTCAAAGTCTTCAGAAAGTCTTCAAAAATCCAAAGTCTTCAGTCGAAGAACTTCATTTTTAGGGGTCAAATTTATCTGTAAATATCAAAATCCTCAGAGACTTATAGACCTGTGTACACTCACAAACGCATCAGTCCCTTAACCTATAAGTCTTCAATACACCAAAATCACTAAGGGGCACTAGATGCACTTACAATCTCCCCCTTTTTGGTGATTGATGATAATATAGGTTAAGTTTTCAAGGGGGATAAACATATGAAGTGTAAATACTGATATTGAGGAATTTGATTGCAAGATATAAAAGAACTCCCCCTGAAGATGTGCATAGTGAGGAATTTGCTTTTGAAGCAATGCACACTTGAAGAGTATAATCATGGAGATCTCCCCCTATATCTTGTAATTTATACACGCATTTGACATATACTATAAAGAATTTTAATTGCATGATGAAATATGGTGACTGATGTAATTCAGCATGCGTGTATTGACAATAATGAGGAATAAGCATGCAGAAGAACTCAGCAAAAGTATCAGGCCACCATAGAGTTTAAGTTTACAACTCGATCTAGCAAAGTCATCAGAAGAACGAGAGTTGTGACTTAGCAAAAAAATGCCCATATAAGATAGACCTGCTTGAAGACTGACTCAAATTTCTCCCCCTTTGTCATCGAATGACCAAAAGGGTTGAAAATGAGGACTAACGCCCCTGAAGAATATCATTATGATGAAGGAGCGCCATCGTTGTTGGGGTCGTGTGTCGTTGTAGGGCTTGCCGCAGTGTCGTCCAAGTCTTCATACTCGTCCGTGTCGCGTGATGAAGAATATGAACTGGCTACCAAGGAAGGAACCTTGACCTTCTTGTATTTCTTTGGTGGATGAGAAGACCAGTCAAAATCTTCCTTGGGACCCATTTTCTTCGGATCTTCTTCACCATATATATGTGACAGAACAGCCTAGGTGTGACCGAAGACTTCATGGAGGTAGTAATGGTTTTTCTTCACTGCATTATGTGTTGCAGTCATGTTGTGAAGAATAGAACCAAACTGACGCTTAACCCATTTGTGGTTTCGATCCACCTTCTGGTGAAGACTAAGAAGCAGCTCACGGTCAGTCATCACACGAGGAGCAGTGGCTTGAGGATTTGACTTGGGTGCATTGGCAGTAGAATCATGAGTGGCAGAGTCATCATTGGTGGAATAAGATGCAGCTTTGCAAAACTGACCATCCAATGGATGAATGCCTTCATCAATAAAAGTCGGTGCCTTGCCCTTCTCATCAGCTGAGGAATATGTCCGCTTGAGGACTTCAATCAGGGGCAAGTAGCTGAGGTGATTCTGAAAATCAGCTTCGTAGTTGAGTGAAGACCTTATTCTGAGGAATCTCATAATCCAAGGAGCATAAGGCTTTAGCTCAAACAGAGAAAGTGCAACATTTGCCAGAGTCCTTATGAAGAAATGCCATGCATGATGTTGAAAGTGCAACAGGAATGCCATGCATGATGTTGAATAGCAGATTCTTCATGATGCCAACAATTTCCTCATCAGATGAGTCGTGGCCTTTGATAGGACTCAAAGTCTTTGTCAGAATCTGATAGACTGTTCTTGGCACATACAACAATTCCTTCACGCGGAATTTAGTCCTTGTGGCTTGACCGAGTTTCAGAGGCTTCATTAGCACTTGCATGTAATGAGCAGTGAGTTCAGGTTCTTCGTACAGACAACGAGCACCTTCAAGGGGAGGACTGATTGGCAGGGCATGAAGTAATTCAGAGGCCGGTGCTTTGTAATGAGTTTTTTTGATCATCCAGTCCAACACCCAAGTGTTGATATCGTCAGCATCACCTGTGATGTGCAGCATTGCATAGAACTGAATAATAAGCTCTTCATTCCAATCAACAATATCAGAGCAAAAGTTGAGCAGTCCTGCATCATGAAGCACACTAAGGACTGGAGAGAAGCAAGGCAGTGATTCCATATCCACATGAGGAATATGCTCGTGGTCGAAGACTTTGTCTTTGTTGAAAAGCAGTGAAGAATAGAAATTGGCCTGGCTGGCAGTCCAAAAGCGCTTCCTTCTAATACGAGCAGAATCATAGGGATTATAATTAGTGAAGAATACGTGCTCCCCAAAGAAATCATCAGCCTTTAATTTCTGCTTCTTAGAGAAGGGATCCTTTGGCTTGGGCTGAGGAGTATCAGTCAATTGCATCACCACCTCAGGAATCGCAATCTCAAGATCAACAGGCTGAGGAATTTCAGGCTCTTCTTCAGTTGCAGCCTGGGTCTTCAATTCTTCATGAACATTTTCATCAGCACTAGTGGCTGGAATTTCTTCATGGACAGATGGGGTTGCACGAGGTTCTTCAGATCCCATTTGTACTTCAGTAGCAACAGGGGACTGAGGAATTTGTTGAAGTGGAGTGAACAGTGGAGAGTTGGGGTGCTGACTTTCCCAAAAGGCATCATTCAGCACGGGTGTGGTACAGCCAATGTCCACATCTTCATCTTCCATTTCTTCAACGCCGGCCTCTTCAGCAGTAAAATAAGGCATAGGCGAGGAGACAACTGGTGTTGAAGGGATTGCATCCACTTCAATTTCTTCATCCAACTGCTCTGACGAAGCAGCAGATGGAATTTCTTCATCTGATTCACTTGGAATCACATAATCTTCATCAAAAGGAACAAGGTCCTTTGATGGCATGAATGAGACAGGAACGGCATCAATTGGGTTGTCAAATGAGCTTGTCAAAGGCTTCATCTTCTTCGGAGCTGAAGAATCTGATGAAGTTGATGCCTTCCTTTTCTTCATAGCTGCACGCTCTCCAGCCTTGGTCTTCTTCACATCTGATGAATATGGAAGGATTGGAGTTGGCGTTGGTGCTGGAGGAGCAGAGGAATTTGGTTCATTTTCTTCAGGCACAACTGATTCAGTTGTCCTGATTTCTTCATTTTCTTCAGGCGCAACACGTGTGGATGCCCTGGCAATTTCTTCAGCGGCTGGAATGCAGTCATCAGCCCTGGTACTTTCATTTTCTTCAGCAGCCTGATTGTCATCAGCGGTGTTGGCATGTTCTTCAGTAGGCTGTGCAGATGCTTCAGCCTGAGGATTTTCTTGTTGCATTTGGGCTGCAACATTTGAAGTGAATTTATCAGTAATCTTCACAAATCTGACTTTGGCTCCAAGCCAGTCAGCATAGTAGCGATCAAATTCATCACTCAGTTGCTTGATCTCAGCTTGCAAGGCAACGAGTTCTTCAGGGGAAAGCTTCAGAACGTTTTCCCTCAGAAAGTGCTCTTTCTTGTACTGTGTTTTCTTCACTCTTCTTTCTTCTTCATATTTCCATTTTTCTTCTTCAATGAAGGCAATCAAAACATGACTTTGACCAGGAATGAGGTTCATCTCCGGCAAAGGTGTGTTCGGGTCCTTGTGCCATAGATTGATGAAATCTAGGATCAACTTTGGATCCAGTAACATTGGCACATTCCTGCCTTTGGCTCTAGCGGCCTTGACCTGCATGTCTCTGATGATTTCGGCAAGTTCTTCATCATCAGCCTCGTCATCATCAGATGGCACTTCAAAGGCGACCTGCTTCTTATGAGGACTTGGTCGAGAGCCTCATCCAGAAGTGGCCTTTTTTCAGCAGAGAGGGGCTAGTTGAGGAATTTGGTGCAGCTGAGGAACTTGCAGAAGCTCTTGAGGCAATTGAGATGCATGGAGTCCTTTCGCACGTGGCGAGATGCACAGGTGCAGAGGATTTAGTTGGAGCAGCTAAGGACTTTGTTGGAGGAGCTGATGACTTTGAAGGAGTAGGAGCAGTTTGAGGAGTTGGCCGTGAGGGCTTTGAAGAATCTGGCCGTGAGGGCATTGCCGAGGAACTTGGCCGTGAGGGCATTGAGGGTGAAGCACTTGGCTTGTGAGCAGGCTTCTTAGCCATGGCCTTCTTCGGCTTGCTTGCAGAGGCCTCAGCGGCGGTAGCAGCAGCAGCAGAGTCTTCATTGAATTTCCTCACTGCTTCTTTTGCCGGTTTGGCCAGTTTGGCCTGGCGCTTTGCCCATTCATCAGGATAATCCTCACCGCGCTTGAGGCTTGTGGGATCTTCCAATTGGCCAGGTGCCAATGAAGGTCTTGGGCATGGAGGGTTGAGAGCAAATTTCTCCATATACTTGGGAGTAACATATCTGTACCCCCTCCATTCCCGTGCCCATCTCCTCTCTATCCTTTGTGTGCGCACCTTGCGCTGATTTTTGTCCTCCTTGCCAAATTTGGCCTCATCAAGAGTGTGGTAATCCTTGTGTATGTCATCAAGGATCTCGAAAGCAGTATTGACCTCAGGTCTCTTTCCACCCTTCTGTGGATTCTTACCATTAGCCATTTTCTTCAGCTGAGGAATTTCAAAAACAATTGAATTCTCTGAAGATGTATGCAACTTTTCTTCGAGGAACGCTACAAATGAGTTAAGTTGATGAGAACCTAGTGCTTCAGCAGTAGACATGAGTACCTGTGAACAGAGTATAGTTGCGAGGAATTTGGAGAGGTCATATGCGTTCTCAGAAGGTTTTTCAAAAGAATAAGTTTGAGGAATTTGACCAGATGAGTCTTGAAGAATTTCACTAAGCGTTCTTTGTCTTAGGTTCCGGAGTTGTATAGATCGAAGATCCACACAATTGAGCAATCTTGAAGAAAAATTATTGCTTAGAGAAATGAATCAAGAGCAGATGACATGTGAGGTGTTTAGTGTGTGAAGATTTGAAGAATAAACACCTTTGAAAAATTTTAAGAAAACATTTGAATCAAAGAGGGCAGTAAAAGTAACTTTTAATTAGCCTTTTTGAAGAACACGATGAACTGGGAAGTGTAGATGTGAAGTTCGTCAGTTCAGATCTTCCACGCCCTAACTTGGCAGAGAAAGACAGCTACGGTGGCGGCGGAGTGAAGAAATCCACAGCCGGCGCGAGTATGACGGCGACGAGATCGAGGCAGTGAAGCTCTTCCTCACCGGCGACGATGAAGTAGCGGCGACGCTAGGGTTTGAGAAGCTCGAGCGGGAGTGAGAACGAGCGGAGTAAAAACGAAGTGAGGAAGGGGAGGGGGTATTTATAGTCGGAGTGAAAAACTGTACGCCCGAGGAAATCAGACGAACGTGCCCCTGACCCTTCTCATTCGCTTGACATGTGTCACCCACGTACTAAGAGGTGGCGATCGTGTGAGATCGTGGGTGAATAGATAAGTATTATCGTGGGATGCGAAATGGTTTGAGCGGCAAAGCCGAAAATATAGATAAGATAAGTAAAAAGTTTCGTTCACAAATTCTTTAGCTGACAATGACACAGTGAATATTTTGAACAAGTTTCAAATAGAACGCACATGAAGAATTTGTGAAAAGATTGGGTTGAGTTTAGCATAGAGGGGGAAGGGTCCGATCACATTCACTTAGCAAGAAAAGGCAGATTGAAGAAATAGCAATAAGTGAATGTTGTAGAGGACATAAACTCATATATATATATATATATATATATATATATATATATATATATATATATATATATATATATATATATATATATATATAGCCAATGAAGAAAAATGACGGAGACAGTGAAGACAATGCAAAGTTGAAGAATTTGAACAACTGAGGAATTTCAAAAACAAAAAAAACTCAAATTGAAGATTTTCAACTTTTGGTGGTGGCGTGACCCACCGTATAAGAATGATGATTTTATACACCGCATACAATTGTCGTAGGGCTCTGAGAATCAAATTCTTCGTTAATTTCTTCACACTTAGAGTGTTAGTCTTCATTGATTGAAGAAAAACGTTTCTTCACGTGTTGCACATCTAAGTCATCAATTTTGCATAAGTGTTAGGATGAGTGTCCTTTTCAAAGAACATTCGGAGATTCTAGGATATTTAGCTCACACCTCAACTTGCTAAATCTCTTCTCATCCAAGGGCTTTGTGAAGATATCGGCTTGCTGTTCTTCAGGCCGTACATGCTCAATAGAGATGTCGCCCTTCCACACATGATCACGAAGAAAGTAATGACGAATTTGGATGTGCTTTGTCTTCGAGTGCTGAACTGGGGTGTGAGCAATCTTGATTGCACTCTCATTGTCACAGTAGAGAGGCACATTCTTCATGTTGACGTCGTAGTCCTTGAGAGTTTGCTTCATGCACAGCAATTGAGCATAGCAAGAACCAGCAGCAATGTACTCAACTTCTGCTGTAGATAGTGATACACAGTTCTGTTTCTTCGAGGACCAACAGACCAAAGATCGTCCAAGGAAATGGCATGTGCCAGATGTTGACTTGCGGTCCACACGATCACCAACATAGTTAGAGTCTGAATAGCCAATGAGATCAAAAGTCGAGCCCTTGGGGTACCATAATCCAAGTGTTGGTGTGTGATCTAGATATCGAAGAATATGCTTCACAGCCTTATGGTGTGATTCCTTCGGTGTAGCTTGAAATCGGGCACACATGCAAACACTAAGCATAATATCTAGCCTAGATGCACATAAGTACAATAAAGAGCCAATCATGGAGAGGTATACCTTTTGGTCTAAGTCGATACCATTTTCATCAGTGCATAGATGGCCACTTGTGGGCATAGGGATTTTGACCCCTTTGCAATCTTGCATGCCGAATTTCCTCAATACATCTTTGAGGTATTTCTCCTGAGATATGAATATGCCATTGCGTTGTTAACGAATTTGAAGACCTAAAAAGAATTTCAATTCTCCCATCAAAGACATTTGATATTCTTCACTCATCATATAGGCAAATTCATCACTGTAACGTTGGTCAGTACAGCCAAAAATGATATCATCAACATAAATTTGGCACACAAACAATTCACCATCATAAGATTTAGTGAAAAGAGTTGGGTTGAGTGAACCGGGTTTGAAGCCTTTCTTCATGAGGAATTCCTTCAAAGTATCATACCACGCCCGAGGGGCCTGCTTGAGGCCATACAGGGCCTTATTGAGTCTGAAGACTTTGTCAGGATGCTTTGGATCTTCAAAACCTGGGGGTTGAGCAACATATACTTCTTCCTCAAGCTTACCGTTGAGAAATGCACTTTTCACATCCATTTGATATAAAATGGTATCATGATGGTTAGCATAAGCAAGTAATATGCGAATAGCCTCAAGTCTAGCAACAGGTGCAAAAGTTTCATCGAAATCAATTCCTTCAACCTGTGTGTAGCCTTGAGCTACAAGCCATGCCTTATTCCTCACCACAAGGCCATTTTCATCTTGCTTGTTGCGGTAGATCCACTTTGTGCGAATGATATTGTGCTTGCGAGGATCTGGACGTTTGATCAGTTCCCAGACGTTGTTGAGCTCGAACTGATGTAATTCTTCTTGCATAGCTTGAATCCACCCAGGCTCCAGAAATGCTTCATCTACCTTAGTGGGCTCTGTGATAGAGACAAAAGCAAAGTGCCCACAAAAGTTAGACAAATGTGAAGCTTTTGAGCGTGTGAGAGGACCTGGTGCTTCAATGTCATCGATGATTCTCTCAATTTGCACTTCGTTTGCAATGCGAGGATGAGCGGGTTGTCGTCGAGGAATTTGATCCGCATTTTCTTCAGGACCATTTTCCTCAGCACCATTTTCTTCAGGTGCACCAGCTCGACGTTCTTCACGTTCTATAATGAATTCTTCAGCAGATTCTTCGGTAGGAATGACATCCTCAATAGCCTTGAACTTGATAGATTCCTCAAGTGTTGGTTCATCTATCACAGAAGGTAGGTGCTCTCTTTGCGAGCCATTAGTTTTATTGAACCGCACATCTACAGTTTCAACAACTTTGTGAAGAACGTTGTTGAAGACTCTGTAGGTGTGCGAGTCCTTTCCGTAACCAAACATAAAACCCTCATGTGCTTTCGGTGCGAATGTAGAATTGTGATGAGGATCTCTAATCCAACATTTAGCACCGAAGACTTTGAAATAACTCACATTGGGATTCTTGTCAGTGAGGATTTCATAAGCAGTCTTCTTGAAGAATTTGTGAAGATATACTCTGTTGATGATGTGGCATGCAGTATCAATTGCCTCAATCCAGAAACAACGAGGCGTCTTGTATTCATCAAGCATAGTGCGGGCCATCTCAACAAGAGTTCTGTTCTTGCGCTCCACGATGCCATTCTGCTGAGGAGTATAAGGAGCAGATAACTCATGAGTAATACCAAGTTCATCAAGACCGGAATTCTTGAACTCAGTCCCATTGTCACTTCTAATGTTCTTGATCTTCACACCAAAGTTGGTTGAACCCTCGAGGAAAATCGTTTGAAGACTTCCTGCACCTCATGTTTGTAAGTGACAATGTGCACCCATGTGTAACGAGAATGGCTTTGGGTTGATCATCCTGCAGATGAATTAGTGCAACTTACGAACTCATATACTTCATCAGTGAAGAATATGACATCAATATCATCAGATAAATTTCATCAAGCAATAGAACAGATAAAATAGTATGAGGACGTATGAAATGAAAGTTCATTTCTTCATGATTAGCCTGCGTCCTTTCAGGCAATTTTCAGGTCTCCAGCCAATTCTTCAGACGTTTTAAGCACATCTGGAGACCTGACCCTGCATAAGAGATTAGTTCTTTTTATTCACCACCCACATCTGAAGGGGTGGCAAAGAATTCATCACTCTGCGAGCTCCATATGAGAAAGGTGGCATAGAAGCTAGTCCACTTCGTTTCACATAAGAGGAGTTAGGATAAGCATATGAATAAGCAGAGAAATTCTTCGAGGACTTATGAACATAATGGTTAGAAGAATAATGCTCATATTCATAGCCCTTAGCTCTTCCCTGCGAAATAGAGGGGTTAGCACGATGATGATCATATGAGGACTTTGATCCTTTTGAGGAATTTGGTCCATATGAAGAATTTGGTCCGTATGAGGACTTGGATCCATATGAAGAATTCGGTCCATATGAAGAATTTGATCTGGAGTTCCTATTCTTCACAGGTGGTGTCATGAGTACATTCACCTGAAGACTTTCAAGGTACCTTTTGGGAACCCAGATTTTCTTCATAGGGGAACCGTTCCTGCAGTTAGTGCCAACATATCTAGCAAATACTTCACCATTCTGATTTTTGAACAGTTTATAGTTGGAGTCAAATGACTCATCAAAATAATGAGGAGATTCACATGTAAAGCCAGATAAATTGGATGGATCAACTGGAGGTCCCTTTGCAGCAACCCATGAGGTTTTGGGGTACTGCTCAAGCTTTTAATATGTTCCATCGGCATTGAGTTTCCTCTTAAAGGCAATACCCTCTTTCCTAGGGTTCCTGTTGAGGATCTGCTTTTTAAGCACTTCACAAAGAGTCTGATGCCCTTTGAGGCTTTTGTACATGCATGTCATGTACAATTCCTTCAGCCCTGCATCATCAGTGATACTAGCAATGTCCTCAGATGAGGAATTAGTGATAGCAGAGACAGATGACGAATTTGTAGTATTAGAAGCATTTGAACATTCAGGTGAAGAATTGGCAGATTCACGTTCAATGCACTTCAAACATGGAGGATCAGATTCTTCCTGAGTAGTGCTGATTTGTTGAGCAAGTAATGAATCGCGCTCCTTCTGAAGATCTTCATAACTCACTCTTAGCTTTTCAAGATCTTGCTTTCTTTGAAGAAATTCATAAGAAAGCTTCTCATGATCGGATAAGAGAGTGTTATGATGACCTTGAAGGTTGTCAAACCTAGACTGAAGTCTCTGAAGATTTTCAGTCAAGGTTTTAGTGCGATCCATTTCTTTACCCAACATATCATCACTTTTGTCTAGCATGTTTTGAACCTTTTCAAAAGCCTTTTGTTGTTTCACAGCAATGTTAGCAAGTTTAGAGTATCTAGGCTTGAGGTTTTCATCAGATTCATCCTCACTAGATTCAGAGGAGGGGTATTTAGTTACCTTGGCACCCTTTGCCATGAAGCAATAGGTGGGAGCGTAGTCATCATTGCTTTCATTACCCTTGTTGGTGAAGCCATTTTCTTCAGAGTTGAGGATGAACTTGCTGACGAAAGCAGTAGCGAGAGCTAGGCTCGCCACACCAGACTCGGACTCCTCAGATGTCTCCTCTTCCTCATGTTCCTCAGATTCAGCCTCAGAGTCCATTTCCTTGCCAATGAATGCCCGAGCCTTCTTGGAGCTGCTCTTCTTGTGAGATGAAGACTTCGAGGATTTTGATGATGAAGACTTTGAAGATTTATTCCTCTCCTTTGTGTCATCAGAATTGTAATCCTTGTATTTCTTCTTCTTTGATTCCTTATCCCACTAAGGACAATCTTGAATGTAGTGACCAGGTTTCTTGCATTTGTGGCATAGCCTCTTCTTGTAGTCACTGGATGAGGAATCATTGCTCCTTGAGGATTCTCCAAAGCGCCCACGTCTTGAGAACTTCTGAAATTTCTTCACGAGCAATGCTAGTTCCTGGCTCAGTTCTTCAGGATCACCAAGGTTGCTAACAGAGTCTTCGTCTTCAGACTCAGATACTGCCTTGGCCTTCAGGGCACGTGATCCGCCATAGCTCGAACCATATAGATCTCTCTTCTTAGCAAGCTTGAACTCATGAGTGTTTTGCCTCTCGAGGATATTGATACGCCTCCGTCGTATCTATAACTTTTGATTGTTCCATGCCAATATTCTACAACTTTCATATACTTTTGGGAACTTTTTATACTATTTTTTGGGACTAACATATTGATCCAGTGCCCAGTGCTAGTTCCTGTCTGTTCCATGTTTTATGTTTCGCAGAAACCCCATATCAAACGGTATAAAAACGGACGGAGAATTATTTTGGAATATTTGTGATTTTTGGGAAGTAAAATCAACGCAAGACGGTGCCCGAGGTGGCCACGAGACAGGGGCCCACACCCACTCCAGGTGGGCGCGCCCCTGAAAGTGCGTTATATCGACTAGAGGGGGGTGAATAGGCGATTTTTATGAATTCTTCACTGAGGAATTTGCCGGTGAGGAAATTCCTTAGAGAAGAACTACTTGCAGCAGAATAAGTACTCAGAAGTATGCATAACAGAACACAAGCATGGTCATCATGATGAAATGAAGACTAGCACAAAGTACAGAAAGCGTAATCATAGGATAACACAAGATGAAGACAAACAGACTGAGGAAATTGAATTGAGGAATTTGAGAAATTCTTCAGTCAATGTCTTCAAGCACAGATATGAACAACATTCAACACAGTAATGAGGTAATGGAAGGGTTGAGGAAACAGAACCAGTTAGTTGGTGAAGACAATGATTTGGTAAACCAGTTCCAACTGCTGTCTCAGTTGTACGTCTGGTTGGAGCGGCTGAGTATTTAAACTCGAGGACACGCAGTCCCGGACACCCAGTCTCTGAGCCGCAACTTAGGACACCCAGTCCTCACCGTATTCTCCTTGAACTAAGACCACACATGTCTTGTCCAATCACTCGTGGTAAGTCTTCAGGTGACTTCCAAACCTTCACAGACTTGGTCACTCGGCAATCCACAATTCCTCTTGGATGCTCTTGACCTTGACGCCTAACCGTCTGGAAGAAGCACAGTCTTCAAAGGTAACAAGCATCGGATCCACGCAGGATCAATTTCTTCAGTGATGCTCAATCACTTTGGGTTTGTGGGGGTTTGTTTTTGGATTTTCCTCACTTGATGATTTTCGCTCAAAGTCCTCGGAGGATGGGTTGCTCTCAAATGACAAGTGTCAAGTTCTCTCGGAGCAGCCAACCAACTAGTGGTTGTAGGGGGCGGCTATTTATAGCCTAGGGAGCAGCTTGACATGATAAGACATAAATGCCCTTCAATGATATGACCGTTAGATGGATAAGATATTTGGGACAGCCGGCGCGCAGCACAGCAACGGTCGGAAATTTGACTCTCAAATTCCTCAGGGCTATCATGTTCCTCACTATGTAGGCAATTCGCACTGGCGAATTCCTAACTCCTCAGTCGAGCAAAGTCCTCAGTGACCAGAAGAGCTGCGTCTCTGTCACTGAAGAAATTGACTGAACTGTATGAGATTCCCAATGGCTTCACTCGAAGGGATTGGTAGGTGTAGGATTTTGAGTTGATCATCACATGGAAATTTGTCCTTAGTATTTCCTCGACCCCCTTTAACAGTACGGTGTTTCCTATGACTCAAGAAAGAGAAAATGAAACTACGAAAACAAAAGTCTTCACGCTTCATGTTCCTCAAATGAATACCAAGTCTTCAAGGTCACACCAATTTCTTCACTTTCAAAGTCTTCAGAAAGTCTTCAGAATATCAAAGTCTTCAGTCGAAGAACTTCATTTTTAGGGGTCGACTTTCTCTATAAATATCAAACTCCTCATAGACTTATAGACCCGTGTACACTTACAAACGCATCAGTCCCTTAACCTATAAGTCTTCAATACACCAAAATCACTAAGGGGCACTAGATGCACTTACAATCTCCCCCTTTTTGGTGATTGATGACAAATTAGGTTAAGTTTTCAACGGGGATAAACATATGAAGTGTAAATACTGATATTGAGGAATTTGATTACAAGATATAGAAGAACTCCCCCCGAATATGTGCATAGTGAGAAATTTGCTTTTGAGGTAATGCACATTTGAAGAATTGAATCATGGAGATCTCCCCCTATATCTTGTAATTCATACATGCATCTGATATATAATATGAAGAATTTGAAATGCATGATGAAATATGGTGCCTGATGAGATTCAGTATGCGTGCAATAATATTAACGAGGAATAAGCATGCAGAATAGCACATCAAAAGTATCAGAGCTCAGTGCATCAAAAGCATCAGAGCACGGTCCAAAAGTATCAAGGCACCATCGGGTTTAAGATTACAACTCGATCCAATAAAAGTTTCGGAAGAACGAGAGTTGTAACTTAAAAAAACGCCCTTAGTATAGACCCGCTTGAAGACTAACTCAGATTTCTCCCCCTTTGTCATCAAATGACCAAAAGGATCGAAACTGAGGACTAACGCCCCTGAAGAATTTCAATTCAATGGAGGAGCGCTAGCGTTGTCGGGGTTGTTTGTTGTAGCAGGGCCTGCCGCAGTGTCGTCCAAATCTTCATACTCATCAGTGTCGCGCGATGAAGAATAAGAGCTGGCCAGCAGTGGAGGAACTTTGACCCTCTTGAATTTCTTCGGAGGAGGTGCAGACCAGTCAAATTCTTCCTTAAGACCCATAGTCTTCAGTTCTTCAGCGCTATAAACATGAGTGAGAACAGCCCAGGTGCGGTTGAGGGTTTCATGAAGGTAGTAGTGGTTCTTCTTCACTGCATTATGTGTTGAGGTCATGTTGTGAAGAATTGCACCAAACTGACGCTTCACCCATTTGTGGTTGCGATCAACCTTCTGATGAAGACTGAGGAGTAGCTCACGATCAGTCATCACCCTGGGTGCTGTTGCTTGAGGATCTTGCTTGGCTGAGGTATTTGCAGCAGTGTCATGTGTGGCAGAGTCATCATTGGTAGAGTAAGATGTAGCCAGACGAAATTGACCATCCAATGGACGAGTGCCTTCATCGATCACAGCAGCTGCCTTGCCTTTATCATCAGATGATGAAACTGGTCGCTTGAGGACTTCAATGGGAGGCAAGTAGCTACCATGGTTTAGAGTGGCAGCCTTGTAATGCAGTGAAGATCTTGCCCTTATGAATCTCATAATCCACGGCGCATAGGGCTTCAGCTCGAATGGTGACATAGCAACATTAGCCAGAGTCCTCATGAAGAAATCATGGAAGTTGACGGGAACGCCATGAATGATGTTGAAAAGTATGTTCTTCATGATGCCAACGACTTCTTCATCATTTGAGTCGTGGCCTTTGATAGGACTCATTGTCTTCGTCAGGATGCGATAGACGGTCCGAGGCACATAGAGCAATTCCTTGACGAGGAATTTGGTTCGTGGGGCCTGCCTAGGCTTCAAAGGGTTCATGAGCACTTGCATATAATGATTTGTCAATTCAGGGTCATTGTAGATGCAACGTGCACTGTCATGGGGAGGATCAAGAGGAAGGACACGAAGCAATTCGGTTGCTGGTGCCTTGTAGTGAGTGTTTTCGGTCATCCAATCCAACACCCATGAATTGATATCTTCAGCATCTCCGGTGATATGCAGTGTAGCGTAGAATTGAAGAATGAGTTCTTCATTCCAATCACAGATGTCAGTGCTGAAATTGAGTAGTCCTGCATCGTGAATGACACTGAGGACTGGCTCGAAGCACGGCAGAGATTCCATATCCACATGAGGAATATGTTCATGATCGAAGATTTTGTGCTTGTCAAATAGCACTGAGGAATAGAAGTTGGCTTGACTAGCAGTCCAGAAACGCCTCTTCCTTATACGAGCAGAGTCATATGGATTATAGTCAGTGAAGAACACATGCTCCGAAAAGAAGTCTTCAGCCTTGAATTTTTGCTTGCTTGAGAACGGATTCTTCGGCTTGGGCAGAGGAGTGTCAGTGATTTGCAGCACAACCTCAGGAATCGCGAGCTCAGGTTCTTCAGGCTGAGGAATTTGTGGTTCCTCCTCTTGTGCAACTTGAGGATCAGCAGGTTCTTCAGCACTAGTGGCTGGAATATCTTCATGAACAGAAGGAGTGGGATGAGTTTCATCAGAGCCCATCTGAACTGTGGTTGCCGGGGACTGAGGAATTTGTTGGATAGGTGTGATTGGTGGAGTATTGGGATGCTGACTTTCCCAAAAGTCATCATTCATCACTGGTGTGGTGCATCCAATATCCACATCTTCATCCTCATTTTCAATTTCCTCAACACCAGCCTCTTCAGCTGTGAACTGAGGCATAGGTGAGGAAATGACTGGCATTGAAGGGATTGCGTCCACTTCAATTTCATCATCAATCTGCTCTGACGAAGCAGCAGAATGATTTTCTTCATCAGATCCACTTGGGATCTTGTAGTCTTCTCCATAAGGAACAATTTCCTTTGATGACATGGAGGAAACCGGAACGGCATCAATTGGATTTTCAAGCGAGCTGGTCATTGGCTTTATTTTCTTCGCAGCCGAAGAATTTGACGCAGCTGATGCCTTCCTTTTCTTCACTGCAGCTCGCTCTGCAGCCTTGGTCTTCTTCACTTCATAGGCAGAAGGAAGGATGGGAGTTGGTGTAGGCGCGGGAGGAGCTGAGGAATCTGGTTGATTTTCTTCAGGCGCAACTGGTGCAGTTGCCCTGATCTCTTCAGTATCTTCAGGCGCACCACTAGTGGATGCCCTGGCAATTTCTTCAGCGGCTGGAATGGAGTCATCAGCCCTGGAACTTACATTTTCATCAGCAGGCTGAAAGTCATCAGCGGTGCTGGCATGTTCTTCAGCAGGCTGAGCAGTGTCTGCAGCCTGAGGGTTTTCTTGTTGCGATGGAGCTGCAACAGTTGTCATTTTCTTCGTCAGGTTGACGAATCTCACTTTGGCTCCTTGCCAATCAGCATTGTATGCATCGAAATCTTTGCTGAGGGCTTGGATTTCAGATTGAGCCTGGAGAAGTTCGTCAGGTGTCATTCTGACAACATTCTTCTTCAGGAGCTTCTACTTCCTGTATTGAGCTCTCTTTATCTCTCTTGCCTTCTCAAATTTCCATTTCTCTTGAGTGATGAAATGGGTCAGCATGTGACTTTGACCGGGAGTCAGAGGCAGATCACGCATTGGAGTGTTTGGATCCTTGTGCCAGAGATCAATGTAATCGAGGATCTTCTTCGGATCCAAAAGTAGTGGCACAGATGTGCCTTTGGCTCTAGCGGCCTTCACTTGTCTGTCTCTGATGATTTCTGCAAGTTCATCATCAGATGGCACATGGAATGCAACCTGTTTCTTCCTTGGACTTGGCCGAGGACCGCGTCCAGCTGTTGCTTTATTCTTCAACAGTGTGGGGCCTGATGAGGACATTGGTGCAGCTGAGGAACTTGCTGAGACACCAGAAGCAATTGAAAAACCAGTAGTCCTTTGGCATGTAGCCAGATGCACAGGAGTTGAGGACTTTGGTGGAGCAGTAGCAGTCTGAGGAATTTGACGTGAGGGCATAGCTGGGGAACTGGGCCGTGAGGGCACTGTCGGTGAAGCAGTTGGCTTGCGAGCAGGCTTCTTTGGCATTGATTTCCTCGGCTTGACCGAGACCTCAATAGCAGCAGCAGCAGAATCCTCATTGAATTTCCTCACTGCCTCCTTGGCTTGTCTTGCCAATTTAGCTTGGCGTCTAACCCATTCTTCAGGAAAGTCCTCACCACGCTTGATGCTGGTGGGATCAGCTACTTGGCCAGGTGCCAACGGAGCTCTTGGGCATGGAGGATTTAAAGCGAATTTCTTCATGTACTTTGGAGTTTCATATCGATATTCCCTCCATTTTCTTGCCCATCTCCGTTCAATCCTCTGAATGCGCACCTTGCGCTGATTTTTGTTCTCTTTGCCAAATTTGGCTTCATCAGCTGTGCAATAATCCTTGTATATGTCATCAGGGATTTCGAAAGCAGTCATGACCTCAGGATTCTTTCCTCCTTTCTGCGGTCTCTTTCCTTCAGCCATATTCTTCAGATGAGGAATTTGAACAACTGAACACTCTGAAGAAGTATGCAGTTTTTCTTTGAGGAACGCTGCAAATGAGTTAAGTTGATGAGAACCTAGTGATTCAGCAGCGGTCATGAGTACCTGTGAACAGAGTGTAGGTGCGAGGAATTTGAAGAGGTCATATGCGTTCTCAGAGGGGTTTTTCGAAAAGACAAGTTTTGAGGAATTTGACCAGTTGAGCCTTGAGGAATTTCACTAAGCGTTATTGTCTTAGGTTCCAGAGTTGTACATATCGAAGATCCACACAATTGAGGAATCTTGAAGAAAAATGATTGGAGAAATGGATCAAGAGCATATAGTGTGTGAGGTGTTCATATGTGTGAAGATTTGAAGAATAAAACACCTTTGAAGATTTTCAGGAAAGTTTGAGAATCAAAGTGAGTAATAAAAGTAACTTTTAATTACACGAACCGAAGAACACGACAAAATGAGATGAACTAAGGTGAAGTTCATCAAGTTAGATCTCCCACGCCCTAACTTGGCAGAGGGAAATAGCTACGGCGGCGGCGGAGTGAAGATTTCCGCAACCGGCGCGAGTACGACGGCGACGAGGTCGAGGCAGTGAAGCTCTTCCTCACCGGCGATGATGGAGTAGCGGCCGCGCTAGGGTTTGAGGAGCTCGAGTGAGAGACAGCGGCCGAGCGGAGTAAATGAAGTGAGGAAGGGGAGAGGGGTATTTATAGCCACGGTAAAAACTGTTCGCCCGAAGATTTTGGGACGAACATGCCCCTGCCCTTTCTCCTTCACGCGACATGTGTCACCCATGTACTGTGCAGATGAGATCGTGTAAGATCGTGGGTGAATAAAATAATGCATCGTGGGATGCGGAACGGTTTGAGCGATAAAACCGAAAATCTGGGTAAGATTTGTTTTAAAGTTTCGTTCGCAATTTCTTCAGCTGACAAGGACACAGTGAAGACTTTGAACGAGTTTCAAATAGAACGCACATGAAGAATTTGTGAATAGATTGGGTTGAGTATAGCATAGAGGGGGAAGGGTCCGATCACATTCACTTAGCAGAAAAAGCAACATGAAGAAATAGCCATAAGTGAATGCTGTAGAGGACATAAACTCATATATATGTATATAGCCAATGAAGAAAAACGAAAGAACCAGTGAAGATTTTGCAAAGTTGAAGAATTTGAAAAACTGAAGAATTTCAAAAACTGAGGAAAAACTCAAATTGAAGATTTTCAACTTTTTGTGGTGGCGTGACCCACCGTATAAGAATGATGATTTCAGACACCGCGTACAATTGTCGTAGGGTTCTGAGAATCAAATTCTTCATTAATTTCTTCACACTTAGAGTGTTATTCTTCATTGATTGAAGAAAAACGTTTCTTCATGTGTTGCACATCTAAGTCATCAATTTTGCATAAGTGTTAGGATGTGTGTCGTTTTCAAAGAACATTCGAAGATTCTAAGATATCTAGCTCACACCGCAACTTGCTAAATCTCTTCTCATCCAAGGGCTTGATGAAGATATCAGCTAGCTGTTCTTCAGTCTTCACATGCTCGATGGAGATGTCGCCCTTCAACACATGATCATGAAGAAAATGATGACGAATCTGAATGTGCTTTGTCTTCGAGTGCTGAACTGGGTTGTGTGTAATCTTGATGTCACTCTCATTGTCACAGAGGAGAGGCACATTCTTCACGTTGATGCCATAGTCCTTGAGGGTTTGCTTCATCCAAAGCAGTTGAGCACAGCATGAGCCAGCAGCAATGTATTCAGCTTCAGCAGTAGACAGTGATACGCAGTTCTGTTTCTTCGAGGACCAACAGACCAAAGATCGTCCGAGGAAATGACAAGTGCCAGATGTTGACTTGCGGTCCACACGATCACCAGCATAGTCAGAGTCAGAATATCCAATGAGATCAAAAACAGAGCCCTTGGGGTACCATAATCCTAGTGTTGGTGTGTGAGCTAGATATCGAAGAATATGCTTCACAGCCTTATGGTGTGATTCCTTCGGTGCAGCTTGAAATCGGGTACACATGCAAACACTAAGCATTATGTCTGGCCTAAATGCACATAAGTACAATAAAGAACCAATCATGGAGCGGTATACATTGTGATCGAAGTCAATACCATTTTCATCAGTGCATAGATGGCCATTTGTGGGCATAGGAATTTTGATGCCTTTGCAATCTTGCATGCCGAATTTCCTCAGTACATCTCTGAGGTATTTCTCTTGAGATATGAATATGCCATTGCGCTGCTGACGAATTTGAAGACCTAAGAAGAATTTCAACTCTCCCATCATAGACATTTGATATTCTTCACTCATCATATAGGCAAATTCATCACTATAACGTTGGTCAGTACATCCAAAGATAATATCATCAACATATATTTGGCACACAAACAGTTCACCATCATAAGATTTAGTAAAGAGAGTAGGGTCGAGTGAACCGGGTGTGAAGCCATTCTTCACGAAGAATTCCTTCAATGTATCATACCATGCCCGAGGGTCTTGCTTGAGGCCATAGAGGGCCTTATTGAGTCTGAAGACTTTGTCAGGATTCTCTGGATCTTCAAAACCTGTGTGTAGCCTTGAGCTACTAGTCGTGCCTTATTCCTCACCACAAGGCCATTTTCATCTTGCTTGTTGCGGTAGATCCACTTTGTGCCAATGATATTATGCTTGCGAGGATCTGGGTGAATACCACTTTGTGCCAATGATATTATGCTTGCGAGGATCTGGGTGATTGACCAATTCCCAGACATTGTTAAGCTCGAACTGATGTAATTCTTCTTGCATAGCCTGAATCGACTCCGGCTCCAGAAATGCTTCATCTACCTTAGTGGGCTCTGTGATAGAGACAAAAGCATAGTGCCCACAAAAGTTAGATAAATGTGAAGCTTTTGAGCGTGTGAGAGGACCTGGTGTGCGAATGTCATCGATGATCTTCTCCACTTGCACTTCTTTTGCAACGCGAGGATGAGCTGGTTGTCGCTGAGGAATTTGATCAGCATTTTCTTCAGCACCATTTTCCTCAGGATTTTCTTCAGGTGCATCAGTTCGACGTTCTTCATGAACAGGAATGAATTCTTCAGCAGATTCTTCAGTAGGAATGACATCCTCAGTTGCCTTGAGCTTGATAGCATCCTCAGGTGCTCGTTCATCTAACATAGAAGGTAGGTGCTCTCTTTGCGAGCCATTAGTTTCATCGAACCGCACATCTACAGTGTCAACAATCTTGTGAAGAACAATGTTGAAGACTCTGTAGGTGTGCGAGTCCTTTCCGTAACCAAGCATAAAACCTTCATGTGCTTTCGGTGCAAATTTAGAGTTGTGGTGAGGATCTCTAATCCAACATTTAGCACCGAAGACTTTGAAATAACTCACATTGGGTTTCTTGTCAGTGAGGAGTTCATAGGCCGTCTTCTTGAAGAATTTGTGAAGATATACTCTGTTGATGATGTGGCACGCAGTATCAATTGCATCAATCCAAAAACGCTGAGGCGTTTTGTATTCATCAAGCATAGTGCAAGCCATCTCAACAAGAGTTCTGTTCTTGCGCTCCACGACGCCATTTTGCTGAGGAGTATAGGGAGCAGATAACTCATGAGTAATACCAAGTTCATCAAGATAGGCATCAAGACCGGAATTCTTGAACTCAGTTCCATTGTCACTTCTGATGTGCTTGATCTTCACACCAAATAAAGTTGGTTGAAGCCCTTGAGGAAAATCGTTTGAAGACTTCCTGCACTTCATGTTTGTAAGTAACAATGTGTACCCATGTATATCGAGAGTAATCATCAACAATGACAAAACCATATAGAGATGCATCATTAGTGACTGCTGAGTAATGATTAGGTCCGAAGTGGTCCATGTGAAGCAATTCGAATGGACGAGTAGTGGTCATGATAGTCTTCGCTGGATGCTTGGCCTTGGTCATTTTTCCAGCTTCACAGGCTCCGCACAAGTGATCCTTGAGGAATTTGACATTCTCAATGCCAATAACGTGCTTCTTCTTTGCAAGCGTGTGCAAATACCTCATGCCTGCGTGACCAAGTCGTCGATGCCAAAGCCAGCCTTCTGAAGCTTTTGCAAGTAGACACACGGCTGGTTGTGGTCCTGTAGAGAAATCAACAATATACAAATCTCCTCTCCTAAAGCCTTCGAAGACTTTGGAATTGTCAGCTTCCATAATCACAACACAGCGATACTTGCCAAAGACAACAACCATATTGAGATCACAAAGCATTGAGACTGACATGAGATTGTATCCTAAGGACTCAACAAGCATGACTTTGTCCATGTGTTTATCCTTAGAGATTGCAACCTTACCAAGACCCAATACCTGACTTTTGCCTTTGTCAGCAAAGATGATATGCTTCAGAGGTGACGGTGATAAGGGAGCATCCATCAATAGATTCTTGTCACCAGTCATGTGATTTGTACATCCACTATCGAGAACCCATTCAGTAGTTTTGGGTTGATCATCCTGCAGATGATTTAGTGTAGCTTACAATCTCATATGCTTCATCAGTGAAGAATATGATATCAAGTTCATCAGATGAATTTCATCAAGCAGTAAACAGATATAGCAGTATGAGGACGTGTGAAATGAAAGTTCATTTCATCATGATTCGCCTACGTCCTTTCAGGCATTTTGTCAGGTCCCCAGCAAATTCTTCAGACGTTAAAGCACGTCTGGAGACCTGAGCCTGCAGAAGAGATTAGTTCTTTTTCTTCACCACCCACATCTGGAGGGGTGGCAAAGAATTCATCACTCTGGGAGCACCATATGAGAATGGTGGCAAAGATGCCAAACCATTTCGTTTCACATAAGAGGGGTTAGGGTAAGCATATGAATAAGCAGAGAAATTCTTCGAGAACTTATGAACATAATGATTTGAAGAATAATGCACATATTCATAGCCCTTAGCTCTACCCTGCGACACAGAGTTGTTAGCACGATGATAATCATATGAGGACTTTGATCCTTTTGAGGAATTTGATCCATGTGAGGAATTTGGTCCGTATGAGGACTTGGATCTATATGAAGAATTTGGTCCGTATGAAGAATTTGATCTGGGGTTCCTGTTCTTCACAGGTGGTGTCATGAGGACATTCACCTGAAGACTTTCAACATAACTTTTGGGGACCGAGATTTTCTTCATAGGGGAACCGTTCCTGTAGTTAGTGCCAACATATCTAGCAAATACTTCACCATTCTGATTTTTGAACAGTTTATAGTTGGAGTCAAATGACTCATCAGAAGAATGAGGAGATTCACATGTAAAGCCAGATAAGTTAGATGGATCAACTGGAGGTCCCTTTGCAGCAACCCATGAGGTTTTGGGGTACTGCTCAGGCTTCCAATATGTTCCATCAGCATTGAGTTTCCTCTCAAAGGCAATACCCTCTTTCCTAGGGTTTCTGTTGAGGATCTGCTTTTTAAGCACATCACAAAGAGTCTGATGCCCTTTGAGGCTTTTGTACATGCCTGTCATGTACAATTCCTTCAGCCCTGCATTGTCAGTGATACTAGCAATGTCCTCAGATGAGGAATTAGTGATAGCAGAGGTAGATGAAGAATTTGTAACAGTTGAAGCATTGAACATTCAGGTGAAGAATTAGCAGATTCACGTTCAATGCACTTTAAGCATGGAGGAACAAATTCTTCCTGAGAAGCGCTGATTTGTTGAGCTAGTAATGAATCGCGCTCCTTCTGAAGATCTTCATAACACACTCTTAGCTTTTCAAGATCTTCCTTCCATTGAAGAGATTCAGAGGAAAGCTTCTCGTGATCAGTCAAGAGGGTATTATGTTGATCTTGAAGGGCGTCAAACTTGGAGTGAATTCTTTGAAGACATTCACCCAATGCTTTTGACTGATCCATTTCTTTGCGCAACATATCATCACTTTTGTCTAGCATGTCTTGAACTTGTTCTAAAGCCGTTTGTTGTTTAGTGGCAATGCAAACAAGTTTGGTATAGCAAGATTCAATATCATCAACAGATTCATCATTATAAGATTCATCGTCACAAGACTCAGATGAGGAGCATTCGGTTACCTCAGCACCGTCTGCCATGAGACATGATGCAGAAGATGATGATTCTGGCTCGAAAGTCATCGTTTTGAGAGATTCCTTGAAGTCCTCAAACCAGGGATCATGACGAGTTCGATGACCTTCATAGACATCAGAGATTCGGTCCCAGATAAGCTTTGAATTGCCAAGATGCATAATGCGCCCGAATTGATCTCTGGATAGGCAGGAGCAGATGATATCCTTCGCCATGAGCTCAAGTCGAGTGTACTTGCAAATATCATCAGCGTCCGCCATCTTGCATAGATCAGTAAGACCAATCTCAGTGACGGTCCACAGCTCGCTGTTCATTGCCATGAGGCGCTTCCTCATCATGGCCTTCCACTTGGGATAGTCATGACCGTCAAAGATAGGGCATGTCACTTTCTTCATACCTGCGGTCGACATAACTAAAACTCCAGGCGGTTAAACCAAAATCACACAGAACAAGGGAGTACCTTGCTCTGATACCAATTGAAAGTGCGTTATATCGACTAGAGGGGGGGTGAATAGGCGATTTTTATGAATTCTTCACTGAGGAATTTGCCGATGAGGAAATTCCTTAGCGAAGAACTACTTGCAGCGGAATAAGTACTCAGAAGTATGCATAACAGAACACAAGCATGGTCATCATGATGAAATGAAGACTAGCACAGAGTACAGAAAGCGTAATCACAGGATAACACAAGATGAAGACAAACAGACTGAGGAAATTGAACTGAGGAATTTGAGAAAGTCTTCAGTCAATGTCTTCAAGCACAGATATGAACAACATTCAACACAGTAATGAGGTAATGGAAGGGTTGAGGAAATAGAACCAGTTAGTTGGTGAAGACAATGATTTGGTAAACCAGTTCCAACTGCTGTCTCAGTTGTACGTCTGGTTGGAGCGGCTGAGTATTTAAACTCGAGGACACGCAGTCTCGGACACCTAGTCTCTGAGCCGCAACTCAGGACACCCAGTCCTCACCGTATTCTCCTTGAACTAAGACCACGCAGATCTCGTCCAATCACTCGTGGTAAGTCTTCAGGTGACTTCCAAACCTTCACAGACTTGGTCACTCGGCAATCCACAATTCCTCTTGGATGCTCTAGACCTTGATGCCTAACCGTCTGGAAGAAGCACGGTCTTCAAAGGTAACAAGCGTCGGATCACGCAGGATCAATTTCTTCAGTGATGCTCAATCACTTTGGGTTTGTGGGGGTTTGGTTTTGGATTTTCCTCACTTGATGATTTTCGCTCAAAGTCCTCGGAGGATGGGTTGCTCTCAAATGACAAGTGTCAAGTTCTCTCGGAGCAGCCAACCAACTAGTGGTTGTAGGGGGCGGCTATTTATAGCCTAGGGAGCAGCCCGACATGATAAGACATAAATGCCCTTCAATGATATGACCGTTAGATGGATAAGATATTTGGGACAGCCGGCGCGCAGCACAGCAACGGTCGGAAATTTGACTCTCAAATTCCTCAGGGCTATCATGTTCCTCACTGTGTAGGCAATTCGCACTGGTGAATTCTTAACTCCTCAGTCAGAGCAAAGTCCTCAGTGACCAGAAGAACAGCGTCTCTGTCACTGAAGAAATTGACTGAACTGTATGAGATTTCCAATGGCTTCACTCGAAGGGCTTGGTAGGTGTAGGATTTTGAGTTGAGCATCACATGGAATTCTTTCCTTAGTATTTCCTCGACCCCCCTTTAACAGTACGGTGTTTCCTATGACTCAAGAAAGAGAAAATGAAACTACGAAAACAAAAGTCTTCACGCTTCATGTTCCTCAAATGAATACCAAGTCTTCAAGGTCACACCAATTTCTTCACTTTCAAAGTCTTCAGAAAGTCTTCAGAATATCAAAGTCTTCAGTCGAAGAACTTCATTTTTAGGGGTCGACTTTCTCTGTAAATATCAAACTCCTCATAGACTTATAGACCTGTGTACACTCACAAATGCATCAGTCCCTTAACCTATAAGTCTTCAATACACCAAAATCACTAAGAGGCACTAGATGCACTTACAGCCCCCACCCTCCTGGGCCCCTCGTAAAGCGGTTGATGCCCTTCTTTGGCCGCAAGAAAGCTAATTTTTGGCAAAAGATCTGGGAAGGTTTCAATCCAATCGGAGTTATGGATCTCCGTATATAAAAGAAACGGTGCCAGGGCAGAATCCCAGAACGCGGAAATAGAGAGAGACAGAGAGATAGATCCAATCTCGGAGGGGCTCTCGCCCCTCCCACGCCATGGGAGCCAAGAACCAGAGGGGAAACCCTTCTCCCATTTAGGGAGCAGGTCAAGGAAGAAGAAGAAGAAGGGGGCTCTCGCCCCCTTGCTTCTGGTGGCGCCGAAGCGCTGCCTGGGGCCATCATCATCACCGCGATCTACACCAACACATCCGCCGTCTTCAGCAACATCTCCATCACCTTCCCCCATCTATATTCAGAGGTCCACTATCTCGCAACCCGTTGTACCCTCTACTTGAACATGGTGCTTTATGCTTCATATTATTATCCAATGATATGTTCCCATCCTATGATGTCTGAGTAGATTTTCGTTGTCCTATCGGTGATTGATGAATTGCTATGATTGGTTTGAGTTGCATGTTTTATTATTGGTGCTGTCCTATGGTGCTCTCCGTGTCACACAAGCGTGAGGGATCCCCGCTGTAGGGTTTGCAATATGTTCATGATTTGCTTATGGTGGGTGGTGTGAGTGACAGAAGCACAGACCCGAGTAAGTAGGTTGTTTGCGTATGGGATAAAGGGGACTTGATAATTTAATGCTATGGTTGGGTTTTACCTTAATGATCTTTAGTAGTTGCGGATGCTTTCTAGAGTTCCAATCATAAGTGCATATGATCCAAGAAGAGAAAGTATGTTAGCTTATGCCTCTCCCTCAAATAAAATAGCAATAGTGATTACCGGTCTAGTAACGTAGTCAATTGCTTAAGGACAATTTCACAACTCCTACCACCACTTCTCCACACTCGCTATATTTACTTTATTGTTTCTTCATCTAAACAGCCCCTACTTTTTATTTATATGCTCTTTATTATCTTGCAAACCTATCCAACAACACCTACAAAGTACTTCTAGTTTCATACTTGTTCTAGGTAAAGTGAACACTAAGCGTGCGTAGAGTCGTATCAGTGGCAGATAGGACTTGAGAGAATATTTGTTCTACCTTTAGCTCCTCGTTGGGTTCGACACTATTACTTATCTAAAGAGGCTACAATTGATCCCGTATACTTGCAGGTTATCAAGACCTTTTTCTGGCGCCGCTATCGGGGAGTCATAGCGTGGGGTGAATATTCTCGTGTGTGCTTGTTTGCTTTATCACTAAGTAATTTTTATTTGCTATTCTTAGTTGTTTTCTATCTTTAGTTATGGGTAGGAAACGCAAAATACCAAAAAAAATTAGTTGTACCTACTGAACCAATGGTTGAAGAACCACTCAAAATCTATCACACTCCTGAAGCTTTTTACTTGGATCATCTTTGATCCCTTTGTGTTCGTGCTGAAACCTCAACTAGCTTAGTTGAGGGCAAATCTTTATATGAGCATGCTTGTTATGTGCGACACCATATATCTGAAAAAGGGAAACTTTTACTGGATCAAATTCATCGTTTGCAATGCTATGCTTGGACTTTATGTGAAATATATGATGTTACTTGTTGTTCTGAAAACCCTAAGAAACACCTTCCCTACCAATGTGAGTTTAGTGATAATGGAATCGTATCTTCGTATGCTATGGGTGTTTATAATTACTATGATATTCAACAAATTGAAGAATTTGTTGCTTTTAAGGGTTCTTATGAAATTGCTTCTTTGATTGAAAAGTATGATGCTACTCTCTACAAATCTGAAAACTTTGCCATACTTGAATATTGTTATGAGAATTATGCTTCTAATGCCTATGTTAAACCATATATTGAGGATTCATCCGCTGTCCAAGAAGAGACTAATATTTTTCAGGAGTCTATGGAAGAAGAAATTGATGAAACTGTGAGCTCATTGGATGAAAAAGATGATGAGGAGAGCGAAGAACAAAAGGAGGAAGAGCGGATTAGCTACCCGTGCCCACCTTCTAATGAGAGTAACTCTTCAACTAATACATTGTTTAATTCCCCTTCGTGCTTACTGAAGGATGATTGCTATGAAGATTGTTATGATCCCGTTGATTCTCTTGAAATATCCCTTTTTGATGATGCTTGCTATGCTTGTGGCCAAGATGCCAATATGAATTATGCTTATGGAGATGAACTTGCTATAGTTCCTTATGTTAAACATGAAATTGTTGCTATTGCACCCACGCATGATAGTCCTATTATCTTTTTGAATTCTCCCGACTACACTATATCGGAGAAGTTTGTGCTTATTAAGGATTATATTGATGGGTTGCCTTTTACTACTACACATGATGATTTTTATAGATATAATATGCATGTCCTTGCTGCTCCTACTTGCAATTATTATGAGATAGGAACTATATCTCCACCTCCCTATGTTTCCCACATGATAAAATTGCTAGAAACTGCTTATACTATGCATTGGCCTTTACTTGGTGTGCATGAATTGTTCTTTTATGACATGCCGATGCATAGGAAGAGAGTTAGACTTCGTTGTTGCATGGTATATGTTACTTTGTGCTCTCTACTAAATTACAAATCATTGTTAATTAAAATTGGCTTTGATATACCTTGGGATCCGGGTGGATTCATTACTTGAGCACTATATGCCTAGCTTAATGGCTTTAAAGAAAGTGCTGCCAGGGAGACAACCCGGAAGTTTTAGAGAGTCATTTATTTCTGTTGAGTGCTTTCATATAGTCTGAAAACAAAAAAATAAAGAGGGGAACCCAAAACTTTGCAAAAAGGAAAGTGAAAGTGAGAAAGACAAGCATTGTTGAAGTGGGAGACCTCCTTGAACTTTGTTCATGCTCATGAAAACTTTGTGAATCTTGATTACAGAAACTTTTCATCAAAAATAATTATACCCTTATACAATTCCATTGTATTATAAAAAATAATGTGCCAAGGTTTGCCTTTAGGATGTTTACAATGCTTGTTGGTTTGTACGGTGCAGGACAGAAACTTTGGCTGTAGTGCACGATTTTACATTTTTAACTGGAAAGTCAAACGGTTCTGATTCCTTTTGCTATTTCTTTATGCACAAATTATTTTTCCTAATTTTTGTAGAATTTTTGGGGTACCATAAGTATGGTGAATGTTCAGATTGCTACAGACTGTTCTGTTTTTGACAGATTCTGTTTTTGATGCATAGTTTGCTTGTTTTGATGAAACTATCAATTTATATTAATGGATTAAGCCATGTAAAAGCTATATTACAGTATACACAATGCATAAACAAAATATGAATTGGTTTGCTACAGTACTTAGAGTGGTGATTTGCTTTATTATACTAACGGTCTTACCGAGTTTTCTGTTGAAGTTTTGTGTGGATGAAGTGTTTGATCGAAGAGGTCTCGATATGAGGAAAAGGAAGAGAGGCAAGAGCTCAAGCGTGGGGATGCCCAAGGCACCCCAAGTAAATATTCAAGGAGACTCAAGCGTCTAAGATTGGGGATGCCCCGGAAGGCATCCCCTCTTTCTTCAACAAGTATCGGTATGTTTTCGGATTCGTTTCGTTCATGCGATATGTGCAAGTCTTGGAGCGTCTTTTGCATTCAGTTTTCATTTTTCTTTTTTGCACCGTGCTGGAATGAGATAGTCCTTGGTCGATTTATAGAATTCTCATTTCACCTCACTTAAAGCTTGTCAGTATGGCTTTATAGAATGCTTCATGTGCTTCACTTATATCATCTGATGTTTGGATTGCCTGTTTCTCTTCATTTAGAAAACCGCCATTTGTAGAATGCTCTTTTGCTTCACTTATACTTGTTAGAGAATGGGCATATCTTTTGTAGAAAGAATTAAACTATCTTGCTTCACTTATATCTATTTAGAGAGATGACAGGAACTGGTCTTTCACATGGTTAGTCATAAAATCCTACATAAACTTGTAGATCGCTGAATATGATATGTTTGATTCCTTGCAATAGTTTTGCGATATAGAGATGATAATATGTGGGAGGTACTAGTAGATGGTTGTGTTCATTAAGGATGTTGGTGTTAAGGTTTGTGATTCCCGAAGCATGCACGTATGGTCTACTAACTATGTAACAAATTGGCACGCATTGTATTTTGATTGTTTATCTTTGCGTGAAGGTCGGAGGCGCGCGATGGTTAACTCCTACCAACCTCCCCCCTAGGAGCATGAGCGTAGTACCTTGTTTCAAGGGCTAATAAATTTTTGTAATAAGTATGTGAGTTCTTTATGACTAATGTTGAGTCCATGGATTTTACGCACTCACCCTTCCATCATTGCTAGCCTCTTCGGTACCGTGCATTGCCCTTTCTCACCTCGAGAGTTGGCGCAAACTTCGCCCGTGCATCCAAACCCCGTGATATGATACTCTCTATCACACATAAGCCTCCTTATATCTTCCTCAAAACAGCCACCATACCTACCTATCATGGCATTTCCATAGCCATTCCGAGATATATTGCCATGCAACTTCCATCATCATCATATACATGACTTGAGCATTCATTGTCATATTGCCTCGCATGATCGTAAGATAGCTAGCATGATGTTTTCATGGCTTGTCCGTTTTTTGATGTCATTGCTATGCTAGATCGTTGCACATCCCGATACACCGCCGGAAGCATTCATATAGAGTCATATCTTTGTTCTAGTATCGAGTTGTAAGTAAATAAAAGTGATGACCATCATTATAGAGCATTGCCCCATGAAAAAAAGAAAAAAAAGAGGAAAGGCCAAAGAAGCCTAAATAAAAAAGGGGGCCAAAGAAGCCCACCAAAAAGAAAAAAGAAAAAGGAAAGGGGCAATGTTACTATCCTTTTACCACACTTGTGCTTCAAAGCAGCACCATGTTCTTCATATAGAGAGTCTCCTATGTTATCACTTTCATATACTAGTGGGAATTTTCATTATAGAACTTGGCTTGTATATTCCAACGATGGGCTTCCTCAAATGGCCTAGGTCTTCATGAGCAAGCACGTTGGATGCACACCCACTTAGTTTTAGTTTGAGCTTTCATACACTTATAGCTCTAGTGCATCCGTTGCATGGCAATCCCTACTCCTTGCATTGACAATTGATGGGCATCTCCATAGCCCGTTGATTAGCCGCGTCGATGTGAGACTTTCTCCCTTTTTGTCTTATCCACATAACCTCCATCATCATATTCTATTCCACCCATAGTGCTATATCCATGGCTCATGCTCATGTATTGCGTGAAAGTTGAAAAAGTTTGAGAATACTAAAGTATGAAACAATTGCTTGGCTGACACCGAGATAGGCATGAGGGGTACCTTGTGTTAAGAAAAGGGAGCATACCAGACTATATGATTTTGTAGGGATAACTTTCTGAAGCATTGATATTTTGAAAGACATGATTATTTGTTGGGATGCCCTAAGTATTATTGTTTTTATGTCAAATGATAGACTATTCCTTTGAATCACTCATGTCTTAATATTCATGCCATGATTAGATTACATGATCAAGATTATGCTAGGTAGCATTCACATCAAAAATTATCTTTTTTATCATTTACCTACTCGAGGACGAGAAGGAATTAAGCTTGGGGATGCTGATACGTCTCCATCGTATCTATAATTTCTGATTGTTCCATGCGAATATTCTACAACTTTCATATACTTTTGGCAACTTTTTATACTATTTTTTGGGACTAACATATTGATCCAGTGCCCAGTGCTAGTTCCTGTTTGTTGCATGTTTTATGTTTCGCAGAAACCCCATATCAAACAGAGTCCAAACGGGATAAAAACGGACGGAGAATTATTTTGTAATATTTGTGATTTTTGGGAAGTAAAATCAACGCGAGACGGTGCCTGAGGTGGCCAAGAGACAGGGTCCTAGGCCCACTCCAGGTGGGCGCGCACCACACCCTCCTGGGCCCCTCGTAAGGTGGTTGATGCCCTTCTTTGGCCGCAAGAAAGCTAATTTTTGGAAAAAGATCTGGGGAAGGTTTCAATCCAACCGGAGTTACGGATCTCCGGATATAAAAGAAACGGTGCCAGGGCAGAATGTTGGAAATATGCCCTAGAGGCAATAATAAAATGGTTATTATTATATTTCCTTGTTCCTGATAATTGTCTATTGTTCATGCTATAATTGTGTTATCGGGAAATTGTAATACATTGTGAATACATAGACCACAACATGTCCCTAGTGAGCCTCTAGTTGACTAGCTCGTTGATCAATGGATGGTTATGGTTTCCGGACCATGGACATTAGATGTCATTGATAATAGGATCACATCATTGGGAGAATGATGTGATGGACAAGACCCAATCCTAAGCATAGCACAAGATCGTGTAGTTCGTTTGCTAGAGTTTTCTAATGTCAAGTATCATTTCCTTAGACCATGAGATCGTGCAACTCCCGGATACCGTAGGAGTGCTTTGGGTGTACCAAACGTCACAACGTAACTGGGTGGCTATAAAGGTGCACTACAGGTATCTCCGAAAGTGTCTGTTGGGTTGGCATGAATTGAGACTGGGATTTGTCACTCCGTATGACGGAGAGGTATCTTTGGGCCCACTCGATAATGCACCATCATAATGAGCTCAGTGTGACCAAGTGGTTGGTCATGGGATCATGCATTACGGTACGAGTAAAGTTACTTGCCGGTAACGAGATTGAACAAGGTATTTGGATACCGACGATCGAATCTCGGGCAAGTAACATACCGATTGACAAAGGGAATTGTATACGGGATTACTTGAATCCTTGACATCGTGGTTAATTCGATGAGATCATCATGGAACATGTGGGAGCCAACATGGGTATCCAGATCCCGCTGTTGGTTATTGGTCAGAGGCTGTCTCGGTCATGTCTACGTGATTCCCGAACCCGTAGGGTCTACACACTTAAGGTTCGATGATGCTAGGGTTATTAGCAAGACTTGTATGTGATTACCGAATATTGTTCGGAGTCCTGGATGAGATCCCAAATGTCACGAGGTGTTTCAGAATGGTTCGGAGGTGAAGATTTATATATGGGAAGTTGTCATACGGTCACCGGAAAAGTTCGGGGGCATATCGGTATTGTACTTGGGCCATCGGAGGGGTTCCGGGGGTCCACCGGGAGGGACCACCTCTCTCGGAGGGCCTCATGGGCCGTAGAGGAAAGGGAACCAGCCCTTGGAGGGCTGGGCGCATCCTCACTTGGGCCCATGCACCTAGGGTTGGGGGGAACCCTAGAGGGGGCGCCCCCTTGCTTGGGGGGCAAGCCCCCTCCCCTTGGCCGCCGCCCCCCCTCTAGATCTCATCTAGAGGGGGCCGGCCCCCTTCCCCCTTCCCCTATAAATAGATGGGCGAGGAGAGGGCTGCAGACCACACAAAAGGCGCAACCCCTCCCCTCCCCAACACCGATCTCCTCCTCCGTTTAGAGCTTGGCGAAGCCCTGCCGGAGAACTGCCGCTTCACCACCACCATGTCGTCGTGCTGCTGTTGGAGCTCTCTTCCTCAACCTTTCCCTCCTCCTTGCTGGATCAAGGCGCGGGAGACATCTCTGCTCCGTACGTGTGTTGAACGCGGAGGTGCCGTCCATTTGGCGCTAGGATCATCGGTGATTTGGATCACGACGAGTACGACTGCATCAACCCCGTTCTCTTGAACACTTCCGCTCGCAATCTACAAGGGTATGTAGATGCACTCCTCTCCCTCTCATTGCTAGATGACTCCATAGATTGATCTTGGTGATGAGTAGAAAATTTTAAATTTCTGCTACGATCCCCAACAGTGGCATCATGAGCTAGGTCTATGCATAGTTTCTATGCACGAGTAGAACACAAGATTGTTGTGGGCATCGATTTTTGTCGATTTACTTGCCACTACTAGTATTATCTTGTTTCGGCGGCATCGTGGGATGAAGAGGCTGGACCGACCTTACACGTACGCTTACATGAGACAGGTTCCACCGACTGACATGCACTAGTTGCATAAGGTGGCTAGCGGGTGTCTGTCTCTCCCACTTTAGTCGAATCGGATTCGATGAAAAGGGTCCTTTTGAAGGGTAAATAGAAATTGGCATATCACGTTGTGGTTTTGGCGTAGGTAAGAAACGTTCTTGCTAGAAACCTGTAGCAGCCACGTAAAAACATGCAACAAAAATTAGAGGACGTCTAACTTGTTTTTGCAGCATATGCCATGTGATGTGATATGGCCAAAAGGATGTGATGAATGATATATATGTGATGTATGAGATTGATCATGTTCTTGTAATAGGAATCACGACTTGCATGTCGATGACTATGACAACCGGCAGGAGCCATAGGAGTTGTCTTTATTTTTTTGTATGACCTGCGTGTCATTGAATAACGCCATGTAATTACTTTACTTTATTGCTAAACTGTTAGCCATAGTAGTAGAAGTAATCGTTGGCGTGACAACTTCATGAAGACACGATGATGGAGATCATGATGATGGAGATCATGGTGTCATGCCGGTGACGATGATGATCATGGTGCCCCGAAGATGGAGATCAAAAGGAGCAAAATGATATTGGCCATATCATGTCACTATTTGATTGCATGTGATGTTTATCATGTTTTACATCTTATTTGCTTAGAACGACGGTAGCATAAATAAGATGATCCCTCATAATAATTTCAAGAAAGTGTTTCCACTAACTGTGCACCGTTGCGAAAGTTCGTTGTCTCGAAGCACCACGTGATGATCGGGTGTGATAGATTCTAAGGTTCACATACAACGGGTGTAAGCCAGATTTACACATGCAAAACACTTCGGTTGACTTGACGAGCTTAGCATGTACAGACATGGCCTCGGAACACAAGAGACCGAAAGGTCAAACATGAGTCGTATAGAAGATATGATCAACATGAAGATGTTCACCGATGATGACTAGTCCGTCTCACGTGATGATCGGACACGGCCTAGTTGACTCGGATCATGTATCACTTAGATGACTAGAGGGATGTCTATCTGAGTGGGAGTTCATTATATAATTTCATTAGATGAACTTAACAACATGAACTTAGTCTAAAATCTTTGCAATATGTCTTGTAGATCAAATGGCCCACGCTAATGTTGCCCTCAACTTCAACGCGTTCCTAGAGAAAACCAAGCTGAAAGACGATGGCAGCAACTATACGGACTGGGTCCGGAACTTGAGGATCATCCTCATAGCTGCCAAGAAAGCATATGTCCTAGATGCACCGCTAGGTGAAGCACCCGTTTCCCCAGCAACTCAAGACGTTATGAACGCCTGGCAGTAGCGTAGTGATGATTACTCCCTGGTTCAATGCGGCATGCTTTACAGCTTAGAACCGGGGCTCCAAAAGCATTTTGAGCAGCATGGAGCATATGAGATGTTCCAAGAGCTGAAAATGGTTTTCGAAGCTCATGCCCGGGTTGAGAGATATGAAGTCTCCGACAAGTTCTACAGTTGTAAGATGGAGAAAATGGTTCTATCAGCGAGCACATACTCAAAATGTCTGGGTTGCACAACCGCTTGTCTCAGCTGGGAGTTAATCTCCTGGATGACGCGCTCATTGATAGAATCCTCCAGTCGCTCCCACCTAGATACAAGAGCTTTCTGATGAACTATAATATGCAGGGGATGGTGAAAACCATTCCTGAGGTATTTTAAATGCTAAAATCAGCGGAGGTGGAGATCAAAAAGGAACATCAAGTGTTGATGGTCAATAAAACCACTAGTTTCAAGAAAGTCAAGGGTAAGAAGAACTTCAAGAAGGACGGCAAGGGAGTTGCCGCGCCCGGTAAGCCAGTTGCCATGAAGAAGCCAAAGCATGGACCCAAACCTGAGACTGAGTGCTTTTATTGCAAGGGAAGCGGACACTGGAAGCGAAACTGCCCCAAGTACTTAGCGGACAAGAAGGCCGGCAACACCAAAGGTATATGTGATATACATGTAATTGATGTGTACCTTACCAGTACTCGTAGTAGCTCCTGGGTATTCGATATCGGTGCGGTTCCTCATATTTGTAACTCAAAACAGGAGCTGCAAAATAAGCGGAGACTGGCGAAGACGAGGTGACGATGCGCATCGGGAATGGTTCCAAGGTCGATGTGATCGCCGTCGGCACGCCACCTCTACATTTACCTACGGGATTAGTTTTAAACCACAATAATTGTTATTTAGTGCCAGCTTTGAGCATGAACATTGTATCTGGATCTCGTTTGATACGAGATGGCTACTCATTTAAATCCGAGAATAATGGTTGTTCTATTTATATGAGAGATATGTTTTATAGTCATGCCCTGCTGGGCAATGGTTTATTCTTAATGAATCTCGAACATGATGTTACACATATTCATAGTGTGAATACCAAAAGATGTAAGGTTGATAACTATAGTCCCACATACTTGTGGCACTGCCGCCTTGGTCACATTGGTGTCAAACGCATGAAGAAGCTCCATGCTGATGGACTTTTGGAATCTCTTGATTACGAATAATTTGACACATGCGAACCATGCCTCATGGGCAAAATGACCAAGACTCCGTTCTTCGGAACAATGGAGCTGGCAACCAACCTATTGGAAATCATACATACTGATGTGTGCGGTCCAATGAGCGTTGAGGCTCGCGGGGGCTATCGTTATGTTCTCACTCTCACTGATGACTTAAGTAGATATGGGTATGTCTACTTGATGAAACACAAGTCTGAGACCTTTTAAAAAGTTCAAGGAATTTCAGAATGAGGTAGAGAATCAACGTGACCGAAAAATAAAATTCTTACGATCAGATCATGGGGGAGAATATTTAAGTCACGAATTTGGTACGCACTTAAGGAAATGTGGAATCGTTTCACAACTCACGCCGCCTGGAACACCTCAGCATAACGGTGTGTCCGAACGTCGTAATCACACTCTATTGGATATGGTGCGATCTATGATGTCACTCACCGATTTACAGCTATCATTTTGGGGATACGCTCTAGAGACAGCTACATCTATTATATAATTAAAACAAGAGTCAAACAAGCAATTACGTTCGTCCACATAGATTAAATTATTTTAGCCGTAAATTTTAGAGATTAACGGCTAAGATTAAAAGATGCAGCATTACATATAAATATTACCATCGACAAATATATTGACATGTCACGTACTAATATTCAACACATCTTTGGTTAACACGTATATCTTTCTCTCCAAAAAAAGCCTAAGTTGTCATATAAAAAGAGACTACCTTACGTTGGTGATGCAAAGTACGGCAAGCAAAAAAGTCAGACAGCCAATTAGGAAAGAGTCAATTCAGAAGGAGGAACGGGAAGGAAGAGTCGGACCATAGGAAACCACCCAAAGAAAGATGCGTACTTCCGCTAATAAAAAAAAAGTGCGTCCGAGTAGAATGCGTTGATGTTGATGTCCTATATAAAGTAATCGATGTGGACTCTTCCTTCTTTTGCGCAAAAAAAAAATCTATACGCTTGCTTTCTTTTGAAGGGCTCTGTACCACGTTGGGATAATAAACTTTCTCTACACAGACTAAAATATATACTCCTATATGTTAAAAACTATATTAAAAAATACATGTGTACATATATACATATCAAAGAGAGTGGGCAAAGATATTATCAGAATACTAAAAAATAGATTTGATAAAAGAAATTGAAAATTACATGTGCACATATATACATACCAAAGAGAGCGGGGCAAAGAGATTATCATAATACTCGGTGAGTTTCATTTGTAGTCCTAATTTTTTTTTGGAGACCAAAGGAGTGAGAAGCAAAGAAAATCGAGTAAAGTTATACTTCTAGGAAGAAATGACGGAGATGAGAGAACGCAAAAAAGGACATATAAGTAGAAGTAGTCAATATAATTGTGTAAATATGTTAGAGTTATATATGTGTATTTTCACATATACATGCAAAAAGACAAAAGAACAAATACAAACTCTAGAGGAATAAAGACCGTGCACATCTACACAATCCAATTATCCAGAGATGTCGTGTTAATTCTGAGTTGTTACCTTTGTGAGATATATTTAAGGGCCGAACAGGGTAGAGAGAACTCGAAAATACTAGCCATCACATTTTTGTACATTGGCTAAAAAAATCTGTTGTGTTGATTGCATGAAGGATACTAATTATAATGCTGCAGGTAAAAAATTAAACATAAAATTTCTATGTATATTAGTTACCAATCAACTATGATGGAATTAATCTGAAACCACCATGCTATATATGATGTAGTGTAATATAGTCATTTATTATGCCATCAACTAAGAAAAATCTTATAGATAACATAAATAGCTATAACGAATCCAAGTATGTCTTAACAGAAAGTAAGAATGCAAAAAGAAACACGTAACTTATATATGAAGATCATTTTTCCTAAATAAATATTGTGGGAAAGATACACGTCATCGTAAAATAGTAGTACATTCAAACAAAGAACAAAAAATGATTATATTCATCTAATTAACGTTTTTCCTTGAAATATTTTCTATACAAATTTTCTGAAAATCAAGTGTGAGACATCAATATTAAGTTTGTAAAATTTTCCATTGCCCAAGTTTTTTATACTGGTCATTTATTATGCCGTTAACTAAGCAAAAAATTAATACTGGACTGAGAAAATCTAATACAGAGTGGGAGCTCTCCCACTGTCCTCAAGTTCGCAAAAAAAAATCATGTACGAATATTGCAACACGTCACCAGTGCCAATTATGATAGCCAACCCGCAAACCAAGGATGTGTCCGACCCGAATTGATGTGCTCATGTCAACCAAGAGACATGATACAGTACATCAATTTGATTCTAAAAAAAGTACAACAATATGAAGTACCGACTAAAAAACGAATTGAAGGACTCCCAAAGCGTATGTTATTTTAGTTCACTCCCAAAGCGTACGTGCTAATCAAAAGAAGTTGATCTAATGGGAAAACCTTCTAAAATTCCAAGCATCCCCTTTAATTCTCTATGCATTATTTCTCTAATTAAACATCCCCTAATCTCAAAATTTCAACATTCTTGCGTGTGCTGCATCATGTTACAAATTCATATTTTGTGTGTGTTGTGTGTTTTAACAGTGTTCATATAAATTTAAATACATGTGTTCCCCAGAGTTCCATGTGAAGTGTAAAAAGTTGATTCAGATAGGCAATATTTTTTCCTATTAAAAACATAATGAACGAACTATGTAGAGAGTGAGTGATAGACAATTTTTACAGATCTTAAGTTTGTATATGCCAATAATTACCGCTTTATCTGACCAAACTACAGTGGAAATTAAAATGTGAGTACGGATGAAAATATATTTAGGTGAGACATTGCACAAATAATAAAATACGACTACATACGGTAGGTAGAATCCAAACATTAGTTTTTGATTTACTTTATAATAGAAATGTAGGCGTAGCAATCTGAATAACATATAAAAAATGTAGTGTTCGCGTGGTAAAATTAGGACACAATCTTTCTCTGAAGCTTTAAATGGTTGAGAAATGGACTACTAACACAATAACATAAACATCTAGCCGCGCAAATGCGCGGGTAACCCTACTAGTTCACTTTAAATAGGGCACCGTCTAAATCCGTTGAGACAACACCGTATGAATTATGGTTTGGGAAGAAACCTAAGCTATCGTTTCTAAAAGTTTGGGGATGTGATGCTTATGTCAAGAAATTTCAACCTGAAAAGCTCGAACCCAAGTCGGAAAAATGCGTCTTCATAGGATACCCTAAGGAAACCATTGGGTATACCTTCTACCTTAGATCCGAAGGCAAGATCTTTTTTGCCAAGAACGGGTCCTTTCTGGAGAAAGAGTTTCTCTCGAGAGAAGTAAGTGGGAGGAAAGTAGAACTTGATGAAGTACTGCCTCTTGAACCGGAAAGTAGCACAGCTCAGGAAGATGTTCCTATGGTGCCTGCACCGACTAGAGAGGAAGTTAATGATGATGATCAAGGTACTTTGGATCAAGTTGCTACTGAACTTCGTAGGTCCACAAGGACACGTTCCACACCAGAATGGTATGGCAACCCTGTCCTGGAAATCATGTTGTTAGGCAACGGTGAACCTTCGAACTATGAAGAAGCGATGGCGGGCCCAGATTCCAACAAATGGCTTGAAGCCATGCAATCCGAGATAGGATCCATGTATGAAAACAAAGTATGAACTTTGACAGACTTGCCCGATGATCGGTGAGCGGTAGAAAATAAATGGATCTTTAAGAAGAAGACGGACGCAGACGGTAATGTTACCATCTATAAAGCTCGACTTGTTGCTAAGGGTTATCGACAAGTTCAAGGGGTTGACTACGATGAGACCTTCTCACCCGTAGCGAAGCTGAAGTCCTTTCGAATCATGTTAGCAATTGCTGCATTCTACGATTATGAAATATGGCAAATGGACGTCAAAATGGCATTCCTTAACGGCTTTCTTAAGGAAGAATTGTATATGATGCAGCCGGAAGGTTTTGTCGATCCTAAGAACGCTAAAAAGGTATGCAAGCTCCAGCGCTCCATCTATGGGCTGGTGCAAGCATCTCAGAGTTGGAACATTCGCTTTGATGAAATGATCAAAGTGTTTGGGTTTATGCAGACTTATGGAGAAGCCTGCGTTTACAAGAAAGTGAGTGGGAGCTCTGTAGCATTTCTCATATTATATGTAGATGACATACTTTTGATGGGAAATGATATAGAACTTTTGGACAGCATTAAGGCCTACTTGAATAAGCGTTTTTCAATGAAGGACCTTGGAGAAGTTGCTTACATATTAGGCATCAAGATCTATAGAGATAGATCGAGATGCCTCATAGGTCTTTCACAAAGCACATACCTTGATAAGATATTGAAGAAGTTCAATATGGATCAGTCCAAGAAAGGGTTCTTGCCTGTATTGCAAGGTGTGTGTCGGTGTCAAAACCGTCGGATCTCGGGTAGGGGGGCCCGAACTGTGCGTCTAGGCGGATGGTAACAGGAGACAAGGGACACGATGTTTTTACCCAGGTTCGGGCCCTCTCGGTGGAGGTAAAACCCTACTCCTGCTTGATTAATATTGATGATACGGGTAGTACAAGAGTAGATCTACCACGAGATCAAGGAGGCTAAACCCTAGAAGCTAGCCTATGGTATGTTTGTTGTTCGTCCTACGGACTAAAACCCTCCGGTTTACATAGACACGGGAGAGGGCTAGGGTTACACAGAGTCGGTTACAATGGTAGGAGATCTACATATCCGTATCGCCAAGCTTGCCTTCCACGCCAAGGAAAGTCCCACCCGGACACGGGACGAAGTCTTCAATCTTGTATCTTCATAGTCTTGGAGTCCGGCCGACGGTGATAGTTCGGCTGTCCGGACACCCCCTAGTCCAGGACTCCCTCAGTAGCCCCCGAACCAGGCTTCAATGAAGATGAATCCAGCGTGTTGATTGTCTTCGGCATTGCAAGGCGGGTTCTTCTCCAAATCCTGTGTTGAATAGTGTCCGGCTTCTTGTAAGTGCTGCGCTCCTTGGCTTCTACGCCCAATAATGGCCATCTTCCACGTGTCAAACGTATGCGAAAAGCCAGGGTATTTTTACACTTACCCCTCTAGCCGCGCAAATGAGCTGCCTATAAAAGGAGACGAGGATCTAGATCCGAATCACACCATCCTCCTTCCGCGAGTATTCATCGGAGCGCCTCTGACAAAAATCCATTCCATCATGGACAGTCGACGCGGCTCCTCCTCTCGCGCTCCCAGCCCTCAGCCAGGAGATTGGGGGAGATGCTCAGTCCTGCATAGTGAGGTAGTGACGCTCCAAACCGAGGGATTTCTTCCCCCAGCCTTATGGTTCCGGTTCGAGCCGGACTCGCCACCTACAAGGGCGGAAAGCAGGCGGAGAGCGTCCCCAATCCCTCCAAAGGAGAGCGGGTATGCTTTATCTCTTATCTAATAAGAGGACTCGGATTTCCGATACATCCGTTTCTCCGGGGGCTCCTGGAGTTCTACGGCCTCCAGCTACCCACCTTACGCCTGCCTCCATTCTGCACATCGCGGGCTTCGTGGCCCTTTGCGAGCTGTTCCTGGGCGTCGAGGCTCATTTTGCGCTGTGGAAGAGATTATTCTGCCTCGTACCCCGTTCTCATGAGGGGTCTATATATCAAGTGGGCGGAGCCGAACTATGGTGCATCGCCGGGACCGGATATCTATCCAGAACCCCGAAGAAGGCGTCCGAAGACTGGCCTTCGGAATGGTTTTATATAGAAGACGCCCCGCTACCGGATCCAGTTCGGATCGGCCTCCCGGAGTTCAGTAATGCTCCTCTGAAGAAGCGCCTAAGTTGGCGTCCGCGGAGCCCTCAACGGGAGAATGACAGGGACGTCCAGTACCTGATGGGCCGAATAAGATTATTGGCTCATTCTGGATTGACCATGATTGGGGTCATGGCCACATGCATTATGCGAGGGGTGCAGCCGCTCCAGTATAGGGGCCACCCCATGTGGGATTTCAACGGGGAGGATGATGCCACCCGTCATGGCCGTAAGGGGCCGGGATCGGTTGCTGATCTGGTGAAGATCTTGTCCGCCCTGTACAAAGGGGAGGAGGAGGACTTCCTCCGTGCCAGTCCATTGAGTGGATTTTCCATGAACAACCCTCGAAGCTGGGTAAGCGGACACTTGTCTATCCGATCCATATTCCCAAAGTTAAGTGTTTCATTTTGTGATTTCGACGCAGGAACTGCGCCAGGCCGTAGAGGATATACACAGCCCGGCTCCACAACCCGAGGATCCGGAACGGTCCCTCGATCCGGCCTCCGAAGAGGATCTGGACATAAAGGTGGAGCTGATCGACGGGGTGTTCCACCAACTTAGCATCGACAATGCTTTGGTCGCCATTACGGCCGACTACCCTGAAATATCTCCAGCTTCCCAGGTAAATGTGACCGAAGTCCTGATACCATTACCCATCCGTGCTTATCTCTGATCACCGTATACCAATGGTGTTCCGCAGGAGGTGCCTTTGAGGCGGGAAGCAGAGCCTGCGGCGGCTAGCCAACAAGGGGCAGCTCGGCCCAGCAGGCGGAAAAGAAGTGCGGTGCGAATCGAGACGTTGCCGCAATGGTATGGCGTGCCACCGTGTTTCAAGGAAAGATTCCCGGAAGGCATATTAACGCTCGTGATTTTTTAGGAGAAAGAGCGCTCGCCGGACTGTGTCCGGAGAGCTTGCCAATCGAGCCTCCACCAGCCAGACTCCAACGCCAGGTCCGGGGGGGAGGCGGACACAAGGCGCCCGCTGGATGCTCCTCCAACCGAGGATGCCGACAGGTTGTCCGCCACCAGATCTGATGTGGAGAGTGCCATGAATCACAGGCATCGCCGGACAGTTCTTCGTGACGCGTGTTTCTCCCCGGAGGCATTGAACGCCTTTAATTCGGGAGATGCGCATCTCCGTGCCGCTCAAGATGGTCTAGCCAAAGCCACGGAGCAGTATGTGAAAGACATACGGATGAGGAATTTTGATAGTTGTATATGCCAGTAGCCCCCAAGACTTAAAATAGTTAGAATAACTGATTTAAGGATCATTTGTTATGCAGGACCTTACGGAAAAGAATACCCACCTATCCCAGGAGCTTCAAGAGTGCAAGGCCCAACTTGAGGCCGCACTAGCCGCCACAGGGGGAGCCACAGAGACCCCCTCCGGTAATATATACTTCGAAAGAGAAGTAGTTTGTGAAGTGCGGCGTGTGTATAAGTCTGACAATAATATTGCAGATGGCGCCGGACTAGATCCGAACAAGCAACAGCTACTACGCCAGCTAAAGGCCGGCGAGAAGGTGCTTACAAGGGTGCGGCAAGAGAAAAATAAGCTCCAAGATGCCAACACCCAGCTGGGCGAGGAACTAAAAGATGTTCGGGCCCAGCTGTCTGACTCCGTGAAGGAGAATCGGCGGCTTCGTCGCAGCATTTATAGTAAGTGCTTGAGCGAACTTTTGAAAAGAAGAGTTCGGCGAGGAAGTCGATTAACAGAAATATGTCTGTAGGTATGCTCACAGGTCGTCCTGTGGAGGAAATGCCCAGTTCAACGGGTGACCTACTTCCCGAGCTGCTGCAACTGCACGAACAAGTTCGGCAGGTGATGAGCAGAGTCGCCCAGGCCTTGTGGCCACCCATGTCCCTACCCGAAGGTCTTGGAGAGCTTGCGGAGAAGCTTCAGGGAGCACGGCGGCGCTTCCGGTTATGGAAGATATCGGCCTGCCGTCAAGGAGCCAGGGAGGCCTGGGCCATGATGAAGACGCGATATGCGAAGGCTGACCCAAACCACATGGCCGAGGTCCGACCTGTGGGGCCCGATGGGAAGGAGATCCCTGTGAGCTTAGTGTACGGCCAAGTAGAGTTGGCTGCAAAGTATTCCTAGCGGGACTGTAAACTAGACAGTCTATTAGATGCTATTGAAAAGGAATACAGTCAGTCAATTTGACTATGTAATTTAAAATGACATGTAAAATGCCTTCTAGCCGGATTGTACATCGTTTGTCGTAGCGGACCTTTTCGCTTCAACCTCGGGACCCGACAGTCCGGAGTGTGTCCGAATACCCTCGCGGTTATAGAAAAAACCGTGGCATGCGTGGAGACCAGGCGTAGGGGTCATTAGTGCTTTATCAGACAAGTCCCAACTAGTTATGTTATATTACAAGGTTAGTAAGAAACATCTTCCAGGGAGAATAGTTCCGTTAGGGGTTCCTCTCCCTGGGTGGCATGCCCTAAAGTGCATGTCTGGACTGCGAAAAAAGCAGGAAAGCTTCTGGGGGCAGATAAATAAATAGGTAAAAAATCATCTTTCAATTCGCCGACCGAATATTCCCTTAAGAACGCTAGCTTTCGGCTTCACCCAGTCTGAGGTACACATCCGGCTGACCCGGCAATAACAATCGCAGAGGTGCTCCCTTTACCTCCTAGCCGAACAATCGGGAACGTAGGGGTAAGCACAGGAGCCAGGCAACCCAGCTTGGCCAAAACTTAAGTCATATCGATGCATATAATGGTGAATAAAAGGTACATGCGGAAGTGTGACACATGTGTTGGGCATAAAGCCCGTATAAATAAGCTTCTGTTAAAGAAGCCCCCGGGTATAATGAGTGCGAGTAGCACGTCAAGTCTGTGCGAGCAATGCGCAGGCGAGCCTCTCAAAGACTAGTGAGAAAAAAGGGGGAAAGAAGGAGAGAAATAAAAGACAGTTAGAGTATAAAATATGGACGGGGGAAGGAGACGAACTTAGAGTCCGGCGCTAGGCGTAGAATCTTCGAAGACGGGCTACGTTCCATGGGTTTGGCTCAAGTCGGTTATCCGATGCGTTTCGCAGACGGTATGCTTCGCCGGTCAGGACTTGGTCGATGATGAAGGGACCTTCCCATTTGGGCTTGAGTTTGTCCTTTTTCTTGTCCGGCAGGCGTAGAACTAGTTCGCCAACATTGTAAGTTTTGGCCCGTACTTCTCTGCTTTGATATCTTCGAGCCTGCTGTTGATAGAATGCGGAACGAGCTTTTGCCACATCGCGCTCCTCCTCTAAGGCGTCCAAACTGTCCTGCCGATCCATCTCGGCTTCTCTTTCTTCGTACATGCACACGCGAGGTGAGTCATGAATTATGTCGTAGGGCAAAACTGCCTCTACGCCGTATACCATAAAAATGGTGTGAATCCGGTCGTGCGATTCGGCGTGGTCCGCAGCCCCCAGAGTACGGAGTCGAGCTCCTCTACCCAGTGCGTGTTAGATTCCTTAAGGGACCGCACTAGTCTGGGTTTGATGCCGCTCATGATTAGACCATTTGCTCGCTCCACTTGACCGTTAGTTTGAGGGTGATAGACTGAAGCGTAGTCGAGCTTGATGCCCATGTTTTTGCACCAGAGTTTAACCTCATCGGCCGTGAAGTTTGTGCCGTTATCAGTGATGATGCTATGGGGGACGCCGTAACGGTGTACTACCCCCGATATGAAGTCTATCACGGGTCCGAATTCGGCCGTCTTAACTGGCGTGGCCTCTATCCATTTGGTGAATTTATCCACCATGACCAATAGGTATTTTTGCTTGTGGGTTCCTCCTTTAAGGGGTCCAACCATGTCAAGCCCCCAGACCGCGAACGGCTAGGTAATGGGTATAGTTTTGAGGGCGGTGGGTGGCATGTGGCTTTGATTAGCAAAGAGCTGGCAACCAACGCATCGTTGGACTAAGTCCTGTGCATCTGCCTGGGTCGTCGGCCAATAAAATCCTGTACGGAAGGCCTTGCCTACAAGGGCCCTGGCTGCGGCGTGGTGCCCACCGAGTCCGACATGAATTTCAGCCAGAAGATTTCGCCCTTCCTCTTCGGAGATACACCTTTGAAGGACTCCGGTTGTGCTTTTCTTATAAAGCTCTCCCTCGTGGACCTTATAGGCTTTAGATCGCCGTACTATGCAGTGGGCCTTGTTTTGGTCCTCGGGGAGTTCCTTCTAGTTAAGTAGGCTAGGAATGGCTCGGTCCACGGGGCAATAACTACCATTATTTTGTGGGCTGAAGGTGTTATTTCATTGGCAGAACCACCGATTGTGTCAGAATGTTTGGTGTTGGGCAGTGCGGTTGGGTCCGGATTGTTGTTTCCAGACTCCCCCTCCCATAGTACGGATGGCTTGAAAAGTCACTCCAGGAAGATGTTGGGAGGGGCGGCATCGCGCTTTGCGCCGATATGTGCCAATACGTCCGCCGCCTGGTTATTATCCCGGGTTATATGGTGAAATTCGAGCCCTTCGAACCGAGCTGACATTTTTAAGACGGCGTTACGGTAAGCTGCCATTTTCGGATCCTTGGCATCAAAGTCTCCATTTATTTGGGATATTGCAAGGTTTGAATCCCCGCGAACCTCTAGGCGCTGAATGCCCATGGAGACTGCCATCCAGAGACCATGTAGAAGGGCCTCATATTCGGCTGCGTTGTTGGAGTCCGTGTACATTATCTGGAGTACGTATTGGACTGTATTTCCGGTTGGGGACATCAGGACGATGCCAGCCCCCAAGCCGGCCAACATTTTGGAGCCGCCGAAGTGCATGATCCAATTGGAATATGCGCCGTACTCTTTAGGGAGTTCGGCTTCAGTCCATTCAGCGATGAAGTCAGCCAAAACTTGTGACTTGATAGCTCGCTGTGGCTTATAGGTTATGTCGAATGGGAGGAGCTCGATGGCCCATTTTGCAATCCGGCCAGTTGCGTCGCGGTTGTTTATAATGTCATTAAGGGGTACTTCGGAGGCTACTGTTATCGAACACTCTTGAAAGTAGTGTCGCAGCTTCCGGGATGCCATGAACACCGCGTATGCTATCTTTTGATAGTGTGGGTACCGGGACTTGCATGGAGTTAGGACTGTGGACACGTAGTAAACTGGTTTTTGAAGAGGGAACTTGTGTCCGTCCGTTTCTCGTTGGACGATGAGCACCGCGCTTACAACTTGATGTGTTGCTGCGATATATAATAACATCGGTTCGCCCAAATTGGGCGCGGCCAGGACCGGATTTGTTGCCAATATGGCTTTGATTTCTTCGAGTCCGGCCGTGGCGGCATCCATCCACTCGAAGTGTTCGGTGCGCCGGAGGAGGCGATAAAGGGGTAATGCCTTTTCTCCTAAGCGGGAGATAAAGCGGCTTAGAGCCACCACGCATCCAGTTAATTTTTGTATTTGCTTGAGGTCTTTTGGGATATCCAATTGTGACAGAGCTCGGATCTTGGCTGGGTTTGCTTCTATTCCTCTACCGGATACAATGAAGCCCAAGAGCTTTCCGGCTGGTACGCCGAAAACGCATTTTTCCGGGTTGAGCTTAATGTCATATGTTCGGAGATTGTCAAATGTGAACCTCAAGTCGTCTACTAGAGTTTCGACATGCTTGGATTTGACGACCACATCATCTACGTATGCCTCCACTGTTTTGCCGATCTGGTTTGCCAGACATGTCTGAAGCATGCGCTGATATGTTGCACCGGCGTTTTTGAGCCCAAAGGGCATTGTGTTGAAGCAGAATGGTCCGTATGGAGTGATAAATGCCGTTGCGGCTTGGTCTGGCTCTGCCATCTTGATTTGGTGGTAGCCGGAGTATGCGACGAGAAAGCACAATGAATCGTGCCCTGCAGTAGCGTCGATGATTTGATCGATGTGGGGGAGGGGGAATGGATCCTTTGGGCAAGCCTTGTTAAGGTCCTTGAAGTCGACACACAGGCGCCAGGATTTGTCCTTCTTTGGTACCATTACCAGGTTTGCTAGCCAGTCCGGATGTTTTATATCTCTGATGAATCCGGCCTCTAATAGCTTGGCTAGCTCCTCTCCCATTACCTGTCTCTTGGGTTCGGAAAATTGCCGAAGAGCCTATTTGACTGGCTTGAATCCTTTTAGGATATTTAGGCTGTGCTCGGCCATCCGTCGTGGGATTCCTGGCATGTCTGAAGGGTGCCAGGCAAAAATGTCCCAATTTCCCCGTAGGAATTCTCGTAGTGCAGCGTCTACATCAGGGTTTAATTGTGCCCCAATGGAGGCCGTCTTTGTAGGGTCCATTGGATGGACTTCGAATTTGACTATTTCGCCCGCTGGCTTAAAAGAGGTGGACTTGGATCTTTTATCGAGTACCACATCGTCCCTGTTCACCATGGAGCGCAGCGCAGTGAGTTCCTCAGCCGCTAGGGCTTCGGATAGTGCCTCTAGGGCTAGTGCAGCTGTCTTATTTTCAGCGCGGAGTGCTATGTCCGGATCACTGGCAAGAGTGATGATTCCGTCGGGCCCGGGCATTTTTAGCTTCATGTGCCCGTAATGGGGTATAGCTTGAAAAATTGTGAATGCCTCTCGTTCTAATAAAGCGTGATATCCGCTGCTGAACGGGGCCACTTGGAAAGTGACCTCCTCGGACCTGTAATTGTTCGGCGAACCGAACACCATATCCAGTGTGATTTTTCCTGTGCAGCATGCTTCGTGACTAGGGATTATTCCTCTAAAGGTTGTGCTGCTTCGCTCAATGCAGCTCCAGTCTATTTCCATTTTTTGAAGGGTTTCCTCGTAAATGAGGTTTAATCCGCTGCCGCCGTCCATGAGTACCTTAGTAAGGCGAAAGCCATCCACTATTGGGTTGAGGACCAATGCGGCTGGTGCTCGGGCTGTTCGGAATTTAGGTTTGTCACTAGCGTTGAAGGTAATAGCTGTGTCACTCCATGGATTTATTGTTGCTACTTGGTAGACTTCGGCAAGGCTGCGGAGTTTTCATTTCCGCATATTATTTGATGCGAAAGTCTCGAAGACTATTCATACCGTACTGGTATTGCTGGGCTGGTTCTCTGGAGCTAGAAGCTCTTCACCACTTTTGGCCACCTGCCGTAGTATCCAACATGCTCGAAGGCTATGAGTTGGAGTGGCGCCCTCTGTGCTATGAATTTTGCAGGGTCCACTGAGCCATCCCTCCAGTACGGTTCCGTGCCCTTTAGGGTTTTTTTTTTGCTTTTTGGTATTTAACCCAGGTGCCTGACGATGATGCACCCTTTTATTTCGGACTAGGGTTATATTCGGAGCCGGATTATCCCAAAAGTTGGTTTCGGTTTTCCAGGCACTCTCCATCGCACAGTACTTTCGTACTATGGACGCCAAGTCGGCTAAGCGTGTAATTTCGCGACGGCTTATGGCGTTCAGGATTCCCTTGTCTGTGCAGTTATTGCAGAAGAGTAAGATTGCGTCTTCCTCGCGGCAGTCCTTTATCATGTCCATAACCAGGAGGAATCTGGCCCAGTAATGGTGTACTGTTTCAGTGGGCTCTTGCCAGATTCGGGATAGATCGCTTATGTTTGGGTGGGAGGGTGGAATTAAATTCGGAACCCCATCCAATCTAAGACTCAAAGGCCGAAAAGTTTCCGAACTTGGAAGCTTGGGTTTTTGGATATTGTCCAATGAGTCCAGCCCGCTGCCTGACTTTAGGTTCAGGATTTGATCGACGTCCGTTCCTCCGCGGGAATCCGGCATGGAGGGGTCAGGAATCCGGACATAGCTTGTCCTTAATATAGAATATGAGTCGCCGTGCTGTTCCTCCACCACAGCAACGTCGTGGGTAGCCTGGGGACAGTTGATCTCTCTCAGATCGGTTTTAGGCCCAATCTGATCATAGTCTGTAGCGACTCCCAGGGCGGCGATGCGATCCAAGAGCTCGTTTAAGGAGGAGAGCTCCATCGGATCTAGCTGCTCGGCGAGTTCCGAGTTGACGTGAAGATCGCTTTTGATGACCCGTGAAGTCATCGTCGGCGCGGCGGCCGAACAGGCAGTCATAAGAAAACCGCCTAGCTGGATAGTTTGGCCGATGGCCAAAGCTCCTTTAGCAATGGTGCCGTCTTTAAAGACGGGACGAGGCATCCTTCCTGATGGTGACGGCACAGAGGAACTCTCAATGAAAGCACCAATGTCGGTGTCAAAACCGGCGGATCTCGGGTAGGGGGTCCCAAACTGTGCGTCTAGGCGGATGGTAACAGGAGACAAGGGACACAATGTTTTTACCCAGGTTCGGGCCCTCTCAGTGGAGGTAAAACCTTACTCCTGCTTGATTAACATTGATGATACGGGTAGTACAAGAGTAGATCTACCATGAGATCAAGGAGGCTAAACCCTAGAAGCTAGCCTATGGTATGATTGTTGTTCGTCCTACGGACTAAAACCCTCTGGTTTATATAGACACCGGAGAGGGCTAGGGTTACACAGAGTCGGTTACAATGGTAGGAGATCTACATATCCGTATCGCCAAGCTTGCCTTCCACGCCAAGGAAAGTCCCATCCGGACACGGGACGAAGTCTTCAATCTTGTATCTTCATAGTCTTGGAGTCCGGCCGACGGTGATAGTTCGGCTGTCCAGACACCCCCTAGTCCAGGACACCCTCAGTGTGAAATTGAGCTCAGCTCAAAGCCCGACCACGACAGAAGATAGAGAAATGATGAGTGTCATCCCCTATGCCTCAGCCATAGGGTCTATTATGTATGCCATGCTGTGTACCAGACCTGATGTAAACCTTGCCGTAAGTTTGGTAGGAAGATACCAAAGTAATCCCGGCATGGAACACTGGACAGCGGTCAAGAATATCCTGAAGTACCTGAAAAAGACTAAGGATATGTTTCTCGTTTATAGAGGTGACGAAGAGCTCGTCGTAAAGGGTTTCGTCGACGCTAGCTTCGACACAGATCTGGATGACTAAGTCACAAACCGGATACGTGAATATTTTGAATGGTGGGGCAGTAAGCTGGTGCAGTTGCAAGCAAAGCGTCGTGGCGGGATCTACATGTGAAGCGGAATACATGGCAGCCTCGGAGGCAGCACATGAAGCAATCTGGATGAAGGAGTTCATTACCGACCTAGGAGTTATTCCCAATGCGTCGGGGCCGATGACTCTCTTCTGTGACAACACTGGAGCCATTGCCCTTGCCAACGAGCCCAGGTTTCACAAGAAGACCAGGCACATCAAGCCATTCGTGAAAATGTTCAAGATGGAGACATAGATATTTGCAAAGTGCATATGGATCTGAATGTCGCAGATCCGTTGACTAAACCTCTTCCGCGAGCAAAACATGATCAACACCAGAACTCTATGGGTGTTCGATTCATCACAATGTAACTAGATTATTGACTCTAGTGCAAGTGGGAGACTGTTGGAAATATGCCCTAGAGGCAATAATAAAATGGTTATTATTATATTTCCTTGTTCATGATAATTGTCTATTGTTCATGCTATACTTGTGTTATCCGGAAATCGTAATACATGTGTGAATACATAGACCACAACATGTCCCTAGTGAGCCTCTAGTTGACTAGCTCGTTGATCAATGGATGGTTACGGTTTCCTGACCATGGACATTAGATGTCATTGATAACGGGATCATATCATTGGGAGAATGATGTGATGGACAAGACCCAATCCTAAGCATAGCACAAGATCGTGTAGTTCGTTTGCTACAGCTTTTCTAATGTCAAGAATCATTTCCTTAGACCATGAGATCATGCAACTTCCGGATACCGTAGGAGTGCTTTGGGTGTACCAAATGTTACAACGTAACTGGGTGGCTATAAAGGTGCACTACAGGTATCTCCGAAAGTGTCTGTTGGGTTGGCACGAATCGAGACTGGGATTTGTCACTCCGTATGACGGAGAGGTATCTCTGGGCCCACTCGGTAATGCATCATCATAATGAGCTCAATGTGACCAACTGGTTGGTCACGGGATCATGCATTACGGTACGAGTAAAGTGACTTGCCGGTAACGAGATTGAACGAGGTATTGGGATACCGACGATCGAATCTCGGGCAAGTAACGTACCGATTGACAAAGGGAATTTTATACGGGATTACTTGAATCCTCGACATCGTGGTTCATTCGATGAGATCATCATGGAACATGGGGGAGCCAACATGGGTATCCAGATCCCGCTGTTGGTTATTGGCCGAAGAGCTGTCTCGGTCATGTCTGCGTGATTCCTGAACCCGTAGGGTCTACACACTTAAGGTTCGATGACGCTAGGGTTATTAGGAAGACTTGTATGTGATACCGAATATTGTTTGGAGTCCCGGATGAGATCCCAGACGTCACGAGGAGTTCCGGAATGGTCCGGAGGTGAAGATTTATATATGGGAAGTTGTCATACGGTCACCGGAAAAGTTAGGGGGCATATCGGTATTGTACCGGGGCAACCGGAGGGGTTCCGGTGGTCCACCGGGAGGGGCCACCTCTCTCGGAGGGCCTCATGGGCTGTAGAGGAAAGGGAACCAGCCCTTGGTGGGCTAGGCGCATCCCCCCTTGGGCCCATGCGCCTAGGGTTGGGGGGGAACCCTAGAGGGGGCGCCCCCTTGCTTGGGGGGCAAGCCCCCTTCCCTTGGCCGTCGCCCCCCCTCTTGATCTCATCTAGAGGGGGCCGCCCCCCTTCCCCCTTCCCCTATAAACAGAGGGGCAAGGAGAGGGCTGCAGACCACACAAAAGGTGCAGCCCCTCCCCTCCCCCACACCTCTCCTCCTCCGTGAAGAGCTTGGCGAAGCCCTGCCGGAGTATTGCCGCTTCACCGCCACCACGCCGTCGTGCTGCTGTTGGAGCTCTCTTCCTCAACCTCTCCCTCCTCCTTGCTGGATCAAGGCGCAGGAGACGTCTCCGCTCCATACGTGTGTTGAACGCGGAGGTGCCGTTCGTTCAACGCTAGGATCATCGGTGATTTGGATCACGACGAGTACGACTCCATCAACCCCGTTCTCTTGAACGCTTCCGCTCATGATCTACAAGGGTATGTAGATGCACTCCTCTCCCTCTCGTTGCTAGATGACTCCATAGATTGATCTTGGTGATGCGTAGAAAATTTTAAATTTCTACTACGATCCCCAACACAGAATCCCAGAACGAAGAAACAGAGAGAGACAGAGAGATAGATCCAATCTCGGAGGGGCTCTCGCCCCTCCCACGCCATGGGAGCCAAGGACCAGAGGGGAAACCCTTCTCCCATTTAGGGAGGAGGTCAGGGAAGAAGAAGAAGAAGGGGGGCTCTCTCCCCCTTGCTTCCGGTGGCGCCGGAGCGCTGCCGGGGGTCATCATCATCACCGCGATCTACACCAACACCTCCGCCGTCTTCACCAACATCTCCATCACCTTCCCCCATCTATATTCAGAGGTCCACTCTCCCGCAACCCGATGTACCCTCTACTTGAACATGGTGCTTTATGCTTCATATTATTATCCAATGATGTGTTGCCATCCTATGATGTCTGAGTAGATTTTCGTTGTCCTATCGGTGATTGATGAATTGCTATGATTGGTTTGAGTTGCATGTTTTATTATTGGTGTTGTCCTATGGTGCTCTCCGTGTCGCGCAAGCATGAGGGATCCCCGCTGTAGGGTTTGCAATATGTTCATGATTTGCTTACGGTGGGTGGCGTGAGTGACAGAAGCACAGACCCGAGTAAGTAGGTTTTTTGCGTATGGGATAAAGGGGACTTGATACTTTAATGCTATGGTTGGGTTTTACCTTAATAATCTTTAGTAGTTGCGGATGCTTGCTAGAGTTCCAATCATAAGTGCATATGATCCAAGAAGAGAAAGTATGTTAGCTTATGCCTCTCCCTCAAATAAAATTGCAATAGTAATTACCGGTCTAGTAACGTAGTCTATTGCTTAGGGACAATTTCACAACTCCTACCACCACTTTTCCACACTCGCTATATTTACTTTATTGCTTCTTCATCTAAACAGCCCCTACTTTTTATTTACATGCTCTTTATTATCTTGCAAACCTATCCAACAACACCTACAAATTACTTCTAGTTTCATACTTGTTCTAGGTAAAGCGAACACTAAGCGTGCGTAGAGTCGTATCAGTGGCAGATAGGACTTGAGAGGATATTTGTTCTACCTTTAGCTCCTCGCTGGGTTCGACACTCTTACTTATCGAAAGAGGCTACAATTGATCCCGTATACTTGCGGGTTATCAGATATCAGCGGGATCAAGTGACTTGTAATCAGCACGTTCTTGTATCATCAGTGGCAGAGTATCAAATGAAGAATCAAGCGATCTCAGCAATTTCTTCACCACCTCATGGTGGGTGATGTCAGTGGCACCAAGTGCTTGAAGCTCATTTGAGATGTCAGTGAGGCGATCGAAGGTTTGCTGAACATTTTCATTGTCGAGTCTTTTGAAGCAGTTGAAGAGATTGCGAAGAACGTCAACACGAGAGTCACGTTGAGTTGAGACTCCTTGATTCACTTTGGACAGCCTATCCCAGATAAGCTTAGCAGTTTCCAAAGCACTCACTCTTCCATACTGCCCTTTGCTCAAACGGCCACATATGATGTTCTTCGCTTGAGGATCGAGTTGCTTGAATCTCTTCACATCAGTAGCGTTCAGAGAAGGTCTGACTAAGGGAACACCATTTTCCACAACATACTAGAGATCGTTATCAATTGCCTCAAGATGCATTCACATCTTATTCTTCCAGTAGGGGTAGTCTGTCCCGTCGAAGGTAGGACACCCAGCAGAGACTTTGATCATACCTGCGGTCGACATAACTAAAACTCCAGGCGGTTAAACCAAAATCACACAGAACAAGGGAGTACCTTTCTCTAATACCAATTGAAAGTGTGTTATATCGACTAGAGGGGGGTGAATAGGCAATTTTTATGAATTCTTCACTGAGGAATTTGCTGGTGAGGAAATTCCTTAGCGAAGAACTACTTGCAGTGGAATAAGTACTCAAAAGTAAACATAACAGGACACAAGCATAGTCATCATGATGAAATGAAGACAAGCACAGAGTACAGAAAGCGTAAACACGGGATAACACAAGATGAAGACCAACAGACTGAAGAAATTGAACTGAGGAAATTAAGAAAGTCTTCAGTCAAAGTCTTCAAACAGATATGAACAAGCACACAACAACTGAAATGAGGAAATGGAAGAGTTGAGGAAATGGAAGAGTTGAGGAAATAGAACCAGTAAGCTTGGTGAAGACAATGATTTGGTAGACCAGTTCCAACTACTGTCTCAGTTGTACGTCTGGTTGGAGCGGCTAGGTATTTAAACCTGAGGAGACACAGTCCCGGACACAAGCTAAGGTCACACAGACCTCGCCCAATCACTCGTGGTAAGTCTTCAGGTGACTTCCAAACCTTCACAGACTCGGTCACTCGGCGATCCACAATTCCTCTTGGATGCTCTAGACCATGACGCCTTACCGTCTGGAAGAAGCACAGTCTTCAAAGGTAACAAGCGTCGGATCCACGCAGGATCAATATCTTCAGTGATGCTCAATCACTTTGGGTTTGAAGGTGTTTGGGTTTGGGTTTTCCTCACTTGATGATTTTCGCTCAAAGTCCTCGGAGGATGGGATGCTCTCAAATGACAAGTGTCAGTTTCTCTCGGAGTAGCCAACCAGCTAGTGGTTGTAGGGGGCGGGTATTTATAGCCTAGGGAGCAGCCCGACATGATAAGACATAAATGTCCTTCAATGATATGACCGTTAGGTTGGTAGATATTTTGGGACAGCTGGCATATAGCACAGCAACGGTCGGAATTTTGACTCTCAAATTCCTCAGGGCTATCATGTTCCTCACTGTGTAGGCAATCCGCACTGGCGAATTCCTAACTCCACAGTCAGAACAAATTCCTCAGCGACCAAAAGAACTTCGTCTCTGTCACTGAAGAAATTGACTAAACAGTATGAGATTTCCAATGGCTTCACTCGAAGGGATTGGTAGGTGTAGGATTTTGAGTTGAGCATCACATGAAAAAATTTCCTTAGTATTTCCTCGACCCCCTTTAACAGTACGGTGTTTCCTATGACTCAAGAAAGAAAAAAAGAAACTACGAAAACAAAAGTCTTCACGCTTCATGTTCCTCGAATGAATTCCAAGTCTTCAAGGTCACACCAATTTCTTCACTTTCAAAGTCTACAGAAAGTCTTCAGAAATCCAAAGTCTTCAGTCGAAGAACTTCATTTTTAGGGGTCGACTTTCTCTGTAAATATCAAACTCCTCATAGACTTATAGACCTGTGTACACTCACAAACGCATCAGTCCCTTAACCTATAAGTCTTCAATACACCAAAATCACTAAGGGGCACTAGATGCACTTACAGATTCATATTGCTTTTTCTTGGTACATGAACAAGTGTATGATTCTTATTGTATGTACATGGTTGCCTATGTTAATGGAAATTTTTTAGGGATATGTTAATGGAATTTTGTTAGTGATACATGCAACATAACATGATAAATCAGCGTTTAAATAACATCATCATCTAGGGGCGTTGTAGACTTTTACCAGTAGCTAGCCTCATTAGCTGGCCTAAAAAATTACCAAACTGGATGTTTGGTCTTCTCAACTTCTACTTGCTCCAGCCCACTTCTCGCCTTCTACCAGCTCCAGCCGCTTCTCCGCAATCCAAATAAATAGGTCCTAAGAAATATGCAATCACCCGTACCTAGTAAATGATCACAATAAGGTAAAATGGTTCCAAAATATAAAGTGTTCTTTATTGAGGGAAAATATAAGTGTTTTAGTTATATAAAAATCAAATATTTGTATTCTTAACCAAGTTTATTTTAAAATCCCTCAGAGAAGTTACTAGAAAAAATATAAATTATACAGTACCAAATGAATATGAATTTTTATAAGATGATATACAATGATATTGATTTGGTTTTGTAAGTATTTATAAAAAAATCTATAAATCTGCTCAAGCATATAGAAGTTTGACTTCACTAAAACTAGTACACCTTATATTTAGAAACCGATGGAGAACTAATGTATAAGCAAACCCTGGTTTGTTTCTCATATTCCCTTTTAGAGAATTTTATACATTACCAGTGTTTTTCATTTAACAAAAATAAACATATTTAATTTTTAATTAGATAATATAAAAAATATGTACACTAGATCAACAAATCGGACTGAGTCAAAATAATAGAGCGAACGCTAGGTGCCAATCGGTTGTAGCTAGTAAGAAATCAGCCATCTGGCTAGCCGTTAGATCAAAATCTCTCGTGGTCTTAGGCTCTCATTCAAAAAAATAACCCTTCACATGATTCTTCCTCCACCCACTCCGTGCAACTACGTTTATGTCCTTCTTCCCTACACAAGGATGATAAAGTGGTCGGTGACCCCCTTGCGGCACCGTGCAGAGCTCATGTGGTGACCCCCTTTGCAACATCAGCATAGCGTCAGAATCGACGCTTGAACGCTAATCCAGCACCAGCAACGGCCTGCGGCATCAACGTAGAGCCCATTGTAGCATCATCATCCCCCCATGCAACACATTGGTCGCCTCCCATTTGCAGTGGTGTCGGACGCTTGCAGCATGGGTATCCCCACTGAAGCATGGATGGCAGGGGCCCCAGCTGCAAGGACAGTGGCCACAACCCCTTGTGTATTTGTGTCGCTGGCGTTGAGTGATGAAGCACTAGCCAACACTGGGAGAGCAGACTTACAACATCTGAAAGTCCGGCTATTGTAAGGGCATTGTGGTGACACAAGCATTCTAGGTTCCAGCATTGGCATCCCGGGCTGAAGCACAGGTAGCCCTGGCCTGTCTAGCCGCATCCATTTCTAGCCTGCAGCGTCGACGGTCCTAGCCAGATTTGGAGCACCAATCCCTCTTGCAGAATCGATGTTTTTTTATGGAAAGGTGTTTCCCTCGATTTTCGTTTTTGTAGCTACACCTCCACAACACTCCCATCTATCGGTACTCTGGCAAAGTTGACAGGGTGAAAATAAACCCTTGTCAACTTAGAGAACCCAAGAACCCTAGTCATAACCATCTACACCTGAAGCAAACTCTACCATACAGAAACTTATTACAAGCCAAAAGTTGGCTGAAAGTATAGTCTAAACAGGAACTCGATTATCATGCCATGAAGAATCGACGTCAGCGTCGGTGTGAGTTGCCTCATGACACCTTGCCAGCGGGCTACAGTATACCCCCTTGTCCCACCCTCTCTCAACATCCGATGGTGGCCTGCGCCTCCCGATGGTCTCCTGTAGCACCCTGGCGGCATGCATCCTGCACCTCCTGGTGCCAGCCCCTCTTGCTATAAAATGAAAAATTGTGTGTTACCGCTACCTAGCATAGTTGTCTAGCCAATTAGTCAGTGACACCTCGAGCCATATATTGACTCATGTGTTGTATAAAAAGTTCCCTAGTTAAAGAAATATTGGTATTTCGGTAGCAGGTCCACCATTAGAATACTATTTTTGGCAGTCTAGCGGGCCCCGAGTACTAGTTTTTTGCATGCATCTGCCTCTTCTCTCTCCCTTACAAACAAATCCATGGACTTTATTTCATTTTACCCAATTGAAAATATCCATATCCTTTAAACCATAAGTTTGTATTTATAAAATAATTTATATTTTGAACTCTTGACACCAAGACCTTTAGAACTAGACCGATCTTGGATACATTTCAAACATTTGAATTTCAACATTTCACATTTCGTATGTGAAACAAACACATTTCACTTGAAAATGTGAAATAAACCTTTTTGAATAGGAAAATGTGGAGCCAACCTATTCCACTAGAAACGTATTTTAACCAAAATATTAAACTGAAATGACAACTTGTGAAACTGATTAATTGAACATGTGTAAAAGTTTATTTCAAAGTGTGGGAAAAAAACTGTCATTTCACAAAAGTGCAGTCGAAATTGATGTGATTTTTGTGAAATAAGCCAATAATATATTTCAGAATTGTGAAAAATAACAACAGAGTCTGAATTTGTAATGTGATTTTGAAATTGATTTTTTTTGGAAATGTGATATAGTATTTTTCAAAAGTTTGAGAGAAGTAATTTTAGAGAAGTCAATTGAAACATATGTGATATTTGTGAAACAAGCCAATAACATATTTTAGAATTGTAAAATAAATACTGTAAAAAAATGAAATTTTAATGTATGGTTGTGAAACTAATTATTTTGAAATGTGAAACTTTGTATTTCAAAAGTGTGAAATTGTAATATAAGATTGTGAGACTGATTATTTAAAAATATAAGATATTTCACACTTTTGAAATAAACAGTTGCATATTTTTCAACTAAAATGGGTTTGTTTCACATATGAAATGTGAAAATTTGAAATTTAAACGTGTTCCAAATGTATCCAAGATGGGTCTAGTTCTGAAGGTCTTGGTTCCAGAAGTTCAAATATATAAATTATTGCAAATTTGAACTTATGGTTTAGAAGATATGAATGTTTTAATTTAGCAAATGTGTAATAAAAGGTTGGATTTCATATTGTGTAAGAGAAGAAAGCTTGGACTGCCAATTTTCTGCCATGTTTCTCATGCATGCCATGTGGTTGATCTTCTGCCTTCTATATAAATATGCTACGCCTAATCATGCTCTAAAAAAATTGCTCACGCAAGGTGATTGCACGTACTTGTATGATACTCAAAGCATCTCATATCCTGGCTCACAGGAAACGCTTGAATCAACCATTTTCCATGAAGCCATGATGACGAGATCACAATTGAATGGGGTGGGGAATGGCGTATGCAGGGGAGCGGGCATGAAGATGGTGGGAGAAGCAAATCTGATGCCACGGTATGACACAAAATCTAGTCCCACCCCCTTTTACTCGCTCACTTCAATCGAGAGGATAAATCCAACATTAGGTCTCGGCATGGACGCTAGTGACTTAGATTTGTGGTATCGACGGCAGTGTGGACCAAGACCTCTAACACTGGTACGTGCTCCTCCCATCCGCTAGCTACTTGCCCCCTTCGTCTCTGCCTTTGTCTCGCTTGCCTCGTCTCGGGAACCGCAGGTCATCGCTGTCGTCTTCCATGCCAGTAAGTAGTAACAACAACCCTCCATCCCTTCATTGTTAGAGAAGGTGTAGGACCAATTTCACGTTACTTATTTATTTATTTTTGAAACGGAGGCAAAATATTTGCCGCATCGATTAATTAAGAAGGAGAGAATTGCTCAGATAATTTTCGGAAAACCGGGTGAAAACCTATACAAACAACCCGAAACAGGCTACTCAGGAAGCACGAAACACCGTGACCACACAGACAACCCCTCACATGCTCCTAACACACAACAATCGTACTCACCACACTTGCACAACTCAACAGAACCCTGACCAAGAACACCAACAACGATGACTCGGACAATCAAAGCCACATCGACAACACAAGGAACTGAGCATCATCCATCAAGAAACCGCAGACGCCTTCCCATTAGCGCACACACCAGCCACATCAATATCCTCAACCACATGCACCTCCGACCCAAAGGACTCAGAAGGCGCCTCTGGATGCTCACATGACAAATATGAATCATCTCCCTCACACGAGGTCACTAGTGCACCCACCTTCATGTGCTTCACTGACAAAAGCGAAGCAGAGCTCAGACATAGCTCCCTAATCTCAGGCATGATTTGCAGCACCGGAGCCACGAGCATGGCGATGGACTCGTCTTGAGTGGTACATAACACAGGGGGCGAGGCAGACATACTTATCACAACATCGATTTCGCTGGGATGAACGGACGAAGCTTTACCTTCACACAACAACGCTCATATCTGTCACAATTCAAAGCATGTGGTCAGACATTCTCTAGTATTTCCAGAAGATAGAAAGATGACGGCAAATCTAAACTATATATACAACTCTAACAATGTTAGAGCATGTGAACATACTTTGAATGGGAAGAACCTATATATACAACTCTAACACACAAGCTCCCGCGATTGCATAACATCGCTAGTCCAAAACAATTTATTTCTTTAAAATTTCGTATGTGAATTTCTGTTTGACAAAGTAAATATTTTTTAAACCCAAGCATTTTCAAAATCTGTGAACATATTTTTTTAAATTCAAACCTTTTGTGAACAATGTTTCAGACTCTCAATCTTTGTTTTAGAAAAATAAGGGCAGAATTGAAAACGAGAACATTTCTTGAAACTACAAACAATTTTTTTTAAATACAAACATTTTCTTAAAACAGGAACACAATTGAAAACACGGACATTTTCTAATACTACGAACAATTATTTCAAAATGCGAACATTTTATGAATTGCTCGAAATGTTTTTGTATTTTCAAATTGCTCATAATGTCAAAACACGAACATTAATACAAGGAGCAAACAAAAATTTTGCACACTGACATTTTTATTTTAAAATTTTATGAAAATCACTATTAAATTTGGAATTTCAAGAAAAATATGAATTAAAATCGAAAGATTTTTTTGAATTTGCTCGAACATTTTCTTGTATTCGTGTAAAAAAATCACCATGTTCAAGGTAGGGTGTAGGGGTAGGTCAGAAGGCTCCATTTGGGAGCATTTTTTTCTCGACATCCGTCAAATGACCTAATTTTTTCACTGGCTTGTATGAACAATTCAAGGCACCATGCCAAGGTTTTTAGGTTTTCTACAAATTTCACATTTTCTGGAGTTTTCTTTGTCAAAAAAGGGCGATAAATTGCCGTACGTGTCACAACTTCCATACGGTGTCAAAAATCATTCAAACTTGGCATGGATTCCTATCATGGGTATGCCCACCTGCTTGCAAAAGTTGGTTCATTGCAAGCGTATCCAAAAATAGACCATGTTCAACATAGGGTGTCCGAGTACGTTAGAAGGCTCTGTCTGAGAGCACGTTGTTTCTCGACATCCTTAAAATGGTCCCAATTTTTCCCATGGCCTTGTATGACCAATTAAAGGCACCATGCCTTGTATGCCACTATTTGTCCCACATAGTTCAAACCTGACATAGATGCCTACCATGTGCATGCTCACCTTCTTGGAAAAGTTGTGGTCTTTTGAAGGATATCTGAAAACAGACCATGTTCAAATGAGGGTGTTCAGGTAGGTCAGAAAGCTCCGTCTGAGAGCATGTTGTGGTTCAACATCCATGAAATGGCCCCAATGTTTTATATGACCTTGTATGGACAACTAAATGCACCATGTCAAGTTGTTTTGTTTGTTTTTTTTTTGATGAATTTTGCGTTTTCTGGAGTTTCCTCGGCCAAAAAAGGTTGGTAAATGATCGGACGTGTCACGATTTGCATACGGTGTCAGAAATCATTTATACTTGACATGAATGTCTACCATGTGCATGCTCACCTACTTCAAAAAGTTGGGGTCATTTCAAGAATGTCCAAAATTATACCATGTTCAATGAAGGTGTTCGGTTACCAGAAGGCTCTGTTTGAGAGCATGTTGTTTCTTGACATCCTTGAAATGGCTCCAAGTTTTTTCATGACCTTGTATGACCAATTCAAGACATCATGCTAAGTTTTTTGGAATCTCAAAAAGTTTTGCATTTTCTGGAGTTTTTCCAGTGAAAAAAGACCGATAAATGATCAGACGCGTCGCAACTTGCATACGGTGTCAGAAGTCATTCAAACCTGTCACTGATGCCTACCATGGGCAATGCCCAACTTCCTGCAAAAGTTGGGATCATTTAATGATGTCCAAAACTAGACCATGCTCAACAAAGAGTATCCTGTAGGCCAGAAGGTTTCGTCTGAGAGCATGTTATTTCTCAACATCCTTAAAATAAGCTCATAGATTTTAAAAAAGTGCATGAATTTAATAAAATGAAAATAATAAGAAAGAAAGACAAATGAAAAATGAATAAAACGGAATAAAAAAGGCCAAACAAAAGCAAAAGAAAAAACAGACTGAGAAGATGCACTAAAAAGAAGTAATTAGACACAAGAAGTGAGCTATCCTAGTTGGTTATAGTGGGTGGAAGTAATCATAGAGGTCCATAGTTTGAATCCTACTTCATGAACCTATTTTTTCAAGGTTAAAAATATTAAAAGAAAAATGGACCAGACCTTGGACGAAGGGGTGTGTGCGCCGGTTTGAGCGACGCTACTCCGTATACAGCAGGAGCGCCTAGTCACCGCTTTCTGCGCTACTTAGTGGACCAACGCTTGAACACCACCTTTTATGGGCCGACCAAACTACACGAGCAATCAACTATCGCTCGTCAAGAGCATACGCTCGATCGCTTCTTCATGGTTCGACCAAAAGCAAACTTCTGCATGGTTGACTTGGACAAAAAATTAGGGATGCAGTTTTGCCCATGGTTATGGGTACCCGCGGGTACCCTACCCAAATATAATGGGCATTGGCAAGACTTGAAGAGGTTTTGTACCCATGGGAAATGGGTATCCATACCCGCAAAATATATGGGTAGGGAATGTGTATGAAATTGCGTCCATGGGTAACCCAATGGATACCCACAAAAAATTAATAAATGAAAATAAGTCCTATGACATGTGGTGTCAACCTCCAACTCCCATGGCCCATCCCTAAATTTTGTATTCCCTAGACCGGCCATAGCTCATATGCTCACACACGCTTTCTCGCCACTCCCCCTACATCATATATGTGTTGGGGAATTTCAAAAAAAATCCTACGCACACGCAAGATCATGGTGATGATATCGCAACAAGAGGGGAGAGTGTATGTCCACGTACCCTCGTAGACCGTAAGCGAAAGCGTTAGCACAATGCGGTTGATGTAGTCGTACGTCTTCACGATCGACCGATCCAAGCACCGAACGTACGGAGCCTCCGAGTTCAGCACACGTTCAGCTTGATGACGTCCCTCGAACTCCGATCCAGCCGAGTGTCGAGGGAGAGTTCCGTCAGCACGATGGCGTGGTGACGATCTTGATGTTCTACCGGCGCAGGGCTTCGCCTAAGCTTCGCGACGATATGACCGAGGTGGAATATGGTGGAAGGGGGCACCGCACACGGCTAAGGAACGATCCGTAGATCAACTTGTGTGTCATGGGGTGCCCCCTTGCCCCCGTATATAAAGGAGCAAGGGAGGATGAGGCCGGCCCTAGGGAAGGGCGCGCCATGATGTGGAGTCCTACTAGGAGTCCAAGTCCTAGTAGGAGTCCACCAAGAGGGGAGGAAGGGAGAAGGAAGTGGAGGAGAAGGAAAGGTGGCCGGCCCCCTTTTCCCTAGTCCAATTCGGACTAGAGGGGAGGGGGGCGCAGCAGCCCCTTGGCCTTTTTCTCCTCTTCCCACTAAAGCCCATCAAGGCCCAATACTCTTCCCCGTATTCCCGTAACTCCCCGGTACTCCCGAAAATACCCGTATCACTCAGAACCTTTCCTAACTCCGAATATAGTCGTCCAATATATCGATCTTTACGTCTCGACCATTTCGAGACTCCTCGTCATGTCCCCGATCTCATCCGGGACTCCGAACTCCTTCGGTACATCAAAACTCATAAACTCATAATATAAATGTCGTCGTAACGTTAAGCGTGCGGACCCTACGGGTTCGAGAACTATATAGACATGACCTAGAACTATTCTCGGTCAATAACCAATAGCGGGACCTGGATGCCCATATTGGCTCCTACATATTCTACGAAGATCTTTATCGGTCAAACCGCATAACAACATACGTTGTTCCCTTTGTCATCGGTATGTTACTTGCCCGAGATTCGATCGTCGGTATCCAATACCTAGTTCAATCTCGTCACCGGCAAGTCTCTTTACTCATTCTGTAATGCATCATCCCGTAACCAACTCATTGGTCACATTGCTTGCAAGGCTTATAATGATGTGCATTACCGAGAGGGCCCAGAGATACCTCTCCGACAATCGGAGTGACAAAACCTAATCTCGAAATACGCCAACTCAACATGTACCTTTGGAGACACCTGTAGTACTCCTTTATAATCACCCAGTTACGTTGTGACGTTTGCTAGTACTCAAAGTGTTCCTCCGGTAAACGGGAGTTGCATAATCTCATAGTTACAGGAACATGTATAAGTCATGAAGAAAGCAATAGCAACATACTAAACGATCAAGTGCTAAGCTAACGGAATGGGTCAAGTCAATCACATCATTCTCCTAATGATGTGATCTCGTTAATCAAATGACAACTCTTTTGTCCATGGCTAGGAAACATAACCATCTCTGATAAACGAGCTAGTCAAGTAGAGGCATACTAGTGACACTATGTTTGTATATGTATTCACACATGTATTATGTTTCCGGTTAATACAATTCTAGCATGAATAATAAACATTTATCATGAAATAAGGAAATAAATAATAAATTTATTATTGCCTCTAGGGCATATTTCCATCAGTCTTCCACTTGCACTAGAGTCAATAATCTAGTTCACATCGTCATGTGATTTAACACCAATATTCATATCTGTATATGATTAACACCCATAGTTCACATCATCATGTGACCAACACCCAAAGGGTTTACTAGAGTCAATAATCTAGTTCACATCGCTATGTGATTAACACCCAAAGAGTACTAAGGTGTGATCATGTTTTGCTCGTGAGAGAAGCTTAGTCAACGGGTCTGTCACATTCAGATCCGTATGTATTTTGCAAATATTTTATGTCCACAATGCTCTGCACGGAGCTACTCTAGCTAATTGCTCCCACTTTCAATATGTATCCAGGTTGAGACTTGGAGTCATCTGGATCAGTGTAAAAGTTTGCACTGATGTAACTTTTACAACAAACTCTTTTATCACCTCCATAATCGAGAAACATCTCCTTAGTCCTTACTAAGGATATTCTTGACCAATGTCCAGTGATCTACTCCTAGATCACTATTGTACTCCCTTGCCAAATTCAGAGCAAGGTATACAATAGGTCTGGTACATAGCATAGCATACTTTATAGAACCTATGACTGAGGCATAGGGAATGAATTTTCATTCTCTTTCTATTTTCTGCTGTGGTCGGGATTTGAGTCTTACTCAATTTCATACCTTTGCAACACAGGCAAGAACTCTTTCTTTGACTGTTCCATTTTGAACTATTTCAAAATCTTGCCAAGGTATGTACTCATTGAAAATCTTATCAAGCGTCTTGATCTATCTCAATAGATCTTGATGCTCAATATGTAAGTAGCTTTTACTGAGGTCTTTTCTTTTTAAAGAACTCCTTTAAAACACTCCTTTATGCTTTGCAGAAAAATTCTACATCATTTCTGATCAACAATATGTCACTCACATATACTAATCAGAAAGGCTGTAGTGCTCCCACTCACTTTATTGTAAATACAAGCTTCATCGTAAGTCCATATAAAACTATATGCTTTGATCAACTTATCAAAGCGTATATTCCAACTCCGAGATGCTTGCACCAGTCCATAGATGGATCGCTGGAGCTTGCACATTTTGTTAGCACCTTTAAGATTGACAAAACCTTCTGGTTGCATCATATACAACTCTTCTTTAATAAATCCATTAAGGAATGCAGTTTTGACATCCATTTGCCAGATTTCATAAAATGTGGCAATTGCTAACATGATTCAGACAGACTTAAGCATCGATACGAGTGAGAAAATCTCATCGTATTCAACACCTTGAACTTGTTGAAAACCTTTCGCAACAAGTCGAGCTTGGTAGATAGTAATACTACTATCAGTGTCCGTCTTCCTCTTGAAGATCCATTCATTTAACATGGCTTGCTGATCATCGAGCAAGTCAATCAAAGTCCATACTTTGTTCTCATACATGGATCATATCTCAGATTTTATGGCCTCGAGCCATTTCGCGGAATCTGGGCTCATCATCGCTTCCTCATAGTTCGTAGGTTCATCATGGTCTAGTAACATGACTTCCAGAACATGATTACTACACCACTCTGGTGCGGATCTTACTCTAGAAGACCAACGAGGTTCTGTAGTAACTTGATCTGAAGTTTCATGATCAATATCATTAGCTTCCTCACTAATTGGTGTATTTGTCACAGGAACTGATTTCTGTGATGAACTACTTTCCAATAAGGGAACAGGTACAGTTACCTCATCAAGTTCTACTTTTCTCCCACTCACTTCTTTCGAGAGAAACTCCTTCTCTAGAAAGGATCCATTTTTAGCAACGAATATCTTGCCTTCGGATCTGTGATAGAAGGTGTACCCAACTATTTCCTTTGGGTATTCTATGAAGACGCACTTCTCCGATTTGGGTTCGAGCTTATCAGGATGAAACTTTTTCACATAAGCATCGCAGCCCCAAACTTTAAGAAACGACAACTTGGGTTTCTTGCTAAACCACAGTTCATATGTTGTCGTCTCAACGGATTTAGATGGTGCCCTTTTAATGTGAATGCAGCTGTCTCTAATGCATAACCCCAAAATGATAGTGGTAAATCGGTAAGAGACATCATAGATCGCACCATATCAAATAAAGTGCGGTTACGACGTTCGGACGCACCATAACATTGTGGTGTTCCAGGTGGCATGAGCTGTGAAACTATTCCACATTGTTTTAATTGAAGACCAAACTCGTAACTCAAATATTCATCTCCATGATCAAATCGCAGAAACTTTATCTTCTTGTTACGATGATTTTCCACTTCACTCTGAAATTCTTTGAACCTTTCAACTATTTCAGACTTATGTTTCATCAAGTAGATATACCAATATCTGCTCAAATCATCTGTGAAGGTCAGAAAATAATGATACCCGCCGCGAGCCTCAACACTCATCGGATCGCATACATCAGTATGTATTATTTCCAATAAGTCAGTTGCTTGCTCCATTGTTTCGGAGAACGGAGTTTTAGTCATCTTGCCCAAAAGGCACGGTTCGCAAGCATCAAGTGATTCATAATCAAGTGATTCCGAAAATCCATCTTTATGGAGTTTCTTCATGCGCTTTACACCGATATGACCCAAACGGCAGTGCCACAAATAAGTTGCACTATCATTATTAACTTTGCATCTTTTGGCCTCAATATTATGAATATGTGTATCACTACGATCGAGATCCAACAAACTATTTTCATTGGGTGTATGACCATTGAAGGTTTTATTCATGTAAACAGAACAACAATTATTCTCTGATTTTAAATGAATAACCGTATTGCAATAAACATGATCAAATCATATTCATGCTCAACGCAAACTCCAAATAACATTTATTTAGGTTTAACACTAATCCCGAAAATATAGGGAGTGTGCGATGATGATCATATCAATCTTGGAACTACTTCCAACACTCATCGTCACTTTCCCTTCAACTAGTCTCTGTTTATTCTGTAACTCCTGTTTCGAGTTACTAATCTTAGCAACCGAACAAGTATCAAATACTCAGGGGCTACTATAAACACTAGTAAGGCACACATCAATAATCTGTATATCAAATATACCCTTGTTCACTTTGCCATCCTTCTTATCCACCAAATATTCAGGGCATTTCCGCTTCCAGTGACCATTTCCTTTGCAGTGTAAACACTCAGTTTCAGGCTATGGTCCAGCTTTGGGCTTCTTCACAGGAGTGACAACTTGCTTGTCTTTCCACTTGAAGTTCCCTTTCTTTCCCTTTGCCCTTCTCTTGAAACTAGTGGTCCTGTCAATCATCAACACTTGATGGTCTTTTCTTGATTTCTACTTTCGTCGATTTCAACATCACGAAGAGCTCGGGAATCGTTTTCGTCATCCCTTGCATACTATAGTTCATCACGAAGTTCTAGTAACTTAGTGATGGTGACTAGAGAATTCTGTCAATCACTATCTTATCTGGAAGATTAACTCCCACTTGATTCAAGCGATTGAAGTACCCAGACAATCTGAGCACATGCTCACTAGTTGAGCGATTCTCCTCCATCTTTTAGCTTTAGAACTTGTTGGAGACTTCATATCTCTCAACTCGGGTATTTGCTGGAAATATTAACTTCAACTCTTGGAACATCTCATATGGTCCATGACGTTCAAAACGTGTTTGAAGTCCCGATTCTAAGCCGTTTAAGCATGGTGCACTAAACTATCAAGTAGTCATCCTTTTGAGCTAGCCAAATGTTCATAACGTCTGCATCTGCTCCTGCAATAGGTTTGTCACCTAGCGGTGCATTAAGGACATAATTCTTTTGTGCAGCAATGAGGATAAACCTCGGATCACGGATCCAATCCGCATCATTGCTACTAACATCTTTCAATACAATTTTCTCTAGGAACATATCAAAATATACATATGAAAGCAACAACGCAAGCTATTGATCTACAACATAATTTGCAAAATACTACCAGGACTAAGTTCATGATAAATTTAAGTTCAATTAATCATATTACTTAAGAACTCCCACTTAGACAGACATCTCTCTAGTCATCTAAGTGATCACGTGATCCAAATCAACTAAACCATAACCGATCATCACGTGAGATGGAGTAGTTTTCAATGGTGAACATCACTATGTTGATCATATCTACTATATGATTCACGCTCGACCTTTCGGTCTCCGTGCTTCGAGGCCATATCTGCATATGCTAGGCTCGTCAAGTTTAACTTGAGTATTCCGCGTGTGCAAAACTGGCTTGCACCCGTTGTAGGTGGACGTAGAGCTTATCACACCCGATCATCACGTGGTGTCTGGGCACGACGAACTTTGGCAACGGTGCATACTCAGGGAGAACACTTCTTGATAATTAGTGAGAGATCATCTTAAAATGCTACCGTCAATCAAAGCAAGAATAAGATGTATAACAGATAAACATCATATGCAATCAAAATATGTGACATGATATGGCCATGATCATCTTGCGCCTTTGATCTCCATCTCCAAAGTACTGTCATGATCTTTATCGTCACCGGCACGACACCATGATCTTCATCATCTTGATCTATATCAATGTGTCGTCACATGGTCGTCTCGCCAACTATTGCTCTTGCAACTATTGCTATCGCATAGCGATAAAGTAAAGCAATTATTTGGCACTTGCATCTTATGCAACAAAGAGACAACCATAGGGCTTCTGACAGTTGCCGATAACTTCAACAAAACATGATCATCTCATACAACAACTTATATCTCATCACGTCTTGACCATATCACATCACAACATGCCTGCAAAAACAAGTTAGACGTCCTCTACTTTGTTGTTGCAAGTTTTACGTGGCTGCTACGGGCTGAGAAAGAACCGTTCTTACCTACGCATCAAAACCACAATGATAATTTGTCAAATAGACTCCGTTTTAACCTTCGCAAGGACCGGGCGTAGCCACACTCGGTTCAACTAAAGTTGGAGAAACTGACACCCGCTAGCCACCTGTGTGCAAAGCACGTCGGTAGAACCAGTCTCGCGTAAGCGTACGCGTAATGTCGGTCCGGGCCGCTTCATCCAACAATACCGCCGAACCAAAGTATGACATGCTGGTAGGCAGTATGACTTATATCGTCCACAACTCACTTGTGTTCTGCTCGTGCATATAACATCAAACCATAAAAATCTAGGCTCGGATACCACTGTTGGGGAACGTAGTAATTTCAAAAAATTTCCTATGCACACGCCAGATCATGGTGATGATATCGCAACGAGAGGGGAAAGTGTATGTCCATGTACCCTCGTAGACCGTAAGCGGAAGCGTTAGCACAACGCGGTTGATGTAGTCGTACGTCTTCACGATCGACCGATCCAAGCACCGAACGTACGGAGCCTCCAAGTTCAGCACACGTTCAGCTCGATGACGTCCCTCAAACTCCGATCCAGCCGAGTGTCGAGGGAGAGTTCCGTCAGCACGACGGCGTGGTGACGATCTTGATGTTCTACCGGCGCAGGGCTTCGCCTAAGCTTCGCGACGATATGACCGAGGTGGAATATGGTGGAAGGGGGCACCGCACACGGCTAAGGAACGATCCGTAGATCAACTTGTGTGTCATGGGGTGCCCCCTTGCCCCCGTATATAAAGGAGCAAGGGAGGATGAGGCCGGCCCTAGGGAAGGGCGCGCCATGATGTGGAGTCCTACTAGGAGTCCAAGTCCTAGTAGGAGTCCACCAAGAGGGGAGGAAGGGAGAAGGAAGTGGAGGAGAAGGAAAGGTGGCCGGCCCCCTTTTCCCTAGTCCAATTCGGACTAGAAGGGAGGGGGGCGCAGCAGCCCCTTGGCCTTTTTCTCTTCTTCCCACTAAAGCCCATCAAGGCCCAATACTCTTCCCCGTATTCCCATAACTCCCCGGTACTCCTGAAAATACCCGTATCACTCGGAACCTTTCCGAACTCCGAATATAGTCGTCCAATATATCGATCTTTACGTCTCAACCATTTCGAGACTCCTCGTCATGTCCCCGATCTCATCCGGGACTCCGAACTCCTTCGGTACATCAAAACTCATAAACTCATAATATAAATGTCATCGTACGTTAAGCGTGCGGACCCTACGGGTTCGAGAACTATGTAGACATGACCTAGAACTATTCTCGGTCAATAACCAATAGCGGGACCTGGATGCCCATATTGGCTCCTACATATTCTACGAAGATCTTTATCGGTCAAACCGCATAACAACATACGTTGTTCCCTTTGTCATCGGTATGTTACTTGCCCGAGATTCGATCGTCGGTATCCAATACCTAGTTCAATCTCGTCACCGGCAAGTCTCTTTACTCGTTCTGTAATGCATCATCCCGTAACCAACTCATTGGTCACATTGCTTGCAAGGCTTATAATGATGTGCATTACCGAGAGGGCCCAAAGATACCTCTCCGACAATCGGAGTGACAAAACCTAATCTCGAAATACGCCAACTCAACATGTACCTTTGGAGACACCTGTAGTACTCCTTTATAATCACCCAGTTACGTTGTGACGTTTGCTAGTACCCAAAGTGTTCCTCCGGTAAACGGGAGTTGCATAATCTCATAGTTACAGGAACACGTATAAGTCATGAAGAAAGCAATAGCAACATACTAAACGATCAAGTGCTAAGCTAACGGAATGGGTCAAGTCAATCACATCATTCTCCTAATGATGTGATCTCGTTAATCAAATGACAACTCTTTTGTCCATGGCTAGGAAACATAACCATCTCTGATAAACGAGCTAGTCAAGTAGAGGCATACTAGTGACACTATGTTTGTCTATGTATTCACACATGTATTATGTTTCCGGTTAATACAATTCTAGCATGAATAATAAACATTTATCATGAAATAAGGAAATAAATAATAACTTTATTATTGCCTCTAGGGCATATTTCCTTCAATATGTCTCCTCGAAAAGATGAAATCTTGAATTATCGTCGTCGAAAACTCCTGTCCATCTCTTGATCCAGTGATCCCCAATTCCCACAGTCGTCTCCCACTACGTCGAGATTCCACCAACCGTTGCTCATACTCGCTTGATTCCTCCAAGAGGCCACCCACCGGAGGAGGCTCCGTCGGTGCTATACTACTCGCTTATCATCACTTGAATTTTAGACTCATTTATCTATTTTTATAAATTTAAATACCATAGATTGTACCCATTGGATACCCATTGGGTATAGGATACCTGGTGGGTATAGGCATGGGTATCGATTTATACCCATGGGTATTGTAGTGGGTGGGTATAGAAGGTTTCTATGGGTATGAGTTTGGGCAGAAGGAGGCTATACCCGCCCATACCCTACCCATTGCCATCCCTACAAAAAGTTGACCATTGACATGTTTGACATTTGACCATTGATTACAAAAAAGGGTTCGTCCTTTTGGAAAAGTTCATGGACTTGAAAAAATAAACGGATTTGCAAAATGTTCATAAATTAAAAATACAATGAATTAAAAAAACATGGATTTTGATAAAAAAAAGTTCAAGGATTTGAAAAAAATTCATGATATTTTTTTGAAAAAAATCATCAATTTTGCAAAAAATTTATCAATTTTGAAAAAAGTCCATCGATTTTGGAAAAAGAAATCATCTACTTTGAAATAAAAACATTCATCTTGAGAAAGGTTCATCAATTTAGAAGAAAAAAATGTCATCAATCTTGAAATAAGTTCATCGACTTTGAAAAAAAATCATCAATATTAAAAAACGTTCATTGATTTTTCTAAAGGAAACTGAAAAAGTTTGCACATTGCAAAAGAAAAAGTAAAACAAAGGAACATAAAAAGGAAAAGAAAACGAAAAAGAAAAAAAGGGAAATGAAAACAGAAAAAAACATTTGAAAAACAAGGAAAAAGGAAATAAGAAAGAGGGCGATGACGATTACTTGCGGCCCTCAAAGGAATGAGACCCATCGCAGATACGCCCATAATGCAGATTAAGACGATGACGATTACCTCCGCAGGATTGTCTCCCATATGGTCGTTGGCCTTCCGTTTCACAAAATCCGTCACTTTATCTGTCCTCGACCTCTTTGGGCCGGTCGGCGGTTCTGAGTCGATTCATTAATTTAGGAGTTTGCAAAAATGTACAAGCATTGGCAAAAGATGAGGAAAACTTTATCAAAAAAAGGATGCGGAAAAAGAAAACGAAGAGCTGCTCGAGTGGCATGATGAAGCTCACGTGTTTGGACCCGGAAGGCGGCGATACTCCATGACAACAGTGGCGGAGCTTGACTGCGATGTCAGGGGAGCAAAAAGCAAAGTATAGATGTTTGGGGGGATAATAAGAATACTTTGTTCTAGTTATGCCCCCCTGAAAAAAGAGGAAAGAAGAAAAGGACGAGAACTAACTATCTGAACGCAAGTGCTCAAGTCGGCTGGTTGGTTATCACGTCCAACTATGTTCCAGGAAGTACCTAGTTCGATTTTCCTCTCAGCGGATAGATGATTTCTAATATATGACCATCATGCCCTTACTTATGAAAAGGTATCGACTAATCTGGACCGTCCATGTGTTTAGGGTGGCTTACATTAACCTGGCAACTCTCGGTTGAAAATTCGGAGAGGAAGGGTGGGTGTAGATGTGTGCGGAAGGGTAAACAAGGGTGGTGGTACAACACTGATATAAGAGTCTGATTGTATGTTTGCAGTGGAATCGGTTCAGCTCATGGATGCATATTTTGGACCAGACGTAGCCCTTATTGCTGAGTGTAACCAACTGTCGATGGACTCTGAGAACATCTCCTTTATGCATTGCTTTTGGGAGGTTAATCATGTTGTTAATGGGATAGCTAGGCACTCTTTTAGCTTTAGAAACTCCAGTAGTTGGGATACTGAGATCCCTGACTTTATTTCTCACCTTGTAAATGATATGACAATCATATGAGGAATAAAGTCTATTTGATGTTAAAAAAACAAGGATGGTGGTTCCTAAAATGTTAGTATGTAAGGAATTGTTGGCAAGCAGTGCTCCTTGAGAATCGAAGGCAGCATAAAAAATGTGGCACGGCGAAATAAATAGCTCATAGAATCAAATTATAATATGACAACTAAATTGCCCGTGATTCTTTGAGTTTGGTGGTCTACCCGCATCAAAGTGCAGGTGAGCAGAGGAGCAAATTTTTGTTTTGCGGTACTCATATTGAACCAAATATAGATCCATTAACTACCTCTTTTATTTTGTTAAAGATTGCCTCATATCTAACAGTGCAAGTACACTTCATTATTCCCCAAGCGAATATGTGTTTCCCACATTGACAAATATCAAACTCATTCAGCTCCTTAGACGCAATGACATATATGAATATGTGTTTCCTAGACAAATGTCAAACTCATCAGCTCCTTAGTCGCAAATGCATATGTTAATACACCCACGTCACGACTCCCAAAAGACATCTACACTTGTACGCAACTTTTGCCAACTGAAATAACTACTATTATTCAAATAAAAAATATCAACACATGAAAATGCATGTATCACATAAAGATTGTGCTGACATTCAAAAAAAAAAACTAACTATTCGTACAATGACAAGTTCATCACTGTAAGACTGGGTGTGATCCATATGGGACTGGGCCAGCTCGACCAAAGCGGGGATACAATTTCTTCCCTACTGCCATGGTCCAAGTTGAGAACACCTATGTCCCGGGGATTCGGCTTATACTTCCAATTATGTTGCTCATCATCTGCGAAATAGACACAATTTGCCTTCAGTTGCGGATATTCTTCAGCATTAAGGTACTGTGCCTGATTACGCCCAAGAAACAACACGTGATGTTGCAAGCCATTTATTTCCACAAGCTCTTCTGCTGCCATATCAACTTTGTATAACAAGATTTTTCTAGTTTTAATAGCTATGAGGTCCTCAGAAGCCGCATCTATTAGTTCAATCTTTCTGCGGACTTGCAGCAGGCCGTCACACGGTGCCTGAACAACATACCACATGTCCCAGCTAATGTAATTGTCAATCTCATCTATAATTATGTTCCTCGTGACAGTAGGGCCACCAAGATCAAAAGCATCAATTCTTCCTGTTCCCGTGAAAGCATACAATAGATCATGCATGTAGATGCATTGTTTATAGTCCCAACCAGGGGGCAGCAAGGTCCACTTACAATCTCCTATCCTTGCGAACGAAAGCTCACCTTCTGGACCGTGGATGAGAACCACAATGTAGCTTCCTGCCGACGGATCCGGAAAGATAAATGCCCTGACATAGAGGTGGTCACGAAGCTCGTCGGGAGCATGGGTTAACATTTTGGGGTCAACCAGTTTGGAGCCTGACTCCGCACAGTACACTTGCTCGGGCAATCCATACTTAACAATTGTACCTGCATCGTCAAATATTGGCTCTACATAATCAATGGTGATCACCGGCGGGAGAGCAATCTGTTGACCAGTGATCGGATTGATAAGGTGGAGCTCAGACTTGTCATCTGCGGTAACTAGCCAACCATGCGAGGACCCAATCAGATACCTACTTCGGATGGGTGGATCCGGGAGAGTTAAATTGTAGACCCTCTTCTCCGCGAGGTTGTAGAGACAAGCTACGTTCTCACCAGCAGATTCAGAAGTGTAGAGGAGGCAAGGCGTCTGAGGCCGTTTGTACTGCTCAAGCTCGTTGCATAGGCTGGTATACGCAGAGCGCCAGGAGGTGCTGACCGCACGCATGAGGTCAGGTATCTCGAGGAGTGAGAATATTTCGATCAATACATCCTGCGGCAGCTCCGGCAAATTTCTCACCGCAGTTTCAGTTTCCATCGGTGGTGAGACCTTTCTGAATTTCCCCATTGAATCGGGAGAAAGAGCCAGCAACTTGGGCAAAATTCTCAGGCCAAAATGTGCAAAGCTCACTATCCTGGCTACGCTACAGCAGGCCTCCATTGGAGCAATTGCAAAACTCAATCTTGTGGGAGAAGAGATGCTTCAGCGGCAAACCAACGGGACTTGCCTTGTGTCTAATCTGAGAAGAAGCACACCGTCCTGGCTGCACTTATATAGAGAAGCCTGTCGGAGTCCAACCTCACCGTCCTGGCTCAGATTAGAAGAAGGGGTCCGGATCCAAGGAGGAAGCGGCCGTAGAAACTCTGGAAAAGATCCGGAATTCGAATCCGAGCAGTTACCTCAAGGGTTTCCGTCGATTGCTCCACTGCGCCTTGGAATGATGCCGGCCACACCACCCAACGACCGGAGAGGCCCGGAGAACCAGGAGTAGTTGGCAGTGGAAGGTCGCGGCGAGACGGAGCTTGGCCGCTCCGCCGTCTTTGTCGCAGGCGGCGGCGCTGTGGGGGCAGGTCGGCACGCAGGCTTGTGTCGGGTTTGCAGAGGTCAACGGAGGGCGTCTGTTTTGCGACCGAGCGTCGCGTGCTCCGCGCGAGCGATGGATTCCTTCTTAATATATTCTTTGGAAATGTTATCCGACTAACGTTCGCCAGAAGATAAATCCTGATGAACCTCTTCATAGCCGTCGCACGAATCTTGACGCAAGGGATTTACTTCATTTTGCACCGGTTTCTTTTTTCTCTTAACAATTTTCATTGGTCTTCTGCGGTAGCGGCGGCCCGGGGTCCCTGCCCTGTTCCGGTCCAGTCCGATCTGGATCTGGTTCTGGCCGGTAGGATCTCGGCCATGGCTGCCGGCAGGCGTGGTGGCGCCGGTCCTCAGCGGCTGCTGGGCACCGTGGTGGTGCTGGCGGTTGTGCTGGTGGCTCGGTGTGGTGGATGGGGCTCCGAGGCGGCGGCCTCGGACCGAGCTCCCGGCGTGGACGGCGTACGTGCGCGCGGAGGCTCTGGATGTGTGCGTGGGGCGCGGATCGACTGTCGGGCGCGGCGGCGGCTGGCGCACGTCGGGCCCAGCGACTGACTGAACGGGCGCAGTGACTGGCTGGTTTCTCCGGGGCGCGAGGTGTGCCGCGGGTGAACGGCCTGCTCCTGCTCAGCTGCTTCGCTCGAGCGGCTCTGATCTGGGTGCTGCTCCTGGCGATGCGGCGTTGGTTGCTGCGGTGGTGGTGGCTACGGTGGTGTTGCGGTGGTGGACGACGGCTTCGGCCAGGGGGTGGTGCGTGTCTGGTCGCGGTGGATCGTGGGATCTCGTGGTCAGAATGAGGTCGCCCTCAGAAAGTGGTGGACGATGGGCGGCGGTCGGTGGTGGAAGGTGGTCGGCGCATCTCCGGGATAAATCTTTGCTCCGGCCTTCTTCGGAGCCGGCGACGGCGGCACCCGCGGGTGCCGTGGTCTTTCTTGGAAGCGTCGTCGTGGAGGTGTGCTCCTCCTCCCCACGGCTTTGGCTCCGGAGGGAAACCTCAAATCTGTTGGGTCGGGCGATGGAGGCGTCTTCGCGTCTTCTCCTTCTTGGGGGCATCGTCTCGGAGCCGGCTACGACCGGAATACTGGTGGATTGCGGCATCTTCGCCGCATGGTTTGCTGAGGCGGGGCGCTGGTTTCTGTTTGGCAACGATGATGGCGTCGAGAGGAGCTCAGGTCGCGGCGTGGACTTCGGTAGCCGGTTCTTTCCGACGTGTCCGAGGTGCTCTTCTGTGGGCACGGTCGGCGCAAGCCCTGCATATTTTCTTGGTGAGGCTCGTCGTCAAAGTCGGAGTTGTCGGTTGCTTGCGCGTGGGGCCTTCTAGTGGCATGTGCCGTCGTGGCTTCTATGCAGCTGTTTGCGGGTTGGCTTCGAGGTTGGAGCTGTACGGTGAAGTCGGAGTCACCCGTTCGAGGAAGCCGGTGATGACGATGACGCTTGCGACTTCTCGGTGAATGCCTTTCTTCTTTGCAGCTTTGTGTCCCATGTCGGTGGCCAGGTTGGCCGGTGGTGCCCATATCATATGGGTTGAGTTGTATCGGTTTTAGCCCGGTTTTCTGCCAATTAACCGGCAATTCTCTTCTTCTTAATCAATGAAAATGGCAAATCTTTTGCCTCGTTTCAAAAAAAAATTCATTGGTATTTCTTTTCTTTCTTCTTTTTTATTTGTTCCTTTTTCAATTTTCATTTTTTTTGTTTTTCGTCCTTCTTCATTTTTATTTGTTTCTTTTTCGTCTTTTCATCAGTTTTCTTTTGTTTTTCACGTTTCTTTGTTGGTTTTTCACGGTTTCCATTCCTTTTCATTGGTTTCTTTGTTTGGTTTTTTTATTTTTTTATTAGGTTTCTTCTTTTTCTTTGTTTTTTTTATTCTCATCGGTTCCTCTTATTGGTTTTCATTGTTTTTCATTCTTTTGCACTTGTTTCTTCAGTTTTAATTTTTTTTCTTTGTTTTTCTTTGTGTTTTTTGGTCTTCATTGTTTTTTTCCTTTTTTTTCTTTTTGGTTTTTATTCTACTCCCTCCGTTTCTAAATATTTGTCTTTTTAGATATTTCAAATGGACTACCACATACGGATTTATATAGACATATTTTAGAGTGCAGATTCACTCATTTCGCTCCTCATGTAGTCACTTGTTGAAATCTCTAGAAAGACAAATATTTAGGAACGGAGGGAGTATATTTTTTGTATACATCAAGAAAAAAATTGTATACATGTTTAATATTTTTCAAATAAAACTTTAATATTTCTTCCTACATGGTCAATATTTTTTCTATGCACATTTTTAACATTTTTCAAATGCTTGATTAACATTTTTTAAATGCAAGATTAACATCTTTTGGAATACATGGTCAACATTTTTCTATACACATTTTAATATTTTTCAGATGTTTGATTACATTTTCAATACAAGATTAACAGTTTTTAATACATACATAGCCGACATTTTTTCTATACATGTTTAACATTTTTCCTCATATGCTTGATTAATATTTTTCAAATACAAGTTTAACATTTTTTATACATGTTTAACATTTTCTATACACATTGAACATTTTTTAATACATGGTCAACATTTATGTATATATATTTATCATTTCAAATAGAAATTTAACTTTTTTTAATACATGGTCAACATTTTATTCGAAAGCTTGATTAACATTTTTATAATACATGGTCAATTTTTTTGACATACATTGTATAGGCTTTGTACACATTTTCCGTATACATGGTCAAGATTTTTTTCTATACACATTTAACATTTTTCAAGTGCATGATTAATATTTTTCAAAACATTATGTAAAGTATATTTTTTGTAAAATGTATGTTCAGACTTTTTAAAGTGTAAGAAGGTAAAATAAATAGCAAAACAAAAAATGTGAAAAACAGAACATGCAAATGAGGTTGTGGCCTCCAGCGAACTTGGCCGGCGCATCTCCAGCTGCCTTATGTGAGGGTTATCTCTGTCTCCCGTGAAGCGAAACATAAGGGCGCCCGGAGGACAACCCCCCAACCGATGTGCCCCAGATATTAGGGTCAATTTTTTAGTGTATATTCTTTTTTTTATTTTCTGAACTTTCTTTTACTTTTGACCATCCGCACAAGTGATCGATTCCTTTCGTTTTTTTCTTTTTTGAACTTCCATGTGACGCTGGCAGAAATCTTTTCATTTCAATTGTGTTTTTTTGTTTGTGCGGCATTTGAATCGTGTTGAAGTGGGTCCTGATAAACTTGACGAGCCTACTTGTAGTTTGAAGCTTAAACAGTCTAAGGCCCTGTTTTATTTGGTCTTGAGCTTCGGTTTTTGGAGCATTTAGGCCCCTAAAAGCACAAGCCCGAACAAACACGTGACATATGTTGCTTGTCTTGATAGAAGCCACCTTCCCAAATGCATTGTGAAGCAAGAGCACCTCCAGACTAGCTTTCCCCGTCCCCCATCGACTTCTCACCCCTCCAACAAAACCTTGGCGCTCCACTTTGCAGTAATTACAGCCAAAATGCCATCAATATATATAAGCGGTACCCTTCAGAAACATGTCTCGGCTTGCACCCCCACCCCATTTCCTCCCGAGAACCCAAGAGATAGAAGAAACATAAGGGGCTAGGGTTACAGGTCGTCGCTGCCATATCGAGCCATCTCGGCGGCCGGTGCTCGCCCTGCCACCAACCAAATCTCTCCTCCCTTCCTTCTTGCCTTATTCCTGCTCCCGGAGCTCACTCCCCGGCATCCTCCCAGCCTCCCTGACCGAGCGTGCCCGCCGGACGTACTAACCTCGCCGTCGTCTCCCACCGGAGGCACCTCATGACAAATGTCGCCGGCTCGACCACGGCACAAAGATCACTGCCGCCGCACGCCTCCCTGCCTCGTCGCCGCCCGACATGGCTCAAGAGCTCCACCCCCAGACAGTCGTCCTCTTTTGACGCTCCTCCACGACGCCCCCTCCACTGCTGCATGTTGAAGATAAATGTTGTATGATTTTTCAGTTGTTGGACTATGCAAATCAGGACATGAACAAGTGAGTATTTGATTATTTGTGGGGGGGGGGGGGGGGGAGGGTCTTGAAGTTGTGTTCCCCTGTTTTTAGCGTTGAGCTAGCTAAGAAAAGGGGGAGACCCCGTAAAATCAAAATCTAAAATCCTGTTAGGGACATTTTGGAATTGCAGGGGTTTGGGGCGCCCTGATAAACAAAAGTTCCTAAGAGACATGCTTTTTTATTATGGGATCCGATTCATAGGTTTTTCACAGACCTTGATGTAGGATTTTGATGCTTTATTGGCCAAGAAGCATTCTCACAATATAAATTTTCAGTGGCAACAATTGAGACCAAATGGGAGATCTTGTGGTCTTTTGTGGGGGTGGATGCTAATAAAATGAATGTTATCTCTCAGGGTGTAGGGAAACACTACATTTGCTTTAAGATCGGAGATAAGATATCTCTGTTTTAGTGGCAGTTATTAGTGTTTTATGGGACTGCACAAAGGGAGGACAAAGATAGTTTTCTAGTTGAATTTGTTGATGTTTGCAGCAACTGTGAGGGACCAGTAGTGATGGGAGGTGACTTTAATATCATCAGGAACATCTGAGAAATTTAAACCTTGCGTTCTGCCCAGATGGAGTCACACCTTTAATTCCATCATAAAAGTGAATGGACTAAAAGATATGTTGCTCCAGAGTAGATTATATACTTGGGAAAATAATTTGGAAGATCCCACTTTTGAGAAAATAGACATGGTCTTAGTTTCTAAGGAGTGGGATGTGGCATTTCCTTTGGCTCATGTTACAGGTTTGAATAGGAAGTTGTCTGGTCTTGTGCCTCTACTTTTGAATACTGGAGTGCCCCCATCTCACAACAATGTTTTCATGTTTGAGAATTTCTGTTTCGAGAGGGAGGGGTTTGTTGAGATGGTGGAGAAGAGTTGAACTTCTCCTACCTTCCGTGTGCATGATATAGATAAATGGCAAGAGAAAACCAGAAGGTAAGAGATATGCCAAAGGGTGGCACATTAATATGGATGAAGCTTTTAGGACATGTAAGAAAGAAATATTGGGGAAGTTGGCTGAGAAAAATGAGAATATAAGGTTGTCTACAAGTGAGAGAGAACTGAAAATGGATCTTAATTCTTAACTGGAGAAGTTGTTGTGGGATGACGAAATTAAATGGAGGCAAATAGCTCATGAGAGAGACTTGAAAGAAGGTGATGGAAATACCAAATACTTCCAATTAAAAGCAATTGGGAGGAAAACAAGAATTATATAGCTATGCTTCTCAATGAGGGGGCTGAAGTTTCAGGGGAGGAATAATTGGTTAGACACATTACTGATTTTTACAAAACCCTGTTTGGAGAGCCTGAGGTTCCTGAAATAAGGCTGGGAGATATGCAATGCTCTCAACTGATGGAGAATGATAGAAAATTCCTTACAAAAGAGTTTGATATGGAGGAAATCAAGGAGGTTTTTTTGGGCTTAAGCATAACAAGGCAGTTGGTCCTGATGGTTTACCAGCTGAATTTTACTAAAAAAAAATTGGGATATCATCAAGTATGATCTTAAGGAGATGCTTGATGCCTTTCATAGAGGGGAGTTTAACACACAGAGATTGAACCATGGTACAATTGCTTTGACTCCCATAGTTCAAGATGCAAATGTGACCTAGAAATTCAGACCTATCTGTTTTCTTAATGTTAGTTATAAAATACTGACTAAGCTCTTGGCAGTCAGATTAGGGCTGATTATTGATAGGTTGATTGCACCCACTGAAACTGCTTTTATCTATCATGAAGGGAGTGGTTCTCCTACATGAAACGGCCATGAGATGAAGGTCATAAAAATGAGGGGTCTGCTACTCAAAATTAATTTTGAGAAGGCTTATGATCAAGTGAAGTGGCCCTTTCTATATCAGATGATGTAGGCCAAAGGTTTTGCAGACATGTGGTGTGATTGGGTCATGAAATTGGTGAAAGGGGGAAGAGTGGCAGTGAAGGTAAACGATTAGATAGGGCCTTACTTTCAAGCTCATAAGGGTGTGATACAAGGGGACCCATTGTCTCCATTGATGTTTAATATCATAGCTGATGGTTTGTTCACTTTGGTCAAACGAGCACATGAACAGAAGTTGGTGTCTAGGCTCATGTCAGACCTTGCAAATGAGGAACTCGTGATCCTGCAATATGAAAATGACACCAATTAAAAATGCCATTGTGAGATACTACTGGACTTTTTTGAGCAATTCTTACAGCCGTTGTGAGATTCTAGTAGTCCCGTGAATTACAACTTGTGCAGAAATTTACCTCCTCATAAGCACATGCTCATCTGCTCGAAGAGTAGACACAGCCGGCCCAGACCTCCGAGTTGGGCTGCGGGTGTCGGACGGAGTGTGGGTGGTAGCATGAGTGGCTAAGAGCATCTCCAACAGTCGCCCAACGTGCGGCGCGCTAAAAATGCTTTTGCAGTGCGCCGATCGCCTATTTTGGCGCGGCGGCCAGCGCTGGCTCCAGCGGCCGCTGTAAAATGCAGCGCGCGCGTAGCTCCAGCAGGCGCGCTAAGATGCAGCGTGCGCTCTCGCTCAAACAATATATGCGCTCAAAAACACAAGCAAAAAGATCAAACACAAATAAAACTAATCAACAAAAATAGTTCAATTTCGTTATTACAACTCAAACAAATAGTTTATCTTTCAATACAACCAATAGTTCAACAATACAAAATCAAACGCACAAATCATGATGCTCATTGTTGGTCATTCCATGCCTACCACTCCTCAATGAGATCCTTCTGAAGATCATCATGCATTTCGGCACGCCGAATGGCATGATAGGAGGCAACAAAACGGGCCACCCTTTCAGCCCTCCACCGCACTCGCAGGGATGTCCCAAGAGCTCATAGTGAGAGTAATCTAAATCTTGGCCACGCTCATTCTCGATGATCATGTTGTGCATGATATACCAAAACATCTTTTGATCCCAAAATCTAGCCGGTCATCTCACAATAGCAAATTGGGCTTGCCAAATCCCAAAAGCTCTCTCCACATCTTTTCTAGCCGCCGTCTGAGCATTGTGGAAATCAAGATTTTTCTCACCTTCCGATTTTTTTCAACGGCTTCACAAATGTTTGTCATTTTGGATAGATGACATCCGCAAGATAGTAGCCATAGATGTATGTACGGCCATTTGCTACAAACTGCACCGATGTCAGTTCACCATTTGCAATCTTATTCATCAGTGGTGACCGGTTGACAAGGTTGATGTCATTCAAAGATCCAGACATTCCAAAAAAAGCATGTCAAATCCAAGTCTCTTGATCGGCCACCGCTTTAAGGATTATAGTTGAACCCTTTTTTGGCCGTGGAATTGCCCATGCCATGCCTTAGGACAATTCTTCCAACTCAAATGCATGCAATCTATTGAGCCAAGCATACCTGAGAAGCCACGAACTTTGTTCATCTCCAATAGCCTTGCCGCGTCTTCAGCATTGGGAGATCTCAAATACTCCTGACCAAACACACAATTCCGACTGCGAAGCGCTTGACACACATGATGGCTCAACTCTCACCCATGGCCAAGTGATCATCAACTAGATCAGCGGGATACCGTATGCCAACATATGCAAAGCAGTTGTCATCTTCTGAAAGGTGCTATGCCCGAGCTCTCCGGCGGCATTCCTCCTTTGCTGAAAAAACCGATCATGGCTCGCTAGTTTCTCTGCAATGTGCCTGAACAACTCGGTGCTCATCCTAAACCGGCGCCAGAAGTATGACTCGGGGTACACCGGATTATCCGCAAAATGGTGCCTGATCAATCTGTTGTGGGAGTCGATCCTATCCCTCCAAATTTTCTGCCGACCCATAACCGAACCACCGTGCTTCGCTTTTTTATTGATGTGCATAGCTAGGATCATTGAAAGATCCTTCTCCTCTTCCATATCAAATTCTTCTTTGGAAGAATCATATGACGAACTCATCTACAATGTTCAATTTAAACTATGCTATAAAAACTACAAACAACCAACACCAAATTCATGTAAAAAATGTGAAGTTGAAGCAATACATACCTTGCGAGCGTTTTGTCGAACACCTTGAGGGCGCCGAGCGGCAGTGGGCGGTCGGGCGCTGTTCGTCGGAGGACTGTCGCGCGCAAGGGGCGGCAGTGACTAGAGGGAGACGGAGGAAGCAGCGGCGGTGCAGGGATAAGCCGGGGAAGCGCTGGAACGGTCGCCGAAAGAAATGGGGTGGCGTGGGCGGCCGCGGCGCCAGCGGCTGGATGGGGTGGGTGGAGTTGCGAGCGGGCGCTCGAGTGTCCAACGCGCGGGAGCGGGCACAGCAAATAAACGGCGCGCCATGGCATTTTCGCCCGCGTGCTGAACTAGTTATGCTGCGCGTGTGGTTTTTGCGCCTCCGCTGGAGCGCCTGAAGCGGTAGCGCGCGCAAAAAGCACTAATTTTTCAGCGCGGCGCCTATTTAGCGCGTCTGTTGGAGATGCTCTAAGGAATTGGAGGTGGACGACTTTGTCGGTGGCACGTGCGCTCGAAACGACCTAAAAGCGCAGCTGGGTTTTCTAGCATTTAGGTATTTTGAATGGGAAGGACCTTTTTGCCGCGCCAATTCGGCGAAATACTACACTTGCTAGTACATAGTTTGGTATCTTAAATTTGTCTACATACAGATGTATCATGTCATGTTTTAGTATTAGGTACATCTATATCTAGACAAATGTAAGACAAGAATTTTGGGATATAGGGAGTATAAACAATGCGGGGTACTAGCAGCACCAAATCTTTCGATCATGCCTCTCGAATAAAATACATGGTCACGATGAAATGGTAATAGACATATCCCACCTGCTGCGCTGGGAGGAGTATGACAAGTCTTGGAACAATAAAACTTGGACAGAGCCTCCGAGGAAATTGCGCGCTACTCTTTTTTTTTTACGCGAAACAAGGGATTTTATTGCTTGATAGATATCCGGTTACAATCAGCTAGGAAGCTACTAACTAGGAAGGGTGGACAAGAGTCCAGCCAAACATCTGATATTGAGAGGGTAGTTGCATGTTTAGCGCATAGGTCAGCCGAACTGTTGGCTTCTCTTGCGACATGCTGGATCGAGAAGGAAACAAAGTTTGCAGCTCTTTCCTTGATTTCATCGAAGATAGGCTTCACAATCGATCTAGGACTGTGATGCGAGTTCCAGAGGTTCGCTACCTCCAAGCAATCCACCTCCATTGCCACGTGCGAGAAGCCCCTCAGCTAGGCAAATATCACTCCCTCTCGCAGGGCTAGGGTTTCGACAATGAAGGGGTCAGTTACACCAGGGAGTGGCTTGCTCCATGCACCAGTGAAAGAGAGATGTGAGCGAGCAACTCCTCCCGCGCCTCCAACCTGAAGCTGTGTGTCGAGGGCGCCGTCTGTGTTGATTTTAATCCATCCAGGCTGCGGTGGATTCCAGTTCTGGATACTCCCGCTGCGTCGCTGTGTTGGAGGAAGATCGAGTATGGCTAGGTCATCTCGTGCCCATTTTATTGCTTGGGCTGGATCGTACCCTTCTTCATCATGCGTCCAGCGATTCCGCGAGTTCCAGATCGAGTGCATGATTGTAATTATCTTGCATCTGTCTGAGTCTGAGAATCTAGTGTCGAGCACCAAATCTCGCGCCCATGTATCATGGTGTAGCCGTGGAAGCTTTAGTCCAATGACTTCCTTAGTTGCAGCCCAAAAAGCTTGTGCATGTGTGCAATGTATGAATGTGTGCATGAGGTCTTCATCCATTGCCTTGCACAGATCGCACCTAGAGATGGTGCGGATATGGCGATATTGCATGTTGGCGTAGTCAGGGAGAATCCCTCTGAGAACTCGCCACATGAATACCTGAACTCTTGGGGTCACTTTGAGTTTCCATAGAGTAGTCCACAATTGTTTTTGCGAAGCTGATGTTCCCACTACCGTCCCTTCCTATAGAGCTCGACGCTCGTTTTGAGTCACAAGAGCATGATAGGCTGATTTTACAGTGTACTCACCGGGTCTTTCAAAGGCCCAAGCCAGGAAATCTTCTCCACCATTGTGCCGGATAGGAATGTTAAGTATGGCCTCCGCATCAGGTGCAAGAAAATTCCGACGTACTGTTTCAATATCCCAGGTTCCCCTACTATCATCGATGAGTTCAGAGACCCAATGAAGCGGGTCATTCCCTATCCTCCCCATGGGTTTGAGGGTGGAAGTGGTGGGGATCCAAGAATCGTTCCATGTGGAGATAGAATCTCCGTTGCCAACTCGTTTGATCAAACCCGTTTGCAAAGCCTTTCTCCCCGCAATGATTGTTTTCCAAGTTGCTGACGAAGTGGTTGGAGCATTGGCTTGCATAAAGTCACAATCCGGGAAGTATTTCCCTTTGAGAACTTGGGAGCATAGGGAGTTGGAATGGGTTATGAGTCGCCAGCCGTGCTTCCCCGGGAGCGCAAGATTAAACTTTTCAAACTCTCTGAACCCCATGCCCCCTTGAACCTTTGGTGTTCACAAATTCTCCCACGACAACCAGTGCAAGGACCGCCTGTCAATAGAGCTGCTCCACCAATATTTTGCCATTGAAGATGTGAGTTGTTTGTGAACTTTTTTCGACAATAAAAAACAGGACATACTGAAGGTAGGAATGGCTTGGATAACTGACTTTAGCAGTACCTCTCGTCCCGCACATGCAAGGAAGCGCTCTGACCAACCTTGCATACTAGCGCGACTTCTTTCTCCAATGTGGTCGAAGGAGCTGATGGATTCATATACCTAGGGTAGGGTCATAGGCCTGACCTGAATGCCCTACTCTAGGACAGCTTTAGAAGAGATCACCTTCCAGTCGACCAACCAAGAACCCACTCGACTGGAAGAAGGACTCGACCATGGAGATGCACTCGACCATGAAGATACACTCGACCACCAGAAGGTCAGAAGGCACTCCGTACTGCAACGGTCTGTAATTGAATAGACTTAATGGTAGTTAAGGCATTTTATGTGGGGCGTTACCAGTAACGCCCCAGACTTAATACACTTTAAACCCTTCATTACGTGGGCTGGTAGGGGTCCTGGCGTACTCTATATAAGCCACCCCCCTCCACAGGCAGAAGGGTTCGGACTCTGGTAACACCTATACACATAATCCACTCGACCGCCTCAGGGCTCCGAGACGTAGGGCTTTTACTTCCTCCGAGAAGGGCCTGAACTCGTACATCGCTTGTGTTTACAACTTCTCCATAGCTAGGACCTTGCCTCTCCATACCTACCCCCCACTCTACTGTCAGACTTAGAACCACGACAGTTGGCGCCCACCATGGGGCTGTGTTTTAGCGATTTTGTGGAGAAGTTGCAGTATTTCCGAATACTTTCATCATGATGACTGCTGGAGTTTTGGTCGAGGGGCGCGAGATCCGTCTTGGCGTTCTCACCTTCGTCATCGACGACTCCGCGTGGCTCCAGGAGGCTCCACTCGACGTTGATGCGCTCCCCGTCCGCGGTGCGACGCATTTTCGCGCGTGTGTCCACGGCGTTCTGCTGCGGCAACCGTCGGCCCCCTATCGGTCGACTCCTTTATCGGTCGCCCGCCCGGTCTCCCACCAGCGCAAGCGCTCTGGTCGGTCGAGGCTTCAGCGGTGGGTGAAACACGCGGTGGCTCGCCAGGTGGCCATCGCACAAGTTGCGGCAATCGAGCCCGACGAATCTCTCTACGGCCTGTTCGATCTGTCGACTGGCTCCGTAGAGACTGCATCCGAGTGCGATAGCAGTGATCCAGCGGCGGAAATTCTCATGGTCGACGGGCCCCGCAGTCCTCCTGGCTTTGCCCATGGCGGCGGAGCAGGCGGCGGAGGTAGCCCCGCACAGGACCACGAAGAGTACCAGCCCGAGGCACTCGACTCTCTGCAGAGAGAGGAGCTTCGCCGCAGGAACATGGATGCCCTGCATACTCCTATTACGGGAGAAACCCCCGAGGCTCGCGCCTTGGAGGAGGCACGTTTGGCCAATGTGGCTGAACGCGCTCGTCTGGAGAACCTTCAGCGAGCACTCGACGAGCGCGCGCGGCAACGAGTCCCCGAAGCCAGTCGACGTCGACTCTTCCCACCGACTCAGGTATACCGCACGCCAATTCAGAATTTAGCAGCTGCAACCCGTATAGCAGAGTCCATCCAGCCTTCACAGTCGGAAGCTGGGAGAGGCTTGATGCAGATCAGAGATTTGCTCCGAGCAGCTGGGGATCAGAACTCAGCCGTATCGCAGTCGCGCAACAGAATTCACAGTCGATCCGTCGCTGCGAATACGGTTCAGTCGGCTCACAGTCCTAGATCGCCTCCGCGGCGGGAAGGACGCGACAACCAGCGTGATCAGCATGGAGACCGACACGACCGAGATGACAGGCGTTGAGTGCCCGTTTCCCCTCCGAGGGAAGGGTCTTACGCTCCTCGCCGACAGGATGACAGGCGTCAGTTCAGTGTGGGGCGAAGGGTTCCAGTCGACCCCAGGGGGCCAGGCATCGACGCGCGGTCCATTATCGTGCAAAGCTTGGTCGACCGGAACAGAGCCCATCGAGGTGGACCCGAGAGAGATGCACCCACGAGCAGTCGAGTGCATGTTTCTGGTCCAGAGTGTTTTAGCAGGGCTATCAGAGCCGCAGTGATTCCCCCCAATTTCAGGTTGGCGACAGGAGTCAGCAAGTTCACTGGAGAGTCCAAGCCTGAAACTTGGCTCGAGGATTACCGAGTGGCTGTTCAGATTGGTGGCGGGAATGATGAGGTGGCCATGAAGCATTTGCCCCTTATGCTGGAAGGTTCAGCCAGAGCGTGGTTGAATCAGTTACCTCCTAGCAGTATTTACACTTGGGAAGATTTGTTCCGAGTGTTCGTCAGAACTTTTGAAGGAACCTGCAAGCGACCAGCTGGTTTGACAGAGCTGCAAGTTTGTGTGCAGAAGCCCAATGAGACTCTCAGAGAGTATATTCAGAGGTGGATCACTCTGCACCATACTGTGGAAAATGTGTCTAATCATCAAGCAGTCTGCGCCTTCAAAGATGGCGTCAAAAACAGAGAATTGAGTCTGAAGTTTGGTCGAACCGGAGACATGACTCTGAGTCGGATGATGGAGATTGCTACCAAGTACGCAAATGGTGAGGAAGAGGACCGACTCCGAAGCTGCAAGTTTAAGCCAAGTCAGTCGGAGAAGGGAAATTCCGGTCGGAAACAGAAGCGGAAAGCCGAGCCAGCAGCTCCTGGAGAGGCTCTGGCCGTAACTCAGGGAAAGTTCAAAGGGAAGCCAAAAGGATCCTGGAATCCTAAGAAAGTAAAGGATAAAGAAGGAAACGACGTGATGGATATGCCATGCCACATCCACACGAAGAAAGATGAAGAGGGCAACATTATTTACCCAAAGCACACCACTCGCCAGTGTCGACTCCTGATCCAGCAGTTTCAGGGAAAACAGTCTAAGGACAAGGAGAAAGAGTCAGACAAGGCCGGAGACAAAGAGGACAGTGAGGAAGAATATCCACATATCAACTCCACTCTGATGATCTTCGCGGATGTGGAAAGCAAAAGTCGACTGAAAGTCATTAACCGTGAGGTGAATATGGTTGCCCCAGCAAAACCAAGTTATCTGAAATGGTCCCAAACACCCATCACATTCGACCAATCTGATCACCCGACTCATATTGCCACCCCTGGGAGGCAAGCTTTGGTGGTCGATCCAGTTGTCGAAGGCACTCGACTGACGAAAGTGTTGATGGACGGTGGCAGTGTCCTGAACTTGTTATATGCAGACACGCTGAAGGGAATGGGCATTCCGATGTCCCGATTGAGCACCAGCAACATGAGTTTCCACGGAGTCATACCAGGGAAGAAAGCCAATTCACTCGGCCAAATAGCCCTGGACGTGGTTTTTGGCGACTCAAAACATTTTCGCAAGGAAAAGTTGACCTTTGAGGTAGTGGATTTTCAGAGCGCGTACCACGCCATTTTGGGGAGGCCCGCCTACGCACGGTTCATGGCTCGACCATGTTACGTGTACCTCAAACTGAAAATGCCAGGTCCCAAAGGGGTGATCACTGTCACTGGCGATCGGAAAAAGGCAGATGAGTGCTTTCAGAAGGGCTCAAAGATTGCCGATTCCCAGGTGACAGCGGTCGAGTTTGAAGAATACAAGCAAAACGCAGATCCGAGTGATTTGTTGCGATCCAAGAAACCAGCCATAGAATCTGCATTTCAGTCGTCTGGTGAGACGAAGCCTGTTCATATTCACCCGACCGACCCCGATGCAGCCCCAACCCACATCTCCACGACACTCGACCCGAAATAGGAAGAAGCGCTCATCCAGTTCCTCCGTGAGAACTGGGACATTTTTGCATGGAAGCCAGCTGACATGCCAGGTGTTCCCAGGGGACTGGCTGAGCATCGCCTCAGAGTCGACAAATCAGCAAAACCAGTCAAAGAGCATCTTCGACGGTCCGCCGTCCAGAAGAGAAAAGCTATTGGTGAGGAAGTGGCTCGACTGTTGGCGGCAGGATTTATCCGAGAGATATTCCACTCCGAGTGGCTCGCCAATGTCGTCATGGTTCCCAAGAAGGACAAATCACTCCGCATGTGCATTGACTTCAAGCACATCAATCGGGCCTGCCCGAAAGATCATTTTCCTCTCCCTCGCATAGATCAAATTGTTGACTCGACCGCGGGATGTGAGAGATTGTCTTTTCTAGACGCATATTCCGGGTATCATCAGATCCGTCTGTACGGACCCGACGAAGTAAAAACAGCTTTCATCACTCCATTCGGGTGCTTTTGTTATATCACCATGCCATTCGGCCTCAAGAATGCCGGAGCCACATTTATGCGTATGATTCAGAAGTGTCTTCTCACTCAAATCAGTCGGAATGTGGAAGCGTATATGAATGATATCGTCGTTAAGTCGCGAAAAGGTTCCGACCTGCTTGCTGACCTCGCCGAAACATTTGCCAACCTCAGAAGGTACGATATCAAGCTCAATCCATCGAAGTGCACATTCGGAGTTCCTGGTGGAAAGTTGCTCGGTTTTCTCGTTTCCGAGCGAGGGATCGACGCAAATCCAGAGAAGATCGGCACTATTCTCCGAATGAAATGTCCTGTGCGAGTGCACGATGTCCAGAAGCTTACTGGATGCTTGGCCGCATTAAGTCGATTCATCTCACGACTCGGTGAAAAGGCATTGCCTCTTTACCGACTGATGAAGAAGGCAGACAAGTTCGAGTGGACTCCAGAAGCTGATGCAGCGTTTGCCGAGCTAAAAGCTCTGCTCTCCACCCAGCCGGTGCTTGCTGCTCCAATCAGCAAAGAGCCTTTGTTGCTTTATATTGCAGCCACAGGACAAGTCGTCAGTACAGTACTTACGGTCGAGCGGGAGGAAGAAGGAAAAGCCTTCAAAGTTCAGCGCCCAGTGTATTATTTGTCTGAAGTTTTGACTCCATCCAAGCAGAGATATCCTCATTATCAGAAGCTTGTGTATGGAATATACATGACCACGAAGAAGGTTGCTCATTATTTCTCTGATCATTCTATCACAGTCGTCAGCGACGCTCCACTATCAGAGATTCTGCACAACAGAGATGCAACTGGTCGAGTGGCGAAATGGACGATTGAACTTCTTCCCCTTGATATCAAGTTCGAGGCAAAGAAAGCCATTAAGTCCCAGGCAATAGCAGATTTCCTCGCTGAGTGGATTGAACAACAGCAGCCGACTGAAGTTCACTCGGAGCATTGGACCATGTTCTTCGATGCCTCTAAGATGCTGAATGGTTCTGGTGCTGGGGTTGTTCTGGTTTCCCCCAGAGGAGATAAGCTTAGATATGTGCTCCAGATTCACTTTGATTCCTCCAACAATGAGGTAGAGTATGAGGCCCTTTTATATGGATTGCGCATGGCCATCTCACTCGGCGTCCGTCGCCTGTTGGTTTACGGCGATTCAGATTTAGTGGTCAACCAGGTGATGAAGGAGTGGGACGTGAGAAGCCCAGCCATGACTGGATACTGCAATGCAGTGAGGAAGCTGGAAAAGAAGTTCGAGGGGTTGGAGCTCCATCACATCCCCCGACTGAAAAATCAAGCAGCAGATGATCTGGCAAAGATAGGTTCCAAAAGAGAAGCCATTCGAGTGGTGTGTTTTTGGAGCATATACACTCATCGTCAGTTAAAGAAGATCCCTTCACAGAGGAAGCTCCACAGCCCAAGAGTGCCACAGATCCGACTGAGGTTGAGGTCCCAGCAGTGGTCGACTTGGTCATGGAGGTTTTAGTGGTCATTCCCGACTGGACAATTCCCTATATGGCGTATATCCTGAGAAAAGAGCTCCCAGAAGAGGAGGAAGAGGCTTGGCAGATCGTCCGTCAGTCCAAAGCCTTTACCGTTATCAAAGGACAGCTGTATAGAGAAAGCCCGACTGGGGTTGGTCAAAGATGCATAACGCCAGAAGAAGGTCGAATCATTCTCAATGATATCCACTCGGGGACCTGTGGTCACCATGCGTCCTCTCGGACCATTGTAGCCAAAGCATACCGAGCTGGATTTTACTGGCCAAGAGCGAATGAGATGGCAAAGGAAATAGTGGACAAGTGCGAAGGATGTCAATTCTACTCCAATATGTCACATAAGCCCGCGTCAGCTCTTAAGACCATTCCACTCGTTTGGCCATTCGCAGTATGGGGGTTAGATATGGTCGGTCCCTTGAGAACAGGTCGAAGTGGTTTCACGCACGTACTGGTCGCAGTCGACAAGTTCACAAAGTGGATCGAGGCTAAACCGATCAAGAATCTTGACGCCGGTACTGCAGTTACCTTCATCAGGGAGCTGACGTTCAGATATGGAGTTCCGCACAGCATCATTCCGGATAATGGGTCGAACTTTGACTCGGAAGAATTCAAGGATTTCTGCAACGCTCAAGGCACACGAGTCGACTACGCTTCAGTCGCTCACCCCCAGTCGAATGGACAAGTGAAGCGAGCCAATGGCTTAATCCTCAAGGGTTTAAAACCCCGACTGATGCGTGACCTCAAGCATGCGGCTGGAGCATGGGTCGATGAACTTCCTTCGGTGCTTTGGGGTTTGCGAACCACACCCAATCGGTCGACTGGAAGAACCCCATTCTTTTTGGTCTATGGAGCTGAAGCAGTCTTGCCGAGTGATCTTCTTCACAATGCTCCTCGAGTTGAACTCTACAACGAAGCAGAAGCTGAGCAAGCGCGTCAGGACGCAGTCGACCTTCTAGAGGAAGAAAGGGAGATGGCTCTGATCCGATCGACCATCTATCAACAAGACTTGCGCCGCTTTCACGCCAGGAATGTGAGGGGTCGAGCCTTCCAAGAGGGAGATCTAGTTCTCCGAGTGGATCAGCAGAAACAGCATAAGCTCGCTCCTTCTTGGGAAGGACCCTTCATCGTTACTAAAGTTCTCCACAACGGGGCTTACCGTCTCTACAACGTCGAACACAACATCGAAGAGCCCCGAGCTTGGAATGCGGATCTGCTCCGCCCGTTTTACACTTAAAAAGTTTTCCACTCGGATGAGTTGTAATAAAATACTTCTGTAGTTCATGGATCTCGAAATAATAGTGCCATAATTCCTTCATAACTTTTGTCACTTTTTCCCCCAGCGGGTGGCTTAGTCGCGAATCCGTTTCGCCTAAGTTTATAAAAATCCTACCGAGTGGTAAGCCAGACTTCCACTCGGGACGCTTAGCCGCGAATCCGTTTCGCCTAAGTTATAAAAAATCCTATCGAGTGAAGAGCAAACCTCTCACTCGGAGGCTTAGCTGCAGCCCCGCGCTCGCCTAAGGTATAAAAAATCCTACCGAGTGAAGAGCAAACCTCTCACTCGGAGGCTTAGCTGCAGCCCAGCGCTCGCCTAAGTTATAAAAAATCCTACCGAGGGAAGAGCAAACCTCTCACTCGGGGGCTTAGCTGCAGCCCAGTGCTCGCCTAAGGTATAAAAAATCCTACCGAGGGAAGAGCAAACCTCTCGCTCGGGGGCTTAGCTGCAGCCCAGTGCTCGCCTAAGGTATAAAAAATCCTACCGAGTGAAGAGCGAACCTCTCACTCGGGGGCTTAGCTGCAGCCCAGTGCTCGCCTAAGGTATAAAAAATCCTACCGAGTGAAGAGCGAACCTCTCACTCGGAGGCTTAGCTGCAGCCCAGCACTCGCCTAAGTTATAAAAAATCCTACCGAGTGAAGAGCGAACCTCTCACTCGGAGGCTTAGCTGCAGCCCAGCGCTCGCCTAAGTTATAAAAAATCCTACCGAGCGAAGAGCGAACCTCTCACTCGGGGGCTTAGCTGCAGCCCAGTGCTCGCCTAAGGTATAAAAAATCCTACCGAGTGAAGAGCGAACCTCTCACTCGGGGGCTTAGCTGCAGCCCAGTGCTCGCCTAAGGTATAAAAAATCCTACCGAGTGAAGAGCGAACCTCTCACTCGGAGGCTTAGCTGCAGCCCAGCGCTCGCCTAAGTTATAAAAAATCCTACCGAGTGAAGAGCGAACCTCTCACTCGGAGGCTTAGCTGCAGCCCAGCGCTCGCCTAAGTTATAAAAATCCTACCGAGTGGTAAGCCAGACTTCCACTCGGGACGCTTAGTCGCGAATCCGTTTCGCCTAAGTTTATAAAAATCCTACCGAGTGGTAAGCCAGACTTCCACTCGGGACGCTTAGTCGCGAATCCGTTTCGCCTAAGTTTATAAAAATCCTACCGAGTGGTAAGCCAGACTTCCACTCGGGACGCTTAGCCGCGAATCCGTTTCGCCTAAGTTATAAAAAATCCTACCGAGTGAAGAGCAAACCTCTCACTCGGAGGCTTAGCTGCAGCCCCGCGCTCGCCTAAGGTATAAAAAATCCTACCGAGTGAAGAGCAAACCTCTCACTCGGAGGCTTAGCTGTAGCCCCGCGCTCGCCTAAGGAGTAAGAATCCTACCGAGTGAAGAGCAAACCTCTCACTCGGCGGTTTAGCTGCGGCCCAGTGCTCGCCTAAGGAATAAGTTGACTGCAGTGGGTATCTTGCTATGAACCTGCAAAAGACAATTCGAACCAAGAGCAATCATATCCAAACATCAAATCCAAGTTTAGGTCGATACCTAAAGGAACCGAGAGTTCTCAGGCACTATGCCTGTTAAGGTTTACCGGTTACAATTACACTCGGCATACCGAGGCAAATTTAAAGTGTTGGGCTTAAAGAAAGTTTTTTACCCCTCCTGTGGAGGGCTGGTCGGAGCAACAAACTCGTCGAGGTCGATCCCGTCTGCAATCCGGGTAGCAGCAGCGATGAAAGTTTCCATGAAGGACCTGAAGTCGTGTTTCTTAGTGTTGGCCACTCGGAGAGCCGCCAGCTTCTCTTCTCGTGCATCCTTGCAGTGGACTCGGGCCAGACACAGGGCAACATCTGCGCCGCACCGAGCCGAGGACTTCTTCCACTCTTGCACTCGGTCGGGGACTGCGTTTAGTCGAGCCATCAACGACTCGAGGTCATTCTGAAGTGTCGCCCCGGGCCAAAGCGTCGAGTCGATGCGAGAAGTGGCGGCCTTCAGCCTTGCAAGATAGTCCACGACAGCTGCAACGCGAGACTCCAGCCGGAAGACATTCATGGCGACTTCATCATTCACCGGAGAATTGACAGGATCAAGGTTCGGCTCCAACTGGCTAGTCTCATCTTCAAAGTTCCGACAGAATTCTGCAAGGACAAAACACCGAGTCAAGGCAATGGTCGAATGGAAGCATCACAGTTGAAAATGCTGTTTGAGTGAAAAGTTTACCTTCGAGCATAAGGAACAGTTTCTTAGCAAGACCGCCCAGGAAGCTTTCAAGGTCATTCTTCTTCCCAGTCAATTGGTTGATCTTCTCGGTCAGGGTAGTCTTGTCAGCTTTCAGTCGGTCAACATCCTTGGAGGCAATCGCCAGAGCAGTTTTCAGATTGTGATTTTCCTGTTCAAGCTTGGTGACTGAAGCTAACTTCTCGTCAGCAAGCTTGGTCTTCTCGGCTAGCTCAAGTTCCTTCTTCTTCTGGGCATCCCGCACTTTGTCTGTAAGTTACAGCAAAGTCAGATCTTGAAATAAATGGAAGGAAAAAGGAGTCGTCGAGGTCTCACCGAACATACCTTTGGTCTCCTCCTTCGCCTTCGTCAGATTCTCCTGCACCAGCTTCAAATCCAGCTCGAGCTGAATGTGCTTCTGCTCCAGTTCTGTATAGCGAGCCGCAAGGTCACAAGATTTCTACAAAGAACCAATCGACAAAATATCAAAGATGATTCACTTCCGAGTGGATAGGGAAAAATCATACGTTTCTAAGACTACAGTCGAATGCAAGCATTCAACCGTAGTCTCGGGGACTACACCCAGTGGGTGCACTCAGCGTGCCCCCACTAGTTCTGTTCAAGACAGAGTCGACCAGTCGACCCAAAAAAAAAAGAGAGAGATGTGGACTTCAGACTGTAGTCGACTGCTAGCAGTCGACCACGGTCTCGGGGACTACACCCAGTGGGTGCACTCAGCGTGCCCCCACTAGTTCTGTCCAAGACAGAGTCGACCAGTCGACCAAATCGAATGATGAACAACCTTTACTTCTAAAGCCTAAGGTCGACTGCCAGCAGTCGACATTAGCCTTGGGGACTACACCCAGCGGGTGCACTCAGCGTGCCCCCGCTAACATGGAATTTTCTATCAACACTCCCAGCGGGTGATTGCTATGGATTTCACAAATCAGAAGGAAAAAATCTTGATAGCATATCCTAACAGAATAGGCGGTGGTCGACTGACCTGCACATTGCTTTGAAGGGCAGAGCTGGCGTCATAAGCTGCTTGGCTTGCATCCCGGATGGTCTTCACCTGCTCCATCATGATCCCCGCTTGACGTATCGCCTCCTTAGCAGCACTGGCTTGGTCCTCTGGGACATGATGTGTTGTGAAGAGCGAAGGCTGTGCAGCACTCGACGAAGTGGGACGAGCACTCGTCAACGGCACCGCGAAAGACACGGTGTGTCGAGTGAGGTTCTCCCCTTCCGTGGCCACAGCTTCGGGCGCCGTCGCACTCTGGGTTGCCTTACCAGTAGATGTCTTGCTGCTCATCCTGTGCCTCAGTGGTTCTTCATCCTCATCATCATCTTCGGGAAGGGTGATAATGTCATGGGGTGGAGCTTCGGAAAAAGAATCAAAGTCAGAAATCTTGAGTCAGTCGACTAAGGACAGAATTGAGAGTATAGTACCAGGATTCGAGGTTGCTGCGTCCTCCATCTCATGGTCGTTAGCCTTGCCTGAGGTCTTAGAAGTCGCAGCACTGAAGTCCCAAAGAATCAGTCGACCAACTCAAATATCAACCAGAGATAAAGCCTTATGCAAAACAAGAGAACTCAAGTAACGTGCTTACCCGGATATGGTGGGGATGGACACTTTCATCTTCGGCAGGAGCTTGGGGGGTTTCGGCAGAGCCACCCTCGACTGCTTCGGAGCCCTGTCACTCGGCACCGGAGAAGCGGTCCGAGGGCGCTTGGTCGACTGCGAGGCAGCCGCCACCCCCTTACCGCGTTCAGTCGCGGGGTCATGGACAAGCTTTGACCGCCTTTCCGAGCGCGGCGGTGCAACCTCCTCCTCCTCCTCCTCCTCTTCGTCCTCGTCATCATCGTCGTCGTCGTCACCTTCAACAGCGTCTGAATCCCACTCCTCCTGGCTCTCGCCCCCGCTGGCTTCTTCCTCCTCAGTCGGAGCTTGAGCTCCATTGGGCATCGAATATAGGTCGGTGAGGGCCTAGAAGACGTCAAAACAGAGATCAATCGACCAAGTCGCAGAATATACAGAAACTCACTCGACGGATATACAATGGAAGGCAGGGCAAGTATACCTTGTCTGGATCGGTGTGATGGTCGAGTGGAGGAACCCTCCTGGATCCACGGGGATTATCCTTATTCCCAGTGACCGCGGCCATCCATCTTTCCACCGTGGCGTCGTCGACTGCTTCTGGGTGGACTCGGGTATCGTCTTCAGTCCCGCAGTACAGCCACATGCCATGGCTTCGGAACTGAAGAGGTTGGATCCGCCGCCGAAGGAAAACCTCCAGAAGGTCCATGCCAGTCACGCCGTCCCGGACCAACTGCACCACTCGGTCCATCAACATCTTCACGTCAGCCCTTTCCTCCGGAACCACCTTGAGAGAGGAGGGCTTGTTCACTCGACTCATGGTGAATGGGGGAAGCCCACTCGACTGTCCCGGCGTCAGCTCGTCCCGGCAGTAGAACCAAGTCGACTGCCAGCCTCTGACCGACTCGGGAAATGTCATAGCGGGGAAGGTGCTCTTGTTCCTCACTTGAATCCCCATACCCCCGCACATTTGGACAACCTGGGTCTTCTCGTCGCCAGGACTCGCCTTCTTCACGGTCTAAGAACGGCACGTGAAGATGTGCTTGAACAAGCCCCAGTGCGGTCGACAGCCCAGGAAACTCTCGCACATGGATACGAATGCAGCAAGGTACGCAATAGAGTTCGGAGTAAAGTGGTGGAGTTGGGCTCCGAAGAAGTTCAAAAAACCACGAAAGAAGATGCTCGGTGGCAAAGAAAACCCTCGATCAATATGAGTCGCCAGGAGCACGCACTCACCCTCTTCTGGCTGAGGTTGCCACTCTTTCCCTGGGAGTCTCGCTGCGCCATGGGGGATCAGCCCGTCGTCGGCCATGTCGAGGAGATCCTTCTCTGTGATGGTCGACTAGATCCAATCTCCCTGGACCCAGCCTTTCGGCAAGCGGGATCTCGACGAAGACCCACTGCGGCTGGTGGATCTCCCCTTCGCCTTCTCCGCCGCCGATGCCTTCTCCGTCGCCGACGCCTTCTTTGCGCGCTCCAACGCCGCTGTCTTCTCCTTGACCATGGCTGCCGGCGAGGTGCGCGAGGGAGAGCTTTGCGGGGGCGAGAGCAAGCGCGCTGGGCGGAGACGAGGGGAACAGAGGAGAAAGAATAGAGCACTATTCAGAAAACCCTCGTCTGTTGCATTTATATACCATCCCTTCCGAGTGGATGACATGTGGACCCAGGCAACCTAATCATATCCCGAGACAGTTGCTTTGACAAGATACGTGGTGGAAAAGGCGGCGCGGAGATCGAGGCGTTCATGTCCCGTCCCGTCCGAGCGCCACGGTCTGTTCCGCTTCGCGCGCTCCCCCAAATTCCGTATCCCGTGGAATCCGCGAACGGCAGATCGGTCTGTCAGACGCGAGATTTCCTGCGATCCATCGCTCGGGAACCAGCAAAGTCTAAAAGATCACTCGACGAAAGTCAAGAATGGATCGAGTCGAATGAAGAAAAGTTGTTCGTTATCGACAAAGAAGATCTTAATCCAGAACGACGCATAGCCAGTATGCAAAAGCCAATCGGAAACAGCATCAACTCTTTCCTCATTCAAGCCTCAATCCATTCGGGGGCTAATGATGGATTCATATACCTAGGGTAGGGTCATAGGCCTGACCTGAATGCCCTACCCTAGGACAGCTTTAGAAGAGATCACCTTCCAGTCGACCAACCAAGAACCCACTCGACTGGAAGAAGGACTCGACCATGGAGATGCACTCGACCATGAAGATACACTCGACCACCAGAAGGTCAGAAGGCACTCCGTACTGCAACGGTCTGTAATTGAATAGACTTAATGGTAGTTAAGGCATTTTATGTGGGGCGTTACCAGTAACGCCCCAGACTTAATACACTTTAAACCCTTCATTACGTGGGCTGGTAGGGGTCCTGGCGTACTCTATATAAGCCACCCCCCTCCACAGGCAGAAGGGTTCGGACTCTGGTAACACCTATACACATAATCCACTCGACCGCCTCAGGGCTCCGAGACGTAGGGCTTTTACTTCCTCCGAGAAGGGCCTGAACTCGTACATCGCTTGTGTTTACAACTTCTCCATAGCTAGGACCTTGCCTCTCCATACCTACCCCCCACTCTACTGTCAGACTTAGAACCACGATAGGAGCCACTGGTTATGCGACCTACCGCAGTTGGTAGGCCCAAGTATCTTTCCGTGAAAGCTTCAGAAAGAATTCCCAGTTCTTGCTTTACTATTTCACGAATAGGCTGGCATGCATTCGCGCTGAAGTAGATTGAGCTATTGGCTTTGTTAACAGCTTGCCCGGAGCACTGAGCATAGATCCGTAGGATCTCGTTCAACCTTCGCGCACTATCAAGGTTAGCACCGAGAAAGATGAGACTGTCATCTGCGAACAATAGGTGGTTAACCCATGGTGAGCGTACACTCACACGAATCCCACGATCAATATGAGGACCACCAAAATTGTTCATTAACAAAGTGAAACCTTCTGCACAAATAAGGAACAGGAAGGGGGACATTGGACACCCCTATCGCAATCCCTTTGTCGGCTGAAAAAAGGTAGAAGTGTTCCATTTACTTTGACAGAGAAGCGGACAGAGGATACACACTTCATGACTAGTCTGACGAACTTGTCACAAAAGCCAAGCTTGGTCAACATAGCTTCCAGGTAGTGCCACTCCACCCTGTCAAAAGCTTTGAGCATATTCCATGGAGATGGTTTGCATGGAATTGCGCGCTACTCGACCAACGCGTGTGTAGGCAGTCACGCGATATACTCCGTTCGTCTCCAAATACTTGTCCGAGAAATGAATGTATCTACATGTATTTTAGGTTTTTTTCGATGAGAGGGGCCACATGGCCCCCATTTTCATTAAGAAATGGAGTCTTTTACAAGCAAGGAGCAATATATTTCTTACATCCCTGGCACCAACCACGTCAGGATGCTACGACACACAAGTAAACCAACAAGCACTAGCATACTTATCTAGATAACATCGAGCCAGATCGGCAGAACAAAAGCTACTGCAAAAATAGAGGTAGGTGACGATAGAACAAAAGCTAACTATAACCAGCATCAGAAATATCCACTCTTTGGGTGATAGCTAGAAGCGATCCATGCCTTTGAAACCAGCGCCTCCAGCTGATTTCATCAGATTCTTCTCACATACGGCGCCCACCCATATCCTCTCCTGAAGACATCCTGAGTCACCTGGGCAATCCTTCTAGCGACTAGCCGTAGCGTGTTTTGTAGTCCTTTTTTCTGCAAAATTTTCCACGAATACAGAAGGGAGCAAACAGACATAATAATATCAGTAGGATCATTGGGCATTACACCTTGAAAGCATGATTTATTTCTTGTTTTCCAAATAGACCATAACAAAGCAGCAACACCAAGCATAACAACTACTCTATCTTTGCCAGTATAGTTAGGCAACCAATTCTGGCATAAATCAAGGAAAGACACTGGGGATCTTTGGTTACCCAAGGATCACCCCGCAATATTCCATAAGAACCTATATAGGGAACAAGAAATGTAAAGGTGATCTACACTCTCTATACTGTCACAAAACTCACAATGCTTAGCACCTTTCCACCCTTTTTTACTTAAGTTATCTTTGGTTAGGATCCTATTCTTGATCAGTAACCAGGAGAAGGCTTTAATTTTCAACGGCATTTTCATTCTCCAAAGCAACTTATGAGGGAAAACAACTTGTCGAGCAACAAGATAATGATACAGAGATTTAACCGAAAAGTTCCCAGAAGAGGTAAGAAGCCATTTAACTCTGTCAGGTTCCTCCGACAAGGTCACCTGACTACACATATCAAGTAATTTGTTCCACATCTCAAGGGTCTCCCCATGCAAACATCTCCTAAATCTGATGCAATCAAAATCCTGGCTAAACACCTCCACGACCGTGACATGCCTACAAAAGGTCAAGTTGTAAAGACGTGGGAAAACCAAACATAGGAGTTTTTCTCTTAACCAAACATCCTTCCAAAATCTAGTTTTGCGACCATCACCCACAACTCTCTGGCAGCATCTATAAAAAATATCTTTAACCTCCATCAAACCATTCCAGAAATGGGAGTTGCCAGGAGATGATTCACATTGAGTCAAATTTTTCTTTTTCAAATACTTTGCTATAATCATCTCCTGCCAATCTCCATCCTTGTTATCTAGCCGCCAAAGCCACTTGCACAAAAGACTTATATTATTTATATCTAAATTAGTAGCTCCCAGGCCACCCTGATCTCTAGGTTGGCACACATCAATCCAGTTTACCAGATGATACTTACGCACACCCTCCTTTTCTTGCCAGACCAACCGAGCTCGGAAAAAGTCAAATCTTTTACCCACGCCTTTTGATAGTCTAAAAAAAGAGAGCATGTGACTGGGAATGTTAATCGTGCAGGTTTCTGCAAGGATTAGCCTACTCCCCATAGGAAGCAAGCTCCCCTACCAAGTAGCTGCTTTCCTTTCACACTTCTCCTCTGTAGATTTCCAATCCCTATTACCAAGCCTCTTATAATGTAAAGGAAGACCCAGATACCCAAAAGGGAACTCACCAACAACACACGTAAAAATCTGAGCATAATCATTCCGTTTTGGTTCAGCCCCGCCAAAACAATAAACCTCGCTCTTCAGAAAATTAATTTTCAGACCAGTCAGATGCTCGAACACACACAAGATAATTTTTAAGTTTCTAGCACCCTCTAAATCATCCTCAATCATAAAAATAGTATCATCCGCATGTTGTAATATAGAAAGGCCACCGTCATACAGCTGGGGAACTAAACCTTTAATAAAACCTTGCTCTTGCGCCCTTCTCACCAAGGTCACCAGGACATCAGCCGCTATATTAAACAACAGGGGGAAAAGGGATCCCCCTGTCTAAGTCCTTTCCTAGTAGTAAAGTATTTGCCTATCATATCATTCAAAGTAATAGCAACTTTCCCATTGTAAGTAACTGCCTTAGTCCACTGAATAAACTTTTCAGGGAACCCCTTCATCTCCAACACAAAAAGCATAAAGGGCCAATTAATTTTATCATGCGCTTTTTCGAAATCCACTTTAAACAACACACTAGAAACTTTATTCTTATGTAAGAAGTGCATGGTTTCATGTAACATAACTACGTTATCCAGAATGTAACGACCTTTTATAAAAGCATTTTGAATACGAGAAACTACCTTATCCGCAACAAGCATAGCCCTAGTGTTTAGAACCTTAGTAAAAATCTTGAAGGGAACATTAAGCATGCATATAGGCCTATACATCTGGATCTTATCAGCTCCCTGCCCTTTGGCAATCAGAGTCACTATACCATAGTTTAGTCTAGAAATATCAAGCTTGCCCTCGAAAAAATCACAGAACAATTGGAATAAGTCTTGACAAATCAAATTTCAAAAAATTTGAAAGAACTCAATGGGCATGCCATCAGGACCGGCAGCCCTATTATGTTTCATAGAAAAAACAGCAAGCTTAATCTCATCCATGGAGAACCTAGATATCAACTTGCTCTTGTCATCACTATCCAAGACAACAGGAACTGGAATGCTCAAAGAAACAAGTAAAAGGTCTACAGGACCAAACAACTTTTTGTAAAAATTAGTAGCATAATGAAGCAGCTTATCATCTCCTTGAATAATCCCTTCCTCCTGAACAAATCAGAAAATTTTGCTCTTACATTTCCTACCGCTAGCTTTGATCATAAGATACCTAGTGATATTATCGCCTTCTCTAATATCCCTCTCTTTCGAGCGTTGGTACCATTTAATCTCTTCCTCTTGAAGCAATTTATTCAATTTATACTGTAAAACATTTCTTAACTCATAGTCAGCAACCGAGAACCTAGTTTGCTCACATCTTTTATCAATATCATCTAGCTGAGTAATTAAGCTATTTCTGCTTTTCTTATACATCCCTTCAACATTGAGATTCCAGCCCTTCAGGCACCTTCTCAAAAGCCTCATCTTCTACTGCCAGACAGCCAGATTATCCTTACCACACAAATTAGTACTCCAAACCCTATTAACTATGCTTACAAGGTCCTCCCTAGCAAACCAACATAATTCGAAGTGAAAAGGTTTATTAAAAACATTTGGTTTAACACCAACATGCATAAGTAAAGTTGTATGGTCAGAGACACCTCTAACTAGTGTTCTGACTGTAACTAAGGGAAACTTCAGCTCCCAGCTAGGTCTAACTAAAATCCTATCCAACTTAACAAAGAGAGGATCAATTTGATTATTTGACCAAGTAAAATTTCTACCAGAGAGCTCCAGCTCCTTCAACCCCCAATGTTCAATAATTGAATAAAAGAAGAAAGACCACTTGGGAAGCTTCTTAGATTTATTCCTATTGTTACATCTCCTAATGATATTAAAGTCGCCTCCAACAACAAAAGGAAAAACACTACTACCAAGCATTTGCACAAAACTAATTAAGAACTCCTCTTTATCCCTACAATGAGCAGCCCCGTAAACATTGACCAGATTCCATTTGAAACCGGTCCTCTTATCCATCACGGTCATTAGAGTCATATATTTACTAGCTACACATGTATCCACATCAAATAAATCTTCCCTAACCCCCATAAGCAACCCTCCTGAAGCACCCACAGCTGGTTGCCAGAGCCATATAAAAGTAAAATTACCACTAATTCCCGCCAATCACAGATCAGTGAAGTCCTTTTTCTTAGTCTCTTGAGTACAAACGAACTCTAATTTATGCTCACAAATGGTTTCTTTAAGAAACCTTCTTTTTTCAGGTTCCCCTAAACCTCTAGCGTTCCAAAAAATACCAGCCATAAAAATAAAATATACTTATTACCTACCATTTTCACTACTAGAACTGCATCTCACCTTTGGCTTAACACTGAAAGCACCAGTGCAAGTCTTTTTCTTCTTAGGTTTAAATAAAGAAGAAAGCAACACTATTTCATCTCTTAGATCCTCATCCTCTTCAGAATCAGAATCTGAATCTGAAATTAATTTTCTAATTTCCTCTGGGTCAAAGCTATCCAACTATGTGAAGGAAATATGCCCTAGAGGCAATAATAAAGTTATTATTTATTTCCTCACATCATGATAAATGTTTATTATTCATGCTAGAATTGTATTACCTGGAAACATGATACATGTGTGAATACATAGACAAACATAATGTCACTAGTGTGCCTCTACTTGACTAGCTCATTAATCAAAGATGGTTATGTTTCCTAACCATAGACATGTGTTGTCATTTGATTAACGGGATCACATCATTAGGATAATGATGTGATTGACATGACCCATTCCGTTAGCCTAGCGCTTGATCGTTTAGTATGTTGATATTGCTTTCTTCATGACTTATACAAAGTTCCTACAACTATGAGATTATGCAACTCCCGTTTACCGGAGGAACACTTTGTGTGCTACCAAACGTCACAACGTAACTGGGTGATTATAAAGGAGTTCTACAGGTGTCTCTGAAGGTACATGTTGAGTTGGCGTATTTCGAGATTAGGATTTGTCACTCCGATTGTCGGAGAGGTATCTCTGGGCCCTCTCGGTAATGCACATCACTATAAGCCTTGCAAGCAATGTGGCCAATGAGTTGGTTACAGAATGATGCATTACGTAACGAGTAAAGAGACTTGCTGGTAACGAGATTGAACTAGGTATTGGGTACCGACGATCGAATCTCGGGCAAGTAACATACCGATGACAAAGGGAACAACGTATGTTGTTATACGGTTTGACCGATAAAGATCTTCGTAGCATATGTAGGAGCCAATATGAGCATCCATGTTCCGCTATTGGTTATTGACCGGAAACAGTTCTAGGTCATGTCTACATAGTTCTCGAACCCGTAGGGTCCGCACGCTTAACATTACGATGATAGTTTTATTATGAGTTTATAAGTTTTGATGTACCGATGGTTGTTCGGAGTCCCAGATGTGATCACGGACATGATGAGGAGTCTCTAAATGGTCGAGACATAAAGATTGATATATTGGATGACTATATTCGGACACCAGAAGTGTTCCGGGTGAGTTCGGAGAAAACCAGAGTGCCGGAGGGGTTACCGGAACCCCCCAGGGAAGTATTGGGCCTTAGTGGGCCTGAGGGGAGAGAGAGGGCAGCAGCCTAGGAGGTGCCCCCCCCCCATGGGTAGTCTGAATTGGACTAGGGGAAGGGGGCGCGGCCCCTCTTTCCCTCTCCCTCTCCCTCTCTTTCCTTCCCCCTTCCTCCTTCCTAGTGGGACTAGGAAAGGGGAGTCCTACTCCCACTAGGAGGAGGACTCCCCCCTCCTTGGCGTGCCCCCTAGGGCCGGCCGGCCTCCTCCCTTGCTCCTTTATATACGGGGGCAGGGGGCACCCCAAGACACAAGTTGATCATTGTGATCGTTCCTTAGCCGTGTGCGGTGCCCCCCTCCACCATATTACACCTCGGTTATATCGTTGTGCTGCTTAGGAGAAGCCCTGTGTCAGTAGAACATCATCACCGTCACCACGCCATCGTGCTGACGGAACTCATCCCCGACACCCTGCTGGAGCGGAGTCCGGGGATCGTCATCGAGCTGAACCTGTGCTAAACTCGGAGGTGTCGTACGTTTGGTACTCGGATCGGTCGGATCGTGAAGACGTACGACTACATCAACCGCGTTGTCATAACGCTTCCGCTTACGGTCTACGAGGGTACGTGGACAACACTCTCCCCTCTCGTTGCTATGCATCACCATGATCTTGCGTGTGTGTAGGAAAATTTTGAAATTACTACGTTACCCAACAGTGGCATCCGAGCCTGGTTTTATGCGTAGATGTCATATGCACAAGTAGAACACAAGTGAGTTGGGGGTGATACAAGTCATACTGCTTACGAGCATGTCATACTTTGGTTCAGCGGTATTGTGAGATGAAGCGGCCCGGACCGACATTACACGTACGCTTACGCGAGACTGGTTTCACCGTTACGAGCACTCGTGCTTAAAGGTGACTAGCGGGTGTCTGTCTCTCTCACTTTAGTTGAACCGAGTGTGGCTACGCCCGGTCCTTGCGAAGGTTAAAACAACACTAACTTGACGAACTATCGTTGTGGTTTTGATGCGTAGGTAAGAACGGTTCTTGCTCAGCCCATAGCAGCCACGTAAAATTTGCAACAACAAAGTAGAGGACGTCTAATTTGTTTTTGAAGGGCATGTTGTGATGTGATATGGTCAAGACGTGATGCTATATTTTATTGTATGAGATGATCATGTTTTGTAACCGAAGTTATCGGCAGCTGGCAGGAGCCATATGGTTGTCGCTTTATTGTATGAAATGCAAACTTCCTATAATTGCTTTACTTTATCACTAAGCGGTAGCAATAGTCGTAGAAGCAATAGATGGCGTAACGACAACGATGCTATGATGGAGATAAAGGTGTCACGCCGGTGACGATGGTGATCACGACGGTGCTTCGAAGATGGAGATCACAAGCACAAGATGATGATGGCCATATCATATCACTTATATTGATTGCATGTGATGTTTATCCTTTATGCATCTTATCTTGCTTTGATTGACGGTAGCATTTTAAGATGATCTCTCACTAAAATTATCAAGAAGTGTTCTCCCTGAGTATGCACCATTGCGAAAGTTCTTCGTGCTGAGACACCACGTGATGATCGGATGTGATAAGCTCTATGTTCAAATACAACGGGTGCAAAACAGTTGCACACGCGGAATACTCAGGTTAAACTTGACGAGCCTAGCATATACAGATATGGCCTCGGAACACGGAGATCGAAAGGTCGAACGTGAATCATATAGTAGATATGATCAACATAGAGATTTTCACCATTGAAACTACTCCATCTCACGTGATGATCGGACATGGTTTAGTTGATTTGGATCACGTGATCACTTAGATGACTAGAGAGATGTCTGTCTAAGTGGGAGTTCTTAAGTAATATGATTAATTGAACTTAAATTTATCGTGAACTTAGTACCTGATAGTATTTTGCTTGTCTATGTTTGTTGTAGATAGATGGCTCGTGTTGTTGTTCCGTTGAATTTTAATGCGTTCCTTGAGAAAGCTAAGATGAAAGATGATGGTAGCAATTACACGGACTAGGTCCGTAACCTGAGGATTATCCTCACTGCTGGACAGAAGAATTACGTCCTGGAAGCACCGCTGGGTGCCAGGCCTGCTGCAGATGCAACTGACAGCATTAAGAACGTCTAGCAGAGCAAAGCTGATGACTACTCGATAGTTCAGTGTGCCATGCTTTACGGCTTGGAGCCGGGTCTTCAACGATGTTTTGATCGTCATGGAGCATATGAGATGTTCCAGGAGTTGAAGTTAATATTTCAAGCAAATGCCCGGATTGAGAGATATGAAGTCTCCAATAAGTTCTATAGCTGTAAGATGGAGGGGAATAGTTCTGTCAGTGAACACATACTCAAAATTTCTGAGTATAATAATCACTTGATTCAACTGGGAGTTAATCTTCCTGATGATAGTGCCATTGACAGAATTCTTCAATCACTGCCACCAAGCTACAAGAGCTTCGTGATGAACTATAATATGCAAGGGATGGACAAGACTATTTCCGAGCTCTTCGCAATGCTAAAGGCTGCGGAGGTAGAAATCAAGAAGGAGCATCAAGTGTTGATGGTCAATAAGACCACCAGTTTCAAGAAAAAGGGCAAAGGGAAGAAGATGGGGAACTTCAAGAAGAACAACAAACAAGTTGCTACTCAAGAGAAGAAACCCAAGTCTGGACCTAAGCCTGAGACTGAGTGCTTCTACTGCAAGCAGACTGGACACTGGAAGCGGAACTGCCCCAAGTATTTGGCGGATAAGAAGGATGGCAAAATGAACAAAGGTATATGTGATATACATGTTATTGATGTGTACCTTACTAATGCTTGCAGTAGTACCTGGGTATTTGATACTGGTTCTGTTGCTAATATTTGCAACTCGAAACAGGGACTACGGATTAAGCGAAGATTGGCTAAGGACGAGGTGACGATGCGCGTGGGAAATGGTTCCAAAGTCGATGTGATCGCGGTCGGCACGCTACCTCTACATCTACCATCGGGATTAGTTTTAGACCTAAATAATTGTTATTTGGTGCCAGCGTTGAGCATGAACATTATATCTGGATCTTGTTTGATGCGAGACGGTTATTCATTTAAATCAGAGAATAATGGTTGTTCTATTTATATGAGTAATATCTTTTATGGTCATGCACCCTTGAAGAGTGGTCTATTTTTATTGAATCTTGATAGTAGTGATACACATATTCATAATGTTGAAGCCAAAAGATGCAGAGTTGATAATGATAGTGCAACTTATTTGTGGCACTGCCGTTTAGGTCATATCGGTGTAAAGCGCATGAAGAAACTCCATACCGATGGACTTTTGGAATCACTTGATTATGAATCACTTGGTACTTGCGACCATGCCTCATGGGCAAGATGACTAAAACGCCGTTCTTCGGAACTATGAAGCGAGCAACTGATTTATTGGAAATCATACATACTGATGTATGTGGTCTAATGAATATTGAGGCTCGCGGCCACCTTCACAGATGATTTGAGCAGATATGGGTATATCTACTTGATGAAACACAAGTTTGAAACATTTGAAAAGTTCAAAGAATTTCAGAGTGAAGTGGAAAATCATCGTAACAAGAAAATAAAACTTCTACGATTTGATCGTGGAGGAGAATATTTGAGTTACGAGTTTGGTTTACATTTGAAACAATGCAGAATAGTTTCACAACTCATGCCACCCGGAACACCACAACGAAATGGTGTGTCCGAACGTCGTAATCGTACTTTACTAGATATGGTGCGATCTATGATGTCTCTTACTGATTTACCGCTATCGTTTTGGGGTTATGCTTTAGAGACGGCTGCATTCACGTTAAATAGGGCACCATCAAAATCCGTTGAGACGACGCCTTATGAACTGTGGTTTGGCAAGAAACCAAAGTTGTCGTTTCTTAAAGTTTGGGGCTGCGATGCTTATGTGAAGAAACTTCAACCAGATAAGCTCGAACCCAAATCGGAGAAATGTGTCTTCATAGGATACCCAAAAGAGACTATTGGGTACACCTTCTATCACAGATCTGAGGGCAAGATTTTCGTTGCTAAATGTGGATCCTTTCTAGAGAAGGAGTTTCTCTCGAAAGAAGTGAGTGGGAGGAAAGTAGAACTTGATGAGGTAACTGTATCTGCTCCCTTATTGGAAAGTAGTTCATCACAAGAACCGGTTCCTGTGACAACTACATCAATTAGTGAGGAAGCTAATGATATTGATCATGAAACTTCAGATCAAGTTTCTACTGAACCTCGTAGGTCTACCAGAGTAAGATCCGCACCAGAGTGGTACTGTAATCCTATTCTAGAAGTCATGTTACTTGACCATAACGAACCTACGAACTATGAGGAGGCGATGATGAGCCCAGATTCCGCAAAATGGCTTGAAGCCATGAAATCTGAGATGGGATCCATGTATGAGAACAAAGTATGGACTTTGGTTGACTTGCCCGATGATCGGCAAGCCATTGAGAATAAATGGATCTTCAAGAAGAAGATTGACGCTGATGGTAATGTAACTGTCTACAAAGCTCGACTTGTTGCGAAAGGTTTTCGACAAGTTCAAGGAGTTGACCACGATGAGACTTTCTCACCCATTGTGATGCTTAAGTCTGTCCGAATCATGTTAGCAATTGCCGCGTTTTATGATTATGAAATTTGGCAAATGGATGTCAAAACTGCATTCCTGAATGGATTTCTGGAAGAAGAGTTGTATATGATGCAACCAGAAGGTTTTTTCGATCCAAAAGGTGCTAACAAAGTGTGCAAGCTCCAGCGATCCATTTATGGACTGGTGCAAGCATCTCGGAGTTGGAATAAACGTTTTGATAGTGTGATCAAAGCGTATGGTTTTATATAGACTTTTCGAGAAGCCTGTATTTACAACAAAGTGAGTGGGAGCTCTGTAGCATTTCTGATATTATATGTAGATGACATATTGTTGATCGAAAATGATATAGAATTTCTGGATAGCATAAAGGGATACTTGAATAAAAGTTTTTCAATGAAAGACCTCGGTGAAGCTGCTTACATATTGGGCATCAAGATCTATAGAGATAGATCAAGACGCTTAATTGGACCTTCACAAATCACATACCTTGATAAAGTTTTGAAAAAGTTCAAAATGGATCAGGCAAAGAAAGGGTTCTTGCCTGTATTAAAAGGTGTGAAGTTGAGTCAGACTCAATGCCCGACCACTGCAGAAGATAGAGAGAAAATGAAAGATGTTCCCTATGCTTCAGCCATAGGCTCTATCATGTATGCAATGTTGTGTACCAGACCTGACGTATGCTTAACAATAAGCTTGGCAGGAAGGTACCAAAGTAATCCAGGAGTGGATCACTGGACAGCGGTCAAGAACATCCTGAAATACCTGAAAAGGACTAAGGATATGTTTCTCGTTTATGGAGGTGACAAAGAGCTAGTCATAAATGGTTACGTCGATGCAAGCTTTGACACTGATCCAGACGATTCTAAATCGCAAACCGGATACGTGTTTTTATTAAACGGTGGAGCTGTAAGTTGGTGCAGTTCTAAACAAAGCGTCGTGGCGGGATCTACATGCGAAGCGGAGTACATAGCTGCTTCGGAAGCAGCAAATGAAGGAGTCTGGATGAAGGAGTTCATTTCCGATCTAGGTGTCATACCTAGTGCATCGGGACCAATGAAGATCTTCTATGACAATACTGGTGCAATTGCCTTGGCAAAGGAATCCAGATTTCACAAGAGGACCAAGCACATCAAAAGATGCTTCAATTCCATCCGGGACCAAGTCTAGGTGGGATACATAGAGATTTGCAAGATACATACGGATCTGAATGTTGCAGACCCATTGACTAAGCCTCTTCCACGAGCAAAACATGATCAGCACCAAGACTCCATGGGTGTTAGAATCATTACTGTGTAATCTAGATTATTGACTCTAGTGCAAGTGGGAGACTGAAGGAAATATGCCCTAGAGGCAATAATAAAGTTATTATTTATTTCCTCATATCATGATAAATGTTTATTATTCATGCTACAATTGTATTACCCGGAAACATGATACATGTGTGAATACATAGACAAACATAATGTCACTAGTGTGCCTCTACTTGACTAGCTCATTAATCAAAGATGGTTATGTTTCCTAACCATAGACATGTGTTGTCATTTGATTAACGGGATCATATCATTAGGAGAATGATGTGATTGACATGACCCATTCCGTTAGCCTAGCACTTGATCGTTTAGTATGTTGCTATTGCTTTCTTCATGACTTATACAAAGTTCCTACAACTATGAGATTATGCAACTCCCGTTTACCGGAGGAACACTTTGTACCAAACGTCACAACGTAACTGGGTGATTATAAAGGAGTTCTACAGGTGTCTTCGAAGGTACATGTTGAGTTGGCGTATTTCGAGATTAGGATTTGTCACTCCCATTGTCGGAGAGGTATCTCTGGGCCCTCTCGGTAATGCACATCACTATAAGCCTTGCAAGAAATGTGGCCAATGAGTTGGTTACGGAATGATGCATTACGTAATGAGTAAAGAGACTTGCCTGTAACGAGATTGAACTAGGTATTGGATACCGACGATCGAATCTCGGGCAAGTAACATACCGATGACAAAGGGAACAACGTATGTTGTTATGCGGTTTGACCGATAAAGATCTTCGTAGAATATGTAGGAGCCAATATGAGCATCCATGTTCTGCTATTGGTTATTGACTGGAAACAGTTCTAGGTCATGTCTACATAGTTCTCGAACCCGTAGGGTCCGCACGCTTAACATTACGATGACAGTTTTATTATGAGTTTATAAGTTTTGATGTACCGAAGGTTGTTTGGAGTCCCAGATGTGATCACGGACATGACGAGGAGTCTCGAAATGGTCGAGACATAAAGATTGATATATTGGACGACTATATTCGGACACCGGAAGTGTTCCGGGTGATTTCGGAGAAAATCGGAGTGCCGGAGGGGTTACCGGAACCCCCCGGGGAAGTATTGGGCCTTAGTGGGCCTGAGGGGAGAGATAGGGCAGCAGCCTAGGAGGTGCCCCCCCATGGGTAGTCCGAATTGGACTAGGGGAAGGGGGCGCGGCCCCTCTTTCCCTCTTCCTCTCCCTCTCTTTCCTTCCCCCTTCCTCCTTCCTAGTGGGACTAGGAAAGGGGAGTCCTACTCCCACTAGGAGGAGGACTCCCCCCTCCTTGGCGCGCCCCCTAGGGCCGGCCGGCCTCCTCCCTTGCTCCTTTATATACGGGGGCAGGGGGGCACCCCAAGACACAAGTTGATCATCGTGATCATTCCTTAGCCGTGTGCGGTGCCCCCCTCCACCATATTCCACCTCGGTCATATCGTTGCAGTGCTTAGGCGAAGCCCTGCGTCGGTAGAACATCATCATCGTCACCATGCTGTCGTGCTGACGGAACTCATGCCCGACACCCTGCTGGATCGGAGTCCGGGGATCGTCATCGAGATGAACGTGTGCTGAACTCGGAGGTGCCGTACGTTCGGTACTCGGATCGGTCGGATCGTGAAGACGTACGACTACATCAACCGCGTTGTCATAACGCTTCCGCTTACGGTCTACGAGGGTACGTGGACAACACTCTCCCCTCTCGTTGCTATGCATCACCATGATCTTGCGTGTGCGTAGGAAAATTTTGAAATTACTACGTTACCCAACACTATGACTCAATATCACATTTCTCTCCACTACTTTTTCTCAGTCTAGCAGCATAAAGATCTCTCCTGGACTCTTCAAGCCCTTTAATCATAGAAATAGTTCTCTCTACTTCTTCATCATTTCTACCTAAACTGACACCAATGCAACTAGTAAGATGGGCGATAAAACTAGGGACGATATTTTAAACAGTAGGTATAGACGTTTCACCTAGGGTCTTTTCCAGATTTTTCCTCCTTGCCATCTCCGCAGCCTTGTCCATAGTTTGCCCTTCATCCTTATTCTTGTTCATGTCGCTCCTTCTTCTTGCCGCCTCATCCAAAGCAGGCTTGTCCTTGGCTTTTTGAACTCTCGCAGCGGCATCAGATAGTTTCTTTTTGGTAGGATCATCATCCACTCTAATATCTTGCAACGGAACTTGCACAACAGATACTGTACCCCCATCAACAGAAGGGTTTTTTTGATACAAAACTCTCTCAAGCGGTGTAGCAGCTGTCTTGGAATTCAAATAAACAGGATCTTCATTCTCTTTATCAGGAGCACTCTGTAGTTCACTAGAATCCACAACAAGTAAATCTTTATCAGCAGCATCGTTAATTTCCTTAATCCTCTATGGACTAATGCCCAACCTCCTGGCAAAGTCATCTGGATCTTGTGTACAATCGAACTCATCCTCCTTCAAACTCTCTACCTCCTCAGTAAAGTCCTCTAACATAGCAGTGTCTTTAGCAAACTCAGTATTGACCTGTTCCACTACCGAGAGCATCTTTTCACTGGTTAATTTTTTCTCAAGAAGTAGCTTCCTAGTTTCCCTCTCATCAATTAAATTTTTTTCTAACTCATATTGGCTAGGAACGACCTCTTCTGCATGTGAGCTACCGCCATTTTCAGCATTAGAAGCTGTGGGAGCACCATGTTTGGGAGATTTCCCACTTCCAGTATCAGTCCCGGATGATTTGTCCCGAGGTCGCTTCTTATTATTGCTTGATTTTGCTATAGCAGCTCTAGGATGGCTCACTAAGGTACCATCCTCCATTGGACCTCCTTCCTCCACAATGTCTTCTAGGTCAAAGAAAATGTTGTATATGTACCCATCCTCATGGAGAGGCGCACTGGGTGGAACTTTCCTCGGGTCCATGACACCCACTTTTGCTCTGAGTATCTCACATTGTCTGTACAGATCCATATCCAATTCAAACACATGCCCGATTAGCGACCCAGCTTCACAAAATCCCTGGTAATGATGCAATGTTTCCGGCACCCCTGATATTGTGACCCAGCATACATACAGCTTGGAAGAGGCCATAGAGGAGTTCGTCCATATGTTCACCTTCACATTAGCTTTGCTGCCAATCAGACCAAAAAATTTATACGCTTTCATTTCATCTATCTTTTGGACATAAGGGAACTTCATCAGGAAACTATCTTTGAGGTACGGCTTTGCCTGCCACTGCCATCCCCACTGAAACATCATGCTAAATGAGTTCACCAATTGTTGTGCAGTGAGCACGTCATCTTTCACAGTAATAACAACAATCGCCTGCTTGGCCTTATCTGCCTCCGGCTTCCTCCCAGATCGTGCAGTAAACATCTGAAGTCCATCTGCCCCTATCCCGATCAGACCAGCCACTGCTTTGGGTTGCGTTCGTAGATTGCATTTGCGAGATATATGAGCGTCTCGTTTAGTGCAATTAACACAAAACAACGAAGTCTTACAGTCCTTAACATCATGTCCTGGCTGTTCACATTTATAGCAGATGAAAGAAGGTCTACTAGCATCAGTAGAAACGTTGCTATTAGCTCCAGCACTAACAAAACCAGACCCAGCAATTTCTTTAGCATTGTTACCAAATCCAGCGCCCACAAACCCAGCCTCAAATTTTCCATTAGCGTTACCGCTACTAGCACCTGCACTTATGAAACCAGTGCCAAATTTTCCTTGTTCTATCGCCTGACCAGTTCTCTGACCATTCATCCCTGCCTGCTGAAAATTACCAAGGCTCCCTCCCCCCATTTGTACATGTTGTTCAAACCCATATCCTGACTGGTTAGAGGCTGGGGGCATACCTGGATTGCCAAAATGATTGTATCCAGGACCAAAGAACTCCCCCGTTTGCATCATCTGAGGAACTGGTTGTCGAGCAAAGGATCCAGATCCCGACCCAAATCCACCACCGAAATATGGATTGACCAGAGGGGGCTGCTGCTGTGGTGGTCCGCGCCACCCTGGCCAGTCGTCGCCGGCGTGGCCAACCTGCCGCCCACGCCCACCTCCAGCACCGCCTTGCCTCCCCCCTCTCCAATCTCCTCGTCCAGCCATGACCGCTTGGGCAAAGGTCAGGCCTCCGCTAGACACAGGAAGGTGGAACCCCGATCCGCCGCCAACAACAGGCCACACCACCGCCTCAACAGCCACTCGTGGCCTAGGGTTTGCCTCACGGTCAGGAACCTCCATGCACCCCCACGAAATTGGGCTCGATTCGGAGCCGCACAGGTCCACAGCGGTTGAAGGAGAGCAGTTAGTGAAGGCGTCTCCCGAAAATCCGCCATCGACGTTGATCCTTCGTGTTTTTGGATGGGCGCCACGTGGGTAGTCCATCCGCCATGGATCGGGTCAGCATAGTCAACAGCTGGAAGCACGTTGGGGCCGCCCACGCCTTCGCTCCGGTGCTCTCGTGAGAGCAACTGATCGCCGTCAATTGCCGCAGCCCAATCTACCTTCGACGTCGCGGCTCGTCGGGAACCCTGTAGAGGACGCACCCACGCATCATCGGAAGGAATTGGTGGGGACTGAAGACAGGGACGATCACATACTCTCACCTGAAACATCGCAGGCGAAGCGAGGTCACCCGGATGCGCCGAAGACCATCCATCGTCATCCTTGGCATAGGAGCTGAGGTCAGGGCCGCGCGAGCCATCGGCCGGTAGCCCGCCCTCCAGCTGCACCCGCCCACCGCAGCCCTCGCTCAGGAGCGACATCCTCTTCCCCCGATTCCCTCCCTCGGCCGCCGGCCGGGGCGGGCGATTCGCGCCGCAGGGCTCCATTCATTTGTATTCATTTCTGCGACAAGTATTTTCGAATGGAGGGAGTACTATCCATCATCAACTGTCCGAGTCATTTGTGCAACTGCGCGCCACGCCGCTTCCGGACACGTACCATGCATACATGGAGCAATGCACATCAAGCAAAGCTTGAGGATTCCACAAGTTTTTCGTTCCGTGCCGTAGGAGTGAAGCAATTAGCAACAACTCTACCGGTCGCGCCACCAGATCTTCCTATCTATAGCTCATACGAATTAAGGAGCTGGGTCAACCCGCGACTATGACGGTCCACCGAGGTATGCATTGCCGTCACGTATGGTAATTGGTATGTACGTAGCTCCAAGCTTAATCATATGCATCAAAGACCTCGGTTTATATCACGCTCACAGATGCATGTATTAGATTATCTCACTCACACAGATGATCTTGTGATGCATCCAGCACACGTGCACGTGCACTCAGCTGATCCGGATCATGAAGACGTCCCGGATGACGGGCCAGTGCCTACGGCCGTCCCGTCGTAGCGGTGCACTGTCTCATACGGTAGGCAGTATAGTTTTTGTTTAGAAGACGGTACGGTACATGGCTGTGTCAATCATACACGAAGTCACGATCGATCGACGACTACCATGCATGGATGCAGACCGAAGCAGGCATGCATGCATGGAGGCCGCCACGACCACGACCACGACCACGTCCACGCGCTTGCCTTGCCGCCACGAAATATATACATCTTGGTCGGTCAAAGACGACCGGGACGCTGGCGTACGGGTTTTGTTGTCCTCCGCTATATATGTGACCCTGGCCCAGGCAAAGTTTTGGATTTCAGCCGGAATTTCCATTTTTCGTCCGAGATTCGCCCATTCCGTCGAGGCCCGGTATAAATGCAGGCCGGCCAAAAAATTCGGCCCTTTTTGAATTTCTGGCCCAGCCCACAGCCCAGCGTACCTCGCACTGTCGTATATAACTCCCTACAAAGCCTTCCAACCCTAATTTTTAATCTTCCGTCCTCCACTCGTCGTTACAGTGGGTGGCGGCGGCTGTCGGCGACGGAGGCAGCGCCGCCTCATGCCATCCTTCTCCACCGGCAATCCACATCCTCCTCCTCCTTTCCCTACTTCCAATCCACTTCTTCCATGGAGCATGGAGAACCAGGTCAATGGCGGATGTAGGCGCCGGCAGTGCTAGAGAACCAGATAGATGTAGTCGCCGGCGTTTGAGGTTCAGCACCACGTCTTGGGAAGGCCATCCCTTTCTCCTTTGTATATTGTTTTGAGCTTGATGATAACTGGAGACCCAACTTGTACCCTGCGATTTTTAATTCTAGAATCCGTTGATTCTTCTTCAATTTTCCTCCTGTTCTGTTTGGCTAAGCCTTCTTTCGTTCAAATTTCGGCCATTTTCGTTCAAATTTCGGTCATGTTTTGTTCTAAATTTAAAATTTTATTGTGTGCTTTTCGTCCGAGTTTTTCTGGAAATTTCCGGAAAAACCGAATTTCGTCCATTTCGCCGGCCACCGGTAAAAATCACAAAACGAAATCCAAAACCGCCCAGGCCTTCTCAGCTGCACGGCGACCGCCGGCTCTTCCTTCCTGGCTCACGAACACGAAGCTTAATTTGCGCTCCCCCTGGGAAGAAGAAGAAACGATCACAGCACAAAGAGGCTTTGCTCGGCCAGCTTACCAACGCGTAGCTAGCTACGATGCTTAAGCCGTTCGAGCTTTTTCTGATTCTAGCATCGGTCATGGTGGCTTCTGTCGGAATCTTGGCCATCGTCGCCAAGTGCTGCGGCTACAACGGACCCAAGGGCAGTGGTACAGGAGGCTTCGGTGGCGCCGACGGAGGTGGAGGTGGAGGCGGAGGTGGAGACATAGAAGATGGAGGTGGGGATGGAGACAGCACAGGCTTGACGGATGGATCCGGTGCGGGTGGGGCTGGAGGTGGAGACGGCACAGGCTGGGCAGGGGGAGACGGCGGAGGATGGGGAGGTGGGGGCGGAGGCGGAGACGGTGGTGGAGGCTGGGGCGGTGGAGGCGGAGGAGGAGACGGTGGCGGAGGCTGGGGCGGTGGGGGTGGAGGTGGAGACGGCGGCGCAGGCATGGGAGGTGGCGGAGGAGGTGGAGGTGCTGGCGGTTGTTGAGGAGCACACCTTGGAGGCGAGTTCTTGAAAGTTGGAACAGGGGGTTCAAGCAGCACCGCCGGCGAAAAGCATCGGTCGCCAGTTCGCCACCATGGTGGCAAGACTCTATTGTGTTTTACGCCTTGAACTCCATGTCTCCGCGTTGACTGTAAATATTTGTATATTTGTATTCGTATATCTCACGCATATAAAATAAAAGTCGTATTGCGTGTGGAAAAGAAATTCTACCAACACGCAAAACACCCCCGATAGGATTCATATGTTAACATTGAGATTTGGTGGATCTTGTGGGATCAGTGTTTGTTTTCGGTGAATCCGACTGGATCGGTCTTCATTCATTTATGTCTGTGTGTCTGCAGGTTGGATCCTTCCAATCTACGTTTTTCTTCATCGGCGACAGTTGTTGTTCTAGTGTGCTGGTCCAGTGGGGCCTTAGCACGACGACCTCCCAACTGTCTACTATAACAATGTTTGTCCGACTCCGACGAGGGAGGAGCGATGACGGTGACGTGCCTTCGCCTCGTTCTAGTGTTTGTAGTCGTCGCTAGGTGGTCTACGGACCTGGATGTAAAATTTACTTCTAGTGTTCTTTGTACTACCTTAATAGTTGATAAATAGACCGGAAGTTTTCTCGAAAAAAAAGTGCCTAAAGCTATGGATTTAGAGTCACAATATATAATACTGTCTGTTTTTGCTTAATATAAATAGGGGGCAACTATTAAACAAGTGTCTCAATTTTACCTGTTCAATCAAATCGCTCTTCACTGTCCGATCGAGATCTAAAGGTCCAGTTGCCCAGCTACCTTTTTTTCATCATCCTTCTTCTTCCCCCTATACTAAAAATAAAATATAAAGTAAAATACTAAGGAAGAATGGATTAGATGATTCTCGTTGGTTTTGACACCCTTACTTATCAAAAAAAATATAATTGACCTCCCTGCACTTGTGGGCTATCAAACATCTCCACCAAACTGTCATCGGAGAGAACACTTTGCCCTATTACTCCTGGCCGGAGAGTGCCAATCCTGCCGCGAGTAAAAAGGACTTGAAGACTCGAGGATGCCGTCACGTGTAAATAAGAGGGACAAACGTAGCCGCTAGAGACGGAGTTGAGGTGACAACGAATGTCGTTCCACGCCCGCCCAAAGAACGTTGTTGAGACCAGAGGAAACCTACACTCATCAATGATGCCCCCAAGAGGAACGTTACACAACACGCCGCCACCACCGTGCCCACTGAGGAAGTCTCTCTGGCTAGCCTCTTGGCAACGGTGTTGGGTGCTCTCCTTTTCTATGTGTGTAACGAGCGGAATAGCGGCAGGTGGTCTTGGTGAGGTTGGTGCCGGCGGCCAAGCTTTGACCCATATCTGGAGGCCAAAATTTGTCGTGGTGGCCCTGGTGGCCAAGGTTGGTGAGAGAGGTACCAAGCGAAAGCTCAGCACTTTGGCGCCAACAATGATGATGCTTGTAGGTGTCATGTCCCCCCAGAGGTGGCTTTATGACGCTTCCCCCTCCTTGTCTATTCATCCTTGTCCGGTTGGTGTTTACGTGACTTGTATATGATCCTTATGATATATAAATGAGGCATGTGTTATCATGCAAAAAAAGGTTGTTGTTCACGTACATAGGTCCAAAATGGAAATACACGTATAACTCAATGCTACGTTTTTCGTATGACATGTAAATCAAAGAGCTTTGCTGCATATAGCCTTTTTTATGGTAATATGTTTCCTATACATATCATAAATGATTATGGTACAAGTCACGTAGACATCGACCTGATAAAACTGAAAAAGATAGTAGAACATTTAGCTTTGCACAAAAAACCACCAGCCAAGAAGGAAAATTACAATCAAGATTGAATAAACCCCTGAGTTTGACATCAACGCCCATGACCAACCTCCGGCACCACAACAGCAACCACCAAAGGAAATATCATATGTATCAGCATTGTCTTATCATTATCATACGGAAAGTATTGTGTGTATAGCACCACTAGTTTTGAAATTATGTTCACGTGGTGCTCCCAAATGCATATGCATGTACTTTAATGGAGGTACACTAATGGAGGCACCTATATGGTATGATCTGGTATAACCTTGTAAGATCCTTATCCTTCTCGCAGTATTGCAGTTCTGATGGTAGAGGATCGACCTCGAACGTTAAGGAAACAGGGAAAATACGGAGGAAACTCTTGAAGATACAATGTCCAAGTAGAATGAAGATTATCATATGGAGAATGGCTCATAATTATCTACCTACTGGTGATAAACTTCGAAACACATAAACCCTATGAGGTATGCGTGTTTTTTCTGTAATAGAGTTGAGACAGTGGAACATTGTTTCTTCTTTTGCTGTTATGCCAAAGAAATTTGGGCCAAGTTGAAAAGGTCTTTTTCATATCTTGCTAAATCTGAAGGGGTTTATTAATATTTGACACTGGTTGCTGGAATGGATAAATGCCGCATCAGATCTTCATGCATGCTATGTATTTGCCAAGGCTATATGGCAAATCTAGGATAACAGAAATAACATAAGAACATTTCTGCTTCGGTGCAACCCCTCTAAACACATCAACGGATGAGATCTCTTCATACCCCTTCATAATCATGGGTAGGATGGTCTTTTAAAAAAATATGTCATCTGCGCTGACACGCGGTCTGTGTATGTACCGCCCGTAGATGCTCGGCATACTTTTTTCTCTTTCTTTCTAATCTTCAAAAACATGTGCCACGACAGATTCAAACTCCAACCCTCAAGGTTTACTTCAAGTTCTAGTGATCAACTGGGACAGGTTACATGTTGTGCACACTTGCCTTCTTTTTCGCTTCTTATGTGTCAAATGTAACATTATTTTTTGTGTAATTTTAAACCGGGTTTTGTTCTGTTCTATTTTGAGTTTTTTTGTTTTTATTTTTCATTATTTTTCTGTTTTATCGAATGTGTGAACTTTTTAAAATAAAAAAATATTTTCTTGAAAAAAATCTCAAATTTGTGAATTTTTTTCAATTTCTTGAACTTTTTTAGTGATCATTTTTTGAAAATCTAACCAAAAAATTCAAATCCGTGAACATTTTCTGCAAAATTGATTAAGTTTTTTTCAAATGTACGAACGCTCGGCCAGACCCAACAGGGGCCCAACTGGAGCGATGCGGTCGCTTAGTTGGGCTAAGGCTTAAGCGCTTTTTTTTTTTGTTTTTCTTCTATTTTTTGTTATTTCATTTTTCTCCTTTTTGTAGTTTATTATTCTTTTTGAAACCTCTAGAAATTTGAAATATTGTTCGGAATACCAAAAAATGTTCTTATTTGCAAATATTGTTTACAATTTTAAAAAATGTTCTAGAATTTCAAAAAATGTTTCCTTTTTGAATTTTGTGTTCACAAATTTGTTTCAAAAATTAATATTTTTTTAGAAAGTACATGCTTTACAATTTTTGGTAAAGATTTCATCAACTATTCAGGATTTGTTAACAATTTTTTAAAAGTTGTTCAAGTTTGTAAAATTTTCATAAAACATTTAAAATTCCAAAATTGTTGAATTTTTTCAAGAAATGATTAGGACATAAGAAAATGTCCATGTTGATTGACAATGAAAGAAATTGTAAATAACGGAAGCATTCAAATTAGGAACAACTACACACCCATGCTCTACCCGGAAGCACAATTGTGCTCCACATGGGAGTAGGGCTGCAAACGAGTCAAGTTCGAGCGAGTTGGAGTTGGCTCAGCTGAACTCATATTAAAATTCGAGCGAGCTCAAACTGAGTGAAGTTCAAGACCGAGCTCTAGAACATGACTCGTGATCAGCTTGTAACAATCTCGAGTCGATCTTGACCTAGTTTTGAGCTAACTGAGACAGTAAAAATTATAAATCTATGGTGATTATTCCAACTAGATAAGGACACAACATGACAGAACTTTGTACGGAAAGAGCTCATCTTGATCTCTTGGGCGAACTAGGAATAGATGGTGGTCTTCGTGGACAAAAAATAAGAAAACAAAGGTGTATATGCTGGGAAATTTTTGTCCAAAACAACAAGAAATTTATGACGTAGTCAACCATGTACCATAATTAAACATAAATCTTCTCTACACTTAATTAAGCTTCCATGTTTGCTGGTAAATAAAATGGAGAAAAATCACGCACATCATATACGGTAGTAACAAATTATATTATTTCTATTTACTCTCTCCGTCCGGTTTATTAGGCCTCACAACATCAGAAACATGTCCCTTTTTATAAGGCCTCGCTTTGGAAAGGTGCATACATGCAACCACTTCATTGATTGCATTGAAAGGCATTGTTGTTGGTGCCATGCGTGCTTTTTCATTGGTTGCATGCATGTCAGAGAGTGCATTGGAAGTGGAATACATGAATTAATGTAAGTAAATTACTATGTGTCTTGGTTCAAGAGAAGTTGTCTTTAAGCCTAATAAACCCGGACGGACGGAGTAATATATGGCGTGATCATTTAACATAATGGTATTATGTCGAGCTATCGAGCGAGCCAGTATTGGCTCAAGATCGACACGTTTCTCTGTCGAGCTACATAAAGTGTTCAAAGTCAGCTCATTTCTTTTTGAGTCGATCTCGAGTCGAGCCAAAAAACGAGTCAATCTCGAGCGGCTCACGAGCCTCGAGCTTTTCTTGCAGCCCTACATGGGAGTACGTCACACTTGCGCTCTCTTGTGAAACACACGTGTTCCACATGGAAGCACACAGAAAAAAAATAAGCTAGCAAAACATGTGAAAAAAAGAAACCCAAAAAGGGAAATCTCCAAAAAAACTAGAACCCCCCCCCCCCCCCCCAAAAAAAAGAAATTAGAAACCCAAAAAGTCACACAACCGGAAAGAACTAGAAACCCCAAAAAATAGGAAAAAATCTGGAGGCCTGAAAAGTAAAACAAAGAAAAGAAAAATCCCCCCCCCCCCCCCCCCCCGCATCCCAAAAAAAGAAAACCAAAAACCTTGGGAAAACCATACCCCCATCCCCCAAGAAAAAACAAGAAAACCCAGAACCCCTAGGAAAAAGCTGAAAAACTAAGAAAACAATTCTAATGGGAGAAGCGTCCATCACATGTGATGTGGCGCGCTGGAGCGTTCCCGCGCTAGGAGAAGTGCCCTCCATGGGGGACACCTGTCAACTAGATGCTCCCAAATTCAATGCATGAATGAAACATGGTTGTGGGCAAGTTGCGGATTGCCTGTACTCGCCCTCGTGCTCCCCCACCATCAATTGTTCATTCAATGGTTCACAAAATTTTCCTCTCCAAACATCTCTTTTGTCGAGAAAACAAATCATTTGCTCCCGTATTGCCATCTTTGCTTGTACATATTTCCTTTCCCCGTTTCTATTCTGAGAACCGACCCTAGGAGCGGAGGGATCCAGTGAACCACCAGCTATCGTCCTGTTACCTCGACCTCACTCTGCTCCAATCACAACCCCTCCTAAGCCATCCAAGAAAAATGATGACGAGGATTTTAAGCCTTTTGCTGAAATGATTATACCTATCTTTTTGCGTATGCGTTTAACTGATATGCTTAAAATGAATCCTTATGCTAAGTATATGAAAGATATTGTTACAAATAAAATAAAGATACCGGAAGCTAAAAAATCCATCATGCTTGCTAATTATACCTTTAAGGGTGGAATACCAAAGAAATTGGGAGATCCAGGAGTACCAACTATACCGTGCTCCATTAAAAGAAACTATGTTAAAACTGCTTCATGTGATCTTGGAGCCAGTGTTAGTGTTATGCCCCTCTCTTTATATCGTAGACTTGATTTGAATAAGTTGACACCTACTGAAATTTCTTTGCAAATGGATGATAAATCAACTGTTATACACGTCGGTATTTGTGAGGATGTGCCTGTTGTGGTTGCAAACGTTACTATTTTAACGGACTTTGTTATTCTCGATATTCCCGAGGACGACAGTATGTCGATTATCCTTGGTAGACCTTTTCTAAATACTACAGGGGTTGTTATTGATTGCAACAAAGGCAATGTCACTTTTCATGTTAATGGAAATGAGCATACGGCACACTTTCCGAAGAAACAACCTCAAGTTCATAGTATCAATTCTATTGGAAAAATTTCAATGATTACTATTGGAGGTTTTGAATTCCCTCTTCCTACTGTCAAGAAGAAATATGATATTCTTATTGTTTGGCACATGCATATCCCCGTTGAGGTAACCTAGTGTTATTCGAAAATTCTCCGGTTTCATGTTATTCGGAAGAAGTTTATTAAAAAGACTTGATCAACCTTGTTAGTGGATTCCTTTTGATGAGCATGAAATGGATGAAGTTAGTTAGAAAGCACAACTCTCTGTACCCTCCTTTTACTTTCTGGTATTTAGATTAAATAAAGGAAAATTAGTATTTTCTGTCTATTTTCTGAATTATCCGTGGAATAAAAAAATACCCTGAAAATAAAAGTTCTCCAAATGCCCTGAAAATGAAGTATGATTTTATGTAGAATATTTAAGAATTCCTAGCACTTAGAACACACTAGGGGGACCCACCATTTGGCCACGAGGGCACAGGATGCGCCCCCTGCCTCGGGGGCCCCATGTGGCCCCCCTCCACTTATTCCAGCACCCACACACTTCGTCTTCCTCCAGAAAAAAAATCATTTGATAGCTCAAACCCGTGTTCTAGATCGTTTTGCTGCCATTTTTGATCTCCTTGCTCAAAGCTTCCTTCACAAAACTGCTTTGGGAGAATGTTCCTCGGTTTGTGACCCCTCCAATGGTCCAATTAGTTTTTGTTCTAATGCTTTATTTATTGTAAATTTTTGCTGCTGAGGTGACCCTGTTCTTGAGCTTGCATGTCAAATTTATATGGTCCAAAGTAATTTAATGCATGATATAGCCTCTAGGCACTTGTGGGAGTAGTTGCTATCAATTTTGTTGAGTTTGGTTCACTTTTATTTTGAGTCACTAAAAATTTCAGAATTTTTTTCAGAGAAAGAAAATGATGAAGAGATTGTTGAGGGGCTTGCTACCTCTTGAGCAATGCGTTGGTTTTCCCTTGAAGAGGAAAGGGTGATGCAGCAAAGTAGCGTAAGTATTTTCCTTAGTTTTTGAGAACCAAGGTATCAATCCAGTAGGAGGCTCCTCAAAAGTCCCTCATACCTACACAAACAAACAAGAACCTCGCAACCAATGCGATAAAGGGGTTGTAAATCCCTTCACGGTAACTTGCGAAAGTGAGATCTGATAGAGATAATAAGATAAGAGAAATATTTTTGGTATTCTTATGATATAAATTGAAAAGTAAAGATTGTAAAATAAAGATAGATGCAAACTTATATGATAAAAGATAGACCCGGTGGCCATAGGTATCACTAGTGGCTTCTCTCAAGATAGCATAAGTATTACGGTGGATGAACAAATTACTGTCGAGCAATTGATAGAAAAGTGCATAGTTATGAGATTATCTAGGCATGATCATGTATATAGGCATCACGTCCGCGACAAGTAGACCGACTCCTCCCCGCATCTACTACTATTACTCCACCCATCAACCGCCTCCTGCCTACTGCTACGTCTTGAGCTTGCGTTGTTTTTCCTTGAAGAGGAAAGGGTGATGCAGCAAACTAGCGTAAGTATTTCCCTTAGTTTTTGAGAACCAAGGTATCAATCCAGTAGGAGGATCCTCAAAAGTCCCACGCACCTACACAAACAAACAAGAACCTCGCAACCAACACAATAAAGGGGTTGTCAATCCCTTCAAGGCCACTTGCGAAAGTGAGATCTGATAGAGATAATATGATAAGATAAATTTTTTTGGTATTTTTATGATATAGATTGGAAAAGTAAAGATGCAAATAAAAGTACATGATAAACTTATATGATAAAAGATAGACCCGGGGGCCATAGGTTTCACTAGTGGCTTCTCTCAAGATAGCATAAGTATTACGGTGGGTGAACAAATTACTGTCGAGCAATTGATAGAAAAGCGCATAGTTATGAGATTATCTAGGCATGATCATGTATATAGGCATCACGTCCGTGACAAGTAGACCGACTCCTGCCTGCATCTACTACTATTACTCCACACATCGACGCTATCCAGCATGCATCTAGATTATTAAGTTCATAAAGAACAGAGTAACGCATTAAGAAAGATGACATGATGTAGAGGGATAAACTCATGCAATATGATATAAACCCCATCTTTTTATCCTCGATGGCAACAATACAATACGTGCCTTGCTGCCCCTGCTGTCACTGGGAAAATACACCGCAAGGTTGAACCCAAAGCTAAGCACTTATCCCATTGCAAGAAAGATCAATCTAGTAGGCCAAACCAAACTGATAATTTGAAGAGACTTGCAAAGATAACTTAATCACACATAAAAGAATTCAGAGGAGATTCAAATATTTCTCATAGATAAACTTGATCATAAACCCACAATTCATCGGATCTCGACAAACACACCGCAAAAAGAGTTACATCAAATAGATCTCCAAGAAGATCGAGGAGAACTTTGTATTGAGATTCAAAGAGAGTGAAGAAGCCATCTAGCTAATAACTATGGACCCAAAGGTCTGTGGTAAACTACTCACAACTCATCGTAAGGGCCTTGGAGATGATGTAGAGGCCCTCTGTGGTCAATTCCCCCTTCGGCGGAGCGCCAATGAAGGCTCCAAGATGGGATCTCGCGGATACAGAATGTTACGGCGGTGGAAATAGTTTTTTGTTGTGATCCCCAATGGTTTCAGGGTACGTGGGTATATATAGGAGGAAGAAGTAGGTCGGTGGACGCTCGAGGGGCCCACGAGGGTGGGGGGCGCGCCCACCTATAGGGGGCGCGCCGGGCACCCTCGTGGCCGCCTCCTCTGTTGCTTGACGTTCACTCCAAGTCCCCTTGATCACGTTTGTTGCAAAAAGATCGCTATCGAAGGTTTCATTCCATTTGGACTCCGTTTGATATTCCTTTTCTTCGAAACACTGAAATAGGCAAAAAAACAGCAATTCGGGCTGGGCCTCCGGTTAGTAGGTTAGTCCCAAAAATGATATAAAAGTGTAAAGTAAATCCCATAAACATCCAAAATGGGTAATATAATAGCATGGAACAATCAAAAATTATAGATACGTTGGAGACGTATCAAGCATCCCCAAGCTTAATTCCTGCTTGTCCTCGAGTAGGTAAATGATAAAAACAGAATTTTTGATGTGGAATGCTACCTAACATAATTCTCAATGTAATTTTCTTTATTGTGGCATGAATGTTCAGATCCAAATGATTCAAAATAAAAGTTCATATTAACATAAGAAATAGTAATACTTCAAGCATACTAACTAAGCAATCATTTTTTTCTCAAAATAACATGGTTAAAGAAAGTTCATCCCTACAAAATCATATAGTTTGGTCATGCTTCATTTTCGTCACACAAAAATGCTCTCATCTTGCACACCCCCGATGACAAGCCAAGCAATTGTTTCATACTTTAGTAATCTCAAACTTTTTTCAACTTTCACACAATACATGAGCTTAAGCCATTGATAAGCACTATGGGTGGAATAGAATATGATGATGGAGGTTGTGTGGAGAAGATAAAAAAAGAGAAAGTCTCACATTGATGAGGATAATCAACGGGCTATGGAGATGCCCATCAATTGATGGCAATATGAGGAGTAGGGATTGCCATGCAACGGATGCACTAGAGCTTTAAATGTATGAAAGCTCAACAAAATAAACTAGTAGGTGTGCATCCAACTTGCTTGCTCATGAAGACCTAGGGCATTTTGAGGAAGCCCATCGTAGGAATATACAAGCCAAGTTCTATAATGAAAAATTCACACTAGTATATGAAAGTGACAACATAAAAGACTTTCTATATGAAGAACATGGTGCTACTTTGAAGCACAAGTGTGGAAAAGGATAGTAACATTGCCCCCTTTTTTCTTTCTTTTTTCTTTTGGGCCCCCTTGTTTTCTTTTGGCCTTTCTTTTTTTTCTCTTTTTCTTTTTTTTCTTTTTGGCCTTTCTTTTTTTATTTTGGGACAATGCTCTAATAATGATGATCATCACACTTCTATTTATTTACAACTCATGAATTACAACTCAAAACTAGAACAAGATACGACTCTATATGAATGCCTCCGGCAGTGTACCGGGATGGGCAATGAATCAAGAGTGACATGTATAAAAAATTATGCATGGTGGCTTTGCCACAAATACGATGTCAACTACATGATCATGCAAGGCAATATGACAATGATGATGTGTGTCATGATGATGAACGGAACGGTGGAAAGTTGCCTGGCAATATATCTCGGAATGGCTATGGAAATGCCATAATAGGTAGGTATGGTGGCTGTTTTGTGGAAGATATAAGGAAGTTTATGTGTGATAGAGCGTATCGTATCACGGGGTTTGGATGCGCTGGCGAAGTTTGCACCAACTCTCAAGGAGAGAAAGGGAAATGCACGATACTGAAGAGGCTAGCAATGATGGAAGGGTAAGAGTGCGTATAATCCATGGACTCAACATTAGTCATAAAGAACTCATATACTTATTGCAAAAATCTACAAGTCATCATAAACCAAGCACTACGTGCATGCTCCTAGGGGGGTAGATTGGTAGGAAAATACCGTCGCTCATCCCCGACCGCCGCTCATAAGGATGAGAATCTAAGAACACCTCATGTTTCAAATTTTTTACACAACTTTTACCATACGTGCATGCTATGGGACTTGCCAACTTCAACACAAGAATTCTTTAAATTCACAATTACCCAACAAGCATGACTCTAATATCACCACCTCCATATCTCAAAACAATTATCAAGTATCAAATTGATCATAGCATCCAATTCACTTCCTATGATAGTTTTTATTATACCCAACTTGGATGCCCATCATTCTAGGACCAATTTTTTAACCATAGCAAATACCATGCTGTTCTAAGATACTCTCAAAATAATGTAAGTGAAACATGAGAGATTAACAATTTCTTCAAAATTAAGCCACCGCCGTGCTCTAAAAGATTTAAGTAAAGTACTAGAGCAAAAACTATCTAGCTCAAAAGATATAACTGTAGCACATAGAGTATTCTAATAAATTCTAATCAAGTGGGCTTTTCCCAAAAGGTGTGTACAGCAAGGATGATTGTGGTAAACTAAAAATCAAAGACTAATATCATACAAGACGCTCCAAGCAAAACACATATCATGTGGTGAATAAAAATATAGCTCCAAGTAAAGTTACCGATAGACGAACTCGAAAGAGCGGATGCCTTCCGGGGCATACCCAAGCTTAGGCTTTTGGTTATCCTTGAATATCTTGGGGTGCCATGGGCATCCCCAAGCTTAGGCTCTTGCCACCATAGTCCATCAAATCTTTACCCAAAACTTGAAAACTTCACAACACAAAACTCAACAGGAAATCTCATAAGCTCCGTTAGTGCAAGAAAGAAAAACCACCACATAAGGTACTGTAATGAAATCATTCTTTATTTATATTGGTGTTAAACCTACTGTATTACAACTTCTCTATGGTTCATACCCCTTAATACTAGCCATAGATGCATCAAAATAAGCAAACAACACACGAAAAACAGAATCTGTCAAAAACAGAACAGTCTGTAGAAATATGTAACTCTGGAATACTTATGGAACTCTAAAAATCCTACCAAAATAGGAAGTCCTGGGAGATTTGTCTATTGATCTACAGCAAAACTAATCAACGCAAAATCATGTTTCTGTGAATTACTAAAATTATTTTCGTGCGCGCAAAGTTTCTGTTTTTCAGCAGAATCAAATTAACTATCACCATAGGTTGTCCTATAGGTTCTACTTGGCACAAACACACTAATTAAAACATGAAAACACATCTAAACAGAAGCTAGATGAAAAATTTATTAGTAAATAGAAGCAAAAAACAAAGAAACAAAAATAAAAATGGGTTGCCTCCCAACTAGCGCTATCGTTTAACGCCTCTAGCTAGGAATAAAAGCGAGGATAGATCTAAGTAGTGTCATCTTTGGCACTCAATTCATAAGTAGCTCGCATTATAGATTCATAAGGTAATTTAACTTTCTTTCTTGGAAAGTGCTCCATGCCTTTCCTTAATGGAAATTGGAATCTAATATTCCCTTCCTTCATATAAATAATTGCACCAATCGTTCTAAGGAAAGGTCTACCAAGAATAATAGGAGAAGAAAGATTGCAATCTATGTCAAGAATGATAAAATCTACTGGCACATAGTTCCTATTTGCAACAACAAGAACATCATTTATTCTTCCCATAGGCTTCTTAATGGTGGAATCCGCAAGGTGCAAATTTAAAGAGCAATCATCAAAATCATGGAAACCTAGAATATCACATAAAGTTTTCGGAATCGTGGAAACACTAGCACCCAAATCACACAAAGCATAGCACTCATGATCTTTAATTTTAATCTTTATAGTAAGTTCCCACTCATCATAAAGTTTTCTAGGTATAGAAACTTCCAAATTAAGTTTTTCTTCATAAGATTGCGTCAAGGCATCAACAATATGTTTGGTAAAAGCTTTATTTTGACTATACGCATGAGGAGAATTCACCACGGATTGCAACAAGGAAATACAATCTACTAAAGAACAATTATCACAATTAAATTTCTTGAAATCCAAGATAGTGGGTTCAATGCTATTTAAAGTCTTGACCTCTCCAATCCTACTTTTACCAAATTTAGCATCAAGATCTAAAAACTCCGAATCATTGGGACGCCTTTTAACTAAAGTTGACTCATCTCCAGTCCCATCATTATTAAGATTCATATTGCAAAACAGAGATTTAATAGGGGACACATCAATAACTTTTAGATCTTCATCATTATTTTCATGGAAACTAGAAGAACACGCTTTTACAAAGCAATCTTTCTTAGCACGCAATCTAGCGGTTCTTTCCTTGCACTCATCAATGGAAATTCTCATAGCTTTGAGAGACTCATTGATATCATGCTTAGGTGGAGTAGATCTAAGTTTCAAAGAATCAACATCAAGCAACAGTCTATCAACGTTCCTAGCCAAATCATCAACTTTAAGCAATTTTTCTTCAAGCAAAGCATTAAAATTCTTTTGAGAGATCATAAATTCTTTAACACTATTCTCAAAATAAGAGGGCATCTTATTAAAATTTCCATAAGAATTATTGTAGGAATTTCCATAATTTTTAGAGGAATTACTAGGGAACGGTCTAGGATTAAAGTTTCCTCTATAACCATTGTTACCAAAATTATTCCTACCAACAAAATTCACATCCATAGATTCATTATTATTCTCAATCAAAGTAGACAAAGGCATATCATTGGGATCAATAGGAGCACTCTTATTAGCAAACAATTTCATAAGTTCATCCATCTTTCCACTCAAAACATTAATTTCTTCTATAGCATGCACTTTTTTACTAGTAGATCTTTCGGTGTGCCATTGAGAATAATTAGCCATAATATTATCAAGGAGTTTAGTAGCTTGTCCTAAGGTGATTTCCATAAAAGTGCCTCCCGCAGCCGAATCTAAAAGATTTCCAAAAGCAAAATTCAAGCCAGCATAAATTTTTTGTATGATCATCCATAAATTCAAACCATGAGTAGGGCAATTGCGAATCATTAATTTCATTCTTTACCAAGATTGGGCAACATGCTCATGATCAAGTTGTTTAAAATTCATAATATCTTTCCTAAGAGAGATGATCTTAGCAGGAGGAAAATACTTAGAGATAAAAGCATCTTTGCACTTATTCCACGAATCAATACTATTCTTAGGCAAAGACGAAAACCAAACTTTGGCACGAACTCTAAGTGAAAACGAAAATAACTTCAATTTAACAATATCATTATCCGTATCTTTCTTCTTTCGCATCTCACACAAATCAACAAAGTTGTTTAGATGGGTAGCGGCAACTTCACTAGGAAGGCTGGAGAAATGATCTTTCATAACAAGATTCAACAAAGCAGCATTGATTTCACAAGACTCAACATCATTAAGAGGAGCAATCGGAGTACTAAGGAAATCATTATTATTGGTATTGGAAAAGTCACACAATTCGGTATTATCTTGCGCCATCGCGACAAGAAATCCAACACACAAGCAAACAAAAAGGCAAGCGAAAGAGAGAGAGAGAGAGAGAGAGAGGAGATTGGGAAAGAAAGGGCAAAAAACGGCAAGGGTGAAGTGGGGGAGAGGAAAACGAGTGGCAAATGGCAAATAATGTAATCCGAGGGACATGAGTTTGTGATGGGTACTTGGTATGTCTTGACTTGAGCGAAGACCTCCCCGGAAATGGCGCCAGAAATCCTTCTTGCTACGTCTTGAGCTTGCGTTGGTTTTCCTTGCAGAGGAAAGGGTGATGCAACAAAGTAGTGTAAGTATTTTCCTCGGTTTTTGAGAACCAAGGTATCAATCTAGTAGGAGGCTCCTCAAACATCCCACGCACCTACACAAACAAACAAGAATCTTGCAACCAATGCAATAAAGGGGTTGTCAATCCCTTCACGACCACTTGCGAAAGTTAGATCTGATAGAGATAATATGATAAGATAAATATTTTTGGTATTTTTATGATATAGATTTGAAAAAGTAAAGATGCAAATAAAAGTAGATGATAAACTTATATGATAAAAGATAGACCCGGGGGCCATAGGTTTCACTAGTGACTTCTCTCAAGATAGCATCAGTATTATGGTGGGTGAACAAATTACTGTCGAGCAATTGATAGAAAAGCGCATAGTTATGAGATTATCTAGGCATGATCATGTATATAGGCATCACATCCGTGACAAGTAGACCGACTCCTGCCTGCATCTACTACTATTACTCCACACATCGACTGCTATCCAGCATGCATCTAGAGTATTAAGTTCATAAAGAACAGAGTAATGCATTAAGAAAGATGACATGATGTAGAGGGATTAACTCATGCAATATGATATAAACCCCATCTTTTTATCCTCGATGGCAACAATACAATACGTGCCTTGTTGCCCCTGCTCTCACTGGGAAATGACACCGCAAGATTGAACCCAAAGCTAAGCACTTCTCCCATTGCAAGAAAGATCAATCTAGTAGGACAAACCAAATTGATAATTCGAAGAGACTTGCAAAGATAACTTAATCACACATAAAAGAATTCAGAGGAGATTCAAATATTTCTCATAGATAAACTTGATCATAAACCCACAATTCATTGGATCTCGACAAACACACCGCAAAAAGAGTTACATCAAATAGATCTCCAAGAAGATCGAGGAGAACTTTGTATTGAGATTCAAAGAGAGAGAAGGAGCCATCTAGCTAATAACTATGGACCCGAAGGTCTGTGATAAACTACTCACAACTCATTGGAAGGGCCTTGGAGATGATGTAGAGGCCTTCCATGGTCGATTCCCCCTCCAGCGGAGTGCCAGCGAAGGCTCCAAGATGGGATCTCGCGGATACAGAAGGTTACGGCGGTGGAAATAGTTTTTCGTGGTGCTCCCCGATGGTTTTAGGGTACGTGTGGGTATATATAGGAGGAAGAAGTAGGTCGGTGGATGCTCGAGGGGCCCACGAGGGTGGGGGCGCGTCGGGCACCCTCATGGCCGCCTCCTCTCACTATAAAAAAAGACACATCCGTGACATTTTGGGCCGAACGAAAATTTTTTCTGTCATACATATGACACTTCTATGACGATAATTGTGACAAAACCCGGTATCATCATAGATGTGGTGGGCTCATACTTCTATGACAAAAAATCATGACAGAAAATGGGCTTTTTGTCCTGGGCGGGCCGGAGACGCAGCTGCATGACATTCTTTGGGCCGTCCATGACGGAAAAAACCGTGGTAGAAACGTGGGGGAGGAAAATTTTGGGGAGTTGCCGGTTACGATGGGAGGTCGGGGGCTGAGAGATGCACGTTTCTCTCGTACGTACGCGCGTGTGTGTGCGAGGCGTTGGCTCTAACTGAAGCCGAGCGAGGCGTTGGGATCTAACTGAACCCGAGCGATTGCACTGCAGGCTACGCGTTACTGAACCCAAGGGATCGATTGATGGCTGTTAACTGAACCCGATGGAGTGATTCCTTCACTACTGCAGCTAACTGAAGCCGATCGATTGGATGAACAGTGAGTGTTGCGGGGGGGTTTGGATGAACAGTGAGCGGTGGCGTTGCCTCTGTATGAACAAGAACCCATGGTGTGGAGGGCTGGATGAACAGTAGACGGTGGAGGGTGGCCGTGGAGGGGTGGTTGAATAGGACCCCGTGGTGTGGAGGGCTGGATGAATAGTAGATGGTGGAGGGGTGCCCGTGGAGGGGTGGTTGAACAGTAGCCGGTGGAGTAGCGCGCGGTGGAGGCTGGATGAACAGGAGCCCGTGGAGGCTGGAGGAGGTCGACGGTAGCCCGTGGAGGCGGGAGGAGGTCGACGGTGGAGATGAACAGTATCCCGTGGAGTTCCGTTTTGCGGTACGCCACACCCCTCCCCCCCGTTTCGACCATAGCGCTCCAACACAAGTTCGTTTCGTCCGTTTTGCGGTACGCCACACCCCTCCCAATGAACAGGACCCCCGTTTGGACCGTAGGAGGTCCGTTTCCTCCGTTTTGCGGTACGCCAGGCCCCTCCCGATCAACAGGACCCCGTTTCGACCGTAGGAGGTCCGTTTCCTCCGTTTTGCGGTACGCCAAACCCCTCCCGATGAACAGGATCCCGTTTCGAACGTGGCCGGTCGAACACAAGGCCGTTTCCTCCGTTGTGTGGTACGCTAGGCCTCGTTTCCATCGCCTGTTCTGTCCAAGCCCTCCCGATGAACACGACCACGCATTCCGTTCCGACCCAGCCGGTTAGCCCCCACGCGTTCTGTTGCCTCCCGATGAACACGACGCATTCCGTTGCCTCCCCATGAACACGACGACGACACTGTTTCTCCGTTCCGACTCAGCCATGTACGTATGCGCGAGTAGGCGTTCGAGACCCTGCCCGTATGTACGTACGTGGTCGTATTTTCTTTCTTGCACCCTCGCTGTTGTACGTACGTGTACGTGCGTGCCTCTACTACGACCAGTATGTACGTACACGTTCGCGACCAGAATGACAACGCTACGTACGCTTCGACCTGGTGGGTCCCGACTATCAGGCACTTCCTTGCCTGCGAAGATATAGCTGGTGGGTCCCAGCACTCAGGGGGTGAATCGTTTTGTTTTTTTGTGCCCGGACGCATTTCCTTGCGTGCGAAGATGTAGCTGGTGGGTCCCAGCAGTCAGGGGGTGAATCTTTTTTTTTGCCCGGACGCACTTCCTTGCGTGCGAAGATGTAGCTGGTGGGTTCCAGCAGTCAGGGGGAAACGTTTTTTTCGCGAAATACGGTGGCCCGTCCGGTGGGTCCCCGCTGTCAGGTGGAGGAATAATTATTTTGCACGTAATAAGGAGGCACTTCCTTGCGGCCGCTGTGGACCCAGCTGTCAGCCTCTCCACGCACAGTACTCTTCCGATGGAAGTCGGTTGTTGACCACATTGACCACGCCGCGCCGAGAGCATCACAGCGGTGGACGACGGCGAGGCCTAGGAAGGGGACGACACGGAGCCGGGGAAGACGCAGCTGTGGATGCCCACGCGAAGAGGAGTACGAGGGTGAGGCTGCCGTCGCCGCAGAATAACAGTTGGTGTGGGTGAGTAGAGGGATGGCCTGGTCAGCGGTGGGAGTAGTAGGGGGCGGTGAGGCCTCCGCGGCATCACAGCCGGCCACGGGAGGCAGGAGCACGCGGCACGACCGGCGCTGCTTTGGGCGGCTGGAGCACGAAGACCAAAGGTTCAAGAAGCACTACGGCCGTTGGATGGACATCGTATGGTCACTGGAGCTAGAGTCGTTCATATTGACTAAGTTGACAAAGCCTTCCGTCCCCGTAAACTTAGTAGGCCCACAAGTCAGCCTCCCACCAAGGTGAGTGCCAGCTAGCAGGGGGAGTATTCATTTTTTTGTGCGTAATAAGGAGGCATTTCCGGTGGGTCCGAGCTAACAGCGGGGGAACGTTTTTTTCGCGAAATACAGAGACCCTTCCGGTGGGTCCCAGCTATCAGGTGGAGGAATCATTATTTTGTGTGTAATAAGGAGGCATTTTCCTGTGTGGGCCCCTACTGTCAGCCTCTTCCGATGGTTGTTGTTTGTTAACCATGTTGACCTCGCCGCGCCGAGAGCACAAACGCGGTGGACGAGGGCGGGGCCCAGGAAGAGAACCACCCGGAGCCGGCGAAGCCAATGCAGCAGATGCCCACGCTGAGGGGAGAACGAGCACTGACTGGTCGGCTGTGGGGTGAGGCTGACGTCGCCGGAAAATAACAGGATGTTGGGTGGTTAGAGGGATGGCCTGGCGGCAGCACAGCCAGCCACGGGAGGAGGGAGCAGGCAGTCCCGCCAGCGCTGGTTTGGGCGGCTGGAGCAGGAAGATCAGAGATTGAAGAAGCACGACGACCGTTGGATGGACATCCAACAGTCACTGTTGTGTGTTGACTAAGTTGACAAAGCCTTGCGTATGTGTCAAAAAAATTTAGGACAACGTCATCGTCAACCTAGTAGGCCCAGAAGTCAGCCTCCAAATCTGTGGAAAACAGCATACAGCCCATTAGCCATTATTTTCAATAATTTACAGCCCATTTGCTAATTCTTAAGGATATTTGAAGCTCATTTCTTTTTATTAGCATTACAGACCATATATTCTGGGCACTGCTAAAAAATTCAACGAAATTTTGCATATTTTGGTGGGGTCCAAACTCTTTTAATCACGAAATTTTGAGTCACGTTAAAAATAGTTTTCAAAAAATTATATCAAAATTAAATTCAAAAAACAATTCTCTGCAAAAAAAAATGAATGAAATTTAGAATCTTAACTAGCAAGATGCCCATTCGTTGCACGGAACATGAAGATGCATTTGTATGAGTAGTTTATCTTGTGGGTGAAAAGATGATATTTTAATGTAATTGCCAGTTGGCTTTGGTTTTTATAAGAGTAGAGAGTAGAGAAATCCTGAAAAAATGATATTTTAATGCAATTGTCGGTTGGCTTTGGTTTAAAAATTTACAGCCCATTTCTTACAACTTATAGCCCGTTTTCTGGGGAAGCCCATTTCTTATCCCTCCTCGTCTTGAAAGATTTGCAGCCCAGTAGGGCTGAGAAAAGCAAGTAGGCCTCGATTTTGGTATTCTCCAAAAAAAAGAACTGGGCTAGCCAATTTCAGAAAGAAAAAATATCAACTGGGCTCGTCATGTGCTTAATAAAAGCGTAAGCGTGAGCTAGACGGGCCACAGCCCCCGCACAACACGCAGTTGAGCTCCATCTCTGAAACTGAAAAACAACTGGGTGAGCTGCTGGGTCCCTAGTGTTATCCGCTCGTTGTGTAATTTTCTCGTTTATTGACTACACTGACAATGGCGTGGAACCTAGTTGTCAAACAATTAGGAGGAAGTATTGTCTTGGCTTGTAATAATGAGACACCTGCTTGCGAAATGCAATGACCCTGGTGGGTCCCTACTGTCAGCCTCTCCATGTACAGTCATCTCCTGATTCCTCTTGGTTGTTGACTATGTTGACAACACGAGATGGCGGCGAGCACAGCGAGCTAACCAAGGCAGAGAACGACGGCAAGGCCTCAGACGGGAATGAACAGCAGCCATGAAAGATGCAGCAGTGTAGTGGCAGCTCGAGGGGAGTACGAGGGCAACAACATGCAAGTCAAGCATACAAATGGTACAAAAAGCCCAAGGATTAATTGTTCATCAAACTTTTAGACAAAACCCAGATTGAACATGACAGTAACATCTAACCCAACCACTCTCTTTTGCAGTCACAAACAAATGGATCGGTCCATAAAATCAACATCTTGTGCAAAAAATTTATTTTAGGATGTCTACAACTTGTTGTAAATAGAAGCCGAGCACGTTTAGAAGCCCATTTGTCCACCTGAAACTTCTTTTTTTGCTGTTCAACATGTTCGTCCGTGAGAAATCTCTTGCTGTAAAAATTAAGCCTCATGGACAATAGTAACCTCGCATTCAACAGGAAGAATGTGACAAAGCTTCTGTTTGCCTGGTTGGATGCATATCGTCCCATCGTTATTGTCCTCAAACGAATGTCATGAGAACTGAGAAAAGCCTTGTGCTTATTACACCAATGATTGGTTATATGTTTTTGTCCATGTGGTTCTGCCTAAGTAGACATGAAGATTGAAAACAGTTAAGGTCTAAAAAAAGAGTATGTCGAAAGAACGGCAGCTGAACAGTTAATTCTAGTACAATATATACGGGCTTTCAATGTGCATGAAATCATCACCTCTGTGTATAAATTCTCCAGAGATCGAAAGCATCGAAGCAAGCCAATAATTATGTCCAGATCAAAATTATACATTCTGATATATATGATCTTGACAGAATCCAGCAGCATTGATAGGCTATCAATGGGTGAACTCTTCATTGAGCATATAACATAATATTAGTACCCAAAGTGTACTACAAGATGATATAAAACTTATGCGCATAAATGAAAAATGCAGCATATGATTACAAATGTGTAGATGATAATATGCGGTACCTGAAAAGGTGAGGAGCCAAACACCAACTCCTTGTGATTATTAAACGGGTGACGAATTACACCCAAGGTCTCCAGTTTGGGCGCAGAGATGACAGTTATTTCTGAAGGTGTATAACAATTATGAAGGAGCAACCTTTCAAGTGAAGGGGCATCTTCGATGATGAGCTGTTTTCCTTCAAAACAAATTCCAATGCTTTTAAGGTGAGGCGACTTTATTTGGAGACAACTGATACCGATTTCTATTCCCAAAACAATCAGCAAGTGCTCTAGGGCAGGGAAACTAGAGTGGATGATGCTGTGCAGTGAGACCTCTGACATATAAACCACCACAAGCGAAAGTTTTTTTAGAAGTGGGAGTCGAAGCATTTGTACCAGATCGTCTGGTAGATGGCACCAGGCGAAGGCGGCGGTGTGGAGAGAGGAGGAAAACCGCGAGATCGATAACAGTGGTGTGGGCACGAATTCTTGGTATGTTCGTGGTATGAAACTTTCGTGGTAATGGTAGAACTCAAACTGCTGGAGTTTTCCGAATTCAGGGGATGTCAGCCAAGCGTCCACCTTGCCGGGTATGGACAGCAGGTAGCTTTTCGGGATGCAGAGGCATTGAACGGGGCCCTGCTAGTGAGAAGAGACGATGGCTCTGATGAGATCAAATTCGGGAAGGACAGATATCTGACGACAGTCGAGATTGAGGGGCGCGGTGCGCCATAGAGGGCACCACCGAGTTGAGAGGACTTGTGTGCGGCAGCAATCCTTGGTGGGGAGAATGAGATGATCTCCTCAAGGATGACATCTGGGAGATCGTTGATGCGGTCCACCGGAGATTCTACCGGTTCCTCAGATCCGGGTGGGCGGGACTCGCCGCTTCTCCCCGCACTACCGGGTGCGGGATCTACAACCGGCCTCGCCGCTGGCGGGAGCCTCATCTTCTTGGCGCTGGGTCCAGCCGACTCCATTTTCCTTGTGGGCATCGCACCGAGCTCACGGCTTTGAGCAGAGTAGCCAGAGACGAGCCTAGCGGCAGTGCGAGTGGGGAAGAAGGTGGGCTGGGGATTTCTGTAGGAGTGGAAGAAGAGGAGGAGGCGTTTTCTGTACGAGTGAGGAAGAAGGTGAGCGGGGTTTTCTGGACGAGTGAGGAAGATTGGGGAGCGGGGGGAATTGGGTGGGGAGACGGAAGCGGGAGAGCGAGTTTTTCATGTTTATAAGGCACGCTGCACTAACTACTCGCTTTTTCCCAAGAACCGCTCTCTTCTTTTGCGTTGCTGCATGACTGGCCATGCATGCGGGATGCATGTGCCCTCTGGCCACTGCATGTGCCTGGTTTGTTACTAGGACTATTTAATAGGGTGGTTATGGAGTAAATTAAGGAGATTTATTTTCTCTGTGTGCATCCACCAAATTAGAGGATGCGGTACTGGATGCAGACACTCACATTAAACTAACATTCAGAAGAACAAAAGTTCAGCATGTCTATGCATCTCAATGATTCACCATACTATAACCAATATACAAAACTATGAGAAGGTGTGGAAATAAAGAAAATCGGTCGATGCTTCTCTGAGCAAAGGGCCTCCCTGCGCACGCATTAATTTCCTAGGCATGCTTGTTTCTTCTCAATGTTGCGAGCACTTTGAGCATGTTGGCAACTCCACAGCTATCTAGCTGCCTCATCTTGCAATTGATGCTGATACATTTGCAGCAAACACATGAGGCAATAGAGATGACTCAACATGGGTCCATATTGTGCAGTTCCCCTGATATCCTATTCATTGTCCTGAATCTAAAAAGATAGGAAAACAGTAGCTATACTTAAACGGTGTTGCAAAACAGTAGCACATATCAATAGCTCGGCATGACAAAACACGATCATCTAGACGAAGGGGATACTTACCTGCCTGAGGAAGATTACATATAATTTCATATGTCCTTGGTTGATTTCCACCTTCAGCTGCACTGCTTGTTTGCTCCTCCAGACATGACAGGGTCGTTCCACACTGCATTCAGAAGTCAACGTACGAATAAGCTAATTTCATCTTGCGGTGGTCATTGTACCTAGATACAAATGTAGGAATACCTGGAGCACCATGAAGTTAGCTGACAGCAGGTAGATGCAGCCATATAAATTTTGTGCGGTGCTACCAAACTTGAGGTTTGTATCCCTTCCCATTATGATAATTCTTCTTGAAGTTGGTAGAATGTGACAGCTTGTTCTTTGCATCAAACTTGCCTTTCCCCTGAGATTTGTTCTTGTTGTTTTGGGGCTGGTTGGGCTGGAAGTTCTTCTCGTGTACCATGTGGGCACTAGAAGCTCCCTCGGCGACCCGAGCACGTGTGTCTTTTGCTCTCGCCTTCTCCTCAAAATCAAGAGTGCTAATGAGATCCAAAACAGAAAACTCATGTCTCTTGTTTTTCAAAGAAGTAGCAAAATCGTTCCACGAAGGTGGAAGCTTGGCAATGATGGTCCCAGCAACAAATTTGTCCGGCAACACACACTTAAAGTACTCAAGTTACTTATAGTGAGTGTATCTCATGAGTATGCTGAACAACATAGCACTCATCAGTCATCTTGTAGTCACAGAATTGCTCCATGACGTACAACTCGTTGCCAGCGCCCGAGGGCCCAAACGTGGCCTCGAGCGCAGCCCACATGTCTTTGCCGCTGTCAAACAACATATACGAATCCACAATGGAATCGTCAAGAACACTCAGCAGGGCGGCTTTGAAGAGGGTATCCATGTTCTGAAAAGCTTCCTGCTGTGTAGGATTAAGATCGCCCTCAGGCTTACCCTTAGTGGCGTCATAGCAGCACATGATCTGAAACCAATATACTGCTCTTGTGCGCCACCTTTTATATTGCACCCCCTTTAAAGTAGGCGGCTTCAAAAGTGCAGCAAAACAACTCGGAGTAAATTGCCTATGATCAGGTTTTTGGATTGGATTGTTGAATATATGAGCAATTTAGTATGAGATTTAATCCGAATCAGCAGTAAATAGATCATGACGACAATTGCAGACATCAAAGTAATGATGCAGACTAAACCAGGAGGACAGAATCACATACTGTACAGCGGGAGCAGAACCGATGTGGTTGATGTTGTCACTCATATCATTGATGAAGAGGTTACCGAGGTGGGGGAAGAAGGCTGTCGTTGAGGAAGTCTTCGCTGGCAGCAGTCACAGGAGTGTGCTCCCCAAAAACTTGATCGCCCCTCTCCCGTACAGGATCACGAAAGGCGGGGTTCGGAGGATTGCTATCCCTTCTTGCGGTGCACGCCAGAAGAAGGGCTCGAGAAGAATTGCGTGGCGGCGCTAAGATCTGGAACGGTGCGAAACCATATGATACAGCGGTGGCTAGGGTAGAGCATGTCAGGTCGGAGTATAATAGTAGGCCTTTGGCCCCCAAACCCCACGTCCAAGTCAATAATAGCTCAAAAAAAAGTCAATAATAGCCCCACTAAGGTTTGTCTAAAAAACGGAGTAATTAAGGCGTCCGTTAGTCCCTTTAGTATAAATAAAATATCATTAATAATGGCCCCACCTTTTGCCTCACAAAGTAGAGTATGTTGGAGTACAACCGGCTACACGTTTACAATCCGCTTCTCTTCTCTCTCCTCTTCTCTCTCCTTCAACTAAGCACAAATACTATATTTAAATCCTTATAGCCTGCTTATGTCATCTAATTATAGTAGTACTTGCTCTAAAAGTTACTATCCACTATGTAGTCTGAAATGTCGGGCGTGCAGCGGGCGGTGCCCTCGGTCGGCACGCCGCTTCAACGGCTGAAGCAGTGAGAGGTCGCGTCGCCCTGACTTGCCATCAATGTGGAGCAGCGGGCTCAGCTCGCGCCGGGCGGGAAGCGCGCGCGGGAGGGGGGAGGGGTTTTTGTTGGGCCAGGAAGGTGAGAAGCCAACTTGGGATCTGTCCGGACGGGGAAATATCATGTGCTCCCATACTCTGCATATGACACTAGTGTATGTTACTACTCCCTCCTTTCCGGTTTATAGAGATGTTTAGAGTAACATAGTAATATGTTATAGTACAAGTTACTCTTCACTATGACCAGCCTTGGCCTCTCCCAGTGCTCCACCATGTATAGCTGCTAAGCCTGCCACGTAGGCATAAAATATGATGTGGCACCAATAAACTAAGCACCTATGCATTGAACACTTGAGTTACTAAGCCATTTAATGCACTTAGCACCTCATCTAAAGAGCATCAATAGTATAGCCAGCTGCTGGCTATAAGCCTACAGCCCATCTTATAGTCAACATGTACTACAAAGTGCCTAGGAGCACGTGCTAGAGTTGGCTCTTCATGAAGAGCCCGCTTACCTTCTCTCTCCTCTTCTCTTTCCTCCAACTAAGTAGAAATATACTACTGTTTATTCCTTATAGCCCACTGACTCAGCTCTATTGTACTTGCTCTAAGCACATCTAAGCACTTGCTAGCACCCCCTTGACCGTGGACCTTGACGGTGTATGTCACCTTGTGTCTCATAATTTTCCTCGTCATCATATGAGTCCAAGAAGATCTCACCCACATCATCATTAGCATGCAGCCGCCTTGATAGACAACATGCGCAGAAGGAGTAGAGGCGACTGGGGACGCACCACCACCACGTCGTGGGCACTCCGTATGTGCTCGTGTGCATGCAGCGTGCGTGTTTTTCCATCGGTGCTAGATCTAAGGCCGAGGCTGCGGTCATCTTCGTCTCCGACTAGTAGTTGAGCAACGACAGCAAAGAGGTGCTGCAAGAGATGCGTATGTGCCGTTGCATGCGAGCTTCGCCATAGCACGACGAACCAGACGTCGCCGCGGATGGCGCACGCCTTCATGCAGCCGAGTGTGTGCGCATGCATGTGTTATTCATGTGCATTCTGCGGCCGAGCGTGTGTGCATGCACGTCTTGTGTACGTGCGTTGTGTGCTCCATGCTGTGCGCGTATGTGCATGAGTTGGATCAGATGGAGTTAGTGCGTTCGCTTGTGTACATATTTTAGAGTGTAGATTCACTCATTTTGTTTCGTATGTAGTCCCTTATTGAAATATCTAAAAAGACTTATATTTGAGAACGAAGGGAGTATAAAACATCTTCAACTTAGCATACTGATGTACCGTTTCTAGTGGTTAGCGAAAAGTTCATGTTCTTTTAGTTGTTTATAGGTGGGCAGGCGGCAAAAAACAGGGGAAAACACGCAAGGTTCCTTGCAGACACTTCACCGCAAGGTTCCTTGCTCCTCCTCGGTCGTCGGGAATCTATGCTCTTCAACTCTTTTCTTTTACGTGAGCTTTGTTCATCCTTTTCCCAACACGCGAGACATCTAGCATCAAGGTGCACGTGTCATGCAATAAAATGGAGATAATCAGATAAGCAGTGCGTAAGTGAGTCGTGCGGGGGGGGGGGAGCGGGGGGAAACCCTTTTCCGTAAGTGAGTCGTGCACTTCGATGGCACCTACACAATATTTTTTCTCCTCGATGGCACGTGAATAGTGCACGTACTCAATGACGGAGCACGGGATGGTAGCAATGACATCGTCAGCCCTTTTTGGAGAGAGTACGTACTACTAGTAAATGTCTTTGATGTGTCCCGTCAACTTGCAAAATGACGAGAAGCTTGATTACGCCTTCTCCCTCGCCAACGCGTGCGCGATGGCTCGTAGCACAAGGAGAAACTTTTGGTTACAAGCGGTGGACGTGCAGCAGTTCATTTGGTGTCAGATTGCCAGAAGCACTGCTGTAGAACCATCGACTTCCGGAAGAGGCAAAGAGCCAAGCGCAAGGTCACCTACTAACCTTAGGCTAGGCGTAGTGGGAGTAACATAAGTAGAGGTACCTCCTTTTTTATTCTAGAAACAACCACACACGAATATCAAGGTGCTGGTTACGTAGAACAAATTTCCTGCAGTCCGTGCTCAGCACTCCTCTATCTCTCTTCTCAGGCAGCCAGCGGACGCGCGGAGCCCATCATTTGTTTGCTCACATGCCGCCCCACATGTCAGTGAAAACGCAAGAGGACCCACTGAACCTGCACATCTTTCACCTCGACGTGCTGGTGATGAAAAACAAATCCAAGAAAGATCTTCGGTGGCCGCTTTTGGAGTTACTCAAGAGTAGTAAGATTTTATTTACAGTTTAACCCAAGATGCACATCTCGTGGCTTCAACTTATCAACTACCACTATATTTTCTTTCATGACACGACCTGGATGCTGGATGTCCCACGTGTCGGCAAAAGGAGGAAGAACCTGACCAAATCTTCGGTTGTGCTCTTGGATTAGACTAGTTGTGCTAACTTAAAAAATTTATTGTGTACTCCCTCCTTTCCAAAATACTTGACTTCCATTTGTCCAAAAATGGATGTGCCTATATACTAAAACATGTCTAGATACATATATATTTTGACAAATACTACCTCCGTCCGGGTTTATTGGTCTCCATTATATTTCGTGCCAAATTTTGACCATAGATTAAACTAACAAAATGTTTACGCATGTCACCAAACATAATATTTTTGAAAACTATGTTCAAATACGAATCCAATGAGATAATTTTTCTTGACATGCATTAACATTTTGTTAGTTAAATCTTTAGTCAAAATTTGACACAAACTACAAAGGGGACCTATAAACCAGGACGGAGGTAGTAGAACGGAGGGAGTAGAATGGATGCAAGTTTTTGTATTGGGAAGAAGAGTACATCCATATATTGATAGAGCGTTGGAGTTGGCCTTACAAGTGGGACCGCAGTTGAGGAAACTAACTATCGGCAAACCCCCACCTCACCCGCCGCGCGATGGCTGAGTTAGAGAAATGATGAGGTTGAAGAGATTGCTCTAGCACGGACTCCAAGAAATATGGTGTCAGATGGAAGTCGTGATGGTGGCGTGTGCTGTATTCCTGGACGTGAATGCTTATTCTGGCCCATGCCACCCTACTACTCCTACTACTTACTATATAGTACTACTAGTATCAAGGATTCGAGGTGCTGGTTACGTAGTACAATATGGCTATAGTAAAAACACCCGCACGATGCACGAAGCATGTGAAGCTAGTACAAATAGTGTACTACTATTGTTGATGATTGGCCTCATCCGATAACCTATTGCAATGCACGTACAATTATGTATACGGAAAATATTTTTTTGCCTCGTCGCACCACTCACTCACAGAATCAACTAGAAAGCCATTCATAAATTTAGTAAGTTTATCACAGGCATATCATTTTATTACATACAACAGGTCATCAACCCACATCGACAACGAGGATACATTATAAATACTAAAGTTTTCACCACACAACAAATAACAAGCAATGAAATGAACTTCAACTGAACCATTCCTCAACGTTGGAAACGCTTGCTTTAAACCACAAGTGATTCTCTGGGATGGGCTATCCATTGTCGATCTGGAGACCAACGCAGGACTGATCATCCAGGCTGAAGCGGCCTACTATATCAGTACCAGGGTGGGGAACCACGCTAATGTCCGACGTATAGACACAGTTGCTTCTCATAAATGGTGCTAGTAACATTGTGTCAACAGCAGTTGGATCGCCTTTCACCATCATCGGATAGTTTTGTCCAAGGAAGAGCGAGTTTTCTCCAAGACTATCAATTCTGTACCAGGGAGAAGGTGTTGGCACTAGCACACTAGTATCCATCCCGAATACCATGCAACGGGTGTTGGAATAGGTCCAGAGAGTGCGACCATGGGAGACTACACCTGCTTCCTTAGCAGTAACATCATCAGTGGGCTGTATACACACGACAAGAGGTGAGCCATCGGAATTAGTTGCCAGGTGCCAACGAGTATATGGGCGCTGCTCGTCCTCATGCTCGTGATCATCACCATCGTCATCTCCCCCTTGGTTATAAAAAATTTCAAGTATAGGTGGTGGAATTTTCACAGGACCTTGGAAACACAAGAAGAAGGTTAATTAGTAAAGGGAAACTTGCTAACCCGCATGCATGTGGATGAAACAATTATAATTACGGTGGAAGACAAACATAACGAAATCATAACGATTCCATGCAAAAACAGTGCCACGAGTGGTGTAGCAAACACAAGGCCCTCATATTCAATTGCATCACAGTACTCATCCGTGTACAGAAACTGATTTTTGAGCAATGTCCATCGAGTCAAACCAGCAACGACGGCAACAAGCTTGTCAAAGATAGAAACAACTTCATAGTTGTTGTAATTCCAAGAGCGGGTGGGGACTCGAGAAATTGCTATCTTCCGTAGAAGACAGTCACCATGATTGTATTTGAACATGCGTACAATACCGGTGTGCTCAACCTCTGGGAAGTCTGCTGAGATTTTTGGAAGTGGAACCCGGTCACGAGTGTACACATTCACAAGTTCCCACTCGCAGTTGGACCCAATATAAACAACCCAATCTCCATTTGCGCCTACCCAGGCGTTGTCCTCAAGCGATGGCATCTTAACATCATACGTATCATTATCAAGTGGCATCAACTTGCACAGGGCGAGGCCTCCATCGTGACGGTGCCTGTCATCAGGGTCACGGCGAAGAAGATAGGGGAGATCAAACCGTTCCTTGACTCTTGGGTTCCTTGTAATGATGTTATTAGTTGAGTCAAGAATGGGATTGAACGAACCTGCCATGCTAGCCGAGGTGATGATGTCGCACCGATCAATGAGTTCCTCCACCACGTCATCTTTCAGATCGGGACAAGAATAACGGGGTCGTTTCCGTCCGGTTCCCTCCATGGAGAAGACGATCGAACAATGGCAGAAGAAAGCGTGAAGGGCTGAAGAAAAATGGAGGGGGAGGAAGAGCGTGCGACAGCAGTTCCAAATCAAGATGGAAAGGTGAAGCGTCGGTGGACGGTTGCCAGTTTGCCACGGTTCACGAAGGGGCGCCCCAGCCTACACGTCGGTTCGGAAATACTCCTACTACTCACCGTCGTCTCACTGATATGTTGGAACGGGACCACATGTCAACGAAACATGGTGTGTAATTTCTCGTGCAAAATGCAATCTAGCCGCGTTGGCCTGAAGTGTCGCATTAGTATTTTTTTGAAAGTTTTCCGCATTAGTTATCGACCTTTATTTTTTTAACATGCAATCTGAATGGATAGCTCCTGTGGTCATCACACGTGAGAGGATATAGTGATGGTTGATTCGCTCGAGCAACTTTACTGTGGGAATATGGGAGTACCAGCGGATTCAAGGAACAGAGGAATGATGGTTGCTTCGTCTGAGCAACTTACTGTGGCAAAGGTGGGGCTCTGTGATTTGACCGCTCACTAGTCATTACTACTGCGGCGCAACGACCGGGAATCTTTCCCTGAAGTTGTGTTGTGCACTCAATATTGCTGCATGGCAGGTGGAGCCGGATGAAGGATGTCCAACATGTCGGCGAAACAAAGTTGAATTGTTTCTGGCATTGCTATCAATCCATCAGGATTTGTTTATATGTACGCATAATTTTGATGAAATTGTACTGTGATGCTATGAAGGTTTCAACTCTGGTTCCCGCAGGAAAAAAAAAGGTTTAATTTCAACCTAGGATTCATGTGTCTTGCCTCGAGATTATCTAGTTACAACATTCCATCAAATACAAATGAAACTACCATGGCTAATGCATCTCAATGGTTCACAGATCAGCGCCAATATTCACATCACAACTGAAGACAAAGTTGTGAGAAGGTGTACAAATAAAGAAAAAAAATTGATCGATGATGTTCGTAGGCATGGCTCCATTTCCTTGGCACAGTGTTCATTGCTTGGCAGCTAGTTTCACCCGGCTCTGTAGCCAAAAAAGAGGTGTATGAAGGACACCACAATCCGATCATTTTGTGCAGCTCCACTAAAATCGGGCGGACAATCCCTATTTGCAAAGATATCCAGTCAGTGTGATTACAATAATAGTGGAACTAGATGATGAAACATAACACACATAAATAGAAGCCGATCACCTCTACGATCTCTCTTTAGGACTAACTTCTTGTCGGAGAAGATTAGGCACGGAGTTGGATGAGGAGGATAGCAAAACCAATCTCCCTTTCCGCAGTCCCACAGAAATGTAAAAACGTTGCCCGTGTGACATTTTGGCGGAACTGCACAAAACACTCTTCAGAAAAGTGATTTGTGCAGTTCACCAAAAGGTCGCAATAGCAACGAGGTGAAAATGGATAGCCCTGTTTGCAAAAGGAGGTCGAAAGGAAACAATTACTGCCCAATAACACGAGTTGAAGACACATACACCGACAAAAAAGAAGCATGTTCCATTTAAAAAGGGAAAGATAGCACATGGTGCTTTATCAAAAATGGTTTGAGGACGAGATTGCAAGATGGAAAGTACGCCGGCCGAGATACGAATTAAGCAAACAACTAAATAAGATCCACATGCAGCAACGTGGGAAGATGGGCAGTGGAGCAAGGCCGGAGGAAGCTGTACCTGAGGGTCGTCGGGATGTTACTAGGAGGGCGCCGGCGGCCGGGATCTGCCCATACTGCGGCAGCGAGCAAGTGACGAAGGCCCTACCTCGCCGGAGCTTGGTCAGAGAGAATGGCGGGTACCGCAAATCGGGACGAGCTCCCTCAACACCATCGAATGGAGAGACGATGCACATCCTCCCTTTCCGCCGGTGGACGGGATGCGGCCGGATCACTGACCAATGCTGAAAGAGAGAGGCCACGGCGGCCTTGTGTGAGATTGTGTGACGAGACTCACGAGAGACAAACCCATTTTTCCATTTTCCCCACGGCAATCGTTTTATATTCTAGGCGTGGTACTCGACCCTCCTTCGAGTAAACAACCGCTACACGCGTCAAATTATCACGTGGGCTGCCTTTTCGTACAGAAACAAACTCCACCATGTACCCGCGCGGGTGTGGCCGGGAACGAGACGTGAGTACGTGCGTCCTGCGTGCACTTCTTCTTTAGGTGCAGGTACGTACGTGGGTGGGTGTGAGAGAGATGGTTTGTGCGAGACAGAGGCAATGTGTTGATGATACCTCAATTAGAAAAACGTAACATATGCAATGTGTGTGAAACAGAGTCATGGACGTGAGATATCGATAGAATTGAAAACAAGGATGAAGTGTGTGGCTGCGTGATCGATAAAGAGTGCCATCGAATTTGTGTTTGCCCACGTCAAAGATACAGGGCGGCTGGCCTACTGGAATTTGAGAGGGCAGAGGTGCAGTTCTTCTCTGTGGCATGGATACCTGCCTACAACGTTCGACTATCGGTGTGTGTGTGTGGGGGGGGGGGGTAGAGACCGGCCGACTAGTATATGTCTGGGGAAGGAGAGATACCTAGCTATGTATTGAGGGAGATCGATCGACATCCATGGATATGTGTAGCAGAGGAATAAGGTTGGGAAAAAGACAAAGGTAGAGCGTCGGAGGGTTGGTGGTGGAGTGGCATCTCACAAATGGTGGGAGAGGCCTGCTAGACAAACGGAGGGTATGAGTGCAATATCAATAAGATAGGGCGGGGGATGTCTGTCTCTCTATGCACGTGCGTGTGAGAGACGGGTCGGGAGGTATTCAAGGATGATGAGGGGAGAAGATATGGTTGTGGTAAGCATGTGTAACTACATAGGAAGATCAACCGTCGTGCGTCCGAGAAAAGGAGAGACATAACTAGCGAGGTAAGTGTATCGGTGCTTGGTGAAAACGAATTATAGTCGACCTGGCTATATGGAGGGAGATCAGTTCATATACACGCCTGCATGTGTTAGAAGCAAATAAGTCTGGAGAGGCAGACAAGGGGAGAGAGTGTGGTTAGGAGGTGGTGCGAGAGGCCTACCATGTCGAGGGGTGAGGAGTGTGCAAGCATGTGACTAATGAAAAGAGGGGCGGGAGTGTGCACCTGCGTGGAATCGTATTGGACATATGGAGGCATGGATGGTGAGAAGAGAAGAGGGGAAGTATATATGTGTTTGTTGTAGGCACACTTGGCTAGAGAGGTATATCGACCGGTGTGTGCCAGAAAGAAGGAGCCGGGGGCCTACACACACTGCTGGTGGACGACCTAAAGAGAAATAATGAACGTGCGCATGGAGGGGACGCTAAGGGTGTGTGAGGGGGCGGGCGTGTGCATGCACGATAGAAAGTTAGCGCTAGCTAGCTACAAATAGAAGAGGATCGTGAAGGTGTAAAAGACGAACAAAGATCATAATTCATTATAAAAAGGTGGATGCGGATACTTGAAGAAGATATCATAATGTACAACATTGATAATAATTTGGGCTAATGTGTGGCTTTTGCAACTCAGGTCTAAATACTTGTCATAATGTAGGGGGCGGGGCACTATACTTTTTGTGATAAACACGGTGTACATATGGGACATGGTTTAGATTATGAATATATAGTTAGTACATCAAATGTACTATTATTTGGAATCAACATCAAGTGTATTCAAAAAATAGAATTCGAGTTCATGTAGTACACATAGTTCATATCTATCTCTATGGCAATCATGTGGTGTGTTATTAAGGTAATACACGAATCATGGTTGAAGTTGGCAACAATCATGATTGTAGATTCTTATTGAAATAGAGAAACGAATTCAAATTTAGTTCGAATTGCAGCGGTAGTATAGACATTTGGAATGCACTAAAATGTTGGTATGAGTAGGTTACATGCATTATACAGCAAAGCGAAAAAAATTAATCGGACATAACATGGATTCATACTCCCTCCTTCCATCTATATATGGCGTAATGAGATTTTTAAGACCGCCTTTGACTATTGACAAGATTAATAGTACATGACATGCACAATGTGAAAATTATATCATTGAAAGAACCTTTCACAGACGAAGTTAACGGTGTGCTTTGTGTAAGTTGAAGGAAATATGCCCTAGAGGCAATAATAAAGTTATTATTTATTTCCTCATATCATGATAAATGTTTATTATTCATGCTAGAATTGTATTAACCGGAAACATAATACATGTGTGAATACATAGACAAACACAACGTCACTAGTATGCCTCTACTTGACTAGCTTATTGATCAAAGATGGTTATGTTTCCTAACCATAGACATGTGTTGTCATTTGATTAATGGGATCACATCATTAGGAGAATGATGTGATTGACATGACCCATTCCGTTAGCCTAGCACTTGATCGTTTAGTATATTGCTATTGCTTTCTTCATGACTTATACATGTTCCTGTAACTATGAGATTATGCAACTCCCGTTTACCGGAGGAACACTTTGGGTACTACCAAATGTCACAACGTAACTGGGTGATTATAAAGGAGTACTATAGGTGTCTCCAAAGGTACACGTTGGGTTGGCGTATTTCGAGATTAGGTTTTGTCACTCCGATTGTCGGAGAGGTATCTCTGGGCCCTCTCGGTAATGCACATTACTATAAGCCTTGCAAGCAATGTAGCTAATGAGTTAGTTACGGAATGATGCATTATGTAACGAGTAAATAGACTTGCCGGTAACGAGATTGAACTAGGTATTGGATACCGACGATCGAATCTCGGGCAAGTAACATACCGATGACAAAGGGAACAACGTATGTTGTTATGCGGTTTGAACGATAAAGATCTTCATAGAATATGCAGCAGCCAATATGAGCATCCAGGTTCCGCTATTGGTTATTGACCGAGAATAGTTCTAGGTCATGTCTACATAGTTCTCGAACCCGTAGGGTCCGCACGCTTAATGTTATGATGGCAGTTTTATTATGAGTTTATAAGTTTTGATGTACCGAAGGTTGTTCGGAGTCTCGGATGTGATCACGGACATGACGAGGAGTCTCAAAATGGTCGAGACATAAAGATTGATATATTGGACGGATATATTTGGACACCGGAAAGGTTCCGGATGAGATTGGGACTATACCGGAACTCCGGGAGGTTACCGGAACCCCCCCGGTAAGTATATGGGCCTTATTGGGCCTTAGTGGAAAGGAGGGAGAAGGAGCAAAGGAGGGGGCGCGCCCCCACCAAGCCCAATCCGAATTGGGAGGGGGGCCGGCCCCCCCTTTCCTTCTTCCCTCCCCTCTCTTCCTTCCCTCTCATACTCCTAATAGGAAAGGGGGGCCAAACCTACTTGGAGTAGGATTGCCCCCCCTAGGGCGCGCCTCTCCCCTTGGCCGGCCCCCTCCTCCTCTCCCCCTTTATATACGGAGGAGGGGGGCACCCCATAGACACACAAGTAGATCTACGGATCGTTCCTTAGCCGTGTGCGGTGCCCCCCTCCACCATATTCCACCTCGGTTATATCGTCGCGGAGTTTAGGCGAAGCCCTGCGCCGGTAGAGCATCATCATCGTCACCACTCCGTCGTGCTGACGGAACTCATCCCCGACGCTTTGCTGGATCGGAGCCCGGGGATCGTCATCGAGCTGAACGTGTGCTGAACTCGGAGGTGTCGTACGTTCGGTTCTTGGATCGGTCGGATCATGAAGACGTACGACTACATCAACCGCGTTGTCATAACGCTTCCGCTTACGGTCTACGAGGGTACGTGGACAATACTCTCCCCTCTCGTTGCTATGCCATCACCATGATCTTGCGTGTGCGTAGGAAAATTTTGAAATTACTATGTTCCCCAACATAAGTTGCATGTCATATATCATTGCTCTAATATTTGGTCAAAGTTAGCATCGAAAAACGCATTAGGCCCTATATAGATGGAAGGAGGGAGTAGCTTTGAATAGCATTTGTATAGTAAAACGGGGCAAGACTCTCTCTTTGTGTGGTGTGAATAGTTTTATTTTTTTTGTTTTCTTTTTGGTTGAGGGAAGTGCGAATTGATTTGGTACGTACAAGTACAATATTACTATGCAGTCAAAAAAAGTACAATATTACTACACGTTAGGCTTGGCCCTAAAATTTAACCCGCGTCTTGTTATATCCCGAAAATTCAGATATCGTGCTCCCAAAACTGGCGCCTTCACAACCCGCGCCTTGCTATACCGAAATTACAATGCGCGCGAAAACTCCCTCCAGCTGCCAAATCCCGACACGCGAAATCCTCCTTCTAACCCTGAGCTGAGAGGGCCGCTAGTTCAAATCGGTGGGGGGTACTTTTGTAACACATCCTACATTTTGGACAAGCGCATCCCTAAGTCATGCTTCACCCCCTCCCATTGCCCCCTTTTCGCCATTCGAAATCTCAGGCTGCCATAACCTCTCCGCTCCAGCCACGATACCCCACCCTCCTCCGTCCGCCACGTCACCGCTGCCCAGCCGGAGCCTCTTCCCCGACGACGTCGTCCACCGCAACAGCTTGACGTCCCTCATCCACCTCCCCGGATGAGGATCCGTCGTCCATCTCGTTGTCCCGCCAGTTCAGCCGCCCCGTCCTCCACCTCCAAGGAGCTGCTCCGAGGATCGCCTCGTCTATCGCGGCTGCTCCATCCCCACAGCGCCGCCTTAACCTGCTCCACCAGAACCGCAGCATCCTCACCGACTCCTCGGACGAAACCGAGGCCTACTCGGTGCCACCAAAGAGGTTGTACACTCATCGCGTCGCACCTTCTCCTTAACTCGACCTCCCGGTGCCGACGGTGCTCCATCCTGCACCCCCATGGAGCGGCTACCTTGAAGCCGGCGCCGCGGGAGACATCTCCACGGCGGCTCTCCCCCAGTGCGAGGCCCCTTCGGTGGCGGCGTCCATACCAGCCAGATCTGCTGCTGCTCCGGCTCTCGCTCGCTCGCTCGCGCTGCTGCTGCTGCTCTGGCTCTCGCTCGCTCGCTCGTGCTGTTGCTGCTGCTCTGGCTCTCGCTCGATCGCTCGCTCGCCCAGCTGCCGCTGCTGCTCTCCCCCTCGCTCGTGCTGCTGCTCTGCTTCGATTAAGCCACACTTCAGTCGACTGAATCGACTTTTGGGTCAGTCGATTTTCAGGGGTTGGGGGGGGGATCGCCGGAGTTAAGGAAGAACCACCCGCAGCGGGGATGGGGGCTCGCCGGGGAGGTACCCCACTATCTATCTTAGGGTTCAGGGTGGGGGCGGGGGGGCTAGAGGGCTGGCCGGGGCAGCGGTAGCGAGTTGTTTCGGGGCGGCGAGGCGGCGCTGGGGCCGGTGGTTCGGTCGGTGGTGGCAGGCGGCTTAGGGGTGTGCAGGTTAAAGATGAACTGCAGGCCCTCCCTAAACTACATGTCAAGTGTCTCTCTACTACCATTGCGTTCAGTTTCGACAGTAGCATTCAGATTCCACAGTTAAATTCAGTTTCGACATTTAAGTTCAGAGTCAACAGTTTTTACCTCATCTGTTGTAGTCAGGTGGTTTTTGGTGATGTTAATTTTACATCCATTTTTCATCATCTATTGGAGATGCTAATAGAATCCCACTTGAGATTGACGATGTCTGTCTTGTGCTGCTTCAGCCTTGACATCTTACGGCTCACCGGAGCTGCTCCAATGACAGAATGATCCATCACAACAGAGCAGTGCCCTGGACGCCGTCTACAGATTCCTCAGATCTTCCTCCACACCTCCGACAGTCACTAAGGGAGTCCTGGACTAGGGGGTGTCTGGATAGCCGAACTATCATCATCAGCGGGACTCCAAGACTATGAAGATACAAGATTGAAGACTTTGTCCCGCGTCCGGATGGGACTTTCCTTGGCGAGGAAGGCAAGCTTGGCGATACGGATATGTGGATCTCCTACCATTGTAACCGACTCTGTGTAACCCTAGCCCTCTCCGGTGTCTATATAAACCGGAGGGTTTTAGTCCGTAGGACAGAACAACAACAAACAACAATCATACCATAGGCTAGCTTCTAGGGTTTAGCCTCCTTGATCTCGTGGTAGATCCACTCTTGTACTACCCATATCATCAATATCAATCAAGCAGGAGTAGGGTTTTACCTCCATCAAGAGGGCCCGAACCTAGGTAAAAACATCGTGTCCCTTGTCTCCTATTACCATCCGCCTAGACGCACAGTTCGGGACCCCCTACCCGAGATCCGCCGGTTTTGACACCAACATTGGTGCTTTCATTGAGAGTTCCTCTGTGTCGTCGCATATAGGCCCGATGGCTCCTTCGATCATCAACCACGACGCAATCCTGGGTGAGACTTTCCTCCCCGGACAGATCTTCGTATTCGGCGGCTTTGCACCGCGGGCTAATTCGCTTGGCCATCTGGAGCAGATTGAAAGCTACGCCCCTGGCCGTCAGGTCAGATTTGGAAGTCTAAACTTCACGGCTGACATTCGCGGAGACTTGATCTTCGATGGATTCGAGCCACAGCTGAGCGCGCCGCACTGTCACGATGGGCATGATTTAGCTCTGCTGCCGGACAGTGCCCTAGAGGCTGCACACGAGCCCGCTCCGACCCTTAATTCGGAGCCGGCTGTGCAGATCGAGGATGGGTGGCTAGACACCGCCTCAAGGGCTGCCATGTCTACGGTGATGGAGCCGAATACCAACCTTGTCCCTTGTGAAGATCGTGACTCCGAGGTGCCGGACTCCTCGCCGGACTCCGAACCTCCTGCGCCCCTACCAATCGAATCCGATTGGGCGCCGATCATGGAGTTCACCACCGCGGACATCTTTCAGCACTCGCCTTTCGGTGATATCCTGAATTCGCTAAAATATCTCTCGCTATCAGAAGAGCCCTGGCCGGATTGCGGTCAGGACGGTTGGGATGCGGACGATGAAGAAATTCAAAGCCCACCCACCACCCACTTTGTAGCCACTGTCGACGACCTAACCGACATGCTAGACTACGACTCCGAAGACATCGACGATATGGACGACAATGCCGGAGACGATCAAGAACCAGCGCCTACTGGGCACTGGAAAGCCACCTCGATATACGACATATACATGGTGGACACCCCAAAGGATGGGAATGGCGATGGAACAGCGGAGGAGGATCCTCCCAAGAAACAGCCTAAGCGCCGGCGTCAGCGGCGCCGCTCTAAATCCCGCCACAGCAAGAATGGAGATTCCGGCACCGGAGATAATAACACCCCAGACAGTGTTGAAGACAACCCCCTCCAGCAAGATTTAGCACAGGAGGACGGAGAAGCCAGCCCTCGCGAGAGAGCGGCAGACGAAGAGGTAGAGTACGATAATTACATGCCTCCCTCCGGAGATGAGGCAAGCCTCGACGACGACGAATTCGTCGTGCCTGAGGATCCCGTCGAACAAGAGCATTTTAAACGCAAAAAGCAGCAACAGCTCATAGCTGATCAAGATCTGCTAGCTGATAGATGGACTGAAGTCCTTGCGGCCGAAGAGCATGAACTCGAATGCCCCTCCAAAAGCTACCCCAAATGCAAGCTTCTCCCCCGATTAGAGGAGGAGGCATATAAACCTGCATCACCAGCGCACAATACGGCCGACCGGCCACCCTGTGGACGCGACAGAGAGGCCTCCAGGCCCTCCACTAAAGCCGTACCCCGGCATCGCTCGAAAAGCACAAAGCCACGGGGGAATGCGCCGGACTTGCGAGACATATTGGAGGATAAGGCAAGACAATCAAGATCGATCTACGGATCGCGTGGGCGCCCCACGATGCGCGACGACAACCATCATGTCGGATACAGCATCTCTGGCAGGGCCGAACACAGTAGACAAAGCTCGCTTGAGCTACGTCGTGATATAGCTCAATATAGAGGCGCCTCACACCCACTATGCTTCACAGATGAAGTAATGGATCATCAAATCCCCGAAGGGTTTAAACCCGTGAACATCGAATCCTACAATGGCACAATAGACCCCGCGGTTTGGATCGAAGACTATCTCCTCCATATCCACATGGCCCGCGGTGATGATCTTCACGCCATCAAATACCTCCCACTCAAGCTTAAAGGACCAGCTCGGCATTGGCTTAACAGCTTGCCAGCAGAATCAATTGGGTGTTGGGAGGATCTGGAAGCCACATTCCTTGATAACTTCTAGGGCACATATGTGCGACCACCAGACGCCGATGACCTAAGCCACATAATTTAGCAGCCAGACGAATCGGCCAGACAATTCTGGACACGGTTCTTAACAAAGAAAAATCAAATCATCGACTGTCCGGATGCAGAGGCTCTTGCAGCCTTCAAACATAACATCCGCGACGAGTGGCTTGCCCGGCACCTGGGACAGGAAAAGCCGAAATCCATGGCAGCCCTCACATCACTCATGACCCGCTTCTGCACGGGAGAGGACAGCTGGCTAGCTTGCAGTAACAACCTCAGCAAAAATTCTGGCAGTTCGGATGCCAAGGACCGCAATGGCAGGTCGCGTCACAATTAGAACAAACGTTGTGTCAACGACGACAATACTGATGATACGGCAGTCAATGCCGGATTTAGAGGCTCCAAACCCGGTCAGCGGAAGAAGCCATTCAAAAGAACTACTCCGGGTCCGTCCAATTTGGACCGAATACTCGACCGCTCGTTCCAGATACACAGCACCCCCGAAAAGCCAGCTAATCACACCAACAGGGATTGTTGGGTCTTCAAGCTAGCAGGCAAGTTAATTGCCGAAAACAATGACAAGGGGCTGCATAGCGATGACGAGGAAGAGACCCGGCCGCCGAACAATAGAGGACAGAAGGGTTTCCCCCCACAAGTGCAGACGGTGAACATGATATACGCAATCCACATACCCAAAAGGGAGCGGAAGCGTGCACTCAGGGACGTATATGCGATGGAGCCAGTCGCCCCGAAGTTCAACCCATGGTCCTCCTACCCGATCACTTTTGATCGAAGGGACCACCCCACCAGCATCCGCCACGGCGGATTCGCCGCATTGGTTTTAGACCCAATCGTCAATGGATTTCACCTCACCAGAGTCCTGATGGACGGCGGCAGCAGCCTGAACCTTCTTTATCAGGACACAGTGCGCAAGATGGGCATAGACCCCTCAAGGATTAAACCCACAAAGATGACCTTCAAAGGCATCATACCAGGTGTAGAAGCCAATTGTACAGGATCAGTTACACTGGAAGTAGTCTTCGGATCCCCGGATAACTTCTGAAGCAAGGAGTTAATCTTCGACATAGTCCCGTTCCGCAGCGGCTATCATGCTCTGCTTGGACGGACTGCCTTTGCAAAGTTCAACGCGGTGCCGCACTACGCATACCTCAAGCTCAAGATGCCAGGCCCTCAAGGAGTCATCACGGTCAACGGAAACACTAAACGCTGTCTCCGAACGGAGGAACACACAGCGGCTCTCACGGCAGAAGTGCAGAGCAGCCTTTTAAGGCAATTCTCGAGTCCGGCCATTAAGAGACCGGACACTGCTAAGCGCGCCCGGAGTAACCTACAACAAGACCACCTGGCATGTTCCGAGCACGCGTAGCAATGCGGCCCCAACCCCAGCCCTCGCAAGATTGCAAGACTGGTCCCTCGCGTGCATCATTATGCTCTTGAGATACCATGGGCATAGGGGGAGGGGCACAACCACGACAGGCCCAGAGTGCGGCTCAACCACACCAGGGGCTCCCAAGTGTGTCATCTTTTTCTTTTTTTTCCTTTTTTCTTATCCACATGACTTCGTTCACCAGAGGCCCTGTCCAGCAGAAGACCTGCCGAACTCACGATGCAACAGCCAGGGAAGGAGAAAGGCTACGACGAAGTATCCAGGTGGTCTCCATTACGAGCATTAAATCTGTTTTATACACCATTCCGCAGCCTACCCCTGGAGGGGGACATGTTTAATAGTCCCATCCCTTGCTTACCGCACTATTTGTATCGTTCTGCATTCATGGCAGTACTTCTTGAATAAACAATGCATCGCTTTTTGCTTATAATTGCATTTCTTTCTTATACATATGTTCATTTATGACATGTTGCATCCGTACAATTTGGTACGGCTAAATCCACCAGGGGCTTAAGTTCCCCACATTATGGTGTAATAAGTCCGAACACTTTCACAAGTGCGGCACCCAGAACTTATAGCATTATATGCATCGGCTCCGAATCATGTCTTGGGTCAATAGTTGGGTTTGCCCGGCTCCCATGTTTTGGTACCTTACGTTCCGTTGTATCGGCTAAGGTAGCACTGGGAGAACCACTGCGATTGCGCCCCGGTTGAGCTGGGCGAGCGCCTCAGTGGAGAAAGCTAAAACTGACCGTCATGATGAGGCGAGAGCCGGTCGCTGTTCGAGAGGTTTTTTCGAGTCCCTAAAGACTTATGCCACTTAGAGAGAGGAACCGGCTTTTGTCCGGCCCAGGCGTGGATAGCGCCCCAAATTCGGTCTTCTGAACACTAGGGGCTTCGCCGAAATTTAAAATTATAGAATTCTATGGCTAAGTGAGAGTGTTCAAGCATTATAAGTCCGGTTGCCTTGTTCGTTGTGTTGAGCGCCTCCCTAGATGGACCCAACAATGGGAACAAGAGCGCTCAAGTTTATCCCGAACACCCCAGCACTCGTGGCATGGGGGCTAAAGCTGACGACTTGCCATCTCTCAGATTTGATAAACGGCCACACAGAAGGTAATATTTTAAATTAAATAGCGTTGCTTAGCGCATATGAACAAAGTTTTTAGCTCACAGGATAACAAAATGCGAGTCTACTCAAATATTACATCATTGGAGCACTCACCCGCAATAATTCGGGCACCCTTCAGGACACCCTTATAATACATCTCGGGTGTGCGATACTCCTTGCCCGGCGGTGGCGCGTCCGTCACAAGCTTCTCAGCATCCATCTTGCCCCAGTGCACTTTAGCACGGGCAAGGGCCTGACGGGCACCTTCAATACAGGCGGAGCGCTTGACGACTTCAACCCAGGGACACGCAACCACCAGCCGCCGCACCAGGCCGAAGTAGCTCCCAGGCATGGCCTCCTTGGGCCATAGCCGAACTATAAGGCCCTTCATGGCCTGTTCGGCCACCTTGTGGAGCTCGACCAGCTGCTTCAACTGGTCACTAAGGGGCACCGAATGTCCGGCCTCAGCATACTGAGACCAGAATACCTTCTCCGTCGAGCTCCCCTCCTCGGCTCTGTAGAAAGCGGCAGCGTCGGACACGCTGCGGGGCAGATCTGTGAACGCTCCTGGAGAGCTCCGAATTCGGGTAAGTAACAGGTAATTCACTTTAGCATGCTTGCTTTGCATGAAGAATGCCTTACCCGCCGCTATTTTCTTCAAATCCTCGATTTCCTGGAGGGCCTTGTGGGCATCGGCCTTCGCGGCTTTGGCACTCTCAAGAGCCGACGCAAGCTCGGACTCTCAAGTCCTCGAGTCACGCTCCAAACCCTCGTGCTTTTCCACGAGAGCCTGGAGCTCTTGCTGTACCTCCGCCACCCGCGCCTCCTGCTTCTCTCGCTCAGCTCGTTCTGCGGCCGCATTGCGTTCGGCCGCGGACACCGCCTCCTTCAGGGTTGCCACCTTGTTCGTGGCCCCTGGAGTACCCACGTTCTCCTTGTTATTTCTCTTGCAACCAAATCCTTTTCTGTAAGGTACAACTTTAATACGGTGTTACTCACCTTCCTTGTCCTCGAGCTGCTTCTTGGCACGGTCGAGCTCACTCTCGGACCGCTCGAGGCTCTGCTTCAAAGCATTGACCTCCGCAATCAGTGCGGCAGAGGTCAGCAGCGCAGCCTGCAATCCCGTATTGACATATTTTTTAGACTCCTGCGTATATCTATTTAGATCCTCAGTCCGGCTTTTCTTTCCAAACACCGAACTGAGCATCAGGGGCTACTGTCTATGCGGTACTATTTTACATATATTAACTTCTTACCTCAAAGCCTGTTAGAAGGCTGTTGCAGGCCTCGGTCAGCCCGCTCTTGGCGAGTTGAACCTTCTGAATCACCGCACTCATGACAGTGCGGTGTTCCTCTTTGATGGAAGCGCCGTTGAGCGCCTCCAGCAAGTTATCCGGCGCCTCCGGTTGGACGGAGGCCGCCGGTGTCATGGTCTTGCCCTTCTTACGAAGGGGCCGCCCGCCGGACTCCGGAACCACTGCAGGTTCCGGTACGGAGTCCGGGGCAAAGTCCAGGAGGTTGCCCTGCGGCACCTCCGGGGCCTCCTCCTCCTGGTGGGTCCCTTCTCGGGATCCCACCTCGGCGTCGTCAGCGTCACGGGGGGTGGAGGCGGTCGGAAGGGAATCCATATCCGACGTACCCAAGGACCCGCTCAATGAAGCGGGAAGATCGTCCTTAGGCGGACTGCAGGGTTGTATGCGGCATTAGAAAGACACCGTGTGGCAAAAGGAAAAATTATGAATCATCTAGGAGTCCGGATACTTACGATCTCGCCAGGGGCTTGGCCATTGAGGGCCACTCCTTGTCGCCTTCGCCGACGTTGGCGGAACAGTCTGGGTGAAGGGTCCTCCCCTTCTTGGACCCTTCGACCTCCCTCGTTGGGGAGGCCTTCCTGTTCTTCCCCCCCCCCCCCCCCCCCCCCGCTGGGGGAGAGTCCTCTTTCTTCTCCTCCTTGACCTCGTGGGAGGAGTCTGCCTCAGAGTCATCGGACGACGAGTCCGATACCACCTGATGCCGGGAACTCCTTCGGGTTCCCGTGGACTTCTTCTTGGCCTTCTTCTCCGGCACTACGTAAAGTGTCGGGACCAGCAGCCCTGTCAAACGGGCATCCGCTGGGTCTTCTGGAAGAGGAGCCGGACAGTTAACCTGTCCGGACGTCGTCTGCCAGGCTTGTTAAAGGTATTGGGAGTTTAGATCTCGCATGAAGTTAAAACATGAAAAGCAAGTGTCCCGTAAAGGATAACGTAGCTTACCTCGTCAGCTGGACGCTGCGAGCTGAATCCGCAATCTTCGGTAGCGGATGCGGGAGCTTCGGCGCCCTTGAACAACACCCTCCAGGCATCTTTGTACGTAGTGTCAAAGAGCCCGCTCAAGGTCTGGTGCTCTGCCGGATTGAATTCCCACAAATTGAAGTCCCGTTACTGGCAGGGGAGAATTCGGCGGACGAGCATGACCTGGATCACATTGACAAGCTTGAGCTTCTTGTTCACCAGGGTTTGGAGACAGGGCTGGAGTCCGGTCAACTCCTCCAAACTACCCCATAGCAAGCCCTTCTCTTTCTAGGAGGTGAGCTACATGGGGATGCCAGATCTGAATTCGGGGGCCGCTGCCCATTTAGGGTCACGCGGCTCGGTGATGTAGAACCACCCCGATTGCCACCCTTTGATGGATTCCACGAAGGCGCCCTGGAGCCAAGTGACGTTGGGCATTTTTCCCACCATGGCGCCTCCGCACTCCGCTTGACTGCCCTTCACAACCTTCGGCTTGACATTGAAGGTCTTTAGCCACAAGCCGAAGTGGGGTTGGATGCAGAGGAAGGCCTCGCACTTGACGATAAACGCCGAGATATTGAGGATAAAATTTGGGGCCAGATCGTGGAAATCCAGGCCGTAGTAGAACATGAGCCCCCGGACAAAAGGATGGAGCGGGAAGCCCAGTCCATGGAGGAAATGGGGAAAGAATACCACCCTCTCATGGGGCCCGGGGGTGGGGATGATCTGCCCCTCGTCAGGGAGCCGGTGCGCGATGTCGCTGGATAGATATCCGGCGTCGCGCAGCTTCTTGATGTGCCCCTCCGTAACGGAGGAGGCCATCCACTTGCCTCCCACTTCGGACATGGCTGGAGAAGGTCGAGGTGAGATGTGCGGACTTGGGCGCTGGAGCTCGAGTGCGCGGAGATGGATAAGCAAAGGAGGAAGAAGGCGTAGGTAAAAAAGGTGGATCCTTATCCCCTTATATATGGGCGGACGAAACTATGCGTCCCCACCAGCCTGGTAAAACTCGCTTATCTCCCAAGCGCCGCTATCAATGGCGTGGTTGGGTTACCCACGTCCGTATTGATGGGAATCCCGGAATAAGGGTGTCCGTGTACTAAAGTAGGGGTACCTTAGTATCCCGAACTTGTGCACGGGCAGTCGCAGCATCCCGCGGCAAGGCTCGCCGGGTGCCCGCCAAGATCCTCCGTAGTTCATATTGGAGCCATTCAAGAACAAATTGAGTTAACTGAGAAGACAAGGCCCCGGCAAGAGGAGCTTGCCGGGAAGGACGAGGCCCCGGCAAGAGGAGCTTGCCGGGAAGGCTAACTAAAGCATTTCAAGGAACGTTGCCGCGACGCGCCGCGCGTCCCGGCAATACCCGGCGAGCGACAAGCTTCCGGGCGCGACAAGACAACAACCGCGGCAAGGCGCTTGCCGCGGCGAAGCCACCACTCTGTGCCTACGCTCCAGTGCATCCGTCAACGTGTCTCCTCAGGAGCATTCCAGGCGCACGTGGCGGGGAGCTGTGCAGCCAAGTGGTGCGAGGTGGCGAGTGGAGATGATGAGAAGGCCATCATGGCAAGCGGTGGCGCCCCTAACGGTCGCTTTTCCGCACTGTTTGGGCGACGCGGACGGGCATTCAATGCCTTTGTCCCCTGCCGTCAGAGTTAGGTAGGATCCATTGTGGAAGCAGTTGTACCAACCACACTTTTTACACTTTTACCCCTGCATGCGTTGCCACCTGTCAGTGACCCCTTGAGCCTATAAAAGGAGGCCCATGCGCAACGTAGAAAGGGTTCGACTCATTCAAAACTACACCACTCTTACGCTCTCGAGCAAGAACATAATACAACCACAAAGCAGCAGTAGGAGTATTATCTCTCTAGAGAGCTCCGAAGCTGGGTAAAAATCGTTCGCGCGCTTCTCCTCGATCCGCTCTTCGTGCGCTCTCCGCTCCCTTGCCGGACCGAAAGGGGCCCCGCCCCATAGGTGCTCGTTTCCCACGATATCCTTGGCGCGCCAGGTAGGGGGGCGTCGAGGTCGTGTGAACCCGATCCGGCGTTCGCGCGGGCCGGATCTTCATTTTCTTCATCATCATCATCGACATGCCACCGAAGAAGAAGACTTCGGGGGTGGCTGCTCCGTCCACGTCGATCCCACCGCCACCAGAGCAAACGGGTGGTGGGGTGGACGCCGGCGGAGGAGCGGGTGCCGACGAAGGAACTCACACTGCCGCCAGGTCCAAGGACAAGGCCGCGCAAACTTCGGCGTCCGTGCACGCACCGCACCCGTCCCAGGAGGTGCGGGGCCAACAGCGCCATGGTACTCACGGTACCATACGCTCATTGGACCAAAATCGAGCTGGCGGATCTCGAGATGCTGACCAGCACGCACGACAGCCTGCTAGCATGAGCAAAACACGGTTGCCTGGGCGGGATCCTGCTCCTTCTAACATAGTTAGAAGTCCGAGCATATCCCGCTCCTCGCACCGTTCGCCACTGCCACCGAAGACTCCAGAAGAAGCGTTGGCTCGAGCCCAACTGCTCCTGGATTACCCTCCAACGGCGGACAAGATCGACGGTTGGAGGGCCACCATTCAGAGCCTCATCGGCTTCGCCAACGGCGACACTCCCCGGCAACCGAGCACATCGAAGCCGCGGCAAGACGCCCAGGCGCGAGCCGATGGCGACAAGACTGGTGGGGGTGCAACCACCGTGCACTCCCCGCCCCGAAGGCCAAGATCGCCGACTTGCCGGGTCAACCTCGACACTGACTCCACAGCGTCGTCGGACCCACAAGCCCGTCATGATCAGCGCCAAGTTCTCCAAGAACGTCAACAAGAGGACGCTCGTACTCGCATCGAGCGTCGGAGAGAAGCGTGGCATCAGTCAGACCAGCGCGCTGGGCCCGCTGTTGACATGCATGCGCCAGGGGAACCAGGCGACTTGCCGTACGCGGTAGGTTGCCCTGCGTTCACTCGTGAGCTGCGGCAAGTCCAATGGCCCAGCACAAAGAACTTCAAGCCAGATGTAACAGAAAAGTATGATGGCAGGTTGCATCCGTCAGAGTTCCTCAGCATCTACACCATCGCGGTGCAAGCTGCCGGGGGGCGCAATGAGAAGATCCTCGCTAACTATTTCCCGCTGGTGCTCAAGCCCAACGTCAGATCCTGGCTCATGCACTTGCCGGACGACTCCATTTCTTCATGGGCGAATCTGTGCCATCAGTTTGTTGGCGCCTTCACAGGAGGCCACAAGCCCCATGGCCAGGAGAGCGATCTTCATTTGCTCGCCCAGAAGGAAGGGGAGCCCCTGCGCAAGTTCATTCAAAGGTTCAGCCAAGTGCAGTGCAACATCCCAGATGTCCACCCTGCCGCGGTCATCAGCGCATTCCATCAGAACGTGTGTAACCGCAGGATGAGGGAGGAAATGGCGATGTCCAAGATTAGAGACGTCAGTGAGCTCTATGCCCTGGCCGACAAGTGCGCACGTGCTGAGGAGGGGAGGAAACTCCCCAGAGAGAATGTAGAAGCAGGAGGATCTGACAGTGAGGATGCCGCCCCGGCAAAGAAGAACCGGCGGCGGAACAACAGAAGAAGGAAAGGCAAAGATGTGGTAGCTGTCGAGCAGTCCGGCAAAGGAGGTGGCGCCAAAGGGGAACATGATCTTTGCTTCGACAAGACGTGCCAAGGAAACCGCTTCGCTAAACGCGATGAGGTGGTATAATAAAAACGATTCGAGTAAAGGCTTGGCCGTGGGTAACGTCACGCCACGAAATACGTCAGCAGATTGAACTTGTGTAAATATTATTCTCTCTACGGTGGTATGTGGAATTTATTTTGCAGAGCCGGACACTATCCGTGTGTTCACAATCTTCTATGAATTATTCGGAGGAGGAACCCGCCTTGCAATGCCGAAGACAATATGCGCGCCGGACTCGTCGTCATTGAAGCCTAGTTCAGGGGCTACTGAGGGAGTCCTGGACTAGGGGGTGTCCGGATAGCCAAACTATCATCATCGGCCGGACTCCAAGACTATGAATACAAGATTGAAGACTTCGTCCCGTGTCCGGATGGGACTTTCCTTGGCGTGGAAGGCAAGCTTGGCGATATGGATATGTGGATCTCCTACCATTGTAACCGACTCTGTGTAACCCTAGCCCTCTCGGGTGTATATATAAACCGGAGGGTTTTAGTCCGTAGGACAGAACAACAACAAACAACAATCATACCATAGGCTAGCTTCTAGGGTTTAGCCTCCTTGATCTCGTGGTAGATCCACTCTTGTACTACCCATATCATCAATATCAATCAAGCAGGAGTAGGGTTTTACCTCCATCGAGAGGGCCCGAACTTGGGTAAAAACATCGTGTCCCTTGTCTCCTGTTACCATCCACCTAGACGCATAGTTCGGGCCCCCCTACCTGAGATCCCGCCGGTTTTGACACCGACAGCCACCTCTACCTCAACTGCTTCAGCGACCAACCCAATGATGCTGAGTTCGACACGGCTACGGCAAAGAGGTTGTACACTTGTTGCGTCACTTATTACTATACATTCACGTCGATCCATTAGGGCTATTTTGGTTCAACGGAAAAACATAGCAATAGGGAATTTTCCAATGGCACTCTACTATTCAATTATTCATGCATTTTGTTGAAAGGAATGAAGCCAAACATCCACCTGGACCTACTTTTCAAAATCCTATGCATGAAAACAAGACCAAGTACATTAGTGCCAGAATAACATTCTAACTGTACACGCTTTCATATGGTTTCTCTTTATTTTGGCCATGCTTCTTTGCATTCCTCTGCTCTTCCAATTCCTGTAAACCAAACACCCAAGTTGATAGAAATCCTATGTTTACAAATGCTCTGTTTAGCATGTGCATTTTCCTATCCTATTCCGGTGTTTTTCCTATCCCTGCGTTTTAAGAATCATGCAAGCCAAATGAGCCCTTACAGAATTACTTCAGTTACAGGTATGTGTCGAAGGGAACTTTGTGTGGTTTGTCCTGCTCCTGCCACGACGTCGTCCACCTCGCCTGAGCTGCTCCATCGACATAAGCATCCACCAAACCAGACATCATGACTCCTGACCGTCTTTCGCCGCCTCAGATCTGCTTCCCTGCCGCCGGCATGCACCCCAACGGCATCACCATCATCGACTCAGCAGATGAATCTGAGGAGTACACGGGTTCACAAGATAGGTCGCACTCTTTTGTTTCTGCTTATGTTATGCATTGCTTAAACTTACCTGCTACTTTATCGTCCTATCCAGCTCTTGGACTCCCAACTCAGGTCCAAATTCATGTTCAAACTTGAGTTCTAAATTAGTTGTGGGGCACATATCGAGGTAGCAATGAATAGTATGTCTGTCTAATATCCGGTTCACCTAGGATATGCCTATGTTGTTCATCTTGGGTGGGAAACAAATAGTAAAGCAATCATCATCTGTCTTTTTATTAATTTAAAGCAATCATCAGGCTGCTATCATTATTTTTGGATCCATCCACTGGTTGTTACCATCACTCTAAATTTCTGCATGCTCTCCTTACATAATCTCACCATATTTTTCCGTATGCATGTCAGATATTGTACACAATCATGCTGAACATGTAGAGAAAAAGAGAAGAGTTTCGCGCGGCAATACAATGTCATGCAAACATCGCTCCATGGTGGGTTCAATGGCAAACCCTCCCCACCCCTCTCCAGATTGTAATCCAGAGGAAGATATCTATTCTGAGATGGATTCAGACGCCGCTGACCACTCCTATTTACCCCCCAAGGTGTTTTCTCTACCTTGGCATGATGATGTTAGTCATATCATGCATATGTTGCCTTGCAGTGCCTACTTTTGATATCATATATGTCATCTGCTTAGTTTAAACATGTTCTGTAATGCCACCTGTTTAGTTTCTATATCATATATGGGAATTATGCAGTCTCATGTCTTTTAGCCAGCCATAATATATGTGAAATGTGCAATGCCATCCTATTTAACCAGGCATCATATATTTGAATGATATCTTGCCCATCCTTTTCTTCATTACATTTCCATTTGTCGACAATGTTTGTATATTAAACTACTCTTCCTGTGAATCAGCCATTTGGGTGGGAGATGGAAAAATCTGGAGTGAAAACAAGTCCTTCAGAGCAGACAGTGCTACCTGTCGAAGCAGATCTCTTGTTGGGTCCCGATAGCTCCTCAGAGATGGATTCAGAGATAGATGACCAGTCCTATTCCCCTACTGAGGTGTATGCTCTAACTTGGCATGGTTATACTGCTCATATCATGCATACGGTGTCTTGCATTGCATAGTTTAGACATCATACACACAATATTCAACACCATGTTCTTAGTTCAGACATCATATCGAATGCCCTCTGTTTAGCATATGAATCACATATGTCAATTAAATGATGCGATCCTGATTACTTAGATAACATGTAGGTGAATTATGTCATGTGATCCTATTTTGTTATTCATCATATCTTTGAATTATGTTATGCTATGCTATCCAGTTTAGATAGACATCATATATGTGAAATTATGTCATGCTATCCGTTTTAGTTAAACAATATAAATGTCAACTATTTCATGCCCTCTTTTTTCCACACTATCTATTGCATCTATCTCTCATACAATGTCTATACATTCAACTATGCTTCCTGTTTATCAGCCATTTGAATTGGAGCAGGTGATGCCAGTATCTAGCGGAATAAAAACGCGGTCTTCAAATAAAATAGTGCTACCTATTGGTGGAGATAGCACCCTGGTTGTACATGCACAAGAACCAGCCCTACCACACATAACCCAAACTCTCACAGATTGTACCCCTACTGCGATCGACAGAGAACCAGCTTCACCCAATCTAACCCCAACCCCAGCCGATAGTAACCCAGTTCCTGTTGACACAGCACCATCTTCACCACAGAGCTCCCAAACAAGAGCAGTTAGTAAGGCAGCTCCAGTGCCCAAAGGGCCAGTACTATCACGTTGAACCCCAACTCCACCAGTTAGTACGCCTATTCCCATGGAGGAAGCACAACCAGCCAGTCGTAGTTTAGCATCTATCGCATTTGATGTTGTTAAATCGTATGTGCGTATCTTCCCATCTTGGAAATATTATACTGAAGATGAAGGAAAATGCCAGTTGCAGGTGTTTGTCCGGGAGTTATGTGTAAGTAATGTTATTCATGGCAATTACTTCGCTTCCCATACATCCTACCTCCATGATGGTTATAATACAGCAAATTTTCCCATTTTTCTCTATAGAGAAGGACCGATTTGGAAACTCAGGATGAGGTAACCTCTGCTAATACCTCTGCTATCTTCAAGAATGCTTGGCAGTATCAGAATTACCTGAAGAAAACGTACTTCACCGGCAAAGAAACTCATCAAATTCCCTTACGTTCTCCTGAGACACATTTACTGGACGATGACTGGGAACGCCTTGTTCTGTACTGGTCCCGAACCAAGAATGTGGTAAGGTCTATGAGCTCATTTTATATTTTAAAGTATTATGTTCTTGCATCTTACTGTACTCTGTTCATGTAGAACAAGTGCCTAAACCTAAAGAACAACTGTTCTAATTTAAGATTCCATTGCTATCATAGTTCAAAAAAGCGCTAGGCGTTAATTGTGCATTTTGCCACCGCCTTGCACTTTACTGACCAAAGCGCATGCTTATGCGCAGTTATGCACAGATTAAGCATAGTTATGCGCAATGCGTTTTGCCAACACCTAGAGCCTAGGCGCGCTTAAGCGCTCGCTTAGGCGCGCCTCTTTTAACTATGATTGCTTTGCTCTTGTATCATTGTATTTACTCATACAAACTTATTTTTAAATTGAAGGATCTAATCGAAACTCCAATGGCACGGCAGATATGTTCACGCATGTTTCTTTAACAGGTTTGCTCTTATCAATAGCTCTTTTGATTTCAATTTCAATTGTGTATATAGTTGACTTTCATATCATGCACATTACTAGCATCACAACAGAGCCAATAGTGTTGTTGTACATGTAGACCCGTGGTACCCATCTGAAATATGGTTGTGCCGTGTAGTTTCCCACGCTTTGTAGTCTTTCACTACTGCTTTGTCTTGAACTGATATGATTTGAACCGTGTCTCTATTTTGATTTGGCAAGACAATGCAGTGACCATAGGATATAGATATATGTTTGTTTGATGCTTTTATTATGTACTAGTACTTGGCAATAGAAGACTTGGTAGTTTAATCCTGTCCACCTTACTAATGAACTGGTTCACCGAAATGAGTTTCATATACTAGTACATGCTAAACTTGTTATGTGTCTGTTTGTTTCTTCTTTTAGAATGCTGACAGAATATTGGGGAAGAGTGCCTTATTAAGCAATGGTAAAGGAAGTAATGCAGATAAGGTTCAGGATAGTGACACATCCTTGTTGGTCTCCAACAAAGCTGATAAAACAGCTAAGGAAGACTATCTTGAAGACAGCGAGACAACCCCAAAGTCCTGTCTTGGTTTAGTGTTCGAGTTACTGGCCACTACCGCTTGCACAAGCTATTCAAACTCACTGTCTGAATCAGTTCGGTTTCTTGAGTCTCAACTACAAGCTGAAAGACATCGATCAGCTGTGCTGCGACAAGAAGCGGAAGGACTGCGGTAGTCCCTGGAGCATTCAGATGCATACTTTCTGGTGCAACAGCAAGCGTTGGAGGATTTTAGCCCCAAACAGGACAAAGCTAATCAGCTTGCTAAGCTTATTGCCAGCATGGTGGATACCCAGGATAACGTTTCTTGAGCTCTTCTGAAGTTGTTTCAGTTATGCTCTTGTTTTGCTGTCGCGTTTATTTGCACTGGTGGCCAATTTTGACGGCCAAGTGTATGTAATATGCTGCTTTGTTCCCTATATTTGCACTGGTGGCGAACTTTGATGCCCAGTGGATGTAATATGTGTAATAGCACTAATTGGCTAGCCTTAATTGCTTGCTTATTTATTTCCTTATTGTCTTGTTTAGTTGTTTGCCTGTAGTCACTGCAGTTCTTTTTCTGTGTTTTTCTAGTGGCCACAATAGCCTATTTTTGGTAACTAGGCCAAAATAATCATGGCAACACACGGACTGTTGTAACCATGGGCCTCCTGCAGGCCGTATGATCCATGGGCCTTCATTCGGCCGTAGGAGCATTGGCCTTCTATACGGGCCGTAGGATCCATTAGCCTTCTATACGGGCCTTAGGGATCAATGGGCCTTCTACGGACTGTAGGGTCCATGGGCCTTCTACGGGTCGTACTATCCATGGGCCTCATATGGGCCGTAGGATCCATGGGCCTTCTACGGGGCGTATCATCATTTCTCCAATCATGGGCCGTACTATTCGTGGACCATAACGGGTCGTTAATAGGCCGTATTTGATAACTCTATGAAAACAGCCCAACGGGTTTTTTTGACATGAAAATGGCCCAACGTATTAATGGTCCGCAAACGGGCCGACTGTAACGACGGGCTGAATTTGGCCCACAAGCAGAAAATGATAGTAACGGGCCATATGTAACCGAATGCTGCAAATGAGCCCAAGAATCAATGGGCCCTGAGAAGGCCGAAAGATAACTTGGGCTGGAAACGGCCCAATGGAATAACGGGCCGTTAATGGGTATAAAGTGATACACTGTTCATTACGGGCCAGTTTCACCACGGGCCGTTAATGGGCCAAGAGTTACAAAGGTCCTCATATGGGCCGAAAGAAGTCATGGGCCACACACGGGCCGGAAGTTAAAACGGGCTGAATCATATTGGACGGCCTAGATGACGCTACTGGGCCTAATTCGGATAGGGCGTAACGGGCCCTGGGTTAGCGGGCTGTAAATGGGCTATATGCGAACAGGCCGTTAATAGGCTTTCCGTGGGCCGGCCTGCCACCTTTTGACCAAGTCAAACGGGCAGGCGTTTTCACAGGAATGGGCCTTTGTTGGGCTGTGCCACGTGTCACTGTATCATAGGCGCCTTCAGTCCAATGAGTGGATGACATCTGTCCCAACGGTGAGCCGACACGTGTTTCCTCCAGCCAATGATGATTTTACACGTGGAAAATCCCCATTGGTCGGGGCTGTTAATGGGTTATCGGATCCAAAACCCGACCCGATAGCTTAACGGCGTTCCGTTACGGTGGATTCCACGTGTCGGTCACCCTTGACGAAAGCAGTTCTGTGACGCACGATTTATCGTCATGGAAGTGGACACTTCCGTGATGATAATTTTGGTAATGTCATGGAACACTTCTACGACAGCACAGGTATGACTATCTTGATTCTGTCATAAATTTGTCATGGATGTACATGCATGACAAAAAATGCGACCTACTGTGACAAACATGTATCATCACGGAAGTGTATTTTTTTTTGTAGTGTCTGTTGCTTGACGTCCACTCCAAGTCCCCTGGATCACGTTTGTTCCAAAAAGATCGCTCCCAAAGGTTTCATTCTGTTTGGACTCCGTTTGATATTCCTTTTCTTCGAAACACTGAAATAGGCAAAAAAATAGCAATTGAGGCTGGGCCTCCGGTTAGTAGGTTAGTCCCAAAAATGATATAAAAGTGTAAAGTAAAACCAATAAACATCCAAAACGGGTAATATAATAGCATGGAACAATCAAAAATTATAGATACGTTGGAGACGTATCACCTACATCTAGAGTATTAAGTTCATAAGAACAGAGTAACGCATTAAGAAAGATGACATGATGTTGAGGGATAAACTCAAGCAATATGATATAAACCCCATCTTTTTATCCTCAATGGCAACAATGCAATACGTGCCTTGCTGCCCCTGCTGTCACTGGGAAAGGACCCCGCAAGATTGAACCCAAAGCTAAGCACTTCTCCCATTGCAAGAAAGATCAATCTAGTAGGCCAAACCAAACTGATAATTCGAAGAGACTTGCAAACATAACTCAATCACACATCAAAGAATTCAGAGGAGATTCAAATATTTCTCACAGATAAACTTGATCATAAACCCACAATTCATCGGATCTCGACAAACACACCGCAAAAAGAGTTACATCAAATAGATCTCCAAGAAAATCGAGGAGAACTTTGTATTGAGATTCAAAGAGAGAGAAGAAGCCATCTAGCTAATAACTATGGACCCGAAGGTCTGTGGTAAACTACTCACAACTCATCGGAGAGGCTATGGTGTTGATGTAGAAGCCCTCCATGGTCTATTCCCCCTCCGGCGGAGTGCCAACGAAGGCTCCAAGATGGGATCTCGCGGATACAGAAGGTTGCAGCGGTGGAAATAGTTTTTCGTGGTGCTCCCCGATGTTTTCAGGGTACAGGACTATATATAGGCAAAGGAGGTAGGTCAGGGGAGCCACGAGGGGCCCATGAGGGTGGGGGGCACGCCCACCCCCTTGGGTGCGCCCTCCTGCCTCGTGGCCACCTCGGCTCCTTCTTGACGTCCACTCCAAGTCTCCTGGATTGCGTTTGTTCCAAAAAGATCGCTCCCGAAGGTTTCATTCTGTTTGGACTCTGTTTGATATTCCTTTTCTTCGAAACACAGAAATAGGCAAAAAATCAGCAATTCGGGCTGGGCCTCCAGTTAGTAGGTTAGTCCCAAAAATGATATAAAAGTGTAAAGTAAAGCCCATAAACATCCAAAACGGGTAATATAATAGCATGGAACAATCAAAAATTATAGATTGTTGGAGACGTATCAAGCATCCCCAAGCTAGATTCTTGCTCGTCCTCGAGTAGGTAAATGATAAAAATAGAATTTTTGATGTGGAATGCTACCTAGCATAATTCTCAATGTAATTTCTTTATTGTGGCATGAATGTTCATATCCAAATGATTCAAGACAAAATTTCATATTGACATAAAAATAGTAATACTTCAAGCATACTAATAAAGCAATCATGACTTCTCAAAATAGCATGGCTAAAGAAAGCTATCCCTACAAAATAATATAGTCTGGCTATGCTCTATCTTCATCACACAAAGTATTTAATCATGCACAACCCCGATGACAAGCCAAGCAATTGTTTCATACTTTAGTATTCTCAAACTTTTTCAACTTTCACGCAATACATGAGCATGAGCCATGGACATAGCACTATATGTGGAATAGAATGGTGGTTGTGGAGAAGACAAAAAAAAAGGAGAAGATAGTCTCACATCAACTAGGCGTATCAACAGGCTATGGAGATGCCCATTAATAGATATCAATGTGAGTGAGTAGGGATTGTCATGCAACGGATGCACTAGAGCTATAAGTGTATGAAAGCTCAACAAAAGAAACTAAGTGGGTGTGCATCCAACTTGCTTGCTCACGTAGACCTAGGGCATTTTGAGGAAGCCCATCATTGGAATATACAAGCCAAGTTCTATAATGAAAAAAATTCCCACTAGTATATGAAAGTGACAACATAGGAGACTCTCTATCATGAAGATCATGGTGCTACTTTGAGGAACAAGTGTGGTAAACTGATAGTAGCATTGTCCCTTCTCTCTTTTTCTCTCTTTTTTTCCTTCTTTTTTCCTTTTCTCTTTTTTATTTGGCCTTTCTCCATTTTTTTATTTGGCCTTTCTCCTTTTTTTATTAAAGTCTGAAGTCTCATCCCGACTTATGGGGGAATCATAGTCTCCATCGTCCTTTCCTCACTTGGGACAATGCTCTAATAATGAAGATCATCACACTTTTATTTACTTACAACTCAAGATTACAACTCGATACTTAGAACAAAATATGACTCTATATGAATGCCTCCGGCGGTGTACTAGGCTATGCAATGAATCAAGAGTGACATGTATCGAAGAATTATGAAGGTGGCTTTGCCACAAATACGATGTCAACTACATGATCATGCAAAATCAATATGACAACGATGATGCATGTCATAATAAACGGAACAGTGGAAAGTTGCATGGCAATATATCTTGGAGTGGCTATGGAATGCCATAATAGGTAGGTATGGTGGCTGTTTTGAGGAAGGTATATGGTGGGTGTATGGCACCAGCGAAAGTTGCGCGGCACAAGAGAGGCTAGCAATGGTAGAAGGGTGAGAGTGCGTATAGTCCATGGACTCAACATTAGTCATAAAGAACTCATATACTTATTGCAAAAATCTACAAGTCATTGAAACAAAGTACTACGTGCATGCTCCTAGGGGGATAGATTTGTAGGGAAAGACCATCGCTCGTCCCCGACCATCACTCATAAGGAAGACAATCAATAAATAAATTATGCTCCAACTTCATCACAAAGCGGTTCACCATACGTGCATGCTACGGGAATCACTAACTTCAACACAAGTATTCCTCAAATTCACATTTACTTAACTAGCATGACTCTAATATCACCATCCTCATATCTCAAAATAATTATCAAGCATCAAATTGATCATAGCATCCAATTCACTTTCTGTGATAGTTTGTATTATACCCAACTTGGATGCCCATCATTCTAGGACCAATTTTATAACCATAGAAAATACCATGCTATTCTAAAAGACTCTCAAAATAATATAAGTGAAGCATGAGAGATCAATAATTTCTACAAAATTAAACCACCGCCGTGCTCTAAAAGATATAAGTGAAGCACTAGAGCAAAATTATCTAGCTCAAAAGATATAAGTGAAGCACATAGAATATTGCTACGTCTTGAGCTTGCGTTGGTTTTCCTTGAAGAGGAAAGGATGATGCAGCAATAGTAGCGTAAGTATTTCCCTCAGTTTTTTAGAACCAAGGTATCAATCCAGTAGGAGGCTCCTCAAAAGTCCCACGCACCTACACAAACAAACAAAGAACTCGCAACCAACACAATAAAGAGGTTGTCAATCCCTTCACGGCCACTTGCGAAAGTGAGATCTGATAGAGATAGTATGATAAGATAAATATATTTTTGGTATTTTCTACTATAGATGCAAAAGGTAAAGATGCAAATAAAACTAGATTGAAAGCTTATATGATAAAAGATAGACCCGGTGGCCATAGGTTTCACTAGTGGCTTCTCTCAAGATAGCATAAGTATTACGGTGGGGGAACAAATTACTGTCAAGCAATTGATAGAAAAGTGAATAAATACACTACAAGAAATATGTCAACTTGTGACCTTGACTATTGGTCACTGAAAGGTCATTGTTTTTCATTTGCGACCTTTTTGTGACCAAAAACAGAAGGTCAAAAGCTGGCGGTCGTTAACTGACTATAGCGACCTTCTCTATGAGAAGGTCGTAGACGTTTATGACCAAAATATGTCTACTGTGGCGTTTTGGTCACTAGCAACCTCCCCAGGCCACGTAGGCATCCAGCGTGGCAAGCTGATGTGGCACAAGAATCAGCCCGGACCAATTCGGTTTTCTACATGGGCCTAGCCCAACAATTCGGCCTTTTTATATATTTTTTCTTAATTAATTTTGGTCAACTACATGGGCCAGGCCCAACATTTAAGCCATTTTATTTTTGGGCCGTAGCCTTTTTAGTCCATTGATGTTTCTAGTTTCAGCCATTATACATTGGGGTACCACTAGTAAGCCAGCCCCACATGTCATGCTTATCTCAAAATATGTCCCACATGTCAAAAATTTTGAAATTTGTCAAACAACCATTATAACTTGGACCCTCTTGTTAGGTTTCCATTTCACGGGTATTCAAATCACATACACAATCATTGTTTTGAACAAACTAGAGAGCAAATGAAATTCGTCCAAAACAAGACTACATTAGTCTATTACAATTCAGTATACTACAACCTAGATATGCGTACAATTACAACACATAATATGCTCCTCTTTGTTGATATGATTCACACCCAACTTGGATGCCTACCATTCTAGGGCAAACGAAAGAGAGAGAGAAGATTGGGAAAGAGAGGGCAAATAAAACAGCAAGGGTGAAGTGGGGGAGAGGAAAATGAGAGGCAAATGGCAAATAATGTAAATGCGAGGGAGATGAGTTTGTGATGGGTACTTGGTATGTCTTGACTTGAGCGAAGACCTCCCCGGCAACGGCGCCAGAAATTCTTCTTCCTACGTCTTGAGCTTCTGTTGGTTTTCCTTGAAGAGGAAAGGGTGATGCAGCAATTGTAGCGTAAGTATTTCCCTCAGTTTTTGAGAACCATGGTATCAATCCAGTAGGAGGCTCCTCAAAAGTCCCACGCACCTATACAAACAAACAAAGGACTCACAACCAACGCAATAAAGGGGTTGTCAATCCCTTCACGGCCACTTGCGAAAGTGAGATCTGATAAGATAGTATGATAAGTGATAACCCACAAGTGTAGGGGATCGCAACAGCTTTCGAGGGTAAAGTATTCAACCCAAATTTATTGATTCGACACAAGGGGAGCGAAAGAATATTCTTGAGTATTAGCAGTTCAGTTGTCAATTCAACCACACCTGGATAACTTAGTATCTGCAGCGAAGTATTTAGTAGCAAAATTACTATGGTAATAAAGGTAATGGTGGCAAAAGTAAAGATAATAGTTTTGGGGTTTTTGTAGTAGTTGTAACAGTAGCAACGGAAAAGTAAATAAGCGAAGAATAGTATGTGAAAAGCTCGCAGGCAATGGATCACTGATGGATAATTATGCCGGATGCGATTCCTCATGTAATAGTTATAACATAGGGTGACACAAAACTAGCTCCAGTTCATCAATGTAATGTAGGCATGTATTCCGTAAATAGTCATACGTGCTTATGGAAAAGAACTTGCATGACATCTTTTGTCCTACCCTCCCATGGCAGCGGGGTCCTAGCGGAAACTAAGGGATATTAAGGCCTCCTTTTAATAGAGAACCAGAACAAAGCATTAGCACATAGTGAATACATGAACTCCTCAAACTATGGTCATCACCGAGAAGTATCCCGATTATTGTCACTTCGGGGTTGTCGGATAATAACACATAATAGGTGTCTATAGACTTGCAAGATAGGATCAAGAACACACATATATTCATGAAAACATAATAGGTTCAGATCTGAAATCATGGCACTCGGGCCCTAGTGACAAGCATTAAGCATAGCAAAGTCATAGCAACATCAATCTCAGAGCATAGTGGATACTAGGGATCAAACCAATCAAAACTAACTTGATTACATGGTCAATCTCATCCAACCCATCACCGTCCAGCAAGCCTACGATGGAATTACTCACGCATGGCGGTGAGTATCATGAAATTGGTGATGGAGGATGGTTGATGATGACGATGGCGATGAATCCCCCTCTCTGGAGCCCCGAACGGACTCCAGATCAGCCCTCCCGAGAGAGATTAGGGCTTGGCGGCGGCTCCGTGTCGTAAAACGCGATGAAACTTTCTCTCTGATTTTTTTCTCCCCGAACGTGAATATATTGAGTTGGAGTTGAGGTCGGTGGAGGTCCAGGGGGCCCACGAGATAGGGGGGCGCACCCAGCAGGAGGGGGTGCGCCCCCTGTCTCATGGACAGGGTGTGGGCCCCCCGGTCTTGATTCTTTCGCCAATATTTTTTATATTTTCCAAAAAGTCGCTCCGTGGATTTTCAGGACATTCCGACAACTTTTCTTTTCTACACATAAAGCAACATCATGGCAGTTCTGCTGAAAACAACGTCAGTCCAGGTTAGTTTCATTCAAATCATGCAAGTTAGAGTCCAAAACAAGGGCAAAAGTGTATGGAAAAGTAGATACGTTGGAGACGTATCAACTCCCCCAAGCTTAAACCTTTGCTTGTTCTCAAGCAATTCAGTTGATAAACTGAAGTGATAAAGAAAAACTTTTACAAACTCTGTTTGCTCTTGTTGTTGTAAACATGAAAAGCCAGCGTTCAAGTTTCAGCAAATATTATAAACTAACCATACTCACAATAACACTTAGGTCTCACAATTACTCATATCAATTGCATAATCAGCTAGCAAGCCATAATAATAAAACTTGGATGACAACACTTCCTCAAAACAATTATAACATGATATAACAAAATGGTATCTCGCTAGCCCTTTCTGAGACCACAAAACATAAATGCAGAGCACCTTTAAAGATCAAGGACCGACTAAACATTGTAATTCATGGTAAAAGAAATCCAGTCAAGTCATACCCAATATAAACCAATAATAATGAATGCAAATGACGGTGTGCTCTCCAGCGGGTGCTTTTTAATAAGAAGGGTGATGACTCAACATAAAAGTAAAAAGATAGGCCCTTCGCAGAGGGAAGCAGGGATTTGTAAAGGTGCCAGAGCTCGATTTTAAAATAGAGATTGAATAACAATTTGAGCGGCATACTTTTGCTGTCAACGCAACAACTATGAGATGGCTGTATCTTCCATACTATATGCATTATAGGCAGTTCCCAAACAGAATGGTAAAGATTTATACTACCCCAACCACCAACAAGCATCAATCCATGGCTTGCTCGAAACGATGAGTGCCTCCAACTAACAATAGCCCTGGGGGAGTTTTGTTTAATTATTTTGGTTTGCCTTGATCTTTTGGATCATGGGACTGGGCATCCCGGTTACCGGCCCTTTCTCATGAATGAGGAGCGGAGTCCACTCCTCTTGAGAATAATCCACCTAGCATGGAAGATATAGGCAGCCCTAGTTGAAACATGAGCTGCTCGAGCATACAAAACAGAATTTCATTTGAAGGTTTGGAGTTTGGCACATACAAATTTACTTGGAACGGTAGGTAAATACCGCATATAGGAAGGTATAGTGGACTCATATGGAACAACTTTGGGGTTTAAGGAGTTTGGATGCACAAGCAGTATTCCCGCTTAGTACAGGTGAAGGCTAGCAAAAGACTGGGAAGAGACCAACTGAGAGAGCGACAACAGTCATAAACATGCATTAAAATTAATTTACACCGAGTACAAGCATGAGTAGGATATAATCCACCATGAACATAAATATCATGAAGGCTATGTTGATTTGTTTCAACTACATGCGTGAACATGTTCCAAGTCGAGTCACTCAATTCATTCAAAGGAGGATACCATCCTATCATACCACATCATAATCATTCTAATAGCATGTTGGCACGCAAGGTAAACCATTATAACTCATAGCTAATCAAGCATGGCATAAGCAACTATAATCTCTAAATGTCATTGCAAATATGTTTACCTCATAATAAGCTGACTCAGAAACGATGAACTCATCATATTTACAAAAACAAGAGAGGTCGAGTTCATACCAGCTTTTCTCATCCCAATAAGTCCATCATATATCGTCATTATTGCATTTCACTTGCACGACCGAACGATGTGTATAATAATAAGAATGCACGTGCATTGGACTAAGCTGGAATGCAAGCATTCAACTCAAGAGACAAGACAAGTAATATGGGCTCTAAGTTAAATAAACAATCATGCATATGAGAGCCACTAAACATTTTCAATTTGGTCTTCTACTCTCGACCCCCAAAGAAAAGAAAAGAAAAGAAAACTATTTACACGGGAAAGCTCCCAACAAGTAAGAAGAAGAACGAGAAATCTTTTTGGGTTTTCATTTTAATTCCTACTACAAGCATGGAAATTAAACTAACTAACTTTTTGGTTTTTTCTTTAAGGTTTATCAAACACACAAGAAGAAAACTAGAAAAAGAAAATTAAACTAATCATGGATAATACAATGAAAGAGTATGAGCACCGACGACTAGTGTGTGAACATGAATGTAAAGTCGGTGAGGAATACGTACTCCCCCAAGCTTAGGCTTTTGTCCTAAGTTGGTCTAGTACCAAGGACCGCCTGGCTGATATCCGTAAGTGAAACTGGGGTCATACTGCGATGCAGCGGCAACCGCCTCCTGAGCTGCGGCGTGTTGGCGAGCTGCCTCCGCTCTCCCCTCGTGTTCAGCTGCTTCCTCCCTGGTGACAACATATCTTCCTTTTGCCTGATAATCAAAAAGGTAGGGAGAAGGAAGAGTAACATGGACGACGTTGCGTCTGTCATAGATTAGTCGATATTGGAGGAATTGTTCATTCCTCCTTAGAAATTGATGATTGACCATAGCTTCATAATCCAAATAAATAGGAGGTATCAACATATCTCCCTCTCGTGGGGCTATACCAAGATAATTAGCCACACGGGTTGCATAAATTCCTCCAAATAAATCTACCTTCTACTATTATTCTGCAACCTACGTGCAACTATTGCCCCCAAGTTATAACCTTTACAACCTAACACAGCACTCTTGAGGACACAAAGATCAGGGACACACATGTGACATGCTTCATCCTTACCATTAATGCATCTACCAATGAAGAGAGCAAAATAATGTATAGCAGGAAAATGAATGCTCCCCATGGTAGCTTGTGCTATATCCCTAGATTCTCCCACAGTAACACTAGCAAGGAAATCTCTAAATTCAGATTTGTGAGGATCATTAATATTACCCCACTGCGGAAGTTTGCAAGCAGTTGTAAAATCCTCTAAGTCCATGGTATAAGATGTATCATAAATATCAAATATGACACTAGGAGAATTACGCGCACAGTTATATTTAAACCTCCGCACAAAAGAATCAGTCAATTGATAATATTGAGGACACTTATCTTGTAAGAAGTCCTCCAACTCAGCATTACGCACATACGCGTCGAATTCCTCCTTGAAGCCTGCTTCGACCATAAAAGCACCGGATGGCCACTCACAAGCTCGTACATCCGCGCCCCTCGGTAATTCAACATCTTGCTCATGTATAGCAATTCTGGATCCTTTCTTTACCAAGGAACCACCTTGGTACATTCTCCTAGACATAATTCTTTTTCTGAAAAATTTCTAAAATTTTACTAATTTCAAAATGAAAGTGAATAAAACTAAACAAGATTGGTAGCAACCACTCCTACGAGTGCCTAGAGCCTATATCATGCATTAGAATTGCTTGGGACCTCATAAATTTAACATGCAAGCTCAAGAACATGGTCACCTATGCAGCAAAAATTTGCAATGAATAAAGCACTAGAACAAAAACTAATTGGACCAATGGAGGAGTCACATACCAAGCAACAATCTCCCAAAGCAGTTTTGTGAATGGAGCTTTGAGCAAGGAGATCGAAAATCATAGCAAAATGAGCTAGAACTCGTGCTTGAGCTGGATGGGGGTTTTTTGGGTAGAAGATGAAGTGTGTGGGTGCTGGCATAAGTGGAGGGGGGCCACCAGGGGCCCACGAGACAGGGGGCGCGCCCAGGTGGGGTGGGCGCACCCTCCACTCTCGTGGCCTGGTGCTTGCCCCTCCTGTAGTGATTTCAGTGCCTAAAATCCTCAAATATTCCATAAAAAATCATACTAAATTTAAAGGGCATTTGGAGCACTTTTTTTCGGGATATTTTTTTATTGCACGGATAATTCAGAAAATAAACAGATAATACTATTATTTATTTATTTATTCTAATTAACAGAAAGTAAAAAGAGGGTACAGAAGGTTGTGCCTTCTAGTTTCATCCATCTCGTGATCATCAAAATGAATCCACTACCAAGGTTGATCAAGTCTTGTTAACAAACTCATTCCGAATAACATGGAACTGAAGAAATTTTGAATAACACTAAGTTACCTCAACGGGGATATGAAAATCCCCAACAATAAGAATATCATACTTTTTCTTGACAGTAGGGAGAGGAAATTCAAAACCTCCAATAATAATAGTTGGAACTTTTCCAATAGAATTGATGCTATGAACTTGAGATTGTTTCCTTGGAAAGTGTACCATATGCTCATTACCATTAACATGAAAAGTGACATTGCCTTTGTTGCAATCAATAACAGCCCCTGCAGTATTAAGAAAAGGTCTACCAAGGATAATCGACATACTATCGTCCTCGGGAATATCAAGAATAACAAAGTCCGTTAAGATAGTGACATTTGCAACCACAACAGGCACATCCTCACAAATACCGACAGGTATAGCAGTTGATTTATCAGCCATTTGCAAAGATATTTCAGTAGGTGTCAACTTATTCAATTCAAGTCTACGATATAAAGAGAGAGGCATAACACTAACACCGACTCCAAGATCACATAAAGTAGTTCTAACATAATTTCTTTTAATGGAGCATGGTATAGTTGGTACACCCGGATCTCCGAGTTTCTTTGGTATTCCACCCTTAAAAGTGTAATTAGCAAGCATGGTGGAAATTTCAGCTTCCGGTATCTTTCTTATATTTGTGATGATATCCTTCATATACATAGCATAAGGATTTACTTTCAGCATATTAGTTAAGCGCATACGTAAGAAAATAGGTCTAATCATTTCAGCAAAGTGCTCAAAATCCTCATCATCCTTTGTCTTGGATTGTTCAGGAGGAAAGGGCATGGGTTTATGAACCCATGGTTCTCTTTCTTTGCCGTGCTTCCTAGCAACAAAATCTCTCTTATCATACATTGATTCTTTGATTGTGGGTTATCAAGATCAACAGCAGGTTCAATCTCTACTTCATTGTTTTTGCTAGGTTGAGCATCAAAATGAACATTATCATTAACATTATCACTAGGTTCATGTTCATCACCTAATTGTGTTTCAGCATCAGAAATAGAAATATTATTGGGATTCTCAGGTGTGTCTACAGTAGGTTAACTAGAAGCATGCAAAGTTCTATCGTTTTTCTTTTTCTTCTTTTTAGAAGAACTAGGTGCCTCTAAATTGTTTCTCTGAGAATCTTGCTCGATTCTCCTAGGGTGGCCTTCAGGATACAAAGGTTCCTGAGTCATTCTACCAGTTCTAGTAGCCACTCTAACAGCAAAGTCATTTTTATTATTTAATTCATCAAGCAAATCATTTTGAGCTTTAAGTACTTGCTCAGCTTGAGTAGCAACCATAGAAGTATATTTGCTAATGAGTTTGAGTTCACCTTTAACTCTAGCCATACTATCGCTCATGCGTCCTATCTCGAAAGCATTATTCTTTAACACTCTACCAACATAAGCATTAAAACTTTCTTGTCTAGCCATAAAGTCATCAAATTCATCTAAGCATGGGCTATGAAATTAGTAGAGGGGATTTCAACTTTATCATATCTATAGAGAGAATTTACCTTTACTACCTGTGTCGGGTTATCAAGACAATGTGGTTCTTCAACAGGCGGTATATTAAGACCATGTATTTCTTCAATAGGAGGTAAATTCTTCACATCTTCAGCTTTAATACCTTTTTATTTTATTGATTTCTTTGCCTCTTGCATATCTTCAGGACTGAGAAATAAAACACCTCTCTTCTTCGGAGTGGGTTTAGGAACAGGATCACGAGTTGGCTCAATTGGTTCAGGAATTGCCTCAGGAATTGGCTCAGGAAGAGTCCAATTATTTTCATTAGTCAACATATTATTCAATAGTAATTCAGCTTCGTCGACTGTTCTTTCCCTGAAAACACAACCAGCACAACTATCCAAGTCTTAGCATCACCCTTTAACGAGAATGGAAATATCTTAAGGATATAAAAATAGCAAGATTTATCATCATGAGTAAACTGGGTAGCTATATCATTCAACTTGGTAAGATGTGCCACAACAGTTTCAGATTCAAGGCCATAAAAATGATCAGATTCAACTAAAGTAATAATCTCAGGATCAACAGAGAATTCATAATCCTTATCAGTAACACAGATAGGTGAAGTAGCAAAAGCAGGGTCAGGTTTCATTCTAGCATTAAGAGACTGCTGCTTCCATTTAGCTAATAATTTCTTAAGATCATATCTATCGTTGCAAGCAAAGATAGCTCTAGCAGCTTCTTCATTCATAACATAACCCTCAGGAACAACAGGAAATTCATAATCATTGGGAGAATTTTCATCATCACTATCATCAATAATAGCATCTTCAATAATTTCATTCCCCCTAACTCTAGCAAGTTGTTGATCAAGAAATTCACCTAGTGGCAAAGTAGTATCACACACAGAAGTAGTTTCATCATGCATAGCAGAAGTGGCATCATCAATAACATGCGACATATCAGAATTCATAGTAGTAGCAGGTTTAGGTGTCGCAAGCTTACTAATAACGGAGGGAGAATCTAGTGCAGAGCTAGATGGCAGTTCCTTACCTCCCCTCGTAGTTGAGGGCAAAATCTTGGTTCTGTCGTCTTTCAAGTTCTTCATAGTGATCAACAGATATAAATCCCAAGTGACTCAGAGAATAGAGCTATGCTCCCCGGCAACGGCGCCAGAAATTAGTCTTGATAACCCACAAGTGTAGGGGATCGCAACAGCTTTCGAGGGTAAAGTATTCAACCCAAATTTATTGATTCGACACAATGGGAGCCAAAGAATATTCTTGAGTATTAGCAGTTGAGTTGTCAATTCAACCACACCTGGATAACTTAGTATCTGCAGCAAAGTATTTAGTAGCAAAAGTAGTATGATAAAAAAGGTAACGGTGGCAAAAGTAAAGATACTAGTTTTTGGGTTTTTGTAGTAGTTGTAACAGTAGCAACGGAAAAGTAAATGAGCGAAGAACAATATGGGAAAAGCTCGTAGGCAATGGATCAGTGATGGATAATTATGCCGGATGCAATTCCTCATGTAATAGTTATAACATAGGGTGACACAGAACTAGCTCCAGTTCATCAATGTAATGTAGGCATGTATTCCGTAAATAGTCATACGTGCTTATGGAAAAGAACTTGCATGACATCTTTTGTCCTACCCTCCCGTGGCAGCGGGGTCCTAGCGGAAACTAAGGAATATTAAGTCCTCCTTTTAATAGAGAACTGGAACAAAGCATTAGCACATAATGAATACATGAACTCCTCAAACTACGGTCATCACCAAGAAGTATCCCGATTATTGTCACTTCGGGGTTGTCGGATCATAACACATAATAGGTGAATATAGACTTGCAAGATAGGATCAAGAACACACATATATTCATGAAAACATAATAGGTTCAGATCTGAAATCATGGCACTCGGACCCTAGTGACAAGCATTAAGCATAGCAAAGTCATAGCAACATCAATATCAGAACATAGTGGATACTAGGGATCAAACCCTAACAAAACTAACTTGATTACACTAGTCATCAACCCGTGCATCTGCACGGGCTAGCACTTCTAATATTAAATATGACAAAGTGGGTACCAGATATAAATGTTGGACGATTATATGAAAATGTTATTATTATTTTGGTAGACAACATGGTTGCAAATTCAAAAATTGTTCCATTTTTTCATATATTCATGACATATAAGTCTGTAGTAGGTAGCCCTCCGTTCCATAATGTAGTGCGTATAGATTTTAAAGAATGTCAAACATTGTAAACTTTGACCAAATTTGTTGGAAAAACCTTTTATATCTAGAATACCAAATATATAAAGTATGAAACTACATATTATAATGAATCTATGATATATATTTGGCATTCTAGATGTAACAGTTTTCTCCACAAATTTGGTCAAAATTTGTGAAGTTTCACTTTTCAGAAAATCCATATGCACTATATTATGGAATAGAGGGAGTATATGATAAATTGCCCTATTGTAGAATATATGTTCCTTTCCTTTTGCTACCTATAAAAACATACATATTCGTTTTTGCCACATTAGTATGGTAGAATTTGATCTTAAAATCTATTCGTGTATTAGATTTGATATGTGTACATCATTTAAGAAGAAGTCCTCCCTCGGGAACAATGGACATGCACGGTTTTCTATCAACGTAAGTGATACTATAGCAAATAATATATATTAAAGATTTCTATTTTCTCAAAGCTTTAAGAGCCACTAACTATTCAAAATTGTATGTTGTTGCCTTTTTTTTGCAAGTTTTTGTCTTAACCAATCAATTCATAATTTCAAAAAAAAAACAATTCTTACAAAGTTTCTTTTATGAGTAATATTGTGCCTGGCACCTGTGTGATAGGTTATTCCGATTTAATTTATGCGTAACAAAAATATCTTAGAAAACTTCTTTTATAATTGTGTTTTTTAATACTGTCTATTCGTACTACACACATGTATATATCACATGCATAATCATGTGTTTACATAAGATCATTGTGGCGAATGATACATCCAGATTTTTTTTCGTTAGTGTAAAGATATTTTAACGGTTTAATTTTCTATTTTTTGTAAGGCCAAATTAAAGACATGCATATATGTTTTTTAATTCAAATACATGCATTGGCGTATATATATACGACAGCAGGATTGAACGGGAAAAGGAGGTAGCGCCCATGTAGAGGAGTCCACGTCGATTTTAATCGGTAGAATATTTAATTCATGTTTTACTGCTAATCAGCCGGGTCGTGTTTATCTCTTTCCTATTTCCGTTGCACTTGTTATGGCTGGAGGCTTTCCTTTTTTTCTTTGACGTGAGACTTTCCTTTTTATTTTGAGTGACCGGACTGATGCTTCTTTTTTTCGGACGGGGCCATACGTGTTACGGGACTTGTCACATGCCTTTTTCGTGGGACAGAACCATATGTGTTACGCAAATATTCCTTTTATTCCAAACGTAAATTCTGAAATAAAATCCAACGCTGTAATTAATTTTGATGACATTAGATTAATAAAGAGAACTTGAAATGTACGGGTAATCTTGCGGGTCAAGTGGATTTCTTTCCTTTTTTGTTTGAACAGACGCTGGCTTTTTTTACGTTTTGCATGTAAGGATGTCCCATTTTTTGAACATGCACGTGAGGATGTCCTTTTTATTTTGAGGGAATAGATAGAGGCTTTATTTATTTTTTATGTATTGCACTAATGTTTGACGTGTCATATGCCTTTTTCGAGGCACAGGACCATTTGCGTTACATATATTTTCTTTCTATCCTGAACGTAAATTCTACAATCCAATGGTGTAATTAATTTTAATGATGTGGATTAATGAGAGATCATGAATGGTGTCTCCAATTAGTAAATATAAGATATAAGATATAAGATGGTAAATCTCATCCAACCAATCACCGTCCAGCAAGCCTACGATGTAATTACTCACGCACGGCGGTGAGCATCATGAAATTGGTGATGGAGGATGGTTGATGATGACGACGGCGACGAATTCCCCTCTCCGGAGCCCCGAACGGACTCCAGATCAGCCCTCCGGAGAGAGATTAGGGCTTGGCGGCGGCTCCGTGTCGTAAAACGCGATGAAACTTTCTTTCTGATTTTTTTCTCACCGAACGTGAATATATGAAGTTGGAGTTGAGGTCGGTGGAGGTCCAGGGGGCCCACGAGATAGGGGGCGCGCCCAGGAGGAGGGGGCGCGCCCCCCTGTCTCGTGGACAGGGTGTGGGCCCCTGGTCTTGATTCTTTCGCGAGTATTTTTTATATTTTTCAAAAAGTCGCTCCGTGGATTTTCAGGACATTCCGAGAACTTTTCTTTTCTACACATAAAGCAACAGCATGGCAGTTCTGCTGAAAACAGCGTCAGTCCGGGTTAGTTTCATTCAAATCATGCAAGTTAGAGCCCAAAACAAGGGCAAAAGTGTTTGGAAAAGTAGATACGTTGGAGACATATCAATAAGATAAATATATTTTTGTTATTTTATAATATAGATGCAAAAAGTAAAGATGCAAATAAAAGTAGATTGAAAGCTTATATGATAAAAGATAGACCCGGGGGCCATAGGTTTCACTAGTGGCTTCTCTCAAGATAGCATAAGTATTACGGTGGGTGAACAAATTACTGTCGAGCAATTGATAGAAAAGCGAATAATTATGAGATTATCTAGGCATGATCATGTATATAGGCATCACGTCCGCAACAAGTAGACCGACTCCTGCCTGCATCTACTATTATTACTCCACACATCGACCGCTATCCAGCATGCATCTAGAGTATTAAGTTCATAAGAACAGAGTAACGCATTAAGAAAGATGACATGATGTAGAGGGATAAACTCAAGCAATATGATATAAACCCCATCTTTTTATCCTCGATGGAAACAATACAATACGTGCCTTGCAACTCTTTCTGTCACTAGGTAAGGACACCGCAAGATTGAACCCAAAGCTAAGCACTTCTCCCATGGCAAGAAAGATCAATCTAGTAGGCCAAACCAAACTGATAATTCGAAGAGACTTGCAAAGATAACTCAATTATACATAAAAATTCAGAGAAGATTCAAATATTATTCATAGATAATCTTAATCATAAACCCACAATTCATCGGATCTCGACAAACACACCGCAAAAAGAGTTTACATCGAATAGATCTCCACAAGAGAGGGGGAGAACATTGTATTGAGATCCAAAAAGAGAGAAGAAGCCATCTAGCTAATAACTATGGACCCGAAGGTCTGTGGTAAACTACTCACAACTCATCAGAGGGGCTATGGTGTTGATGTAGAAGCCCTCCATGGTCGATTCCCCCTCCGGTGGAGCACCGGCGAAGGCTCCAAGATGGGATCTCACGGATACAGAAGGTTACGATGGTGGAAATTGTGTTTTGTTGGCTCCCTGGATGTTTTCGGGGTACGTAGGTATATATAGGAGGAAGGAGTACGTCGGTGGCCGCCTGTGGGGCCCAGGAGATAGGGGGCGCGCCTAGAGGGGGTGGGCGCGCCCTCCTGTCTCCTGGCCGCCTCGCAAGCTTCTTGACTTGCATTCCAAGTTCTCCGGATCACGTTCGTTCCAAAAATCTAGCTCCCGAAGGTTTCATTTCGTTTGGACTCCGTTTGATATTCCTTTTCTTCGAAATACTGAAATAGGCAAAAAAACAGCAATACGGGTTGGGCCTCCGGTTAGTAGGTTAGTCCCAAAAATGATATAAATGTGTAAAATAAAGCCCATAAACATCCAAAAGGGGCAATATAATAGCATGGAACAATCAAAAATTATAGATACGTTGGAGACGTATCAAGTATTCTAATAAATTACAAATCATGTGTGTCTCTCCCAAAAGGTGTGTACAGCAAGGATGATTGTGTTAAACTAAAAATCAAAGACTCATATCATACAAGACGCTCCACGCAAAACACATATCATGTGGCGAATAAAAATATAGCTCCAAGTAAAGTTACCGATAGACGAAGACGAAAGAGAGGATGCCTTCCGGGGCATCCCCAAGCTTAGGCTTTTGGTTGTCCTTGAATTATCTTAGGGTTCCATGGGCATCCCCAAGCTTAGGCTCTTTCCACTCCTTATTCCATAGTCCATCAAATCTTTACCCAAAACTTGAAAACTTCACAACACAAAACTCAACAGGAAATCTCATGAGCCCCGTTAGTGCAAGAAAGAAAAACCACCACTTAAGGTACTGTAATGAACTCATTCTTTATTTATATTGGTGTTAAAACTACTGTATTCCAACTTCTCTATGATTCATACCCCCCGATACTAGCCATAGATACATCAAAATAAGCAAACAACACACGAAAAACAGAATCTGTCAAAAACAGAACAGTCTATAGCAATCTGTAACTTTCGAATACTTCTGGAACTCTAAACATCCTACCAAAATAGGAAGTCCTGGGCAATTTTTCTATTGATCTACTTCAAAAGTAATCAATGCAAAAGCACATTTCTGTGATTTAATAAAATAATTCTCGTGCGCGCAAAAGTTTCTGTTTTTCAGCAGAATCAAATTAACTATCACCGTAGGTTATCCTATAGGTTCTACTTGGCACAAACACTAATTAAAACATAAAACCACATCTAAATAGAAACTAGATGATTTATTTATTACTAAATAGAAGCAAAAAGAAAGGAACAAAAATAAAATTGGGTTGACTCCAAACAAGCGGTATCGTTTAACGCCCCTAGCTAGGCATAAAAGTGAGAATAGATATAAGTATTGCCATCTTTGGTACTCAACTCATAAGTGGCTCGCATAATGGATTCATAAGGTAATTTGACTTTCTTTCTAGGAAAGTGTTCCATGCCTTTCCTTAATGGAAATTGGAATCTAATATTCCCTTCCTTCATATCAATAATTGCACCAATCGTTCTAAGGAAAGATCTACCGAGAATAATAGGACATGAAAGATTGCAATCTATATCAAGAATGATAAAATCTATAGGCACATAATTCCTATTTTCAACAATAAGAACATCATTAATCCTTCCCATAGGTTTCTTAATAGTGGAATCCGCAAGATGCAAGTTTAAAGAGCAATCATCGAAATCATGGAAACCTAGCACATCACATAAAGTTTTTGGAATCGTGGAAACACTAGCACCCAAATCACACAAAGCATAGCATTCATGATCTTTAATTTTAATTTTTATAGTAGGTTCCCACTCATCATAAAGTTTTCTAGGTATAGAAACTTCCAATTCAAGTTTTTCTTCATAAGATTGCATCAAAGCATCAACGATATGTTTGGTAAAAGCTTTATTTTGACTATAAGCATAAGGAGAATTCAACACGGATTGCAACAAGTAAATACAATCTATTAAAGAACAATTATCATAATTAAATACCTTGAAATCCATAATAGTGGGTTCATTGCTATGTAAAGTTTTGACCTCTTCAATCCCACTTTTACCAAATTTAGCATCAAGATCTAAAAACTCCGAATCGTTGGGACGCCTTTTAACTAAAGTTGACTCATCTCTAGTCCCATCATTATCAAGATTCGTATTGCAAAACAAAGATTTAATAGGAGACACATCAATGACTTTTAGATCTTCATCATTATTTTCATGGAAACTAGAAGAACACGCTTTTACAAAGCAATCTTTCTTAGCACGCATCCTAGCGGTTCTTTCTTTGCACTCATCAGTGTACATTCTCATTGCCTTGAGAGACTCATTGATATCATGCTTAGGTGGAATAGATCTAAGTTTCAAAGAATCAACATCAAGAGAAAGTCTATCAACGTTCCTAGCCAATTCATCAACTTTAAGCAATTTTTTCTTCAAGCAAAGCATTGAAATTATTTTGAGAGATCATAAATTCTTTAACACTATTCTCGAAATCAGAGGGCATCTTATTAAAGTTTCCATAATAGTTGTTGTACAAATTACCATAATTATTAGAGGAATTACTAGGAAACGGCCTAGGATTAAAGTTTCCTCTATACGCGTTGTTACCAAAATTATTCCTACCAACAAAATTCACATCCATAGATTCATTATTATTATCAATCAAAGTAGACAAAGGCATATTATTGGGATCAATAGGAGCACTCTTAGTAGAAAAAAAATTCATAAGTTCATCCATCTTTCCACTCAAAACATTAATTTCTTCTATCGCATGAACTTTTTTACTAGTAGATCTTTCGGTGTGCCATTGAGGATAATTAACCATGATATTATCTAGGAGTTTAGTAGCTTCTCCTAAAGTGATTTCCATAAAAGTGCCTCCCACGGCCGAATCTAAAAGATTTCTAGAAGCAAAATTCAATCCGGCATAAAAATTTTGTATGATCATCCACAAATTCAAACCATGCGTAGGGCAATTGCGAATCATTAATTTCATTCTTTCCCAAGATTGGGCAACATGCTCATGATCAAGTTGTTTAAAATTCATAATATTGTTTCTAAGAGAGATGATCTTAGCGGGAGGAAAATACTTAGAGATAAAAGCATCTTTGCACTTATTCCATGAATCAATATTATTTTTAAGCAAAGGCAAAAACCAAGCTTTAGCATGATCTCTAAGTGAAAATGAAAATAACTTCAATTTAACAATATCATTATCTGTATCTTTCTTGTTTTGCATATCACACAAATCAACAAAGTTGTTTAGATGAGTAGCGGCATCTTCACTAGGAAGGCCGGAGAATTGATCTTTCATAACAAGATTCAACAAAGCAGCATTGATTTCACAAGATTCAGCATCATTAAGAGGAGCAATTGGAGTGCTAAGGAAATCATTATTGTTGGTATTGGAAAAGTCACACAATTTGGTATTATCTTGCGCCATCGTGACAAGCAATCCAACACACAAGCACACAAAAGGCAAGCGAAAGAGAGAGGCTAACGGGAAAGAGAGGGCGAATAAAATGGCAAGGGTGAAGTGGGGGAGAGGAAAACGAGAGGCAAATGGCAAATAATGTAATGCGAGGGAGATGAGTTTGTGATGGGTACTTGGTATGTCTTGACTTGAGCGAAGACCTCCCACGCAACGGCGCCAGAAATTCTTCTTGCTACCTTTGAGCACAGCGTTGGTTTTCCCTTGAAGAGGGAAGGGTGAGGCAGCAAACTAGCGTAAGTATTTCCCTCAGTTTTTGAGAACCAAGGTATCAATTGAAGGAAATATGCCCTAGAGGCAATAATAAAGTTATTATTTATTTCCTTATTTCATGATAAATGTTTATTATTCATGCTAGAGTTGTATTAACCGGAAACATAATACATGTGTGAATACATAGACAAACTTAATGTCACTAGTATGCCTCTACTTGACTAGCTCATTAATCAAAGATGGTTATGTTTCCTAACCATAGACATGAGTTGTCATTTGATTAACGGGATCACATCATTAGTAGAATGATGTGATTTACTTGACCCATTCCGTTAGCTTAGCACTTGATCGTTTAGTATGTTGCTATTGCTTTCTTCATGACTTATACATGTCCCTATGACTATGAGATTATGCAACTCCCGTTTACCGGAGGAACACTTTGTATGCTACCAAACGTCACAACATAACTGGGTGATTATAAAGGAGCTCTACAGGTGTCTCCGAAGGTACATGTTGAGTTGGTGTATTTCGAGATTAGGTTTTGTCACTCCGATTGTCGGAGAGGTATCTCTGGGCCCTCTCGGTAATGCACATCACTATAAGCCTTGCAAGCAATGTAGCTAATGAGTTAGTTACGGAATGATGCATTATGTAACGAGTAAAGATACTTGCCGGTAATGAGATTGAACTAGGTATTAAGATACCGACGATCAAATCTCGGGCAAGTAACATACCGATGACAAAGGGAACAACGTATGTTGTTATGCGGTTTGACCGATAAAGATCTTCGTAGAATATGTAGGAGCCAATATGAGCATCCAGGTTCCGCTATTGGTTATTCACCGGAAACAGTTCTAGGTCATGTCTACATAGTTCTCGAACTCGTAGGGTCCGCACGCTTAAGGTTTCGATGACAGTTATATTATGAGTTTATGAGTTTTGATGTACCGAAGTTTGTTCGGAGTCCTAGATGTGATTACAGACATGACGAGGAGTCTCGAAATGGTCGAGACATGAAGATTGATATATTGGAAGCCTATATTTGGATATCGTAAGTGTTCCGGGTGAAATCGGGATTTTACCGGAGTACCGGGAGGTTACCGGAACCCCCCGGGGGCTTAATGGGCCTTCATGGGCCCTAGTGGAGAGGAGGAGAGGAGGCAAGGGCTGGGCCGCGCGCCCCTCCCCCCTAGTCCGAATAGGACAAGGAGAGGAGGCGGCGCCCCCCCCCCTTTCCTTCCTCTCTCTCCCTCCTCCTTCCCCCTTCTCCTATTCCAACTAGGAAAGAAGGGAGTCCTACTCCCGGTGGGAGTAGGACTCCCCTTGGCGCGCCCCTCCTTGGCCGGCCGCCCCCTCCCCCTTGGCTCCTTTATATACGGGGGCAGGGGGCACCTCTAGACACAACAATTGATCTCTTGATCTCTTAGCCGTGTGCAGTGCCCCCCTCCACCATAGTCCTCCTCGATAATATTGTAGCAGTGCTTATGCGAAGCCCTGCGACGGTAGAACATCAAGATCGTCACCACGCCATCGTGCTGACGGAACTCTTCCCCGACATTCTGCTAGATTGGAGTACGGGGATCATCATCGAGCTGAACGAGTGCTAGAACTCGGAGGTGCCGTAGTTTCGGTGCTTGACCGGTCGGGCCGTGAAGACGTACGACTACATCAACTGCATTGTTCTAACGCTTCCGCTTTTGATCTATGAGGGTACGTGGACAACACTCTCCCTCTCGTTGTTATGCATCACCATGATCTTGCGTGTGCGTAGGAAATTTTTGAAATTACTACGTTCCCCAACAGTGGCATCCGAGCCTGGTTTTATGCGTAGATGTTATATGCATGAGTAGAACACAAGTGAGTTGTGGGCGATACAAGTCATACTGCTTACCAGCATGTCATACTTTAGTTCGGCGGTATTGTTGGATGAAGCGGCCCGGACCGACATTACGCGTACGCTTATGCGATACTGGTTTTACCGCCAAGCTTTGCACACAGGTGACTAGCGGGTGTCAGTTTCTCCAAGTTTAGTTGAACCGAGTGTGGCTACGCCCGGTCCTTGCGAAGGTTAAAACAACACTAACTTGACGAAATATCATTATGGTTTTGATGCGTAGGTAAGAACGGTTCTTGCTCAGCCCGTAGCATCCACGTAAAACTTGCAACAACAAAGTAGAGGGCGCCTAACTTGTTTTTGCAAGGCTTGTTGTGATGTGATATGGTCAAGACGTGATGAGATATAAATTGTTGTATGAGATGATCATGTTTTGTTGAAGTTATCGGCAACTGGCAGAAGCCTTATGGTTGTCTCTTTTATTGCATAAGATGCAAGCGCCAAATAATTGTTTTACTTTATCGCTATGCGATAGCAATAGTTGCAAGAGCAATAGTTGGTGAGACGACCATGTGACGACACATTGATATAGATCAAGATGATGGAGATCATGGTGTCGTGCCGGTGACGATAGAGATCATGACAGTACTTTGGAGATGGAGATCAAAGGCGCAAGATGATCATGGCCATATCATGTCACATATTTTGTTTGCATATGATGTTTATCTTTTATACATCTTATTTTGCTTAGTTTGACGGTAGCATTTTAAGATGATCTCTCACTAATTATCAAGAAGTGTTCTCCCTGAGTATGCACCGTTGCAAAAGTTCTTCATGCTGAGACACCACGTGATGATCGGGTGTGATAGGCTCTACGTTCAAATACAACGGGTGCAAAACAGTTGCACACGCAGAATACTCAGGTTAAACTTGACGAGCCTAGCATATACAGATATGGCCTCGGAACACGGAGACCGAAAGGTCGAACGTGAATCATATAGTAGATATGATCAACATAGTGATGTTCACCATTGAAAACTACTCCATCTCACGTGATGATCGGACATGGTTTAGTTGATTTGGATCACGTGATCACTTAGATGACTAGAGAGATGTCTGTCTAAGTGGGATTTCTTAAGTAATATGATTAATTGAACTTAAATTTATCATGAACTTAGTCCTAGTAGTATTTTGCAAATTATGTTATAGATCAATAGCTCGCGTTGTTGCTTTCATATGTTTATTTTGATACGTTCCTAGAGAAAACTGTGTTGAAAGATGTTAGTAGCAATGATGCAGATTGGATCCGTGATCTGAGGTTTATCCTCATTGTTGCACAGAAGAATTATGTCCTTGATGCACCGCTAGGTGACAAACCTATTGCAGGAGCAGATGCAGACGTTATGAACGTTTGGCTAGCTCAAAATGATGACTACTTGATAGTTTAGTGCACCATGCTTAAACGGCTTAGAATCGGGACTTCAAAGACGTTTTGGACATCATGGACCATATGAGATGTTCCAGGAGTTGAAGTTAATATTTCCAGCAAATACCCGAGTTGAGAGATATGAAGTCTCCAACAAGTTCTATGGCTAAAAGATGGAGGAGAATCGCTCAACTAGTGAGCATGTGCTCAGATTGTCTGGGTCCTTCAATCGCTTGAATCAAGTGGGAGTTAATCTTCTAGATAAGATAGTGATTGGCAGAATTCTCTAGTCACCATCACTAAGTTACTAGAACTTCGTGATGAACTATAGTATGCAAGGGATGACGAAAACGATTCCCAAGCTCTTCATGATGTTGAAATCGACGAAGGTAGAAATCAAGAAAGAGCATCAAGTGTTGATGATTGACAAGACCACTAGTTTCAAGAAAAGGCAAAGGGAAAGAAAGGGAAACTTCAAGTAGAATGGCAAACAAGTTGTCACTCCTGTGAAGAAGCCCAAAGCTAGACTAAAGCCTGAAACTGAGTGCTTACACTTCAAAGGAAATGGTCACCGGAAGCGGAAATGCCCTGAATATTTGGTGGATAAGAAGGATGGAAAGTTGAACAAGGGTATATTTGATATACAGGTTATTGATGTGTGCCTTACTAGTGTTTATAATAGCCCCCGAGTATTTGATACTTGTTCGGTTGCTAAGATTAGTAACTCGAAACAGGAGTTACAAAATAAATAGAGACTAGTTGAAGGGGGAGTGACGATGAGTGTTGGAAGTACTTCCAAGATTGATATAATCATCATCACACACTCCCTATATTTTCGAGATTAGTGTTAAACCTAAATAAATTTTATTTGGTGTTTGCGTTGAGCATAAATATGATAAGATCATGTTTATTGCGATATGATTATTCATCTAATATAAAGAATAAATTGTTATTCTGTTTACATGAATAAAACCTTCTATGGTCATACACCCAATGGTGATGTTTTATTGAATCTTGAGCATAGTGATACACATATTCATAATGTTGATGCCAAAAGATGCAAAGTTAATAATGATAGTGCAACTTATTTATGGCACTGCCGTTTGGGTTATATCGGTGTAAAGCGCATGAAGAAACTCCATAAAGATGGATTTTTGGAATCACTTGGTTATGAATCATTTGATGCTTGCGAACCGTGCCTTTCGGGCAAGATGACTAAAACTCTGTTCTCCGGAACAATGGAACGAGCTACTGACTTATTGGAAATAATACATACCGATGTATGCGGTCCAATGACTGTTGATGCTCGTGGCGGGTATCGTTATTTTCTGACCTTCACAGATGATTTGAGCAGATATGCGTATATCTACTTAATGAAGCACAAGTCTGAAACATTTGAGAAGTTCAAAGAATTTCAGAGTGAAGTGGAAAATCATCGTAACAAGAAAATAAAGTTTCTACAATCTGATCGTATAGAAGAATATTTGAGTTACGAGTTTGGCCTTCATTTTAAACAATGTGAAATAGTTTCACAGTTCATGCCACATGGAACACCACAGCGTAATGGTGTGTCCGAACGTCGTAACCGCACTTAATTGGATATGGTGCGATCTATGATGTATCTTACCAATTTACCACTATCGTTTTGGGGTTATGCATTAGAGATAGCTACATTCACTTTAAATAGGGCACCATCTAAATCCGTTGAGACGACATCGTATGAACTATGATTTAGAAGTAAACCTAAACTATCGTTTCTCAAAGTTTGGAGTTGCGATGCTTATGTGAAAAAGGTTTCAACCTGATAAGCTCGAACCCAAATCCGAGAAGTGCGTATTCATAGAATACCCAAAGGAAACTGTTGGGTACACCTTCTATCACAGATCCGAAGGCAAAACATGCATTGCTAAGAATGGATCCTTTCTAGAGAAGGAGTTTCTCTCGAAAGAAGTGAGTGGGAGGAAAGTAGAGCTTGATAAGGTAATTTGTACCTTCTCCCGAATTGGAAAGTAGTTCATCACAGAAATCAGTTCCAGTGATTCCTACACCAATTAGTGAGGAAGCTAATGATGATGATCATGAAACTTCAGATCAAATTACTACAAAACCTCGTAGGTCTTCCAAAGTACAGTCCGCACCAGAGTGGTATGGTAATCCTGTTCTGGAAGTCATGTTACTAGACCATGATGAACCTATGGACTATGAGGAAGCGATGATGATCCCAGATTCCGCAAAATGGCTTGAGGCCATGAAATCTGAGATGGGATCCATGTATGAGAACAAAGTGTGGACTTTGGTGGAGTTGCCCGATGATCGGCAAGCCATATTGTATAAATGGATCTTCAAGAGGAAGACAGATGCTGATAGTAGTGTTACTATCTACAAAGCTCGACTTGTTGCAAAAAGTTTTTCGACAAGTTCAAGGTGTTGACTACAATTAGATTTTCTCAACTGTAGCGATGCTTAAGTCTGTCCGAATCATGTTCGCAATTGCCACATTTTATGAAATCTGGCAAATGGATGTCAAAACTGCATTCCTTAATGGTTTTCTTAAAGAAGAGTTGTATATGATGCAACCAGAAGGTTTTGTAAATCCTAAAGGTTCTAACAAAATGTGCAAACTCCAGCGATCCATCTATGGACTGGTGCAAGCATCTCAGAGTTGGAATATACGCTTTGATAAGTTGATCAAAGCATATAGTTTTATACAGACTTGCGGTGAAGCCTGTATTTACAATAAAGTGAGTGGGAGCACTACCGCCTTTCTGATAAATATATGTGAGTAACATATTGTTGATCAGAAATGATGTAGAATTTTTCTGGAAACCATAAAGGAGTATTTGAAAGGAGTTCTTTAAAAGAAAGACATCAGTAAAGCTACTTACATATTGAGCATCAAAATCTATTGAGATAGATCAAGACGCTTGATAAGTTTTTCAATAAGTACATACCTTGTCAAGATTTTGAAGTAGTTCAAAATAGAACAGTCAAAGAAAGAGTTCTTGCATGTGTTGCAAAGGCGTGAAATTGAGTAAGACTCAAATCCCGACCACGGCAGAAAATAGAAAAGAGAATGAAAATCATTCCCTATGCCTCAGTCATAGGTTCTATAAAGTATGCTATGCTATGTACCAGACCTATTGTATACCTTGTTCTGAATTTGGTAAGGGAATACAATAGTGATCTAGGAGTAGATCACTGGACATTGGTCAATAATATCCTTAGTAAGGACTAAGGAAATATTTCTCGATTATGGAGGTGATAAAAGAGCCCGTCGTAAAGAGTTACATCGGTGCAAGCTTTTACACCGATTCAGATGACTCTAAGTCTCAATCTGGATACATATTGAAAGTGGGAGCAATTATCTAGAGTAGCTCCATGCAGAGCATTGTAACATAGAATATTTGCAAAATACATACGGCTCTGAATGTGACAGACCCGTTGACTAAGCTTCTCTTAGGAGGAAAACATGATCACACCTCAGTACTCTTTGGGTGTTAATCACATAGCTATGTGAACTAGATTATTGACTCTAGTAAACCCTTTGGGTGTTGGTCACATGACGATGTGAACTATGGGTGTTAATCATATACAGATATGAATATTGGTGTTAAATCACATGGCGATGTGAACTAGATTATTGACTCTAGTGCAAGTGGGATACTGAAGAAAATATGCCCTAGAGGCAATAATAAAGTTATTATTATTTCCTTATTTCGTGATAAATGTTTATTATTCATGCTAGAATTGTATTAACCGGAAACATAATACATGTGTGAATACATAGACAAACTTAATGTCACTAGTATGCCTCTACTTGACTAGCTCATTAATCAAAGATGGTTATGTTTCCTAACCATAGACATGAGTTGTCATTTGATTAACGGGATCACATCATTAGTAGAATGATGTGATTGACTTGACCCATTCCGTTAGCTTAGCACTTGATCATTTAGTATGTTGCTATTGCTTTCTTCATGACTTATACATGTTCCTATGACTATGAGATTATGAAACTCCCGTTTACCAGAGGAACACTTTGTGTGCTACCAAATGTCACAACGCAACTGGGTGATTATAAAGGAGCTCTACAGGTGTCTCCGAAGGTACATGTTGAGTTGGCGTATTTCGAGATTAGGTTTTGTCACTCCGATTGTCGGAGAGGTATCTCTGGACCCTCTCGGTAATGCACATCACTATAAGCCTTACAAGCAATGTAGCTAATGAGTTAGTTACGGAATGATGCATTACGTAACGAGTAAAGAGACTTGCCGGTAACGAGATTGAACTAGGTATTAAGATACCGACGATCGAATCTCGGGCAAGTAACATACCGATGACAAAGGGAACACCATATGTTGTTATGCGGTTTGACCGATAAAGATCTTAGTAGAATATGTAGGAGCCAATATGAGCATCCAGGTTCCTCTATTTGTTATTGACCGGAAACAGTTCTAGGTCATGTCTACATAGTTCTCGAACCCGTAGGGTCCGCATGCTTAAGGTTTCGATGACAGTTATATTATGAGTTTATGAGTTTTGATGTACCGAAGTTTGTTCGGAGTCCCGGATGTGATTACGGACATGACGAGGAGTCTCGAAATGGTCGAGACATGAAGATTGATATATTGGAAGCCTATATTTGGATATCAAAAGTGTTCCAGGTGAAATCGGAATTTTACCGGAGTATCGGGAGGTTACCGGAACCTCCCGGGGGCTTAATGGGCCTTCATGGGCCCTAGTGGAGAGGAGGAGAGGAGGCAAGGGCTGGGCCGCGCGCCCCTCCCCCCTAGTCCGAATAGGACAAGGAGAGGAGGGCGGCGCCCCCCCCCCCCCTTTCCTTCCTCTATCTCCCTCCTCCTTCCCCCTTCTCCTATTCCAACTAGGAAAGAAGGGAGTCCTACTCCCGGTGGGAGTAGGACTCCCCTTGGCGCGCCCCTCCTTGGCCGGCCGCCCCCTCCCCCTTGGCTCCTTTATATACGGGGACAGGGGGCACCTCTAGACACAACAATTGATCTCTTGATCTCTTAGCCGTGTGCAGTGCCCCCCTCCACCATAGTCCTCCTCGATAATATTGTAGCAGTGCTTAGGCGAAGCCCTGCGACGGTAGAACATCAAGATCGTCACCACGCCATCATGCTGACGGAACTCTTCCCCGACATTCTGCTGTATCGGAGTACGGGGATCATCATCGAGCTGAACGAGTGCTAGAACTCGGAGGTGCCGTAGTTTCGGTGCTTGATCGGTCGGGCCGTGAAGATGTACGACTACATCAACCGCATTGTTCTAACGCTTCCGCTTTCGATCTATGAGGGTACGTGGACAACACTCTCCCTCTCGTTGCTATGCATCACCATGATCTTGCGTGTGCGTAGGAAATTTTTGAAATTACTACGTTCCCCAACATCAATCTAGTAGGAGGCTCCTCAAAAGTCCCTTGTACCTACACGAACAAACAAGAACCTCACAACCAACGTGATAAAGGGGTTGTCAATCCCTTCACGGTAACTTGCAAAAGTGAGATCTGATAGAGATAATAAGATAAGATAAATAGTTTTGATATTTTTATGATATAGATTGAAAAGTAAAGATGCAAATAAAAGTAGACGATAAACTTATATGATAAAAGATAGACCCGGGGGCCATAGGTTTCACTAGTGGCTTCTCTCAAGATAGCATAAGTATTACGGTGGGTGAACAAATTACTGTCGAGCAATTGATAGAAAAGTGCATAGTTATGAGATTATCTAGGCATGATCATGTATATAGGCATCACGTCCGCGACAAGTAGACCGACTCCTGCCTGCATCTACTACTATTACTCCACACATCGACCGACTCCTGCCTGCATCTAGAGTATTAAGTTCATAAGAACATAGTAACGCATTAAAAAAGATGACATGATGTAGAGGGATAAACTCAAGCAATATGATAAAAACCCCATTTTTTTATCCTCGATGGCAACAATACAATACGTGCCTTGTTGCCCCTGCTGTCACTGGGAAAGGACACCGCAAGATTGAACCCAAAGCTAAGCACTTATCCCATTGCAAGAAATATCATTCTAGTAGGACAAACCAAACTGATAATTCGAAGAGACTTGCAAAGATAACCAATCACACATAAAAGAATTCAGAGGAGATTCAATTATTTCTCATAGATAAACTTGATCATAAACCCACAATTCATCGGATCTCGACAATCACACCGCAAAAAGAGTCACATCGAATAGATCTCCAAGAAGATCGAGGAGAACTTTGTATTGAGATTCAAAGAGAGAGAAGAAGCCATCTAGCTAATAACTATGGACCCGAAGGTCTGTGGTAAAATACTCACAACTCATCGGAGAGGCTGTGGTGTTGATGTAGAAGCCCTCTGTGGTCAATTCCCCCTCCAGCGAAGCGCCGGTGAAGGCTCCAAGATGGGATCTCACGGATACAGAAGGTTGCAACGGTGGAAATAGTTTTTCGTGGTGCTCCCCAATGTTTACAGGGTAAGGGAGTATATATAGGCGAAGTAGGTAGGTCAGGGGAGCTGCAAGGGGCCCACAAGGATGGGGGGCGCGCCCAGCCTCCTAGGGCGTGCCCTCCTACCTCGTGGCTGCCTCGGCTGCTTCTTGACGTCCACTCCAAGTCTCCTGGATTGCGTTTGTTCCAAAAAGATCGCTCCCGAAGGTTTCATTCTATTGGACTCCGTTTGATATTCCTTTTCTTCGAAACACTGAAATAGGCAAAAAAACAGCAATTCGGGCTGGGCCTCCAGTTAGTAGGTTAGTCCCAAAAATGATATAAAATTGTAAAGTAAAGCCCATAGACATCCAAAACGGGTAATATAATAGCATGGAACAATAAAAAATTATAGATATGTTGGAGACGTATCAGGGCTCCTCGAGCCGGAGCTCAAAGGACAAGCAGAATGAGGAGAATAAAAAGCCCAAATACAATCTTCCTCGCGGTACGGAGGTTTGGCCGTGCGAATGGCCTTGTGATGCGTTATTGAGAGCCGCCGGAATTTATGACGACTTTTATTATTTGGCTGAGAATGCAGGCCTCACCGACTTCCTCCACGACCAATGTGAACAGTATCTCCTACTCACTAATATTTCCGTGCAAAACTTTTATTTCCATGCTAGAAAATCACCACCTTCAGTGGAGTTTTATTTATATGATGAGGTTAAGGAGATGTCACTCTATGATTTTTGTTTGGTTTGCAAGTTGCCTTTTGTGGGCAGCATCAAGGAACCACATCCTAGTGATGTGGATGGATTTATTGATAGAATTGTTGTAGGGGAAACGAGAAAGGTTTCGGATGCAAGGACTATTAGTATACATTTTCCTGTTCTACGTTACTTTGCAATATTTGCTAGTAGATGTTTAATTGGTCGCGGGAACAGTGGGAACCATAGTGCTCCAGACCTTGCTATTTTGCGCCATGCTTTATTTCGTGATACAACTTTCAGTTTAGGCGCTATTGTTGCTAAACGGTTAAGTCTGAACCGTACAAAGGGCCCCATCTTTGGAGGTATCTTTGCTTCAAGCCTTGCTAAACACTTTGAGATACCTATTAGGCATCACGAGAAAGAGGAAAGTTGCTGCACACTATTTTCCTAGACTATAAGAGTATGGTAGCACATGACTTTATTGTTAAAAATAAGAAGAATATACTTAAGTATAACTTGATATTTGCCAAAACTCATTGTGAGACTATTATCCTGCCTGCACCCTCTTTGTTTAACATACTTTCAGGCACGTACCTCATCCTGCCCGAGGACATTTATGCATACTGGAAGCTGACACAAGTCCCAAAGCCTGAGCCTAAGCCACCACTTGATCCATATCGACAGTCTGTTTATTAGTAGGATCCATAGGAGCTCGCTAACCAGTGACACCCCGAGGACCCTCCTTAGTACACCGGAGAGGGTAGCTTCGATCCATGGGCGTAGACCAACTTAGGTACGTATTTCTCACCGACATTACATTCATGTTCACACACGCATTCTAGTTGTCGGTGCTCATACTTTTTCATTGTACTATCCATCCTAGTTTATTTTCTTTTCTTGCTTTCTTCTTGTGTGTTTGAAAAACCTTAAGGAAAACCAAAAAAAATAGTTGTAGCCTTCAGCTAGTTTACTTTCCATGCCTGTATTAGTAATATTAAAAGAAAACCCAAAAAGATTCCTCGTTCTTCTTTTGCTTGTTGGGAGCTTTCCCGTGTAATTAGTTTTATTGCTTTTCTTTTCTTTGGGGGTCGAGAGGAGAAGGCCATGATGAAAATATTGAGTGGCTCTCATATGCATTATTGTTGATCTAACCAAGAGCCCATATTACCTTCTCTTCTCCTTCGTATTAAATGCTTGCAGATTCCAGCTTAGTCCAATGCACGTGCACTATTATTATTATCCACACCGTTCGGTCATGCAAGTGAAAGGCAACAATGACGATATATGATGGATTGATTGAGATGAGAGAAGCTAGTATGAACCCGACCTATCTTGTTTTTGTAAATATGATTAGTTCATCGTTCCTGATTCAGCCTATTATGAATGAAACATGTTTGGAACGACAATTAGAGATTATAGTTGCTCATGCCATGCTTAATTAGCTAGGAGTTTATAATGGTTTATCTTGCATGCCAACATGCTATTAAAACGGCTGTGATGTGGTATGATAGGGTATCCTCCTTTGAATGATTCGAGTGGCTTGACTTGGCACATGTTCACGTATGTAGTTGAAATAAAATCAACGTAGCCTCCACGATATGTATGTTCATGGTGATTTATATCCTACTCATGCTTGCACTCATTGTTGGTTAATCTCAATGCATGTTCATGACTATTGTTGCTCTCTAGTTGGTCGCTTCTCAGTCTCTTTCTAGCCTTCACTTGTACTAAGCGGGAATATTGCTTGTGCATCCACTTCCATAAACCCCAAAGTTATTCCATATGAGTCCACCATACCTTCCTCTATGCGGTATTTACCTACCGTTCCAAGTAAATTTGTATGTGTCAAACTCTAAACCTTCAAATGAAATTCTGTTTTGTATGCTCGAATAGCTCATGTATCAACTAGGGTTGTCTATATCTTCCATGCTAGGTGGGTTATTCTGACGATGAGTGGCCTCCACTCATCATTCACGAGAAAATGGCCGGTAACCGGGATGCCCAGTCCCATGCTCAAATCAAATCAAAATAAATGAAAACAAAACTCCCCTAGGATTGTTGTTAGTTGGACGACACCCATTGTTTCGGGTCAGCCATGGATTGATGCTCGTTGGTGGTGGGGGAGTATAAACTCTACCATTCTGTTTGGGAACCGCTATAATGTATGTAGCATGGAAGATATTGAGATCTCTTAGTTGTTATGTTGACAATGAAAGTATGCCGCTCAAAATATTATTTATCTCTATTTCAAAATTCGAGCTCTGGCACCTCTACAAATCCCTACTTCCCTATGCGAAGGGCCTATCTATTTACTTTTGTGTTGAGTCATCATCCTCTTATTAAAAAGCACCAGTTGGAGAGCACCGCTGTCATTTGCATGCATTACTATTAATTTACAATGAGTATGACTGTGACTGGATCTCTTTTGCCATGAATTACAATGTTTAGTCAGTCCTTGATATTCAGGGGTGCTCTGCATTTATGTTTTGCTGTCTCAGAAAGGGCTAGCGAGATACCATCTTGTTATATCATATTATGATTGTTTTGAGAAAGTGTTGTCATCCGAAATTTATTATTATTGCTCGCTAGTTGATTATGCCATTGATATGAGTAAACGTGAGACCTAAGTGTTATTGTGAATATGGTTAGTTCATAATCTTTGCTGAAAAGTTGAATGTTGGCTTTACATATTTGCAACAACAAGATCAAACAGAGTTTATAAAAGTTTTTCTTTATCACTTCCAATTTGTCAACTGAATTGCTTGAGGACAAGCAAGGGTTTAAGCTTGGGAGAGTTGATACATCTCCAAAGTATCTACTTTTCCAAACACTTTTGCCCTTGTTTTGGACTGTAACTTGCATGATTTGAATGGAACTAACCCGGACTGACGCTGTTTTCAGCAGAATTGCCATGGTGTTATTTTTGTGCAGAAATAAAACTTCTCGGAATGACCTAAAAATCCACGGAGACACGTTTTGGAATTAATAAAAAATATTGGCGAAAGAATCAGCTAAGGGGGCCCACACCCTGTCCACGAGGGTGCAGGGCGCGCCCACCCCCCTGGGGCTCGCCCCTTGCCTCGTGGGCCCCTGGACCTCCACCGACCTCAACTCTAACTCCACATATTCACGTTCGGGGAGAAAAAAAATCAAAGAGAAGCATTCGTCGCGTTTTACGATACGGAGCCGTCACCAAGCCCTAATCTTCCTCGGGACGGCTGATCTGGAGTCCGTTCGGGGCTCCGGAGAGGGGAATCCATCGCCATCGTCATCATCAACCATCCTCCATCACCAACTTCATGATGCTCACCGCCGTGTGTAAGTAATCCCATCGTAGGCTTGCTGGACGGTGATGGGTTGGATGAGATTTACCATGTAATCGAGTTAGTTTTGTTAGGTTTTCATCCCTAGTATCCATTATGTTCTAAGATTGATGTTGCTATGACTTTGCCATGCTTAATGCTTCTCATTAGGGCCTGAGTGCTATGATTTCAGATCTGAACCTATTATGTTTTCATGAATATATGTGAGTTCTTGATCCTATCTTGCAAGTCAATAGTCACCTACTATGTGTCATGATCCGGCAACCCCGAAGTGACAATAATCGGGACCACTCCCGATGATGACCATAGTTTGAGGAGTTCATGTATTCACTAAGTGCTAATGCCTTGGTCCGGTACTCTATTAAAAGGAGGCCTTAATATCCCTTAGTTTCCAATAGGACCCCGCTGCCACGAGAGGGTAGGACAAAATATGTCATGCAAGTTCTTTTCCATAAGCACGTATGACTATATTCGGAATACATGCCTACATTACATTGATGAACTGGAGCTAGTTCTGTGTCACCCTATGTTATAACTGTTGCATGATGAATTGCATCCAACATAATGATCCATCATTGATCCATTGCCTACGAGCTTTTCACATATTGAACTTTGCTTAGTTACTTCTCCGTTGCCACTGGTACGATTACTATAAAACTGCTACTGTTACTTTTGCTACTGTTACCGTTACTATCATACTACTTTGCTATTAAACACTTTGCTGCAGATATTAAGTCTTTCAGGTGTGGTTGAATTGACAACTCAGCTGCTAATACTTGAGAATATTCTTTGGCTCCCCTTGTGTCGAATCAATAAATTTGGGTTGGATACTCTACCCTCGAAAACTGGTGCGATCCCCTATACTTGTGGGTTATCGGCCGCCGCCGGTCGCCGTGGTGGTCGCCACCGCCAGCTGCTGCTAGGTCGCTGCCGCCACGACCTAGGTCAGCGCTCAAGTTCGCCCCTCCCGTTCCCCTTCGCTGCCTCCTGTTTCTGTTTTGTGGGCTGAAGCGGCACGTTTTGCGGGAGATAGCGATTGCGGGCCAATTCAGAGTGCCACCCCTCCGAAACGTGGGAGGAAGATTTTCACGGGAGCGAAAACGGGCCTGAATTGCTCGTTCATTTCCAATACGAATTCAGTGTCCAGCCAAACGTCAGTATTGACCCCAGATGATTACGAAATCCATTTCCTGGGCTCCAATGGAGACATCCAAACTCAGTGTTATGAATTTAGATACAAACAACATATGCATTTCTATTTTGTGACCATGATAATTCAAATAATGATATTTCATACACACATAACTAGACATCATTCCAAATCCATAATTTATGAAACTGCATTCGAAATTAAATTAAATTTAAACATAACAAATGGTCCAAATACTTAAAGTAAACATAACATATGGTTCAAATCATTTAAAGTAAAACATAACATGAAGAAGTTTATTGCCCATGGAGTGTCCACAAATGCTCAAAAAGGTCATCACAAAGTTTTGTCCATGCCACGCGTGGTTTTAAATCTGTCGACGAGCTTCAAGAAATCTTCAGAGTCGTTATTCATATCTATGTGGATGAACACGCGGTATATAAATTTTCTTCCCACCATTCTCATAGCGAAAGTCTCATTACTGGGACGCCCCATAATTTATTGAAAATTGGGAGTACGTTGAAGCAGGTTTTTGTCCTAAATCTTTCAATACGTGTATCTATATCATCAAAATAAAATGAGCGAGTTGCGGAGATCCAACAAATCTCACCCATTTGACCACATCTATCCAAAGGTCCAAGTGTTTCAATGTCTAGCATTAAATATGTTTAACACCCTCCACTAATTAATATCATGCCTAACATCAAAGTCAACATTAACCAACAAATTATATCCTACCTAATATTTATTCACGAAATATTCTACATTTAAATGCAATTTATGTCTTACCTACTATTAATTTATAAATACTACAATTAATATCTTGTCTAAATTTAATGTTCATTGCACGTACATAAGTACTTACTAATTTTATCAAGGAATGTGAGGCTGTTGGAGATGCTCTGGCATCCTTTTTCCCTTTTTCCACGACCAGCGTCAAACCTCTCTTCAGCGACCGGCGCCGGCGCGCACCCACTCCCCAACCAAACCCTCTCCCTCCCACGCGTCCAAATTCCTCCCCGCTTTCTTTCTTTTGAGAACTCCAAATTCTTCCCCACAGAACACCACAAAAATCACTGAAACAGTGCTCCTGTCCTGAGATTTTTATAAAAGAAAAAGGAGGAAGATTCGTGGATGTGATTTATGCCCTCGCATCTGGCGCTGCTGTCGTGCCTGCTGGTGCTGCTCCTCTCCCTCGACAAGTTCCTCCTCCACTACCTCAAGCGCTGGCTCTCCGGCGGCGGCGCCAGCATAATCCCCCGGATCCCGACCGGCGCCTTCAGCCCGCGCTCGCGGCGACCCATGGCGGCCGCCGGCAGGTGGAGCGAGACGGCCATGCTCGTCATCGACATGCAGGTGCGCGCTCTCCGTTTCTCGATCCGGGCGGGCCGTTCCCCTCCCCCCCTTTCCTTTTGTTGTGAGGAAAGAATCCAGTTTTTGTGGGGGTTGGCTCTGTTCGTCTCCCCCCCCCCCCCCCCCCCCCCCTTGTTTGGTGGGTCACCTGACCTGCCTGCTTGTGAGTTATTGTAGAAGGATTTCGTGGACCCGGCGATGGGTAGCCCGATGCTGGTCGCCGGCGGCGAGGCCGTAGTCCCCGCCGTCGCTGAGGCCGTCGCCGTGGCGCGGGAGCGCGGCATCTTCGTCGTTTGGGTAATTTCCGTTCCTCTTTTCTAGTGCTACTCCAAGCAAGACGGGCCTCTGATTTCTTGGGAGCAATACATTCCAATTCGTGTTCTAAGTAATCTCTATCTCTTCTTGGCGTGGTACTACGGTTCCTGTTTTGATGGGCCCGTTGGATTAGCCTTGCAATTTCCGATGTATATGTCCTAGCACTATTTTCTTTGTCAAGTTCAACAACTGTCTGCGGCAGCATGAGACTAGGGACCTACATGAGACCTTCGCTCTTTCCAGAACCCACTCACTTGTTTTTCATTTTTGTCTATCCTGCTTTGCACAAGGACATAGGAGTATGTTACTATTTCATCTCCACCATTTTTTAATCATAAAAGTGATTGTCCTTGTTTAATCATAAAACTGCTGACAGATGTGAGGTATTTCGCTTTGGCCTATACCCTGATTTGGTTAAAAGTTCGAACGATTCCCTTTTTGTTTTACTGTTTCATGTAGGGCAACAAATGACATGATAGCATTCAACATTTCGCCATGTATAGCGACGTGACGCAATAGTCGCATTATTCTCTCTAATCAAAGTTTCCAATCAGGCATTTGGGGTCGGTGGATTAAGTGGTTGTTGACTAGTTGGTATGCTTTATTTGTTTCTTTCTAGATAAAGTAGAAAGTTGAGTGTTGTCAGATGTTTGTAATGGTGTGGTATTATTTTGAAATGTGATGCAAAACGAATACTCCAGCTAGCATGGTCTTGCCAAATTCTGGTATTATGCAGCGAACGCTTTAATTTTGGAATAACTTCTTTTGCTTCTTTATTTTGGTGTATGTGCACGGTATGCATTACTTTCCTATTGGTTGTATTGACTATTGAAGCACCGGTCATTCTAAATTCTGCTAAACATGCTTGTGATACTAATTTGATCATGAATATTGCAATCTGCAAGCTAACCTCTGTTTGTGTAACCTCACTTTCCCCCCATTTCTTCACAAACTAGAGTGGTTTAGAAAGTACTCCCTCTGTAAAGAAATAGTATAAGATAGTTTATCTTATATTTCTTTGCAGAGGGAGTAGGCTAGTAATTTGGATGTCTAGGCACTGTCACCATTCTTAGAGCCGGGGTATTGATCGAGAATGAACTATACTATGTAGGTTGTCAGAGAGCATGACCCTTCTGGAAGAGATGTTGAACTTTTCCGCAGACACTTGTACTCTGGAGGGAAGGGTCCGACAGTGAAAGGTTTGAAAGGTGCAGAGCTGGCTGACGGGCTTTTTATCAAAGAAGGCGACTACAAGTTGGTGAAGACAAGATTTAGTGCTTTCTTTGCGACGCACCTTGATTCTGTTCTTAAAACACAGGGAATAAAGAACTTGGTAATTGTTGGTAAGCACTGATACACACTGACTGTTATAGAAGTTAAGTTTTTTTTGTTAGAATGGTAATTGGTTGCTGTAAGGTCGGTTTCTTTTCTTTAACTGTATCATTACTTTCTTCCGACTCCTTTTGCAGTTTATACGCTATCTTATGTTTTCAAAATGCATACAGTGGCAATAAATCTGCTCTTACGAGCGTGAATCCCATAAAAGGGAAATTTTGTACAATGCAGCAATATTTTTAAAATTTGTGAGGAACAAAGATTGCTTCCATTGTTTATGATGTAGAGTTCAGGTACCACATGTAGGAAAAACCTTGTTTAGAACAAATATCGTTTCCTTTGTGTACGCTTAATTGTCCAACATCACATTGGTAGCCACATTTACTGGTGTGTGTATACATGATGATTTTCAGGTGTTCAAACTCCAAATTGCATTCGGCAGACTGTCTACGATGCTGTGGAATTGGACTATGAGAAAGTTATGGTCCTTATTGATGCAACAGCTGCTGCTAGGCCAGATATCCATTTGGGTGAGTATTCTTCTTTCGCGCTAGCCCTTCTATTTTACTCTCCACGTCAAATACATATGAAGCTGGCTCTTGGTGATTCCTCACGCATTTGTTTAAACTGATGTTGACATGATATTTACATTAAACAGGAAAAGCTTGAAAGTTAATTTTCGTGTTAATAAAATTCACCTTTTATGATCCTTTGTTTCCTCGCATGGGGATGCACTAAGAGGTACACTCAGTTGAAGGCGTAATCTGTATCGTCGCTTTGTGAAATTGATTTTCCTATTGCATAGGCATTCTTTGTTTAAGTGGCATAATTTAAGTACTTTATTACTGGAACACACTCAAAGTGTCGATCTGCATCAGTACATAATTTACTAAAAGAAAATCTTGAGTTGCTTCTACAAATGTAAGCTGAATATTTTGTTTCCGCATAAAGACATTGGAAATTTGAAAAATGTGGAATTTTACCCATGCCGTATCCAAATTCATGGCTCTTGTCTTGATGACACCATGCATGTATACATCATGTGGCACGCATGGTTTACAAAGTGCATGATATAAGTATGAACATTGAGGGGACATTTTGATCACCAACAGAAGGTATGCTTTGTTCAAAATAATACACGGGGAACAAAATTCTTTCATGAATTATTATGTATAGCTCACTTTGGTGACTGGAAACCTTTCCTCTTTCACAGTTCATAAAGTTTTTGTTTGCTGCCTTTGATTCCTGAGATTTACTGTTAAGTGACTGATTGGTTCAGATCATTGAACCCTGTCTTTCTTTGTTTTCTGCTGTTACATGGTCATATAAATGTATCAGTTGAAGGACATGCAAAGTGCACCCCCCTATACAACATATAAAATTATCGAATTTTGAAGAAATCGAACTCATGCTTCAATTGTATTCACGGTCACCATGGATTTATTACATGGCTTTATATTACACCAATCAGCATATGTAAATCATGTGCCACCTACGGTTTGGAAATTACATGTAGTGGAGTGCTTATAAAGGGGCAGTTTGGTCGCCCAGTTAGAAAGTTACAAGTTACTCCCTCTGTAAACTAATATAAGAGCGTTTAGTTTACTAAAGTAGTGATCTAAATGCTCTTATATTAGTTTACGGAGGGAGTACTTTGTAAAGAACACAACTATAGCTATGACCCATGTTGCTGAATGCAATGTTGCCATCTTCGATAGTTGAGAGAAAGTGAATATTTTGTTGATTCCATTTAACCTGTTCCTTATAATTTAGTACAATTGGTGACTTAAGGCAGCTACTTTATGTTTCGCAGCAAATATCAGAGATATGAAGACCATCGGCGTGGAAACACCAACCTTGGAAGAGTGGCGCCGTTAAGGTTGCGGGTGGTGTGCTTCATTCTTGGCACGAAGTGACATACCTAAGTGCAGTGGAGGCAACAAACGTGCTACCACTTGCTCTCCATTCGGTCCCGGCAAATGTAATTATGTTAATATTTGCAAGGTTGCATCTATACAACTTCTAATCCATCCTACATAGAGTTAATCATACAGTGTCCTGCCGTTTCCCTTTATATGTGGAGCACTTTAGGCACGTAGTATGAGGTAGAAGCCAACTCCAGACCCAAAACAGGGCAACTGGAAGGTGCTCGGATTGTAGACAATTTTTGTCTTTCGGAGAGCGGATGGTTTGAGATGCCAGTTGGATGTCAATGTGTACCGTCATATGCATATGAATGCACACCAGTTGCAATGGTTGAGTAATCACGTGCGATGTGTGCATCACATCAGATCTCCGCCACGCCGATTTTTCAGTTTAAGAGGTTCTTGTAAAAGTCTCTTTGGTTTCCACTGCTACTCTATGTACTAGGAACGGTTAGAGATTTCAGGTCTGCACCGTGATGTAGATCAGTGTTCAATTCTGGTAACTGCTGCAATGGTTGCATAGCCACTTTTGGAGAGCGTCTTTGTTCTTAAACGGTGTGATTTCTTTTTCTAGTATTGTTGTCTCGTTAGTTGTGATTATTAAAAATGCTCTTATATTATTTGACGGAGAGAGTAACTAGTATAGGTAGTTTTCTCATAATCTCGCTCACAAGACAAATTCAACTATGTAATGCAACAACGAAACAAGTCACGGATTCAGTGCATGGTCGCCCTATACAAGATTGGCTGATGATCAGAACTCATCAATTAACACGTCGTGCAGCAACAGAGGCAGAAGAGGACTAGAGGCTCCAATCGATACAATTTCAGGAAAACAGCTGAAACTCAAGAGACACGATCTAAATATCAAAACTACGCAACATTAGGTGAGACCTGAGAGGCACCATTGCCAGCTTCCTGCCGATCTTCTTTTGCAAGATATTATTTGCTGCATTGGCATGATCTTTTGGGTTTTAATTTGATGGAGTGCTGATAAGCCTGTGCGTGCTGGAAGACAGTGTAATGAAACTGTTTGAAGCACAGTTTACTGAAACTGTTGTATTCTGCAACTGCTGCTAATCTGCTTCAGTTAGGACTTGGGAGTTGTCTGGACTCTTTGGAACTTTGGAACTTGGAAACCCACATCAGTCGAGTTTCTGTTTGATTAGCGCACCGTAATCTCGGCTTCTATTTGATTTAGCATACTGTAAATGATTTGAATAACTGAACCAAATTCAGGTTGTATCCTACACTAGTTCAGTTTTTAGGTTCTCTACATAGGTTGTCTTCTTTGTTCATTCTGCAAAACAGTTCTCCAACGGTTGCATTACCTGTGACATGACATGATGCCTGAATTCCTTACCGTCTGTTCTAATTCAGCCCACGCCAAGCTGCGATACGCGAATGTCGCTGCAGTGTAGAAAGTCGCCTTCCTGTCCACCTCTTCAGAAGTGCCGCCGCCTGGGACACGATGACATGAGAATTCAGAACATTTTGCGTTGAGATATACAGTAGGTTTAGGAGGAAATCCCAGGAGCTCCTATGTTTCTGCTAGCTGAACTTGATCCATTCTCCAGACAGGAGGAACCTTCTGTTTCACCCTTGTGGTTCTGAACTTCAGAACCTCTGTGAACGTTGCCAGGTGGTATTCCGTTTTCAACAGGGTAATAACGAGTCTAACCAAGCTTGCATGCGGTGGAACTTCCATCATGGTGAAGATCCATTGTTTTGCACTCGGTTCAGTTGTTGCATTCAAATGCTCAAGACAACGAGTACTTCATCATCGACCAGAGCCTAGACACATCTCGCCATGGAGCATTGTAGCAAAGAGGTGTCTCCACGAGTCCTCCATACCACACATCTGACGGTGATCCGAGTCCGACATCTTTCTCTTGTGGGCTGTGGCAAACATCTTCAGTTGGAATAGATTTGGTGCGCAAGAGGCCAAAGAAAGTTCCGTGCCTTTCCGGGCACATCAACTCGCCATAGAGAAGTCCATGATTTTTTTCCTTCTGCAACGTGATCGGATGACCCGCGGTTCCTTCCACACCTGTGAGGGGTGGGTACCCGCCTCAGCAGTTAGGAATGAGGAACTAGTCAGAATTTAAAATTGTTCAACAAATTCAAACAATCCCACAGTTTACCAAAAGTGTTCCCATTCTAACAACTCTTCACAAATAAATAAAAGACCAAGTTTTAGAAATGGACTGTTCTAACGACCAGTAGCGACAGATCCGAACGACTCCTTTTTTTTTTTTGCTGGCGCAATAAAAAGAATCGAATTGGCGGAACTGGGAATCAAACCGACCACCTCCTGGTATACCAGGATAGTTGCAACCACCAGGTCTAGATTAAGCCAATGATTAGATTGAGGTTAGATAGTATTTGTACTGGTACTTAGCGCGACCTGAAAACGAACCATTTTCTTTTTTTCCTTTCATATTTTTTATCCTATATAGATGGCTCGGCTGCTCTGTTAATATTTACAACATCATGGTAACTTTAACGTAGTAAAAATTGTTGACATATCTTACTTCGTTGTAAATAGCATGGCAGGGTACACAGGTTCTTTTTCGAGGGTACAAAAGTTATCAACACTCTGGTACATAACTTATGATGCTTTTTATACATAAATTACCGGGGAATATTTTAAATATTTTTTCTTGGGTCAGAGTTACGGTAGGTGTTGTACAAAATTATTATGCTTTGCAGTCTGTAAAAAATCATGATATTTACACAAAAGTTATCATGGCAGCGGTACATAAATTATCATACTATTTATATAGTAATTATCAGGGTACGTTTCAAGCACCCCTCTGTTGAAATATTACCGTCATATTTGTATCTAAATTATCAGGACTGCAGTGCATAAATTATCATGTCATTTACACAACAGTTGTTCTGAGTTATGTTTTTCGAAGAGAAAATTTTCAAAGTCAAAGTTATCAGCTATGTTGTGTGTATATTATCATGTTATTTGCACAGAAATTACCGGGGTATGATTTTCAACAACTTTTATCCTGGGGTCAAAGGAGTTACCATGGTGTTCGTACGTGGGTTATCAGCTTTGTTGTGTGTATACCACCATTCTATTTACACAGAATTTACCAAGGATTGTTTTTCAATATTTTTCCTCGGGTCAAATGGTTACCATAGTGTTTGTACGTGAGTTATCAACTTTGTTGTGTCTATATTATCATGTTATTTACATACAAATTACCGGACTAGATTATTTAACATTTCTTTTGGGTAGAAAGGTTATCATGGTGCTTGCACGCGATTTATCATCTTTGTTTTGCTTATATTGCCATGATATTTGCACAAAAGTTACTGGGAGTATTGTTTTCAACAACTTTCATTCTGGGGTTAAAAGAATTACCATAGTGTTTGTATGCAAGTTATCGGCTCTATTGTGCGTATATTACCATCATATTTACATAAAAGTTACCGGGGTTTGTTTTTCCACTAAATTTTTCCCCAGTCAAAACTTACCGGCTCTATTGTGTGACCACGAGTGTTTGTTACATTATCAGGTTGTGCCTAAATTACTGTGTTATTTACACAAAATTGATGTGTATATTATCCTGTTGTTTAGACAAAATTATCGGGATATGTTTCAATATTTTTTTTTTCTGGGTCAAAATTACTATGGTATTTGTATGTAAGTTATCAGATCTACGATGCATAATGGTGCTATTTACCCATAAGTTATCACGGTCTTTGTATCATAATTTACTAGGTCCGCATACGTTAAATACCATGCTATTTACATGCATGCTCCCGGTTTTGTCACGTGAGAGAAGCGGATCGAGTTGTTTTTTTTTTCACTCATTTAATAAGGTATAAAATACGTGTAATCTGTATAAAAAACCAGAGGAGACAGTTAGATCAGCTGGTAGCGTGCTATGGCCTCAATCAACAGGTTCCCGGTTCGATTCTTGCAAGCGCCTTTTTTACTTTCCACGCGCGAAACCTGCGCGGGAGATGCAGGGAGATGAAAAAAAAAACGATAGAGCGGTTGTTGCGCGAGAGGAGCGGATCGCCAGGTCGTGCGCGAAACCTGCGCGGGAGATGCAGGGAGATGAAAAAAAAAGCGATCGAACGGTTGTTGCGCGCGAGGAGCGGATCGCCAGGTCGTATGTGCCTGTTGCTAACGAACAGTCGGCAGGAAATTAGCTTTATCGTTTAGAAATAGGTTTGTGTATTTCAAAAGTTGTTCCCATTGTAGTAGACTTTGTATTTGTAAAGAACACAACTATAGCTACGACCCATATTGCTGAATGCAATGTTGCCATCTTCGATAGGTGAGAGAAATGAACATTTTGTTGATTCTCTTTAATCTATTTCCTATGATTTAGTATAAGCGGTGACTTAAGGCAGCTACTTTATGTTACGTAGCAAATATCAGAGTTATGAAGACTATCGGCATGGAAACACCAACCTTGGAAGAGTGGCGCCGTTAGAGCATTACTAGTAGAACCCCTAAACTCTCAAACCCTCATAAATAACCATTTTTTAGCGGGTTGCAACAAAAAAAACGCAAAGACTAGAATCTCTAAACCCTCAAACCCTCAAAAAAAGTAAGGGTCCAACCCTCAAACCCAATTTCGAACCGTAGAAGTGAGGGCTGGAGGGGGGCACTCGACCCCAGCCCGCACTCCCTTCCCCCGTCGCGCGGGAGGGAAATTTCCCTTCCCAACCTCCCGCCTCCCGGCGTCCCGCGCCGCCGGCCGCACTCGCCGCCAATCCGGCCGTCCCCCCCCCCCCCGCCCCGCCTCCCCTCGACGCCGCCGCCGTCCCGCCCCTGCGCCACGCTCCCCGCCGTCGGATCCGCCCTTCCCCGCCTCCCCTCGACGCCCCCCGCCTCCCGCCCCGCGCCCCGGCCGCCCCGCCCCGAGCCCCGCCCCCCGGCCTCACGCGCCGCCGCCTCCTGCCTCGGCGTCCCGCCCCCCGGCCTCCCACGCCGCCGCCTCCCGCCCGGCGCCCCGCCCCCGCCCGCCCGCATCAGCCGCCCCGCCCCCCGCCCCCAGTCGCCTCCCGCCACCAGCCGCCTCCCCCCCAGAGGCCAGAGGCAGGCCGGCCTCCTCGAGCCGCCGCGCCAGACGCCCCCGCCTCCCTTCGACGCCGGCCGTCGCCCGCCCCCAACCCGCAGGTATGCTTCTGTTCTTCCTTTTTTTTCCATTTTGATTCATTGTTGTCACTCACAATTTATTCTTTGTTGTATTGTGTAGATGGAGGTGAACAACAACGACATGGACTTGTTGTCCGATTCGTCGGGTTGGTCGTCATCCGACGATTCGGACATCGACGAGTTGTTGCAAGACGACGACGTCGAGATGATGAGCCTCCTCATCGACGTGCAATCCTTTGAAAACCGCGTGAGGCTGATGGATCAGAGGAGAGGGTCAAAGATGGGGCGAGTCACCATCTACCGGAACCGCGCTCTCGGACACGAGCATTTGATGGAAGACTACTTCGCGGAGGTACCTACATACCCTCCTCGTCTCTTCCGCAGAAGGTACCGAATGCGGCGTAGTTTGTTTGTGAAGATTGTCACCGATTGTGAGGCCGCCTCATATTACTTTAAACGTCGTAGATCCGCCGCCGGTATCATGGGGTTTAGTGCATATCAGAAGATATCGGCGGCAATGCGGGTACTCGCTTATGGCATACCCGCGGATTATACCGACGAGTATCTTCGCATTGGGCAAGATACAACCACGGAGTCAGTCCGTAGGTTTGCCAAGTTGGTCATCAAGTTGTACGGTGAGCAGTATCTTCGGGCACCAAACGAGGAAGATACAAAGAGATTAATGGAAATGAATGAAAAAAGGGGATGGCCGGGGATGCTAGGTAGTGTTGATTGCATGCACTGGAGGTGGAAAAATTGCCCAAAGGCATGGCACGGAATGTATTGTGGTAAAAGCCGTGATGCTACCATTGTGCTTGAGGCCGTAGCATCTCAGGACACATGGATTTGGCATGCATTCTTTGGGTTACCGGGAACACTCAATGATATCAATATCCTCAATAGATCTCCTTTGTTCAAAAGATTAATTTCTGGGGATGCTCCAGCTTGCAACTACAAAATCATGGACAATGAGTACTCAATGGGATACTATCTCACCGATGGCATCTATCCCGAATGGGCAACTCTTGTGAAGTCCATCAAGGAGAAAAATGGGGTGCCCTTAACAAGAAAAGAGGCTCATTTCACCAAGGCACAAGAGGCAGCCCGCAAGGATATTGAGAGAGCTTTCGGTGTTTTGCAAGCAAGGTTTGCCATAGTTCGTGGCCCAGCTAGGTTTTGGGACAAAAAAACCTTGATGAACATCATGAAATGTTGTGTGATTCTACACAACATGATCCTAGAGGATGAAAGAGGGTTAAACCTCCCTTGTTTCTATGACAATGTTGGTACCCGTGTGCAACCGGAAAGAAACCCTTCTCGCATACACGCTTTTCTTCAAGCACATCGTGAGATTGAGGATGCAACCACTCATGGTCGGCTCCGGGATGATCTAATAGAGCACCACTGGCAGTTGGATGGGCGGCGCATTGGCCCATGATGTATCTTTGTTTTACTTTTCTATGTCCTATTTGATTCGAACAATTCGTGTAGTTTGGTCAAACATTGTTGTAATAATTTGAATGATTATTGTTTTATTCGGTGTTGTAATAATAACTAGAATGATTATTGTTTTATGTCAAATGTGATGGAATTTGTGATATGTCATATGATGGAGCCGACCATGAGTGGTTGCATCCTCAATCTCATGATGTGCTTGAAGAAAAGCGTGTATGCGAGAAGGGTTTCTTTCCGGTTGCACACGGGTACCAACATTGTCATAGAAACAAGGGAGGTTTAACCCTCTTTCATCCTCTAGGATCATGTTGTGTAGAATCACACAACATTTCATGATGTTCATCAAGGTTTTTTTGTCCCAAAACCTAGCTGGACCACGAACTATGGCAAATCTTGCTTGCAAAACACCGAAAGCTCTCTCAATATCCTTGCGGGCTGCCTCTTGTGCCTTGTGAAATGAGCCTCTTTTCTTGTTAAGGGCACCCCATTTTTCTCCTTGATGGACTTCACAAGAGTTGCCCATTCGGGATAGATGCCATCGGTGAGATAGTATCCCATTGAGTACTCATTGTCCATGATTTGTAGTTGCAAGCTGGAGCATCCCCAGAAATTAATCTTTTGAACAAAGGAGATCTATTGAGGATATTGATATCATTGAGTGTTCCCGGTAACCCAAAGAATGCATGCCAAATCCATGTGTCCTGAGATGCTACGGCCTCAAGCACAATGGTAGCATCACGGCTTTTACCACAATACATTCCGTGCCATGCCTTTGGGCAATTTTTCCACCTCCAGTGCATGCAATCAAGACTACCTAGCATCCCCGGCCATCCCCTTTTTTCATTCATTTCCATTAATCTCTTTGTATCTTCCTCGTTTGGTGCCCGAAGATACTGCTCACCGTACAACTTGATGACCAACTTGGCAAACCTACGGACTGACTCCGTGGTTGTATCTTGCCCAATGCGAAGATACTCGTCGGTATAATCCGCGGGTATGCCATAAGCGAGTACCCGCATTGCCGCCGATATCTTCTGATATGCACTAAACCCCATGATACCGGCGGCGGATCTACGACGTTTAAAGTAATATGAGGCGGCCTCACAATCGGTGACAATCTTCACAAACAAACTACGCCGCATTCGGTACCTTCTGCGGAAGAGACGAGGAGGGTATGTAGGTACCTCCGCGAAGTAGTCTTCCATCAAATGCTCGTGTCCGAGAGTGCGGTTCCGGTAGATGGTGACTCGCCCCATCTTTGACCCTCTCCTCTGATCCATCAGCCTCACGCGGTTTTCAAAGGATTGCACGTCGATGAGGAGGCTCATCATCTCGACGTCGTCGTCTTGCAACAACTCGTCGATGTCCGAATCGTCGGATGACGACCAACCCGACGAATCGGACAACAAGTCCATGTCGTTGTTGTTCACCTCCATCTACACAATACAACAAAGAATAAATTGTGAGTGACAACAATGAATCAAAATGGAAAAAAAGGAAGAACAGAAGCATACCTGCGGGTTGGGGGCGGGCGACGGCCGGCGTCGAGGGAAGGCGGGGGCGTCTGGCGCGGCGGCTCGAGGAGGCCGGCCTGCCTCTGGCCTCTGGGGGGGGGGGGGCGGGAGGCGACTAGGGGCGGGGGGGGGCGGGGCGGCTGATGTGGGCGGGCGGGGGCGGGGCGCCGGGCGGGAGGAGGCGTCACGGGAGGCCGGGCGGCGGGACGCCGGGGCAGGAGGCGGCGGCGCGTGAGGCCGGGGGGGCGGGGCTCGGGGCGGGGCGGCCGGGGCGCGGGGCGGGAGGCGGGAGGCGTCGAGGGGAGGCGGGGAAGGGCGGATCCGGCGGCAGGGAGCGTGGCGCAGGGGCGGGACGGCGGCGGCGTCGAGGGGAGGCGGGGGGCGGCCGGATTGGCGGCGAGTGCGGCCGGCGGCGCGGGACGCCGGGAGGCGGGAGGTTGGGAAGGGAAATTTCCCTCCCGCGCGACGGGGGAAGGGAGTGCGGGCTGGGGTCGAGCGCCCCCCTCCAGCCCTCACTTCTACGGTTCGAAATTGGGTTTGAGGGTTGGACCCTTACTTTTTTTTGAGGGTTTGAGGGTTTAGAGGTTCTAGTCTTTGCGTTTTTTTGTTGCAACCCGCAAAAAAGCGGTTATTTATGAGGGTTTGAGGGTTTAGGGGTACTACTAGTAATGCTCTAATGCTCTTAAGCTTGCGGGTGGTGTTCTTCATTCTCGGCATCAAGTGACATACCTAAACTGACAAAAGCAACTTCATCTGTTTAGAAGGACTGCCTCTCGCGTCCGGCCCCTCGGGGGTGACACTGGAGGTCTTAGCCACCACCGCCTAGTCCTCTCCCAGCACTCACCTCCCCCTTCGCCGCTGCCGGTGGTCAGCGCCGGGCAAAGTCCGTGTGTGCGATGGCGGCGGCGGAGGCCTCTCCTCCCTCCCCCAGATCCGCGGGTAGCGCGGGCGCCCAGATCTGCGGAGTGCGGCGCTCCCAATGGCGGCGGGCTTGCGGCGGTGCTCGGGTGCCCAGATCCATGGGGCGTGGCGGCTCCCGGCGGTGGCAGGCTTGGGCGACGGCGTGGACCGTGCGACGGCGAATCTTGTCACTCCGGTCATCGGGGAGGGATCTGGACCTAGGCACCGGCCCCGGTAGACATGGCGAGCGGGTGGTGGATGGACGATATCTTGACCACATGAGAGGTGAGTTGGTGGTGGATCTCCTCGCTGCAGGCTCTCTCCCGCTGCACTTGGTGGCTTACAATCCCGGTCGTCGGCCTCGGTGCGTTCGCGGGGCTGGTAGAGCTAACATCGGACCGGAGGAAACTCTGGATGACTCGCTCATCCTGATGATGGCGACGATCAAGGTCGCCGTTCTCCTCCTTGCAGGCGCTGTCGAGGTCCCTGCCCTCCACCCCGACCCCATGCCCTGGTGAAGACCCAAAATCTCCTCAGATTGGCCGGCAACGGCACTGTGTGTGTCGTGCCCTTCTTAGAGGCGCCGCCTAGGGCACTCGGGTGCCTGGTTAGAGGAACTGCAGGCGGAGGGGATGGGACCAGTGACAGCACGTGGTGTTCGCGAAGGAGGTGTGGCGTGGCACCTAGCACATTGACAACGACGGGTCTCGGTGGAATGGAGCAACACGGTTCTCGGCGGTGAGCGCGTGATGATGGACGAGCGCAGGATGGTGGCGCTGTCAGGCATCGTGGTGGTGTTGACTACAGCTAGGCCTAACAAGGTCGATGCGTCAGTACAGCTCTCAAGATGAATCAGTGGAAGACGGCGGCAACGGGCTCTGAGAGTGCGCTGGACCGGTGTGTGCCCTAGACCCAGCGATATGGCTTGGTTGGGGCCTCCGGTTTTAAATGTTAGGCTATGGTGCAAGGTCTGTTTGGTATTCGGCTCGGACTATCGGCACCCCTTCATCAGGTGGATAAGAATAGCGACAAATGTTGCCATGATGGTGGCTTTAGACGTACTGATGTATTATTTTGTAAGATCTTTCTGAATAATTAAGAAAGCGACTACATGTATCGCCCAGATGCAAAGGTCGGGGTCTTCCTCATTTTCTAGAAAAAAGAGGTGCAGTAGAGGTAACAAAGGCGCTACCACTTCCTTGCTCTCCATTCCATTCGACAAATATACGAGCAACTACAACGGGGCGGGCGATCCATTTCATCCATCCATATATGTTTGGGTCGCCACGGATAGAAACATCGGTCCAACGTGCCGATCCAAACCTAAAATGTGTCTGCCTTGTGTCTGCATCGAAGCATTTCAGGTCCAAATTTGGGTCTGAAATGTGTTGGCGCGGATACAAGCGGACGCGCCGCACGTCCCCTCTGTCCGTCGTAGCCCAACATGTCGGCCGCTCAACAACCACCCGTGGTTGTATTTAACGCCAGCACCTACCTCAGACCCGCCTGGCAGTGTGTGGAAGGACTGTGTGCCCGTCCTTTTTAATGGAAGCGTACGGCGGGGCCGGCCTCATCCACTTCCATCTCCTCATGCACATCTGGCCACGCTTGCTCCCTCGCCGGCGACCAGAAAACCCTAGCCAGCAAGCCCGTTGTTCGTCCCGCTACCGCCGCCCTTCGTCGAGCCCAAGGCCGAGCCGGAGCCCGAGCCCACGCCCACGTGGAAGCGGTCGCCGCCGCCCACTTGGCCCGAGGAGTTCTACTCGTGGACCGGCGAGCTCCGTGAGTGGGTGAGCGCGCCTCCCTGCCACTGCACCGCAACGCTGGAGGAGGAGGCGACCCACCTTGAGCGCTGGAAGGCGCATTGGCTCGTCGAGGAGGAGGCCGACAGCGAGTGACATATGCGCCGGGAGCAGGAGCTGCATCACCACGAGGAGGCACAACGCCTTGAGGAGGAGGAGGAGGAGAAGTGCGCCCGCATTGCTGCAATGTCGCCGCCGCGGCAGACGCCGAAGGAGGCTGACCTGGCAGCCTATCAAGCGCGTTTAGCTGGGCTGGCCCGTCTCTTGTCTTCATCGACCTCACTGGCGGCGACCATGACGGTAAGGGCAAGGGCAAGGCGGACGCCTAGGGCAACGTGCGAACTAAACTTTTTTAGTGTTTAATTATTGTTTAACTGGACTATGACCGATGGTTGACCGACCATTTATGTTTAGTTATGTTTTATTAGGTTTATTCCGACCACTTGTGTATCATTTACATTTGTTCTTTTGACGCGCGAAATTATGGGTCGGACTATTTTTCTGTCTCCTGTTGGGCGCATCAGCCGACTCAAATTGGAAAGCGGATGCGCCCGTCTGCCTGGCCAACCCAAATGGACGAAAAGTGGACAAAACGCACGTCCATTTACAGTAACAAGCAAACTCAAACACATAAACCATATTCACCATAAACGAAATTTGCGGTATGGCGGATGCGGAGACAGAACAAACAAACTCAAACACAAATGACATATTCAAACTAGCAGTTCGCGCCACATATTACATCACCGAAGTTCATACTAAAGAAACATAGGTCATACTAGCATCCAAGGAAATTAAATTAGATCTACTCATCATCATCATTAACGGACTTGCCGACGCCGAGGTGGTGCTCCATCAGCGACTTGGAGAGCACGAAGGTGAGGTCGTACTCCTCTCTCAACGCCGCACCTGCGCCGCTGCAACTTCGTCCCTGGCGACAGCCGCCTCCTTCGCCTTGAACCACACGCGCTTCACCGCCCAGAGTTGCTGGATCGCGGGCGAGAATATCCGGTCGAGGCGATCAAATTCGGTCCATGCCCGCCAGCCGGAGCTTCAGGACAACACGCTGCGCTTCCGCGCCTACTCCTTGCGCCACTGCTCCACTGATAAGCAGAGGGAGGAGCTCTTTGCCTCATCGTTATTGTGGCGCTTGCGAGGCGGATCACCGCCGTGGCTGCCAAACCCTCCTCGACCACCCCTTCCGCCACTCGTGCACGACATCAGGGCTCCGTTCCGGTGGCTAAGCGCGCCGCAATAGGCTGCCAGAGGAGAGGGATTTATCGCCAGAGGCGATAGGGGAAATGAAGAACGTGAACCCTGAAATACCCTTGCTTTGGTATATATTGCGGATTCGGGGGCGGTTTACGGGCCTCCCGTAAAAGTTTTTATGGGCCAAACCGTTTTTATAGGACCTGTTCGGGCCAGGTTTTCTGTGCGTACTGTAAATCTGTTGCAAAAACGCGGTCCGACAAACTTTTATGGGATGCTATGTAGGGCGATAAGAGCATCTCTAATAGATCCCGCAATCCGCCGTCCCAAAAAAGTCGTTTACGGTATCCCGTAAATGTTTGTTGCAGGACGTCGGACACGCAACCAGAACAGATTCTACATATCGATCCTGCAAATTTGAACATACTAGTTGGCGCTAAAACATCTCGCCGGAGTTCATCGTAGCATAGGGGAGTTCATCACACGCATAGCATAGGGGAGTTTTTAATACAAACCAAAATTAAATACTACTGAAATAAACATGCATAGCATAGATCTACTCGTTTTCGGAGTCGTCAGAGCCGTCCTCGAGTGGCGGCGGCTCATTGCCATGGAGTGTGTGGTAGATCAGGGTGTTGGAGAGCGTCTGTTGGAGTTGGTACTCCTCTCGGAGCTTCGACAGGCGCCCGACCGCAGCTGCATCGTCGGCTACGGCGGCCTCCCTCGCCTGCCACCACACGGTGTTGGCCGCCCGGAGCCGTTGGAGGGATGGGCCGAAGCGCCTCCCAAGATGCCGGAAAGTCGCCCACGCCTGCGAGCTGGTGCTACAGAACTTGGTGCCACCTTCCTTTGCCTGTCTGACAAGGGAGGGCAGAGGAAGGAGCTGTCAGCCTCGTCGACGATGCGCCGCTTGCGGCCAGCGAACCCACCGCGGCGGCCGAAACCGCCGCCGCCGCCATGCCCGGAACCCGCGGACGACATCTCCGGCAAGATTCGGCGAAGAAATGCGAGGAAAAGGTGGCCGGAGGGAGGAGCTTTGCGGCGGAGAGGATGGGGGATTTGTGGGACAGGAACCCTTAACTATGCCGTCACCCGCATATATGGAGGAAACGGAGGCGGATTACGGGTCTCCTCTAAAAATTTTACGGGCCAGGCCTTTTTTAGCGAATCTGATCGGGCCGTTTTTTTGGCCCGTCCCGTAAAACGCATTTCATCGGACTTTTACAGTATCCGCTAGAGATGCTCTAATATGGTTGTCCTTGGGGCAGAGCCAGCGGAACCACGGGATGAGGCACGCCGGAGCCGTGCTACGACGCCGGCAAGTGGTCCACCAGAGCGCGGACGAAACTACGGAACGTGTGACGGCGCCGACTCTGTGTCGTATATAGAGCAGCCTAGTTATCGCGATTCCCCAGAGCAGAATCACAAATTCACGAGGAGAAGGGCAGCAATCCCTCCGGATCTGCATTTCACCAGGACGCCGGAGCACCGCCGCCCGTACCCAGCAGCCTCGCTCGTGCGGTGCGCTCGCACAAATCTCACGGGAAGGAAGAGGCAAGCCCACGCCGGAGCCCCGCCGGAGCCCCGCAGCCTTCGCGCGCGCCCGCCCGCACAAATCTCAAGAGGAGGAGATAAAACCTAGATCTGGTTCGTCGGAGCACCGCCGCCGCCGCCTGAGGCCAGCAGCCTTGGCGTGCGCCCACAGGAATCTCACGGGGAGGAGGCAGAACCTAGATCCGGTACGTCGGATCCAAGAAGCCTCGCACCTCCCGCGGCAAGCCCAGATCGCCAGGCCAGATCGCGATGGATCCCCCATTGATGGAGGCTCCGACTGAGTTCGGCAATCCGCTCGCCAGGTGGATGCACCATCACTGCAAGGCGTCCGTGGTATACGTCGAATTCCGCCCCAACCGAGCACGGGTTCTGCAGGCGTGGAACAACATTGACCCCATAGCTCAAGGTCCCGGGGCTGCAGAGCGGCTCGCCGCAAGGGATGAGCAGTGCGGAGCCGCCATGCGCTGCACGGGGTTCTTCCTCTCGGTCCCAACAGCCCCCCCGCATCGCATCCACGTCCTCACCGTCGCGCACGCCTTGCACCCGGTCTTCAACGCCGGCTTCCCCATCACGGCGGCTCAGGCGGAAAGGATGTACCAGCCATGGATCCTCTGCGAGCATCTGGAGCAGGCCTTCCTGGACGGCGACGAGCAGCTGAGGCGTTTCACGCGAGGGCACATTGTCAACATCAGCTGTCAGAACGACCTGCTCGTGATCCAGCTTACGCAGGCGCACATGGCTGGCTACTGCGAGCAAGTGCACTGGCCATTGTCCGTCGCGCAGCGCTTCCCACCATGTACTGACAGCGTCATGATGCTGTCCTGGCCTGAGGTGGGGAGGAGCGCCGCCACGGCGCGCGGCGAGATTTCGCACCCGGACCGGATGATCCAGTACCTGGGCGGCCGCAACCCGTTTGGGTTCACGACGAGACTGTCCGAGGTTGGAATCAGGTCGGAGCAGGGCAGCTCTGGGGCGCCGCTGTTGGACGGCTGGGGAGAGGTCGTGGGGGTGCTGCACGGCGGTAACACCGTCGTTTCCTTCTTCGTTGGCCTGACGGAGATCAGGAACACCCTCATGGGCTGGGGTAAGACTGACTGACTGCCTAATTTCCATCTTTTTGACATATGTTGTTGACTTTCTAATGCTGCATGATGACTGCTGCTTGTGTCAAGTTTCTAAAATGGAGCGTGTATGCTTTTCTTGCAGGTCTCATTTGATGCTGGCGCCGATTGACATGCTGAGAGGACACGGTGAACTGACAAACAAAGATCGAGCAGCGTCGTGATCGGGTCGATTTTTTCTTCTCTCTCCGATCATACATGATGGCTGGCCTTTTTCCCTGCGGCCGGTGGCCCTCGACTCTCACTGATCCTTCTTCTTTAGAATTACTCTGTTTTCTGGCATCTATGCCTTGTTCGGAGTTTTGGTCAGATGAGCAATTTGTACAAACTAGGTCTTGTGCGTTTTAATCTTGTCTAGGAACATCAAGGTTGTTTGATTGGGTACCTAATCTCAGTCTCGTTATGCAAACTTGCTTACAACCTTGGCTTGGAATGAAAAAGTTGCTTTAATACAATGATCAATGGGTGCTTCATCGACATATGAGGAGGACTTCACACAACCACAAGTCCATCTAGTATATTGTCAATTCATTTTCTGTATATGGAGCATGAGTTTAGGAATAAGAACTGCAGCTGTGCTGCAACTATTTTCCCAGCAGCTCTAAAGATGATATGGAGCATGGACAGGTACAAATGACAAGAGAAACAAACAACAGGAACACACATGGATAATGATATCTGTTTTCAGTAGTTGGTATTGCTGAGTTATAGCGGAAAAAACATGAACAGAAAACAGCAGCAGGCCGAAGTCGCCAAATATATCTGATACCTTGCGATGTCACAGAACTAAGCAGGCGAGGATAGATCAATTAGAATCTCTTTAGATCAATTAGTCCTAACACATGCTCCCCAAGTATGAGATCTTCAAAACAAAATTCAATCATTCATATGCATAGAGAAGTTCACAATCATAAAACAAAACTATATGTCCTCTAACAATGTAAGTAAAAGAAGGCACGGATGCAAATATTTGCATCACGGTCACGCGAAGCAAGGAGGTATCAAATCCACGACAATCTAATATTGCCTCAGCGCATCAAAACATTGCAGGTGGCTGTAGCGTTGGTTTAGTGGAGAAAACAGACAAGTTGCAACTGATAGAACAAATAAATATGTATCCAAAAAGCCCGAGAAGACTGTTACAAAACCAATAATCTGTGATTACACATCATCTTCACAAGGTAAAAACAGAAGCTTGGAAGGAAATCAAACGGGAAAACAAACTCAAATAACACGAGCGAAAAATGAAAGCTTGCAACTAAAGCATTGATTTTATAAGAGATGACATGTGGCAAGAGCTCGTTAGCCTTTAACTCCAAGAAAAGATATACTGCAAGCTAGGTTTCTAAAAACATGTGGGGTCAGACACAGGTTACAATTAGCGCTGGGACAAGAATACAAGATGCAAGGTAGCTTTTTCCGCACCTAAAAATGTAGTCCCTCCGCTCCTAAATATAAGTCTTTCTAGAGATTCCAAAAGAGACTATACACGGAGCAAAATGTGTGAATCTACACTCTAAAATATGTCTATATACATTCGTATGTAGTTCCTATTGAAATCTCTAGAAAGACTTATAGTATTTAGGAACGGAGGGAGTAGAGATTTACATGAAAGCGACGAAATTGCATAGGTAAGATGTGCAACCTTTCTTTCCATCTGCTGCAGCAGACACAGAAACTGCATTTGCGTAAGCTCTCTGCTTAAGTGGGATAACACCAGGTGAATTCTACAAATAGAGTCCGTCCAAGCACAAAGAATGTCAGACTACATACAATCGGAATCCTACTGTTTCTTTCGGCCAGTGAAAGTAGGGTACTGAGACTTGCATGGAATTGAAATCTGAAACTCATAAAGTAGACATGCAGCTATAGGTTTCTGCGGGGCAGGATAGTAATATTAGGAGTGCCACAAGTCCACAACAAAGGCAACAATATTAGAAGTGTGCAGCTAAGCAAGGCAGAAGCTCAAAAGAGTACGGTCTCAGTATTCCAGAGCTGTCAAAAAGTGGGTTATTATTGTCCTACAGTCAATATACAACTTCAGATTAAAGATGCGCTCCCAAAAATTTTGGTTAATGTTTTCCTATTTTCCAGTACTATGCACACTGTAAGAGAAACTACGTACTTACCTACTTGATGAGCGATTAACTAAACTCCTGACGTCGGTTTTGCACATGGATGGAACTCTCTCAAGTTCAGTTTGTTTGAATGATGATCTATTGGTGAATTTTATTACTGTCCTAAGAGGCAAAATGCAGGTTCGGACACTCCATAGCATAGTTAGCAAGGTGAAAATCGGAGATATGTTTACTAATGATAACACAATGTTAATGAATTGTGTGTAATAATGTGATTCGAAGGAAAGCTCTCACTTATTCAACATAAGCATGATTGGGCCACTCCTTAATCGTACCAACTTAACAGTCAAGAGTTGCCACACTAGAGCCACTAACGATATGCCCGAACTAAGAAATTCTTTGTTGATCAAAAGCACACTTGGACAGTTTCCCAATAACAGTTGCAGGACTTGTTGCCATTGTAATTGATGGTCTTCATATGTTTTATAGTACACTAGAATGGTGATACGTCTCCAATGTATCTATAATTTATGAAGTATTTATGCTATATTTACATGAGTTCTACATGGTTTTGGTGCACCTTTATATTGTTTTTATAGACTAACATATTAATCTAGTGCCCAGTGTCAGTTCCTATTTATTTTATTTTATTGCATTTTCTTTGTTTCGTAGAAAAACCATACCAAACAAACTCCAAACGCGATAAAAATTTACTGTGATTTGCTTTGGAACATAAGAGGTCCCCGAAGCTTCAGGGAAGGATCAGAAGACCCACGAGCTATCCACAAGTTTACATGGAACGCCCTGGGGGATCAGGAGTGCCATCTGAGTTTGTGCGCCCCTCGTAACTCCTTTCGGCATGATTTGAACGCTGAAAAATTTTATAAATTGAGAAACCCCCAGAAAAAAACCTAGAACTTTTACTCCACCGCCGCAAGCCTCTGTTCCAAAGCGATCTCATCTGGATCCCTTCTCCGACACCTTGCCGGAGGGGGAAGCCACCATGGAGGTCATCTTCATTATCCTTGCTGCCTCCATGTCCATGGTGATGTGTGAGTAATCCTCGAGGTTGAGGGTTTGTACCAATAACTATACGTTTGATCTCTTTCTCTCTCTCTCTCTCTCTCTCTCTCTCTCTCTCTCTCTCTCTCTCTCTCTTATTTTTGATTTGGCACGATCCTGATGTACATGAGCTTTTTCAATATAACCGGATCACATGATGTTCTCTTTTGTGGTGAATTGAATCTTGCTCTTTGAGGTTTCGTTATGTTGGATTGAATATTCTGGGATTTGAGATAACTTGATGCATCTCTCACTCGCGGATACTTGTGGTGACATTGGGGTATCTATATGACATTAGAGTTGATTGAGGCATATCATATGGTGTTGTCGTAGTACGATCTCTAGAAATATTCGTGACACTTTGGGGTGGTTCATAAGATTGATTGGAAACACAGCTTTGAGGTGGTTTACTACCTACACGATTTCATCCTACTTTCTTCGATAGGAAATAGAGACTTTGGAGTGATTCTTTATTGCACTTTGAGGGATTGTTATGTGATTCAATGTTAGTACTATTGAGAGATTCCACTAGTGAGAGTATGAACCCTAGGGCTTGTTTCTAAGCATTGATATACCGTTTTACTCGCTGATTGCTACTTGCTACCTTGCTGTTTTCATTTGTTTATATAATGAAAAGCTATTTCTACCGTCCATACTACACATCTATCATCATCTATTCGCCGAATTAGTGCGGCTATACAACTGACAATTGTATTTGATGTGTTGGGGACACAAGAGACTACTTGTATTTGCTCGCATGATTGTTTGAGAGACCATCTTCATCCTACACCTTCCATGGATTGATGAACCTTAGGTCATCCAGGGAAATTTGCTACTGTACTACAGAACTCTACACTTGGAGGCCCTACAAAGTCTACAAGAATAAAGTTGCGTAGTGGACATCAAGCTATTTCTGGCGCCGGTGCCGAGGAGCGCTTGAAGGTATCTTTAGATCTTGCAATTGAATTTAGTGTTCTTATTTTTCAGTAGTTTGGTTTCTAAAAAAACTACAAAAAAATGAATGTGAAGTTGCACCAAATTCTTTATCTTTATAAAGTTTTTCTTGAAAATATGGATTTTGATAATTGTTATGAATTGTTAAAAGAAGGATTTGACACAATGTTTGGTTTGAGTTCCTTGAATGAGAAGCATGATTGTAATGTTACTAGTATGAATTCTTTGAACATCCATGATGCTAATAATATGCAAAGTTAAGTTTGGGGATGGCATGTTTGATGAAGATGATCTTTTTAGTCCCCTTACTTTTGATGAGCAAATTTATTATACCTATTTTGGAAGAGTGTGTAGTAACGGTCTTACTATATTGGAGGATGTTGTATCTTATTATGATGATAAAAGTGGATTTGATGTCATAAATATTTAGTGATGAATCCATTATTTTGAAAGAGGTTGCAATTGATCATGATGAAAACAAAGTTGTTACTTATGATTATTGTGATGATACTTATGTTATAAAAGGTAATGATAATTATTCTTGTGAAACTTGTCATAATTATGAATATCCTTTTACTAAACCCTACTCTTTGTAAAATCAATTTAGTGTTCAAGATTTATATGATACTCCCACTATTATGAATGAGAAGAGATTTGTTAATGTAAGAATAACAAAAATTCTATGCTTATGGGTCATGAAAAAAAAAATCTGCTATACCAAGTAATAGTGCTTAATCTAAAAAAAATACTAACTCAAATAAGTGTCGCAATTTTGAACCGATAGTAATTCTCGCAATTTTGAACCAACCACGGTTCAAAACTGTGACACTTACTTTGGACCGAAGTGAGTACTAAGTAATAGTGCCTACGTTTAGTTCTACCCTTTATACTCCCTCCGTTTCTTTTTTGTTTGCGCATAACTTTCTTCCTTTTTTTCCTAATTAGTCTGCGTGTTCTTCTTCTTTAGCGTCACTTTCCAACAGTACCCCCGTTCAGCCATTGTAATTAGCATATGCTTTGGCAGTAGCAGCTAGAACAAGCCAATCAAATGCGCCATGCAGTGGGGTCCATTCTACGCGCGTGGGGAAGGGAAGAGGTGACCCAACGACCATCCAATCACTAGCATGCAGCAGTTAAAACAATTCATCTCTCCACATGCATACACAGGGGTAAGAATGTCCAAAATAGACTCACCATCGCCCTCCTTGGTATCTGTGCGGCTGCTTATGTGCAGAGAAAATAGAATCGAAGGGAGTACAAACGGATATCAATAGACATAAGCACTACATCCGGGAATTGAAAGCTATTTCAACCGTCGATGATAATAATACAAAAAAAACATTCATGTCAGCAAATGTTCATCCAACATTAGTGCGTGCCCTGGAACCATCAACGAGTGCCCATAATGTAACTTTGACCAGCAGCCCTGAAACCACTTCGTGTATTCTTAGTACGTCCTACAACCTTTCATCCTGAGAGTTAGTATCATGCCTACAAGCACACTCCAATTCGTTGATTAATGTTGTTGCTTATCTTCTCTTTCTGCAATAAAAAAAACAGATATATGAGCAATCTTTGTTTCATATATTAATATTAGTATTTTAAGTGGGAAAAGGTTGAAATACCTTCATCACACAATTAGGCACTCTCTACTGCAGAGACAAGTCAGAAATCCATATCTGGACATCAGAATTTCATCATTAAGACATGTACCTCATAGAAATGAACGGATGGAAACACACATGCAAATATGCAAACAAATCAAACATATAACAGTAGCAGCACCGAGCCCCAAATCCTACTAGAAGCTTCACACTAGTTGAAAGGATGCATACCACTTTTGAACACCTCTACGTCATCTGATACATTTAATCTCAGGCTTAAAGTGCGACTCGGACCTTTGCGACCTTTCCGCATGTGCAATATACCAACCTGTAAATTGAAACAAGTCAAATGTTAAAGATTGATAGTAAAAGGGGAAAAGAAACTCGCATAAGAGAAGAAAGCTTAAAAAACTATACGAGTGGTGACAATTTCAATTTGTTATAAGTATTGTCAAAAGCTCAACAGGTCAGTCTGTCTGTTGCTCGTGATGTTACCACATGGTCTTGGGGTAAGAGCAACTCCAATGGGGCGACCCATTTCGTCCGCCCGCGTCCATTTGGGTCGGCGCGGACAAAAATGGCGGCCCAACGCGCCGACCCAAACGGACGCGCGTCCGTTTTTCGTCCGCGGGCGACCCATTCCCGGCCCAAGTTTGAGCCTGATTTGCGTCGGCGCGGACACGAGACGGACACGCGCGCGCGTCTACTCTTCTCCCCGGGCCCGCCGGTCGGTGGCAGCCACCACCATTCCCCCCCCCCCCCCCCCCCATTTTCCCCAAAAATGCTCCCGTCCGCGCGTGCTCGCTCCCGCCCCAACCATGGACGACGCCATCGATCTTGACCTTGACCTCGCCGCCGCCGCCGGCCTCGCCTCCCTTGCCTCGTCCGGCGCCGTCGCCCCCTCCGGGAAAGGCAAGCCTCGTGCCCCGCGCAAGACTGCCGCCGCGACCAAGCCAAAGAAGGCGCTGACGCCCGAACAGCGGGCAAGCGAGTCGGCCAAGAGGAAGGGCCGAAGGCACGCCGCGGACGCGAGGGATGAGGCCGCCGCCGTGGCCGCCGCGCAGCAGGAGTTCACCAATGCCCGCGTCGCGGCAGCAACGAGGGAGGCGCTCTACATGCTAGGGGTAAACCCTAGCCAGCACAGCCTCGTCCAAGCCGCTGTCGCCGGGCCAGCACCGGCTCGTCGGCGTTTCCTCGGATGGTGCTGCCCGAGTCACCCCGCGCGTCGGCTTGCAACCCGGTCCCCGGCTTCCACGTCTACCCACAGGCCTCCCGCCTCTCCAGGGAGTGCTCACCCGACGTGAGCGTGGTCGCCCCTTCCACGCCTGCGCCAGCGCCCATCGACCTGAACGCCACCCCGGTGGTTGGTGGCTCATCGTCCGGCGGCACGAGGAAACGCGCGCGGCAGACGCCGGCGGGCGGGCTCCCAGACGCCCGTAACCTGTTCAAGGGAATGCCATCCGCCATCGATGAGGACTTCATGCAGAATCTCATCTTCGAGGCCGGTGCGCCAGGCGCTAGCTACGATCCCGACGAGACACAAAGCCAGGACGGCCGCGGGGCGTTCACGCCGGCCGCTGGCTATGATCCCGACCAGGCGACCTTCATGCATGATCAGGTCGGCGTCAACCTGGACGGCTTCCCCCTCGACCACGAGTTCCCGGACGACTACGGGCAAGAGGAAGAGGACGAGTGCGACATCGACGTGGATCCTTTGTTCGAGGACGAGCTCGCCAACCAAGCCGCCGGTGCTAAGCCCAAGCGCAAGAGCAAGCGTACGAAGGCGTACACGGCGGCCGAGGACAAGCTTCTTTGCGAGTGTTGGCGAGACATTGGACAAGACCCAAAGACGGGCGCCGAGCAAAAGCATTCGACCTTTTGGACTCGTGTGCACCGAGAGTTCCATGAGCGCAAGAAGTTTCCACCTTACCAATTTGTGAGCACGCGCGGGTGGATCTCCATTTCCAAGCGGTGGAGGGTGATCCAACAAGAGTGCAACAAGTTTTGCGCCACCCTTGAGAGCGTCAAGGCCCACCCCGTGAGCGGCATCGGCATGCAAGACATGGTATGATAGCAAGCAAGCCACCCTCTTTTGTGTCATCAAGATCATCCTTGCTATCACTTGCCCATATGCTTGCATGGAAACATTTTGTAGGCATTTCAAGCTTTGGAGGCATTCAAGGTTCAACACAATGGCAAGTGCTTCAACCTCTCTCATTGCTATCGGGTCATCAAGGACGAAGAGAAGTTCAAGGCACAATATGCCGCACTCAAGGCACGCAGGGGAAAGAAAGCCGTGGAGGATGTTGGGGAGGGCGAGCCGGCACGGCCGCGGGGGAAGACCAACTCCAACAAGGAGGACAAGCGAGATGCGGCCACCAACGCCTTGATCGCAAGCGTGGACGGCATGATGAATAAGAAGGACTCAAGGGAGGAGGAGCGCCGGCATTTCAAGGCGGAGCAAATGGATGCTTTCATGGAGATCCAAAGGAGGAGGCTTGACCTTGACGCCGAGAAGCAAGCCAAGATGTTCGAGCTCGAGGCGGAGAAGCAAGCCAGGATGCTAGAGATCGAGGCCGCCAACGCCAAGACAAAGGCGAAAGAAGTGGCTCTTGCGAGCATGATGACCGGGGTGGAGATCATGAAGGTGGATCTCAACACCGTGTCGCCAAGGAAGAGGCCATGGTTCGAGAAGATGCAGACCAACATGCTCAAGTTCGCCGACGAGTGATCTATGGCGGCGAGGGCCATCTTTTTTGTATGCCGGCGGGTGTGCCGGCATGACCACGGGAGCCGAGATGGCGTGGTCGAACTCAAGTCCCACCCTTTTTTGTGTGCTGGCATGTGTGCCGGCCGGCTGACGAGTGCGCCAGCATGAACTGTGTTGATTTTTTTCTGAATCCGGCATTGTATGCCGGCGCTGGCATGGTGCCGGCATGAGACATGGCCGCTGGCATGATCGGCCGCAGGCCCTTTTTATTTAAAAGTTGAATGCGGGCATGAAATGGGTCGGCGCGTTGGGCGCATTGCCGACCCAAATGCAAAACTGGGCGGACGTCGAGCTCGAGCAGGCGGCCGACCCAAACGGACAAAAAGCGGACAAATGCGCCGTCCGTTTGGGTCGGCCCGTTGGAGTTGCTCTAATAAACTACAAAGGCAGATATACAGTGAAATTTCTATAGATGATATTAGTTCTTTTACACACATAAGGAAAGCTGAAATACCTATCAAAGTTTAAACATTATTGTGGTTGTTAGAGAAAGTGTTCTGTTAAAAGAAGACAAAAATGATAAAAGGAAAATGGCTGTGTGATCCAAAATACTACATCTGAGGTCATCCTGGAACTGTCCAGCATTTGTTGTTGGAATCTGCTGAGAGAGATTGCTATGCTCATTCAAGCTGATGCTATTCCCCAACCAGCTAATTTTCTTCTTATGGGTTGAGAAATTCTTACCCAAAGGTAAAAGAATTTATGCACTGGGCTTAGCAGTTGTGTGCTGGGAAATTTGGAAATTAACAAATAGATACAGCTTTGAAAAGATTGATTTTAATCTCCTAGTCAGATGATTTTCCACACTTGTGTGGCTGCTAAAACATAAAGCAGAGATACTAAATAGGATGAACAAACAAGAACCCCTACAATGATTACAAGGCATGTATCAGTATGTGGTACAAATAATGGGATGAGATGCTGCTAGTCAACATGTTTCTGCTGATGTACTTCTTCATGCTCCTAATATATGCCCGCATGGGGGGTAACTGCAGGATGCGAAAAGGAGGGTAGCGAGATGTGGCAAAAAAGATGCGCTTTCGTGTCCAGTAATCTCTTTTCTACGATTTTTCAGGTGTCCCTTCCAGACTAGCCTGTTGTAGGCTCGTTTGAGTTAGTTAATTCTGCTTGCCTTACTTTCTCTGGGTTCTGAACTATATTTTCATCTGCTACCTATATAATATCTCATTTTCCATTCATCTATCATGGAAAAGTGGACTCCTAACTTAAATAAAAGAGTAACTAAACACTAATCTGAACAAAATTAGAATAATCTGAATATATTTTTAATTGATTCACATGAAAACTTCTACCTTTTATATAGTATATAGACATCTTATGATCATTTTTTTGCATTTCCCTGTGGTCAACCTACTAACAAATGTCTTGTAACCATGGATAAACATAAGGGCGTTTGTAGCAGATATAAAAAATAAACTGCAGTTAAACATCTTATAAATAAACTTACTGGTATGTCCATGCAGGAACCGATGGCTCCTCCTTGTTCAAGATAAGTCCCGCATATTCTCATAATTAAGTTCTCCAACTGTTAACAGCAACAAGAACAATAAATGTGAGTCTAAGATCGTAAATATGAGCTGTGTAAGTTTTATATCCACTTTACTCACAAAACAACATGACACACTACTGCTATTACTATTAATAATAATTACCTCCACTGTGGTAGCAATGCACTCTCCGTTCATGGAGTAAATGATATCACCAGGTCTAACTCCTAGTTCCTCAGCAATTGATCCATGTGACACCTACAGTTCAATTTGTCATGCACTATTCGATAGCATGAAAAAGTAAGCATTTTACAAGAAAACAAGGAATAGTGGACAACATATACCTCAATAACTATTAGACCCGAATCGACATTACACTTACGGAAGATCTTCTCCGCACGAATTGGATCTACATATTTAATGGCTGAAAGCTTCATCCCAATATGCAACCGAGGGATACACCTTGCAAAATTATCATTAATCAGATTCCACAAATGATGAACAATATCCTAGAAGTTAAAAAAAGCAATTTCGATAAATAAAGCTTTGTGCCTAAAATATTGAACAGAAATTGGACTTAGCAATCTAAGAACAATTAAGTAAAACACAAGTACACCAAATACATCATGTTTCCTCAGGATATTTGCTCATTACTAAAATTGTACAATGATAGCAACAAAAGAAAAACTTACTGAAATTTTTTCCACATATCCAAGCACTTCAATATAATAGAGCAAGGGATAAATGCTGTTCCTGGAAAATTAGCCATCCCCAAAACTTGCCCATTAAAATCAATAACCGGTCCTCCAATGCTAGCCTAAAATATTTAGATTGCAACGTTAGAACCATAATAAGCAACATAAGTTAATAATAATTTATGACACACTCATGATGAAGATTATTAATACCTGCTTAATCACACAACCAGTGAACAAATGGTGATGGCGTTCATATGTAGTTGGGCCCATAAATTGAACACATCCATGATGCACAGTCAAATTTAGATCTTCGTCTCTACCAAGCACAAATATGTCTTGACCATAGAACACTTCACTATTGAAGGTAGGAATCTTAGCACACAAGTCTATATCAACCTTAAACAAGGCAATATTGATGTGCTTGTCATATTGAAGCAAGTGTGCAGGTACAGTAGTATCATCTTGATCCAATAAATAAGCAACAACCTGAAGATGATCCAAGAAACTGAGAGTCCGGGTGGAGCAGTATCATGTACATGTGTATTTATGTCATGCAAAAACATGTATTGCTTGCAAGATGGTATTGTAGAAAAAATAGAGTTGGAAGCCCACTTGCAAGGCACAATTCAAGAGCAGATGCTATATAATAGAAAGCACTAAAAGAAACAGCTGAAATTACATACAAATCATAAAAACATGTATTTATTATTGTGTTTCTATGTTGTTCTGTCAAATGTTATGCAAATTTAACCTACAATGGACAAGGAAAGTTTTGTACTGCACAAGCAGACTAAATCTAGCAACACATTAGATGATTGGAACTACATAGGATAAAGGAAATGAAACAACAAGGTACAAAAGCAAGGGAACTACTTCCACTGTCCCACGTGTGATGAAGAACCAGGGAAGACATGTTGAAGGTAAATTGGATGATATCTCATCATTTATGCAGTAATTTATTTATACTGCACTAACCATATGTGCCATTTTACCAAAGTACAGAGTTTTGACATGCCGTGCTCTATGTAACAGAATCACAAGTAGAGATGGATTTAAGGTTCCAATCTCAGATGGAGTCTCAAGAAAATAATTTGACAAAAAATATTGTGTACAAGGAGATTATAGTGCAAGAGACCTCAGGATGTTTGTTAGTTTATTACTTTACGTGGGGTTTTAGAAGTGGAAATTTGTACGGTTTTTTACATTAGAAGATATTTTGGATACCAACATTTGCACAATTAATCTATAAAATATATAGGTGGTGTATTGCTGTACGAGGCCTCAGACAATACGTAAACTGTCGATTGACATAATCAGACCGAAAATATTGACTAACAAGTAAGCATTGTTTTTAAGGTGTCGCTTAGGCGTCAATGCGCCCTGCGAGCTCGAGGCGTCCAGCTTGCCTTATGTACGTGCGTAAGGCGTCCGCCTTAAGCTTTAGAGCATTCGAGGCGTCTGCTTAGGCGTCCAGGTTGGTGCCTTAGTCCATATTGGACGCCTTAGCTTACAAGGCAGGCAGGGGAGCTGTTTTAGGCGGGGAAATAGAAAGGTTGTTAGCGCCAACAGGTAAGAGGGGGGGGGGGGGGGGGGGGGGGGGGGAGAGAAACAGCCCCCAATCCTCCACACACTCCCCCCCCCCCCCCCCCCCCCCCCCTTCTTTCTCTCTCCAGTGGCTCCTCTCTGGCAGATCTGCTTCCTCATCCGCAGCAGATCCTCTCCAGCAGCTCCTCCCCCTCCTCCTCTCCAGCAGCTCCTCATTCTCCTCCTGTCCAGCAGCTCCTCCTCCTCTCCAGCAGCTCCTCTTCCTCTCCAGTACAGCAGAAACGAGCAACAGCAAGGAGCCAACTGCCAACAGCGCCAAGGCATACCTCCCTCCCCCTTCACCCTCCTGCTGGTTGCTCACTGCTTTGTGCTAGCTGCTTTGCTGGTTGCTCACTGTCTCTCTTATAGTGGTTAGTGGATGCCTGGATGTTTAGAATAATGCATGATAGGCTGCTTGGTTGATTAGAATAATACATGCTGTTGTTGGTGATTAATTTAATGCAGTAACTTTTGCTACTTAACTTTGCTACTATGCTTGCGCTCTCTCACATACTAATAAGGAATGATGGGCTCTTGAATTGATTAGAATAATCTTGTGCTGCTCACTGTTGTCTACTTGACTAATGCATCGATGCTTGCTGAATGTTGATTACTTGATTAGTTTAATGCCTAGTTGCCTACTGGCTACTTGATTGTTTGCTGCATGAGTAGACAGTAGAGTACTAGAGTACTTTATTGTTTGCTGCCATGGCAGCCCTTTTGTCTATCTAGTAAGTACTTTATTGTTTGCTGCCATGGCAGCCCTTTTAACCGTTATTTACTTATTTCATTTATTGTTTGTACTTTGTAGATCCATACAAAGAAAAGGAACAGGTTACAATGAAAAGGTTGAATGATCTTGTCTTACTTTCATACAACCGGAAGAATATGCATCGGTTTCAAAAGAGGCGTGAGAAGGTGGGCGACAATAGCTTTGACCCTTTGGTCATTGAGGATTTTGATTGGGGCAATGAGTGGGTGGACCCATCACTATCACAACCTCAAGGTGCTCGAGGTTGTCCTGAAGACAATCAAGACATTGCATGGGAGGATGTTGATGTGGCTATTGGTGCATCTTCGAACCTTCAAGGCCGCAATCTACCTAGGACAGCAACTACACTTCGTAGGAGGCAGTCAAATGTCTGTGTGCAACACTACGCATGCAAGAGACCTACTACAACACGACCTACAATTCTTGAAGAAGATGAGGAAGAGAGGGATTTGGAGCAAGAACAACACTCAAGTATGCCCCATGGGTAGATTCAGACTACGTTGAGGATGATGATGATGTGAGAAATGATGATCAAGATCCAACCAATGCTGACCAAGATGGAGACAACACCAATGCCACCATGGATGAGTTTGATGATGGTTGCTATTGATTGAGAATTGAGACTTGAGACTTGAGAGTTGAGAGTTGAGAGACATGAGAGAGTTGGAAAACCTTATGCCCCTTTTGCTATGTTGGTGTTATTTGTTATGTGGACTTGTGTCATTTCTCATTTGAAATGCTTATGTAATATGTCATTGCAGAATGCAGATTGCACTCCTGCTTGTTATCTTGTTTAGTTGTTCTCCACTTTTGCTCACTGCTCACTTCTAGTTCTCACTTCTCAGTTTTTTTTCATTATTTGTGGAATCTGGACTATTAAGTGATACATTATTTAGTTTTAACATATTTGTTCATGTTGATGCAAATTACTGTTGGGGAGAAGAGAAAGGGCAAAGAGGATGGATGCTACATGGGCTCTACAACCAGCAGCAACTGCAAGGTGTGTATGCCAGCAGGGGCGAATCTACTAGGCATGCTTTAACAGGCTTAAGCCTGCCCTCCAACAAGAGTAATTTCCTTTTTACTACCAAAGATTAGGCCCCAGCACAGCAAAACTGCAGTTTCCCAGCCCATCTTAATGGCATAATTACAGTTGAGCCTACCCTACATTTACTCCGTAGATTCGCCACTGTATGCCAGTATGCCTAGTTGCCTACCAACCAAATTCTAATCTATTCTGCTGCTTAGAACTCTCTAAGGCGTCCGCCTTCCTTATGCCTTATCGCTTAGGCAGTGAGCCCCCCCCCCCCCCCCCCCCCCCAGCGCCTTGCCTCGCCTTAAAACATTGCAAGTAAGAATAGGAGATTCACATTGAAAAATGTAGCCAAAGGCTGAACAAAAAGTAAAATACACAAGAGATGTTCTTGCACCTTTAAAAAATGTAAATTAATAAGAAAAATATGAAAAATGATGTCCCCTAATTACTCGAATACGTAAGAAATTCCCGATTAAGGAATCCCCCAAGGGTCGAAGACATATATTGACACAAATGCGCATTTAGCATACATGCAAGTACATATAACCCACAATTCATTTTTTGTAAACTCACCTCAGCATTAGGTGCATACTCATCTGTACCTGACCACTGGCTTCGGACTGTATATTTTGAGCAGATTATGCGCGCAGATGTCAGAACAGTGCCCTCTTTAGTCCCCTCATCCCAATCAATTAAAAAGCCAGATGATTGTGCCATCAGTTTACCGTCTGTAGAATGAATCGTAGGTTAGATAAAAGACAAAGGATAGAGGAATTGTTGAAGACACTGAATGAAGGCAATGTGTCACATACCAATAAAGGATGAAAAGCGAAGAATAACTTTAGCCACTTGGAGAACTGTTTTTGTTGCAGATTCACGAACACGCTGCAAGTCCGCATTTACCATACACGAATAAGGCATAGACGGATCAAGTGTCACGAGCTCCTGTTGGCGCTCTGCACGTTAACATGCAAAAAATTGGTGAATTGGTCCATTGTGTTCAAATAGATATTATCTTAAGCAAAATAGACATGTTTCATTTATAATTGACTATTGTTTTTGATAGAGGTGCATATCTATACTAGTAATCAGATGGAATGAAAGCAGAGTGTTAGAGCCACAAGATAAACCTTGTTGTCCTAGCACCAAAGTAGTTCTTACAACATTTAATATAACTCAATACCACATTCTCTCTCAATATATCAAATGTTCTACTACCATATAGTCTAGCAGCATTCAACCTTACCGAGGTGTTGTGTACCACCACGGCACACACACACACACACACACACAAGAGGGCAAGGAAGTCTGCCAAACTTACTTAATTTCGCAAGGTACTTGGATTCCAACTCCTCATAAGCTTCAATGGCAGCCACAACCTCAGGGCCCTCGTCATGTGTAAATTCTCGGAGGCAGGCAGGGGAATGAGGCCGACGCAGGGGAGAGCTGACCGTAGAGGACGAGGAGGAGGAGGCGTCCAATGCGCTCGGTGAAGCCGAATCCGCCTGCTCACCCTTGCTCGTGGTGGCTTTCTTCTCGTCGTCGCTCTTGTGGGTTCTCTTCCGCCTCTCACTCTCGGACGGCTCCATGGCTTCCCTCTTGCCTGGTTGTGATGCTGCGGGCGACGAATCCGCGGAGGTTTTCTTCCTCTTGCCTTGCTGCGATGGCAGCGCGGCTTCTGGTTGGGCCTCCATGGATCCCGACACCTCTTCACGCGTGGTTGGCGACATGACCGAGCTTCTTATGGTTTGGTTAGCTAGGCCGGCCACAAGATTGCCTCCGTCTCGGTGATGGACTCGCCAAGGGAGGCGGGGGCGCATCGTCGGCACCATGGGCGTGCTTCTTGGGGTTTGGTTGGCTTCCATCTCAGTGGTCGATTCAGCGAGGGAGCCGGGGCTGCAAGGAGAGGACAGGCGACATGTACTGAACATTATCCACTTGTTGTACTGAACATATATAGCATCAAAATGCAATGGGGATATATAGCAGCAGAACATGCGCTTGTTGTTGTCATTATCAACTTGTTGTTGTCAATCAACTTGTAGCAATAACAATATTCATGAGCGTGTACTGAACATGTAGCAGCAGAAAATGTACAGAACACCTGCATGTTTTTTCTGCCCCCTTCCTATAATCTACAGGCAGCAAATCGTCATAGAACATCACCTACAGATAATCACCATTCACCCAAAGACATCACCAAATCCTACAACAAACCACCATACACATCGCAAATCCACCATGAGCATGCACAGGGAGAGATGGTCGGGCAGCGAATCGGGCATTCACCTTCCAAAATTCGGAAGAGGTGGTCGGGGAGGCAGAGAATCGATGCAGCCTGCGTGCTTCGGTGATCGAATCGCGGCGGAGGAGCTCGATTCGCGGCAGGGGAGACGGTCGCTGACGGCGGAGGACGAGGGCGAGCGGGGCGGGGAAGGGCGGGTCACGGCATGGACTAGCGGCAGTGGAGGGCGCGGCCGCCGGCGGTCAAGCGGCTGTGCGCCATCGGCTGCTGCGTGCGGCTAGGGCTGGAGAAGGGGAAAGAGGAGTCGCGGGTGTGGAGGGGAGGGGGCCCGAGGGAAGGCCTGATGCGGGTCGATCGATCACTTGGCGGTGGCGCAGGCCCGTAATTCTTTCCAAATCCTGCTTCCCAATATCGATGAATGGCACAGGAGTTGAACTCAGGAGTCAGGACCTCGTGATCAGTACTACCGACCTAAGACACCACGACACTGCCAATTCCCAAAAAAAAAACGACTGTGCCAATTTATTTATTTTTTTCTTTTTCTTCTTTCTACTGTTCGTGGTTCATGTATTCTTTTTTTTCTGGTTCTTTTTTGTTTTGTTTTTTAATTGAACCTTTTCAAAATCAAGAAAAATTTCTTGAAATTCATGAAATTTTTCAAAATTAATGATTTTTTAAAAAATTCAATGATGTATTTTTAAAAATTGATGAACTTTTTTTAAAAATGATGAACTTTTTTCAAATTCAATATACTTTTGTTAAATTCGATTAACTTTTTGTCAAATCCGTGAACTTTTTCAAAACTCATGATCACTTGTCATTTTTTTGAACTTTTTTATTAAATTAGTGAACTTTTTTTCAATTTCATAATTTTTTTTGAATCCGTGAACTTTTTTTGCATTGCCCAACCTTTTTATGCATGTTTCTGAACTTTCAAAAATTGTTCACATTTTTCAATAATGTTTTCAGATAATTCAAAAATCTAAGCGGGGTATTCTACAATAAACTAGCGGGGTTACCCGCGCATTTGCGCGGCTAGATTTTCTATCTATTGCTATATATGTTCCTATTTATTTGCCTATTTTATTTTATTTTATTTGCTAAACTTTGATACACATATGTTCCCAGTTTGTACTAAGTTGGTGTCAAAGATGTTGATGTGTGACACTGAAAGACCAGAATCTTGTTTACCTCTTCGCTTGATATTTTGTCACAATTTGTTTTATTTTATTTAGGAAATTTGTAATATTTAATTATTTATGGCTTATATGTGAACCTTATTGTCCATCAACTCCCTCCCTCACTTGCCACTTTGTAATTATGTTCTCTATTGATACTATATTGTAGATGATCCACATGCTTCGATGTCTCCTCATCTTACTCTAATTCTCTTTGTTGTCCAGTCTAAGTCGATAAAATTATTAGTGAATGGTATCAAAACTGGTAAAATCTTCTGTCTTGTCACATAGTAATTATGTTTTTGTGTTAGTACGTAGATGATCCACATGTTGTGATGTCTCCTCATCTTTCTCTAATTCTATATGTTTTCCGGTCATCATAACTTAGCAAATATTGATTTTTGAAACTCTTTTTATTCAATACTCCAACCTTACAAATGACAATTTGGAGGATCCGTACCATCAATAGCAGCTACTTGTTGAAATATGTAGAACATTTAAATAAATGCTTTCATTTAGGATGAGATGAGATCAATTTAGCCAGACGCGATCCACTGACGCGAAAGCATGGCTATAACTCACCCCGTGGGTTGTTTTGACAATTGGGAACACTATAAAATGAGCGATTTCTTATGACGGATCACTTCTATCTTGTAAAACCATTTTTCACCAGCAATGTCTTCATAAACTGTCCAGTCGGCCCTTTCTGTATCCACATCATAAAGATGTGTCTAATATACATTACAAAATAATAAGCACAATTTACCGTGATCAACTGATTGGTGGCCTTCTAAAGTTGATGCTTGTTTGAACTATCTTCGTATGTGCTTCTCTAACAGCGTCGCTTACATGTATGGGATGTTTCGCCAGGTTACAATAAGGAGCTGGTTTATTGCATTTACTTGACAGTGTTTTTGTTTTGTTTTGTTATGTCCTTATTGCCGGTTCACGTTGCCGAAATCCCTATATACCTCACGGAAAGTTATTGGGCATATATGCCTTAGGCCGAATATTTTGTCTTCCTACATACCGTTGGGCCTTGTCTTGTGGTGTCCGCGTCATGTATGCAATCGTAAAATGCAAAATTTCTCATTGGGAATATAGATGCTCCTGTCAGGCCAGCAGTTTGCTTATTTCTATCTAGGTGCATGAACAATAATGCTAGATGAATGCGTGCTATTTTGTTTTTTCTCACATATGGTAGACTCATTTGTACTTGATTAATGTTATGTGTGACATTTTTATATTTTAATCGCAACCATTATAATTTGAATCTGCAGATCAGTTTTTCTTATATTTATTTCGTTGTCTGTCTTTTGATATTTGAATTTATAAATTAGTTTTGCATTTTTTATGTATATTATTTGGTAAATAACTAATATTAATGTATAGTGAACACCTATGTATACATTTCCCACACTGTTATTTATATCTTAGGTATCATCAATTGCCAACACTTTCTGAGTTGTCGTTCTACTGCATATTTGTAACCCATCGAAGCAATACCAAATTACGTGTCAAATAAACCTCTTAAGAAAATTATCTCCATCTATCGTTTTCAAAAACTGCACAGCCATATTTTTTTCTTGTCGCTCCATTCACTACATGCTCCTAATCACTAAATTATTTCACAATTAGACAATATGCACGTGGCTAATGAGCAAAAAAAGTTCATGCTCGCTACCTTTTTTTGTCAAAAAGTTGAATCCGTTTCGCTCTTGCATACAAATTAAGGTTGTTCCTTTACTTTCCTGCTGAAATTGGCATACGGAATTGGTGTAGCTTTTTTTTGGAGCATTCGAAATCCGTGTTGCTCGTTCATGCAAATGAGGAAGTGCTGGCATCCTTTGCTTAGCACGTATTTTGCTGGAGTCTGAAAAAAAGTACATTTTTTTTTCTGGGCTTCAACTTGCTTAACACGTATTGTGGTGGAGTTTGAAAAAAGTCGATATTTTCATTAGCACTTAACGATGAGATAAGGAAAGACACGTATATGTATGTGGTCCGAACTCCAACTTGCCTCTCGCATGAGCCTAGCAATTTGTTTTCTTTACTCCGACTCATCCCTTTTAGGCTGAAAATCGTGTGGGACAAGGAGACATGCATAATACGTACTTCTTTCATGCATATCACAACCGTTCTTCTTTACTCATTTTCTATTGTTACATCTGAACCATACGTTTTCTATCGTTTTAATAATATAATAGATAGATAGATAGATACGTAGATAGCACGGCTACGCTGATTCCTAAAGTAATTCGCGTAGCAGTGAGTCACTAGCATCTAGTAGGTGTAGCAATTCTCAAAAAAAAATTATCTAGTAGGTGTAGCGGTTAGCCAAACTCGAAGACGGGTGTAGGCCTCACACTCGTCTAGTTAGCCAAACTTTTAACTAGTTTTTTTCCATAAGGAACCAAAAAAAATCGCAGGGAACATCTAACTACGATTGTAGGTTGTACAGAGAGCATTTGTGTACTGTATGGACTGTGATATGTATAACATAGATGCAATTTTTTGAAAAATCAAATATTTTCTAGTTAACACAACAAAAGCTTCATTTGCATATAAGTTTGGCACCTAATATAGAAAAGCTTCATATAGCATACAACAACAAATTTTGGATGTTCATGTCTTCATATAGCATACAACAACAAATTTTGGATGTTCATGTCTTCATATAGCATAGCTTCATATAGCATCTGTTGTATGCTACTCCCTCCGTTCCGAATTACTTGTCACAGAAACGAATGTATCTAGAACTAAAAAATGTCTGGATACATCCATTTCTATGACAAGTAATTCCGAACGGAGGGAGTACTGGCTACCGCAATGAAGCTTTAGATGTTCATGTCTTTAGACGTTGTATGCTCCTAATATGGAAAAAAACAACTAGTTTTGTCATGTTTCATACAACAAAAGCTTCATTTGCATATAAGTTTGCAAATCAAATGGCCACACATCTAAAGACATGAACATGATTACTCCACCAAATAAGAGCAATGGCGGTAGCTAGTTCATGCCTAAACAGATCCATGTTAGGAGCGCTTTCCGCCGATGTTGATGCATGCGATGCATTTGGCGGAATAACGTACTTCTTGTATCTATCTGGAATAGTTGGAACATATTTTGGATCCCTCTCACACCGAAGAAAGTGGAGATCCTCTATGTCATGGAGGCGGACGTAGTTATGTAGTGTCATAGTAGCCGCAACAATCATCTATTGTGTGTTAATCGAGTAGTTTGGCATCTTAAGCAAGATTTGTCGTCTCATCCTCTAGACACCAAACGATCTAAAAGCATGTTATATTCAACGGTTTATTTGTAAAACTTATTCAGAAATAAGTGACGGTAGTGATACAAACATTAAACTATCACAACTTATTTCCGCCCCGCCTCCAATGGCCTTTAGCCTGTGGAGGTGCGGAGGATCTTGGCCCCCCGTCGGCGGGAGGGACCCCGTTCTCGTTTTTGCTAGGTTGAACGTCTTGGTTGGGGCTGTGTGGCGGCGGCGATGTCCCTTGGTAGCAATAATGTCTCCCACGTCCTATCCCCGTCCCGATGATGCGAATAGCATTGTCGGAGGATGTGTGGAGGTGTGTCTCCAACGGATCTCATGGGATTCGGTCGGTGCTAGTCTTCGGTGGATCTATTTGTATCCAGTTTTTATTTCGTCTTCGTTTGTGTGGTTCCAGGTTTGATCTTTCTGACTTACAACTCACTTCATCGGCCGTGGTTGCTATTCGGGTGTGCTGGTCCTTTGGGGCCTTAGTACGACGACTTCCCGACTGTCTACTACAACAAGGTTTGTCCGGCTCCGGTGATGGAGGGGTGATGACGGCGGCGCCTTCGGCTTGCTCTAGTGCTTGTAGTCGTCGCTAGGTGGTCCATAGATCTGGTTGTAATTTTTATTACTCTTGTGTTCTCTGTACTGCCATGATTGATGAATAAATTGGAAATTTCTCTCTCAAAAAAAGTATCACAACTTATTTCAACTATATTCAGAAAGGGACAATTACATTCATGCCACTAGTTGTGTCACACCCGTTTGTTTTGCCCCTAAATTCAAAAAACCCTCAGTCTTGCCCAACTGCGTTTGCTGCACTTATGTTTTTGCCCTTCCGTCACGGCTCCGCCTGGTCAGCACCGTTTGACCATAACCGGCGGCCGTTTATGGATAGAGCTTGCCCCTAGCTTGCTCTTACAGGTGGGTCCCGCCTCACTCTCATTCCCCATCTCACTCTATCTCGCTCGACTAACCCTAGTTCTGAGCGATGACGACCTTGGCGAGCGGCAGCGCCATCGAGTCTCCTCCCACCTAATGGATAGCGGGGAATGCACCGGTGGTGGTGGCGACCTTGGCGAGCGGCCGGGCCATCAATTCTCCTCCCGTCCAATGGAGAGCGGGGAATGCACCGGTGGCGGCGGCGACAAGGGATCCACGCGGGCATGGCATATCCGGCGAGGTACTCCCTCCATTTCTCCCCAGCTGTCTCTCTCCCCCTAGATTTGGTCGAGTAGGCTCTCTCCCTCCTTCCCTTTCTCTCTCCATTGGATCTGGTGGATTAAGCTTTGTTACACTAGATCTACATGATGTAGGTAGTTTTTTCTTGTTCTTGTGTGTTGATTTATGCCCTGTTTGCATAATAGGATGGATCCCACAAGAGCACTTTCCCTGTCTATAAGAATGGAGACAACTGTATTAGGTTCTGTCGGCACAAAGCAACAATGATGTGGCTTTAATTTCCCATTAGTGGTGGATACCAATAGCAGTTTTAATGAGTTTAGAAATGCAATCTGTTCCAGGTATCCCTAGGGTGTGCATGATGCAGTAGAGTTCAGGTACTCAGACAGTGAGAATGTTAATTGGGTCCCTGTGCAGTCTAATGATGAGTTAGCAGCGATGTTTGGAAGAAATGCACGAACCATGTCATGTAACTTTGAAGTTACAGTTATTCAGAGAACTAGAGCAGAAAGCATGCCTTCTAGGCCATCTGGTTCAAGGGGTTCAAAGGGTTCATGTGTCAAGCTCTCTGGTTCATAAGCACAACGTAGGTCAAGCACAAGAGCAAGCAGTAGTGCTTGGCAGCCACCTAGAACTCCAATTGCTAGAGTCAATTCTGAGCCTTCTTGCAGTTAGAGCCAAGCACAGCCAGATAAAGTGGTTGATCATGTTTTGGAGGAAGCTATGCCTGATGAGGCAATATTGTCTGATGAAGAGGATGTGAAACTGTATCCTGGCTATGTCCAACACAATAACCAGGAAGATGCAGCAGATGAGGATTATATACTAGCAGATTTTTCTGACACAGATGATGATGAGAAGTAGGAGGAACAGGACATGGGACATTTTGAAGATGATCATGAGGACAGGCCTGTAGTTATGTATGACAGAGAGAATCCCCCAATTGAGGAAGGTGTAATCTTTCCCTCTGCAGCTGACTATAGAAATGCAGTTGCAACATTCTCAATAAGGACAGAAACAAAATTTCAAATTGACAAAAGTGATCCAACAAGGTTTACTGTGCACTGTGCATATGATAGGTGTAAATGGTGATTGCATGCATCTTTGATGAGGAGAAGCACACTGTTTCAGGTACTACACATGTTTTTATAGTTGCAACCTCTAATAAACTAGTTCTAATTAATAGCTATTTATTACTTATTGTGTTTTCTTATTCATTTCAGATCAAAGTAAATCCTTACCAACACAAATGTCCAAGTGTTAACAAAAGCCAGAGGCTAAGAGCTACAAAGAGAAGGTGGATAGCGGATGTTGCAATGTCATGGATCAGACATAATACAGGCATTGGTCCAAAAGAAATTCAACAGAAGTTACTTGAGAAATATGGAGTTGAACCTCCATATATGAGATGTTACTATGGGAAAGAGATGGCCCTGTACATGATATATGTCAAGTATAGTCACAGTTTTCAGCTACTTTACACATTCAAGGCTGAAGTTGAGAGGGCTTCACCTGGCAGTGTTGTTGAGATTGACAAACACACTGTACAGTACAAGCTCAGAGGTAAAACTTTCTAGAAAGAGTGCTTTAGAAGGGTATTTGTCTGTTTCAAGGCTTGTCAAAAGGGTTTCTTGGAGGGGTGTAGGTCATACCTCACTGTGGATGCTATAGCATTGAATGGAAGGTTTAGAGGCCAACTAGTTGCTGCATGTGCCATAGATGCTCATAACTGGTTATTTACTGTAGCATATGGTGTCATAGAAGCAGAGTCTGAAGAGAGTTGGGGTTGGTTTTTCAAGAACATAAAAAATGTCATAGGACATCAGAAGGTCTGGTGATACATACTAATGCTTGTAAAGGACTAGAAACTGCTATGGAAGAGGTCTACCCTGCAGTTGAGCATAGAGAGTGCATGAGGCATCTAGCTCAGAATTTCAGTAAGAAGTTTAAGGGGAAGTTTTATGATGAGAATTCGTGGCCTTCCTCACTTACTTACAACATCAAGAAGCACAACTACCATGTGAGACAGTTGCACAGTAGGCCCAAGGTCAAGGAATATTTGGAAATGCACCACAAGAAAATATGGGCTAGAGCTCTAATAAATGAGTTCAGCAAGGTTGATTATGTTAACAACAACCTGACAGAAGCATTTAACTCCAAGATTAAGAAGTACAAGGGGCTGCACATAGTGGACTTGCTAGACAAGATTAGGCAATACATCATGGAGAAGTTTGATATAAGGAATAGGATTGCCACCGACCATTTCATTGGCCACAACATCATACCATCTGTAATGAAGGCCTTGATGGCTAAAACAAAAGGTTTGGGAATGACTTTGGTCAAGAGAAGCCCAATAGAGGCAGAGGTGACTGCTACTGACAAAGAAAAAAGAGAGTGGGGGTACTCAGTAGACCTAGCTAAGTGGATTTGCAGCTGCAGACAGTGGTAACTTACTGGCAAGACATGCATCCATGCTCTCTTTTTTATTACAGCTCTGAGAGGTGAAGCCAATGCCATTGATCAATATGTTCATAAGTACTACTCTGTTGAGAAATTCATAGCTACTTATGCAGACAACCTACCAGCTTTAGAGGGAAAGCAACAGTGGGACACAGTGGATCCAGGATTCAAATTGTGTGCACCAGTTCAGAACAGAGCACCAGGTAGGCCAAGAAAGCAAAGGATCAGGGCTAGTAGTGAAGGAAAGGGGCTTGGTGCTAGGAAGAGAAAGTTCAAGAGGTGTGGGAGATTTGGACACATTGCCGAAAAATTGTAAAGAATCAGTTGATGCTACATTTAGAGAGGAGGATGAACATTGGGGAGCAGAAAATGTGGATGAGGTTGGAACAGAACCACTAAACAATGAGCAAAATGCAAATGCTGATGGAACAGATGATGATGATGATCGAGTTGAGCAGCCATCTACACAAGTTCAAGCTACAGTATTGAGGTATTTACACTTACTACATTGCATTATTGTTTCTATTTCTAGGTTTCTGAATGTGCCATGTCTGATTACTCAGTCATCTGTCAGCCCCAGGAAAAATTACAAAAAGAGGGGCTTCTCCAAGAGCAGCTAAGAAGAAACCATGCCATGAAGCAGTAGTTGAACCCTCTGCTAATGCTCAAGCTCCAGCTCTAGCAAAGAACACCAGATCCAAGGCAAGGCTGTTACCCAACCCAGCAAGAAACACTAGGAGCAAACCACTGAAGTTCTAACTGATCCCTGTCATCTTGAACTTAATAATGTGATATGCACTTGGCTCTTGAATGTGCACTATAATGTTGTGATGTTGAACTACTTTGGTATGTCGTCGTCATGTCATCTTGAACAACTTTGGTATGTCGTCGTCGTGTGAACAACTTTGGTATGTCGTCGTCATGTGAACAACTTTGGTATGTTGCCGTCGTGTGAACAACTTTGGTATGTTGCCGTCGTGTGAACAACTTTGGTATGTTGTCGTCGTGTGAACAACTTTGGTATGTTGTCGTCGTGTGAACAACTTTGGTATGTTGTTGTCGTGTGAACAACTTTGGTACGTTGTTGTCGTCTGAACAACTTTGGTATGTCGTCGTGTTGTTCAATTGTTATCATTTTGTGATGTTCAATTGTTGTGCAATCTTATGGCATGTTCAACAATCAATGTTTTGGATCATCGATACTACTGGATTCACATAAATAACTCATAAACAAAGTTCCAAACTGCATCTTCCATTACCATTTAGTTCATCATCCATCATAAACAGCACTAAATCATCCATCATAAACAACACTACATCATCCATTAAACTTGCTCAAATCTGTGAAGACATAGAGATGGCCACAACAACAACACACAATAGGGCAATACCAAACAACAATGTCCACACACGCAACATTTCATCTTGCTCTTTCAGTTTCTTCTTCAAAGTGCGCTTCTTCTTCGCCAGCTCCAGGTTTCTCTTCTGCAAATGATGACATTTGATCCACGTCCGTTCAATCTAAGCATGCATGTCTTCAAATGCAAGTGCAACACGAGTTGGGGGAGGCAGATCAACCCAAACCAACCAGTGGCACTCTTTTGGCAACTGCAATTTAGGCAAAGATCAGATCACAGCAAGGACATGTCCATATCCAAGATTAATGATCTAAATGTTACTCTTACATCAAGTGGGCACCCTAAAAACCGTCGGCCGATGCTTCCTCCTCCCTAGGTGACTCGACGGGCCGAAACTAGGCCATGTCCAATGCAACGGTGCTTCGAGCGGTACTCCAAGCCGGTGTAGGTGTCGTCCAACAGATAAAACTCGGATGCATGCTCCACAATGCCCACCCCGTCGACCTTCTCGAAAAATGTGAGATTTTTCCCCAAAATACACAAACCCTAACCCTAGAACAGAGGAGCCACGGGAAATCCAAAGGGAATCACCAAGCGTTTCTTACCTCTCCAGCCATGGCGGGTGCCGACGAGAGCTTAGATGAGATGCCCGGGCTCGACATCTCCAGATCCACCTCCTCCCGCTTCTCCTCATCTGGTTTTGCCGCGTCGTCGCTCTTTTTTCACTTGAGCTCAACGAGGAGGAAGTAATAAGGGCAACCAGCCCAGGGGCAAAAATATCCATAAATGGCCGCCGGTTATGGTCAAACGGCGTTGACCAGGCGGAGCCGTGACGGAAGGGCAAAAACATAAGTGCAACAAACGCGGTTGGGCAAGACTAAGGGTTTTTTGAATTTAGGGGCAAAACAAACGGGTGTGACACAACTAAGGGCTGAAATGTAATTGTCCCATTCAGAAATCATTGAGGCTATATAAAGCTTCCTTCTGCTCTAAGATTTCATGCCCTGGATTTATGTGGTGATAGCAATACTAGCTAGACCCACGCGGCGACATGTCGCGCTTGTTGATTAATCGCGACTATATATGTAGACTACGGTCTAAGCAATAGATTAATGGATAATCATTCGCTGTTAATTAAAGAGAGCCAGAACAATACATTCAAAGGCCGTAGATAACAAATAACTAAATTTATTATGACCATGCAAATGCATGGATTCAAACAAAAGAGTTAACACTGACACACCTCTAAGAAAAACTATTTTTTGAAACCATATACAGCTCACTCTACGCAGCAAACAGTATACAGTGGTACAAACACACTATGACAACAAGTCACAAACAGTCTTCGATGGATTAGATCATCCTGGTATATCCCTGTAGGTTTAGAGCCCGTAATAATGTGGTACAGAGCTTTAGCAAATTCCTGGACATGGACAGGTGGATATGCTCCTATATATATGTAATGATAGGATCATCACTGTGTGCACGCTGAGGATACATGTGGAGTGGTAATCAGGGCCGGGCCGGCAAAATCCGGGGCCCTGTGCGAAACTAAAAAGTGAGGCCCTATATAAATAGAAAAAACGGACTAACGAGCAATTAGAATGTATATCACATAATGTCTGACATAGCAATTGGATACATAAAAGATCATACCACTCAACTTCTGGTAGTATAATATTTGTTTGAACAACATCATTTCTTTTAGTATTCCTTGAAGTGAAATCTTCAAATATATCCTCGTAATCAATCTTCTCCCCATAATGACTCAAATCTGTATTATTAGAACACAAGATACAAAAGATGAATAAAATAAAATTGAAGTGACACGGCAGCAGTCAGCAGATATCAATTGGAGATTATGCGTTAATGTTTGGCACTTAGACGAACCGTCTAACTCACCTAGCCTTGTGTCATGTCCAGATGAACTGCTAAATTGTGATCTTTAATCGAGGAGGCAAGAACCAATCTCTAACAAAGTAACAATCTCTGCCAAAAGCTAATTAGGATTTAGGAATTAAGAGTAGGACTCTAGGAGCCAAAGTTAATCACGAGGACAAGCTAGCGGCATCCGGCAGAAGTAGTTAAACACTTAATCTAGGGCCTGGACCATGAAGTATTGATGAATTGTTTAACTCATGCCTGTATCAAATCAAGGCGGGGAACCCTCCACGATCGATCCTATACATGCTCACACATGACTAGCGCGGCAAGAGGAGCATGTTTTGTGGATCTACCTGGTTGGGCGACAGTGAGAGGAACATGTTCATCAGAGTTCAGACGAATTTAATCGGAAATCAGAAGGCTCGTTCCCCGCCCCCGCGTGTCGTCGTCGTGTGACCCGCCACCTCCTCTGGATGCGATGCGATCGATTTTGATCTGGTCTAGGTTGGCCGTCTCGTTTGCCAATTTCTTCTGTATGCGATCGATCCGGTTCTGTTTCTGATCCAGGCATCGCTTCTAGCAGCGGCCTCAGGCGGAGTTGCGCGAAAGCGCCAGGCGCCAGCACCCAGTGCCATGAGCGGCCTAGCACCCAGGAGAAATTATACATAGGCCTACATAAATTTTTCGGGGCCCCTAAAATTTATGGGTCCTGTGCGTGCGGCACACTGTGCACAACTATGGGCCCGGCCCTGGTGGTAATATATCAGAAAAGTTGTTACATATTTTTGCTAAAATCATTGTTTGCCTTGTGAACTCGCGTCCGTCGGTAAATCATAACACGCCGCACCGCTATTTATTCGTTGTGTGCGAAATTTTGTGTACAGTGATGTGATTGCTTTCTTAGTTAAAGCTCTTAACAGATGGTTATCCAAGTGCCAAGTGCTTGATTAGTTCGAACTTACAACCTACGCCATAAGTGCCCCATATTTAACACGATAAAAGGCAAAAAAAAAAAAAGATCTGCACGATAAAATGTAAAACCTCGCATTGTCTTTGCTTCAGTTTCAGGCTCTTGGAAGTACGACGATGTATAGTTGAAAAACTTCAAAAACAGTACACTCAAGTGCTCCTGATTAGATAATAGAAGCGCACAAATAGGAGTTTCCCTCAGCTTAAAAAAAAGCCTTCAAAAGCTTAGATGCTTAACTGAATTTTGTCAGAATAATCTAGTCAATGCTTCAGCTACGTGTTACAACACATGGTATCAGTGCGCTTCAGAGGATTAATTTCCAAGGCTGAAGAATTGCCCTAGACCTGTTCATACATAGTAAGACATGGCAAAATCATCTGCCTTCCACACATATTGCTCTTGAGAAGAAGATTGTAAACTAATTAACATTTCTTCAAATACTGTATCACCGTCAGATGAAAAAGGAACTATTTCCGCAACAAAAGTTTGCACGATGATAGAAAACTTGCACTAAGCTCCAAATATATCAGGACATGATCTACATGTTATCTTGTCCTGTTTGTATAATTAAAAAGCCATAATGAAAAAGCCAAACACATGATTTCCTGACAGTGTTCAACACCTTAGAAATTTTAGAAAAACAAATCCAGCATAATCCATAGAAGGTTGTTCTTGGGAAATCTAATATCATGGGTCTGTTCCTGCATTCATCGCTGTTCAACCAATGGCATGGAGCAGAATTGCAGATCACTAATTGAACGAACTACTTGAGGGTCCTCTACTCCTTGTAGTTTAAAGTTAACTACAACATCCCTACTTATTACAACCGCCATAGGGCAGCAAAAGACCACACCCAGTTCATAAGCTACAACATAAGAAACTCCTACACTATAGCTTCATGAGGGTGTAGAAGAAGGCTCTCACCACGCGATCCTAAGCAATTCTCCTCGACGATGATTGAGAAGTCTAGAAACTTCCATTGTGGAACCAGAGCACCCACTGAATCCACCACACATTTCATACTTCACCATTTTCGCCCCTGAAAAACAAAGTCATTCCGAAAACGCCATAAGCCCCACAGGTAGCAGATGCAACCAAATTAACAGCCTCATATTTCTTCACAATTTTCCAAAAGGAAGCAAGTGACTCAAATCCACAAGGAATTGATATGTGCAGAGTTTCAGCCACAACCCCCCACATTTGTTTAGCAACAACACAGTCGAAAAAAGGATGTTGAATAGACTTAGGTTCTGAACATAACACGAAGGATATATCAGGGACTGCTTGACGCTTAGCTAGATTATCTCTGGTTAAACTCATGTTGTGGACAATAAGCCATAGGAAAACATGAATATTGGGCCGCACTTTAATCTTCCAAATATAATCCTGGAGCTCACAACGAACGACCCAAAAATTGATCATCCTATAAAAGGATTCCACAGAGTAGGTACCAGACGTTTCAAGAACCCAAACGGGTTTATCACAGATTGCAGAAATTGAAGTGTTACTAACTAGTGTAGCAGCTCCAGCCATCTACCATACAAGGATTCATCTACACATCTGTCACGCCCAAGATGCGACCCTATCCTAAAGGAACTCGAAGGTCCCATCAAGGATAGAAGCGCATCTTGAAGACGCTTTTGCAAGGTGGATATCATTACATCAACATTACATAATAGTGGGGATACATCCGATACATACAATGTCACATGAATACAACAATACAACATACAAGAACAACATCCGACTACGGATGAATCATAAACAGAAACTCAAACAATATCCATCCTGCTAGCCCAGGCTGCCGACCTGGAACCTATCCCCTGATCGAAGAAGAAGCAGAAGAAGAACTCCAAAACAAGCAAACATCGCTCTCGTGTCATGATCATCGCATAACCTGTACCTGCAACTGTTGTTGTAGTAATCTGTGAGCCACGAGGACTCAGCAATCCCATTACCATGGGTATCAAGACTAGCAAAGCTTAATGGGAAAGGAAGGGGTAAAGTGGTGAGGTTGCAGCAGCGACTAAGCATGATATGGTGGCTAACATACGCAAATGAGAGCGCGAAGAGAATCAAGCGGAACGGTCGTGAAGCTAGCAATGATCAAGAGGTGATCCTGAACACCTACTTACGTCAAACATAACACAGAAACCGTGTTCACTTCCCGGACTCCGCCGAGAAGAGACCATCACGGCTACACACACGGTTGATGCGTTTTAATTCGGATCTGGTGTTAGGTTATCTACAACCGGACATTAACAAATTCCCATCTGCCACATAACCGCGGGCATGGCTCTCGAAAGTTTATACCCTGCAGGGGTGTCCCAACTTAGCCCATGACAAGCTCTCGCGATCAACGAAGGAATAGACCTTCTCCCAGGAAGACCCGATCAGTCTCGGAATCCCGGTTTACAAGACATTTCGACAATGCTAAAACAAGACCAGCAAAGCCGTCCGATGCGCCGACAATCCCGATAGGAGTTGCACATATCTCGTTCTCAGGGCAACACCGGATAAGTCAAGCTACGAGTAAAACCAGGCCTCGAGTTTCCCCGAGGTGGCCCCGCAGGCTGCTCGGTTCGGACCAACACTTAGACAAGCACTGGCCCGGGGGGGCTAAAATAAAGATGACCCTTGGGTTGGCCGACCCAAGGGAAGGGTATAGGTGGTGGTGAGGCAAATGGTAAAACCAAGGTTGGGCCTTGCTGGACAAGTTTTATTCAAAGCGAACTGTTAGGGGGTCCCATAAATCACCCGACCGCGTTAGGAACGCAAAATCCGGGAACATAACACCGGTATGACGGAAACTAGGGCGGCAAGAGTGGAACAAAACACCAGGCATAAGGCCGAGCCTTCCACCCTTTACCAAGTATATAGATGCATTAATTAAATAAGAGATATTGTGATATCCCAACATAATCCTGTCCACCATGGAGAAATCTTCATCTTCACCTGCAGCTAGCAACGCTATAAGAGGGGCTGAGCACAGCGGTAACATAGCCAAACAACGGTTTGCTAGGAAGGGTGTCAAAAGTTAGAGGTTCATGGCAATTTGGGAGGCTTGAAGAGCAAATGATAGGTAGCGCAGCATAGCGATAGAACGAAGCAACTAGCATAGCAATGATAGTAGTGAGATCCAGGGTAGCGGTCATCTTGCCTGAAATCCCGCTAGGAAGAAGAACGAGTCCATGAAGAAGACGAACGGGAGTAGTCGAACAAATCCTCACAATCGCAACATTACCGGAACTAAGAAGCAACACCAGAAATAAACAAACAACATGGTAAACAACCATCACAAAGACATGGCATGATGCACAATCAAGTATGATGCATGTCCGGTTTAATGCGGCAATGGCATGGCAAAGTGCAACAAACAATACTACAAGTTAAGTGGAGCTCGATATGCAACGAGTTGCATATTGACAAAACACCGCATTCAATTATTTAGTTATCTCTCATTTAAGCTACCCAACAATATTAAATGTTGTTAAATATGGCAAGAGGTGAAGCAAAAGTAAACTACCTATCTAGGCAAGTTTAAATGAGGCCGGAACAACAAACAACAATTCCGGAAAATCCTCATATGCAATTTATAAATTTGCTACTGTTCTGCCCTAAACCATATTTTAATGTTGTTAAACAGGAAAATAAAATGGACCATGTTAAACTAGGCATTTTTCCACCCCATTTACATATAAAGAACATTTAAATCCGAGCTACGGTTATTTAGTTATGAAATAAATCATTTTAGCATGACATTTGAACAAATTAAAACAAACAGCATTTTAAACATGGATGAAAGTGGCATATTATTAATCTACACAAAATTCTAAGCATTTTACATGTTTGAATCATTTTAAACCGATGCACGGTTAATGAGTTATTAAATGCATGAACATGAGGGTGCAATCTGTAAAACAACCTTTCTCTGGATAAATGCGAAAATCGCAGCAGCAGGAAAAAAAACACTATGGGCCGAAACTGAGATCTGGCCCAGAGCGCGGGTGCTGGAGGCTCACCCAGTGGGTCTGGCCCAGGTTGATGGAGGCAGGCCGAGCGAGGCCGGATCTGGTGGAGGAAGTGGCCGAGCTGGGCCTGATGCATGCTGCGGTTGCGGGCCTGGGGCAGGCTTGATCTGAAGGGGAAGCAGGCTGGGCCTTGGTGGCGGCTGTGACCCAGCCGATGCTCGTGGTCAACGGGGACCGGACCGAGCTGGCGCTTGTTGCAGCAGGGTGCAATGGTGGGAAACAGAGGCAACGGCGGCGGCTTGGCGCTGGACTCGGCACGGGCGACGCAGCTTGAGGCGGGGAAGACCCAGAATGAAACAAAGCCGACGGATCCGAGGCGGAGGTCGCGGTTCCCGGCGAGGATCATGACCGGCGGCGGGCATCGAGCCCCATGGAGCGGCGGGATGCTCCTGCTTCTGCTCGAAGAAAAAAGGAGGGAGAGCAGAGGAGGTCAGAGCGGCCAAAATAGAGACAGAGAAAGATGGCGCACGGCGGCAGGACCTGACCGGCGAGGCGTGCTAGCTACCAGCAGGCAAGGCAGCAGAGCAGCTGCTGCAGAAGACGGCGACCGGACCTCGAGGCCGAGCTCAGGCCATGGCGCCTCCTTTGGTTCCCTATCCAAAAGAAGACAGGGAGAGAGTTTAGAGAGGAAGAAACGCGGCAGGGTGAGAGAGAGGTGAACACAGAGGATCGGAGGGACCTGGTCGGGGAGGAGCTTGTCTCCATGGATGGAGGAAGCGAAGGGGCGCGCCAGATGCTCGTGCCCCTGGTGGTGGACGTCGGCAGCGTCGACGATGGTCAGAAACGAGGCAGAGGCGCGCACGATCGGGAGATCCTCTCCTGATCGAGCTCATGGATGAGGGAGTCGAGCGCTCGGGCTCTGGGTCGAGAGGAGGAGCTCGGGGCCTTGGGAGCAGAGGAGGTGGCGGATGTGGTTGGTCGGCGGCGCAAAACAAGGGACTTGGTCGGAGAGAATTTGGACCGGGAGGAGATCCCGAGGGAGATGGTAGAGAGTGGCGGCGGCGGGGATGGGACAAGGGAAGAATTTTTAGGGTTGTCCAAAATGGACTAGGGCGGACTATAAATATATGAAAAGAGGGAAATTTGGATCACCCGATTAAAATCGGACGGTCAAGAATAAAATGCTTCAGGAGTCCAAACAAATAAATGAACATATTTTAGGGATGTTGGGGGATGATCCGGACCCATCGGTCATGACAGCCCGGGTCGGGTCCGGGAGAAGTTTTCGGACGCACGAAAGAGGGGGTCGGTGGTTGTAGAGAGGTTAGGTGGTTTGACAAGAGGGAAACGAAAATACGGCTGGTCTCGAAAGGGATAACAAAGGCAAGGGGGGGAGGGCGGCAACTACGAACGGATGCAAGCTTTATGAAAACATGCAAATGCAATGCGCATGATGCTATGAGATGAAATGCAAGACATGAGCAAAATGCAAAACAAAAGACAAAAACCCAACCACGAAGGAAGTATCATATCGCATCTCCGGAAAAAGGCAAGAGTTGGAGTTACGAATATGGAAAGTTGTATCCGGGGCGTTACAACACTCCACCACTACGAGAGGATCTCGTCCCGAGATCTAGGATGGCACCGGAGGGAAATGGAAGAGGAAGAGAAGAGGTAAAACTAAGTTGCTTCTTTGACGAACGAGTGAAACCACGAACCATGAGAGGTTGAGCAATTTAAAAGAAAGAGTACAACAGAGATGAACGAGATTGCAAACAATCTGTTAGAAAAGAGGAACAAGCAGTATTACGAGAACTTGAAGGTTGAAAGACATGGAAATAAGAGCTTCACGAACGAAAAGAATATGACCACCTCGGTATAATGAGATAGCCAAGGAACAAGAATGACAGAATCTGGACAGCACTCCGGTAGAAAAGAGAAGAAAACTTGATGAGGTGAAAAGGTATTGAAGAGATGATACAACACTCCGGTTAAATGGATAAGCCAGAAAAGAAAACGATCCTCACCAAACGAGGTGATGGGTGAAGAGCACAACATCACAATGCCTCCGTAACGAAAGAATAAAAGTTAGACCGTTGGGATAAGGGGACGGAGAAGAAAATGACAACTTTTGCCACAAGTGAACTTGGAAAGCATCCTTGCAAAGAAGAATCGAACGGAGTTGTTGGAAAATCAACAACGAGAAGCACAAGCTTGTTGTGGCTTATGGAAAACATCTCGAGACTATGAGGTGACAACCGGACACTAATGGAAACCATTGATTTGATTGAGAGCACCAAAGAGATGAAAAACTTCTTCATCCAAGATGATAGAGAGATAACTTGGATCATTGATAAACACCATAATAGCAATTCCTTAGGGAAGGCTTTATGTGAAATCTTTACCAAGATAACTAACGAAGAGATTGGTGGATTTAAAATACCTCATTCTTGACAACATGTGAATCGCGAAACCTGAATGGAAATTGCCAAGAATGATATAGCACCACCTCAAAAGCTAAGGTAGAAAGAATTGCACTTCGGAATGCAAGATGAAGAATACTTGAACGCCTCAAAATAAAACATGTGTTGGCCACCATGTTTATTTTAGAGTGTAGCTAGGCGGATCATGACTCCGAGAGAAAAAACTTGAAGAACAATTGAAGAATGAAAGGAATCCTTGACGAACCACCATGTAGAGCCTCCATGAAGAACTCCGGTAAACAAAAGGTTGATAGAAAGAAGGAGAAGTTGACAACACAAGGTGAAGCCTTGCAGTGATAAGATGAAGCTTCACGATGATATAACCGAGAGAACTTGGAACTCCGGAAAGAAAAGATGAACACTAGAACCAATAATTACTTCATCATGAACAATCTCCGAAAGAAAAGAATTGAATCACCTCGAGGAAATAAGAATAAGATTTATTGTATGCTTATCCTTCATCAAATTAAATTGATGGCAAGCAATGGATTTTGCATATTACTTATTCTCGTTGAAAAGGATTAAAAGAGATATAGCGCAAACTTGAGAAGGTATTGATGGAACCACCGGTGGGATTGAAACAACGAAAGAATGAATGAATTGATACGATAACGAAGGAAGAGAAATCTTGAATGAACCACCGTAAGAATTGAAAATGAAAGTAGCAAAGGCACAATTCACCGGAAAGAATTGGAAAATGAATGAAGATACTTGAGGGGATTTAGATACATGAGAACAAAGAGATCATGAACTGATTAGAGGGTATTTGAACGATGCACCGGTAAGATTTGGAGAACGATAGCTACACGCTGAGAATGAAGAATTATGACATGATGGCCTTCGGAGGAAAGAAATGGAAACAACTCATGAAATACTCTGGATGGGAAGAAAAGAATTGTCACAATCAATACAATTATGAGAGGATGGCATAAAGCTAGAACCATGAATATTCAAGAGAATGGACCAAGATTTAAGAGAAACTCTTCTTCGGTCTTCACATGTTGAGAATGATGATGAGAACCACCATGAAATTGTTGAGATACTCCGGGAGAATTAAAAGAGGAAAGGTTGAGCCAAAGATGAAAAGAATTTGAAAACGACCTTGGAGAAGGCATGTGACTGATGAAAATTCATTCTTACATCAAACTTTGAAAAGAATTTGGGAACAGCCCCGGAATAACTAGAAGAGTCAGGTAAGATCCTGGGAAAAGACCTGTGGGTTAGGGCCCACTCAAAAGAAAACACCATTGGAAATGATTTAAAGAGATATTGCACCGGTTGAATTAAATGACTTGAATGAGATAATAATCTCGAAATATCTTGAACGGATTGAGAATGGAAACACCAGTCTTTTGAGATATCTTTAGCACTCTGGATACGAATAGAGAGAGGTGAACGATTATGAGATGGGCTGGCATGGGATAGAATTTGAAACGAGGAAAGGGATATGATCAACACTGAAAGCTTGAGTTAAATCCACCGGAGAAGAAAAAGAACGAAGGATGATGAACTTGAAGCTCGTGAGCATCTTCACGAGGGATCACCGGATCAGAACATTGAAAGAAAAGAATGAAGAGACTTCCCATAAATAAAAGGATACATGATTAAGAAATCTGAGTCCTTGAAGAAAAAGGGAGGGAGGGCGGGAAACAAAGGCAACTTCGGGACGGATGAAATGGATACCGTTGAGAAAACTTAGAATTGATCTCACAAATGTTGAAATGATCGGATCCACTTGAAGAGAAGCACACCGGTTGGAAAAGAATTGACATGACAATCTCGATGATCAAGAAGGATTACCACTCTCATAGAAATATGAGAACACCGGTTAGGAAAGGTATGGAATCAACACTTGACATTGAAGCAACTCAAATACCACAACTCAAAACAAAACAAAGGATTGGCTTACAGAAATAAGCCAGAACAAATACATATGATAGAGATTTACCCAATCCCATATCATGCATCTGTCGGAAAGATATTCTAGGAGCTACTTGAATTCCCACCTATAAACTCCTGAAACTTTCTGGTTATGCAATCTGGTGTTGGGGATACAGGGGAAGCAATATATCTCACCCAAACTAACAATCCCTACATCCAGCTGTATCCATCCGTCAACACATAACCAAGAAAACTCCGGAAATCGTGTACCTCAACCTTCGAAAAGCATCCGTTATACGAGTCATGGCAATACTCCCGAACTCCCCAGTACTGGGTGGCGTCGAGGTTATCTCACCAACAACTGCATAAAAGAGATTTTCGATGTCGGCAAAACTCAGGTATTCCAGAATTGCAACGATAAAATTATGACGACAACACCTCGGAGCTCAACTCCCCGGGACACTGCCACAACCCCTAAATGTCAGGAGGCACCAAGAACAATGTTCTCGTCATAAGAATATCGGAACGACCCCAAGATACCCGCGAGATCGTAAAATTTTTTTTAGTGAAATTTGAGGAGAGGAAAGACAAAACATCTACGTCAGGAGTCCTCACCAGAGCGACGAAGGGGGCTGAGGAATAAAAAGAATCCTACTCTCCGATATATATATAATCCTAAGACTCAAAATAGTTTTCTTCTAGACTCAACAACGGCCAACAAACAAGGGGGCTCCTATGGTCGGTCGAGGCTCTGATTACCAACTTGTCACGCCCAAGATGCGACCCTATCCTAAAGGAACTCGAAGGTCCCACCAAGGATAGAAGCGCATCTTGAAGACGCTTTTGCAAGGTGGATATCATTACATCAACATTACATAATAGTGGGGATACATCCGATACATACAATGTCACATGAATACAACAATACAACATACAAGAACAACATCCGACTACGGATGAATCATAAACAGAAACTCAAACAATATCCACCCTGCTAGCCCAGGCTGCCGACCTGGAACCTATCCCCTGATCGAAGAAGAAGCAGAAGAAGAACTCCAAAACAAGCAAACATCGCTCTCGCGTCATGATCATCGCATAACCTGTACCTGCAACTGTTGTTGTAGTAATCTGTGAGCCACGAGGACTCAGCAATTCCATTACCATTGGTATCAAGACTAGCAAAGCTTAATGGGAAAGGAAGGGGTAAAGTGGTGAGGTTGCAGCAGCAACTAAGCATGATATGGTGGCTAACATACACAAATGAGAGCGAGAAGAGAATCAAGCGGAACGGTCGTGAAGCTAGCAATGATCAAGAGGTGATCCTGAACACCTACTTACGTCAAACATAACACAGAAACCGTGTTCACTTCCCGGACTCCGCCGAGAAGAGACCATCACGGCTACACACACGGTTGATGTGTTTTAATTCGGATCTGGTGTCAGGTTATCTACAACCGGACATTAACAAATTCCCATCTGCCACATAACCGCGGGCACGGCTCTCGAAAGTTTATACCCTACAGGGGTGTCCCAACTTAGCCCATGACAAGCTCTCGCGATCAACGAAGGAATAGACCTTCTCCCAGGAAGACCCGATCAGTCTCGGAATCCCGGTTTACAAGAAATTTCGACAATGGTAAAACTGTTGGAAATATGCCCTAGAGGCAATAATAAGAGGATTATTATATTTCAATGTTCATGATAATTGTCTTTTGTTCATGCTATAACTGTATTATCCGGAAATCGTAATACACGTGTGAACACTTAGACCCAATGAGTCCCTAGTGAGCCTCTAGTTGACTAGCTCGTTATGATCAATAGATAGTCATGGTTTCCTGACTATGGACATAGGATGTCGTTGATAACGGGATCACATCATTAGGAGAATGATGTGATGGACAAGACCCAATCATAAGCATAGCATAAAAGATCGTATAGTTCGTTTGCTAGAAGCTTTGCCAATGTCAAGTATCTATTCCTTCGACCATGAGATCGTGTAACTCCCGGTTACCGTAGGAGTGCCTTGGGTGTATCAAACGTCACAACGTAACTGGGTGACTATAAAGGTGCATTACAGGTATCTCCGAAAGTATCTGTTGGGTTGACACGGATCGAGACTGGGATTTGTCACTCCGTATAACGGAGAGGTATCTCTGGGCCCACTCGGTAATGCATCATCATAATGAGCTCAATGTGACCAAGGTGTTGGCCACGGGATCATGCATTACGGTACGAGTAAAGTGACTTGCCGGGTAACGAGACTGAACAAGGTATTGGGATACCGACGATCGAGTCTCGGGCAAGTAACGTACCGATTGACAAAGGGAATTGTATACAGGGTTTGATCGAATCCTCGACATCGTGGTTCAACCGATGAAATCATCGAGGAGCATGTGGGAGCCAACATGGATATCCAGACCCCGCTGTTGGTTATTGCCCGAGAGTCGTCTCGGTCATGTCTGCGTGTCTCCCGAACCCGTAGGGTCTACACACTTAAGGTTCGGTGACGCTAGGGTTAGTAGGAAGTCAAGTATGTGACTACCGAATGATGTTCGGAGTCCCGGATGAGATCCCGGACGTCACGAGGAGTTCCGGAATGGTCCGGAGGTAAAGATTTATATATGGGAAGTCCTGTTTCGGGCATCGGGACAAGTTTCGGGGTTATCGGTATTGTACCGGGACCACCGGAGGGGTCCCGGGGGCCCACCGGGTGGGGCCACCTGCCCCGGGGGGCCACATGGGCTGTAGGGGGTGCGCCTTGGCCTGCATGGGCCAAGGGCACCAGCCCCACATAGGCCCATGCGCCTAGGGTTCAAGGGGGCAAGAGTCCTAGGAGGGGAAGGCACCTCCTAGGTGCCTTGGGGGGGAGGGAAACCCCCCCTTGGCCGCCGCCCCCCTAGGAGATTGGATCTCCTAGGGCCGGCCACCCCCCCCTTGGCCCTCCTATATATAGTGGGGGAGAGGAGGGACTTCATACCTTGAGTCCTTGGCCTTTGGTTGCCTCCTTCTCCCTCCCCAACACCTCTCCTCCTTCGGTGTGTGCTCGGCGAAGCCCTGTCGGAGTACTGCTTCTCCACCATCACCACGCCGTCGTGCTGCCGGTGGAGCTGTCTTCCTCAACCTCTCCTTCCCCCTTGCTGGATCAAGAAGGAGGAGACGTTGCTCGTCCCGTACGTGTGTTGAACACGGAGGTGCTGTCCGTTCAGCACTTGGCATCGGTGATCTGAATCACGTTCGAGTACGACTCCATCATCACCTTGCAAGCTTCCGCACGCGATCTACAAGTGGTATGTAGATGCAAGCTCTCTCCCATGACTCGTTGCTTAGATGAACTCATAGATGGATCTTGGTGAAGCCGTAGGAAAAATTTTAATTTTCTGCAACGTTCCCCAACAGTGGCATCATGAGCTAGGTCTATGCGTAGTTCTCTAATGCACGAGTAGAACACAATTTGTTGTGGGCGTTGATCTTGTCATCTTACTTGCCTCTACTAGTCTTTTCTTGCTCAACGGTATTGTGGGATGAAGCGGCCCGGACCAACCTTACACGTACGCTTACGTGAGACCGGTTCCACCGACTGACATGCACTAGTTGCATAAGGTGGCTGGCGGGTGTCTGTCTCTCCCACTTTAGTTGGAGCGGAATCGATGAACAAGGCCCTTATGAAGGGTAAATAGAAGTTGACAAAATCACGTTGTGGTGATTCGTAGGTAAGAAAACGTTCTTGCTAGAACCCAATCGCAGCCACGTAAAAGATGCAACAACAACTAGAGAACGTCTAACTTGTTTTTGCAGCGATTGATCATGTGATGTGATATGGCCAGAAGTTGTGATGAATGTTGAATTGTGATGTATGAGATCATGTTCTTGTAATAGGATTCACGACTTGCATGTCGATGAGTATGACAACCGGCAGGAGCCATAGGAGTTGTCTTTATTTTTTTGTATGACCTGCGTGTCATTGAAGAACGCCATGTAAACTACTTTACTTCATTACTAAACGCGTTAGTCATAGAAGTAGAAGTAGTCGTTGGCGTGACAACTTCATGAAGACACGATGATGGAGATCATGATGATGGAGATCATGGTGTCAAGCCGGTGACAAGATGATCATGGAGCCCCGAAGATGGAGATCAATGGAGCTTGATGATATTGGCCATATCATGTCACAACCATATAATTGCATGTGATGTTTATTATGTTTATGCATCTTGTTTACTTAGGACGACGGTAGTAAATAAGATGATCCCTTACAAAATTTCAAGAAGTGTTCTCCCCTAACTGTGCACCGTTGCTACAGTTCGTCGTTTCTAAGCACCACGTGATGATCGGGTGTGATGGATCCTTACGTTCACATACAACGGGTGTAAGACAGTTTTACACAGCGAAAACACTTAGGGTTAACTTGACGAGCCTAGCATGTGCAGACATGGCCTCGGAACACGGAGACCGAAAGGTCGAACACGAGTCGTATGGAAGATACGATCAACATAAAGATGTTCACCGACGATGACTAGTCCGTCTCACGTGATGATCGGACACGGGCTAGTCGACTCGGATCGTGTAACACTTAGATGACTAGAGGGATGTCTAATCTAAGTGGGAGTTCATAATTTTGATTAAGAACTTTATTATCATGAACTTAGTCTAAAACCTTTGCAAATATGTATTGTAGATCAATGGCCAACGCTCATGTCAACATGAACTTCAACGCGTTCCTAGAGAAAACCAAGCTGAAAGATGATGGCAGCAACTATACGGACTGGGTCCGAAACCTGAGGATCATCCTCATAGCTGCCAGGAAGCAATATGTCCTAGAAGGACCGCTAGGTGCCGCTCCCGTCCCAGAGAACCAAGACGTTATGAACGCTTGGCAAACTCGTGCTGATGATTACTCCCTCGTTCAGTGCGGCATGCTTTACAGCTTAGAACCGGGGCTCCAAAAGCGTTTTGAGCATCACGGAGCATATGAGATGTTCGAAGAGCTGAAACTAGTTTTCCAAGCTCATGCCCGGGTCGAGAGATATGATGTCTCCGACAAGTTCTACAGTTGTAAGATGGAGGAGAACAGTTCTGTCAGTGAACACATCCTGAAGATGTCTGGGTTGCACACACGTATGACCCAGTTGAACATTAACCTCCCAGATGAGGCGGTCATTGACAGAATCCTCCAGTCGCTCCCACCAAGCTACAAGAGCTTTGTGATGAACTACAACATGCAGGGGATGGTAAAGACCATTCCTGAAGTGTTCTCGATGCTGAAGTCAGCAGAGGCTGAAATCAAGAAAGAACATCAAGTGTTGATGGTCAATAAGACCACTAAGTTCAAGAAGGGCAAGGGTAAGAAGAACTTCAAGAAGGACGGCAAAGATGTTGCCGCGCCCGGTAAGCCTGTTGCCGGGAAGAAGTCAAAGAATGGACCCAAGCCTGAGACTGAGTGCTTTTATTGCAAGGGGAAGGGGCACTGGAAGCGGAACTGCCCCAAATACTTAGCGGATAAGAAGGCCGGCAACACCAAAGGTATATTTGATATACATGTAATTGATGTGTACCTTACCAGTACTCGAAGTAACTCCTGGGTATTTGATACCGGTGCCGTTGCTCACATATGTAACTCACAGCAGGAGCTGCGGAATAAACGGAGACTGGCGAAGGACGAGGTGACGATGCGCGTCGGGAATGGCTCCAGGGTCGATGTGATCGCCGTCGGCACGCTGCCTCTACATTTACCTACGGGATTAGTTTTAAACCTCAATAATTGTTATTTAGTGCCAAGTTTGAGCATGAACATTGTATCTGGATCTCGTTTAATACGAGATGGCTACTCATTTAAGTCTGAGAATAATGGTTGTTCGATTTATATGAGAGATATGTTTTATGGTCATGCTCCGATGGTCAATGGTTTATTCTTGATGAATCTCGAGCGTAATATTACACATGTTCATAGTGTGGATGCCAAAAGATGTAAAGTTGATAACGATAGTCCCACATACTTGTGGCACTGCCGCCTTGGTCACATTGGTGTCAAGCGCATGAAGAAGCTCCATGCTGATGGACTTTTAGAGTCTCTTGATTATGAATCATTTGACACATGCGAACCTTGCCTCTTAGGCAAAATGACCAAGACTCCGTTCTCCGGAACAATGGAGCGAGCAACCAACTTGTTGGAAATCATACATACCGATGTGTGCGGTCCAATGAGCGTTGAGGCTCGCGGAGGATATCGTTATGTTCTCACTCTCACTGATGACTTGAGTAGATATGGGTATGTCTACTTAATGAAACACAAGTCTGAGACCTTTGAAAAGTTCAAGGAATTTCAGAGTGAGGTAGAGAATCAACGTGACCGTAAGATAAAGTTCCTACGATCAGATCGTGGGGGCGAATACTTAAGTCACGAATTTGGTACACACTTAAGAAAATGTGGAATCGTTTCACAACTCACGCCGCCTGGAACACCTCAGCGAAACGGTGTGTCCGAACGTCGTAATCGCACTCTATTGGATATGGTGCGGTCTATGATGTCTCTTACCGATTTACCGCTATCATTTTGGGGATACGCTCTAGAGACAGCTACATTCACTTTAAATAGGGCACCGTCTAAATCCGTTGAGACGACACCGTATGAATTATGGTTTGGGAAGAAACCTAAGCTGTCGTTTCTAAAAGTTTGGGGATGCGATGCTTATGTCAAGAAACTTCAACCTGAAAAGCTCGAACCCAAGTCGGAAAAATGCGTATTCATAGGATACCCTAAGGAAACTGTCGGGTATACCTTCTACTTAAGATCCGAAGGCAAGATCTTTGTTGCCAAGAACGGATGCTTTCTGGAGAAAGAGTTTCTCTCGAAAGAAGTAAGTGGGAGGAAAGTAGAACTCGATGAAGTACTACCTCTCGAACGGGAAAGTGGTGCAGCGCAGGAAACCATTCCTGTAATGCCCACACCAACTGAAGAGGAAAATGTTGATGATGATCAAGGTACTTCAGATCTAGTTGCTACTGAATTTCGAAGGTCCACAAGGACACGTTCTGCACCAGAGTGGTACGGCAACCCTGTCATGGAAATCATGTTGCTGGACAACAATGAACCTTCGAACTATGAAGAAGCAATGGCGGGCCCGGATTCCAACAAATGGCTTGAGGCCATGAAATCCGAGATAGGATCCATGTATGAAAACAAAGTATGGACTTTGACAGACTTGCCCGATGATCGGCGAGCGATAGAAAATAAATGGATTTTTAAGAAGAAGACGGACGCGGATGGTAATGTTACCATCTATAAAGCTCGACTTGTCGCTAAGGGTTATCGACAAGTTCAAGGGATTGACTACGACGAGACATTCTCTCCCGTGGCGAAGCTTAAGTCCGTCCGAATCATGTTAGCAATTGCCGCATACTATGATTATGAGATATGGCAGATGGACGTCAAAACGGCATTCCTTAATGGACATCTTAAGGAAGAGCTGTATATGATGCAGCCGGAAGGTTTTGTCGTTCCTCAGAACGCTAACAAAGTATGCAAGCTCCAGCGATCCATTTATGGACTGGTGCAAGCATCTCGGAGTTGGAACATTCGCTTTGATGAGATGATCAAAGCGTTTGGGTTTACGCAGACTTATGGAGAAGCCTGCGTTTACAAGAAAGTGAGTGGGAGCTCTGTAGCATTTCTCCTATTATATGTAGATGACATACTCTTGATGGGAAATGATACGAAACTCCTGGACAGCATTAAGGCCTACTTGAACAAGTGTTTTTCAATGAAGGACCTTGGAGAAGCTGCTTATATATTAGGCATCAAGATCTATAGAGATAGATCGAGACGCCTCATAGGTCTTTCACAAAGCACATACCTTGATAAGATTTTGAAGAGGTTCAAAATGGATCAGTCCAAGAAGGGGTTCTTGCCTATGTTACAAGGTGTGAGATTGAGCTTGGCTCAGTCACCGACCACGGCAAAAGATAAAGAAGAGATGAGTGTCATCCCCTATGCTTCAGCCATAGGATCTATTATGTATGCCATGCTGTGTACCAGACCCGATGTAAACCTTGCCGTAAGTTTGGTTGCAAGATACCAAAGTAACCCCGGCAAGGAACACTGGACAGCGGTCAAGAATATCCTGAAGTACCTGAAAAGGACAAAGGACATGTTTCTCGTTTATGGAGGAGATGAAGAGCTCGTCGTAAAGGGTTACGTCGACGCTAGCTTCGACTCAGATCTGGATGACTCTAAGTCACAAACCGGATACGTGTATATGTTGAATGGTGGAGCAGTAAGCTGGTGCAGCTGCAAGCAGAGCGTCGTGGCGGGATCTACATGTGAAGCGGAGTACATGGCAGCCTCGGAGGCAGCGCATGAAGCGATTTGGATGAAGGAGTTCATCACCGACCTAGGAGTCATACCCAATGCGTCGGGGCCGATCAAACTCTTCTGTGACAACACTGGAGCTATTGCCCTTGCCAAGGAGCCCAGGTTTCACAAGAAGACCAGGCACATCAAGCGTCGTTTCAACTCCATCCGTGAAAATGTTCAAGATGGAGACATAGAGATTTGCAAAGTGCACACGGATCTGAATGTCGCAGATCCGTTGACTAAACCTCTCTCGCGTGCAAAACATGATCAACACCAGAACTCTATGGGTGTTCGATTCATCACAATGTAACTAGATTGGTGACTCTAGTGCAAGTGGGAGACTGTTGGAAATATGCCCTAGAGGCAATAATAAGAGGATTATTATATTTCAATGTTCATGATAATTGTCTTTTGTTCATGCTATAACTGTATTATCCGGAAATCGTAATACACGTGTGAACACTTAGACCCAATGAGTCCCTAGTGAGCCTCTAGTTGACTAGCTCGTTATGATCAATAGATAGTCATGGTTTCCTGACTATGGACATAGGATGTCGTTGATAACGGGATCACATCATTAGGAGAATGATGTGATGGACAAGACCCAATCATAAGCATAGCATAAAAGATCGTATAGTTCGTTTGCTAGAAGCTTTGCCAATGTCAAGTATCTATTCCTTCGACCATGAGATCGTGTAACTCCCGGTTACCGTAGGAGTGCCTTGGGTGTATCAAACGTCACAACGTAACTGGGTGACTATAAAGGTGCATTACAGGTATCTCCGAAAGTATCTGTTGGGTTGACACGGATCGAGACTGGGATTTGTCACTCCGTATAACGGAGAGGTATCTCTGGGCCCACTCGGTAATGCATCATCATAATGAGCTCAATGTGACCAAGGTGTTGGCCACGGGATCATGCATTACGGTACGAGTAAAGTGACTTGCCGGGTAACGAGACTGAACAAGGTATTGGGATACCGACGATCGAGTCTCGGGCAAGTAACGTACCGATTGACAAAGGGAATTGTATACAGGGTTTGATCGAATCCTCGACATCGTGGTTCAACCGATGAAATCATCGAGGAGCATGTGGGAGCCAACATGGATATCCAGACCCCGCTGTTGGTTATTGCCCGAGAGTCGTCTCGGTCATGTCTGCGTGTCTCCCGAACCCGTAGGGTCTACACACTTAAGGTTCGGTGACGCTAGGGTTAGTAGGAAGTCAAGTATGTGACTACCGAATGATGTTCGGAGTCCCGGATGAGATCCCGGACGTCACGAGGAGTTCCGGAATGGTCCGGAGGTAAAGATTTATATATGGGAAGTCCTGTTTCGGGCATCGGGACAAGTTTCGGGGTTATCGGTATTGTACCGGGACCACCGGAGGGGTCCCGGGGGCCCACCGGGTGGGGCCACCTGCCCCGGGGGGCCACATGGGCTGTAGGGGGTGCGCCTTGGCCTGCATGGGCCAAGGGCACCAGCCCCACATAGGCCCATGCGCCTAGGGTTCAAGGGGGCAAGAGTCCTAGGAGGGGAAGGCACCTCCTAGGTGCCTTGGGGGGGAGGGAAACCCCCCTTGGCCGCCGCCCCCCTAGGAGATTGGATCTCCTAGGGCCGGCCACCCCCCCCTTGGCCCTCCTATATATAGTGGGGGAGAGGAGGGACTTCATACCTTGAGTCCTTGGCCTTTGGTTGCCTCCTTCTCCCTCCCCAACACCTCTCCTCCTTCGGTGTGTGCTCGGCGAAGCCCTGTCGGAGTACTGCTTCTCCACCATCACCACGCCGTCGTGCTGCCGGTGGAGCTGTCTTCCTCAACCTCTCCTTCCCCCTTGCTGGATCAAGAAGGAGGAGACGTCGCTCGTCCCGTACGTGTGTTGAACACGGAGGTGCTGTCCGTTCAGCACTTGGCATCGGTGATCTGAATCACGTTCGAGTACGACTCCATCATCACCTTGCAAGCTTCCGCACGCGATCTACAAGTGGTATGTAGATGCAAGCTCTCTCCCATGACTCGTTGCTTAGATGAACTCATAGATGGATCTTGGTGAAGCCGTAGGAAAAATTTTAATTTTCTGCAACGTTCCCCAACAAAAACAAGACCAACAAAGCCGCCCGATGCGCCGACAATCCCGATAGGGAGCTGCACATATCTCGTTCTCAGGGCAACACCGGATAAGTCAAGCTACGAGTAAAACCAGGCCTCGAGTTTCCCCGAGGTGGCCCCGCAGGCTGCTCAGTTCGGACCAACACTTAGACAAGCACTGGCCCGGGGGGGCTAAAATAAAGATGACCCTTGGGTTGGCCGACCCAAGGGAAGGGTATAGGTGGTGGTGAGGCAAATGGTAAAACCAAGGTTGGGCCTTGCTGGACAAGTTTTATTCAAAGCGAACTATCAGGGGGGTCCCATAAATCACCCGACCGCGTTAGGAACGCAAAATCCGGGAACATAACACCGGTATGACGGAAACTAGGGCGGCAAGAGTGGAACAAAACACCAGGCATAAGGCCGAGCCTTCCACCCTTTACCAAGTATATAGATGCATTAATTAAATAAGAGATATTGTGATATCCCAACATAATCCTGTCCACCATGGAGAAATCTTCATCTTCACCTGCAGCTAGCAACGCTATAAGAGGGGCTGAGCACAGTGGTAACATAGCCAAACAACGGTTTGCTAGGAAGGGTGTCAAAAGTTAGAGGTTCATGGCAATTTGGGAGGCTTGAAGAGCAAATGATAGGTAGCGCAGCATAGCGATAGAACGAAGCAACTAGCATAGCAATGATAGTAGTGAGATCCAGGGTAGCGGTCATCTTGCCTGAAATCCCGCTAGGAAGAAGAACGAGTCCATGAAGAAGACGAACGGGAGTAGTCGAACGAATCCTCACAATCGCAACATTACCGGAACTAAGAAGCAACACCAGAAATAAACAAACAACATGGTAAACAACCATCACAAAGACATGGCATGATGCACAATCAAGTATGATGCATGTCCGGTTTAATGCGGCAATGGCATGTCAAAGTGCAACAAACAATACTACAAGTTAAGTGGAGCTCGATATGCAACGAGTTGCATATTGACAAAACACCACATTCAATTATTTAGTTATCTCTCGTTTAAGCTACCCAACAATATTAAATGTTGTTAAACATGGCAAGAGGTGATGCAAAAGTAAACTACCTATCTAGGCAAGTTTAAATGAGGCCGGAACAACAAACAACAATTCCGGAAAATCCTCATATGCAATTTATAAATTTGCTACTGTTCTGCCCTAAACCATATTTTAATGTTGTTAAACAGGAAAATAAAATGGACCATGTTAAACTAGGCATTTTTCCACCCCATTTACATATAAAGAACATTTAAATCCGAGCTACGGTTATTTAGTTATGAAATAAATCATTTTAGCATGGCATTTGAACAAATTAAAACAAATAGCATTTTAAACATTTTAAACATGGATGAAAGTGGCATATTATTAATCTACACAAAATTCTAAGCATTTTACATGTTTGAATCATTTTAAACCGATGCATGGTTAATGAGTTATTAAATGCATGAACATGAGGGTGCAATCTGTAAAACAGCCTTTCTCTGGATAAATGCGAAAATCGCAGCAGCGGGAAAAAAAACACTATGGGCCGAAACTGAGATCTGGCCCAGAGCGCGGGTGCTGGAGGGTCACCCAGCGGGTCTGGCCCAGGTTGATGGAGGCAGGCCGAGCAAGGCCGGATCTGGTGGAGGAAGTGGCCGAGCTGGGCGAGATGCATGCTGCGGTTGCGGGCCTGGGGCAGGCTGGATCTGAAGGGGAAGCAGGCTGGGCCTTGGCGGCGGCTGTGACCCAGCCGATGCTCGTGGTCAACGGGGACCGGACCAAGCTGGCGCTCGTTGCAGCAGGGTGCAACGGCGGGAAACAGAGGCAACGGCGGCGGCTTGGCGCTGGACTCGGCACGGGCGACGCAGCTTGAGGCGGGGAAGACCCAGAACGGAACGAAGCCGGCGGATCCGAGGCGGAGGTCACGGTTTCCGGCGAGGATCGTGACCGGCGGCGGGCATCGAGCCCCATGGAGCGGCGGGATGCTCCTGCTTCTGCTCGAAGAGAAAAGGAGGGAGAGCAGAGGAGGTCAGAGCGGCCAAAATAGAGACAGAGAAAGATGGCGCACGGCGGCAGGACCTGACCGGCGAGGCGTGCTGGCTACCAGCAGGCAAGGCAGCAGAGCAGCTGCTGCAGAAGACGGCGACCAGACCTCGAGGCCGAGCTCAGGCCATGGCGCCTCCTTTGGTTCCCTGTCCAAAAGAAGACAGGGAGAGAGTTTAGAGAGGAAGAAACACGGCAGGGTGAGAGAGAGGTGAACAGAGAGGATCGGAGGGACCTGGTCGGGGAGGAGCTTGTCTCCATGGATGGAGGAAGCGAAGGGGCGCGCCAGATGCTCGTGCCCCTGGTGGTGGACATCGGCAGCGTCGGCGATGGTCAGAAACGAGGCAGAGGCGCGCACGATCGGGAGATCCTCTCCTGATCGAGCTCGTGGATGAGGGAGTCGAGCGCTCGGGCTCTGGGTCGAGAGGAGGAGCTCGGGGCCTTGGGAGCAGAGGAGGTGGCGGATGTGGTTGGTCGGCGGCGCAAAACAAGGGACTTGGTCAGAGAGAATTTGGACCGGGAGGAGATCCCGAGGGAGATGGTAGAGAGTGGCGGCGGCGGGGATGGGACAAGGGAAGAATTTTTAGGGTTGTCCAAAATGGACTAGGGGCGGACTATAAATATATGAAAAGAGGGAAATTTGGATCACCCAATTAAAATCGGACGGTCAAGAATAAAATGCTTCGGGAGTCCAAACAAATAAACGAACATATTTTAGGGATGTTGGGGGATGATCCGGACCCATCGGTCATGACAGCCCGGGTCGGGTCCGGGAGAAGTTTTCGGACGCACGAAAGAGGGGGTCGGTGGTTGTAGAGAGGTTAGGTGGTTTGACAAGAGGGAAACGAAAATAGGGTTGGTCTCGAAAGGGATAACAAAGGCAAGGGGGGGGGGCGGCAACTACGAACGGATGCAAGCTTTATGAAAACATGCAAATGCAATGCGCATGATGCTATGAGATGAAATGCAAGACATGAGCAAAATGCAAAACAAAAGACAAAAACCCAACCACGAAGGAAATATCATATCGCATCTCCAGAAAAAGGCAAGAGTTGGAGTTACGAATATGGAAAGTTGTATCCGGGGCGTTACAACATCTCCTAAATGTTATTTTCAAATTAGCACCACCCCGTCCTGCGTGTTCCTCACCGACAACATCAGGCGCGAACATCACGCATAAGGGCACGCTTCGTGCCGCCGCCGGGGGGCTCCGGCGCTTGTGGGTGGTTATAAATGGCACGCTGCTAGTGCACCCCCTACTTCTAGGACGTGACCGAAACCTCGACGCTGAGGCTAGAGACCATAATCTACCGCAAGTGGCTGTTCATGTGCACGCGCACTGACCTGAGGTGAATCAACAGGTGCCACCCAGCAAAAACAACAAACACAAGCATCATAAACAGAGATCTACAGAAAACACTAACCATGATTGCTAGAAGGACAACCAGCCCCTTGGTGGTATGCACACAATCACATAAGAAAAATATATCCATGGAGGGCAAACAAGGGTTGGAAGAATGTCAAGGCTAGCAATATTCATCATCTTCATATGTCAATGGTAGCAAAAGAACAAATAGAAAAGGAAATTAAACATAATAGGGTGATTCTGAATGAACTAATAAAAAAACTTCTTTATATGTAGAATACTTAACAAAATCAGGATTTTAGCAAGGAATAAAGATGTATGCATCAGGCAATGAGGCAGAATAGCAACATCAAACAATGCCTTTGTGGACAGTAGAAAGTGGTAGGTTGCATTCCTATCTCCTCTTTCAGCAAAAAGAACGGTTCTAAAACACAATGGTATTAAGAAAGAACTGGTTAATATACATGCGAGTTCACAGCAACAACATTCAAAGCCTGATGAACAGAGACACAGTCACACCACAATGCAGAATCACATCTATCTTAGAAAAATTCCATAGATTTTCCTCTGTTTCAGTCAATAGAAGGTTGTTCAAAAACCTACCATTAAGAACGCAGCTGAATAAGCATAGTTATAATTAACAAATAATTTAGTGTGCTGGTACTGCTATTCTGAAGGTGAATAATTCACATCCCAAAATTTTTGCCATGGAACAGGGAAGCAATTTTTACTGAAGAAATGGACCCATCTAAACAAACATCAGTACTACAAAATTATATAAGCAGATCTACAACATGCTTGTCCATATACAACCAGTTCGAATTATTATTTTTCCCATGATCATGTTGAAATTACTTCCAAGCACACATTTAGCAAAAATTAAGCTCTATAGATTGTAGGCAACAAAGGTAATCTGCATGTAAATTAACACCTCACCAAACTTCTCCGGCCTGAACAGAGCTTTATAATTGAAGCAAGAAACAGAGGAAGTTGCTCCAGGGAGGCTCTTTGATGTTTACTACGCAACCTTCTTCTTGTAGATGTTGTTGGGCCTCCAAGTCCAGAGGTTTGTAGGACAGTAGCAAATTTCCCTCAAGTGGATGACCTAAGGTTTATCAATCCGTGGGAGGCGTAGGATGAAGATGGTCTCTCTCAAACAACTCTGCAACCAAATAACAAAGAGTCTCTTGTGTCCCCAACACACAATACAATGGTAAATTGTATAGGTGCACTAGTTCAGCGAAGAGATGGTGATACAAGTGCAATATGGATGGTAGATATAGGTTTTTGTAATCTGAAATTATAAAAACAGCATGATAACTAGTAATAAAAGTGAGCAAAAATGGTATTGCAATTCTAGGAAACAAGGCCTAGGGTTCATACTTTCACTAGTGCAAGTTCTCTCAACAATAATAACTTAACTGGATCATATAACTATCCCTCAACATGCAACAAAGAGTCACTCCAAAGTCACCAATAGCGGAGAACAAACGAAGGGATTATTATAGGGTACGAAACCACCTTAAAGTTATTCATTCCGATCAATCCATTGGGCTATTCCTATAAGTGTCACAAACAACCCTAGAATTCGTAGTAAAATAACACCTTAAGACACAAATCAACCAAAACCCTAATGTCACCTAGATATTCCAATGTCACCTCAAGTATCCGTGGGTATGATTATATGATATGCATCACACAATTTCATATTCATCTATTCAACCAACACAAAGAACTTTAAAGAGTGCCCCAAAGTTTCTACCAGAGAGTTAGGACGAAAATGTGTGCCAACCCCTATGCATAGATTCCCAAGGTCACGGAACCCGCAAGTTGATCACCAAAACATACATCAAGTGAATCAATAGAATACCCCATTGTCACCACGGGTATCCCACGCAAGACATACATCAAGTGTTCTCAAATCCTTAAAGACTCAATCCGATAAGATAACTTCAAAGGGAAAACTCAATCCATTACAAGAAGGTAGAGGGAAGAAGCATCATAAGATCCATCTATAATAGCAAAGCTCGCGGTACATCAAGATCATGCCAAATCAAGAACACGAGAGAGAGAGAGAGAGAGAGAGAGAGAGAGAGAGAGATCAAACACATAGCTACTGGTACATACACTCAGCCCTGAGGGTGAACTACTCCCTCCTTGTCATGGAGAGCACCGGGATGATGAAGATGGCCACCGGTGATGGATCCTCCCTCTGGCAGGGTGTCGGAATAGGGTCCTGATTGGTTTTTGGTGGCTATAGAGGCTTGCGGCGGCGGAACTCCCGATCTAGGTTTCTCTTCGGGGGTTTCTGCATTTATAGGAATTTTTGGCGTCGATCTCACGTCAGGGGGGTCTCCGAGTCATCCACGAGATAGGGGGGCACGCCCAGGGGGGTAGGGCGCACCCTCCACCCTCGTGGATGGCTCGGGACTCTTCTGGCCCAACTCTTTTACTTCAGGGGTTTCTTGTCGTCCCTAAAAATCATCAAAAATTGGCACGTCAATTGGACTCAGTTTGGTATTCCTTTTCTGTAAAACTCAAAAACAAGGAAAAAACAGAAACTGGCACTAGGCTCTAGGTTAATAGGTTAGTCCCAAAAATCATATAAAATAACATATAAATGCATATAAAACATCCAAGATGGATAATATAATAGCATGGAACAATCAAAAATTATAGATACGTTGGAGACATATCAAGCATCCCCAAGCTTAATTCCTGCTCGTCCTCGAGTAGGTAAATGATAATAACATAATTTTTGATGTGGAATGCTACCTGTCGGTGTCAAAACCGGCGGATCTCGGGTAGGGGGTCCCGAACTGTGCGTTTAGGCAGATGGTAACAGGAGACAAGGGACACGATGTTTTTACCCAGGTTCGGGCCCTCTCGATGGAGGTAAAACCCTACTCCTGCTTGATTGATATTGATGATGTGGGTAGTACAAGAGTGGATCTACCACGAGATCAAGGAGGCTAAACCCTAGAAGCTAGCCTATGGTATGATTGTTGTTCGTCCTATGGACTAAAAGCCTCCGGTTTATATAGACATGGGATAGGGCTAGGGTTACACAGAGTCGGTTACAATGGTAGGAGATCTACATATCCATATTGCCAAGCTTGCCTTCCACGCCAAGGAAAGTCCCATCCGAACACGGGACGAAGTCTTCAATCTTGTATCTTCATAGTCTTGGAGTCCAGCCGATGATGATAGTTCAGCTATCTGGACACCCCCTAGTCCAGGACTCCCTTAGTAGCCCCCGAACCAGGCTTCAATGACGACGAGTCCGGCACGTGCATTGTCTTCGGCGTTGCAAGGCAGGTTCTCCTCCAAATTCCATGTGCTTGCCGAATAGTGTTCGGCTTCCTTATGAATGTTGCGCTCCTTGGCTTCCACACCCAATAATGGCCCTCTTCCACGTGTCGTACGAATGCGAAAGGCCAGGGTATTTTTACATTTTACCCCCTAGCTACGCGAACAAGCTGCCTATAAGAGAGGCAAGAATCCAGATCCAAATCACACCATCCTTCTTCCGCGAGTACTCATCGGAGCGCTTCTGACAAAAACCCACTCCATCATGGACCGTCGACGCGGCTCCTACTCTCGCGCTCCCAGCCCTCAGCCAGGAGATTGGAGGAGATGTTCAGTCCTGCACAGCAAGCTAGTGACGCTCCAAGCGGAGGGATACCTTCCTCCGGCTTTCATGGTCCCGGTTCGAGCCGGGCTGGCCACCTACAAAGGTGGAAAGCAGGCGGAGAACACCCCCAGTCCCTCTAAAGGAGAGCGGGTGTGTTTCGTCCCTTATCTAAGAAGGGGGCTCGGATTTCCCATACATCCGTTTCTCCGGGGGCTTCTGGAGTTCTACGGACTCCAGCTTCATCACCTTACGCCCGCCTCCATTCTGCACATTACGGGCTTCGTAGCTCTTTGCGAGCTGTTCCTGGGCATCGAGCCCCATTTTGCACTGTGGAAGAGATTGTTTTGCCTCGTACCCCGTTCTCACGAGGGGTCGATATATCAAGTGGGCGGAGCCGAAATATGGCGTATCGCCGGGACCGGATATCTGTCCGGAACCCCAAAGAAGGCGTCCGAAGACTGGCCCTCGGAATGGTTTTATGTGGAAGACGCTCCACTGCCGGACCCAGTTCGGATCGGCCTCCCGGAGTTCAGCAATGCTCCTCTAAAGAAACGCCTGAGTTGGCGCCCGCGGAGCCCTCAACAGGAGGATGACAGGAGCGTCCATTATTTGATGGGCCGGATAAGGTTGCTGGCTCATTCCGGATTGACCATGATTGGTGTCATGGCCATGTGCGTTATGCGAGGGGTGCAGCCGCTCCAATATAGGGGCCACCCCATGTGGGATTTCAACGGGGAGAATGACGCCACCCGTCATGGCTGCAAGGGGCCGGGATCGGCCACAGATCTGGTGAAGATCCTGTCTGGCTTGTACAAGGGGGAGAAGGAGGACTTCCTCCAAACGAGCCCATTGAACGGATTCTCCATGAATAACCCTTGAAGCTGGGTAAGCGGACGTTTATTCATCCGATCCGTGCTTTCAAAGTTAAGTGTCTTACTTTATGATTTTGACGCAGGAACTGCGCCGGGATGTGGAGGGCATACACAGTCCAGCTCCACAACCCGAGGATCTGGGAAGATCCCTTGATCCGGCCTCCGAAGAGGATCCGGACATAAAGGTGGAGCTGATTGACGGGGTGTTCCACCAACTTAGCATGGATAATGCTCTAGTCGCCATTACGGCTGACTACCCCAGTTTATCTCCGGCTTCCCAGGTAACTATGACCGGAGCCCTGACACCATTACTTCGTCCGTGCTTATTTCTGACCATCGCATACCAACGGTGTTTCACAGGAGGTGCCTTTAGGGCGGGAAGCTGATCCCGCGGCAGCTGACCAACCAGGGTCAGTTCGGCCCAGCAGGCGGAAGAGGGGTGCGGTGCGAATTGAAACGTCGCTGCAACGGTATGGCACGCCACTGTTTTTAAGGAAAAGACCCCTGTGAAGTATATTGATGCTCATGACTTTTCCAGGAGAAAGAGCGCTCGCCGGACTGTGCCCGGAGAGGTTGCCAACCAGGCCTCCGCCAGCCAGGCTCCAACACCTGGTCCAGAGGGGGAGGCGAGCGCAAGGCGCGAGCCGGATGCTCCTCCAACAGAGGATGCCGACAGGTTGTCGGCCACCAGGTCTGAGGTGGAGAGCGCCATGAATCACAGGCGCTGCCGGACAGTTCTTCGTGACGCGTGCTTCTCCTCGGAGGCGTTGAATGCCTTTAACACGGGAGACGTGCACCTCCGTGCCGCTCAAGATGGTTTAACCAGAGCCACAGAGCAGTATGTGAAAGACATACGGGTAAGGGATTTTAATAGTTGTATATGCCAGTAGCCCCCGAGACTTAAAGTAGTGAGAATAACTGATTTAAGGATCATTTGATGTGCAGGATCTTACGGAGAAGAATACCCAATTGTCCCAGGAGCTACAAGAGTGCAAGGCCCAACTTGAGGCCACACTAGCCGCCGCACGAGGAGACACAGAGACCCCCTCCGCTAACACATATTTCAAAAAGATAAGCAGTGTGCGGCGTGCGTATAAGTCTGATAATAATATTGTAGATGTTGCCGGACTTGATCCGGACAAGCAACAGCTACTGCGCCAGCTGAAGGCCGGAGAGAGGGTGCTTATGAAGGTGCAGCAGGAGAGGAATAAACTCCAAGATGCCCACACCCAGCTGGGAGAAGAGCTAAAGGGTGTTCGGGCCCAGCTGTTTGGCTCCGTGAAGGAGAATCAACGGCTTCGTCGCGGCATTTATAGTAAGTTCTTGAGCAAACTCTTTTGAAAAGAAGAGTTCGGCGAGGAAGTCGATTGACAGAAATATGTCTGTAGGTGTGCTCACAGGTCGCCCTGCGGAGGAAATGCTCGGTTCAATGGGTGACCAACTTCCCGAGCTGGTGCAACTGCACGAACGTGTTCGGCAGGCGATGAGTGGCGTTGCCCAGGCCTTATGGCCATCTGTCTCCCTACCCGAGGACCTTGGAGGGCTTGTGGAGAAGCTTCAGGGAGCACAGCAGTGCTTCCGTCTGTGGAAGATATCGGCCTGCCGTCAAGGCGCCAGGGAGGCCTGGGCTATGGTGAAGACGCGGTACAAGAAGGCGGATCCGAACCACATGGCCGAGGTCGGACCTGTGGGGCCTGATGGGAAGGAGATCCCTGTGAGCTTAATGTACGGCCAAGTAGAGTTGGCCGCTAAGTATTCCCAACGGGACTGTAAATTAGACAGCATGTTAGACGGGATTGAAGAGGAGTACAGTCAGTCAATTTGATGATGTATTTTAAAATGACATGTAAAATGCCTTCTAGCCGTATTGTAGATCGTTTGTCTTTGCAGACCTTTTCGCTTTAACCTCGGGACCCTAGAGTCTGGAGTGTGTCCGAATACCCTCTCGGTTATGAAAAAACCGGGCCATGCATGGAGACCAGGCGTAGGGGTCATTAGTGCTTTATCAGACAAGTGCCCAACTAGCTATGTTATATTACATGGTTAGTAAGAAACATCTTTCAGGGAGAATAGTTCCGTTAGGGGTTCCTTTCCCTGGGAGGCATGCCCTAAAGTGCATGTCCGTACTATGAAAAGAGCAGGAAAGCATCTGGGGGCAGATAAATAAGTAAATAAGAAATCATCTTTCAAGTCACCGACCGAATATTCCCTTAAGAACGCTAGCTTTCGGCTTCACCCAGTCTGAGGTACACATCCGGCTGACCCGACAGTAACAATCGTAGAGGTGCTCCCTTTACCTCGTAGCCGAACAATCGGGAACGTAGGGGTAAGCACAGGAGCCAGGCAACCCAGCTTGGCCAAAACTTAAGTCATATCGATGCATATAATGGTGAATAAAAGGTACATGCGGAAGTGTGACACATGTGTTGGGCATAAAGCCCGTATAAATAAGCTTCTGTTAAAGAAGCCCCCAGGTATAGTGAGTGCGGGTAGCACATCGAGTGTGTGCGAACAATGCGCAGATCAGCCCTCAAAGGCTCTATGAAAAAGGGGGGAGAAAAGAGAGAAACAAAAGACAACTGAAGTATAAAATGTGGACGGAGGAAGGAGACGAACTCTGAGTCCGGCGCTAGGTGTAGAATCTTCGAAGGCGGGCTGCATTCCATGGGTTCGGCTCGAGTCGGTTGTCCGGTGTGTTTCACAGACGGTATGCTCCACCGGTCAGGACTTGGTCGATGATGAAGGGACCTTCCCATTTGGGCTTGAGTTTGTCCTTTTTCTTGTCCGGCAGGCGTAGAACTAGTTCGCTAACATTGTAAGTTTTGGCCCGTATTTCTCTGCTTTGATATCTTCGAGCCTACTGCTGATAGAATGCGGAACGAGCCTTTGCCACGTCGCGCTCCTCCTCCAATGCATCCAAACTGTCCTGCCGATCCAACTCGGCTTCTCTTTCTTCGTACATGCGCACTCGAGGTGAGTCATGAATTATATCGCAGGGCAAGACTGCCTCTGCGCCGTATACCATAAAGAATGGCGTGAATCCGGTAGTACGATTTGGCGTGGTCCGCAGCCCCCAGAGTACGGAGTCGAGCTCCTCTACCCAGTGCGTGTTAGATTCCGTGAGGGACCGCACTAACCTGGGTTTGATGCCGCTCATAATTAGACCATTTGCTCGTTCGACCTGACCGTTAGTTTGAGGGTGATAGACTGAAGCGTAGTCGAGCTTGATGCCCATATTTTTGCACCAGAATTTAACCTCGTCGGCCGTGAAGTTCGTGCCGTTATCGGTGATGATGCTGTGGGGGACGCCATAGCGGTGTACTACCCCGGATATAAAGTCTATCACAGGTCCGGATTCGGTCGTTTTAACTGGCTTGGCCTCTATCCATTTGGTGAATTTGTCCACCATGACCAATAGGTACTTTTGCTTGTGGGTTCCCCCTTTAAGGGGTCCGACCATGTCAAGCCCCCAGACCGCAAACGGCTAGGTGATGGGTATAGTTTTGAGGGCGGTGGGTGGCATGTGGCTCTGATTAGCAAAGAGCTGACAACCGACGCATCGTTGGACTAAGTCCTGAGCATCTGCCCGGGCTGTCGGCCAATAAAATCCTGTACGGAAGGCCTTGCCAACAAGGGCCTGGGCTGCAGCATGGTGTCCGCCTAGTCCGGCGTGAATTTCAGCCAGAAGGTTTCGCCCTTCCTCTTCGGAGATGCACCTTTGAAGGACTCCGGTTGTGCTTTTCTTATAAAGTTCTCCCTCATGGACCTTGTAGGCTTTAGATCGCCGAACTATGCAGCGGGCCTCATTTTGGTCTTCGGGAAGTTCCTGCCTAATTAAGTAGGCTAGGAATGGTTCTGTCCACGGGGCAACTATTGCCATTATTTCATGGGCCGAAGGCGTTATTTCCTTGGATGAGCCGCCGATTATGTCAGATTGTTCTGTGTTGGGTGGTGCGGTTGCTTCCGGGTTGTTATTTCCGGACTCCTTTTCCCATAATATGGATGGCTTAAAGAGCCGCTCCAGGAAGATGTTTGGAGGGACGGCGTCGCATTTTGCGCCGATGCGTGCCAACACGTCGGCTGCCTGGTTATTATCCCGGGCTACATGGTGGAATTCAAGTCCTTCGAACCGAGCTGACATTTTTAAGACAACGTTACGATAGGCTGCCATTTTCGGATCCTTGGCGTCAAAGTCTCCATTTACTTGGGATATTGCAAGGTTTGAATCCCCGCGCACCTCTAGGCGTTGAATACCCATGGAGATTGCCATCCGGAGACAATGTAGGAGGGCCTCATATTCGGCTGCATTGTTGGAGTCCGTGTACATTATCTGAAGTATGTATTGGACTGTGTCTCTGGTTGGGGATGTCAATACGACGCCAGCCCCCAAGCCGGCCAACATTTTGGAGCCGTCGAAATGCATGATCCAATTGGAGTATGCGCCGTACTCTTTAGGGAGTTCGACTTCGGTCCATTCAGCGATGAAGTCAGCCAAGACTTGTGACTTTATAGCTCGCCGTGGTTTATAGGTTATGTTGAATGGTAAGAGCTCGATGGCCCATTTTGCAATCCTGCCCGTCGCATCACGGTTGTTTATAATGTCGTTGAGGGGTACTTCGGAGGCCACTGTTATCGAACACTCTTGAAAGTAGTGTCGTAGCTTCCGGGATACCATGAACACCGCATATTCTATCTTTTGATAATGTGGGTACTGGGACTTGCATGGAGTTAAGACAGTGGATACATAGTACACTGGTTTTTGAAGAGGGAATTTGTGCCCTACTGTTTCTCGTTCGACGACGAGCACCGCGCTTACAACTTGATGTGTTGCCGCGATATATAACAACATTGGTTTGCCCAAGTTGGGCGCGGCCAGGACTGGATTTGTTGCCAATATGGCCTTTATTTCTTCGAGTCCGGCCGTGGCAGCATCCGTCCATTTGAAGTGTTTGGTGCGCCTGAGGAGGAGATAGAGGGGCAATGCCTTTTCTCCTAAACGGGAGATGAAGCGGCTTAGAGCCGCCATGCATCCAGTTAGTTTTTGTATTTGTTTGAGGTCTTTTGGGGTATCCAATTGTGACAGAGCTCGGATCTTGGCTGGGTTTGCTTCAATTCCTCTACCGGATACAATGAAGCCCAAGAGCTTTCCGGCTGGTACGCCGAAAACACATTTTTCCGGGTTGAGCTTAATGTCATATGCTCGGAGATTGTCGAATGTGAGCCTCAAATCGTCTACTAGAGTTTCGACGTGTTTGGACTTAACGACCACGTCGTCTACGTATGCCTCCACTGTTTTGCCGATCTGGGTAGCCAGACATGTCTGAATCATGCGCTGATATGTTGCGCCGGCGTTTTTGAGTCCGAAGGGCATTGTATTGAAGCAGAATGGCCCGTATGGAGTAATGAATGCCGTTGCGGCCTGGTCTGTTTCTGCCATCTTGATTTGATGGTATTCGGAATATGCGTCGAGGAAGCACAATGAAGGGTGCCCTGCGGTAGCATCAATGATTTGGTCGATGCGGGGAAGTGGGAAAGGATCCTTTGGGCAGGCCTTGTTAAGGTCTTTAAAATCGACACAAAGGCGCCAGGATTTGTCCTTTTTTGGTACCATTACCAGGTTCGCTAGCCAGTTCGGATGTTTTATATCTCTGATGAATCCGGCTTCTAATAGTTTGGCTAGATCCTCTCCCATTGCCTGTCTCTTGGGTTCGAAAAATCGCCGAAGAGCCTGTTTGACTGGCTTGAATCCTTTTAGGATGTTTAGGCTGTGCTCGGCCAGCCTGCGTGGGATTCCTGGCATATCTGAAGGGCGCCAGGCAAAGATGTCCCAATTTTCCCAAAGGAATTCTCGTAGTGCGGCGTCTACATCAAGGTTTAATTGTGCCCCAATGGAGGCCGTCTTTGTGGGGTCTGTTGGATGGACCTGGAATTTGACTATTTCGTCTGCTGGTTTAAAAGAGGTGGACTTGGATCTCTTATCGAGTATCACATCGTCCCTGTTCACCGTAGAGCGCAATGCAGTGAGTTCCTCTGCCACTAGGGCTTCGGATAGTGCCTCTAGGGCTAGTGCGGCTGCCTTGTTTTCGGCGCGGAGTGCTATGTCCGGATCACTGGCAAGAGTGATGGTTCCATTGGGCTCGGGCATTTTAAGCTTCATGTACCCGTAGTGGGGTATGGCTTGGAAAATTGTGAATGCCTCTCGCCCTAATAAAGCGTGATATCCGCTGCTGAACGGGGCCACATGGAACGTGACTTCCTCGGACCTGTAATTGTCCGGCGAGCCGAACACCACATCAAGTGTAATTTTTCCTGTGCAGCGTGCTTCCCGACTGGGGATTATTCCTCTAAAGGTTGTGCTGCTTCGCTCAATGCGGCTCCAGTCTATTTCCATTTTTCGAAGGGTTTCCTCGTAGATGAGGTTTAATCCACTGCCGCCATCCATGAGTACCTTGGTAAGACGAAAGTCGTCCACTATTGGACTGAGGACCAATGCAGCTGGTGCTCGGGCTGTTCGCAATTTAGGTTTGTCGCTGGCGTTGAAGGTGATAGCCGTGTCGCTCCATGGATTTGTTTTTGCTACTTGGTAGACTTCGGCGAGGCTGCGGATTGTTCGTTTCCGCATATTATTTGATGCGAAAGTCTCGAAGACTGTTAATACCGTACTGGTACTGTTGGGGTGGTTCTTCGGGGCTAGAAGCTCTTCGCCACTTTTGGCCACCTGCCGCAGTATCCAACATGCTCGAAGGCTATGTGTTGGAGTGGCGCCCTCTGTACTATGAATTTTACAGGGTCCGCTGAGCCATCCCTCCAGTACGGTTCCGTGCCCTTTATGGGGTTTTTGTTTTTTGGTTTTTGTCCCAGGTGCCTGAGCATGATGCACCCTTTTGTTTCAGACTAGGGTTGTGTTCGGAGCCGGATTGTCCCAAAACTTAGCTTCGGTTTTCCGGACACTCTCCATCGCACAGTACTTTCGTACTATGGATGCCAGGTCGGCAAAGCGTGTAATTTCGTGACGACTTACGGCGTTCAAGATTCCCTTGTCCGTGCAATTGTTGCTGAAAATTGAAATTGCGTTTTCCTCACGGCAGTCCTTTATCCTATCCATAACCAGGAGGAATCTGGCCCAGTAATGATGTACTGTTTCAGCGGGCTCTTGCCGGATTTGAGATAGATCGCTTATGTTTGGGTGGGTGGGTGGAATTGAGTCCAGAACCCTGGCCAACTTGAGGCTCAAGGGCCTAAAAGTTTCCGAATTTGGAAGCTTGGATTGCTGGACATTGTCCAACGAGTCCGGTCTGCTGCCTGACTTTAGGTTCAGTATTTGATCGACGTCCGTCCCTCCGCGGGAATCCGGCATGGAGGGATCAGGAGTCCGGACATAACTGGTCTTTAATATAGAAGAAGAGTCGCCGCGTTGTTCCTCTACCACCGCAATGTGGTGGGTAACATGGGGGGAGTTAATCTCTCTCAGATCGGTTTTAAGCCCAATCTGATCGTAGTCTGTAGAGACCCCTAGGGTGGCGATGCGATCCAAGAGCTCGTTTACAGAAGAGAGCTCAATCGGATCCAGCTGCTCGGTGAATTCCGAGCTGACGCGAAGATCGCTTTTGATGACCCGAGAGGTCATCATCGAAGTGGCGGCCGAACAGGCGGTCATAAGAAAACCACCTAGCCGGATAGTTTGGCCGGCGGCCAAAGCTCCTTTGGCAATGGTACCGTCTTTAAAGACGGGAAGAGGCATCCTTCCTGATCGTGACGGCACAGAGAAACTCTCAATGAAAGCACCAATGTCGGTGTCAAAATCGCGGATCTCGGGTAGGGGGTCCTGAACTGTGCATCTAGGCGGATGGTAATAGGAGACAAGGGACACGATGTTTTTACCCAGGTTCGGGCCATCGTTCGGGCCCTCTTGATGGAGGTAAAACCCTACTCCTGCTTGATTGATATTGATGATATGGGTAGTACAAGAGTGGATCTACCACGAGATCAAGGAGGCTAGACCCTAGAAGCTAGCCTATGGTATGATTGTTGTTCGTCCTATGGACTAAAACCCTCCGGTTTATATAGACACCAGAGAGGGCTAGGGTTACACAGAATCGGTTACAATGGTAGGAGATCTACATATCCGTATTGCCAAGCTTGCCTTCCACGCCAAGGAAAGTCCCATCCGGACACGGGACGAAGTTTTCAATCTTGTATCTTCATAGTCTTGGAGTCCGGCCGATGATGATAGTTCGGCTATCCGGACACCCCCTAGTCCAGGACTCCCTCACTACCTAACATATTTATCAATGTAATCTTCTCTATTGTGGCAAGAATATTCAGATCCATAAGATTCAAAACAAAAGTTTAATATTGACATAAAAACAATAATACTTCAAGCATACTAACAAAGCAATCATATCTTCTCAAAATAACATGGCCAAAGAAAGCTATCCCTACAAAATCATATAGTCTTGCTATGCTCTATCTTCATCACACAAAATATTTAATCATACACAACCCCGATGACAAGCCAAGCAATTGTTTCATACTTTTGATGTTCTCAAACTTTTTCAATCTTCACGGAATACATGAGCATGAGCCATGGACATAGCACTATATGTGGAATTGAATGGTGGTTGTGGAGAAGACAAAAAGGGAGAATATAGTCTCACATCAAATAGGCATATCAATGGGCTATGGAGATGCCCATCAGTAGATATCAATGTGAGTGAGTAGGGATTGCCATGCAACGGATGCACTAGAGCTATAAGTGTATGAAATCTCAGAAGGAAACTAAGTGGGTGTGTGTCGGTGTCAAAACCGGCGGATCTCGGGTAGGGGGTCCCGAACTGTGCGTCTAGGCGGATGGTAACAGGAGACGAGGGACACGATGTTTTACCCAGGTTCGGGCCCTCTCGATGGAGGTAAAACCCTACGTCCTGCTTGATTAATATTGATGATATGGGTAGTACAAGAGTGGATCTACCACGAGATCAAGGAGGCTAAACCCTAAAGCTAGCCTATGGTATGATTGTTGTAATGTATGTTGTCTCCTACGGACTAATGCCCTCCGGTTTATATAGACACCGGAGGAGGCTAGGGTTACATAGAGTCGGTTACAATGGTAGGAGATCTACATATCCGTATCGCCAAGCTTGCCTTCCACGCCAAGGAAAGTCCCATCCGGACACGGGACGAAGTCTTCAATCTTGTATCTTCGTAGTCTTGGAGTCCGGCAGACGATGATAGTCCAGCTGTCCGGACACCCCCTAGTCCAGGTCTCCCTCAGTAGCCCCCGAACCAGGCTTCAATGACGATAAGTCTAGCGTGTATATAGTCTTCGGCGTTGCAAGGCGGGTTCTCCCTTCAAGTTCCATGTACCTGCCGAATAGTGTCCGGCTTCACCATAAATACTATGTTTCTCGGCTTCTACGCCCAATAATGGTATTTTTCCACGCGTCGCACGAATGCGAAAAGCCAGGGCGTCTTTTACGTTTCACCCCCCAGTCGTGCGAGTCATCTGCCTACAAAAGAGGCAAAAATCCAGATCCAAACCACACCATCCTCCTCCCGCGAATACTTCATCGGAGTGCCTTTGACCTAAAAATCCATTCCATCATGGACCGTCGACGCGGCTCTTCTTCACGCACTCCCAGCCCACCGCCGGGGAATTGGAGGAGGTGCTCTGTTTCGCACAACGAGCTAGTGAAGCTCCAAGCGGGGGGATATCTTCCTCCGGCCTTCATGGTCCCGGTCCGAGCCGGGCTGGTCACCTATCAAGGTGGGAGGCAAGCGGAGGCTACCCGAAGCCCCAATAAAGGGGAGCGAGTATGCTTCGTCCCTTATTTGGTAAGGGGACTCGGATTCCCGATACATCCGTTCCGCCGCGGGCTCCTGGAGTTCTACGGACTCCAGCTCCACCACCTCACGCCCGCCTCTGTCCTGCATATCGCGGGCTACGTAGCTCTTTGTGAGCTATTCCTGGGCATTGAGCCCCATTTTGTATTGTGGAAGAGGCTGTTCTGCCTCGTACCCCGTTCTCACGAGGGGTCCATATATCAAGTGGGCAGAGCCGAAATATGGCGCATCGCCGGGACCGGATACCCATCCGGTACTCCCAAGAAGGCGTCCGAAGACTGGCCCTCAGAGTGGTTTTACATAGGAGACGCTTCGCTGCCAGACCCAGTCCGGATTGGCCTCCCGGAGTTTAGTGCTGCTCCCCTGAAGAAACTCCTCAGCTGGCGCCCACGGAGCCCCCGATTGGAGGAAGACAAGAGCGTCCATTACTTGATGGGCCGAATAAGATTACTGGCCCATTCCGGGTTGACCATGATTGGAGTCATGACGACATGCATCATGCGGGGGGTACAGCCATTGCAATACAGAGGCCACCCTATGTGGGATTTCAACGGGGAGGACGATGCCACCCGTCATGGCCGCAAAGGGCCGGATTCGACCGAGGATCTGGTAGAGATCCTTTCCTGCCTGTATAAGGGGGAAAAGGAGGACTTCCTTCAAACGAACCCTTTGAATGGGTTTTCCATGATCAACCCTAGAGGATGGGTAAGCGAACACCTTTAAAGGCTCGACCCATGCTCTCGAAGTTTAAGCTTCTTTACATTATGTCTTCGGCGCAGGATCTACGCCGGACTGTGGAGGACATGGTAAGTCCTGCTCCGCAACCCGAGGATCCAGAAAGATCCTTGGATCCGGCCTCCGAAGAGGACCTGGACATCGAGGTGGAGCTGATCGACGGGGTATTTCACCAGCTCAGCATGGATAGTGCTTTGGTTGCCATTACGGCGGACTACCCCGGACTGTATCCGGCTTCCCAGGTGACCGTGACCGAGGTCCGAACACCATTATCTCTTCCTTTCCCCTTTCTAACCTTCGCGAACGATGGTATGTTACAGGAAGTGCCTTTACGGCAGGAAGCCGAGCCCGTGGCGGCTGACCAACAGAGGTCAGTCCGGACCAGCAGGCGGAAAAGGAGCGCGGTGCGGACGGAAACGTCGCCGCAAAGGTATAGCTCGTATTTGAATTTTCAGAGCAACGTTCCTAGGAAACGCCCGAGTGCCCATGATCTTTGTAGGAGAAAAAGCGCTCGCCGGACTGCGGGCGCAGAAGTTGCTGATCCAACCTACACCGGCCAGGCTCCAGCGCCCGGCCTGGAGGGGGAGGCAAGCGCAAGACGCGGGCCGGATCCTTCTCCAATGGAGGACACCGACAGACTATCCGCCACCAAGTCTGAGGTGGAGAGCGCCATGAACCATAGGCGCCGCCGGACAGTATTTCGTGAAGCGTGCTTCTCCCCTGAGGCATTGGATGCCTTTAACGCAGGGGACGCGCATCTCCGTGCCGCTCAAGATGGTTTTACCAGAGCCACGGAGCAGTATGTGAAAGACATACGTGTAAGGGAATTTTAATGGTTGTATATACCAGTAGCCCCCGAGACTTTAAGTAGTTATGTTAACCGATTTAAGGATCATGTGAAACGCAGGCTCTTACCGAGAAGAATGCCCAGCTGTCTCAAGAGCTGCAAGAATGCAAGGCCCAACTTGAGGCCGCACTTGCTGCCGCAGGAGGAGACTCAAAGACCCCTCCTGGTAACACATTTGTATTAATAAATATAAGCGCTGTGCGGCGTGCGCGTAAGTCTAATAATGACTGTGTAGGTACCGCCGGACAAGATCCGGACAGGCAAGGATTACTGCGCCAGCTGAAGGCCGGCGAGAGTGTGCTGAATAGGGTGCAGCAAGAAAGGAATAAACTCCAGGATGCCAACGCCAAGCTCGGAGAAGAGCTGAAAGGCGCTCGCACCGGGCTGTCCGGCTCCGTTAAGGAGAATGAGCGGCTTCGTCGCGGCATTTATAGTAAGTGCTTGAGCGGACTCCTTTGAAAAGAAGAGTTCGGCGAGGAAGTATATTGACATGATATGTCTTGTAGGTATACTCACAGGTCGTCCTGCAGAGGAGATGCCCATATCAACGGGTGATCAACTTCGCGAACTGTTGCAACTGCTCGAACGAGTTCGGCAGGCAATGAGCGGCGTCGTCCGGGCTTTATGGCCAGCCCTCTCCCTACCCGAGGGCCTTGGGGAGCTTGCGGAGAAGCTTCAGGGAGTGCGGCAGCGCTTCCGTTTGTGGAAGATTTTGGCTTGCCGTCAAGGTGCCAAGGAGGCTTGGGCCATGGTGAAGACGCGGTATAAGAAGGCGGATCCCAATCATATGGCCGAAGTTGGACCGGTGGGGCCCGATGGGAAGGAGATCCCTGTGAGTTTAGTATACAACCAAGTAGAGTTGGCTGCTAAGTTTTCCCAACGGGACTGTAAGTTAGATAGCCTGTTAGACGGGATTGAGGAGGAATACAATCAATAAATTTGACAATGTATGTTTTCCTTTGAAGTGACATGTGAAATGCCTTCTAGCCGGATTGTAGATCGTTTTCCTTTGCCGACCTTTTCGCTTCGACCTCGGGACCCTAGAGTCCGGAGTGTGTCCGAATACCTTTGTGGATGAGAAACAACTGCGGTATGCATGGAGACCAGGCGTAGGGGTCATTATTGCTTTATCAGACAAGTGCCCAACTAGTTATGTTATATTACATGGTTAGTAAGAAACATCTTGCAGGGAGAATAGTTCCGTTAAGGGTTCCTTTCCCTGGGAGGCATGCCCTAAAGTGCATGTCCGGACTGCGAAAAAAGCAGAAAAACATCTGGGGGCAGATAAATGAGTAGGTAAAGAAAATCATCTTTTAAGTCACCGACCGAATATTCCCTTAAGAACGCTAGCTTTCGGCTTCACCCAGTCTGAGGTACACATCCGGCTGCCCGGCAGTAGCAATCGCAGAGGTGCTCCCTTTACCTCCTAGCCGAACAATCGGGAACGTAGGGGTAAGCACAGGAGCCAGGCAACCCAGCTTGACCAAAACTTAAGTCATATCGGTGCATATAATGGTGAGTAAAAGGTACATGTGGAAGCTTGACACATGTGCTGGGCATGAAACCCTTATAATTGAGCTTCTGTAAAAGAAGCCCCCAGGTATAATGAGTGCGGATGGCACATCAAGTGTAGGCGAAAAAATGCAAAAGTAAGCCCTTAGGGGCTTTTTAATAAAAAGGTTATGAAAAGAGAAACGAAAGACAGCCAAGGTATACAAATTTGGACGGAGGGAGGGGACGAACTCTTACTCCGGCGCTAGGCATAGAATCTTCGAAGGCGGGCTGCGTTCCATGGGTTCGGCTCGAGTCGGTTATCTGATGCATTTCATAGACGGTATGCTCCGCCGGTCAGGACTTGATCGATAATGAAAGGGCCCTCCCACTTGGGCTTGAGCTTGTCCTTTTTCTTGTCCGGCAGGCGTAGAACTAGTTCACCAACGTTGTAAGTCTTGGCCCGTACTTCTCTGCTTTGATATCTTCGAGCCTGCTGCTGGTAGAATGCGGAATGAGCTTTGGCGACGTCGCGTTCTTCCTCCAATGTGTCCAAGCTGTCCTGTCGATCCAGCTCGGCCTCTCTTTCCTCGTACATGTGCACTCGAGGTGAGTCATGAATAATGTTGCAGGGTAAGACTGCCTCTGCGCCGTATACCATAAAAATGGTGTGAATCCGGTAGTACGGTTAGGCGTTGTCCGCAGCCCCCAGAGTACGGAGTCGAGCTCCTCGACCCAGTGCATGTCAGATTTAGTAAGTGACCGCACTAGTCTGGGTTTAATGCCGCTCATTATTAGACCATTTGCTCGTTCCACTTGACCGTTGGTTTGAGGGTGATAGACTGAAGTGTAGTCGAGCTTGATGCCCATATTCTTGCACCATGACTTAACCTCGTCGGCTGTGAAGTTCGTGCCGTTGTCGGTGATGATGCTGTGGGGGACTCCGTAATGGTGTACTACCCCGGATATAAAGTCTATCACTGGTCCGGACTCTGCCGTTTTGACCGGCTTGGCCTCTATCCATTTGGTGAATTTATCCACCATGACCAATAGGTACCGTTGCCTGTGGGTTCCCCCTTTAAGGGGTCCAACCATATCAAGCCCCCAGACCGCGAACGGCCAGTTAATGGGTATAGTTTTGAGGGTGGTAGGCGGCATATGGCTCTGATTAGCAAAGAGCTGACAACCAACACATCTCTGGACTAAGTCCTGGGCATCTGCCCGGGCCATCGGCCAATAAAATCCTGTACGGAATGCCTTTCCTACAAGGGCCCGGGCTGCTGTGTGGTGTCCGCCTAGTCCGGCATGAATTTCAGCCAGAAGGTTGCGCCCTTCCTCTTTGGAGATACATCTTTGAAGGACTCCGGTTGTGCTTTTCTTATAAAGTTCTCCCTCATGGACCTTGTAGGCTTTCGATCGCCGGACTATGCAGCGGGCCTCGTTTTGGTCTTCGGGAAGTTCCTGACTAAGCAAGTAGGCTAGGAATGGTTCTGTCCACGGGGCGATTACTGCCATTATGTCGTGGGCTGACGGTGTTATGTCATCGGCTGAATCGCCGATTGGCTCGGTTTTTTCCAGTTTGTCACTTCCGGGCTCCTCTTCCCATAGTACGGATGGCTTGAAGAGCCGTTCCAGGAAGATATTTGGAGGGACAGCATCACGTTTCGCACCGATGCGTGCCAGTACGTCGGCCGCTTGGTTATTATCTCGGGCTATGTGATGGAATTCGAGTCCTTCAAACCGAGCTGACATTTTTAGGACGGCGTTGTGATATGCTGCCATTTTCGGATCCTTGGCGTCAAAGTCTCCATTTATTTGGGATATTGCAAGGTTTGAATCCCCGCGCACCTCTAGGCATTGAATACCCATGGAGACTGCCATCCGGAGACCATGTAATAGGGCCTCGTATTCGGCTGCGTTGTTGGAGTCCGTGTACATTATTTGAAGTACGTACTGGACTGTGTCCCCGGTTGGGGACGTCAATACGACGCCAGCCCCCAGTCCGGCCAACATTTTAGAGCCGTCGAAATGCATAACCCAATTGGAGTATGCGCCGTACTCTTTAGGGAGTTCGGCTTCGGTCCATTCAGCGACGAAGTCAGCCAAAACTTGTGACTTTATAGCTCGCCGAGGTTTGTAAGTTATATCGAATGGTAAGAGCTCAATGGCCCATTTTGCAATCCTGCCCGTTGCGTCGCGGTTATTTATAATGTCATTGAGTGGTACTTCAGAGGCCACTGTTATCGAACACTCTTGAAATTAGTGTCGGAGCTTCTGGGACGCCATGAACACCGCATATGCTATCTTCTGATAGTGCGGGTAACGGGACTTGCAGGGGGTTAACACAGTGGATACATAATACACTGGTTTTTGAAGAGGGAATTTCTGCCCTTCTGTCGCTCGTTCGACGACGAGGACCGCGCTTACAACTTGATGCGTTGCTGCGATGTATAACAACATTGGTTCGCCCAGAGTGGGCACAGCCAGGACCGAATTTGTTGCCAATATGGCCTTTATTTCTTCGAGTCCGGCAGTGGCAGCATCCGTCCACTCAAAGTGTTCGGTGCGCCTGAGGAGGCGATAGAGGGGCAACACCTTTTCTCCTAGACGGGAGACAAAGCGGCTTAAGGCTGCCACGCATCCTATTAATTTTTGTATTTGTTTGAGGTCTTTTGGAATATCCAACTATGACAGAGCTCGGATTTTAGCCGGGTTTGCTTCAATTCCTCTACCGGATACAATGAAGCCCAGCAGCTTTCCGGCTGGTACGCCGAAAATGCATTTTTCCGGATTCAGCTTGATGTCATATGCTCTGAGGTTGTCGAATGTGAGCCTCAAATCGTCTACTAGAGTTTCGACGTGTTTTGTTTTGACGACTACGTCGTCTACGTATGCCTCGACTGTTTTGCCGATCTGGGTGGCCAGACATGTTTGAATCATGCGCTGATATGTTGCGCCGGCATTTTTAAGTCCGAAGGGCATCGTGTTGAAGCAGAATGGTCCGTATGGAGTGATGAATGCCGTTGCGGCTTGGTCTGCTTCCACCATCTTGATTTGATGATAGCCAGAGTATGCGTCCAGGAAGCACAATGAATCGTGCCCTGCGGTAGCATCGATAATTTGGTCGATGCGGGGGAGAGGGAAGGGATCCTTTGGGAAAGCCTTATTGAGGTCTTTAAAATCGACACAAAGGCGCCAGGATTTATCCTTCTTTGGTACCATTACCAGATTTGCTAGCCAGTCCGGATGTTTGATATCTCTAATGAATCCGGCTTCCAATAGTTTGGCTAGCTCTTCTCCCATTGCCTGTCTTTTGGGTTCGGAAAATCGTCGAAGAGCCTGTTTGACTGGCTTAAATCCTTTTAGGATGTTTAGGCTGTGTTCTGCCAACCTGCGTGGGATTCCAGGCATATCCGAAGGATGCCAGGCGAAGATGTCCCAATTTTCCCGAAGGAATTCATGCAGTGCGGCGTCTACTTCGGGGTTCAATTGTGCCCCAATGGAGGCCGTCTTTGTTGGGTCCGTTGGATGGACCTGGAATTTTATTATTTCATCTGCTGGTTTGAAGGAGGTGGACTTGGATCTTTTATCGAGTATCACATCGTCCCTATTCACCATAGAGCGCAGCGCGGTGAGTTCTTCTGCTGCTAAGGCTTCGGATAGTGCCTCCAGGGCTAGTGCAGCTGTCTTATTTTCGGCGCGGAGTGCTATGTCCGGATCCCCAGCGAGGGTGATTATTCCGCCGGGCCTAGGCATTTTGATCTTCATGTACCCGTAATGAGGTACTGCTTGAAAAATTGTGAATGCCTCTCGTCCTAATATAGCGTGATATCCGCTGTTGAACGGGGCCACTTGGAACGTGACTTCTTCGGATCTGTAATTGTCCAGCGAGCCGAACACCACATCGAGTGTGATTTGTCCGGTGCAGCGTGCCTCCCGGCTAGGGATTATTCCTCTGAAGGTTGTGCTGCTTCGCTCAATACGGCTCCAATCGATTTCCATTTTCCGCAGAGTTTCCTCGTAGATGAGGTTTAATCCACTGCCGCCATCCATGAGGACTTTTGCCAGTCGAAAGTTGTCCACTATGGGACTAAGCACCAGTGCGGCTGGTGCTCTGGCTGTTCGGAATTTAGGCTCGTCGCTGGCACTAAAGGTGATAGCTGTGTCGCTCCATGGATTTGCTGTTGCTATTTGGTAGACTTCGGCGAGTCCGCGGATTGTTCGCTTTCGCATATTGTTTGACGCAAAAGTCTCGAAGACTGTTGATGCCGTACCGGTATTGTTGGAGTGGTTTTGCGGGGCTAGAAGCTCCTCGCCACTTTTGGCCACCTGCCGTAATATCCAACATGCTCGAAGGCTATGTGTTGGGACGGCTCCCTCTGTACTATGAAGCTTACAGGGTCCATTGAGCCATCCCTCCAGTACGGTTCTGTTCCCCTTATTGGGTTTTTGTTTTTTCGTTTTTGCATCTGGGGCCTGAGTGTAAGGCGCCCTTTTGCTGCGGACTGGGTTTGGGGCTAGATTATCCCAAAATTGATTTTCGGTTTTCCGGAAACTCTCCATCGCACAGTACTTTCGTACTATGGATGCCAGATCGGTGAAGCGCGTAATTTTGCAACGATCAATGGCGTTTAGTATTCCCTTGTCCGTGCAATTATTGCAGAAGATTGAGATTGCGTTTTCCTCTCGGCAGTCCTTTATCCTGTCCATAACCAGGAGGAATCTGGCCCAGTAGTGATGTACTGTTTCAGCGGGCTCTTGCCATATTAGAGATAGATCGCATATGTCTGGGCGGGTGGGTGGACTAAAATCTGAATCCCTGCCCATCTTGGGGCTTAAAGGCCGAAAAGCTTCCGAATTCGGAAGCTTAGGTCGCTGGACACAATCCAGCGAGTCCGGAGTGATGCATGATTTTAAGTTCAATGCTCGATCGAAGCCCGTCCCTCCACGGAAATCCGGCATGGAGGGTTCGGGAATCCGGACGTGACTAGTTTTTAATATAGGCAAAGAGTCGCCGCATTGTTCCTCTACCACTGCGACGTGGTGGGTGGCCTGGGGAGAGTTAATCTCTCTCAGATCGGTTTTAAGCCCAATCTGATCGTAGTCTGTGGCGACTCCCAGGGCGGCGATGCGATCCAAGAGCTCGTTAACAGACGAGAGCTCTATTGGATCCAACTGCTCGGCGGATTCCGAGCTGACGTGAAGATTGCTTTTGACGACTTGAGAAGTCATTGTCGAGGCAGTGGCCGGACAGGCGGTCATAAGAAAACCAACTAGCCGGATAGTTTGGCCGACGGCCAAGGCCCCTTCGGCGAAAATACCGTCTTTGAAGACGGGTGAAGGCATCCTTCCTATCGGTGACGACACAGAGGAACTCTCAATGAAAGCACCAATGTCGGTGTCAAAACCGGCGGATCTCGGGTAGGGGGTCTCGAACTGTGCGTCTAGGCGGATGGTAACAGGAGACGAGGGACACGACGTTTTACCCAGGTTTGGGACCTCTCGATGGAGGTAAAACCCTACGTCCTGCTTGATTAATATTGATGATATGGGTAGTACAAGAGTGGATCTACCACGAGATCAAGGAGGCTAAACCCTAAAGCTAGTCTATGGTATGATTGTTGTAATGTATGTTGTCTCCTACGGACTAATGCCCTCCGGTTTATATAGACACCGGAGGAGGCTAGGGTTACACAGAGTCGGTTACAATGGTAGGAGATCTACATATCCGTATCGCCAAGCTTGCCTTCCACGCCAAGGAAAGTCCCATCCGGACACGGGACGGAGTCTTCAATCTTGTATCTTCGTAGTCTTGGAGTCCGGCGGACGATGATAGTCCGGCTGTCCGGACACCCCCTAGTCCAGGACTCCCTCAGTGTGCATCCAACTCGCTTGCTCACGAAGACCTAGGGCATTTTGAGGAAGCCCATCATTGGAATATACATGCCAAGTTCTATAATGAAAAATTCCCACTAGTATATGAAAGTGACAACATAGGAGACTCTTTATCATGAAGATCATGGTGCTACTTTGAAGCACAAGTGTGGTAAAAGGATAGTAGCATTGCCCCTTCTCTCTTTTTCTCTCATTTTTTTGTTTTTTTGTTTTTTTTGTTTGGGCCTTTCTCTTTTTTTGGCCTCTTATTTTATTTTTATTTTTTTCGTCTAGAGTCTCATCCCGACTTGTGGGGGAATCATAATCTCCATCATCCTTTCCTCACATGGGACAATGCTCTAATAATGAAGATCATCACACTTTTATTTACTTACAACTCAAGAATTATAACTCGATACTTAGAACAAAATATGACTCTATATGAATGCCTCCGACGGTGTACCAGGATGTGCAATGATTCAAGAGTGACATGTATGAAAGACTTATGAACGGTGGCTTTGCCACAAATACAATGTCAACTACATGATCATGCAAAGCAATATGACAATGATGGAGCGTATCATAATAAACGGAACGGTGGAAAGTTGCATGGCAATATATCTCGGAATGGCTATGGAAATGCCATAATAGGTAGGTATGGTGGCTTTTGAGGAAGGTATATGGTGGGTGTATGGTATCGGCGAAAGTAGCACGAAACAAGAGAGGCTAGCAATGGTGGAAGGGTGAGAGTGCGTATAATCCATGGACTCAACATTAGTCATAAAGAACTCACATACTTATTGCAAAAATCAATTATTTATCAAACAAAGTACTACATGCAAGCTCCTAGGGGGATATATTGGTAGGAAAAGACCATCGCTCATCCCCGACCGCCACTCATAAGGAAGACAATAAATAAATAAATCATGCTCCGACTTCATCACTTAACGGTTCACCATGCGTGCATGCTACGGGAATTGCAAACTTCAACACAAGTATTTCTACAATCCACAATTACTAGCATGACTCTAATATCACCATCCTCATATCTCAAAACAATCATAAGGAATCAAACTTCTCATAGTATTCAATGCACTTTATATCAAAAGTTTTTATTATATCCCTCTTGGATGCCCGTCATACTAGGACTAGATTTATAACCCAAGAAAATTACCATGCTGTTCTAAAGACTCTCAAAATAATATAAGTGAAGCATGAGAGTTCATCTATTTCTTCAAAATAAAACTACCGTCATGCTCTAAAAATATATAAGTGAAGCACTAGAGCAAACGGCACACTACTCCAAAAGATATAAGTGAAGATCAACGAGTAGACGAATACTTGTGTAACTATGCGACGACTCTCTAACATTTAAGAACTTTAGATCTTGGGATATTATTCAAACAGCAAGCAAAACAAAAGAAAATAAAATGACGCTCCAAGGAAAACACATATCATGTGGTGAATAAAAATATAGCTCCAAGTAAAGTTACCGATGAACAAAGATGAAAGAGGGGATGACATCCGGGGCATGCCCAAGCTTCGGCTCTTGTTTGTCCTTGAGTATTACTTTGGGGTGCCTTGGGCATCCCCAAACTTAGGCTCTTGCCACTCCTTATTCCATAGTCCATCGAATCTTTACCCAAAACTTGAAAACTTCACAACACAAAACTCAACAGAAAACTCGTAAGCTCCGTTAGTATAAGAAAATAAATCACCACTTTTGGTACTATTGTGAACTCATTCTAAATTCATATTGGTGTAATATCTACTGTATTCCAACTTCTCTATGGTTCATACCCTCTTATACTACTCATAGATTCATCAAAATAAGCAAACAACACATAGAAAATAAAATCTGTCAAAAACAGAACAGTCTGTAGTAATATGTAACTCTCGAATACTTATGTAACTCTAAAAATCCTCCAAAATTACAAAAACCTGAGAAATTTGTGTACCAATCCAGAGCAAAACAAATAAGATCAAAATCACGTTTCTGTGAATTATCAAAACTAATTTACTGAGTGCAAAAGCTTCTGATTTTCAGCAGGATCAACACAACTATCACCGTAAGCTATCCTAAAGGCTTTACTTGGCACTTTATTGAAACAAAAGTTATAAAACATGATTACTACAGTAGCTTAATCATGTGGACACACAAAAACAGTAGGGATAAATGTTGGGTTGTCTCCTGTTGGGGAACGTAGTAATTTCAAAAAAATTCCTACGCACACGCAAGATCATGGTGATGGCATAGCAACGAGAGGGGAGAGTGTTGTCCATGTACCCTTGTAGACCGTAAGCGGAAGCGTTAGCACAACGCGGTTGATGTAGTCGTACGTCTTCATGATCCGACCGATCCAAGCACCGAACGTACGGCACCTCCGAGTTCAGCACACGTTCAGCTCGATGACGATCTCCGGGCTCCGATCCAGCAAAGCTCCGGAGATGAGTTCCGTCAGCACGACGGCGTGGTGACGATGATGATGTTCTACCGGCGCAGGGCTTCGCCTAAACTCCGCGACGATATGACCGAGGTGGAATATGGTGGAGGGGGGCACCGCACACGGCTAAGGAACGATCCGTAGATCAACTTGTGTGTCTCTGGGGTGCCCTCCCGCCCCCGTACATAAAGGAGCAAGGGGGGAGGCCGGCCGGCCCCTTGGGGCGCGCCAAGGAGGAGGAATCCTCCTCCTAGTAGGAGTAGGACTCCTCCTTACTCCTACTAGGAGGGGGAAGAAAGGGGGAGAGGGGGGAAGGAAAGGGGGGAGCCACCCCCCCTAGTCCAATTTGGACCAGAGGGAGAGGGGGTGCGCGGCCCACCCTGGCCGCCCCTCTCTCTTCCTACCAAGGCCCATGTGGCCCATTAACTCTCCCGGGGGGTTCCGGTAACCCCTCCGACACTCCGGTTTTCTCCGAAATCACCCGGAACAATTCCGTTGTCGGAATATAGTCGTCCAATATATCAATCTTTATGTCTCGACCATTTAGAGACTCCTCGTCATGTCCGTGATCACATCCGGGACTCCGAACAAACTTCGGTACATCAAAACTTATAAACTCATAATAAAACTGTCATCGTAACGTTAAGCGTGCGGACCCTACGGGTTCAAGAACTATGTAGACATGACCTAGAACTATTCTCGGTCAATAACCAATAGCGGAACCTGGATGCCCATATTGGTTCCTACATATTCTACAAAGATCTTTATTGGTCAAACCGCATAACAACATACGTTGTTCCCTTTGTTATCGGTATGTTACTTGCCCGAGATTTGATCGTCGGTATCCAATACCTAGTTCAATCTCGTTACCGGCAAGTCTCTTTACTCGTTACGTAATGCATCATCCTGTAACCAACTCATTGGTCACATTGCTTGCAAGGCTTGTAGTGATGTGCATTACCGAGAGGGCCCAGAGATACCTCTCCGACAATCGGAGTGACAAAACCTAATCTCGAAATACGCCAACTCAACATGTACCTTCGGAGACACCTGTAGTACTCCTTTATAATCACCCAGTTACGTTGTGACGTTTGGTAGTACCCAAAGTGTTCCTCCAGTAAACGGGAGTTGCATAATTCTCATAGTTATAGGAACATGTATAAGTCATGAAGAAAGCAATAGCAATATATTAAACGATCAAGTGCTAGGCTAACGGAATGGGTCATGTCAATCACATCATTCTCCTAATGATGTGATCCCATTAATCAAATGACAACACATGTCTATGGTTAGGAAACATAACCATCTTTGATTAATGAGCTAGTCAAGTAGAGGCATACTAGTGACTATATGTTTGTCTATGTATTCACACATGTATCATGTTTCCGGTTAATACAATTCTAGCATGAATAATAAACATTTATCATGACATGAGGAAATGAATAATAACTTTATTATTGCCTCTAGGGCATATTTCCTTCAGTCTCCCACTTGCACTAGAGTCAATAATCTAGATTACATAGTAATGATTCTAACACCCATGGAGTCTTGGTGCTGATCATGTTTTGCTCGTGAGAGAGGCTTAGTCAACGGGTCTGCAACATTCAAACCCGTATGTATCTTGCAAATCTCTATGTCTCCCACTTGGACTTGGTCCCGAATGGAATTGAAGCGTCTCTTGATGTGCTTGGTCCTCTTGTGAAATCTGGATTCCTTTGCGAAGGCAATTGCACCAGTATTGTCACAGAAGATCTTCATTGGTCCTGATGCACTAGGTATGACACCTAGATCGGAAATGAACTCCTTCATCCAGACTCCTTCATTTGCTGCTTCTGAAGCAGCTATGTACTCCGCTTCACATGTAGATCCCGCCACGATGCTTTGTTTAGAACTGCACCAACTTACAGCTCCATTGTTTAAGAAAAACACGTATACGGTTTGTGATTTAGAATCGTCCGGATCAGTGTCAAAGCTTGCATCGACGTAACCATTTACGACTAGCTCTTTGTCACCTCCATATATGAGAAACATATCCTTAGTCCTTTTTAGGTATTTCAGGATGTTCTTGACCGCTGTCCAGTGATCCACTCCTGGATTACTTTGGTACCTTCCTGCCAAGCTTATTGCTAAGCATACGTCAGGTCTGGTACACAACATTGCATACATGATAGAGCCTATGGTTGAAGCATAGGGAACATCTTTCATTTTCTCTCTATCTTCTGCTGTGGTCGGGCATTGAGTTTGACTCAACTTCACACCTTGTAGCACGGGCAAGAACCCTTTCTTTGCCTGATCCATTTTGAACTTTTTCAAAATTTTATCAAGGTATGTGCTTTGTCAAAGTCCTATTAAGCGTCTTGATCTATCTCTATAGATCTTGATGCCCAATATGTAAGCAGCTTCACCGAGGTCTTTCATTGAAAAACTTTTATTCAAGTATCCCTTTATGCTATCCAGAAATCTATATCATTTCCAATTAATAATATGTCATCTACATATAATATTAGAAATGCTACAGAGCTCCCACTCACTTTCTTGTAAATACAGGCTTCTCCAAAAGTCTGTATAAAACCATATGCTTTGATCACACTATCAAAACGTTTATTCCAACTCCGAGATGCTTGCACCAGTCCATAAATGGATCGCTAGAGCTTGCATACTTTGTTAGCACCTTTTGGATCAACAAAACCTTCTGGCTGCATCATATACAACTCTTCTTCCAGAAATCCATTCAAGAATGCAGTTTTGACATCCATTTGCCAAATTTCATAATCATGAAATGCAACAATAGCTAACATGATTCGGACAGACTTAAGCATCACTACTGGTGAGAAGGTCTCATCGTAGTCAACCCCTTGAACTTGTCGAAAACCTTTCGCAACAAGTCGAGCTTTATAGAAAGTTACATTACCATCAGCGTCAGTCTTCTTCTTAAAGATCCATTTATTCTCAATTGCTTGCCGATCATCGGGCAAGTCAACCAAAGTCCATACTTTGTTTTCATACATGGATCCCATCTCAAATTTCATGGCCTCTAGCCATTTTGCGGAATCTGGGCTCATCATCGCTTCCTCATAGTCCGTAGGTTCATCATGGTCAAGTAACATGACTTCCAGAATAGGATTACCATACCTGTCTGGTGCGGATCTTACTCTGGTAGACCTACGAGGTTTAGTAGAAACTTGATCTGAAGTTTCGTGATCAATATCATTAGTTTCCTCACTGATTGGTGTAGTTGTCACAGGAACCGGTTCTTGTGATGAACTACTTTCCAATAAGGGAGTAGATACAGTTATCTCATCCAGTTCTACTTTCCTCCCACTCACTTCTTTCGAGAGAAACTCCTTCTCTAGAAAGGATCCGATTTTAGCAACGAAAATCTTGCCCTCAGATCTGTGATAGAAGGTGTACCCAATAGTTTCTTTTGGGTATCCTATGAAGACACATTTCTCCGATTTGGGTTCGAGCTTATCTGGTTGAAGTTTCTTCACATAAGCATCGCAGCCCCAAACTTTAAGAAACGACAACTTTGGTTTCTTGCCAAACCACAGTTCATAAGGCGTCGTCTCAACGGATTTTGATGGTGCCCTATTTAACGTGAATGCGGCCGTATCTAAAGCATAACCCCAAAACGATAGCGGTAAATCAGTAAGAGACATCATAGATCGCACCATATCTTGTAAAGTACGATTACGACGTTCGGACACACCATTTCGTTGTGGTGTTCCGGGTGGCGTGAGTTGCGAAACTATTCCGCATTGTTTCAAGTGTAGACCAAACTCGTAACTCAAATATTCTCCTCCACGATCAGATCGTAGAAACTTTATTTTCTTGTTACGATGATTTTCCACTTCACTCTGAAATTCTTTGAACTTTTCAAATGTTTCAGACTTGTGTTTCATTAAGTAGATATACCCATATCTGCTCAAATTATCTGTGAAGGTGAGAAAATAACGATACCCGCCGCGAGCCTCAACATTCATTGGACCACAAACATCAGTATGTATGATTTCCAACAAATCATTTGCTCGCTCCATAGTTCCGGAGAACGGAGTTTTAGTCATCTTGCCCATGAGGCACGGTTCGCAAGTACCAAGTGATTCATAATCAACTGATTCCAAAAGCCCATCAGTATGGAGTTTCTTCATGCGTTTTACACCGATATGACCTAAACGGCAGTGCCACAAATAAGTTGCACTATTGTTATCAACTCTGCATCTTTTGGTTTCAACACTATGAATATGTGTATCACTACTATCGAGATTCAATAAAAATAGGCCACTCTTCAAGGGTGCATGACCAAAAAAGATATTACTCATATAAATAGAACATCCATTATTCTCTGATTTAAATGAATAACCGTCTCGCATCAAACAAGATCCAGATATAATGTTCATGCTCAACGCTCGCACCAAATAACAATTATTTAGGTCTAAAACTAATCCCGATGGTAGATGTAGAGGTAGCGTGCCGACTGCGATCACATCGACTTTGGAACCATTTCCCACGCGCATCGTCACCTCGTCCTTAGCCAATCTTCGTTTAATCCGTAGTCCCTATTTCGAGTTGCAAATATTAGCAACAGAACCAGTATCAAATACCCAGGTGCTACTGCGAGCATTAGTAAGGTACACATCAATAACATGTATATCACATATACCTTTGTTCAATTTGCCATCCTTCTTACCCGCCAAATACTTGGGGCAGTTCCGCTTCCAGTGTCCAGTCTGCTTGCAGTAGAAGCACTCAGTTTCAGGCTTAGGTCCAGACTTGGGTTTCTTCTCTTGAGCAGCAACTTGCTTGCCGTTCTTTTTGAAGTTCCCCTTCTTCTTCCCTTTGCCCTTCTTCTTGAAACTGGTGGTTTTGTTAACCATCAACACTTGATGCTCCTTCTTGATTTCTACCTCCGTGGCTTTTAGCATTGCGAAGAGCTCGGGAATAGTCTTGTTCATCCCTTGCATATTATAGTTCATCACGAAGCTCTTGTAGCTTGGTGGCAGTGATTGGAGAATTCTGTCAATGACACTATCATCAGGAAGATTAACTCCCAGTTGAATCAAGTGATTATTATACCCAGACATTTTGAGTATGTGTTCACTAACACAACTATTCTCCTCCATCTTGCAGCTATAGAACTTATTGGAGACTTCATATCTCTCAATCTGGGCATTTGCTTGAAATATTAACTTCAACTCCTGGAACATCTCATATGCTCCATGACGTTCAAAACGTTGTTGAAGACCCAGTTCTAAGCCGTAAAGCATGGCACACTGAACTATCGAGTAGTCATCAGCTTTGCTCTGCCAGACGTTCTTAACATCGTCAGTTGCATCAGCAGCAGGCCTGGCACCCAGCGGTGCTTCCAGGACGTAACTTTTCTATGCAGCAATGAGGATAATCCTCAGGTTACGGACCCAGTCCGTGTAATTGCTACCATCATCTTTCAACTTTGCTTTCTCAAGGAACGCATTAAAATTCAACGGAACAACAGCACGAGCCATCTATCTACAAACAAACATAGACAAGCAAAATACTATCAGGTACTAAGTTCATGATAAATTTAAGTTCAATTAATCATATTACTTAAGAACTCCCACTTAGACAGACATCTCTCTAGTCATCAAAGTGATCACGTGATCCAAATCAACTAAACCATGTCCGATCATCACATGAGATGGAGTAGTTTCAATGGTGAACATCACTATGTTGATCATATCTACTATATGATTCACGTTCGACCTTTCGGTCTCCGTGTTCCGAGGCCATATCTGTATATGCTAGGCTCGTCAAGTATGACCTGAGTATTCCGCGTGTGCAACTGTTTTGCACCCGTTGTATTTGAACGTAGAGCCTATCACACCCGATCATCACGTGGTGTCTCAGCACGAAGAACTTTCGCAACGGTGCACACTCAGGGAGAACACTTCTTGATTATTAGTGAGAGATCATCTTAAAATGCTACCGTCAATCAAAGCAAGATAAGATGCATAAAGGATAAAATCACATGCAATCAATATAAGTGATATGATATGGCCATCATCATCTTGGGCTTGTGATCTCCATCTTCGAAGCACCGTCATGATCACCATCGTCACCGGCGCGACACCTTGATCTCCATCGTAGCATCGTTGTCGTTACGCCATCTATTGCTTCTACGACTATCGCTACCGCTTAGTGATAAAGTAAAGCAATTACAGGGTGTTTGCATTTCATACAATAAAGCAACAACCATATGGCTCCTGCCAGTTGCCGATAACTTCGGTTACAAAACATGATCATCTCATACAATAAAATATAGCATCACGTCTTGACCATATCACATCACAACATGCCCTGCAAAAGCAAGTTAGACGTCCTCTACTTTGTTGTTGCAAATTTTACGTGGCTGCTACGGGCTTAGCAAGAACCGTTCTTACCTACGCATCAAAAACCACAACGATAGTTCGTCAAGTTAGTGCTGTTTTAACCTTCGCAAGGACCGGGCGTAGACACACTCGATTCAGCTAAAGTGAGAGAGACAGACACCCGCCAGCCACCTTTAAGCACGAGTGCTCGTAACGGTGAAACCAGTCTCGCGTAAGCGTACGCGTAATGTCGGTCCGGGCCGCTTCATCTCACAATACCGCCGAAGCAAAGTATGACATGCTGGTAAGCAGTATGACTTGTATCAGCCACAACTCACTTGTGTTCTACTCGTGCATATAACATCAACGCATAAAACCTGGCTCTGATACCACTGTTGGGGAACGTAGTAATTTCAAAAAAATTCCTACGCACACGCAAGATCATGGTGATGGCATAGCAACGAGAGTGGAGAGTGTTGTCCACGTACCCTCGTAGACCGTAAGCGGAAGCGTTAGCACAACGCGGTTGATGTAGTCGTATGTCTTCATGATCCGACTGATCCAAGCACCGAACGTACGGCACCTCCGAGTTCAGCACACGTTCAGCTCGATGACGATCTCCGGGCTCCGATCCAGCAAAGCTCCGGAGATGAGTTCCGTCAGCACGACGGCGTGGTGACGATGATGATGTTCTACCGGCGCAGGGCTTCGCCTAAACTCCGCGACGATATGACCGAGGTGGAATATGGTGGAGGGGGGCACCGCACACGGCTAAGGAACGATCCATAGATCAACTTGTGTGTCTCTGGGTGCCCCCCTGCCCCCGTATATAAAGGAGCAAGGGGGGGAGGCCGGCCGGCCCCTTGGGGCGCGCCAAGGAGGAGGAATCCTCCTCCTAGTAGGAGTAGGACTCCTCCTTTCCTACTCCTACTAGGAGGGGGAAGGAAGGGGGAGAGGGGGGAAGGAAAGGGGGGCGCCGCCCCCCCTCCTAGTCCAATTCGGACCAGAGGGAGAGGGGGCGCGCGGCCCACCCTGGCCGCCCCTCTCTCTTCCCACCAAGGCCCATGTGGCCCATTAACTCTCCCGGGGGGGTTCCGGTAACCCCTTCGGCACTCCGGTTTTCTCCGAAATCACCCGGAACAATTCCGGTGTCCGAATATAGTCGTCCAATATATCAATCTTTATGTCTCGACCATTTCGAGACTCCTCGTCATGTCCTTGATCACATCCGGGACTCCGAACAAACTTCGGCACATCAAAACTTACAAACTCATAATAAAACTGTCATCGTAACGTTAAGCGTGCGGACCCTACGGGTTCGAGAACTATGTAGACATGACCTAAAACTATTCTTGGTCAATAACCAATAGCGGAACCTGGATGCCCATATTGGTTCCTACATATTCTACGAAGATCTTTATCGGTCAAACCGCATAACAACATACGTTGTTCCCTTTGTCATCGGTATGTTACTTGCCCGAGATTTGATCGTCGGTATCCAATACCTAGTTCAATCTCGTTACTGGCAAGTCTCTTTACTCGTTACGTAATGCATCATCCTGTAACCAACTCATTGGTCACATTGCTTGCAAGGCTTGTAGTGATGTGCATTATCGAGAGGGCCCAGAGATACCTCTCCGACAATCGGAGTGACAAAACCTAATCTCAAAATACGCCAACTCAACATGTACCTTCGGAGACACCTGTAGTACTCTTTTATAATCACCCAGTTACGTTGTGACGTTTGGTAGTACCCAAAGTGTTCCTCCGATAAACGGGAGTTGCATAATTCTCATAGTTACAGGAACATGTATAAGTCATGAAGAAAGCAATAGCAATATACTAAACGATCAAGTGCTAGGCTAACGGAATGAGTCATGTCAATCACATCATTCTCCTAATGATGTGATCCCATTAATCAAATGACAACACATGTCTATGGTTAGGAAACATAACCATCTTTGATTAATGAGCTAGTCAAGTAGAGGCATACTAGTGACTATATGTTTGTCTATGTATTCACACATGTATCATGTTTCCGGTTAATACAATTCTAGCATGAATAATAAACATTTATCATGACATGAGGAAATAAATAATAACTTTATTATTGCCTCTAGGGCATATTTCCTTCATCTCCCACAACATGTGCTTTTCTTTAATGCTTTTTTAGCTAGGCATGATGATTTCAATGATGCTCACATAAAAGATAAGAATTGAAACATAAAGAGAGCATCATGAAGAATATGACTAGCACATTTAAGTCTAACCCACTTCCTATGAATAGGGATTTTGTGAGCAAACAACTTATGGGAACAAGAATCACCTAGCATAGCAAAGCAAAACAAGCATAACTTCAAGAATTTCAACACATAGAGAGGAAACTTGATATTATTGCAATTACTACAAGCATATATTCGTCCCTCATAATAATTTTCAGTAGCATCATGAATGAATTCAACAATATAACTATCACATAAAGCACTCTTTTCATGATGCATAAGCATAGAATTTTTATTACTCTCCACATAAGCAAATTTCTTCTCATGAATAGTAGTGGGAACAAACTCAACAAAATAACTATCATGTGAGGCATAATCCAATTGAAAATTAAAATCAAGATGACAAGTTTCATGGTTATCACTAATCTTTATAGCATGCATGTCATCACAATAATCATCATAGATAGCAACTTTGTTCTCATAATCAATTAGAACCTCTTCCGAAATAGTGGATTCATCACTAAATAAAGTCATGACCTCTCCAAATCCACTTAGATAATTATCACAATAAGATTAAACACCCTCCAAAATAGTGGGATCATTACTTCCTAAAGTTGACACTCTTCCAAACCCACTTTCATCAATATAATCATCATAGATAGGAGGCACGCTTTCATCATAATAAATTTGCTCATCAAAACTTGGGGGACTAAAAATATCATCTTCATCAAACATAGCATCCCCAAGCTTGTAGCTTTGCATATCATTAGCATCATGGATATTCAAGGAATTCATACTAACAACATTACAATCATGCTCATCATACAAAGATTTAGTGCCAAACATTTTAATGCATTCTTCTTCTAACACTTGGGCACAATTTTCCTTTCCATCATTTTCATGAAAGACATTAAAAAGATGAAGCATATGTGGCAACCTCAATTCCTTTTTTTGTATTTTTCTTTTATATACTAAACTAGTGATAAAACAAGAAACTAAAAGATTCGATTGCAAGATCTAAAGATATATCTTCAAGCACTAACCTCCCCAGCAACGACACCAAAAAAGAGCTTGATATCTACTACACAACCTTCTTCTTGTAGACATTGTTGGGCCTCCAAGTGCAGAGGTTTGTCGGACAATAGCAAATTTCCCTCAAGTGAATGACTTAAGGTTTATCAATCCGTGGGAGGCGTAGGATGAAGATGGTCTCTTTCAAACAACCCTGCAACCAAATAACAAAGAGTCTCTTGTGTCCCCAACACACCCAATACAGTGGTAAATTGTATAGGTGCACTAGTTCGGCGAAGAGATTGTGATACAAGTGCAATATGGATGGTAGATATAGGTTTTTGTAATCTGAAATTATAAAAAACAGGCAAGGTAACTAGTAACAAAAGTGAGCAAAAACGGTATTGCAATGCTAGGAAACAAGGCCTAGGGTTCATATTTTCACTAGTGCAAGTTCTCTCAACAATAATAACATAATTGGATCATATAACTATCCCTCAACATGCAACAAAAAGTCACTCCAAAGTCACTAATAGAGGAGAACAAATGAAGAGATTATTGTAGGGTACGAAACCACCTCAAAATATTTCTTTCCGATCAATCCATTGGGCTATTCATATAAGTGTCACAAACAGCCCTAGAGTTCGTAGTAAAATAACACCTTAAGACACAAATCAACCAAAACCCTAATGTCACCTAGATACTCCAATGTCACCTCAAGTATCCGTTGGTATGGTTATATGATATGCATCACACAATCTCAGATTCATCTATTCAACCAACACAAAAAAATTCAAAGAGTGCCCCAAAGTTTCTACCGGAGAGTCAAGACAAAAGCGTGTGCCAACCCCTATGCATAGATTCCCAAGGTCACGGAACCCGCAAGTTGATCACCAAAACATACATCAAATGAATCAATAGAACACCCCATTGTCACCACGGGTATCCCACGCAAGACTGATAACCCACAAGTATAGGGGATCGCAACAGTTTTCGAGGGTAGAGTATTCAACCCAAATTTATTGATTCGACACAAGGGGAGCCAAAGAATATTCTCAAGTATTAGCAGCTGAGTTGTCAATTCAACCACACCTGGAAACTTAGTATCTGCAACAAAGTGTTTAGTAGCAAAGTAATATGATAGTAGTGGTAACGGTAACAAAAGTAAAGACAACAAAAGTAATATTTTTGGTATTTTTGTAGTGATTGTAACAGTAGCAATGGAAAAGTAAATAAGTGAGAACCAGTATATGGAAAACTTGTAGACACCGGATTAGCGATGGATAATTATGCCGGATGTGGTTTGTCATGTAACAGTCATAACATAGGGTGACACAGAACTAGCTCCAGTTCATCAATGTAATGTAGGCATGTATTCCGTATATAGTCATACGTGCTTATGGAAAAGAACTTGCATGACATCTTTTGTCCTACCCTCCCGTGGCAGCGGGGTCCTAATGGAAACTAAGGGATATTAAGGCCTCCTTTTAATAGAGAACCGGAACAAAGCATTAGCACATAGTGAATACATGAACTCCTCAAACTATGGTCATCACCGGGAGTGGTCCCGATTATTGTCACTTCGGGGTTGCCGGATCATAACACATAGTAGGTCACTATAGACTTGCAAGATAGGATCAAGAACACACATATATTCATGAAAACATAATAGGTTCAGATTTGAAATCATGGCACTCGGGCCCTAGTGACAAGCATTAAGCATAGCAAAGTCATAGCAACATAAATCTCAGAACATAATGGATACTAGGGATCAAACCCTAACAAAACTAACTCGATTACATGATAAATCTCATCCAACCCATCACCGTCCAGCAAGCCTATGATGCAATTACTCACGCACGGCGGTGAGCATCATGAAATTGGTGATGGAGGATGGTTGGTGATGACGACGGTGACGAATCCCCCTCTCCGGAACCCCGAACGGACTCCTGATCAGCCCTCCCGAGAGAGATTAGGGCTTGGCGGCGGCTCCGTATCGTAAAACATGATGATTTCTTCTCTAAGCCAATATATGGAGTTGGAGTTGGCGTCGGAGGGCCACCAGGGGGCCCACGAGGTAGGGGGGAGCGCCCAGGGGGGAGGGGCGCGCCCCCCACCCTCGTGGACAGGGTGTGGGCCCCCTAGTCTTCATCTTTGGCGAGGATTTTTTATTATTTATTTTAAGATATTCCGTGGAGTTTCAGGTCATTCCGAGAACTTTTGTTTTCTGCACATAAAACAACACCATGGCAATTCTGCTGAAAACAGCGTCAGTCCGGGTTAGTTCCATTCAAATCATACAAGTTAGAGTCCAAAACAAGGGCAAAAGTGTTTGGAAAAGTAGATACGACGGAGACGTATCAACTCCCCCAAGCTTAAACCCTTGCTTGTCCTCAAGCAATTCAGTTGACAAACTGAAAGAGAAAAAGAAAAACTTTTACAAACTCTGTTTGCTCTTGTTGTTGTAAACATGAAAAGCCAGGATTCAAGTCTCAGCAATTATTATGAACTAACCATACTCACAATAAAACGTAGGTCTCACAATTACTCATATCAATAGCATAATCAGCTAGCGAGCCATAATAATAAAACTCGGATGACAACACTTTCTCAAAATAATCATAACGTGATATAACAAAATGGTATATCTCTAGCCCTTTCCGAGACCGCAAAACATAAATGCAGAGCACCTTTAAAGATCAAAGACTGACTAAACATTGTAATTCATGGTAAAAGAGATCCAGTCAAGTCATACCCAATATAAACCAATAATAATGAATGCAAACGACAGTGTGCTCTCCAGCGGGTGCTTTTTAATAAGAAGGGTGATGACTCAACATAAAAGTAAATAGATAGGCCCCTCGCAGAGGGAAGCAGGGATTTGTAGAGGTGCCAGAGCTCAGTTTTGAAATAGAGATAAATTATATTTTGAGCAGTATACTTTCATTGTCAACATAACAACTAAAAGACGACGATATCTTCCATGCTAAACGGATTATAGGCGGTTCCCAAACAGAATGGTAAAGTTTATACTCCCCTCCTCCACAAGCATCAATCCATGGCTTGCTCAAAACAACGAGTGCCTCCAACATTCAACGGGTCCCAAGGGGAGTTTTGTTTGCAGTTATTTTGATTTAGTTTGCACGAAGCATGGGATTGGGCATCCCGGATACCAGCCATTTTCTCGTGAATGAGGAGCGGAGTCCACTCCTCTTGAGAATAATCCGCCTAACACGGAAGATAAGGGCAGCTCTAGTTGACATATGAGCTATTCGAGCATGCAAAACAGAATGTTTATTTGAAGGTTTAGAGTTTGGCACATACAAATTTACTTGGAACGGTAGGTAAATACCGCATATAGGAAGGTATGGTGTACTCATATGGAATAACTTTGGGGTTTAAGGAGTTTGGATGCACAAGCAGTATTCCCGCTTAGTGCAAGTGAAGGCTAGCAAAAGACTCGGAAGTGACCAACTGAGAGAGCGACAACAGTCGTAAACATGCATTAAAATTAATTCACAACGAGTACAAGCATGAGTAGGATATAATCCACCATGAACATAAATATTATGAAGGCTATGTTGATTTGATTCAACTACATGCGTGAACATGTGCCAAATCGAGTCACTCAATTCATTTAAAGGAGGATACCACCCCATCATACCACATCATAATCATTCTAATAGCATGTTGGCACGCAAGGTAAACCATTATAACTCACAACTAATCAAGCATGGCACAAGTAACTATAATCTCTAAATGTCATTGCAAATATGTTTACTTCATAATAGCTGAATCAAGAACGATGAATCATCATATTTACAAAAACAAGAGAGGTCGAGTTCATACCTGCTTTTCTCTTCCCAATAAGTCCATCATATATCATCATTATTGCCTTTCACTTGCACGACCAAACGGTGTGTATAATAATAAGAGTGCACGTGCATTGGACTAAGCTGGAATCTGCAAGCATTCAACTCAAGAGAGAAGACAAGTAATATGGGCTCTAAGTTAAATAAACAATCATGCATATAAGAGCCACTAAGCATTTTCAATATAGTCTTCTCAACCCCCAAAGAAAGGAAAAGAAATAAAAACTATTTACACGGGAAAGCTCCCAACAAACAAAAGAAGAACGGGAAATATTTTTGGATTTTCTTTTTAATTCTACTACTAGCATGGAAAGTAAACTAACTAATTTTTTTGGTTTTTCTTAAATTTTAATAAACACACAAGAAGAAAGCAAGAAAAAGAAATTTAAACTAGCATGGATAATACAATGAAAGAGTATGAGCACCGACATCTAGCAATGAGTGTGTCTGTGAACATAAATGTAATGTCGGTGGGAAATACATACTCCCCCAAGCTTAGGCTTTTGGCCTAAGTTGGTCTATTGCCAGGGATGGCCTGGCGGACATCCGTAGGTGAAGCTGGGGTCGTAGTGTGACGCAGCAGCTATCGCCGCCTGAGCTGTAGTGTGGAGTCGAGCAGCCTCCACTCTCCTCTCGTACTCATCTGCCTCCCTCTGGTAATAATATATCTTCCTCTCGCCTGAAAATCAAAGAAGGTAGGAGCAGGAAGAGCAACACGGACCACATGCCGTTTGTTAAAGATTAGTCGATACTAGTAAGGTGGTCCAATCCTCTCAATGAACTGGTGGGAAAACATAGAATCAAGATCTAAATAAGAAGAGGGTAACTCCATATCACCCTCACGAATGTCTACATCAAGAAAGTTAGCTAAGCGGGTTGCATAAATTCCTCCAAAAAAATCTCCATTATGCCTATTCTGATGCAACCTACGAGCTACAATGGCGCCCATATGATAAGATTGGTCTCCTAACACAGCACTTCTGAGAATGCTGAGATCAGGGGCACACATGTGACATGCTTCATCTTTAGAAGTTATATATCTACCAATGAAGAGAGCAAAATAATGTATAGCAGGAAAGTGAATGCTCCCTATAGTGGCCTACGCTATATCTCTAGATTCCCCCACAATTATTCTAGCAAGAAAGTCTCTATATTCAGATTAGGGGGATCCCTGATACTACCCCAAGATGGAAGTTTGCATGCAAGAGTGAAATCCTCTAAGTCCATGGTATAATATTTGTCATAAAGGTCAAACATGACTGAAGGAGAATTATGCGAAGATGAAAAATCAAACCTCCCCACAAATGAACTTGTGAGGTCACGATACTGTGGGCATTTATTAGCTTCAAAGTCCTCAAGATCGGCATTACGCAAATATGCGTAGAATTCTTCTTTAATTCCCACTTGATTCATAAAATTTTCCAAAGGCCATTCACAGGGCCTCACGAGTGTGTCTCTTGGTGGTTCCTCGTCAGCATCACGCATTGCAAGCCTGGGGCCTTGCTTCCTTGAAGGACCACGTTGGAACATCCTCCTAAGCATATTGTTTCCTCTGAAAAATTTCTGAAATTTTTAGTAACTTCAATTAAAAGTGAACCAACTTCAATAAAATTGATAGCAAAAACTCCCACAAGTGCCTAGGGCCTATATCAAGCATTGGAACTACTTGGAACCATATAAATTTGACATGCAAGCTCAAGAACATGGTCACCTATGCAGCACAAATTTGCAATGAATAAAGCACTAGAACAAAAACAAATTGGACCAATGGAGGAGTCACATACCAAGGAACAATCTCCCCAAGCATTTTTGCGAGAGGTGCTTTGAGCAAGGAGATCGGAAATCACAGCAACGGGGGCTGGAACTCGTGCTTGAGTTGGTTTTTCGTGTTTGTGTGAGGCAGAGGAAGAAGATGCGTGCAGGAATAAGTGGAGGAGGGCCACCATGGGCCCACGAGGCAGGGGGCGCGCCTAGGGGGGTAGGGCACGCCCTCCCCCCGTGGTAATTTTTGCACAGTAAATTCTCAAATATTCCCGAAAAAATCATATTAAATTGGCATGGCATTCTGAGGACTTTTATTTTCGGGATATTTTTATATTGCACGGATGAGTCAGGAAACAGACACAAAAATATTATTTTACTTTATTTCTACTAAATAACAGAAAATATAAAAAGGGTACAAAAGGTTGTGCTTCTAGTTTCATCCATCTCGTGACCGTCAAAATGAATCCACTAACAAGGTTGATCAAGTCTTGTTAACAAACTCATTCCGCGGAACCAGAGAAATTTCGAATGACAGTAAGTTACCTCAACGAGGATATGAAAATCCCCAACAATAAGAATATCATACCTTTTCTAGACAGTAGGGAGAGGAAATTCAAATCCTCCAAATATAATCGATGGAACTTTTCCAATAGAGTTGATGCTATAAACTTGAGGTTGTTTCCTCGGAAAGTGTACCGTATGCTCATTACCATTAACATGAAAAGTGACATTGCCTTTGTTGCAATCAATAACAGCCCCTGCAGTATTAAGGAAAGGTCTTCCAAGAATAATAGACATACTATCATCCTCGGGAATATCAAGAATAACAAAGTCCGTTAAAATAGTAACGTTTGCAACCACGACAGGCACATCCTCACGAATACCGACAGGTATAGCAGTTGATTTATCAGCCATTTGCAAAGATATTTCAGTAGGTGTCAACTTATTCAAGTCAAGTCTACGATATAAAGAGAGAGGCATAACACTAACACCGGCTCCAAGATCACATAAAGCAGTTTTAACATAACTTCTTTTAATGGAGCATGGTATAGTAGGCACTCCGGGATCTCCAAGTTTCTTTGGTATTCCACCCTTAAAAGTGTAATTAGCAAGCATGGTGGAAATTTCAGCTTCAGGTATCTTTCTTTTATTAGTAATAATATCCTTCATATACTTAGCATAAGGATTTGTTTTGAGCACATCAGTTAATCGCATACGCAAAAAGATGGGTCTAATCATTTCAGCAAAGCGCTCAAAATCCTGATCATCCTTTTCCTTGGATGGTTTGGGAGGAAAAGGCATGGGTTTCTGAATCCATGGTTCCCTTTCTTTACCATGTTTCCTAGCAACAAAGTCTCTTTTATCATAACGTTGATCATTTGATTGTGGGTTATGAAGATCAACAGTAGGTTCAACTTCTACATCATTATCATTACTAGGTTGAGCATCAACATGAACATTATCATTAACATTATCACTAGGTTCATGTTCATCACCTGATTGTGTTTCAGCATCAGACATAGAGATATCATTTGGATTATCAGGTGGTTCAACAATAGGTTCACTAGAATTTTGCACAGTCCTATCATTTTTCTTTTTCTTCCTCTTAGAAGAACTAGGCATATCAATATTATTTCTTTGAGAATCTTGCTCGATTCTCTTAGGGCGGCCTTCAGGATACAAAGGTTCCTGAGTCATTCTACCAGTTCTAGTAGCCACTCTAACAACATAATCATTTTTCTTACTATTCATTTCATCAAGCACTTCTTTCTGAGCTTTAAGTACTTGTTCTACTTGATTGGTAACCATAGAAGCATGTTTGCTAACAAGTTTAAGTTCACCTCTAATATCAGCCATATAATCACTCAAGCGTTTAATCATAAAGGTATTCTGTTTTAATTGTCTACCAAAATAAGCATTAACGCCATCTTGCTTAAACATAAAGTCATCAAACTCATCCAAGCACTGACTAGCAATTTTAGTAGGAGGAACTTCAGCTTTATCATATCTATAGAGAGAATTATCTTTACTACCTATGTCAGGATATCGGGAGGTTCTTCAGTAAATAAGTAATTGAGATCATATACTTCTTCAACAGGCGGTAAATTAAGACCATGTATTTCTTCAATAGGAGGTAAATTCTTAACATCTTCAGCTTTAATACCTTTTTCTTTCATAGATTTCTTTGCCTCTTGCATATCTTCGGGACTGAGAAATAGAACACCTCTCTTCCTCGGAGTTGGTTTAGGAATAGGCTCAGTAATTGGCTCAGGAGCTGGCTCAGGAGTTGGCTCAGGAGTTGGCTCAGGAGGTGCCCAATTATTTTCATTTGCCAACATATTATTCAATAAAATTTCAGCGTCATCCGGTGTTCTTTCACTGAAAAGAGAACCAGCACAACTATCCAGGTAATCTCTGGAAGCATCAGTTAGTCCATTATAAAAGATATCAAATATTTAAGGTTTCTTAAGAGGATGATCAGGCAAAGCATTAAGTAACTTGAGAAGCCTCCCCCAAGCTTGTGGGAGACTCTCTTCTTCAATTTGCACAAAATTGTATATTCCCCTCAAAGCAGCTTGTTTCTTATGAGCAGGGAAATATTTAGCAGAGAAGTGATAAATCATATCCTGGGGACTTTGCACACAACCAGGATCAAGAGAATTAAACCATTTCTTAGCATCACCCTTTAATGAGAACGGAAATATTTTGAGTAAATAAAGGTGGCGCGATCTCTGATTATTAGTAAATAGGCCAGCTATATCATCTAACTTACGAAGATGTGCCACAACAGTTTCAGATTCATAGCCATAAAAAGGATCAGATTCAACCAAAGTAATTATATCTGGATCGATAGAAAAATCATAATAATCCTGATCAGGAACACAGATAGGTGAAGTAGCAAAAGCAGGGTCGGGTCTCATCCTACCTCTAAAAGATTCTTTACTCCACTTAATTAGCAACCTCTTACGTTCAAGACTATCCTGGCAAGCAAGAACAGCTTCAATAGATTCAACATTAAAAAGATAACCCTCAGGAATAGCAGGCATAGGTTCATCATCACTAACATCATCGTGTTCAGGTTCAATAATTTCTCTTTCCCTAGACCTAGCAATTTGCTCATCAAGATATTCACCAAGTGGCACAATAGTATCAAGCATAGAAGTAGTTTCATCATAAGTATCATGCATAGCAGAAGTGGCATCATCAATAACATGCGACATATCAGAATCAATAGCAGTAGTAGGTTTAGGTGTCTCAAACTTACTCATAACAGAAGGAGACTCTAGTGCAAGGCTAGATGGCAATCCCTTACCTCGCCTTGTAGTTGAGGGTAAAATAGTAGTTCGATCATCTTTCAAGTTCTTCATAGTGTCCAGCAGATATAAATCCCAAGTGACTCAAAGAATAAAGCTATGCTCCCCGGCAACGGCGCCAGAAAAAGGTCTTCATAACCCACAAGTATAGGGGATCGCAACAGTTTTCGAGGGTAGAGTATTCAACCCAAATTTATTGATTCGACACAAGGGGAGCCAAAGAATATTCTCAAGTATTAGCAGCTGAGTTGTCAATTCAACCACACCTGGAAACTTAGTATCTACAGCAAAGTGTTTAGTAGCAAAGTAATATGATAGTGGTGGTAACGGTAACAAAAGTAAAGACAACAAAAGTAATGTTTTTGGTATTTTTGTAGTGATTGTAACAGTATCAATGGAAAAGTAAATAAGCGAGAACCAGTATATGGAAAACTCGTAGGCACCGGATTAGCGATGGATAATTATGCCGGATGTGGTTCGTCATGTAACAGTCATAACATAGGGTGACACAGAACTAGCTCCAGTTCATCAATGTAATGTAGGCATGTATTCCGTATATAGTCATACGTGCTTATGGAAAAGAACTTGCATGACATCTTTTGTCCTACCCTCCCGTGGCAGCGGGGTCCTAATGGAAACTAAGGGATATTAAGGCCTCCTTTTAATAGAGAACCGGAACAAAGCATTAGCACATAGTGAATACATGAACTCCTCAAACTATGGTCATCACCGGGAGTGGTCCCGATTATTGTCACTTCGGGGTTGCCGGATCATAACACATAGTAGGTGACTATAGACTTGCAAGATAGGATCAAGAACACACATATATTCATGAAAACATAATAGGTTCAGATTTGAAATCATGGCACTCGGGCCCTAGTGACAAGCATTAAGCATAGCAAAGTCATAGCAACATAAATCTCAGAACATAATGGATACTAGGGATCAAACCCTAACAAAACTAACTCGATTACATGATAAATCTCATCCAACCCATCACCATCCAGCAAGTCTATGATGCAATTACTCACGCACGGCGGTGAGCATCATGAAATTGGTGATGGAGGATGGTTGATGATGACGACGGTGACGAATCCCCCTCTCCGGAGCCCCGAACGGACTCCAGATCAGCCCTCCCGAGAGAGATTAGGGCTTGGCGGCGGCTCCATATCGTAAAACGCGATGATTTCTTCTCTCTGATTTTTTCTCCCCGAAAGCCAATATATGGAGTTGGAGTTGGCGTCGGAGGGCCACCAGGAGGCCCACGAGGAAGGGGGCGTGCCCAGGGGGGAGGGGCGCGCCCCGCACCCTCGTGGACAGGGTGTGGGCCCCCTAGTCTTCATCTTTGGCGAGGATTTTTTATTATTTATTTTAAGATATTCCGTGGAGTTTCAGGTCATTCCGAGAACTTTTGTTTTCTGCACATAAAACAACACCATGGCAATTCTGCTGAAAACAGCGTCAGTCCGGGTTAGTTCCATTCAAATCATACAAGTTAGAGTCCAAAACAAGGGCAAAAGTGTTTGGAAAAGTAGATACGACGGAGACGTATCAACTCCCCCAAGCTTAAACCCTTGCTTGTCCTCAAGCAATTCAGTTGACAAACTGAAAGAGAAAAAGAAAAACTTTTACAAACTCTGTTTGCTCTTGTTGTTGTAAACATGAAAAGCCAGGATTCAAGTCTCAGCAATTATTATGAACTAACCATACTCACAATAACACGTAGGTCTCACAATTACTCATATCAATAGCATAATCAACTAGCGAGCCATAATAATAAAACTCGGATGACAACACTTTCTCAAAATAATCATAACATGATATAACAAAATGGTATCTCGCTAGCCCTTTCTAAGACCGCAAAACATAAATGCAGAGCACCTTTAAAGATCAAAGACTGACTAAACATTGTAATTTATGGTAAAAGAGATCCAGTCAAGTCATACCCAATATAAACCAATAATAATGAATGCAAACGACAGTGTGCTCTCCAGCGGGTGCTTTTTAATAAGAAGGGTGATGACTCAACATAAAAGTAAATAGATAGGCCCCTCGCAGAGGGAAGCAGGGATTTGTAGAGGTGCCAGAGCTTGGTTTTGAAATAGAGATAAATTATATTTTGAGCGGCATAATTTCATTGTCAACATAACAACTAAAAGACGACGATATCTTCCATGCTAAACAGATTATAGGCGGTTCCCAAACAGAATGGTAAAGTTTATACTCCCCCTCCTCCACAAGCATCAATCCATGGCTTGCTCGAAACAACGAGTGCCTCCAACATTCAACGGGTCCCAGGGGGAGTTTTGTTTGCAGTTATTTTGATTTAGTTTGCACGAAGCATGGGACTGGGCATCCCGGATACCAGTCATTTTCACGTGAATGAGGAGCGGAGTCCACTTCTCTTGAGAATAACCCGCCTAACACGGAAGATAAGGGCAGTTCTAGTTGACATATGAGCTATTCGAGCATGCAAAACAGAATGTTTATTTGAAGGTTTAGAGTTTGGCACATATAAATTTACTTGGAACGGCAGGTAAATACCGCATATAGGAAGGTATGGTGGACTCATATGGAATAACTTTGGGGTTTAAGGAGTTTGGATGCACAAGCAGTATTCCCGCTTAGTACAAGTGAAGGCTAGCAAAAGACTCGGAAGCGACCAACTGAGAGAGCGACAACAGTCGTAAACATGCATTAAAATTAATTCACAACGAGTACAAGCATGAGTAGGATATAATCCAGCATGAACATGAATATTATGAATGCCATGTTGATTTGATTCAACTACATGCGTGAACATGTGCCAAGTCGAGTCACGCAATTCATTTAAAGGAGGATACCACCCCATCATACCACATCATAATCATTCTAATAGCATGTTGGCACGCAAGGTAAACCATTATAACTCACAGCTAATCAAGCATGGCACAAGTAACTATAATCTCTAAATGTCATTGCAAATATGTTTACTTCATAATAGCTGAATCAAGAACACACATATATTCATGAAAACATAATAGGTTCAGATCTGAAATCATGGCACTCGGGCCCTAGTGACAAGCATTAAGCATAACAAAGTCATAGCAACATCAATCTCAGAACATAATGGATATTAGGGATCAAACCCTAACAAAACTAACTCGATTACATGATAAATCTCATCCAACCCATCACCGTCCAGCAAGCCTACGATGCAATTACTCACGCACGGCGGTGAGCATCATGAAATTGGTGATGGAGGATGGTTGATGATGACGACGACGACGAATCCCCCTCTCCAGAGCCCCGAACGGACTCCAGATCAGCCCTCTCGAGAGAGATTAGGGCTAAAACGCGATGATTTCTTCTCTCTGATTTTTCTCTCCCGAAAGCCAATATATGGAGTTGGAGTTGGCGTCGGAGGGCCACCAGGGGGCCCACAAGGTAGGGGGCGCGCCCAGGGGGAGGGGCGCGCCCCCACCCTCGTGGACAGGGTGTGGGCCCCCTGGTCTTCATCTTTGGCAAGGATTTTTTATTATTTATTTTAAGATATTCCGTGGAGTTTCAGGTCATTCCGAGAACTTTTGTTTTCTGCACATAAAACAACACCATGGCAATTCTGCTGAAAACAGCGTCAGTCCGGGTTAGTTCCATTCAAATCATACAAGTTAGAGTCCAAAAGAAAGGCAAAAGTGTTTGGAAAACTAGATACGACGGAGACGTATCAAAGACACACATCAAGTGTTCTCAAATCCTTAAAGACTCAATCCGATAAGATAACTTTAAAGGGAAAACTCAATCCATTACACGAAGGTAGAGGGGGAGAAGCATCATAAGGACCATCTATAATAGCAAAGCTCGCGATACATCAAGATCGTGCCAAATCAAGAACACGAGAGAGAGAGAGAGAGAGAGAGAGACCAAACACATAGCTACTGGTACATACCCTCATCCCTGAGGGTGAACTACTCCCTCCTCGTCATGGAGAGCGTCGGTATGATGAAGATGACCACCGGTGATGGATCCTCCCTCCGACAGGCTGCCGAAACAGGGTCCCGATTGATTTAAGGTGGCTACAGAGGCTTGCGGCGGCGGAACTCCCGATCTAGGTTTCTTTTCGGGGGTTTCTGTATTTATAGGGTTTTTGGCATCGGTCTCACATCAGGGGGAGGGGGGTGTCTCCGAGTCATCCACGAGATAGGGGGGGCGCCCAGGGAGTAGGGCGCACCCTCCATCCTCGTGGATGGCTCGGGACTCTTCTCGCCCAACTCTTTTACTTCGGGGGCTTCTTTTGGTTCATAAAAAATCATCAAAAATTGGCACGTCAATTGGACTCCGTTTGGTATTCCTTTTCTGTAGAACTAAAAAATAAGAAAAAAACAGAAACTGGCACTGGCTCTAGGTTAATACGTTAGTCCAAAAAATCATATAAAATAGCATATAAATGCATATAAAACATCCAAGATGGATAATATAATAGCATGGAACAATAAAAAATTATAGATACGTTGGTCACTCTTCATATTCAACTCGAACAGAGAGGAAGTTTTACTGATGAATTCACAAGAATAATTGAACACTGCTCTCTTGTTTTTTCTTAAAAAGATTCACCATGGTGGTTACCTCATTACGAATCCATACTAGATTACATAATCAGTCCAACATCAAGAAATTTGATTCCAATGTAGAAATTTTGCATCCACCTCCAGCTTGCATCCTTCAGGACCTGCAGGGAAGTGATTACTATTATTAGTCCAGTAGAGATAATCATATGGCCTTGTCATAAACCTGCTTATATAAAACCTATATTGATTGCATAATCTAGGAAGCAGATCTGGGCAAATTTGCTGCCGGATAGTTCCGCTAGGTGCAGTCTCACATCTTAGCAAGCCTGCATCTTCCAGCGGCAGGGTTGCAAGGAGTGCTGGCGCTACCTATGAGCACTTCAAATCAATTTCTGAATAAATAGCTAAACAGAAAGTTTAGAAAAACTCAGGGTAAAGTTCGGAAAAAATACTGAGTAGTTTATTGTCCCGGACTCCCGGTGCTCGTCACCATGGCCGTGATCCATCATCTCCGTCATCGTGGGAGGATCCATCGTAAAGGTGGCCTTGGCAATAGCTCCCTTGTCCGAGCCACTCGCCGGAGTGTGTCGCCGGCTAGGAGCAGGAGGCCGTCGCGATCCACCTCATCTGGAGCCTGCTCTTGCTTGACGGCTGGATACGGGTATGCGGAGCGGTGGGGAGGCCAGGAGGATGTCCTCCTGATAGGAGAGGCATGGAGATGGCGCTGGCCGTTGCCGTTGCTGGGTCGCCGCCCCTGCATGTCTCCCCAAAAGGAGGAGGTCGGGGTAGAGGGTCTCATGCTGCCGCTCCGATTGGCCGCCGCCACGCCCGCTCACTGCTGCCGGCTTGCATGCTCGCCTTCCGTACGCCATCAACTCGGCCGCGGGGAAGAGAGAAAGTAGCCAACGCCGGGAGAGGAAACGGGGTCGGTGATGGGATTGGGAGGCCTCCCCAGGAGTGATTTGAGGAACTCACGGCAGTGAGGCCTTTTTATGGACGCATAAAGCAGTGAAGCGGTGGCATATATTTTGATGAGATCTTTCTGGAGTATGAGAGACAAGTCTAGAGGAGATCTGGTCAAACAAAATACCTAAATGCTAAAAAGTGCATGGCTGCTCGTTTGCCGTCGCGAGCACTCGCGTGGACAGCCGTCCGATGCGAGGCGTAGGCGCGCCGCGCGCGATCGCGACCAGGTGTTTTGTTGTCGGGACCGTTCGTCGTTCGCCCACGACACGATGTCGCATGGGTGGGGCCGAGAGCGCCGCTGTCTCTCCCAATCCTCTCTCGCCCTCCTCGCCCTCTTCCCAATCCCCTCCACATCCTTTCCTCCTCGCTCGCCACATCTGCACGCTACCGCAGAAAGCGGAGGTCGTGGCGCGGGCCTCGTGTGCGTGCGACGGAGGAGGGCGGGTGCTTCAGTGGTGCGTGCGCGCTCGGTTGAGGAGGGCCTGACTTTCGGTTGTCTGCGCGCACGCGGCTGAAGGAGCGCCGGGCTGCGGTGTACGCGCGACTGAAGGAGTGCTGGGCTGCGGTGGTGCGCGCGTCGGAGGAGCGCGAGGCTGCGGTGGTGCGCGCGGCGTGTCTGCGGAAGGCGGAGCTTGGTGCGGAACGCAGGTCGCCGATGACGCTGCGGTGGACTTGTTGTAGAAATCGCGACCGCCGGAGAAACGACCGCCGGAGAGAGTTCTTGGAAGGGCACCTGCAGGTAGGAGGTCGCCTCCCTCCGGATCCGTTGATACTGGAGGCTGGGAGTGAAGGGAATGGGTACCGCGGCCAGATGCATCGTGGCTCAACGTCGAGGATGGGACAGGGTGGAGCAGGGAGGACGGCCTGCGGCAGCTTCGTTCAGGACTCGGGTGCGGCGGGATCCGTCGAGCATAGCAAAAATCGGATCGATCATCCGGTGGTGACTTCATAATCTCCATTGAGAAGAGCAAAGACCGGCGCATTTGAGATGATTCTGCTTGTGTGCTACATGCAAGACGTGTGTGAGGTACCATCTCTCTCTGCCTCTAGTGCACGGCATCCATGGATCTTTGTGAAATTGATGCGTGTTGTGTGCGTGGTTGATGTACATCTGTGAGATACGGTCTTCTCTGCTGAGATTCAACAAACATTGGTCATTTTGTCTTCTGTACTTACCTTACGGTGCATCCCCTATTAACATGGTACTGTCCTGTAGGAACAATAATCTGCAGATTAATGGTGCATTTCAAGTCTGAGATCACATTGTTGTGCTTTCATTTTGATGCACTGCACTACTCTATGTCAGAATTTTATTGGACGTTTTACTACAAGTTAGTTTAGGATTTCAGCCAACTGACAGCTGCAATTACAACAACACTTTATCTCCACTCTCTCTTACTTGCTTCAGTGCTACTGTTACTTGAAGAACTGAGAAAAAAACAGAAGCATCTACACTTCACCGGTGCAAAACCAACAGGGGTCCATCAATCACCGATTCAGCACGGGACATGAACTTGCCTGCACAGGGGCACGAGTTGCCAGATATGCGGATGCCCTATCATATTTCAGAGAACTTGCCTGCACAGGGGCACGAGTTGCCTGGCAGAGGGGCACGAGTAGATGTTTTCTTTGTTAGTTTTTGGTACTGAGATGCTAGGTTTTAACATGGAACTGTGATGTCAGTTTATTTTTCCTTTTTCACATTTCGTCATAATTTGTGGCGATGTTTTTGGGTTGATGGCGATAGCATCCTCATCGGTTTTTGGGTTGGTCGATGCGGATCATCAGCCCCAGCATGGAGGAGGCCCCATATTGAGCCGCGTCACCTCTTCCTGGACGTGCGGTTTTGCTTGAGGAGATGCTTATTCTTCCACCATTAAAGGGCCAAGCTAGCTAGCTGCTCGTTCTTGCCCCTTTTGGCTCTGGTCATTGCTTTGCCCTGTATACATGGCACCGCAAAGTCGTCTTGTCAGGTAAGCTACACCTTTTGCCCGTTCCGTGCTCTGTGACGGACAACTCACCGTTGTGGTCCTCGACCCCCTCCCCCCGCCCCCAGCATGCCCCGACCGCCGCCTCACCCACATTACGATCGATCATTTTGATCCTGTGGCCAACGTTTACTAGCTAGTTGCCTGGAGAAGCACATTTTGAGAGTCATGATAGCCATATTAGAAAATCATTAGTTTAATATAGTCGTAATAGGCAACTTGACAACAAATTTGTTTCTTGTAGCACCAAAATTGCTCATCATAGCATCAAAATTGCTTGAAAAAATAGTTTGTAGAAGGCAACTTAATATGTGATGCTAGTCAACTTGATAGTAATAATAGGCAACTTATGGGAGCACTGAGTTGACAGGTAGTCACTATAGGCAACATTGCAACAAAGTACTTTATGTATCACCAAAGTTGATAAGTAGTCATGGCAGGCAACTTACATGTGATGCTAGACAACTTGTTAGTCATATTAGGCAACTCAAAAGAACATTGGGCTGATAGGCGACCATGATACATAACCCAACCGAAAGTTGCTTACCTTATTTCAAAAGTTGGCTTCCCGTCCACCAAAGTTGTATATCTGACAAGAAAAAAAGTTCATCAAAAGAAACTTCATAGGCGGCGCTAGGCAAGTTGAGGTTCATGAGAGCCAACTTATAAAAGCATTGATTTGATATGTAGCCATCATAGGCAACCTAGCGACGAGGTGTGTTTGTAGCAACAAAGTTGATAGGTAGTCATGGTAGGAAACTTACATGTGATGGTAGGCAGCTTGGTAGGCAACTTATAGGTGATGGTAGGCAACTTGGTAGTCATCGTAGCCACTTCAAAAGAACATTTTGATGATAGGTGACCATGATACACAACCTAGGCGAAAGTTGCTTACTGTAATAAAAAAGTTGCCTCTCCATGGCATGAAGTTGCTTGAGATTTTTCTTCATCAGAAGCAATTTCATTGGCTACCTAAGCAACTTGAGGTCATGAAAGCCATCTTTATAAGAGCATTGAGTTGATAATAGGTAGTCCTAATAAGAAACAAGGTGGGTCACGTAGCAACAACTTTGATAGGTAGTCATGGTGGGCAACTTAAAAGTGATGCTAGACAATTTCATAGTATTCGTAGCTAACTCAAAAGAACATTAGGATGATAGATGACTATGATACACAACCTAACCAAAAGTTGCCTCTCCGTGGCACCAAAGTTACTTGAGAAAAAAAAGATCGTTGAAAGCAACTTCATAGTTGACGCTAGGCAACTTATATGTCATGCTAGGGCAATTTGGTAGTCATTGTAACCAACTCAAAAGAACATTAGGGATGAAAGTTGCCTACTGTAGTTCAAAAGTTGCCTCTCTGTGGCAAAAAAGTTGCTTGAGAAGATAAGTTCATCAAAAGCAACTTCATAGGTGACGCCAGGCAACTTGACAATCCTGATAGCCAACTTTATAAGAGTATTGAGTCGATACGTAGTCATGATAGGCAACCTAGCAATAAGTGCTTCATATAGCAGCAAAGTTGATAGCTAGTCATGGTAGGCAACTTACACGTGATGCTAGGCAATTTGGTAGTCATCATAACCAACTCAAAAGAACATCCGGAGTGATAGGTGACCATGATGCACACCCTAACCGAAAGTTGCCTACAGTAGCACATAAGTTGCCTCCCTGTGACACCAAAGTTGCCTGAAGAAAAAAAGTTCGTCGAAACATATCGATATGGGATCTAGTTTTGAAGAGCTCGTCGCCAGGGATCTAAAGATGAAAAAGGATCTTAATTTTGATGCTCCGTTCAAAAGTTATGACTTTTTTTAAAAATTAAACACACAAATAATTACACATGGTACAAAATCTTTCTTTTTTTTGAAGTGGAAGCATCATAGCATTAGGACAAAAACTTACCTTTTTTAGGTGTGTGCTCCGGATTGCTAGGGAGCACACGTGTGCTCCCTAGTCGCGTCCAACAAAATATCTCTTCTGCACCGCTTAAAATCTGCTGACAAAAGAGATGCAATGGCATTCCCAAAAAAGGCTAGATCCACCAAGAAGTGCACCCAGCCATACCCCCCACTAATTGATGTGGCGCACTCGGATTGGCCCATTTTTTACTGATAGAAAAAGTCAAAAAAACCAGGTAAAAGAAACCTAGCTAGGTTTAGTATATTATGCGTGAACCAATATGACACCGAGGAACTTTTTAGTTTATATGATGGAAGTGTATGAGAGTGTATTTGCCTAATTATTATTCCCTCCAATCCATAGTAGTTGTCTCTCAAACAAATGTGTATCTAGCACTAAAATACTTCCAGATACATCTGTTTGTGTGACAACTAATATGGATGGGAGGAAGTATTTTTTTTTTGTTTCAAAGGTATGCTTGCTCATCTATATCTCTTCATTTTGCTTCTAGGTTTGCTTCCTTTATTTCTTTTCATCGTTCGATTTCATTGCTTACAGTTTGAGCTTTGTCACAAAGATAGGGGGATACAGAGGCATTCCTCTATTATGTAGTTTTTTTAGGCTTTCCATTCTTTAGCTCAGATCAGACTCTCTAATATATGTTGAAAGTATGATCAACAAATGTCCGAGTAACATAAAGTTTTCAAATTGCCAAGATATGCATAAGACTTTGTAATAAAAGCTACAATATATATTTAGCTATTACTTCATTTTAAGAATTCACTTCATGACAGTACATGGTGCGCTATAGAAGCTTGTTGTATAATTTATTAACCTTGCTTTGCGGATTGATATATTGTGAACAGTTAATTCAAATAATTAATATTTATCGTAAATGAGAAATAAGATTGCTTTTCTTCAACTTAATACAAGTGTCTACTTCACAATATCAAATTAGACTTTTGTGTTAATTTATTCCAATGAAGAAACATGACCCTGCCCCATTGAACTTCATGTCATCCAGTCAAGATGGAGACTTTGTTCTCTCTTCATGTGGACCATGAAAAATTGCAGCATTGTGATATCAAATAATTATTCACTCATTGGTCAATGAAATTGCTAAAGTGTACCATAGATCTGCGATGTGAAGTATGCATTGTAGCCCATCGCAACACAGGGGCGTTTTACTAGTTGACATGGTAGTGGTGGTACCCTTGCCGATGAGAGGCTCAAAGGGGCACTGTAGTCGATCGATGCACTAATTGTATTCAAGGAGGAATTTGAGTAGGGCAGCCGGCCAAGTGTGGCATTCCATTATATTTCTTACACACCATCCTGTTCCCGGTGCCTCTTGCTCTTTAATGCTCTTCACACACTTTTATTTATTTTTTCCATCTCTTGTGTCTCCATTGTGCTAGCTTTTTCCTCCCTTTCCCATCTATGGCCTATTCAAATGATAACCACAAAGATGGGTGTTTCGTCGAGTACACATATGGAGAGAGTTTCATTCGTAACGCAAGTCTGCTGAATGAAGATGGTTGAGTAGCTCATATGTAAGGTTGTGGTGAGTAGTAGCACTATAATTCAGCATTCGATTCATGTCCTCATGCATGTGCATCTTCACGCGGTCATTGCGCATAACTAAGCCAGATCATGAATTCGAGTGGGAGTTGCTACAGACCGCACATGCATGGGCGTATGGGATGGCACAGGTTTTGATCACAAATTGATTGTTGATTGGTAGCGCGTGGACATTGACGTATATCACGAGCTAGTCAACGTCTACAAAAAGTGTTAATGAACATCATACAAAGATTCAAACTTGACACCGCAAGCCAAAACATTGTTTCCACACAATGATACCACATGGCATTTTGGAACATTTCGTCTACAGTTAGTTGGAACGTAACTCTCCCTAACTCATGCATGAACCACTCCACCACAACATATATCTTTCTCTCAAGAAAAAAAAGCATACTGTTTTAGGATAATCGAATGTGCAATTCATATAATGTTTGAATGCCCTATTTCATTAATGAATTGATTAACTATCTAATGTGTTCCTTCTTGTTTTCAATAGGTGTGGAGATATAGAAATGAAAAATAAATAGGCGCGGCTGGGAGACGAAACCCACACCTGCACCATCTGGCCAGCTTGAGCGCACCACCATCTGCTCTCGGTTCAAGTGGACAATCTCCCTGACTCAAGGGCGAATCACTGAACTATATTCAAATGCTCTATTTAGATGTCTATTGGAATGCTCTATTCAATTTATGAAATAAATACCTATGTGGTCTTCTTGTGTTCAGCCTTCAATGTGCTCCTTCTTGTGTTCAATCTTTCATATGTGAATGTGATCCGTATGTTGGACTCCCCGTAAATTTGATATTTCACTCATTTTTGTCTCGCTTGAGTAGGCAGTTTTGGAGGACAAAACACATGCACGGTAGCAATGTCCGCATAGATATGACTAGCTAGCTATGTTGTTGATCAGTACCGATACTTTCTGATTTGGTTGTACTCCCATATGTTGATTAACATCTGTTGCTCTCACTTGTCCCCCCTCAAGATTTACAAATGTATACTAAAATATCTCAGAATTAATTAAAGTTTATAATACGTGATTTATGGTGTCGTAGTAGAGCTCATGTCATGCAAGCTATAGATTGTGTAATCACGTTTGCACTCTCTACTTCAGGAACCTTATCTGATTTTGAGGACACGGAAAAATGTTCGAGTCTTGTCTTCAAAATGAAGAGAAACCTTCAGCTCCATCCGCAAAGATATATCAGATAGATTAGAGGTTTGGGATAAGGGGATTTACATAATTGGTGATGTAGGATGCCCTCTTGTTCCCTGGTTCCTCACACCTTACCAGGAAAATGTCCTCTTAGATTCCCCTTGGCACTTCTACTAACCTTGGCTTCTTGCGCATTCATTTTCATTAGTGACTTGAAGTTGTCTATCAGTAGCAGGTTTATTGTCATCAACCATCAACTAACTGTATAATCATTCATGTTACAAGCTTAGTCAGAAGAACTAAGTAAAACCACCAAGCAAATCAAATGCTATGTAATAAATTCTTCAGCACTAAATCTAAATATTTAACATGTGGAGTTTAATAATACTTTAATTACTTTTAGTGTCTCCTTGTCTTCACCCACATCATCATCCTCATGTTCACCGACCTCGCCATCACCCTCCTCTTCCTTGTACTTAGCCTTGCCTTCGTTGGGGAATGCTCCAATGGCATGAGGCAACTTGAATCATTCCAGATTCTGAATATATTACAGGGGTGTATGTTAGTACTTTTTTTATAGCAGATGTACTTTAGGGAACAAATGAGTGCACCAACTAAAGTGAAACAAGGATTAAGGTAGGACCCATCAACAGTTCATATGAACACACCGAACCATCCCCGCGCAGCCATGACTTCTCCCTTATCTCCTACGGCTACGGTTGTCGCATAACGACCACTGCCTCCATCTTCCCCGCCAGCCCTTTAAGACTAGAGTTCTGGTGAACACCGAACGGTAACCATTATCCTCGCCACAGACGCGTGGATCGAAAGGATCAAATGGGATAAACCAAAGCTTGACATCTGAAAGAAACACAAGCCACACAAGTAAGAGAAGCAACTGGAAGCACCTTGCTAAAGACAACCATATGTACCTCCAACAAGCAATGAGCAACTTTATCCACCATGGCCATGATGCCCTTGATGTCTTAGTCACTGACAAAGCTAATAGCGCGATCAGACAAGGGCTTGAACTTCCTAGCAGCTGTAAGGATGGAGCCCATGGCACCGATGTTGCTTTCGTCTGGTTGGCTGCCTGCCATGCTTGCCTCAGATCCGCGATGAGCAGATGCGTGGGCGGTGGTGAGGAGGGGATGGGGTTTGGCTACTATCTAGGATTTGCTAGCGGAAAGGGTTGCTCATTTGTTTTCTTTTTTTTCAGGGTAGAGTTCCGCGTTTTTTAGCTGAGGGTTGCGCGTGAATGTGTACAATGCCAGAAGACACGTATTACTTTTCCTAAATGACCTTTCTTAGCGTGGAGCTAGTCTCCTGGCCCTTCAAAACAATGATTTGCTTTTGATGTACATACATGCCACTTACATTTAGCGTTTCCTGAGAGAATGTGGCACCCTATGTATTACCGTTTTTGAGTTGCGGCATCTTTGTTGGTGCTTCAAGCAATGGAGTAGACAAAAAGCACTACCTTTAATATATTACAATATTTGTTCCAAATTTTGTAGAGGATCATAGGCTGGCTCAGATGGTAGAGCCATTTGCTTTGCAATTTATAGGTCGTGGATTGACATCTCAATCTCTCGTTTTTCTTCCCAAATCATGATCTTCAGCAAATTGGATTTGGTTCTCTTGGGAAAGTCGAGCAAGTTCTAAATTATGTCTCCATGGACATAGATTTCTGAATAATTTTGTTGTTGTGCGAACCAAAAGGAATGGTATTGATCATATTTCTTCTTAGTTATGTGACAAATAAATGTTGTTCATGTATTTGTTCGCACGTGCCTTGTCTTGTAACGAGTACGTTTCAACTTTTTCTTGGAAACTGAGTCCATTGCACCCATTCACGAACGTTGAGGTATGTGATAAAATAAAAAGTCCATAAAGAATATTCCAACTGTCCAAAAAAAAGTACATGTTATTCATGAACCAAATCTACGTTAGATGGTAAGCTTTTAATTGTAGCAAGGATAAAGTATGGGTTCCAATAATCATTTTCTCTTTTGTTCCATCTGATATATTTTTATCGGACCATCTTTAAGAAAAAGACAAATAAAGAAGGTAAAGAAGAAATAAGAAAAGAAACAGGGCAAAACAATGATTTAATAATAAAAGATATGAATATCCAAAAAGTAAATAAAAGCACTAAAAGGAACGTCGAACCAACTTCTTTGATACTCCTACCTCACACGAAGCGACTGGAATCTAAATAACAAACCCCAATGGTCTAGCATGCAAACTTTGTTCTAGCCACCATTGCTTCTGGCGTTGTAGGCAAAAATGTTGCTACTGAGATGGAAGTAGCGGTACCCTTGCCGTTGGAAATCTCGTGGGGACGTAGCTAGCCGCCTATCAGGTACCAACATTCTAGTCGAGGAGGGATGTCTTGTGGGGCCTGTCATCCAACATTCTAGTCGAGGAGGGATGTCTTGTGGGGCTGTCATCCAAGTGCGGTGTTCTACAATGTTTTGCATTGGAAATCTCGTGGGGACGTAGCTAGCCGCCTATCAGGTACCAACATTCTAGTCGAGGAGGGATATCTTGTGGGGCCTGTCATCCAACATTCTAGTCGAGGAGGGATGTCTTGTGGGGCTGTCATCCAAGTGCGGTGTTCTACAATGTTTTGCACATATCCTCTCATTCCCGACCCCTCTTATTCCCTATTGTTCATCACACACTCTTGTGTCTCCAGCGTCCTAGCTTTTACCTATCTTTCTCATATATGGCCTATTCATCAAACGATAGAAGCAGAGATGGCTGTTTTCGTCAAGTACATATATGGAGAGAGTTTGATGCCAAACGCAAGTCTGCCTGAGTGAAGATGCTGCAGTAGCGTATATGTATGCACAAACACGGTGGAAGGTTGTTGGATGAGTACTGAGTAGTAGCACTACAATTCTGCATTCGATTCATGTCCTGATGCATGTGCATGCGCGTGTGGTCATTGCGCGCAACTAAAAATTGGATCACAAATTGATGTATGTGATGCTAGGTAGTACGTGTGGACAGAGAAGTACAACGAGCTAGCCGAACGTGTGCACGCAGTGTTAATGAATATCATGCAAAGATATAAACTTGGGATTGCAAGCTAAACCGTTGTTTCCACACAATGATATCACATCACCTTTTTTTGCGGGGTAATATCACATCACTTTTTAGACATTTATCCACAGTTGGCATATGCAGGAGATATACCTATATTAAATTTTTTTACTATCACACCCGATACTAACTCTTTGAAATGAGGCTCCACCATACTAAGCTAGATGATATTGAATAATAGTCAAGTTATTCTCTTTTTTGTTTGAGAAAAATAGGTAAGTTTTCCATAACAGGCAACCTAGGTTTAGGGTAACAAGTGAATCGAGTTTGAGCGAGTTGGATTATGATCAACTCAACTTAAACTAAATTCCAAGCGAGTCCAAATGGAGCGAAGCTCATGGTCAAGCTGTGAAAAGTGGCTCGTGCTCAGCTTGCAATGTTCTTGAGTCGATCTCCAACTAGTTTCGAGCTAAATAAGATGATTTGTTTTTATAATCCAAGGCAATCTTTCAAACAAGATAGGCCACAACACAATATAAGAAACGACTATAAATATTTTTTCAATAAAAAAGATTATAATATAAATTATTTCAAGGTAGTTTGACTCATTCTTTGTCGAGTGAAGATAATTGCACTGAAGACACTGGTACTTAATGGCAAGAGATCATGGACGAACTAGCAAGAGAAGCTGTCCATCAGTAGCAGGTTTACTGTCATCAACCATCAGCTGAACAACCATTGATGTTATAAAGCTTAGTCAGAAGAGCCAACTAAACCAGCGAGCAAATCAAACATGATCCAATAAATTCTGCAACCAATAAATCGTACTAGTATTTTTAACATAGGGACTTTAATTAGACTTTTATTACCTCAAGTATCTCCTCATCTTCATCCATACCGTCGCCAAAATCTTCATCCACCTCGTAATCCCCCTCCTCCTCCTCGATGTCGCTCTCCTCGCCCTCCTTGTCCTTGGCATTGCCTTTGTTGGGGAATGTTCCAATGGCATTAGGCTTCCTGAATTGTTCCACATTCTGAATACATGTTACAGGGGTGTATGTTAGTATTTTTCTTTTTATAGCGGATGTAGTTACCAATAAAGGGAAAACAGGAATTAAAAGGTAGAACCCGACTGCAGTTCATATGATCCCACCGAACCATACACGCCGACGTTGTCACGGCCGCCTCATATGAACCCGACTGCAGTTCATATGATCTGCCCCTATTCTCCTGTGGCTATCGCCGCCTCATACACGCCGATGTTGCCACGGCCCCGCTGCCTCCGTACGTCTTCCCCCATCACCCCTTTAAGATTAGGGAACCCCGAACACTAATCACTACCCTCGCCACGATGCGTCGACCGAAGGACCAAATGGGATTAAACCAAATCTTGAAATCCGAAAGAAACAGAAGCTAGACGGGTAAGAAAATCAATTGAACGCACCTTCCTGAAGAGTTCGATTTGTTCCTCCATCGAGCAAGGAGAAGCTTTAGCCAACATGGCCCCGATGCCCTTGATGTCGTAGTCGCGGACGAAGGTTAAAGCGTACTCAGGCACCGGATTGAACTTTCCGGCAACCGTAAAGGCGCCCATGGCACCGCCTCGTCGGGTGCCTGCCATATGCTTGCCTCAGATCGGCGGAGGCGGAGGCAGCGGCGAGGAGGGGATGGGGTATGTACTGGCTAGGGTTTACTAGAGGAGAGGGCTGCGCTTATTCGAATGCACGGAGTAATTTTTTTCTTTTGTAAGTAAATGACCTTTTTTGCGCGGAAAATAAATTAGAAAGCGCTAATTGGTCCACACACTTATCTTAAGCTTCGTAGAGAATATGGCGCCATAGTATTGGCTTTTTCTAGTCGCGTATCTTCTTTCGTGGCTCAAGCGAACAGAGTAAACAAATAGCAAATGCGGTATAATATACATTAAAATATAATTGTGGAAATTTACATGCACAATGGACCTCAGTTGGAAGGTGATCATCGTCTATGGCCCGGCTGATCACAAGAGGTCAGCAGACTTTCTGGCTGAGTTGACGGACAAAGTTGAACGGTGCACCACTCCGGTGGTGGTGGCCGGACAAGAGCTCTCCGGACGTGGACTGCATGCGCATGCGTCTATTCAATGGCTACATTGCGGATCTGGCATTGCGTGAGATAGCCCGTGTAGGGGCTAGGTTCATGTGGACGAACAAGCAATTGGATCCTCTCCGGAGTGTGCTGGATAGGGTCCTAGTCTCGGCTCAACAGGAACTCATGTTTTCATTGTGCTCGCGCAAGGCGGTCACTAGGATTGGGTCCGACCATGCCCCCCCCCCCCCCCCCAGCTTTCCTCATCAAGGGAGGGGGCTCCACCGCGATCACGTTGCTTCCATTTCGAACTATCCTGGGTGCTGCAACCGGGCTTCGTTGACATGGTTAAGGGCCATTGGCTCGAGGCTACGGCCTTCCATCCCCATATCTTCTGCGTCGTGGATGTTTAGCATCATTGTGCCAAAATGGCAAGTCAGTTCGTGTGGGGTTGGGGGGGGGGGGGTAATTTGACGCGAAGCTTAGGACCCGAAAAGGGGCCTTGTTGGATCAGATTAGGGTGTTGGATGAGCGCGTCGATTGAAGGAAATATGCCCTAGAGGCAATAATAAAGTTATTATGTATTTCCTTATTTCATGATAAATGTTTATTATTCATGCTAGAATTATATTAACCGGAAACTTGATACATGTGTGAATACATAGACAAACATAGTGTTACTAGTATGCCTCTACTTGACTAGCTCGTGAATCAAAGATGGTTAAGTTTCCTAGCCATGGACATGAGTTGTCATTTGATTAACGGGGTCACATCATTAGGAAAATGATGTGATTGACTTGACCCATTCCGTTAGCCTAGCACTTGATCGTTTAGTATGTTGCTATTGCTTTCTTCATGACTTATACATGTTCCTGTAACTATGAGATTATGCAACTCCCGTTTACCGGAGGAACACTTTGGGTGCTACCAAACGTCACAACGTAACTGGGTGATTATAAAGGAGTACTACAGGTGTCTCCAAAGGTACATGTTGTGTTGGCGTATTTCGAGATTAGGTTTTGTCACTCCGATTGTCGGAGAGGTATCTCTGGGCCCTCTCGGTGCACATCACTACAAGCCTTGCAAGCAATGTAGCTAATGAGTTAGTTACAGAATGATGCATTACGTAACGAGTAAAGAGACTTGCCGGTAACGATATTGAACTAGGTATTGAGATACCGACGATCGAATCTCGGGCAAGTAACATACCGATGACAAAGGGAACAACGTATGTTGTTATGCGGTTTGACCGATAAAGATCTTCGTAGAATATGTAGGAGCCAATATGGGCATCCAGGTTCCGCTATTGGTTATTGACCGAGAATAGTTCTAGGTCATGTCTACATAGTTCTCGAACCCGTAGGGTCCGCACGCTTAAGGTTTCGATGACAGTTATATTATGAGTTTATGAGTTTTGATGTACCGAAGGAGTTTGGAGTCCCGGATGAGATCGGAGACATGACGAGGAGTCTCGAAATGGTCGAGACGTAAAGATCGATATATTGGATGACTATATTCGGAGTTCGGAAAGGTTCCGACTGATTCGGGTATTTTTCGGAGTACCGGAGAGTTACGGGAATTCGCCAGGGAGTATATGGGCCTTATTGGGCCATACGGGAATAGAGGAGAGAGGCCAAAAGGAAGGAGGCATGCGCCCCCCCTTTGGTCCGAATTGGACAAGGGGCGCAGCCCCCCTTTCCTTCTTCCTCTCCCCCTCTTTCCCCTTCTCCTACTCCAACAAGGGAGGTGGAATCCTACTAGGACTAGGGAGTCCTAGTAGGACTCCACACTTGGCGCGCCCCCTCCTAGGGCCGGCCTCCTTCCCCGTTGCTCCTTTATATACGGGGGCAGGGGGGCACCCCATGACACACAAGTTGATCTACGGATCGTTCCTTAGCCGTGTGCCCTAAATCGTAATACACGTGTGAATACATAGACCACAATATGTCCCTAGTAAGCCTCTAGTTGACTAGCTCGTTGTGATCAACAGATAGTCATGGTTTCCTGGCTATGGACATTGGATGTCGTTGATAACGGGATCACATCATTAGGAGAATGATGTGATGGACAAGACCCAATCCTAAGCATAGCACAAAGATCGTGTAGTTCATTTGCTAGATCTTTTCCAATGTCAAGTATCTCTTCCTTAGACCATGAGATCGTGTAACTCCCGGATACCGTAGGAGTGCTTTGGGTGTATCAAACGTCACAACGTAACTGGGTGACTATAAAGGTGCACTACAGGTATCTCCGAAAGTGTCTGTTGGGTTGACACGGATCGAGACTGGGATTTGTCACTCCGTGTAAACGGAGAGGTATCTCTGGGCCCACTCGGTAGGACATCATCATAATGTGCACAATGTGACCAAGGGGTTGATCATGGGATGATGTGTTACGGAACGAGTAAAGAGACTTGCCGGTAACGAGATTGAACAAGGTATCAGTATACCGACGATCGAATCTCGGGCAAGTAAAATACCGCTAGACAAAGGGAATTGTTACGGGATCGACTGAGTCCTTGACATCGTGGTTCATCCGATGAGATCATCGTGGAACATGTGGGAGCCAACATGGGTATCCAGATCCCGCTGTTGGTTATTGATCGGAGAACGTCTCGGTCATGTCTACATGTCTCCCGAACCCGTAGGTCTACACACTTAAGGTTCGATGACGCTAGGGTTATAAAGGAAGTTCGTATGTGGTTACCGAATGTTGTTCGGAGTCCCGGATGAGATCCCGGACGTCACGAGGAGTTCCGGAATGGTCCGGAGGTAAAGATTTATATATGGGAAGTCCTGTTTTGGTCACCGGAAAAGTTTCGGGTTTTTCCGGTAACGTACCGGGACCACCGGGAGGGTCCCGAGGGTCCACCAAGTGGGGCCACCAACCCTGGAGGGCTGCATGGGCCATGTGTGGGAGGGAACCAGCCCTAGGTGGGCTGGTGCGCCCCCCACAAGGGGCCCAAGGTGCAGGAGAGAGTGGGAGGGGGCAAACCCTAGGGCAGATGGGCCCTAAGGCCCACCCCAGGCGCGCCTCCCCTCTCTCCCCCTCTGGCCGCCACCCAGATGGGATCTGGGGGCTGCCGCCACCCCTGGGGAGGGAACCCTAGAGGGGGCGCAGCCCCCTCCCCTCCCCCTATAAATACTTGAGGTCTGGGGCTGCCCAACAGATGAGAACTTCTCCTCTTGGCACAGCCCTACCTCTCTCCCTTCTCCTCATATCTCGCGGTGCTTGGCGAAGCCCTGCTAGACTACCACGCTCCTCCATCACCACCACGCCATTGTGCTGCTGCTGGATGGAGTCTTCCTCAACCTCTCCCTCTCTCCTTGCTGGATCAAGGCGTGGGAGACGTCACCGGGCTGTACGTGTGTTGAACGCGGAGGTGCCGACCGTTCGACACTAGGATCTCCGGTGATTTGTATCACGACGAGTACGACTCCTTCAACTCCGTTCTCTTGAACGCTTCCGCTTAGCGATCTACAAGGGTATGTAGATGCACTCTCCTTCCCCTCGTTGCTGGTTTCTCCATAGATAGATCTTGGTGACACGTAGGAAAATTTTGAATTTCTGCTACGTTCCCCAACAGTGGCATCATGAGCTAGGTCTATTGCGTAGATTCTTTGCACGAGTAGAACACAAAGTAGTTGTGGGCGTTGATTTTGTTCAATATGCTTACCGTTACTAGTCCAATCTTGTTTCGACGGTATTGTGGGATGAAGCGGCCCGGACTGACCTTACACGTACTCTTACGTGAGACAGGTTCCACCGATTGACATGCACTTGGTGCATAAGGTGGCTAGCGGGTGCCAGTCTCTCCCACTTTAGTCGGAACGGATTCGATGAAAAGGGTCCTTATGAAGGGTAAATAGCAATTGGTATATCACGTTGTGGTTTTGCGTAGGTAAGAAACGTTCTTGCTAGAAACCCATAGCAGCCACGTAAAACATGCAAACAACAATTAGAGGACGTCTAACTTGTTTTTGCAGGGTATGCTATGTGATGTGATATGGCCAAGAAGAATGTGATGAATGATATGTGATGTATGAGATTGATCATGTTCTTGTAATAGGTATCACGACTTGCATGTCGATGAGTATGACAACCGGCAGGAGCCATAGGAGTTGTCTTAATTTATTGTATGACCTGCGTGTCATTGAACAACACCATGTAATTACTTGATTTTATTGCTAACCGGTAGCCATAGTAGTAGAAGTAATAAGTTGGCGAGACAACTTCATGGAGACACGATGATGGAGATCATGATGATGGAGATCATGGTGTCATGCCGGTGACGATGACGATCATGGAGCCCCGAAGATGGAGATCAAAAGGAACAAAATGATATTGGCCATATCATGTCACTATTTGATTGCATGTGATGTTTATCATGTTTATGCATCTTGTTTACTTAGAATGACGGTAGTAAATAAGATGATCCCTTACAAAAATTTCAAGAAGTGTTCTCCCCTAACTGTGCACCGTTGCTAAAGTTCGTCGCTTCTAAGCACCACGTGATGATCGGGTGTGATGGATTCTTACATTCACATACAACGGGTGTAAGACAGATTTACACACGCGAAAACACTTAGGGTTAACTTGACGAGCCTAGCATGTGTAGACATGGCCTCAGAACACAGAGACCGAAAGGTCGAGCATGAGTCGTGTGGAGGATACGATCAACATGAAGATGTTCACCGACGATGACTAGTCCGTCTCACGTGATGATCGGACACGGCCTAGTTGACTCAGATCATGTAATCACTTAGATGACCAGAGGGATGTCTATCTGAGTGGGAGTTCATAAGATGAACTTAATTATCCTGAACATAGTCAAAAGTTCTTTGCAAATTATGTCGTAAGCTCGCGCTTTAGTTCCATTGTTTAGATATGTTCCTAGAGAAAATATAGTTGAAAGTTGACAGTAGCGATTATGCGGACAGTAGAAAGCTTATGTCCTTAATGCACCGCTCAGTGTGCTGAACCCCAAAACGTCGTTTGTGGATGTTGCGAACATCGGACATACACGTTTTGATAACTACGTGATAGTTCAGTTAAAAGGTTTAGAGTTGAGGCACCAAAGACGTTTTTTTCGAAACGTGACGGAACATATGAGATGTTTCGAGGGCTGAAATTGAGATTTCAGGCTCGTGCCCACGTCAAGAGGTATGAGACCTCCGACGATTTTCTTAGCCTGCAAACTAAGGGAGAAAAGCTCAATCATTGAGCTTGTGCTTAGATTGTCTGAGTGCAACAATCACTTGAATCGAGTGGGAGTTGATCTTCCAGATGAGATAGTGATGTTTCTCCAAAGTCATTGCCACCAAGCTGCTAGAGCTTCGTGATGAACTATAACATATCAGGGATAGATGTGATGATCCTTGAGGTATTCACGATGTTTGACACCGCGAAAGTAGAAATCAAGAAGAAGCGTCAATTGTTGATGGTTGGTGAAACCACTAGTTTCAAGAAGGGCAAGGGCAAGAAGGGATACTTCATGAAACGGCAAATCAGCTGCTGCTCTAGTGAAGAAACCCAAGGTTGAACCCAAACCCGAGACTAAGTGCTTCTGTGATAAGGGGAATAGTCACTAGAGCGGAATTACCCTAGATACTTGGTAGATGAGAAGGCTGGCAAGGTCGATAGAAGTATATTGGATATACATTATGTTAATGTGTACTTTACTAGTACTCCTAGTAGCACCAGGGTATTAGATACCGGTTCGGTTGCTAAGTGTTAGTAACTCGAAATAAAAGCTACGAAATAAACGGAGACTAGCTAAAGGTGAGCGGACGATATGTGTTGGAAGAGTTTCCAAGGTTGATGTGATCAAGCATCGCATGCTCCCTCTACCATCAAGATTTGGTGTTTGCGTTGAGCATAGACATGATTGGATTATGTCTATCGCAATACGGTTATTCATTTAAGGAGAATAATGGTTACTATATTTATTTGAATAATACCTTCAATGGTCTTGCACCTAAAGGATTGGTTTATTGAATCTCGATCATAGTGATACACATTTTCATGCCAAAAGATATAAGATAGTAATGATAGTACCACTCACTTGTGGCACTGCCATGTAAGTCATATTGGTATAAAATGCATGAAGAAGCTCCATGTTGATGGATCTTTGGACTCACTCGTTTTTGAAAAGTTTGAGACATGCGAACCATGTCTATTGGTGTATATGCATGAAGAAACTCCATGCAGATGGATCGTTCGGACTCACTTGATTTTGAATAACTTGAGATATGCAAATCATACCACATGGGCAAGATGACTGAAAAGCCTCGTTTTCAGTAAGATGGAACAAGATAGCAATTTGTTGGAAGTAACACATTTTGATGTGTGCATTCCAATGAGTGCTAAGGCATGCAGTGAATATCGTTATGTTCTTACTTCACAGATGATTCGAGTAGATGTTGAGTATATTTACTTGATGAAACACAAGTCTGAATTATTGAATGGTTCAAGTAATTTCAGAGTGAAGTTGAAGATCATCGTGACAAGAGGATAAAATGTCTATGATATGATCATAGAGATGAGTATCTGAGTTATGAGCTTTGGCACGCAATTAAGACATTGTGGAAATTGTTTCACAATTAATACCGCCTGGAACACCATAGTGTAATGGTGTGTCCGAACATCATAGTTGCAACCTATTGGATATGGTGCATACCATGATGTCTCTTATCGAATTACCACTATCGTTTATGGGTTAGGCATTAGAGACAACCACATTCACTTTAAATAGGGCACCACGTAATTCCGTTGAGATGACACCGTATGAACTATGGTTTAGAGAAACCTAATCTGTCATTTCTTAAAGGTTTGGGGCTGCGACGCTTATGTGAAAAAGTTTCAGGTTGATAAGCTCGAACCCAAAGCGGATAAAATGCATCTTCATAGGACACCAAAACAGTTGGGTATACCTACTAATTCAGATCCGAAAGCAATAGGGATTGTTTCTTGAATCGGGTCCTTTCTCGAGGAAAAGTTTGTCTCGAAAAGTTGAGTGGGAGGATGGTGGAGACTTGATATGGTTATTGAACCATCACTACAACTAGTGTGTAGCAGGGCACAGGAAGTTGTTCCTGTGGCACCTACACCAATTGAAGTAGAAGCTTGTGATAGTGATCATGAAACTTCGGATCAAGTCACTACCGTACCTCGTAGGGTGACAAGGATGCGTACTGCTTCAGAGTGGTACAGTAATCCTGTCTTGAAGGTCATGTTTCTAGACAACAATGAACCTACGAGCTATGGAGAAGCGATGGTGGGCCCAAATTCCGACAAATGGTTAGAAGCCATGAAATCCGAGATAGGATCCATGTATCAGAACAAAGCATGGACTTTGGTGGACTTGCCCGATGATCGGCAAGCCATTGAGATAAATGGATCTTTAAGAAGAAGACGGACGTGGACGGTGATGTCACCGTCTATGAAGCTCGACTTGTGGCGAAGAGTTTTTCACAAGTTCAAGGAGTTGACTACGATGAGGTTTTCTCATCCGTAGCGATGCTTAAGTCCGTCGGAATCATGTTAGCATTGGCTGCATTTATGAAATCTGGCAGATGGATGTCAAAACGAGTTTCCTTACCAGTCTTCGTGAGGAAAGGTTGTATGTGATACAATCTGAAAGTTTTTGTCGATCCTAAGGATGCTAAAAGGTATGTTGGCTCCAGCGATCCTTCTAAGGACAGGAGTAAGCATCTCGGAGTTGGAATGTACGTTTTGATGAGATGATCAAAATTTTGGGTTTATACAAAAGTTTATGAGAAACTTGTATTTCCAAAGAAGTGAGTGGGAGCACTATAGAATTTCTGATGAGTATATGTTATTGACATATTGTTGATCAGAAATGATGTAGAATTTCTGTAAAGCATATAGGGTTATTTGGAAAGTGTTTTTCAATGAGAAACCTGGATTAGGCTACTTGAATAATAAGCATCAAGATCTATAAGATAGATCAAAATGCTTAATAGTACTTTCAAAATGAGCACATACCTTGACATGATCTTGAAGGTGTTCAAGATGGATCAGTCAAAGAAGAAGTTCTTGCCTGAGTTGTAAGGTATGAAGTTAAGACTTAAAGCTCGACCACGGCAGAAAAGAGAGAAAGGACGAAGGTCGTCCCCTATGCTTTTGTCATAGGCTCTATACTATATGCCATGCTGAGTACCGCACCTGATGTGTGCCTTGCCACATGTCTGGCTAGAGGGTACAAAGGTGATCAAGGAGTCGATCACTAGATGGCGGTCAATATTATCCTTAGAGGAATAAGGATATGTTTCTCGATTATGGAGGTGATAAAGAGTTCGGCGTAAAGGGTTACATCGATGCAAGCTTTAACACATATCCGAGTGACTCTGAGTAGCAAACCGGATACGTATAGTGGAGCAACCATTTGGAATAGCTCCAAGTGGAGGGTGAAAGCAGCATTTACAGAATGACCTAGAGATTTGCGAAGTACATACGGATCTGAAAGTTGCAGACCCGTTGACTAAAACCTCTCTCACAAGCAAACATGATCAAACCCCAAAACTCATTGAGTCTTAATCCCATGATGATGTGAACTAGTTTAATGACACTAGTAAACTCTTTGGATGTTGGTCACATGGCGATGTGACCTGTGAGTGTTAATCACATGGCGATGTGAACTAGATTATTGACTCTAGTGCAAGTGGGAGACTGTTGGAAATATGCCCTAGAGGCAATAATAAAAGTATTATTATATTTCCTTGTTCATGATAATTGTCTTTTATTCACGCTATAACTGTATTATCCGTAAATCGTAATACACGTGTGAATACATAGACCACAATATGTCCCTAGTAAGCCTCTAGTTGACTAGCTCGTTGTGATCAACAGATAGTCATGGTTTCCTGGCTATGGACATTGGATGTCGTTGATAACGGGATCACATCATTAGGAGAATGATGTGATGGACAAGACCCAATCCTAAGCATAGCACAAAGATCGTGTAGTTCATTTGCTAGATCTTTTCCAATGTCAAGTATCTCTTCCTTAGACCATGAGATCGTGTAACTCCCGGATACCGTAGGAGTGCTTTGGGTGTATCAAACGTCACAACGTAACTGGGTGACTATAAAGGTGCACTACAGGTATCTCCGAAAGTGTCTGTTGGGTTGACACGGATCGAGACTGGGATTTGTCACTCCGTGTAAACGGAGAGGTATCTCTGGGCCCACTCGGTAGGACATCATCATAATGTGCACAATGTGACCAAGGGGTTGATCACGGGATGATGTGTTACGGAACGAGTAAAGAGACTTGCCGGTAACGAGATTGAACAAGGTATCAGTATACCGACGATCGAATCTCGGGCAAGTAAAATACCGCTAGACAAAGGGAATTGTTACGGGATCGACTGAGTCCTTGACATCGTGGTTCATCCGATGAGATCATCGTGGAACATGTGGGAGCCAACATGGGTATCCAGATCCCGCTGTTGGTTATTGATCGGAGAACGTCTCGGTCATGTCTACATGTCTCCCGAACCCGTAGGTCTACACACTTAAGGTTCGATGACGCTAGGGTTATAAAGGAAGTTTGTATGTGGTTACCGAATGTTGTTTGGAGTCCCGGATGAGATCCCGGACGTCACGAGGAGTTCCGGAATGGTCCGGAGGTAAAGATTTATATATGGGAAGTCCTGTTTTGGTCACCGGAAAAGTTTCGGGTTTTTCCGGTAACGTACCGGGACCACCGGGAGGGTCCCGGGGGTCCACCAAGTGGGGCCACCAACCCTGGAGGGCTGCATGGGCCATGTGTGGGAGGGAACCAGCCCTAGGTGGGCTGGTGCGCCCCCCCCCCCCCCCACAAGGGGCCCAAGGCGCAGGAGAGAGTGGGAGGGGGCAAACCCTAGGGCAGATGGGCCCTAAGGCCCACCCCAGGCACGCCTCCCCTCTCTCCCCCTCTGGCCGCCACCCAGATGGGATCTGGGGGCTGCCGCCACCCCTGGGGAGGGAACCCTAGAGGGGGCGCAGCCCCCTCCCCTCCCCCTATAAATACTTGAGGTCTGGGGCTGCCCAACAGATGAGAACTTCTCCTCTTGGCACAGCCCTACCTCTCTCCCTTCTCCTCATATCTCGCGGTGCTTGGCGAAGCCCTGCTAGACTACCACGCTCCTCCATCACCACCACGCCATTGTGCTGCTGCTGGATGGAGTCTTCCTCAACCTCTCCCTCTATCCTTGCTGGATCAAGGCGTGGGAGACGTCACCGGGCTGTACGTGTGTTGAACACGGAGGTACCGTCCGTTCGGCACTAGGATCTCCGGTGATTTGGATCACGACGAGTACGACTCCTTCAACTCCGTTCTCTTGAACGCTTCCGCTTAGCGATCTACAAGGGTATGTAGATGCACTCTCCTTCCCCTCGTTGCTGGTTTCTCCATAGATAGATCTTGGTGACACGTAGGAAAATTTTGAATTTCTGCTACGTTCCCCAACAGCATGCGCCCCCCCTTTGGTCCGAATTGGACAAGGGGCGCAGCCCCCCTTTCCTTCTTCCTCTCCCCCTCTTTCCCCTTCTCCTACTCCAACAAGGCAGGTGGAATCCTACTAGGACTAGGGAGTCCTAGTAGGACTCCACACTTGGCGCGCCCCCTCCTAGGGCCGGCCTCCTTCCCCCTTGCTCCTTTATATACGGGGGCAGGGGGGCACCCCATGACACACAAGTTGATCTACGGATCGTTCCTTAGCCGTGTGCGGTGCCCCCTCCACCATATTCCACCTCGATCATATCGTCGCGGAGTTTAGGCGAAGCCCTGCGCCGGTAGAACATCATCATCGTCACCACGCCGTCGTGCTGACGGAACTCATCCCCGAAGCTTTGCTGGATTGGAGCCCGGGGATCGTCATCGAGCTAAACGTGTGCTGAACTCGGAGGTGCCGTACGTTCGGTACTTGGATCGGTCGGATCGTGAAGACGTATGACTACATCAACCACGTTGTCATAACGCTTCTGCTTACGGTCTACGAGGGTACGTGGACAAAACTCTCCCCTCTTGTTGCTATGCCATCACCATGATCTTGCGTGTGCGTAGGAATTTTTTTGAAATTACTACGTTCCCCAATAGTGGCATCCGAGCCTAGGTTTTATGCGTTGATGTTATATGCACGAGTAGAACACAAGTGAGTTGTGGGCGATACAAGTCATACTGCTTACCAGCATGTCATACTTTGGTTCGGCGGTATTGTTGGATGAAGCGGCCCGGACCGACATTACGCGTATGCTTACGCGAGACTGGTTCTACCGACGTGCTTTGCACACAGGTGGCTGGCGGGTGTCAGTTTCTCCAACTTTAGTTGAACCGAGTGTGGCTACGCCCGGTCCTTGAGAAGGTTAAAATAGCACTAACTTGACGAACTATCGTTGTGGTTTTGATGCGTAGGTAAGAACGGTTCTTGCTCAGCCCGTAGCAGCCACGTAAAATTTGCAAGAACAAAGTAGAGGACGTCTAACTTGTTTTTGCAGGGCATGTTGTGATGTGATATGGTTAAGACGTGATGCTATATTTTATTGTATGAGATGATCATGTTTTGTAACCGAAGTTATTGGCAACTGGCAGGAGCCATATGGTTGTCGCTTTATTGTATGAAATGCAAACGCCTGTAATTGCTTTACTTTATCACTAAGCGGTAGCGATAGTCGTAGAAGCAATAGATGGCGTAACAACAACGATGCTACGATGGAGATCAAGGTGTCGCGCCAGTGACGATGGTGATCACGATGGTGCTTTGAAGATGGAGATCACAAGCACAAGATGATGATGGCCATATCATATCACTTATATTGATTGCATGTGATGTTTATCCTTTATGCATCTTATCTTGCTTTGATTGACGGTAGCATTTTAAGATGATCTCTCACTAATTATCAAGAAGTGTTCTCCCTGAGTATGCACCGTTGCAAAAGTTCTTCGTGCTGAGACACCACGTGATGATCGGGTGTGATAGGCTCTACGTTCAAATACAACGGGTGCAAAACAGTTGCACACGCGGAATACTCGGGTTAAACTTGACGAGCCTAGCATATACAGATATGGCCTCGGAACACGGAGACCGAAAGGTCGAGCGTGAATCATATAGTAGATATGATCAACATAGTGATGTTCACCATTGAAAACTACTCCATCTCATGTGATGATCGGACATGGTTTAGTTGATTTGGATCACGTGATCAGTTAGATGACTAGAGAGATGTCTGTCTAAGTGGGAGTTCTTAAGTAATATGATTAATTGAACTTAAATTTATCATTAACTTAGTACCTGATAGTACTTTGCAAATTATGTTGTGATCAATAGCTCGCGTTGTTTCTTTCATATGTTTATTTTGATATGTTCCTAGAGAAAATTGTGTTGAAAAATGTTAGTAGCAATGATGCGGATTCGATCCGTGATCTGAGGTTTATCCTCATTGCTGCACAGAAGAATTATGTCCTTGATGCACCGCTAGGTGACAAACCTATTGCAGGAGCAGATGCAGACGTTATGAATGTTTGGCTAGCTCAATATGGTGACTACTTGATAGTTTAGTGCACCATGCTTAACGGCTTAGAATCGGGACTTCAAAGATGTTTTGAACGTCATGGACCATATGAGATGTTCCAGGAACTGAAGTTAATATTTCAATCAAATACCCGAGTTGAGAGATATGAAGTCTCCAACAAGTTCTATAGCTAAAAGATGGAGGAGAATCACTCAACTAGTGAGCATGTGCTCAGATTGTCTGGGTACTTCAATCGCTTGAATCAAGTGGGAGTTAATCTTCCAGATAAGATAGTGATTGATAGAATTCTCTAGTCACCATCACTAAGTTACTAGAACTTTGTGATGAACTATAGTATGCAAGGGATGACGAAAATGATTCCTGAGCTCTTCGTGATGTTGAAATCGACGAAGGTAGAAATCAAGAAAGAGCATCAAGTGTTGATGATTGACAAGACCACTAGTTTCAAGAAAAGGGCAAAGGGAAAGAAAGGGAAACTTCAAGTAGAATGGCAAACAAGTTTTCACTCCCATGAAGAAGACCAAAGCTGGACCATAGCCTGAAACTGAGTGTTTACACTGCAAAGGAAATGGTCACTGGAAGCGGAAATGCCCTGAATATTTGGTGGATAAGAAGGATGGCAAAGTGAACAAGGGTATATTTGATATACAGGTTATTGATGTGTGCCTTACTAATGTTTATAGTAGCCCCTGAGTATTTGATACTTGTTCGGTTGCTAAGATTAGTAACTCGAAACAGGAGTTACATAATAAACAGAGGCTAGTTGAGGGGAAGTGACGATGAGTGTTGGAAGTAGTTCCAAGATTGATATGATCATCATCGCACACTCCCTATACTTTTGGGATTAGTGTTAAACCTAAATAAATGTTATTTGGTGTTTGCGTTGAGCATGAATATGAATTGATCATGTTTATTGCAATACGGTTATTCATTTAAAATCAAAGAATAATTGTTGTTCTGTTTACATGAATAAAACCTTCAATGGTCATACACCCAATGAAAATAGTTTGTTGGATCTCGATCGTAGTGATACACATATTCATAATATTGATGCCAAAAGATGCAAAGTTAATAATGATAGTGCAATTTATTTGTGCCACTGCCGTTTGGGTCATATCGGTGTAAAGCGCATGAAGAAACTCCATAAAGATGGATTTTCGGAATCACTTGGTTATGAATCATTTGATGCTTGTGAACCGTGCCTTTTGGGCAAGATGACTAAAACTCCGTTCTCCGGAACAATGGAACAAGCTACTGACTTATTGGAAATAATACATACCGATGTATGCGATCCAATGAGTGTTGATGCTCGTGGCAAAGTATCATTATTTTCTGACCTTCACAAGATGATTTGAGCAGATATGGGTATATCTACTTGATGAAACATAAGTCTGAAATAGTTGAAAGGTTCAAAGAATTTCAGAGTGAAGTGGAAAAACCATCGTAACAAGAAAATAAAATTTCTGCGATCTGATCGCGGAGACGAATATTTGAGTTACGAGTTTGGTCTTCAATTAAAATAATGTGGAATAGTTTCACAGCTCACGCCACCTGGAACACCACAAGGTTATGGTGTGTCCGAACATCGTAACCGCACTTTATTGGATATGGTGCGATCTATGATGTCTCTTATTGATTTACCACTATTGTTTTGGGGTTATGCATTAGAGACAGCTGCATTCACGTTAAAAGCGCACCATCTAAATCTGTTGAGATGACACCATATGAACTGTGGTTTAGTAAGAAACCCAAGTTGCCGTTTCTTAAAGTTTGGGGCTGCGATGCTTGTGTGAAAAAGTTTCATCCTGATAAGCTCAAACCCAAATCGGAGAAGTGCGTCTTCATAGAATACCCAAAGGAAACTGTTGGGTACACCTTCTATCACAGATCCGAAGGCAAGATATTCGTTGCTAAAATGGATCCTTTCTAGAGAAGGAGTTTCTCTCGAAAGAAGTGAGTGGGAGGAAAGTAAGAGCTTGATAAGGTAATTTGTACCTTCTCCCTTATTGGAAAGTAGTTCATCACAAGAACCGGTTCCTGTGACAACTACACCAATCAGTGAGGAAGCTAATGATATTGATCATAAAACTTCAGATCAAGTTTCTACTAAACCTCGTAGGTCTACCAGAGTAAGATCCGCACCAGAGTGGTACGGTAATCCTATTCTGGAAGTCATGTTACTTGACCATGATGAACCTACGAACTATGAGGAAGCGATGATGAGCCTAGATTCCGCAAAATGGTTTGAGGCCATGAAATCTGAGATGGGATCCATGTATGAGAACAAAGTATGGACTTTGGTGGACTTGCCCGATGATCGGCAAGACATAGAAAATAAATGGATCTTCAAGAAGAAGACGGACGCTGATAGTAGTGTTACTATCTACAAAGCTAGACTTGTCGAAAAAGGTTTTTTTTTACAAGTTCAAGGGGTTGAATACGATGAGATTTTCTCACTCGTATTGATGCTTAAGTCTGTCCAAATCATGTTAGCAATTGCCACATTTTATGAAATCTGGCAAATGGATGTCAAAACTGCATTCCTTAATGGATTTATTAAAGAAGAGTCGTATATGATACAACCAAAAGGTTTTGTCAATCCTAAAGATGCTAACAAAGTGTGCAAGCTCCAGCAATCCATCAATGGACTGGTGCAAGCATCTCGGAGTTGGATATACACTTTGATGAGTGGATCAAAGCATATGGTTTTATACAGACTTTTAGAAAGGCCTGTATTTACAAGAAAGTGAGTGGGAGCACTACAGCCTTTCTGATAAGTATATGTGAATGACATATTGTTGATCGGAAATAATGTAGAATTATTCTGCAAAGCATAAAGGAGTATTTGAAAGAAGTTCTTTAAAAGAAAGACTTCAGTAAATGCTACTTACATATTGAGCATCAAGATCTATTGAGATAGATCAAGACGCTTGATAAGATTTTCAATGAGTACATACCTTGGCAAGATTTTGAAATAGTTCAAGATGGAACAGTTAAAGAAAGAGTTCTTGCCTGTGTTGCAAAGGTGTGAAATTGAGTAAGACTCAAATCCCGACCACGGCAGAAAATAGAAAAGAGAATGAAAGTCATTCCCTATGCCTCAGTCGTAGGTTCTATAAAGTATGCTATGTTATGTACCAGACCTATTGTATACCTTGCTCTGAATTTGGCAAGGGAGTACAATAGTGATCTAGGAGTATATCACTGGACGTTGGTCAAGAATATCCTTAGTGAGGACTAAGGAAATATTTCTCGATTATGGAAGTTATAAAAGAGCCCGTCGTAAAGAGTTACATCGGTGCAAGCTTTCACACCGATCCAGATGACTCTAAGTCTCAATCTGGATACATATTGAAAGTGGGAGCAATTAGCTAGAGTAGCTCCGCGCAGAGTATTGTAGACATAGAATATTTGCAAAGTACATACGGCTCTGAATGTGACAGACCCGTTGACTAAGCTTCTCTCACGAGCAAAACATGATCACACCTCAGTTAATCACATAGCTATGTGAACTAGATTATTGACTCTAGTAAACCCTTTGGCTGTTAGTCACATGACAATGTGAACTATGGGTGTTAATCATATACAGATATGAATATTAGTGTTAAATCACATGTCAATGTGAACTAGATTATTGACTCTAGTGCAAGTGGGAGACTGAAGGAAATATGCCCTAGAGGCAATAATAAAGTTATTATGTATTTCCTTATTTCATGATAAATATTTATTATTCATGCTAGAATTGTATTAACCGGAAACTTGATACATGTGTGAATACATAGACAAACATAGTGTCACTAGTATGCCTCTACTTGACTAGCTCGTGAATCAAAGATGGTTAAGTTTCCTAGCCATGGACATGAGTTGTCATTTGATTAACGGGGTCACATCATTAGGAGAATGATGTGATTGACTTGACCCATTCCGTTAGCCTAGCACTTGATCGTTTAGTATGTTGCTATTGCTTTCTTCATGACTTATACATGTTCCTGTAACTATGAGATTATGCAACTCCCGTTTACCGAAGGAACACTTTGGGTGCTACCAAACATCACAACATAACTGGGTGATTATAAAGGAGTACTACAGGTGTCTCCAAAGGTACATGTTGGGTTGGCGTATTTCGAGATTAGGTTTTGTCACTCCGATTGTCGGAGAGGTATCTCTGGGCCCTCTCGGTAATGCACATCACTACAAGCCTTGCAAGCAATGTAGCTAATGAGTTAGTTACAGAATGATGCATTACGTAACAAGTAAAGAGACTTGCCGGTAACGAGATTGAACTAGGTATTGAGATACCGACGATCGAATCTCGGGCAAGTAACATACCGATGACAAAGGGAACAACGTATGTTGTTATGCGGTTTGACCGATAAAGATCTTCATAGAATATGTAGGAGCCAATATGGGCATCCAGGTTCCGCTATTGGTTATTGACCGAGAATAGTTCTAGGTCATGTCTACATAGTTCTCGAACCCGTAGGGTCCGCACGCTTAAGGTCTCGATGACAGTTATATTATGAGTTTATGAGTTTTGATGTACCGAAGGAGTTCGGAGTCCCGGATGAGATCGGGGACATGACGAGGAGTCTCGAAATGGTCGAGACGTAAAGATCGACATATTGGATGACTATATTCGGAGTTCAGAAAGGTTCCGAGTGATTCGGGTATTTTTCGGAGCACCGGAGAGTTACGGGAATTCGCCGGGGAGTATATGGGCCTTATTGGGCATACGGGAATAGAGGAGAGAGGCCAAAAGGAAGGAGGCCTGCGCCCCCCCCTTTGGTCCGAATTGGACAAGGGGCGCAGCCCCCCTTTCCTTCTTCCTCTCCCCCTCTTTCCCCTTCTCCTACTCCAACAAGGGAGGTGGAATCCTACTAGGACTAGGGAGTCCTAGTAGGACTCCACACTTGGCGCGCCCCCTCCTAGGGCCGGCCTCCTTCCCCCTTGCTCCTTTATATACGGGGGCAGGGGGCACCCCATGACACACAAGTTGATCTACGGATCGTTCCTTAGCCGTGTGCGGTGCCCCCCTCCACCATATTCCACCTCGGTCGTATCGTCGCGGAGTTTAGGCGAAGCCCTGCGCCAGTAGAACATCATCATCGTCACCACGCCGTCGTGCTGACGGAACTCATCCCCGAAGCTTTGCTGGATCGGAGCCCGGGGATCGTCATCGAGCTGAACGTGTGCTGAACTCGGAGGTGCCATACGTTCGGTACTTGGATCGGTCGGATCGTGAAGACGTACGACTACATGAACCGCGTTGTCATAACGCTTCCGCTTACGGTCTACGAGGGTACGTGGACAACACTCTCCCCTCTCGTTGTTTTGCCATCACCATGATCTTGCGTGTGCGTAGGAAATTTTTTGAAATTACTACGTTCCCCAACATCGATAGCGTGGGTCTTGCGCCTAATGATTGGATCCTTCGGTACTCCCTTTGGGCCTTGCTTATGGAGATCTACAAGGGAGATGAGCCTTTTTGGCAACACCGTGGGGGTTAGAATTGTCTTCTCAAGGGAGACTCGAGTACCGCTTATTTCCAGGTGATTGCTAATGGTCGTAGGTGAAAGTGCTCCATTCCATGTCTCTGGGAGGGAGGCACCCTCCTTGAACAGCCAGAGGAGATTAGTGCACACATTTACTCCTTCTATAAGGAGCTCTTCACAGCGGAGCCCCATGGTGGGGCTTCCCTTGCCGAGGACTTCTGGCCTTCTGAGGCCAGGGTCTCCGATAGGGAGAATGGAGAAACTCTTCCATTCTTGGCAGAGCGAGTAGCGTCCCGCGCGGAGCCTTGGTGTGGAAGGTTCACTTCCAAAGGAAGCAAAACTGCCCTTATAGGTTCTAACCTTGCAAGCCTCCCCATGTATATGATGGGGATGTACTTCTTGCTGGAGGGACTGCACGAGTCCTTCGATAAGGACTTGGCTAGCTTTTTCTGACAGGCTGCCATTGGCCGTCCAAAATACCACATGGTTAAGACTTAAGTGTCGGACATCTGCATGCCAAAGACCGGGGCGGTCTAGGTATTACTGCCTCACATTTCATGAGCATTGCCCTCATGCTGCATTAGGTCTGGCAGATTCTGTGGGGAGAGGGGGCTTATGGTTGTAGCTTATTCATGCCAAATATCTTCGGGGAGAGCTGATGACCCACAAGTATAAGGGATCAATCGTATTCCTTTCGATAAGTAAGAGTGTCAAACCCAACAAGGAGCAGAAGGAAATGACAAGCGGTTTTCAGCAAGGTATTTTTTGCAAGCACTGAAATTAACGGTGACAGATAGTTTGTTAGCAATATAATTTGTAACAAGTGACAAATATCAAAAGTAACAATAAGTGCAACAAGGTATCCCGATCCTTTTTGTTGCAAAGGACAGGCCGGAATGGTCTCTTATAATAAGTAAAACATTCTCGATGACACATGGGAATTTCATCTAGTCACTTTCATCATGTTGGTTTGATTCGCGTTCGCTACTTTGATAATTTGATATGTGGGTGGACCGGTGCTTGGGTGTTGTTCTTACTTGAACAAGCATCCCACTTAAGATTAACCCCTCTCGCAAGAATCCACAACTATGGAAGAAGAATTAAGATAACATCTAACCATAGTATTAAACATATGGATCCAAATCAGCCCCTTCCAGAATAGTGCATAAATATGGTTTAAGATTCTTTCACTCTAGCAACCCATCATCTAATAAGTACTCCACAATGCATTCCCTTAGGCCCAAAGATGATGAAGTATCATGTAGTCGACGTTCACATAACACCACTAAGGGAATCACAACATACACATCATCAATATATCGAACGAATACCAAATTCACGTGATTACTTATGACAAGACTTCTTCCATGTCCTCAAGAACAAAAGCAACTACTCGCAAAACCTATTCATGGTCAAGATCAGAGGGGTATTGAATAGCATAATAGATCTGAACATATGATCTCCCACCAAATAAACCAACTAGCATCAACTACAAGATGCAATCAACACTACTAGTCACCCATAGGTCCCAATCTGAGGATTTGATACAAAGATTGAACACAAGATATGAACTAGGATTTTGAGATGAGATCATGTTGTTGAAGATGTTGATGAAGATTAGCCCTCCCATGATGAGAGGGTTGTTGATGATGATGATGGCTTCGATTTCCCCCTCCCAGAAGAAAGTATCCCCGGCGGAATCGCTCCACCGGAGAGCAAAAATGCTCCTGCCCAAGTTTCGCCTCGAGACGGCGGCGTTCCATCCCGAAAGTCCTCTCCTTATTTTTCTTTCTAGGGAAAATGGGCTTATATACCAGAAGATGGGCACTGGAGTCGGGCCAGGGGCCCCACTATCCACCAGGGCATGCCACGGGGTGGGATGTGCGTCCTGGTGCCTAGTGGGCACCTGGTTGGCCCCCTCTGGTATTTCCTTTCTCCAATAATTTTTATACATTCCAAAATAAATCTCCGTATTCATCTTATTTGGAGATGTGCAGAATATGTATCTCTGACGTAGCTTTTTTAGGCCCAGAATTCCAGCTGCCGGCAATCTCCCCCTTTGTGTAAACCTTGCATATTATGAGAGAAAATGCATTAGAATTACTCCACAAAGTGTTATATTGACTAAAAAAATATTATAAATAACAGTAGGAAAACATGATGCGAAATGGACGTATCAACTCCCCAAGCTTACACCTCGCTTGCCCTCAAGAGAAAGCCGATATCGATAATCATGTCCACATGTTTAGAGAGAGAGGTGTCGATAAAAATAAAATACGGACATAGTAGCATCATGATCATTACTGAAATCTGGGATTTCACCCAGTTTTAAGTGTTTGTCGAGTGCATTTTATCGGGAACTAGGCAAACAAAACCTTTGCCGATTTCCTTTTATTTTGTACTCGGCAAGCATTTCTTTGCCGAGGATTTTTTCCAGTGGGCAAATAAATCTTTTCCGAGTTCCTTTTCTTTTTGCACACGGCAAACATTTTTTTTCCTTTCAAAATTTCTTATCCTTTCTCTTTGCCGGGTGTCTTTTTTATTGTACTCGATGATATGTTTTGTTTCTTTTCTTCTCTTTTCTCTTGTTTCTTTTCTTTTGTACGATATTTGTTCCTTTTTTTCTTTTTGTCCTCTGTTATTTTCTACATTATGTATTTTAATTTTTTAATTTTCCCTCCCTCTCTATTCTATTTTATAGGCAATAAGTGAATTTTCTAGGCATTAGATATTTAATGTCGAAAAATGCAAATAAACTTCGAAAAACATGAAATTTGGCATGGTGTCATAATATGGTTCCTAGAGGATTGAGAAGGTTTGGCAAAAGTTGCAACGTACATTGCTTAGAAAGCGGAGAATCTACGTGGTTTCGAGAGGGAACGGGTCTGATTTGAAGGCGATATGACTGCTGCTTCATCTGTTGTACACACACATTTGATGTGTAACGGAAGTCTGCTGAGCGAAGATGGTGCAGTAGCATGTGTGTGCGCACACAAAGACAGTTGAAGGTTGTTGGGTGAGTAGTAGCACTACAAGCACCACAATTCAGCATTCTATTCATGTCCTAATGCATGTGCATGTGGTCACTGAGCAGAACTAAAATTCGGATTACAATTTTAGTGGGAGTTGATAAGTCTGCACACCACACATGCACGGGCGTATGGGATGGAGATGCTTTCTTCGGCGCAAGGTGGATCACAAACTGATTGCATGTGATGATAGGTAGCACGTGGACACTGAAGTATATCAAGAGTTAGCCGACGTGTTAATGAACATCATAAAAAGATTTAAACTTGGGATCACAAGTCAAACCGTTGTTTCCCCACAATGATGCCACATCGCATTTTAGACCATTGCACGAGCCACTCCACCACAACAAAGCATATAGGAGCATCTTTCCCACAAGAAAAACCAAAGCATATTGTTTTTGGATATTCAAATGTTCTATTCGGATATTGTTCGAATGCCCAGATCAGGATCCGACAGACGACACGCCGTCGTGCAAAATACGTTCCCAGCTAACGTCAGTTCAATACAGTTTTTGTTTATACATACAAGGAACATGAGTTATCGCAATGCCCAGATCATGATCAGGATTTCAGGAGAAGAAGGCAGGCCAAATCAGGTCACTGTGTCAGAATAGATGGATCCCTCGAATGAGTTTAACAATCCACTGACGAGGTGGGTACATCACCAATTCACCACTACTCGGCCTCTATCGTGTATGTCGAGTTCCGTCCGGACCAGACTCGGGTGCTACAAAGGTTGAACCTTGTACACCCTTTACCAGTGGGTGAGGGGCCTCAAGCTCAAGAGGAACTCGCTAGAAGGGCTGACTAAGCAGAGTGGAGCAACCATGCAGATGCATTGCACAGGTTTTTTTTTCCCAGCCGGTATACGTTTCCTCCAGCATATTTACATATTGACATGTGCTCACGTGTTGGCTCCCATATTCAACGCGGCCCTGTCCATCACAGTCTTCACAGAGGATAAGGTGGATCAGGACTGTATCAACACCATCTTCTACGCAAGCACCTCGAGCAGGACTTTTTGGAATGCCCAGATGCATGTGGTCAACATTGTAGTCAAGGAGGGACTCCAATGGGGTTCCCATCCATGTGTGGCGTTCCACAATGTTTAGCACACCTCATCTCGTTCCCGACCCCTCTAATTCCGTAATGCTCATCACACACTCTTATTTTGTCATCCTCTTGTCTCTCCACCATGCTTAGCCTTTTCCTATCTTTCCCATCCATGCCTATTCAAACGATAGCAGCGGGGATGGGTGTCTCGTCGAGCAAATATATGGAGAGAGTTTGATGCCAAACACAAGTGTTCCCGAGTGAAGATGGCGCAGTAGCGTATATGTAGCGGATGGTTGTTGGATGAGTAATGAGGCTAGTCATAGTGGGAGTAACCTAGCTAGCAACATAACGCATATCAAGACGACTTTGCTTATGTGGCAAACAATTAATGAGAAAATAGAGGTTTGTGGTAACATAATATGTTACCTAACATAGCGCACCCCGAGATAAGATGAGTCTAATGCCTAAATAAACGAAGGCTTGCATGACACCACAATCATGTTACTACCCACTATGGAGGTAGTAACAAAGGCTAGTAACATGTGCATGTTACTAGTCTAAGTTACTCCCCACTATGACTAGCCTGACACTTCAATTCTGCAAGGACACCTGGCAAGACCCGGGTCGTACAGGGCGATCGTGAGACCCACTTGGGCCGAGGACACCTGGCAAGATCGAATCTCAACGCACACACGCCAGTTTCCTCCTGATTCCCGTCAGCCTCGCCGAATCCCCCAAATCCTCAGGTCCCCTTTCCTTCTCCCGTTCGCTCGCCGCCGCCGCCGCCGCCCACGACCATGACCGCCGGCGGCAGCGGCCATGCGGCACATGGCGCTTCCTCCTCGCCCCATCCGCACATGTCGCTCGTCAGATGCTCTGTCACGTCGCGCGGTCAGTCATGGTGAGGAACAAGAACGAGCTGTTGTCGACGGCGGCGGAGCGGCACGACGGTGCTCATCCTCACAGCAGGCACACCGGCTACTCGTCCAGCCTCTCCATGACGCTGTGGAATCGTTTATGGCGACGAACTATAGGCCACCCATCACACCTTGTGGGGATTGATCCTCTTTAGTGTCGGAAACATGGATCTGAAGATGGATGTGTGTAATGGCAGTGCTTGTCACTGTAAATTCAATTGATTGATGTAAGAATTGTAATTTTTCATCATGTAATCAGTCAATTTTAATTTTTGCCCCATTATAATGGTCGAAGCTCTGGAAGTTGTAAGTTTCAACTGAAACTGGTCTCTGGTCTGATAATCCCCTAGGAAAAATGATCTGATGATCAGTTGTATCTGTTTGGTTCTCTTTATTTTCTTGTATCTATCTCTACAACTTTCTACCATCCCTATAAGCAGTATGAACTGCCGATGCCAGGGGCTTCAAATACCAGGAGCAGGCAACTGCAACAATACACATTGCAGATTTTACAGGAGCTTCAAAAGGCTCGGCATTTGTCATGATTCTGTTTATCTCTTTATTCAACAAACAAGTAGGCAGCAATACACATCTCAGATTGTATTATTGGATATTAAAAAAAAAAACTTTATCACAAGAGCTTCAAATACCAAGAGCTTTTATACACAAGGAACTTCAAATACCAGGAGCTTTTATACAAATACCAGGAGCTTTTAGTCATAGTGTACATCAAATTCATTTATACAATACATTTGCTCCACAATCTGCATCAACTATCCTATCTTAACTTAGAAATTTTCGAAGAAAAATGTACAAAGCATTAACCATCCTAAACTACATGACAGAGGCATGCACAACAGCATATTTGAGTTGGAGATCTGCTGATCTTTTTGCTGGCTCATCTGTCTTCCTTTTGCCTTTTGATGGTCATCTTCAGTGTTGACAGAACAACATGTGCCAAGATGCAGCCAGCAGCTCCAGCCCCATGTGCCAAGATGCGTCCAGCAGGTCAAACGTCAAGTAACCCGGCCAAATCCGACGGAGCCAAACTGAGAAGGGTGGCCATGGACGAAGCGCCGGTGGGTAGCAATGGACGAGCAGAGGAGTTTGCGAGCTGCCAGGGCGCCGTGGAACGCGGTCGTGAACGGCAGGGGAGAGCAGCGGGGGGCGCTGGCCGCGGCCGCGGCGTGCTTGCCGGAGAAGCGAGCAGACGAGTTGCGCTCAAGGGCGAGCTGCCGGAGCGCCGAGGAACGCAGTCGTGGTCGTGGTCGTGGGCGGCGGCGGCGAGCGAACGGGAGAAGGAAAGGGGACTGAGGATTTGGGGGATTTGGCGAGGCTGACGGGAATCAGGAGGAAACTAGCCTGCGTGCGTTGAGATTCGGTCTTGCTAGGTGTCCTCAGCCCAAGTGGGTCTCACGATCGCCCTGTACGACCCGGGTCTTATAGGATTTTTTTTTTCCTTTGATTCATGCCCTGATGCATGTGCATCTTTTTTTTGCGGGTTGATGCATGTGCATCTGTGCTTGTGATCATTGCACAGAACTAAAAGTGGATCTCGAATTGATTGTATGTGATGATAGGTAGTACGTGGATCATGGACACGAAAGTATATATCAAGAGCTAGCCACCGTGTGCACACAATTTTAGTGAATATCACATGGAGATTTAAACTTGGGCTATACTACAATGAATATCGCAAGCCAAACCATTGTTTCCAAACAATGATATCACATATAGCATTTTAGACATTAAATTCCACGGTTGGTATATATGACGGATACCTGTATGGACTCATCGAAATGGGACTCAAGGGATATACTACAATGAATATCGCAAGCCAGACGTATCTAGATTATTTATTGTTCCCTGTATTCTAGAAGAGAGGTGTGTTGGTCATCACGTACAATCTTAATATAATAGTCACAATTTTCATATGATATTCATTAAAATTGTGTGCACACGTTGGCAAGCTGGCGGTAGCAATCTCTTCTCTGACCCATTTTTTTTTTTCAAGTGGATAATCTCCGTGACTCAAGGGCGGACGGGAATCACTGCACGATATTCAAATGACTAGCTAGCTTCCTATGGTGTTGACAATTAATACTAGTACTTTTTCTCACTTGCTCCCCTCTTAATATAATTTAGAAATGTCATCGGCCTCTGCCTCAAGCAATGTACAAAACAATTTATTTAACCAAATGTAGTACTAAAGCGCGAGTACCAACTCAAATACTCGTAAACAAGGGCAATAAAGTATAAAAATAGTCACACTTGCGAAAAATAGGATACAAAGACCTAAACACCTATCTTATTATTGGACCGCCATCCAAACGGGTTGTATGTAGCCCACGCTACCGTATCCCATCGGTTGCATTCAAATGACGTATGCTCCCTCTCCTCTGCACAGTGTAGCAATGACCACATATGGATCCATCCAGACGCCTAGCAGATAATCTGCAAATTTTTTTGTGATATTTGTCCTGTTAAACAACATTACTACAGTCCAAATAGCCTAAAGTAATGTACAAACTCCCACACAGATTTGTGCCGCTATATTAGGCTCAACCTCACCTAACCAATTGATAAACTACCTAACCAATTGATAAACAGACTGAAGATACTAGCAGCTGAGAAACATTAAAGGACACATGTATTGTTCACAATAATAACTTGGCTAATGGGCATTTGAGAAACAAATGTTGAATCGTTTCCTCGTTATCACAAAAGCAACATAGTTTCCTCCCCTCCCACCTATGTTTTGTCAAATTGTCCTTAGTCAGATCACTCCCTTATGCATAAACCACATTTTTTTTGATTTTGAAAGGCACCTATGTTTTTATATATGAATAGATCTAAGGATTGGTCCATTATTAATCAAGTCCACATACATAGATTTGGCTGAGAACACGCTTGAAACTGAGAGTTCCCATCGGTTACATCTAGCTCATTAGACAGGTTGACCTCGATCATGCTATGCACCAAATGCAGCCATCTATCCCATCGTTCCTCTAAGCTCATATATCAAGCATCAAAGGTTCTTACAACGACACCCATACAGAAAAATAAACTTACATTCATATCCTTGGGGTGCTGAAGTCTTCTTGCTCCTGCATTCAATGGCGACACGCCGTGAGCATAGCTTGATGACGCCTCTGGGCCTCCGCCATGGTAGAGAAAACACTTATTAACCAAGGAGCTTGTAGACGCAACCGTCAGGAAGTCATCGATGCAAACCAGGAGATGCGCGGCCGCCATTTGCGAAGCAAATAGCTGCCCCGGAGAAGAAAACTTTGATAAGTGCGTGTAGAAACTCTGAAAGCCACAAAAGTCGGTTGAATCCAAACGGATCCACCGATAACCTAAACCACTCCTTCAAGACCCATAGGAGACGCGACTCCACGCGCCCTCCGCCAGTGATAAGAAGAGCAATGGAATGGGTAAAGAGCGAGGAGAACTGTATTGCTACATTGGAACTGCGCCGCCGCCTCACCGCCCCAAACCAAATTCAAAGACTCCATACAGAAAACTTGGAGAAAAATCACCCATCCGGGTCTGATGTTGAGCTTGCCACTATCCACGACCATGCAACGGCTTCCTCTTCTCCGGTGACCTAGCCAGGTCGGGTCGCCATTCAAGATCGCCACACTAGATCACCAAAGTTGTCATTGAGCGCCGCTTGGCAAAGGCCACCAGTTGAGCATTCATCTCCTGCTCGATCCCACAACGGCCTCTAACTCTTCCGCAAGCTCGCAACCCCTATTAGGACCTCTTTGTTGCCGCAAACGCTGCACGGTGCCCTAGCGGAAACGAGAAGGGGAGTCGATGGGGCGGTGACTAGGTTTTTGATCGCCCGACTACTACTCGCTCACATAACAGTATGAGGCAAGACACTACTGTAAATGGACTTTCAGTCAGATTGACTCGCAAATCATTTAGACCATATCGAAATATTTAGTCTTGTCAGGTAAAAATAGTACTATCTTAGTAATTAGGGTTCTATTCATAGTACGAACATTCGTTATGTTATACAACATTTACATACATAAATAATAGTCAAAGGTAACTGCACCCTCAAGACAGGTGCGTAGGGTGTGCACGTGCTTCTACGTAGGTAATTTGACTACCAAAATATATATTATACGTGACGAGAAGTGTATGCTTAGATGCTTCATCCATATACGAATCCAGTGATATGCCCTTGATGACATATCACATATTTGGTTGGTCAAATCAATGACCAAGAAACACGTGCATGCTCTATGCATCTATCATGAGGGAGTACCAAAGATCATGTCAAAATCTAAAACATTCTATGACAATGTGTAAGAACCTAGACGATCAATGAGTGGGCCACTCAACTAATTTTTTTCTTAAGAGACAATTCGTTGTGAGAATCATGGTGCTGATCGGTCATGTTTAAGTTTATTTTAGATAATGCTGACTTCCTTTTCAAGAGTAACATGTTTACCATTTTTGCTTACTAGAAGAAAGATATAGGCAACTAAAAAACCAAGATTGGATGCAAGACTTTGCCCACACACATGATTGGTCTATTAAACTCCAATAGCTAGAATACCAACTTGGTCTAGCTTCTACTGCTACTGCTCCTGGCGACGTAGCTAGTGTTGCTATTGACATGGTAGTGGCTCTCTGGTACCCTTTTCGATGAAAGGATCAATGGGCTGATGTGGTCGATCGATACAAGCACTGTACTCGATGATTACTTTGAGTAGGGCTCCCAGCCAAGTGTGGCATTCCACAATATTTTCCACAGGTCATTTCGTTCCGGTGTCTCTTGTTCCGTAATGCTCTTTACACACTCTTATTTTGGTCCATCTCTTGTGTCTCCGTCGTGCTAGCTTTTTCCACCATTTCCCATCTATGGCCTATTCAAATGATATCCACAAAGATGGGTGTTTCACCGAGTACATATATGGAGAGAGTTTCATGCGTAACACAAATCTGCTGAGTGCAGATGGTTGAGGAGTGTATATGTATGCACATACACGATGGAAGGTTGTTGGGTGAGTAGTTGCACTATAATTCAGCATTCGATTCATGTCCTCGAGCATGTGCATGTTCGCATGGTCATTGCGCATAACTATGCCAGGTCATGAATTCGAGTGGGAGTTGCTACAGACCGCACATGCACGGGCGTATGGGATGGCACAAGTGTTGACCATAAATTGATTGTTGGTGATGATCGGTGGCGCGTGGACGCTAAAGTATATTAAGAGCTAGCCGATGTCTGCACACGATGTTAATGAACATCATACAAAGATTCAAACTTGGGACAACAAGCCAAAACGTTGTTTCCACACAATAATACAACATCACATTTTGGACCATTTCATCTACGGTTGGAATGTAACTCTCCCTAACTCAAGCACGAACCACTCCACCACAACATATATCTTTCTCTCAAGAAAAAACAAGCACATTGTTTTAGGATATTCGAATGTGCTATTCATATAATGTCCAAATACCCTATTTCATTAATGAATTAATTAACTATCTAATTTGTTCCTTCTTGTTTTCAATAGGTGTGGAGATAGAAATGAAAAATAAATAGGCGCTGCCGAGAGTCAAACCCCGCACATGCACCATCTGGTCAGCTCGAGCGCACCACCATCTAGTGTCGATTCAAGTGGACAATCTCCCCGACTCAAGGGCGAACCATTGAACGATATTCAAATGCTCTATTTAGATGTCTATTGCAATACTCAATTCAATTTATGAAATAACTAACTAATATGCTCCTTCTTGGATTCAACCTTTAATGTGCTCCTTCTTGTGTTCGACCTTTCGTATGTGAATCAGTGAATGTGATCCGTATGTTGGACTCCTCGTAAATTTGATATTCCACATTTCCGTCTCGCTTGAGTGGGTAGTTTTGGAGGACAAAACACATGCACGGTAGCAATGTCTGCATAGATATGACCCTCTCCCTGCCCCAGCGTCGCCTAACCTAGGCGACACGGGGGGCGATCTACTGCCGCCGGCCCAAAGGCCGCCTCCCTTGTCTTGTCTCCCCTGCCGCCGCCGGAGGCCACGCCCGTAGTCTGGCAGTGATGGCGGCGGTGGGGCTTTCCCCTCGTGTGGTGGCTGCGTCTTTCCCTGGCGGCGGCGGCGCACGGAACTGCGGGGCACCGTCGGCGTGGAGCGACGGGTTCCTGGCGGCGAGTGTGACAACGGCGTCAGCGCAGGCGCGATATCGCAGTAGAGGAGCCCCTGTGGCGGCGGCCCAGATCGCGGTTCCCGCTGTACCTAGATGGGCTTTGGCGGGCCGGCGGATCTGGTGAGCGTCTACAGGCGGGCATGGTGGGCCTGACGATGCCGGCCTAGGCACCATGGTGGTGCCATGGCCGGTCATGCGGTGGCAGCCTGGATTCTCCGTCTAGTTCCCGACAGCGATGGCGGCAATTCGTGTACAAGTTGCTTGATGGAGGTGCTCTGTTCAGATCCGGGTGAAAACCTGGCCAAGGCCGGTGGTCACGGCGCTGTTATGCGGCGTTTCCTTCTTGAAGGCATCGCCAAGGAGAAGTTCAAGCCAGCTATCTCCTACCTCCGGGGGAAACCCTAGATCAGTAGATCAGATGACGGCGGCGCTCTTGTGTCGTTTCCCCCTTGGGGGCGTCATTCTTGGAGGTGTACACGAACTCGAGTGAATGGTGGTTGGTTTCTTTGGTGAGCAGTGCTTCATCTTAAACATTGTTAGCGGCCGATCTCGGCAGCCTGGTGCAGTGGAGACTTAGCGTTCGATGCTTGGAGATGGACTTGCGCAATAGGAGGACGCTGTCTGGCATCATGGTGGCGTCGATGGCAGAGTGGTCTGACAAGGTAGAAGCCTCAATATCTGCTCTGAAGATGGACCTGTGGAATTAATGATGGCGGCGACGACATATGTGAGTGCGTCAGACCGGTTTGTGCCCTAGACCCGGTATGTGGCTCGGCTGAGGCTTCCGGCTTTTGATGATAGGCTTAGGTGAGTGGCCTGGGTATTTGGCCCAGCTAGCACCCCTTCATCATATGGACAAGAGTAGTGGCATATGTTGCCAAGATGGCGGATTCAGGCATATTGTTGTAATACTTTGTAAGGTCCTCAAGAATAATCAATAAAGTGGCCACATGCATCTCCCAGATGCAGAGGCGGGGGGTCATCCTCCTTTTCTAAAAAAAGATATGACTAGCTAGCTTTCTATGATGTTGATCAATACTGATACTTTCTGATTTGGCTGTACTCCCATATGTTGATTAACATCTGTTGCTCTCACTTGTTCCCCCTCAAGATTCACAAATGTATACTAAAATATCTCTTAGAATTAATAATTAATAAAGTTCATAATATGTGATTTCTGGTGTCAGAGTAGAGCTCCTGTCGTGCAAGCTATAGATTTTGTAATCACTTTTGCACTCTCTACTTTAATCTCATGCAGGAACCTTATCTGATTTTGAGGACACATAAATGTTGAGTCTTATCTTCAAAATGAAGAGAAACCTTCAGCTCCGTCTGCGAAGATATATCAGACAAATTAGAGGTTTGGGATAAAAGGATTTACATAATCGGTGATGGAGGATGCCCTCTTCTTCCCAGGTTCCTCACACCTTATCAGCAAAACGCGTCTCCGATTCCCCTTGGAACTTTTGCTAAGCCTGGCTTCTTGCGCACTCACCTTCATTAGTGACTTGAAGTTGTTCATCAGTAGCAGGTTTATTGTCATCAACCATCAACGGTATAACCATTCATGTTACAAGCTTAGTCGGAAGAACTAAGTAAAACCACCAAGCAAATCAAATGCTATGTAATAAATTCTGCCAGCACTAAATCTAAATATTTAACATGTGGGGTTTAATAAAACTTTAATTATTTTCAGTGTCTCCTCGTATTCACCCACATCATCATCCTCATGTTCACCGACCTCGCCATCACCCTACTCTTCCTTGTCCTTAGCCTTGCCTTAGTTGGGGAATACTCCAACGGCACGAGGCAACTTGAATCGTTCCAGATTCTGAATACATATTACAGGGGTGTATGTTAGTACTTTTTTTTATACCGGAGGTACTTCAAGGAACAAATGAGTGCGCCAACTAAAGGGAAACAAGGATTAAGATAGGACCCGGAAGCAGTTCATGTGAACACACCGAACCATCCCCATGCAGCCATCACCTCTCCCTCATCTCCTACGGCTACTGTTGTCGCATACACACTGATGTTGCAACGACCACTGCCTCCATCTTCCCCACCAGCCCTTTAAGACTACAGTTTCGATGAACACCGAACGGCAACACTATCCTCGCCACTGACCTGTCGATCGAAAGGATCAAATCGGATAGACAAAAGCTTGAAATCCGAAAGAAACACAAGCCAGACAAGTAAGAGAAGCAACTGGACGCACCTTGCTAAAGACATCCATCAGTACCTCCAACGAGCAATGGGCAACTTTATTCACCACATCCATGATGCCCTTGATGTCGTAGCCGCTGACCAAGCTATAAATTTAGGTTGAATACTCTACCCTCAAAAACTGTTGCGATCCCATATACTTGTAGGTTATCAAAAGCCATGTATTACATTTCCTAAACGATCTTTCTTAGCGCACTAGTGGAAAAAGGGCCTTTGGTCGCGGTTCGCAACTGCCATTAGTCGCGGTTGCGCAACCGCGACCAAATAGGCGCGACTAAAGGACCCCCACTTTAGTCGCGGTTGCTTAAGAACCGCGACTAAAGGCCCGTCCACGTGGGCGCCAGGCGGCCCTCGGGGCGGAGGACCTTTAGTCGCGGTTCTTCTGGCCAACCGCGACTAAAGGCCGCCACAGGTTTAGGGTTTTAGCCCCCCCCCCCCCCTAAACCTGTTTTCTGTTTAATTTGTATTGTTTTATTTCTTTTGTGCTTTATTTTAATTTTGAAGGAGTTTCACATATTCTACGGTACTACATACATGCATATGAATGTACAATTTCAAACAAATTTGAAATTAGAACCAAAAAGAATTCAAGAGGAATATACAATATATATTCAATATCATCGGATGACCATATACAATTTTGAACAAGTTTCCATACATAATTTAATGCATATAAAGTTCTACGTCCTCGTAATGGTGTTCTCCTTTAGAATGGAGGACTTCCCTACTGAACCATCCAGCTAGTTCCTCTTGAAGTGGTCGGAAGCGAGCTTCTGGACTAAGCATCATCCGGAGGTTATTCCTCTGAGCATTGGTATCACTCGGAACCCGCTCAGAGGTGTATCTCCGGATCATCTCACAGACATAGTATCCACATAGATTGGTCCCCGCTGGCTGAATATCCCCAGCATTCTTAGCCTTTGACCTTTTGAATTCTAGCTCTTTTTTGAATTCACCGACCTTTGTATCTACGAACCGTCTCCAAACCCTACGAGGCAAAGAAAATTAAATGAACAAGAGAGTTATTAGTTACTTGATATTAGGAAATGAACGAAATAGGCCGATCGATATAGAGCGCAAATGAATGAAAATAATTACTTCTGCAGCATTCTTCTCATGTCGCCCCAAAGCTTTGGATCCATATTCAGAGAGTCGTGGACGAGACATTCTGAGGTGTCAACTTTAATTACTAGCAGAATCCAGTGAAACCTGCGGACACGATACATGCACAGTACGTCATGCATAACTCATCGATTAGCCGGCCACATACCATGCATGGAGTAAACAAAAGAGAATGTGCTCAAGACAGAAACACTCACCCAAAATGGTAAGGAAATAGAATATCACTTTTGAGTTCCTGCTTTGTAAGAAACTGCCACAGGTCTGCCCCCATGTCGGCGGGGTGATGCTCCAACACATATCCATTAACGATGTGTGGGTCAATGAACCCAACATCATGGATGTTCCTTACTCTGCATTCCTTAATCTTCATTCTGCATGTATAATAGCGGACACAACAATATAGTTAGGACATATATATAGTGCAGGCAATATGAACGAGATGGGGTAGAAATAAATCACTTACAGAACGTAGCAACTGATGATAGATTTGTCGAGCTCGCGCAGATTGAAAAGCTGGAACAATTCACTCAGATGAATTTGTACATAGTAATGTTTGAAGTGATGCTCATATCTAACTTCCGCATAAATATATTCTTTGGCGTTTTTATTTTTTATGTAACCCTTGTACCATTTCAGCAGACCTTTCATTTGTGGAGGTAGATCCTTTTCCTGCGCAGGCTCGACGAGAGGCCCATTCTTCACATATGTAATTACTACCTCCTTCACTGGCGCCTCATCAAGGCCTAACAGTTCACGAAGAGTAATACCTAAGTTGGCCACTTGTTCTCTGGCACTCGTTACAGTCAATCCATGTGCTGCCGCAGCTGCTATGATATCGGGGTCATCCGGACCGGCGGCTTTCACTATAAGCGGGGCAATCGATTGTTTACTTTGTTCCCCGAGCTGGGCAATTCGTTTCCCGCTTTTTTTACTTTCTAATTCCGTTTTCTCGGCCTCCTCCAAGGCTTTGTTCTCCTGGTTCTCCGCCCGCTCTTTCTTCTCCTTCAACATGAGTGCCTGCCTACGAAGTTCACGTGCATAGTCGTCAGGCAGATTCTTCGCGGCTTGGGACGGTGTGCTCAAAAATGACTTAGCCCACTTCTTTTGCTCATCAGAAAATACTGGCTTGGGCTCGGGCTCTCTTTTCTTCTTGCAGTCCGCCTTCCATTTGTCATGATCAGCAGCCGCGGCTGCGGCAGTTTCCTCGGCACTACGTTCCCAAGGCCTTGTGGGGAGAGGCTTCAGTGATGGCTCCGGTACCTTTGTGGTCTTAGGTACATAAGGGTCCGGGTTAATAATCCAGGACTGCTTCTGCTTCTTTGCCGGAGGTGGATTGGGGGGCGGCGTCTGATCACCTGCCGGACGAGGACTGGGGGGCGGCGTCTGATCACCCGCCGGACGTTGTGGACTGGGGGGCGTCGGCTGATCACCCGCCGGACGAGGACTGGGGGGCGGCGTCTGATCACCCGCCGGACGAGGACTGGGGGGCAGCGTCTGATCACCCGCCGGACGTTGTGGACTGAGGGGCGTCGGCTGACGTGACGGAGGTGTAGGTGAACCGCCACCACCACCACCACCACCACCACCGCCACCACCACCACCGTAGGGGGGTGGACTTGTTGTCCTTGGCGCCTCGCCTGGAAACTTGATAAACTTCTTTTGCCATAGAATGAAATGGCGCTTGACATCTCCAAGTCTTTTCTCCCCTTCAGGTGTAGCAATGTCAATCTCCAGGTCCTCAAACCCTTGGACTATGTCCTCCACCGTGACACGAGCATAGCCATCTTGAATGGGGTTGTTGTGGTGGAGTGCTCCAGGTAAACATGGTAAAGCACTGCCGATGGCTACCTTCATGGACATGTTCCCGATAGGATAATACAGATGACATTCTTTCATCTCCTTTATATCGTCCACGGGGTAGCGAGGAGGCTCCGGTGCAGTAATTTCGACCACCAGAGGCTCCGGTGCAGTAATTTCGATCGTCGGTGCATCTGCACCAGCCGGTGGGGCCTCCGTGGAAGCCACGCTGCTTCTCCGCTGCTGGCTTCCGAGATCCGCTGGATGATCTTCATGCTGCGCCCGAGCTGCATCTCTTTCGGCTACTAGTACACTCACGGTTTTCTTCATCACATCCATTTCCGATGCCAACCGCGCCACAACATCTGCTTCCCGATCCATCTTTCTCTTACGGCTTCTGTAACCGTACGGGTCATCGTTCTGGGGGAACCCTATTTTCCACGGAATGTGCCCCATGCCTCGTACACGTCCTCCGTGTTCAGGATTCCCGAGGGCTTTTGTCAGCGCGTCGTTCTCTCTGTTGAACTTGATCTTCCCCTCTTGAGCATCCCTCATTGCGTCAATAAGGGCTTGGGTGGGTTTAATTATTTTGCCCCGGTAAACACACTCCCCTGTCTCCGGGTTCAGCGTTCCCCCATGCCCGTACCACCAGCTTTTGGCCCTTGGGTCCCATCCCTCTGTACCTGGACGGATTCCTCGCGCCCTCAGCTCGTTCTCCATCTTCTCCAACCTAGGCACCCAAAGGCGATACCCTCCTGGCCCCATAATATGATTGTACTCCTTCTTAGCCGCATTTTCCTTATTTTTTTTCGATATTTGAATGAATTGCTCCGATTTCTTTTGCTTCACAAATTCTGGCCAATCATGTTTCAGTTTCTCATATTGTCCTTTGAAATCCGGAGTCTTGTTCTGCTTGACAAAGTCACGGGCTAGATTTTGCTTGAATTTCCGGAATGCGTCGGCCATCTTATGAAGAGCGAACTGTTTGACTAGCCTCCTCCTCTCCTTGTTTTCCTCAATCTTGTTACCCTCCTCATCGAATTTGTTGTATTCCGGAGGTAGAACGAAATGTTCCATAAGCTTCTTGAAGCAATCTTTTTTTGTTCTCTTATCGACAAAAGTGAAACCAGCAATTCGTGCCTTCTTTGGCTTATTCCACTCCTGGACGGTGATCGAGACGTTGTCTCTAACAACGGCTCCGCATTGGTTGACAAACTTGGTGGCGTTCTTGCGGGGCTCCAGCGGCCTGCCGGTTGCACTGTCGACAACCTCGATGGTGCATGTTTCTCCTTGTTTCATCGTCTTGGTTGCGCCACGCTTTGACGACGTACTCGATTGTTTCGACGATCCGGCCGAGGGCTAAAATAAGAAAGAGAGTCGCACACGTTAGTACACACATATTTATTCAAATCAGTTAGTTTGTATCACCAGAGGCTCAATGTATATATATACCTCGGCGCCGGAGGTGGTTGCTACTTCCATTTGAAGATCGTCGTTTATCGACGTTTGTTCGGCATCATCTTGCTGACGGCGCCCTTCATCTTCACCGTCAAGGTTCAGATAAGAAGAGATATCATCTTCTTCTTGTCCGGTCGGCACATATAGAATATCGCCGTTTATGATGCCGAACATATGTGCTTCACCGTCCGGATCATAGTTGTCCATAATCGGGTCAGCTCTATCGTCCGCCATTATGTCAATCCTGAAAACATGTAGTAAAAACAAATTAATTAAGTGAAGAAGGGGGGCGGTGGCGGTGGCGAAAGGGCGGTGGCAAAAGGAAGGGGCGAGGAAGGGGTGGGAGAGGGTTTACACATTTTTGTATGAACCATGGCAAATTTTAGTACATGTATCATGGCAATTTAAGTAATTCACCATGATAGTTTTAGTTTATAGTTCATGCCAAATTTGAGCCAGTGACCATGGATTGTTAAAATAACTGATGACATATTTCTTTTTTTACTTATGAATCATGTCAAAATTATTTGATAGATCATGGCAAATTTTAGTAATTCATCATGGCAAGTTTTTTATTTGCTAGGTGTACCATAACGCGGTACGAGGTGGTACCGGTGAAGGGGGGAAACATCCGGGAAAGTATTCCCGGTGTTTCGCGTTTTCAGACAGATGGGTCGGAGGGGGAAAGTTGCTAGGGATGCGTCATGGACGAACGGGCTGCGTATCCGGATTCATCTCGTCGTTCTGAGCAACTTTCATGTACAGAGTTTTCCCATCCGAGTTACGGTTTATTTTCTATTAATTTTCAAATTTTTGGTTCATTTTCTAATATCCTGATTTAATTTAATTCAAATTATTAAATACAAAAACTGCTATGGGTACACGGAAGTGCACCCAGCAGTGTGTTCATGTGTATGACAGATGGGACCCGTAGGCGGGTGCCGGAGAGAGCTCCGGTGAGCCTCTCCCGTGGCGGCACTTCACCGGAGAAGGCCCGCTGCACCGCGCTTCTTCTCTTGGCCGTGCTGCTGCTCTCGTGCGCCGCCATGGGCCGCGCGGCACGGGGCCTGGAGGAGACGGCGCCTGAGGATAATTACCCGGCCGAGGCGCCGGAGTCGTCGCCTGACAGTGCGGCGGGCGGCGGCGGGCGGCGTCGAGGGCGAGGGCGACGGCGGCAGGCCTTCGGCGCGGCAGTCGGAGAAGACGAGAAATGGAGGCGAAGGTTCGGGCCCTTGTATTTATAGCCCCCCCCCCCCCCCCCACCTTTAGTCGCGGTTGGGGAGACGACCCGCGACTAAAGGGTAACCTTTAGTCGCGGTTGGCCAGACCAACCGCGACTAAAGGGTTTTTGGCGGGTTTTTGCGTTCCCGCGCGCAACGACCTTTAGTCGCGGTTGGCCAGGCCAACCGCGACTAAAGGTATTTTTCAAAATACTTTTTCTTTTTCAAAATCTTAAAAATACAAATAATATATCAAAAAATTCAGAAAAATAAAACTAATTCAATTCAATATGTTAAAAACACAAATATTATATCAAAAAATTCAGAAAAATAAAACTAATTCAATTCAATATGTTAAAAATACAAATAATATATAAAAAATTAAGAAAAATAAAACTAATTCAATTCAAAATGTTAAAAATACAAATAATATATCAAAAAATTCGGAAAAATAAAACTAATTCAATTCAAAATCTTAAAAATACAAATAATATATAAAAAAATTAAGAAAAATAAAACTAATTCAATTCAATATGTTAAAAATACAAATAATATATCAAAAAATTCAGAAAAATAGAACTAATTCAATTCAATATGTTAAAAACACAAATATTATATCAAAAAATTCAGAAAAATAAAACTAATTCAATTCAAAATACTAAAAATACAAATAATATATCAAAAAATTAAGAAAAATAAAATTAATTCAATTCAAAATGTTAAAAATACAAATAATATATCAAAAAATTAAGAAAAATAAAACTAATTCAATTCAAAATGTTAAAAATACAAATAATATATGGGACGCCTTCTTCATTAATCGGCGTGAGAGGGCGCTCGCCAGGTATGAGGAGGACGGTCTGCCTCCTGGGAACTTCCACGAGGCCGGCCGTCGGCTATGGTGGTACGGCCGGACTCTGCAGAGCGTCATGGACTACATCACGGCCGGCGATATCCCCCGCCTGCGCTACCCTCAGTTCGATCCACGAGCGCCGCCCGACGACAGCGACGACAGCAGCGACGACGACGGCGGCAACTTAGAAGGCGACGACAGCAGCGACGACGACGGCGGCTATGAAGACTACGAGTATGCATATTATACGCCTAGGCAGGAGTATGACTAAATCACTCCAAATTTCATGTATCATCAGTGGTATCTCGAAATATTCGAAAATGGACACCAAACACATCACGGGTAATAAATTATTACACATCATTTCTTCCCTTGTGTCCCTGCTTGCTTACGATTGTGCCGTATCCATGGAGCATCCTCATCATTTAACTTAATGCTTGGGTCGGTGTTCACTTTGAAGGGCGGAATTTCAGCAAACATATTATAATCTTCTGACATGTCTGTCTTGTCCTCCACTCCCACGATGTTTCTTTTCCCTGAAAGAACAATGTGGCGCTTTGGATCATCGCATGATGTACTGATCGTTTTCTTATCTTTCCGTTTCCTCGGTTTGCTACTCATGTCCTTCACATAGAAAACCTGAGCGACATCTTTCGCTAGGACGAATGGTTCGTCAAGGTAACCAAGATTATTGAAATCCACCATTGTCATTCCGTATTGCTGGTCCACCTTTACCCCACCTCCTGTTAGCTTGAACCATCTGCACCGGAACAAAGGGACCTTAAAGGAGGGTCCATAGTCAAGTTCCCATATCTCCTCTATGTAACCATAATATGTGACCTTTTGCCCATTCTCGGTTGCTGCATCAAAGCGGACACCACTGTTTTGGTTGGTGCTCTTTTTATCTTGGGCGATCGTGTAAAATGTATTCCCATTTATCTCGTACCCTTGGAAAGTCGTTATAGTCGAAGATGGTGTCTTGGCCAACATGTACAGCTGATCTACAACATCATTGTCATTCATTAAATGTTTTCTCAACCAACTACCGAAAGTCTCCATGTGGGCCTTCCTAATCCAGGATTCAGGCTTCCCCGGGTTGTCCGAGCGTAAAATATTCTTGTGTTTCTCAAAGTACGGAGCCACCAAGCTGGAATTGGTCAGTACAGTGTGGTGTGCTTCAGTCAGAGAATGGCCGTCCATACATATCGTTGATTTCCTTCCGATCGTGCCTTTTCCACTTAGTCTCCCCTCGTGCCGCGATCGAGGAAGACCAATCGGCTTAAGGTCAGGAACAAAGTCAACACAAAACTCAATTACCTTCTCATTTCCATAGCCCTTGGCGATGCTTCCTTCTGGCCTAGCACGGTTACGAACATATTTCTTTAATACTCCCATGAACCTCTCGAAGGGGAACATATTGTGTAGAAATACAGGACCGAGAATGAAAATCTCTTCGACTAGGTGAACCAGGAGGTGCGTCATAATATTGAAGAAGGATGGCGGGAACACCAACTCGAAACTGACAAGACATTGGATCACATCGTTCTGTAACCGTGGTAGAACTTCTGGATTGATTACCTTCTGAGAGATTGCATTGAGGAATGCACATAGCTTCACAATGGCTACTCGAACATTTTCCGGCAGGAGCCCCCTCAAAGCAATCGGAAGCAATTGCGTCATAATCACGTGGCAGTCGTGAGACTTCAGGTTTTGGAACTTTTTCTCCGCCATGTTTATTATTCCCTTTATATTGGACGAGAATCCAGACGGGACCTTCATACTGCTCAGGCATTCAAAAAAGATGACATTCTCTTCTTTGGTCAGAGCGTAGCTGGCACGACCTTGAAACCATTCCGGATGTCGGTCATCAGGGTCTTTCAAACGTTGCTGGTCCTGCCGTGCTTCCTTTGTATCATTTGTCTTCCCATACACGCCCAAAAAGCTTAGGAGGTTCACGCAAATATTCTTCGTAACGTGCATCACGTCGATTGCAGAGCGGACTTCTAGGACTTTCCAATATTCTAGCTCCCAGAATATAGATTTCTTCTTCCACATGGCTGCGTGCCCGTCAGCTCCCTTCGGAACTGATTGTCCGCCAGGACCCTTTCCAAAGATGACTTTCAAATCCTTGACCATATCAAATACCTCAGCACCAGTGCGTTCCGCAGGCTTCGGCCGGTGATCTGCCTTGCCGTTGTAATGCTTGCCTTTCTTTCTTACTGGATAAATTTTCGGAAGAAATCGACGATGCCCAAGGTACACGTTCTTCTTACAATTTGGCAAATGTACACTTTCAGTCTCATGTAAGCAGTGCGTGCATGCATTGTATCCCTTATTTGACAGTCCCGAAAGGTTACTAAGAGCAGGCCAATCATTGATGGTTACGAAAAGCAACGCTCGTAGGTCAAATTCCTCTTCTTTGTGCTCATCCCACACACGGACACCAGGTCTGCCCCACAACTGTAAAAGTTCATCAACTAATGGCCTTAGGTACACATCGATGTCGTTGCTGGGTTGCTTCGGACCTTGGATGAGCATTGGCATCATAATGAACTTTCGCTTCATGCACAACCAAGGAGGAAGGTTGTAGATGCATAGAGTCACGGGCCAGGTGCTATGGCTGGAGCTCTGCTCGCCAAAAGGATTCATGCCATCTGTACTTAGACCAAATCCTATGTTCCTTGCGTCAGCTGCAAAATCTTTGAACTCTCTGTCGATCTTTCTCCATTGCGTTCCATCTGCGGTGTGTCTCAACTCCCCGTCCGACTTACGGTCCTCTTTGTGCCATCGCAACAACTTGGCATGCTCTTTGTTCCTGAACAGACGTTTCAACCGTGGTATTATAGGAGCATACCACATCACCTTGGCGGGAACCCTCTTCCTGGGTTTCTCGCCCTCAACATCGTCACCAGGGTCATCGCCTCTGATCTTATAACGCAATGCAGTGCATACCGGGCATTCATTCAAATTCTCGTATTCACCGCGGTTGAGGATGCAGTCGTTGATGCATGCATGTATCTTCAGAACCTCTAAACCTAGAGGGCAGACAACCTTCTTTGCTTCGTACGTACTGGCGGGCAACTCGTTATTCTTTGGAAACATATTCTTCAACATTTTCAGCAAGTTTTCAAATGCCGAGTCAGCTACACCTGCCTGTGCCTTCCATTTCAGCAAATCCAGTGTGCAGCCCAGCTTTTTCAGACCATCATCGCATCCGGGGTACAATGACTTTCTGTGATCCTCTAACATGCGATCCAAATTCTCCCTCTCCTTTTCAGTTTCGCAGCGTCTCCGTGCATCAGCAATGGTCCGACCAAGATCATCAACGGTCTCATCACGTGCCTCTTCTTCACCTTCACCTTCCCCTTCACCTTCAGCATCCTCCATGAAAGTATCACCGAAATGAGCAAGATAGCTTTCATCGATGAAATCATCCCCTTCTTCATCTTCTTCCATTATAACCCCTCTTTCTCCATGCTTGGTCCAACAATTATAGCTTGGCATGAAACCGTGTCGAAGCAGGTGCAGGTGAACTTCTCTTGAGGAAGAGTAACCCTTCTGATTCTTACAGTCAACACATGGACAGATAACAAAACCCTTCTGCTTGTTCGCATTAGCCACTACGAGGAAATCTTTCAAACCCGTAGTGAACTCGCGGGAGAGTCGGTTACCGTACATCCATTGCCGATTCATCTGCATTATTATAATATAAAATATATAATTAACCATCATGCATTTGTTAAACTAACTAGCTATAAACAATAGAAATTAAACAATGAACAACACACATGCATATTTTATCAATGACACACATGCATGAAAGGTTCAAGTTGCTAACCGCGATCGAGGAGGAAAAAATAAATGAGGAACCTCAAGTGTGGCTCCAACACTTCATATCATGTTTGTTTCACGCTCTTGGGGCATTTCATCAAACACCTTGTGTGCATAAGAGGAACCAAAAGCAAACCTACACCCCCTTGTGAAGCTTGCGAAGAGAAGTGGCACCAAATGGCTAAGTGAGTGTGCTGAACTGGTATATATAGGGGAGGAGCTTTAGTCGCGGTTGGCCTGGCCAACCGCGACTAAAGGCCTTTGGGCACCTTTAGTCGCGGTTGGCCTGGCCAACCGCGACTAAAGCCCCTCACGTGCACCAGCTGGCCACCGAGCGCCCTGGGCCCAGGCATTTGGTCGCGGTTCGTCTGCCGAACCGCGACTAAAGACTTCATTAGTCGCGGTTCCTACAGTTTCGCGACTAATGGGGCTGGACGGAAGCCTCTTTTTCTACCAGTGGCGTGTAGTTAGTCTCCTGGCCCCTCAAAATAATTATCGTTAGTCTCCTCGCCCCTCAAAATAATTATCCACAACATTGGTCTGTTTGATGTTTTTTTTTTTGCGGGAAGGTCCTTTTGATGTACATACATGCCACTTACTTTAGTGTTTCCAAGAGAATGTGGCATCCTATGCATTGCCGTTTTTGAGCTGTGCCATCTTTGTTGGCGCTTCAAGCAATGGAGTAGACAAACAACACTTAATATATTAAAATATATCTTCCAAATTTTGTAGAGGAGCATAGGTTGGCTCAGATGGTAGAGCCATTTGCTTTGCAATTTATAGGTCGTGGGTTTGACATCTCCATCCCTCATTTTTCTTCCCAAATCATGATCTTCGGCAAATTGGATTTGGTTATCTTGGGAAGTCAAGCAAGTTCTAGATTATGTCTCCATGGACATAGATTTCTGCACAATTTTGTTTTTCATGTATTTGTTCGCACGTGCCTTGTCACGAGTATGTTTAACTTCTAATTTTCTTGGAAATTGAGTCCTACATCGGGGTATGTGATAAAATAAAAAGTCCATAAAGAATATTCCAACTATCCAAAAAAATCCATGTTATTCACGAACCAAATCTACGTTGGATGGTAAGCTTCTTATTGTAGCAAGGACAAAGTATGGGTTCCAATAATCATTTTCCCTTTTCTTTTTTGTTCCATCTGATATATTTTAATCGGACCATCTTTAAGAAAAAGAAAAATGAAGAAGGTAAAGAAGAAACTGGAAAATAAGCAAGGCAAAACAATGATTTAAGAGTAAAAGATACAAATATCAAAATATTAAAGGAAAACCACTAAAAGGAGTCGAACCAACTTCTTTGATAGCTCACAAGAAGTGGGTGGAACCTAAGTTACAAATCACAATTGTCTAGCATGCTAACTTGTTCTAGACAACACTGCTTCTAGCGTTACGGGCCAGAATGTTGCTATTGAGATGGCAGTGGTGGTGCCCTTACCAGGCGGCCAGCCTGGCAAGCTATCAAAAACACAAGCAGCCAAAGGTGGTGGTACCCGTTCCATTGGAAGGCTCGAGGGGGCGAAGCGGATACCAATATCAGAGTCAAGGAGGGATTGTTGTGGGGCTGTCATCCAAGTGTGGCGTTCCACAATGTTTTGCACAAATCCTCTCGTTCCCGGCCTCTCTTATTCCCTATTGTTTATCACACACTTATTTTGTTCTCCTCTTGTGTCTCCACCGTGCTAGCTTTTATCTATCTTTCTCATCTATGACCTATTCAAACTATAGAAGCAGAGATGGTTGTTTCGTCAAGTACACATATGTACCCGCAAAAAAATGTTACATATATGTAGAGAGTTTGATGTCAAACGCAAGCCTGCCTGAGTGAAGATCGTGCAGCCGCGTATCCTATATACCTAAGAGATTCATCCCCACTACTTGATATCTCAACATGCAACCCATCCACATCATCACACATGCCACATCAGCAATTTTGTTGCACTTTTACAATAGTAACAGCCATGCATGTGCCCTCTCCAACAGTAACTGTGATGCATGTGCCCTCTCAGCAAAAAAAAATGACATTTTTTAATTAACAAATCTGCCATGTCATCCAAATAAAAAACAAACAAAATGTGGCATAGACACCGAAGGGACCTGGCGTTTCCTTTTCTTCATAGCATTCTGTTTTCTTTATCTACTGGGCAGGCCTAGAGTTTTCTTTCGGTTGATGTTCTCTTTATCTCTTAATTAAGACACTTCCTCCCCGATAGATTTTATTAGTCTGTTGCAAATTCCTCTCCTCTTCAACTTCGCCAATACTCCTTTCTCTTCGTCTTCTGAGCGTAGTAGTATATAAGTAGGATTATGGTTTCTCTTCGTCCTAGACAACGATCATGCTTTTCTGGTTTTACTTGCATGATCTCAATCCCCAAGGGGATCAACACCGATTCCCAACATTGAAGGTTGCTGAGCACCAGAGCATGATCCGGCAGCGTGCAGCACGAGATCGACGCGGGTGCGCGGTTGACGGACATCCCCGCAAGCAGGGCACCATTGACTGGCTGCCTGAGCTCCGGCGGGGCGCGCTTCATCGGGGCCAGTAGGCCTGGCCTGCTAGATGTGAAGATTGTGCCTGTCATGCTGGCACGGCTATCCCGGCGCAAAGCGGTGACCGCGGCGTCCTCGACCACCACAAGGGAGGCCGCCGTCAAGCGCGGCTGCAAGGACGCGCCAGAGACACCGCACCTCTGTGGTAAAAAAACAACTATTTGTTGCAGACTTGGGCGATCTAGCGTTATGATCTGTCAAATCAGCCACCGCTGGTAGCTGCCCTATTGTGCGTTGGCGCCTAGAAAAAATCTCTATCTTATATCTTATATCTTATATCTTATATCTTCTTTTATATATATATATATATATATATATATATATATATATATATATATATATATATATATATATATATATATATATACTAATTAGAGGCACCAAACGAGCTCCCACGTTAATCCTAATTATAAGCAAAATTGTCCGTTAGATCTCCTCATTATTTATGTTCAACCATCGGATGAAGTTTATCATAGAGTCCTTGCCAAATATCCCATGCAAGAGTCTATTCCCTAGCAAACTCTTTTGTACTGTATCCAAAAAAAAAAAAGCTTGCACGCCGGCTGTCTCTCCCATCCTCCTTCCGTGCCAACTGATGCCCTAATAGTTCACTTTTCATATTGATGCTGCATGGGGCGCTAGCATAGGAGGATGCTGCACTAAAGCTAGCTTAGGAAAGATCTGAAAATTGCATGGATTTGGATATTGATCAGAGGATACTAGCCGCTAATATTGTATCCGTGCTGGTCCTTGATGGCGGAGGCGGCAAGGTGTACGCCGGAGGCAGCAGCGTGTATGGCGTGCCGGCGCTCGGCAATGACGGCAACATCCATGCGGCAAAAGAATATATACCTTGAAGATTGGTTCCATCAAGGCATCAATTTAAATTCCATGGGACGGACGTGCAGCCTGGACTAGATGGCCTTTCATGTGAGACTACACAGTGTCCTCTCCAACGTGAGTGAGCGAGTATCATGATGCCGGCGTCGAATTGGACGACCTCCAATCAGACCTGCATGGGCTGCAGCGTATGCACATCGCCTATGCACAGACATGACTTGGTTTGATTCAGAAGTGCACGTACACGACTTCGCTTGATTCCTATTAATTAGAGTCACAAGTGCACGATCCAGATTTGGGTCATGCTGCTGGATTAATTCGGTGCAAAGCTAGCTAGCTTTCGATCGGCTGGTAACGCACGTACATGCTACAACCAGGTTGCTAGCTTTCAATCAGCCCGAAACACACGTTACATATATACTACAGCCAATTGGTCTCATCAATTGCTTTTTTTCTGCAGTAAAACACACATGTGCCAAGCATGTTCCATGTGGGACGACGAGACGTTGGGCAACATGCCGGCGGCGGTCGGGGACGCCCGGACGGAATAGGCGTCGGCCACGGCCTCTAATGTGCTTGCAGTGCAGAGCAAGCAGCCTTGCAAATTCAGAGTATGGTCATAATTCTCTCATATTCGATTCCTTTATGTTCCCTCCATTGCCATATGTACATGGTTAATTGCGTGTATAGAAAAGATATATATCTACAATATCTACCAAAAGAATTACTTGCATATAGGCTGCCACATGTGTAAGAACATGAATGCTGAGTATTGTTTAGCATTACAGTATAACACAATTTTGTTACTTTTGTGGCTTCATTATTTTCCCACCGTAAAAAAAGTGAAAGCGAACAAATGCTGAAGTCGGATATATGCATTGGTGTCTTTTATAGGTCAATGAAAAATAAGAATTATACAATGAGATCGCATGACGTGGCAAGCAGAACACAGGGCGCTGTCAATTATTTTTAAAGCAGATGCTAGAGGAACAGATTCGTCTAATATAAACAAAACTACACAATAAAGTTTTTGTGGCGGTTTACTTGATTTGATATTTTATGATATTTATATTTTTGCGCAATAACCTTTGTTCAACTATGAAAAAAGGATCACTATCTATAACATCAAATTCGGCTAACAAACCGACACATTCATGTCTTGGGTTTCAGATTTTATAAGTTTGATCTATAGCTCAGTAGTTAATCCAGTGCTTAATCTTTTTTTATCACCAAAGAACTAGAGTCCACTGTAATTAGTAAAAAGAATTTACTTTAGGAAAAAAACGCCAGAATTGTGCAGTGACACTGGAAAGTGCAGGTTTATATGCAACGTGGCCAACATGTTTCAACTTTTGGTATTACAAGTAGTATTGTACATTCAACCGTCTCTATGTTGTAGTATTTTTTCATTTCTTTAAGTCATCCGTCATTTCTCGGGGACAAGTGAGTTGTACGAATCCCTTAATTAAGGACAATATAATCGCACCTAAAGCGAGCCCTCACAACGACTTGGATTTTCGTCCGTCCGTTTTCATGATCCGGGAGTTCCTGGCCGTGAGATCTCGTGTGAAAAAACGTTCTGTCCCGCAATGTCTGTAATCTAGCCCAGCTGTCCTGTGGGCTGCTGCTCCAGAGGCCGAAATGAAGGCCTGTGGTGTTTTGGGCCATCTGTGAGCGGCAAGCCCATCTGCGGTCTCCCTTGTCCATGAAAAAACTGCTCGCTCCAGACTCGAGAGGGATGCGTGTATATGTATGATCAATTCCTTTGATGTACTTTATGATGGATTGAGGGTTTCGTGTCATATCTACAAGGGAAAGGGGGGAAGGTACTACAGGTCAATGGCTCAAATCTAATGTTTATGTACTAGAATTATGGATTTCTTATAAATAGATAATCCGCCAATGAAATTGTGTAGATTCACCTTCTATATATATGTTACCTATTGTTAACTAAATTTTGTCAGTTTGTTTCCATGCATTGCAATACGACGATCTTCCTGGTGCGAACATTTTATCTTAGCATAAATGTAATAGTTCTCCTCTGTAGGTTATATACTTCCGAAAATATGTCTATTTTTTTATTCTTCATACTACTTGCTTATTTCTAAATCAAATTTCTCTTTGTAGAAACTAGAGAACATTTTTGCGCATTACCTGATAGGTAAAACTTGATACATATATAACTAAATCAGTTATTGTTTGTTGACGACCTTGACGACCTGGCATCTTCCGTTGATGGCAGTTTTTAAATACAAGTATAGCTTATCACATTGCTACAATTATATGTCTCTATACATTTGATTCTCACTAGACAAGCTTATGTCAATAAACATCCGATCTAATAGTAAACTATTAAGACTTGGTTTGACAATGTGGTGGACTGTAATGCTCCCATTTACCACAGCCACTTTTGTCTATTTAGTGTTTGTTCGCCCCACTCTTTTCGTCCTATCATTGTTTGTCTTGCATGGTCAATTATAAAATAATCACATCACAAAACAATTTATCAAATGCAAACCGAGCGTAACAGAACACAACATTGCTTCAAATTCTTTGCATACAATTTATGATATTAAGAATTTTGAGTACATTTCCATTTTCTGTCAATATTTCACGTTCTGTAAAATGCAAGTACAATCAATATTTTCCATGAGCTCCTAAGTATAACTGTGTATAATGCTAGACTGTGCAGATGCACGGGTTGCTGACTAGTGGTAATAGTACGGATGGGTCGTTGTATTCGCTACAGAAATCGAAGGCATGTTGAATTCGCTACACATCACGAGGTAGGTAAAAGATCTCCCACGGAAAATCTTTATGAGCTGACCCATTTTCAGCCAAATTATTGAGCATAATGTAAATTAAGGTAATACTATTATTGTGGTATTCTGCTGCGGGAGTAGCTCATTGGTCTGAGGCTCACGTTCCAGGTAAGTCAATTAGGTATACCTGCATCCAATTTTGCTGTGATGTTCAAGCTGTCGTGCTAGCATGGTAGGAATCAGATGTGCAGGCGAAAGGGTCATCTCGACTGGAATGTAAGCCAACTAATATATCTTTACTACCAATGGTTCTTTGTTGGTAAAACGACTAGCTAGCGATATCACCATACTGTGCCTCGGATGTTACGGTTTCAATCATTTTACATTCCTCAGCTGCCGGTTTCTTTTCCTAAAAAAAGCTGTTGGGGTTACTAGACCATTGCGTTAATAGTTTAGCACATGAGGAAAATATATTTTGTAAGTATGAGAAATCCAATTGAATTAAGCATGATTATGACAGAGCACTCAATAAATTATATATGTTTTGTACCTGTTCAATTGTCAATGCATTACGTGATTTCTGCAGTATATATAGTTTTATTGAAAATATGTCATTGATTTTTTTTCCGAATGTAAATATGTCATTGATGATAGGCCATTTTATCCAGTCCTATATACATATCTATTATCACCTTATTACACACCTTTTTGAGTGTGTATGATCTACCACATCCCATGTATTTTATAGAAACTATCATGGTATGCACTAAAAATTCTCTGTAACAAATGCACGGGTCTCATTCAAATAGTTGACTGCCTTTACCTATATTTCTTTTAACATGTGAACATACAAACTCAACATGCGACCATGCATGGGAAAACATCTATTTCAACAAGCATTCATGCATGAGAAAATACATCTGTCGCTTTATTAAACTTATATTCAATAATGATTGTACAACTGTACAATAATCAAATGATTATGCATATGTATTTTTATTTAACTACAGTTAAATCTATATAAATATGCATGTTTCATACAACCAAATATCACTGAAATATCTACAGCAATGCGCGGGGTATTGTCTAGTATGTATATATGCACAAACACGGTGGAAGGTTGTTGGATGTGTACTGAGTAGTAGCACTACAATTCTGCATTTGATTCATGTCCTGATGCATGTGCATGCGCGTGTGGTAATTGCGCGCAACTAAAAATTGGATCACAAATCGATTGCCTGTGATGATATGTACTCCATCCGTCCCATAATGTAAGATGTTCTTTGACTCTAGTGTAGTGTCAAAAAAAAAAGGTCTTACATTATAGGACGGAGGGAGTAGTACGTGGACACAGAAATACAACGAGCTAGCCGACCGTGTGCACACCATTTTAATGAATATCACACAAAGATTTAAACTTGTGGTTAGTAGACATTATGTCCACAGTTGGTATATGCGGGAGATACACCTATACTAAATCTTTTTTTTTCTATCACCCTATACTAATTCCACCGGACTAAGCTAGGTGATATTGAATGATAGGAAAGTTAGAGGTCTGCTTCTATGCTTTCCGGGAAGTTTTTTGCACGAAAATCGAGGCATATCAATGGCTCTGATTAGAGGTGCTAAACAACCAGCTTAGTGCGAGCAAAGGGTAGTTTCGTCATTTCATCCCACACGGCCTTTAGTTCCAAAGTGGCTCGTTCAGTTTCCAGCGAAACCACGATCTGAAAAAAAAGGCGAGCCACGATCTCTCCTCGACCCCACCTGTTACTCACCGCGGATTACTCCCCGTCGCTTCCTTGTCGGAGCCCTGGATCCTCGTGCAGCCCCTTCCGTGGTCTCCTCCTCGCACGCCGCCGGCCGGTCTCTCCTCGCCGGAAGCCCGGGGTCCTCCTGCACCCTCCTACGCTGCCTCCTCAACTGACGCCGCCGGACGTTCTCTTCCTCGGACGCGGCTGGCCAATTCCTACCCCAACGCCGCCGGCCCTTCTTCCTTCTCCAACGCCGGTCCACCTCCAAATTTCGAGCTGCTGGCCCCGTTGCCGGTCTTACATGGACTCTGAAAGGTGCGTTTCTTCTCTCATTTAGAATTTCTGCATTTGGTCAGATACTCTGTAATAGAAAAACAGAGTGTTTTCCTCTCTTCTAGGATAAACAACCCTGCAGTGAAAGTAGATGTAGCTACTTGATAAGAATCCGTCCACAAGAATAAACAGCAACATTAGTTGTTTCCATCTGCTTCTTCTATTCTCTGACTATTACTGTATGTTACTGTATTTTTTTTTCCACCAGCAATTTTGTATGGCTCACAAAATCAGCGAGTGGTTAAGACTTGAAATTAAATAGCCTAGGTTGATGCTCCGCCACCAGAAGGTGTGTGGTACTGGGTTTACAAGAGCTTGAATAAGTTACACATCAGACTCTCTTGATAGGAATACCAGCGAAAAGTTGTTAATAATTTGTACCGTGGAGGCTCAATATTTGCTCTGCATACAAGCTTTCTGCAAATCATAAATAACACTTGGTAGGGACTGTTTCCACTTTACAAGTACATCAAGTGCAAAATTTGACAATTATAAAAACTGATGGAAACAACTAATGGAAACAAAATTTTATGTTTGGAAATGTACGAACTTTCCTAACCTCGATGTCATTGCACAGCAGATTTGAGTGTACCCTTTCTATGAGCTATACATCCTTTTCAATATGTAGTTCTTTGTTGTCTTTTTCATATTTTCATTTTTGCTGCTAGCAGTGAAGATGGGATGGGTGATTTGCATGGTGATTTATTTGGACACGATACGTCTGACAACCACAACATGGAGGTTAGATTGCTATGTTATAATTGGTTTACTTATGTTGATGTTTATGTGTGATAGGGATAGAAATCATTATGAACTGAACTGATAGGTAAACTGTTTATATTTTATGATAGGAAAATAGCAATGAGATAGGATCTCATGAGTCTGAAGCCATTCATGGCATGTTTAGTAATTTGGGGGCAGAAAATGAGGCTCTAGATGAGTACTGGAAAATTGTCCAGATGACCTTTGAAAGTGAAGAAGACTACTATAACTTCTATAATGCATATGCTAAAAAGAAAGGGTTCAGTGTTAGGAAGGATACCGTGAGGCGTGAGAACAAAGTAGGAGAGATTTTCTTTAGGAGATTTGTTTGCTCAAAGGAAGGGATTCGTGATCCAGCTATGAGGGACATCAAGGACCGAAAAAGAAGGGAAAGAGCTGAGACTCATGAGTATTGTGGGGCTGAACTGAGCATTAGACTTGATAAGCAGCGCGGAATCTGGTTTGTGGACAATTTTGTAGTTGACCATAACCACATATTAACAACTCCAGATGAAACCCAATTTCTTCGTTCCCATAGGAAAATCAAAGACCATAAGAAATCAGAAATAGTGATGATGGAATCGATGGGCCTCCGTAAGCATCACATAATGGATGTCTTTCAGTGCACGAGCAGTGACAAAGCGGGCGCTGGATTTATCGATAAGGACCTATACAATTTCTCATCTTGCGGATGGTGATGCAAATGCTACAATACAGGCGTTGAAGGCTAGGAAGGATAAGGATCCAGAGTTCTTTTTTGAGTACCGAGTTAGCAAAGAAGGTCGTCTGAAGGACCTGTTTTGGTGCGACGAGCAGTCCCGGATGGATTACCAATCATTTGGTGATGTTGTCGTGTTCGATAGTACATACCAGATGACCAGGTACAAGATGCCTTTTGTTCCATTTGTGGGACTTAACCACCATCGCCAAACCACCATATTTGGATGCGGTATTGTTTCTGATGAGTGTGCTGACTCGTACATTTGGCTGCTTCGTACTTTTTTGAGGGCAATGTGCCAAGTAAAACCAAAGTCGATAATAACAGACAGTGACAATGCAATGATCAAAGCAATCTGTAAGGTACTTCCAGGAATAAATCATCGTGTATGCTCTTGGCATATTGAGAAGGGAATCAAGAAGCATCTTCACTTCTCACACCTCGACTTATTCAGGTCATTCATATATGAGGTTTGCTCAACTGATGTCTTTGAGGACAAGTGGAATGCATTTGTTGGGAAGTACCAAACTAGTAGGAACCAAGACTGGTTGAATAGAATGTATAGAAAAAGGAGGTTGTGGGCTGCTGCTTTTTTGTGCGACAAGTATTTCATGTCCATGAAAACTAACCAACGGAGTGAGAGTCTGAATTCAGTTTTGCATCTACATCTCAATGGTTACATGTCCTTGTTTGATATGCTAGAACACTATGAGGTATGTGTTTCGAACATGCGTCATAGAGAGGCACAGTCTGATTCTGTGGCGTCACAATCTTGGCCTGTTGCTATTACGGATAGTCGTGAACTTGAAGAGGCTACAGCCCGTATATTCACATTTGCTAATTTTCAGCTAGTTCAAGAACAACTATAGAAGATACACATGTTTGATGTTGGTGAGGTAATTCTTGAGGGAAACTATACGAGATATAATTTGATTTCTAACATCGTACCTGGACGAACATTCTCAGTTGAGTACACATGTCTTGGGGCTGATTCCGACATCATATGCAGCTGCCGAAAGATAGAGCGTGACGGCTTACCTTGCAAGCATATTTTCTGTGTGCTAAAGCATGTTGGGATGCCACATATACCCAAGTGTTGTGTGTTGCAGCGGATGTCCAAAAAGACGAAAGGTGGCCTTCGTTCGCTTAGGCATAGTGATTTGCATATTTGGACACAGAAGCAAGCACGGTATAATGAGTTGAGATCACTAGGGTCTGAGTTGTTTGACATGGTATCCAGCGTGATGATGACTTTGCCGAGGTGAAGGACTATCTTCTTAGTCAGTTGTTGAAGAAGAGAAGCTGTTCCAAACCAATCAATGATGCCCAAGCACATGGTAATAAGAATATTGGAAGTGGAGCTGTTCCCGAGCCTGGAGGTTTGGTCCTAGATCCCTTATGTGTAGTCACCAAGGGCGCACCTAAAGGGAGAATCAAATCATTTGATGAAGGCCCAAAACCAAAACTATCCAGTCGATGTCGCAAACCTGGTCATAATATCCGTAAGTGCCCTGATGCAATGCAGCAATAGTAAGTTTTGTTGCTGCAGGTTGAGCTATATCAGGTACGAATTTGTATTTGCATTTTGTAATTTCTTTGTTGCGCTAACATTATGTAGTCTGAAGTCCCATAACTTGCATATTTCATTTATTGCCTTCTTGAAGGATCACTTGAGAAAAATAATTGAACCTATGGGAGGAAGGCCATCATTGTTTCCGGGTACTGCTACCGATACCACCGAATATGTTCATTCTATCCAAGCGGTAATTGGTAATGGCATTAGGGACAACGTTTTTGTAAGTGTTGGGCTCTGACTATGCTATCATTATCTTCTATTTTTCTTTACATGTTGTGAACATGACTGCACCTGTGATTCTGACTTTGCTATCGTTATCTTTCTTGTTTAGATGTTGTACACATGACTGCACGTGTGACCTGGAACAAACAAAATGGTGACTTGTCAACCTGGGCTCTTGCTAGACTAGTAAGAAAGGTACTATTGCAGCATGATGTCTTCCGTTTGGTCTTTGGTAATAATGCAGATATGGGTCTTGAAAATCTGTTTCTTTTTTTAGGACAGTGTTTGGAAATCTTCTTGACCTGATGGATGAGAGAGCGGAATTGTCTTCCATCGGGCTATGCAAACGAATGTGGCAGTGTCTTGTGCAGGTGCGGAACGTGTGGCATTCGGCCTTGCCGGCTGGAACGGCTAGCTACGCCTAACACGCATCTGGGATAAGGAACCGAGATGCAACAATCTAGATAATAGGCTTGGCTCGGCTGAACGCTTTTTATTTCAATTGTAGAAGGTAGGCTTGAGCTTGTTCAAGCCCGTCCCAGTCCCATAGATTCACGTTGCCAATAGAATTTTTTTAAAGTACCACTATACCATCATTTTTCTCTGGTAGCCAAGCACAGTCCTTATCCACACGTCACGTTGCCAACAGAATTTTTTAAAGTACCACCATTTTTTACTGGGAGCAATCCTTATCCTCCACATTCGATGTTGCTGCTAAAAAACTAACAAATTGAAGATAAATCCACTACCCAAAAATCTATAACAGAAAAAGGAGGCTGTTATATATTGCTACACCTCACGCCATTATCTCATTTTTCAGGGCACGCTAGGAGTCCTGTCAAGTTTGTTGCTCGGCGAAATCCTCAGCAGAACATCGGACGCCGAACAGCTTCCCATATCTGCACTGTAAGTTATCTTGATATGCCCTCCCTTTTATCATTTTCACCTCGTCCATCTCTATTCTATCTGCTGGAGTACATGTTTGTGACGGACGAGAGTAGAAGCAATCTATGTCTCTTTGCTAATAGATTGATGTCTTACTTCTCTTTCAGTTTAATTTCTGATGATATGGAGTTTGCTTGTTCATCAAAATCTCTATGTGAGCTCATTGAAAAATTGACCGATTCTCAAGTTGAAGTCGTTAAAAATCTAGGTTTTGGATGCATTTTGAAAATTAGAGACATTGAACTGCGGCCGTGTTTGTTGAAGTTTATTATCAGTTCATACAACTCAGCAAATTCAACTTTCAAAATTGGGGATGCGGATTTAGAAATAAAAAACAACGATGTTTAATGTATCCTAGGTCTCCCTTTTGCTGGAACGGTAGTAAATAATATTAAACCACTACCCACTAATAGTGCTATGGTCGAGAAATACATAAATAAGAAAAATAAAAAAATTATGATAAAAGATCCGGTGAAAGAAATATTAGACACTAAATGTGCTGACGAGCACTTCATCAGGATGTTCATGTTAGTATTGCTGGGAATAGTCTTGGCACCTACATCCCATGAAGAAGTGCCGACGTTGTATTTGAGTCTCCTGGAAAACACGGCGAACATAAAAAACATTAATTGGAACGAGTTCACACTAAGATTTCTGATGGACAACATCAATAGTCTGGCTACCGGACATGGGAACCCATATGGCTACAAGAAATGGCCAATTGGTAACTTACTGCTATTGCAGGTGAGTTCAAGATAAGCCGCTCCGTTCTTTCATAGGGACAATAGGATCAAAACTATTATCTTGTTTGATATTTTTGTAGTTGTGGTACTGGGAACACATACATGTCGTAGATACAAATATTTATAGAGATCCATTCATTCCGTTGATGGCACGGTGGGATGAAAATGTAGCTTTAAAAAGAGATGAATATGACATGTCTCAAGGATAAGGTGTTGGAAAGGTATTGAATAAAGTTAGAAGAGACAATTGTGTATGCACCGTATTTATTTGGATGGATGAAAAAAATGAAACCATGTGCCTTTGTAAACTTTTCAGGTCATAATGCATATAAAAATTCCTGGCGCTGAAGGCTCTGAAGATTCGGTACATGAAATTCTAAAAGTGGTGCAAGAAATAAAAACTAGCTTAAATGGAGTGGATGGAAAATTGGAACAGGTTTTACTACGTATTAGTACTTTGGAGGCGACTGTCAGTCCACTTAAGAAAAAACTGGTAAATTTTTTGCAAGTTCATCTATATTTTACCACTATTCAACTCTAATAATGACACCAACAATCTTTTTTTGTCCTTACCTGCAATCCTGGTCAAGATACTGATATGAAACATCCGCCACCGATGGATTCTGTGCCCAAGGAGAAAGACGCAAGCAACTCTGATCCAGCTAGCCACTCTTCTGATTGCCAGATCATTGGAATGTCTAATAAGGAAAATAATTTGTCTACCTTCGGAGAAAATGCTTCAAATGATTCAGATTGCCAGTTTGTTGACCAGGCTGCCTTTGAGAAGAAGGATACTGTCCGTGTCAAAACCGGCAGATCTCGGGTAGGGGGTCTCGAACTGTGCGTCTAGGCGGATGGTAACAGGAGACAAGGGACACGATGTTTTACCCAGGTTCGGGCCCTCTTGATGGAGGTAAAACCCTACGTCCTGCTTGTTTAATATTGATGATATGGGTAGTACAAGAGTGGATCTACCACGAGATCAAGGAGGCTAAACCCTAAAGCTAGCCTTTGGTATGATTGTTGTAATGTATGTTGTCCTACGGACTAAAGCCCTCCGGTTTATATAGACACCAGAGGAGGCTAGGGTTACACAGAGGCGGTTACAATGGTAGGAGATCTACATATCCGTATCGCCAAGCTTGCCTTCCACGCCAAGGAAAGTCCCATCCGGACACGGGACGGAGTCTTCAATCTTGTATCTTTGTAGTCTTGGAGTCCGGCGGACGATGATAGTCCGGCTGTCTGGACACCCCCTAGTCCAGGACTCCCTCAGTAGCCCCTGAACCAGGCTTCAATGACGATAAGTCCGGCGCGCATAATGTTCGGCATTGCAAGGCGGGTTCCTCCCTTGAATAATCCAGAGAAGATCATGAACACCAGGATAGTGTCCAGCTCTGCAAAATAAATTCCACATTCCACCATAGAAAAATAATGCACATAAATCCGATCTGCTGACGTTTTATGCGGCATGACATCACACCGCTTCCAAGCCTTTATTTGAATCATTTTTTATTATACCACCTCAGCACGTTTAGCAAAGCGGTTTCCTTGGCACGTCTTGTCGAAGCAGAGATCGTGTCCCCCTTATTCCGGGATTCTCATCAATACGGACGTGGGTAACCCAACCGCGCCATTGATGGTGGCGCTTGGGGGATAAGCGAGTTTTACCGGGCCGGTGGGGGACGCATAGTCCTCGTCCACCTATATATAAGGGATAAGGATTTACCTTCTCACCTACGCCTTCTTCCTCCTTTGCTTACCCATCTTCGCGCACTCAAGCTCCAACGCCCAAGCTTGCGCATCTCGCCTCGGCCTTCTCCGAATATGTCCGGAGCGGGAGGCAAATGGTTGGCCTCCACCGTCAAGGAGGAGCACATCACCAAGCTGCCCAGCGCCGGATACCTCTCCGGCGATATCGCACATCGGCTGCCCGACGAGGGGCAGCTCATCCCTACCCCCGGGCCCCATGAGAGGGTCGTCTTTCTTCCCCACTTCCTCCGCGGACTGGGCTTTCCACTCCACCCATTCGTTCGGGGGCTCATGTTTTACTACGGCCTGGATTTCCACGATCTGGCGCCGAACTTCATCCTCAACATCTCGGCATTTATCGTCGTGTGCGAGGCCTTCCTCTGCATCCGGCCCCACTTCGGTCTGTGGCTCAAGACCTTCAACGTCAAGCCGAAGGTTGTGAAGGGCACGCAAGCGGAATGTGGAGGTGCCATGTTGGGTAAGTTACCCAACGTCCTTTGGCTCGAAGGGGCCTTCGTGGACTTCATCAAGGGGTGGCAATCGGGGTGGTTCTACATCAACGAGCCGCGCGAGCCCACATGGGCGGCGGCCCCCGAGTTTAGATCTGGCATCCCCACGCAGCTCACCTCCTGGAAAGAGAAGGGCTTGCTGTGGGGCAATCCGAAGGAGCTGACGGGACTCCGAACCTGCATCCAGAAGCTGGTGAGCAATAAGCTCAGGCTCGTCGACGTGGTCCAAGTCATGCTCATCCGCCGGATTCTCCCATGCCAAGAACGGGCATTCAATCTGTGGGAGTTCAATCCGGAACAGCACCAGGCGCTAAGCGGGCTCTTCGATACGACATATGAAGGCGCCTGGAGGGTGCTGTTTAAGGGTGCCGAAGCCCCCGCATCCGCGACGGAAGATCGCGGATTTTGCTCGCAGCATCCGGCTGACGAGGTAAGTGATTCAACCCCTTTACGGGACACTTGTGGTAATCAAATTGATTCTAAGAGGGTTTCAATCTCTCTTTTCCTTTGACAGGAATGGATGGAGAAGGCCGAGCAGCTCATCAGCCCGGCTCCCATGCCAGAGGACCCAGTGAACGCCCGTCTAGCAGGGCTGCTGGTTCCGGCACCGCACGTGGTGCCGGAGAAGAAGGCCAAGAAGGTGGCTGCGGGGACTCGAAAGAGTTCCCGCCATCAGGCGTCCGACGACGAGGCGGACTCCTCCCCCGAAGACGAGGAGGAGGAAGAAGACTCTCTCCCGGAGGAGGGAGAGAAGAAGAGGAAGGCTTCCCCAATAGGGGAGGCCGAAGGGTCCAAGAGGGGGAGAACTATTCCCCCGGACAGTTTCGCCAACACCATCGTTGGCGAGGAGGAGTGGCCTTTAAGGGCCAGGCGTCCGGCAAGATCGTAAGTATCCGGATCCTTGATATGCAATTTCTTTCGTATTGCGTAGTGTCCTTCTAATGCCGCATTTTGTCCATAGTCCGGCCGATGATGATCTCCCCGCTTCATCGAGCGGGTCATTGGCCCCGTCGGATGTGGATTCACTTCCGACTGCCACTACCCCCCGCGCCAACGAGGACGCCGAGGTGGGATCCCAGAGAGGGACCCATCAGGAGGAGGCTCCGGAGGCGCCGTCAGGCAGCCTCCCGGACTTTGTGTCGGACTCTACATCGGAACCCGCAGTGGTTCCAGAGTCCGGCAAGCGGCCCCTTCGAAAGAAGGGCAGGACTGTGACACCGGCGGCCTCCGTCCAACCGGAGGCGCCGGACAACTTGTTGGAGGCGCTTAAAGGCGCTTTCATCGAGGAAGAACACCGCACTCTCATGAGTGCGGTGATTCAGAAGGTTCAGCTCGCCAGGAGCGGGCTGACCGAAGCCTGCAGCAGCCTTCTAGCAGGCTTTGAGGTAAGAAGTTAAAGTTGTGTAATGTAATACCGCATAGACAGTAGCCCCTGATGCTCAGTTCGGTGTTCGGCAAGAAAGGCCGGACTGAGGATCTAACCAGATATACGCAGGGTTGCTTATAATATGTCAATATGGGTTCGCAGGCTATGCTGCTGACCTCTATCGCACTGACTGCGGAGGTCGGTGTGTTGAAGCAGGACCTCGAGCGGTCCAAGCAAGAGCTCGGCCATGCCAAGAAGCAGCTCGAGGACAAAGAAGGTGAGTAACACCGCTTTGAATAATTACCTTACAGAAAAGGATTTTGGTTGCAATAAAATTAACAAGGATAATATGGGTACTGCAGGGGCCACGAACGAGGTGGCAGCCCTGAAGGAGGCTGTGTCCGCGGTCGAACGCAGTGCGGCCGCGGAACGGGCAGAGCGAGAAAAGTAGGAGGCACGGGTGGCGGAAGTACGGCAAGAGCTCCAGGCTCTCATGGAGAAGCATGAGAGTTTGGAGCGTGACTCCAAGACTCGAGAGTCCGAGCTTGCCTCGGCTCTCGAAAGTGCCAAGTCCGCCAAGGCCGAGGCCCGTAAGGCCCTTCAGGAGGTTGAAGATGTAAAAAAGATAGCGGCGGGTAAGGCATTTTTCATGCAAAGCAAGCATGTTAATGTAAACTACCTGACACTTACCCGCGTTCGGAGCTCTCCAGGGGCGTTGCAGATCTGCTGCGTAGTGCGTCCGATGCCGCCTCATTCTATCGTGGCGAGGAGGGGAGCTCGACGGAGAAGGTCTTCTGGTCTCAGTACGTTGAGGTCGGCCATCCGGTGCCCCCAAGTGACCAGCTGAAACAGCTGGTCGAACTCCACAAGGTAGCTGAGGAAGCCATGAAGGGCCTTATAATCCGGCTGTGGCCTGGACAGGCCATGCCTGGGAGCTACTTCGGCCTCGTGCGGCGGCTGGTGGATGCGTGCCCTTGGGTGGAGGTTATCAAGCGCTCCGCCTGTATTGAAGGTGCTCGTCGGGCTCTTGCCCGCACGAAGGTGCATTGGGGCAGGTTGGATGCGGAGAAGCTTCTCACGGACCCACCGCCACCGGGCAAGGAGTATCGCATGCCCGAAATGTATTATAAAACTGTCCTGAAGGGAGCCCGCGATATTGCGGATGAGTGCCCCAGAAATGTAATCTTTGAGTAAACTCGCTATGTATTATCCTGTGCGCTGAAAACTTCGTTCATATGCGCCTTGAGCAATGCTTGTTTAATTTAAAATATTACCTTCTGTGCGGCCATCTATAAAATCTGAGAGATGGCAAGTCATTGGCTTCAGCCCCCGAGCCGCGAGTGCTGGGGTGTTCGGGATAAATTTGAGCACTCTTGTTCCCATTTTTGGGTCCATCTAGGGAGGCGCTCAACACAATGAACAAGGCAACCGGACTTATAATGCTTGAACACTCTCACTTAGCCATAGAATTCTATAATTTTAAATTTCGGCGAAGCCCCTGGTGTTCAGAAGACCGAATCCGGGGCGCTCGCTATCCACGCCTTCGTCGGACATTGTCCGGAACTTCGCACGAAGCGGCGTGAGTCTTTAAGGACCCGAAAAAACCTCTTGAACAGCGACCAGTCTCTCGCCTTATCATGCCGGTCAGTTTTAGCTTTCTCCACTGAGGCGCTCGCCTGGCTCAACCGGGGCGCAATCGCAGTGGTTCTCCCAGTGCCACCTTAGCCGACAGAACGGAACGTAAGGCACCAAAACGTGGGAGCCGGGCAAACCCAACTATTGACCCAAGACATGATTCGGAGCCGTTTCATATAATGCTATAAGTTCGGGGTGCCGCACTTGTGAAAGTGTTCGGACTTATCACACCATAATGTGGGGAACATAAGCCCCTGGTGTATTCGGTCGTACCAAAATATACGGGTGCAAGATGTCATGTAATGAACATATATATAAAAGGTAATGCAATTGCTATCGAAAAGTGCTGCATTATTTATTAAAGAAAGTCTGCTATGAGTGCGGACTGATACAAATAGTGCGGTAAGCAAGGGATTTGGACTAATTAAACATGTCCCCCTCCAGGGGTGAGCTGCGGACTAGGTGTATATAATCGAATTTAATGCTCGTAATTGAGACCACCTGAGTGTTCGTCGCAGCCTTCTTTCTTCCCTGGCTGTTGAATCATGAGTTCGGCAGGTTCACCGCCGGACAGGGCCTCTGGTTAACGGAGTCATGTGTACACAAAGAAGTAAAGTGAAAAAGAAAATAAGGGGGGCACACTTGCGAGCCCCTGGTGTGGTCGAGCCGCACTCTGGGTCCATTGTAATCGTGCCCCTTCCCCTGCGCCCATGGTATCTCCAAAGCGTAATGATGTATGCGGAGGGTTGTTCTTGCAATCATGCGAAGGCGGGGGTTGGGGCCGCATTGCTACGCGTGCTCTGATCGTGCCAGGTGGTCTTGGTTGGTATTGCTTCGGGCGCGTTTTGCTGTATCCGGCCGTTTAACGGCCGGACTCGAGAATTGCCTTAAAAGGTTGTTCTGTACTTCTGCCGCGAGAGCCGCTGTATGTTCCTCCGTTCGGAGGGAGCGTTCCGTATTTCCGTTGACCGTGATGACTCCACGAGGTCCTGGCATCTTGAACTTGAGGTATGCATAATGCGGCACCGCGTTGAATTTTGCAAACGCGGTTCGTCCGAGCAGAGCGTGATAGCCGCTGCGAAACGGGACTATGTCGAAGATTAACTCCTCGCTCCGGAAATTGTCCGGGGATCCGAAGACCACTTTCAGTGTGACTGAGCCTGTACAGTTGGCTTCCACACCTGGTATGACACCTTTAAAGGTTGTCTTTGTAGGTTTAATCCTTGAGGGGTCTATGCCCATCTTGCGCACTGTATCCTGATAAAGCAGGTTCAGGCTACTACCGCCGTCCATCAGGACTCTTGTGAGGTGAAATCCATCGACGATTGGGTCTAAAACCAATGCGGCGAATCCGCCATGGCGTATGCTGGTCGGATGGTCTCTTCGATCGAAAGTGATCGGACACGAGGACCATGGATTGAACTTCGGGGCGACTGGCTCCATCGCATAGACGTCCCTTACTGCGCGCTTCCTCTCCCTCTTGGGTATATGGGTTGCTTAAATCATGTTCACCGTCCGCACTTGTGGGGGGAAACCCTTCTGTCCTCTATTGTTCGGCGGTCGGGTCTCTTCCTCGTTGTCGCTGTTTAGCCCCTTGTCATTGTTTTCGGCAATTAACTTACCTGCCTGCTTGAACACCCAGCAGTCTCTGTTGGTGTGATTAGCTAGCTTTTCAGGGGTGCCATGTATCTGGCATAAGCGGTCGAGTATTCGGTCCAAATTGGACGGACCCGGAGTGGTTCTTTTGAATGGCTTCTTCCGCTGACCGGGTTTAGAGCCTCGGAATCCGGCGTTGACTACCGTATCCTCCTTATCGTCGCCGTTGATGCGGCGTTTGTTTTTGTTTCGACGTGACCTGCCGTTGTTGTCCTTAGTATCCGGACTGCCAGAATTTTTATGGAGATTATTGCTGCGAGCTAGCCAGCTATCCTCTCCCGCGCAAAAGCGGGTCATTAATGATGTGAGGGCTGCCATGGATTTCGGCTTTTCCTGTCCCAGGTGCCGGGCTAGCCATTCGTCGCGGATGTTATGTTTGAAGGCTGCAAGAGCCTCTGCATCCGGACAGTCGACGATTTGGTTTTTCTTTGTCAAGAACCGTGTCCAGAATTATCTGGCCGATTCGTCTGGCTGCTGAATGATGTGGCTTAGGTCATCGGCGTCTGGTGGTCGCACATACGTGCCCTGGAAGTTGTCGAGGAATGCGGCTTCCAGGTCTTCCCAACACCCAATTGACTCTGCGGGCAAGCTGTTGAGCCAATGCCGAGCTGGTCCTTTAAGCTTGAGTGGGAGATACTTGATGGCATGGAGATCGTCGCCGCGGGCCATGTGGATGTGGAGAAGATAATCTTCGATCCAAACCGCGGGGTCTGTTGTGCCATCGTAGGATTCAATGTTTACGGGTTTAAACCTTTCAGGGATTTGGTGATCCATTACTTCGTCAGTGAAGCATAGCGGGTGTGCGGCGCCTCTGTATTGAGCAATATCACGACGTAGCTCGAGAGAGCGTTGTCTGCTGTGTTCGGCCCGGCCAGGGTTATTGTATCCGGCGTGACGGTATTCGTCATGGGTCGTGGGGCGCCCACGTGATCCGTAGATGGATCTGGATTGCCTTGCCTTGTCCTCCAATATATCTCGCAAGTCCGGTGCGTTCCCCCTTGGCTTCGTACTTTTGGAGCGATGCCGGGGTACGGTCTTGATTGGGGCCTGGATGCCTCTCTGTCACGACCACGGGGTGGTCGGTCGGCCGTATCGTGCGCTGGTGATGGGGGTATGTACGCTTCCTCCTCTAATCGGGGAAGCAACTTGCGTCTTGGGTAGCTTTTGGAGGGGCGTTCGAGTTTATACTCTTCGGCCGCGAGGACCTCTGTCCATCGATCAGCCAGCAGGTCCTGATCAGCTTGAAGCTGCTGCTGCTTTTTCTTTAGGCTATTTGCCGTGGCGATAAGCCTGCGTTTATAACGCTCTTGTTCGACGGGATCCTCGGGCACGACGAATTCTTCGTCATTGAGGCTTGCCTCGTCTTCGGAGGGAGGCATATAGTTATAATCCTCAACCTCTTCGTCTGCCGCCCTCTCGTGAGGGCTTGCTTCTGCATCCTCCTGCGCTGAGTCTTGCTGGAGGGGGTTATCTTCGGCACTCTCTGGGGTATTATTATCTCCTGTGCCGGAATCTCCATTCTTGCTGTGGCGGGATTTAGAGCGGCGCCGCTGACGCCGGCGCTTGGGCTGTTTCTTTAAAGAATCTGCCTCCGTTGTTTCTTCGCCGTCCCCGTCTTTTGGGGTGTCCACCATGTATATGTCGTATGACGAGGTGGTCTTCCAGTGCCCTGTAGGCGCTGGTTCCTGTTCGTCTCCGGCATCGTCGTCCATAGCGTCGATGTCTTCAGAGTCGTAGTCTAGCATGTCGGTTAGATCGTCGACAGTGGCTGCAAAGTGGGTGGTGGGTGGGCTCTGAATTTCTTCGTCGTCTGTATCCCAACCATCCTGGCCATAGTCCGGCCAGGACTCTCCCGATAACGAGAGATGCTTTAGCGAATTTAGGATGTCGCCAAAGGGCGAGTATTGGAAGATGTCCGCGGTGGTGAATTCCATAACCGGCGCCCAATCCGATTGGATTGGTAGGGGCGTGGGAGGTCCGGAGTCCGGCAAGGAGTCTGGCACCTCGGAATCACGAGTTTCGCGAGGGACAAGATTGGCGTTTGGCTCCATCGCCGTGGAAGTTGAAGCCCCCGAGGTGGTGTCCATCCACCGATCCTCGATCTGGGCGATCGGCTCCGGACTAAAGGCCGAAGCGGATTCGTGTGCGGCCACCCAGGCACTGTTCGACGGCAGAGCTAGATCATGCCCATCGCAACAGTGCGGCGCGCTTGGCTTTGGCTCGAGCCCATCGAAGATCAAGTCCCCGCGGATGTCGGCTGTGAAGTTTAGGCTTCCGAATCTGACCTGATGGCCAGGGGCGCAGCTTTCGATCTGCTCCAGATGGCCAAGGGAATTAGCCCGCAGTGCGAAGCCGCCGAATACGAAGATCTGTCCGGGGAAAAAAGTCTCACCCTGGACAGCGTTGTTGACTGAAGATGCCATCGAGCCTATCGGTGACGACACAGAGGAACTCTCAATGAAAGCACCAATGTCGGTGTCAAAACCGGCGGATCTCGGGTAGGGGGTCCCGAACTGTGCGTCTAGGCGGATGGTAACAGGAGACAAGGGACACGATGTTTTACCCAGGTTTGGGCCCTCTTGATGGAGGTAAAACCCTACGTCCTGCTTGATTAATATTGATGATATGGGTAGTACAAGAGTGGATCTACCATGAGATCAAGGAGGCTAAACCCTAAAGCTAGCCTATGGTATGATTATTGTAATGTATGTTGTCCTACGGACTAAAGCCCTCCGGTTTATATAGACACCAGAGGAGGCTAGGGTTACACAGAGGCGGTTACAATGGTAGGAGATCTACATATCCGTATCGCCAAGCTTGCCTTCCACGCCAAGGAAAGTCCCATCCGGACACGAGACGGAGTCTTCAATCTTGTATCTTCGTAGTCTTGGAGTCCGGCGGACGATGATAGTCCGGCTGTCCGGACACCCCCTAGTCCAGGACTCCCTCAGATACCAAAAGATCTTCTTTTGTTAAAAAGGAACCAGATGATGCACCAGTCAGTTCTGATTGTCAGATCGTCGAACCCTCCAGTGTACCACGCAAGTCTAGAGCAAGGAAGGCAAACCAAAAGCTAAGGTCGCCATTGAAAAAACTGAAGATAAGTTCGCGTGCCAAAGGAAATAAAGGTAATTTACATAAAGGTGTACATACTACATATGTGATTATTTTAATCTAACATGGTAAAATTTTAATACTTGTAGAACTCAGTAAAGAAGAATTGGTTTGCATACTTTATGTGAAACAGTATATGAGCACAAGTCCGACCTCCATACTGGTGCATATTGGGGCTTACAATGCTTGGGTGTCTGCGGAATATTTAAAGTGCCTAACCATTGACAAAAAAACCGACGATCAATCCAAGTGGCTGGGCGAATACGTGGGTCCACATTTCATGTTTCAGTGTTCTTAATACAGGGATGAGGTACATAACCCTTAAAACTAATGGTGTGTCAATGGTGCAGGTCGTGGAAGCGTACGCAAAGCTGATAATGCATCGTCATGCTGCTAGTGTAACTGCCAAAAGGTTTTATGTCTGGAATGTGTTCCACTGCAAGCTGATACCCACTTTGCCAGACCGTCGCATCAAGTCTGCAGAAAAGATGGCTACCGGCCTAACGGAGAATGAACGGGTATGGAGATGTTGAAATTTTTTTAGTCATCCTTTGCCCAGAAAATAGGACGTGTGCAATAATATAGACAAATAAAAATCTTAACCCTTTTGTTCCATGCAGGTATACTTCCTCATGATAGTTACCCAAGGTAGGGCAAAGCATTGGATATTGTTGGTGATGAACAACCAGAGGAAAGTATTCCAAGTTCTAGACTCGCTATGGGAGCTTAGCACATACAGAGATCAAATTGATAAAATGGTGAGATATTACTAACTGTATTACACGCATGGTATTATGTCTGCATTATCTATTAAGACATTATGCTATTTACTAAATGAGATTTTGCTTAAGTACAGATTTTGGGAATCGACAGTATCATACGTGCATCCTCGCTTACGGCAGATATCTTGAGTTGGGATGTCATCCAACAGGAAGGGATACCTCAGCAACGAGACGGGTATGTTCTATCTACTGTTAGCGGCACAAACATTTATTTTTGTTACCAAATTCTTTTTTGTATTTTTTCATAGGTATTCCCAAAATATGTACTTAAGCAAAATCTCATTTAGTAAATAGCATAATGTCTTAATAGATAATGCAGACATAATACCATGCGTGTAATACAGTTAATAATATCTCACCATTTTATCGATTTGATCTCTGTATGTGCTAAGCTCCCATAGCGAGTCTAGAACTTGGAATACTTTCCTCTGGTTGTTCATCACCAAAAATATCCAATGCTTTGCCCTACCTTGGGTAACTATCATGAGGAAGTATACCTGCATGGAACAAAAGGGTTAAGATTTTTATTTGTCTATATTATTGCACACGTCCTATTTTCTGGGCAAAGGATGACTAAAAAAATTTCAACATCTCCATACCCATTCATTCTCCGTTAGGTTGGTAGCCATCTTTTCTGCAAACTTGATGCGACGGCCTGGCAAAGTGGGTATCAGCTTGCAGTGGAACACATTCCAGACATAAAGCCTTTTGGCAGTTACGCTAGCAGCATGACGATGCATTATCAGCTTTGCGTACGCTTCCACGACCTGCACCATTGACACACCATTAGTTTTAAGGGTTATGTACCTCATCCCTCTATTAAGAACACTGAAACATGAAATGTGGACCCACGTATTCGCCCAGCCACTTGGATTGACCGTCGGTTTTTTTGTCAATGGTTAGGCACTTTAAATATTCCGCAGACACCCAAGCATTGTAAGCCCCAATATGCACCAGTATGGAGGTCGGACTTGTGCTCATATACTGTTTCACATAAAGTATGCAAACCAATTCTTCTTTACTGAGTTCTGCAAGTATTAAAATTGTACCATGTTAGATTAAAATAATCACATGTGTAATATGTACACCTTTATGTAAATTACCTTTGTTTCCTTTGGCACGCGAACTTATCTTCAGTTTTGTTAATGGCGACCTTAGCTTTTGGTTTGCCTTCCTTGCTCTAGACTTGCGTGGTACACTGGAGGGTTCGACGATCTGACAATCAGAACTGACTGGTGCATCATCTGGTTCCTTTTTAACAAAAGAAGATCTTTTGGTATCCTTCTTCTCAAAGGCAGCCTGGTCAACAAACTGGCAATCTGAATCATTTGAAGCATTTTCTTCGAAGGTAGACGAATTATTTTCCTTATTAGACATTCCAATGATCTGGCAATTAGAAGAGTGGCTAGCTGGATCAGAGTTGCTTGCGTCTTTCTCCTTGGGCACAGAATCCATCGGTGGCGGATGTTTCATATCAGTATCCTGACCAGGATTGCAGGTAAGGACAAAAAAAATATTATTGGTATCATTATTAGAGTTGAATAGTGGTAAAATATAGATGAACTTGCAAAAAATTTACCAGTTTTTTCTTAAGTGGACTGACAGTCGCCTCCAAAGTACTGATACGTAGTAAAACCTGTTCCAATTTTCCATCCACTCCATTTAAGCTAGTTTTTTATTTCTTGCACCACTTTTAGAATTTCATGTACCGAATCTTCAGAGCCTTCAGCGCCAGGAATTTTTATATGCATTATGACCTGAAAAGTTTACAAAGGCACATGGTTTCATTTTTTTCATCGATCCAAATAAATACGGTGCATACACAATTGTCTCTTCTAACTTTATTCAATACCTTTCCAACACCATATCCTTGAGACATGTCATATTCATCTCTTTTTAAAGCTACATTTTCATCCCACTGTGCCATCAAAGGAATGAATGGATCTCTATAAATATTTGTATCTACAACATGTATGTGTTCCTAGTACCACAACTACAAAAATATCAAACAAGATAATAGTTTTGATCCTATTGTCCCTCTGAAAGAACGGAGCGGCTTATCTTGAACTCACCTGCAATAGCAGTAAGTTACCAATTGGCCATTTCTTGTAGCCATATGGGTTCCCATGTCCGGTAGCCAGACTATTGATGTTGTCCATCAGAAATCTCAGTGTGAACTCGTTCCAATTAATGTTTTTTATGTTCGCCGTGTTTTCCAGGAGACTCAAATACAACGTCGGCACTTCTTCATGGGATGTAGGTGCCAAGACTGTTCCCAGCAATACTAACATGAACATCCTGATGAAGTGCTCGTCAGCACATTTAGTGTCTAATATTTCTTTCACCAGATCTTTTATCATAATTTTTTTATTTTTCTTATTTATGTATTTCTCGACCATAGCACTATTAGTGGGTAGTGGTTTAATATTATTTACTACCGTTCCAGCAAAAGGGAGACCTAGGATACAGTAAACATCGTTGTTTTTTATTTCTAAATCTGCATCCCCAATTTTGAAAGTTGAATTTGCTGAGTTGTATGAACTGATAATAAACTTCAACAAACATGGCCGCAGTTCAATGTCTCTAATTTTCAAAATGCATCCAAAACCTAGATTTTTAACGACTTCAACTTGAGAATCGGTCAATTTTTCAATGAGCTCACATAGAGATTTTGATGAACAAGCAAACTCCATATCATCAGAAATTAAACTGAAAGAGAAGTAAGACATCGATCTATTAGCAAAGAGACATAGATTGCTTCCTACTCTCGTCCGTCACAAACATGTACTCTAGCAGATAGAATAGAGATGGACGAGGTGAAAATGATAAAAGGGAGGGCATATCAAGATAACTTACAGTGCGGATATGGGAAGCTGTTCGGCGTCCGATGTTCTGCTGAGGATTTCGCCGAGCGACAAACTTGACAGGACTCCTAGCGTGCCCTGAAAAATGAGATAATGGCGTGGGGTGTAGCAATATATAACAGCCTCCTTTTTCTGTTATAGATTTTTGGATAGTGGATTTATCTTCAATTTGTTAGTTTTTTAGCAGCAACATCGAATGTGGAGGATAAGGATTGCTCCCAGTAAAAAACGGTGGTACTTTAAAAAATTCTGTTGGCAACGTGACGTGTGGATAAGGACTGTGCTTGGCTACCAGAGAAAAATGATGGTACAGTGGTACTTTAAAAAATTCTATTGGCAACATGAATCTATGGGACTGGGACGGGCTTGAACAAGCTCAAGCCTACCTTCTACAATTGAAATAAAAAGCGTTCAGCCGAGCCGAGCCTATTATCTAGCTTGTTGCATCCCGGTTCCTTATCCCAGATGCGTGTTAGGCGTAGCTAGCCGTTCCAGCCGGCAAGGCCGAATGCCACACGTCCGCACCTGCACAGCACACTGCCACGTTCGTTTGCATAGCCCAATGGAAGACAACTCCGCTCTCTCATCCATCAGGTCAAGAAGATTTCCAAACACTGTCCTAAAAAAAGAAACAGATTTTCAAGACCCATATCTGCATTATTACCAAAGACCAAACGGAAGACATCTTGTTGCAATAGTACCTTTCTTACTAGTCAGCCCAGGTTGACAAGTCACCATTTTGTTTCTTCCAGGTCACACGTGCAGTCATGTGTACAACATCTAAACAAGAAAGATAACGATAGCAAAGTCAGAATCACAGGTGCAGTCATGTTCACAACATGTAAAGAAAAATAGAAGATAATGATAGCATAGTCAGAGCCCAAAACTTACAAAAACGTTGTCCCTAATGCCATTACCAATTACCGCTTGGATAGAATGAACATATTCGGTGGTATCGGTAGCAGTACCCGGAAACAATGATGGCCTTCCTCCCATAGGTTCAATTATCTTTCTCAAGTGATCCTTCAAGAAGGCAATACATGAAATATGCAAGTTATGAGACTTCAGACTACACAATGTTAGCGCAACAAAGAAATTACAAAATGCAAATACAAATTCGTACCTGATATAGCTCAACCCGCAGCAACAAAACTTACTATTGCTGCATTGCATCAGGGCACTTACGGATATTATGACCAGGTTTGCGATGTCGACTGCATAGTTTTGGTTTTGGGCCTTCATCAAATGATTTGATTCTCCCTTTAGGTGCGCCCTTGGTGACTACACATAAGGGATCTAGGACCAAACCTCCAGGCTCGGGAACAGCTCCACTTCCAATATTCTTATTACCATGTGCTTGGGCATCATTGACTGGTTTGGAACATCTTCTCTTCTTCAACAACTGACTAAGAAGATAGTCCTTCACCTCGGCAAAGTCATCATCACGTTGGATACCATGTCAAACAACTCAGACCCTAGTGATCTCAACTCATTATACCGTGCTTGCTTCTGTGTCCAAATATGCAAATCACTATGCCTAAGCGAAGGAAGGCCACCTTTCGTCTTTTGGACATCCGCTGCAACACACAACACTTGGGTATATGTGGCATCCCAACATGCTTTACCACACGGAAAATATGCTTGCAAGGTAAGCCGTCACGCTCTATCTTTCGGCAACTGCATTTGATGTCGGAATCAGCCCCAGGACATGTGTACTCAACTGAGAATGTCCGTCCAGGTACGACGTTAGAAATCAAATTATATCTCGTATAGTTTCCCTCAAGAATTACCTCACCAACATCAAACATGTGTATCTTCTGTAGTTGTTCTTGAACTAGCTGAAAATTAGCAAATGTGAATATACGTGCTGCAGCCTCTTCAAGTTCACGACTATCCGTAACAGCAACAGGCCAAGATTGTGACGCCACAGAATCAGACTGTGCCTCTCTACAACGCATGTTCGAAACACATACCTCATAGTGTTCTAGCATATCAAACAAGGACATGTAACCATTGAGATGTAGATGCAAAACTGAATTCAGACTCTCACTCCGTTGGTTAGTTTTCATGGACATGAAATACTTGTTGCACAAAAAAGCAGCAGCCCACAACCTCCTTTTTCTATACATTCTATTCAACCAGTCTTTGTTCCTACTAGTTTGGTACTTCCCAACAAATGCATTCCACTTGTCCTCAAAGACATCAGTTGAGCAAACCTCATATATGAATGACCTGAATAAGTCGAGGTATGAGAAGTGAAGATGCTTCTTGATTCCCTTCTCAATATGCCAAGAGCATACACGATGATTTGTTCCTGGAAGTACCTTACGGATCGCTTTGATCATTGCATTGTCACTGTCTGTTATTATCGACTTTGGTTTTACTTGACACATTGCCCTCAAAAAAGTACGAAGCAGCCAAATGTACGAGTCAGCACACTCATCAGAAAACAATACCACATCCAAATATGGTGGTTTTGGCGATGGTGGTAAGTCCCACAAATGGAACAAAAGGCATCTTGTACCTGTTCATCCGGTATGTACTATCGAACACGACAACATCACCAAATGATTGGTAATCCATCCGGGACTGCCCGTCGCACCAAAACAGGTCCTTCAGACGACCTTCTTTGCTAACTCGGTACTCAAAAAAGAACTCTGGATCCTTATCCTTCCTAGCCTTCAACGCCCGTATTGTAGCATTTGCATCACCATCCGCAATTCTGGACCTCTTGTACCTAGATGAGAAATTGTATAGGTGCTTATCGATAAATCCAGCGCCCGCTTTGTCACTGCTCGTGCACTGAAAGACATCCATTATGTGATGCTTACGGAGGCCCATCGATTCCATCATCACTATTTCTGATTTCTTATGGTCTTTGATTTTCCTATGGGAATGAAGAAATTGGGTTTCATCTGGAGTTGTTAATATGTGGTTATGGTCATCTACAAAATTGTCCACAAACCAGAGTCCGCACTGCTTATCAAGTCTAATGCTCAGTTCAGCCCCACAATACTCACGAGTCTCAGCTCTTTCCCTTCTTTTTCGGTCCTTGATGTCCCTCATAGCTGGATCACGAATCCCTTCCTTTGAGCAAACAAATCTCCTAAAGAAAATCTCTCCTATTTTGTTCTCACGCCTCACGGTATCCTTCCTAACACTGAACCCTTTCTTTTTAGCATATGCATTATAGAAGTTGTAGGAGTCTTCTTCACTTTCAAAGGTCATCTGGACAATTTTCCAGTACTCATCTAGAGCCTCATTTTCTGCCCCCAAATTACTAAACATGCCATGAATGGCTTCAGACTCATGAGATCCTATCTCATTGCTATTTTCCTATCATAAAATATAAACAGTTTACCTATCAGTTCAGTTCATAATGATTTCTATCCCTATCACACATAAACATCAACATAAGTAAACCAATTATAACATAACAATCTAACCTCCATGTTGTGGTTGTCAGACGTATTGTGTCCAAATAAATAACCATGCAAATAACCCATCCCATCTTCACTGCTAGCAGCAGAAATGAAAATATGAAAAAGACAACAAAGAACTACATATTGAAAAGGATGTATAGCTCATAGAAAGGGTACACTCAAATCTGCTGTGCAATGACATCGAGGTTAGGAAAGTTCGTACATTTCCAAACATAAAATTTTGTTTCCATTAGTTGTTTCCATCAGTTTTTATAATTGTCAAATTTTGCACTTGATGTACTTGTAAAGTGGAAACAGTCCCTACCAACTGTTATTTATGATTTGCAGAAAGCTTGTATACAGAGCAAATTTATGATTTGCAGAAAGCTTGTATACAGAGCAAATATTGAGCCTCCACAGTAGAAATTATTAACAACTTTTCACTGGTATTCCTATCAAGAGAGCCTGATGTGTAACTTATTCAAGCTCTTGTAAACCTAGTACCACACACCTTCTGGTGGCTGAGCATCAACGTAGGCTATTTAATTTCAAGTCTTAACCACTCGCTGATTTTGTGAGCCATACAAAATTGCTGGTGGAAAAAAATACAGTAACATACAGTAATAGTCAGAGAATAGAAGAAGCAGATGGAAATAACTAATGTTGCTGTTTATTCTTGTGGACGGATTCTTATCAAGTAGCTACATCTACTTTCACTGCAGGGTTGTTTATCCTAGAAGAGAGGAAAACACTCTGTTTTTCTATTACAGAGTATCTGACCAAATGCAGAAATTCTAAATGAGAGAAGAAACGCACCTTTCAGAGTCCATGTAAGACCGGCAACGGGGCCAGCAGGTCGAAATTTGGAGGCGGACCGGCGTTGGAGAAGGAAGAAGGGCCGGCGCCGTTGGGGTAGGAATTGGCCAGCCGCGTCCGAGAGTAAATAGCATAAAGCTACTACTTTACAGGTTAGGGTTTCAAAAAACTACCAAATTTATTTTTTTTCGCTGATAACTACCAAATCAAGGGTCGGCTGTTTCAGAAAACACAAAATTCTCATCGTTAGCAATTTAAGCCGTTTTCTGACTGGTTGGACCCACTCCTAAATATTCTGTTTGTTTGACTGTTTTGTTTGACCGTTAACTTACATGTGGGACCCACATGTAAGTTCTCTCTTCTTCCTCTTATTTTTTCTTCTCTCCCTTCTCCACCAACTCCACCACCGCACCTCCACCACCTGCCACAGGCCAAGCTAGGTCGGACCGCGGGACGGGCCGCCGCACGAACTGCCGCGCCACCACTGGCACTCCCGTCTCCTCGGCACCGTCGCACGTCGCCGGCAACTGCTTCGCATCGCCGCATTAACCCCTGCCCCACATCGACATCGAGCTGCTTGCTGCCGGCGCCCTCATCCACGCACCTGGGAGAGCACGCCGGAGGTTGGGGCACCAAGAGGTGGAGGCTGAGCTCCCTCGCCAGCCCCTCCTTCGGCTCACAAGGAGGGCTCCGCCCGACGCCGGAGCGCCTCCACCCTCCACCTTGTCGGCTCCTCCCGTTGTAGAATAAGGGAGGATGGAGGGGAGAGGTCAGCGGTCAGCGACCTGTTTCCGGCAAGCTTTGATGCAGGGGCGCAGCAGTTGATGCCGCTCGATTCCGTCGGGTCGAGGCAGGCGGCCGGCGGCGTTGGTATCCCGTCGAGGGAAGGAACGGCGGGGAGGCGCAGGGCGAAGGGCCAGAGCAGATCCGGCGACTCCCAGGCGCGGCGGCGCGCCGCAGGCTAGCGACGGGCGACTGCATCGGGAGGGTGGGATCCTCTCTGCGTCCCGATCTGATCGAAGGAAGAACAGATCGAAGGAAGAAGACAGGAACGAGTTTGGGGATTTTGTTTTTTTTTTGTATTGGGGATTTTTGTGAGGCTGACACATGGGCCCCATTTGTCATAACGTGCAACTTAACGGTCCACTATATCAGTTTTCTTACATGCGGGCCCCAACTGTCATAATCATGATCAATTGCAAAGCATCGAGCGTTTTGTGTTTTTTGAAACAGCCGACCCCTGACTTGGTAGTTATCATCGAAAAAATTAAATTTGGTAGTTTTTTGGAACCCTAACCCGTAAAGTAGTAGCTTTATGCTATTTACTCCGCGTCCGAGGAAGAGAACGTCCGGCGGCGTCAGTTGAGGAGGCAGCGTAGGAGGGTGCAGGAGGACCCCGGGCTTCCGGCGAGGAGAGACCGGCCGGCGGCGTGCGAGGAGGAGACCACGGAAGGGGCTGCACGAGGATCCAGGGCTCCGACAAGGAAGCGACGGGGAGGAATCCGCGGCGAGTAACAGGTGGGGTCGAGGAGAGATCGTGGCTCGCCTTTTTTTCAGATCATGGTTTCGCTGGAAACTGAACGGGCCACTTTGGAACTAAAGGCTGTGTGGGACGAAAGGACGAAACTACCCTTTGCTTGCACTAAGCTGGTTGTTTAGCACCTCTAATCAGAGCCATTGATATGCCTTGATTTTCGTGCAAAAAACTTCCCGAAAAGCATAGAAGCAGACCTCGGAAAGTTATTATGTTAAAATGACTCGAAAAGAAAAATATTTAAGTTTTCCAGAACAGGCAACCTAGGTTGCTTGTCATTTTCGTTAAGGTTTGGAAAAGTAGGAATATTACAAGATTTGCATTACAATCTGACTCCCGAGTCATCCGCCAGACATTTGCACGGGAGACTGGAGTCAGGGAGATTGTTCACTTGAAAAAAAAAAGTGTATGAGTAGTGACTGTTACTGTCGGTTTGTATTATGTACGTACCTGATGGCCAACTTGCCTGCCAATTTGAGAAAAACTTACCTTTTTTTCTTGTTCTCAACCTTTCATCCATGATCTGTATGCTTGGTAAATTTGATATTTCTACCTTCTCATCTCGCTTGAGCAGGTAGTTTCAGAGAACAAAAACGCATGCACTATAACAATGCATGACTAACTATCTTTTTTATGGTGTTGATCAAAACTTGTACTTTCTGATTTGGCTGCACTCCCAATTATTGCTGCTCACTTGTTGATTATAAATGTAAAGTAGTATATCTCTTACAAGTTACAAACTTACAATTAATTAAAGTTCACAATATGTGTGATTTTGGGTGCCAGAATATTGAGAGCTCCTGCCATGCAAGCTATGGATTGTGTAGGAGCACTCTCCGGTAGCAGGAACTGCTTCTCCCCCCTTCCTCTTGGCCATCGTTTGGTCGTCCTCGACTCAGCCATGGCCCCCTTCGTTGTCGTCTCCGAGGCCGGTAAGCAACATGGAACAGCCCCCCCCCCCCCCCTCGTGTTAGGTCGGTTGTCACGTGATGACTCATGTTGTCACATGATGCTAACATTCTAGTGACAACATGAGTCGTTCTGATGGCATCAACATCCCCGATGGCATGTTCTACCTAGGAGATGTTGGATATGCATGTCAGCTAGGTGTTCTTCCACCTTTCAGGAAAACCAGGTACCATCTGAACGAGTTTGCTGGTAGGAACTATCCTAGGACTCCACAGGAACTGTTTAATCTCAGACACTCCATCCTTAGAGTTACCGTTGAGAGGACATTTGGAGCTCTGAATAGCAAGCTTATGATCCTGGATGAAGCCATTCCACACTTTCCCCACCCAGGTTAAGCTTGTTCTTACTTGTTTCATTCTGCATAATTAACTGGATCCTGCAACAGGTTGTGATGAACTAGTGCCGGAGGAGGCAGATGTGACGTCCGACGATGTTGTCAGCTTCAGCCATGGTGTGGAGGCATTTGACAACGAAGCCTGGCAGAAAAAAAGGATGGAGTGAGCACATGGAATGTGGGGTAACAGAGGTCAGACAGGGATCTGAAGAAGAAGAAAAGCAGGAGCAACAACAACAGAGAAGCAGCAGAAGAAGAGAAGAAGCAGCAAATGAGGAGAATAAGAAGAAGTCAAAGAAGAAGAAGAAACATTGGCAACAGAAGAAGAAGAGGAAGAGGATGGACTTCCACATAGTTAGCATCGATGAACTTTCCCTTATTCAGTCATATGGCTCTTAAAAATTTGTACTGCCACTTGTTAGTAGCTAGGATGAACTGCAATGTGTTTCCTAGCTAGGACTGAAACTATGTTCCGATCGTGTGTGGTAAGGTCACCACTGCCGAGAAGTGGTGACAACACCTTGTGCTATTTGCAACCAAACAACATGTGATTTGTGCGCCTACTACAATGCAGCCAACCAAACGTCGGGTCGATATTCGTCCCTCATGCAACCAGCCTGGATACGGACAATCAAACTATGTGCAGATGCTAGTTTTTAGGCTGTTTTACCTTAGCCAGACCCATCAAAGAAACACATGCAATGCAGGTAAAATGGGTATCGACAAGCGAACACGCCCATTGGGTTTTCACCCAAATGTGAAGGAAGCAGAGTTTCGTGCATGCTTACGGGGTCTTTGTATTGCATTGGCCTGTCATTTTAGAGACTCTCTTTGCGAAAACTCATTATCTGATGAGGTGTTATGTCAGCCTTTGAGGATTTAAAGAGAGGCTTTTCGGGGCAATCGCACAGTAAATCAATTACGGGGATGTTTATTTTTCTTTTTCCCTGTAACTATTTCTTTTGTTGTATATACTCTGGAGATAAATAGATATCTCACAACCAAACGAATCAGAGAGAGAACAGAAGATAAAATTATACTTCACCCATTTGAAACATCTCTCGGACTTGAACGGTAGTACTTTCTCCGTTTCAGTTTACAAGTCCTACGCGTATACCTAGATTGCCAATTTGATCACCCTAATATAAACTATATACACAAAAATTATATTTTTTAAAAATAGAACATATAAACTTTATATTAGTATATTTTTTATAATATATGACTTGTATTAGGTTGGTCAAATTGACGACCTAAGGGATACGCACACGCCCTATAAATTGAGAAAGAGTAACCAACATTAATCTTTCGCCAAAGCTTTCAAAGCAACTTATAAATGCAAGTCGCTTTCACAATTTGTATGCCCTCGAATTTTTTTCTATCTACCCTGGAAGCTTTTCGTCCAATAGTGCCTTGGAATGTTCTCACCGGCGGGTTCGACGGCGACGGAGGGAGGGATTCGATTCCGGCAGAGCACTCGCAGTGGCAGTCGCATCCTCCCGCCCACGTCCCACGATGTGCGCCGCGTGCCGGCGAGCGGCCAGCTGGCGAACCTTATCCGCCGCCTCTTCGTCGGTCGCAGATGCTGAGGCGGGCCATGGCGCTGGCGCTGACCCTCGCCGCGGCTGCCATGTGGGCCCCGCCGCGCACCGGCCGCGCGTGCGCCTCCGCCGCCGGCCGCGTGCCGCACGTGACGGGCGGCCACTCGAAGGGACGCCTCGTGGGGGCGGTGGGGCCCGCCTGCCACTCCGCCAGTTCCAGTTCCACTTCCAAATCCACCACGCGCGGTCCCATCGCCCGCCGCCGCCCCGACGCCACCGGAGCCCCAATGGCCGCCGCCGCCGCCGCCGCCGGAGACCTCAGGTCGGAGTTCCGCGAGGTGCTCCTCAGCCGCCGCCGCGAAAACCGAGGTCAGCCGGCCCCACTCCCCCTCCCTTTCTCCCTCCCGCTTGCGCGTCCCTGAGTTTGCAGCCTAACAAGTTTGATCAACGGCTTTGCTCTGAATCTGCTCATGGCGCCCCAGTCCCGGTGCCTACGACCGTGGAGCAAGGGAGCCCGGTGAAGGAGCCGCTGTACCAAGGCAACGGGCCTCTGGGGGGCAGAGAGGTCAGGGTCCTCCATCGATCTGCCCAACCGCATTCCGCCTTCCAGATCGCGGCGACCGTGTTGACTCTGCCGTGTCTGAATTTTTTCCCCAGGCCATGGAGTCGTGCCCGAGGAAGGAGGTGGACAACTTCCAGGAGAAGCTGGTTGAAGAAAATTTCTACCTCATGACCGAGGTACTTTTTTTGGCCCATACGTTTATACGATCGATCAATCGATTGATTCGTGGCAGCCTCGCATGTGTCAAGCCGATACAGTGCGCATTGCTCGTTTCTGAATATTGTACTGCACACTGCCTGCCTGCATCTCGGCAGTTTAACTTGAGATCAATGAACTCCAACTACTCCTACATTTGAGCTACCCCAAAGATAATAGAGGAGCAACAGTAGTGTGCATTTTGTCTAGGCGTGTCTGTTGCATCTCAGTGCTCGCCATAGACAGGTTGATATTGCATACATGTGCTTCACTTAGTAGCACATTGCTGCCATGTTTCCACTCAGACCCTCTGTCTGAAGCACCCACTTGTGGTCTGTGGAGAGCCTGATAGTTGGTGTATTAAATGTGGTTCCGAGATCCAGCTCCAGTTGAGTCTACAGTTAACGCGCACTGCCTTGGCTTTATTGCGCCTCTTGTTCCCTAAACAGCCGAATTTGTTACACTTTTTCTCTCCCAACAGTCGGGTGAACAGGGACGCCTGCCTGTACTTCTACTGAAACTTAATGACTCTGCTCCTGAAAGAAAGCCCGTTGTCGTAATACTGCACAGCTCTTACAAATGCAAGGAATGGTTGCGTCCACTGCTTGAGGTAAAATTGCTTCTCATTTCAACCATACCAGCATGCCCGGATGCCCCTACGCAGTGCACATCAATGTTCAGCACTAGTGATTGTTCTTAAACCTTGCTTACACATTTGCAGGCATATGCCTCCAGGGGTTATATTGCTGTCGCCATCGATTCTCGTTATCATGGTGAAAGGGCCAGCAGCAAGACTACTTACATAGAGGTAATCTACTTCCATTTATGTGCCACCGATTTCAGTTGATCTGATCATCCCTACTTTCATCGTTTAAACACAGGCACTGAATTCAGCTTGGAGAAATGGGGACACTATGCCTTTTATTTTTGACACGGTACCAAATGTTATTTCCACCTGTTACAATTGATGTTTTGATTGTTCTTAAGTTCTGTCAACAGTGTTCTTCAATTTGCCCACCAAATACATTTTTTTTAAATAAATGGATGGTTCTGTACCAATAAATGTCAAACCGGATATGTATAGCACATGCCTTTAGTTCGGCTGGCCCAGTGCCATGCCTGGTGGCTGGTGGTCTACTCTTTAACTAACCTGATGGGTAAGCTACTGTTGTTGGTGTTAGTCCAGCTGTACTGCTGCCATAACTACTCTATCTGGGTTGGCACTTCAGTTGAATTCTGGATTTATTCTCTTGGTCTGGTTCTCTCCTTATGATTGTCTTCTACTGTATGACCTGGTATATCATACTTCAAAACATGTTATGCCTGTTTTTTTGCGATACTCAGTGAGGAACATGTGCAGGTGTGGGACTTGATAAAGCTTGGAGATTATCTTAGTGCGAGGGAGGATGTCGATCCCTCTAGGATAGGGATTACTGGTGAATCACTTGGAGGTATTATAGATCATGATTGCATCATGATACTGAATTAATACATAGACTTCACTTTTAGAAAATTTATCTGTTTTATTTGGAGCTGAATACAGGAATGCATGCATGGTTTGCTGCTTTTGTGGATACACGGTACAGTGTTGTTGTTCCAATAATTGGTGTTCAGGTACACACAACAGTAATTTGTGCGCATAGTTTTGTGATTTGTCCCATGTAAGTAAAGCAATGCTCTTTGTGGTGGCTACAGGGATTTCAATGGGCAATAGATAATGACAAGTGGCAAGCTAGAGTTGATAGCATTAAGCCTTTATTTGAAGGTTAGATACCATGCATCCTCTTTAAGATTGGGCACACACCATTGAAAAATATAGATCACAACTGAAATATGCTATATCAGTTCAGAACATTTACATGTAAGTATCTATGTCGTTTTGTCTTTCCTGTAGAAGCAAGAATTGATTCAGGGAAGAGTGAAATAGATGCAGAGGTTGTGAAAAAGGTGACTATCTGATTTATTTGACATTTATTTCTGATTGTTCCATTAGAAATGTTTCACGATCGTGTATTGACATATTTTTACCAGGTTTGGGACAAGATAGCACCTGGTATGGCTTCACAGTTTGATGCTCCCCACTCAGTTCCTCTGATTGCACCACGTCCGCTCCTCCTCCTAAATGGTAAAACCAATCATATTTCTTATTGAGTGCTTCTGCTTCGTCCAATAGTTGTTGCATAACCCAACATATTGAAATGTCTCTCACTTCTCTTTTATGGGTTCAATGAGCACTTGAGGGCTGGGGCTTCCAGTCTTCAGCATATATTTTAGTTTTATACATTATGGTTGAACCAGAACTGTTGTTAACCCTTCGTTTAAAAATTAATCTTAATTGAGCATGTTTCTTGCTGCTGGAGCTTCATTTACCAATTACCATGCAGGTGCTGATGACCCTCGTTGCCCAGTCCTTGGTCTACAAGAACCTGCCTCCAAAGCTGCTAAGGCTTATGAAGAAGCTGGTTCTGCGGAGAAGTTCAAGGTAACATGCAGTGTACTTTCTTTTCACCGCTCTTTTGGGGCCACACATGAACTCTCACTAGTTAAAACCTATGAATATGAGATTTCCTTAAAACTGTAATGGGTTGGTTTAATACTTCTCAAACTTGTATTCATCTTTGTCAGGTTAAATGGCTAAACCTGCTCGAAAATACGACCTCTGTAAAGTAATATAAGACATTTTAGATCACTGAAGTAGTTATCTAAAACATCTTATATTAAGTTTACAGGAGTAAAAATTATTAGCACTATGCATTTTGCATTATACATACAATAATATGTTTGTAAAGTTGTCATTTGAAGGTATTCTCACCTGGAGAGAAAAAAAACTGATTGTTCTCCTAAATAACTAAACTAAAGCTATAGATCAATATGGGCAGTGCTAACTACTAAGAATCTAAGATAACAAACCTTTATACAAACCCGGAAAAAGATGAAACTTCATTCCTACAATGTATAACAATCAGATATTCTAAAACGTTGGTATTATGTTTTTCAATGGATTTGGTACAACTTTAGCTTAATGCTATCAACTCTAGCCACCATAAAGTTGGTATTATGTTTTTCAATGGATTTGGTACAACTTTAGCTTAATGCTATCAAGTTGGCTTATTACAAGTTTTTAGGTTCATTACGTTATTGGAGCTGACTTGTAATAACAGATTCAATCGTCTCACAAACCAACTTTATCCAAGAACTTGTAATGGTCTTAAGAACTTCCACGGTCCACCTGGAAAAGGCTGTGCGCACCCAAAACCATCTATTCGCTGTGCTGCATGGAGAGGCGATGTCGGTGGCTCGCTCAGCCGAGCCTTCTCGGACTCTTCCTCCTCCGTTTTGTATTCAAGCCGGCCGGCCAGCATATTCTTGGAAATAATGCGTGGAAAACCAACCGATTACTGCTGGTAAGCGATGGGGAGATGGCACTGACCGCCAGCTACACATGCGCCTGGTTCACCGTCCGTTTTAGAAACCAAGCCAGACCTCGACTTCCAATCCAATAATCGTTTTCACTCCGAGGAGAGGACCACCTCTTTCCCATGTCCTAAACGCTGAAACCATGTGGGGCTGCGGCGCTCAGGCGCCACATACCAGAACGAGTGGGGGATCGAACGCTCAAATTCTTCACCAATGCAGTAACCTATAATCATTATTCCCCGATGAAGTATCTTGTCTTGGTTGATTTATGCTTTCTCTGTAGCATAGGTTGCATTGCAACTTTTCCTTTTTTTATTTCTTGCTTTTCAGCTTTATTCCGCTGATAAGTGTCGCGACAACTGCATGATTGTGTAGATCTAGGATAAGAGCAAGGTATTATCCTGAGAAACAAAGTGCGGCTTTTCGGATCGCTAACGGCATCTTTATCTGCTGCTGCTGCATGTTCAGTTCGTCGCGGAGCCGGGAGTCGGGCACAGGATGACCGCGAACATGGTGAAGGAAGCAAGCGACTGGTTCGACCGCTTTCTGTAGATGTTCTTGACGGTTATCATGGCATGGCAGCTCACCTTGTACCACCATGCATGCCTCCTGAAGTGCATGTCCTCAATAAATTGCCCTCTCTTTGGGTTGCATTCCTGCTGACCGAGACCGGAATCAGTTAGCCGGAGCCGGATCCCCTGACGTACGGCCCCCTGCCGTTGGGCCGCTGACGGGTGGGTCCGGGCCCACACGTCAGTGTGTGGGCCGTACGCCAGACGAGCTACCAGTGGTACTACCTAATCTCTATGCTAGTGAGATGTGGAACAGAAATGTGCGCCTATATATGTTTCGCCGCGGACACAACATGTGTCGGTAACCGCAGATTTATCCTGTTTCTGAGACCGTATTTTTCTAGCAAATCTGTTTTTACCGAACCGTATCTACCGGGTATATACATACGGTCCGGACGGTGAGTTTCATGGGAAGAAAATAATTTTGTCCAGATGCTCACGTGGTGCCCCGTCGCCCTGCATGAATGAACGAACGAACGGGACGACGAGACTGTTGTGGGCGACATGTCAACGACAACAGTGGCAGATGGTCCACTGGTATAAAGTATAAACATACATCGGGCGACATGGACCCGGCCGGTAGGCAGACAGGCGCTATACAGTATGCTCCTACTGGTCGGTATGGCGAGGCCTACGCGTGAACTGCGTGATGCGTCGGAATCGGCATTTATACCGTACGTACTACTCTCCAGCGGAGTCGCGAGCCGGCCGGCACGCCGTCGCCAGCGTCTCCAGGACTTTCGTACTTGCCGTATTATTTTATTTTATTTATTGTGTCCGAAAGCACAGCGACGTGGTCGTTTTCTTGCATATTTATATTGTCGACAGGGAGCGAGCACGCACTGCATGCACGGCACCGGTGCACATGACACGCAATGCATACGTGTTCACGAGGTGGCGCGTCTGCAACCCGCAAATTTTCTCCCGCATCCGTTCGCGGACAGGGGAAACAGTCTGCGGACACGGATGCGAGAGGACGACATCCAACCCTAGCCGCATACATTTTTTTTCAACAAACCGAATGGAATTCGTGCAAATAAGGCCAGATTTCATATAAACATGACGGATTTCATACAAATTGGATGAAAAATGTTACATTTTGAACATATTTTCAACTAAAAACGAAACTGGACTAGTCAACTGCTGGCGCGGCGGGTCTCCAACGTTGTCCCCATGACCGGCAGCGGTGAGCCCCGGAGGTATCTTCAGCACGCCGGCTCGCTTCCCCACCGGTCATCGGAGTGGAACCACCACCAGATGCTTCAGCCGGAGGGGAAGGATCCCTATGCTGCATGGACCAAGTTCTTGGGTAAGGGGACGATGGTGGCCGGCGAGAGGGCAAGATGCCGGTTGTGTACGTCGGCGGTGCCTCGACAGTGGCCTTCATGGGACCCAAGCGGCGGCGGCTTCCCGTGTTCTACTTCTCCTCGATGATGGCGGTAGACGCGGACGAGCTGGCCACCGACTTGTCGACCTCCACACACCTGGCTTCTATCTCTACCTGCATGGCGCGGTCGCAGTCGCGGGAGGCATGGGACGACGCGGCATCGTCACGGCAACATTGATGCACGTGCTGCCGTGGAGCAACTCACCAATCCTCCTCGAGTTGGCCTGGAGCAGCGAGTTGCTGAATCACGCGCCGGCTTGGGGCGGCAACTGACTCCTTCGGGCTAGGCGAGGGAGGTGGAGCAGCGAGCTTCCTCGCTCATATCCAGCGGGCTCGGCGGACCACTCAGCCGGGTTTTATGCCGGAGAACTGCTCTTCCTGCTTGTCGGATGTCATCGAAAGAGTGGAGAAAATGACGACTCCCCACTATGGTAGTCTAACCACATGCTAGAACGGCCAAGACTGAGGATAAAAACAAGATTGTATGCATTAACAGTGAGCACCAGGATTAGAACCTGAGTCAAAATTTTCTCTCTTTTGCGCACCGTTTTATTCAAAGTTCTTGGTGCGCGGAAGGCATCAAGGCTCCGAGAACGGGCCCACGCTGTTTCGAGCACACAGTGCGAACGCTTCTCAACCACAAATTACTGTGCATACCAGATCATAACTATTTAATTTAATTAGAAGAAGATCTAGCCTAGAGTTAGAACAAGACCAAATCAGGACGGGCGACGGAGTGTGTTGGCGCGTCGTGCTCCGGCGCATTCGTCGTCCGGGCAGTGGGCGGCGCGTCGCTCTGACGCCGGGAACGTCCACGGCGCAACGGACGGCTCGATATCTACATACACGGTCTGTTGCGAGGTCATTTTCCGGGCACCCTTAATTATTCATTCTCCTCTGCGTGCACACAAGATGCTACTCGCGGTTACTCTCTCCGTTCGGAATTACTTGTCGTAGAAATGGATGTATCTAGATACATCCATCTCTACGACAAGTAATTCCGAACTGAGGGAGTAGTTGGTTATCCTCCGTGCTGTGCTGTCCATGCATAACTCGCCACGCTAATTCCCTTCTTGTCCCGTCCCGCCCCCAGCTAATTTGATCAACCACGCATGCTTGATAATTGGTTGTACAACATGATACTCCTACACGGCTACACAATCTACACCGACATTTCCGTTGGTTTCTCTCGCCTCACCGCTCATACGTGCATCAATCAATTCATAATCAGTTGATACTATAATACGAAATTGGGCTAAATAACACCGAAAACGTTGTATCAATGAGCTGTATAGTATAGACGTTAGACGGGCTCTATACTACACACGACGTGCCACCGATGAATGAGAGATCTTAATAATTAGAACTAGATCACAAATAAGAGATATACTCGGTCCGGCACAACAAATCCATGCATGATGGCGATGTTACTAAAACAAACAAGGTGGTGAAGGCAAGTTAAACTAATGATAGAGTACTTAGCCTAGATAGCCATCACCGACACACGGCACACAACGGCAAAAGCTTTACGAAAAAAGTATCCCACCCAATCCAAGCGCTGGATTTTTCTCACCGGTGCGGAGGAAAAGGCGCCCGAGCATCGCTCTCCCACTCACTCGCACGTCCCAGTCGCTTCCACTCAGCGGACTGATTAATTAGCGGTCCGATCGCTCATGCTCATGGCCATCAGTACGCAAATCAAAGCGGTTAACGTAGACACTTCACACAGAGTGCCACGACGACGGAGTTCTCAGACACGAAATGAAATGGATCTCGTGCAGGCAAGGCAACAACCGGACGGTTTATTTTCCGGTTTGTCCAACGTGTCGGTTTCGCGAAAGGGACCCGACGGTTTTTGGGGGGTCTCTGTCAGTCCCAGTCTCTCCCCATGCATTGGTTGATCCGATTCCTTTCGAAAGTTTCACTTGTCGATCGATGTGTGCACTGCACCTACTTACTTATTTTCATATTTTTTGTAACGTTATTATAAGAATTAGAAAGCTTTCCTTTTAGACTTACATGTTCCTTCTAGCTCTAGGATATTACACTCTATAGTGTAATATAGGGCTCCAAACATTACACTATATTACATATATATTGTTGCACCTACTTACACTATCTAGGATATCGCCCCACGCTGTTTGGAGACGGGCATTACGCGAATTAGATAGCTTTGTCTAGAGTGCCTTTTTCTTTATTGTTACTTCTAGTTCTAGGATATCAACAACTTACATAATATTGGATTGCATATGCATCTACCACGCCACTGTTTTCCAAGACTATGTTCAGCCCGTGTATCGACAAACTAACAAAAGGACTTACCAAGCAAGGGAGGAACATGATATATGCAGAAGGCTGCTCCTATGGTTCAAGACTGTGTAGTATATGTGGACTAGTATATCCTGCCATATTCGTCAATCTGTTAGGTGATTTGGTCTCGCACAATATAATGCTTCCATGTTTCACCAGACACTTGATCAACACTAAAAATTCAAAAGAACCCCTCTTTGTCCAAGAAACTATGTATCAAGCAAGATTTTTTTGAACACAATACAGATGCAGACGCTCATGCATACGTACATACACACTCACCCTGTGAACGCGCGCACGCACATCCTACCCCTATGAGCACACCTTTGAGAGACTGAGACGACACATCATCTTGAGATCGACGAATTCGCCATAGACGCATTCGTAGTTGACGGGAACGTCTCCTCCCACTGAACGCTCATTGCTGGAAGGCCTAGAATAAATCTAGTAAAATACGAGCACCGGTGTCAAGTCTAGGACTTGTACTCTGGTGGGCCGGGGATACCAATTACCAACCATCCAACCACAGGTTGGTTCAAGATTTTGATGGCACATGAACTGATCAACCATAGCTTGACTGGCAGAATGCTAGGAGGTTTCCCAAATCGAATGTGACATACCCATTCGAATTTGAGAAATGCCCACCTGGTGGAAGCACACAGTATTATGGAAAATGTTTTGTCGATGCAAACCAAACTCCTCTGATATCAATAAACTTCAAGTTCCATATTAACCAAAATAAAGTTTCAACTATAGTGCAATATTCGATTTAAACCAACAGCGTGAAGCTGTTGCGTTCATGTCTTGCATTGTGAATCTTGAACCAAAATTCATATAAGTGATAACCTAAATGACATGGAAAATGCCATGGAAGATGAGCATGCGAGAAAAAAATAGTTTGAATTGTTGTGCAATATTCAGTTTAACCTGATGTTATAAACATGTTCCATTCACGAAATGCATTGCGAATCTTGAACCAAACGCCATCTAAATGATAACCTAGATGGTTTGGAAAATTGCATGAGAGATGAGCACATGATAGTGAGAGCTATATAGGGATTGAAATCCCACACGGTCCATGTGAAAATCATCTAATGATCCACACACCACATATATATGTATTGTTCATATATTGTAACATTATGCGGATTAGATGGTTTTTACTTAGAGCTATTTGTTACTTCTAGAATATATGTTACATTAGTGTGCCTACTTTTAAATATTGAATTGCGTAAACCATACCACAAAAATTTATACACGTAGAACCAAAACGACAAACACATGTTGTAGATTACAGAAGAATTTGAGTTTGGTACGAATTCACAAGAATTTTTTTTACCATCTTGTATATGTAGATTTGGAGTGTTTATCATCCTTGTGTATGTAGATTTGGAGTTGAAGCTCCATGAGAATATATTTTTATCATCCTTGTGTATGTAAATTTGGAGTTGAAGCTCCATGAGGTGACATATATAAGTCGTTTCATATCCATGTTCCCCAATATGTGCTCCATCACAATATTTTTTTAATATTGTCTTTTGCTTCGACACAAAATGATATAGTCTTTGGAGCACTAGTTCAAGACCACAAAGTTAGAAAAAGAGTTACCACTCGGGCGAGGAGCATGAAACGTGGAAGGCTATCATACCAATCTACATCAAGCCATATTCATCAATCGTCAAGCCATTTGACCTCATGCGATGTGTCGCTATTCACACAAGAAAAATTGTTCTAGGTAGAAAACTGTGTATCAAAGAGAACTTGAACTGCAAAGTAAATGACCGACTAGCAGAGAACCCAACAAATTTGGGAATAGAATGAGATATGCCCATTGGAATATGTACAAATGGAGTGAAAAGTACATATCACTAGAGGAAATGTTTTCTCAACGCAAACCGAACTCCACTCATAATGACTGTCATTGCAATCTATAGTTAACCAAATAAGTTTCAACTACCGTGCAATATAGGGATTACACCGACAACACAAAACCTTTGCATCTACACATGGCATTGCGAGCCTTGAGCCAAACGCCAGCTAAGAGATAACCCAAATGATGTGGAAATGAGTCAAAACATGACGTACAGATCATATAGATAAGGTCTTTGGAGCAAACCGGTTCAAGATCCCGAAGTTAGAAAATAGTTATCACTCAGGAGAGGCACATGATTCATCAATCCATTAAGAAAATTGACCTCACATTTTTTTTCACTATTCACCAGAAGCTTAATCAGCCTTGGAAACACAAGAAAATCCTTCTTGTCGAAGAGGATTGTGTATCGAAGGGAGACTCGAATCATAAAGTAAGTGATCGACTAGCAGTGAGCCAAAAATTCCCTGCTTGAGATATGCCCATTTGAATCGTACAATGTAGCCCGAAGTGCATATTAATAGAGGAAATGTTTTCTCAAGGCAACCTAAGCTCCACCCATAATGACTGTCATTGCATTCTATAGTAAACCAAATAAGTTTCCACTAATGTCCAATATAGGGTTTGCACTGATAGTGCAAAACCTTAACGTATATGTATGGCAATGTGAATGTCGAGGAAAGTGCCAACTGAGAGATAAACTCGAGATGTAGAAATGACTTGATACACGGCGCAGAGAACATGAGAGATAAAGTCTTTGAAACAAACTGGTTCAAGATCCCGAAGTTAGAAAATAGTTGTCGCTCAGGAGAGGAACATGAAATTTGGAAGGCTATCCCACCAGTCTACATCGAGCCATATTCATCAATCCGTCCTTCAAAGTGACCTCACATTTTTTTAATTATTCACCAGAAGCTTAATCAGCCTTGAAAGCACAAGAAAATCATTTTTGTCGAAGAGGATTGCGTATCAGATGGAGACTTCAATCATAAAGTAAACGACCGACTAGCAGAGAGCCAAAAGGGTTCCCTAATTGAATGAGATATGCCCATTGGAATTGTACACACGGAGTTGGAAGTGCATATCACTAGAGGAAATGTTTTCTCAACACAACCCGAACTCCACCCATAATGACTGTCATTGCATTCCATAGTAAACCAAACCGGTTCGAGATCTCGAAGTTTGAGAAATAGTTACCATTCGGGAGAGGAACATGAAACGTGGAAGGCTATCCCACTAGTCTACATCGAGCCATATTCATCAACCCGTCTAGCAGATTGACCTCACATAATTGTGTCACCATTCACCAGAAGCTTAGTCAACCTTGAGACACAGAAGAAAATCCTTCTTGTCGAAGAGGATTGTGTATCAAAGAGAGACTAGAATCATAAAGTGAATGATCGGCTAGCAGAGATATATAAGGATTCCTTAATTGAATGGGATATGCCCATTGAAATTGTTACTCATGGAGTCGGAAGTGCATACCAGTAAATCAAATGTTTTCTCGGCACAAACCGAAACTCCACTCGTAATGATTGACATTTCACTCTATATAGTAAACCAAGCAAGTTTCAACTATCGCCCGATATATTTTGCTTCCACCGACAGTGCAAAAGCCATTACGTGTACGCTTGGCACTGCGAACGTCGAGCCAAAACGCCAACTAAGAGATAACTTGGATCGACATGGAAATTTCTCGAAAGATGACGCCGAGAGCACGAGAGCGCTATCCGAGGATAGAGATCCCACCCGATACATGCCAGACTCATCGACGCAAACGCCACGAACCCTATGCGGTGGGCGTCGTCAGCCACAACATCTGCACCGATCGGTGCATACAGGCACAACTTAAGATGGATGTGTGCACGCTAGCTCTTTTGCGTCGCCGAGCCTCAACCTCTGCACCGATCGACGCACACGACTTAAGATGAACGCGTGCAGGCTAGCCCTTTTGCATCGCCTAGCCCCAACCTCTGCACCGGTCGACGCACACGACTTAAGATGAACGCGTGCACATTAACTTTTTTTTAAGAAGGAGAGAGTGTGTGGAAAGGGCCTAAAAAAAAGAATAGGGAGGGAGGGGAGGGAGGAGTGTGTGTGACCGGAGGCTGGGTGACACGCACGCGCGGCATTGGGACCCCGGCTCGGGAGGAGACATACATTCTCTGCGCTGCCGACACTCCAATAAACCATTCACCCCACGGCGCCGTGAAATCGCACCACCACCTACCTACTGGCTACCGGATCCATCCATCACCTGCTCCCCGCACGCGCCACCGCACACCGCCGCAGAGGATCCCGCGCGCGGAGGTTGGCCCGGCCCTTTCCGGCGCGTTACCGCTCCCGTCCCCCTCTTTTAGTGCTCCCTCCCCTGCCACTGCTCCACTCCACCCCCACCCCCGCTCTGCCCAGGCTCCTCCGCCGCCCCACCACCACCACCACCTTCACTCCCCTGCCGCCGCCGCCCGGAGCTCTCCTCCGCCTTCTCCCGCCGCAGGTACGATCCGGCCGGACCGCAGCCCTTTCGCGAAACCCTGCCGCAGAGCCGCCCCGCTTCTCGTTCCTTTCCATTTTCGCTCTTCCGGTTTTCTTGATCGTGGGCGCTCGCTCGCCGGTGTCTCGTGGCAGGATTCCGGACTCCGGAGGAGGACGGCGGCGGCGGAGATGATGCACGGCAAGTCGGACTCGGACATCACGAGCCTGGCGGCGTCGTCGCCGCCGCGGTCGCCGAAGCGGGGGGCGGCCGGCGCCTACTACGTGCAGAGCCCGTCGCGGGACTCGGCGCACGACGGCGGGGGCGCCGGCGGGTACAAGTCGTCGTCGATGCAGGCGACGCCCGTGTACAACAGCCCCAACGAGTCCCCCTCGCACCCGTCCTACGGCCGCCACTCCCGGGCCTCCTCCGTCAGCCGCTTCTCCGGCATCCTCCGCGGCGGCAGCGGGCGCAAGGGCGGGGGCGGGGGCGACCTCAAGGCGGTGAACGCCAAGGGGTGGCCCGAGTGCAGCGTCATCGAGGAGGAGGGCTCCTACGAGGGCCTCTCCGGCGGCGACAGCGGCCTCTCCGGCCGCTGCAAGCTCGCGCTCGCCTTCGTCAGCTTCCTCCTGCTCGTCACCGTCATCTGCCTCATCGTCTGGGGCGCCGCCCGCCCCTACGAGCCCGACGTCCTCGTCAAGGTAGTACACCCATGTCCATCCATCTCATGCATCCACCCTGCTTGTTTTACTTCCTTAGCACACTCTAACTGAATTTTTACTACATGATAATATGACATGAATTCCAACATCAATTGCTCCAGTTTCACTTGTGTCTCCAGGTAGATTGAATTTAAACATCAATTACATTACTAATTTAATTTAAATCTCCGGGTAGAATGGTTAGCAAAGACTCTGAATTGTGCAAACAAAATTTGTGCTGGTAGATCAATTCGAGCTTTGTTTTCTCTAGAATTGGCGCTAATTCACCGTTGTTCCTTGCTCTGAACACGAAATCAAAGGGTATTTGTTTTTTTTACCATCCATTAGTAATGTACAGTAAATCCTGTTAGTCTAAGGCAAAGCACCGCTGACTGAAGAAGAGCCAAAACAGCTGAAACAGCTTCTTCGCTGGGCATTTTCTGAAACCCCCTCTTCGAGAAACCAAACTTCGTTGGACGTTAGTGATAGGCCACTAAATAAATACGTACTATACAGAGAGAGAAACATAAAACAATGACCACGAGGCAAGATAAATTTATTTTCTTCGTTGTTCTGTTCATGATAGAGATGTTGTCGGCTGGCCCTGCAGTCAGCCCAGCTTGTCGACTGTCTCAGTCACATTTCCAAACCTCCCCCTGTTCACAAAAAAGTTTCACAGTAGTTATAAAACACAGTACAATGTACCTTTGTACCATAGTGGTACGGTGAAGTTCTGCTGCGGATCTGAATTTCTCGGTATGAAGGTTCTGTAAAAAAAAAATGTTTTACTACTAACCAGGAGCTTATTTTTACTCTGTTTCTGCGCAGAGCATAGCCATGGACAACTTCTATGCCGGAGAGGGCACAGACCACAGTGGGGTTCCAACCAAGATGGTCACGCTCAACTGCTCCCTCAACATGGTGGTGTACAACCCTGCGTCAATGTTCGGAATTCATGTCTCCTCGGGCCCTGTCCGCCTGCTCTATTCCGAGATCGCCATCGGGGTTGGACAGGTACGCCCATCCATCAGCATCCCCTGCCTCTTTTGGTTTCTGGGTAAACAGCCTAGAGAGAGGTGCCTGTTGTCGGTGCTTCTTCTTCTTCTTCTTCCTGGCAACTCATTCGTCCATTTCTCCTATACGAACGCAGGTTCACAAGTACTTCCAGCCGGGCAAGAGCCACCGGCTGGTGTCGGCGGTGATCCACGGCGAGAAGGTGCCCCTCTACGGCGCGGGGGGCGGGCTCTCGCTGTCGGGCAACGACGTGACGGTGCCGCTCACGGTGGACTTCGAGCTCGTCTCCCGGGGCTACGTCATCGGCAAGCTGGTGCGGGTGACGCACAGGGTGCACGTGACGTGCCGCATCGCCGTCGACGCCAAGAGGGCGAGGACCAGGATCCCCAAGAAGGCATGCGCCGCGTACAAGGCCTGACTCCGGCGAACCATTTTCCTGCTCCTGCTGCTAAAAAGCATGTATTTACTGTTCTGCGGAAGAACAATAAACATGTACTGGTAGTATATACAAGGAACCTGTTTGAGCTTCGGTTTTGTTTATACTCCCTCCGTTCCTAAATATAAGTCTTTTTAGAGATTTCACTATGGACTACATACAGAGCAAAATGATTGAATCTACACTCTAGAATATGTCTATATACATCCATATGTAGTATGTAGTGGGATCTCTAGAAGACTTATATTTAGGAACAGAGGAAGTATAAGTTACTCTTGTGCGGCGGTGGTTTTGTCTATGAGGAAGTGGTTGTACCTATGTGTGGTGTTAGGGTTTGGTTCGGTGCAAGATAGTAGTAATGTCCTGATTGCAGCTTCTCATGTATAGGTGAGAGAGTAAGATTGGTTTTCTTGCTTCATATTTTCAGAGAAACTCCCATTGTTTTACAGGAAGAAAAGAGATCCATCCAGGTAGCTGGGGAGCAATATCATTGCCATATGGATAGTTCAATGTGCTCATCAGCGCCTGACCCGAAGATGGATTCTGGGCCTGATCACCTCACTTGGAGAGGTTGCATCATTCGGCGTTTGTTTTCGAGCCTTGTGGTTTACTCGCTCCCGAGCTTCCTCAACATTATGAGGACGGTCCGAATGTCGTAGAGATGATCGAACGGCCCGAATGCCCGTCGTGGAGATGATCGGACCAGCAACGTTGTGATTGCTTGCCCTCATCCGATCAAGATGCACCTTGGATTTCTAACACGTAGAATTCATTCTGAAGTTACACCTCAACTCGCAATCTGCAAAATCTGTTATTTAATACCCATTTCGACGCTGCAAAATCTGTTTATTTAACCCATTTGGACGTGAGGCACCAGCAGGGACAAGGTCAGGGCGCACGGAGGCTAAAAAATTCCAAGAGTTCTACTGTAAATATCCCAATAAATAATCTGGATATACCGTAGAGGCTCTGGAAAAAGATGGCACCTATCCTTCTGTATCAAATTAAACGACAGCTCAAAGCATCTGCTAGCAAAGATCAGACATTGCAACTAAGTACAGCAGGAAGTGAATCAGACAATTTTTCTAGATCAAATCAACACAAGGTTAGTTTCAGACTTGGGATCCGACGCTGGAACTGAATATGACTCGGAGTGAATCAAGCTGGTATATTGATGGAATCAAGAAGCTCTTACTTATGATACTGTAAACAGCATCTCACAGAAAAGAATAGATTTGCTTCACTAGTGCAGATCATTTCAACATCGACAGGAGCAAAGGAACATAAACTCACATGCTCTACTGTTCACTACAATGACAAGAGGAATAAAACATAAATTCCCTCCCATGCTTTACTGCCCATACAATTACATATCTAAAATGCACAATAAGCTTCAACATATAATACACATATAATATTTGTAAAAGAGGGCATCCACTAAGAGCCCAACACAACAATCTGGACATCACAAACAGCAGCCATGGTACAAATAAATGGTAGCTCCATAAATTTAAATAGCAAAGTCTGCGGCCCGTATGCTGCTACCAACAATAAACACATAGTATATGTTTACACAAGACAAGCAGCTAACACTACTAAGTTAACTGGAACAGTTAGCCCCATAAAGTGAGGTTACAGAGTACAGTCGACAACAAAAGAGGAGTAACACAACATCAGAAGGATCTAACCGGATAGCTGCTGATATTACAAAGGGGCCTATGATTCAACATTATCTGAAAGGTCGACAATGGAACAGCGATATGCAAGCCAGACTATCAGTTCCAATCTGCCAATTCCTCCGAGTACAAGGGAACATAAGGAAGATAGGGTCGCATGGAACCATTTCCAAGAACGCGGATGAACTGCACTTCCCCACTATCCATTTCATAAGACATGAGTTCTTTGTCATGCCCATAAACTAAGAAAGTCATGTTTCGTTGCGGGTGGTGGGCGGCAATGTGAAACCTGATTCCCCGATGGACATACTTCGCTCCAAATAGATCAAAAGGACTAACGCTGTGCTTCAATACCCACACTTCACTGTCGTAGTCCTCAAGAACCCAGATCAATAGTTTGTGACAATCAAGATGATCAATATTTGCGAAATACAAATGCCCTTGAGACTGAGACTCAGTGAACCCGACAAGATCTATTGTAGAGCCAAGCAGATTGGATGGCATAGGAATAACCCTCCAAGTAGTTCCCTCCACATCCACTGCCACCACCACCGCAGACCAGATATCAACCAAATGCAGAAAACCATTGCCAAAGGAACTTATACTCGTTATCCTAGCCGGGAAGCCCCAATCGCTGTCCTTGTGACTCCAGGCACCGGTTTTGGACGAGTAGATCTCAACCCCTTTGACGTGGCCATCACTATGGTCAACATCGTCGTCTGTATCAGCCCCATCCTCCAGGAACTGGAACACATGGAAGTGCGAGGAGACAGACGGGTCGAACCCCAAGTGAGCTGTCTGCCACTTGCTGGAGATGCGCGGCAACGGCAAGGCAACCCATTTCTCCGTGGCAGGATTGCACACGACGTAATCAAATGCCCGCGAATCAGCGGTCCCGAAGCGGCTGCAGAGGAGTAGGCCGTTGCAGCTGTCCAGGAGGTTGAACCTGTCACAGTTAGGCAGAAAGGGGAGCGAAGGGTCCATAGGAGTGCGGCCTCCCGCCGAGACATGGGTGAAATGGCGAATTAAAAAATAGTCAGGGCCGGGGCTGCGGCTCGAGTAGAAGAATCCGGCGAGGTCATGGAGATGGAACTGCGGCAGCGCCTTGCGGTGGTCGGGGTGGGAGATGATGCCGCGCCACCGCTTGGAGACGCACTTGAAGCGGCACAGCGACCTGTACGGCAGGCGCGACAGGATCTCGACGAGGAGGTCTTCGGTGAGCTTGTCCGCTGGATTCCGAAGCATGCTGATGTCCTTGGAGTCGTCCGCCATTTGCCGTGGGGAGAGAAGGCGGTCAACCTGCGAAGGGGGGCGGAGGAGGAGGGATTTGAGATCCATCGACACCGGTGAGGAGAGCAGGAAGGAAGGAAGCGAGGATCTACGGCGAATGTGGCGTACTTACCGGGCGAGAAGCGAGTGACGGTGAGGGAGCCCGTTCGAGGTGCTCCCGTCCCCGCCGGCGAAGGTTTGGGTGCGCGGCGGCGAGGTGAGGTTAGGTGTGGCGTGGAACTGGAAGACACGAAGTGAATGAGGAGTGCTGCTGTGTTGGGATTTTGTGTTGCTGTGTTGGGCTTTTGTCTAGTTTTCAGCCTGCACTTCAGCCGTGTTGCTGTTTGGGCTTCGGTGTTGCTCTGTTGGGCTGAATTTGCGGGATCTATTCGGGCCGGCAAAATGGCCTTAGTCCCGTAAACCGTTGCCGGATGGCCCGGTTTGCGGGATCTGCTAGAGATGCTCTAAGCCTGTACTTTAGCTGTTCTAAGAGTAGCTTCTCAAAAAAAAAAAGAGTTGTTCTAAGAGCATTGCCTCAAAGGAAAAAAAAAGATGTTCTAAGAGCATGTTAACCGAGAACTTTTTTCTATTGGTGATTTGGAAGCCCCAGATAAAGATGGACTGCACGCTTTATTTTTTAAAAGATGTTGGCACATCCTTGGGGGGCGATTACAGAAGAAGTGCTTAAGGCAATCCACCGAAAATCATCCCAGAAGGGTGGAATGACACTATCATTATTCTCATTCCGAAAGTGGACGATCCAGAGAAGGTAACACAGTATAGGCCTATCAGCCTGTGCACTGTTCTTTACAAGATTATATCTAAGATGATTGTTGTGGTCTAAAGAGCTTGCTTGATAATGTTATAACTCCTGTCCAAAGTGCCTTTGTCCCTGGACGCCTTATTACCGATAATATTCGTCGCATATGAGAATATGCACACAATCAAGAATAAGAAGAAAGGAAATTACGGTTATTGTGCGGTCAAGCTAGACATGCATAAAGCATACGACAGGGTTGAGTGGGTTTTTCTTCAAAAGATGGTGCTTCAGTTGGGTTTCCAACAAGACTTCGTTGATCTTCTTATGTCTTGTGTCTCATCAGTTTAATGACCAGGAGACCGAACAGATCATTCCTTGCAGGGGACTCCGTCAGGGGGACCCTCTCTCTCCGTACTTAGTTTTGCTGTGCGCGGAAGGATTATCAAGTTTATTGGCTCATGAAGAGGAGGTTCGTGGCATCGAGGGGGTAAGGGTATGCGGAAATGCGCCATCAGTTTCACACTTGTTAGTTGCTGATGACTCCTTAATCCTCATGAAAGCTGATTTGATTAATGCAACCTCACTGAGACAATTACTTGATCTTTATTGTGCAAACTCTGGTCAAATGATTAGTGAAGCTAAGTGTCGTATTTTCTTCAGCCCAAATGTGGATGTCCAACTAAAAGCTGATATATGTACTGAACTCAACATCATGACTGAAGCAATGTCTAATAGATATCTGGGCCTTCCTGCCATGGTGGGTGTTGATAGAAGTGACAACTTCATGTATTTGGTAGAGAGGGTGATCAACAGACTGCATGGCTGGAAAGAAAAGATCTTATCCTTTGGGGGTAAAGAGATCCTGATTAAAGCTATAGTTCAGTCCCTCCCAGTTTTTGCCATGTCAGTTTTCAAGATCCCAAAGAAAATTTGTAAGGAAATTATTGATGCCATTGCTGGGTTTTAGTGGGGTGATACAGAGGAGAAAAATAAGATGCACTTGTGGGCATGGTGGTAGATGTGTATTCCCAAGAAAAATGGAGGCATGGGGTTCAGAGAGCTACATACTTTTAATCTAGTTATGATTGCTAAGCAAAGTTGGAGATTGATATTAAATCCTGAAACTCTGTGTGCTCGTGTGCTACGAGCTAAGTATTATCCTGATGGGAATCAATTAAAGGCGGGTCCTAAGAAGGGATCTTCATTTACTTGGCAAAGCATTGTAGCAGGTTTACAAACTTCCAAGAGAGGGCATATCTGGAGAGTGGGTTCAGGAAGTCTAATCAATATTTGGGAAGATCACTGGATCCCTGGTAGCCCATCCAGGAAGGTAATTTCAAGGAGGGGCATGTGTCTTCTGCAAACGGTAAATGAATTGATTGATCCATGGACAGGAAGTTGGGATGAAGTGTTGATTCGAAGAAATTTTATCTCATTGGATGCTGAATGAATCTTGAAGATCCCATTGAGCAACCATTTAACTAAGGACTTTATTGCCTGGCACAAGACTCGGTCGTTCTCATTTTCAATCCAGTCTGCATACTATATGGAGTGGGAACACCAGTTTGGAGCGCTTATAAGAAGATATGATGATGGACCATCTACTTTAAACCTAGTTTGGGAGATTCTTTGGAAGCTACAAGTGCCAAGCAATGTAAAATCTTTGGCTGGAAGGAGTTGCATGGAATTATTCCGGGTATGTCAGTTCTCGCAAACCAACACATTCCAGTTTTTGGGCTCTGTCCGATCTGTAAGAGGGGTGCAGAAGACTTGAAGCACCTCATGTTTACTTGTGATTGTGCAAAAGAAGTTTGGCTATACTTGGGCCGATCAGGAGACGATTGCACATGTTGATGCATTAGACCGGTTTGGATGTGTCATCCTTGAGAGTTTACTCCGAGATAAAAGGCGAAAGTCTGCTACATTGGAACATATTGGCTTCCAAGAGATCATATTAGTTGGTGCCTGGTACATATGGTGGCAACGACGGCAATCTGTCAAGGGGGAAGTGGTAGCGAGTCCTCCTAAATCGGCACTGGCTATACATGCAATAACAACAAATTATGCGGGGGCTTCGAGTGCTTGCCAAATTACTGAAGGGAAGTGGTCTAAACCTTGTCACAACATTTATAAGATCAACGACGCATGCTGTCGTGGAATAGTCACGGTAGATGTCCTGGTGTGAGGACTTAGTCGTGGAGCCATCGCAACTAGGTTAGCTTAAAGGGGTTAAACGGGACAAAGGACATAGAGAGTTATACTGGTTCGACCCCTTGCGGTGAAGGTAAAGGCCTAATCCAGTTTGAGGTGGTATTGCTTATGTCTCGATTACCAGAGAGCGAATACGCTTAACCTAGCTTTCGATCTTTTGTTTCTTGCCCAGAACCGCCGACGGGTCGTCCCTTTATATACACAGGTTGACGCCTAGCGGCTCATGGAGTCCCGGCCGGCTCATAGACAATGTGTCCGGCTTGGTGACTAAATATACTTTTCTTACAATATAAGTCATACACATATGGCGGTTTACCCCTATGGGCCTTAAGCCGCCCTTGGGCCTTGGTCCCTTGCTTCGTGAACCACCATCTTCAATATCCTCATGGGCTTCATATTATGAACCGCCATAGGTATAACCCGACCCCTCCTGGGCGGGTCATACCTAATAGTCATATCCCCAACATTAGGCCCCAGATTGATTTGAACTTGTTCATGTCAATCTTCAACACTTAGAAAAAATCCTCATCTTTAATAACCATCCCAAAAATCAAGGCATCCGAGCAGCTGTATAATCATTCTTTGGCCTCCTCGTTTTTCGTGCCCACCTGTTACCTTCCCCTTATAAATAGGGTCGAACAACCCTCCTTTAATTTTCTCCCCTTACCCTCTTGTCTTCCTCTTCCTCTCGCGACTCCTCTGTTGCCTCAAGCCTCCCCGCCGCCGTCCTCCGACCGCTGCACCAAATCAGGCCGCTGCACCAACTCAGGCCGCTGCATCAACCTGATGGGTCCAAAAAACATCGGCGCTCCACCGCAGTCCATCTGCACCTGTAAGTGTTCATCTCCTCTACGTCAGATCTGCATTAGGGTTAGCCCTGTTCTTCAGTGTTGTTTGTTGTTCTTCGTTATTCTTCTTCAACCCTAGTAGCTTCTGATCTGAATATAGTATAAAACTCGTGTGGTAGCAGTTTTAGCCTTTGTTTTTAATATCAGAACACTTTTTCCTTCATAGAAGATCTCATCGGAGCACACAAACTCTGTTGCCGCTTTAGGTTAGAATTTACTGCATTTTTGTGAGCTGCCACAGATCCAAAATTATAGCTTCAGTCTGTGAAATCTGTTTGTCCATCACTTAGTGAAATTTTTCTTCTTGATAGATTTTAACTATCAGTATTGTCATGGCGGCTTATATCACCAGTTATAGCTAGTCATATGTCATTAGGCCCCTTTTTAAGCCGCCACTCTGAATATGTACTGTAGAGTTTTACCTCCAGCTTAATGAATCAACTTAAACTGGCAAACTATTCTTTCTTGTAGGCTTCTTTTTTCACAATGCCGCCAAAGACATCCATGTCATGTAACTGGGTTCCCTCCATTGTCACCGAGGACACACTCAAAGACTTTGCGAAAACCGGCTAGTTACCAGAAAAAATTGTCATGCATTATCGCGCCCCCAATCCAGAAGAAGAAACACCTCAGCCAAATGATGATGAGGTCATTGTTTTTACTGACCACATGAATCGGGGCTTCTCACCGCCCGGTTCTAAATTTTTCCAAGACGTTTTGCACTTCTTTGAGATTCATCCTCAAGACATCGGACCCAATTCCGTGTCAAACATCTGCAACTTTCAAGTTTTCTATGAAGTATACCTTCAAGAGGAGCCCAGTGTTGAACTGTTTAGGGAATATTTTTATTTGAACCGCCAAAATGAGTTTACGAACGGACCCAGCTTGGAACTTGGTAGGATCTCAATTCAATGAAGAAGAGATGTTATCTTCCCCTATGCTCACTTGCCGAGTCACCCCAAAGATTAGAACCAGACGTGGTTTTACTGCAAAGATACTTCTCCGGCTGGTGAGAATCCGCTGCCAGGCTACTGTGCCCAGCGTCTTGACTCAAAACATCATCTTCCCGAGAAGCTTACCACTACTGAACGTAAAAAGCTCGCCCCCACAATTGCAAAGGTCAAGGCTCTGTTGGGAAACGGTTTAACTGGCATTGACTTGGTTCGATGCTGGGTTGCATGGCGGATCATACCCTTGAGTCGCCGATCCGGCTTAATGTGTACTTACACGGGTGGTAAAAAGGATCCACTGCGCCACATCTCCGTGCGTTTAACTGATGACGCCATCAATGAAATGACAAAGTCCCTTCTGAATGAAGATCCGGAAGACTGCAGCAAAGTGGGTCTGAACCCTTTCTGCAAACTTAACCCGCCACCAGAGGTGAGTCTTTAAATTACTTACTTTACCTTCATCACTCCAATATTTTATTAACTCAACTTTGATGACTTTCACAGGCTGACTCTGATTTTTGGAAAAATAAATACGACCATGAAACTGCCAAAACTGCCAGGGCTGCCAAGAAAGCCGCCAAGAAAACTGCCAAGAAGAATAAGAAGAAATCAAGTACTTCTGAGCTGTTTGAACTGAACGACAGCTCTGAGTCGGAGGTTGCTCTTGATTCCCTTGGCTCCTTTTTCAACTATCTTATTGACATTGATTATCATCAGGGTGACACGGGGGCCAGTCAAGCTGGCGATGAACAGGTAACTATCATTTCCTCCGACTCCGAGCCTTTGCCAAGACAAAAAATTCAAAGATTAACCCGGAAAGTAAGCTTTCACACCCCTTAGCTCATATGGATCCTCATTTTCTTTTGAAGCAACAGCAACACGAGAGCTGGCGACAGACTCGGACCAACGGAGGTGAAGAATTATCTTCCGGCTTACCAAACACTCCATGGAAACGTCGAAACGAGGTCATCCCAAATTTAAACTCTTTTTGTCCTTTGGCAGGTCTCACTCACCAGCCACTTCATTCTTCTGATTCAAATTATCAGCAGACTTCTCGCTCCTCTTCTGGCGACTCATCACAGTCCAGTTGTCGGCTTTCAAAACTGCTCCTGGGTAATAACAATTATTTATTATTTGCTCCTTATGCTCCTTTATATTTACACTGACCTCTCATGACCCCTGTAGTGGAAAGGCCAAGCCTAGCAAGAAGGCAAGGGTGAACAAACCGGCTGAGGACCCCAAAGTTCTTGAACCGGAGCAGCAGATTCCAGCGTCTAACACCTCCATCCCACAAGCAGAAGAACCGGTTCCTGACATCTCACCAGAAATTCCTGAGCCTTCCCTTGACCAGACCAACAACGATCCTTTGAATGCAAAATCATCAAGCCCAATTAAACCGGCTGAAACACATGCCAATGATGTGATGATTAATTACCAGCACCAACTTTAGAGAGCCGGGAAGACCTACTGTCTTGTCCAAGCATTCCGCCAAAGAAGAACATATTGAAAGGCGAAAAGTGAGATTTGACATTGCCAACTACTCTCAATTGAGTGTTGGTGAAATATACTCTGGTTATCTCAATCAAGTGCACACCAGCCGCAATCTTGAAGTTGACATGGTGAAGCAGATGCATCAAAAATTTGAGGTATGAACTCTTTCTTTAGTGAGTTATGCATATCCTGTCAGCCCCCAAGTCTATTGTGTATGATAGAATTGAATATGCTGTAGACTTGGTAGAATCTTTCAAAATCCGGCTTACACCATCTGAGTTAAAACAAATCATTAATGATTAACACTGCATCCGTAGCCCCCAAGGGTCGGTTTAATCAGTATGAATGAACCGTTCCTGTTCATTGTTGTTTATGAGTCAAAGCTTACTTGTGTAGCCCCCATGAGTCGGCTGTGTTTGCTTACAGCACATCTGGGTCATCAGAAGATAATAATGAAATACGAGAAATATGCATTAGCCCCCAAGTGCCAAGTACTCTTGCTTGCAAAGTGCTTGGAACTTAGTCACATAAGCCATTGTATGAATAATTTTTCGGCAGGCATTAGCCCCCAAGTGCAAAGTGCTTGGGGCTTCCTTTCTGTAACCCAAATATGAACATGATTTACAAGACACCACTGCTCAACTTCAATCGCAATTAACTGATGTGAAAACCCGGCTGGGGCACCAAGAGTCGGAGACCCAGAAAGAGGACTCAAAATTCCAATTTAGCATGGCTGAAACGGAAAAACTGAAGACTAGTGTCGGTGTCAAAACCGGTAGATCTCGGGTAGGGGGTCCCGAACTGTGCGTCTAGGCAGATGGTAACAGGAGACAAGGGACATGATGTTTTTACCCAGGTTCGGGCCCTCTCGATGGAGGTAAAACCCTACTCCTGCTTGATTGATATTGATGATATGGGTAGTACAAGAGCGGATCTACCACGAGATCAAGGAGGCTAAACCCTAGAAGCTAGCCTATGGTATGATTGTTGTTCTGTCCTATGGACTAAAACCCTCCGGTTTATATAGACACCGGAGAGGGCTAGGGTTACACAGAGTCGGTTACAATGGTAGGAGATCTACATATCCGTATTGCCAAGCTTGCCTTCCACGCCAAGAAAGTCCCACCGGACATGGGACAAAGTCTTCAATCTTGTATCTTCATAGTCTTGGAGTCCGGCTGATGATGATAGTTCGGCTATCCGGACACCCCCTAGTCTAGGACTCCCTCAGTAGCCCCTGAACCAGGCTTCATTGACGATGAGTCCGGCGCGCATATTGTCTTCGGCATTGCAAGGCGGGTTCCTCCTTCGAATAATTCATAGAAGATTGTGAACACCAGGATAGTGTCCGGCTCTGCAAAATAAATTCCACGTACCACCGTAGAGAGAATAATATTTACACAAGTTCAATCTGCTGACGTATTTTGTGGCGTGACGTCACACCACAACCAAGCCTTTACTCAAATCGTTTTTATGATACCGCCTCAGCGCGTTTAGCGAAGCGGTTTCCTTGGCACGTCTTGTCGAAGCAGAGATCGTGTTCCCCTTATTCCGGGATTCCCATCAATACAGACATGGGTAACCCAACCGCACCATTGATTGTGGCGCTTGGGAGATAAGCGAGTTTTACCAGGCCGGTGGGGACGCATAGTTTCGTCCGCCCATATATAAGGGAATAAGGATCCACCTTTTTACCTACGCCTTCTTCCTCCTTTGCTTATCCATCTCCGCGCACTCGAGCTCCAGGGCCCAAGTCCGCACATCTCACCTCAACCTTCTCCAACTATGTCCGGAGCGGGAGGCAAGTGGATGGCCTCCTCCGTTACGGAGGGGCACATCAAGAAGCTCCACAGCGCCGGATATCTGTCCAGCGACATCGCGCACCGGCTCCCTGATGAGGGGCAGCTCATCCCCAGCCCCAGGCCCCATGAGAGGGTGGTATTCCTTCCCCATTTCCTCCGCGGACTGGGCTTCTACTATGGCCTGGATTTCCATGATCTAGCCCCGAATTTCATCCTCAACATCTCGGCGTTTATCGTCGTGTGCGAGGCCTTCCTCTGCATCCAGCCCCACTTCGGCCTGTGGCTCAAGACCTTCAATGTCAAGCCAAAGGTTGTGAAGGGCAGCCAAGCGGAGTGCGGAGGCGCCATGGTGGGCAAGATGCCCAACGTCACTTGGCTTGAGGGCGCCTTCGTGGAAACCATTCCAAGGGTGGCAATCGGGGTGGTTCTACATCACCAAGCCGCGTGACCCTAAATGGGCAGCGGTCTCCGAATTCAGATCTGGCATCCCCACGCGGCTCACTTCCTGGAAGGAGAAGGGCCTGCTGTGGGGTAGTTCGGAAGAGCTGACCGGACTCCAGTCCTGTCTCCAAACCCTGGTGAACAAAAAGCTCAAGCTTATCAACGTAATCCAGGTCATGCTCATCCGACGGATTCTCCCCTACCAACAGCGGGACTTCAACTTGTGGGAGTTTGATCCGGCACAGCACCGGACCTTGAGCGGGCTCTTCGACACTACGTACGAAGATGCCTGGAGGGTGCTGTTCAAGGGCGCCGAAGCTCCCGCATCCGCTACTGAAGATCGCGGATTCAGCCCGCGGCGTCCGGCTGGCGAGGTAAGCGATGTTATCCTTTATGGGACACTTTCTTTTCATAGTTTGACTTTATGCGGGATCTAAACTCCCAACACCTTTAACAGGCCTGGCAAGAGATGTCCGGACAGGTTAACTGTCCGGCTCCCCTTCCAGAAGACCCAGCGGATGCCCGTCTAACAGGGCTGCTGGTCCCGGCACTTTACGTAGTGCCGGAGAAGAAGGCCAAGAAGAAGGCCACGGGAACCCGAAGGAGTTCCCGGTGTCAGGTGGTATCGGATTCATCGTCCGATGACTCCGAGGCGGACTCCGCCCACGAGGATGAGGAGGAGAATAAAGAGGCCTCTCCCCCAGCGGGGGAAGAGAGGAAGAGGAAGGCCTCCCCAATGAGGGAGGCCGAAGGGTCCAAGAAGGGAAGGACCCTTCCCCCGGACTGTTCCGCCAATGTCGGCGATGGCGACGAGGAGTGGCCCTCAAGGGCCAAGCCCCTGGCAAGATCGTAAGTATCTGGACCCCTGAATAACTCATAATTTTTCTTTTTGTTGCATGGTGTATTTCTAATGCCGCATACAACCCCGTAGTCCGCCCAAGGACGATCTTCCCGCTTCGACGAGCGGGTCCTTGGGCCCGTCGGATGTGGATAGTACTTCACTTCCGACCGCCTCCACCCCCCGTGACACCGACGACGCCGAGGTGGGATCCCAGGAAGGGGCCCACCAGGAGGAGGAGGCCCCGGAGGTGCCGCAGGGCAACCTCCCGAACTTTGTACCGGACTCTGCACCGGAACCCGCAGTGGTTCCGGAGTCCGGCGGGCGGCCCCTTCGTAAGAAGGGCAAGACCATGACGCCAGTGGCCTCTGTCCAACCGGAGGCGCTGGATAATTTGCTGGAGGCGCTCAACGGTGCTTCCATCGAAGAGGAACACCACACTGTCATGAGTGCGGTGATTCAGAAGGTTCAGCTCGCCAAAAGCGGGCTGACCGAAGTCTGCAACAGCCTTCTAACAGGCTTTGAGGTAAGAATTTTAATATATGTAAAACTAGCGGAGTGACCCGCGCATTTGCGCGGCTAGAATTTTACTTATTTATAATTCTGGATTAGATTCATGACATTTTCTACACACACACACACACACACACACACACACACACACACATATATATATATATATATATATATATTACAATTTTTCCTACAATGCTCTTTTAAATTTGGAAAAAAAAACTTACACGGTTATTTACATGAATCTATTTTTATTTTTGCTCAAGGTCTTAAGCATATAAGAGTTTCTTGGCTTGGTGGTCAAGGCTATGTAGTGTGTTTCAATTATAGAGATGAGTTTTATATTTTTGAGAATGTCATTACAGGTTAAATCAATATGCGACATTGGTGTTTACAACTTTAGTGCTAATTGTGGTTTACACCTTGACACAGTTTATCCATTATCTGTGAAGACATGATTATATAGTCTCTCTAGATTTAATATACTGTTACATATAACCTTTTATGGAAAAACCATCTTCTGGTTCAAAAAAGAATTCCATATAAATTTGTGACTTCATCACACATGATGTAGTTTTCCTATATTTACTCTTCTCACTCGATATGCACATGATGACTTATATAGCATATCGCATGTACCGCAAAATTATGAGGTTCATACTAATCTTCTGATTTTCTTCTTCTATATTGTTCAGTCTTACCTTATAATCTTCTCTTCCTTTGTCAACCATATTAGAGTTGCTTTTTCTCCGTAATTGCAATATTGATGTCAAATATGTTGATCTTTGGTTATTAGTTTTTTGTGCCACTTGCTCATCTAAGGCAATGTAACTATCGGTGTGTGTTCAAAAAAATGTTAAAACATCTTCCCTAACACTCTTGTCATAAGTTGATCTTCTGAATGATCTTCCCCTTTATATGAAAATTAATTTCCTCAATTATTCTAAATTTTACTTCACTTCATCAGTTCACCCAAAACTTAGTTATTTATTGACTTCATATTGAATTTCTATGATTTTTTGCTAAATATGTGAATAAATTTATATTGTATTTTTACTCACGTAATAGGATGTTTTCTTATAACTCACCTAATACATTTGTTGTCTTAGTCTATGGCTTTAAGTTTTTGTTTGCTGGACGTCGTCACCTGTGTATTGTACCGGAAATTGCTAAGTTGCAGGCATATTTGATGTGGTTATGCCCTTACAGGTGTCCGTCTGTTTATTGGTTGGCCTTTGCCAATAAAAAAATAAATTAAACTGCTGCTAAGCTTTGCACGTATACATGCATGTTTACCATCCCAGTTCGCACCCGTAGAATTTCTGCTTCCCGACAATTATCCATCCCAATACACGTGATACATGTTCTAGAATGGCTCAGTGCAGTTATTTTCCAGTCAGATGAGGCTTGTACTTTGGACCTCCGCGTGTATTGTTGCATGTATTTTTAAAACATTTTAATCTGGGCCATTACAATTAAGATCACTGGAGTATAAGTACGTTTTTAGCATATGTGTTTTCATATATGACTGAATATGGCGAGAAGAAGTTTATATGCATAAAAAACCGCTATATTTTAACTGTAATTTTCTGCCTGACTCAAATCTCTTGGAAATAGTATTTTAATTTTGTTGTTGTGCACTAAAAATTAGGTATAATTTTAATCACTTGGAATTTGATTTGATAGCACGCATGGATAATTTTTTGTTTTTCTATTTCAATAAATTTAGAACTACTTTTTGTGACATTATAATTTTATTAATATTGCGAGTCAAAAGACCCTTATTGTTTGGCATTACGTATGTGTTCTGTACAAAGTAAATACTGACTAATATGACTGATATGTCACTGAAATAGACTGTATATTGTGCTACACACGGCTGTGTTTCTCATCATGTACTATCAATTAATTAACTATTGAGGCCCAGTCACATCGGTTTAAAAAAAAGCACAAAAAGTTAGAAGAAGTCGGTGCTAATACCTGAGCCTCCCAGCTGGACTCTACTACATTGGGTTGTTGGCCCATGACAATGTTGTATCGTTCCGGACTCCCTTTCTTAAATCTCTCGGACTCTAGCTTGGGTTAGCCGATGACAATGGTACTTGTATTTTCTTTCCAACTTTTGAATCTTGGCCGTCAATTTCTATTGTTAGCGGTGACATATTTTTCTTCTGGCTTATAGACGTGACAGTCCAATATGTTTGTACACACATGTTTATATGTTACGTAAAAATTTCTAAATCTCAACCGTTATTTTTCTGATCTAACGATGCAAATAATATTAGCATATGTGGATAAACGTGATGGCTTGTTTGCCTCTTGTTTTAATTATATAATAGATAGTACCGCATAGACAGTAGCCCCTGATGCTCGGTTCGGAGTTCGGAAAGAAAAACCGGACTGAGGATCTAAAAAGATATACGCAGGAGTCTTAAAAAATATGTCAATATGGGAATGCAGGCTGCGCTGCTGACCTCTGCCGCACTGACTGCAGAGGTCAATGCTTTGAAGCAAAGCCTCGAGCGGTCCAAGAACGAGCCTGGCCGTGCCAAGAAGCAGCTCGAGGACAAGGAAGGTGAGTAACACCTTATTAAAGTTGTACCTTACAGAAAATGATTTGGTTGCAAGAGGAATGACAAGGATAACATGGGTACTCCAGGGGCCACGAACGAGGTGGCGACCCTGAAGGAGGCGGTGTCCGCGGCCGAACGCAATGCGGCCGCGGAACGTGCTGGGCGAGAGAAACAGGAGGCGCGGGTGGCGGAGGTAGAGCAAGAGCTCCAGGCTCTCGTGGAAAAACATGAGAGTTTGGAGCGTGACTCAAAGACTCGAGAGTCCGAGCTCGCGTCGGCTCTTGAGAGTGCCAAAGCCGCTAAGGCCGAAGCCCACAAGGCCCTCCAGGAAATTGAGGCGTTGAAGAAAATAGCGGCGGGTAAGGCATTTTTCATGCAAAGCAAGCATGTAAATGTGAATTACCTATTACTTACCCGAATTCGGAGCTCTCCAGGAGCGTTCGCAGATCTGCCCCGCAGCGTGTCCGATGCTGCCACTTTCTACAGGGCCGAGGAGGGGAGCTCGACGGAGAAGGTCTTCTGGTCTCAGTATGCTGAGGCCGGACATCCGGTGCCCCTTAGCGACCAGCTGAAGCAGCTGGTCGAGCTGCACAAGGTGGCCGAACAGGCCATGAAGGGCCTCATAGTTCGGCTATGGCCCAAAGAGGCCATGCCTGGGAGCTACTTCGGCCTGGTGCGGCGGCTGGTGGACGCTTTTCCATGGGTTGAGGTCATCAAGCACTCCGCCTGCGTTGAAGGTGCCCGTCGGGGCCTTGCCCGTGCAAAGGTGCACTGGGGCAGGATGGACACTGAGAAGCTTGTGACGGACGCGCCACCGACGGGCAAGGAGTATCGCATGCCCGAGATGTATTATAAGGGTGTGCTGAAGGGTGCCCGCATGATTGCGGGTGAGTGCTCCAAAGATGTAATATTTGAGTAGACTCGCATTTTGTTATCCTGTGCGCTGAAAACTTTGTTCATATGCGCTAAGAAATGCTTGTTAATTTAGAATATTACCTTCTGTGCGGCCGTTTATCAAATCTGAGAGATGGCAAGTCGTCGGCTTCAGCCCCCATGCCACGAGTGCTGGGGTGTTCGGGATAAACTTGAGCGCTCTTGTTCCCATTTTTGGGTTCATCTAGGGAGGCGCTCAACACAACGAACGAGGCAACCAGACTTATAATGCTTGAACACTCTCACTTAGCCATAGAATTCTATAATTTTAAATTTCGGCGAAGCCCCTAGTGTTCGGAAGGCCGAATTCGGGGCGCTATCCACGCCTGGGCCGGACAAAGCTGGTTCCTCGCTCTAAGCGGCATAAGTCTTTAGGGACTCGAAAAAACCTCTCGAACAGCGACCGGCTCTCGCCTCATCATGACGGTCAGTTTTAGTTTTCTCCACTGAGGCGCTCGCTCAGCTCAACTAGGGCGCAATCGCAGTGGTTCTCCCAGGGCTACCTTTGCCGATATAACGGAACGTAAGGTACCAAAACATGGGAGCCGGGCAAACCCAACTATTGACCCAAGACATGATTCGGAGCCGATGCATATAATGCTATAAGTTCGGGGTGCCGCACTTGTGGAAGTGTTCGGACTTATCACACCATAATGTGGGGAACTTAAGCCCTTGGTGTGTTTAACCTTACCAAAGTGTACGGATGCAACATGTCATAAATGAACATATGTATAAGAAAGGAATGCAATTATAGGCAAAAAAGCGATGCATTGTTTATTCAAGAAATACTGCCATGAATGCAGAACGATACAAATAGTGCGATAAGCAAGGGGTGGGACTATTAAACATGTCCCCCTCCAGGAGTAGGCTGCGGAATGGTGTATAAAACAGATTTAATGCTCGTAATGGAGACTACCTGGATACTCGTCGTAGCCTTTCTCCTTCCCTGGCTGTTGCATCGTGAGTTCGGCAGGTCTACTGCCGGACAGGGCCTCTTGTAAATGGAGTCCTGTGGGTAAGAAAAAAAAGGAAAGAAAAAGGATGACACACTTGGGAGCCCCTGGTGTGGTTGAGCCGCACTCTGGGCCTGTCGTGGTCATGCCCCTCCCCCTATGCCCATGGTATCTCCAGAGCGTAATGATGTACGCGAAGTACCGGTCTTGCAATTTTGCAAGGGCTGGGGTTGGGGCCGCATTGCTACGCGTGCTCGGAACGTGCCAGGTGGTCTTGTTGTAGGTTACTCCGGGCGCGTTTAGCCGTGTCCGGTCGCTTAACGGCCGGACTCGAGAATTGCCTTAAGAGGCTGCTATGTATTTCTGCCGCGAGAGCCGCTGTATGTTCCTCCGTTCGGAGAGAGCGTTCAGTGTTTCCGTTGACCATGATAACTCCTCGAGGGCCTGGCATCTTGAACTTTAGGTATGCGTATTGCGGCACCGCGTTGAACTCTGTAAACGCGGTCCGTCCGAGCAGAGCATGATAGCCGCTGCGGAACGGAACTATGTCAAATACTAACTCCTCGCTTTGGAAGTTATCCGGGGATCCGAAGACCACTTCCAGTGTAACTGAGCCTGTACAATTGGCCTCTACTCCTGGTATGACGCCTTTGAAGGTCGTCTTTGTGGGTTTAATCCTTGAGGGGTCTATGCCCATCTTGTGCACTGTATCCTAATAAAGCAGGTTCAGGCTGCTGCCGCCGTCCATCAGGACTCTAGTGAGGTGAAATCCATCGACGATTGGGTCTAGAACCAATGCGGCGAATCCGCCGTGGCGGATGCTGGTGGGGTGGTCCCTTCGATCAAAAGTGATCGGGCAGGAGGACCATGGGTTGAACTTTGGGGCGACTGGCACCATCGTGTATACGTCCCTGAGTGCACGCTTCCGCTCCCTTTTGGGTATGTGGGTTGCGTATATCATGTTCACCGTCCGCACTTGTGGGGGGAAACCCTTCTGTCCTCTATTGTTCGGTGGCTGGGTCTCTTCCTCGTCATCGCTATGCAGCCCCTTGTCATTGTTTTCGGCAATTAACTTGCCTGCCTGCTTGAATACCCAACAATCCCTGTTGGTGTGATTAGCTGGCTTTTCGGGGGTGCCTGTATCTGGCACGAGCGGTTGAGTATTCGGTCCAAATTGGACGGACCCGGAGTAGTTCTTTTGAATGGCTTTTTCCGCTGACCGGGTTTGGAGCCTCTGAATCCGGCATTGACTGCCGTGTCCTCAGTATTGTCGCCGTTAATGCGGCGTTTGTGCTTGTTGCGACGCGACCTGCCATTGCGGTCCTTGGTATCCGGACTGCCAGAATTTTTGCTGAGGTTGTTGCTGCGGGCTAGCCAGCTGTCCTCTCCCGCGGAGAAGCGGGTCATGAGTGATGTGAGGGCTGCCATGGATTTCGGCTTTTCCTGTCCTAGGTGCTGGGAAAGCCACTCGTCTCGGATGTTATGTTTGAAGGCTGCGAGGGCCTCCGCATCCGGACAGTCGACGATTTGATTTTTCTTGGTTAAGAACCGTGTCCAGAATTGTCTGGCCGATTCATCTGGCTACTGAATTATGTGGCTTAGGTCATCAGCGTCTGGTGGTCGCACATATGTGCCCTAGAAGTTATCAAGGAATGCGGCTTCCAGGTCCTCCCAACACCCAATTGATTCTGCTGGCAAGCTGTTAAGCCAATGCCGAACTGGTCCTTTAAGCTTGAGTGGGAGGTATTTGATGGCGTGAAGATCATCACCGCAGGCCATGTGGATGTGAAGGAGATAGTCTTCGATCCAAACTGCGGGGTCTATTGTACCATCATAGGATTTAATATTCACGGGTTTAAACCCTTCGGGGATTTGATGATCCATTACTTCATCTGTGAAGCATAGTGGGTGCGCGGCGTGTCACGACCGGTTTTCCGGGTATTAATTTTCAGAAAATGGCCGTTGTGCTCACCAGCCCCAGGATTACTGTTAGCTGATGAGGCACCAAATTGGTACAGAAATTCCAAGCAAAATACAAAATATGTAGTACAAGACCATTATGGCCTGTGAGTACAACAAATGGTTCCAGTGGTTGATGGCGGAAGCGGTCTGAAATCATCGGCGTCTATGGGACTCCATTTCCCAACAGGTACAGCTGACCAGGTTAACTCCTATCTTCACGAGGCTGCTATCACCGTTGCTTAGGTTCCGGGACTGTCGGTACGGTCGCTCCTCTCCGCGCAAGAAAATCTGGCCAAGACAATAGCCAGGGACAAGCCAGTGAGTACTTTGAATGTACTCGCAAACATTATAAACACAGGTATAATATAACAATGATGTGCTGAAAATATTTTTATGCTCATGACGTCAGTCACAAACAATAATAAAAACTCTGGTGCATGCAAGCATGTTATTTATGAATATGCAATAACATAGTAGTATCTAAATAAATAACAATCATGCCACAGTCGGGCGTCTTAGCGACACCACATAAAGGGCTTTAAAATAAATGCCACAGTCGGGCGTCTTAGCGACACCACCTAAAGGGCTTATAGAAGAATTGCCACAGTCGGGTGTCTCAGCGACACCACATAAAGGGCATATAAAAGAAATGCCACAGTCGGGCGTCTCAGCGACACCACATAAAGGGCTTATAAAAGAAATGCCACAGTCGGGCGTCTCAGCGACACCACATAAAGGGCTTATAAAAGGAATGCCACAGTCAGGCGTCTCAGCGACACCACATAAAGGGCTTATAAAAGAAATGCCACAGTCAGGCATCTGAGCGACACCACAAAAAGGGCTTATAAAGAAAATAACAAGCATGCCACAGTCGGGCGTCTGAGCGACACCACATAAAGGGCTTATAAGAAAAATAATCACAATGAATATCCAGGAGGTAGAACCATCCCAGGGATACTCAATACTTCAAATAATATAAAGGGGTTAGTCCATAATAATAATCATCATAATCATCACAAGTCACAAATCATGATCCAAGTTCTGGTTTAGTAGTTTCTCCTCCGAAGACCGACACTAAGACCGACACTTGACCCGACGCAGACTGTAGTCCTTAACCATGGACACGGCTATTCGAATAGGTTTAATCTCTGCAGAGGGTGTACTCTTTACCCAAGGGTAACGGATTCCTTTAGTCCATCAAGACTAATTCCGTCTACGGTGTTTTAAATGAAAACGCACCTGACTTGCACACACCAGCTTAACTTACCGGTGTCTGGAATCACCCACGACACCCGTTAAGCAAAACTCTAAGTGGGGAGGCTACAACCTCGATTAGCATGGGATCACAAAATTTATACCGCGCGCAAAACTAGGGAAGCTACCCCCTCGGCTACAACCGAAACACCCATGCCCCCTGATCGGATGACTGGCTTTAATCCATGGCCATGGTACCCTCATCCCGGCCCCTCTGTACGGTGTGTGCTAGAAAGGGGTTGACAAATTACTGAACCGCACCCTACCTGTGGCAGGGACAAGTGGTAGCACGAAACAAGTGTGGGGGTTACTGGAGCAAGACTCGATCTACGGTCGACTCAGGAGGTTTATAATTTCCTGCATGACAGGTATAACAAATATATTTCAAACAACACAATCAACACTCATTATACCTTACTAGGCCATACCGGACACACCCGTCCCGATGGAGACCAGCGACAAGCTCACGCCTACCCAAGGCAGAGGCTTTCCAGGATTCCTTCCGGCATGCATGCAAGGCACATGAGGATGATCACCATCACAAGTGTATTCATTTCCAACAGCAAGGAAATCTCTTATATGATTCATGCAAATGATCATATCACATGAAATAACAAGTTCTCCGAAATGAGGTGGTGTTATAAACGTGCCAACGAACACACCAAAATTATTATGCCAGGGTTCAGAATGCTTGCCTTCAATATGTGGAAAGGCAGGGTGCACTCCAAAACTTTTGAAAGTTTGCTCCTCTCTCTCCAAAGTCCTATTTTAAATAAAATTTGAATCAACACACAAATTCAAAACAGCACAAAAAGTTGTTTGAATTTTTTTCAAATAAATCTTAAAATAAACTAGACAATATTTGGGAGAGTTAGGAAAAAGAATCAATCCATTTGGAGTTATATTTAAAAAGTTACAGCTGGTCAAAGTTTAGTCAAATCTGTTATTTAAAATAAAACAGAAAAGAAAAACGTTTCAAATAAATACGTACACGTCGAAAGCGTATTCTGGAAACACGCTTCCACTTATCCAGCGTGGACTGCGCCTGAGTCACTAACAGTGGGCCCGCCTGGCCCACTGGTCAGGTTTGACTAGTCCACTTCCCTCCTCTTCCTCCGCCCGAGAGGAAGGGGCGGGACTCCGGCGACGCTCGCCGGCGAACGGCGGCACCGCTCGATAAACGGAGGTCATCCACGGGCTCAGGGGGTCGAGGCGGTCACTCCGGTGATTGTTTTGTTCTCTGGGGTGGACGGAGCTGCCGGCGGCGAGCTCCGCGGCGGACGGTGGTCATCGGAAAAAGTGAGATTTCGCCCGCGGCGAGTCGAGATCAAGATTGAGTAGTGGGACGGACTCACGAGAGGGTGAGGGGGTTCCTGGTGGAGAGAGTGGAGAGGGGGAGGCCCTGGTTGCGCCGAACGGAGCCGGGAGGCGGCGGTGGCCGGACTGGCCGGAGTGGGGGAAGACGGCCTATTTCTTTCCAATTGACGGCAATGGGGGCACCAGGAGTACGGTGTGAGGCTGCTTGTGTGCTCGGAGGGTTCGAGGGGCTTCCTTTTATAGTGCTCCCACATCGGTTCACGGTGGCAATGGATGAGCTCGTCGGCGACCGACGTTCTGTAGCTGCAGGGCATCGTGGCGAGGCTGGGGATGGCGGCAGGAGCTAGCGGACGAGTGGGGGTGGCTTGGGCGGCGCTGGCCAGCGCAAGAGCTGTCGGGCGGCAGTGGCGGCTAGCTGCTGGCCTGCTGGAGACGTGGCGAGAGCTGCGGGGCTCGTGGGGTGCAGAAGAGGACACGGCGTGCTGGCTGCGGTCGGTCACGGACTGGAGTGAGTGCGGGGCGAGACATGGCGGTTCCGGCGCGGCACGTGCAAAACGCGTGCTCCGCTCGCGCTCTGGGCGTGCCTAGTGCACGCACGGAACGTGCTCGATGAAATGCCATTGCAAGCTAGGGGGCTTTAAAACACAAGAGGGTTAGCAGGGTGGGGTAATAGACTAGGGCAAAACCACTGGACATGCTGGTTTGGTCAGGGGATCAAGTCCACAGTGCAAACAAAAACTCATGTCAAAAGTGATCATGCCCAAAAGGTGTTTGACAAAATGCCAGGGGCACTTAGGCATTTCTTGGAGTGGCCAAAACTTCCAGAGTGGGGTCTCTTTATATGCATGAGAGGGTGGTCAGGTTAGTTTGTTAAAAGGAGAAACTTGTTAGTGCAAGTTTTGCAAAAACTCAATTCTGGACAGGAGACAAATGGCATCACTTCATGAACCAAAAATGATCCAATGGGTGCATGCTCCTGGACATAGGGGTTTAGTAAGGTGTACTACAAGTAGGAAAAGGAATCACAGCAAAAGGAGCAAGTTAAAATATAGTTGTAGTACAAAACCTCAAGTTGGACCAGAATGAAAATGAGGATGATTAACTCAAATTTTTCAAAGAACATAGCTGGGTTTTTGCATAAAGTTGAATAATATGCTCCTACTGACATCCCAAAATTTTGGTAGAAGTTTTGAAGAAATAAATAAATAGGTTGTAGTGCAAAACTGTCCTCTGGACCAGATTTGAAAACTTGGGATAGAGCTCAAAGTATTCAATGAAAGAAATATCTTTTGCATAAAAGTGATTTAAAAACATCACCTGACATCTCCAAATTTTGGTTGGAATTTAAAGTGAATTTATCAAATGGTTAGAGTTTGAATATGGTCATATAACCTTGAAAAATCATTTTTCAAGAAAATAAAGATCAAGCAAATTAGTTATGTAATTAGCTCTACTAATAAAAGAAAAGTTTTTCTTGAGAGGTTAAACAAGTCCAATAACATATTTGAAAAGTTTTCTCTATGGGGAAAACTCCATAATAGCAAGGGAGAAAAAAGGTTCGAAAAACAAAAGGGAGCCCAGAAAATATAAGTTTTAATTTCCTGGCAAAATTTTAATTAATAAAACAAGGTCAAAATTTTGGGGTGTCACAACACTACCCCCCTTATAAGAAAATCTCGTCCTCGAGATTTGTTAAGGGTTGTTTTGAAAATATCTTTCCTGTGAGCTGGAACCAAAAGTTTTATTCATAGCACAAACTTGCGTCGTCGAGGTTGGCAGCTACGCCCGGGATAAAAAAATGCAATCGCACATCAACATACTCATGCATGGCTACTATTAAAACAGGAGCGCACAAGCAAACAACATTTAATTATGGTGACACAGGGTCACAAGATTACAAGGCGAGGTCATTCTAAGACTCGGTATCATTTGAGCAATTCAGTCTACCTCGTTCATATCTAAGCGGGCTTGCCTCGCGGACGTCGAGATTTCTCCACGGTTTTCACCGTCGAAAATTAGCTGGAGAGGGTTGAGGGGCTACAGGGTCGGGGTAGCGATGATGACCATCTCGGGGATTGTTGGCCAGAATCCCGTTGGAGCATGTTCCCAAAAGGCGACGAAGCACTTCTGGGGTCATCAAGGCATTTTGGTTGATGGCCGGGGCTGTGCTGTGTTGAGGCTAGCGTGCCCTTTTTATAAAAAAGGGAATGGAGTCTTCCTTCGCACGCTTGCGAATAGGACAGATTATGTGTCGGTCACTGGCGCGTGATCGACAGGCTAGGCCGATAGGTTGGGCACCGACTGCCAAAAGTGTCGGGGTCATTGTGTGGCTATCTTGCACGGGAAGCTTGGCTGGGGTTTTGGTTAGGGTCTGGTGGGTTGGTTTTCCTAAGTCTTTCGACCTAGCTAAGATAGGATTAGCCAATGGTCAGCCTGGCTCTAATACCAAGTTTATCATGACCGGTTTTCCGGGTATTAATTTCCAGAAAATGGCCGTTGTGCTCACCAGCCCCAGGATTACTGTTAGCTGATGAGGCACCAAATTGGTACAGAAATTCCAAGCAAAATACAAAATATGTAGTACAAGACCATTATGGCCTGTGAGTACAACAAATGGTTCTAGTGGTTGATGGCGGAAGCGGTCTGAAATCATCGGCGTCTATGGGACTCCATTTCCCAACAGGTACAGCTGACCAGGTTAACTCCTATCTTCATGAGGCTGCTATCACCGTTGCTTAGGTTCCGGGACTGTCGGTACGGTCGATCCTCTCCGCGCAAGAAAATCTGGCCAAGACAATAGCCAGGGACAAGCCAGTGAGTACTTTGAATGTACTCGCAAACATTATAAACACAGGTATAATATAACAATGATGTGCTGAAAATATTTTTATGCTCATGACGTCAGTCACAAACGATAATAAAAACTCTGATGCATGCAAGCATGTTATTTGTGAATATGCAATAACATAGTAGTATCTAAATAAATAACAATCATGCCACAGTCGGGCGTCTTAGCGACACCACATAAAGGGCTTTAAAATAAATGCCACAGTCGGGCGTCTTAGTGACACCACCTAAAGGGCTTATAGAAGAATTGCCACAGTCGGGCGTCTCAGCGACACCACATAAAGGGCATATAAAAGAAATGCCACAGTCGGGCGTCTCAGCGACACCACATAAAGGGCTTATAAAAGAAATACCACAGTCGGGCGTCTCAGCGACACCACATAAAGGGCTTATAAAAGAAATGCCACAGTAGGGCGTCTCGGCGACACCACATAAAGGGCTTATAAAAGAAATGCCACGGTCGGGCGTCTGAGCGACACCACATAAAGGGCTTATAAAGAAAATAACAAGCATGCCACAGTCGGGCGTCTGAGCGACACCACATAAAGGGCTTATAAGAAAAATAATCACAATGAATATCCAGGAGGTAGAACCGTCCCAGGGATACTCAATACTTCAAATAATATAAAGGGGTCAGTCCATAATAATAATCATCATAATCATCACAAGTCACAAATCATGATCCAAGTTCTGGTTTAGTAGTTTCTCCTCCGAAGACCGACACTAAGACCGACACTTGACCCGACGCAGACTGTAGTCCTTAACCATGGACACGGCTATTCGAATAGGTTTAATCTCTGCAGAGGGTGTGCTCTTTACCCACGAGTAACGGATTCCTTTAGTCCATCAAGACTAATTCCATCTACGGTCTTTTAAATGAAAATGCACCTGACTTGCACACACCAGCTTAACTTACCGGTGTCTGGAATAACCCACGACACCAGTTAAGCAAAACTCTAAGTGGGGAGGCTACAACCTCGATTAGCATGGGATCACAAAATTTATACCGCGCGCAAAACTGGGGAAGCTACCCCCTCGGCTACAACCGAAACACCCATGCCCCCTGACCGGTTGACTGGCTTTAATCCATGGCCATGGTACCCTCATCCCGGCCCCTCTATATGGTGTGTGCTAGAAAGGGGTTGACAAATTACTGAACCGCACCCTACCTGTGGCAGGGACAAGTGGTAGCACGAAACAAGTGTGGGGGTTACTAGAGCAAGACTCGATCTACGGTCGAATCAGGAGGTTTATAATTTCCTGCATGACAGGTATAACAAATATATTTCAAACAACACAATCAACACTCATTATACCTTACTAGGCCATACCGGACACACCCGTCCCGACGGAGACCGGCGACAAGCTCACGCCTACCCAAGGCAGAGGCTTTCCCGGATTCCTTCCGGCATGCATGCAAGGCACATGAGGATGATCACCATCACAAGTGTATTCATTTCCAACAGCAAGGAAATCTCTTATATGCATTCATGCAAATGATCATATCACATGAAATAACAAGTTCTCCGAAATGAGGTGGTGTTATAAACGTGCCAACGAACACAACGAAATTATTATGCCGGGGTTCAGAATGCTTGCCTTCAATATGTGGAAAGGCAGGGTGCACTCCAAAACTTTTGAAAGTTTGCTCCTCTCTCTCCTAAGTCCTATTTTAAATAAAATTTGAATTAACACACAAATTCAAAACAGCACAAAAAGTTGTTTGAAATTTTTTCAAATAAATCTTAAAATAAACTAGACAATATTTGGGAGAGTTAGGAAAAAGAATCAATCCATTTGGAGTTATATTTAAAAAGTTACAGCTGGTCAAAGTTTAGTCAAATCTGTTATTTAAAATAAAACAGAAAAGAAAAACGTTTTGAATAAATACGTACACGTCGAAAGCGTATTATGGAAATACGCTTCCACTTATCCAGCGTGGACTGCGCCTGAGTCACTGACAGTGGGCCTGCCTGGCCCACTGGTCAGGTTTGACTAGTCCACTTCCCTCCTCTTCCTCCGCCCGAGAGGGAGGGGCGGGACTCCGGCGACGCTCGCCGGCGAACGGGGGCACCGCTCGATGAACGGAGGTCATCCACGGGCTCAGGGGGTCGAGGCGGTCACTCCGGTGGTTGTTTTGTTCTCTGGGGTGGACGGAGCTGCCGGCGGCGAGCTCCGCGGCGGACGGTGGTCATAAAAAAAAGTGAGATTTCGCCCGCGGCGAGTCCCGATCAAGATTGAGTAGGGGGACGGACTCACGAGAGGGTGAGGGGGTTCCTGGTGGAGAGAGTGGAGAGGGGGAGGCCCTGGTTGCGCCGAACGGAGCCGGGAGGCGGCGGTGGCCGGACTGGCCGGAGTGGGGGAAGACGGCCTATTTCTTTCCAATTGACGGCAATGGGGGCACCAGGAGTATGGTGTGAGGCTGCTTGTGTGCTCAGAGGGCTTGAGGGGCTTCCTTTTATAGTGCTCCCACGTCGGTTCGCGGCGGCAATGGATGAGCTCGTCGGCGACCGACGTTCTGTAGCTGCAGGGCATCGTGGCGAGGCTGGGGATGGCGGCAGGAGCTAGCGGACGAGCGGCTACTGCTCCAAGGGCGAGCTGGCGAGCGGGGGTGGCTTGGGCGGCGCTGGCCAGCGCAGGAGCTGTCGGGCGGCAGTGGCGGCTAGCTGCTGGCCAGCCGGAGACGTGGCGAGAGCTGCGGGGCTCGTGGGGTGCAGAAGAGGACACGGCGTGCTGGCTGCGGTCGGTCATGGACCGGAGTGAGTGCGGGGCGAGACGCGGCGGTTCGGGCGCGGCACGTGCAAAACGCGTGCTCCGCTCGCGCTCTGGGCGTGCCCAGTGCACGCACGGAACGTGCTCGACGAAATGCCATTGCAAGCTAGGGGGCTTTAAACCACAAGAGGGTTAGCAGGGTGGGGTAATAGACTAGGGCAAAACCACTGGACAAGCTGGTTTGGTTAGGGGATCAAGTCCACAGTGCAAACAAAAACTCATGTCAAAACTGATCATGCCCAAAAGGTGTTTGACAAAATGCCAGGGGCACTTAGGCATTTCTTGGAGTGGTCAAAACTTCCAGAGTGGGGTCTCTTTATATGCATGAGAGGGTGGTGAGGTTAGTTTGTTAAAAGGAGAAACTTGTTAGTGCAAGTTTTGCAAAAACTCAATTCTGGACAGGAGACAAATGGCATCACTTCATGAACCAAAAATGATCCAATGGGTGCATGCTCCTGGACATAGGGGTTTAGTAAGGTGTACTACAAGTAGGAAAAGGAATCACAGCAAAAGGAGCAAGTTAAAATATAGTTGTAGTACAAAACCTCAAGTTGGACCAGAATGAAAATGAGGATGATTCACTCAAATTTTTCAAACAACATAGCTGGGTTTTTGCATAAAGCTGAATAATATGCTCCTACTGACATCCCAAAATTTTGGTAGAAGTTTTGAAGAAATAAATAAATAGGTTGTAGTGCAAAACTGTCCTCTGGACCAGATTTGAAAACTTGGGATAGAGCTCAAAGTATTCAATGAAAGAAATATCTTTTTGCATAAAAGTGATTTAAAAACATCACCTGACATCTCCAAATTTTGGTTGGAATTTTAAGTGAATTTATCAAATGGTTAGAGTTCGAATATGGTCATATAACCTTGAAAAATCATTTTTCAAGAAAATAAAGATCAAGCAAATTAGTTATGTAATTAGCTCTACTAATAAAAGAAAAGTTTTTCTTGAGAGGTTAAACAAGTCCAATAACATATTTGAAAAGTTTTCTCTATGGGGAAAACTCCATAATAGAAAGGGAGAAAAAAGGTTCGAAAAACAAAAGGGAGCCCAGAAAATATAAGTTTTAATTTCCTGGCAAAATTTTAATTAATAAAACAAGGTCAAAATTTTGGGGTGTCACAACACTACCCCCCTTATAAGAAAATCTCGTCCTAGAGATTTGTTAAGGGTTGTTTTGAAAATATCTTTCCTGTGAGCTGGAACCAAAAGTTTTATTCATAGCACAAACTTGCGTCGTCGAGGTTGGCAGCTACGCCCGGGATAAAAAAATGCAATCGCACATCAACATACTCATGCATGGCTACTATTAAAACAGGAGCGCACAAGCAAACAACATTTAATTACGGTGACACAGGGTCACAAGATTACAAGGCGAGGTCATTCTAAGACTCGGTATCATTTGAGCAATTCAGTCTACCTCGTTCATATCTAAGCGGGCTTGCCTCGCGGACGTCGAGATTTCTCCACGGTTTTCACCGTCGAAAATTAGCTGGAGAGGGTTGAGGGGCTACAGGGTCGGGGTAGCGATGATGACCATCTCGGGGATTGTTGGCCAGAATCCCGTTGGAGCATGTTCCCAAAAGGCGACGAAGCACTTCTGGGGTCATCAAGGCATTTTGGTTGATGGCCGGGGCTGTGCTGTGTTGAGGCTAGCGTGCCCTTTTTATAAAAAAGGGAATGGAGTCTTCCTTCGCACGCTTGCGAATAGGACAGATTATGTGTCGGTCACTGGCGCGTGATCGACAGGCTAGGCCGATAGGTTGGGCACCGACTGCCAAAAGTGTCGGGGTCATTGTGTGGCTATCTTGCACGGGAAGCTTGGCTGGGGTTTTGGTTAGGGTCTGGTGGGTTGGTTTTCCTAAGTCTATCGACCTAGCTAAGATAGGATTAGCCAATGGTCAGCCTGGCTCTAATACCAAGTTTATCATGACCGGTTTTCCGGGTATTAATTTCCAGAAAATGGCCGTTGTGCTCACCAGCCCCAGGATTACTGTTAGCTGATGAGGCACCAAATTGGTACAGAAATTCCAAGCAAAATACAAAATATGTAGTACAAGACCATTATGGCCTGTCAGTACAACAAATGGTTCTAGTGGTTGATGGCGGAAGCGGTCTGAAATCATCGGCGTCTATGGGACTCCATTTCCCAACAGGTACAGCTGACCAGGTTAACTCCTATCTTCATGAGGCTGCTATCACCGTTGCTTAGGTTCCAGGACTGTCGGTACGGTCGCTCCTCTCCGCGCAAGAAAATCTGGCCAAGACAATAGCCAGGGACAAGCCAGTGAGTACTTTGAATGTACTCGCAAACATTATAAACACAGGTATAATATAACAATGATGTGCTGAAAATATTTTTATGCTCATGACGTCAGTCACAAACGATAATAAAAACTCTGATGCATGCAAGCATGTTATTTATGAATATGCAATAACATAGTAGTATCTAAATAAATAACAATCATGCCACAGTCGGGCGTCTTAGCGACACCACATAAAGGGCTTTAAAATAAATGCCACAGTCGGGCGTCTTAGTGACACCACCTAAAGGGCTTATAGAAGAATTGCCACAGTCGAGCGTCTCAGCGACACCACATAAAGGGCATATAAAAGAAATGCCACAGTCGAGCGTCTCAACGACACCACATAAAGGGCTTATAAAAGAAATACCACAGTCGGGCGTCTCAGCGACACCACATAAAGGGCTTATAAAAGAAATGCCACAGTAGGGCGTCTCGGCGACACCACATAAAGGGCTTATAAAAGAAATGCCACGGTCGGGCGTCTGAGCGACACCACATAAAGGGCTTATAAAGAAAATAACAAGCATGCCACAGTCGGGCGTCTGAGCGACACCACATAAAGGGCTTATAAGAAAAATAATCACAATGAATATCCAGGAGGTAGAACCGTCCCAGGGATACTCAATACTTCAAATAATATAAAGGGGTGAGTCCATAATAATAATCATCATGATCATCACAAGTCACAAATCATGATCCAAGTTCTGGTTTAGTAGTTTCTCCTCCGAAGACCGACACTAAGACCGGCACTTGACCCGACGCAGACTGTAGTCCTTAACCATGGACACGGCTATTCGAATAGGTTTAATCTCTGCAGAGGGTGTACTCTTTACCCACGAGTAACGGATTCCTTTAGTCCATCAAGACTAATTCCATCTACGGTCTTTTAAATGAAAATGCACCTGACTTGCACACACCAGCTTAACTTACCGGTGTCTGGAATAACCCACGACACCAGTTAAGCAAAACTCTAAGTGGGGAGGCTACAACCTCGATTAGCATGGGATCACAAAATTTATACCGCGCGCAAAACTGGGGAAGCTACCCCCTCGGCTACAACCGAAACACCCATGCCCCCTGACCGGTTGACTGGCTTTAATCCATGGCCATGGTACCCTCATCCCGGCCCCTCTATATGGTGTGTGCTAGAAAGGGGTTGACAAATTACTAAACCGCACCCTACCTGTGGCAGGGACAAGTGGTAGCACGAAACAAGTGTGGGGGTTACTAGAGCAAGACTCGATCTACGGTCGAATCAGGAGGTTTATAATTTCCTGCATGACAGGTATAACAAATATATTTCAAACAACACAATCAACACTCATTATACCTTACTAGGCCATACCGGACACACCCGTCCCGACGGAGACCGGCGACAAGCTCACGCCTACCCAAGGCAGAGGCTTTCCCGGATTCCTTCCGGCATGCATGCAAGGCACATGAGGATGATCACCATCACAAGTGTATTCATTTCCAACAGCAAGGAAATCTCTTATATGCATTCATGCAAATGATCATATCACATGAAATAACAAGTTCTCCGAAATGAGGTGGTGTTATAAACGTGCCAACGAACACAACGAAATTATTATGCCGGGGTTCAGAATGCTTGCCTTCAATATGTGGAAAGGCAGGGTGCACTCCAAAACTTTTGAAAGTTTGCTCCTCTCTCTCCTAAGTCCTATTTTAAATAAAATTTGAATTAACACACAAATTCAAAACAGCACAAAAAGTTGTTTGAAATTTTTTCAAATAAATCTTAAAATAAACTAGACAATATTTGGGAGAGTTAGGAAAAAGAATCAATCCATTTGGAGTTATATTTAAAAAGTTACAGCTGGTCAAAGTTTAGTCAAATCTGTTATTTAAAATAAAACAGAAAAGAAAAACGTTTTGAATAAATACGTACACGTCGAAAGCGTATTATGGAAATACGCTTCCACTTATCCAGCGTGGACTGCGCCTGAGTCACTGACAGTGGGCCTGCCTGGCCCACTGGTCAGGTTTGACTAGTCCACTTCCCTCCTCTTCCTCCGCCCGAGAGGGAGGGGCGGGACTCCGGCGACGCTCGCCGGCGAACGGCGGCACCGCTCGATGAACGGAGGTCATCCACGGGCTCAGGGGGTCGAGGCGGTCACTCCGGTGGTTGTTTTGTTCTCTGGGGTGGACGGAGCTGCCGGCGGCGAGGTCCGCGGCGGACGGTGGTCATAAAAAAAAGTGAGATTTCGCCCGCGGCGAGTCCCGATCAAGATTGAGTAGGGGGACGGACTCACGAGAGGGTGAGGGGGTTCCTGGTGGAGAGAGTGGAGAGGGGGAGGCCCTGGTTGCGCCGAACGGAGCCGGGAGGCGGCGGTGGCCGGACTGGCCGGAGTGGGGGAAGACGGCCTATTTCTTTCCAATTGACGGCAATGGGGGCACTAGGAGTATGGTGTGAGGCTGCTTGTGTGCTCAGAGGGCTTGAGGGGCTTCCTTTTATAGTGCTCCCACGTCGGTTCGCGGCGGCAATGGATGAGCTCGTCGGCGACCGACGTTCTGTAGCTGCAGGGCATCGTGGCGAGGCTGGGGATGGCGGCAGGAGCTAGCGGACGAGCGGCTACTGCTCCAAGGGCGAGCTGGCGAGCGGGGGTGGCTTGGGCGGCGCTGGCCAGCGCAGGAGCTGTCGGGCGGCAGTGGCGGCTAGCTGCTGGCCAGCCGGAGACGTGGCGAGAGCTGCGGGGCTCGTGGGGTGCAGAAGAGGACACGGCGTGCTGGCTGCGGTCGGTCATGGACCGGAGTGAGTGCGGGGCGAGACGCGGCGGTTCGGGCGCGGCACGTGCAAAACGCGTGCTCCGCTCGCGCTCTGGGCGTGCCCAGTGCACGCACGGAACGTGCTCGACGAAATGCCATTGCAAGCTAGGGGGCTTTAAACCACAAGAGGGTTAGCAGGGTGGGGTAATAGACTAGGGCAAAACCACTGGACAAGCTGGTTTGGTTAGGGGATCAAGTCCACAGTGCAAACAAAAACTCATGTCAAAACTGATCATGCCCAAAAGGTGTTTGACAAAATGCCAGGGGCACTTAGGCATTTCTTGGAGTGGTCAAAACTTCCAGAGTGGGGTCTCTTTATATGCATGAGAGGGTGGTGAGGTTAGTTTGTTAAAAGGAGAAACTTGTTAGTGCAAGTTTTGCAAAAACTCAATTCTGGACAGGAGACAAATGGCATCACTTCATGAACCAAAAATGATCCAATGGGTGCATGCTCCTGGACATAGGGGTTTAGTAAGGTGTACTACAAGTAGGAAAAGGAATCACAGCAAAAGGAGCAAGTTAAAATATAGTTGTAGTACAAAACCTCAAGTTGGACCAGAATGAAAATGAGGATGATTCACTCAAATTTTTCAAACAACATAGCTGGGTTTTTGCATAAAGCTGAATAATATGCTCCTACTGACATCCCAAAATTTTGGTAGAAGTTTTGAAGAAATAAATAAATAGGTTGTAGTGCAAAACTGTCCTCTGGACCAGATTTGAAAACTTGGGATAGAGCTCAAAGTATTCAATGAAAGAAATATCTTTTTGCATAAAAGTGATTTAAAAACATCACCTGACATCTCCAAATTTTGGTTGGAATTTTAAGTGAATTTATCAAATGGTTAGAGTTCGAATATGGTCATATAACCTTGAAAAATCATTTTTCAAGAAAATAAAGATCAAGCAAATTAGTTATGTAATTAGCTCTACTAATAAAAGAAAAGTTTTTCTTGAGAGGTTAAACAAGTCCAATAACATATTTGAAAAGTTTTCTCTATGGGGAAAACTCCATAATAGAAAGGGAGAAAAAAGGTTCGAAAAACAAAAGGGAGCCCAGAAAATATAAGTTTTAATTTCCTGGCAAAATTTTAATTAATAAAACAAGGTCAAAATTTTGGGGTGTCACAACACTACCCCCCTTATAAGAAAATCTCGTCCTCGAGATTTGTTAAGGGTTGTTTTGAAAATATCTTTCCTGTGAGCTGGAACCAAAAGTTTTATTCATAGCACAAACTTGCGTCGTCGAGGTTGGCAGCTACGCCCGGGATAAAAAAATGCAATCGCACATCAACATACTCATGCATGGCTACTATTAAAACAGGAGCGCACAAGCAAACAACATTTAATTACGGTGACACAGGGTCACAAGATTACAAGGCGAGGTCATTCTAAGACTCGGTATCATTTGAGCAATTCAGTCTACCTCGTTCATATCTAAGCGGGCTTGCCTCGCGGACGTCGAGATTTCTCCACGGTTTTCACCATCGAAAATTAGCTGGAGAGGGTTGAGGGGCTACAGGGTCGGGGTAGCGATGATGACCATCTCAGGGATTGTTGGCCAGAATCCCGTTGGAGCATGTTCCCAAAAGGCGACGAAGCACTTCTGGGGTCATCAAGGCATTTTGGTTGATGGCCGGGGCTGTGCTGTGTTGAGGCTAGCGTGCCCTTTTTATAAAAAAGGGAATGGAGTCTTCCTTCGCACGCTTGCGAATAGGACAGATTATGTGTCGGTCACTGGCGCGTGATCGACAGGCTAGGCCGATAGGTTGGGCACCGACTGCCAAAAGTGTCGGGGTCATTGTGTGGCTATCTTGCACGGGAAGCTTGGCTGGGGTTTTGGTTAGGGTCTGGTGGGTTGGTTTTCCTAAGTCTTTCGACCTAGCTAAGATAGGATTAGCCAATGGTCAGCCTGGCTCTAATACCAAGTTTATCATGACCGGTTTTCCGGGTATTAATTTTCGGAAAATGGCCGTTGTGCTCACCAGCCCCAGGATTACTGTTAGCTGATGAGGAACCAAATTGGTACAGAAATTCCAAGCAAAATACAAAATATGTAGTACAAGACCATTATGGCCTGTGAGTACAACAAATGGTTCTAGTGGTTGATGGCGGAAGCGGTCTGAAATCATCGGCGTCTATGGGACTTCATTTCCCAACAGGTACAGCTGACCAGGTTAACTCCTATCTTCATGAGGCTGCTATCACCGTTGCTTAGGTTCCAGGACTATCGGTACGGTCGCTCCTCTCCGCGCAAGAAAATCTGGCCAAGACAATAGCCAGGGACAAGCCAGTGAGTACTTTGAATGTACTCGCAAACATTATAAACACAGGTATAATATAACAATGATGTGCTGAAAATATTTTTATGCTCATGACGTCAGTCACAAACGATAATAAAAACTCTGATGCATGCAAGCATGTTATTTATGAATATGCAATAACATAGTAGTATCTAAATAAATAACAATCATGCCACAGTCGGGCGTCTTAGCGACACCACATAAAGGGCTTTAAAATAAATGCCACAGTCGGGCATCTTAGTGACACCACCTAAAGGGCTTATAGAAGAATTGCCACAGTCGAGCGTCTCAGCGACACCACATAAAGGGCATATAAAAGAAATGCCACAGTCGAGCGTCTCAACGACACCACATAAAGGGCTTATAAAAGAAATACCACAGTCGGGCGTCTCAGCGACACCACATAAAGGGCTTATAAAAGAAATGCCACAGTAGGGTGTCTCGGCGACACCACATAAAGGGCTTATAAAAGAAATGCCACGGTCGGGCGTCTGAGCGACACCACATAAAGGGCTTATAAAGAAAATAACAAGCATGCCACAGTCGGGCGTCTGAGCGACACCACATAAAGGGCTTATAAGAAAAATAATCACAATGAATATCCAGGAGGTAGAACCGTCCCAGGGATACTCAATACTTCAAATAATATAAAGGGGTTAGTCCATAATAATAATCATCATAATCATCACAAGTCACAAATCATGATCCAAGTTCTGGTTTAGTAGTTTCTCCTCCGAAGACCGACACTAAGACCGGCACTTGACCCGACGCAGACTGTAGTCCTTAACCATGGACACGGCTATTCGAATAGGTTTAATCTCTGCAGAGGGTGTACTCTTTACCCACGAGTAACGGATTCCTTTAGTCCATCAAGACTAATTCCATCTACGGTCTTTTAAATGAAAATGCACCTGACTTGCACACACCAGCTTAACTTACTGGTGTCTGGAATAACCCACGACACCCGTTAAGCAATACTCTAAGTGGGGAGGCTACAACCTCGATTAGCATGGGATCACAAAATTTATACCGCGCGCAAAATTGGGGAAGCTACCCCCTCGGCTACAACCGAAACACCCATGCCCCCTGACCGGATGACTAGCTTTAATCCATGGCCATGGTACCCTCATCCCGGCCCCTCTGTACGGTGTGTGCTAGAAAGGGGTTGACAAATTACTGAACCGCACCCTACCTGTGGCAGGGACAAGTGGTAGCACGACACAAGTGTGGGGGTTACTGGAGCAAGACTCGATCTACGGTCGACTCAGGAGGTTTATAATTTCCTGCATGACAGGTATAACAAATATATTTCAAACAACACAATCAACACTCATTATACCTTACTAGGCCATACCGGACACACCCGTCCCGACGGAGACCGGCGACAAGCTCACGCCTACCCAAGGCAGAGGCTTTCCCGGATTCCTTCCGGCATGCATGCAAGGCACATGAGGATGATCACCATCACAAGTGTATTCATTTCCAACAGCAAGGAAATCTCTTATATGCATTCATGCAAATGATCATATCACATGAAATAACAAGTTCTCCGAAATGAGGTGGTGTTATAAACGTGCCAACGAACACACCGAAATTATTATGCGGGGGTTCAGAATGCTTGCCTTCAATATGTGGAAAGGCAGGGTGCACTCCAAAACTTACAATCTGAAAATAAACTAGACAATATTTGGGAGAGTTAGGAAAAAGAATCAATCCATTTGGAGTTATATTTAAAAAGTTACAGCTGGTCAAAGTTTAGTCAAATCTGTTATTTAAAATAAAACAGAAAAGAAAAACGTTTCGAATAAATACATACACGTCGAAAGCGTATTCTGGAAATACGCTTCCACTTATCCAGCGTGGACTGCGCCTGAGTCACTGACAGTGGGCCTGCCTGGCCCACTGGTCAGGTTTGACTAGTCCACTTCCCTCCTCTTCCTCCGCCCGAGAGGGAGGGGCGGGACTCCGGTGACGCTCGCCGGCGAACGGCGGCACCGCTCGATAAAGGGAGGTCATCCACGGGCTCAGGGGGTCGAGGCGGTCACTCTGGTGGTTGTTTTGTTCTCTGGGGTGGACGGAGCTGCCGGCGGCGAGCTCCGCGGCGGACGGTGGTCATCGGAAAAAGTGAGATTTCGCCCGCGGCGAGTCCCGATCAAGATTGAGTAGGGGGACGGACTCATGAGAGGGTGAGGGGGTTCCTGGTGGAGAGAGTGGAGAGGGGGAGGCCCTGGTTGCGCCGAACGAAGCCGGGAGGCGGCGGTGGCCGGACTGGCCGGAGTGGGGGAAGACGGCCTATTTCTTTCCAATTGACGGCAATGGGGGCACCAGGAGTATGGTGTGAGGCTGCTTGTGTGCTCAGAGGGCTTGAGGGGCTTCCTTTTATAGTGCTCCCACGTCGGTTCGCGGCGGCAATGGATGAGCTCGTCGGCGACCGACGTTCTGTAGCTGCAGGGCATCGTGGCGAGGCTGGGGATGGCGGCAGGAGCTAGCGGACGAGCGGATACTGCTCCAAGGGCGAGCTGGCGAGCGGGGGTGGCTTGGGCGGCGCTGGCCAGCGCAGGAGCTGTCGGGCGGCAGTGGCGGCTAGCTGCTGGCCAGCCGGAGACGTGGCGAGAGCTGCGGGGCTCGTGGGGTGCAGAAGAGGACACGGCGTGCTGGCTGCGGTCGGTCACGGACCGGAGTGAGTGCAGGGCGAGACGCGGCGGTTCGGGCGTGGCACGTGCAAAACGCATGCTCAACTCGCGCTCTGGGCGTGCCCAGTGCACGCACGGAACGTGCTCGACGAAATGCCATTGCAAGCTAGGGGGCTTTAAACCACAAGAGGGTTAGCAGGGTGGGGTAATAGACTAGGGCAAAACCACTGGACATGCTGGTTTGGTCAGGGGATCAAGTCCACAGTGCAAACAAAAACTCATGTCAAAACTGATCATGCCCAAAAGGTGTTTGACAAAATGCCAGGGGCACATAGGCATTTCTTGGAGTGGCCATAACTTCCAGAGTGGGGTCTCTTTATATGCATGAGAGGGTGGTGAAGTTAGTTTGTTAAAAGGAGAAACTTGTTAGTGCAAGTTTAGCAAAAACTCAATTCTGGACAGGAGACAAATGGCATCACTTCATGAACCAAAAATGATCCAATGGGTGCATGCTCCTGGACATAGGGGTTTAGTAAGGTGTACTACAAGTAGGAAAAGGAAACACAGCAAAAGGAGCAAGTTAAAATATAGTTGTAGTACAAAACCTCAAGTTGGACCAGAATGAAAATGAGGACGATTCACTCAAATTTTTCAAAGAACATAGCTGGGTTTTTGCATAAAGCTGAATAATATTCTCCTACTGACATCCCAAAATTTTGGTAGAAGTTTTGAAGAAATAAATAAATAGGTTGTAGTGCAAAACTGTCCTCTGGACCAGATTTGAAAACTTGGGATAGAGCTCAAAGTATTCAATGAAAGAAATATCTTTTTGCATAAAAGTGATTTAAAAACATCACCGGACATCTCCAAATTTTGGTTGGAATTTTAAGTGAATTAATCAAATGGTTATAGTTCAAATATGGCCATATAACCTTGAAAAACCATTTTTCAAGAAAATAAAGATCAAGCAAATTAGTTATGTAATTAGCTCTACTAATAAAAGAAAAGTTTTTCTTGAGAGGTTAAACAAGTCCAATAACATATTTGAAAAGTTTTCTCTATGGGGAAAACTCCATAATAGCAAGGGAGAAAAAAGGTTCGAAAAACAAAAGGGAGCCCAGAAAGTATAAGTTTTAATTTCCTGGCAAAATTTTAATTAATAAAACAAGGTCAAAATTTTGGGGTGTCACACGGCGCCTCTATATTGGGCTATATCACGACGTAGCTCAAACGATCTTTGTCTACTATGTTCGGCCCAGCCGGACTTGCTGTATCCGGTGCGACGGTTGTCATCGCGTATCGTGGGGCGCCCACGCGATCCGTAGATCGATCTTGATTGTCTTGCCTTATCCTCCAATATATCTTGCAAGTCCGGCGCATTCCCCCGTGGCTTTGTACTTTTCGAGCGATGCCGGGGTACGGTTTTAGTGGAGGGCCTAGAGGCCTCTCTGTCGCGGCCACGAGGTAGCCGATCAGCCGTATTGTGCGCTGGTGATGTAGGTTTGTATGCTTCCTCCTCTAATCGGGGGAGCAACTTGCGTTTGGGGTAACTTTTGGAGGGGCGTTCGAGTTCGTACTCTTCGGCCGCAAGGACTTCAGTCCATCTGTCGGCTAGCAGATCTTGGTCAGCTCTAAGCTGTTGCTGCTTTTTCTTGAGGCTGTTTGCCATGGCCATAAGCCTGCGTTTAAAATGCTCTTGTTCGACGGGATCCTCAGGCACGACGAATTCGTCGTCGTCGAGGCTTGCCTCGTCTCCAGAGGGAGGCATGTTATTATCGTCCTCTACCTCTTCGTCTGCCGCTCTCTCATGAGGGCTGGCTTCTCCGTCCTCTTGTGCTGAATCTTGCTGGAGGGGTTGTCTTCGGCACTGTCTGGGGTGTTATTATCTCCGGTGCCGGAATCTCCATTCCTCCTGTGGCTCAAATCCATTCGCTAAACCAGTTTTGAGGTTGAAAGAAACACCTGGGCTGAAGAAAAAACTGCCTTGATACAGCAGGCTGAAAAGGCTGAGGCGGCTCTTCAGGAGGTGACAACTGAGCTTACCGGTTAAAACACCGTGTATCCCAGATGGTTTCTGCTATCTTTGGTGAGTCGCCTTACTAGTATCATATTTGAATTTCTTCCTTGATGGTATACACCGCCTCTAACCCATCCATAATTATGATGCAGGTCCCAGGAGAGTCAAGAGATGCTTGTGAAGCTCAAGGCTATTTATACACTTGTTGAACAGTTATATACTGGAACTCAGCGTGCACTGGCCACAATTTCTCCGACTAATCAAGCACCTACTCTCTTGAGTGATGTCTTGAAAAAGCTATTTGTTCTTCCTAAGAGGATTACTGAGATGAAGCGATCATCTGCCAGAGCCGGTGCCGTGACAGCTTTAAGCCGGGCCAAGGCATGGCTAGCAGAGCTAGACCCGGTCGATTTGGCTACTGGGTATCCAAGCTTAAAGGAAGATGTCACTCCCTTTGAGAAGAAAGACTTCACTGCCTGCGTGACGGAGATACGTCCCATGGCCAGTCTGATTGCAAATGAAATGGATCTTTCAAGATACCAACCGTCTTATGACATGGAGAATCAGAACCTACCTACACCGGCTTATAAAGTGACGAATCTAATTCCCCCAATCCATAAGCACACTTTTGCTCCTGAAGTTGACCCGTCTGAGCTTATAGATCATGAAGCTGAATTCCAAGCCTTGTGTGGCATTGATTGGTCATCACCAAACTTCCGGGAAGCAGAGGAGGACGAAGAACCGGGGAAGGATGATCCAGAGGCTTCAAACTGCCAGGGCCAAGAAGATTGATCCGCTGGGCGGTTCATATATTTGATCCTCTGAAAATACTTAATCATTTTGGCTCACCGAGTCATGTAATAGGCTAGTAAAACTTTGCTCTGTCATGCCATCGTGCACGTTTGTGTTTTGCTCAATACTGTTTGATCCGCCACTTGGAAACTATCATTATATCCTTATGATGACTTTGATTTATGCTGATGAGATTTAGACTTATCCTGCACACAAGTAGATCACAAGAGCCCTGGCGGTTTACCGCATTGCGGGTTATAATATCCCATATGAAACTGCTGATGATTAAAACAGTTTATAGGCAGGGCCGGTTTAATCATGATTAGATATAATCATAAAAATATATCATACTGTGATATTGAATCGTACTGTCGGCTTATGATACTCTTGCAGTAAGGGTTACAACCCAAAGAGTGAGAGCAGAACGTGCTATTCAATTGATTTATACCGCCAGCTTATCACGCCATATGCAGCAAGGGGTAATATCCTAAAGCTTAGAGCACAGCGCTCTAAGCACATAAAATCATTATACACTGGCGACTTAATGTCCAAAGCCAGCTCACGAGGGTAGTAACACTATGTTCTCTTTGGTGAATACACCTATGTTTGAATAGGAAGCCCCCACGTGCTTTGTAATCATGGCATATGAGCCGGACCAAAAGGGTTATTTCACAGCTATGCTTCGAATACGAGCAGGAAGCCTTCAAGTGGTTTGTGGTATTGAGCCGATCAAGAGGGATATTTACAGCTATGCTTCTAATACGAGCGGGAAGCCCCCACGTGACCATAAGTTTTGGCATTGCGCCGAGCAAGAGGGATATTCACAGCTATGCTTCAAATATGAGAAGGAAACTCCCAAGTGACCATAAGTTTTGGCATTGTGCCGATGAAGAGGGATATTCACAGCCATGCTTCGAATACGAGCAGGAAGCTCCCAAGTGACCATAAGTTTTGGCACCGCGCCGATCAAGAGGGATATTCACAACTATGCTTCAAATACGAGCAGGAAGCCCCCAAGTGACCTTTGAAATTATGATGAAAAAAGATGCATTACTCTTGGATATGAAACGACAGATGTCGGGGGTTGGGTGCGACATATGCCAAAGGATGGCTTGTCATGGTGGGGGCGAGTAGAACGTCGCCGGTGCCTGGAAGCGAGATGAGGTGAACACATGCACACCGGCGGATCTTACCCAGCTTCAAGGCTCTCCAAGGAGATAACACCCCTACTGCTGCTCTGCGGGGTCTCCGCATGGTCACTAAGGCAAAGTGAATACAAGGTTGCTCCTAGAGCTGTTTCTGGAGGTAGGAGAAGGCAAGGCTAGCTTTCTCCTCCCTGTATGGTCTGTCTAGTGCTAATGGATTCGAACCCTTTGCATGGGTGCCCTGGGGGGTTTATATAGGCCTACCCCCCAGGGTTATAATGGTAAAACCGGCCGGGTGCGGGTCCCAACCGTCTGTCTCTCAGGCCCCGTCTTCTCCGCCGACTCGTGGGGCCCGCCGACTGGTGAGTCCCGCCGACTGGCCTGGTACAGGGACGTCAGCCCTGGTCCGCCGCGGGCGGGTCGTGCCGGCTGCAGATTACTGTAGCTGTGCTTCTAATGACGCGGGCTTGGTCATGGGGTCATGGCAACAGCGCCGCCGCCTGGCGGGCGATCACTGTTGCCATTCCCCCGTCGTGTCTGGTTAATGGCATGTGGGGCCCGTGGGGGGGGGGGGGGGCGACTCCCAGCGGGTCCGACTCTCGGCGCTCCCGCCGTCTTCAGTGCTCTCGCTGACTGGTAGGCCCCGCCGTCTCCGGGCCGTATAGACAGACCGTCGTGGGCACAGGGCCCCGCCCCAAGGAGCTGATGTCAGGGCCGGCATGGCAACAGTGCCGCGCCGGACGGAGATCTCTGTTGGTACGGCGCACTGTGGCCATACTTGCCCTTAAATAACAGAGTGGTTGGAGTTGCAGGCCGACTTCCATAGTCGGCCTCCTTGGAGTCGCCTCTTGGACTCGGCTTATCCGGAGTCGCCTCTTGGACTCGGCTTTTCTGGAGTCGCCTCTTGGACTCGGCGTATCTTGGAGTCGCTTCTGGACTCGTGGGGCGCAGCCTGCCCCGATGTCTTGAAAGGTTCTTGGACTCGGGTTGGCCTACCCGTGGCCCATTACTCCGACAGTAGTCCCTGAAGCTGGTGAGGCTCCGAGATCGATACGTGGTGGGCCTCAACAGTTTCATTCTTCCGGAAGTGGGATTTAGGCCTTGCCCGCCGTCTTCCACCAAGCCGACTGGCTGGAGTCAGATTCACGGAGGGCCGTCCTGCTTCACACCGACTAGCTGGAGTCGGATTCACTGAGGGTCGTCCTTCTTCAAACCGACTAGCTGGAGTCGGATTCACTGAGGGCCGTCTTGCCTCTTGAGGAGTTTGAACATCGCGGCGGGAACCGGGCGGCGTGCCTGACGCGCTTCCCGCGGTCACCCGCCACGGCCCCGCCGCGTGGCGCCATGTGGCAGGGACAGTCTGCCTACCCACGCGCGTGACGGGATAGGCCGTCAGGCGGGGCCCACCACTACCGCGCCTCGGCGCGCGAATGGATCCGTTGCGGCCGTGCGGATGGTTGGGTTCCCCACGTCGTTACTGCATGCAGTAACTTCGTGGGATAAATCGTGGGGGGCGTGGGGTCTCGCGCGCAGTTAATCCCACGCCGCCCCATCGGCTTCTCAGCCTACGGGCTTATAAGTAGGCGGGGGGAGCGGGACGGCGAAGCACGTGCTCGTTCCTCCCTGTTCCCCCGCTTCCTCCTGCCTCTTCTTCTTCTTGCCTTTGCCGCACCACGCCGCGCCGCACCCGCAGCGATGAGCTCCTCCTCCGCCGCCGCGGCTCCGGCCGTTCGCTCCGGCGTGTGGGACGGCTCTACGGTGGAGGACGACGTCATCGAGCACCTCCGCAAGATGCGCCGGCTCCCCGGCGCGAACCTGGTGCGAGCCCACGCTGCACCGGCGGGGGAAATAAGGCCGGCGCCGGAGGAGGGCGAGTGGGTCATATTCCGCTCGCACCTCAGGCGCGGCATGGGCCTGCCGGCGAGCGGCTTCCTCCGCTCTTTCTTGGAGTTCAACGGACTCCAGCCGCACCACCTCACTCCGAACACGGTGGTGCTGCTGGCCGCCTTCGCCACCCTATGCGAGGGTTTTCTTGGCGTTCTCCCCACCATCGAGCTGTGGGGAGAGTTCTTCCAGTCCAAGCTCGGCACACACGTCGCTAGTGTGCTGGCTCAGTGCGGCGCCTTCATCGCGATGCGTAGGTCGACCGCCGACAACCCCTTTCCCTCCATCGCGCTAATCAAGTCGGTGAAGATGTGGCAGAAGTCGTACTTCTTTGTGAAGAACGTCGCCACAGACGGCGACTGGGTCAACCTGCCGCACTACAAAGCCGGCGCGCCGGCTGGGAGGCTTCCCAGCTGGTCCCATCGGGCCAAGACGCTGACTCCTGCCGGTGCCGCTGCCGTCGCACAACTCCGAGTGCTGACGCAGTCGGAAGGCCTGGTCGGAGCCGACTTGCTGGCCGCCTTCATGGCGCGCCGAGTCCTCCCACTCCAAGACCGACCTCATCTGATCTGTCAGATGAGCGACCGCCGGGACCCGAGCCGGATGAGCACCTGGGACATGCCTCATGCGGAGGTGGCGAACATGGTGAATCACATCGCGAACTGCGAGCTCGCGGAAGACTGGCAGTTCGGCAAGGAGCCGTACTCACGTGCCAACCCTTCGCCTGTGGTAAGTCAAATCTTTTGTTCTTCTGTTTTTCTTTGTAGCCGAATCCGACTTCTGATCTTCTTGGTTTTTCGAGTCAGAACCCCCTCATCCAACCTGCATCCGGCGCCACGGGACATCCCCGCGAGTTCGCTCCAGATCGAGCAGAGAGCGACGTCGACGACCCCGACTTGGGGGCGGCGGCGATGGAGGCCGACACCGAGGGCGGAGGAGGAGGAGCGGAAGGCGGCTTCCGGCCCTCGGCGACCTTCGCCGACTGGCCAGAAGACGACACCGAAGGGGAAGTCGTCCCGCGCCGCCAACCGAAAGCCGGCCATCTGGGTGCGAGTTCCTCCGCCGGCTTGGCCGGTCAAGTCGGCGGGAAGAAGTGCCGGGCCACGCCGAGTTCGCTCGGCGGTCGGCCGAAGAAGTTCAAGGGGGCGGCCGCCGTGACCAAGCGGGAGGAGGCGGTCGCGAAGGCCAACCGCTTTCGTAAGGAAGTGAAAAGAAGCCGCTGCTAGTCTCTGCGTAAGAGCTTTCTGCCTTTGCCTTGTTTTCTTCGATGAATCTTTTCCGAGTCTTTATATTCCCTTCTTTGCTTCAGGGCCCCTCTTTCTCTTGAGAGGGTCGCCGTCCCCTCTGTCATGGGGCCGGCCGAGACGTCCGCCAATACTCAGTGGATTGACCCCGCCGCCAACCTTCGGGAGGCGACAGAGTGCAACGCGCGGGAGAAGCGCGACGAGGAAGAGGCCGACCGTCTGGAGAAGGCGGAGGCCGAGAAAGCGGCGGCCTCCGCCCAGAAGAAGCTGGAGGAAGCTAAAGCCGCCGCCGCAGCAAGACAGCGGGCTAAGGAGACCGCGCGCCGCCAATCGGTGTTGCTTGCCGTCCCGCTGAACTCCGCGCCACCGCCCCCGGAGTTCATGGGGCAGACTGGAGAAGTCAGCGGGGAGCACCCCATCATGGAGAAGGACGGTGGTGAGGTCTCCGCGTCGGGCACGGCCACGCCACCGCCGCCGCCTCCGCCGCCATCGGGAAGCTCGCATGGCAGGCAGCCGGCAGGCCCGCCAGTGCCTCCGACTGAGGACGAGGCGGTGGCGACGCTGCTCCTTCAAGTCGCCTCACCAGCGCGCCGCCGCCTTGAGAAGGCGGTTTCGGCGCCACGCCCCTTGGAAGCCGGCGCCGCCAGCTCGGCCATCCCAGATGCTGAGGCGACAAGCGCCGCGCCTACTGGGTGGGTGCAAGGAGGAGGCAACGGTCCGCTGAACCAGGCGCTCCTGGACGTGCAGGCGAAACTGGGAGCTGAGGGCGAAGCCATCCAGAGCTGCACCAAGGCGGATCTGGCGTCGCGAGCGTCTATCCGCGTATGCTTTCTTTTTTGACTTTGACTTTTCTCGTTCTTCTCTGTGGGGGCGCGCCAGCGCACCCACTGGGTGTAGTCCCCAAGTTTCGGGCCGGCTGCTAAGCAGGCGGCCCGGAACTCAATCTGGCGAGTTCCTCATTTTTGTCTTTGTCCGATTGTTTATCACGGGAGTATCACAACCTCCGCGTCACCGCCTTCAACCGCAATGTTGAGCAGCTGGGGAAGCGGACTGCCGACTTGTCGAAGAGAAGGAGTAAGTTCTTCTTCTTTTTCGCGGGGGCACGCTGGCGCACCCGCGGGCTGTAGTCCCCGAGATTCGGGCCGACTGCTGAGCAGTCGGGCCGGATCTTCCCGGCGACCTTCCTTGTTGACGACTTAACGTCCTTTCTCTTTGTTCTTCAGAGGCCAATGCCGCTCTTCAGGAACGGTTGGGCGAAGTCAGCACCGCCCTACGCGCCAAAGAGGAGGAGTGCGGCAAGCTCGCCACGGAGCGCGACCTGCTGGCCGCGCAGCTGGCGGAGCAGAAGGAGCTGCTTAAGGCGGCACAGGACGAGGCAGAGAAGAGAGAGACCGCTCTCATGGCCGAGTTCGAAGTCGAGCGCTCCTCCTGGACTGACAAGGAGGCGATACTGACCTCCGGCTTCCACGAGATCGAAGACATTGTCGACAGTGAGTTTCTTTTTGCTTCTTTCTTCGAGCCGCTGACTGTAAGTCGGGCCGACTCCTGATTCTTGCTTTTGCTTCTTTCTTACTTTAGCAGACTTCTTCCCCGGCCACTCGCAGGCGGTCACTCGAGCCATCGAGGCTGATCGTGAGGTGCGAAGGGCAAATGGCGAGGAGATCGCCGCCAACGCCCCCCTGACCGTCGACGAGCAGCTCCTGAGCATCAAGACTCGTCTGCGGCCGGCCCATCAGCTGCTGCGCCGGCTTCAACTTGCTGGGGCCCAGGCGATCTCCGCCCTATGGCCAGACATGTCGGCCCTGTGCACTCCCAGTCAGACTGCCGACTGGCTGGAGGTCGCAGCTGGCCGTCTTGAGGCTTGGAAGGGTTCCTCGGCCCAGCCTGGAGCACGCCGGGCCTTGGAATTCGCCGGGCCCTGGAGGACGAGGGCGAGATGGAGGCGCCAGAAGACGGAGCGGACGACCAGCCTCAGCTCGACCGCGCCTCCAGCAACGAGCCGCGTCCGACTGGACCGGCCGCCGCCGGAGACAATCAAACCGAGACTGCCCAGCCGGCCGCTCCGGCGCCTAACACCGCCGTCTCCACCGATGCTCCGAACCCGTCTGCCGCTTCCTAGGTTGCCATCTTGTTTTTACTTTATCTGCTTTCATAGTCTTGAAGAACTTGTCAATTTGCACAATTCCACCCGCGGGGTGTATCTTGAACTTGGCCAGAGGCCTATGTTATGTAAATATCTAGCGTGGTACATACTGCATCAACTGTAAAATCTTCGGAGAAGATTTGCGTTCCATGGTCGTTCTGACTCTTTGCCGGAGTCGTCCCTCTTGCGTGCTCGGGGCTTCTGGGCGTCGATTAGGTAATAGGAGTCGTTGCCCAGCACTTTGCTGACGATGAAGGGGCCTTCCCAAGGCGCCGACAACTTGTTCTGGCCGGCTATTCGCTGAATCAGCCGGAGCACAAGGTCACCCTCTTGGAAAGATCTCGGCCTGACCTTTCGGTTGTAGTATCGGTGCAGACTCTGCTGGTAGATGCTGGACCGGCTGAGTGCCAACAGCCGGCCCTCTTCCAGCAGATCGACGCCATCTTGACGTGCTTCTTCTGCTTCCTCTGCGGTGTACATGGTGACTCGCGGGGAGTCGAATTCTATGTCCGTCGGGATGATGGCTTCAGCACCGTAGACGAGGAAGAAAGGCGTGAAGCCGGTTGACTTGTTTGGAGTCGTGCGCAGACTCTAGAGGACGACTGGCAGCTCCTCAAGCCAACAGTCGGCCGAACGCTCGAGTGGTTCGACCAGTCGAGGCTTGATGCCGGACAGGATGAGGCCGTTTGCTCGCTCCACTTGGCCATTTGACTGCGGATGGGCAACGGACGCTAAGTCCAGTCGGATGCCCTGCGTCACGCAGAAACGGGCCAAGGCGCCTTTGGAAAAATTTGTGCCATTGTCGGTGATGATGTTGTGCGGTATGCCGTACCGCACTGTGATGTCGGCGATGAAAGTCACTGTAGTCGGACCGTTCAACTTCTTGATGGGCTTTGCTTCTATCCACTTGGTGAGCTTGTCCACCGCGACAAGCAGATGAGTTAGGCCACCTCGGGCCGTCTTGAATGGTCCCACCATGTCCAGGCCCCAAACTGCAAAGGGCCAGGCGATGGGGATTGTCTTCAACGCGGAAGCCGGCTGAAGCGGCTTGGAGCGGAACTTCTGGCACCCCTTGCATTTTTGGACTAATTCCTTGGCCTCTTCCAGGGCAGTCGGCCAGAAGAAACCGTGCCGAAAGGCTTTGGCGACGAGTGCTCTTGAAGCCGCATGGTGGCTCCACTTACCTTGGTGGATGTCTCTGAGAATTGCTTGGCCTTGCTCTGGCTCCACGCACCGCTGGTAGACACCAGTGACGCTGCGCCTGACCAGCTCTCTGTTGATTATGGTGTAGGCTGCCGCTCGGCGTTGCACTTGCCGAGCCAAGATTTCATCAGTTGGCAGCTCTTTATTCACTAGAAACTTGAGGATGGGCTGTGCCCATGAGGGTAATGCTATTTCTTCAATTGCCACCACCGCGACTTGGACAAGGGCGGCTGGGCTGGGAGGCGGTGGGCTGGAGTCCGCGGCCGTTGGCTGGATTGACGAAGTCCTCGGGCCGACTGGCGCAGTCCCCGGGCCGACTAGCGCAGTCCCCGGGCCGACTGGCGCAGTTCCCGGGCCGGGTCCCGAAGTCCCCGGGCCGGCTTCGTCCGTGATTTTCTTTGGGCCGTCTGCTGGGGCTCTTGAGTCGGATCCGACTTCTTCGGGGGGAGCCGGCACAAAGATGGAGTCTGATTCTGGTGAAGGCTTGATAGACGGCTTAAGGAGGGGCTGAAGAGCGACGCCGGATGGTATTGCTTGGCGGGTGGAGCCGACTCGTGCCAAGGCGTCTGCTTGTTCGTTGTCATTTCTTGGCACGTGAAGGAATTCGCACCCCTCGAAGTATCCGCTGAGTTGCTGCACCAGGAAACGGTAGCTCGCCATGTTTGCATCTTTGGCGTCCCAGTCGCCAGATGACTGCTGGACCACCAAATCGGAGTCGCCATAGCACAGGATCCGGCGAATGCCGAGTTCTTTGGCAAGCCGGATCCCGTGAATGAGCGCCTCATATTCGGCGACGTTGTTGGAGGCGGCGAAGCGGATCTGCAGCACATACTTGAGCTTGTCACCTTTATGGGAGGTGAGGACGAGGCCGGCTCCCAGGCCGGTGCGCATCTTGGAGCCATCGAAATGCATCCGCCAATGGGTGGAGTCGGGCGCTGGCGGCAGGTACTGGGTCTCGGCCCAGTCGACGAGGAAGTCGGCCAGTGCTTGCGACTTGATGGCGGTGCGGGGCTGGTAGTGGATGGTGTAGGGAGCCAACTCTATGGCCCATTTGGCCACTCGGCCAGAAGCATCTCGGCTCCCAATGATCTCGGCCAGCGGAGCTGTGCAAACCACCATGATTGGATGCTCTTGAAAGTAAGGCTTCAACTTCTTGGCGGCAAAATGCACACCGTAGCACATCTTCTGGTAGTGAGGGTAATTCTGCTTGGAGGTCGACAGTACCTCGCTCAGGTAATATACCGGTCTCTGGACAGGGAGCGCCTTGCCTTCCTCTTAGCGTTCGACTACGATGACTGTGCTGACTACTCGGCTGGTGGCGGCGATGTATAGGAGCATGGGCTCTTTAGGAGTCGGAGCCGCCAGCACAGGGGGAGTAGTCAACATCTTCTTCAGTGTCGGGGGTTGGGTGCGACATATGCCAAAGGATGGCTTATCATGGTGGGGGCGAGTAGAACGTCACCGGTGCCTGGAAACGGGATGAGGCGTAGGCATGCACGCCGGCGAATCTTACCCAGCTTCGGGGCTCTCCGGGGAGATAACACCCCTACTGCTGCTCTGCGGGGTCTCCGCATGATCACTATGGCAAAGTGACTACAATGATGCTCCTTGAGCTGTATCGGGAGGTAGGAGAGAGCAAGGCTAGTTCTCTCTTCCCTGTGCTATCTGGTCTATCTCTATCAAGGTCCGAACCCTTTGCATGGGTGCCCCGGGGGGTTTATATAGGCCTACCCCCCAGGGTACAATGGTAATCCGGCTGGGCGCGGGTCCCAGCCGTTTGTCTCTCACGCCGCCGTCCTTCCCGCCGGCTTCTGGGGCCCGCCGACTGGTTGGTCTCGCGGACAGGCCTGACACTGTGCGGCGCTCCTGATGACGCGGGCTTGGTCATTGGGTCGTGGCAACAGTGCCGCCGTCTATCGGGCGATCACTGTCGCCATTCCCCATCCTATCTGGTTAATGGCTCGTGGGGCCCTGGAGGGGAGGCGGCCGACTCTAGGGAGGCCGACTCCCACAGGGCCGTCTTCGGGGCGCTCAAGCCGCCTTCGGTCCACCCACTGACAGGCAGCCCCACGTCTTCGGGCCGTACAGGCCGGCGTCGTGGGTACAGTGCGTCGCGCACTGTGGCTGAGGTCAGGGTAGGCATGGCAACAGTGCCGCGCCTCGCCGGAGACCTTCAGGCGATATGGCTCACTATAGCCATGCCAGTCCCTCGTAGGCAGGGAGGAACGGCCACATCGTGACCGTACCCCGCATCGGGCTTCGGGAAAAGTCATGGGCCGACTCCCATAACCGGCCTTTCTGGAGGTCGCCAGCTTGGAGTCGGCTTGTCTTGGAGTCGCCGTCTGGGACTCGGCTTCTCCTAGAGTCGCCGTCTGGGACTCGGCCTGTCTTGGAGTCGCCGTCTGGGACTCGGCTTGAGGGGCGCGGCCTGCCCCGATGTCTTGAAAGATCCTGGGACCCGGGTTAGCCTACCCGTGGCCCATTACTCCAATAGTAGTCCCCGAAGCTGGTGAAGCCCCGCGGACACCGCCTTGTGGGGCTTCAACAGTTTCATCCTTCCCCGCACAGACTCTGGAACTCGGCTGCCGTCTTCTCCTCGGCCGACTTGTTGAAAGTCGGATCTTTTCTTGCGAGGGGCCGCTGCTTGAAAGTCGCGGCGGGAAATCAGGCGACGTATCTGATACGCATCCCTGCTGCCATCGAGGTGGTCCTATCGCATGGCGCCACGTGGAGAGGACAGTCTGCTCCCCCACACGCGCGACGGGACGGGCCGTCAGGCGGGGCCCGCCACTACCGTGCCTCCTCATACGAACGGATCCGTTGCGTCCGTGGACGGTTAATTTCCCCACGCCATTACTGTGCGCAGTAACTTCGTGGGGTAAATCGTGGGGCGGCGTGGGGCATCGTGCGCAGTTAATCCCACGCCCGCCCCCTCGGCTCCTCAGCCCATAGGGCTATAAATAGGCGGGGAGGAGCTGGGCGGCACCGCACGTGCACCCTTCTTCCCCACTCTCCCGCCTCATCTTGCCTTCTCTTCCTCCCGCCCCCGCCGTGGAGCGAGAACACTTCCTTACCGTGGCGATGAGCTCTTCCTCCGCCGCGGCCCCCGCCGTGCGCTCCGGCGTATGGGACGGCTCGGAAGTGGAGGAGGAACACATCGAGTTCCTCCGCCAGACCCGCCGTCTCCCCAGTGCGGACCTCGTGCGCACCCGCCCCGCGCCGGCGGGGGAGACCCGACCGGCGCCGGAGGAGGGCGAGCGGGTCATCTTCCGCTCGCACCTCATGCGCGGCCTAGGGCTGCCGGCGAGCGGTTTCTTCCGCTCGTTCTTAGAGTTTCACGGCCTTCAACCACACCACCTCACTCCAAATACGGTGGTGTTGCTCTCCGCCTTCGCCACTCTGTGCGAAGGTTTCCTCGGCGTTCTCCCCACCCTCGAGCTGTGGGGAGAATTCTTCTCTTCGAAGCTCGGCGCGCACGTCGCCGGCATTCCGGCTCTGTGCGGCACCTACATCGCGGTGCGGCGCTCGATAGCCGACAACCCCTTTCCTCCCATCTCGCTGATAAAGTCGGTGAAGATGTGGCAGCGCTCGTACTTCTACGTGAAGAACCTCTCCACCGACGGCGACTGGGTCAACCTGTCGCCCTTTAGCGCCGCCCCCTAACTGGGAGGCTCCCCAGCTTGTCTCACCGAGCCAAGTCGCTGACTCCCTCCGGAGCCGCCACCGTAGCGCGACTCCGAGTCTTGCTGCGGTCGGAGGGCCTCGTTGGATCCGACCTTCTGGCCGCCTTCGTGGCGCGCCAAGTCCTCCCGCTCCAAGGCCGGCCTCACCTGATCTGTCAGATGAGCGGCCTCCGAGACCCAAGTCGGATGAGCACCAAGGAGATGCCCCGTAAGGAGGTGGCGAACTTGGTGAACCATATCGCGCATTGCGAGTTCACAGAGGACTGGCAGTTCGGCAAGGAGCCGTATTCGCGCGACAACCCCCCACCAGTGGTAAGTCGCATCTCACTGTAGTTTTGTCTTCTTTGCGGCCGACTCCGGCTTCTAACTCTTGTTGGTTTCTTCTGGCTAGAACCCCCTCATGGAGCCTGCCGCCGGCGCCACGAGACAGCCCTGCGAGTACGTCCCTGATCGCGCGGACAGCGGTGTCGATGACCCCGACTTGGGGGCGGCAGTGTTGGAAGCCAACGCCGAAGGCGGCAGAGAAGGGGAAGACAGCGGCTTCAGGCCCTCGGCCACCTTCGCCGACTGGCCTGATGACAATGCTGACGGGGAGGTCGCCCCGCGCCACCAGCCAAGAGCCGGCCTGGCCAGCCAAGGCGGCGTGAAGAGGCGTCACACCGGGCCGAGTGCGCCCGGCGGTAAGTTGAAGAAGCTCAAAGGGGCGGCCGCCGCGACGAAACGGGAGGAGGCGGCCGCGAAGGCCAACCGCTTCCGAAAGGAAGTGAGGAGGCCGCCGCTAGTCTCATCGTAAGTCCTCAAGCTCTTTATTTTCTTGTGTTGGATCTTGCCCGAATTTTCCTTTACTCTCCCTCCGTTCTTCTTCAGGGCCCCCCTCTCCCTCGAGAGAGTCGCCGTCCCCTCCGTCATGGGGTCGGTAGAGACGTCCGCCAACACTCGGCGGGCTGATCCCGCCGCCGACCTCCGGGAGGCGACGGGGCGGAATGCGCAGGAGAAGCGCGACGAGGAGGAGGCCGACCGCCTGGAGAAGGCGTAGGCCGAGAAGGCGGCCGCCAACGCCCAGAAGAGGCCGGAGGACGCCGAAGCCGCCCTTGCGGCGAAACGGCGTGCTGAGGAAGCCGCGCGTCGCCGATCGGCGATGCTCATCCCCCCATTGTCGTCGGCGCCGCCGGCTCCGGAGTTCACGGGGCAGACCGGAGAGGTCGGCACCGAGAACCCCCTCGTGGAGGAGGGCGGCGAAGCTTCTAGCTCGGACACCCTCGTGCCGCCTCCGCCGCCTCTGCCACCGTCTGGGAGACCGCACGGCAAACAGCCGGTGGGCCAGTCGGAGGCGCCGACCGCGGACGAGGCCGAGGCGCGGCTGCTTCTTCAAGTCACCACGCCGGTGCGCCGCCGTCTTGAGAGGGCGACCTCGGCGCCGCAACCTCGGGAAACCGGCACTGCCAGCTCGGCGACCCTGGACGTCGAGGCCTCCAGTGTCGCGCCCACCGGGTGGTTGCGCGGAGGCGGCACTGGGCCGCTGAACCAAGCGCTCCTGGACGTCCAGGCGAAGCTGCGTGCAGAAAGTGACGCCCTTCAAGTCTGCACCAGGGCGCATCTGGCCGTGCGGACATCTGTCCGAGTACATTTTCTTTTCTTTCTGATTCTTTTTTTTCTCTGTGGGGGCGCGCCAGCGCACCCACTAGGTGTAGTCCCCGAGTTCCAGGCCGGCTGCTGAGCAGGCGGGTCGGAACTCCCTCTGGCGAGTTCCGAATACTGACTTTGTCTTCATCGGCTTTTTGTAGGAGTATCATAACCTCCGCGCCACTGCCTTCAACCGCAATGTTGAGGAGTTGAACAAGCGGACCGCCGACTTGGCAGAAAGCCGGGGTAAGCTCTCTTCTTCCTTCTTCGCGGGGGCGCGCTGGCGCACCCGCGGGCTGTAGTCCCCGAGATTCGGGCCGACTGCTGAGCAGTGGGCCGGATCTCCCCGGCGATCTACTTTACTGACAACTTGCTTGTCTCTTTCTTCGTTCTTCAGGTGCCAACGCCGCTCTTCAGGAGCAGCTGGGCGATGCCAACACCGCTCGGCGTGCCAAGGAGGAGGAGTGCGGCAAGCTCGCCAAAGAGCATGACTTGCTGGCGGCGGCAGCTGACCGAGGAGAAAGAGCTGCTCCAGAAGGCACAGGAGGAGGCCAAGACACGGGAGGCCGCTCTCATGGCCGAGTTCGAGATCGAGCGCTCCGCCTAGACCGATAGGGAGGCGATGCTGACCTCCGGCTACCACGAGATCGAGGACATCGTTGATGGTAAGTTTCTTTTGTTTCTTTGGGCTTCCGACAATGTGTCAGGCCGACTTCTGATTTTTCGACTTTCTTCTTTTTTTTGTCTTGGCAGACTTCTTTCCTGGTCATTCACAGGCAGTCCCTCTGGCCATCGAGGCTGCTCGGGAGGCGCGAAGGGCAAAGGGTGAGGAGATCGCCCCTAATGCCCCCCGAACCATCGACGAGCAGCTCCTGAGCATTGAAGCCCGTCTTCGTCCGGCTCATCGGCTGCTGCGCCAGCTTCAGCGTGCCGGCGCCCAGGCGGTTGCCGCCCTGTGGCCAGACATGCCGGCTCTGTGCACCGCCAGCCGGACCGCCGACTGGCTGGAAGTCGCCGCTGGCCGTCTTGAGGCCTGGAAGGGCTCCTCGGCCCGGGCCGGAGCACGCCGGGCCTTGGAGTTCGTCAAGGCGTGGTATCCGGGGCTGGACCTGGACCTTCTGGCCGCGTTCCAGTCAGAAGCCCAGGCCGAGCTGGAGGCCGTGGAGGGCGCCCTTGTCGAGCGCGCGGCGGCCATCGCCGAGTACACGGACACCAACGTCTTTGTGCCCGAGCGGGCTGAAGGCGGCGAGGAAGTGCCGCTGGACTGGTTCGGGATGAACCCGGAGTATGGCGAAAACTCGGCAGAGGTGATCGACTCCAGCGCCAAGGAGGAGGACGAGGCAGAGGATGGAGGCGAGGCGGAGGCGCCAGAAGACGGAGCAGGCGGCCAGCCTCAGCTCGATCGCGCCTCCAGCAACGAGTCGCGTGGAGATAAGGCAACTGCCGCCGGAGGCGACCAAGCCGAGACCGCCCGACTGACTGCCCCGGCACCCGACACCGCCATCTCCTCCGATCCTCCGGCCCCGGAGACCGCCTCCTAGGCTGCTTTTTCCGCCTCTGTTTATCTGTCTTTAGTAATCTTTTGAAAAATTGTTAGGTTCGAACAATTCCACCCGCGGGGTATATCCTGAAGTTCTATTCGAAGATCCGGCCAAGGGCCTATGTAAATATTTATCCGATTTCCGCCTTTCCTTGCTTATTGCTCCTTGGGCTTTTTTCCTTTGCCGCCTTCCTTTTGTTGCTGCCTTGGCATCTGGACAGCCGCTCTGCGGACTGTCGCTGGGTCAAGGGCTTGGCTACTTCGGGAAGGCAAGTACTTGGCCGTTTAGAGTTTCTTGAGCAAGTCGGTTAGAAAGCGACAGGTCGACTATCCAAGAGTCAACCGTCTTTGATAGACGCTAAGACGGCGAGCCGACTATTCATGAGTCGGCTCTGCAGAGAGAGGCTGGGAGCTGGCTTGAGCTATGCATACGCTTTAGGTCCTTAGCCATTTTTTCGTGTGTGCGCTCGTTCTTGCTTCTTCTCCACCTACCAACAGTCGCTCTGCGAGCTGCGGCTTTCGACAGGAGACGGCTTGAGCGCAACACATTACTTGTCTGACTGCAGGAAGCATTTCATAGCGCAAGACGGCAAGTCCCCGGGCCGACTAGTCGGACCCGGTGCTAGACGGTATGATAAAAAGAGTAGCATATTTGGAAGCATGATTCTTATCATACAGATAACAAAAAGGCAGTCCCCGAGCTCGTCTCGGGGGGGCCCAAGGTCTTAGTACTTTAATACAAAGGGGGTAGTGCGATACATACTGCATCAACTATAAAATCTTCGAAGGAGATTTGCGTTCCACGGGCGCTCTGTTTCTTTGTCGGAGTCGTCCCTCTTGCGCGCTCGAGGCTTCTGAGCGTCGATTAGGTAGTAGGAACCGTTGCCCAGCACCTTGCTGATGATGAAGGGACCTTCCCAAGGTGCCGACAACTTGTGCTGGCCGGCTGTTCTCTGAATCAGCCGGAGCACAAGGTCGCCCTCTTGAAACGATCTCAGCTTGACCTTTCGGTTGTAGTATCGGCGCAGACTCTGCTGGTAGGTGCTGGACCGGCTGAGTGCCAACAGCCGGCCCTCTTCCAGCAGGTCAACACCGTCTTGGCGTGCTTCTTTAGCTTCCTCTTCGGTGTACATGGTGACTCATGGAGAGTCGAACTCTATATCCGTTGGGATGACGGCTTCGGCACCGTAGACGAGGAAGAAAGGCGTGAAGCCAGTTGACTTGTTTGGAGTCGTGCGCAGACTCCATAGGACGACTGGTAGCTCCTCAACCCAACAGCCGGCCAAACGCTCGAGTGGTTTGACCAGTCGAGGCTTGATGCCGGACAGGATGAGGCCGTTTGCTCGTTCCACCTGGCCGTTTGACTGCGGATGGGCAACGGACGCTAAGTCCAGTCGGATGCCCTGCGTCGCGCAGAAACGGGCCAAGGCGCCCTTGGCAAAGTTTGTGCCATTGTCGGTGATGATGTTGTGCGGGGTATGCCATACCGCACCGTAATGTCGGCGATGAAAGTCACTGCAGTCGGCCCGTTCAACTTCTTGATGGGCTTTGCTTCTATCCACTTGGTGAACTTGTCCACCGCGACAAGCAGATGAGTTAGGCCGCCTCGGGCCTACTTGAATGGTCCCACCATGTCCAGGCCCCAAACTGCGAAGGGCCAGGCGATGGGGATTGTCTTCAGCGCGGAAGCCGGCTGAAGTGGCTTGGAGCAGAACTTCTGGCACCCCTTGCATTTTGGACTAGCTCTTTAGCCTCTTCCAGGGCAGTCGGCCAAAAGAAACCGTGCCGAAAAGCTTTGGCGACGAGTGCCCTTGAAGCCGCATGGTGGCCGCACTCTCCCTGATGAATGTCTCTGAGGATTGCTTGGCCTTGTTCTGGCTCTACGCAGCGCTGGTAGACACCAGTGACACTGCGCCTGACTAGCTCTCTGTTGACTATGGTGTACGCTGTCGCTCGGTGTTGCACTTGCCGAGCCAAGATCTCATCAGTCGGCAACTCTCTGTTCACTAGAAACTTGAGGATGGGCTGCGCCCATGAAGGTGCTGCTATTTCTTCAACTGCTGCCACAGCAACTTGGGCAAGGGTGGCTGGGCTGGGAGGCGGCGGGCTGGAGTCCGCGGCTCCTTGCTGGATTGACGGAGTCCCTGGGCCGACTGGCGCAGTCCCCGGGCCGACTGGCGCGGTCCCCGGGCCGGGCCCTGAAGTCCCCGGGCCGGCCGGCGCAGTCCCCGGGCCGGGCTCTGAAGTCCCTGGGCCGGCTTCGACTGTGGTTTTCTTGGGGCCGTCTACTGGGGCTCTGGAGTCGGATCCGACTTCTTCTGGCGGAGCCGGCACAAAGATGGAGTCAGACTCTGGTGAAGGCTTGATGGACGGCTTGAGGAGGCGCTGAAGAGCGACACCGGAAGGTATTGCCTGGCGGGTAGAGCCGACTCGTGCCAAGGCGTCCGCTTGATCATTGTCATTTCTTGGCACGTGAAGGAATTCGCATCCCTCGAAGTATCCGCTGAGTTGCTGCACCAGGAGGCGGTAGCTCGCCATGTTTGCGTCTTTGGCGTCCCAGTCGCCAGATGATTGCTGAACCACCAAGTCGGAGTCGCCATAGCACAGGATCCGGCGAATGCCGAGTTCTTTGGCAAGCCGGAGCCCATGAATGAGCGCCTCATATTCGGCGACGTTGTTGGAGGCGGCGAAGTGGATCTGCAGCACGTACTTGAGCTTGCCGCCTTTAGGGGAGGTGAGGACGATGCCGGCTCCCAGGCCGGTGCGCATCTTGGAGCCATTGAAATGCATCCACCAATGGGTGGAGTCAGGCGCTGGCGGCAGGTACTGGGTCTCGGCCCAGTCGACGAGGAAGTCGGCCAGCGCCTGCGACTTGATGGCGGTGCGGGGCTGGTAGTAGATGGTGTAAGGAGCCAGATCTATAGCCCATTTGGCTACTCGGCCGGAGGCGTCTCGGCTTCCAATGATCTCGGCCAGTGGAGCCGTGCAAACCACGGTGATTGGGTGTTCTTGGAAGTAAGGCTTCAGCTTCTTGGCGGCAAAATGCACACCGTAGCACATCTTCTGGTAGTGAGGGTAGTTCTACTTGGAGGTCGACAGTACCTCGCTCAGGTAATATACCGGTCTTTGGACAGGGAGCGCCTTGCCTTCCTCCTTGCGCTCGACTACGATGACTGTGCTGACTACTCGGCTGGTGGCGGCGATGTACAAAAGCATGGGCTCTTTGGGAGTCGGAGCCGCCAACACAGGGGGAGTAGTCAACATTTTCTTCAGTTGGAGAAATGCCTCATTCGCCTTGTGGTTCCACTCAAAAAAGGTGGTCTTCTTCATCAATTGATACAAGGGCAGAGCTTTCTCGCCCATCCGACTGATGAATCGGCTGATGGATGCCAAACAGCCGGTGAATTTCTGCACATCTAACAATCGGCTGGGTACCTCCATCCTCTCGATGGCCTTGATCTTCACGGGGTTGCACTCTATGCCGTGTTCGGAGACCAGGAAGCCAAGGAGCTGGCCGGCTGGTACTCCGAAAATGCACTTCTCAGGGTTGAGCTTGATCTGGAATCGGCACAGATTCTCAAAGGTCTCCTTGAGGTCTTCCAGTAGCATCCCACGCTTCTCCGTCTTCACCACCACATCATCCACATAGACATGGGCATTCCTGCCGAGTTGCTTGAGGAGGCACTTCTGCATGCAACGCTGAAAGGTGGCGCCGGCATTCCTCAAGCCGAACGTCATTGTCAGGTAGCAGAAGGCTCCAAATGGTGTGATGAAGGCGGTCTTCAGTCTGTCTGCCGGGTCCAGCTTGGTCTGGTAATATCCTGAATACGCATCTAGGAAACTCAGCAGCTCGCATCCGGCTGTGGAGTCTATCACCTGATCGATTCTTGGCAGGGCAAACGGGTCCTTTGGGCAGGCTTTGTTGAGGCTTGTGTAGTCGATACACATCCGCCATTGCTTGTTCTTCTTTAGCACCAAAACCGGGTTTGCCAGCCACTCTGGAAAAAACACTTCCATGATGAAGCCGGCCGCAAGAAGCCGGGCTATCTCCTCTCCAACAACTCTTCTCTTCTGTTCTGACAGGCGGCGCAAGGGCTGCCTGACGGGTTTCACATCTGGCCTGACATGTAGCTTGTGCTCGGCGAATTCCGTCGGTACACCTGGCATGTCTTTGGGGGACCATGCGAAGATGTCTCGGTTCTCACGGAGGAAATCGACGAGCTCGCCTTCCTATTTGTTGTCGAGGTTTGCACCTACGACAGCGTATCTTCTGGGTGCTCCGGGTCCAAGGGTATCTTCTTGGTCTCTTTGGACGGCTTGAATGATCCTTCCGCTTCCGACTCCTTGGGGTCGGGCGACATCTCTTGCTGCTTTCCGGCCATCGCCATGACTCGGTCAAGGAGCCGCTTCTCAGCCACGATCACCAGGGACTTGGCCAGCCGACTGCTCTTGGCTGCGCAGGCGGACGACTTCTTATAGTCGCCGGCTACGGTCAGAATCCCCTTGGAACTCGGCATCTTCATCTTGAGGTAGGCGTAGTGAGTAACCGCCATGAACTTGTCCAAAGCAGGTCGGCCAAGCAGTGCATGATATGGGCTTTCCAAGTCCACTACTTCAAACCAGACCGGCTCTCAGCGGAAATGATCTTTGTCTCCGAAGAGGACGTCTATCAGGATCTTGCCGATTGGTGAACAGGAAAGGCCGGGTACAATTCCATGGAACACAGTCCGGCTGCTCTGCAGCTGTCTTCGCTTGATTCCTAGCTTCTCCATGGTGTCCTTGTACAGGATGTTGATGCTGCTGCCTCCGTCTATCAAAATTCGTGAGAAACGGGCTGCCCGCCTATCAGTGGCCAAGGTAGCACCTAGGACCAGGGCATAAGAGCCCGGACTCGGCATCACATATGGGTGATCCGCTCTACTCCATCTCTCGGACCAATGCATGAACTCTGGGGCATCTGTTGCCACTGCATTTACTTCTTGCTGCTGTTGGCGCCTGCTGCGCCGGTCATCTGCCACGCTAGTGAACACCACGTAGGCTCCATGCTCATCTGGGAACTCGTCTTGCACTGCGCCGACTGGCCGAGCCGCCGGCTGCTGGGGAGGCGGCGGAGGAATGAGGCCGTCTCCCTTGGCGATTCTAGTGAGCCAGTGGCACTTTCGGGTGGTATGATTTGACGGCTTCACGCCGCTGTGGAACTTGCAGGGACCATCCAAAGTCTGCTCATAGGAGAAGGCGGGCAACCAATTGGATTTGCCGCCTTTCTGCCGCTTGGCCGGAGGCTGCCCCTCCGGCTGTTGGTCTTCAACTGTCGCCACTTGCCGACTGTTGGAAGTCGGCTGTTGGGCCTTGCGCTTGTTGTCGTTCTGTTGTTGGCGCCGACTGGTGTCTCCAGCCGGGGTTTTGGGAGCCTGAGGGGTCACCTTGCCAGCGGCGTTGACTTGGATCTCTGTCTTCATGGACGAGTCGGCCATGGCGTACTTGTCTGCTATGACTAGCAGTTCGTCGAGGGTTTCTGGCTCGTCGCAGAGGAGCCTGTGCTTGATGAGGGTGCCCTCTCTGCACCCGGCGGTGAAGTATTCGATAGCCTGCACCTCGTGCACGCCCTTGCAGGAGTTCCGAAGCTCGCCCCATCGCGTGAGGTAGTCGCGTGTTGATTCATCAGGGCCTTGCACACACAAGGAAAGCTGGCGCGGCTTGGGAGGTTGCTTGTACGTGCTCGTGAAGTTGCGGATGAAGGCTTCAGTGAAGTTGACCTAGCTGTTGATGCTGCGGGGCTTCAGGCTATTCAACCATGTCCAGACCGTTCCCTGGAGCATGAGGGGAACATACTTTACGGAAACGCGCTTGTTGCCGTTTGCTATGCTGACGGCTGTGGAGTAGTCTATCAGCCAGTCCTCCGGCTTCATGGAGCCGGTGTACTTAGGTGTGTCTCGGGGGAGCGTGAACCCTTTGGGGAAGGGCTCGTCTCGGATGCGGGGCCCAAAGCAAGGTGGAGCCAGCTCGTCTTCTTCTTCCAGCGCCAGGGATCGGTGGAGTCGGTCGATCCGATGGCGGGCGTCGTTCTCTCCGACTCCCTCTCGGCGGCCGAGGCGGCCTCCGAGAGTCGGATGCTCAACAGGCGGCGGGGAAACTCGCCGCTCCCTTCTGGGTGGGGGAGGCAGGTAGTCGTCCCGTCGCTCTACTGCTCTTGGGTGGCCGTCTTGGTCGTGCTTGATGGTGATGTGAGTCCGACTGTGACTGACAGCCAGCTCCTTTTCTTTCCTTCCGCGGACTCCGCCAGTCGGCGTCCGAGAGGTCGCGCCTTGGTCTCGGCGGGGAGGCAAGTCATCGTTCGGCTGCTGCAGTGCGTCTGCGTGGCCGCCGGCCGCGTTCTGCGCAGCAACCGCGTCGAGGAGTTGCTGGACTCTCTCCGTCATCAAACGGCGCTCTTCGCCCTCGAAGTTCTTCAGCTCGTCAGTCGCCGCTTGGGCGGCGCGGATGTTCTCCACTGGGGTGGCGTATACGGGGCGTTTTGCCCCGAACAAGTCGGCGATGTCCGCGCCGTGCTGCCGGACCGCGCCTAGACGGCTCGGCCTAGTCGGAGCCGGCGAGCCGCCTACAGCGCGATCCATCTCGCGCTGGTATGCCTCTGACAAGCGCCTCATGCTTGCCAGCTTCTTGGCACCTTCGATGATCTGAAGGCGGCGTGTCTCTAGCGTCTCGGCGTCCGCGTCCTCTGGAATGGGCGCGGTAAGGTCTTGCAGGGCCACAACAAGCGGGTCCTGGGCTTCTTTGCCGGAGCGCTCGCCGTGACTGATGAGGAGCACCTCCGTGATGGCGCTTCCACCGCTCTCCTCGTGCGGAAGCGGCTCGTCGTAGACCACCACGTTGGTGGGGAAAATGTCAAGCGACACGGCGTCGGAGTCGACCAGCATCGGGTCGGTGGAGCCTACGGACTCCAAGTCCACGGCAGGCTCACCGGCGACGTGGAGTTGGTCAAGGAGGCCCACGAGAAGGCTCTCGGGGCCACCCGTGCCTGCGTCGGATGCAGGCTCATTGGAGAGGCGCACCTTGCCGACAAGTTCGGCGAGGCTGCTCGCGGCGCAGGCGGCCTCAGCGCCGCGCAGCGTGTCAATGCAGACTCCATCTGGCGAGCTTGGCTGGCTGCGCTCGCCAGGGAGGAAGAGGGTTCCTGTCCAGAACAGATCTCTGGACGACGGTGCACCTTGCCCCACGGTGGGCGCCAAATGTCGGGGGTTGGGTGTGACATATGCCAAAGGATGGCTTATCATGGTGGGGGCGAGTAGAACGTCGCCGGTGCCTGGAAACGGGATGAGGCGTAGGCATGCACGCCGGCGAATCTTACCCAGCTTCGGGGCTCTCCGGGGAGATAACACCCCTACTACTGCTCTGCGGGGTCTCCGCATGATCACTAAGGCAAAGTGACTACAATGGTGCTCCTTGAGCTGTATCGGGAGGTAGGAGAGAGCAAGGCTAGTTCTCTCCTCCCTGTGCTATCTGGTCTATCTCTATCAAGGTCCGAACCCTTTGCATGGGTGCCCCGGGGGGTTTATATAGGCCTACCCCCCGGGGGTACAATGGTAATTCGGCTGGGCGCGGGTCCCAGCCGTCTGTCTCTCACGCCGCCGTCCTTCCCGCCGGCTTCTGGGGCCCGCCGACTGGTGGGTACCGCGGACAGGCCTGACACTGTGCGGCGCTCCTGATGACGCAGGCTTGGTCATTGGGTCGTGGCAACAGTGCCGCCGTCTATCGGGCGATCATTGTCGCCATTCCCCATCCTATCTGGTTAATGGCTCGTGGGGCCCTGGAGGGGAGGCGGCCGACTCCAGGGAGGCCGACTCCCACAGGGCCGTCTTCGGGGCGCTCAAGCCGCCTTCGGTCCACCCACTGACAGGCGGCCCCACGTCTTCGAGCCGTACAGGCCGGCGTCGTGGGTACAGTGCGTCGCGCACTGTGACTGAGGTCAGGGTAGGCATGGCAACAGTGCCGCGCCTCGCTGGAGATCTTTGGGCGATATGGCTCACTGTAGCCATGCCAGTCCCCCGTAGGCAGGGAGGAACAACCACGTCGTGACCGTACCCCGCATCGGGCTTCGGGAAAAGTCATGGGTCGACTCCCATAGCCGGCCTTTCTAGAGGTCGCCAGCTTGGAGTCGGCTTGTCTTGGAGTTGCCGTCTGGGACTCGGCTTCTCCTTGAGTCGCCGTTTGGGACTCGGCCTGTCTTGGAGTCGCCGTCTGGGACTCGGCTTGAGGGGCGCGGCCTGCCCCGATGTCTTGAAAGATCCTGGGACCCGGGTTAGCCTACCCGTGGCCCATTACTCCGACATTCAGCTGGAGAAATGCTTCATCCGCCTTGTGGTTCCACTCAAAAAAGGTGGTCTTCTTCATTAGTTGATACAAAGGGAGAGCTTTCTCGCCCAGCCGACTGATGAATCGGCTGATGGACGCCAAGCAGCCGGTGAACTTCTGCACATCTAATAGTCAGCTGGGTACCTCCATCCTCTCGATGGCCTTGATCTTCACAGGGTTGCACTCTATGCCGCGTTCAGAGACCAGGAAGCCAAGGAGTTGGCCGGCTGGTACTCCGAAAATGCACTTCTCAGGGTTGAGCTTGATCTGGAATCAACGCAGGTTCTCAAAGGTTTCCTTGAGGTCTTCCAGCAGCGTCCCACGCTTCTCCGTCTTCACCACTACATCGTCCACGTAGACGTGGGTGTTTCTGCCGAGTTGCTTGAGGAGGCACTTCTGCATGCAACGCTGAAAGGTGGCGCCGGCATTCCTCAAGCCGAACATCATGGTCAGGTAGCAGAAGGCTCCGAACAGCATGATGAAGGCGGTCTTCAGTCTGTCTGCCGGGTTCAGCTTGATCTGGTGATATCCTGAATATGCATCTAAGAAACTCAACAGCTCGCATCCGGCTGTGGAGTCTATCACCTGATCGATTCTTGGCAAAGCAAAGGGGTCCTTGGGGCAAGCTTTGTTGAGGCTTGTGTAATCAATGCACATCCTCCACTGCTTGTTTTTCTTCAGCACCAAGACCGGGTTTGCCAACCATTCTGGAAAAAACACCTCCATAATGAAGCCGGCCGCCAGGAGCCGGGCTATCTCTTCTCCAACAACTCTTCTCTTTTCTTCTGACAGGCGGCACAAGGGCTGCCTGACGGGCTTCACATCAGGTCGGACATGTAACTTGTGCTCGGCGAATTCCGTCGGTACACCTGGCATGTCTTTAGGGGACCATGCAAAGATGTCTCGATTCTCACGGAGGAAATCAACGAGCTCGCCTTCCTATTTACTGTCAAGATTTGTACCCATGACAGCGTACCTCTCTGGGTGCTCCGGGTCCAAGGGTATCTTCTTAGTCTCTTTGGCCGGCTTGAATGAACCCTCAGCTTTCGACTCCTTGGGGTCAGGCGACATCTCTGGCTACTTTCCGGCCATTGCCACGACCCGATCAAGGATCCGCTTCTCAGCTGCGATCACCAGGGACTCGGCCAGCCGACTGCTCTCAGCCGTGCAAGCGGACGACTTCCTGTAGTCGCCAGCGACGGTCAGAATCCCCTTGGAACTCGGCATCTTCATCTTGAGGTAGGCGTAGTGAGAAACCGCCATGAACTTGGCCAGTGCAGGTCGGCCAAGTAACGCATGGTATGGGCTTTCAAGGTCCACCACTTCAAACCAGACTAGCTCTTGGCGGAAATGATCTTTGTCTCCGAAGAGAACATCTATCAGGATCTTCCCGATTGGTGAGCAGGAAAGGCCAGGTACAATGCCGTGGAACACAGTCCGGCTGCTCTGCAGCTGTCTTCGCTTGATTCCTAACTTCTCCATAGTGTCCTTGTACAGGATGTTGATGCTACTGCCTCCGTCTATCAGTGCTCGCGAAAAGCAGGCTGCCCGCCTATCAGTGGCCAGGGTGGCACTCAGGACCAGGGCATAGGAGCCCGGATTTGGCATCACCTCTGGGTGATCTGCTCTGCTCCAACTGATAGGCTTCTCGGACCAATGCATGAACTCTGGAGTATTTGATGCCACAGCGTTCACTTCTTGCTGCTGCAGCCGTCTGCTGCATCGATCATCAGCCACACTGGTGAACACCACATAGGCTCCATGCTCTTTTGGGTACTCGTCTTGTACTGTGCCGACTGGCCGAGCAGCCGGCTGCTGGGGCGGCGGTGGAGGCGGCGGCCCAGCAGGCGGGGGAGGAAGGAGGCCGTCTCCCTTGGCGATTCTGGTAAGCCAGTGGCACTTTCGGGTGGTATGGTTTGACGGCTTCGCGCCGCTATGGAACTTGCAGGGACCATCCAGAGTCTGCTCGTAAGAGAAGGCCGGCAACCAGTTGGACTTGCCGCCTTTCTGTCGCTTGGCCGGAGGCTGCCCCTCCGGCTGTTGATCTTCGACTGTTGCAACCTGCCGACTGCCGGAAGTCGGCTGTTGGGCCTTGCATTTGTTGTCATTCTGTTGTTGTCGCCGACTGGTGTCTCTAGCTGGAGTTCTGGGCGCCTGAGGGGCCACTTTGCCAGCTGCATTAACTTGAATTTCCGTCTTCATGGAGGAGTCGGCTGTGGCGTACTTGTCTGCTATGATCAGCAGTTCGTCGAGGGTTTCCGGCTCGTCGCAGAGGAGCTTGTGCTTGAGGAGGGTGCCTTCTCGGCACCCGGCGGTGAAGTACTCGATAGCCTGCACCTCGTGCACGCCCTCGCAGGAGTTCCGAAGCTCGCCCCAGCGCGTGAGGTAGTCGCGTGTTGACTCGTCAGGGCCTTGCACCCACAAGGAAAGCTGGCGCGGCTTGGGAGGTCGCTTGTACGTGCTCGTGAAGTTGTGGATGAAGGCTTCGGTGAAGTCGACCCAGCTGTTGATGCTGTGGGGTTTCATATTGTTCAACCATGTCCGGGCTGTGCCTTGGAGCATGAGTGGAACATACTTCATGGCAATTCGCTTGTTGCCGTTCGCTATGTTGACGGCCGTGGAGTAATCGACTAGCCAGTCTTCCGGCTTCACGGAGCCGGTATACTTGGGTGTGTCTCGGGGGAGCGTGAACCCTTTGGGAAAAGGCTCATCTCGGATGCGGGGTCCGAAGCAGGGCGGACCCAACTCATCTTCTTCCTCCAGCGCCAGGGATCGGTGGAGTGGGTCGATCTGTTGGCGGGCGTCATTCTCTCCGACTCCCTCTCGGCAATCAAGGCGGCCACCGAGAGTCGGATGCTCAACAGGCGGTGGGGAAACTCGCCATTCTCTTCTTGGTGGGGGAGGCAGATAGTCGCCCTGCCATTCCACTGCTCTCGGACGGCCATCTTGGTCGTGCTCGATGGTGATGCAAGTCCGACTGTGACTGACAGCCGGCTCTTTGTCCTTTCTTCCGCGGATTCCACCAGTCGGCGTCCGAGACGTCGCGCCTTGATCTCGGCGAGGAGGCAAGTCGTCGTTTGGTTGCTGCGGCGCCTCTGTGCGGCCGCCGGCCGCGTTCTGCGCAGCAACCGCGTCAAGGAGCTGCTGGATCCGCTCCATCATCATGCTGCGCTCTTCGCCTTCGAAGTTCTTCAGCTCGTCACTCGCCGCTTGGGCGGCGCGGATGTTCTTCGCAGGGGTGGCGTATACAGGGCGATTGGCCCCGAACAGGTTGGTGATGGTCGCGCCGCGCTGTCGGACCGCGCCGAGGCGGCTAGGCCCCATCAGAGCCGGCGAGTCGCCCACGGCGCGATCTATTTCTCGCTGGTAGGCTTTTGACAAGCGCCTCATGCTTGCCAGCTTCTTGGCGCCTTCGATGATCTGAAGGCGGCGTGTCTCGAGCGTCTCGGCATCTGCGTCTTCTGGAATAGGCGCAGTCAGGTCTTGCAAAGCCGCATCGAGCGGGTCATGAGCTCCCTCACCGGAACGCTCATCATGGCTGATGACGAGCACTTCCATGACGGTGCTTCCGCCGCTCTCCTCGTGAGAGAGCGGCTCGTCGTAGACCACCAAGTTGGTGGGGAAAGTGTCAAGCGACACGGCGTCAGAGTCGACTAGCATCGGGTCGGTGGAGCCTACGGATTCCAAGTCCACGGCAGGCTCGTCGGTGACGTGGAGTTGGTCGAGGAGGCCCGCGAGGACGCTCTCGGGGCCACCCGTGCCTACGTCGGATGCAGGCTCGTTGGAGAGGCGAACCTCGCTGACAAGTTCGGCAAGGCAGCTCGCTGCACAGGCGGCCTCAGCGCCGCGCAGCGCGTCGATGCAGACTCCATCTGGCGAGCCTGGCTGGCTGCGCTCGCCAGTGAGGAAGAGGGTTCCCGTCCAGAACAGATCTCCGGACGACGGTGCACCTCGCCCCACAGTGGGCGCCAAATGTCAGGGGTTGGGTACGACATATGCCAAAGGATGGCTTATCATTGTGGGGGCGAGTAGAACGTCGCCGGTGTCTGGAAGCGGGATGAGGCGAAGACATGCACGCCGGCGGATCTTACCCAGCTTCAGGGCTCTCCGAGGAGATAACACCCCTACTGCTGCTCTGCGGGGTCTCCGCATTGTCACTAAGGCAAAGTGAATACAAGGTTGCTCCTAGAGCTGTTTCTGGAGGTAGGAGAAGGCAAGGCTAGCTTTCTCCTCCCTGTATGGTCTGTCTAGTGCTAATGGATTCGAACTCTTTGCATGGGTGCCCTGGGGGGTTTATATAGGCCTACCCCCAAGGGTTACAATGGTAAAACCGGCCGGGTGCGGGTCCCAGCCATCTGTCTCTCAGGTGCCGTCTTCTCCGCCGACTCCTGGGGCCCGCCGACTAGTGGGTCCTGCCGACTGGCCTGGTATGGGGACGTCAGTCCTGGTCCGCCGCGGGCGGGTCGTACCGGCTGTAGATTACTGTAGCCGTGCTTCTAATGATGCGTGCTTGGTCATGCGGTCATGGAAACAGCGCCGCCGCCTGGCGGACGATCACTGTTGCCATTCCCCCGTCGTGTCTGGTTAATGGCATGTGGGGCCCGTGGGGGGGGGAGGGGGGCGGCCGACTCCTGGGGGCCGACTCCCAGCGGGTCCGACTCTCGGTGCTCCCGCCGTCTTCAGTGCTCTCGCTGACTGGTAGGCCCCGCCGTCTCCGGGCCGTATAGACAGACTGTCGTGGGCACAGGGCCCCGCCCCCAGGAGCTGATGTCAGGGCCGGCATGGCAACAGTGCTGCGCCGGACGGAGATCTCCGTTGGTACGGCGCACTATGGCCATACCTGCCCTTAAATAACATAGTGGTTGGAGTTGTAGGCCGACTTCCATAGTCGGCCTCCTTGGAGTAGCCTCTTGGACTCGGCTTATCTAGAGTCGCCTCTTGGACTAGGCTTATCTGGAGTCGCCTCTTGGACTCGGCTTATCTTGGAGTCGCTTTTGGACTCGCGGGGCGCAACCTGCCCCGATGTCTTGAAAGGTTCTGGGACTCGGGTTGGCCTACCCGTGGCCCATTACTCCGACAACAGAGGCCCTGCTTTATCAGGGATACCGACTTTATTATAAACATCATAATATATACATTGTAAAAATATGTACATCATAAGAGTCGGTGGCTCAAGTGTAGTAAGGCCGAAGATGAGCAATATTCCATGGCCAGCGGGTCTCCTCCTCCGACTGACGTGAGTCCTTATGGTCTCGAATATCGATAATGTAGTATGACCCATTGTTTAAATTCTTACTGATCACAAAGGGTCCTTCCCAAGGTGGGGATAGCTTGTGCATGTCAGTCTGATCCTGGATAAGCCGGAGCACCAAGTCACCTTATTAAAAGGTTCTGGTCTTAACCCGGCGGCTGTGATAACGGTGTAGATCTTGTTAGTAAATCACCGAGCAAGCCGCCGCAAGGTCACGCTCCTCATCTAACAGGTCAAGTGCATCCTGACGTGCTTTTTCATTACAGCTTCAACATAAGCCGCCACGTGGGGCGAGTCGTGACGGATGTCACTAGGGAGAACCGCCTCTGCTCCGTAAATCATGAAGAAAGGCGTGTAACCCGTAGATCTGTTGGGGGTAGTATTGATACTCCATAGCACTGATGGTAACTCCTCCACCCAACAACCCGGCGTCCTCTGCAAAGGAGCCATAAGCCGGGGCTTGATGCCTCTCAAAATTTCTTGACTGGCTCTTTCAGCTTGACCATTGGATTGGGGTGAGCTACTGACAACACATCAAGTCGAATATGCTCATGTTGACAAAACTCTTTCATAACACCCTTGGATATATTAGTGCCATTATAAGTTATAATGTTGTGGGGGAAAACCAGAGTGAAAAATCACCTTTTTGATGAATTGAACCGCCGTTGGCGCGACACACTTACTGACCGGCTCTGCATTGGCCCACTTTGTGAATTTGTCACCTGCCACCAAAAGGTGGGTCTTTTTATCCTTGGACCTTTTAAAAGGCCCAACCATATCATGCCCCAAAACTGCAAACAGCCAAGTAATTGGAATCATCCTCAATTCTTGAGCCGGCACGTGAGCTCGCCGTGAAAATTTCTGACAACCATCACATTTACTGACCAAATCCTCTGCATCAGCATGAGCCGTTAGCCAATAAAATCCATGACGAAAAGCTTTAGCCACGAGAGATTTAGAGTCGGCATGATGACCACAATCACCTTCATGAATCTCGCGAAGAATCTCACAACCCTCTTCTGGAGAGACGCAACGTTGAAACGCCCCAGTACACTGCAATGGTGCAGCTCTCCGTTCACAATTGTCATTGACTTAGACCGTCGAGTTATCTGTCTGGCCAAAGTTTCATCCTCAGGTAACTCGCCCCCGGTCATATAAGCCAAATATGGAATTGTCCAATCAGCAATAGCGTGAAGAGCCGCCACCAATTGTGCTTCCGGGTCAGGAATAGCCGGATCTTCCTCTGTAGGCAATTTGACAGAAGGGTTATGTAGAATATCCAACAAAGTGTTAGGTGGCACCGGCTTACGCTGGGACCCTAACCGGCTTAAGGCATCAGCCGCCTCATTTTTTCTTCGATCAATGTGTTCCACTTGATAACCCTTGAATTGCCCATCAATAGCGTCAACTTCACGGTGATAAGCCGCCATGAGTGGATCCTTAGAACACCATTTGCCTGAAACTTGCTAAGCCACCAAGTCTGAGTCATCGAAACATCGTACCCGGCTTAAACTCACCAAGGACATGGAGCAGGGATTCATACTGAGCTGCATTGTTAGTACAGGGAAACATCAACCCTAAAACATAACAAAACTTATCACCTCGAGGGGAAGCTAAGACCACTCCAGCCCCCGAGCCCTCCAATTGCCTGGACCCATCAAAGTGAATAGTCCACTATGTGTTATCTGGCTTTTATTCAGGCATCTGGAGCTCAGTCATTGATTAAATCCACAAGTGCTTGAGACTTGATGGCCGTGCGAGACATATAGTTCAAACCATGAGGTCCAAGCTCAATGGCCCACTTGGCTACCTGACCTGTGGCTTCTTTGTTTTGAATAATATCCCCTAAGGGAGCAGAACTAACCACAGTGATGGGATGACCCAGAAAATATTGCGTAAGCTTCTGACTAGCCATGAACACCCCATAAATGAGCTTCTGCCAGTGCGGATACCTCAGCTTGGACTCAATGAGCACTTCACTGATATAGTAAGCCGGCCATTGAACCGGATATTCCTTGCCTGCTTCCTTCCGTTCCACCACGACAGCTACACTAAGTAGCCACATATAATAACAACGACTCCTTATCAATAGGAGCAGCAAGGACTGGAGGCTCAGCTAGCTGTTTCTTCAAAGCTTCAAACGCGTCATTAGCAGCATCACTCCAGACAAAGTTATCTGTTTTCTTCATCATCTGGTACAGTGGTATGGCCTTCTCACCCAACCGGCTTATGAACCGGCTTAAGGCAGCAATACGACCCACCAGACGTTGAACATCATTGATACACGCTGGCTTTGCCTAGGAGGTAATGGCCTTGATCTTCTCCGGGTTAGCTTCAATGCCTCTGTTAGAAACTAGAAAACCCAAAAGCTTGCCTGCTGGCACACCAAAAATGCACTTGGCCGGGTTAAGCATCATCTTGTAGACCCAGATATTGTTGAAGGTCTCCTTCAAATCATCTATCAAAGTTTCCTTCTCTCTGGATTTCACCACAATATCATCCACATAAGCATGAACATTGCGCCCAATCTGACTGTGAAGACAATTCTGCACACATCACTGGTAAGTCGCCTGGGCACTCTTGAGCCCAAAAGGCATAGACATATAGCAGAAGGCTCCAAAGGGGGTAATCAAAGTTGTCTTCTCCTGGTCCTTAACTGCCATCTTGATCTGATGATAACCAGAATAAGCATCCAAAAAACTCAAATGCTCACAACCGCCGTAGCATCAATGATTTGATCAGTACGAGGGAGAGCAAAAGGATCAGCTGGACAGACCTTGTTTAAGTCCGTGTAGTCCACATACATATGCCAAGTGCCATTCTACTTAAGCACCAGCACCGGATTAGCCAACCACTCAGGATGAAAGACTTTCACACATTAAATCTTTAATTGAAAAGTGCAATTGGGTAATTTTATGGCTGGATGATTTAGAGGATTGGAGGCCTCTGTCCATACCAGAGATAAACTTCAGGAAGTTATGTAAGTTGCATCATGAGCACCTTTTGCATTTGTAGTTCTTATACTGGAGAAAAAGGTGCACTATTAGATATATCAAGGTGGGAGAAGAGAACTCAAAATTTTTCCAGGCAATGGCAACAGAGAGATATAGAAAAAATTCTATTGCTAGCCTGCACTTGTCTGATGGGACAGTTTCTTCAGATCATGGGGAGATTGCTAAGGAATTTTTGGTAACTTTCAAGGGAAGAATGGGAACCCTTAAACCAATTGTTTTGGGGAATGACATTCTATCTTTAATTCCAAGAATTCAAGGTCTTGAGGTGCTCACAAAACCTTTTCATCTGAATGAGATTGAAAAGGTCATAAAAGAAATGCCAATTGATAAAGCACCTGGGCCAGATGGTTTCAATGGTCTGTTTATGAAGAGATGCTGGCCAATTATTTCAACTGACTTTATTCAGTTGGTCAATGAGTTTCATGCTGGAACTGTGATTTTGGAAAATCTCAATGAAGCTTTTATAACTTTAATCCCAAAAAAGCAGTCACCTGAGGGTGTGGGAGATTTTAGGCCAATCTCTTTGACAAGTGTAGGACTAAAGTTTCTGACAAAACTAGCTGCCAATAGGTTTCTGGAGGACATCACCAAATGTGTGCATAAGAATCAGTATGGCTTCATTAAATCTAGGACAATTCAGGATTGTATTGCATGGACTTTTGAGTATATTCACTAATGCAATCAATCCAGGAAGCCAATTCTTTTTCTTAATCTTGATTTTGAAAAAGCTTTTTACTCAATTCAGCATGAGGCAATCTTGAGAATTCTTGTGGCAAAGGGATTTGATAGCAAATGGATCACATGGATTCAACAACTGTTAACTTCTGCAACATCATCAATCCTATTAAATGGTGTGCCTGGAAATCATTTCAAGTGCAAATGTGGTGTTAAGCAAGGAGATCCTATCTCTCCTTTGCTTTTTGTTATTGCTGCTGACCTTTTGCAAACCATGATCAATGATCTTCTGATTAGGGGGCAGCTTGTTTTGCCATTGCCCACACATGATCCTTTTTATCCAGTGGTTCAGTATGCTGATGACACATTGCTGTTTGTAAATGCTGACCTAGCTCAGTTGGAGGCTCTTAAAACAGTGCTAAATTCCTTTTCATTGGCAACTGGGTTACAAATCAACTTTCATAAGTCTTCAATGTACCCCATCAATGTGGAATCCTCAGTTGCTTCTGCACTTGCTTCTTTTTTTGGCTGTCAGTTAGGCTCTATGCCTTTCACTTATTTGGGACTGCCTGTTGGAACCACTAGACCAAAAATTGTTGACTTGCTCCCTTTGGTGGATTGCATGGAAAGGAGGTTAACTGCTAGTTCCTGGTTTTTACCTCAAGGTAGTAGACTGCAATTGGTAAATTCAGTGATATCTTCCTTGCCCATATTCTTTCTTTGCAGTCTATCTTTATCACAGGGCATTCTAAAACAGCTAGAAAGGATTCAAAGGCAGTGCCTCTGGAGGAAATATGGTCAGGAAAAGGGTCATTCTTTGGCTGCTTGGCCCCTTGTCTACAGGCCAAAGATGAAGGGTGGACTTGGCATTCTGAATTTGGGATTGCAAAATGATGCTCTGTTACTTAAGTCCCTGAATAAATTCTATAACAAAGCTGATGTGCCATGAGTCAGTCTAGTGTTGGATTCATACTACTATCAAAGAGTTCCACATGACACTATTCTATGTGGCTCTTTTTGGTGGAGGGACATCTGTAAGTTAGTGGACAAATATCGAGCTGTAACATCTGTATCTGTTGGCAAAGGAGATTCTGTGCTTTTTTGGTCTGATCACTGGGAGATTGGACAATCTTGTATCCCTCTGCAAGAAAGGTTTCCAAGGCTTCATTCTTTCTGCCTTCATAAGAACCTTTCTGTTAAGGAAGTGATACAAGCAGGAAATTTGCAACAAATGTTTTCTTTGCCTTTGTCTGAACTGGCTTTTAGGGAGTTCAATCAACTTGCATCTTTGTTGTCTGGTCGACACTTGGACAATGATTGTGATGATTTGTGGACTTGGAGACATGGGAAAAAGGGTGAGTATTCTGCAAAGAAGTTCTATGAGTTTGTACACCAGCCTGTCATTGCCAATTCAATACTGAGCTGGGTTTGGAAGAGCTGCTGTACAATGACAGTTAAAATGTTTGCATGGTTGGTTATTATGGATAGAGTAAACACCAAGAATATGATTCAGCGAAGACATTGGAAAATCAATGATGGACCTAGTTGTGTCCTCTGCCCTACTGGAGTACTTGAGGATAGGAATCACCTATTCTTCTAGTGCAATTTCAGTATGAGGATCTGGAACTTTCTGCAAGTGTCCTGGTTGAATAACAATGATATGGTCCAAATTGCCTTACATGCAAGGAAGGAATTTGATAAACCATTTTTTGCAGAGGTAGTTTTTCTTGCCTAGTGGAATATCTGGAAAGTGCGAAATGACAAGGCTTTCAGACATGTCCATCCAACTTTTAGGCAGTGGAGAAATGGGTTCATTCATGATATTACTCTGCTCTCACATAGGATCAAGGCCAGATACAAGGATGATCTACTAAAATGGATTGATTTTCTGCCTCCTTGAAGATCCACACCTGTTGTAACTTCTTTTCTTTCTTAGTTTGTAGCTTTGTTTATTTCTGAGAGTACTGTATAGTCTTTTTTCTTTCTCTTTCTTTTGTTCCCCCTCTTGAGGAACTTTGTTATTACTTCCTGTTCTTTATTAATAAAATGTTGTGGGGTGTAAGCCCTGCAGTCTTCAAGGTCAAACAAAAAAAAGAGCCGGGCCACTTCTTCACCAATGGCCTTACGCCTCTCCTCATTGAAGCGATGAAGGAATTGCTTGACCGGCTTAAACTTTGGATCAATATTAAGAGTGTGCTTAGCGAGTTCTCTCGGTACACCTGGCATATCAGAAGGTTTCCATGCAAAGATGTCCTGGTTCTCACGGATGAACTCGATGAGCGCGCTTTCCTATTTTGGATCTAGGTTAGCACTCATACTGAACTGCTTGGATGAATCGTCAGGAACAAAGTCAACTAGCTTAGTGTCATCGGCCGACTTAAACTTCAATACCGGATCATGCTCTGTGGTTGGCTTTTTCAAAGATGTCATATCTGCCGGATCAACATTGTCTTTGTAGAACTTCAATTCCTCTGTTGCGCAGATAGACTTAGCATAAGCAGCATCACCTTCTTCACACTCCAAAGCTATTTTCCGGCTTCCGTGCACTATGATGGTCCCCTTGTAACCCGGCACCTTGAGCTGCAGATAAATATAACAAGGCCGTGCCATGAACTTGGCATAAGCCGGCCGTTCAAACAGAGAGTGGTTCGGGCTTCTAATCTTGACCACTTCAAAGGTTAACTTCTCGGCCCTGGAATCATGTTCATCCCTAAAGGCTACTTCGAGATTAATCCTGCCCATAGGATATGCCGACTTACCGGGCACCACTCCATGGAAAACAGTATTGGACGGCTTAAGATTTTTATCAGTCAACCCCATGCGATAGAAAGTATCATAGTAAAGGATATTAATGCTGCTACCCCCATCCACGAGTACCTTAATGAATTTGTATCCACCAACTTGAGGCGCCACCACCAAAGCCAAGTGATCTGGATTATCGACCCAGGGCGGGTGATCCTATCGACTCCACATAATGGGTTGCTCAGACCATCACAAGTAATGGGGAACTGTCGGCTCAACAGCGTTCACAACCCTCTTGTGGAGCTTCTGGTCCCGCTTGCATAAACTTGTGGTGAAGACATGATACTGCCCACTATTCAACTGCTTCGGATGACTTTGATATCCAGACTACTGCTGCTGCTGACCCCCCTGGCCGGATTGTTGATTGTAACCACCCTAATTACCTTGATGGTTTTGGTGACCCTGGAAGCTAGAACTAGAACCGCCACCACCGTAACCCGGGCCATGAGAACCGCCGCCACCAGAACTTGAGCCGCCACCTGGCCCATGATTGTTCTGTAAGAAAACATATTTTTTGAACTCCCTCATAATTTGACAATCTTTCCAAAGGTGGCCGGACGACCTTTCCTTCGTGCCATGCTTTGGGCAGGGCTGATTTAGCAACTGCTCAAGATAGACACCTAATCCACCTGTCCGAGGAAGCGTCTTCCCCTTACAACGCTGACCGTTATTCTACATATTGGTATTGGCCACAAAATCTGAATTACTATCCGCCTTGCGCTTACCGTTGCCCCCCTGACTCACCGGGTTATGCTGCTGACCCTTGATTTTGCCACTCTTCTTTCCCTTTCCCGGCTTTTTGTCATCAGACTCGGGGTCCTTGGTACTATGAGAGTCAGCATATTTAATTAGAGCCGCCATCAGTTGCCCCATATCATTACAATCGCGCTCGAGCTGCCCCAACTTCTGCTTAAGAGGCAAAAAATGGCAATTCTTATCTAACATTAGAACTGCAGGGCCAGCGTTGATGTTATCAGATGAGTGTATGATAGCCTTGACCCGGCGCACCCAATGGGTCGTCGACTCGCCCTCTTCTTGGGCGCAAGCATCCAAATCCACAATCGACATGGGCTATTTGCACGTATCTTTAAAGTTCTGGATAAACCGGGCCTTTAGCTCATCCCATGACCCGATGGAATTGGTGGGCAGCCCTTTTAACCAAGTACGGGTTGTCCCATCCAGCATCATGGTGAAGTATTTGGCACACGCAGCATCACTGACCTCCAACAGCTCCATGGCCATCTCATAACTCTCAATCCACGCCTCTAGGGGTAAGTCGGACGTGTAATTAGGCACCTTACGAGGTCCTTCGAAATCCTTGGGTAGACGTTCATTCCGTAGAGCCGGCACTAGACACAGTATCCCCGTGGTTCTAGAGGTCACACCTGCTTCCACCGAAGCCGTCGGATAAACCGGAAGATGTTGATGAGCCGCCCGCTGAGCCGCCTGCTCAGCTTCTCGACGTGCCCTGTCCTGATCAACTAAATCATGAGCACCACCACATGCTGGGTCATGCCCACGTGGCTGGTGACGGCACCGGTCATTGCTTGAAATGGCCGATGAGTCCATGTGTCTGCTATAACTCCGGCTTGGGCGAGGGGTCGAATGAATCCTCTCTCGACTGTAAGAATATGCCTCCTGCTATACCAATGCTGTTTGAAGAAGCTCCCTAGCCCTCCGTGTCTCAACCGCCGCTGGAGAGTTGCCTTCAACTGGGAGAGCCGCCAATCATGTCACCGCAGCGATCATATTATCCAAAGGGTTGGAAAAATGACCCGGTGGTGTCGGCACATATTAGGGCGGTGTATTATCCAGACGAGGTGGCTCCATCGTGCGTGGTTTAGCTGGCGCTCTAGCCCCAGGTGAGGGAGTCCGGGATTAAGGGGTCCTCGGATAGCCGGACTATATACTTTGGCCGGACTGTTGGACTATGAAGATACAAGATTGAAGACTTCGTCCCGTGTCTGGATGGGACTCTCCTTTGCGTGGAAGGCAATCTTGGCAATTCGGATATGTAGATCTCCTTCTTTGTAACCGACTCCGTGTATCCCTAGCCCCCTCCGGTGTCTATATAAACCAGAGGGTTTAGTCCATAGGATAACAACAATCATAATGATAGGCTAGCTTCTAGGGTTTAGCCTTTACGATCTCGTGGTAGATCAACTCTTGTAATACTCATATCACCAAGATCAATCAAGCAGGAAGTAGGGTATTACCTCCATTGAGAGGGCCCGTACCTGGGTTAACATTGTGTCCCCTGCCTCCTGCTACCATTAGCCTTAGACGCATAGTTCGGGACCCCCTACCCGAGATCCGTCGGTTTTGACACCGACATTGGTGCTTTCATTGAGAGCTCCACTATGCCGTCGCGATAGGGCTTGATGGCTCCTTCAATCATCTTCAACGACGCGGACCAGGGGGAGGTTTTCCTCCCCAGACAGATCTTTGTATTCGGCGGCTTCGTACTGCGGGCCAACTCGCTTGGCCATCTGGAGCAGATCGACAACTATGCCCCTAGCCATCAGGTCAGGTTTGGAAGCTTGAACTATACTGCCGACACCCGCAGAGACTTGATCTTCAACGGATTCGAGCCCGAGTCATGTGCACTGAACAGTCACGACGAGCATGACTTAGATTTGCCATCGGATAGTGTTCGGGAGATCGCGCCTGCGGCGGCCCCGGGAATCAATACGGAGCAGATTGTGCCATCCGAGGACGGGTGGATGGATCCCGCCACGGAGGCCGCACACTCATCGGCCTTGGAGCCGAACACTGACCCCACCTCCTATGAGGTCGGTATTGTTAGACCTCTGGACTCGTCTCCGGCTACAGGATCCGAACCGCGTACGTCCGTGCCTATCAAATCCGATTGGGCACCGGTCATGGAGTTCACCTCTGCGGATATCTTTCAGCACTCGCCCTTTGGTGATGTGCTAAATTCATTAAGGTCTCTCTCCTTGTCAAGAGACTCCTGGCCGAACTATGTTCGGCTCGAGTGGGAAGCGGACGACGAAGAAATTCGTTCCCCACCCACTATCCACTTAATAGCCACTATCGATGACTTAACCGACGTGCTTGACTTCAACTCTGAAGACATCGATGGTATGGACGACGATGCAGGAGAAGAACAGGAACCACCGCCTATAGGGCGCTGGACAGCCACCTCATCATATGATATATACATGGTGGACACCCCCAAAGAAAGCAAGGGCGATGAGGCAACGGAAGATAATCCCCTGGAGAAGCAATCTAGGCACCGACGTCATAGGCACCACTCCAAGCCCTACCATAGCACAAATATTGATACCGGAACAAGAGATGATAAAAATCTGGATGGTGCCGAAGACGAAAACAATCCGGCCCGGCCAGGCTTCGAGCAGGCCGAGCAAGAAGATGGGCAAGCTACTCCCAAGGAATAGGTAACAATGGAGAATCAGAGGATGATAATTACATGCCTCTCTCCAAAGACAAAGTGAGCCTTGGCGACAAAGAATTCATCGTGGCTGAGGATCCCGTTGAGCAGGAGTGCTTCAAGCGCCGGCTTATAGCCACTGCAAAAAGCCTGAAGAAAACGCAGCAACAGCTTCAAGCTGATCAAGATCTGCTAACTGATAGATGGACCGAGGTCCTGGCTATCGAGGAATACAGACTCGAGCACCCTACCAAAAGTTACCCAAAGCGCAGGTTGCTACCTCAACTCGAGGAGGAGGCGTTAAAGCCCACACTACCAGCGCATGATGCGGCTGACTGGCCACCCCGGGGCTGAGACAAAGCGGCGTACCAGCCCGAAGTCCAGACCGCACCCTGTCGCCAATCAAATAATAATACTAAGGCCCGGGGCTACATGAAGGACCTGCGAGACGTATTGGAAAACAAAGCAGGACAGTCAAGATCGATCTACGGATCACGGGGGCGCGCCACAATGCGCGACGAGGACCGTTACGCCGGACACAATAAAAAAAAGGTCCGGTCGGGCCGACTACAACAAACCAGACTCATTTGAACTACGTCGGGATGTAGCTCGGCATAGAGGCGCCGCACACCCCCTATGCTTCACTGATGAAGTAATGGATCATGAATTCCCAGAAGGGTTCAAACCCATGAACATTGAATCATATGATGGCACAAGAGACCCCGCGGTATGGATCGAAGATTTTCTCCTACACATTCACATGGCACGCGGTGATGACTTACATGCCATCAAGTACCTACCACTTAAGCTTAAAGGACTGGCTCAGCATTGGCTAAATAGCCTGCCGGCAAGCTCCATTGGTAGTTGGGAGGACCTGGAAGACGCATTCCTTGACAACTTCCAGGGCACTTACGTGCAACCACTGGATGCTGATGACTTAAGTCACATAACCCAACATCCCGGAGAGTCAGCTAGGAAATTCTGGACTCGGTTCCTAACTAAAAATAACCAAATTGTCAACTGTCCGAATGCCGAAGCCTTAGCATCCTTCAAGCATAACATTCGTGACGAATGGCTCGCCCGACACTTCGGCCAAGAGAAGCCAAAATCCATGGCAGCCCTCACAACACTCATGACCCGCTTTTGCGCGGGCGAGGACAGCTGGCTGGCTCGTAGCAACATCACACCAAAAAACTCCAGTGATTCAGACGCCAGAGATAGCAACGACAAGCCATGATGAAATAGACACAAGCGTCGTAACAATGGCAACAACGCCGAAGACACGACAGTCAATGCCGGATTCAGAGGCTCTAAATCCGGACAGCGGAAAAAGCCATTCAAAAGAAACAATCTGGGCTCGTCCAGTTTGGACCGCATACTCAATCGCTCATGCCAAATTCACGGCATCCCCGATAAACCAGCCAACCACACCAACAGAGAATGCTGGGTGTTCAAACAGGCTGGCAAGTTGAATGTCGAAAACAGGGAAAAGGGGCTGCATACCGATGACGACGAGGAGCCCCGGCCACCAAACACAGGAGGACAGAAGAAATTCCCTCCCCAGGTGAAAACAATGAATATGATATACGCAACCCACATTCCCAAGCGGGAACGGACGCGTGCACTAGGGGATGTCTATGCGATGGAGCCAGTCGCCCCAAAGTTCAACCCATGGTCCTCTTGTCCAATCACTTTCGATCGCAGGGACCATCCTACCAGTATCCGTCATGGCGGTTCAGCCTCATTGGTCCTTGACCCGATCATCGACGGATTCCACCTCACATGAGTCCTCATGGACGGTGGCAGCAGCCTGAAACTGCTCTATCAGGATACAGTGCGCAAAATGGGCATCGACCCCTCAAGGATCAAGCCAACAAAAACCACCTTCAAGGGTGTCATACCAGGTCTGGAGGCCTGTTGCACGGGCTCAATCACACTGGAAGTGGTCTTCGGATCTCTGGACAATTTCCAAAGCGAGGAGTTAATCTTCGACATCGTCCCTTTCCGCAGTGGCTATTATGCACTGCTCGGACGAACCGCATGTCAGGACCCCGACTCAATGCCACATCGATCTAGCATGTAAAATCTCATATCACTTTGCGGCCTCACGCACGGTATTCCCACGGGTGTCGCCTTACCTTTGCCCGGGACCGTTTGTGCCTTTTGGCACACGTATATGATAGTGTCGCTAGCATCCATATGATAAGGAGCCCGGGCTAACATGGCTAGTCGTAAACCCAAAGTGGCACAAACTTACAGGGACAGGCATCCATGACCCAGCATCAAACGTGTCGGTCATCAGCGAGTGAATCCAGGCTATAGCACTGGGCTAGCAGGACTCCGGTGAACCGGGCTGTAGCGGGCTAACAGGACTCCGGTATTCATCGCGTGACATTTCCCCGAAGGGACAGACACAGGAATGAAGAAGGACACATGCCGGCCAGCCTAAGTGTTCCGGAGCAGTAGCAAGCTACCATGGCTCAGTGGAAGCACTAGGAGACATTTCCCGGTAAGAGGGGCTACTAAGGATAAACAACTAGATAGTCAGATCCCACACATACCAAGCATTTCAATAACATACACACAATATGCTCGATATGTGCAAATACAACATGGCATCACAACATGACTCTACGACTCAAGTATTTTATTCAATAGGCTCCAAGGAGCGAGATATTACAAACATGGGTCTCACGACCCAACATTCAGAGCATACAAGCCAAGCACAAGCGGAAGCTTAACATGTCTGAGTACAGACATCTACAAATGAAAAAGGCTTGAAAGCCTGACTATCTACTAGATCCTGCCGAGGGCACAAGATCGTAGCTGAGGTAACAAGCTAAACATCGAAGTCCACGCGGAACTACAGCAAGACCGAGGTCTCTCTGCAAAAACATAAAATAGGCAAACGTGAATACAAATGTACCCAGCAAGACTTACATCAGAACTAACTACATATGCATCACTATCAACAAAGGGGATGGTGGGGTTTAACTGCAGCAAGCCAGCTTCGACTCAGTGGCTATCCTAAACTACGACTGCAAGTAACTATTTTGAGGTGGCACACACGAGTCCACATATTCACCAACCAATACACCACTATGGATCCACTCCCGTCTCCCTACGAGAACGCCATCCATAGCACTCACGCTTATCTTGCGCATTTTAAAGTATCCACTTTCACTTGTCTATGAACTGTTATAGGCAACCCAGAAGTCCTTTACCGCGGACACGACTATTCGAATAGATCATATTAACCCTGCAGGGGTGTACTTCTTCATACATGTTTCCACCACTTAGCGTCTGCACATGACATGTGCTCGGCAGACTTCAAGCGAAAGCCGACGTGGGTGTAGACCACGACCTACCTAAACACTCAAGTTTCTAGTCCAGGTTTATCACCTATTCGGGTTCCATCCGCGAGGAGATCCGGCCAGAGTTTCGCTCACAGCCCCAAACGATGTGTGCAGGGTTCTCGAGACACCAAACGGGCGCCCGGTACACCGTGCCACTTGCCTACCGCATCACACCCCTTCGGTCAACGCTGCGCACGGCCTCCAGCATACTACAAACACCAGAAACTACTTGCAACTCCTGGACAGAGGACAAGGGTGAATAAGAAGTCGAGCGGGTTCATATTTCAGGGCCCAATGCATGGTAGTAGCTGAATCATGGATCACAAACACAGAACTCAGTTCCTGAGGACGGCTTCAATGAGACAACCCACCATGTACTCCTACATGGCCTCTCACCGATACCTTTACCAAATCGTGTTCACACACTTAGCTCACACACAGTAGGACATGTTCACACACCTCTGATTCATCCCGGATGAATCAGACCTGACGCAACTCTAAGCAATAGCAGGCATGACAAACAAGCATGAATGAGTAGGCACATCAGGGCTCAAACAACTCCTACTCATGCTAGTGGGTTTCATCTATTTACTGTGGCAATGACAGGTCATGCAGAGGATAAAGGGGTTCAGCTACCGCAGCAAGTAACAGATGAATCGTTGTTGTCCTAATGCAGTAAAAGAGAGCAGGAGCGAGAGAGTAGGATTGTGTCGGAATGAACAAGGGGGTTTGCTTGCCTGGCACTTCTGAAGATAGTATATTTCTTCATTGGTGTCATCGATCACATCGTCGGGACAACATCTACCGAGGGGGAACAACATCGGCAAACAGAGAAGAAACACGATCAATGCAATGCACAATATGATGCATGATGTGACATGGCATTATGAATGTGTTTTGGGCTAATGCAAGCTAGATCAGATTGAGATGAGTCCATTTGAACCAAATATTCAAATGCAAACCCATTATATGAAGTCATAAAGGTGCATTAACTTGTTTCACCTAAACAGCAAGGTTAAAGTGTTTTAACATGCATGAAACCAGTACAGATGGATAGATTGGATTTTTCTGATCATTTTTCATATATAATTTGTTTCATTTGGAGCTACGGTTGATTTACTATGAATTTTAGAAGTTTGTGCTATTTTCTGGAATTTCCTATATAAGAATAAATCCAGAAAAGGATTTACTGCGTCAGCATGACGTAGGTGTGACGTCAGCAGGTCAACTGGGTCGGCCAGGTCAAACCTGACCTATGGGACCCATACGTCAGCATCTCAGGCTGGTTTGGGTGTATGACAGGTGGGACCAGTCAACGTTGACTTGACCAAGTCAAAGCTGACATGTGGGGTCCACACGTATTAGTACTAATCTTAACAGAAAATTAGACTAACCTAATTATGGTCCGGGACCCACATGTCATTGACACAGGCAATAACTAAGCATGATTAGCACCTAAACTAATGGTGCCACATCAGCCACCGGCGTTTAACCGCCGGCGATGGCAGACCGCGGCTGTGCCCGCGTCGGGTTTGCTCTACGGGCCACCGTTCGAAGCGTGTCTGGTTGCGTTGGAAAGCTCTTGCTCCCGCGCATTGAACGGTGCAGGTGCTGGGTCGTGGGGAGGCCGGAGCTCGCTGGAGTGGAGCCCGCGGTGGTTGCCGGAGCTCGGGATCGAGCGGCGCAGCGCTATGATGCACGGGAAGACAAGCTGGTGGCGACGTTAGCTTGCTGCGGAGCTGCTAAGCACATAGCCGTGCTCGGGAACGAGCTTTGCTAGCTCTTGTTACAGCGGCGACAAGAACGGCGGCGGCCGGCTCTCGGCTCCGGTGGAAACGGCGGGTACACGGCGCAATAGAGCACGGGGAGAGAGGGGAGCGGCAGAGGAGCTCACAGTGAGTCAAACGGGAGGGTCAGCGAGCTCGGGGAGGCACCGGAGGCAGCAAATCGACGGCGACGATCCCCGATGGCTGACGAGGGGAAACGACAGCAGTGGCAGAGTTGCAGCGCGTCCGGGACCTCGTGGCTCGGTGGAGAGGAAGAGGGGGTCGAGGCGGAGCCTCTGGGCGCGTCGGTGAGGCGTGGGGTGGCCGGTGGCCGTGCTGGTGCTCGTCGGCGCACTGCGGCGGCTCTCGGGGTTGCTCGGGGCTACGAGAGAGGGAGAGCCAGAGGAGAGGGAGAGAGCAGAGAGTGAGGGGAGAGGCAGAGGGGGCTGCGGGGCGTCTGCAGACGCGTCAGGGGCGCCTAGGTGGCAAGCATGAGGTGTAGCTCGGGCGCGCGCGCTGTCGACACGCCACTGCCTACTGGCAGAGGTTGAAGACAGCCGCTTCAGGCCAGTGGGCTGGGCCTCTAGCTGGAGTTGGGCCAGGTGGGCTGCCAGGTGGGCGTCGGGTAAGTCTCCCTCTATCTCTTTATGTGTTTCTGTTTTCTATTTTTCTGCAGCTTCGTGACTTTTTTAAAAATACTAGACCAAACCCAAAAATCATGAAACTGATGAATGCCACTATTTGGAATATAACCAACAGCAAACATTTTAGTTTATGATTATTTGAGCATTTAAACTATTTATTAGCATTTAAATGCCCAAATGCAAATAGAGTATGATTTAATTCAGAGCCCAATATGTCCTGCAAAAATATAAACCATTTTTGGTAGATGCTTTCACCTCAAACCAGAAATGTTGAACATTTTTAGAGGACATTTTGAGTTCAATGAAAAAGATTTTATTTTGACCCTAGTTGAATTCGTTTGGTGCTAGGGTTTGAGCATCCCCATTTCAAGTTTCCAATAAATTTAGACATGATGCATGGATGATTATGCAACTACTTGCAAACAAACTCTAGGGCTGTGACAACTCACCCCCACTAAACAAGAATCTCGTCCCGAGATTCAAGACGTGAGGTAAGAAGACAAGGGGACACTAAGCCAGCTCAAACTTCACGATCGAATTGTCCTTCTCGAGGATGCTGATTCAGTGCTCCAATTGATCTTGACGTCTTTGCTTTTGAGATCTTCATCCAACACGAGGACAGAAACACTCTACAAGGATGGATCATTTTAGTGATCACAAGATCAACTCACGAAATGAGATGTAGAACATCTCTTGAGCTGAGAGGCAAAACACACATCATGAAGGACGGAAGAAACAATTTGATGAGGTTTCAAAGTAGCGAGGAAAATAGTTGCCATGATACCACAACGAGACATCCTGGAGGAGGGTGATTCGTAGATTATTACCTTAGGTGGCAAAAGAATTACCTTTGATTCAGAGATCATTGAAGCTCTTTATACCAGCCTAAGGCAATTCTTGAGCAATCGTTTGGAGGGGTTGGGTAGAATGGTATACTCGGACTAGTATAGATGATGTGGATTACCTTGTTGAAGACAACACAAGGGATGATTTTGCTTATCATCGGAAATGGATGGGACCCAAGATAGGATGGCACAATGATGGTGCAAGCTGGGAACAAAACACAAATGCTGGAAATGATTCTGGTCACTGGGGAGAGGCTCAGCAGTAGAGAGTGATTCCACTGTTAGAGTGGTTATAGCATAACCGAAAAGACTAGGAGCAATCCCAGTTAGTGTTGTTGATAATACTTAGTGCTTGTGCGTGCTCTCAAGAACTTGAGCATCTCCATAATCATCAAGGTTTTACCAACATCCGTGTCAAGGGTGCTGACAACACAACATACTACCATGATGAATAGCGATGGACGATGTAGATGCAAAGGAAGATAACACTTTCTCAGATTTCACCTTAGCGAGGCCAAGGGGCAAAACCTGGACGATCAACCGAGAGACATTTAGCACTCCGCTTCTAATGTTCTCCTTGATGTACTAGCGTATCCCATTCATAGATATGGTTTGGTATCTAGAACATCAAGTAAAGGTCGGACTTCGGGAGCACAAAAATCCATAAGGGACAACTAAGGAGTAAATCCTGCAAAATCCCTATGGGGAGGTGGCCAACTTTCTCAATCAAGATACTACAATCACAGGTCTTCCGGTTGGGTGTGTTGGCCACAACATCCACTTTACCGGTTACAGAGAGACCAATATTATAATTCTTGGGAAACGTTCCAACCATCATATCTGCCTGATATTCAGATCTGGTTGGTGTCAGAATAATCTAGACTCATCGAGTCTAGAAAGAAAAATGAAAGTTTACAACACAAACCGACGAGAAGACGTTACGTGATTCTCGGGAAATGAACTACGATAGCAAGCTCCAAAACATGAGCTGGTTCTGCTACAAACATGTGAACACGTTGTCCCAGACAAACATGATCCCATGGTAGTCTTACAATAAAACACTACCGAGTTCCGGTGGGGAACCATCATCGAGGATATCGAAGTCCTTGAATAGGGTATACTCTTAAGAAGGAGCTTCTTCTCCTTGAACAAATCAATCAGTGGCTTGGTGTGCTACGGAATACATATGGAGTGGAGGTAATCAATCTACCAAACCATAGTATACTTTGCACATGTGTGACTAACTTGGGATGATTCCAAGGAAGCAACATTGACTTTATCGAATTCATGGCGGCAACTTACACCAAGTACCGTGAATTAGAGGAAGTCACTTCTTTCATCCGAACATATACCTCATGAACGGAACACGAAGATAGTGCTTACACAAGTTTCCAACACTAGCCTGATGTTCAACATAAATCATGGGGGAGATAAAATGCTGCTGATGGGGTTCAACAACAGCTCGTCGAATTTCCATATCACTGGACTTCCACCATCATGTGAACACGGTGATAGCATTGGTCAGACCCAAAAGATGTAATGGTGTATGCTCGAGGGATCAACCACGAGTAAGACAACATTATGAACATCGTTGGTTCTGATTTGACTTGACGATGGCCCATACTCAAGTCAAAGTTTTGACAAGGCAATAGATCCAACAACTGATCACGAGGACCAATTGGTGAATATATCATCTTTCTTCAACACACATACAAGATATCCCTTAAGATGAACTAAATCGGACAAGCTTCCATCTTCCAACTCTCCAAGTTGTTGTTTAGCTTGACCAACCAGCTCAGGGGTATGCAACATAGATTCTTGGAGAAGGGGATGGTTTATAAGAAACCAACTTGATCACGAACTCAACATAGCGGTCAGGTGACAACCTGGTGATACTTCCGAGAAGATATTCGGAAAATCACGAACCACCGATATGTTACCAAGCTCGAGAACAATCTTGCTTTTCAGGGCAAGATGATATGATCAAATAAGCAAGGGACTGAATAATCCGAACTCATTGAATGAAGAGTGCACCAGAAATAAGGACTAGGTAGCACAATCAACCTTAGGGTGACGATTCAATAATCAACACGCTAAGAATGAGGTTATCGTCCATTTAACTACCAAGCAACGGAGTTGCCAGCAGTATTGATTTCACACACCACGATTCACTTGTCGGCATTCCGGTTACAATAACACGAAAACCGAGGAATGAAAATGATGGCAAGAAGTATCACTGCGTCAAGAATTCATGAGAGATGGTGCAATTCTCATGACAATCCTGACATAAAGGGGGTAATACTCCAGGGTAGAATAGAATCAAAACTGGATTAGCATTTGATCTGCGGAATACAACTGCTTTGACCCAATCCTAGAAATGGATAAGGTACTGGAGTTTGTTTCTCCTAGTCATTCTGAAATAGAATGGCTTGACGGACCACTAGAGTAACAGGCATCGATAACACGATTGCCAACTACTCCTTACTATCAATTGATAGACGATGGTCGGAATACAAATGAAGAGGGACAACTCAAGGAACATATAACTTTCTGAGTTGTGGATGCATATATTAGTATGTCGAGCAAGCTCAACATTTCGTCCGGATAACCCATGCAGAGAGGTAGGACTGGCAGGGTCACAACATAGAATCGATAATTCATTGAGAGCACTTTTGTTGTGATCTTTTGGTTCAACGAGGAACAGCTGCCATAAGTAGTTCATGGTATTTGGAAGAATGATATACCACGAACCTCGAGAACTATCGCAAAGGTTACTAATAACCTAAAGGAACGAGCAAACACTATCAACATGAAGTGAGTAGGGTGAATATCGGGTTCAAAACCCAGGAGTAGAATACCTACTAACTAAATTGCATCACGGGATGCTTCCGAGAATGATGGCCAGAATCTTCACACTGGGAACACAAAACATTGCTAGATTACTAGGTGACTCCCTAAAACACCTAGGGTCATAATAATAGCTCCAACATATATGTCAAGGCAATAAATTACCTCAACGCACCGGTTAGTGTGCTTATTCTGACCATAAAGGACATCGGGAACGGAAAGAAAGGATTTGCAAATGCATCAGACTATTTAGAAACCTGGGATGACTCGGACAGCATAACGGCTGTAAATGCTTAAAAAGATTTGAGATATCCTGCAGAAATGGTGGCATAACCACTCAACATCACAAACGCAAGGTTCTGAGACCAGCTATGAACATACTAAAAGTAGTAGAAACTGAATTGAGGCCTTAAACTATCAATCCTATAAGTCTCTAACATAGTAACTCGTCATCCTAGTAGATAGATGAGAAGCCTAGTTCTTAATCCCTGTAGAAGAGAAGAGGTTGACTCAGATCAGATGGCCATGAGGTATAAGGAGTAAAAAGAGCCTTATGTTCCATCCCACAATCAATTCCCCTACATATAACTAAAGCATTTCTAGACTCAACTTCGACCAGTTTGGCTTGGTAATCCTACAGGCAGTCAGGCTCTGATACCAAAGCTGTCAGGACCCCGACTCAATGCCACATCGATCTAGCATGTAAAACCTCATATCACTTTGCGGCCTCACGCACGGTATTCCCACGGGTGTCGCCTTACCTTTGCCCGGGACCGTTTGCGCCTTTTGGCACACATATATGATAGTGTCGCTAGCATCTATGATAACGAGCCCGGGCTGACATGGCTAATCGTAAACCCAAAGTGGCATAAACTTACAGGGATAGGCATCCATGACCCAGCATCGAACGTGTCGGTCATCAGCGAGTGAATCCAGGCTGTAGCACTGGGCTAGCAGGACTCCGGAGGACCGGGCTGTAGCGGGCTAACAGGACTCCGGTATTCATCGCGTGACATTTCCCCGAAGGGACAGACACAGGAACGAAGAAGGACACATGCCGGCCAGCCTAAGTGTTCCGGAGCAGTAGCAAGCTACCATGGCTCAGTGGAAGCACTAGGAGACATTTCCCGGTAAGAGAGGCTACTAAGGATAAACAACTAGATAGTCAGATCCCACACATACCAAGCATTTCAATAACATACACACAATATGCTCGATACGTGCAAATACAACATGGCATCACAACATGACTCTACGACTCAAGTATTTTATTCAATAGGCTCCGAGGAGCGAGATATTACAAACATGGGCCTCACGACCCAACATTCAGAGCATACAAGCCAAGCACAAGTGGAAGCTTAACATGTCTGAGTACAGACATCTAAAAATGAAAAAGGCTTGAAAGCCTGACTATCTACCAGATCCTGCCGAGGGCACAAGATCGTAGCTGAGGTAACAAGCTAAACGTCGAAGTCCACGCGGAACTACTAGCGAGACCGAGGTCTCTCTGCAAAAACATAAAATAGGCAAATGTGAGTACAAATGTACCCAGCAAGACTTACATCGGAACTAACTACATATGCATCATTATCAACAAAGGGGATGGTGGGGTTTAACTACAGCAAGTCAGCTTTGACTCAGTGGCTATCCTAAACTACGACTGCAAATAACTATTTTGAGGTGGCGCACACGAGTCCACATATTCACCAACCAATACACCACTATGGATCCACTCCCGTCTCCCTACGAGAACGCCATCCATAGCACTCACGCTTATCTTGCGCATTTTAAAGTATCCATTTTCACTTGTCTATGAACTGTTATAAGCAACCCAGAAGTCCTTTACCGCGGACACGGCTATTCGAATAGATCATATTAACCCTGCAGGGGTGTACTTCTTCATACATGTTTCCACCACTTAGCGTCTGCACACGACATGTGCTCGGCAGACTTCAAGCGAAAGCCGACGTGGGTGTAGACCACGACCTACCTAAACACTCAAGCCAACATTTTTTAATAAGAAGGTATATTTTGTGTTTCCTGTTTTTTTTACCAAACCAAGAACAGTTAGTCAATTCACAAACATTTTTACGAATTTGTATTTCCCAAAAAAAATCGAAAGCAAGTTTTTTTAAGAGAGAAAAAAGAAACAAAAATTAAAGAAAAAGAAAAAGAAAAAGACAGGGATGACCTGCCCCACAGATGAGCCGACCCAATGGAGCGTTCAAAGGTCCCAGGAGTTTGTGGGGAGCAACTGGGTGACGTGCACTCCTTCGGGAGACTCCCAACAATTACTTGGGGGTGGGCTGAGAGCGCGCTGCCACGTGTCGTGCTCTGGGCGCTTCCTCCGGAATTTTCTTTATTTATTTTTTCGCATGACTTTTCGGCTTTTTACACAATTTTGTTGGTTTTTTGGTTTTCCACCGGTCTTTCCTAGCTTTTTGACAAAAAAAGTCAATTATTTTTTGCACGAAAAAACCTTTTTTTTCTTCTATGAGGGGCACAGTTTTGCTATCACGAGAGGCACGACCGTGCCTCTTGAAAACGAAAAAACGGGTTTTTTTCCTTACTCGAGAGACATGGTTTTGCTTCCGCGAGAGACATGGTTTTGCTTCTACGAGAGGCATGGAAAACACGTATTATCTTTTCTTTTTCTTCCGCGAGATTCACGGTTTTGCTTCCGCGAGAGGCACGGCCGTGCCTCTCGGAAATGAAAAACATGTGTTTTATTTTTTTCTCCTTCCATGAGAGGCACTGTTTTTTGCTTCCCGTGAGAGGCATGGCCATGCCTCCCAGAAACGAAAAAAATGTGTTTTTTATTTTTTTCGTCCGCAAGGGGCATAGTTTTTCCGTCCGATTTTTTCATGAAAAAATCTCGTTAAAACCTATCACATATGATCTAGTTTTTTAGATCTTGATGCGAGGAATCCAAAGGTAAAAACGGTTTGAGATTTGAACGTACGATTTATGAGATAAAACGTTTGAATAAAAGGATCTACGAAAAAAGGGAGACTTCCAGGTTGCGACAAGTGACGCACATACAGCGCACCACTTGTCGCAACCTGGGGAGATGAAAGTGATCTTTGAAAATGAGTGCTTATCAATTAGTGATTTTGGGAATTGTGTGTTTTCCCTCCGTAGGCCGCTCAATATAGGGCGCCCCTATGTCTCGCTTTAAGCGAGACAGGGGGAGCTCTCGCGTGAGGGGGAGCCCTAAATGGGCCGACCCAGTCGCGTGGGAGGCCACGACCTTTTTTATTTTCTTGTTTTTTTCTTTATTTTGTACTTATTACAAAAAAACACTCTTCATAAAAACATTTGAAAAATTTTTAAACATGTATTTGAAAAATATTGAATAACTATTAAAAAATATTGAATAAGTATTAAAAAATATTGAACAGTTATTTGACAATGTTGAATAAATATTTAAATGTTGAACGAGTATTTGAAACAGTATTAAAAATGTTGAACGAGTATTTGAAAAATGTTGAACATGTATTTGAATGAATGTTGAATAAGTATTAATATGTTGAACAAGTATTTGATAAAATGTTGAATCAGCGTTCGGGCAATGTTGAATGTGTATACAAAAAATGTTGATCACTTATTAAAAAATGTGTTCGACATATATGAAAATGTAGAGTGAAGACGAAAACAAATAAAAGAAAAACAAAAAATGGAGAAGAAAAAAAGAAAACTACACAAAAAGACAATGAAAAACCGGCTCTTTTGCAATCTATGTAGGGTGCGCCCTAGTAATCAACTTGAATATGGTGCTTACGGAGTGTTTTGCTTCGCTACTCCACAACGAGGAGACCCAGGTTCGAATCATGGGTCCACTCCGACGCGCTCTTATTTTTCTCCTCGCTATTTATTTTAGTGCACGGTATTGGGTCGGCCCGTACATGAGTTTTGTTTTCCGAATGAATAAGCTTTATTGATCAAAGATCAGTATTACAATCTTGCTGTAGAATGTCAGCAAGGAAAGGAGGGGGTGTAATTATGCCATGAGCATTCATACGTCTCCAACGTATCTATAATTTTTGATTGTTCCATTCTATTATATTATCTGTTTTGGATGTTTAATAGGCCTTTATATGCTATTTTATATTTTTTTTGCACTAACCTATTAACCGAGAGCCCAGTGCCAGTTTCTGTTTTTTTGTCTATTTTAGAGTTTCGTAGAAAAGAAATACCAAATGGAGTCCAAACGGTATGAAACTTTCGCGATGATCTTTCTTGGACCAGAAGGAAACCAGAAGACTTGGAGATGAAGACGAAGATGCAACGAGGCGGCCACGAGGCAGGAGGGTGCGCCCAGGGGGGTAGGGCCCGCTGATAACCAATAAGTATAGGTGATCACAACAGCTTTCGAAGGTAGAGTATTCAACACAAATTTATTGATTCGACACAAGGGGAGCCAAAGAATATTCTTGAGTATTAGCAGTTGAGTTGTCAATTCAACCACACCTGGATAACTTAATATCTGCAGCAAAGTGTTTAGTAGCAAAAGTGGTATGATAGTAATGGTAACGATAGCAAAATTAAGATAAATGTTTTTGGGTTTTTGTAGTAGTTGTAACAGTAGCAATGGAAAAGTAAATAAGCGAAGAACAATATATGAAAAACTCGTAGGCAATGGATCAGTGATGGATAATTATGCGGGATGCGATTCCTCATGCAATAGTTATAACATAGGGTGATATAGAACTAGCTCCAATTCATCAATGTAATGTAGGCATGTATTCCGTAAATAGTCATACGTGCTTATGGAAAAGAACTTGCATGACATCTTTTGTCCTACCCTCCCGTTGCAGCGGGGTCCTTACGGAAACTAAGGGATATTAAGGCCTCCTTTTAATAGAGAACCGGAACAAAGCATTAACACATAGTGAATACATGAACTCCTCAAACTACGGTCATCACCGAGAAGTGTCCCGATTATTGTCAATTCGGGGTTGTCGGATCATAACACATAATAGGTGACTATAGACTTGCAAGACAGGATCAAGAACACACATATATTCATGAAAACATAATAGGTTCAGATTTAAAATTATGGCACTCGGGCCCTAGTGACAAGCATTAAGCATAGCAAGTCATAGCAACATCAATCTCAGAACATAGTGGATACTAGGGATCAAACCCTAACAAAACTAACTTGATTACATGGTAAATCTCATCCAACCCATCACCGTCCAGCAAGCCAACGATGGAATTACTCACGCACGGCGGTGAGCATCATGAAATTGGTGATGGAGGATGGTTGATGATGACAACAGCGACGAATCCCCCTCTCCGGAGCCCCGAACAGACTCCAGATCAGCCCTCCCGAGAGAGATTAGGGCTTGGCGGCGGCTCCGTGTCGTAAAACGCGATGAAACTTTTTCCTTGATTTTTTCTCCCCGAGACGGAATATATGGAGTTGGAGTTGAGGTCGGAGGAGGTCCAGGGGGCCCACGAGATAGGGGGCCGCGCCCTAGGGGGGGCACCCCCCTGTCACATGGACAGGCCGTGGGCCCCTGGCATTAATTCTTTCGCTAAAAAATCTTATTAATTCCAAAAAGTGCCTTCGTGGATTTCCAGGACATTCTGAGAACTTTTCTTTTCTACACATAAAACAACATCATGGTAGTTCTGCTAAAAACAGCGTCAGTCCGGGTTAGTTTCATTCAAATCATGCAAGTTAGAGTCCAAAACAAGGGCAAAAGTGTTTGGAAAAGTAGATACGTTGGAGACGTATCAACTCCCCCAAGCTTAAACCTTTGCTTGTCCTCAAGCAATTCAGTTGATAAACTGAAAGTGATAAAGAAAAACTTTTACAAACTCTGTTTGCTCATGTTGTTGTAACATGAAAAGCCAGCATTCAAGTTTTAGCAAATATTATGAACTAACCATACTCACAATAACACATAGGTCTCATAATTACTCATATCAATAGCATAATCAGCTAGCGAGCCATAATAATAAAACTCGGATGACAACACTTTCTCAAAATAATCATAACATGATATAACAAAATGGTATCTCGCTAGCCCTTTCTGAGACAGCAAAACATAAATGCAGAGCACCTTTAAAGATCAAGGACTGACTAAACATTGTAATTCATGGTAAAAGAGATCCAGTCAAGTCATACCCAATATAAACCAATAATAATGAATGCAAATGATAGTGTGCTCTCTAGCGGGTGCTTTTAATAAGAAGGGTGATGACTCAACATAAAAGTAAATAGATAGGCCCTTCATAGAGGGAAGCATGGATTTGTAGAGGTGCCAGAGCTCGATTTTAATATAGAGATTGAATAACATTTTGAGCGGCATACTTTCGCTGTCAACGCAACAACTATGAGATGGTTGTATCTTCCATACTACATGCATTATAGGCAGTTCCCAAACAGAATGGTAAAGGTTTATACTCCCCCAACCACCAACAAGCATCAATCCATGGCTTGCTCGAAACAACGAGTGCCTCCAACATACAACAGCCCTGGGGGAGTTTTGTTTAATTATTTTGATTTGCTTTGATCTTTTTGGATCATGGGACTGGGCATCCCGGATACCGGCCCTTTCTCGTGAATAAGGAGCGGAGTCCACTCCTCGTGAGAATAACCCACCTAGCATGGAAGATATAGGCAGCCCTAGTTGTAACATTAGCTGCTCGAGCATACAAAACAGAATTTCATTTGAAGGTTTGGAGTTTGGCACATACAAATTTACTTGGAATGGCAGGTAAATACCACATATAGGTAGGTATGGTGGACTCATATGGAACAACTTTGGGGTTTAAGGAGTTTGGATGCACAAGCAGTATTCCCGCTTAGTACAGGTGAAGGCTAGCAAAAGACTGGGAGGCGACCAACTGAGAGAGCGACAACAGTCGTAAACATGCATTAAAATTAATTCACACCGAATACAAGCACGAGTAGGACATAATCCACCATGAACATAAATATCATGAAGGCTATGTTGATTTGATTCAACTACATGCGTGAACATGTGCCAAGTCGAGTCACTTAATACATTCAAAGGAGGATACCATCCCATCATACCACATCATAATCACTGTAATAGCATGTTGGCACGCAAGGTAAACCATTATAACTCATAGCTAATCAAGCATGACACAAGCAACTATAATCTCTAAACGTCATTGCAAATATGTTTACTTCATAATAGCTGACTCAGGAACGATGAACTCATCATATTTACAAAAACAAGAGATGTCGAGTTCATACCAGCTTTTCTCATCCCAATAAGTCCATCATATATCGTCATTATTGCCTTTCACTTGCACGACCGAACGATGTGTATAATAATAAGAGTGCACGTGCATTGGACTAAGCTGGAATCTGCAAGCATTCAACTCAAGAGAGAAGATAAGTAATATGGGCTCTAAATTAAATAAACAATCATGCATATAAGAGCCACTAAACATTTTCAATATGGTCTTCTCGACCCCCAAAAGAAAGAAAAGAAATAAAACTATTTACACGGGAAAGCTCCCAACAAGTAAAAGAAGAACGACAAATCTTTTTGGGTTTTCATTTTAATTTCTACTACAAGCAAGGAAATTAAACTAACTAATTTTTTGTTTTTTTTCTTAAGGTTTATCAAACACACAAGAAGAAAACTAGAAAAAGAAATTTAAACTAGCATGGATAATACATTGAAAGAGTATGAGCACCGACGACTAGTGTGTGAACATGAATGTAAAGTCGGTGAGAAATACGTACTCCCCCAAGCTTAGGCTTTTGGCCTAAGTTGGTTTCATACCAATGACCGCCTGGCTGATATCCATAAGTGAAACTGGGGTAGTACTGAGATGCAGATGCGACCGCCTCCTGAGCAGCAGCATGTTGGCGAGCTGCCTCCATTCCCCTCTCATATTCAGTTGCTTCTTCCCTGGTGACAACATATCTTCCTTTTGCCTGATATTCAAAAAGGTAGGGAGCAGGAAGAGTAATAGGGACGATGTTGCGTCTGTCATAGATTAGTCGATAATGGAGGAATTGTTCATTCCTCTCAAGAAAATGATGATCAAACATAGCTTCTTTATCCAAGTAAACATGGGGTACAATCATATCCCCCTCTCGTGGAGCTATATTAAGAAAATTAGCCACACGGGTTGCATAAATTCCTCCAAAGAAATCTTCCCTTCTATTATCATTCTGCAACCTACGTGCAACTATTGCCCCCAAGTTATAACCTTTATAACCTGACACAGCACTCTTGAGGACACTAAGATCAGGGGCACACATGTGACATACCTCGTCCTTACCATTAATGCATCTACCAATAAAGAGAGCAAAGTAATGTATAGCAGAAAAATGAATGCTCCCTATGGTAGCTTGTGCTACGTCCCTAGATTCTCCCACAGTAATACTAGCAAGAAAATCTCTGAATTCAGATTTGGGAGGATCATTAATATTACCCTACTGCGGGAGTTTGCAAGCAGTTGTGAAATCCTCTAAATCCATGGTATAAGATGTATCATAAATATCAAACATGACACTAGGAGAATTACGCGCAGAAATATATTCGAACCTCCGCACAAAGGGATCAGTCAATTGATAATATTGAGGACACTTATCTTGTAAGAAGTCCTCCAGCTCGGCATTACGCACATACGCGTCAAATTCTTCTTTGAATCCTGCTTCGACCATAAAATCTTCGGATGGCCACTCACAAGCCCGTACATTTGCGTCCCTTGGCAAATTAACATCTTGTTCACGTAGCAATCCTTGGCCCTTTCTTTGCCGAGGAACCTCCTTGGTACATTCTTCTAAGCATATTTCTTTTTCTGAAAATTTCTGAAATTTTAGTAACTTCAAAACAAAAGTGAATAAAACTAAACAAGATTGATAGCAACTACTCCTACAAGTTCCCAAAGCCTATATCATGCATTGGAATTGCTTGGGACCTCAAAAATTTAACATGCAAGCTCAAGAACATGGTCACCTAAGCAGCAAAAATTTGAAATGAATAAAGCACTAGAACAAAAACTAATTGGACCAATGAAGGAGTCACATACCAAGCAACAATCTCCCAAAGTAGTTTCATGAATGGAGCTTTGAGCTAAGAGATCAAAAATCGCAGCAAAATGAGCTAGACCTCGTGCTTGAGCTGGATGGGGATTTTTTTGGGTAGAAGATGAAGTGTGTGGGTGCTGGCATAAGTGGAGGGGAGCCACCAGGGGCCCACGAGACAGGGGGCGCGCCCTCCTCTCTCGTGGCCTGGTGCTTGCCCCTCCTGCAGTAATTTCAGTGCCTAAAATCCTCAAATATTCCAGAAAAAATCATACTAAATTTGCAGGGCATTTGGAGCACTTTTATTTTCGGACTATTTTTTAATGCACGGATAATTCAGAAAACTGACGGATAATACTATTTTTTGCTTTAATTAATCTAAATAACAGAAAGTAAAAGGAGGGTACAGAAGGTTGTGCCTTCTAGTTTCATCCATCTCGTGATCATCAAAATGAACCCACTAACAAGGTTGATCAAGTCTTGTTAACAAACTCATTCCGAATAACACGGAACCGGAGAAATTTCGAATAACACTAAGTTACCTCAACGGGGATATGAAAATCCCCAACAATAAGAATACCATACTTTTTCTAGACAGTAGGGAGAGGAAATTCAAAACCTCCAAAACTGTTAGTTGGAACTTTTTCAATAGAATTGATGCTATGAACTTGAGATTGTTTCCTCGGAAAGTGTACTGTATGCTCATTACCATTAACTTGAAAAGTGACATTGCCTTTGTTGCAATCAATAACAGCCCCTGCAGTATTAAGAGAAGGTCTACCAAGGATAATAGACATACTATCATCCTCAGGAATATCAAGAATAACAAAGTCCGTTAAGATAGTGACATTTGCAACCACAACAGGCACATCCTCACAAATGCCGACAGGTATAGCAGTTGATTTATCAGCCATTTGCAAAGATATTTCAGTAGGTGTCAACTTATTCAATTCAAGTCTACGATATAAAGAGAGAGGCATAACACTAACACCGGCTCCAAGATCACATAAAGCAGTTCTAACATAATTTCTTTTAATAGAGTATGGTATAGTTGGAACACCCGGATCTCCAAGTTTCTTTGGTATTCCACCCTTAAAAGTGTAATTAGCAAGCATGGTGGAAATTTCAGCTTCCGGTATCTTTCTTTTATTTGTAATGATATCCTTCATATATTTAGCATAAGGATTTACTTTCAGCATATCAGTTAAGCGCATACGTAAGAAAATAGGTCTAATCATTTCAGCAAAGCGCTCAAAATCCTCATCATCCTTTGACTTGGATGGTTTAGGAGGAAAGGGCATGGGTTTCTGAACCCATGGTTCTCTTTCTTTACCGTGCTTCCTAGCAATAAAATCTCTATTATCATAATGTTGATTCTTTGATTGTGGGTTATCAAGATCAATAGCAGGTTCAATCTCTACATCATTGTTTTTGCTAGGTTGAGCATCAACATGAACATTATCATTAACATTATCACTAGGTTCATGTTCATCACCTGATTGAGTTTCGGCATCAGAAATAGAAATATCATTGGGGTTCTCAGGTGTGTCTACAGTAGGTTCACTAGAAGCATGCAAAGTCCTATCATTTTTCTTTTTCTTCTTTTTAGAAGCACTAGGTGCCTCTAAATTATTTCTCTGAGAATCTTGCTCGATTCTCTTAGGGTGGCCTTCAGGATACAAAGGTTCCTAAGTCATTCTACCAGTTCTAGTAGCCACTCTAACCGCAAAGTCATTTTTATTATTTAATTCATCAAGCAAATCACTTTGAGCTTTAAGTACTTGCTCAGCTTGAGTAGCAACCATAGAAGCATATTTGCTAACGCGGTGTAGTTCATCTTTAACTCTAGCCAGATAATCACCTACACGTCCTATCTCGAAAGCATTATTCTTTAACTCTCTACCAACATAAGCATTAAAACTTTCTTGTCTAGCCATAAAGTCATCAAATTCATCTAAGCATGGGCTATGAAATTTAGTAGAGGGTATTTCAACTTTATCATATCTATAGGGAGAATTTACCTTTACTACTTGTGCCGGGTTATCAAGACAATGTGGTTCTTCAGGCGGTATATTAAGACCATGTATTTCCTCAATAGGAGGTAAATTCTTAACATCTTCAGCTTTAATACCTTTTTCTTTCATTGATTTATTTGCCTCTTGCATATCTTCAGGACTGAGAAATAAAACACCTCTCTTCTTCGGAGTGGGTTTAGGAATAGGCTCAGGAGTTGGCTCAATTGGTTCAGGAATTACTTCAGGAACTGGCTCGGTAAGAATCCAATTATTTTCATTAGTCAACATATTATTCAATAATATTTTAGCTTCGTCGACTATTCTTTCCCTGAAAACACAACCAACACAACTATCCAAGTAGTCCTTGGAAGCATTGGTTAGTCCATTATAAAAGATATCAAGTATTTCATTTTTCTTAAGAGGATGATCGGGCAAAGCATTAAGTAACCGGAGAAGCCTCCCCCAAGCTTGTGGGAGACTCTCTTCTTTGATTTGCACAAAATTATATATTTCCCGCAAGGCAGCTTGTTTCTTATGAGCAGGGAAATATTTAGCAGAGAAGTAATAAATCATATCTTGGGGACTACGCACACAACCAGGAGCAAGAGAATTATACCAAGTCTTAGCATCACTATTTAATGAGAACGGAAATATCTTAAGGATATATAAATAGCAAGACTTCTCATCATTAGTAAACAGGGTGGCTATATCATTCAACTTGGTAAGATGTGCCACAACAGCTTCAGATTCAAGGCCATAAAAAGGATCAGATTCAACTAAAGTAATAATATCAGGATCAACAGAGAATTCATAATCCTTATCAGTAACACAGATAGGTGAAGTAGCAAAAGTAGGATCGGGTTTCATTCTAGCATTAAGAGACTGCTGCTTCCATTTAGCTAATAATTTCTTAAGATCATTTCTATCATTGCAAGCAAGAATTTCCATAGCAGCTTCTTCATTCATAACATAACCCTTAGGAACAACAGGTAATACATAATCATTGGGGGAACCTTCATCATCACTATCATCAATAATAGGTTCTTCAATATTTTCATTCCCCCTAACTCTAGCAAGTTGTTCATCAAGAAATTCACCTAATGGCAAAGTAGTATCACGCACAGAAGTAGTTTCATCATGCATAGCAGAAGTGGCATCATCAATAACATGCAACATATCAGAATTCATAGCATTAGTAGGTTTAGGTGTAGCAAGCCTACTGATAACAGAAGGAGAATCTAGTGCAAGGCTAGATGGCAGTTCCTTACCTCCCCTCGTTGTTGAGGGCAAAATAGTAGTTCGATCATCTTTCAAGTTCTTCATAGTGATCAATAGATATAAATCCCAAGTGACTCAGAGAATAGAGCTATGCTCTCCGGCAACGGCGCCAGAAATTAGTCTTGATAACCCACAAGTATAGGGGATCACAACAGCTTTCGAGGGTAGAGTATTCAACCCAAATTTATTGATTCGACACAAGGGGAGCCAAAGAATATTCTTGAGTATTAACAGTTGAGTTGTCAATTCAACCACACCTGGATAACTTAGTATCTGCAGCAAAGTGTTTAGTAGCAGAAGTGGTATGATAGTAATGGTAACGATAGCAAAAGTAAAGATAAATGTTTTTGGGTTTTTGTAGTAGTTGTAACAGTAGCAACGGAAAAGTAAATAAGCGAAGAACAATATATGAAAAGCTCATAGGCAATGGGTCAGTGATGGATAATTATGCGGGATGTGATTCCTCATGTAATAGTTATAACATAGGGTGATATAGAACTAACTCCAATTCATCAATGTAATGTAAGCATGTATTCCGTAAATAGTCATACGTGCTTATGGAAAAGAACTTGCATGACATCTTTTGTCCTACCCTCCCGTTGCAGCGGGGTCCTTACGGAAACTAAGGGATATTATGGCCTCCTTTTAATAGAGAACCGGAACAAAGCATTAACACATAGTGAATACATGAACTCCTCAAACTACGGTCATCACCGAGAAGTGTCCCGATTATTGTCACTTCTGGGTTGTCGGATCATAACACATAATAGGTGACTATAGACTTGCAAGATAGGATCAAGAACACACATATATTCATGAAAACATAATAGGTTCAGATCTGAAATTATAGCACTCGGGCCCTAGTGACAAGCATTAAGCATAGCAAAGTCATAGCAACATCAATCTCAGAACATAGTGGATACTAGGGATCAAACCCTAACAAAACTAACTTGATTACATGGTAAATCTCATCCAACCCATCACCGTCCAGCAAGCTTACGATGGAATTACTCACGCACGGCGGTGAGCATCATGAAATTGGTGATGGAGGATGGTTGATGATGACGACATCGATGAATCCCCCTCTCCGGAGCCCCGAACGGACTCCAGATCAGCCCTCCCGAGAGAGATTAGGGCTTGGCGGCGGCTCCGTGTCGTAAAACGCGATGAAACTTCTTCCCTGTTTTTTCTCTCCCCGAGACGGAATATATGGAGTTGGAGTTGAGGTCGGAGGAGGTCCAGGGGGCCCACGAGATAGGGGGGCCACGCCCTAGGGGGCGCCCCCCTGTCTCGTGGACAGGCCGTGGGCCCCTGGCATTAATTCTTTCACCAAAAAATCTTATTAATTCCAAAAAGTGCCTCCATGGATTTCCAGGACATTCCGAGAACATTTCTTTTCTACACATAAAACAACATTATGGTAGTTCTGCTGAAAACAGCGTCAGTCCGGGTTAGTTTCATTCAAATCATGCAAGTTAGAGTTCAAAACAAGGGCAAAAGTATTTGGAGAAGTAGATACGTTGGAGACGTATCACGCGCCCCTACCTCGTGGGTCTCCTAACCTAGCTCCTTCGCCTATGTATACTCTTATACCCTGAAAATATCCAGGAGAGCCACGAAACCACTTTTCCACCGCCGCAACCTTCTATACCTGTGAGACCCCATCTAGGGACCTTTTTCGGCGTCCTGCCGGAGGGGGATTCGATCACGGAGGGCTTCTACATCAACACCATTGCCTCTCCGATGATGCGTGAATAGTTTACCACAGACCTACGGGTCCATAGCTAGTAGCTAGATGGCTTCTTCTCTCTCTTTGATTCTGAATACCATGTTCTCCTTGATGTTTTTGGAGATCTATTCGATGTAATATTCTTTTGCGGTGTGTTTGTCGCGATCCGATGAATTGTGGATTTATGATCAGATTATCTATGAATACTATTTGGTTCTTCTCTGAATTCTTATATGCATGATTTTATATCTTTGCAAGTCTCTTCGAATTATCGGTTTAGTTTGGCCTACTAGATTGATCTTTCTTGGAATGGGAGAAGTGCTTAGCTATGGGTTCAATCTTGCGGTGTCCTTTCCCAGTGACAGTAGGGGCAGCAAGGCACGTATTGTATTGTTGCCATCAAGGATAAAAAGATGGGGTTTTCATCATATTGCTTGAGTTAATTCCTCTACATCATGTCATCTTACTAAATGTGTTACCCCGTTCTTTATGAACTTAATACTCTAGATGCAGGCAGGAGTCAGTCGATGTGTGGAGTAATAGTAGTAGATGTAGAATCATTTCGGTCTACTTCACATGGACGTGATGCCTATGTTCATGATCATTTCCTTAGATATCGTCATAACTTTGTGCTTTTCTATCAATTGATCGGCAGTAATTTGTTCATCCACCGTAATATTTGCTGAAAGAGAGAGAGGCCACTAGTGAAACCTGTGGCCCCCGGGTCTCTTTTCCATTATATTGAATCTCTTTTACATCATACTAGTTTCCAATCTACTATTTTGTTACCTTTTACTTTTCGATCTATAAACCAAAAATATTTACTTTACCGTTTATCTATCCCTATCAGATCTCACTTTTGCAAGTAACCAGGAAGGGATTGACAACCTCTTTATCGCGTTGGGTGCAAGTTGTTGATTGTTTGTGCAGGTATTCGGTGACTTCACTACTAGGAAAAACACTACCAGTAGCGTAGGTTTTTTGCATACCAGTAGCGTGGGTTCCCGTGCTACTACTATGACGCTACAGCTAACTTTTAGCAGTAGCGCACTTTTACCCCGCGCTACAGCTAAAAAGTTAGTAGTAGCACATGCCACCCACGCTACTACTAATCCACACCTACGCTACTACTATCTATGTACTAGTAGTGCACCCATTTTTTCCAACGCTACTACTATCTATGTAATAGTAGCACACCTTTTTTCCCCAACACTACTGCTAACTAATCAGAAATTAAAAATAAAATAGATGCAGTATTCATGGATGGAAATCAAGACATGTCCAATGCAAAATAAACGAAGGACTAATGTCAAAGTACAATCTTAGCACTTGTAGTGTTCATGGATGCAACATTGAACATCTCAACTCGAAGAGATCATGAGATCCCATTTAACATCAGGCGCAAACAACCAGACCATTTCTCTAGATGTATCTACCAAGCCTCGGAGTTCAAACGCCAATGGAACCGAATCCTCCTAGACGATCATCTGCACAACGCAGTCTTCGGGCTTCACGGCGAAGTCCGTCTCCAAATGGTTGAAGAGCACAACACCCACCGGGTTGTGGTAGTACTGTGTTATCTCTCTTGCTTGAAGAGCATTTCCAGTGGTTGAAGAGCGTTTCCGATGGCGTGGAGGTAGTCATGTGTTATCTCTCCAGCTTGGTCACCGTACCTACAAAAAGGAGAAGACAATATCAACGACCCTATCAGCTGGCGGCATCAATCGGTCATTACTGCGCAAAAGATTTTGGTTATGACTAGTTGTTGCTGAACCAAAAACATTTGAAATTTTGGAAGCATGGATGCAGTGCAGTGTATGTTTAAAAGATAGTAGTTTATTTTGGTAACAATACATTCGCGTCACATTCCCAAGAAGTTCCTCTATTTGTTAACTCTCTAAGTATATTGGAAATATAAATTTAATTGGGGAACACACAATATTACAAATAAAATCAATAAACAAAACTGCTTTGTACTTTCTTTAATTTGTTGCATAATTATTGAATGCTAGAGAGATAAGTATGGTGTATATAATCATGCCATTTTTCCAAACAATTAAAAAACACGAGTCCAGGATATGTTGGGAAACATATGATTTCTTCCTGCATACTTGTTCTATATTATCCAGTTGGAATTATTGAAAGATAGCATTTATGTGTTCTCATAGGTATAAATTTGCTCGTGTACATTGTTCTTAAAGTTGTAACTATGAAAACAAATCAGGATCATAAAACTAAATAATTTATTCCATAAATTGAATTCAATTATCAAAAGCTTTAGTACAGAATAAAAAGGTTAAACAAACTTTGTAGGCAATTGTCCACATACATCAGATCCCTTCCCTTAACCCATTTCTCTAAGCTCGGAGATCAAGTGGTTTGCAAGATTTTTTTTGAAATACATCTATAATAAACTAAGAATGTAATAGCAATTTTAGTAAAACAATTGTTCTTCTTAAAATGCACCCATGCACCCAAAAGAATGTAATTTATTATTAGAGGAAGAAACAAAAAATCTTGGAGGTACCAAATATGTCTGAGTAAGGATAAACACCACCTTGCTTTGTAATTTAATGAGATAATAATAGTCTAAAGACATATATAAAAACATACCAAGAGGGAACTCCTCCGGAAGTTGTTAAAGCAACAAATTCTATTGACTGGCTGCTGCTATTCTAGGTTGGCGGTGCAATGTTGATGATTCCTGCCAAGCAAGATAATTACTCCCTCCGTTTCCTAAATATAAGTATTTTTAGAGATTCGACTATGAACTACGTCTAGATGTATATAGACATGTTTTAGAGTGTAGTTTCACTCATTTTACTCCATATGTAGTCCGTAGTGGAATCTCTAAAAAGACATATGTTGAGGAACGAAGGTAGTAGTATTTTTGGAGTAATTATGGAGAATGGAAAAGATAATTAATGCTTAGTACTTACACTGGTTGAGGGGTAGTGGCTAGGCCTTTAATTTTTATATTTTGATTGAGGGGTAGTAAGATAATTTGCAGAAAAAGGAGTTACCACGACAATCATATTAGAAGATAGCCTAGAAACAGATACGACTCACATTGTTGGGAAGAACTAATCCTTATAAGATTAGAAGAGAATGATACAATAACCTCGGAAAGGTTTCCTGATGAACAAATATACCTCTCTTTGCATCAAAAATTCTTCAGCTTAAGACGTTGTAGAAAAACTGAAAATATGAGATAAGACTATCAACTACGCTGAAAAAATTTCTAAGCTAAAGCATGTCGTCTAACTGAACAGAGGGCCACATGAGGCACATGCTATTGTGTCCACGATTTTGTTTCTTGTGTCTTTCATCAAACATAGATGGCATAATTAACTACTGTTGATGGACAGCAGAAGGCCATAGCTTACAAAATATGGTCATACCAATGGTTAGAATTATTATCATAGTCCAAATGACGCATACCTGATGAGGATTCTTTCTAGTCCAAATGACAATTCCAGTTTTGTTCAGGAAACGTATATCTGATGGCCACATATACTCTAAACTCTGGAGACACTAAACCAAAAACTGAACTATAAAACTGGCCGTGCTGTGTCAAGTAGAAAGGAGAAATCTCTCCTAGAACATGCCCTTGGCAACATGGGCAGATGGTCAGATCACACCACACACCCCACTGTTTTTACATGGGAGAGATCTGATCAATGTTAACATGTAGGAATGAACTTGTAACTCTACTGATCTAACACGAGCCAGATGCATAACATTGAATCCAATCGATTCCATGACGCAATTTTAGTCCAATAACTACCCTATATGAGCTGAACAGAGACGTCGATCTACAAGGATGATTCAATCACACGCTGGCAAAGATTTTAGCCTCAGAACTCACCTCCAAATCTTGAGATCCAGGCCCTCGCGATCTGCCAGACTTCGCTACCGAGCGCTCCACCGACGAGATCCATGCCCTCGCGATCTGCCGGAATCCGCCAACGAGATCTGCGCCCACACGAATAGCCGGTGTCCCGCCACCGAGCTCTGCTCCCTCTTCTCCATCGCCAAGCTCCTCGCCGAGCCGATGCACGTTGATCTTCTTTGACGAGCTTTGTGGCCCTAGCTCGCCCTGATTTTCTCTCGATTCGGGGAACCTAGCAAGCTATGGAGAACACAGGAGGTGGAGGGGATCTAGATCGGGGGTGGGTGGGGTATGGGAGTGGACTTGGACCTTTGGTGTGGGGTGGGAATGGATCGAGGGGTGGTCTGGGATTGGACTTTCTCTAGCGGTAGCGCAGGGTGTCTCACCGGCGCTACAGCTATCCATTTAGCAGTAGCATAGGTTCATAATGCACGTTATTACTATAGTCTATCCGTGGGGCATGGTCGAGAAATATTTACTAATAGCGTGTTATTTTTGGCCACGCGCTACTAGTAAATAGCAGTAGCGTGGGTCAAAATAGCATGCTTGTCGGTGTCAAAACTGACGGATCTCGGGTAGGGGGTCCCGAACTGTGCGTCTAGGCGGATGGTAACAGGAGACAAGGGGCACGATGTTTTTACCCAGGTTCGGGCCCTCTCGATGGAGGTAAAACCCTACTCCTGTTTGATTAATATTGATGATATGGGTAGTACAAGAGTAGATCTACCACGAGATCAGAGAGGCTAAACCCTAGAAGCTAGCCTATGGTATGATTGTTGTTCATCCTACGGACTAAAACCCTCCGGTTTATATAGGCATCGAAGAGGGTTAGGGTTACACAGAGTCGGTTACAATGGTAGGAGATCTACATATCCGTACCGCCAAGCTTGCCTTCCACGCCAAGGAAAGTCCCATCCGGACACGGGACGAAGTCTTCAATCTTGTATCTTCATAGTCCAGGAGTCCGGCCAAAGGCTATAGTCCGGCTATCCGGACACCCCCTAATCCAGGACTTCCTCAGTAGCCCCCGAACCAGGCTTCAATGACGACGAGTCCAGCGCATAGATTGTCTTCGGCATTGCAAGGCGGGTTCTTCTCCAAATCATGTGTACCTGTTGAATAGCGTCTGGCTCCTTATAAATATTGCGCTCCTCGGCTTCTACGCCCAATAATGGCCATCTTTCACGTGTTAAACGAATGCGAAAAGTCAGGGTATTTTTACTTTTACCCCCCTAGCTGCGCAAAGGAGTTGCCTATAAAAGAGACGAGGATCTAGATCCGAATCACACCATTCCCCCTTCGCGAGCATTCATCGGAGTGCATCTGACAGAAATCCATTCCATCATGGACAGTCGACGCGGCTCCTCCTCTCGCCCTTCCAACCCTCAGCCTGGAGATTGGGAGAGATGCTCCGTCCCGCACAGCGAGCTAGTGGCGCTCCAAACCAAGGGATTCCTTCCTCCAGCCTTCATAGTTCCAGTTCGAGCCGGACTCGCCACCTATAAGGGCGGAAAGCAAGCGGAGAGCGTCCCCAGTCCCTTCAAGGGAGAGCGGGTATGCCTTGTCCCTTATCTGATAAGAGGGCTCGGATTTCCAATTCATCCGTTTCTCCGGGGCTCCTGGAGTTCTACGGCCTCCAGTTGCACAACCTTACGCCTGCCTCCATTTTGCATATTGCGGGCTTCGTGGCCCTTTGCGAGCTGTTTTTGGGCATCGAGGCTCATTTTGCACTATGGAAGAAGTTGTTCTGCCTTGTGCCCCGTTCTCAAGAGGGGTCAATATATCAAGTGGGCGAAGCCGAACTATGGCGCATTGCTAGGACCGGATATCTATCCGGAACCCCGAAGAAGGCGTCCGAAGGCTGGCCTTCGGAATGGTTTTATATAGAAGATGTTCCCCTGCCGGACCCTATTCGGATCGGCCTCCCTGAGTTCAATGATGCTCCTTTGAAGAAACGCCTAAGCTGGCGTCCACGGAGCCCTCAGAAGGAAAATGACAGGAATGTCCTTTACCTGATGAGCAGAATTAGATTGTTAGCTCATTCCGGACTGACCATGATTGGGGTCATGGCCACATGCATTATGCGGGGGGTGCAGCCGCTCCAGTATAGAGGCCACCCCATGTTGGATTTCAATGGGGAGGATGATGCCACCCGCTGCGGCCTAAGGGGCCGTGATTAGTCGCCGATCTGACGAAGATCTTGTCCGCATTGTACAAGGGAGAAGAGGAGGAATTCCTCCGCGTCAATCCGCAGGACGGATTTTCTATGTACAATCCTCGAAGTTGGGTAAGCGGACATTTCTTTTTGCCCATCCGATCCATATTCCCATAGTCAAGTATCTCATTTTGCGATTTCGACGCAGGAACTGCGCGAGGCCGTAAGGGATATAAACATCTCGCCTCCACAACCCGAGGATCCAGAACGGTTCCTCGATCCGGCCTCCCAAGAGGATCCGGACATATCGATGGAGCTGATTGATGGGGTATTTCACCAACTGAGCATCGATAATGCCTTGGTCGCCATCACGGCCGATTACCCCAGAATACTCCCAGCCTCACAGGTAATTGAGATCGAAGTCCCAACACTTTGAAAATGACCCATCTGTGCTTATTTTTGATCACCGTATACCAATGGTGTTTCACAGGGGGTGCCCTTGAGGCGGGAGTCCGAGCCCGCGGCGGCTAGCCAACAAAGGGCAGCACGGCCCAGCAGGCTAAAAAGAAGTACGGTCCGGATCGAAACGCCGGCGCAACGGTATGGCGTGTCACCATATTCCCAGGTTTGATTCCCGGAAGGCATACTAACGCTCGTGCTCTCTTCAGGAAAAAGAGCGCTCGCCGGACTATACCCGGAGAGGTTGCCAATCGAGCCTCCGCCAGCCAGGCTCCAAAGCCAGGCCCAGAAGCGGAGGCGAACATGAGGAGTGTGTTGGATGCTCCTCCGACAGAGGATGCCGACAGATTGTCCGCCACCAACTCCGAGGTGGAGAGTGCCATGAATCACACGCGCCGCCGGACAGTTCTTCGTGACACATGTTTCTCCCAAGAGGCATTGAATGCCTTCTCTTCGGGAGATGCGCACCTCCGTGCCGCTCAAGATGGTCTAGCTAGAGCCACGGAGCAGTATGTAAAAGACATACGGGTGAGAAAATTTGACAGTTATATATGCCTGTAGCCCCCGAGACTTGAAACAGTTACAATAACTGATTTAAGGATCATTTGTTATGCAGGATCTTACAGAAAAGAATACCCAACTGTCCCGGGATCTTGAAAAGTGCAAAGCCCAACTTGAGGCCACACTAGCCGCGACAGGGGAAGCCAGAGAGACCCCCTCTGGTAAGATATGCTTCAAAAGATAAGTAATTTGATAAGTGCGGCGTGTGTATAAGTCTGACAATAATATTGCAGATGGCGCTGGGATAGATCCGGACAAGCAACAGCTCTTGCGCCGGTTAAAGGCCAGCGAGAATGTGCTTACAAGGGTGAGGAAAGAGAATAATAATCTGCAAGATGCCAACACCCAGCTGGGTGAGGAACTAAAAGATGTTCGTGCCTAGCTGTCTGACTCCGTTAAGGAGAATCGGCGGCTTCGATGCGTCATTTTTAGTAAGTGCTTGAACGAACTTTGAAAAAGAGTTCGGCGAGGAAGTCGACTAACAGAGTTATGTCTGTAGGTATGCTCACAGGTCGTCCTGCAGAGGAAATGCCCGGTTCTACGGGTGACCTTCTTCCCGAGCTCTTGCAACTGCGCAAACGAGTTCGGCAGGCGATGAAAGGCGTCGCCCAGGCCTTGTGTCCATCTGTCTCCCTGCCTGAAGGCCTTGGAGAGCTTGTAGAGAGGCTTCAGGGAGCGCGGCGGCACTTCCAATTATGGAAGATATCGGCCTGCCGTCAAGGCGCCAGGGAGGCCTGGGCCATGGTGAAGACGCGGTACACGAAGGCTGACCCAAACCACATGGCCGAGGTCGGACCTGTGGGGCCTGATGGGAAGGAGATCCCTATGAGCTTAGTGTATGGCCAAGTAGAGTTGGCCGCAAAGTATTCCCAGCGGGACTGTAAACTAGACAGCCTATTAGATGGCATTGAAGAGGAATACAATCAGTCGAATTGACTATGTAATTTAAGATGACATGTAAAATGCCTTCTAGCCGGATTGTAGATCGTTTGTCATAGCGGACCTTTTCGCTTCAACCTCGGGACCCAATAGTCCGGAGTGTGTCCGAATACCCTCGCGGTTATATAAGAACCAGGGCATGCGTGGAGACCAGGTGTAGGGGTCATTAGTGCTTTATCAGACAAGTGCCCAACTAGTTATGTTATATTATATGGTTAGTAAGAAACATCTTCCAGGGAGAATAGTTCTGTTAGGGGTTCCTTTCCCTGGGAGGCATGCCCTAAAGTGCATGTCCGGACTACGAAAAAAGCAGAAAAACATCTGGGGGCAGATAAACAAATAGGAGAGAAATCGTCTTTTAGTTCACCGACCGAATATTCCCTTAAGAACGCTAGCTTTCGGCTTCACCCAGTCTGAGGTACACATCCGGCTGATCCGGCAGTAACAATCGCAGAGGTGCTCCCTTTACCACCTAGCCGAATAATCGGGAATGTAGGGGTAAGCACAGGAGCCAGGCAACCCAGCTTGGCCAAAACTTAAGTCATATCGATGCATATAATGGTGAAAAAAAGGTACATGCGGAAGCGAGACACATGTGTTGGGCATGGAGCCCATATAAGTAGGCTTCTCTTAAAGAAGCCCCCAGGTATAATGAGCGCGGGTAGCGCGTCAAGTGTGTGCGAACAAAGCGCGAACGGGCCTTCAAAGGCTGTAAAAGAAAAGGAGGGAGAAGGGGAGAAATATAAGACAGCTACTGTATAAAATATAGACGGAGGAAGGAGACGAACTCAGAGTCCGGCGCTAGGTGTAGAATCTTCGGAGACGGGTTGCGTTCCATGGGTTCGGCTCGAGTCGGTTATCCAATGCATTTCATAGATGGTACGCTCCGCCGGTCAGGACTTGGTCGATGATGAAGGGACCTTCCCATTTGGGCTTGAATTTGTCCTTTTTCTTGTCTGGTAGGCGTAGAACTAGCTCGCCAACATTGTAAGTTTTGGCCTGTACTTCTCTGCTTTGATATCTTCGAGCCTACTGTTGATAGAATGCGGAACGGGCTTTTGCCACGTCACGCTCCTCCTCCAAGGCGTCCAAACTGTCCTGCCGATCGAGCTCGGCTTCTCTTTCTTCGTACATGCACAATCATCCTTGTTGTACACACCTTTTGGAGAGACACGCATGAATCGTTATTTATTAGAATACTCTATGTGCTTCACTTATATCTTTTGAGCTAGGCAATATTGCTCTAGTACTTCACTTATATCTTTTTAGAGCACGGCGGTGGCTTTATTTTATAGAAATTGTTGAACTCTCAAGATTCACTTATATTATTTTGAGAGTCTTTTAGAACAGCATGGCAATTTGCTTAGGTTATAAAACTAGTCCTAATATGATGGGCATCCAAGAGGGATATAATAAAAACTTTCATATAAAGTGCATTGAATACTATGAGAAGTTTGATTCTTTATGATTGTTTTGAGATATGAAGATGGTGATATTAGAGTCATGCTAGTGGAGTAATTGTGAATCTGAGAAGTACTTGTGTTGAGCTTTGTGAGTCCCGTAGCATGCACGTATGGTGAACCATTGTGTAACAAATTCGGAGCATGAGGTATTCATTGATTGTCTTCCTTATGAGTGGCGGTCGGGGACGAGCGGCGGTCTTTTCCTACCAATCTTTCCCCTAGGAGCATGTGCGTAGTACTTCGTTCAATGACTAATAGACTTTTGCAATAAGTATGTGAGGTCTTTTCGACTAATGTTGAGTCCATGGATTATACGCACTCTCACCCTTCCATCATTGCTAATCTCTCTTGTGCCGCGCAACTTTCGCCGGTACCATAAACTCACCATATACCTTCATCAAAACAGCCATCATACCTACCTATTATGGCATTTTCATAGCCATTCCGAGATATATTGCCATGCAACTTTCCACCATTCCGTTTATTATGACACGCTTCATCATTGTCATATTGCTTTGCATGATCATGTAGTTGACATCATATTTTTTGGCAAAGCCACCTTTCATAATTCTTTCATACATGTCACTCTTGATTCATTGCACATCCCGGTACACCACCGGAGGCGTTCACATAGAGTCATATTTTGTTCTAAGCATTGAGTTGTAATTTTTCGAGTTGTAAGTAAATAGAAGTGTGATGATCATCATTAACTATTAGAGCATTGTCCCATGTGAGGAAATAAAAAAAAGGGAGAGACCAAAGAAGCCCAAATAAAAAATGAGAGAAAAAGAGAGAAGTGACAATGTTACTATCCTTTTTTCCACACTTGTGCTTCAAAATAGCACCATGATCTTCATGATAGAGAGTCTCTTATTTTGTCACGTTCATATACTAGTGGGAATTTTTCATTATAGAACTTGGCTTGTATATTCCAACGATGGGCTTCCTCAAATGCCCTAGGTCTTCATGAGCAACCAAGTTGGTTGCACATCCACTTAGTTTCTTTTGAGCTTTCGTACACTTATAGCTCTAGTGCATCCGTTGCATGGCAATCCCTACTCACTCACATTGATATATATTGATGGGCATCTCCATAGCCCGTTGATACGCCTAGTTGATGTGAGACTATCTCCCTCTTTTTGTCTTTTCCACAACCACCATTCTATTCCACGCATAGTGCTATGTCCATGGCTCACGCTCATGTATTACGTGAAAGTTGAAAAGGTTTGAGAACATCAAAGTATCAAACAATTGCTTGGCTTGTCATCGGGGTTGTGCATGATTTGAGTATTTTGTGTGACGGAGATGGAGCATAGCCAAACTATATGATTTTGTAGGGATATGCTTTCTTTGGCCATGTTATTTTGAGAAGGCATTGCTTTGTTAGTATGCTTGAAGTATTATTGTTTTTATGTCAATATTAAACTTTTGTTTTGAATCTTTCGGATCTGAACATTCATTCCACAATAAAGAAAATTACATGGATAAATATGTTAGGTAGCATTCCACATCAAAAATTCTGTTTTTATCATTTACCTACTCGATGACGAGCGGGAATTAAGCTTGGGGATGCTTGATACGTCTCCAACGTATCTATAATTTTTTATTGTTCCATGCTATTATATTATCTGTTTTGGATGTTTAATAGACATTTATATGCTATTTTATATTATTTTTGGGACTAACCTATTAACTGAGAGCCCAGTGTCGGTTTATGTTTTTTTTGCCTATTTTAGAGTTTTGCAGAAAAGGAATACCAAACGGAGTCCAAATGGAATGAAACTTTTGCGATGATCTTTCTTGGACTAGAAGGAAACCAGAAGACTTGGAGATGAAGTCGGAGATGCAACGAGGCGGCCACGAGGCAGGAGGGAGCGCCCTTCGTTGGTTTCCCTTGAAGAGTAAAGAGTGATGCAGTAAAGTAGCGTAAGTATTTCCCTCAGTTTTGAGAACCAAGGTATCAATCCAGTAGGAGAAGACACACAAGTCACCTAGTACCTGCACAAACAATCAAGAACCTTGCAACCAACGCGATAAAGGGGTTGTCAATCCTTTCACGGTCACTCGCAAAAGTGAGATCTGATAGAGATAGTAAAGTTAATATTTTTGGTATTTTTGTTGTATAGATTGGAAAGTAAAGATTGCAATAAAAAGGAACGGCGATAGAAATTGGCAAGTTGACGGGAAACTAATAGATTCAATATAATGGAAAAGAGACCCGGGGGCCATAGGTTTCAATAGTAGCTTCTCTCAAGATAGCATGTATTACGGTGGGTGAATAAATTACTGCCGAGCAATTGATAGAAGAGTGCATAATTATGAAGACATCTAAGGCAATGATCATGAACATAGGCATCACGTCCATGTCAAGTAGACCGAAACGATTCTGCATCTACTACTATTACTCCATACATCGACCGCTATCCAGCATGCATGTAGAGTATTAAGTTCATAAGAACGGAGTAACGCATTAAGCAAGATGATATGATGTAGAGAGATAAACTCAAACAATATGATATAAACCCTATCTTTTTATCCTCGACGGCAACAAGACAATACGTGCCTTGCTGCCCCTACTGTCACTGGGAAAGGACACCGCAAGAGTGAACCCAAAGCTAAGCACTTTTCCCATTGCAAGAAAGATCAATCTAGTAGGCCAAACTAAACTGATAATTCGAAGAGACTTGCAAAGATATCAAATCATGCATATAACAATTCAGAGAAGAATCAAATAATATTCATAGATAATCAAGTTCATAAATCCACAATTCACCTGATCTTGGCAAACACACTGCAAAAGAGTATTACATCGAATAGATCTCCAAGAACATCGAGGAGAACTTTGTATTGAGAATCAAAGAGAGAGAAGAAGCCATCTAGCTAATAACTATGGACCCGAAGGTCTAAGGTAAACTACTCGCGCTTCATTGGAGAGGCAATGGTGTTGATGTAGAAGCCCTCCATGATCGATTCCCCCTCTGGTAGATCATCGAAAAAGGCCCCAAGATGGGATCTCACGGGTACAGAAGGTTGCGGAAGTAGAAAAGTGGTTTCGTGGCTCCCCCTGATGTTTCTAGGGTATAAGAGTATATATAGGCGAAAGAAGTACGTCGGTGGAGCTACGAGGGGTCCACGAGGGTGGGGGGCGTTCCTACCCCCCTGGGCGGGCCCTCCTGCCTCGTGGCTTCCTCGTAGAGTCCGAGACTTAAACTCCAAGTCTTATGGATTGCTTTTGGTCCAAGAAAGATCCTCGCGAAGGTTTCATTCCGTTTGGACTCCGTTTGATATTCCTTTTCTGTAAAACACTGAAATAGGCAAAAAAAATAGAAAGTGGCACTAGGCCTCCGGTTAATAGGTTAGTCCCAGAAAAAATATAAAAGAACATATTAAAGCCCATTAAACATCCAAAACAGATAATATAATAGCATGGAACAATTAGATACGTTGGAGACGTATCACGCCTAGGGGGGTAGGGCGCGCCCCCTACCTCATGGGCCCTTGTGGGTCTCCTGACCTAGCTCCTTCGCCTATATATACTCTTATACCCTGAAAACATCCACGAGAGCCGCGAAACCACTTTTCCACCGCCGCAACCTTCTTTACCCGTGAGATCCTATCTAGGGACCTTTTCCGGCGTCCTGCCGGAGGGGGATTCAATCACGGAGGGCTTCTACATCAACACCATTGCCTCTCCGATGATGCGTGAGTAGTTTACCACAGACCTACGGGTCCATAGTTAGTAGCTAGATGGCTTCTTCTCTCTCTTTGATTCTCAATACCATGTTCTCCTCGATGTTCTTGGAGATCTATTCGATGTAATATTCTTTTGCGGTGTGTTTGCCACGATCCAATGAATTGTGGATTTATGATTAGATTATCTATGAATACTATTTGGTTCTTCTTTGAATTCTTATATGCATGATTTGATATCTTTGCAAGTCTCTTCGAATTATCGGTTTAGTTTGGCCTACTAGATTGATCTTTCTTGCAATGGGAGAAGTGCTTCCCTTTGGGTTCAATCTTGTGGTGTCCTTTCCCAGTGACAGTAGGGGCAGCAAGGCACGTATTGTATTGTTGCCATCAAGGATAAAAAGATGGGATTTTCATATATTGCTTGAGTTAATTCCTCTACATCATGTCATCTTACTTAATGTGTTACCCCGTTCTTTATGAACTTAATACTCTAGATGCAGGCAGGAGTCAGTCGATGTGTGGAGTAATAGTAGTAGATGTAGAATCATTTCGGTCTATTCACATGGACGTGATGCCTATGTTCATGATCATTGCCTTAGATATCGTCATAACTTTGCGCTTTTCTATCAATTGCTCGACAGTAATTTGTTCATCCACCGTAATATTTGCTGAAAGAGAGAGAAGCCACTAGTGAAACCTGTGGCCCCCGGGTCTCTTTTCCATTATATTGAATCTCTTTTACATCATACTAGTTCCCGATCTACTATTTTGCAATCTTTTACTTTCCGATCTATAAATGAAAATACCAAAAATATTTACTTTACTATTTATCTATCTCTATCAGATCTCACTTTTGCAAGTAACTGTGAAAGGATTAACGACCCCTTTATCGCGTTGGGTGCAAGTTGTTGACTGTTTGTGCAGGTATTCGGTGACTTGTGCGTTGTCTCCTACTGGATTGATACCTTGGTTCTCAAACTGAGGGAAATACTTACACTACTTTGATGCATCACCCTTTCCTCTTCAAGGGAAAAACCAAGGCAAGCTCAAGAGGTAGCAAGCATCTACGCCTAGACTCGCTTGATCTTTTAGCACAAAGATACGCCGCAACATTAGGATCCTTCCCAATAAAACTTAAGGTAAAACTAAAGAATCCAGCACTCATCTTCTTGTTGTCATGCACAATACTTCCTATCTCTGCTCTCTCATAGTTGCTGGATTGCCATAACCGCATTTCTCACAGCCAAGACTTCCATTACCTCCGCATTTACTACTCTTTCATACCATAAGGCCTAAGCTCGGATCATCTACCATGTTTGTCTCTCAATATCAGTCATGTAGCTCCTGATTTACTCTCCTCTACATAGGAAGCATCCACATTGATTTTCATTTGGCTACATTTGATGGTCTCCAACTAGCTTTTGGTTTTGGAGCCTTCATTCTGCCTTCTTTGTCCATCAAAAGTAAATCATTTGCCGTGTCAATTGTCCAGTGAACTGAATCCATCACCGACCGCACCTTGTTGCCATGCCGCCGAGCTTTACGATCAGTCCATGTCGCCCAGCAGCCACATAAAATGTGCACGGTATTGGGCCGGCCCATTACTGTAGCTTCGACGCGAGGGGTTCCTTCTGCCTCGCTCAATGCGAGATATAGTCGGGGCGCTGAATATATCCCCTACAACAAGGGCACAACTATTCCTCGCTTGGCATTTACTATATGGCGCCTTAAGCATCAATATTAGTAGGTCACGCAAACCGCCACACACCCTCGATCTGAACGGGCCGGTCAACGTAAGCCACGAAGAGGGGATGTTCGATCCGGTTTTGTGCAACTTCTTGAAGCTTTCCTGCCCAGTTTTGGGAAGTTTCCAGAATCTTCCAGTTGATTTTGTTTTTTGTTTTTTCTGAACCATGTTTTGTAAACTTTTATCTGGGTTTAGTTCATCATTTCCTTTTTTATTTTTTGTTGTTATTTTCTTTATTCCATTTTTATTTAATTTTCTTTTTCTTCTTCTTTCAAAATGCATGGGCTTTTTTCAAATTCGATGAACGTTTTTACAAAATGGATAAACTTTTTAAACATTGGTGAATATTTTTTCAAAATTGATGTACTTTTTTAAAAATTATTAACATTTATTCAAGATTGATGAACTTTTATTTCAAAATCAATGACATTTTGAAATTTATGAACTTTTTGCAAATTCGATGAGCTTTTTTAAAATTTGATGTTTTTTAAATCAATGACCTTTTTGAAATTAATGAAATTTTTGCAAATTTGTGAAATTCTTTTAAGTTCATGAACCTTTTGAATTCATGAAAAATTTCATTTTTGTTAACATTTTTTGAATTCATGAACTTTTTTCATTCTTGACCTTTTGAAATTCAATCAAAATTTTGGTATTCACAAACTTTTGTTAAATTACAAACTTTTTTTGTTAATTCTGTGAACTTTTAAAAGTCTTTGACCATTTTTCCAGATCCGTTGATTAAATTCATGATTTTCGAGCTCTCGTCTGAAGCACATGCGCCAATGGTCCAGCCCAGAGCGCAGGGCTTTAAGCGCTCGTTTTTTCTGAAGTTGTTTGTTAAACTTCGTACTTTGGTTTATCTTTCAAAATGTTTTATGTATATATGAAATTTTGGAAATTTTTTAATCATGTATTTGAAAATGTGGAATGTGCATAAAAATGTTTTTTAAACTGGATAAAAAATGTTTATGATGTATAAGGAAAATATACAACGTGTATGAAAAGAATTATATGTCAAAACATGTATCTGCACATAATTATTTTTCTTCTGTTTTTTCCTTATTAGTCTGTGTGTTCCACTTTCTCTCCCGAAGTTTCCAAACATACCCCTCTTTGAATATGAAGGTTCTATAAAAATTGTTCTAACCAAGAACTACTTTTTACTCTGTTTTTGGACAGAGCATAGCCATGGATGACTTCTATGCTGGAGAGGGTACAGACCACAGTGGGGTTCCAATCAAGATGGTCACGCTGAATTGCTCCCTGAACCTGGTGGTGTACAACCCTGCTTCAGTGTTCAGAATTCATGTCTCTTCAGGCACTATGTCTCTTCAGACCCTATCAGCATCCCTGCCCTTTTTTGATTTTTGGGTAACAACCTAGATGTGTTGTCATTTGTCCATATCTGATAATGGTGCTTCACATCTTACCACGTGGAGTATGTGAATAGCATGAATAGTGAATAAGCCATACCCATTTTCACCGCTGCATTTCACCACTCAAGTGAATGGTGAATTTGCAGAATGTATTCAAAATACTGAATCCTTGAAACATTTTACAATATGCTGGACTCTTCTTACTCTTATCGAAGTATCGGACTGAAAGTCCTGCGGATATGAACTAGGAAAGGCAGTAAGCTTGAATCAAGAAAGGGTGAATGCATTGATAGGGTTGGGCATTCAGTAAATAGAGTAGCAGGATAGTAGGTTCATCAAGATATGTGTTGTATAGGTTTGGACTCAGAATCCCTCGTAAATTCGAAATGTGTTGCTAACATCTCCTGTGATCGCAGGTTCGCAGGTGCTACCAACCGAGCAAGAGCCACCGGCTGGTGTTGGCGGTGATCCAGGGCGAGAAGGTGCCCCTCTATGGCACGGCGGGGGAGGGGGGGGGGGGGGGGGCTCGTTGTCCGGCAACGACGTGACGGTGCCGCTAACGGTGGACTTCGAGCTCGTCTCCCGGGGGTACGTCATCGGCAAGCTGGTGCGGGTGACGCACAAGGTGCACCTGACGTGCCGCATCACCGTCGACGCCAAGAGGGCAAGGACCAGGATCCCCAGAAGGCCTGCGCCGTGTACAAGGCCTGAAGGACCGCCGTGGGGAGGAGTCACCGGTTGGTTTCCTGCCAGTGAAGCCTGTATTTACTGTTCTGCTGAAGAACAATAAACATGTACTAGCAGTATATATAAGGAACCTGTTTGAGCTTCGATTTTGTTTACATAAGTTGCTCCTGTGCGGCGGTGGTTTTGTCTATGAGGTGGTGAACCTGTGTGGTGTTAGGGTTTCGTTGGTTACAAGATAGTAGTAATGTCATCCTGTTTGCAGCTTCGCATCTAGGTTCAGAGAGTAGGATTTGATTTGTTGCATCATGTTTTCAGAGAAACTCCATCATTTTTCAGTAAGTAAAGAGATCCCGGGTAGCTAGAGAGCAATATCATTGCCACATGAATTGCCACATGAATAGTTCAATATGCTCATCAGCGCCTGACCCGAAGATTCGGGTCTGGTAACCTCACTTGGAGCTTCATCAACACTACGATGAGTCGAGGACGGTCCAAACGCCTGTCATAGAGATGATCCGAACAGCCCATGTCGTGTGCCCTCGTATCGACACGCGCCTCAGATTTCCAACACAAATAATTCATTGTGCTGTAATTTAGTACCCATTTGCACCTGAACTCACAATCTGCGAAGTCTGTTATTTAATACCCATTTGAACCTGAGGCACCAGCAGGGACAAATGAGGTATCCTCTTTCAGTAGGGTGGCGGTTAGCGTTCAATAAACACGTGATCAGGCGTTGCAACTAAATACAGCCTGAAGATCAGGCACTGCAACTAAATACAGCCTTAAGTGAATCAGGTGAATCACGCGTTTTTCTACACCAAATTGACAAAAGGTCAGCTTCAGACTTAGGATCCGATCCGACGCTGGAGCTGAATATGGCAGAGCGAATCAAGCAGTCTTATTGATGGAGTCAAGAAAGTTTTACTTATGATGGTTTAAACTCTAGACGGCATCTAACAGAAAAGGAATAGCTTTGATTCACTAGTGCTGATAATTTCAACATTGACAGGAGCAAAGGAAAATAAACTCAATGCTCTATTGTTCACTACAATGACAAGAGGAATAAAACACATATTCCCTTCCATGTTTCACTGCACATACGATTACATAGTTTGAATGCACAATAAGTTTCAATGTAAATTAAAAGAGGGCATACGCGGATACGTCAGCCCAACACAACAATCTGGAGAATCACAAACATCAATCATGATACAAATTAATGATAGCTCCATAAAGTTAAATAGTAAATGCTGTTGCACGTATGCTGCTATCAACCATAAACAAATATATGTTACATAAAACAAGCAGCTAGCATTACTAAGTTATCTGGAACAGGTAGCCCCATAAAGTGAGGTTACAGTGAGAATAGTTGCCGATATTACCTGAAAGGTCAACAATGGACCGGTGATATGCAAGCCAGACTATCAGTGCCAATCTGCCAATGCCTCTGAGTACAAGGGAACATAAGGAAGATAGGGCTCCATGGAACCCTGTCCAAGATCATGGATGAAATGCACTTTCCCACTATCCATTTCATAAGACATCAGTACTTTGTCATGCCCATAAACCAAGAAAATCGTGTTTCGTTGTGGGTGGAGGGCGACAATATGGTACTCGTGTCCCAGCCGGACATTCTTCGCTCCAAATAGATTCAAATACCTGACACTGTGCTCCAAGACCCACGTTTCACTGCCGTAATCCTCAAGAACCCAGATCGAGAGTTTATAAAGATCATACTGATCACTATTTGCCAGATACAAACGCCCTCGAGACAGGTCAATGAACCCGACATCAACATCCATTATGGGGGCATCCTCATCGTCTGGCATAGGAATAGCCCTCCAAGTAGTTCCCTCCACGTCCAGTGCCACCACCTCAGACTCGACAGCGACCAAATGCAGAAAACCATTGACAAAGACACTTCTAGAATCGCTCACTATCCTCGGTAGGAAGTCCCAACCGTTTTCCTTGTGACTCCAGACCCCGGTTTTGGATGAGTAGATATCAACCGCTCTGACGTGCCCAAAACTATCGCCACCATCGTCGTCGTCTGTATCGGCATTTGCATCTGCAGCCCCATCCTCCACGAACTGGAACACATGGAAGTGCGAGGAGACGGCCGGGTCAAACCCCAAGCGAGCTGTCTGCATCTTGCTGAAGAAGCCGGGCAAGGCGACCCATTTCTCCGTGGCAGGATTGCACACGACGTAGTCGAATGCCCGCGAACCAAAGGTCTTGAAGCGGCGGCAGAGGAGTAGGCCGTTGCAGCTATCCAGAAGGTTAAATAGCTCACAGTCAGGCAGGAAGGGGAGCGAAGGGCGGATAGGAGGGCGGCCTCCCGCCGAGACATGGGTGAAATTGTCAATTGATAAATAGCCAGGGCCGCGGCTCGAGTAGAGAAATCCGGCGAGGTCATGGAGATGGTGCTGCGGCAGCGCCTTCCGGTGGTCGGGGTGGGAGATGATGCCGCGCCACCGCTTGGAGACGCACTTGAAGCGGCACAGCGACTTGTACGGCACGCGCGACAGGATCTCCACGAGGAGGTCTAAGGTGAGTTTGTCCGCTGGATTCCGCCGCCTGCTGATGTCCCTGGAGCCGTCCGCCATCGCCGTGGGGAGAGGAGGCAGTCAATCTGCGAACGGGGGCGGGGGAGGAGGAGAGATTTGAGATCCATCGACATCGGTGAGGCGAGCAGGAAGAAGCAAGGAAGAGAGGATCTACGACGAATGCGGCGTACGTACCGGGCGAGCAGCGACTGACGGCGAAGGAGCCCGTTCGAGGTGCTCCCGTCCCCGCCGGCGAGGCTTTGGTTGCGCGGCGGCGAGGTGAGGTGAGGTGTGGCGTGGAACTGGAAGACGGGGGAAGTGAACGAGGAGTGCGGCTGTGCTGGGCTTTTATCTGGGCTGTACAGGCAGAGGATAGCGGTGTGTCCAGATTTCAGCCTGCACTTCAGTTTTTTTTAGACAATCTCGCGAAGCTTTATTAAATCGTCACAACGTTTACAGTGACGAAAGGAATCTCATCAGGCTGACCTAACCAAGTATGACGGTCAAACCCTAAAGTTAAAGCATGCTTCGCTAGTTTGTGAGCCTCGTAGTTCGAGCTCCTATTTTCATAAACTATATTACGTGAAATAAATACACCTGCACCTGCTCTAATTTTACGAATGATCGCATCGAACTGTGCATAGCTTGCTTTCTTGACTTCATCTACGATATTTCTTGCAGTCAGAGGCCACATGGATGCACTGGTTGTAAAGATCCTCCGAAAGGGTCAAACCCTGTCGTACTACCATAGCTTCTAAAGTTTGTGGATCCTGTATAAGAGGAAATTCCATTGTAGAGGCGCCTTGAAAGACGTCTGTTTCATCTCTGTTGATCGCTGCTACTGCTCCATAGTTTCCGTTGTGACTCACTGATGCATAAACGTTAACCTTTGAGAAGTTCGCTGGAGGGGGTACCCACCTATTCTCTGTTGATGCAATAGAAGTGGGAGTACTCACTACGTCGTCTCCCGATCAGTTAGATTGGACCGAGGACCCCCATGGCCGTTTACTCATGGGCCAGTTCGGACAACCGATGCATACACGAGAAAGATTCCATAAGACTTGGTGATCAAGACAAGGACTCCTCTCCACCGACGTATTTGACTAGGACTCTTGTTACCCTAGGCCTCTGGTACACTATATAAACCGAGGCCGGGCCAGTCGATAGGAGGAGGCTAGATCATTATGATATTATTAATCATACCCTTAGGTTTTAGACCACAATATATGATCTCGAGGTAGATCAACTCTTGTAATCTCTATATTCATCAAGATCAGTCAAGCAGAAAGTAGGGTATTACCTTCATAAGAGGGCCCGAACCTGGGTAAACATCGTGTCCCCTGTCTCCTGTTACCCATCGATCCATGACACACAGCTTGGGACCCCCTTCCTGAGATCTGCCGGTTTTGACACTGACAATGGTGCTTTCATTGAGAGTTCCGTTGTGAGATCAACGAAGGATCGATGGCTCGTCTGCAGATTAACTACGACGTCGGCATTTTCGTCACCGGCTCCACTAGTCACCTTGGCTCGACCGAGGACTGCACTCCGCGTTAGATCGTCATGTTCGGATGATGACCTTCATCAACATCAACTCCGATCTCTCTCAAGATCATGGAGGAATCATTCATGGAGCCCGGGGGCCCAACGTCAACATTGCCCTTGAGTGACCGTCCTGTTTTTCTAGACAGTGAACTTGTATCCGCCGCCACCGCCTCCTCGAGTGTCGTTTTAACGATTGCTTCGGTGGAATTATGCGGAATTATGTCTACAACAACCATGCAAAATTTCGTCGAGTTCCGATGGAGAAATCTCTAACAATCTACGATATACCGGAGCCATGTCAAATCTGGATGGGAATCTGGACGAGTTTAGGGCGTGGTCTCCAGAGCCGAGCTTGGAGGTCCTTTGGAAGATCCAACCATTCATCTGCTGTGGAATTCCCATGTCTACCACCCCTCAAAATTTCAGCTCAGTCCGATGGTTCAAACTCCGGGAACCTTCCGATGAGTGGACCAATTTTCTGATCTGTTTTTTGCGCAATTACGGATCCGACCCGAATTCATGTTTATGTATGAACATGATATTGGACAACCTTTTTAAAACAATTTTATTCTAGGGTATTGTGCGTTGTTCTTAACACGTGCCCATAAAATTTTAAGCCTTCTCTGAGGTACTCTTCACCATCACGCTGGTGTCAAACCAGTCCGGTAACATTGCTCCACGATTGCCGACCTGCGTTAGACACGTCGTCGCTTTGTTGAGCCGAGCTCAATTTCTTCGGATCATCATCTCGGCGAGCTGAACAAGAGTTCTGCATCACGAAGGATAAATCATCACCAACATCGCCGCCCCACGGATTACATGGAGCGGGCACACCGGCATCGCCGCACGGTCACTTCATCAAGCCGGCATTGACCATGTCACGAGTTACGATCTGCATCGACATGGCTGCACTGTTGCTTCTTCAAGCCAATGTCTAATCACACCGACCTACTTCAACTCATCGGCTGGCATGGAGGCTTCGACACCTCGCATGCACACATAAAATAGTGCAAGCCAGAAATAATAACAATAATATGCTTTTAAAAAATTCTTCTACTTAATTAATTTAAGTGAAGTAAATAATTAAAGAAATATAGCCTGAATGCCGAGGTGACGGAGCAGGTCGGTAAGGTGATGTTGCAGCCACCATGCCAGCCGATTCAGACCGGGCCACGCTGTCACCTCGCGTACCGATGAATCACGGCACCTCAGCTGGACCGGGGGCTTCTTCATCACTTCATTAACCCACACTGGGGACTTCGGCGTCATACTGCCGGCCTGCTCCATCGCCTCGGTCGGCCTGGGGTTCCACCTCGCCACATTGGCCGTGCTATGTCGCCACTTCATCAAGTCGAGCTCTTCGCTCGAACACCTCGGGATTGGCTTGGGGGCTGGGACCTCGACCCGTTGCAAGCTGGACCCGCATCATCAACGCCGAACACATTAGTCAGCTAAGTCGCTTTCATGCTCAAAGTTTTTAAATTTTTAATTTGAGTTCCGTTCGACCATGCTCGTGTGAGTTGTTTGTTAAAAGAAACTCCTTTTACCCATGTTAACTCGAGGCTCTTAAAATTTATATGAGCTGTTTTATAATAAATGTGTTTTCTTCTTGTTCATTGCAAAGTCTTTTCTATCACTCCTTCCTCGACTCGAGTATGTGGTCAATAGCCGGATAGCTTGGCTTCTCTCTAAAGCCGCTCGAGCTTAGTTCGCTAAACTGGCCTGATAAGCACTCCGCCTTAAGGATAGGAGGTTGAAGCCGAAGGCTGACCCACTTGAGGTCCTGAGATCGGATGTGTCATGTTAAAGTACGACGGAAGCACAAACTAATTTTAAGACCAATTTTTGGATTGGCACAAAAAAACTTGATTTAGTTCGGACGTAAAGTTTCCGCATAAGTTTTTTGGTTTTTTGAGCTTATGGCACTTTTGATCTATTTGTGTTTTTTTCTTTTATGAGGTGGGACATCCTCTTGACCGAGGTACCCTGCGTATAATAATCCAGCTTGGGAAATCTTTTTCGACCCATAGTTCGGCATTTTTCTTGCCGACCTGCACCTCGGTGTTGGGTCCGAGCATAAATCCCGCAGTACACTACCGGACACTTTTTAAGCATCGACAATATGAACGGGGGGCTGCGATTTGAGCCGAACCCACCCAAAGCCACGGTACTCTGAGGAGTCCTAGGCAAAATGTTCTTGGATATTGCTTTATATGCATCAGTTTCGAATTGTGTCTTCGGTCAATAGTTGGGTTGCCCGGCTCCCGTGCTTGCCTCATACGTTCCGTTTTGTTCGGCTAGGAGCGCAAAGGGAGAACCACGGTGATTGTGCTTCCAGCTAGCATGGTTAAGCGCCTCAGTGGAGAAAGCCAAAAACTGACTTTCACAATCAGCGTAAACTGGTCAGTGATCTGATGACTGTACTAAACTATAAGATCGATAGAGGTCACCCCGTGTTAAATGACGGTCTGTTCATAACATGGGCCGAAGTGTTTACGGCTTGACCTCGACTATCGCCAAACACTGACCGGGGGCTAGTAACTGGCCTCCCAACTTCAAGCTCCTATGACTAAGTGAAAGTTATAAAGCCCGCATATCTGATTGCCTTGTTTATGCTAGCACAACTGCCTCCGGGCACCGAGACTTCGGCTAAGGGTTGCCTTGTTATTGCGGAAACATCCTGCGTAGCATCTACAAGGGGGTGGAAGCCGACGATGGGCCACTTGAAGGAAATATGCCCTAGAGGCAATAATAAAGTGGTTATTTATATTTCCTTATATCATGATAAATGTTTATTATTCATGCTAGAATTGTATTAACCGGAAACTTAGTACATGTGTGAATATATAGACAAATAGATTATCACTAGTATGCCTCTACTTGACTAGCTCGTCGAATCAAAGATGGTTAAGTTTTCTAGCCATAGACATGAGTTGTCATTTGATTAACAGGATCACATCATTAGAGAATGATGTGATTGACTTGACCCATTCCGTTAGCTTAGCACTTGATCGTTTAGTATGTTGCTATTGCTTTCTTCATGACTTATACATGTTCCTATGACTATGAGATTATGCAACTCCCGAATATCGGAGGAACACTTTGTGTGCTACCAAACATCACAATGTAACTGGGTGATTATAAACGTGCTCTACAGGTGTCTCTGATGGTACTTGTCGAGTTGGCATAGATCGAGATTAGGATTTGTCACTCCGACTGTCGAAGAGGTATCTCTAGGCCCTCTCGATAATGCACATCACTATAAGCCTTGCAAGCAATGTGACTAATGAGTTAGTTGTGGGATGATGCATTACGGAACGAGTAAAGAGACTTGCCGGTAACGAGATTGAACTAGGTATGGTGATACCAACGATCGAATCTTGGGCAAGTAACATACCGATGACAAAGGGAATAATGTATGTCGTTATGCGGTTTGACCGATAAAGATCTTCGTAGAATATGTAGGAGCCAATATGAGCATCCAGGTTCCGCTATTGGTTATTGACCGGAGATGTGTCTCGGTCATGTCTACATAGTTCGAACCCGTAGGGTCCGCACGCTTAACGTTCGGTGATGATTTGTATTATGAGTTTATGTGTTATGATATACCGAAGGTAGTTCGGAGCCCCGGATGAGATCGGGGACATGACGAGGAGTCTCTAAATGGTCGAGACGTAAAGATCGATATATTGGACGACTATATTCGGACATTGGAAAGGTTCCGCGTGATTCGGGTATTTATCGGAGTACCGGAGAGTTACGGGAATTCGCCGGGGAGTATATGAGCCTTATTGGGCTTTAGGGGAGAGAGAGGGGCTGCCTGGGGCAGGCCGCGCGCCCCCCAAGGCCTAGTCTGAATTGGACTAGGGGAAGGGGCGGCGCCCCCTCCTTCCTTCTCTTCTCTCTTCCCCTTCCTTCTCTCCTACTCCTACTACTTGGAAGGGGGGAATCCTACTCCCAGTGGGAGTAGGACTCCCCAGGGCGCACCATAGTAGAGGTCCGGCCCTCCCCCTCCTCCACTCCTTTATATACGGGGGAAGGGGGCACCCCATGGACACACAAGTTGATTTGATCTTTTAGCTGTGTGCGGTGCCCCCCTCCACCATAATCCACCTCGATCATATCGTAGCGGTGCTTAGGCAAAGCCCTTGAAGACTCACAAGTACAGGGGATCTATCGTAGTCCTTTCGATAAGTAAAAGTGTCGAACCCAACGAGGAGCAGAAGGAAATGACAAGCGGTTTTCAGTAAGGTATTCTCTGCAAGCACTGAAATTGTAGGTAACAGATAGTTTTGTGATAAGATAATTTGTAACGGGTAACAAGCAATGAAAGTAAATAAGGTGCAGCAAGGTGGCCCAATCCTTTTTGTAGCAAAGGACAAGCCTGGAATTTCTTATGTTGAGAAAAGTGCTCCCGAGGACACATGGGAATTATCGTCAAGCTAGTTTTCATCACGTTCATATGATTCACGTTCGTTACTTTGATAATTTGATATGTGGGTGGACCGGTGCTTGGGTACTGCCCTTTCTTGGACAAGCATCCCACTTATGATTGACCTCTATTGCAAGCATCCGCAACTACAAAAGAAGTATTATTGTAAACCTAACCATAGCATGAAACAAGTGGATCCAAATCAGCCCCTTACGAAGCAACGCATAAACTAGGGTTTAAGCTTCTGTCACTCTAGCAACCCATCATCTACTTATTACTTCCCAATGCCTTCCTCTAGGCCCAAATAATGGTGAAGTGTCATGTAGTCGACGTTCACATAACACCACTAGAGGAGAGACAACATACATCTCATCAAAATATTGAACGAATACCAAATTCACATGACTACTAATAGCAAGACTTCACCCATGTCCTCGGGAACAAACGTAACTACTCACAAAGCATATTCATGTTCATAATCAGAGGGGTATTAATATGCATTAAGGATCTGAACATATGATCTTCCACCAAATAAACCAACTAGCATCAACTACAAGGAGTAATCAACACTACTAGCAACCACAGGTACCAATCTGAGGTTTGGGTACAAAGATTGGATACAAGAGATGAACTAGGGTTTGAGAGGAGATGGTGCTGGTGAAGATGTTGATGGATATTGACCCCCTCCCAATGAGAGTATCGTTGGTGATGACGATGGTGATGATTTCCCCCACTCGGAGGGAAGTTTCCCCGGCAGAACAGCTCCACCGGAGCCCTAGGTTGGTTCCGGCAAGGTTCCGCCTCGTGGTGGCGGAGTTTCGTCTCGTGAGCTTGCTTATGATTTTTTCTAGGGTGAAAGACATCATATAGCAGAATATGGGCATCGTAGGGTGATACGTCCATTTTGCATCATGCTTTTATATCAATATTTATTGCATTATGGGTTGTTATTACACATTATGTCTCAATACTTATGGCTATTCTATCTTAGTTTACAAGGTTTATCATGAAGAGGGAGAATGCCGGCAGCTGGGATTCTGGCTGGAAAAGGAGCAAATATTGGAAACCTATTCTGCACAGCTCCAAAAATCCTGAAACTCCAAAGAAGTCATTTATGGAATTAATAAGAATTATTGAGCGAAGAAAATACCAGAGGGGGCCCACACCCTGGCCAGGAGGGTGGGGGGCGCTCCCCCTACTGGGCGTGCCCCTGTCTCCTGGGCCCCCTGGTGGCCCTCTGGTGCCCATCTTCTGCTATATGAAGGCTTTTACCTTGGGAAAAATCATAAGCAAGCTTACGGGATGAAACTCCGCCGCCACGAGGCGGAGCCTTGGCGGAACCAATCTAGGGCTCCGGTGGAGCTGTTCTGCCGGGTAAACTTCCCTCCGAGAGGGGGAAATCATCACCATCGTCATCACCAACGATCCTCTCATCGGGAGGGGGTCAATCTCCATCAACATCTTCACCAGCACCATCTCCTCTCAAAACCCTAGTTCATCTCTTGTATCCAATCTTGTATCCAAACCACAAATTGGTACCTGTGGGTTGCTAGTAGTGTTGATTACTCCTTGTAGTTGATGCTAATTGGTTTACTTGGTGGAAGATCATATGTTCAGATCCTTAATTCATATTAATACTCCTCTGATCATGAACATGAATATGCTTTGTGAGTAGTTACGTTTGTTCCTGAGGACATGGGTGAAGTCTTGCTATTAGTAGTCATGTGAATTTGGTATTCGTTCGATATTTTGATGAGATGTATGTTGTCTCTCCTCTAGTGGTGTTATGTGAACGTCGACTACATGACACTTCACCATTATTTGGGCCTAGAGGAAGGCATTGGCAAGTAATAAGTAGATGATGGGTTGCTAGAGTGACAGAAGCTTAAACCCTAGCTTATGCGCTGCTTCGTAAGGGGCTGATTTGGATCCACTAGTTTCATGCTATGGTTAGGTTTACCTTAATACTTCTTTTGTAGTTGCGGATGCTTGCAATAGGGGTTAATTATAAGTGGGATGCTTGCCCAAGAAAGGGCAGTACCCAAGCACCAGTCCACCCACATATCAAATTATCAAAGTACCGAACGCGAATCATATGAGCGTGATGAAAACTAGCTTGACGGTAATTCCCATGTGTCCTCGGGAGCACTTTTCTCATTATAAGAAATTGTCCAGGCTTGTCCTTTGCTACAAAAAGGATTGGGCCACCTTTCTGCACCTTATTTACTTTTATTGTTTGTTACCCGTTACAAATTATCTTATCACAAAACTATCTGTTACCTACAATTTCAGTGCTTGCAGAGAATACCTTACCGAAAACCGCTTGTCATTTCCTTCTGCTCCTCGTTGGGTTCAACACTCTTACTTATCGAAAGGACTACGATAGATCCCCTATACTTGTGGGTCATCAAGACTCTTTTCTGGCGCCGTTGCCATGGAGTGAAGCGCCTTTGGTGAGTGGAACTTGGTAAGGAAACATTTATATAGTGTGCTGAATTTTTTTTGTTACTTGTTACTATGGAAACTAATCTTTGAGGGGCTTGTTCGGGGTATCTTCGCCCCGACCAGTAGAGCAAAGAGTTGCTCCTCAACCTACTAAACCTACCGAAAATATTTACTTTGAGAATCCTTCGGGTATGATAGAGAAACTGCTAGCTAATCCCTTTGCAGGAGATGGAACATTGCATCCCGATTTACACCTTATTTTTGTGGATGAAGTTTGTGGATTATTTAAGCTTGCATGTATTCCCGATGATGTTGTTAAGAGGAAGGTCTTTCCTTTATCTTTGAAGGGAGATGCATTGACATGGTATAGGCTATGTGATGATATGGGATCTTGGAACTATAAACGATTGAAGCTGGAATTTCACAAGAAGTTCTATCCTATGCATCTTGTTCATCGTGATCGTAATTACATATATAATTTTTGGCCTCGCGAAGGAGAAAGCATCGCTCAAGATTGGGGGAGGCTTAAGTTAATGTTATATTCATGCCCCAATCATGAGCTCTCAAGAGATATGATTATTCAAAAAAATTATGCTTGGCTTTCTCTCAATGATCGCACCATGCTTGATACTTCCTGTGCTGGTTCTTATATGCTGAAGACTATTGAATTCAAGTGGGACTTATTGGAAAGAATTAAACGCAACTCTGAAGATTGGGGTTCCGGCGATGGTAAGGAGTCAGGTATAACACCTAAGTTTGATTGTGTTAAATATTTTATGGATACCGATGGTTTTCGTGGATTTAGCACTAAATATGGACTTGACTCTGAGATAGTAGCTGCTTTTTGTGAATCTTTTGCTGCTTACGTTGATCTCCCTAAGGAGAAGTGGTTTAAATATAATCCTCCCGCTGAAGTAAAAGTAGTTGCACCTATTACAGTTGAAGAAAAGACTATCACTTATAATGATCCTATTGTTCCTACTACTTATGTTGAGAAACCACCTTTTCCTATTGGGACAATTAGATTTATGCCCCTAGTTGTGTCCGACTCGTCTGTTTTACCCCTAATTCCCAAAAGTCACCAGTTCTGTCCAAGTCACTTTGCTCCTCTTATGGTTTTGCCCTTTGACCGTTTGACCGTCAGTTTGAAAACGTCATAACTAATTCATACTATATCAGAAAAATGCAAACAAGATACCAAAATGTTCAGAAAAACATCACCTATATGTCAGTGTCATTTGCATTCATGAAAAAAGTGTTGGAAAGTGCACATCTGAGTTTTAGCTCTTTTGATACCACCATGAATAGTAAACTCTAAAAAAATTCAAAAAAAATTCAAAACAAATATGGTGGCAAAGAACGACAAATGTTCTAAGTGCTTGCCAAGTTTCATTAGGGAACGACATTCGTGGAAGTCATGGCAAAAAAATAATCTATTTTGGAGTGCTGGTTGTTTTTTTGCCACGGCACCCACAAATGTTATTCCCTGATGAAACTTGGCAGACACTTAAAACATTTGTCATTCTTTGCCACCAATTTTTTTTGAATTTTTTTGAACTTTTTGAGATTTTAATATTCATGGTGGTAGCATAAGAGCTAAAACTGGGATGGGCACTTTCCAACACTTTTTTCATGAATGCAAATGACACTCACTTATAGGTGATGTTTTTCTGAACATTTTGGTATCTTATTTGCATTTTTCTGATTTAGTATGAATTAGTTATGAAGTTTTCAAACTGATGGTCAAACAATCAAAGGGCAAAAGCATAAGAGGAGCAAAGTGACTTGGACAGAACCGGTGACTTTTGGGAATTAGGGGTAAAACAGACGAGTGGGACACAACTAGGGGCATAAATCTAATTATCCCTTTCCTATTAGGATAAAGGATCATGCTAAAGCTTCAACTGATGTTCGTAAGAGTAATACTATAACTTATACACCCTCTGAGCAAATTAAAGTTGAACCTAGTATTGCTATGGTTAAAGATCTCTTGGATGATAATGTAGATGGGCATGTTATTTATTTCTGTGGTGAAACTGCTAATATTTCTAGACTAGATACTAAGATACATAGACCTGTTGTAGGCATGCCTGTTATTTGTGTTAAGATAGGAGATCATTGTCATGGCTTATGTGATATGGGTGCTAGTGCTAGTGCAATACCTATTTCCTTATATAAAGAAATTGTGCATGATATCGCACCCGCTGAGTTGGAAGGTATTGATGTCACTATTAAGCTTGCCAATAGAGATACTATTTCACCAATTGGGATTGTTAGAGATGTAGAAGTCTTGTGTGGGAAAGTTAAATACCCTGCTGATTTTCTTGTTCTTGGTTCCCCACGAGATAGTTTTTGTCCCATATATTTGGTAGACCCTTCTTGAATATTGTTAATGCTAGGATTGATTGTGAAAAGGATGTTGTTACAATTGGCTTGGGGGATATGTCTCATGAGTTTAATTTTGCTAAGTTTCGTAGACAGCCCCATGACAAAGAATCACCTAGTAAGGATGAGATTATTGGTCTTGCTTCTATTGCCGTGCCTCCTACTGATCTGTTAGAACAATATTTGCTAGACCATGAAAATGATATGTTTATGGATGAAAGAAGGGAAATAGATAAAGTATTCCTTCAATAGGGTCCTATTCTGAAACACAACTTACATGTTGAAATCCTAGGGGATCCCCCTCCACCCAAGGGTGATCCCGTGTTTGAGCTCAAACTTTTACCTGATAATCTTAAATATGCTTATCTTGATGAAAAGAAGATATATCCTATTATTATTAGTGCTAACCTTTCAGAACAACAAGAGGAAAGATTATTGAAAACTCTGAAGAAGCCCCGTGCTGCTATTGGATATACTCTGGATGACCTTAAGGGCATTAGTCCCACTCTATGCCAACATAAAATAAAAGTGGAGAAAGATGCCAAACCAGTTAGAGATCCTCGATGACGGTTAAATCCTAAGATGAAATAAGTGGTAAGAAAGGAGATACTAAAGCTCCTTGAGGCAGGTATAATTTATCACATTGCTGATAGTGATTTGGTAAGCCCTGTCCATTGCGTCCCTAAGAAGGGAGGTATTACTGTCGTCCCTAATGATAAAGATGAATTGATCCCACGAAGAATTATTACAGGTTATAGGATGGTAATTGATTTCCGTAAATTAAATAAAGCTACTAAGAAAGATCATTACCCTTTACCTTTTATTGATCAAATGCTAGAAAGACTATCCAAACACACACATTTCTGCTTTCTAGATGGTTATTCTGGCTTCTCTCAAATACCTGTGTCAGTAGAGGATCAATCAAAACTACTTTTACTTGCCCTTTCGGTACGTTTGCTTATAGACGTATGCCTTTTGGTTTATATAATGCGCCTGCTACCTTTCAAAGATGCATGATGGCTATATTCTCTGACTTTTGTGAAAAGATTTGTGAGGTATTCATGGATGATTTCTCCGTTTATGGATCCTCTTTTGATGATTGCTTGAGCAACCTTGATCGAGTATTGCAGAGATGTGAAGACACTAGTCTCATCTTGAATTGGGAAAAGTGCCATTTTATGGTTAATGAAGGCATAGTCTTGGGTCATAAAATTTCTGAAAGAGGTATTTAAGTTGATAAAGCTAAAGTTGATGCTATTGAAAAGATGCCATGTCCCAGGGACATTAAAGGTATAAGAAGTTTCCTTGGTCATGCCGGTTTTTATAGGAGGTTCATTAAGGACTTTTCTAAAATCTCTAGGCCTCTGACTAATTTATTGCAAAAAGATATTCCTTTTGTCTTTGATGATGATTGTGTAGAAGCTTTTGAAATACTTAAGAAAGCTTTGATCACTGCACCTATTGTTCAGCCACCTGATTGGAATTTACCCTTTGAAATTATGTGCGATGCTAGTGATTATGATGTAGGTGCTGTTCTAGGGCAAAGAGTTGATAAGAAATTGAATGTTATCCAGTATGCTAGTAAAACTCTTGATACTGCCCAGAGAAATTATGCTACTACTGAAAAAGAATTCTTAGCAGTTGTATTTGCTTGTGATAAGTTCAGACCTTATATTGTTGATTCTAAAGTTACTATTCACACTGATCATGTTGCTATTAAATATCTTATGGAAAAGAAAGATGCCAAGCCTAGACTTATTAGATGGGTTCTCTTGCTCCAAGAATTTGATTTGCATATTATTGATAGAAAGGGAGCGGAGAACCCCATTGCAGACAACTTGTCTAGGTTAGAGAATGTTCTTGATGACCCGCTACCTATTGATGATAGCTTTCCTGATGAACAACTGAATGTCATTAATGCTTCTCGCACTGCTCCATGGTATGCTGATTATGCTAATTACATTGTTGCTAAATTTATACCACCTAGTTTCACATACCAGCAAAATAAAAAGTTCTTTTATGATTTAAGACATTACTTCTGGGATTACCCACAACTTTATAACGAAGGAGTAGATGGTGTTCTTGGACGTTGTGTACCTGAGCATGAACAGGAACAGATCCTACGCAAGTGTCACTCCGAACCATATGGAGGACACCATGCTAGAGATAGAACTGCACATAAGGTATTGCAATCCGGTTTTTATTGGCCTACTCTATTCAAAGATGCTCGTAAGTTTGTCTTGTCTTGTGATGAATGTCAAAGAATAGGTAATATAAGTAGACGTCAAGAAATGCCTATGAATTATTCTCTTGTTATTGAACCATTTGATGTTTGGGGCTTTGATTATATGGGACCTTTTCCTGCCTCTAATGGATACACACATATTTTAGTTGCTGTTGATTACGTTACTAAGTGGGTAGAAGCTATTCCAACTAGTAGTGCTGATCATAACACCTTTATTAAGATGCTTAAAGAAGTTATTTTTTTGAGGTTTGGAGTCCCTAGATATCTTATGACTGATGGTGGTTCACATTTCATTCATGGTGCTTTTCGTAAAATGCTTGCTAAGTATGATGTTAATCATAGAAGTGCATCTCCTTATCACCCTTAGTCTAGTGGTCAAGTAGAGTTGAGCAATAGAGAGCTCAAATCAATCTTGCAAAAGACTGTCAATAGATCTAGGAAGAATTGGTCCAAGAAACTTGATGATGCATTATGTGCCTATAGAACTGCATATAAAAATCCTATGGGTATGTCTCCGTATAAGATGGTATATGGAAAAGCATGTCACTTACCTCTAGAACTTGAACATAAGGCATATTGGGCTATTAAAGAGCTCAACTATGATTTCAAACTTGCCAGTGAGAAGAGGTTATTTGATATTAGCTCACTTGATGAATGGAGAACCCAAGCCTATGAGAATGCCAAGTTGTTCAAAGAAAAAGTTAAAAGATGGCATGACAAAAGGATACAAAAGCGAGAATTTAACGTAGGTGATTATGTGTTGCTATTCAACTCTCGTTTAAGATTTTTTGCAGGAAAACTTCTCTCTAAATGGGAAGGTCCTTACGTTATCGAGGAGGTCTATCATTTTGGTGCCATAAAAATCAACAACTTCCAAGGGACAAGTCCGAGGGTGGTGAACGGTCAAAGAATCAAACATTATATCTCAGGTAATCCTATCAATGTTGAAACTAATATTATTGCAACCGTAACCCCGGAAGAATACATAAGGGACACTTTCCAGAACGTTTCAGACTCCAAAAAGGAATAGGTATGTGGTACGGTAAGTAAACCGACTCCAAAACAATTCTAAAGGCAATTTTTCTCCGTTTTGGAATATTTAATAATTTTGGGAAGCAAGAAGTAATCCGGGAAGGACACGAGGCCTCCACGAGGGTGGAGGGCGCGCCCACCCTTACTGGGCGTGCCCCTGTCTCATGGGCACCTCGTGTGCCTCCCGGACTCCGTTTTCTTGCAAGTTACTTCTTTTGGTCGGTAAAAAATTAATTATATAATCTCCCGAAAGTTTTGACCACCGTATCACGCAAAAATCCTCTGTTTTCGTTTCGAGCTGTTTTTCTGACAATCTAGAGCATCATGATGTCACCCTCCTTCAACAATGAAGACAAGGATGCTTGGCTATTCAAGATAGAGCTGAAAAGAGAACAACCGGAGGAGATCAACAAGGATGAAGGGATCAAGAAGGCCATGGAGGATCAAGCTCTGACGGTGGAAGAAGAAGACATCCCTCAACCTCTACCTAACCTCTTTACTCCAACTGAGATTGAAGATTTCAAGATGATTGAGTTAGCTCGCATACAAAACAAGTATCTCACACAGGAAAATATTTTGTTGAAGGATCATATCGTCGGACTCAAGGGCATTATCTGCAAGTTGGAGGAGCTTTTACGCTCTATGTGCGATTATCCACCATCATCATCACCACCTTCATCACCTCCGAGGACATAATCACATGGGTATGGGCACTCCCCTTGGCAACTACCAAGCTTGGGGGAGGTGCCCCGGTATCATATCACCATCACACTCCTATCTTTACCATTTTACTTAGTTAGATCCTTTTAGTAATATGTTGATCTATTAGAATAATGTTTTGGTATGAAGTAGTTTTGAGTTTTGTTTTGTGACCTCTTTATGTAATTGAGTCCGTGAGCTATATAATAAAGATTAGTGTTATGTCAAGGGCTTTGCTATCTTGCTATGATCTTGAGAAAGTAGAAAGAATAAAAAGAAATCAAAGAGTTCATATTGATCTTATGGATAGTAATGACTTCATATATAAAGAGTATGAGGCATAAAAGTTGTTGAGAGCTGACAAACATAGTTTTGGTCATCATTGCAATTAATAGGAAGTAATAAGGAAAGAGAGGTTCTCACATATAAATATACTATCTTGGACATCTTTTATGATTGTGAGCACTCATTAAGTATGACATGCTAAAGAGTTGATGTTGGACAAGGAAGACAATGTAATGTGTTATGTTTTCTCACATCTCAGTTAAAGTATATTGTCATGGATCTTTCAAACATGTTGAGCTTGCCTTTCCCCCTCATGCTATCCAAAATTCCTTGCACCAAGTAGGGATACTACTTGTGCTTCCAAATATCCTTAAACCCAGTTTTGCCATGAGAGTCCACCATACCTACCTACGGATTAAGTAAGATCCTTTAAGTAAGTTGTCATGTTGCAAGCAATAAAAATTGCTCTCTAAATATGTATGACTTATTAGTGCGGAGAAAATAAGCTTTATACGATCGTGTGATATGGAAGTAATAAAAGCGACAGACTGCATAATAAAGGTTCATTCACAAGTGGCAATATAAAGTGACATTCTTTTGCATTAAAATTTTGTGCATCAACCCTAAAAGCACACGACAACCTCTGCTTCCCTCTGCGAAGGGCCTATCTTTTACTTTATTTCTTTACATTATGCAAGAGTCAAGGTGATCCTCACCTTTCCCTTTTTCATTTTATCCTTTGGCAAGCACCTCGTGTTGGAAAGATCCTGATATATATATATATATATCCAATTGGATGTAAGTTAGCACGAACTATTACTGTGGACATCACCCAAAGGTGAATACATTGGGAGGCAAACTTATAAGCCGCTATTGTTCTTAGTGTCTGATTAAAACTCCATAACCATAAGTATTGCCTGAGTGTTAGCAATTGTAGAAGACTATATGATGGTTGAGTATGTGGACTTGCTGAAAAGCTCTATTCTTGACTCTTTCTGATGTTATGATAAATTGCAATTGCTTCAGTGACTAAGATTATAGTTTGCTAGTTCCCATTGAAGTTTCTGAACCATACTTGACATTGTGAACAGATTGTTACTTGGGCATAAGAAATCATATGATAAAATCTAGATATGTTGCTTTTATAAGAATGATCATGATGCCCTCATGTCCGTATTTTATTTTTATCGACACCTCTATCTCTAAACATGTGGACATATTTTTAGATTTCAGCTTTCGCTTGAGGACAAGCGAGGTCTAAAGCTTGGGGGAGTTGATACGTCCATTTTGCGTCATGCTTTTATATCAATATTTATTGCATTATGGGCTGTTATTACACATTATGTCTCAATACTTATGGCTATTCTCTCTTATTTTACAAGATTTATCATGAAGAGGGAGAATGCCGACAGTTGGGATTCTGGCTAGAAAAGGAGAAAATATTGGAAACCTATTCTGCACAGGTCCAAAAATCCTGAAACTCCACGAAAGTCATTTCTGGAATTAATAAGAATTATTGAGCGAAGAAAATACCAGAGGGGGCCCACACTCTGGCCAAGAGGGTGGGGCGCCCCCCCTACTGGGCGCACCCCTATCTCCTGGGCCCCCTGGTGGCCCTCCGGTGCCCATCTTCTGCTATATGAAGGCTTTTACCCTAGGAAAAATCATAAGCAAGCTTACGGGACGAAACTCCACCGCCACGAGGCGGAACCTTGGCGGAACCAATCTAGGGCTCCGGTGGTGCTGTTCTGCCGGGGAAACTTCCCTCCGGGAGGTGGAAATCATCACCATCGTCATCACCAACGATCCTCTCATCGGGAGGGGGTCAATCTCCATCAACATCTTCACCAACACCATCTCCTCTCGAAACCCTAGTTCATCTCTTGTATCCAATCTTGTATCCAAACCACAAATTGGTACCTGTGGGTTGCTAGTAGTGTTGATTACTCCTTGTAGTTGGTGCTAATTGGTTTACTTGGTGGAAGATCATATGTTCAGATCCTTAATTCATATTAATACTCCTCTGATCATGAACATGAATATGCTTTGTGAGTAGTTACGTTTGTTCCTGAGGACAAGGGTGAAGTCTTGCTATTAGTAGTCATGTGAATTTGGTATTCGTTCGATATTTTGATGAGATGTATGTTGTCTCTCCTCTAGTGGTGTTATGTGAACGTTGACTACATGACACGTCACCATTATTTGGGCCTAGTGCAAGGCATTGGGAAGTAATAAGTAGATGATGGGTTGCTAGAGTGACAGAAGCTTAAACCCTAGTTTATGCGTTGCTTCGTAAGGGGCTGATTTGGATCCACAAGTTTCATGCTATGGTTAGGTTTACCTTAATACTTCTTTTGTAGTTGCGGATGCTTGCAATAGGGGTTAATCATAAGTGGGATTCTTGTCCAAGAATGGGCAGTACCCAAGCACCGGTCCACCCACATATCAAATTATGAAAGTACCGAACGTGAATCATATGAGCATGATGAAAACTAGCTTGACGGTAATTCCCATGTGTCCTCGGGAGCGCTTTTCTCATTATAAGAAATTGTCCAAGATTTTCCTTTTCTACGAAAAGGATTGGGCCACCTTGCTGCACCTTATTTACTTTTATTGCTTGTTACCCGTTACAAATTATCTTATCACAAAACTATCTGTTACCTATAATTTCAGTGCTTGCAGAGAATACCTTACCGAAAACCGCTTGTCATTTCCTTCTGCTCCTCGTTGGGTTCGACACTCTTACTTCTCAAAAGGACTACGATAGATCCCCTATACTTGTGGGTCATCAGAGGGCCACCAGGGGGCCCACGAGGCAGGGGGCATGCCCAGTAGGGGTGGGCGCGCCCCCACCCTCGTGGCCAGGGTGTGGGTCCCCTCTTGTACTTCTTTTGCTCAATAATTCTTATTATTTCCAAAAATGACTTCCGTGGAGTCTCAGACTTTTGGAGATGTGCAGAATAGGTTTCCAATATTTGCTCCTTTTCCAATCTAGAATTCCAGTTGCCGGCATTCTCCCTCTTCATGATAAACCTTGTAAAATAAGAGAGAATAGCCATAAGTATTGTGACATAATGTGTAATAATATCCCATAATGCAATAAATATCGATATAAAAGCATGATGCAAAATGGACGTATCAACTCCCCCAAGCTTAGACCCCACTTGTCCTCAAGCGGAAGCCGATATCGAAAAATATGTCCACATGTTTAGAGATAGAGGTGTCGATAAAAATAAAATACGGACATGAGGGCATCATGATCATTCTTATAACAGCAACATATATAGAATTTGTGATATGATTTCTTATGCTCAAGTAACAATCTATTCACAATATCAAGTATGATTCATAAACTTCATTGGGAACTAACAAACTATAATCTCAGTCACTGAAGCAATTGCAATTTATCATAACATCGGAAAGAGTCAAGAATAGAGCTTTTCAGCAAGTCCACATACTCAACTATCATTTAGTCTTCTACAATTGCTGACACTCAAGCAATACATATGGGTATGGAGTTTTAATCGGACACAGAGAAAGATAGGGGCTTATAGTGTTGCCTCCCAACATTTTACCTCAAGGGTAATGTCAACAATAATAGTTCATGCTAACTTACATCCAATTTGATATATAAATCAGGATCTTTCCAACATGAGGTGCTTGCCAAAGGATAAAATGAAAAAGGGAAAGGTGAGGATCACCTTGACTCTTGCATAAAGTAAAAGACATAAAGTAAAAGATAGGGGAAGCAGAGGTTGTCATGTGCTTTTAGGGTGGATGCACAAAATCTTAATGCAAAAGAACGTCACTTTATATTGCCACTTGTGATATGATTCTTTAGTATGAAGTCCATCGCTTTTATTACTTCCATATCACACGATCATATAAAGCTTATTTTCTCCGCATTAATAAATCATACATATTTAGAGAGCAATTTTTATTGCTTGCAACATGACAACTTACTTGAAGGATCTTACTCAATCCATAGGTAGGTATGGCGGACTCTCATGGCAAAACTTGGTTTAAGGATATTTGGAAGCACTAGTAGTATCTCTACTTGGTGCAAGGAATTTGGCTAGCATGAAAGGGAAAGGCAAGCTCAACAAGTTGGACGATCGATGACAATATACTTTAACTAAGATGTGAGAAAACATAACCCATTAGCATGTCATACTTAATGAGTGCTCACAAACATAAAAGATGTCCAAGATAGTATATTTATATGTGAAAACCTCTCTTTCTTTATTACTTCCTATTAATTGCAACTGTGACCAAAACTATGTTTGTCAACTCTCAACAACTTTTATGCCTCATACTCTCTATTTGTGAAGTCATTACTATCCATAAGGTCAATATGAACTCTTCTATTTCTTTTTATTCTTTTTCTTTTCTCAAGATCATAGTAAGATAGCAAAGCCCTTGACTCAACACTAATCTTTATTATATATAGCTCACGGACTCAATTACATAGAGGGATCACAAAGCAAAACTCAAAACTAATTCATACCAAAACTTTATTCTACTAGATCTAAATATTACCAAAAGGATTGAACTAAGTAAACCAGTAAAGATAGGAGTGTGATGGTGATACGATACCAGGGCACCTCCCCCAACCTTGGCAGTTGCCAAGGGGAGTGCCCATACCCATGTGATTATGTCCTCGGAGGTGATGAAGGTGGTGATGATGATGGTGGATAATCGCACATCGAGCGTAAAAGCTCCTCCAACTTGCGGATAATGCCCTTGAGTGCGACGATATGATCCTTCAACAAAACATTTTCTATGTGAGATACTTGTTTTGTATGCGAGCTAACTCAATCATCTTGAAAGCTTCAATCTCAGTTGGGGTAAAGAGGTTAGGTAGAGGTTGAGGGATGTTTTCTTCTTCTGCCACTGGAACTTGATCCTCCATGGCCTTCTTGTTCCCGTCATCCTTGTTGATCTCCTCAGGTTCTTCTCTCTTCAGCTCTATCTTCAATAGCCAAGCATCCATGTCTTCATTGTTGGAGGAGGGTGATGTCATGATGCTCTAGATCTATCAAAAAATCAGCTTGAAATGAAAAAAGAGGATATTTGTGTGATACGGTGGTCAAAACCTTCGGGAGATTATATAATGAATTTTTACCGACCAAAAGAAGTATCGTGCAAGAAAACAGAGTCCGGAGGGCACACGAGGTGCCCACGAGGCAGGGGGCGCGCCCAGTAGGGGTGGGCGCTTCCTCCACCCTCGTGGAGGCCTCGTGTCCTTCCGGACTACTTATTTTCCTATTTTCTTAAATATTCCAAAACGGAGGAAAATTGCTATTAGAATTGTTGTGGAGTCAGTTTACTTACCATACCACATACCTATTCCTTTTCGGAGTCTGAAACGTTCTAGAAAGTGTCCCTTATGTATTCCTCCGGGGTTACGGTTTCAATAATATTAGTTTCAACATTTATTGGGTTACCTGAGATATAATGTTTGATTCTTTGACCGTTCACCACCTTTGGATTTGTGCCTTCGAAGTTGTTAATTTTTATGGCACCGGAACGATAGACCTCCTCGATAACGTAAGGGCCTTCCCATTCAGAGAGAAGTTTTCCTGCAAAAAATCTTAAATGAGAGTTGAATATCAACACATAATCACCTACATTAAACTCACGCTTTTGTATCCTTTTGTCATGCCATCTTTTAACTTTTTCTTTAAACAGCTTGGCATTCTCATATGCTTGGGTTCTCCATTCATCAAGTGAGCTAATATCAAATAACCTCTTCTCACCGGCAAGTTTGAAATCATAATTGAGCTCTTTAATACCCCAATATGCCTTATGTTCTAATTCGAGAGGTAAGTGGCATGCTTTTCCATAAATCATTTTATATGGAGACATACCCATAGGATTCTTATATGCAGTTCTATAGGCCCATAATGCATCATCAAGTTTCTTGGACCAATTCTTTCTAGATCTATTAACAGTCTTTTGCAAAATTAATTTGAGCTCTCTATTATTCAACTCTACTTGACCACTAGACCGTGGGTGATATGGAGATGCAATTCTATGATTAACATCATACTTAGCAAGCATTTTACGAAAAGCACCATGAATAAAATGTGAACCACCATGAGTCATGAGGTATCTAGGGACTCCAAACCTCGGAAAAATAACTTCTTTAAGCATCTTAATATAGGTGTTATGATCATCACTACTAGTTGGAATAGCTTCTACCCACTTAGTAACGTAATCAACAACAACTAAAATATGTGTGTATCCATTAGAGGCAGGAAAAGGTCCCATATATTCAAAGCCCCAAACATCAAACGGTTCAATAACAAGAGAATAATTCATAGGCATTTCTTGATGTCTACTAATATTACCAATTCTTTGACATTCGTCACAGATAAACTTACGGGCATCTTTGAAGAGAGTAGGACAATAGAAACCGGATTGCAATACTATCGAGGCGTTCTCTGTGGCCACAAGCACCTATGGGGCAGAGGGGCCCCTTCTAGTCCGGCAGGGGAGCGGAGGGCGTGCGCAGAGCAGATCGAGGTCGAGCACGCGCGGGAGAGGGAGACGCGGGCGATTTTTACCCAGCTTCGGAGCTCTCCGGAGAGATAAAACTCCTACTGCTGCTTTTGTGTTTGTATTTGTTCTTGCTCGAGAGCGCGAGCGTATCGTGGTGTTGGGTCTGTCGAATCAACCGAACCCTTTCTACGTGCGCATGGGCCTCCCTTTTATAGTCTAAGGGGGTTACCGACAGGTGGCAGCGTAGAGAGAGAGGGGTAGAAATGTAAAAACGTAGGTTGGTACAACAGTGTCAACAGTGTCCCCTACCTAACTCTGACGGCAGGGGACAAGGGCATTTAATGCCCGTCCGGTCGCCCCAACAGTGCAAGGAAACGACCGTTAGGTGTGCCACCGGTTGCCACGATGGCCTCCTTGTCAGCTCCGCTTGCCACCTCGCTCCGCATGGCTGTGCAGCGCCTCGCCACGTGCTCCTGGGCTAGCCCTGGGGTGACGTGTTGTTGGATGTGCTGGAGTTTTGGGTGCAGGGTGGCAGCCTTGCCGCGACAAGTGCCTTGCCGCGGCTCTTATCTTGCCGCACTAGCAAGCTTGTCGCTCGCCGTGCCTTGCCGGGACGCGCGGGGCGTCGCGGCAAGTTTCTCTGAAGGGCCTTGGATGGCTTTCCCGGCAAGCTTCTCTTGCCGGGGTCTTTGTCCTTTCCGGCAAGCCCCTCTCGCCGGGGTTTCTGCCCCTCCCGGCGAGCTCCTCTTGCCGGGGTTTTGCCTTCTTAGTTGATACTTTGCTCTTGAATGGCGGTAATATGAAGTGTCGGAGGGTCTCGGCGGACGCCCGGCAAGCTTCGGCGCGGGGTGCTGCGACTACCCGTGCACAAGTTCGGGGTACTAAGGTACCCCTACTTTAGTACACCGACAGGAGCCCCCGGGCCTGGGCCATACACGGTGCCGAGCGCTGTTGGGCCAGGCCCAAAACAGTGCACGGGCACGCGCGGCCTGGGTCCAAACCGAATCCGCTCCGAATCCACCGCGTTCTCCCGCAACGGCACGCGTCAATTGCGGCGCCGTGGGAGAGAACGTGGTCAATACTTAATTCCAGGAAATGTGTAACGTTCGCATCCCCCGTTTATAAGCAGAGGAAACATGGCTGTTCCCCCACCTTTGCCACTTGCAGTTCCTTCCTCCGTAAGCCCCGCCGCTCCCTTCCGCTTCCCGAGTCGAAAGAGGGCAGCGTTCCATCGTCCGTTGCCGCCGTCGCCGCCGTCGCCTTCGCCTCCCCCCCACCGCTTCCGCCATGGCTCCAAAGAACTGGAAGGGTGCGAAGGCTGCGAAGGCTGCGAAATCGGACGAGGCGCTGGAGCTCGAGGCGATGCACAAGAAGCACGTGCTCTTTCCCCCCGAGCTCACCCCGGAGGCGCTGCGGACTGAGTTTTATCTTTTCTGGTCGACGGAGACGCGGGCGCATCCGCACACGCCGGTGCTTTCCGCTGAGGCCTCCAAATTGAAAAAGTGTCCCAGAGGTTACCACTTCTTTCCTGTGTTCTTTTACTGCGGGCTCTGCCCTCCTTTTTCCGATTTTCTCTGCGATATCATGAACACCTATGGGTTTCATCTTCTCGATTTCACCCCCAACGCCGTTCTGACAATGGCGGTTTTCGCACACCTCTGCGAGAACTTTGTTGGCATCCACCCCAACGTCGCTCTTTTCCGCCATTATTTCTCCCTCCGAGCTGAGAAAGGGGAGCCGCTGGCTGGCGGAATCGCCTGGACCTCCCGGATGGGCATGAAGGAGGTGTACTTGATGGGCGAGCTCCGCAGCAAGTGGGACGAGTGGAGGGCGGAGTGGTGCTAGATCTGTGACGCCGATCCGCCGCCATTCACCAGGCTGCGTCAGACCCGGGTGGTGCGTGGCAGCGACTGGAGTGCTCTGTCGCCAGATGACGCTAAGCTGAAGATCGCCACCACCCGAATCCTCCGGCTCAGGCATGCCGGGCTCACAGCAGGGGCGGTTGGCGCGGATTTCCTCCGCCGTCGCATCGCCCCTCTGCAAAAGAGGGGGAGGCCCGCCTGGCTGTTTGGCGGCCCGGCGGATATCATGAGGCTGCGTCCGGGCCTCAACCACAACTTCACGGTTCTGGAGCTCGACACGATGCTGAGGGAGATGTTCAAACAAGACCCTGACCATCCAGAGTGGTTCAGGCTGGCGGTGGGCGTCATCCCTTTGTGCAACCACTCCCAGCGCGATAGTATCTGCGCAATGATGCCAGATTGCGATTCGCACGGGATAAGTGCAAATTGGATAGAGCCTGACGCGGAGGTCGTGCAGCAATTCTTCGACAACTTGGCGGAGGTGGCCGTCAACTCCGACGAGCAGAAGCTCCTCACCCGTGACACCACCGACAACGAGCTGGCGTACATCGCCAGTAGGGCCGAAGAGGCGGCGGCAGCTGCCGCTGCCGGCGAATTTGGCTTTACGCTGGCGGAGGCAGATGCAGCTGAGGCGGCAAGCCTTGCCGCCCTGGAAGATCTTGCCGGGGAGGGCGATGGCAAAGGGGAGGCCGAGGTCGAAGTGAGCGAGCCTGCTGAGGGCGCGAGCGGCCAGCCGTCTTCGAGAAACTTGCCACGGGCGGAGCCCCCAGCGCAGCCCCAATTGCGACCGAGAAGGCGCCTCCGTCAAGTTGGAGAGCTGGCAGAGGAGCAGGCCGACCAGCAGCCGCGGCGCCGTGGGACACGCTCCACCGTGGTAAGTACCGTTGCGGCGGGAGGGTCCCAGGCCGCGCCGGCAACTGAGGCGGGGTCTTCCCGGGCCGCCGCGCCCGATCCTACCGCAGCTCTAGGCAAGCGCCAGAGGGAACCTACTCCTCCGCCACGCCGCGCCGAGAGGGTACCGGAGTTCGACCTCTCCGCGCTGAGCTCCGATGACGATGAAGAGGAGGAGGAGGAGGAGGAGTAAGGCTTCCTTCTCACTGTACTTGTCTCTCTTTGATCCTGATTATTGTTTGCCTTGCATCTGATTCGCTTCTTTCTGAATTCCTGCCCTATTTTAGGACCTTGGCAGAGAGGGCGGCGAAGAGGGCCAGGGTCCCTTTGGCTGACATCGAGGACGATCCTGCTGTGATGGCGGAGGACTCGTCCGAAACTACCTTGTCGGACCCGGTTCCCTCTCCACGCAGCAGCCCCCAGTACAGCCCCCAGCGTAAGTGTTTGTTTTGTTTCCAGTTGTGGGGTGCGTATGGGCGCTCCTTCTTTTGCCGCCAGCTTGATTTTGCTGACTCATTTGTATAGGAGCAGAACAAGCCCACCAGGAGCAACCGGAGGCCGACCTGGAGGCGTCGTCGGCTTCGACCATGCCGCCAAGGGCCGATTCCCCGGTACTGGAGCATTCCCCTGCAAGGAGGGGATCTCCGGCAAGGGGCGGAGCCGGTGAGTCCCCAGTGGTGGAGCCCATGATCACAAAGCCCAGCACAGGTAACTCTCCCTGTTGGAAACTTCCCTTGGGTTCTGCTGATCTTCTTTCTCTGTCTTTTGGATATCTGCTTGATTTTCCCTTCCCCCTCCTGTCTTCAGATCCTCCTCTTGGGGACCCGATGGAAACTGAGGCCACCGACGAAGAGGGCGCGCGCGGCGACACTGGGGATGTCGCCGCTGATGAGGAAGAGGCTGGCGCGGAGGAACCTTCTGGCGAAGAGGCCGCCAGGGCAGCCGGCACAGGGGCTGGCGAGGGGTTCGGCGGTCGTACTAACGACCCGGAGGACGCAGGAGCGCGGGGTGCTGCACCGACTGCCGACCCCTCCGCCGCTGGCGCAGCGCTGGGCTCCGAGGAGCCCTAGCCAGGTACTTACTTGAAAGCTGGTGAGGGCGTGTACATCAAGCTTCCCTGGGCATCGAGCTCCAGGGCGCCGGTCGAAGGAGAAGAGTTTGACGGGGAAGTACTTGCCTCCGCTGGGCTGGCGGTGGTCGACAAGCCAGGCAGCAGCAGCGGCGAGTTCGAGGAGGAGCAGTTGCTCCGGAAACTGGTGTCACTCTACCGCGCCCGGCAAGCGAAGCTTGAGTCCCGGGAAGCGCTTGTTGCGCGGGCGGGAGTTGACATAGAGAAGCATGCGCAAGAGCTCCGAAACCGCAACCAGGAGGCCCTCCGATCCATTGCAGAGGAGAGGGCGCAGCTCGGCGAGGCAAAGGAGGCGTTCATCCTGGAGAAGGCCGAAGCCGAGGAGCAGCAGAAGCTCGCCGCCGAGGAGATGTCCAGGCGGGAAGGTGAGCTGACACAGAAGAAAGCCAGCTTGGACAGTCACGAGGAGGAGCTCGAGGCACGAGAACAGTCACTTGGCGGGACACTAAAGGAGGCAAAGGACGCAGCCGCGGCCGCCAAGAAGGATTTAGAGGAGAGGGTGGCGCGGCTGGAGGCGGATATGGGAAAGAAGAATGAAGAGCTTGCCGCGCTCCAGCGCGAACGCGAGAAGGACGCGCGCGCCCATGGCGAGCTGCAAGTCCAGCTTGCCGAGAAGACCAAGGAGCTGAACGCCGCCAAAGACTCGAGTGCCGATCTGGAGCTGAAATTGGCTGCTTCGGCGGAGACGCTGGACGCCGCCAAGAAGCGAGAGGACGACTTGAGGAAAGAGCTCAAGGACAACATGGAGCTGCTGACGAGGGCCGCTGAGGCCCAGAACACTTTCAAGACCACGGTGGAGCTCTGGACAGAGGGCCTCGTCAACATCGCCGCGCTCATCGACGAGGAGCTGGCGAGGCTGGACTTGGTGGGCTTTGGGTACTCCACGGAGGAAAATCTTCAGCCCGGCGCTAAACTCACGCTTTTCTTCAAGGATGTGGTGACGGCTCTCCGGCAGCTCCGGGAAAGGATTCCGAAGCAGCTGGCCAACGAGTCACGCGCGATCTGCACCAAGGTCCTGGAGAAGGTGTTGGTGAAGGTACTCTTCCGCAACCCGAGCGTCGACCTCTCCCGTGTCACCAAGAAGCTGCCGACAGGTGCCGATCTCGAAGAGCTCAAAGCCATCGTCGCACCTATTGTGGACAAGATCAACGAGGTTAGGAGGGTCGACGGCGAGCGTGTGGATTAGGCCGCCCTTCTTCTCCCTTCTCCTGCCGCTGCTGTTTCAGTTATGAGAACAATCTGGTCAATGCCACAATAAGTCACCCTTGTAATATAACTTTATTCTGGGCACAGTTTGGTATGTTATTTCCTTTACTCTGTTACATCCCTTGTATGCTCTTACTCTACACTTTGAGGGAAATTGCCGGCGCAAGCACACTTGCTGAGTGCGGAACATCAGCAGCCCGCTGGCGGTGCGGCCTCCGACAAGAAACCTTGTCGGGGCTAGTTGCAGCTCGCTTGTATTGTTGAGCGGACTCGAAAACAAATCAAGGGCGCCATCTAGCCGCGAGTCGGCTCCTCCGCGCACAAGTTTTCCATACAAGGCACGAACGTTCAAGGAATATAACTTAAAAAAAATATTTAGAATTGACCAGGCCCAAATTTTAACAACTTAGCTTTTCTGTTGTCTCCATCCCGGCAAGGCTAGATTCCTTTGAATCACGCCTGGTCCAGACCTTTATCTCCTCCTTCCCCCCTCCCCCCCCCCCCCCCCGTGAACTTGTGGGCGGAGGAGTCTTCTTTTTGAGAAGAAAGAAGAGAAAATAATGATATGGAACCCTAAGGTTCTTTATTACTTACCGGGGGCAAGTGCTGCACAAAGTGTCAGATATGTATGCAAGAAAAAGAAAGATGCATTTAATTTGACAAGATGTGCAGGGCACATAAACTTTATTTATGCACGGGAGCTGCGCCCGGCTTTGTACAAAGGGTTACATGCAACAGCGGCAAGGCTTGTACAAAAGGTGGTTGCCGGATCGGGTCCGGCAACCGCGCCTTATGGGTAAAACTTGCGAAGATGTTCTATGTCCCAGGAGTTGCTCACCGGAATGCCATCTTCGGTCTCAAGGCGGACAGCGCCAGGCCTAGTGACTCGTTTCACCTGATAAGGGCCTTCCCACTTCGGCGTCAACTGGTTTGAATTCTTGGCGGACTGAACACGCCGAAGAACAAGGTCGCCTTCCTCGAAGCTTCTGGCCTTAACTTTGCGGCTATGATAGCGGCGCAAAGCTTGCTGATAGCGAGCAGCTCGTACAGCAGCCTGAAGACGATCCTCCTCGAGGAGCAGTGCGTCATCCTATCGCAGCTGCTCTTGCTCAAGCTCGTCATAAGCGAGCACTCGTGGCGATCCGTATACGAGTTCCGTGGGGAGAACTGCCTCTGCTCCGTAGACAAGAGCAAAGGGCGTCTGGCCAGTGGCTCGATTTGGCGTCGTTCTGATTGACCAAAGAACCACCGGCAGTTGCTCGATCCAATTTCTTCCGCACTTGTGCAGCCTGTCGAAAGTTCTGGTCTTGAGTCCGCGCAGCACTTCAGCGTTTGCCCTCTCTGCTTGACCGTTGCTTCTCGAATGAGCAACAGAAGCGAAGCAGATCTTGGTACCAAGATCTTGGACATATTGCATGAAGGTGTGGTTCGTGAATTGTGTGCCATTGTCGGTGATGATCCTGTTAGGGATCCCGAAATGGCAAACAATTGACCTGAAGAACCTGACCGCTGACTGTGCTGTCACCTTCCTCACTGGTTCCACCTCAGGCCACTTTGTGAACTTGTCGATTGCAACGTACAAGTACTCAAAGCCCCCGACGGCTCGGGGAAAGGGGCCGAGGATGTCGAGCCCCCAGACCGAAAATGGCCAGGACAAAGGGATTGTTTGGAGAGCTTGAGCTGGTTGATGAATCTGCTTGGAATGGAACTGGCACGCTTCACACTGGGTTACTTGTGCAGTTGCATCCTGGAGGGCTGTCGGTCAGAAGAAGCCTTGCCGGAAAGCCTTGCCGACAAGTGCTCTTGCGCCAATGTGGTGACCACATATGCCTCCATGTATCTCCGCCAACAGCTCTTGTCCCTCTTCCCGGGAAATGCACTTCAATTTCACTCCGTTGAATCTTCTTCTGTACAGTATGTCATCGACAAACTGGTACATACTTGATTGCCGGGCTACTCTTTCTGCTTCTTCTTGTTCTTCGGGAAGTTCTCCTGTCTGAAGAAAATGGACTATTGGCTGTGCCCAGGCTGGAGCTTGTGGCTCGACAGCGAGGACTAAAGGCGCAAAGGCTGCCGCAGGGACATCTGCTTCGACGGCAAGGATCAAGGATCCTGTCGGAGTGTGATGTCCCCCGGCAAACGTGTCGGGACACAGCTTGTCGGGTGCGTCAGCTCCAACGAAGCAACCCTTGGGGCTTGTCGGAGCAGATTGCTCCTCAGTTCTTTCTGTGTTGAGCCTGGGAACCTTCTTGGCGGCGGCTCCGGGGAGCTCTGCCGGAAAGTGGTCGCCAGCAGGCAATTTCCTCTTCTTTCTCTGTTCAGTCGATGGTGTGACGGATGGCTGAGTTAGCTTGAGCACAAAAATCCCTGGTTCCACATGCAACTTGAGTGCGGCACATTTTGACAGGCTATCCGCAATGTCGTTCTGAGCCCTTGGAACATGCTCCATTTGCAAGCCGTCAAAATGCTCCTCTAGCTTCCTCACTTCATCAATGTATGCTTCCATCAACGGACTCTGGTAATCTTTGTTGACTTGTCGGACGACAAGCTGTGAGTCACCCCTGACAATAAGTTTTTTAATCCCAAGCTCTGCTGCTATCCTGAGTCCGGCAAGCAAGCCCTCATACTCCGCAGTATTATTTGTTGCCTGCTCCTTGGGAAAGTGCATTTGGATCACATACCTGAGGTGCTCTCCGGTGGGGGCGACAAGTAATACGCCCGCACCGGCGCCTTGCAGCGAGAAGGCACCATCAAAGTACATGATCCACTCTTTGCTGACTTCCTTGACGGGGATGCTCCTCTCCGGAGTTTCTTCATCCGGTGTTGGCGTCCATTCTGCTATAAATTCTGCCAAAGCCCGGCTCTGAATAGTTGAAGTACTTTCAAACTTAAGGCCAAAGCTCGATAATTCCAGTGCCCACTCGACAATCCTGCCTGTTGCTTCTGGATTCTGCAGTATCCTTTTCAGCGGAAAGCGAGTGACAACCGTGATCTCATGTGCTTGAAAGTAATGGCGCAGCTTCCTCGAGGCCATGAGTAGGCCGAAGAGCAACTTTTGCACACCAGAGTACCTTGATCTAGCCCCCTGCAAAAGGGAACTGACAAAGTAAACTGGGCGCTACACCTTCTTCTTCTGTTTTTCTTCCGGCGGCTGCACAGACCCATCCTTGGCGGAGCCAAAACTCGTCGGATCAGGGCTTGCCAGGGAAGCCCCCTGCTTGTCGCTGGACTCGCTTGCCGCGGTTGCCGACTCATCATCTGCCTCCCTTTCCGCCACCAACGCAGCACTAACCACTTGATTTGTTGCCGCTAGGTATAACAGCAACTTCTCCTGTGGCTTAGGTGCGACAAGTGTTGGAGTAGAGGACAAATATTTCTTCAAGTCTTGCAACGCAGCCTCCGCTTCCGGGGTCCATTTCATGGGACCCGCCTTTTTCAAGATTTTGAAAAACGGCAGGGCGCGTTCAGCAGACTTGGAAATGAATCTACTAAGAGCCGCAACGCAACCGGCAAGCCTTCGCACATCCTTGACGCGCTTTGGTGCTTCAATTTGCTCAATGGCCTTGATCTTGTCGGGATTGGCTTCAATCCCCCTCTGAGACACGAAGAACCCAAGAAGCTTGCCGGAAGGAGCTCCAAACACACCTTTCTCGGGGTTCAACTTGAGATTGACCTTGCGCAGATTTGCAAAAGTCTCATCCAAATCTTGGATTAGAGTCTCTTTGTCTTTGCTTTTGACCACTATGTCATCCATGTAAGCTTCTACATTTCTGTGCATCTGTGGCTCAAAAGCATGGCTGTCTACTCTTGCAAATGTTGAACCAGCATTTTTTAGTCCGAAAGGCATCCGTACGAAGCAGTACGTTCCACATGGAGTAATGAATGCGGTTTTCTCTTCATCCTCATCTGCCATGAAGATCTGATGATATCCTGAGTATGCATCAAGGAACGAAAGCAGATCACATCCTGCTGTGGAGTCGACAATCTGGTCAATGCGCGGCAAGGGGAATGGATCTTTGGGACAGGCTTTATTAACATCAGTGAAGTCAATGCAAAGCCTCCACTTCCCATTTGCCTTGCGCACGACTACTGGATTGGCCAGCCACGTTGGATGGAGTACCCCTCGGACCAGGCCTGCTGCTTCCAATTTCCTGATCTCTTCTATTATGAACTCTTGACGCTCTACCGCTTGCTTTCTGACTCTTTGCTTGACGGGCCGCGCGTGAGGGCAGACGGCAAGGTGGTGCTCAATCACTTCCCTGGGAACACCGGGGATGTCGGACGGTTGCCAGGCAAACACATCGACATTCGCCCGCAGGAAAGTGACGAGCGCGCTTTCCTATTTAGGATCAAGCATGGCACTGATGGTGAAGGTACCACCAGTGCCGTCCTCCTTGGCGGCCACTTTCTTAGTCTCCGGTGACGCTGCCTTTGCCTTTTTGCACTTGCCGGTGGAGCTTGATGGTGCGTCCTTGACGGCAGCGCAGCACTCCGGGGAGGTGCGCTTGCCGGAGCGGGCACCAGAGCTACTCTTGCCGGACTTGGCATTCTTCTTCTTCCCCCGGGGAGCTTCAGCGGCAAGTGGCTCGCGCTCTGCTGCGGCTGCTGCTTCCCAGTAGATCTTGTCGGTGCAGATAAGTGCATCTTTCTTGTCGCCTTGAACAGAAATGACACTTATCGGACCAGGCATCTTGAGCACATTGTATGCATAGTGAGAGGCTGCCATGAACTTGGCGAGCGCAGGTCAGCCGAGTATCCCATTGTAAGGCAATGGGAAATCAGCGACGTCAAATGTGACCCTCTCTGTCCTGAAGTTCAGCTCGCTGCCAAACTTCACTGGCAGTGTGATCTGCCCCTTTGGCTTGCTTCTTCCCGGGTTTATCCCTTGAAAGGTATCAGTCTCTTCGAGCTCGCTGTCGGGGATCTAGAGCTTCTTGAGCACTGCGGAGGAAATCAGATTCAGGCCGGCCCCGCCGTCCACCAACATCTTCGTGACCTTGAGGTTGCGGATTATTGGCGAGACCAACATTGGCAAGCACCCGACCGCAGTGATGCGATCAGGGTGATCCTCAACATCGAAGACGATGGGCGTGCTAGACCACTTCAGAGGCCTGCGCGACTCGACGGATGGCTCTGCTGCGTTTACTTCTCGCACCCACTGCTTGAGTTGGCGGTGCGAGGTGTGCAGAGAGGCACCGCCGTCGATGCACAACACCTCCGTTGCCTTCTGAAACTCTTGGTCATCAGCTTCATCTTCCTCCATCTCATCATCCTCATCTTCTTCTTCATCCTTGTCGCGGCCACGGGGAGGTCTGTCTCCTTGCCGTGGTTTGGCCTTGCCGCGGTGATCTCCCCGGGCGGGAAGCTTCTTGCCGGATCCTCCGCCACCTCCCTGGGCTCTCTCCTTGTCACGGCGCTCGTATTCAGCTTTCTGCAGCTCCGCCATCTGCTCAACTTTCTTGCAGGTTTGGAGGTCATGGCCCTTGGTGCGGTGGATCTTGCAGTACCGCTTGCCGGAGCCGTCCTGCTTGTCGGCGGCTACCACAGCCTCGCCGGAGTCATCAGCTCTGGTCTTGTCGGAGCCGCCTCCGTTGCCGGAATGCTCGACAGCTAGCACATCCTTAGCCTTTCTTTTTCTGTTATTTCGCCTCCGGTTCTTCCTTGCCGGGGCGGCACCCTCACTGTCAGATCCTTCTGCTCTTGCCGTCTCTCCGGGGATTTTCCTCCCCTCCTCAGCCCGTGCGCACTTGTCGGCCAAAGCATAGAGCTCGCTGACATCTCTAATCTTGCTCATCGCCATCTCCTCCCTCATCCTGCGGTTACGCACGATCTGATGGAATGCGCTGATAACTGCGGCAGGGTGGACGTCTGGGATGTTGCGCTGCACCTGGCTGAACCTCTGTATGTACTTGCGCAGGGGCTCTCCCTCCTTTTGGACGAGTAGATGCAGATCGCTTTCCTGGCCATGGGGCTTGTGGCCGCCTGTGAAGGCGCCGACAAACTGATGACACAGGTCCGCCCATGAAGAGATGGAGCCGTCCGGCAAGTGCATGAGCCAAGATCTAACGTTGGGCTTGAGTACTAGCGGGAAGTAGTTGGCGAGGATCTTCTCGTCGCGCCGCCGGCAGCCTGCACCGCGATGGTGTAGATGCTGAGGAACTCCGATGGATGTATCCTGCCATCGTACTTCTCGGGCACGTCTGGCTTGAAGTTTTTGGTTCTGGGCCACTGGACTTGCCGCAGCTCGCAGGTGAACGCAGGGCAACCTGCCGCGTACTGCAAGTCACCTGGTTCCCCTGGCGCATGCATATCAACAGTGGGCCCAGCGCGCTGGTCAGATTGATGTCGCGCTTCCCTTCTGCGCTCGATGCGAGTGCGAGCATCTTCGTGTCGTCGTTCTTGGAGAACGTGGCGTTGATCGCGGCGGGTTCGCGGGTCCGACGACGCGGTGGAGTCGGCGTCGGGGTTGGCCCGGCGAGTCGGCGATCTTGGCCTTCGGGGCTGGGAGTGCACGGAGGTGGCACCCCCAGCGGTCTTGTCGGCGTCGGCTTGCGCCTGGGCGTCTCGCCGGGGCTTCGACGTGCTCGGTTGCCGGGGCTTGTCGCCGTTAGCGAAGCCGATGAGGCTGTAAATGGTCATCCTCCAGTCGTCAATCTTGTGTGGTGCCGGAGGGTAATCTAGAAGCAGCTGGGCTCGGGCCAGCGCTTCCTCTGCGGTCTTGGGTGGTGGTGGCGACGAGCGGCGCGAGGAGCGGGATGTGCTCGGACTCCCAACCGGATTGGAAGGAGCAATACCCCGTCCAGGCGACCGTACCTCACTCGCTCCAGCATGCTGGCGTGCATGCTGGTCTCGAACGTCTCGTGACCCACCAGCTTGGCCTTGCTCCAACGCGAGCACGGTGCTAGGGGCACTGGGGCGTTGTCGACCCTGCACCTCCTGGGAGGGGCGTGGTGTCTGGACGGTCGCCGACGCTTGCGGGGCCTTGTTTTTGGACCTGGTGACGACTTGAATCCCACCGTCGGCGCCCGCTCCTCCGCCGGCGTCCGCTCCACCGCCCGTTTGCTCCGGCGGTGGTGGTAGAATCGATGTAGACGGAGCGGCCACCTCCGAAGGCTTCTTCTTTGGTGGCATGTTGATGAAGGCGTTGATGTAGCGCGCGCGGAGACCGGATCAGATGCTCACGACCTCGACGCCCCCTACCTGGCGCGCCAAAGATATCGGGGCGTTCTCTGTGGCCACGAGCACCTATGGGGCAGAGGGGCCCCTTCTAGTCCGGCAGGGGAGCGGAGGGCGTGCGCAGAGCAGATCGAGGTCGAGCGCGTGCGGGAGAGGGAGACGCGGGCGATTTTTACCCAGCTTCGGAGCTCTCCGGAGAGATAAAACTCCTACTGCTGCTTTTGTGTTTGTATTTGTTCTTGCTCGAGAGCGCGAGCGTATCGTGGTGTTGGGTCTGTCGAATCAACCGAACCCTTTCTACGTGCGCATGGGCCTCCCTTTTATAGTCTAAGGGGGTTACCGACAGGTGGCAGCGTAGAGAGAGAGAGGGGTAGAAATGTAAAAACGTAGGTTGGTACAACAGTGTCAACAGTGTCCCCTACCTAACTCTGACGGTAGGGGACAAGGGCATTTAATGCCCGTCCGGTCGCCCCAACAGTGCAAGGAAACGACCGTTAGGTGTGCCACCGGTTGCCACGATGGCCTCCTTGTCAGCTCCGCTTGCCACCTCGCTCCGCATGGCTGTGCAGCGCCTCACCACGTGCTCCTGGGCTAGCCCTGGGGTGACGCGTTGCTGGATGTGCCGGAGTTTTGGGTGCAGGGTGGCAGCCTTGCCGCACTAGCAAGCTTGTCGCTCGCCGTGCCTTGCCGGGACGCGCGGGGCGTCGCGGCAAGTTTCTCTGAAGCGCCTTGGATGGCTTTCCCGGCAAGCTCCTCTTGCCGGGGTCTTTGTCCTTTCCGGCAAGCCCCTCTCGCCGGGGTTTCTGCCCCTCCCGGCGAGCTCCTCTTGCCAGGGTTTTGCCTTCTTAGTTGATACTTTGCTCTTGAATGGCGGTAATATGAAGTGTCGGAGGGTCTCGGCGGACGCCCGGCAAGCTTCGCCGCGGGGTGCTGCGACTGCCCGTGCACAAGTTCGGGGTACTAAGGTACCCCTACTTTAGTACACCGACAAATACCTTATGTGCAGTTCTATCTCCAGCATGGTGTCCTCCATATGGTTCGGAGTGACACTTGCGTAGGATCTGTTCCTGTTCATGCTCAGGTACACAACGTCCAAGAACACCATCTACTCCTTCTTTATAAAGTTGTGGGTAATCCCAGAAGTAATGTCTTAAATCATAAAAGAACTTTTTATTTTGCTGGTATGTGAAACTAGGTGGTATAAATTTAGCAACAATGTAATTAGCATAATCAACATACCATGGAGCAGTGCGAGAAGCATTAATGACATTCAGTTGTTCATCAGGAAAGCTATCATCAATAGGTAGTGGGTCATCAAGAACATTCTCTAACCTAGACAAGTTGTTTGCAATGGGGTTCTCCGCTCCCTTTCTATCAATAATATGCAAATCAAATTCTTGGAGCAAGAGGACCCATCTAATAAGTCTTGGTTGAGCATCTTTCTTTTCCATAAGATATTTAATAGCAGCATGATCAGTGTGAATAGTTACTTTAGAATCAACAATATAAGGTCTGAACTTATTACATGCAAATACAACTACTAAGAATTCTTTTTCAGTGGTAGCATAATTTCTCTGGGCAGTGTCAAGAGTTTTACTAGCATACTTGATAACATTTAATTTCTCATCAACTCTTTGCCCTAGAACAACAGCAGCTACAGCATAATCACTAGCATCACACATAATTTCAAAGGGTAAATTCCAATCAGGTGGCTGAACAATAGGTGCAGTGATCAAAGCTTTCTTAAGTATTTCAAATGCTTCTACACAACATCATCGAAGACAAAAGGAGTATCTTTTTGCAATAGATTAATCAGAGGCCTAGAGATTTTAGAAAAGTTCTTAATGAACCTCTTATAAAAACCTGCATGACCAAGGAAACTTCTTATACCTTTAATGTCCGTGGGACATGTCATCTTTTCAATAGCATCAACTTTAGCCTTATCAACTTCAATACCTCTTTCAGAAATTTTATGCCCCAAGACAATGCCTTCATTAACCATAAAGTGGCACTTTTCCCAATTCAAGACAAGACTAGTATCTTCGCATCTCTGCAAAACTCGATCAAGGTTGCTCAAGCAATCATCAAAAGAGGATCCATAAATGGAGAAATCGTCCATCAATACCTCACAAATCTTTTCACAAAATTCAGAGAATATAGCCATCATACATCTTTGAAAGGTAGCAAGTGCATTACATAAAGCAAGAGGCATACGTCTATAAGCAGAAGTACCAAAAGGGCAAGTAAAAGTAGTCTTTGCTTGATCGTCCGCTGACATGGGTATTTGAGAGAAACCAGAATAACCATCTAGAAAGCAGAAATGTGTATGTTTGGATAGTCTTTCTAGCATTTGATCAATAAAAGGTAAAGGGTAATGATCTTTCTTAGTAGCTTTATTAATTTGCGGAAATCAATTACCATCCTATAACCTGTAATAATTCTTTGCGGGATCAATTCATCTTTATCATTAGGAACAACAGTAATACCTCCCTTCTTAGGGACGCAATGGACAGGACTTACCCACTCACTATCAGCAACGGGATAAATTATACCTGCCTCAAGGAGCTTTAGTATTTCCTTTCTTACCACTTCTTTCATCTTAGGATTTAACCATCGTTGATGATCTCTAACTGGTTTGGCGTCTTCATCCAATTTAATTTTGTGTTGGCATAGAGTGGGGCTAATGCCCTTGAGATCATCCAGAGTATATCCAATAGCAGCACAGTGCTTCTTCAGAGTTTTCAATAATTTTTCCTCTTCCTGCTCTGGAAGGTTAGCACTAATAATAACAGGATATATCTTCTTTTCATCAAGATAAGCATATTTAAGAGTATCAGGTAAAGGTTTAAGCTCGAACACGGGATCACCCTTGGGTGGAGGAGGATCCCCAAGGATTTCAACAGGTAAGTTGTGTTACAAAATAGGACCCTTTTTAAGGAGTACTTCATCTATTTCCCTTCTTTCATTCATAAACATATCATTTTCATGGTTTAGCAAAAATTGTTCTAACGAATCAGTTGGAGGCACGACAATAGAAGCGAGACCAATAATTTCATCCTTACTAGGCAATTCTTTATCATGGGGTTGTCTACGAAATTTAGCAAAATTAAACTCATGAGTCATATCCCCCAGACCAATAGTAATAACATCCTTTTCACAATCAATCCAAGCATTAACAGTGTTCAAGAAGGGTCTACCAAATATAATGGGACAAAAGCTATCTTGTGGGGAACCGAGAACAAGGAAATCAGCAGGATATTTAACTTTCCCACACAAGACTTCAACATCTCTAACAATCCCAATTGGTGAAATAGTATCTCTATTGGCAAGCTTAATTGTAACATCAATATCTTCTAACTCAGCGGGTGCAATATCGTGCACAATTTCGTTATATAAGGAAATAGGTATTGCACTAGCACTAGCACCCATATCACATAAGCCAAGATAACAATGGTCTCCTATTTTAACAGAAATAACAGGCATGCCTACAACAGGTCTATGTATCTTAGCATCGGGTCTAGCAATATTAGCAGCTTCCTCACAGACGTAAATAACATGCCCATCAATATTATCAGCCAAGAGATCTTTAACCATAGCAATACTAGGTTCAACTTTAATTTGCTCAGGAGGCGTATATGTTCTAGTATTACTTTTACGAACCATAGTTGAAGCTTTAGCATGATCCTTTATCCTAACAGGTAAAGGTGGTTTCTCAACATAAGTAGTAGGAACAATAGGATCATTGTAAGTGATAATCTTTTCTTCAACTGTAACAGGTGATAGATCAAGGATATCGCCTAGAGGAGGGGGGGGGGTGAATAGGAGCTTTAAAATAATTATGGTTTAGGCTTGAACAAATGTGAAATAAACCTAGTGGTTAATTTGTCAAGCACAAAACCTACGACAACTAGGCTCACGTATGTGCACCAACAACTTATGCTAAGCAAGATAAACTACTAGGTGATAGCAAGATATATGACAAGAAACAATATGGCTATCACAAAGTAAAGTGCATAAGTAAAGAGCTCGGGTACGAGATAACCGAGGCACGCGGAGACGACGATGTATCCCGAAGTTCACACCCTTGCGGATGCTAATCTTCGTTTGGAGCGGTGTGGAGGCACAATGCTCCCCAAGAAGCCACTAGGGCCACCGTAATCTCCTCACGCCCTCGCACAACGCAAGATGCCGTGAATCCACTAAGGGACCCTTGAGGGCGGTCACCGAACCCGTACAAATGGTGACCCTTGGGGGCGGTCACCGAACCCGTACACTTTGGCAACCCTTGGGGACGGTCACTGGTACCCGTCAAATTGCTCGGGGCGATCTCCACAACCTAATTGGAGACCCCGACACTTGCCCGGAGCTTTACACCACAATGATTGAGCTCTGACCAACACCGACCGTCTAGGGCGCCAAGGCACCCAAGAGGAACAAGTCTAGGGTGTCCAAACACCCAAGAGTAACAAGCTCAAGGGTACCAAGCACCCAAGAGTAATAAGCTTCTAAACTTGTAACTTCCACGTATCACGTGGAGGACTCAAACCGATGCACCAAATGCAATGGCAAGGGCACACGGAGTGCCCAAGTCCTTCTCTCTCAAAGCCCACCGAAGGAACTAATGCTTGGGAGGAAGATGAGAGGAAGAACAATAAGGAGAACTCCAAGATCTAGATCCAAGGGGTTCCCCTCACATAGAGGAGAAAGTGATTGGTGGAAATGTGGATCTAGATCTCCTCTCTCTTTTCCCTCAAAAACTAGCAAGAATCCATGGAGGGATTGAGAGTTAGCAAGCTCGAAGAAGGTCAACAATGGGGGAAGAACCCGAGCTCAACGGATAAGGTTAAATGGGAAGAACACCCCCTTTTATAGGAGCTCCCGAATCCAACCGTTATGTGCTCAGTCTGCGCACGAGCGGTACTACCGCTCAGGGGAGCAGTACTACCACCCGGGTGGTAGAACACAAAGAGCGGAGCAAAACAGAGGGCGAGGCAGAGCCGTACAAGCGGCACTACCGCTGGAGCCAGCGGTACTACCGTTGGCCGCAGCGGTACTGCCGCTTGGCCCAGCGGTACTAGGGGCGGTGGTAGCTGCGGTACTACCGCACATGAGAGGTACTACCGCTACTACTGCTGCTGCTACTACTGCTGAACCTGACACGACAAAACCATGTCTCGAGTCGAGGCGGTACCACGCGGAACCGGAGCCGTACTACCGCTTATGGCCATGGGTGGTACTACCGCTGTGGGATAGCGGTACTACTACTTGTGGCGATACGCGGTACTGCCGCTCCGGTCCAGCGGTACTACCGCTGGCGCCAACCTTATGCCAAATCAACGAAAACAAGTACACTCCAAGGAAAACCAGAACTGCCATAACTTCTGCAAATGAGCTCCGAATTGAGCAAACTCAAGCTTGTTGGATACAAGACAACGAGTAGCATCAAAACAATGAAGAACCGGGGAACCTCCAAAAGGGGATGTATGCCTAACAAAAAGAGGAGAGAAACCTCCAACAGAGAAGAACCGGCAGAACCTCCAACATCGAAAACATCATAGAAGATGCATGTGAACTCCGTTTTCGATGAACTCGAGCTTATCATGAAAATGACCATAAGCTCCAAATCTCACAAGGAGAAGAACCAAACAAGAACCAATAAAGATGATGCAAGCATGCAATGGTTTGAGCTCTCTACGAACGATATGATCAAGTTACTTATCGAGAGCCCCCCTTGATAGTACGGCAAACGATCCTATAACCAGGTCTCCCAACAACCACCATGAGACCGGTAACATAGAAAACCTATCAAGGGCAAACACTTGCCTTGCACATAGTCCACTTGAGCTAGATGATGATGATCTTGACTCCCTCAAGTTGGACCACCTTTGTTGATTGCCTTGGCTCGGTGAAGACTAGTAGATTGCTCCCTCATACTCCACTATGGGTGAGCCACTCTTCCGCACATCTTCACAAATCCATTGTTACCATAATGGAAGGCAAGCTTCAAGCATTTGATCTCTTCGTGATGCTCCATTTGAACTTGCACACCGCAACCTAACCCCACAAAGAACTCTCACATAGACCATGGGTTAGTACACAAAGCGCAATGGACAATGCTTACCATACCATGGGATCACTTGAACCCTCTCGGTACATCTTCTATGCTTTGTGAGTTGATCAACTTGATTCACTCTTGACTTAGTCTTGATCAACCTTAAATCTTTCCAACTCTCTTCATTTGGATGATGTCTTGAAGGTAAGCATGAATGATCACACAATCTTCTTCTTCAAGACATGCTTGCAATAAGCTCAACACTCACATGACCAATCTTTGGATAATTCCTTTATAGCACCTTGGTCATCACAAACTCTCCTTGAAACCAACAAATGGACTCCAAGAAAAGACTATGGACAAATCCTTCAAATATAACTCAAGGCAACCATTAGTCCATAGAGATTGTCATCAATTACCAAAACCAAACATGGGGGCACCGCATGTTCTTTCAACAGGTGCAACTACTTTTACTTCAATGGGAGGATTATATTTAAACCACTTCTCCTTAGGGAGATCAACGTGAGTAGCAAATGATTCACAGAAAGAAGCTACTATCTCAGAGTCACGTCCATATTTAGTGCTAAAGCCACGAAAAGCATCGGTATCCACAAAAGACTTAACACAATCAAACTTAGGTGTCATACCTGACTCCTTACCATCATCGGAACCCCAATCTTCAGAGTTGCGTTTAATTCTTTCCAATAAGTCCCATTTGAATTCAATAGTCTTCAGCATATAAGAACCAACACAGGAAGTATCGAGCATGGTGCGATCATTGAGAGAAAGCCGAGCATAAAAAAATTGAATAATCATTTCTCCTAAGAGCTCATTACTGGGGCATGAATATAACATTGGCTTAAGCCTCCCCCAAGCTTGAGCGATGCTTTATCCTTCGCGAGGCCAAAAATTACATATATAATTACGATCACGATGAACAAGATGCATAGGATAGAACTTCTGGTGAAATTCCAATTTCAATCGTTTATAGTCCCAAGATCCCGTATCATCACATAGCCTATACCATGTCAATGCATCGCCCTTCAAAGATAAAGGGAAGACCTTCCTCTTAACAACATCATCGGGTATACCTGCAAGCTTAAATAATCCACAAAATTCATCCACATAGATAAGGTGTAAATCGGGATGCAATGTTCCATCTCCTGCAAAAGGATTATCTAGCAGTTTCTCTATCATACCGAAGGAATCTCAAAGTAAACATTTTTAGTAGGTTCAGTAGGTTGAGGAGCAAATCTTTGCTCTACTGGCCGGGGCCAGTGGCGGAGCTAGCATTTGACATCAGGGTGGTCCGCCCTAATTTTTTTGATAACTAATATGACATGTGAACATTCTAACTAATTATCAATAGCACATAGAAATAAATCAATATGGTCTTACAAACACACTGAAATTCTCAATTAAATCTCAGTTTTGCATAATACATAGTAAATAATACCGATGACTAAACAATACATGGACCATAGCACATACCTTGAGAAGTTCAAAAAGACTATCTTTCTAGCCTACGTTTTTGCATTGCCATGAAGGTATCAATTATGTCATCTTCATTCACCTCAGAGAAAGCATCCCTCTCAATGTATGTTACTAGGCAATCATCTAAAAGACTATCACCCATCTTATTTCTCAACTTGTTCTTGACAAAACCCATGGCAGAAAATGCTCTCTCAACATTTGCCGTTTCCATCGGGAGAACCAATACCAATTTTAAAAGCAAGTACACCAAATGATGAACTATATGTCTCCCTGTTTGGACAAGCTTAACCAAGAGATCAACAAGATTTCCAAGGCCTTGGAAGTTCTCATCATTTCTCATGTCATCAATATAGTTATCAAGTTGTACTTCAAGGTGTATCAAGTCGGCACTTGAAAAGTCTTTGGGATAAAACTCGGCAAGTCTTCGTACCTTGTGTGCATCAATAGAAACAAATGAGTTAGAGATTTTGTGTACCAATTTTGAAAGCAATACAAAATTTAGAAGCAAGTTTGCATACCTTTTGTGCATCAAAAGCAACAAATGAGTTGGCGGGATTCAAAGCAGACATACAAGATAGCAGCTCCATATTGATCTCATCAAACCGATTTTCAAGCTCTTGACTAATTTGATCAATGACTCCAAGAAAAACTTCTCTTCTAAAGTGATCATCATTTGTTTGGGGTCGAGCAAACTATGTTGATCTTCCACAAGGCACATAATTATCTTCCATTATAGGTACTTGAATGCCATGTGTCGGTGTCAAAACCGGCGGATCTCGGGTAGGGGGTCCCGAACTGTGGTCTAGGAGGATGGTAACAGGAGACAAGGGACACGATGTTTTACCCAGGTTCTGGACCTCTTGATGGAGGTAAAACCCTACGTCCTGCTTGATTAATATTGATGATATGGGTAGTACAAGAGTAGATCTACCACGAGATCAAGGAGGCTAAACCCTAAAGCTAGCCTATGGTATGATTGTTGTAATGTATGTTGTGTCCTACGGACTAAGCCCTCCGGTTTATATAGACACCGGAGGAGGCCAGGGTTACACAGAGTCAGTTACAATGGTAGGAGATCTACATATCCGTATCGGCAAGCTTGCCTTCCACGCCAAGGAAAGTCCCATCCGGACACGGGACGGAGTCTTCAATCTTGTATCTTCGTAGTCTTGGAGTCCGGCGGATGATGATAGTCCGGCTGTCCGGACACCCCTAGTCCAGGACTCCCTCAGTAGCCCCTGAACCAGGCTTCAATGACGATAAGTCCGGCGCGCATAATGTTCGGCATTGCAAGGCGGGTTCTTTCCTTGAATAATCCAGAGAAGATCATGAACACCAGGATAGTGTCCGGCTCTGCAAAATAAATTCCACATTCCACCGTAGAGAGAATAATGCACGTAAATCCAATCTGCTGACGTTTTATGCGGCATGACATCACACCGCTTCCAAGCCTTTATTTGAATCATTTTTTATTATACCACCTCAGCACGTTTAGCGAAGCGGTTTCCTTGGCACGTCTTGTCGAAGCAGAGATCGTGTTCTCCTTATTCCGGGATCCTCATCAATACGGACGTGGGTAACCCAACCGCGCCATTGATGGTGGCGCTTGGGGGATAAGCGAGTTTTACCGGGCCGGTGGGGGACGCATAGTCCTTGTCCACCTATATATAAGGGATAAGGATTTACCTTCTCACCTACGCCTTCTTCCTCCTTTGCTTACCCATCTCTGCGCACTCAAGCTCCAACGCCCAAGCTCGCACATCTCGCCTCGGCCTTCTCCGAATATGTCCGGAGCGGGAGGCAAATGGTTGGCCTCCACCGTCAAGGAGGAGCACATCACCAAGCTGCGCAGCGCCGGATACCTCTCCGGCGATATCGCGCATCGGCTGCCCGACGAGGGGCAGCTCATCCCTACCCCAGGGCCCCATGAGAGGGTCGTCTTTCTTCCCCACTTCCTCCGCGGACTGGGCTTTCCACTCCACCCATTCGTCCGGGGGCTCATGTTTTACTACGGCCTGGATTTCCACGATCTGGCGCCGAACTTCATCCTCAACATCTCGGCGTTTATCGTCGTGTGCGAGGCCTTCCTCTGCATCCGGCCCCACTTTGGCCTGTGGCTCAAGACCTTCAACGTCAAGCCGAAGGTTGTGAAGGGCACGCAAGCGGAATGCGGAGGCGCCATGTTGGGTAAGTTACCCAACGTCCTTTGGCTCGAAGGGGCCTTCGTGGACTCCGTCAAGGGGTGGCAATCGGGGTGGTTCTACATCACCGAGCCACGCGAGCCCACATGGGCGGCGGCCCCCGAGTTTAGATCTGGCATCCCCACGCAGCTCACCTCCTGGAAAGAGAAGGGCTTGCTGTGGGGCAATCCGAAGGAGCTGACGGGACTCCGAACCTACATCCAGAAGCTGGTGAGCAATAAGCTCAGGCTCGTCGACGTGGTCCAAGTCATGCTCATCCGCCGGATTCTCCCAGGCCAAGAACGGGCATTCAATCTATGGGAGTTCAATCCGGAACAGCACCAGGCGCTAAGCGGGATCTTCGATACGACATATGAAGGCGCCTGGAGGGTGCTGTTTAAGGGTGCCGAAGCCCCCGCATCCGTGACGGAAGATCGCGGATTTTGCTCGCAGCATCCGGCTGACGAGGTAAGTGATTCAACCCCTTTACGGGACACTTGTGGTAATCAAATTGATACTAAGAGGGTTTCAATCTCTCTTTTCCTTTGACAGGAATGGATGGAGAAGGCCGAGCAGCTCATCAGCCCGGCTCCCATGCCAGAGGACCCAGTGAACGCCCGTCTAGCAGGGCTGCTGGTTCCGGCCCCGCACGTGGTGCCGGAGAAGAAGGCCAAGAAGGTGGCCACGGGGACTTGAAAGAGTTCCCGCCATCAGGCGTCCGACGACGAGGCGGTCTCCTCCCCCGAAGACGAGGAGGAGGAAGAAGACTCTCTCCCGGAGGAGGGAGAGAAGAAGAGGAAGGCTTCCCCAACAGGGGAGGCCGAAGGGTCCAAGAGGGGGAGAACTATTCCCCCGGACAGCTTCGCCAACACCATCGTTGGCGAGGAGGAGTGGCCTTTAAGGGCCAGGCGTCCGGCAAGATCGTAAGTATCCGGATCCTTGATATGCAATTTCTTTCGTATTGCGTAGTGTCCTTCTAATGCCGCATTTTGTCCATAGTATGGCCGATGATGATCTCCCCGCTTCATCGAGCGGGTCATTGGCCCCGTCGGATGTGGATTCACTTCCGACTGCCACTACCCCCCGCGGTAATGAGGACACCGAGGTGGGATCCCAGAGAGGGACCCATCAGGAGGAGGCTCCGGAGGCGCCGTCAGGCAGCCTCCCGGACTTTGCGCCGGACTCTACATCAGAACCCGCAGTGGTTCCAGAGTCCGGCAAGCGGCCCCTTCGAAAGAAGGGTAGGACTATGACACTGGCGGCCTCCGTCCAACCGGAGGCGCCGGACAACTTGTTGGAGGCGCTTAAAGGCGCTTCCATCGAGGAAGAACACCGCACTCTCATGAGTGCGGTGATTCAGAAGGTTCAGCTCGCCAGGAGCGGGCTGGCCGAAGCCTGCAGCAGCCTTCTAACAGGCTTTGAGGTAAGAAGTTAAAGTTATGTAATGTAATACCGCATAGACAGTAGCCCCTGATGCTTAGTTCGGTGTTCGGCAAGAAAAGCCGGACCGAGGATCTAACAAGATATACGCAGGGTTGCTTATAATATGTCAATATGGGTTTGCAGGCTGTGCTGCTGACCTCTGCCACACTGACTGCGGAGGTCGGTGTGTTGAAGCAGGATCTCGAGCGGTCCGAGCGAGAGCTCGGCCATGCCAAGAAGCAGCTCGAGGACAAAGAAGGTGAGTAACACCGCTTTGAATAATTACCTTACAGAAAAGGATTTTGGTTGCAAGAAAATGAACAAGGATAATATGGGTATTGCAGGGGCCACGAACGAGGTGGCAGCCCTGAAGGAGGCTGTGTCCGCGGCCGAACGCAGTGCAGCCGCGGAACGGGCAGAGCGAGAAAAGCAGGAGGCACGGGTGGCGGAAGTACGGCAAGAGCTCCAGGCTCTCATGGAGAAGCATGAGAGTTTGGAGCGTGACTCCAAGACTCGAGAGTCCGAGCTTGCCTCGGCTCTCGAAAGTGCCAAGTCCGCCAAGGCCGAGGCCCGTAAGGCCCTTCAGGAGGTTGAAGATGTAAAGAAGATAGCGGCGGGTAAGGCATTTTTCATGCAAAGCAAGCATGTTAATGTAAACTACCTGACACTTACCCGCATTCGGAGCTCTCCAGGGGCGTTTGCAGATCTGCCGTGTAGTGCGTCCGATGCCGCTGCATTCTATCGTGGCGAGGAGGGGAGCTCGACGGAGAAGGTCTTCTGGTCTCAGTATGTTGAGGCCGGCCATCCGGTGCCCCCAAGTGACCAGCTGAAACAGCTGGTCGAACTCCACAAGGTAGCTGAGGAGGCCATGAAGGGCCTTATAATCCGGCTGTGGCGTGGACAGGCCATGCCTGGGAGCTACTTCGGCCTCGTGCGGCGGCTGGTGGATGCGTGCCCCTGGGTGGAAGTCATCAAGCGCTCCGCCTGTATTGAAGGTGCTCGTCGGGCCCTTGCCCGCACGAAGGTGCATTGGGGCAGGTTGGATGCGGAGAAGCTTCTCACGGACCCACCGCCACCGGGCAAGGAGTATCGCATGCCCGAAATGTATTATAAAACTGTCCTGAAGGGAGCCCGCGATATTGCGGATGAGTGTCCCAGAAATGTAATCTTCGAGTAAACTCGCTATGTATTATCCTGTGCGCTGAAAACTTCGTTCATATGTGCCTTGAGCAACGCTTGTTTAATTTAAAATATTACCTTCTGTGCGGCCGTATATAAAATCTGAGAGATGGCAAGTCGTTGGCTTCAGCCCCCGAGCCGCGAGTGCTGGGGTGTTCGGGATAAACTTGAGCACTCTTGTTCCCATTTTTGGGTCCATCTAGGGAGGCGCTCAACACAACGAACAAGACAACCGGACTTATAATGCTTGAACACTCTCACTTAGCCATAGAATTCTATAATTTTAAATTTCGGCGAAGCCCCTGGTATTCGGAAGACCGAATCCGGGGCGCTATCCACGCCTTCGTCGGACATTGTCCGGAACTTCGCTCGAAGCGGCATGAGTCTTTAAGGACCCGAAAAAACCTCTCGAACAGCGACCAGTCTCTCGCCTTATCATGCCGGTCAGTTTTAGCTTTCTCCACTGAGGCGGCTCAACCGGGGTGCAATCGCAGTGGTTCTCCCAGTGCCACCTTAGCCGACAGAACGGAACGTAAGGCACCAAAACGTGGGAGCCGGGCAAACCCAACTATTGACCCAAGACATGATTCGGAGCCGATTCATATAATGCTATAAGTTCGGGGTGCCGCACTTGTGAAAGTGTTCGGACTTATCACACCATAATGTGGGGAACATAAGCCCCTGGTGTATTCGGCCGTACTAAAATATACGGGTGCAAGATGTCATGTAATGAACATATATATAAAAAGTAATTTAATTGCAGTCAAAAAGGTGCTGCATTATTTATTAAAGGAAGTCTGCTATGAGTGCGGACTGATACAAATAGTGCGGTAAGCAAGGGATTTGGACTAATTAAACATGTCCCCCTCCAGGGGTGAGCTGCGGACTTGGTGTATATAATCGAATTTAATGCTCGTAATTGAGACCACCTGAGTGTTCGTCGCAGCATTCTTTTATTCCCTGGCTGTTGCATCATGAGTTCGGCAGGTTCACCGCCGGACAGGGCCTCTGGTTAACGGAGTCCTGTGTATACAAAGAAGGAAAATGATAATAATAAAAAAGAGAAGGGGGGGCACACTTGCGAGCCCCTGGTGTGGTCGAGCCGCTCTCTGGGCTCACTGTGGTCGTGCCCCTTCCCCTGCGCCCATGGTATCTCCAAAGCGTAATGATGTACGCGAAGAGTTGTCCTTGCAATCATGTGAGGGCGGGGGTTAGGGCCGCATTGCTACGCGTGCTCTGATCGTGCCAGGTTGTCTTGGTTGGTGTTGCTTCGGGCGCGTTTTGCTGTATCCGGCCCTTTGACGGCCGGACTCGAGAATTGCCGTAAAAGGCTGCTATGTACTTCTGCCGCGAGAGCCTCTGTATGTTCCTCTGTTCGGAGGGAGCGTTCCGTATTTCCATTGACCGTGATGACTCCACGAGGGCCTGGCATCTTGAGCTTGAGGTATGCATAATGCGGCACCACGTTGAACTTTGCGAACGCGGTTTGTCCGAGCAGAGCGTGATAGCCGCTGCGAAACGGGACTATGTCGAAGATTAACTCCTCGCTTCGGAAATTGTCCGGGGATCCGAAGACCACTTCCAGTGTGACTGAGCCTGTACAGTTGGCTTCCACACCTGGTATGACACCTTTAAAGGTTGTCTTTGTAGGTTTAATCCTTGAGGGGTCTATGCCCATCTTGCGCACTGTATCCTGATAAAGCAGGTTCAGGCTACTACCGCCGTCCATCAGGACTCTTGTGAGGTGAAATCCATCGACGATTGGGTCTAAAACCAATGCGGCGAATCTGCCATGGCGTATGCTGGTCGGATGGTCTCTTCGATCGAAAGTGATCGGACACGAGGACCATGGATTGAACTTCGGGGCGACTGGCTCCATCGCATAGACGTCCCTTAGTGCGCGCTTCCTCTCCCTCTTGGGTATATGGGTTGCATAAATTATGTTCACCGTCCGCACTTGTGGGGGGAAACCCTTCTGTCCTCTATTGTTCGGCGGTCGGGTCTCTTCCTCGTCGTCACTGTTTAGCCCCTTGTCATTGTTTTCGGCAATTAACTTACCTGCCTGCTTGAACACCCAGCAGTCTCTGTTGGTGTGATTAGCTGGCTTTTCAGGGGTGCCATGTATCTGGCATAAGCGGTCGAGTATTCGGTCCAGATTGGACGGACCCGGAGTGGTTCTTTTGAATGGCTTCTTCCGCTGACCGGGTTTAGAGCCTCGGAATCCGGCGTTGACTGTCGTATCCTCCTTATCATCGCCGTTAATGCGGCGTTTGTTTTTGTTTCGACGTGACCTGCCGTTGTTGTCCTTAGTATCCGGACTGCCAGAATTTTTACGAAGGTTATTGCTGCGAGCTAGCCAGTTATCCTCTCCCGCGCAAAAGCGGGTCATTAATGATGTGAGGGCTGCCATGGATTTCGGCTTTTCCTGTCCCAGGTGCCGGGCTAGCCATTCGTCGCGGATGTTATGTTTGAAGGCTGCAAGGGCCTCTGCATCCGGACAGTCGACGATTTGGTTTTTCTTTGTCAAGAACCGTGTCCAGAATTGTCTGGCCGATTTGTCTGGCTGCTGAATGATGTGGCTTAGGTCATCGGCGTCTGGTGGTCGCACATACGTGCCCTGGAAGTTGTCGAGGAATGCGGCTTCCAGGTCTTCCCAACACCCAATTGACTCTGCGGGCAAGCTGTTGAGCCAATGCCGAGCTGGTCCTTTAAGCTTGAGTGGGAGATACTTGATGGCATGGAGATCGTCGCCGCGGGCCATGTGGATGTGGAGAAGATAATCTTCGATCCAAACCGCAGGGTCTGTTGTGCCATCGTAGGATTCAATGTTTACGGGTTTAAACCCTTCAGGGATTTGATGATCCATTACTTCGTCAGTGAAGCATAGCGGGTGTGCGGCGCCTCTGTATTGAGCAATATCACGACGCAGCTCGAGAGAGCGTTGTCTGCTGTGTTCGGCCCGGCCGGGTTTATTGTATCCGGCGCGACGGTATTCGTCATGGGTCGTGGGGCGCCCACGTGATCCGTAGATGGATCTAGATTGCCTTGCCTTGTCCTCCAATATATCTCGCAAGTCCGACGCGTTCCCCCTTGGCTTTTGGAGCGATGCCGGGGTACGGTCTTGATTGGGGGCCTGGATGCCTCTCTGTCACGACCACGGGGTGGTCGGTCGGCCGTATCGTGCGCTGGTGATGGAGGTATGTACGCTTCCTCCTCTAATCGGGGAAGCAACTTGCTTCTTGGGTAGCTTTTGGAGGGGCGTTCGAGTTTATACTCTTCGGCCGCGAGGACCTCTGTCCATCGATCGGCCAGCAGGTCCTGATCAGCTTGAAGCTGCTGCTGCTTTTTCTTTAGGCTATTTGCCGTGGCGATGAGCCTGCGTTTAAAACGCTCTTGTTCGACGGGATCCTCGGGCACGACGAATTTGTCGTCATTGAGGCTTGCCTCGTATTCGGAGGGAGGCATATAGTTATAATCCTCAACCTCTTCGTCTACCGCCCTCTCGTGAGGGCTTGCTTCTGCATCCTCCTGCATTGAGTCTTACTGGAGGGGGTTATCTTCAGCACTCTCTGGGGTATTATTATCTCGTGTGCCGGAATCTCCATTCTTGCTGTGGCGGGACTTAGAGCGGCGCCGCTGACGCCGGTGCTTGGGCTGTTCCTTTAAAGAATCTGCCTCCGCTGTTTCTTCGTCGTCCCCATCTTTTGGGGTGTCCACCATGTATATGTCGTATGACGAGGTGGTCTTCCAGTGCCCTGTAGGCGCTGGTTCCTGTTCGTCTCCGACATCTTCGTCCATAGCGTCGATGTCTTCGGAGTCGTAGTCTAGCATATCGGTTAGATCGTCGACAGTGGCTACAAAGTGGGTGGTGGGTGGGCTCTGAATTTCTTTGTCGTCCGTATCCCAACCATCATGGCCATAGTCCGGCCAGGAGTCTCCCGATAACGAGAGATGCTTTAGCGAATTTAGGATGTCACCAAAGGGCGAGTATTGGAAGATGTCCGCGGCGGTGAATTCCATAACCGGCGCCCAATCCGATTCGATTGGCAGGGGCGTGGGAGGTCCGGAGTCCGGCAAGGAGTCCGCACCTCGGAATCACGAGTTTCGCGAGGGACAAGATTGGCGTTCGGCTCCATCACCGTGGAAGTTGAAGCCCCCGAGGTGGTGTCCATCCACCGATCCTCGATCTGGGCGATCGGCTCCGGACTGAAGGCCGAAGCGGATTCGTGTGCGGCCACCAAGGCACTGTTCGGTGGCAGAGCTAGATCATGCCCATCACAACAGTGCGGCGCGCTTGGCTTTGGCTCGAGCCCGTCGAAGATCAAGTCCCCGCGGATGTCGGCCGTGAAGTTTAGGCTTCCGAATCTGACCTGATGGCCAGGGGCGTAGCTTTCGATCTGCTCCAGATGGCCAAGGGAATTAGCCCGCAGTGTGAAGCCGCCAAATACGAAGATCTGTCCGGGGAGAAAAGTCTCACCCTAGACAGCGTTGTTGACTGAAGATGCCATCGAGCCTATCGGTGACGACACAGAGGAACTCTCAATGAAAGCACCAATGTCGGTGTCAAAACCGGCGGATCTCGGGTAGGGGGTCCCGAACTGTGCGTCTAGGCGGATGGTAACAGGAGACAAGGGACATGATGTTTTACCCAGGTTCGGGACCTCTTGATGGAGGTAAAACCCTACGTCCTGCTTGATTAATATTGATGATATGGGTAGTACAAGAGTAGATCTACCACGAGATCAAGGAGGCTAAACCCTAAAGCTAGCCTATGGTATGATTGTTGTAATGTATGTTGTGTCCTACGGACTAAAGCCCTCCGGTTTATATAGACACCGGAGGAGGCTAGGGTTACACAGAGTCGGTTACAATGGTAGGAGATCTACATATCCGTATCGCCAAGCTTGCCTTCCACGCCAAGGAAAGTCCCATCCGGACACGGGAGGGAGTCTTCAATCTTGTATCTTCGTAGTCTTGGAGTCCGGCGGACGATGATAGTCCGGCTGTCCGGACACCCCCTAGTCCAGGACTCCCTCACCATGCTTGTTACAAAATAGTGTGACCTTTTGCAGAAATGCATCACACCCATTATCCCTAAGCTCTTGTATTCTACTTTTTATAGTTCTAACAAGTGCCATTGCAGTAAGAATATCTTGGTCTCTTCTTTGCAAACAATCAGACAAATCACTTGTGTATCCAAGAATGACAAGCATCAAGTGTGCATTGAAAATAAAGTCAAATGACTCGAACACTCCAACATTTGTATGAATTTTGGGCCAATCACTTCTTTGTGAAGCATCTTGTCCAAGAGTTATGAGCACATCACGGATTGTGGGATACATAGCAATAATGTTAAGAACAGTTTTGTAATGAGAGCCCCACCGAGTATCACCAGGCCTAGGTAACCCCATCTCTTGATTCAAACCACTCCCAGTTTGTAACTCACCACATTCAGTTTCAGGATATTCTAAAGTCTGGCATCTCAAAGCATGTCATGACGCTTACAAGACACTCCAATAACATTCAGTAATAAAGACACTCAATCAAAAAACTACACACAATCATCATTTCCCTTGGCAATAGCAATAAGAACTAGCTGGAGTTGATGTGCAAAACAATGAATATAATAGGCAGAAGGTGACTCTTTCATGATCAATGTTTTCAATCCTTTAATTTCTCCTCTCATATTACTAGCCCCATCATATCCTTGCCCACGAATTTGTGTTATAGTCAAACCATGATCAATAAGTAAAGTTTCAATTGCTTCCTTAAGTGACAATGAAGTAGTGTCACTTACATGAACAACTCCAAGAAAGTGCTCAGACAGCCTTGATACATCTCCAACGTATCTATAATTTTTTATTGCTCCATGCTACTTTATCTACTGTTTTAGGCAATATTGGGCTTTATTATCCACTTTTATATTATTTTTGGGACTAACCTATTAACCAGAGGCCCAGCCCAGATTTTCTGTTTTATGCCTATTTTAGTGTTTCGAGGAAAAGGAATATCAGACGAAGTCAAAACGGAACGAAATCAACTGGAGAAGTTATTTTTGGAAGGAAAGCAACCTGATAGACTTGGAGTGCACGTCAGGGGAGATACGAGCTGCCCACGAGGGTGGGGGGTGCCCCCCGGGCGCGCCCCCCTACCTCGTGGGGCCCCCGTAGCTCCATCGACGTACCCCCTGCACCCATATATACCTACGTATCATAAAACTTCTAGAACAGAAGATAGATCGGGAGTTCCGCCTCCGCAAGCCTCTGTAGCCACCAAAAACCTCTCGGGAGCCCGTTCCGGCACCCTGCCGGAGGGGGATCCCATCACCGGTGGCCATCTTCATCATCCCGGCGCTATCCATGACGAGGAGGGAGTAGTTCACCCTCGGGGCTGAGGGTATGTACTAGTAGCTATGTGTTTGATCTCTCTCTCTCTCGTGTTCTCTCTCGTGTTCCATCTATGGCACGATCTTGATGTATCCCGAGCTTTGCTATTGTAGTTGGATCTTATGTTGTTTCTCTCCCTCTACTCTCTTGTGATGAATTGAGTTTCCCCTTTGAAGTTATCTTATCGGATTGAGTCTTTTATGAGAACACTTGATGTATGTCTTGCCGTGATTATCTATGGTGACAATGGGATATCATGTGCCACTTGATGTATGCAACTTGCGGGTTTCGTGACATTGGGAACCTACGCATATGGGTTGGCACACGTTCTTGACTCTCCGATAGAAACTTTGGGGCACTCTTTGAAGTACTTTTTTGTTGGTTGGATGAATCTAAGATTGTGTGATGCATATCATATAATCATGCCCACGGATACTTGAGGTGACAATGGAGTATCTAGGTGACATTAGGGTTTTGGTTGATTTGTATCTTAAGGTGTTATTCTAGTACGAACTCTTTTATAGATTGATCCGAAAGAATAACTTTGAGGTGGTTTCGTACCCTACCATAATCTCTACATTTGTTCTCCGCTATTAGTGGCTTTGGAGTGACTCTTTGTTGCATGTTGAGGGCTTGTTATATGATCTATCTATGTTATTATTGTTGAGAGAACTTGCACTAGTGAAAGTATGAACCCTAGGCCTTATTTCCTATCATTGCAATACCATTTACGCTCACTTTTATCATTAGTTACCTTGCTGTTTTTATTATTTCAGATTACAAAAACCTATATCTACTATCTATTTTGCACTTGTATCACTGTCTCTTCGCCGAACTAGTGCACCTATACGATTTACCATTGTATTGGGTGTGTTGGGGACACAAGAGACTCTTTGTTATTTGGTTGCAGGGTTGCTTGAGAGAGACCATCTTCATCCTACGCCTCCCACGGATTGATAAACCTTAGGTCATCCAGTTGATGGAAATTTGCTACTGTCCTACAAACTTGTGCACTTGCAGGCCCAACAACATCTACAAGAATAAGGTTGTGTAGTAGACATCAAGCTCTTTTATGGCACCGTTGCCAGGGAGGCTAGGTAAAGGGCACTCACTCACACCCCGTCAACTAAGCTCTTTTCTGGCGCCGTTGTCGGGGAGGTGAGTGCTTGAAGGTATATCTTTAGATCTTGCAATCGAAACTTTTTGTTTCTTGTTTTAGCACTAGTCTAGTTTATAAAAGAAAATTACAAAAAAATGGAGTTGAGTTTGTCTCATACGCTTCACCTTTTTAATATCTTTCATGAGTATGATGGAACGGAAAATTGTGCTCAAGTACTAGAAGAAGAATTACATAGAATGCTTGGCATAAAATATGTGAATGATGAGCATGATTGCAATGTTGTTAGTATGAATTCCTTGAATATCCATGATGCTAATGATATGCAAAGCCACAAGTTTGGGGAAGCTATGTTTGATGAAGATGAAATTTTTTGTCCCCCAAGCTTTAATGAGCAAATTTACTATGATGAAAGCATGCGTCCTATCTATGATGATTATATTGATGAAAGTGGGTTCGGAAGAGAGTTAACTTTAGGAAGTAGTGATCCCACTATTTTGGAGGATGTTGAATTTTATTGTGATGAATATGAAAGTGTATTTGGAAGAATGTCAACTTTATTTAGTGATTCCACTATCTTCGGAGAGGTTTCGATCGATTATGATGAGAACAAAGTTGCTACTTATGATGATTATTGTGATGAAACTTATGCTATAAAAAGTAGTGATGATTATATTTACAAATCTTGTCATGATTATGATTACCCTTTTTCTGAACATTACTCTTTTAATGTAGAAACAATTTTTAGTGTTCAAGTCTCTTATGATACTCCCACTATTCCGAATGAGAAGAATTTTGCTTATGTGGAGAGTAGTAAATTTTCTATGCTTGTAGATCATGAAAAGAATGCTTTAGGTGCTGGTTATATTGTTGAATTCATTCATGATGCTACTGAAAGTTATTATGAGGGAGAAATATATGCTTGTAGGAATTGCAATAATGTCAAATTTCCTCTCTATGTGTTGAAAATCTTGAAGCTATGCTTGTTTTACCTTCCTATGCTTGTTGATTATTGTTCCCATAAGTTGTTTGCTCACAAAATCCCTATGCATAGGAAGTGGGTTAGACTTAAATGTGCTAGTCATATGCTTCATGATGCTCCCATTATGTTTCAATTCTTATCTTTTATTTGAGCATCATTGTCATCATCATGCCTAGCTAGAAAGGCATTAAAGAAAAGCGCTTGTTGGGAGACAACCCAATATTTATCCTTACTGTTTTTGTGTGTCCACGTGATTATGCTACTGTAGTAATCATGTTTTATAGCTTTTGTTTCAATAAAGTGCCAAGTAAGACCTTTAGGATGGCTTACGGTGATAGTTGTGTTGATCCTGCTGAAAATCAGAAACTTTTTCACCCAGTACATTAGTTTTGTTAATTCACAGAAACGTTCTTCTGATCTGATTCTTTTTGCTCTGGATTGGTACACTAATTTATTAGCACTTCCCAATTTGGTAGGATTTTTGGAGTTCCAGAAGTATACGTTTGATACAGATTAATACATACTGTTTTGTTTTTGACTGATTCTGTTTTCTATGTGTTGTTTGCTTATTTTGATGAATCTATGAGTAGTATTGGACGGTATGAACCATAGATAAGTTGAAGTACAGTAGATATTACACCAATATGAATTTAGAATGAGTTCATTACAGTACCTAAGTGGTTGTTTTATTTTCTTATACTAACGGAGCTTACGAGTTTTCTGTTGAGTTTTGTGTTGTGGAGTTTTCAAGTTTTGGGTAAAGATTCGATGGACTATGTAATAAGGAGTGGCAAGAGCCTAAGCTTGGGGATGCCCAAGGCACCCCAAGGTAATATTCAAGGACAACCAAGAGCCTAAGCTTGGGGATGCCCCGGAAGGCATCCCCTCTTTCGTCTTCGTTCATCGGTAACTTTACTTGGAGCTATATTTTTATTCACCACATGATATGTGTTTTGCTTGGAGCGTCATTTTCTTTTGTTAGTCTATGCTTGCTTTTATTTAGAATAATGTTTTGCATCTTTAGTTTCAACTAGCGGGGTCACCCGCGCATTTGCACGGCTAGATTGTATTATTATTTCATTTGGTATTTAGATGTGAAATTTTATTTTGTTGGAAATAAATATTTTAAAGCATCTTTTAACATGTGTCATGGAATTTAGATTCATTCATAAATATATTTTAAAATGTATTTTTTTAATTATAAGGTCTCAATGAGTTATTGCCTACAGGAAATATAAGCCTTTTTTCTGTATGACTAATGATCCATGTGGTTTAAATAGTTAAATGCACATCGGTTCTTAAATATAAAGTTTGCATCAATTATTGTGGAGACCGCCTATAATTTAATACGGATTGCTTATAAAATTAAATATACTCTTATAGTTCGTATACTTGTTTTCTCTTTCTCCACTTGACTCGTCATCTGTCATATTGAAGCTTGAAAACATGATAGTCTTGCACTAACTCCCTCGCCAATCTAAGACAATATAGATACCGGTTTCTGTTAATATGAATATATACAAAACATCAGCTCTCACTGACTCACTCGGTCTCTCTATAGCTTATCCTTGTCGCACTCAGGTTATTTTGCATCGATTTAAAAATGTGTCCACGGTTGTAGGTCTTTTTGCATGCATAACACTATCCATTGTTGCCATAACATTATTTGCCGATGCCTAGTACAAAAATGCGTTGATTCCTTGTAGTTGGTTAATCTACATGCTACAAATCCATAATGTAGAAAGTGAATATTTTTTGTACCTGTCCATTTTCTATGTATGTCCATGTCCTGATTTCCTTGTCTTTTTTCCGAAATTGTATTCCACGAACGTTCTCTTGGCAGCACATTTGGGCGACGTGATTTCGACCCCAAATCACTCCATGTCTTCATCATGTGTGTTTGTTTCCTTGCCTGTTTTTTCGGAATTGTATTGTATTCCGTGAAAGTTCCCTTGCCCAGAGGTTTACGCAACGTGATTTCCACCCGACATCGCTCTGTGATTCTTTAACATGCGCTTCCTGTGATCCCTTACCGTTGTTTGGACGTCATGATGTATTAGTTTATTTTTTGATTTTTTTCCTTTTACACGCTAATGTCAGTTTCAAATATTTTCTTTCCAGAATATCTCTAGCGACTTTGAGACGTTTGTTTTTATTGCATAATGTTACAATATTAAAAAAAATATTATTTGAATTAGTTAAGGTCATCTCGAGTTGAGCATGCATATGCTTCTTGGTAGGTTCATGCAACTGTATTAGTTAGCTGTAGTTCTTGTCCGTGCCTGTATTAGTTGTAATTCTTTTTCAAGATGATGTATTAGTTCTAAATTATTGCCGGACACCACTTTCATATCCGTATACGTAGACATAGTATCTCCCTTCCGAGTAGCATAATGGTTTGTACTTTTCCATTAGCAAATCCGTTCCAATAAACCTGTGTATGCTACTGTGTTTTAAAAAAAAAAGTGTATGCATGTATTGTATGTTTCCAATGAAATATGTGTATACACTTCAATATCATTGTACTCCCTCCGTTCCTATATATTAGTCCTTTTAAAGATTCCAATAAAGGACTACATACAGAGCAAAATGAGTGAATCTACATTCTAAAATATGTCTATATATCTGTATGTACTTTTTTTTAATCTCCAAAAAGACTTATATTTAACTCTTAAAATATTTTAATCTCAGCCTTTGTTATTTGGATCAACAGAACATGTATTTTAAGCCTATATGAATTAATCTGGTGGCTTATTTGTGTCTTTGTTTAGCAATGTATTAGTTTTTTTCCGCAATAATATAATATATTTAATCTAAAATATGATAACATGCAATGTTTACTCTTTATTTGATTTAAAACATTGTTATAAATTAAGCTATTTGTGGAATTTTATTCCTATGAAACCTTTTTTAATAATTTTATTAATGAAAACTTATTTTTTTCTTCAAATCAATTCAACTTTCTAATTTTTTTATTTCACATAATAGTACGCTGAGTTTCATGTATGAATTATAAATATATATTTACTAATTCTTGTGAGTGTTCATTGTAAAATATACCTATATTAATTTATTTAAAACTTTATTTAAATCCTTTTACATAAATTTGCTAATAATTAAGTTATGTGTGCCAAAGTTATTTAATCTCAACGTACAACCACCATCAGACGTCCGACCACATGAATTGGAATAGAAGCAAATTAGCAGTACATTTTATTTACCTGACGACATCATCATGATGTCATCGCATGCAATGCTAATCCAACTCTTATTCTAATTGGTGCGGTCACCACATGCATGCTTCTTTTTAGCACGTACGTAATCTAGTTCCTATTTTATCCGTGTTGGACTCAGCTTTTATGTGAACTCATCTTTACTTATCCGTGTTGGACTCAACTTGCCGTACGTGTTAACGACACATGTTGATATTTGCTGTTTTTTTTACTGGTTCCGATTGGCTGTTGATAGGACACGATCTTTTCTTTTTGTGCCAGTTACGTGTCGGATTCTAAGAATTGTACACGATATTGTTCTACGTAACTTTTAGAACTTTACCTAAAAAAACACTTTTGGGACTTCTAATCTCAACCATTATATACTTTTAATCCGAGCCGTTCAAATATCATAACTTTAGACTGCTCAATCTCCACCGTTACTTTTCTATCGTTTTAAGTATATAATAGATAAAAAAAGTCAATGATAGCCTTTGCCATGCTTATTTTGCTAGTATACATGTTGCTGTTTGAAAACAGAAAGTTTACCGCTGTTGCAAAAATTCCTTAGAAATGTCAGAGAGTGGTATAATGTTGAATCCTTTTGCATTTTGATCTATGATAAATTTATTACAGTGGGAATTTTAGTTCATAATTTTTGGAGTTAGGGAAGTATTGATACTCCTGCATTCTTTACAGACTGCACTGTTTTGGCAGATTGCTGTTATGTTTGCATTGTTTGCATATGTTTGCTTAATTAATGATTCTATTTGAGGATAGGAGTATTAAATATGCAGAGGCATTTAGTACTCAATGTTGAATAATAATTTTAGTGATTTGTCACAGTAGAAAATGATAAGGTTTTGCATTGGTTTATACTAACCTATCTCACGAGTTCTTGTTGAGTTTGTTGTGAATGAAGCTTTTGATAAAAAGAGAAACCATGATATGAGAGGAATTAAGGAGACACAAAAGCTCAAGCTTGGGGATGCCCAAGGCACCCCAAGATAATATTTCAAGAAGTCTCAAGCATCTAAGCTTGGGGATGCCCCGGTAGGCATCCCACCTTTCTTCTTCAACAACTATCGGTTAGTATCGGTTGAGCCTAAGTTTTTGCTTCTTCACATGAGTTGTGCTATCCTTGCAATGTAGTTTTCTTTAGCTTTGCTTGATGTTTGAATAAAGTATCAAGATCTGAAATTATTAAATGGGAGAGTCTTCACATAGTTGCATAATTATTCGACTACTCATTGACCTTCACTTATATCTTTCGGAGTAGTTTGTTTTTGCTCTAGTGCTTCACTTATATCTTTTAGAGCATGGTGGTAGTTTTATTTTGAAGAAATAGATGAACTCTCATACTTCACTTATATTATTTTGAGAGTATTAAATAGCATGGTAATTTGCTTAATGTTAATATACTTGGTATTCAAGATATGTGAAACTTTCTTATGAATGTGTTGAATACTAAGATAAGTTTGATGCTTGATAATTGTTTTGAGATATGGAGGTGATAATATCAAAGTCGTGTTGGTTGAGTAATTATGAATTTGAGAAATGCTTGTGTTGAAGCTTGCAAGTCCCGTAGCATGCACGTATGGTTAAAGTTGTGTAACAAATTTGAAACATGAAGTGTACCTGGCTTGTGCATCCTTATGAGTGGCGGTCGAGGACGAGCGATGGTCTTTTCCTACCAATCTATCCCCCTAGGAGCATGCGCGTAGTACTTGATTTTTGATGACTTCTAAATTTTTGCAATAAGTATATGAGTTCTTTTGACTAACGTTGAGTCCATGGATTATACGCACTCTCACCTTTCTGCCTTTGCTAGCCTCTTCGGTACCGTGCGTTGCCCTTTCTCACCTTGAGAGTTGGTGCAAACTTCGCCGGTGCATCCAAACCCCGTGATACGATACGCTCTATCACACATAAACCTCCTTATATCTTCCTCAAAACAGCCACCATACCTACCTATCATGGCATTTCCATAGCCATTCCGAGATATATTGCCATGCAACTTCCATCATCATCATCATGGCATACATTACTTTTGTCATATTGCCATTGCATGATCATGTAGTTGACATCGTATTTGTGGCAAAGCCACGATGCATTATTTTTCATACATGTCACTCTTGATTCATTGCACCATCCTGGTACACCGCTGGAGGCATTCATATAGAGTCATATCTTGTTCTAAGTTTCGAGTTGTAATCCTTATGTTGTAATCAATAGAAGTGTGATGATCATCATTATTAGAGCATTGCCCCCAAAAAAAAGGGAAAGGCCAAAAAGAAAAAAAGAAAGGCCCAAAAAAAAGAGAAAGGCCAAAAAAAGAAAGGCTTGAAAGTGCGTTATATCGACTAGAGGGGGGGTGAATAGGCGATTTTTATGAATTCTTCACTGAGGAATTTGCCGGTGAGGAAATTCCTTAGCGAAGAACTACTAGCAGCGGAATAAGTACTCAGAAGTAAGCATAACAAAATACAAGCATGGTCATCATGATGAAATGAAGACTAGCACAGAGTACAGAAAGCGTAATCACAGGATAACACAAGATGAAGACAAACAGACTGAAGAAATTGAACTGAGGAAATTGAGAAAGTCTTCAGTCAAAGTCTTCAAGCACAGATATGAACAAACACTCAACACAGTAATGAGGAAATGAAAGGGTTGAGGAAATAGAACCAGTTAGGTTGGTGAAGACAATGATTTGGTAGACCAGTTCCAACTGCTGTCTCAGTTGTACGTCTGGTTGGAGCGGCTGAGTATTTAAACTCGAGGACACACAGTCCCGGACACCCAGTCGCTGAGCACGCAGCTCAGGACACCCAGTCCTCACCGTATTCTCCTTGAACTAAGGTCACACAGACCTCGTCCAATCACTCGTGGTAAGTCTTCAGGCGACTTCCAAATCTTCACAGACTTGGTCACTCGGCGATCCACAATTCCTCTTGGATGCTCTAGACCATGACGCCTAACCGTCTGGAAGAAGCACAGTCTTCAAAGGTAACAAGCGTCGGATCCACACAGGATCAATTTCTTCAGTGATGCTCAATCACTTTGGGTTTGTAGGGGTTTGGTTTTGGGTTTTCCTCACTCGATGATTTTCGCTCAAAGTACTCGGAGGATGGGTTGCTCTCAAATGACAAGTGTCAAGTTCTCTCGGAGCAGCCAACCAGCTAGTGGTTGTAGGGGGCGGCTATTTATAGCCTAGCGAGCAGCCCGACATGATAAGACATAAATGCCCTTCAATGATATGACCGTTAGGTGGATAAGATATTTTGGGACAGCTGGTGCGCAGCACAGCAACGGTCGGAAATTTGACTCTCAAATTCCTCAGGGCTATCATGTTCTTCACTGTGTAGGCAATTCGCACTGGCGAATTCCTAACTCCTCAGTCAGAACAAATTCATCAGCGACTAGAAGAACTTCGTCTCTGTCACTGAAGAAACTGACTGAACTGTATGAGATTTCCAAAGGTTTCACTCAAAGGGATTGGTAGGTGTAGGATTTTGAGTTGAGCATCATATGGAAATTTTTCCTTAGTATTTCCTCGACCCCCTTTAACAGTACAGTGTTTCCCATGACTCAAGAAAGAGAAAATGAAACTACGAAAACAAAAGTCTTCACGCTTCATGTTCCACAAATGAATACCAAGTCTTCAAGGTCACACCAATTTCTTCACATTCAAAGTCTTCAGAAAGTCTTCAGAATATCAAAGTCTTCAGTCGAAGAACTTCATTTTTAGGGGTCGACTTTCTCTGTAAATATCAAACTCCTCATAGACTTATAGACCTGTGTACACTCAAAAACGCATTAGTCCCTTAACCTATAAGTCTTCAATACACCGAAATGACTAAGGGGCACTAGATGCACTTACAATCTCCCCCTTTTTGGTGATTGATGACAATATAGGTTAAGTTTTCAGCGGGGATAAATGTATGAAGTGTAAATACTGATATTGAGGAATTTGATAGCAAGATATAGAAGAACTCCCCCTGAAGATGTGCATAGTGAGGAATTTGCGTTTGAGGCAATGCACATTTGAAGAGTTGAATCATGGAGATCTCCCCCTATATCTTGTAATTCATACACGCATTTGATATATAATATGAAGAATTTGAAATGCATGATGAAATATGGTGCCTGATGAGATTCAGCATGCGTGCAATGTCATTAACGAGGAATAAGCATGCAAAGCATAATGCAACAAAAGTATCAGCGCACCATCGGGTTTAAGATTACAACTCGATCCAAATAAAAGTTTCAGAAGAACGAGAGTTGTAACTTAAATAAATGCCCTTAATATAGACCCGCTTGAAGACTAACTCAGATTTCTCCCCCTTTGTCATCAAATGACCAAAAGGATTGAAACTGAGGACTAACGCCCCTGAAGAATTTCAAGTCGATGGAGGAGCGCCAGCGTTGTCGGGCTTGTTTGTTGTAGCAGGGCCTGCCGCAGTGTCATCCAAATCTTCATTCTCATCAGTGTCACGCGATGAAGAATAAGAGCTGGCCACCAGAGGAGGAACTTTGACCCTCTTGAGTTTCTTCGGAGGAGGCGCAGACCAGTCAAATTCTTCCTTGAGACCCATAGTCTTCAATTCTTCAGCGCTATAGACATGAGTGAGGACAGCCCAAGTGCGGTTGAAGGTTTCATGAAGGTAGTATTGGTTCTTCTTCACTGCATTGTATGTTGAGGTCATATTGTGAAGAAGTGCACCAAACTGACGTTTTACCCATTTGTGATTGCGATCAACCTTCTGATGAAGACTGAGGAGTAACTCACGGTCAGTCATCACCCTGGGTGCTGTGGCTTGAGGATTTTGCTTGGCTGAGGTATTTGCGGCAGAGTCATGTGTGGCAGAGTCGTCATTGGTAGAGTAAGATGCAGCCTTGCGAAATTGACCATCCAATGGACGAATGCCTTCATCGATCACAGCAGCTGCCTTGCCTTTATCATCAGCTGATGAAACTGTTCGTTTGAGGACTTCAATGGGAGGCAAGTAGCTACCATGGTTCAGAGTGTCAGCTTTGTAATTCAGTGAAGATCTTGCCCTGATGAATCTCATAATCCAAGGTGCATAGGGCTTCAGCTCGAATGGTGACATAGCAATATTGCCCAGAGTCCTCATGAAGAAATCATGGAAGTTGACGGGAACGCCATGAATGATGTTGAAAAGCATATTCTTCATGATGCCAACGACTTCTTCATCATTTGAGTCGTGGCCTTTGATAGGACTCATAGTCTTCGTCAGAATGCGATAGACAGTCCGAGGCACATAGAGTAATTCCTTGACAAGGAATTTGGTTCGTGGGGCCTGCCCAGGCTTCAAAGGCTTCATGAGCACTTGCATATAGTGATTTGTCAGTTCGGGGTCACTGTAGGTGCAACATGCACTGTCATGGGGAGGATTGAGAGGAAGGACACGAAGCAATTCAGTTGCCGGTGCCTTGTAGTGAGTGTTTTTAGTCATCCAGTCCAACACCCATGAGTTGACATCTTCAGCGTCTCCAGTGACATGCAGTGTCGCGTAGAACTGAAGAATGAGTTCTTCATTCCAATCGCAAATGTCCGTGCAGAAATTTAGTAATCCTGCATCGTGAAGAACACTGAGGACTGGCTTGAAGCATGGCAGAGATTCCATGTCCACGTGAGGAATATGTGCATGATCGAAGATTTTGTCTTTGTCAAACAACACAGAGGAATAGAAGTTGGCCTGACTAGCAGTCCAGAAACGCCTCTTCCTTATGCGAGCAGAGTCATAGGGGTTGTAGTTAGTGAAGAATACATGATCGGCAAAGAAGTCTTCAGCCTTGAACTTCTGTTTGCTTGAGAACGGATTCTTTGGCTTTGGCATAGGGGTGTCAGTGAGTTGCATCACCACCTCAGGAATCGTGAGCTCAGGTTCTTCAGGCTGAGGAATTTCTGGTTCCTCTTCTTGTGCAACCTGAGGATCAGCAGCAGCAGGTTCTTCAGCACTAGCGGCTGGAATGTCTTCATGCACAGAGGGAGTGGGTTGAGTTTCTTCAGAGCCCATTTGAACTATTGGTGCAGGGGACTGAGGAATCTGTTGGATAGGGGTGAAGAGAGGAGTATTGGGATGCTGACTTTCCCAAAAGTCATCATTCATCACAGGTGTGGTGCATCCTATATCCACATCTTCATCTTCAATTTCCTCAACACCAACCTCTTCAGCTGTGAACTGAGGCATAGGTGAGGAAATGACTGGCGTTGAAGGGATTTCGTCCACTTCAATTTCTTCATCAAGCTGCTCTGACGAAGCAGCAGAATGATTTTCTTCATCAGATCCGCTTGGGATCTCATAGTCTTCTCCAAAAGGAACAAGGTCCTTTGATGGCATGGAGGAAATTGGAACAGCATCAATAGGATTTTCAAATGAGCTGGTCATTGGCTTCATTTTCTTCGCAGTCGAAGAATTTGACGCAGCTGATGCCTTCCGTTTCTTCACTGCAGCTCGCTCTGCAGCCTTGGTCTTCTTCACATCAGAGGCGGATGGAAGAATTGGAGTTGGTGTAGGCGCAGGAGGAGCTAAGGAATCTGGTTGATTTTCTTCAGGCGCAACTGATGCAGTTGCTCCAATCTCTTCAGTTTCTTCAGGCGCACCACTAGTGGATGCCCTGACAATTTCTTCAGCGGCTGGAATGGAGTCATCAGCCCTGGAACTAGCATTTTCTTCAGCAGGCTGAAAATCATCAGCGGTGCTGGCATGTTCTTCAGCAGGCTGAGCAGAGTCTGCAGCCTGAGGGTTTTCTTGTTGCGATGGGGCTGCAACATTTGTGAATTTCTTCGTCAGATTTACGAATCTCACTTTAGCTCCTTGCCAATCAGCATAGTAGGCATCGAAGTCTTTTATGAGGGCTTGAATTTCAGACTGAGCCTGGAGAAGTTCCTCAGGTGTCATTCTGACAACATTTTTCTTCAGGAGCTTCTCCTTTCTGTATTGTGCTTTCTTGATCTCTCTTGCCTTTTCAAACTTCCATTTCTCTTCAGTGATGAAATGGGTCAGCATGTGACTTTGACCAGGAGTCAGATGAAAATCAGGCATTGGGGTGTTTGGATCCTTGTGCCAGAGATCAATGTAATCGAGGATTTTCCTCGGATCCAAAAGCAGTGGCACGGATGTGCCTTTGGCTCTAGCGGCCTTCACTTGTCTGTCTCTGATGATTTCTGCAAGTTCATCATCAGAGGCTTCAACATCAGAAGGCACATGAAACACGACCTGTTTCTTCTTTGGACTTGGCCGAGGACCGCGTCCAGCTGTTGCTTTAGTCTTCAACAGTGTGGGGCCTGATGAGGAAATTGGTGCAGCTGAGGAACTTGCAGAAACACCAGAGGCAATCGAGAAACTAGCAGTCCTTTGACATGTAGCCAGATGCACAGGAGATGAGGACTTTGAAGGAGCTGCTGAGGACTTTGGTGGAGCAGTAGCAGTGTGAGGAATTTGCCGTGAGGGCATTGCTGAGGAACTTGGCTGTGAGGGCGCTATTGGTGAAGCACTTGGCTTACGTGCAGGCTTCTATGGCATGGATTTCCTCAGTTTGACCGAGGCCTCAGTAGCAGTAGCAGTGGCAGAATCCTCATTGAATTTCTTCACTGCCTCCTTGGCTTGTCTTGCCAATTTAGCTTGGCGCTTAGCCCATTCTTCAGGAAAGTCCTCACCATGCTTGATGCTGGTGGGGTCAGCCTCTTGGCCAGGTGCCAATGGAGCTCTTGGGCATGGAGGATTGAGGGCGAATTTCCTCATGTACTTTGGAGTCACATATCTGTATTCCCTCCATTCCCTTGCCCATCTTTGTTCAATCATCTGTATGCGCACCTTGCACTGATTTTTGTTTTCTTTGCCAAATTTTGCTTCATCAGGTGTGCAATAGTCAGCATACATTTCCTCAGGGATTTCAAATGCAGTCATAACCTCAGGTTTCTTTCCTCCTTTCTGCGGCTTCTTACCGTCTGCCATATTCTTCAGTTGAGGAATTTGAACAATCGAATTCTCTGAAGAAGTATGCAGTTTTTCTTCGAGGAATGCTGCAAATGAGTTAAGTTGATGAGAACCTAGTGATTCAGCAGCAGACATGAGTACCTATGAACAGATTATAGGTGCGAGGAATTTGGAGAGGTCATATGCGTTCTCAGAAGGTTTTTCGAAAAGAACAAGTTTTGAGGAATTTGACCAGATGAACCTTGAGGAATTTCACTAAGCGTTCTTGTCTTAGGTTCCAGAGTTGTACAGATCGAAGATCCACATAATTAGGGAATCTTGAAGAAAATGATTGCTTAGAGAAACAGTTCAAGATCATATGATGTGTGAGGTGTTCATATGTGTGAAGATTTGAAGAATAAACACCTTTGAAGATTTTCAGGAAAGTTTGAGAATCAAAGTGAGTAATAAAAGTAACTTTTAATTACCCGAAGTGAAGAACACGACGAACTGAGAAGAACAAATGTGAAGTTCGTCAGGTTAGATCTCCCACGCCCTAACTTGGCAGAGGAAGACAGCTACGGCGGCGGCGGAGTGAAGATTTCCGCGGTCGGCGTGAGTACGACGGCGACGAGGTCGAGGCAGCGAAGCTCTTCCTCACCGGCGACGATGGACTAGCGGCGGCGCTAGGGTTTCAGGAGCTCGAGTTAGAGAGTAGCGATCGAGCGCAGTAAATGAAGTGAGGAAGGGGAGAGGGGTATTTATAGACACGGTAAAAACTGTTCGCCCGAAGATTTGGGACGAACGTGCCCCTTCCCTTTCTCCTTCTCGCGACATGTGTCACCCACGTACTGTGTAGTTGAGATCATGTACGATCGTGGGTGAATAGAATAATGCATTGTGGGATGCAGAACGGTTTGAGCGGCAAAACCAAAAATTTGGATAAGATTTGTTTTAAAGTTTCGTTCGCAATTTCTTCAGCTGACAAGGACACAGTGAAGATTTTGAACGAGTTTCAAATAGAACGCTAAGGTAGTCCTGGACTAGGGGGTGTCCGGACAGCCGGACTATCATCGTCAGCTGGACTCCAAGACTATGAAGATACAAGATTGAAGACTTCGTCCCGTGTCCGGATGGGACTTTCCTTGGCGTGGAAGGCAAGCTTGGCAATACGGATATGTAGATCTCCTACCATTGTAACCGACTCTGTGTAACCCTAGCCCTCCCCGGTGTCTATATAAACCGGAGGGTTTTAGTCCGTAGGACAGAACAACCATTACAACAATCATACCATAGGCTAGCTTCTAGGGTTTAGCCTCCTTGATCTCGTGGTAGATCCACTCTTGTACTACCCATATCATCCATATCAATCAAGCAGGAGTAGGGTTTTACCTCCATCGAGAGGGCCCGAACCTGGGTAAAAACATCGTGTCCCTTTTCTCCTGTTACCATCCGCCTAGACGCACAGTTCGGGACCCCCTACCCGAGATCTGCCGGTTTTGACACCGACGTTGGTGCTTTCATTGAGAGTTCCTCTGTGTCGTCACCGATAGGCTTGATGGCTTCTTCAATCAATGACAACGCCGTCCAGGGTGAGACTTTTCTCCCCGGACAGATCTTCGTATTCGGCGGCTTCGCACTGCGGGCCAATTCACTTGGCCATCTGGAGCAGATCGAAAGCTATGCCCCTGGCCGTCAGGTCAGATTTGGAAGCCTAAACTTCACGGCGGATATCCGCGGAGACTTGATCTTCGATGGATCCGATCCGCAGCCGAGCGTGCCGCACTGTCACGATGGGCATGATCTAACTCTGCCGCCGGATAGTACCTTGGAGGCCGCACACGAATCCGCTCCGACCCATAGTACGAAGCAGATTGCGCAGATCGAGGACGGGTGGCTGGACACCGCCTCGGGAGCTGCGACTTCCACGACGATGGAGCCAAACACTAACCTTGTCCCTTATAAAGCTTGTGACTCCGAGGTGCCGGACTCCCTGCCGGACTCCGAACCTCCTGCGCCCCTGCCAATCGAATCTGATTGGGCGCCGATCATGGAGTTCACCGCTGCGGACATCTTTCAGCACTCACCCTTTGGCGACATCTTAAATTCGCTAAAGCATCTCTCGCTATCCGGAGAGCCCTGGCCGGACTATGGCCAGGATGGTTGGGATGCGGACGACGAAGAAATTCAAAGCCCACCCACCACCCACTTTGTAGCCACTATCGACGATCTAACCGACATGCTAGACTATGACTCCGAAGACATCGACGGTATGGACGACGATGCCGGAGACGATCAAGAACCAGCGCCTACAGGGCACTAGAAGACTACCTCGTCATACGAAATATACATGGTGGACACCCCAAAAGATGGGGACGGCGAAGAAGTAGCGGAGGCAGATTCCTTAAAGAAATAGCCCAAGCGCCGACGTCAGCAGCGCCGCTCTAAATCCCGCCAAAGCAAGAATGGAGATTCCGGCACAGGAGATAATAACACCCCAGAAAGTGTCGAAGACAATCCCCTCCTGCAAGATTCAGTGCAGGAGGATGCAGAAGCAAGCCCTCACGAGAGAGCGGCAGACGAAGAGGTCGAGGATGATAATTACATACCTCCCTCCGGAGACGAGGCGAGCCTCGACGACGACGAATTCGTCGTGCCTGAGGATCCCGTCGAACAAGAGCGTTTCAAACGCAGGCTAATGGCCACAGCAAATAGCCTAAAGAAAAAGCAGTAGCAGCTTCAAGCTGATCAAGACCTGCTAGCCGACAGATGGACCGAGGTCCTCGCGGCCGAAGAGTATGAACTCGAACGCCCCTCCAAGAGCTACCCAAAATGCAAGTTGCTCCCCCAACTAGAGGAGGAAGCATATATACCTTCATCACTAGCGCACAACACGGCAGACCGACCACCCCGTGGTCGGGAGAGAGAGGCACCGAGGCCCTCCACCAAGACCGTACCCCGGCATTGCTCAAAAAGTACGAAGCCACGAGGGAACGTGCCGGACTTGCGGGATATATTGGAGGACAAAGCAAGGCAATCCAGATCTATTTATGGATCACGAGGGCGCCCCACGACCCATGACGAATACCGTCGCGCCAGATACAGCAACTCCGGCCGGGCCGAACACATCAGACAACGCTCTCTTGAGCTACGACGTGACTTTGCTCAATACAGAGGCGCCGCACACCCACTATGCTTCACAGACGAAGTAATGGATCATCAAATCCCTGAAGGGTTTAAACCCGTCAACATTGAATCCTACGATGGCACAACAGACCCCGCGGTTTGGATCGAAGATTATCTCCTTCATATCCATATGGCCCGCGGCGACGATCTCCACGCCATCAAATATCTCCCGCTCAAGCTTAAAGGACCAGCCCGACATTGGCTTAACAGCCTGCCCGCAGAATCAATTGGTTGTTGGGAGGACCTGGAAGCCGCATTCCTCGACAACTTCCAGGGCACATATGTGCGACCACCAGACGCCGATGACCTAAGCCACGTAATCCAGCAGCCAGACGAATCGGCCAGGCAATTCTGGACATGGTTCTTAACAAAGAAAAATCAAATCGTCGACTGTCCGGATGCAGAGGCCCTCGCAGCCTTCAAACATAACATCCGCGACGAGTGGCTAGCCCGGCACCTAGGACAGGAAAAGCCGAAATCCATGGTAGCCCTCACATCATTAATGACCCGCTTCTGTGCGGGAGAGGATAGATGGCTAGCTCGCAGCAACAACCTTAGTAAAAATGCTGGCAGTCCGGATACCAAGGACCACAACGGCAGGTCACGATGAAGCAAAAACAAACGCCGCGTTAACGGCGACAACAATGAGGATACGATAGTCAATGCCGGATTCCGAGGCTCTAAACCCGGTCAGCGGAAGAAGCCATTCAAAAGAACCACTCCGGGTCCGTCCAATTTGGACCGAATACTCGACCACTCATGCCAGATACATGGCACCCCCAAAAAGCCAGCTAACCACACCAACAGAGATTGTTGGGTATTTAAGCAGGCAGGCAAGTTAATTGCCGAAAACAATGACAAGGGGCTGCACAGCGATGACGAGGAAGAGACCCGGCTGCCGAACAGTAGAGGACAGAAGGCTTTCCCCCACAAGTGCGGACGGTAAACATGATATACGCAAGAGGAGCGGAAGCGTGCACTAAGGGACGTATATGCGATGGAGCCAGTCGCCCCAAAGTTCAATCCATGGTCCTCTTGCCCGACCACTTTCGATCGAAGAGACCATCCGACCAGTATCCGCCATGGCGGATTTGCCGCATTGGTTTTAGACCCAATCGTCAATGGATTTCACCTCACGAGAGTCCTGATGGACGGCGGCAGTAGCCTGAACCTGCTTTATCAGGATACAGTGCGCAAGATGGGCATAGACCCCTCAAGGATTAAACCTACAAAGACGACCTTCAAAGACGTCATACCAGGTGTTGAGGCCAATTGTACAGGCTCAGTCACACTAGAAGTGGTCTTCGGATCCCCGAATAATTTCCAGAGCGAGGAGTTAATCTTCGACATAGTCCCGTTCCGCAGCGGCTACCACGCTCTGCTCGGACGAACCGCGTTTGCAAAGTTCAATACGGTTCCGCATTACGCATACCTCAAGCTCAAGATGCCAGGCCCTCGTGGAGTCATCACGGTCAACGGAAATACGGAACGCTCCCTCCGAACGGAGGAACATACAGCGGCTCTCGCGGCAGAAGTACAGAGCAGCTTTCTAAGGCAATTTTCGAGTCCGGCCGTTAAACGACCGGACACGGCCAAACGCGCCTGGAGCAACATTAATCAAGACCACCTGGCGTGTTCCGAGAACGCGTAGCAATGCGGCCCCAACCCCAGCTGTCGGTGTCAAAACCGGCGGATCTCGGGTAGGCGGTCCCGAACTGTGCGTCTAGGCGGATGGTAACTGGAGACAAGGGACACGATGTTTTACCCAGGTTCGGGCCCTCTTGATGGAGGTACAACCCTACGTCCTGCTTGATTAATATTGATGATGTGTATTACAAGAGTGGATCTACCACGAGATCGAGGCTAAACCCTAGAAGCTATCCTATGGTATGATTGTTGTAATGGATGTTGTGTCCTATGGACTAAAGCCCTCCGGTTTATATAGACACCGGAGAGGGCTAGGGTTACACAGAGTCGGTTACAATGGTAGGAGATCTACATATCCGTATTGCCAAGCTTGCCTTCCACGCCAAGGAAAGTCCCATCCGGACACGGGACGGAGTCTTCAATCTTGTATCTTCGTAGTCTTGGAGTCCGGCGGACGATGATAGTCTGGCTGTCCGGACACCCCCTAGTCCAGGACTCCCTCAGTAGCCCCTGAATCTGGCTTCAATGACGATGAGTCTGGCGCGCATAATGTTCAGCATTGCAAGGCGGGTTCCTCCTCCAAATAATCCATAGAAGATTGTGAACACCAAGATAGTGTCCGGCTCTGCAAAATAAATTCCACGTTCCACCGTAGAGAGAATAATATATACACAAGTTCAATCTGCTGACGTATTTTGCGGCATGACGTCACACCACTACCAAGCCTTTACTTGAATCGTCTTTTATTATACCGCCTCAGCGCGTTTAGCGAAGTGATTTCCTTGGCACGTCTTGTCGAAGCAGAGATCGTGTTCCCCTTATTCCAGGATTCTCATCAATACGGACGTGGGTAACCCAACCGCGCCATTGATGGTGGCGCTTGGGAGATAAGCGAGTTTTACTAGGTTAGTGGGGACGCATAGTCTTCGTCTGCCTATATATAAGGGATAAGGATTCACCTTTTCACCTACGCCTTCTTCCTCCTTTGCTTATCCATCTCCGCGCACTCGAGCTCCAGCGCCCAAGTTCGCGCATCTCGTCTCAACCCTCTCCGACCATGTCCGGAGCAGGAGGCAAGTGGTTGGCCTCCACCGTTAAGGAGGAGCACATCACAAAGCTGCGCAGCGCCGGATACCTTTCCGGCGACATCGCGCACCGGCTGCCCGACGAGGGGCAGCTCATCCCCACCCCCAGGCCCCATGAGAGGGTCGTTTTCCTTCCCCACTTCCTCCGCGGACTGGGCTTTCCACTTCACCCCTTTGTCCGGGGGCTCATGTTCTACTACGGCCTGGATTTCCATGATCTGGCGCCGAACTTCATCCTCAACATCTCGGCGTTTATCGTCGTGTGCGAGGCCTTCCTCTGCATCCGGCCCCACTTCGGCTTGTGTGGCTCTAGACCTTCAATGTCAAGCCGAAGGTAGTGAAGGGCGCTCAAGCGGAGTGCGGAGGCGCCATGTTGGGCAAGATGCCCAACGTCCTTTGGTTCGAAGGGGCCTTTGTGGAATCCGTCAAGGGGTGGCAGTCGGGGTGGTTCTATATCACCGAGCCGCGCGACCCTACATGGGATTTACCTTACAGAAAAGGATTTAGGTTGCAATAAAAATAACAAGGATAACGTGGGTACTGCAGGGGCCACTAACGAGGTGGCAACCCTGAAGGAGGCTGTGTCTGCGGCCGAACGCAATGCGGCCGCGAAACGGGCAGAGCGAGAGAAGCAGGAGGCGCGGGTGGCGGATGTGCGGCAAGAGCTCCAGGCTCTCATGGAAAAGCATGAGAGTTTGGAGCGCGACTCAAATACTCGAGAGTCCGATCTTGCCTCGGCTCTCGACAGTGCCAAAGCCACCAAGGCCGAGGCCCATAAGGCCCTTCAGGAGGTTGAGGATGTGAAGAAAATAGCGGCGGGTGTCGGTGTCAAAACCAGCGGATCTCGGGTAGGGGGTCCCAAACTGTGCGTCTAGGCGGATGGTAACAGGAGACAAGGGACACGATGTTTTACCCAGGTTCAGGCCCTCTTGATGGAGGTAAAACCCTACGTCCTGCTTGATTAATATTGATGATGTGTATTACAAGAGTGGATCTACCACGAGATCAAGGAGGCTAAACCCTAGAAGCTAGCCTATGGTATGATTGCTGTAATGGAGGTTATGTCCTACGGACTAAAGCCCTCCAGTTTATATAGACACCAGAGAGGGCTAGGGTTACACAGAGTCGGTTACAATGGTAGGAGATCTACATATCTGTATTGCCAAGCTTGCCTTCCACGCCAAGGAAAGTCCCATCCGGACACGGGACAGAGTCTTCAATCTTGTATCTTCGTAGTCTTGGAGTCCGGCGGACGATGATAGTCCGGCTGTCCGGACACCCCCTAGTCCAGGACTCCCTCAGTAGCCCCTGAACCTGGCTTCAATGACGATGAGTCTGACGCGCATAATGTTCGGCATTGCAAGGCGGGTTCCTCCTTTGAATAATCCAGAGAACATTGTGAACACCAGGATAGTGTCCGGCTCTGCAAAATAAATTCCACATTCCACCGTAGAGAGAATAATATATACACAAGTTCAATCTGTTGACGTTTTTTGTGGCATGACGTCACACCACTACCAAGCCTTTACTTGAATCGTTTTTTTATTATACCACCTCAGCGTGTTTAGCGAAGCGGTTTCCTTGGCACGTCTTGTCGAAGCAGAGATCGTGTTCCCCCCTATTCCGGGATTCTCATCAATACGGACGTGGGTAACCCAACCGCGCCCGTCGCCACGCCTCCTCTATCGAAGGCGAATCCCGAACGGTCACGGAGATGGCTCTTGGTATTCCCCCTCTTTATAATAGGACCAAGGCTCGTTTCTTCTCTTCAATCTTCCATCGAATCCTCTCCTTGCCCAAAGTTCCAAACACTCAGAGCCCCAGATTCGAGCGCTTCGGACCTTCGACAATGTCCGGCTCCGACCTTCAGGGCCGGTGGATGCCCTCCTCCGTCACGGAGGAGGACGTGTTAAAGCTGCGAGAGGCCAAGTACCTGTCCTACGAGATTTCGCACAGGCTGCCCGCCGAGGGGCAGGCCATCCCCACCCCCGAGCCCGGCGAGTATGTCGTCTTTGTATCCCACCTCCGTCGGGGTTTAGGCTTCCCGACGGATCCTTTTGTGAGAGGGCTCATGTTCTACTACGGGTTGGAATTCCATGACTTGGCTCCGGAGTCCATCCTCCATATCTCCGCATTCATCGTTGTCTGCGAAGCCTTCCTCCGCGTCACCCCCCACTTCGGCCTGTGGCTGAAGACCTTCAACGTGGAGCCGAAGATGGTCGGGGGGCGTCAAGCTGAATGCGGCGGGGCGGACGTAAGCAGGAGGGCCGATGCCCCGTGGCCGGAGGGCTCCTTCCAAGAGGAGCTCGGCTTATGGCATCAGGAGTGGTTCTACATCACCGCTCCGAGGGGCAGCAAGCAGAAGCCGCCGCCTCCGTTCCGCTCGGGACCTCCACGACGGCTAATGTCGTGGGTCAACCAAGGGCTCAATTGGGGGCCGTCAAAAGACGTGCCCCTGTTGCAGGACCGGATTCGAGACCTCCAGGCGAGGGAGATCGATCTGGTCGTGGTGGTGCAGGTTATGCTAATTCGGCGTCTCCTGCCCTGCAAACGCCATCCTCTCCGGCTATGGGAGTTCAATCCAGAGGGACCACGGATTCTCCAACACTTCATGGGTACGACACCCGTGGAGATGTACAAGTTGTTCTTCGGATCACCAGTGGCGTGTCCAGAATTGACCGAGGATGTCGGCCTAAGCTGCAATCGCCCGGATACCCAAGTAAGTAGCTCCGTGTTCGGACGCACCATTTGTTTGCTTTTCATAATTCGCTTTTTAACCCGTTAACCCCCAACAGGAGTGGATTGCGCAAGCAAAGCTGATAAGGTGTCCGGCCCCCCTCCCAGGGACCGCACCGGAGCCCGTGCTGGTCAGAATGTTGGAGGTTGCGCCTTCAGAAGAAGGCGAGGGGGAGAACGGAGGAGCTATAGCCCCACCAAAGGGGGCGCTTGAAGAAGGGGGGATCGAGAATCCCTCCCTCCAGGGGGACAAGAGGACCGCCTCCCAAGACCCGGAGGCCAAAGCCCCTAAGCGGGGTAAGAAATCTTCACCGGAGGGTCCTGCGTCCGGGTAGGCCCCGGCCGCACAGTCTTCTCTAAAGAATCAGCCCTCTAGCGAGCCGTGAGTAGGAAAAGGGGAATTCATTAATGAAAACATCCCTATTTGTGCTTCTGAGGATAACCGAAATTTTTACCTTGTAGTTCAGATCTGCAACCTTCTCAGATGAGCTCGTCTTCGGGGGATCTTCGTCCGGAGATGATGGAGAGCGAGATGCCTCCGTCTGCTGCGCCGTCGGATAAGGCGGACGAGCCTGAAGTGTCGTCCCGGAGGGCATCCCCGAACCCGGCAGAGCCGAAGAGTTCGGCGCCGACTAGTGTTTGGCCGGGGGAGTTGAAGGATCTGCTTGAGAGGGCGTCCGTCTTAGAAGATCACCGTGCGTTGATGAGCATGGTGATCGGAAGGATTTCGTCCGCCGAAAGCGGATTGCACAATGCCGTCAGGAGTTTGCTGGCGGGGTTTGAGGTACGTAAAAACGACGCGCCTTTTTGACAGTTTTGCACATGAAAGTGCGCCCTGTATAGATAGTAGCCCCCGAGACTCAGTAGGTTGTCGAAAGCGACAGCGTGCCGAGGATCAAAATCGCAGGTGTTGAGACCCGGTCCTCTCGTACTAGGGAAAGGTCCTCTCAATGCTCTAACGCCCACACCGGATATGGACCGAACTGTCTCACGACGTTCTGAACCCAGCTCACGTACCGCATTAATGGGCGAACAGCCCAACCCTTGGAACCACCTACAGCTCCAGGCCTTTCCTATGCAGGTGGCGGATAGTCCGGGGGCTAGCCGGACTGATGGAGTTGCCGAATTAATGCGGTAACTTGATGTGGCGGATGCAGACATCGCGCTAGTCAGCAGGCGACTTGACGAGTCGCAAGGTAAATTAATTCTCCGCAGTCACCTATTAAGGGAGCTAAAGCTCACCTCTTACAATGTTTATGCTTGACGCAGATGGTGCTGCTGCTGTGGAGGGACTTCGGGCAGAACTTGCTCAAGCCAAGGAGCAGGCCAGAAGAAGCAACACGGCTGCCTCGAGGGCGGCCGGGGAGTTAGAAGCTGAAAGGGCTGCACACTGCCGAAGCAGGGAAGAGGTGGCCGAATTGGCCGTAAAATTGAAGGATGCTACCGACCACAAGGAGGCTCTTGAAAAGGAGCGCCTATTTGAGCGAGAAGACCTGGTGAAGGCCACCGCCGAAGCCAAGGATGCCCGTTCTGCAATGCGGGCTATGAAGGAGGAGCTGCGTCAGGCCGGAGACATTGTGGCCGGCAAGCCTTTTTTGCTACGCCGCAGGTTTACGGATCCAAAGTATGTCCAGCTTGGCCAGTTGTGGGGTCCGGAGGATCCATATATGGACTTAGCGGCGAGTGCGGCAGATGCCGTTGTGCACTTCCGAAGCCAGAAGGATCACAAGACGGAAGAGCTATTTTGGTCTCAATTCCATAGTCCGGATCGTTCACTTCCGCTGACCGATCGGTTGGCCGAATGGGCTGAGCTGAACAGGCTGTCCGGACTTGCCATGACGGATATCGTGGCTCATGTCTGGCCAGAGAGGCCCAAGGCGACGAGCTACTTTGGCTTATTGCAGCAATTCCTTAGGGCGGTGCCGCATATCAAGGAGATGAAGCGGTCGGCCTGCATAGAGGGTGCGCGGATGGCCCTTGCCCGTGTGAAGACACATTGGACAGAAATGGATGCCGCCGCTGTAGCAACCCAGGGTTCGGACGAAAGCCGGTTACCTGCCGAGCACTATTTTGGGGAAGTTATGCGTGGTGCTCGTGTAATAGAGTCGCAGTGCTCGAAAAATGTAACGTTCAAATGAACATTTTTATTTTGTAAAACAATGGTTATGATGTAATCGCTTTTTATACTTGTGCGTTCCAAGTATTGAAATATCTCCTATGCGGCCGTTTATGTATACATATGTATAACCTAAAAGATGGCAGTCTTCGACTTCAGCCCCCACGCACAAGGTGCGGGGGTGTTTGCAAAAATAGCGCATTTTCACACTTAATCCGACGTCTCGGTCCTGTTAAGGAGGTGGTAGCATAGCAAACGAGGCAACCGGACTATAACGCTTTATCACTTTCACTTAGCCATTGGAGTTCGAGGGTGGGGCTACTATATAGCCCCTGGGGGCACCATGCTCTCCGAATTCGGGGCGTGTATGTGCCTGACCAGGAAACGGTCCTTCGTCAAAGTGGAGGAATTCTAAACATTCCAGTGGTCGATCGAGTGGTTGACCAGTCTCTCGCTGTATCATGACAGTCAGTTTTCGGCTTTCTCTACTGAGGTGCTCGCCCAGCCGAACTGGGGCACAATCGCAGTAGTTCTCCTGGTGCCGCGTTAGCCGATGATACGGAACGTAAGGCAGCAAAACACAGGAGCCGGGCAAACCCAACATTTGACCAAAGACATGATTTGGAGCTGATGCATATAAGGCCTAACTCGAGACGCCGAACACTCCCTAAGGTGTTCGGTCTTTATAATAGTGGGCAGAACAATGCCCTAAGCCCCTAGTGTCCAGGTACGGGCAGGGTCCTCTGACGCGGCCGATGCCAAAACGTCAGGCTCCACTCTGGTTATAATGAGAAACCAGGGGATTATAGCAACAAGAGACAGTAAAAAAGGTTTGCGCAGGGTCTTAATCTGAAAAGAATCCTTGCCACGGGTCCCTACTGCATGTCTGCGCCTGTGTCTCCGTTGTGCCATTATCCTGGACGGGTGTGCACGTCGTTCATCTGTAAAAAGGGAGGAACTTAGTTTGAAAGGAAATCGTGCTAAAAAAGGTATATGAAAAATATTAATAAATAAAGGGGAGTCTATATTAGCTCGTTGTTGCTTATACGCTCAGCCCCTTGTGAAGGGGCGTGCGGCTAGGGAGCCCCTAGCTTATTGGTGCCGGACTCATCTAGCCGTGTCCGGGGTCTTTACATGACCCTCGCAATGAAATGATGCCACGTGGACCGGGCATTTTAAGTGTAAGAGACGCGTAATGTGGTATGGCGTTGAAGCAGACAAAAGCTTCACGTCCCAATAGTGCTTGATAGCCAGTTTCGAATGGGGCGACATGAAAAATTAGTTTTTCGCGTCGGAAGTTGTTCGGTGACCCGAACACAACTTCTAGTAATAAGGAGCCCGTGCACTTGGCGTAAGGGCTCGGCGTTACTCCTTTAAAGGAGGTGCGGCTATGTCGAATTGTAGTAAGGTCTATCCCCAACTTGCGGATTGTGTTTGGATATAGCAGGTTTAGATCGCTGCCTCCGTCCATCAGGACTTGTGTAAAATGTAGTCCGTTGATTATAGGATCCAATATCAGAGCAGTCCATCCTGCATTCCGAATACTTCTGGAGTAATCCAGGTGGTCGAAAGTGATTGGTTTTGACATCCAATCTCGAGGTTCCGCTGGGGTGGACCTTGCGAGACCCGTCTTGGCGGGTACCGCATTGTTTTTCCGCATTATCACATGAAGTGAGTTTACTGCTTTTACTTCTTGTGGGAAAGTCTTTTGTTTTCCGGTGCTCTGCTTGTGGGGTTCATCATCATCCTCGCTTGATGCGTCGGGCCCCTTGTGTTCGGCATTTAGTCGGCCGGACTGTTTGAAAACCCAACAATCTCGGTGGGTGTGGTTTGCAGGCCTTCCGGGGGTACTGTGGATTTGACATATCCGACCCAAAATTTTGTGTAAGTTGGATAGCTCATCACTGTTATCCTTAAGAGGTAGTGTTTTGTTGTTTGTCCGCGAGCTTTTGAATCCGGCGTTGACCGCCGTATTCTTTGGGATTTTTTCTTTGTTCCGGCACTGATCCTTTTTGCGCCGTGATTTTCCGTTTCCATCTCTACTCTCGGATGTACTCGGGTCACTGGTGCTGCATCTTGCTAGCCAGCTGTCCTCCCCCGCGCAAAAGCGGGTCATGAGGCTTGTTAGCGCGGACATCGTCCTTGGCTTCTCTTGGCCGAGGTGTCTGGCAAGCCATTCGTCTCGGACGTTGTGTTTAAAACCTGCTAAGGCTTCGGCGTCTGGACAGTCGACTATTTGGTTCTTTTTAGTAAGGAACCTGTTCCAGAATTTGCGTGCTGACTCTCCGGGCTGTTGAATTATATGACTTAGATCATCTGCATCCGGAGGGCGGACATAAGTCCCTTGAAAATTTGCTCTAAACGCGTCCTCAAGCTCTTCCCAACTTCCAACAGTGTCTTCTGGGAGGCATTTGAGCCAATGACGGGCTGGCCCTTTGAGCTTGAGGGGTAAATATTTTATGACGTGGAGATCATCTCCTCTAGCCATGTGTATGTGTAGTATATAATCCTCTATCCAGACTCCAGGGTCTGTTGTTCCGTCGTAAGCCTCTATGTTTATGGGTTTAAACCCTGCTGGGAATTCATGATCCAGCACCTCATTGGTGAAACATAGTGGGTGTGCGGCGCCCCTGTATTTGGGTGTGCCGTTGTCTTCGAACACTTGACGTGTTGTGCTGCTTCCTGGGGCCCTCTTTTTTGGCCCGTAAATGGACCTGGCTGGGCCATGTATTTTCCCGGGGTCATGAGTCGGCTTATGTGCAGCGCCGCTTGTAGATTTTGGCCTGGCATCTGGTCGTCTATCCAGCCAGGTGGCCTCTTTGTTTTTTGACTGTGAGGTCTCTATGGCTTCCTCGTCAAATTCTGGCAGCAGCTTGCCCTTCGGATAGCTCTTTGATTGGTGGTCATTGCCATATTTGTCTGCGGTCTTGAGTACTTTGCTCCACCTCATTCTGAGTATGTCTTCCGCTGTTTTGAGCTTCCGTTTTTCCTTCTTCAAGCTTCTTGCGGTGGCGACGAGTCTTCCGTGAAGGTTTTTATGCTTCGGCGGTATGTCCGGCGTGAGGTCATCCGGACTGTTGGTTTCGCCGCGATTGGATTGATTATCTGGTTCGCCCTATTCGGACGGCTGCTTGGTTGCATGTTCGTCATCCACTTGTTTGCCCTGCTCTAACGCTGGGTCATTAGGAGTGCTGTCTTTGTCGAGGCGGGGCTTAGGGCGGCGTTTGCGTCGCCGCTTTGGTTGTTTATCGGCGGGATTATCCTTACCCGCACCCCGTTGTTCCTCGTCGTCGCTTCCTTTTGGGGTATCCACCATATATACGTCATGTGTCGAGGTGGTCTTCCAGTGCCTTGTAGGCACTGGTTCTTGATCGTCTCCGTCATCGTCGTCCATACCGTCGATGTCTTCGGAGTCATAGTCTAGCATGTTTGTTAGATCGTTGACAGTGGCTACAAAATGGGTGGTGGGAGGGCTTTGAATTTCTTCGTCGTCCGCATCCCAACCATCCTGGCCATAATCCGGCCAGGTCTCTCTGGATAGCGAGAGATGCTTTAGCGAATTTAGGATGTCGTCAAAGGGCGGGTGCTGAAAGATGTCCGCCGCGGTGAACTCCATGATCGGCGCCCAATCGGATTCGATTGGCAGGGGCGCAGGAGGCCCGGAGTCCGGCAGGGAGTCCGGCACCTCGGAGTCACGAGCTTTACAAGGGACGAGGTTAGTGTTCGGCTCCATCGCCGTGGAAGGTGCAGCCCCCGAGGCGGTGTCCAGCCACCGGTCCCCGATATGGGCGACCGGCTCCGGACTGAGGGCCGGAGCGGATTCGTGTGCGGCCACCAAGGCACTGTCCGGCGGCAGAGCTAAATCATGCCCATCGTGACAGCGCGGCACACTCGGCTGAGGCTCGAGTCCGTCGAAGATCAAGTCCCCGCGGATGTCGGCCGTGAAGTTTAGGCTTCCGAACCTGACCTGACGGCCAGGGGCGTAGCTTTTGATCTGCTCCAGATGGCCAAGTGAGTTGGCCCGCAGTGCGAAGCCGCCGAATACGAAGATCTGTCCGGGGAGAAAAGTCTCACCCTGGACGGTGTTATTGGTTGAAGAAGCCATCGAGCCTATCGGCGATGACACATAGGAACTCTCAATGAAAGCACCAATGTCGGTGTCAAAACCGACGGATCTCGGGTAGGGGGTCCCGAACTGTGCGTCTAGGCGGATGGTAACAGGAGACAAGGGACACGATGTTTTACCCAGGTTCGGGCCCTCTTGATGGAGGTAAAACCCTACGTCCTGCTTGATTAATATTGATGATGTGTATTACAAGAGTGGATCTACCACGAGATCAAGGAGGCTAAACCCTAGAAGCTAGCCTATGGTATGATTGCTGTAATGGAGGTTATGTCCTACGGACTAAAGCCCTCCGGTTTATATAGACACCGGAGAGGGATAGGGTTACACAGAGTCGGTTACAATGGTAGGAGATCTACATATCTGTATTGCCAAGCTTGCCTTCCACGCCAAGGAAAGTCCCATCCGGACACGGGACGGAGTCTTCAATCTTGTATCTTCGTAGTCTTGGAGTCCGGCGGACGATGATAGTCCGGCTGTCCGGACACCCCTAGTCCAGGACACCCTCAGCGGGTAAGGCATTTTTCATGCAAAGCAAGCATGTTAATGTAAACTACCTGACACTTACCCAAATTCGTGGCTCTCCAGGGGCGTTTGCAGATCTACCGTGCAGTGTGTCCAATGCCGCCGCATTCTACCGTGGCGAGGAGGGGAGCTCAACGGAGAAGGTTTTCTGGTCTCAGTACGCTGAGGGCGGCCATCTGGTGCCCCCTAGCGACCAGCTGAAGCAGCTGGTCGAACTCCACAAGGTAGCTGAGGAGGCCATGAAGGGCCTCATAGCTCGGCTGTGGCCTGGAGAGGCCATGCCTGGGAGCTACTTCAGCCTCGTGCGGCGGCTGGTGGATGCGTGCCCCTGGGTGGAGGTCATCAAGCGCTCCGCCTGTATTGAAGGTGCTCGTCGGGCCCTTGCCCGCGCAAAGGTGCTCTGGGGCAGGCTGGATGCGGAGAGGCTTCTTACTGACCCGCCGCCAGCGGGCAAGGACTATCGTACACCCGAAATGTACTATAAGACTGTCCTGAAGGGTGCCCGCAATATTGCGGATGAGTGCCCCAGAGATGTAATTATTGAATAAACTCGCTATGTATTATCCTGTGCGCTGAAAACTTTGTTCATATGTGCGAAGCAACGCTTGTTTGATTTAAAATATTACCTTCTGTGCGGCCGTTTATAAAATCTGAGAGATGGCAAGTCGTTGGCTTCAGCCCCCAAGCCGCGAGTGCTGGGGTGTTCAGGATAAACTTGAGCACTCTTGTTCCCATTTTTGGGTCCATCTAGGGAGGCGCTCAACACAACGAACAAGGCAACCGGACTTATAATGCTTGAACACTCTCACTTAGCCATAGAATTCTATAATTTTAAATTTCGGCGAAGCCCCTAGTATTCAGAAGACCGAATTTGGGGCGCTATCCACGCCTTTGTCGGACATTATCCGGTACTTCGCTCGAAGCGGCATAAGTATTTAGGGACCCGAAAAGACCTCTCGAACAGCGACCAGTCTCTCGCCTTATCATGCCAGTCAGTTTTAGCTTTCTCCACTGAGGCGCTCGCCCAGCTCAACCGGGGCGCAATCGCAGTGGTTCTCCCAGTGCCACCTTAGCCGACAGAATGGAACGTAAGGCACCAAAACATGGGAGCCGGGCAAACCCAACCATTGACCCAAGACATGATTCGGAGCCGATTCATATAATGCTATAAGTTTGGGGTGCCGCACTTGTGAAAGTGTTCGGACTTATCACACCATAATGCGGGGAACATAAGCCCCTGGTGTATTCAGCCGTACCAAAATATACGGGTGCAAGATGTCATTAGTGAACATATATGTAAAGTAATGCAAATACAGGCAAAAAGTGCTGCATTATTTATTCAAGGAATTCTGCTATGAGTGCGGAAGGATACAAATAGTGCGGTAAGCAAGGTATTGGACTAAATAAACATGTCCCCCTCCAGGGGTGGGCTGCGGACTGGTGTATATAATCGGATTTAATGCTCGTAATGGAGACCACCTGAGTGTTCGTCGCAGCCTTTTGCCCTCCCTGGCTGTTGCATCGTGAGTTCAGCGGGTTCGCCGCCGGACAGGGCCTCTGGTGAACGGAGTCCTGTGTATACAAAGAAGGAAAATAGAAAAAAAAAGACACACTTGTGAGCCCCTGGTCTGGTCGATCCGCACTCTGGGTCTGTTGTGGTCGTGCCCCTCCCCCTAGGCCCATGGTATCTCCAGAGCGTGATGATGTACGCAGAGGGTTGGTCTTGCAATCATGCAAGGGCTGGGGTTGGGGCTGCATTGCTACGCGTGCTCGGAACGTGCCAGGTGGTCTTGGTTGATGTTTCTCCGGGCACGTTTGGTCGTGTCCGGCCGTTTAACGTCCGGACTCGAAAATTGCCTTAGAAGGCTGCTCTGTACTTCTGCCGCGAGAGCCACTGTATGTTCCTCCGTTCGGAGGGAGCGTTTCGTATTTCCGCTGACCGTGATGGCTCCACGAGGGCCTGGCATCTTGAGCTTGAGGTATGCGTAATGCGGCATCGCGTTGAACTTTGCAAACGCGGTTCGTCCGAGCAAAGCGTGATAGCCGCTGCAGAACGGGACTATGTCGAAGATTAACTCCTTGCTCCGGAAATTGTCCGGGGATCCAGAGACCACTTCCAGTGTGACTGAGCCTGTACAATTAGCTTCAACACCTGGTATGACGCCTTTGAAGGTCGTCTTTGTAGGTTTAATCCTTGAGGGGTCTATGCCCATCTTGCGCACTGTATCCTGATAAAGCAGGTTCAGGCTACTGCCACCGTCCATCAGGACTCTTGTGAGGTGAAATCCATCGACGGTTGGGTCTAAAACCAATGCGGCGAATCCGCCATGGCGGATGCTGGTCGGATGGTCTCTTCGATCGAAAGTGATCGGGCAAGAGGACCATGGATTGAACTTCGGGGCGACTGGCTCCATCGCATATACGTCCCTTAGTGCACGCTTCCGCTCCCTCTTGGGTATATGGGTTGTGTATATCATGTTCACCGTCCGCACTTGTGGGGGAAAACCCTTCTGTCCTCTACTGTTCGGCGGCCGGGTCTCTTCCTCGTCGTCGCTATGCAGCCCCTTTTCACTGCTTTCGGCAATTAATTTGCCTGCTTGCTTGAATACCCAACAATCTCTGTTGGTGTGGTTAGCTGGCTTTTCGAGGGTGCCATGTATCTGGCATGAGCGGTCGAGTATTTGGTCCAAATTGGACGGACCAGGAGTTGTTCTTTTAAATGGCTTCTTTCGCTGACCAGGTTTAGAGCCTCGGAATCCGGTGTTGACTGCCGTATCCTCCTTGTCGTCGCCATTAACGCGGCGTTTATTTTTGCTTCGACGCGACCTGCCATTGTGGTCCTTGGTATCCGGACTGCCAGAATTTTTACTGAGGTTGTTGCTGCGAGCTAGCCAGCTGTCCTCTCCCGCACAGAAGCGGGTCATTAGAGATGTGAGGGCGGCCATGGATTTCGGCTTTTCCTGTCCTAGGTGCCGGGCTAGCCACTCGTCGCGGATGTTATGTTTGAAGGCTGCGAGGGCCTCTGCATCCGGACAGTCGACGATTTGATTTTTCTTTGTTAAGAACCGTGTCCAGAACTATCTGGCCGATTCGTCTGGCTGCTGAATTATGTGGCTTAGGTCATCGGCGTCTGGTGGTCGCACATATGTGCCCAGGAAGTTGTCGAGGAATGCGGCTTCCAGGTCTTCCCAACAACCAATTGACTCTGCGGGCAAGCTGTTAAGCCAATGCCGAGCTGGTCCTTTAAGCTTGAGTGGGAGATACTTGATAGCGTGGAGATCGTCGCCGCGGGCCATATGGATGTGAAGGAGATAATATTCGATCCAAACCGCGGGGTCTGTTGTGCCATCGTAGGATTCAATGTTTACGGGTTTAAACCCTTCAGGGATTTGATGATCCATTACTTCGTCAGTGAAGCATAGCGGGTGTGCGGCGCCTCTATATTGAGCAATATCCGGACGTAGCTCGAGTGAGCGTGTCTGCTGTGTTCGGCCCAGCCGGAGTTGTTGTATCCGGCGCGACGGTATTCGTCGTGGGTCGTGGGGCGCCCACGTGATCCGTAGATGGATCTGGATTGCCTTGCTTTGTCCTCCAATATATCTCGCAAGTCCGGCGCGTTCCCTCTTGGCTTCATACTTTTGGAGCGATGCCGGGGTACGGTCTTGGTGGAGGGCCTGGATGCCTCTCTGTCGCGACCACGGGGTGGTCGGTCGGCCGTATTGTGCGCTGGTGATGAAGGTATGTATGCTTCTTCCTCTAATCGGGGGAGCAACTTGCGTTTTGGGTAAATCTTGGAGGGACGTTCGAGTTCGTACTCTTCGGCCGCGAGGACCTCCGTCCATCTGTCGGCCAGTAGGTCTTGATCAGCTTGAAGCTACTACTGCTTTTTCTTTAGGCTATTTGCCGTGGCGATAAGCCTGCGTTTAAAACGCTCTTGTTCGACGGGATCCTCTGGCACGACGAATTCGTCGTCGTTGAGGCTTGCCTCGTCTCCGGAGGGAGGTATGTAATTATCATCCTCGACCTCTTCGTCTGCCGCTCTCTCGTGAGGGCTTGCTTCTGCATCCTCCTGCGCTGAATCTTGCTGGAGGGGATTGTCTTCGGCACTTTCTGGGGTGTTGTTATCTCCTATGCCGGAATCTCCATTCTTGCTGTGGCGGGTTTTAGAGCGGCGCCGCTGACGTTGGCGCTTGGGTTGTTTCTTTAAGGAATCTGCCTCCGCTGCTTCTTCGCCGTCCCCATCTTTTGGGGTGTCCACCATATATATGTCATATGATGAGGTGGTCTTCCAGTGCCCTGTCGGCGCTGGCTCTTGTTCGTCTCTGGCATCGTCATCCATACAGTCGATGTCATCGGAGCCATAGTCTAGCATGTCGGTTAGATCGTCGACAGTGGCTACAAAGTGGGTGGTGGGTGGGTTTTGAATTTCTTCGTCGTCCGCATCCCAACCATCCTGGCCGTAATCCGGCCATGGCTCTCCGGATAGCGAGAGATGCTTTAGCGAATTTAGGATATCGCCAAAGGGTGAGTATTGGAAGATGTCCGCGGCGGTGAACTCCATGACCGGCGCTCAATCAGATTCGATTGGCAGGGGCGCGGGAGGTTCGGAGTCCGGCAGGGAGTCCGGCACCTCGGAGTCACGAGCTTTACAAGGGACAAGGTTAGTGTTCGGCTCCATTGCCGTGGAAGTTGCAGCCCCCGAGGCGGTGTCCAACCACCGGTCCTCGATCTGCGCGATCGGCTCCGGACTAAGGGCCGGAGCGGATTCGTGTGCGGCCACCAAGGCACTGTCTGGCGGCAGAGCTAAATCATGCCCATCGTGACAGCGCGGCACGCTCGGCTGTGGCTCGAGTCCGTCGAAGATCAAGTCCCCGCGGATGTCGGCCGTGAAGTTTAAGCTTCCGAACCTGACCTGATGGCCAGGGGCGTAGCTTTTGATCTGCTCCAGATGGCCAAGTGAATTGGCCCGCAGTGTGAAGCCGCCGAATACGAAGATCTGTCCGGGGAGAAAAGTCTCACCCTGGACGGCGTTGTTGTTGATTGGAGGAGCCATCAAGCCTATCGGTGACGACACAGAGGAACTCTCAATGAAAGCACCAATGTCGGTGTCAAAACCGGCGGATCTCGGGTAGGGGGTCCCGAACTGTGCGTCTAGGCGGATGGTAACAGGAGACAAGGGACACGATGTTTTACCCAGGTTTGGGCCCTCTTGATGGAGGTAAAACCCTACGTCCTGCTTGATTAATATTGATGATGTGTATTACAAGAGTGGATCTACCACGAGATCAAGGAGGCTAAACCCTAGAAGCTAGCCTATGGTATGATTGTTGTAATGGATGTTGTGTCCTACGGACTAAAGCCCTCCGGTTTATATAGACACCGGAGAGGGCTAGGGTTACACAGAGTCGGTTACAATGGTAGGAGATCTACATATCCGTATCGCCAAGCTTGCCTTCCATGCCAAGGAAAGTCCCATCCGGACACGGGACGGAGTCTTCAATCTTGTATCTTCGTAGTCTTGGAGTCCGGCGGACGATGATAGTCCGGCTGTCCGGACACCCCCTAGTCCAGGACTCCCACACCAGCCCTCGCATGATTGCAAGACCAGCTCTCTGCGTACATCATTACGCTCTGGAGATACCATGGGCATAGGGGGAGGGGCACGACCACAACAGACCCAGAGTACGGCTCGACCACACCAGGGGCTCCCAAGTGTGTCGCTCTTTTTACTTTTATTTTCCTTCTTTCTATACACAGGACTCCGTTCACCAGAGGCCCTGTCCGGCGGCGAACCCGCCGAACTCTCGATGCAACAGCCAGGGAGGGAAAAAGGCTGCGACGAACACTCAGGTGGTCTCCATTACGAGCATTAAATTTGATTATACACACCAGTCCGCAGCCCACCCCTGGAGGGGGACATGTTTAATTAGTCCAATCCCTTGCTTACCGCACTATTTGTATCCTTCCGCACTCATAGCAGAATTCCTTAAATAAACAATGCAGCACTTTTTGCCTATAATTGCATTACTTGACATATATGTTCATTAATGACATCTTGCACCCGTATATTCTGGTACGGCCGAATACACCAGGGGCTTATGTTCCCTGCGTTATGGTGTGATAAGTCCGAACACTTTCACAAGTGCGGCACCCCAAACTTATAGCATTATATGAATCGGCTCCGAATCATGTCTTGGGTCAATAGTTGGGTTTGCCCGGCTCCCATGTTTTGGTACCTTACGTTCCGTTCTGTCGGCTAAGGTAGCACTAGGAGAACCACTGCGATTGCGCCCCGGTTGAGCTGGGCGAGCGCCTCAGTGGAGAAAGCTAAAACTGACTGGCATGATAAGGCGAGAGACTGGTCGCTGTTCGAGAGGTCTTTTCGAGTCCCTAAAGACTTATGCCGCTTCGAGCGAAGAACCGGATAATGTCCGGCCAAGGCGTGGATAGCACCCCGAACTTGGTCTTCCGAATACTAGGGGCTTCGCCGAAATTTAAAATTATAGAATTCTATGGCTAAGTGAGAGTGTTCAAGCATTATAAGTCCGGTTGCCTTGTTCGTTGTGTTGAGCGCCTCCCTAGATGGACCCAAAAATGGGAACAAGAGTGCTCAAGTTTATCCCGAACACCCCAGCACTTGTGGCATGGGGGCTGAAGCCGATGACTTGCCATCTCTCAGATTTTATAAACGGCCGCACAGAAGGTAATATTTTAAATCAATAAGCGTTGCTTAGCGCATATGAACAAAGTTTTCAGCGCACAGGATAACACATTGCGAGTTTACTCAATAATTACATCTCTGGGGCACTCATCTGCAATCTTGCGGGCACCCTTCAGGACAGTCTTATAGTACATCTCGGGCGTATGATACTCCTTGCCTGCTACCGGCGCGTCAGTGATAAGCCTCTCCGCATCCAGCCTGCCCCAGTGCACCTTTGCGCGGGCAAGGGCCCGACGAGCACCTTCAATACAGGCGGAGCGCTTGATGACCTCCACCCAGGGGCACGCATCCACCAGCCACCGCACGAGGCCGAAGTAGCTCCCAGGCATGGCCTCTCCAGGCCACAGCCGAACTATGAGGCCCTTCATGGCCTGCTCGGCTACCTTGTGGAGCTCGACCAGCTGCTTCAGCTGGTCGCTAGGGGGCACCGGATGGCCGGCCTCAGCATACTGAGACCAGAAGACCTTCTCCGTTGAGCTCCCCTCCTCGGCTCAGTAGAATGCGGTGGCATCAGACACACTGCGTGGCAGATCTGCAAATGCCCCTGGAGAGCTCCGAATTCGGGTAAGAATCAGGAAGTTTACATTAACATGCTTGCTTTGCATGAAAAATGCCTTACCCGCCGCTATTTTCTTCACATCCTCAACCTCCTGAAGGGCCTTATGGGCCTCGGCCTTGGCGGCTTTGGCACTTTCGAGAGCCGAGGCAAGCTCGGACTCTCGAGTCTTTGAGTCGCGCTCCAAACTCTCATGCTTTTCCATGAGAGCCTGGAGCTCTTGCCGCACTTCCGCCACCCACGCCTCCTGCTTTTCCCGCTCTGCCCGTTCAACGGCCGCATTGCATTCGGCTGCAGACATAGCCTCCTTCAGGGTCGCCACCTCGTTCGTGGCCCCTGCAGTACCCACGTTATCCTTGTTATTTTTATTGCAACCTAAATCCTTTTCTGTAAGGTAACTATTCAAAGTGGTGTTACTCACCTTCTTTATCCTCGAGCTGCTTCTTGGCACGGCCGAGCTCTTGGTCGGACCGCTCGAGGTCCTGCTTCAAAGCAACGACCTCCGCAGTCAGTGCGGCAGAGGTCAGCAGCGCAGCCTGCAAACCCATATTGACATAATTTTTAGCAACCCTGCGTATATCTTTTTAGATCCTCAGTCCGGCTTTTCTCTCCGAACACCAAACCGAGCATCAGGGGCTACTGTCTATGCGGTATTACATTACATAATTTTAACTTCTTACCTCAAAGCCTGTTAGAAGGCTACTGCAGGCTTCGGTCAGCCCGCTCTTGGCGAGGTGAACCTTCTGAATCACCGCACTCATAATAGTGCGGTGTTCTTCCTCGATGGAAGTGCCTTTGAGCGCCTCCAGCAAGTTGTCCGGCGCCTCCGGTTCGACGGGGGCCGCCGGCATCACGGTCTTGCCCTTCTTGCGAAGGGGCCGCCTGCCGGACTCCGGAACCACTGCGGGTTCCGGCGTGGAGTCCGGCGCAAAGTCCGGGAGGCTGCCTTGTGGCGCCTCCGGAGCCTCCTCCCGATGGGTCCCTTCTCGGGATCCCACCTCGGCGTCCTCAGCGGTGCGAGGGGTGGAGGCAGTCGGGATGGAATCTACATCCGACAGAGCCAACGACCCGCTCGACGAAGCGGGGAGATCATCATCGGCCGGACTACAGGCAGAGTGCGGCATTGGAAGGACACTATGTGACACAAAAGAGAAATTACAAATCATTCAGGAATCCGGATACTTACGATCTTGCCGGAGGCCTGGCCCATGAGGGCCACTCTTCATCGCCAAAGTTGGCGTTGGCGGAGCTGCCCGGGGGAATAGTTCTTCCCCTCTTGGACCCTTCAGCCTCCCCTGTTGGGGAGGCCTTCCTCTTCCTCTCTCCCTCCTCTGGGAGAGAGTCCTCTTTCTCCTCCTCGTCTTCGGGGGAGGAGTCCGCCTCGGAGCCATCGGACGATGAGTCCGATATCACCTAGCGCCGGGAACTTCTTCGAGTTCTCGTGGCCTTCTTCTCCGGCACCACATAGAGTGCCGGGACCAGCAGCCCTGATAGGCGGGCATCCGCTGGGCCTTCGGGAAGGGGAGCCGGACAGTCTACCTATCCGGACGTCCTCTGCCAGTCCTGTCAAAGGCATTGGGAGTTTTAGATCCCCTATAGAGTCAAACTATGAAAGAAAACAGCTGTCCCATAGAGGATAACGAAGCTTACCTCACCGGCCGGGCGCTTGGTGCTGAGTCCGTGATCCTCAGCCGCAGACGCGGGGGCTTCTCCGTCCTTGAATAGCACCCTCCAGACGGCTTCATACGTCGTGTCAAAGAGCCCGCTCAGAGTCTGGTGCTGTGCCGGATCAAACTCCCACAGATTGCAGGCCCGTTGTTGGCAGGGGAGGATCCGGCGGATGAGCATGACCTGGATCACATTGACAAGCCTAAGCTTCTTGTTCACCAGGGTCTGAAGACAGGACTGGAGTCCTGTCAGCTCCTCCGAACTGCCCCATAGCAAGCCCTTCTCTTTCCAGGAGGTGAGCTGCATAGGGATACCAGATCTGAACTCGGGGGCCGCCGCCCACTTAGGGTCGCGCGGCTTGGTGATGTAGAACCACCCCGATTGCCACCCCTTGACGGATTCCACGAAGGCCCCTTCGAGCCAGATGACGTTGGGCATTTTGCCCAACATGGCGCCTCCGCACTCCGCTTGAGTGCCCTTCACCACCTTCGGCTTGACGTTGAAGGTCTTGAGCCACAAGATAAAGAGGGGCTGGATGCAGAGGAAGGCCTCGCACACGACGATGAACGCCGAGATGTTGAGGATGAAGTTTGGCGCCAGATCGTGGAAATCCAGGCCGTAATAGTACATGAGCCCCCGGACAAAGGGATGCAGTGGGAAGCCCAGTCCGCGGAGGAAGTGGGGAAGGAATACGACCCTCTCATGGGGCCTGGGGGTGGGGATGAGCTGCCCCTTGTCGGGCAGCCGGTGCACGATGTCGCCGGAAAGGTATCCGGCACTGCGCAGTTTTGCGATGTGCTCCTCCGTAGCGGAGGAGGCCAACCATTTGCCTCCCGCTCCAGACATGATCGGAGAAGGTTGAGACGAGATGCACGGACTTGGGCACTGGAGCTCGAGGGTGCGGAAGATGGATAAGCAAAGGAGGAAGAAGGCGTAGGTAAAAAGGGTAGATCCCTATCCCCTTATATATGGGCGGACGGAAACTATGCGTCCCCACCGGCCTGGTAAAACTCGCTTATCTCCCAGGCGCCACCATCAATGGCGCGGTTGGGTTACCCACGTCCGTATTGATGAGAATCCCCGAATAAGGGGAACACGATCTCTGCTTCGACAAGACGTGCCAAGGAAACCGCTTCGCTAAACGCGCTGAGGTGGTATAATAAAAAACGATTCAAGTAAAGGCTTGGTAGTGGCGTGACGTCATGCTACAAGATACGTCAGTAGATTGAACTTGTGTACATAATATTCTCTCTACGGCGGAATGTGGAAATTATTTTGCAGAGCCGGACACTATCCTGGTGTTCACAATCTTCTATGAATTATTCGGAGGAGGAACCCGCCTTGCAATGCCGAACAATATGCGCGTCGGACTCATCATCATTGAAGCCTAGTTCAGGGGCTACTGAGGGAGTCCTGGACTAGGGGGTGTCCGGACAGCCGGACTATCATTGTCAGCCGGACTCCAAGACTATGAAGATACAAGATTGAAGACTTCGTCCCGTGTCCGGATGGGACTTTCCTTGGCGTGGAAGGCAAGCTTGGCAATACGGATATGTAGATCTCCTACCATTGTAACCGACGCTGTGTAACCCTAGCCCTCCCCGGTGTCTATATAAACCGGAGGGTTTTAGTCCGTAGGACAGAACAACCATTACAACAATCATACCATAGGCTAGCTTCTAGGGTTTAGCCTCCTTGATCTCGTGGTAGGTCCACTCTTGTACTACCCATATCATCAATATCAATCAAGCAGGAGTAGGGTTTTACCTCCATCGAGAGGGCCCGAACCTGGGTAAAAACATCGTGTCCCTTGTCTCCTGTTACCATCCACCTAGACGCACAGTTCGGGATCCCCTACCCGAGATCCGCCGGTTTTGACACCGACAAACGCACATGAAGAATTTGTGAATAGATTGGGTTGAGTATAGCATAGAGGGGGAAGAGTCCGATCACATTCACTTAGCAGAAAAAGCAACTTGAAGAAATAGCTATAAGTGAATGCTGTAGAGGACATAAACTCATATATATATATATATATATATATATATATATATATATATATATATATATATATATATATATATATATATATATATAGCCAATGAAGAAAAACGACGGAAACAGTGAAGATTTTGCAAAGTTCAAGAATTTGAAAAACTGAAGAATTTCAAAACTGAGGAAAAACTCAAATTGAAGATTTTCAACTTTTTGTGGTGGCGTGACCCACTGTATAAGAATGATGATTTCAGACACCGCGTACAATTGTCGTAGGGTTCTGAGAATCAAATTCTTCATTAATTTCTTCACACTTAGAGTGTTATTCTTCATTGATTGAAGAAAAACGTTTCTTCATGTGTTGCACATCTAAGTCATCAATTTTGCATAAGTGTTAGGGTGTGTGTCCTTTTCAAAGAACATTCAAAGATTCTAAGATATTTAGCTCACACCGCAACTTGCTAAATCTCTTCTCATCCAAGGGCTTAGTGAAGATATCAGCTAGCTGTTCTTCAGTCTTCACATGCTCGATGGAGATGTCGCCCTTCAACACATGATCACGAAGAAAATGATGACGAATCTGAATGTGCTTTGTCTTCGAGTGCTGAACTGGGTTGTGAGCAATCTTGATGGCACTCTCATTGTCACAGTAGAGAGGCACATTCTTCATGTTGACGCTGTTCTCCTTGAGAGTTTGCTTCATCCAAAGCAGTTGAGCACAGCAAGAGCCAGCAGCAATGTATTCAGCTTCCGTAGTAGGCAGTGATACGCAGTTCTATTTCTTCGAGGACCAACAGACCAAAGATCGTCCGAGGAAATGACAAGTGCCAGAAGTTGACTTGCGGTCCACACGATCACCAACATAGTCAGAGTCAGAATATCCAATGAGATCAAAATCAGAGCCCTTGGGGTACCATAATCCTAGTGTTGATGTGTGAGCTAGATATCGAAGAATATGCTTCACAGCCTTATGGTGTGATTCCTTCGGTGCAGCTTGAAATCGGGCACACATGCAAACACTAAGCATTATATCTGGCCTAGATGCACATAAGTACAATAAAGAACCAATCATGGAGCGGTATACCTTGTGATCGAAGTCAATACCATTTTCATCAGTGCATAGATGGCCATTTGTGGGCATAGGAATTTTGACGCCTTTGCAATCTTGCATGCCGAATTTCCTTAGTACATCTTTGAGGTATTTCTCCTGAGATATGAATATGCCATTGCGCTGTTGACGAATTTGAAGACCTAAGAAGAATTTCAACTCTCCCATCATAGACATTTGATATTCTTCACTCATCATATAGGCAAATTCATCATGATAACGTTGGTCAGTACAGCCAAAGATAATATCATCAACATATATTTGGCACACAAACAGTTCACCATCATAAGATTTAGTAAAGAGAGTAGGGTCGAGTGAACCGGGTGTGAAGCCATTCTTCACGAAGAATTCCTTCAATGTATCATACCACACCTGAGGGGCTTGCTTGAGGCCATAGAGGGCCTTATTAAGTCTGAAGACTTTGTCAGGATTCTTTGGATCTTCAAAACCTGGGGGTTGAGCAACATATACTTCTTCCTCAAGCTTACCATTGAGGAATGCACTTTTCACATCCATTTGATATAAGATGATATCATGATGGTTAGCATAAGCAAGTAATATGCGAATAGCCTCAAGTCTAGCAACAGGTGCAAAAGTTTCATCGAAATCAATTCCTTCAACCTGTGTGTAGCCTTGAGCTACCAGTTGTGCCTTATTCCTCACCACAAGGCCATTTTCATCTTGCTTGTTGCGGTAGATCCACTTTGTGCCAATGATATTATGCTTGCGAGGATCTAGACATTTGACCAGTTCCCAGACATTGTTGAGCTCGAACTGATGTAATTCTTCTTGCATAGCCTGAATCCACTCCGGCTCCAAAAATGCTTCATCTACCTTAGTGGCCTCTGTGATAGAGACAAAAGCATAGTGCCCACAAAAGTTAGATAAATGTGAAGGTTTTGAGCATGTGAGAGGACCTGGTGCTCTAATGTCATCGATGATCTTCTCCACTTGCACTTCTTTTGCAACGCGAGGATGAGCTGGTTGTCGCTGAGGAGTTTGATCAGCATTTTCTTCAGCACCATTTTCCTCAGCATTTTCTTCAGGTGCATCAGCTCGACGTTCTTCATGAACTGGAATGAATTCTTCAGCAGATTATTCAGTAGGAATGACATCCTCAGTTGCCTTGAACTTGATAGAATCCTCAGGTGCTGGTTCATCTAACACAGAAGGTAGGTGCTCTCTTTGCGAGCCATTAGTTTCATTGAACCGCACATCTACAGTGTCAACAATCTTGTGAAGGACAATGTTGAAGACTCTGTAGGTGTGCGAGTCCTTTCCGTAACCAAGCATAAAACCTTCATGTGCTTTCGGTGCAAATTTAGAATTGTGGTGAGGATCTCTAATCCAACATTTAGCACCGAAGACTTTGAAATAACTCACATTGGGTTTCTTGTCAGTGAGGAGTTCATAGGCTGTCTTCTTGAAGAATTTCTGAAGATATACTCTGTTGATGATGTGGCACGCAGTATCAATTGCATCAATCCAAAAATGATGAGGCGTTTTGTATTCATCAAGCATAGTGCAAGCCATCTCAACAAGAGTTCTATTCTTGCACTCCACGACACCATTTTGTTGAGGAGTATAGGGAGCAGATAACTCATGAGTAATACCAAGTTCATCAAGATAGTCATCAAGACCGGAATTCTTGAACTCAGTTCCATTGTCACTTCTGATATGCTTGATCTTCACACCAAAGTTGGTTGAAGCCCTCGAGGAAAAACGTTTGAAGACTTCCTGCACTTCATGTCTGTAAGTAACAATGTGTACCCATGTATATCGAGAGTAATCATCAACAATGACAAAACCATATAGAGATGCATCATTAGTGACTGCTGAGTAATGATTAGGTCCGAAGAGGTCCATGTGAAGCAATTCGAATGGACGAGTAGTGGCCATGATAGTCTTCGCTGGATGCTTGGCCTTGGTCATTTTTCCAGCTTCACAGGCTCCGCATAAGTGATCCTTGAGGAATTTGACATTCTCAATGCCAATGACATGCTTCTTCTTCGCAAGCGTGTGCAAATTCCTCATGCCTGCGTGACCAAGTCGTCGATGCCATAGCCAGCCTTCTGAAGCTTTTGCAAGTAGACACACGGCTGGCTGTGGTCCTGTAGAGAAATCAACAATATACAGATCTCCTCTCCTAAAGCCTTCGAAGACTTTGGAATTGTCAGCTTCCATAATCACAACACAGCGATACTTGCCAAAGACAACAACCATATCAAGATCACAAAGCATTGAGACTGACATGAGGTTGTATCCTAAGGACTCAACAAGCATGACTTTGTCCATGTGTTTATCCTTAGAGATTGCAACCTTACCAAGACCCAATACCTGACTTTTGCCTTTGTCAGCAAAGATGATATGCTTCAGATGTTACGGTGATAAGGGAGCATCCATCAATAGATTCTTGTCACCAGTCATGTGATTCGTACATCCACTATCGAGGACCCACTCTGTAGCTTTGGGTTGATCATCCTGCAGATGAATTAATGTAGCTTACAATCTCATATGCTTCATTAGTGAAGAATATGATATCAAGTTCATCAGATGAATTTCATCAATCAGTAAACAGATATAGCAGTATGAGGACGTGCGAAATGAAGGTTCATTTCATCATGATTCGCCTGCGTCCTTTCAGGCAATTTTGTCAGGTCCCCAGCAAATTCTTCAGACGTTCAAGCACGTCTGGAGACCTGACCCTGCAGAAGAGATTAGTTCTTTTTCTTCACCACCCACATTTGAAGGGGTGGCAAAGAGTTTATCACTCTGCGAGCACCATACGAGAATGGTGGCATAGAGGCCAAACCATTTCGTTTCACATAAGAGGGGTTAGGGTAAGCATATGAATAAGCAGAGAAATTCTTCGAGGACTTATGAACATAATGGTTTGAAGAATAATGCACATATTCATAGCCCTTAGCTCTACCCTGTGAAACAGAGTTGTTAGCACGATGATAATCATGTGAGGACTTTGATCCATTTGAGGAATTTGATCCACGTGAAGGATTTGATCTGGGGTTCCTGTTCTTCACAGGTGGTGTCATGAGGACATTCACCTGAAGACTTTCAAGGCACTTCTTGGGAACCCAGATTTTCTTCATAGGAGAACCGTTCCTGCAGTTAGTGCCAACATATCTAGCAAATACTTCACCATTCTGATTTTTGAACAGTTTATAGTTGGAGTCAAATGACTCATCAGAAGAATGAGGAGATTCACATGTAAAGCCAGATAAGTTAGATGGATCAACTGGAGGTCCCTTTGCAGCAACCCATGAGGTTTTGGGGTACTGCTCAGGCTTCCAATATGTTCCATCAGCATTAAGTTTCCTCTCAAAGGCGATACCCTCTTTCCTAGGGTTTCTGTTGAGGATCTGCTTTTTAAGCACATCACAAAGAGTCTGATGCCCTTTGAGGCTTTTGTACATGCCTGTCATATACAATTCCTTCAGCCCTGCATTGTCAGTGATACTAGCAATGTCCTCATATGAGGAATTAGTGATAGCAGAGGCAGGTGAAGAATTTGTAACATTTGAAGCATTTGAACATTCAGGTGAAGAATTAGCAGATTCTCGTTCAATGCACTTTAAGCATGGAGGATCAAATTGTTCCTGAGAAGCGCTGATTTGTTGAGCTAGTAATGAATCGCGCTCCTTCTGAAGATCTTCATAACTCACTCTTAGCTTCTCAAGATCTTGCTTTCTTTGAAGAAATTCATAAGAAAGTTTCTCATGATCAGATAAGAGAGTGTTATGATGACTTTGAAGGTTATCAAACCTAGACTGAAGTCTCTGAAGATTTTCAGTCAGGGCTTTAGTGCGATCCATTTCTTCACCCAACATATCATCACTTTTGTCTAGCATGTTTTGAACCTTTTCAAAAGCCCTTTGTTGTTTTACAGCAATCTTAGCAAGTTTAGAGTAGCTGGGCTTGAGATCCTCATCAGATTCATTTTCACTAGATTCAGAGGAGGTGTATTTGAGTACCTTTGCACCTTTCGCCATGAAGCAATAGGTGGGAGCGTAGTCATCATTATCTTCATCAGGCTTGTCGGTGGGGTCAGTTTCTTCAGTGTTGAAGATGGACTTGCTAACGAAAGCAGTAGCGAAGGCCAGACTCGCCACACCAGATTCGGATTCTTCAGACGCCTCCTCTTCCTCATGTTCCTCAGATTCAGCTTTAGAGTCCATTTCCTTGCCAATGAATGCCCGAGCCTTCTTGGAGCTGCTCTTCTTGTGAGATGAATACTTCGAGGATTTTGATGATGAAGATTTTAACAGTTTCTTCTTCTTCTTCGCATCATCAGAACTGTAACCCTTGTATTTCTTCTTCTTCAATTCCTTTTCCCACTGAGGACAATCTTGAATATAGTGACCAGGTTTCTTGCATTTGTGGCACAGCCTTCTCTTATAGTCACTTGATGAGGAATCACTGCTTCTTGAGGATTTTCCAAAGCGACCATGTCTTGAGAACTTTTGGAATTTCTTCACGAGCAGTGCTAGCTCCTGGCTCAATTCTTCAGGATCACCAAGGCTACTACCAGAATCCTCACATTCAGACTCAGACACAACCTTGGCCTTCAGGGCACGTGGTTTGCCATAGCTCGAACCATAGAGATCTCTCTTTTCAGCAAGCTGGAACTCATGAGTATTTAGCCTTTCGAGGATATCGGTAGGATCAAGAGACTTGTAGTCAGCCCGTTCTTGTATCATCAGTCCCAGAGTATCAAATGAGGAATCAAGCGATCTCAACAGTTTCTTCACCACCTCATGGTCAGTGATGTCAGTGGCACCGAGGGCTTGAAGCTCATTTGAGATGTCAGTGAGGCGATCAAAGGTTTGTTGGACATTTTCATTGTCGAGTCTTTTGAAGCGGTTGAAGAGATTCCGAAGAACATCAACTCGAGAGTCACGCTGAGTTGAGACTCCTTCATTCACTTTGGACAGCCTATCCAGATAAGCTTAGCAGTTTCCAAAGCACTCACTCTTCCATACTGTCCTTTACTCAGATGGCCACATATGATATTCTTCGCTTGAGAATCGAGTTGCTTGAATCTCTTCACATAGGTAGCATTCAGTGAGGGTGAGACAGGGGAACACCATTTTCCACAACATACCATAGATCGTTGTCAATTGCCTCAAGATGCATTCGCATCTTGTTTTTCCAGTAGGGGTAGTTCGTCCCATCAAAGGTAGGACACCCAGCCGAGACCTTTATCATACCTGCGGTCGACATAACTAAAACTCCAGGTGGTTAAACCAAAATCACACAGAACAAGGGAGTACCTCGCTCTGATACCAATTGACAGTGCGTTATATCGACTAGAGGGGGGTGAATAGGCGATTTTTATGAATTCTTCACTGAGGAATTTGCCGGTGAGGAAATTCCTTAGCGAAGAACTACTAGCAGCGGAATTAGTACTCAGAAGTAAGCATAACAAAATACGAGCATGGTCATCATGATGAAATGAAGACTAGCACAGAGTACAGAAAGCGTAATCACAGGATAACACAAGATGAAGACAAACAGACTGAAGAAATTAAACTGAGGAAATTGAGAAAGTCTTCAGTCAAAGTCTTCAAGCACAGATATGAACAAACACTCAACACAGTAATGAGGAAATGAAAGGGTTGAGGAAATAGAACCAGTTAGGTTGGTGAAGACAATGATTTGGTAGACCAGTTCCAACTGCTGTCTCAGTTGTACGTCTGGTTGGAGCGGCTGAGTATTTAAACTCGAGGACACACAGTCCCAGACACCCAGTCGCTGAGCACGCAGCTCAGGACACCCAGTCCTCACCGTATTCTCCTTGAACTAAGGTCACACAGACCTCGTCCAATCACTCGTGGTAAGTCTTCAGGTGACTTCCAAACCTTCACAGACTTGGTCACTCGGCGATCCACAATTCCTCTTGGATGCTCTAGACCATGACGCCTAACCGTCTGGAAGAAGCACAGTCTTCAAAGGTAACAAGCGTCGGATCCACGCAGGATCAATTTCTTCAGTGATGCTCAATCACTTTGGGTTTGTAGGGGTTTGGTTTTGGGTTTTCCTCACTCGATGATTTTCGCTCAAAGTCCTCGGAGGATGGGTTGCTCTCAAATGACAAGTGTCAAGTTCTCTCGGAGAAGCCAACTAGCTAGTGGTTGTAGGGGGTGGCTATTTATAGCCTAGGGAGCAGCTCGACATGATAAGACATAAATTCCCTTCAATGATATGACCGTTAGGTGGATAAGATATTTTGGGACAGCTGGCGCGCAGCACAGCAACGGTCGGAAATTTGACTCTCAAATTCCTCAGGGCTATCATGTTCCTCACTGTGTAGGCAATTCGCACTGGGAATTCCTAACTCCTCAGTCAGAACAAATTCATCAGCGACCAGAAGAACTTCGTCTCTGTCACTGAAGAAAGTGACTGAACTATATGAGATTTCCAAAGGCTTCACTCGAAGGGATTGGTAGGTGTAGGATTTTGAGTTGAGCATCACATGGAAATTTTTCCTTAGTATTTCCTCGACCCCCTTTAACAGTACGGTGTTTCCTATGACTCAAGAAAGAGAAAATGAAACTACGAAAACAAAAGTCTTCACGCTTCATGTTCCACAAATGAATACCAAGTCTTCAAGGTCACACCAATTTCTTCACTTTCAAAGTCTTCAGAAAGTCTTCAGAATATCAAAGTCTTCAGTCGAAGAACTTCATTTTTAGGGGTCGACTTTCTCTGTAAATATCAAACTCCTCATAGACTTATAGACCTGTGTACACTCACAAACGCATTAGTGCCTTAACCTATAAGTATTCAATACACCAAAATCACTAAGGGGCACTAGATGCACTTACAAGGCCCCAAAAAATAAATAAATAAAGGGCAATGCTACTATCTCTTTTTTTGCACTTGTGCTTCAAAGTAGCACCTTGTTCTTCATGTAGTGAGTCTCATAAGTTGTCTTTTTATACTAGTGGGAAATTTTCATTATAGAACTTGGCTTGTATATTCCTATGATGGGCTTCCTCAAAATGCCCTAGGTCTTCATGAGCAAAGCGAGTTGGATGCACACCCACTAGTTTTCTTTTGTTGAGCATGCATAGCTCTAGTGCATCCGTTGCATGGCAATCCCTACTCCTCATGTTGAGATAAATTAATGGGCATCTCCATAGCCCGTTGATTATCCTTGTCAATGTGAGACTTTCTCCTTTTGTCTTCTCCACACAATCCCCATCAGCATATTCTATTCCACCCATAGTGCTATATCCATGGCTCATGCTCATGTATTGCATGAAGGTTGAAAAAGTTTGAGATTATTTGAGTATGAAACAATTGCTTGGCTTGTCATCGGGGGTATAGAAGTTGGGAACATCTTTGTGTGACGAAAATGAAGCATAGCCTAACTATATGATTTTGTAGGGATGAACTTTCTTTTGCCATGTTATTTTGAGAAGACGTGATTGCTTTGATTAGTATGCTTGAAGTATTATTATTTTTGTGTCAATATGAACTTTTGTCTTGAATCTTTCGGGTCGGAATATTCATATCACAAGTAAGAAGAATTACATTGAAATTATGCCAAGTATCACTCCGCATCAAAAATTCTTTTTTATCATTTACCTACTCGAGGACGAGCAGGAATTAAGCTTGGGGATGCTTGATACGTCTCCAACATATCTATAATTTTTGATTGCTCCATGCTACTTTATCTACTGTTTTAGGCAATATTGGGCTTTATTATCCACTTTTATATTATTTTTGGGACTAACCTATTAACCGGAGGCCCAGCCCAGATTTGTTGTTTTATGCCTGTTTCAATGTTTCGAGGAAAAGGAATATCAGACGAAGTCAAAACGGAACGAAATCAACTGGAGAAGTTATTTTTGGAAGGAAAGCAACCTGATAGACTTGGAGTGCACGTCAGGGGAGATACGGGCTGCCCACGAGGGTGGGGGAGCGCCCACCCCCCGGGCGTGCCCCCTACCTCGTGGGGCCCCCGTAGCTCCACCGGCGTACCCCCTGCACCCATATATACCTACGTATCGTAAAACTTCCAGAACAGAAGATAGATCGGGAGTTCCGCCGCCGCAAGCCTCTGTAGCCACCAAAAACCTCTCAGGAGCCCGTTCCGGCACCCTGCCGGAGGGGGATCCCATCACCGGTGGCCATCTTCATCATCCCGGTGCTATCCATGACGAGGAGGGAGTAGTTCACCCTCGGGGCTGAGGGTATGTACCAGTAGCTATGTGTTTGATCTCTCTCTCTCATGTTCCATCTATGGCACGATCTTGATGTATCCCGAGCTTTTCTATTGTAGTTGGATCTTATGATGTTTCTCCCCCTCTACTCTCTTGTGATGAATTGAGTTTCCCCTTTGAAGTTATCTTATCGGATTGAGTCTTTTATGAGAACACTTGATGTATGTCTTACCGTGATTATCTGTGGTGACAATGGGATATCATGTGCCACTTGATGTATGTTTTGGTGATCAACTTGCGGATTTCGTGACATTGGGAACCTATGCATAGGGGTTGGCACACGTTCTTGACTCTCCGATAGAAACTTTGGGGCACTCTTTGAAGTACTTTTTTGTTGGTTGGATGAATCTGAGATTGTGTGATGCATATCGTATAATCATGCCCACGGATACTTGAGGTGACAATGGAGTATCTAGGTGACATTAGGGTTTTGGTTGATTTGTATCTTAAGGTGTTATTCTAGTATGAACTCTTTTATAGATTGATCCGAAAGAATAACTTTGAGGTGGTTTCGTACCCTACCATAATATCTACGTTTGTTCTCCGCTATTAGTGGCTTTGGAGTGACTCTTTGTTGCATGTTGAGGGCTTGTTATATGATCTATCTATGTTATTATTGTTGAGAGAACTTGCACTAGTGAAAGTATGACCCCTAGGCCTTGTTTCCTATCATTGCAATACCGTTTACGCTCACTTTTATCATTAGTTACCTTGCTGTTTTTATTATTTCAGATTACAAAAACCTGAATCTACTATCTATTTTGCACTTGTATCACTATCTCTTCGCCGAACTAGTGCACCTATAGAATTTACCATTGTATTGGGTGTGTTGGGGACACAAGAGACTCTTTGTTATTTGGTTGCAGGGTTGCTTGAGAGAGACCATCTTCATCCTACACCTCCCACGGATTGATAAACCATAGGTCATCCACTTGTGGGAAATTTGCTACTGTCCTAGAAACCTGTGCACTTGCAGGTCCAACAACGTCTACAAGAAGAAGGTTGTGTAGTAGACATCAGGCCTCCCTAGTTTATCAACAAAATGCAAGCATAAAGCTAGTTGTTCTTCATGTGAAACATCACTAGACTCATCGGCTAGAATAGCATAGTGCTTGTCACCAAGTTCATCAATAATTTTCTTTCTAGTAAGTTGTGCACAACATTGAATAATCTGATGTTGTATCTGATGAGAGGTCAATTGACAGTTACCTAGTGCATTCTTAAAAACATACTTATTCACCTCCTCACTATTTGCTGCAAGCCACTTCAATAGCTCAAGGAAGTTTCCTCTACTGCTAGACTATTCACTTTCATCATGCCCATGAAATGCCAATCCTTGATGAAGAAGAAACTGCAAGCATCTAAGTGAATACTTCAACCTCATCTTGTAGAGACGTAGATCCTCACTGTTCACCTTCCCAAAAAGATCATCAATTGCTGCACGAGGATCCACAAATAAGTTATATCTCTCTTGAGCTGCATTATGCACACGTGATACGCAACCATCATGCTTAAGAAGATCATCCTCTCTATTCCAATTACTCCAACCACCATCAGTAAATGCATTAGTTCCCTTACCACTAGTTTTTTTCTCTTTGAACAAGTAACATACAAAGCAAAATGCAGATTCCTTCTTGATACTATATTCAAGCCAACTATGATTATGAAGCCGCAAAGGATTGAATGAATGTTATCTATTCCCAATTGTTCTTTTTTTTAAAGTCATGTGCATAAGGTTTGAATGGCTTTTTAAGGATATATGCTCTTCGAACTGCATCTTGATCATTGATAGGATAACTTGCAATGGGTAGCCTGTCCCCGGGGTCATGTTTAAGATGACTAAAATCATAAACCGGTGGTGATGGCGGTGACACATCCTCAGTTTGCTCTATGGTCACATTTGACATAGACAATGTTGGTTCTTCAATTTGCTCTTCGATCACAACCGGCATACACACAACTTCGCGGGTCTGCTCTTCAGCTACATCCGAGATATTCTCTGCCTTCTTCTTCTTCCCTATCTTCATAGCTTCTCTTTGAAAAAGAGAAACAATGTCTGCTGCCCTCTTCATTCTTCAACAAATCTGCAAGAATGGTACTTTCTATCAGTATTGCTTCCTATCAATAAAGCTAATTGAGGCAGAACATAGTGCAAAAAAGCAAACCCTAAATCATAAATTTGGGGTAAATCATGAATTTGGGGGATTTGTTTTCAGTACCTCACTGCAGCCGGATTTGGAGGGGGGTGAGGGAAGGGCCGCCAGGCAGCCGCCCGACAAGCTGCGGCAGGGGCGCAGGCAGCCGGACTCCGACAGGGCCAACCGGCCAAGGCGCAGCCGCGCGCTGGGACAGGGCTCGCCACGTGCGCAGGGAGATGCGCCTGGATCGAGGGCTGGGCAGGCGGGCTGGAGAAGAGGCGGGAGATGGGAGCTTCCTCGGCGGCTGGGCGGCGACAGGGGCGCCGAGCGGGAACGGCGACGAGGAACGGCGAGGCGAGGCGCGGAGGCGGCTATCGGGGTCGAGCAGGTGCGAGGGAGCAGTGGGCATTGGGGAATTGGATATGGACGGTCTGTTTATTGGGCTATTTTTTCTGGCCCATTTACAATGTATATGTATATGACCTGTCTCAGAATCCTAGGGTGGGCCGTGGCCCACCCTGGCTACCCTATACATCCGCCACTGGTCGAGGCAAAGATACCCCGAACAAGCCCCTCAAAGGATTAGTTTCCATAGTAACAAGTGACAGTAAATTTCACACACTATATAAATGTTTCCTTACCAAGTTCCACTCACCAAAGGCGCTTCACTCCCCGGCGACGGTGCCAGAAAACAGTCTTGATGACCCACAAGTATAGGGGATCTATCTGTTGGAAATATGCCCTAGAGGCAATAATAAAAGCATTATTATATTTCCTTGTTCATGATAATTGTCTTTTATTCATGCTATAACTGTATTATCTGGAAATCGTAATACACGTGTGAATACATAGACCACAATATGTCCCTAGTGAGCCTCTAGTTGACTAGCTCATTGTGATCAACAGATAGTCATGGTTTCCTGGCTATGGACATTGGATGTCGTTGATAACGGGATCACATCATTAGGAGAATGATGTGATGGACAAGACCCAATCCTAAGCATAGCACAAGATCGTGTAGTTCGTTTGCTAGAGCTTTTCCAATGTCAAGTATCTCTTCCTTAGACCATGAGATCGTGTAACTCCCGGATACCGTAGGAGTGCTTTGGGTGTATCAAACATCACAACGTAACTGCGTGACTATAAAGGTGCACTACAGGTATATCCGAAAGTGTCTGTTGGGTTGACACGGATCGAGACTGGGATTTGTCACTCCGTATGACGGAGAGGTATCTCTGGGCCCACTCGGTGATGCATCATCATAATGAGCTCAAAGTGACCAAGTGGTTGGTCACGGGATCATGCATTATGGTACGAGTAAAGTGACTTGCCGGTAACGAGACTGAACAAGGTATTGGGATACCGACGATCGAGTCTCGGGCAAGTAACGTACCGATTGACAAAGAGAATTGTATACGGGGTTGTTTAATCCTCGACATCGTGGTTCGTCCGATGAAATCATGGAGGAGCATGTGGGAGCCAACATGGGTATCCAGATCCCGCTGTTGGTTATTGCCCGAGAGTCGTCTCGGTCATGTCTACGTGTCTCCCGAACCCGTAGGGTCTACACACTTAAGGTTCGGTGACGCTAGGGTTGTATGAATATGAGTATGCATCATACCGAATGTTTTTCGGAGTCTTGGATGAGATCCCGGACGTCACGAGGAGTTTCGGAATGGTCCGTAGGTAAAGAATTATATATAGGAAGTGGTATTTCGGCCATCGGGAAAGTTTCGGGGTCACCCGGTAATGTACCGGGACCACCGGAAGGGTCCCGGGGGTCCACCGGGTGGGGCCACCCATCCCGGAGGGCCCCATGGGCTGCAGTGGGAGGGGAACCAGCCCCTAGTGGGCTGCTGCGCCCCCCTAGGCCCACCCCCTGCGCCTAGGGTTGAAACCCTAGGGTGGGGGGCGCACCACATGCCTTGGGGGGCACTCCACCCCCCCTGGCCGCCGCCCCCTTGGGAGATTGAATCTCCCAGGGCCGGCGCCCCCCCCCCCCTGGGGGCCTATATAAAGGAGGGCAGGGGGAGGGCAGCCGCACCCTGTGCTTTGGCGCCTCCTTCCCCCTGCTACACCTCGTCCTCCTCCCGTAGTCGCTTGGCGAAGCCCTGCTGGAGTTCTGCTGCATCCACCACCACACCGTCGTGCTGCTGGATCATCATCAACCTTTCCTTCCCCCTTGCTGGATCAAGAAGGAGAAGACGTCTCCCGTCCCATACGTGTGTTGAACGCGGAGGTGCTGTCCGTTCAGCACTTGGTCATCGGTGATCTGAATCACGGCGAGTACGACTCCATCATCACCATCCCCTTGAACACTTCCGCACTCGATCTACAAGTGGTATGTAGATGCAATCTCTCTCCCATGACTCGTTGCTTAGATGAACTCATAGATGGATCTTGGTGAAACCGTAGGAAAAAATTTAATTTTCTGCAACGTTCCCCAACAGTGGTATCAGAGCCAGGTTTATGCATAGTTCTCTAATGCACGAGTAGAACACAATTTTGTTGTGGGCATGGATCTTGTCAACTTGCTTGCCACTACTAGTCTTTTCTTGCTTCAGCGGTATTGTGGGATTAAGCGGCCCGGACCAACCTTACACGTACGCTTACGTGAGACCGGTTCCACCGACTGACATGCACTAGTTGCATAAGGTGGTTGGCGGGTGTCTGTCTCTCCCACTTTAGTTCGAGCGGATTCGATGAAAAGGGTCCTTATGAAGGGTAAATAGAAGTTGACAAAATCACGCTGTGGTTATTTGTAGGTAAGAAAACGTTCTTGCTAGAACCCAATTGCAGCCACGTAAAAGATGCAACAACAATTAGAGGACGTCTAACTTGTTTTTGCAGCGATTGTTCATGTGATGTGATATGGCCAGAAGTTGTGATGAATGATGATTGATATATTGTGATGTATGAGATCATGTTCTTGTAACAGGATTTACGACTTGCATGTCGATGAGTATGACAACCGGCAGGAGCCATAGGAGTTGTCTTTATTTTTTGTATGACCTGCGTGTCATTGAAGAACGCCATGTAAATTACTTTACTTTATTGCTAAACGCATTAGCCATAGAAGTAGAAGTAGTCGTTGGCGTGACAACTTCATGAAGACACGATGATGGAGATCATGGTGATGGAGATCATGGTCATGCCGGTGACAAGATGATCATGGAGCCCCGAAGATGGAGATCAATGGAGCTATATGATATTGGCCATATCATGTCACTACTATATAATTGCATGTGATGTTTATTATGTTTATGCATCTTGTTTACTTAGAACGACGGTAGTAAATAAGATGATCCCTTACAACAATTTCAAGAAGTGTTCTCCCCTAACTGTGCACCGTTGCTATAGTTCGTCGTTTCGAAGCACCACGTGATGATCGGGTGTGATAGATCCTTACGTTCACATACAACGGGTGTAAGACAGTTTTACACATGCAAAACACTTAGGGTTAACTTGACGAGCCTAGCATGTGCAGACATGGCCTCGGAACACGGAGACCGAAAGGTCGAACACGAGTCGTATGGAAGATACGATCAACATGAAGATGTTCACCGACGATGACTAGTCCGTCTCACGTGATGATCGGACACGGCCTAGTCGACTCGGATCGTGTAACACTTAGATGACTAGAGGGATGTCAAATCTGAGTGGGAGTTCATTGAATAATTTGATTAGATGAACTTAATTATCATGAACTTAGTCTAAAACCTTTGCAAATATGTCTTGTAGATCAAATGGCCAACGCTCATGTCAACATGAACTTCAACGCGTTCCTAGAGAAAACCAAGCTGAAAGATGATGGCAGCAACTATACGGACTGGGTCCGGAACCTGAGGATCATCCTCATAGCTGCCAGGAAACAATATGTCCTAGAAGGACCGCTAGATGACGCTCCCATCCCAGAGAACCAAGACGTTATGAACGCTTGGCAGTCTCATGCTGATGATTACTCCCTCGTTCAGTGCGGCATGCTTTACAGCTTAGAACCGGGGCTCCAAAAGCGTTTTGAGCATCACGGAGCATATGAGATGTTCGAAGAGCTGAAACTAGTTTTCCAAGCTCATGCCCGGGTCGAGAGATATGATGTCTCCGACAAGTTCTATAGTTGTAAGATGGAGGAAAAGAGTTCTGTCAGTGAGCACATACTCAAGATGTCTGGGTTGCACAACCGCCTGACTCAGCTGAACATTAACCTCCCTGATGAGGCGGTCATTGACAGAATCCTTCAGTCGCTCCCACCAAGCTACAAGAGCTTCGTGATGAACTAGAATATGCAGGGGATGGTGAAAACCATTCCTGAAGTGTTTTCAATGTTGAAGTCAGCAGAGGCTGAAATCAAGAAAGAACATCAAGTGTTGATGATCAATAAGACCACTAAGTTCAAGAAGGGCAAGGGCAAGAAGAACTTCAAGAAGGACGGCAAGGATGTTGCCGCGCCCGGTAAGCCAGTTACCGGGAAGAAGTCAAAGAATGGACCCAAGCCTGAAACTGAGTGCTTTTATTGCAAGGGGAAGGGTCACTGGAAGCGGAACTGCCCCAAATACTTAGCGGATAAGAAGGCTGGCAACACCAAAGGTATATTTGATATACATGTAATTGATGTGTACCTTACCAGTACTCGTAGTAACTCCTGGGTATTTGATACCGGTGCCGTTGCTCATATTTGTAACTCACAGCAGGAGCTGCGGAATAAACGGAGACTGGCGAAGGACGAGGTGACGATGCGCGTCGGGAATGGTTCCAGAGTCGATGTGATCGCCGTCGGCACGCTGCCTCTACATTTACCTATGGGATAAGTTTTGAACCTTAATAATTGTTATTTAGTGCCAAGTTTGAGCATGAACATTGTATCAGGATCTCGTTTGATACGAGATGGCTACTCATTTAAATCCGAGAATAATGGTTGTTCTATTTATATGAGAGATATGTTTTATGGTCATGCCCCTATGGTCAATGGTTTATTCTTAATGAATCTCAAGCGTAGTATTACACATATTCATAGTGTGAATGCCAAAAGATGTAAAGTTGATAACGATAGTCCCACATACTTGTGGCACTGCCGCCTTGGTCACATTGGTGTCAAGCGCATGAAGAAGCTCCATGCTGATGGACTTTTAGAGTCTCTCGATTATGAATAATTTGACACATGCGAACCATGCCTCATGGGCAAAATGACCAACACTCCGTTCTCCAGAACAATGGAGCGAGCAACCAACTTATTGGAAATCATACATACCGATGTGTGCGGTCCAATGAGCGTTGAGGCTCGCGGAGGATATCGTTATGTTCTCACTCTCACTGATGACTTGAGTAGATATGGGTATGTCTACTTAATGAAACACAAGTCTGAGACCTTTGAAAAGTTCAAGGAATTTCAGAATGAGGTAGAGAATCAACGTGACCGAAAGATAAAGTTCCTACGATCAGATCGTGGAGGAGAATACTTAAGTCACGAATTTGGTACACACTTAAGGAAATGTGGAATCTTTTCACAACTCACACCGCCTGGAACACCTCAGCGTAAAGGTGTGTCCGAACATCGTAATCGCACTCTATTGGATATGGTGCGGTCTATGATGTATCTTACCAATTTACCACTATCATTTTGGGGATACGCTCTAGAGACAGCTACATTCACTTTAAATAGGGCACCGTCTAAATCCGTTGAGACGACACCGTATGAATTATGGTTTGGGAAGAAACCTAAGTTGTGGTTTCTAAAAGTTTAGGGATGCGATGCTTATGTCAAGAAACTTCAACCTGAAAAGCTCGAACCCAAGTCGGAAAAATGCGTCTTCATAGGATACCCTAAGGAAACCGTCGGGTATACCTTCTACTTAAGATCCGAGGGCAAGATCTTTGTTGCCAAGAACGGATGCTTTCTGGAAAAAGAGTTTCTCTCGAAAGAAGTAAGTGGGAGGAAAGTAGAACTCGATGAAGTACTACCTCTCGAACAGGAAAGTAGTGCAGCTCAGGAAAATGTTCCTGTGATGCCTACACCAACTGAAGAGGAAAATAATGATGATGATCAAGGTACTTCGGATCAAGTTGCTACTGAACTTCGTAGGTCCACAAGGACACGTTCCGCACCAGAGTGGTACGGCAACCCTGTCCTGGAAATCATGTTGTTGGACAACGGTGAACCTTCGAACTATGAAGAAGCAATGGCGGGCCCAGATTCCAACAAATGGCTTGAAGCCATGAAATCCGAGATAGAATCCATGTATGAAAACAAAGTATGGACTTTGACAGACTTGCCCGATGATCGGCGAGCGATAGAAAACAAATGGAGTTTTAAGAAGAAGATGGACGCGGATGGAAATGTTACCATCTATAAAGCTCGACTTGTCGCTAATGGTTATCGACAAGTTCAAGGGATTGACTACAACGAGACATTCTCTCCCGTAGTGAAGCTGAAGTCCGTCCGAATCATGTTAGCAATTGCCGCATACTATGATTATGAGATATGGCAGATGGACTTCAAAATGGCATTCCTTAATGGACATCTTAAGGAAGAGTTGTATATGATGCAGCCAGAAGGTTTTGTCGATCCTAAGAACGCTAACAAAGTATGCAAGCTCCAGCGATCCATTTATGGACTGGTGCAAGCATCTCGGAGTTGGAACATTCGCTTTGATGAGATGATCAAAGCGTTTGGGTTTATGCAGACTTATGGAGAAGCCTGCGTTTACAAGAAAGTGAGTGGGAACTCTGTAGCATTTCTCATATTATATGTAGATGACATACTCCTGATGGGAAATGATATAGAACTTCTGGACAGCATTAAGGCCTACTTGAATAAGTGTTTTTCAATGAAGGACCTTGGAGAAGCTGCTTATATATTAGGCATCAAGATCTATAGAGATAGATCGAGACGCCTCATAGGTCTTTCACAAAGCACATACCTTGATAAGATTTTGAAGAAGTTCAAAATGGATCAGTCCAAGAAGGGATTCTTGCCTATGTTGCAAGGTGTGAGATTGAGCTCGGCTTAGTCCCCGACCAAGGCAAAAGATAAAGAAGAGATGAGTGTCATCCCCTATGCTTCAGCCATAGGATCTATTGTGTATGCCATGTTGTGTACCAGACCTAATGTAAACCTTGCCGTAAGCTTGGTAGCAAGGTACCAAAGTAATCCCGGCAAGGAACACTGGACAACGGTCAAGAATATCCTGAAGTACCTGAAAAGGACAAAGGACATGTTTCTCGTTTATGGAGGTGACGAAGAGCTCGTCGTAAAGGGTTACGTCGACGCTAGCTTCGACACAGATCTGGATGACTCTAAGTCACAAACCGGATACGTGTATATGTTGAATGGTGGAGCAGTAAGCTAGTGCAGCTGCAAGCAGAGCGTCGTGGCGGGATCTACATGTGAAGCGGAATACATGGCAGCCTCGGAGGCAGCGCATGAAGCAATTTGGGTGAAGGAGTTCATCACCGACCTAGGAGTCATACCCAATGCGTCGGGGCCGATCAAACTCTTCTGTGACAACACTGGAGCTATTGCCCTAGCCAAGGAGCCCAGGTTTCACAAGAAGACCAGGCACATCAAGCGTCGTTTCAACTCCATCCGTGAAAATGTTCAAGATGGAGACATAGATATTTGCAAAGTACATACGGATCTGAATGTCGCAGATCCGTTGACCAAACCTCTCTCGCGAGCAAAACATGATCAACACCAGAACTCTATGGGTGTTCAATTCATCACAATGTAACTAGATTATTGACTCTAGTGCAAGTGGGAGACTGTTGGAAATATGCCCTAGAGGCAATAAAAAAAGCATTATTATATTTCCTTGTTCATGATAATTGTCTTTTATTCATGCTATAACTGTATTATCCGGAAATCGTAATACACGTGTGAATACATAGACCACAATATGTCCCTAGTGAGCCTCTAGTTGACTAGCTCATTGTGATCAACAGATAGTCATGGTTTCCTGGCTATGGACATTGGATGTCGTTGATAACGGGATCACATCATTAGGAGAATGATGTGATGGACAAGACCCAATCCTAAGCATAGCACAAGATCGTGTAGTTCGTTTTCTAGAGCTTTTCCAATGTCAAGTATCTCTTCCTTAGACCATGAGATCGTGTAACTCCCGGATAACGTAGGAGTGCTTTGGGTGTATCAAACATCACAACGTAACTCCGTGACTATAAAGGTGCACTACAGGTATATCCGAAAGTGTCTGTTGGGTTGACACGGATCAAGACTGGGATTTGTCACTCCGTATGACGGAGAGGTATCTCTGGGCCCACTCGGTAATGCATCATCATAATGAGCTCAAAGTGACCAAGTGGTTGGTCACGAGATCATGCATTATGGTACGAGTAAAGTGACTTGCCGGTAACGAGACTGAACAAGGTATTGGGATACCGACGATCGAGTCTCGGGCAAGTAACGTACCGATTGACAAAGGGAATTGTATACGGGGTTTGATCGTATCCTCGACATCGTGGTTCATCCGATGAAATCATCGAGGAGCATGTGGGAGCCAAGATGGGTATCCAGATCCCGCTGTTGGTTATTGCCCGAGAGTCGTCTCGGTCATGTCTGTATGTCTCCCGAACCCGTAGGGTCTACACACTTAGGAGTATGAATATGAGTATGCAGCATACCGAATGTTGTTCGGAGTCCCGGATGAGATCCCGGACGTCACGAGGAGTTTCGGAATGGTCCGGAGGTAAAGAATTATATATAGGAAGTGGTACTTCGGCCATCGGGAAAGTTTCGGGGTCACCCGGTAATGTACCGGGACCACCGGAAGGGTCCCGGGGGTCCACCGGGTGGGGCCACCCATCCCGGAGGGCCCCATGGGCTGCAGTGGGAGGGGAACCAGCCCCTAGTGGGCTGCTGCGCCCCCCTAGGCCCACCCCCTGCGCCTAGGGTTGAAACCCTAGGGTGGGGGGCGCATCACATGCCTTGGGGGGCACTCCACCCCCCCTGGCCGCCGCCCCCTTGGGAGATTGAATCTCCCAGGGCCGGTGCCCCCCTGGGGGCCTATATAAAGGAGGGCAGGGGGGAGGGCAGCCGCACCCTGTGCTTTGGCGCCTCCTTCCCCCTGCTACACCTCGTCCTCCTCCCGTAGTCGCTTGGCGAAGCCCTGTTGGAGTTCTGCTGCATCCACCACCACACCGTCGTGCTGCTGCATCATCATCAACCTTTCCTTCCCCCTTGCTGGATCAAGAAGGAGGAGACGTCTTCCGTCCCGTACGTGTGTTGAACGCGGAGGTGCTGTCCGTTCAGCACTTGGTCATCGGTGATCTGAATCACGACGAGTACGACTCCATCATCACCATCCCCTTGAACGCTTCCGCACTCGATCTACAAGTGGTATGTAGATGCAATCTCTCTCCCATGACTCGTTGCTTAGATGAACTCATAGATGGATCTTGGTGAAACCGTAGGAAAAATTTTAATTTTCTGCAACGTTCCCCAACACTATCATAGTCCTTTTGATAAGTAAGAGTGTAGGACCCAACGAGGAGCAGAAGAAAATGACAAGTGGTTTTCAGTAAGGTATTCTCTGCAAGCACTGAAATTGTAGATAACAGATAGTTTTGTGATAAGATAATTTGTAACTGGCAGCAAGCAATGAAAGTAAATAAGGTGTAGCAAGGTGGCGCAATCCTTTTTGTAGCAAAGGACAAGCCTGGACAAATTCTTATAATGAGAAAAGCGCTCCCGAGGACACATGTGAATTATCGTCAAGCTAGCTTTCATCACGTTCATATGATTCACGTTCGTTACTTTGATAATTTGATATGTGGGTGGACCGGTGCTTGGGTATTGCCCTTTCTTCGACAAGCATCCCACTTATGATTAACCCCTATTGCAAGCATCCGCAACTACAAAAGAAGTATTAAGGTAAACCTAACCATAGCATGAAACAAGTGGATCCAAATCAGCCCCTTACGAAGCAACGCATAAACTAGGGTTTAAGCTTCTATCACTCTAGAAACCCATCATCTACTTATTACTTCCCAATGCCTTCCTCTAGGCCCAAATAATGGTGAAGTGTCATGTAGTCGACACTCACATATCACAAATAGAGGAGAGACAACATACATCTCATCAAAATATCGAACGAATACCAAATTCACATGACTACTAATAGCAAGACTTCACCCATGTCCTCAGGAACAAACGTAACTACTCACAAAGCATATTCATGTTCATAATCAGAGGGGTACTAATATGCATTAAGGATTTGAACATATGATCTTCCACCAAATAAACCAACTAGCATCAACTACAAGAAGTAATCAACACTACTAGCAGGGGCGGAGCCAGAAAAACTGGCCATTGGGTTCACTCCATGACTAAATTCTGTATAACTTTATTTTGGTTTACTAAAGTGTGTCCAACTCTCAAAAAAATTCCTTATTTCGACTCTTCTGACTCGTCATGACCCGAGGAAATTTAAGCCTTGATGCAACAAGCATCTTACCAAATCAATGAAAGTATTAAGGTGGATTAGATTTTGCTTTTTTTGTAAGATCAGTTTGCTAACCTAGAGCAACCTGAATTGACTGAACTTGATTCATAAAAGCATCACATCTTTTTGCTATTGCACTATGAAAGCTAATAACATTAGCCTTACCATCATTAGTATATACTCTGATTTTCTTGTTCCAATCATTCCAGCCGATAATTGCAAATGCACCGATCCCAGCTTGTCCCTCATTGTAATGAAAAGGTAGCAGCACAAACACAAGGCCTTATGCACTTTATCACTATATTCAAGTGAAGGACCATATTCATTAACAATCTGGATTAGATCTCTCTTGAGTATCTCCAATCTCCCTCTGTGGGTAATCAAAATTAGACGGCGGCCTATAAGGTACCTCGTTAAATATTTGCGCCTAATCTCATCTTGCTTCTTTGGATTTTTTCTGTACTCTGAAATTCTCTTCCGATCATCCGGATCATAAGGCAACTCATCTAAGTTAATTTGTGCATGAATACTAGGCTTTGGGAGACTAGTTGCAGTGACATTTGATGCACTTTGCCTACGTCTAATGGGTGACCTTGATGTGCCTATATCATTATCTCGGTCTAGTGACCGAGTTCCCTCCGAGAAAAATACCTCTCCGTAGGCTGGATCAATCAAAGATAATGGAGTATTTTTTAAAGAAAGACGAGGGCAAAACAATAGCTATTGTACAGGGCTATTAGTCTAGATAGAACATATGCAAGAGAGAAGATGTGGCAATTCAATCTAACTAATTAGCTCAAGTTTTGGGATTCAATTGTTGCCGATGTCGATCTGCATCCGCCAGCTTAACGTGGGCGTGCAGCGGTGGCCGAGTCGCCGAGCAACATGAACAGGCGAGATGGGAGTCGGAGAAACAAATAGATGAGGTGTGCCGTGTGCGGCTGCATGTTTGCGTGACTCACGGACCCACATTTTAGGCAAATGAATGATTCGTGGGCTCTTTCCTTTTGGGCACTCTGTTCCACATGAGGTATATTTGTTGGGGTCAGCCAATATATTTTACTGGGTTTGCATCAGGTAAATACATACATGTACACACGTACCAGGCAAAATCCATTGGGTTCACTTGAACCCAATAGCTCTACTCTGGCTCCTCCGCTGACTACTAGCAACCCACAGGTACCAATCTGAGGTTTGGGTACAAAGATTGGATACAAGAGATGAACTAGGGTTTGAGAGGAGATGGTGCTGGTGAATATGTTGATGGAGATTGGCCCCCTCCCAATGAGAGGATCGTTGGTGATGACGACGGTGATGATTTCCCCCTCCCAGAGGGAAGTTTCCCCGGCAGAACAGCTCCGTCGGAGCCCTAGATTGGTTCTGCCAAGGTTCCGCCTCGTGGCAGCGGAGTTTCGTCTCGTGAGCTTGCTTATGATTTTTTCCAGCGTAAAAGACTTCATATAGAAGAAGATGGGTACCTGAGGGCCACCAGGGGGCCCAGGAGACAGGGGCGCGCCCAGTAGGGGGGGCGCCCCCCACCCTCTTGGCCAGGGTGTGGGCCCCCTCTGGTATTTTCTTCGCTCAATAATTCTTATTAATTCCAAAAATGACTTTCGTGGAGTCTCAGGACTTTTGGAGATGTGCAGAATAGGTTTCCAATATTTGCTCCTTTTCTAGTCCAGAATTCCAGCTGCCGGCATTCTCCCTCTTCATGATAAACCTTGTAAAATAAGAGAGAATAGCCATAAGTATTGTGACATAACGTGTAATAATAGCCCATAATGCAATAAATATCGATATAAAAGCATGATGCAAAATGGACGTATAAGCCCTGCGTTGGTAGCATCATCATCACCGTCATCACGCTGTCGTGCTGAAGAAACTCTCCCTTGGCCTCAACTGGATCAATAGTACGAGGGACGTCATCGAGATAAACGTGTGCTGAACTCGGAGGTGCCGTGTCTTCGGTACTTGGATAGGTCGGATCGTGAAGACATACGACTACATCAACCGCATTGATATAATGCTTCCGCTTACGGTCTACGAGGGTACGTGGACGACACTCTCCCCTCTCGTTGCTATGCATCACCATGATCTTGCGTGTACATAGGATTTTTTTTTGAAATTACTACGTTCCCCAACACCACTTTCAACTGATAAACGGTCGCAACAGAGTCAAATAAACATATCATCGGTGTTTGTATTTAATACACGAGGGCTGCCTTCCGTAATTATCATTATAAAGCCATAAATATGCATCAATTTGACTTAAGATATTGGCCAAGCTGGGTTGCCTGGCTCCTATGCTTACCCGTACGTTCCCGATTGTTCGTCTAGGTGGTAAAGGGAGCACCTCTATGATTGTTACTACCGGGTTGTCCGGGTTAGTGCCTCAGACTGGGTGAAGCCGAAAGCTAGCCATCTTAATGGATATAATTGGTCGGCAACGATGGAAGTGAAAATTTTGGTTCATTAGACCATAGAGTTTGGGAACTTTCCCCAAAGTAAATCCTCAATATTTTCCTCACACATTGATCGGAGATGAGGTTTCATGATCATGATCAGCATGACAACCCAAAGAAAGGAATTGATAGCGGGACTATTTTCTTTGGAAGATTTTTCTTACGTTAATAGTAATATAACATATCTCTCCGTGTACCTTTGTTTATAAAACCGTATGGCCGGATTGCCTTGTTTGCCATAAATCTTTGCCCCATAAAGGCTTTATAAATTAGGACAAACACTCCCTAGCTACTGGCCAAGGAGGTTGAAGCCGATGGTCGGTCAAAAAAGTTTTGTACAATGTGGATCCGAGCATTAATGATGTAAAGTACTTGGATACATAGAATCATTAAACATAAAAATTGCGAGTAAAATCCATTTACTGCAACCCATCTTTTAAACCCCTTGGGGCCTACCTTGGCGAGGTCGGATTTTGACCAGCTCTAAGCTCCTTTAAGATATCCTATTCTCTTTTTGAGAAGTTTGTGTTAAACACAACAAAATTTTTTGTCAAACGGATATCGATCCTTAATTCGGCCACCCGTGCCCACATTAAGGCTCGGGGGCTACTGGGCTTCGCGCTCATTATTTATAAATATTAAAGGGGCACATCGATCCCCTGATCTAGTGTTGCCACCCGACCAGTGGCTCGGGGGCTACTGCATTGCCTATACAATGCAGAAAATTCAAAGTGATCCGTGTTTGGCATGACCGAACTATGGACAAGCGCGTCTTTGGTCAACAATAAGTACCATCTGGAACTTACCCGACATCAAGCTAATATATCACGACGACTTCTCGAAGACCCTCTCTCCAGGGCCCGTTTGCCGATCACTATTTCCTCTAATATATTACACCGTGTTTCTATTCCTAAGTATGCTACCGAGCTGGGAATTGATCCTCAGGCTTATTTCACTAGTCGACCTGAGTCTCAGGGGCTACTAGGATCAGCGGTTTCATGTTTTCCTTCAGGTGCATCTCGGGTTTTAGACCGACACACACCTTGAGGGCTACTAGTTATACATATTGACAACAAATAAATTTACATGCATCGGAAATAAAAATCCGCAAACAATCAGCCCATGACCGAGGTGCTGAACCACCTTGAAAGCATTTCAGGATATAGCTCGGATGCAAGTGGCTGGCTCCATAGAGGAAATTTCCGGCATTAAGCTCGGCTAAACTCCTTCAACTTTTTTGAACCAAGGTGATCTATGACACCTCGGATACAGTCCGGCGCTGGAGCTCAGATGTAGTGCAGCATTGGAGCCCATCTGTAACAAGACTCTTCAGATATAGTCCGGCGTTGGAGCTCGGATACATTCCGGCTTTGGAGCTCGAAAGCGGTCCGGCATTGGTGCTTGGCTGCAAAAAGATACCTCGAATGCGGTCCGGTGTTGGAGCTCGGATGCAAGTGGACACTGTCGCATGACAAACACTTCAAACCCGAGGTGTGGCATAAAAATAACATGGCATTGATAAAGGCTGAAGACTTAAAGGGCTCTTCGGATACCCGACGTGTGAGATCTTCAGATTTAGCTCGGCAATCCACAATATAGAAGATGGGAAGTGATAACCCACAAGTATAGGGGATCACAACATTTTTCGAGGGTAGAGTATTCAACCCAAATTTATTGATTCGACACAAGGGGAGCCAAAGAATATTCTCAAGTATTAGCAGTTGAGTTGTCAATTCAACCACACCTAGATAACTTAATATCTGCAGCAAAGTATTTAGTAGCAAAGTAGTATGGAAGTAACGGTAACGGCGATAAAAGTAGCAGTAGTAGTTTTGTAGTAATTGTAACAGTGGCAACGGTAAAGTAACTAAGCAAAGAGCAGTATGTGAAAAGCTCGTAGGCATTGGATCGGTGATGGAGAATTATGTCGGATATGATTCATCATGTAATTGTTATAACATAGGCTGACACAGAACTAGCTCCAATTCATCAATGTAATGTAGGCATGTATTCCGAATATAGTCATACATGCTTATGGAAAAGAACTTTCATGACATCTTTTATCCTACCCTCCCGTGGCAGTGGGGTCCTATCGGAAACTAAGGGATATTAAGGCCTCCTTTTAATAGAGTACCGGACCAAAGCATTAACACATAGTGAATACATTAACTCCTCAAACTACGGTCATCACCGAGAGTGGTCCCGATTATTGTCACTTCAGGGTTGCCGGATCATAACACATAGTAGGTGACTATAGACTTGCAAAATAGGATCAAGAACTCACATATATTCATGAAAACATAATAGGTTCAGATCTAAAATCATGGCACTCGGTCCCAAGTGACAAGCATTAAGCATAGCAAAGTCATAGCAACATCAATCTCAGAACATAGTGGATACTAGGGATCAAACCCTAACAAAACTAACTCGATTGCATGGTAAATCTCATCCAACCCATCATCGTCTAGCAAGCCTACGATGGAATTATTCACGCACGGCGGTGAGCATCATCAAATTGGTGATGGAGGAAGGTTGATGATGATGATGGCGACGGATTCCCCTCTCCGGAGCCTCGAACGGACTCCAGATCAGCCCTCCCAAGAGAGATTAGGGCTTGGCAGCGGCTCCGTATCGTAAGACGCGATGAATCCTTCTCTCTATTTTTTTTTCTCCCCGAACATGAATATATACAGTTGGAGTTGAGGTCAGTGGAGCACCAGGGGGGCCACGAGGAAGGGGGCGCGCCCCCCACCCTCGTGGACAGGGTGTGGACCCCCTGGCCTTGATTCTTTTGCCAGTATTTTTTATTAATTCCAAAAATAATCTCCGTGGAGTTGCAGGTCATTTCAAGAACTTTTATTTCTACACAAAAATAACACCATGGCAATTCTGCTGAAAACAGCGTCAGTCTGGGTTAGTTCCATTCAAATCATGCAAGTTAGAGTCCAAAACAAGGGCAAAAGTGTTCGGAAAAGTAGATACGATGGAGACGTATCAGGAATATTTGTTGAACCAGTTTTCAAGACCGACGACCGAAGACGAAGAACAGTTCGGAAGAACCGAGGAGCGTCCCCAACTTGAAGACCGGTTCAGGGGGCTACTGACGGTGTCCTGGACTAGGGGGTACTTACAACATCGTCTCCTGATCAGTTAGATTGGGCCGAGGACCCCCATGGCCGTTTACTCATGGGCCAGTTCGGACATCCGATGCATACACAAGGAAGATTCCACAAGACTTGGTGATCAAGACAAGGACTCCTCTCCACCGACGTATTCGACAAGGACTCTTGTTATCCTAGGCCTCTGGTACATTATATAATCCGAGGTCGGGCTAGTCGATAGGAGGAGGCTAGATCATTATGACATTATTCATCATACCCTTAGGTTTTAGACCACAACATATGATCTCGAGGTAAATCAACTCTTGTAATCTCTATATTCATCAAGATCAATCAAGCAGGAAGTAGGTTATTACCTACATTAAGAGGGCCCGAACCTGGGTAAACATCGTGTCCCCTGTCTCCTATTACCTATCGATCCATGACACACAGCTTGGGACCCCCTACCCGAGATCTCTCGGTTTTGACACCGACAAGCACCCTATTGAAGCATTCTGCCATGTTGCTTGTCATTTGGCCGTACCTCCGGCCATCTTCATCGAAAGCATGTGCCCACTTATTCCTTTCAGCAATGTTCTTATTGAGAAATTCAAGACCACCGGGATCATGTTTCTTGTGTGTGAGCAATGCATTGAACAAGTTGGCGAACCGCTTGTCGGAGAAAGTGAGACAACAATCTTGAAGATCACCGGCCAACTCCTTGATACCACATGCCCTATAGAAGTTTGCACAAAAGTGCCTCATGCACCATCGATGGTTCAACTTTGCATGTCCGAGAACGTCAACCACCACCACGTTTAGAATTTCTAGATGGCGATCTGATATGACAAAAATTTCCCTTTCAGTCGGTAATACCCTTGTTCTCAATTGACGCAAGAACCACTCCCAGTTATCATTGTTCTCCACCTCAACCAAAGCGAAAGACAAAGGCAACACCCGGTTATTGGCATCACTTGCTATTGCAACCAATATAGTGCCCTTGTATTGTCCGGTCAAGAACGTGCCATCAATGGCGATGACGGGCCGACAATGCTCAAAAGCCCTCACGCATTACTCAAAGGCCCAAAATGCACGGACAAATACTCGGACGGTCCTCCCATTGTGAATCAGTGTTTGGTGCCCATGAGGCTCGATCACGTGAACCATGCCTGGGTTTGTGGCGGCCATAGCTAACAACAACCTAGGGAGTCGGTTGTATGCTTCCTCCCAATTGCCATACAACATCTTGAATGTAGCTTGCTTCGCCTTCCATGCCTTGCCATACTTCACCTTGTAATGAAAGATGGCTTTCACAAGGTCAATGAAACTCTTAATGCTAATTGTTGGAAGTGTGGATATTTGGTTGGAAAACCTATAAGTGATGAACTCGGACGTGAGTTGTCTGTGTTCTTGGGACACAAGCTCGCCATCCGCATTCTTGTGTCGGCACATGTGACTTGGTACACAACTCACTATGCGCCAAGTGGGACCTCCTTTCCATGGCCTTGCACGCACAATCCATGGACATCTTGGCACTTCACATTTAACCGTGTAACGCACATTGACGTCCGAGTTGGCCAATCTATGTGGACGATAATGCGTAACCGAGTAGTTGTCGAGCCACATCTTCAATTCCAAGAAGGATTCAAACTCACAACCGGGATATATCCCGTTCTTGCCGTCTTCCAAATCACGGTGAGAACTTGGCCTACCTCCAAGAGATATACATTTGCCACCATCTACAACGGCTTCATCCGCAAGACTAAGATCCTTGAACAATGGTGTCTTGTGATCCCGCCCGAATACCTTCTTAAATGCTTCGGCCTCCTTCGGCGTGAACCCCTCCTCATCAACTTCTTCATCGGGACCATCGTCATCTGAGTCTGATGCATATGAACGGGAAAAAGGGATGGAATGGTCCATTATCTCTTGCACATGATATTGGTCGAGATCACCCACATTGTTGTCATGGAGATCAACTTCATTGTCATCCTCCTCGTACTCGCCATTCTCCTCTTCAAAAGCTTCATTTAATTTGGTTGTTTGAAATTGGGCTCAATGTTGGCCAAACTTGTTGCGTCAAATGAGGTTCACTCATTTGATCTTGGTTCATGGGTGGGGGAGTACTAGCAACCAACGGGGAGGGGTTCCGGTTCAAGTCCAAATGCAAACTAGACTCAACCTTCTTGGAGGCAAATAACTCAAGAGCCTTGTCTAGAGATTCGGCAACCGACTCCTTGTATGCAACCCAACGTTGCTCAGAGTTCACACGCATTGTCTTCCAACGGATGTGCATTACAAAACCAACATTATGCCTTCCCTCGAACTCAACAGGGTCACCTGGGTCCATCCAATTCAAATCCTTCCTCACTTGTTCCAAGACATCCGCATAGCTAGGACTACTCTCAAACACCATGTCAAGCTCATCCGGGTCCGGCTCAACATTGCCTTTCAAAAAGGCCTCTCTATCCACATGGTGAATATAAACACATGTGTCCCATCCCTACAATAATAAAAACGCACATATATCCAGTAATTACTTAACCGAATATTTGCACAAAATACATGAGCCCTAACATAGATATGAAAGAATAACCCTAACCCCCACTTAACAATAACCACAAACCTAACCATAGCATAACCCTAACCCCAACATAAAAACACACATAACCCTAACACTAGCATAGTATGAAGCCTAACCCTACCAAATTAGCAAAGAAACATAACATGTTTCCCAAATACAAGCCAAAACTAGGGTTTCCCCAAACTAGCAAGATTTGAGCAAATGTGACAATTCCTATGGATGAAAACGAGGGGATCGGAGGAGATTGCCTTAAGGGAGGGGTTGGCTTTGAAATCCACGGTCAAATACTCCGGATTTGCAAGATTTGAGAAGGATTTGAGACGGGGGGGGAGGGGAGAGAGGAGGGGCGCTTAGCTCAGGGTGTGGGTGGGGTGGGGGTGTGGGGTGGGGGTGGGCGTGGGGTGAGAGGGTGGGGCCAGCCTAAGTGACAAACAGACAGTGCAACGCCTAAGGTCCGGGCGCTGCACATTGCATGTGTGGCGCCTAAGCACTAGGCGCTGCACATTGCAAGTGTGACACCTACGCTTTAGGCGTTGCACGGCTGGATGTGGGACCGCGCCTGGCCTCGGGCTACCATGCTGGCCGGTCGTGCGGCGCCTAAGACAAAGGTGCTGCATAGTGGAGTGCAGCGCCCGGCTGTCAGGCGCCACACAAAATGGTCAATCTGTGATTTTTTTTCAAGAGCAGTTCAAATCATGATTTGATTTTGTCCACAGGTCAAATATGTGTTTTTTGCCCCAATGAGGAGTGTTCTTGTGCGTTGGGCTTTTATTTGGGTTGTATATGGACCAGTTCACTACCACTAGGCTGTTATCTGCGCCTTTCCCCACGGTTTCGGCGGTTTTAGACTAAAAAATAACTAGGGTTTAGAAGACCATTTCCTCCTTGGACTATCTATGTATGATTCCTCGGGTTTTCACCTATGGTTCCTATGGTCCCCTATTCCATGGCGATCCCGCCGGAGTCCACGTAAACATGTCGTTTCCACCGAGAATCATCATGTTCAACGGGAGTACTATCGAAGGGCACTACGAGGTTTGGTCTGCATGGTGGATCCGACACATACGGCGAGCAAGGGCGGTGAGAAGGAAGGTCTCGGACTCTCGGTGATGAGAAGGTAGATGCGGGAATAGATGGAAGAAAAGGACGGAGGTCTCATCCAAGCTTCAAAATATCGGATATCGAGTTCATATCGGTTTGGCTTCGACATATCGGATGTGGATACTGGGTGATATATCAGACGAATGTACATATATTGGCGAAAACATGTATAGTTTTTTTTCATTATTCTTGTTCAAAACATTTATTTTTATTAGAACAAAATGTATGATGTCAATGCTTTAACATAATAATTTTAGATTTCTAGTTTATTAACTTATTGATTAAGAAACTATTAAGTTAATATTCACCAAATTCTTACTCTATGATTGAAAACAATATATATGATAACAGTTCTTTATTAGAAAGCAGTGAAATAAGATTATGCATTTACAACTTCATTATATATTATCAAAGCCATGCACAATGTTTCATACAAATGCATATATCAGTTACCAGATCTGGCGCCTACGGGGGGGGGGGGGGGGGGGGAGTTTAGTGGGCTGCTTTTTCAAAGCCCAGTTGGAGCTGATTCGCTAACTGTTTCGCGTAGAATTCCATATAGTAGGCTGACCTGGTACAACCAGTCCAGCTGTTGACCGTTTAAGTGCTGACTTGTTTAAAAAAAAATAAGTGCTGACTTTTAGGGAAAAATATTTTTTGAAAAAAATCTGAAGAAAAGTAAAAAAAAAACCGTTGATTCAAAAATGTTCATGGATTTTGAAAAAATGTGCACAAACTTCAAGAAAGTTAAAGAATTTTAAAAATTTCATCAAGTTTGAAAAAAGTTAGATGAATTTAAAAAAGTTCATCAACTATGAAAAATATTCAAAAAATTGAAAAAAGTTTATTGATTTTGAAGGAAAGACTATTGATTTTGAAAAAAAATCATCTGATTTGAAAAAATGTTCATAAATTTTGAAAAAAATAAGTTCACAATTTTTTTAAAAGTTCATTGACTTTGAAAAAAAGTTCATCGATTTTTAAAAAAAAAGTTTATCAATATTAAAAAATCTCCAAAATTTGCAAAAAGTTCATCATATTTTTAAGAAAGTTAACAAAATTTGGAAAAAGTTCATCGGTATAGGAAAAAGGTTCATGGATTTTTAATTGATTATTATGTTCTAGGCGGTAAGTTCCAGCAAATGCTACATAGGCAAGAGCAGTTAAGTTTTGAAACACAAACCTAAAATATGCAACCGCACTTTATTTCGATGACGCGGTTACTTGTAACTACTTTATGGCTAGAGACAAAGAACGCCCAAAGACATATTTTAGAATGTTCCTTTCCTTTCTTCGCAGACATAGATACTAGTTCTCTAGAGATTCTTGTCTATGTTTCTTCTTCTTCCCAAGAAATGCAGAATCTTCATTCGTCTCAAGCAGGAGGTCCTTCAACTTTGTTTGACGACAATTTGATAGAAATATCAGAGTGATGTGATTTCATTACTGCTTGTCGTGTTGCTGCTGATTGCAAATTATCTTATGCAAAAGTACAAGGTAACAGGTTGTTTCAGTTTGATCTGCCTTGTGTTTTGCAACCTGATGTTGGCCTTTGGGAAACAAAGAATTTTGACCAAACAGGAAAGAAATGAGGTACTGTATATTTATTTAGACAAAGAAATTATTCAGGCATTCTTAGCATCGCATTGTGGAAGTTACCGGTTGGTGCGAATGAGAAATGCTATGTGGTATAAACCCTAAAATTAAGAGGATAACATTGAAGTCTTTGTAGAAAATAAATATGTGGCAATACGACGACACAAGTGTTGTAGAATAAAATGATGCATATTTGATGAAACAAGACAGAAAAGTATGGGAAAATGAGAGAAATATTTTTTTTGTGACTCAAAGAGCGATGCATGAATCACTGAGCAGACAGGACAACGGGAACACATGAGCGGAGATGAGATAAGAAAGCAAAAGAAATATAAAAGAAGAGGAGAAAAAGAGAAGTCGAACATAAGAGAAGAACATGACAGAGACGAAGGAAGAAGAAGATGAATAATGCAGAGTAGTCGTGGAACAGAGTATGTAACAGAACGGGGGATGTATGACATGTAACAGGTAGACATACGTATAACTGGGGTCCACAGACATATATGTATAAAATAAACATGTATACTGTCTGTATTAAGACATTTAAAGAATTTCCATTGATTTTCCAAGCATTTTCTGTCCAACCAAGTGCACGGATCACGGCGCAAATCGTCTATGGCAGGAGTTTGCGCAGGTGCGTGCCCCTATGAATTTCTGAATAAACCAGCCTAGCTCTGAGCGAAAATGGAGAAAACCAGCCTACCTCTCGCCTGGTACGAGGAACCGAGGCAAAAACAAAAAATGTGAGCCTACAAGGCCCTCCAGTTTCTGCCTAAATCTGGACGGTTTTCTAGGCATGGCCCGCTTTTCGGCCCGAGTTTCGGCATGGCTAGCCCTTCTAGGGGCGATCTGGAGAGAGCCTGAGGCTGACAAGGTGGGGCCGTTAGTGGGTCGCAATCGACCAACGGGCTACTTTTTTTTGGACTGCCGTTTCTGGCTCTTTTTCCCTACTTCTATACTAGCCAGATGTCAATTTATGATTGGGATTAGGGGGGTGGAGGGCAGTTAAATACATCTAGATACATTTATTTAAGTGACAAGTAATATGAACCGGAGGGAGTAGTACGATCGCACGAAATTTCAGTGCTTGACCCAAAATGAAACCGATTAAATGAATGAATACTCGACGAGCGAGGAGAGAGGGGTTTGGTGGATGTGGATCCGATCCATCCAACATGGAATTCGCCGAAGCTATGGCCTGCCGCGAGAAGGATGGCAATGGATCGGGTTTGGATCGGGTTGAATAATATCAAATCCATATCCATATCCATGAAAACAGTCTTTGCCTGCCCATGAAAAAATCTGTGGGTGAAATTTTGTGTCCATGTCCAAATCCGACGGATATTCCATACCCATTGGATATCCACTGGGTCCTCTCAAGACATATAAATAAGACCTAACACGATGTTAATGTAAGCTCTTCCATTATTCACCTGCGAGATGAAGAATCTGTCGGCGGTGGGACCGATCATCGATGATATGAAGATGATGCTGCTATCGTTTGTGGATTTTAAAGTTTCGTGGATTCGAAGAACAGGGAATAAGGGTGCCCGTATCTTAGAGAGAGGGGAGTCGCGTTGGAATTAGACAGGGTTTGGTTTGATGAGCCTCCTGAATCTCTATTATTAAAGGAGGATCGAACGTCGTGATGGTTCGACCTCCTTCTCGCCGCCTCCTGGTATCGCTACTTCCCCGCCTCGCCTGGTGCGACCCCTATAGAAAAAAAACATCCAAAGTAACCGAACGAATAGATAAAATACCTGCACGAAAAAGAAGGAGAACAATTACCGGGGAAGCAACTGCATCCCACGATCGCACGTCCCACGCCTGGTCTCCCCGGCCCCTCGCTTCCGATCACATCTCTCGCCTGTATGGTCTCGCCGCTCTGCCCTCTCGATCCGCTGCCGTGAAGGCTGTATGGTCGCCATCTAGCCTCCACCGTCTCCCTTCTCCTCTCTGAAGGCAGGCCCTCCTCGGTGTGATGAGTAGTCCGCGGTGCTGCCGCCCCCTGCACGAGAGTGGCCGCGGCGTCGGCCACACCAGCACTCTCGTCGGGGCCGCACTTCCTGTACCGTACCTGCCTGGCCGAGAGGAGCGTGCTGCTCGCCATGATCTTCTCCATGTCGTAAGTCGTAACAGCTGATTGCGAAGTTGGTGACCTTCGCCGCCTCCTCCTCCTCCTCCTTGACTGCACGGAAGAAACACAACCAATGATTAATGACTGACACAACTTTAGCAGTAGGCTACCCGGTCGAGCTCTCCCAGTGGTCAAACGAGCCAAGCGCAAAAGTGACGAGAGAATGCATGCTCTGCAATGACGTGCGCTGCCACTGCGTACCTTGCAGGGTTCTTGCTAGGAATCTGAAGATAGCGTGTTGTACACCTGCAGGTAATTTGCTTTTATTGGATTGTGGGAGGAGAGGCCAACCGTACTTGTGTAATGGTGCAGCTTAAATGTTTGAAGGAAGACTTGGTTTGATGCCTCTATGCTAGCTGAATATATTTTTAATCCGTCTATCGAATAATTACATCATACTTGGAGAATAATTACATCCTACTTGGAGGTAGCGGGGACGTGTCACATGTTTTTGGGATCCAGGTAATATTTAGCTTACCTGCTAGACCACATTACTTCCAAAATATTTACCTACCATGACAGGAAAATCTATTGGATCTAGCACTGCATTGTAGACTCAACATATCTAGCTCAGACCCGTCATCCTCTCATTCCGTGTTATGTATGCTTTTCTTTTGAAGTTTTCATCAACCTCGCTTTCTTTATTCAGATCAAGATGGTTGTATATACATCCAAATTCAGATCACACAGTGCCTTACAAGGTGGGAATCAGCAGGGCAAGGGAAGAATCCTGGGAGGTAATTTTGATTATCCCATAATGGGGACCATGATAGATGTTGGCTAATTGTGTTTTGAAGAATATCAGTTTCATGTTCTCTTGGTGTTTTTGGATTTGCCTCAATGTCATCCAGAGTGAGTTCATATACCAAAATCTTAATCCAACTCCTTTCTGGACATAAGTTTATATGCACATGCTACATAGTTTTGATGTATATATGTCTCTTCCTCTGAGTAGTATGCTCCAATTTTTGTTTCTTGATGTATATTGCCACTTGAATAACACTCAGTTTCTCTAAATAAATTTGTACTCTACATACCTCTCTCTCTGCGGTGGAAAATCTATCATACAGGGCAATAAGATGAAATCAGTTTTTAATTTGAGATGTCCTTTAAAAACCCCATGGAGAAACCAGGCGAATTGACAGTCAGCCCGCATCAATATGGCGAATCGACCGGAGTTGCCTTCTTGGGACGATGCATTTGCATTGAAGCAGTGTCGCTGGTCTGATCGCGGCGGTCAGCACCGCCCTCCCATCCGGTCACATTGCGCGACATCAATACAGGTCTGCAGCTCTGGGCCGGCATGAATGTGGTGCGGGAAGCTGCGCGTCTGTTGGAGAGATAGAGCATGTATGTTTATTTGTATTTTTCTTACTTAATAGGTCGATTTGCTCCAGTGATTCTGCGGCCGTCGAGGAGGTGAGGTTTTTCCATCAAATGATTTTACAGTCTGTTTGGTGTGACCACTGCTACTAGGTGCAGAGTAAGTACTAGGACAAGCATCAGCCGTGTGAATTGTTAATCAATATGGTTTTGCAAGTCGTTGAGTCGTAGTAGCTATGTAGGATTCCTAATGTATACTACCATGAATCATGTTCTGTCGTTAAGGAGACCCTTTTCTAAATGTATTCCAGACTGCTGAGCCTCTTCTATTTTTTAACTTTTGGCATGGACAAGGATCACCTTGAATACTATTATGTAGAGTACATCTCTGTAGTAGTTCTTTTTTTTTACAACAGAGTACATGTCTATAGTTAGCGTGGAGCGATAACTCATCTGTCATTTGCACTTGCTGTTTCATATGCTTTTATCAATAGTAAAGCTTCTGGGATTACAATTATAGTGGTTTACTTGGAGTAAGTACAGTTTACGTCCTGATATTGTCACTAATACTGTATAATCTAGCTTTACATGGCTTTCTCATTATGGAGTGTAATGTCATGGACGTCTGATGCGATTTCAGACTTTTCAGTGTGCAAATACTTAGAGCATTTGACTTATATGTATACATGACATATGTCAAAATGACCATGAAGGATATATGTGCTACTCAGAAAATGCCGAGCAATATGAGCTTGTCATAGCAGCTATTTAGTTGGAAGAAAACATAGATTGAAGATGGATATATCAAATGCACCTGCTTGGTAGGATTCTTATTTAGTTATGTGGAGGCAGTGATGCTTCCTTTGATGTGGATATGTGTATTTTTTTTAATATTTGCTTACTTGCTTCTTGCTTGTCTATCAGGCTACTTTGGTAGATTTTAGAGAGAAATTTGTTTTTGAACAAGACTATCAAGGAAGCATCATGGCAAAGATATATGTTGCATTACTATAGTTGAGATAATTTGATTTGATTATAATATGTCAAGCTTCTGAAACTTCACTATGTACGTTGGTTTGGTGGTTTGATATTTGTCACACTATAGTAATAAGCAACATACGACACATAAATTCTAGATTTTTTTTCTGACTCAAGATCTCTACGCCTAAATTTATTGTTTTGTGGCACTGTGCGGACATTTTTCTCTCGGTGACCAATATCCCTCAAGCTATACGAGATTTGATTAAGAACATAGGGATACCTTTTTTTTTTTAACTCGTGATGATAAGTATGTATATCTGGAATTCAAGTTTGAGTCACATGTACTTGGTTTAGTAGTACTCTTTCCATTCAAAATAAATGTCGGGTTTTAGTTGAAATTTGAACCGACACATATTTTGGAACGGAGGGAGTACATTGTATAGGGAAGAAGGTATCATACTATTTCGTAGCGCTTTAAGCAGAAGGGGTTGTCAGGGCTTCAAGTGGGTTAGTAGATAACAACAAGCAACTAGCAAGGTTGGATCAACGTTGGAGGCGAATAACAATGGTGAGCGATGTTTAAATTTATGTTTCGTGGCAACGCACGAGCACTCAGCTAGTGTATTCTGCAAGTTGTACAGACAAGATCCCGTAGCATGGGATGAATGATAAAGTGGAACTGATTCTTAAAAAGAAAAGACTGCACGTGGTCTCTCTTGTCTTATACTTTATTTTTTTATGACATGGTCTGCATATAAAATTTGATCAAAGTCAAAGTACACAAAGTTGACCAAATTTATATAAAAAAATATGAACATCTATGATACTAAAACTATACAGTATGAAAATACATTTGATGGTGCATCTGATAATGTTGATTTCATCTTGTGAATGATGATATTTTTCAATATAAACTTAGTCAAACTTTATAAAGTTTGATTTTGAGCAAACCTTATATGCAAACTAAAAAGAAAGGACGCCGATAACTGCCACACGTGTGGTGTATCGGGTGGTTGTGCCGCACGTCCTGTGTGGCACGGAGACGACCCCGCCCACACGACCGCGTCCGGGCGCGCGCAGCCACAGCCCGCACGTCCGGTGCAGCGCGATCGCCCCGCACGAGCACGTCCGGGCGAGCGAGCACGCGGCCCGCACGACCCGTCTCGGCCGTCGCCCCTCCCCGCCTGCGAGCCACACGCCCGGCGTGTTAGTAACCACGCGTCCCGCCGCGATTGCCATGGTCCGGACCCTCTTCAGTTGCCATGTTGCTGAACTGCAGTTGCCATGTTGCTGAACTACAGTTGCCATGTCGGAAACTACAGTTGCCATGGTTGCTCAACTGCAGTTCCCATCTTAGGTCAAGTGTCGGATGCCATTTTTGGGCAACTACAGCTGTTGCCATGTCGGACAACTACAGTTATCATGATTTGGAAAACTTTAAAGAGTTGCCACCTACTAACACTGGACAGTTGCCATGTAGCACTAAAAAACATGGCAAAAAACATGTTGCGGGTAAAAAGAGAATTGCCATCTGCTTACAAGCACGCTAGGGCAGTTGCCATGTATCCTGCAAAACACATGGCAACTGATGGCTTTTGGTGTGTGGGAGAGAAGACGGGCATATGGGCGACGGTGGTTTCTTTAGGAGTTGCCATCTACTAACACTAGACAGTTGCCATGTAACGCTACAAAACAGACATGGCAACTATAACATGTTCGGGTAAAAAGAGAGTTGCCATATGCTTACAATCACAAATAGGGCAGTTGCCATGTACCCTTCAAAAACATGCCAAATGACAGTTTGGGTGTGAGAGAGTGGGAGAATGACAGTTATGGGAGATGGGGAACAGGAGTGGTGTGTGGCGTGCGGGCGCGACAGCAGTTCCATCGCACGCCCCGACTGGCGAACGTTGGCCGCGGAGAGAAAACAGGCGTGTGGGCGAACTCCCCCACATGCCACACACACGAGTTGTCCTACGTGGCACACAAACTCAGCCTTTTTATGCCAAGATTCGTGTAAAAGACGCTGGACGGTGATGGAGGCGTGTGGGCGAGTTGGCTAACGCCCACACGTGTGGGCGTTAACATTTCCGAAAAGAAATAGAGGGAGTATAATATACCCGGCCGGACTCCTCCTCTAGTCCACGTCGGACTCCAAATCGCTCGCGGCACAGGAGCGGAGCTTCAGTACTACATATACCCCGGGCCGGCGAGGAAGCAATCGATCCATCCATCAATATTCGGGGCACACATGGCGTGGACGCGCTACCACGCCTCCTCGATGCATCCTCCTGCAGTCCCCGCTCGCCGTCGTCTCAAGTCCGGCGCCGACGACGCCCTCCCTCCTCCTTGGGTCCTGCTCGACGACCGCGCATACCTCGCCGGCGAATCTAACCACACCACGGCCGTCTCCCGCACAAGGCACGGCGACGAGATCCAGGCCACCTTCTTCCTCGCCGACCCGCCGCTCGTCTCCCACTTCTCCGTCTCGTGCGCCGCCGAGTTTGGCTGCGATCCCAGGATCCTCTACACGGAGGCCAACCTCGTCCTCCTCACCGTGGTGCTCGGCGACCCCTACAACTCCATCGACCCCCGGAAGAACGACTTCTACGTCTACGAGGTGAACGACGCCGCCGGCGGCGGCCCTCCCGCACTGACGCTGCTTCCGCACCCCCCGCCCGACTTGTTCCCCTTCCCGCGGGACAGATGCTACTACTTCCATGACTGCCAGGTAGGGCTCCTGCGCCACCGCAGGAGCTCCGACGGCGGCGGCGACGGCAGCCGTCCCAGAGCCTATGACGCCTACATCGTGGCCGCGCTCTGTACACTGCTAACGTTCCCGACGGAGTTAGCCCTTTACACCTACGTCTCCGACACCAAAGCGTGGAGCAGCAAACCAGCCTCATTCCCAGACGGCGGCAAACTGCCCCGAACCGCCATGCGCTGCGACAAGGTTATCACCATCGGAGGAGAAGCAGGCACCATGGGCTGGGTCGACCTCATGCGGGGTATCATCCTCTGTGACGTGCTCCCACTTGACCACCACGCCAAGACGCTCCGCTACATCCCTCTGCCGGAGCCCATCCGGCCAGACGACACCATCGACGAGTCTGGAGGCATGTACCGGGACATCGCTGTTGTGGGCGGCCGCATCAGGTATGCCGAGGTGCAGATGCACGTCAGGCCGGGCTCGGCTGGCCCGAAAGGCTCCTTCACCATCGACGGCTGGACGGCCGTCATATGGAGCAGGCCGGCCAATTCCGGCAAGGAGTCGGCCCCCTGGCGCAAGGACCACGAGGTCCGTGCTCACGAGGTTTCTTATTACGACGATGACGGCGAAAATAACACGGTGCCAGGCTTTGAGTTGCTCCCGGCTGTGGTGGATCACCAAGGCAACCCGCAGCCGACATTGGTGGGGATTCACGTCGGCCATCCCAAGCTCAGCTTGTGCGCCGGTGACAACACCCTTTACTTGATGGCCAAGGTCAACCGCTGGTACCGCAAAGCGTGGGTGATTGCCGTTGACATGAAGAACAAGAGACTGCGAGGAGTGGCCGATTTTGGTGGGGCACCAAGGTGCGCGTCATTTCTCCATGCCTATCGGCAGAGCAGGATCTCGGAGCATCTCGATTTGATTGATTAATGTGTTCTACCAGAAAAAGAATTCTATGAGACCGGGTCTCACGGATTAGTAGGTGAGACTCATCCTGATGAATGACACGTGGCATTCACAAATCACAAAGCATCTACCTCACCCCCATCTGAAATCAGGGAGGAGAGATTAGATGCTTTGTGACTTGTGAATGACACGTGCCATCCATCAGGGCGGGTCTCACCTGCTTTATATGAGACCTGGTCTCATATAATTCGTGCGTTCGTGCGTGCATGCGTTGTTGCCTGATATAAGGCATCAGAAGTTTCTCGTGGCGCTGCCATATGACGACAAAAGGAAGAAAATAAATATTCATCAAAGTATGTTTGTAAAAGGAGGCGATACGAAAGATGATTCATTTCTGTTTATATACAAGTCGGGTGCGTCAGGTTGAATTATACTGTAATCACTCTCAAAATAGTCTTTCGCCCCCATTTAGAAATAAAGGCACAAATGGCCGAACCAATACGTAGTGGTGAGAAAACGTTATACAATCAGGTCAAAACGAAAAATAAGCACCGGGCGAGTGTCACAGGTGCCACTAACTCAACGCCAAACATGAAAAGCAGAAGAGGCCACCTCTAAGAAACTACAACCAAAACAACTAAAGAGAAGCCACGAGGACCCGAACACGCCGAGCCATCTCCGGAGAGGGCTGACTCAACGTCGAGACAACCCCCTCGCTCCGGGCCGTGGAGCGCCGCTCCTGCCAAGAGACGGGAAGGACCGAGAACGAAGACCAGGAGGACATGTCTACAGGATAGGCGATCATCGAAACCACCCCTCACCAGAGACAAAGATGCACTCACTAGTAGAAAACCGGCCTTTAGTCCCGGTTCCAGAGGGCCTTTAGTCCTGGTTCTGGAACTGGGACTAAAGCCCCCCCTAGTCCCGGTTCTGGAACTGGGACTAAAGGGTCGGGAGTAAAGCCCACTAGTAGAAAAAGGATATAATGTGAGACACATTAGTCTCGGTTCAATTTTGGCCCGGTATTAATGGTACCATTAGTCCCGGTTCGTACGAATATGCAATAATGCCGGTTCGTGTTGAACCTTTAGTACCGGTTCGTGCCACGAACCGATACTAAAGGGGTGGTGGCAGGCTGGCGTCAGGCCGGGGCCCCACGAGCCCCTTTAGTCCCGGTTCGTGGCACAAACCGGTACTAAAGGGGTCTGAGTGTCTGACCTATAGTCCCGGTTGGAGACACAAACCGGGACTAAAGGGCCCATTTTCAAACTCTACCACCCACCCCCACATCCCTGTGGATCGCCTTTCCAGTTTTGTAAAAAGCAAAAGAAAATGATAAAAACTTTAAAAATTAAAATCCTTCGAGGTGTAGTTAAGTTACTACATCTACTAGTTAGGAAAATTAAAAAACTTAAATTTGCACATGTTTTGCAAAAAAGTGTTATGAAAATGTAAAATGGCCATATCTTTTGCATAAGATGTCAAAAACGCATAATATATCAAAAAAATCAGCATGAAAATCCGCATCCGATTTTGACGGCCTATGGCCTGTTTGCATTTTTTAGAATCCTCAAATTCTAAAAGGAAAAAAGATATGCTCAAATTTCAGATTTTTTTTTAATTTTTGTTAAATCTGGTCAAATTGTGGTCAAACTAATTATTCAAGAAATATTAGTGTTAATAAATAATTGTTTCAGTTTTTTGACTTTTGGTCAAACTGTGGTCAAACTATGGTCAAATCTGGTCAAACTATGGTCAAACTATGGTCAAACTACTTATTCAAGAAATATTTCAGTTACTAAGTAATAATTATTTTTTAGAATAATAGTTTCAACCTAAAACGGTGAAACATGTGACTTCATGCTCAAGCTAAATTCCTGAGGGTTAATAGGATTGACAGCTTACTATTGTCAGGTAAACAACACGTGCAGACTTGGAAACTAGGGGGAATAGAACTCGGAAGTTAAGCATGCTCAGGCTGGAGTAGTGAGAGGATGGATGATCGGCCGGGAAGTTAGACGATTTGGAATGATGAGGGGTGGTTAGAGCAATGACGAGCGGTGATTAGAGACAAAATCGTCAAATAATTCAGAAAATCGAAAATCGAAAATAAAAATTCAAAAAAAAATTCAAAAATTCAAAAAAAATTATCCTTACCAACCGGTACTAAAGGTCTCCCGGACCACTGCGCGGGCTCGTGCCACGTGGTGGGCCTTTAGCCCCGGTTCGTGTAGAACCGGTACTAAAGGGGGGGGACCTTTAGTCCCCACCCTTTAGTGTCGGTTACAGAACCGGGACTAAAGGCCCTTAAGAACCGGTGCTATAGCCCGGTTCTGCACTAGTGCCCCCCCTTTAGTTCCGGTTGTGTTAATAACCGAGACTAAAGGCCCCCCACGTGGCCGCTGTCTGGAGCTCGACCTTTAGTCCCGGTTTTTTTGGAATTTGATTTTTTTTGAAATTTTTAAATTTCTAAATTATTTGTATTTAATCTCTAATCACCCTTCATCACTGTTCAATTTAATCTCTAATCTTTAATCACCCCTCACCATTCCAAATCGTCTAACTTCCCGGCCGGTCACCCATCCACTCACTACTCCAGCCTAAGCACGCTTAACTTTCGAGTTCTATTCCCCCTCGTTTCAAGTCTGCACTTGTTGTTTTCCTAACAATAGTAAGCTGTCAATCTATACCTATACTAATTCTAGACTTCCAAGAAATTCTCACGTTAATCAGATTTTACGAGCCGTTAATCTGGTGAGACCGAATTATTACAGTTCAGATCCAATCTCTCATGTATCACCCTAAAAAGAAAAAAAACAATCTCATGGACATCTTCCTCACGACCCAAAACTCTCATCGTTAAGCTGGTGGACCGAATTATTATGGCTCAGATCCAATCTCTCGTGTATCTCTCAAAAAAGAAGAAAATCTCATGGATATGTCCCTCACGACCAGAATCTGCCAAGCTCTAATAAGAACAAAAAAGAAGGAATCTGATCCCAAGCTCTCACGTGTAAAAAATTGTGACGTACATATCTCTACTATCTAAAAAAAACGTAAGGTTCCCTCTCCCCTCTTACGTCAATTGTTTCGTCCATACCCAGGCGATCGATCGATCGAAGTCTCTCTCCCCACCGATTTTTTTTCTCTCCTCCCACCGTTTTTTCATGTTGGTCGTCCGCCCCTCTCCCACGGCCTCACCTCCCCCCGCACGAGCGATCGAATCGAACCCTAGATGGCCCCCGCCGCCGACGGCGATCCCACTGCCTCCGTCTCCTCCGCCTCCACCCCCTCCCCCTCCCCTACACCCTGCTCCTATCCCTAAGATCGAATTGCTACGCTTCCCCATTGCTCCGCCGGCCATGGCCTCCCACCTCCGCCTCCACCATCACCAGCACCTCCACCGCCTCCACCTCCCGTAGTCCCGTCTCCGGCGTCCTCTCTGCATCCCCGCGTTCTCTACTCCGCCACGGCCCCCCGACGGGGGTTGGTGGCGCAGAGATGTACTCAGACGGTGAAGGTGAGGTGGACACAGGGAATCTGGTGGGGGCCCCCTCGTGGGTGAGGGTGATGCTGGTGGAGCGGGAGGCCTCGTCGACGATCTCGATTCGTCCACTCCAGCTGCTACATCTCCTCACCATGTTGCTCGCTGAATCGGCTCCCTCATGGAACCAAGTCGAGGATGTGCTACCTATGGTTGTCATGGTCCATAGTACCGGACTGCAGCATGTTCTACGGCTGATGCATGGGCGTGTGGCTGCCCCCGCACGAGAGCTGCTGGACGGAGCTCCTCAACAGTGCGACGAGGAGGGGAGAGGTGGAGGGAGCAGACGACGGCCGTCGTCTGCGCGGCCGACACTGACACCAGGTTAGAGAGTAGGCCACTGAAGATCGTGTTGGGGATATCAAATTTATTGATGAGTCTCCTCTGCTGTCCACATGGCTCCCTTTTTCTGTACCACCACCTCGACATGGTAGGATTTGGGATTTACTTTGGTGTCTACCCAGTGCAGGAGATGACTTTGTTGTAGATGACGTGCGAAAAGGGGATGGTGTCCACATTGAAGCACGGAGAGTTCATGAGGATTTCTTGCTAGCATCTAGAGTTGGATGCCCTCAGGAAGACTACCGTGAGTCAATTTTCATGACTGATTTGCTCATTTCCTAACTGCACAATATGGCATATTGCTTCTTTATTCAGCACTTACTGCTACGTAGTAATAAGAGGACATATCGGACTTTGTTTCTCGAATTGACACTCAATAGTAGAAGTGGTTCATGCCTCGAATAGTTGATCACAAAACTGCCGTATCATGGCTTCTAGCTTATATCTTACAGAGCAAGTGTGCAACCTTTATATTTTTTTCCTCTAATTTCTATTTTCTAGCTTTGATTAGCTTAAAACAGGCTGATTCTGGTATATATTCATTGGCGCAAAAACTAGAAGCTCAATGATATTTTTTCTTACCACACATATGAAGGATTGTGCAGACACAACTTGCAGCGTTGGAATCAACATCTGGTTGGTTCACAACTTTGTCAAGGATTTGAGAACATCGCATGGACATTTAGATGTATATTTTTTAGCATTTTTCAAGGTCTTGACTTAAATAATAGAAATAAAAATAGGTTGTAAAATAGTAGTATGGGTTATGTACTCAAGTTTATTGAAAGCAAAAGAAAAACAGGAACGGAGATCCCAAGTTCAAGGCATATGCAGCTCCATCCACCGAGGAAAATATATACGCGGGAAAAATTATGTGTTCTGTTCTGCTCGATGACATACAAGATTCAGTAATGACTCCATGATCTCAAACATGCCACTAGGACCACCCAGACTAATTGAAATTGATTTGCTCCCTCAATGGAGTGTTAGTCCTCTGAAATTTTTTATTCCTCTGATCTCAAACATCGTCTATGCAAGAGTCGAAGCTTCGTCTACCACCGATCTTCAGTTCACGCCGTTGATGTTGTGAGGACTGGCAGGAATTCAATGGGCGCGGAGGCGGCAACCTAGGGCGAGGGCGTCGGTGTGTTGAGATGGCGGGGCCGTGACCGTGAGAGGACGTGAGGCGGTGATGGCGTCGGCAACGCCGATGTCCACCAGGATCTATAGCCGCAACTGAAGAACAGCTTGGGGAGGTCGTGCAGCTCCTGTGTGTAGTAGATAAATCGCCACCCAGATAAATCACCGGGACACTACCAAGTGTGTTGTTCATTGGGCCACAACAACAACAACAACAACAACAACAACAACAACAACAACAACAACAACAACAACAACAACAACAACAACAACAGCAGCAACAACAACAGCAGCAGCAGCAGCACCAGCACCAGCACCAGCAGCAGCAGCACCACCACCACCAGCACCAGCAGCACCAGCAGCAGCAGCAGCAGCAGCAGCTGCTGCAGCAGCTGCTGCAATAATAATAATAATAAGTGGTTTCTATAGCTGGCCCAATAATGACCCCCCACTTTAACCGACATGATGTCAAGCTCAAGGCTATGAGTGACCATCCATATAGTTCATTGAGTCATTTTCAGATCACTAGCCCTAATGGTGTCAAGAAAACATGGCGGCCTTTTGGCACTTCTCATGTAGCGAAAATCTGACACATGAGCATATCCGCGATGCAAGGAGCTTCTGTGGTGGCTCGGAGGAGGCGTCAGGGAGAGGAAGAGAAGGAATAGGTATCGATCTTTTGTTGACACAATGGTCATTGGTGGCGGGAACATAAAGACCATGGTGACTAGCTTAGTACAGGGACTGTTCGTGAATTTGATTTTGAGGTTGGATATTGATCCCTTGTCATAGGTTTCATGATTGTCAAATGCCTAACTGACACTTTAATTAATTCATTGCCTTCAGTTCGTGTAGCATGCTGGTAACATAATTTGGTCCATTGTGTGAATGATGTGAACTTACAGAGTAGCCATAGTACCAAATCATGTGTAGCATGGAGTGGCGAAGCCAGCCTCAAGAAACTATGGGGTCATCGCTATTTTTCTGAAGAAAAAAAATATTCACATTGTACAATAAGTGTACAATGTTTTTATGCTATTTTCATACTAGGATCAATGACTCATAAACTGATGCCCACGGCGGCCATGACGCGGCCAGCGGAACCATGCTAGAATCAGGAGAAGAAAGGGAACAAACAATAGCGGAGGACGAGCAACAGGGAGTCAAGGTAGGAGGGGTCATGTTCAGAGCAGCACCACATAGGCATAGACGAGCCGGGTGGATATGCTAATTCAAATACCAAATGAGGAGGTGGTTGCATTGTTAGAGTGAGGGTTGAGAGTGAGCGGGATGGGTTTGGGGGTTGATCTGTTCAATTACGTCTGTCTGAGTGGAATAATTTCCCTAATTTAGATAATGTGACAAATTGCATTTCATTAGAGATGGATTTATAGCAAATTGTTGGAGTGAGCTGTTCATATTTTTTCCGTCAAGTTGTATAATTTGTTGGTTAAGATAGAAGGGTAAATGCATTGGTTGGTTGCTTTAAGAGTTAATAATGGACATGATGGTGTGTCAGTTGACTGTATGTTACAACGTGACAATGGTTCAAGAGATATCGGATCTGCCTTCTTGTCTCGGGGGCGTCACGGGCGGCGCACACCACACTCCCCTTGATGGCGTTGGTGGGTCAGGGCGGTTGGCGGGGGACTCCTCCTTGGAGGTCCGTGGGAAAGTCCGGTATGAAGAAGAAAGGACGACATGGCGAAGGTGAGGTGGGCATCAGCAGGTTTTAAAGAGAGGACTCCATTGAGTAATGTCCCGCTACAGCGGAAAAGTGAGCGGGAAGGGAAGGGTCCGCCAGAAAGTAGGAAGGACGCGTCGTGGGGGGAAGTTTATGTGGGGCCGTGTATTGGAGTGTCAGATAGTCTGAACAATCAATTTTCTCCCTACGTATGTGCTGGATTGGGGAGCCCTAACTGTTTGGGCGGTTGGATTTTCGGTACCCGCTGAGCGCCTGTTTGATGTTTGAACATGCCCGAGCGTATGAGGAAGAAATGAGCTTTGACCTTGGAGACGACCTTAATTATTCGTTTGATTCACGTACATGCATTGTAGCCCGTAGCAACGCACGGGCATTTTACTAGTCCCTCACAAAAAAAGTGTCACGTAATCATATCTCTCCCACGATCAACTTTAACCATCTCTCTTTCTTTAACAGGTAACAATATAATTCCCATCTAATATCTCATCTCCCACACAAAGTTGGAAAGTCCTCACCGTATCATGGCACAATCATAGTACATGTTTAGATCTACATAGCAGCCGCCATTCCCTTCCATGTCTTCTACCGTTCTGGACCTCCGATCGATTATAGCACATCATTCTTCCCTCCTCCGGCTAGATCAAGGAACGATGCCTTCCAGTTCTTCCCTCCTCTGCACATCATTCTCCATCTGATCCACCCGTTGCAAGGTACAGTACTCCATCGATAGCCCTCCATTGATCTTTCAACTTGCACCAGCGGCCCCAGTTTGATAGGATGAAACCGTCTAACTTTGAGTTGTTTCCATGGCACTACATGTACATGTATTGCCTATTTGTGTGATTTGGAGCAGAGGAGACAACAGTCCATGATAGGTCCAGGCTTTGTATGCAATTTCATTGGAATTTATAGTCCCGGGCAAGTTTGTCCAAGATCTGACGGATTGATTACTCTCTCTTATCACAAGTACCAATTTCTTTATGTTGATTTGGTACATGCATATTTACTTGAACCATTCTTACTATTATATCTCATGTATAAATTATAAAGCAATGCAGAGTGGCGCAGCTGATACTTATAGTTATCTATGGTTCCATCTTTGCTCATGCCAAAGAAATTGTTCATCCACTAGACTGGATGGATTGCGCATCACATATTTCCGGCGATGCGAGTCCAACACCAACTGATCTGTTACTTCTCATCGCTGGCATGTGTATGGTTCCATGCCAGTATGCAATAACAATCTTGGTGCCCTTATGAATAACTCTCAGTTCAGGTATATGATCTCCAGTCTGCACATGATCTTTCTTGGTTAGGCATAGCATGGGTGCATTGAAGAAATTTAATATAAAGGAATAAAAGAAACATGTATATTGCTATTCCATTCCTGCAACAGTGGCTCATGTTGTGTGTATGTTTGCATGATTGTGCAGTTTAATTTACAGTACTTCCTTCAGTGTTTGTATCATGAGAAGATGTGGTCTGACTAGATGAATGTCTTAACGTCTGATGGAGTGGGTATTGGAGTATCTCCTTTTGTATTCTGTTAGACTGCAGCTATACATACATGCAGTATCAGAAAAAGGAATCGATGTAGAAGTTATTTATCCATTGAATTTCTCTCATCCTCTGCTACATAAAAGTCATGAATCAATGTAGAAGTTATTTAACACTAAGGTGCCAGATTAAGGTGGGATGGTATGTTTGTACGTAGTATGCAAAAGTGGATTATAATTAAGTATGAATTATTTGTTTTTATTATTCATGTTTTCTTGGTGTGTCTACTAATTTGTGGTTTGAATGGTTGATTATATAGGCAAATTGTTACTAATTCATAATGTGATACAGTTCTTCATTATTACCATCCTGCGTTAAGACAATAATCAGTTTCACGTATTTTTTTGTAGTTTCCTTTAATTAGTTGATATAATCACGATCTAATCAAAGAAACTACAACAGGTGAAACGCAAGGCGAAACAGAAACTCATTTTGTACGTGCATTAAATTTCACAAATTTATCAAACTCAGGATACAGGTTTGAGAGGTCAGCACAAAAAAATCTTCTGCTCGCACTACAAACCTCTTTACAAAGAAGTGGTAGAAACAGAAGCACCATTTATTCTGTTGATGACATGTCAATGTCCATTCCAATGGTTGAAACTTGCCTCAGGGAATTTCTTATCATCATTATATAGATGTATCATGTCTCAGTAGTTGTTTATAAATAAGCTTTGGGACCAACTTATTTCAAGCAGGTCGTTATTTTCTAAAAGAATAGCATTATCCATTATATCTTTATATTTCTATCCATGATACTTTATGTCGTTGTTATCTTGACTGAAGGATATAGACGGACAAATTGAATTAAGGTGAGATTTCTCCTGAGATATAATTTTGTGCATCATATTTATAACATTATTATGTAACCCAAATAGTGTAGCATATTATCTTCCAGTGAAAGGGATAAGAAAACAATGGATGCTAGAATATAGATATGCAAACATTAGCACAACTTCCAGAATTTTATTTGAGCTCATGGTATGTCAATTCCCTCTTTCAACATGATGAGTGGAATGTGGCTCCATTGCTGCTATGTTTGTAAAATTTGATATCAATTCGTATTTTGTTCTATTCCCATAGGTGTATACTAGGCAAGGAACTCATTTGCATATTCCTATGATTAAATATTCACATTGTGCTTAGTTGTAGGTTCAAAAGTGGCAGCAGATAAAAATGTGAAATGAATAATAGTTCAAAAGACTTACTCCTTTTAGACACCATTGCAATTCGAATGGTTTAGTTGACATTATGACATGAAATAATTAGGCCTACAATGGAATTGCTGGAAGAAACTAAACCTATTATATGTGAGCATAAGGCCTTAGTTTCATTTAATAGTTGCCACATCTATCTCAGGTCAGCCAGCTCCTTCTATAGGATTTATCATGAGAAACTACAATCAAATTCAGAATACACCCTCATTTTGGGCTGAGAAGGGTCGCGTATATATAGTGATCATCTTTCACATCTAATTAGACCAGAAGTATAGGTATATGAACCCACATATTTGGGTAGGAATAACTTTCTATCCTGTATATTACTTGCATTTGTAACAAATCAGTATGGTGTGTCCTCATACAGATTCTTAATAACTCTTGACATGTACATATACGATACCGTTATGTTTTATGAAATATCACTCGTATGGATTCATTCAACTATCGTTTCATGCAAAGTTCCAATGCTATTGGATCTTATAATCGACCTCTTTGTTCCATTCTCAGTTTTCTTTATTATTTCATTTTTACGATGGCATATTTCCCAACCAAATGGAATTTATATAGACTTCATAGCTACAGTCAACCCCATAGTATAAAATTAAATGATCTTATGATGTACATGTCATTCCACCCAATAGCTTTCTTCATATGAATTCTCCTGCCGACGATTTGATTTCTTGAATAATAAGTACTTTCAAGCTCACATAGAATAGGAGTTCTCACATACCAATCATCCAGAGTACAGGGTACTCCGTCCTTACAAACTTCACATTTGAAGCCACTTCAACATGAAAGAAGTTGTCCTACTTTACAATACAGTACTAACAATGGTTCATAAACTGCATAGGCATGCTATATATAACTCAGATAGAATATGAAAACACAATTAATATATATATGTATCGGCCACAACAAATATTCCAGAAAATAAAAATAATATTCATATATAAAAGTATATTTTCTTTAAAAAAATATATCAGTACCAAAATGGAAATTTTTGGGCGTTTCACATGTGTTGGATACTAAGCTAAATCCAAATTCTATAGGTAGTTTGATCTTTAACCATATACACTATTAAGTAAACAAGCCCGTGCATTCGCACGGGTTCGCAACTAGTCCTATTAACCCTTAGGAGTTGAAGTTGAGCATGAAGTTACATGTTACACAGTTTGAGTTTGAAACTATTATTCTTAAAACCAATAATTATTTAGTAACACTAATATTTCTTGACTAAGTAGTTGGACCATAGTTTGACCACGGTTTGACCAGATTTGACCAAAATTCAAAAAAAACTGAAATAATTATTTGGTAACACTAATATTCTTGAATAATTATTTAGTAACACTAATATTTCTTGAATAAGTAGTTTGACCACAGTTTGACCAGATTTAACCAAAATTCAATAAAATCGAAATTTGAGCATAACTTTTTTTCCTTTTAGAATTTGAGGATTCTAAAAAATTGCAAAACCGCCTACGGCCGTCAAAATCGGATGCGGATTTCCGTGCTGAACATTTTGATATATTATACGTTTTTTTCGACATCGTATGCAAAAGATATAGTCATTCTACTTTTTCATCATACTTTTTTGCAAAACATGTCCAAATTTAGGTCTTTTAATTTTCCTAACTAGTAGATGTAGTAACATAACTACATCTCGAAGGATTTTAATTTTTAATTTTTTATCATTTTTTTGTTTTTTCCAAAACTAAAATGGTGATACACGCGCGCGGGGGGGGGGGGGGGTAGAGTTTGAACCCCTTTAGTCCGGGATGGTGTCCATCCAATCCTACCGTCGACTACATCTGCTAGCACCATCCCAGCAAGAGTCACAACTAAGGTTAACCAAGCCAGAGTCACGTTCTATTAAAGTGGCAAAAAATTTACTTTTTAATATAGCAAAACTAATTCCATCAACTATTATCATAGGCTAAACAACTATTAATACAAAACAATACAAAACACTAGCAAAATTAATATTAAATAATTATAAAAATTTATCTACTGTTGTCTAACAGAAGCATACTACAACATGTTAAAATCTATAGAAAGAACTAAATAAAAATAATTGAAAACAATAATTAAAGGACTAAAACAACTATATAAGCAAAGCAGTACTGTTTTAATTAAAGTCCTAATGTATATTATTCTAAAAATAACCAAATTAATCTTATCGTGACAACAACCTGACATGTGACTAGGAGCAAAAAGAATTGGCAGAAACAGAAACTAGACAAAATTTGGAATCTAATGCAAAAAAGAATCACCCAAAAACATCAAATATCCTAAAAGATATAAGCAATTTGAAACAGAAACAAAAAACAGAAAACAAATTTCAGAACCCCTTTAGTATCGGTTTGAGATACGAACCGGGACTAAAGGGCATCGCACCCTTTAGTCCCGGTTCGTGTCTCAAACTGGGACTAAAGGTCTCATTTGAAACGGGACTAATGCCTTCCCGATGCCCTAGCAGCATGAACCGGGACTAATGCTAGCGAGAGGAACCGAGAGGAACCGAGGGTACATTGAGAGTGGGACTAACGGTTCGTAATGCAACTGGGACTAACGTGTACATTGAGAGTGGACGAAAGCCCTGTTTTCTACTTGTGACTACGCTAGCGAGAAGGCAAATCTGACGCCATAAGCCATATGCAACCGAGAGGAACCGAGGGTCCACAATGTCGCCCTCAAGAGGGTGATAACACCATGCGCCACCGTCGTCGAGTCCGAGAGATGGACAAGGATTTTCACCCCGAACCCTTGACACCTTGGGGGGGGGGGCATAACAATGCCGCATCTGTAGGTGCTGTCGTTGTCAGCGCTGGAGCACAGAAGCTTTTGCTCGGAGCCACACAAGTGTCACATGCGGACTCAAGGTTGCCACCCCAACCCATGAGGCGAAGTCGTGGCCTTTCGCGCTAGGCCTCCAGATCCAGACCAGGGAATTGCCATTGCAGAAGCCACAATGATACCAGGGCCACCTGTCGCCCCTCCCCTTGCTACTAACATAGCCAAGAGAAGGCACCACCATCGCTCACACGTTGCCCGCCATAGAGCCACCCGTGCAGCCTCACCATCCAGGGTCGCCGCCTCGACATCCAAGACGGACCCATCATCACCATCGAAGCAACATGACGACACAGAACCAGGCAGCCGGTCACGGACAATGCCAGAGCGGGACCTGTCGTGGGAACGACTCCGACAGTAAGAGAGGGGTAGGATAACGGAGCATGATCTATCGAGATGCATATGGGTGACACGGTGGTTTGCTCGAGTTCGGGCCTCTCACGGTGGAGATAACAACCCTACGTCTCATGCTCCGGAGAGGCTTTGTTTTATCTGAGTATATATCCGGAGATTACAATGTGTGTGTGAGAGAGAGGAACGGATCCCCATGCCTGAGCTAAGTCCTAAGACTAATGATGAAAAGAGAGAAAGGTGGAAGAAAAGTCCCCCTAGTCTAGTGGTGGGGGGTGGCTTATATAGAGTGCGCCACCCCCTCACCCCTTATGTTACACGATGGAGTCAATGCCATAATGCCTGCCCACTACAAAACCGTCATGCTGACTATTGGTCCTTGCATATCCGAGTGAGTTACATGGTCGAGTGGAATGAGCTCGTCGAGTGAAGTGCCGTGCTCCGAGTGGTTGTCACCGTCCGAGTGCCTTTCAAGTTGCGGTACATCTAGACGGTGATCTGGCCCAGGGGCCCAGTACAAAGCATACGGTGTCCATGGGTAGGGCCTTTAGGTCAGGCCTGTTACCCTACCCCTAATACATGTCCTCATCATTAGCCCCCGAATCGGTCGAGGTTGAGCGGGTCGAGTCGAGGTGAATTCCCAGATGAGTCGAGTGCTGCGGAGGCCCTTATGAACTCCCTCTGGCCACCCGGCGACCTTATCTCCGCATGTTGCCTTGACGGATTCCACATTGTATGGTGTCCGAGTGAAATGAGCTCAAACGGGCCCGCGGAGGAGCGTTAAACTCACCTTGTAGCAATTTTTTTGTTGGAGTGATTTGGAGCTGGTCCTGCATTGAGTAACTGATTGCTCAGAATTTCTTCACGCCTGGAACGTGTCTTTTTTTGTTGTTTGGCCATCACTCGGACCGGGCGGACCGTTCCGAGTGGATACCATTCCAGTGGGGGCATGCTGAGTGCACCCACTGGGTGTAGTCCCAGAGACTGCCGTCGACTGCGGGCAGTCGGCGGGAGTCTTAGAGCCTGTCTTTTTATTTGTTGTGTTCATCACTCGGACTGGTCAGGCCGTACCGAGTGGAGATTACTCCAGTGGGGGCATGCTGAGTGCACCCACTGGGTGTAGTCCCCGAGACCACCGTCGACTGCGGGCAGTCGGCGGGGGTCTGAGAGAACTAAAACTCTTCTTAGATGGTACTGATCGAACTTGTTCTTCTCTGACTCGGAGGTCGAGTAATTCTGGAGCTGGTTTTGCATCGAGCAAAATGTTTCTTTTTGAGTTCTCTTCCGGTGGGGGCACGCTGAGTGCACCCGCTGGGTGTAGTCCCCGAGCCTCTGTTGGACTAGATGAGTCGGGCAGAGGGTTTAAGTCTCCTGGTAAACCTCCACGCAGTCGACACGGTAAATATCTTTTAGTCTGAAATTGAGTCAATCGGATGCATCTTCAGGTGCTTGACATGGTAAATAAGCTCAACCTGGAGCTGAGTCGGTCGGAATGATCTTCGTGCACTCGACACGGAATAAATTCAGCCTAGAACTCGATCAAGCAGGTGAATCTTCATGCTCTCGGCACGGTGAATGAATTCGGCTTGGAAACTGCCGACTGTAGAAAAAGTTGGACACTCCAGGGAGTAATCTTTCCATTAGTACTTCTACCGTTAGATTTTGCATGAAAGGGGTATTTGTAAGAGTACATTGTATCCGCAGAGGAGCTTCATTTTCACCCTTTTGCATGAAAGGGGTATTTGTCCGAGTGGACGTGCTTCCCAACTGATCGAGGTATGTTGTCTGCAAGGAAAGACTTAGTGGCACTTGTATGTCTCCCGGAGGAGATAGACTAGTGGTCTACCATTGCCGCACCATGAAACCCGAGTGACGAGGCTAGTGTGTAGGCTGACTCTCCGGGGAGAGGCCACTCATTATCCCGGGGGAACACCAGCACGTGCCATCTCTGAGTCCAAGTTTGTGAAACTGACGCCTTGGAACCTAGGATAGGGCCAAGTTATCCGTAGAGGAGCGTTGTTTTCACCCTTTTGCAGTCTTGAAGATGACTTTAGGTAATGATTTGGGCGATCGTCCGAGTGGACAGTACTACCCTTATAGATTTTCGGCAGACCGGACAAGTATGGTCAGAAAGATATTTCTGATGTGATCAATGGGTTGATTGAATGGGCGTAACCCCTGAGGGCGGCATGGCCGATGGCTGTGCGTAGCCCCCGAGTGATGCTCGAAAGAGGCAAGCTTGCTACAGAATGTGATATGAGGTTTGATCATATGAGTAACTTAGTCGTTCCCGTGTTGGGGGTGTAGAGGTAAAGACATGTCCAACTAATGGTGACGCGCGACGTGGTTAAGGGGCGATGATGTGTACAACCGAGTGACGACGCGCGGGGCGGTCGAGTGGTGAAGACATGCACAACCGAGTGGCAACACGCGGGGCGGCCGAGTGGCGAAGGCATGTACAACCGAGAGGCGACGCGCGGAGCGGCCAAGTGGTGAAGACGTGCACAACCGAGTGGCAATGTGTGGGACGGCCGAGTGAAGATACACGAGGTGGCCGAGTGAAGGACTACGTGTCTAGCCAAGTGGATGAAACTGTCTTCGAAGGATTTAGCCAGATGCTTTCGAAGTTAATGTAGCGACGAGGTTGATGTAGTGTGGTTGCGACGCAACAAGACTGGCGTGACAACTGAATTTGAGTAGGAATGAAGATGGCGCGCAGAGCGTCTGGGTGATTAAAAACTTGTCAAAGTGGTGGGTCGAATGCACTTGTTGAAGTGAAGGATCTAACTGGTGATGAAGCACTCAACCACTCAGGAGAGTGTCATTCCAAATGAGTTGCAGCCCCCGAGTGCGGCGTAGCTCCCGAGCGTACTACAGGCTTCAACAACGGACATGTCGGAATACGGGAAATATAGTGTTGAATGGATAATTTGCAATACATCGAGTCGGACTCGGGTAAGGATGAGGAGAAATTTCCGAGTGATGCTCGAAAGAGGCAAACTCGCAAAAAGAGTAACGTGTGAAGTTTAATTATAAAAGGGACTTATCTGTCTCATGCCTGACGAGGTCTATATTATCGATGAAGAGGATTCCACAGAGGGGTTGGCCGGATGTGTTTGAAGCCAACAGAGCGACAAGGTCAGTGTTGTAGTGCGCTAGGACCAGTATGGTGACCGAGTCCGAGCAGCGATGAAGTTGGCGCTTAGGGCCGTCGAGTGATCGCGTAACTTGTGTAAAAAATGGCACAAGTCAACAAAATAATTTCTTGAGGAAATTTGATGTGTGCTGAAATGATTTGTGTGAATACCACCCATAGACACCCGCTAGGAGTGCAAGGGGCTTGCTGGTTAACCAGCAAGAGTCTAAAAGAGCGAAGGATTCGTTCGAACTTGTCGAAGAAAGAGATCCTACTGAACTCGTTGGAATACTGGCTAAAATAAAACGGAAGTGTAGTGTTTAGACTAAGTTGCAGCCCCGGAGGACCGATGCAAACTCGGAATGAAGAACGACACATGGTGTTCATGAATGATGTATGTGAAAAAATGGAAGTTGGACTCGGGAGTCACATAACCAGTACTAAGCAAGTATGTGAAAATAAGCAACCGAGAGTAGAGGTACACTCGGTGGCGTGGCCTCCGAGTGAACGTGATGTGTGAATTACGGGATACTCGGGAAGACGGAAATAACAGAATGTAAAATGACTTACCTGTCTGAAGGCGCATGAGTGGCCGAGTGGTGATGAGGCGACCAACCGAGCGGCGACGTGCGGGGCGGCCGAGTGGTGACGAGGCGATGGTGACAGTCGACCTTCGTCTCGGTGTCCTTGCGGATAGGGATGGAGCGCACATTATACTTGTGATGCAGCTCCTTGAATTAGAGGTTTGCTCTTGTCCCAGTCGGATTTTGGCTACTTAGGCGAGTCCTTGGACTGCAGCTAAGCCTCCGAGTGGGAGGCTTGCTCTCCACTCGGTAGGATTTCAAACACTTAGGCGAGTACTGGACTGCAGCTAAGCCCCCGAGTGGGAGGTTTGCTCTCCACTCGGTAGGATTTTTTTCAAACTTAGGCGAGTACTGGACTGCAGCTAAGCCTCCGAGTGGGAGGTTTGCTCTCCACTTGGTAGGATTTTTTTAAACTTAGGCGAGTACTGGAATGCAGCTAAGCCCCCGAGTGAGAGGTTTGCTCTCCACTCGGTAGGATTTTTCTCAAACTTAGGCGAGTACTGGACTGCAGCTAAGCCCCCGAATGGGAGGTTTGCCCTCCACTCGGTAGGATTTTTTTTTTAAACTTAGGCGAGTACTGGACTGCAGCTAAGCCCCCGAGTGGGAGGTTTGCTCTCCACTCGGTAGGATTTTTTCAAACTTAGGCGAGTACTGGACTGCAGCTAAGCCCCCAAGTGGGAGGTTTGCTCTCCACTCGGTTGGATTTCTTGAACTTAGGCGAAACAGATTCACAGCTAAGTCACCCACTGGGGGATTTTGGGGACGGCGACGCGCGGGGCGGCCGAGTGGTGATCAGGTGACCAACCGATGGCGACGCGCGGGGCGGCCGAGTAGTTATGAGGTGACCAACCGAGTGGCGACGCGCGGGGCGGCCGAGTGGTGATGAGGTGACCAACCGAGTGTGGCGACGCGCGGGGCGGCCGAGTGGTGATGAGGTGACCAACCGAGTGTGGCGACGCGTGACGCGGCCGAGTGGTGATGAGGTGACCAACCGAGTGGCGACGCGCGGAGCGGCCGAGTGGTGATGAGGTGACCAACCGTGTGGCGACGCGCGGAGCGGCCGAGTGGTGATGAGGTGACCAACCATGTGGCGACGCGCGGAGCGGCCGAGTGGTGATGAGGTGACCAACCGTGTGGCGACGCGCGGAGCGGCCGAGTGGTGATGAGGTGACCAACCGTGTGGCGACGCGCGGAGCGGCCGAGTGGTTATGAGGTGACCAACCGATGGCGACACGCGGGGCGGCCGAGTGGTGATGAGGTGACCAACCGAGTGGCGACGCGCGGGGCGGCCCAGTGGTTATGAGGTGACCAACCGAGCGGCGACGCGCGGGGCGGCCGAGTGATTATGAGGTGACCAACCGAGCGGTGACGCGCGGGGCGGACGAGTGGTGATGAGGTGACCAACCGAGTGGCGACGCGCGGGACGGCCCAGTGGTTATGAGGTGACCAACCGAGCGGCGACGCGCGGGGCGGCCGAGTGGTTATGAGGTGACCAACCGTGTGGCGACGCGCGGGGCGTCCCAGTGGTTATGAGGTGACCAACCGAGCGGCGACGCGCGGGGCGGCCGAGTGGTTATGATGTGACCAACTGATGGCGACGCGCGGGGCGGCCGAGTGAAGTAGACGCATCCCGCAAAGTGACGAGCCGCGGGTCGTCCGTGTGAACTAAACGTGTCCCGCGAAGTGGCGATACGCGGGGCGTAGTGAAGTAGACGCGTCCCACGGAGCGACGACTCGCAGGGCATCCGAGTGACGGGTAGCCAAATGTCCTAGATCTTTTTTTTGAGTGGTTGTGGATGATGTTTCCTTGGGTTTCATCTCTGTCGAGTGCCTCCACCGCGGAGGCTGCTGCGGGGCGGTGGACACCGTGTTCGGAGGAGCCGTATGTGGGGATTCGTCGATGATGTTGCAGATGAGGCTGGAGACTACGACAAGCTAGACGGCGCCGGTGGCCGTGTGCGGAGGTTTGATAACGGCCTCGCAGGCGAAGCCAGAGACGGCGACGAGACGGATGGCGCCGGTGGCTGCACGCTGAAGCCCACCAACCGTGTAATCGACATGTTAATTATCTAGAGTGCAGAAATCATCTCCGGGCTGGCTGGCCGAGTGAACCAGTTCGTTAACCGGCCGAGTGAAATGGTCAATCGGCCGAGTGAACCGTAGCTAGGCAGCAATCCCGTCGCCACGCCATCAGCTGAGTGGAAAAAATGATGAGTCGATGGGGCGACGTTGTTCGTCTCAGCACCTGCAAGTTAGCAGGTACATGTTCACCTACAAATATATTTTGTTGTCCCAGCGCTTCCCTGCAAGTTAGCAAGTATAGCCAGCATAGCCGCCGAGTTAACGGCATGCATGCATGCACCAATTAACTAGCGCTGAAGCTACGCACTTATGGCCGCAATAATTAGGTAATTGACGTTGCAAGGGGGTGTTTGTTTACATGGACTTTTTTGTGTAGGGACTAGAAAAAGTCCCTTTTAGAGACTTTTTTACCAAACGGAAGGGACTTTTAGGGACTAAACTAGGCCTTTGGGACTAAAAAGAAGAAGTCCCTCTAAGAGAGTCTTTTTGAGACTTTTTCCTGCCCTGCCCCCCAACCGAGCCTCACCTTATCCGCTCCCGCTCCCTGCCCCGTCCCGCACAGCAGTCGCTGCCGCTCCCCGCCTCCGCACCGCACCTCCAGTCTCCGCCGCTCCCCGCCCCCGCACCGCACCTCCATCTCCAGCCCGTCCCCGCCCCCGCACCGCACCTCCAGACGCCGCCGCTCCCCGCCCCCGCACCGCACCTCCATCTCCGGCCCGTGCCCCGCCTCCATTGCCTGGAGCCGCCGCCGCCATGGACGGTGATGAAGACGATGGTCTTCACTACTTCTCTCAGGTCCCCTCCCATCACCAAGCTTCACAGGGCTCATCCGCGGGCGGAAATTTGGGGAGGGGCATGGGCTTCTTCAATCTGAACAGCAACATCGACGACTACCCCGACTTGGGCTCGTACCAACAACTCCTCCGTGGCGAGTCGGCCGGTCATGGTCTTCCTCCGATTGGACTTGGTCGTGGGAGGTCCGTTTCCCAGGGCGGAGGAGGCCGCGCCCGGTCTCTGAACATTGGAGGTGGATCAGGCTCTCACATGCGGCCGTTCGTCGCCCCGGGCGCAGCTGTTGGTGATGGAGGTGTCAAAGGGCGTGGGAGGTCCGTGCCCCAGGGCACTGCACGCGGTGTAGGTCGAGCCCGTGGGGTCTCATCGGCCGGCAGCATAGGCGTCGCAGGACGGGGATTCTCAATCTCTCAAGTTGCAAGCCGGCAACGTGCGTCGTCATCTGCCGTGCCTTCAGAAGATGTAGACGACAGTGAAGGATTTGAAGATGGAGACGACAACTGTGTTTTTGGAGAGGTAAATTTCTGAGTTCTGCACATTCATGTCCATGTGTTCTTGCTAGTAAAAGATTTTCATGCCAGTTATGCAACATTTTGGTGCCATCCTTATCAGCCTTATAATTAGTAGATCAACATTTTGGTGCCATCCTTATGATGCTGTGCTCAAGTGCCCATTTGTATGAACAAAAGTGCAGTAAATTATTGGTATGCAAAGTTCCATATTGATGCTACGAATGACAAGAACTACCCCAAATTATTGGTATGCAAAGTTGCAGTAAATTTCTGAGTTGTGCAAATTCATGTACATGTATTCTGTTGCTGTAAACTGGATAGTTGGGGTTTTTCTCCAATATAACAAGAATTTGTAGAAAGCACTGAAATAAAGAAACAGAGGCACTAGCTAACCAGCAGAAAGATTTCAAGGACTTGAGCATCTACATTTATTTGTAACTGAGTACACCACATTTCATCTTCTTTTTGTAACTGGGTGTAGAAGACTGTAGAAATTGTTGTCAGATTCATCTTCCTTTTGTAACTGGGTGTAGAAGACTTTTTGTAACTGAGTTGTGCAAATTCATGTACATGTGTTCTGTTGCTGTAAATAGATATAGTTAAATTTGTATATGGAATTCACCACCTAATATATTTGTATACGGAATTCACCACCCAATTTGTTTGAATTGTGTATTTGTTATTTTTTGTTTAGAAAAACATTGCCAAGGCTGATTGGACAGACGAGAATATTACTATATTTTGTAACATTGCCTGTGAGGAAGCTAGGGATGGGCACTGTGTGAATGGTGCTTGGACAACTAGAGCCTACAAAAATATGAAGACAAACTTTTATGAACGCGCCGGCCTCCTCCATACTACCAAGCAATTCAAAAATTGTTTAACTAAACTCAAGAGCTTCTATAGCGCTTGGGCCTGGTTGGGGCAGCAAACTGGTTGTGGCCGAACTAGAGACGGGGCTATAACCGCATCAAGTGAGTGGTGGACAAAAAAAATTAAGGTACATCATTCAGCAAATTACAGTTGAATTGCTCACAGTTGATTACATTAGTTAGCCTTGTCCTAATTACCTAACTAATGCTGCAGGAAAGACCAGATGTCAGAAAATTCAAGGCTGGCAATCCTAAGTATTTGGATATGCTTATAGAGCTATTCCAAGGTGTGGTAGTTGATGGATCGTCAGCTTATGTGCCCGTAGATGAAGATGAAGAAGAATATGATGCTGCCGATGATGGACATGAGCAGAGTCCAATGAGCACCACCAGCAGGAAGAGGGGAAGCAGCGGCGCTGAACAGTCAGCAACAAGCCCAGGCAAGAAACACAAGAGCCCAATGGTGAAACTAATGACAGGGCTGATCAACAGTATCAATAGTGATAACACTTCTGAGATGATCACTGAATATGCAAACAAAAGGCAGGAAGCAAAGGACAAGGCAAGAGAGAAGAAATCAAACAGCACTAAGGAGAGCATTACTCGTTGTCAAAAGTTGGCGGTTCAATGTGGTGCAGAAGAAACAAGTGTCGAGTACTTCATGGCAACTCAACTGTTTGGAGATGAGGCAAACAGAGTCATATTTGAGAACATTACAAGTGATGATGCTAGACTAACTTGGTTGAAGAGGTGGTTCATGATGAAGAAGTTGTCCTAGTGTTCTTCTGTACTAGTGTTCTATTTTCCAATATAACTATGTAATGGACCTGTAGTGTGCGACCTTGCTAAATGATCATTGCATGTTACTGTGTTTCATAATGTTTGGGTGTACTAATGTTTGCTAGTTGAAGACGTGGTGCATGATGAACAATTTGTACTAATGTTTGCATGTTTCAGGACAATGGCAGCAGTGCTGATGATGGCAGCAGTGCTGATGGGAGCAATAGTGATGATGAAGCACTGATGTTGTTGATGCACCAAAACAGAAAGAGAAGAATGCTGCAGATGGCCTGCATGGTTGGTATGTACCACTTGGACTCTTACTGTAACAAAGGACCTAGAAGAGCACCAATACAGTCTAGGCATGATTGGGTTATGACAACACTAGGCAACAAAACTTCCTGTTACAACATGTTTAGAATGCATAGACCAGTCTTTGAGAAATTGCATAGTGCGCTTGTTGATTCCTATGGTTTGAAGTCCACCAAAAGAATGTCATCAGTTGAGTCTCTAGGCCTGTTTCTGTGGATAGTTGGTTCCCCTTAATCTCTAAGACAAGCAGAAAACAGATTTGTTAGGTCATTGGACACAATTGTAAGGAAGTTTGATAAGGTTTTGGCCTGCCTGATCAAGCTCACAAAAGACATCATCAAGCCAACAAATCCTCACCAATTGGCTGCTTAATGAGGCAATTATACCTTGACAAAGCGGAGCCAGCGGGGTTGCCTATTGGTGGGAGTCGTCCTTCCGTTTCCTTGTTTTTCCCTGCATGCAGTTAATTGATTGAGGAAACAACCAACGTTATGCATGCACTTACCAGGCGTTGACTCCTTTAATTCGGATGAAGGGCCATTGCTTGCGGATCGAGGCCGTTTCCTAGGCCGTCGCTGCAGCGCACCCCCGCCACCGAGACCGTCGCCGGCGACCGGCGCTGGAGGAAGAAGCACTGCATGCCTACGCTGCGTCGGGCCTGCCCCTCCACTGCAGAGGTCGTCGCCGAGCAGCCGCGAACACGAGGCCGAAGTCGACGACAAGGCGAACGGCTCCGGCGGCCGTGCGTGACAACGACGCCGGCGGTCGTGCGTGACCATGAAGAGGCGGACGACACCGGTGGACGTGTGTGGAGGCGCAGTTGGTGGTGCCGAGGTCAGGGACGACGATGAAGCGCGATCGGTGCCGATGGCCGTGCGTGGAGACGCAGTCGGTTTACTGCTTTCACGCCGTCGTTGCTGCTATTGGCGATGTCTAGAACGCCGATTCAGGTGGTCATCTCACGCAGACGTGAGGCAAGTCAACCTGAAGGTGGATGGTTCTCCTTGTATGTGCTTGGATGGATGTTTGTTTCCTCTGTTTGCCATGCTTTGCTCGTGCATGTACATACAAAAGAAAAAACAACCATTGTTAGATTGATGATCGATTGTAAAGAACAAGACAGTATGAATGGGACTTCCTAATCCCTCTGTACGGAGAGTGTCATGTCTCTCCTGTGAATGGAGTGATGTCCGGAGCATCCTGGATCGAACCCTCCATTGATGATTGTTGGTCGACGGACGAAGATCGAAGAAATAAAACCATTTGCATCATGGCTCGATAGACGCCATTTCCCAAGGTGGGCGCCAACTGTCGTGGGAACGACTCCGACAGTAAGAGAGGGGTAGGATAACGGAGCATGATCTATCGAGATGCATATGGGTGACACGGTGGTTTTAGCGAGTTCGGGCCTCTCACGGTGGAGATAACAACCCTACGTCTCGTGCTCCGGAGAGGCTTTGTTTTATCTGAGTATATATCCGGAGATTACAATGTGTGTGTGAGAGAGAGGAACGGATCCCCATGCCTGAGCTAAGTCCTGAGACTAATGATGAAAAGAGAGAACGGTGGAAGAAAAGCCCCCCTAGTCTAGTGGCGGGGGTGGCTTATATAAAGTGCGCCACCCCCTCACCCCTTATGTTACACGATGGAGTCAATGCCATAATGCCTGCCCACTACAAAACCGTCATGCTGACTATTGGTCTTTGCATATCCGAGTGAGTTACATGGTCGAGTGGAATGAGCTCGTCGAGTGAAGTGCCGTGCTCCGAGTGGTTGTCACCGTCCGAGTGCCTTTCAAGTTGCGGTACATCTAGACAGTGATCTGGCCCAGGGGCCCAATACAAAGTATACGGTGTCCATGGGTAGGGTCTTTAGGTCAGGCCTGTTACCCTACCCCTAATACATGTCCTCGTCAGGACCGTCGTCGGTCGGGACTAGACAACCATGATGCCGATCCACACGCAAGGAGCCCCACCTCGGCCAGGAGCGTGGATCATTGGTGTCAGTCAACATCGTCACCGGGACAACCCAATCAGACGGGCCGCCGGAGTGGTGGGCATCCACGGGCCGGATTTGGTCCAGCCCTCGAGGCCCTATGCAACCTAAACCTAGATCCACCATACCACCGGCTGCCGGAGACACTACGCGTCAGCCGCCGCCGGCCATGGCCTGACCCGAGCCCCTAGCACCTTGTCAGTGAGGAGGGCGCCTCGTGTCACCTGAAGAAGCCAGCACGCCGAAGCGCCGGGGCCTCTTGCCCGAGCACGCTGGGGCGTGACCCGCCGCCGTCACCACAAGCCCTAGATCGCGGCCCGCCGTCGCGCGCCACGCCAGCCCGCACACACGCCAGGTTGCCACCGACCACCGCCGCCTGCCGCCTGCACCAGATCTACGGCACAGGCCATGCAGCCGCCGCGCCACCACCAGCACACCCCGCCGCCTCATCACCACCTTCAAGGTCGCGCGCCGCCGGGACACGAGCTGGCCGTCGCGCCGCCAAGCCCCGGTGAGCTCAGCGCCCCTGCCCGAGCCTGTCGTCTCGCTCCGGTCGACCATGCGCGAGGGAGAGAGATGCTTCGCCGCCAGCCACAGTGCAAGGCTTTGCCATGGCAGATCCGGCTGGCGATGGCGGCGCGGGGGGAGGGGGTGGGGTTGAGAGGAGAGGTCAGAGGGGGAGGTTGCGGCACCGCCACCCGTGTCGCCCGCGGGGACGGCGCGGGTGCTAGCGGTGAATTATACTGTACTAACTAGTAAGAACTATAGAAAGGAAAGTGAAATTTCATCCATTGGGAACTTTCTTATTGGTCTTAGAGATTTTACTTGTGTCGTAGAGATGCACTCATCAATCAGTCGATGTTTCATTTTTGTGTGTGTTGGCAGCTCCAAAGTGTTGGATTTTGATCTATTTATTTTAGTCGATCACATGCATATGTGTATGTTCCAACTTGATGTGATCCAAACCTGTACATGTCTTGAAACAACAATCTAGGAGTATTAGTTATTTTGAACCATCCAATTATAACCTGGGGATTTTTGCTCGACGGGTACAAAGAGTCGCATGAAACGACATGGATGCTACTGCCACATGGAACCTAACAAGAAGCCCCCGATCCCTCCGCATCACTGTCCCAGTGGACAAAAACCCAAGCGCGACTGCTGAGTTATGGAAGCGGCTGCTGAGGGTGATGTACTAGTTCCTGTGCCTAGACTCTAGAGGAGACGCTAGAGGTGACAAGAAAATTTCTGTGGGCACAGGAGGAGGACATCTTCAGGGGAAAATGCAAGGTAAACTGGATCAGGGTGTGCTCCCCCCCCCCCATCATCCGGGGAGGCGTGGGGCTGTTAGACCTCGAAAAATTCAGCCGTGCGCTAAGGCTCAGATGGTTATGGTTTGCTTGGAGATTGCCAAACAGGCCTTGGGTTGGCACGGAGGTGCCACGCCATGCGATCGATCAACGCTATTCAATGCACCTCCAAGAAAGGCTGTCCCAAAGCTGCGACCTGTTCACTGCGACAAAGGAGGTAACCATTGGGACTGCCTCGTTCTGGAGTTGCTCCTAGCTATATATTCAATGCACCTCCAAGAAAGGCTGTCCCAAAGCTTTTTGAGCACTCCACAAAAAAGAACAGAAGGGTCAAGGTGGATCTTGACAACAATTGCTGGCTTCGGGACATCCGGCACAACCCCAATGATAGTGTAGTCCGCGATTTCTTCAAAGTTTGGCCCCAGCTGCAGCTGAGAAACATACAACTAAGAAACGGGGTGCCTGACACCATCATTTGGAGGCTAACTGAATCTGGCTACTACACTGCTCGCTCTGCTTAACTGCTGCACTTCATGGGTTGGACACATTCAGACTTCAGAAATCCTTTTTTGGCACACTTGGGTGCCGACAAAATGCAAATTCTTCATCTGGCTACTCCTTCAAAACCGTGTTTGGTGCTCTGATAGATTGCCGTGGAGGGGGTGGCCAAATGAATATTTGTACCCGCTGTGTTGCCGCAATTTTGAGATGTCTATTTACCTCTTTTGGGAATGCCCAGTGTGGCTGCAAGTATGGAAACAAGTCTCAAGATGGAAGGGTTGCAACGCTCTTGACCCTACGTGTCCCGTGTTTCCCAGAAAAACTACTGATGATGATGATGATGAATGGGTGGGGCCGGGAGACAGCATGGACTTGGTATAACTAAACTTATGGTAGGTATCATCTACTCCCTCCATTCCAAATTACTCGTTGAGTAATTTGAAACGGAGGGAGTAGCTCTTGTGCTACAGGATAGTGCCCGTGGCTAGAGTTATTTATCTGTCTCCTTTTGTTATGTACTCCCTCCGTTCCTAAATATAAGTCTTTGTAGAGATTCCACTATAGACTACATACGGAGTAAAATGAATGAATCTACACTTTAAAATGCATCTATATACACCCGTGTGGTTCATAGTGAAATCTCTACAAAGACTTATATTTATGAACGGAGGAAGTAGTTCCTCACTCCTCAGTTAGTAGTTGCTAGCCAGAATGAATGAAAATATTGCAAACTTTGCTCCGTTACCTTTAATCTGTTCAGTTGTGTTTGTGACCGGTACGCCCATAAGCATCCCTTGCCCTTTTTGGTTTCTGGGTAACAAACTAGAGGTATGTGTTGTCGGTGGGTGCTTCTTCCTGGGTAACTCATTTCTCCACATATATATCTTGGGATAACGATTGAAAACAACCGACTGATCTCTCGTGATTTAAGCCGTGTGCGTTGCGCGCCACGCGTCCCTCCTGAGACCACCCACCGCCCACGCCTTAGGCGATGTTTGGATTGTCGTTTCGCACAGTAGTTACACACCTGTAAATAATACACGCCTCCGGTCATCGTTTCATTTGCATGCCGAAATGGCTACTAGCCATGTAAATTACACCTGTAGATAAAATACTCCCTCTATTCCAAAATGTAAGTTTTTTTAGAGATTTCACTACGGACTACATACGAATGTATATAGACATATTTTAGAGTGTAGATTCACTTATTTTGCTTCGTATGTAGTCCGTAGTAAAATTTCTAAAAAGACTTATATTTAGGAACGGAAGGAGTACATGTGTATTTAAATACACCGATTGCAAGCGCACCCTTATCCTTTCTTCTTGGGTCGTTTTCTTCTTTCCTCCACCAAATCAGCCGAGTCCCCTTCTCTCCTCCACCAAATCGACTGTGCCTCTCGCACCTTGCTCTCACCTCCTGCCCCCTGAAGCGTCCCTCTCTCTGTCTTCCCGTTGGAGCAGCGTCGACGGCGGCCCCGGCGCACTGGTGCGGTGCCCCCTTGCAGCAAGCAGGTTGCGGCCGGCCTTTGCAGCACCGGCTGGCGTGGATCTCGCCGGGGCGCCGACGCTCATGCTGCTGCAAAGCGGCGTCCTGCGCGACACGCTCGTGGTGCTGCACCGACGTCCCGACGCGACGTGCTTCGCTCACGGTGCTGCAGTGAAGCGCGAGGGGCTGCAATGGAGCAATGTCGGAGGCTACAATGGAGTGTCGCGCGGGCTCGCTGAGCTCCGCCCGGGCTGCAATGAAGTGTCGCCGGAGCTGTATTGAAGCACGCCGGAGCTGCAATGAAGCTCGTCGGGGGTTGTAATGGAGTGCCGCCGGGGATTACAATGGAGCGCCGCCGATGCTTCGCGCCGTGTGGTGCTACCATGGAAGCTGCTGCGCTGAAGCTTTTTTGGCCTAGTCGGCATTGCCATTTTTTGAGCTGCACCCGGGATGGCTTCAAGTGCTGCGATGCAGCAGCCGGCGGCAGCTCCGGTTGGGTTGCTGTGACCAAGGATTGACACTCCGGCGACGTGCACTGCCACAGGGATGCTGCTCCGACGAGCGAGCACTGTCAGGCGGGAGGAGAGGGCGGTACAAGCTAGAGGAGGAAGACACGGCGTGCTGCATCGCTGCGAGCATGCAATCGAACGGCCAAGCGCACTAGATCGGACGGCTAGTCAGGCGGTTTATCTTTTTCTAAGATCAACCGGCTGATTTGTAGCAGCCGCCATATATCTGCTAATGGTAGTACTACTTGACGTCTTATCATGAATGTACTAAACACCGTGAATAAGTGAATAACCGATTGCCCTTTCCCCCCTTTGCATTTCACCACGTGAGTGGAAGGTGAATCTTGCAAATTTAAACTAGGAAATGCGGTAATTTTGAGTCAAGAAAGGGGAATGCATTGATGGGGGAGAGGTTCAGAAGTACTCCCTCCGTTTCAAAATAGATGATTCAGCTTTGTACTAACTTTAGTACAAAGTTAATACAAAGTTGGGTCATCTATTTTGAAACGGAGGGAGTAGTACCAACCGAGCAAGAGCCACCGCTCCGTGTCGGCGACGATCCACGACGAGAAGGTGCCCCTCTATGGCTTGGAGGCGGCCTCTCGATGTCCAGCAACGACGCGACTGTGTCACTGACGGTGGACTTCGAGCTCGTCTCCCAGGGATGTGTCATCGACAAGGTCGTGCGGGTGACGCACAAGGTGCACATGGCGTGCCGCATCACCGTCGATGCCAAGAGGGCGAGGACCAGGATCCCCGAGAGGGCATGCACTGTGTACAAGGCATCATTCCGGCGAGCCATTTTCCTGCTCCCACAGCTGAAATGCCTGTGTTTACTGTTCCGCTGAAGAACAAGCCTGTGTTTACTGCTCCGCTGAAGAACAATAAACATAAACATGTACTGCTAGTATAGATAAGGAACTTGTTTGAGCTTCGGTTCTGTTTATATAAGTTACTGTTGTGCGGCAGTGGTTTTGTCTAGCTATGAGGGAGTGGTTGTACACTTGTACCTAAGTGGTGTTAGGGTTGGACGGTTGGTTACAATAGGATGGTAATGTCTTCCTGTTTGCAGCTTCGCACGCAGATTGGTTTTGTTGCATCATATTTTCGGAGAAACTCCATCATTTTTCAGGAAGAAAAGAGAACCACCGGATAGCTAAAGAGCAATTACTACTGCCACATGGATAGTTCAATGTGTTGATCAGTGCCTAACACGATGGATTCTGTGTCTGGTCACCTAACTAGGAGAACTTAATTACATCATTCGACATCCGTCTTGGAGCTTTGCGGTTTACTCGTTCCCGAGCTTCCTCAACAGTAGAGTATGGAGATGATCGAGATGCACCTTGGATTTCTAATGTGCAGAATTCATATTATATAAGTAGTTACATCTGAACTCACAGTATGCAATATCATTGCCACATGGACAGTTCAATGTACTCATCAATGCCACACCCCAAAGATGGATTATGGGTCCGGTCACCTCACTTGGAGCTTCGTCAGCACTATGAGGACGGTCCAAAAGCCCGTTGTGGAGATGATCGGAACAACCCATGTTGTGATTCATTGCCCACGCACCTTGGATTTTCGACACATGGAGTATATTTCATTATACTGTAATTTAATACCCATTTCCACGTGAACTGACAATCTGCAAAGTCTGTTATTTAATCCATTTGGACCTGAGGCACCAGCAGGGACGGATGACAGTTTAAAGCATCCATCGGCAAGGTATCCTCTTTCAGTAGGGTGGTGGTTAGAGTTGAATAAACACGTGAAGATCAGGAATTGCAGCTAAATACAGCAGGAAGTGAAACAGGCAATTTTCTAGATCAAATCGACAAAAAGGTTAGTTTCAGACTTGGGGTCGAACTGGATACACAGCATGGAGTGAATCAAGCAGTTTTATCCATGGAATCAAGAAAATTTTACTTATGTTGCTCTAAACTCCAGACTAAACAACATCTAACAGTCTAACAGAAAAGAATACCTTTGCTTCACTAGTGCCGATCATTTCAACATTGACAGGAGCAAAGGATTTTTCAAAAAAAAAAAACAGAGACAGGAGCAAAGGAACATAAACTCCCATGCCCTATTGTTCACCAGTATGTCAATGGTAAGAAAATATCTTACCACACTGACAAGAGGAATACTAGAAAAGATCTTGCCCATGTTTTACTGCACGTAAGATTACATAGTTTGAATGCACAAAAAGTCTCAACATAGAACACAGATAGTACAATCATTGTAAAAGATGGCATGCACCAACAGCCTAACACAACAATCTGGAAATCACAAACATCAATCATGATACAAATTAATGATAGCCCCATCAACTCATAAAGTAAAGATTGACTCGAATGCTGCTAGCGAAACATAAACATATATGTTTAGTGGAGCAGGTACCGTTATTAAGTTAACTGGAATAGATAGCCCCATAAAGTGAGGTTACAAGATACACTCGACAACAAAAGAGAAGTAACACAATACTTGGGACCTATGATTCAACATTATCTGAAAGGTCAAGAATAGAACAGTGATATGCAAGGCAGACTATCAGTGCCAATCTACCAATGCCTCTGAGTACAAGGGAACATAAGGAAGATAGGGCTCCATGGAATCATGTCCAAGATCATGGATGAACTGCACTTTCCCACTATCCATTTCATAAGACATCAGTACTTTGTCATGCCCATAAACCAAGAAAATCGTGTTTCGTTGTGGGTGGAGGGCGACAATATGGTACTCGTGTCCCAGCTGGACATTCTTCACTCCAAATAGATTCAGATACCTGACACTGTGCTCCAAGACCCACACTTCACTGCCGTAGTCCTCGAGAACCCAGATCGACAGTTTATAAAGATCATGCTGATCACTATTTGCCAGATACAAACGCCCTCGAGACAGGTCAATGAACCCGTCATCAACATCTATTATGGGGGCGTCCTCATCGTCCGGCATAGGAATATCCCTCCAAGTAGTTCCCTCCACATCCACTGCCACCACCGCAGACTCGACGGCGAGCAAATGCAGAAAACCATTGACAAAGACACTTCTAGAATCACTCACTATCCTAGGTAGGAAGTCCCAACCGGTGTCCTTGTGACTCCAGGCCCCGGTTTTGGACGAGTAGATGTCAACCGCTCTGACGAACCCGTAAGCATCGTCATCATCGTCGCCATTTGCATGTGCAGCCCCATCCTCCACGAACTGGAACACATGGAAGTGCGAGGAGACGGCCGGGTCGAACCCCAAGCGAGCTGTCTGCATCTTGCTGAAGATGCCGGGCAAGGCGACCCATTTCTCCGTGGCAGGATTGCACACCACGTAATAAAATGCCCCCGCACCAAAGGTCTTGAAGCGGCGGCAGAGGAGTAGGCCGTTGCAGCTGTCCAGAAGGTGGAACTGATGACAGTCAGGCAGGAAGGGGAGGGAAGGGCGGATAGGAGCACGGCCTCCCGCCGAGACATGGGTGAAATTGTCAGTTGAGAAATAGCCAGTGCTGGGGCCGCGGCTCGAGTAGAGGAAGCCGGCGAGGTCATGGAGGTGGTACTGCGGCAGCGCCTTGCGGTGGTCGGGGTGGGAGATGATGCCGCGCCACCGCTTGGAGACGCACTTGAACCGGCAGAGTGACCTGTACGGCACGCGCGACAGGATCTCGACGAGGAGGTCTTCGGTGAGCTTGTCCGCTGGATTCCGCCGCCTGCTGATGTCCCTGGAGCCGTCCGCCATCGCCGTGGGGAGAGGAGGCAGTCAATCTGCGAACGGGGGCGGAGGAGGAGAGATTGCAGATCCGTCGACATGGGTGAGGGGAGCAGGAAGGAAGGAAGAGAGGATCTACGAAGAGTGTGCCGTACGTACCAGACGAGAAGCGAGTGACGGCGAGGGAGCCCGTTTGAGGTGCCCCCGTCCCCGCCGGCGAGGGTTTGGGTGCGCGGCGGCGGCGGCGAGGCGAGGTGATTTTTTTTTTTTTGAGGGATCGAGGGGATGTGTGGCGTGGAACTGGAAGACAGGCGAAGTGAACGAGGAGCGCTGCTGTGTTGGGCTTTTGTCTAGTTTTCAGCCTGCACCTTAAATCACTTAAATAACTCCTCTCTTCTCAGATGCTGACAAATGTCGCGTTATATGTACGTCACTTGTTACAACCTGTTTTTGCCCCCCCTTTTTTTATAGATTTATTTATTTTAAATATTTTATTCCTTGACCATGGGGTTCAACCATTGGATTTTTCGCGTCGATGTCTTTAAAATTAGGTCCGGTGTTAATAGGTTTCAACGATTTTTTTTAAGGAAAACCCGAAGCCGAAAATAAAACCTGGGAAAATCCCCTAAAAAACCAAAATCCAGGAAAGAACACAAAAAGGTCAAAACGGAACAAAAACACCAAAGCCTAGAAGCACGGTTGTGGTTTTCACTGTGTTTTTTTCCTTTTTTTGTGGGGGGGGAGTATGTGAGAGAGCGC